>OZ014551.1:20990497-25790497 GCA_963966155.1 Clivina fossor | reverse complement strand
AGTCTATGGAATTGCAAATTTTGAATTTTTTTTTTACAATGATATGTACTATATAGTATATTTTCAAAATTAATTTTTATTGTATAGATTAAATACAGGTAGCAATAGGTCAGTGGTATAAATTTGTCGGATTCAACTATGAGCAACTTATTAGAAATTTTACGTATATTATTTAAAAAATAAAAGGGATACAGTAGTAACTGTTAATTTTATAATATTAACTTTTAAATAATATCACAGAAGAAGTCGGGCTATTTAAAATTTCAAAATTAATCCAGGAAGCAAAAAGGTTTGGAATTATTAATAACATATTTTTTTCAATTACATACTTTAAGATCAGTATGTTTTTAAATTAAATATTTAAAAATAATATACAGGATGTTCTTAAATTCAAACTTTGAGATATGTAGTAAGTACATCAAAATTTAGTTAGATAAACAAACTGTTTTCGAGATATTTAGTTTAATGTGTACAGATTAAACAATATACCTATGTAGTGAAAACAAAATTCAAATAATAGTTATAGTAATTCATTTTTTCTTCAAACGTATTAAAATAATGTACATTATTATACAGTAGTTAGTTATAATATACATCACTGGTGGCAGCACCAAACATGACTACAATATATTCTATATATATATATATATATATATATATATATATATATATATATATATAAATATATTATTTAATAAAATTATTAATTTTATTATTTAATTAAAATTAAAAAAAAATACTTAATATGTATTTTTATTTATTTTTACCACGCTTATATTAACTCACTCTGTTGTCGCGGTCAGTCACAGTCAAATTTTGTAACCAATTTTTAGACCACTTCCTATCATTTGATCTCATTGAAATTTTGCATGTAGTTTCATTCCAGGAGACAACACAATATTATATAAAAAAATAACCGATTACAAGGTATGACACGCTTATATTTATTTTTTTAATACAACTAATGACATCTGTCACATGAACTATTTTTTTGTTCAATTAACACATTGTATGCGGGTAGTTTTTATCGCGCGCTAACGGGTGGCGCGGGTCATTTTTGCTAATTTTTTGCGAAAATGGCAATGTTCAAACATACATAATTCGCCATTGTATGTGTTAGAAACCCAAATTTTGTCCTTTGGAATTCGTATATCTGCATGTTAGCATCCCTTTAGAGTAATAAAAAAGTATAAAAATAAACGTATTTATAAGTTACATACATTTTACCGCTAGTCTATCTGTATAAAATACGTGTTAAATACGTGACCCGCGCTGAAGCAGCAGTCAAAAAATACGTTATAAATACGCTTCCCGCATACAACGTGTTAACAATTGAATAATGTAAATGACAGATAAAAATAAAATTGTAATAAGCGTGGTTTTTAAAAAAGTTTTTTTAAAATTTAAGCTTATTAGTTTTGTTTCATTTCGAACGTTTGAAGTAAAAATAGCATATATCACTCAGAGCAGAATGCTTTTGTATATACTATTCTTAATCGAAATGTATTGTTTGACAAATTTGCTCAACTTTATATTTTTTGATATATTTTGGAAAACTTTACACATATGCAGGGCTTGATCGAATCATATAATGAAAAAAATTGAATAAAATTATTCTGTAAGTGAACTGAGTACTTTGAAAAATTTGCTCAACTCAATAGTTTTTAAAATAGTAAAGAATAACTAAACTTGCACGAAAACTAAAAATTAAACTACTCTATAAGATTTTTTGACTTCTAAATTTTGTGTTTCTTTTTAGAAAACTTTGTATGTTACAAATTGAATATCAGTTAATCACACTGTATATAAATCATTTAAATTCGCTTATTGCAAATTTTGTTTTTATTTCTCGATATTTTTTGTTACAGTAAAAAAAAGTTGATGGTTATTGGAGCTAAGTAATTTTTAATGTAGTTATTAGCTCTAATCTTTAGAATACCGATTTTTTTCTATAAATATTTATTTACAAGTTTTTTTTTTGTGCTTGCGTACCTTGTAAAACGGTAGTCATTTTTTATAATGGATTCTAATTAACTAAAATACAACATATCTTCAGTAACTTAAAAACTATTTTAATAAATTGATTTTTAGATAGTTGACAAGAATAGTTTTTCAATGTCACACTAAAGAGTAGAGAGTTAAATATTTGGAAACATTTATTTCTTATGAATGTATAGATAATTTTCAGTAATGTACTAGGTGTAAATAATGAAAATATTTTTTAAATAAAATATTTAACTTGAGTTACTTTTACTAATTATTTGCTAATAAACTTTTTAAAATAATAATAATTGTTTTGTTAACTTGACAGGCAATTAAAAATCTTATTTAGTAAATATATTATAAATATTATAGATATTTTTAAGTTAATATTTTTATCTGAATCGGAAGAGCAACTGAGAAGGTTGATTGACAGAATTAATGCTGTAGGTAAGTATATGAATGTTGTGTATGTATGAGTGTTGAATATTGATAAGTGCAAAGTATTCGTTTTAAGAAGGATGATTTGACGACTGAATGAAATTTTCTGTTGATGGTGCACGTTTAAAGCAAGTAGATGAATTTGTGTATTTAGGTAGATTATTGTTTAAGGATGGTCGCTTTAACCGTCAAATTGAAGGAAGAGTTAATGCTGGTTGTAATGCTTTGGATGCGTAAATATTTCCAAAGTGGCTCGTTTGAGTATATACAATGCTGTTTTGGTGCCAAAATTCTCTATTATACATCAATAATAGAGAATGTTGGGTTTGACTGCAGAAGCATAAAAGAAAAATAACCGCTGTGGAAATGAGATTTTTACATCGCATATGTGATGTAACTAGTATGAATCGGGTACGACATAAATTAGTGTGAAATTGAAAAAAATGTTGTTGCAAAAGTTGGTGTTAGTCAGTTCAATCATTTTGAGCGAATGTTTAGTTAAAAGTTTATATGTGAATAATTTTGAAGGTATACGTTTGCATGGATGTCCGATGAGTAGATGGAATTGAATGATTGAAAATGTTTTGTGTGAGCAAATGTTTTCAAATAGTAGGAATAGAAAAGCATATGTGAAAGGTATCATGAATGTGGATGAAGCTAGAGTTACTGATTTGAAAAAAAATGTTTGGAAAAAACTAATTTCGGGAAAGTGGAAGGAGTTTGTGTATGTATGTATTATTTTTATTAGCATTAAATAATTAGAATATTTTTTCCATATTTTGAAGAATTTTAACGAAAATAACGGTTCGTTAAAATTCAAATTTTTGGATCCCGTAAGTACTTACGGAATTCGAGAATTTTTATTTTAACGAACCATTAATTATTTTTAACGAAAATGTTACAGAATCTTTAGATGATTTGTCTAATGTTATAGTTTATCTAATCAAAATAGATGAGTTTTCAGCATTCTAATCATATTAGATGAAACATCTAATTCAATAGTGGATAATTACATTTGTTTTATTCATCTAATCTAATTAGATAATCTAATTGGTAGTATACTTATTTTTTCTTGTTTCTTTATCTATCTAAAGTTTTAGATTATTTATCTAAATTTTATTGAAATAACAATTTATTTTCAACTGATTTATATGCTAAAATTATAGCTAAAATTATTGGAAATATTATCTAATTAAATAAATAAATCATCTAAAATTTATTCATCTCATTCGAATTAAATGAAATAGCTATTTTTTCTGTGTTATTGTTATGTATTTTACTTTTAATACAGGTATTTTTCGTTAATAATTTTCAAGCATGCATTTAAATTACATAAATAGTATACTATCTGAAATATTATTCATAATATTCATTGTCAAATGCTCAGTATAATGACATTAATTTATGTTAATTCAATTATACATTATTCATTTTTACTTTTTAAGGTGTTAAACAATTACATGATTATCTTTTTAGCATTCTAAGAATTTTAAAAGTACAGTATTTATCAATAATACATTCATTCAAATATTCACACATTTTGACCTCAAAAAACGACAAAAAAATTATAGAAAAAAAATTAAACACAATAACATTCAATAAAAAGCGTGGGTGTTACAAATTTTGTATTTTTATTCGCCAAATTAAAAAAAAAACAACTGTTAATAACGCGCATTTATTATTTTTATAAAGCCATAGATAATTTGTGACAGCAGAGAAAAAAATCTTATCATGTGATGTACTTTGCAAGCACATAAATTATTTATATATTTTAATTTTTAAAATTAATTTTTATAAACTTTACTTGTAACAAGAATAAATTTTCATAATTTGGTCAAGGTAGTTTTATCTTCTAACACCTTGAAGATTGAATTTTTTTTTAAGGGAATATATATTTGAATTTTTTTTTATCGAAAAAGATTTAAAGTATTAAAAATTGCCTTTAAATAAATATAAAAATATAATATTATGTAATAATATACGTTAGTTAGAAACTAAATATTTTCATAGATCTAACTATTTTTGTCTTTGTTACTATATGCCTTAAAGTTCACTTTTAATAAACATGAAAACGTTTTATAAATTTCTATAAATTTATTTAAGAAGCTTTTGATTACACTGTTATAATCAGAAATAAAATTACCAAATAATAAGTAACATACAGCTAACTAGTTTACTTTTCTACTGATTAAACTTAATAGAAAGATAACTGTGTATGCGCCCACATGTAACAAATAAGAACTTATTGTGAACACGGTACTTTTACGTACAAATTTTATCTCCGTCTTTCGTTTTCGTTCAGTTTTCATAAAACCATAGTTTTATAATCTACACGTAAGTAATGTTGTTGATGTTAATTTTTTTTTTATTTAACATAAAAAAAGCGCAGTTGCATTTAAATTAGTAGAATACAGATTTGGTTACAATAACATAAATTTGAGGCTGCCACCCACGATGTTTCTTATTGACAATTTGAATTTGATTTGCATATCATCACTAAATTTAGAAAAAAAATGTT
This sequence comes from Clivina fossor, assembly GCA_963966155.1. Taxonomy (NCBI): domain Eukaryota; kingdom Metazoa; phylum Arthropoda; class Insecta; order Coleoptera; family Carabidae; genus Clivina; species Clivina fossor. The sequence goes on along the minus strand of OZ014551.1, from coordinate 25,785,558 downwards.
TTTATAAAATATTTACACACCCCAAAATGTAAATGATAAAATTATACATGATTTTAAAATTATAAATATTATGCTTATGTCACATTATTGTAGATACATTATGAATAAAAAATTTATTAGAATTTTGATTTTGTATGTACAAGCGTAAAATGGATATAAGAAAATTGCATAATTAAATAAAATTTGGTAATCAAATAAATAAATGTCACATCTGTATATACATGTATTTTAAAATATAAATAAAACAATATGATTACATTGATAGTATAGCAATACCATAATTCAAAACCATTAAGCATTTTTTTAAAATTATATTTCGTACTTGCTTATATTGAAAAGTTAGTATCTACATTCATTTTTGCTTAATATAAAAACTAAATTTTATAAAAATTATGGTAAGTTTATGGCGATCAAAAATTTTACATATGAACTTTTAGATATGTATTTGGATTGCAGAATTCTAGTACCACTAATATTTTGCTAGAAATGATATTATTTTTTTTTAAATAAAATACCCTATATTTTAGTATTTTTACATATGTGATTTATAAGTTATATTCTAAATTTAATGATGTACGACAAGTCTATTTTTAGTGGAAATTTGTTTATAAAAATAATTAACAACAAATTTAAAATTGTTTTATTTATTCATATTTTTGTTCAGTTATTTGTAATAAGTAAAAACCGTATACAAAAAAAATTCGGACACAACAGTTTGATCAATTGTTTGTTTTAAAAACATCAATAGTTTAGATTACTGTTCGAAACCCGTCGCTGCTCTATACGAATGCACAACTTGCAGTTTCGAAAAAGTATCTAAATGATAGATCACGATATCACAAAACAAGTAATTTGGTGTTCACCTGGGCTATTGCACCAATGATGATGATAATGAATCTATTAGAAACGCAAAAGTTGATATTATTACAGATAAATTCGGAAATAATGTTTTGGTAAAATTTAATTTTCATAGTTTTATTTCTATATTATTTTTATTTTATTTCGTTATATGGTACAAGTTATAATATAATATAATAATATTGGACCAAATATGGTAGCATATCATTTATTATTTAAATAATACACATTTAACACTAAAATGAAAAAAATAAATATATTTTTTTATAGAATCGGAGAAATTAACTTAATAACATGAAAAATCTTATACACAACAAACGAAACATAAAAATAAATAAAAAAAAGTATATAACGCATTAGCATTAACATATCCGTTATTAACAAATCTGACGTCACCAGCCATTTCTGATATAAGTCAGCGATCCTTCTCACAGCAGAGCGCGTCTTCAAAATACAGTTATATATGTACGAGTACGTATAGCGATCTCGTCTCCGTGAAATTGTTCCGGTTTATCCCGATTGGGTGTCTTTCCCCCCTCCCCGTGCCGTCCCATTTGGGCGCCACCGTCCAAGGTGGACCAGTGCGGGATCATCCGATTTGGCCTTGGAACATATACACTCTCATACATTTCTCTTTCACCTATATGGAGATTTCAATTCCGACTCGGCGAACAATGTTGCGCGCTGCTTCGAGAAAAAGAGAATGTTATATTTTATTAGATGAGTATAAAGATATTGATTTGAGATTGAATTGATAAATGGAGTTTATTTATTATAGCAATTGTATAATAGTGATTACTATATTTCTTTCATATGTTAGATTTAAGATATGTATATAGAGCAGCAGTTTCGTTTAAAATTTGATGCGTTTTTGAATACATGTTTTATAATATAAATTATTTTTTTACTTTTATTTATTTATTATTCAGTGAGTTAAATTATTATTCAACAGTTTAGCACTAATCATGTTAATTAAACAAAAATTTTAATAATAGGAAAATAATATAATTGATATATATTAAATTTAAGAAAACAAGAATTTTCTGCTTGAAACTACAGCTACAGCTTTAAATAGGGGTATGCTTAATAATTAAAAAAAGATATATTATGCTTTTTCGACTTAAATTAATACTGAATTAAATTTTACTTAGTACGTATATAATTTCAGATAATTAAAAAAAAATTGTTGTTAATAAATATGTTATTTGCTTATTTTAAGCAATTTTGTATTATTTATAAGTACAGCAATGTTAATAAAACAAATTAAATATTTCAAAAAGTTTTTACTGTTATTTTACCTAAATACTGAAGCTATTAATTCTTGTTAAATTTCGTCAGCAATCGATACAATTTTGCACGGTACACTAATTGTACAGAATGAAAACTATACTTAAAACTCTCAATATCGATAACTCAAAACAGTTTAAATTTCTGTGAAAACAGAGAACATATAGGTTAGATGACTACAGTTTGCCTCAAACTACAGTTTGTCTGGTGGTACAGATGTTGCGACAAAGTTTATCAATCAAATTCGTGTAAATTAATTACTCAATAATTTTTAATCAAATAATATTGTGTTTGAAATATTTTACAGTTATCAAATTATAATTATTTTTACCATATCATTCTTGTTAGACCGAAAAGTACAATTTTAGTGTTTCATTCAACAAAATTTTGTTTTCAATTTACTACTGATTACTATCAACAAATATGCAATTTTGATTTTTATTTCTAAACAACAATTGCTGTTATTACAACTCATTTGCGATTTATAAGAAAATGATAGTATTGTACAGAAAGAAAAGCCGATAGTAAATTATCGTAATTGGAAAATTCTAAATGAAGAAGTTTAATTAGGTGATAATTGCTTTAACGGCCATAGAAACAACACAAAAATCAGATAACCTAGAAACTGCTAAAAACGATGCAACAGAACAAGAAAATTACCTATGCAGAGGCGAAAAATATAAAGATTTTTACGACTTTTTTATTACGAATCAACTATATGAATATTAAACAACGAATTAAGCAGAGTGTATATGTAAAAGATTTATTTTATATTTGATGATATTAACATAGAATTACCGTTTGCATTAAGTATTTTGTTTAATTGCTTCTCACGTAAAAATGTTGGACGTAAAGTTTTTATATAAGTGCACCTGAGTTATGTGTTTAGTAATATTATTCGCACCCACAAAAACTGGTAAATTATTTTGTTTTTGGAGAAGGTTTGCAAATTCATTTTGACAGTTTTACTAGTGTGTTAATTTGATGTTTTTATTTGAAAGTAAAATTAGCGTTTTTATTTAAATAATAAATTTTGTTATTTTTTTTGAAAAGATAGGTAAGATACGTGTAATAAATGTTAAATAATAAAAGTTTTGAACATCTAACATACACGTACAACAGAATTGGGCATGCATTAAATAAAAATAATTCTAGTTTATTTTGAAAAAAATATTTAATGCTCGTTTTCATAATAAAACAACGTTTTATTGAATAAAGAATAGTTTTATTAATAAAAATAATAAATTTGCTATTAAAAGGTTAAAATCAAAGTTTATTTGTCGATTTAAAGTCGATTTTAGTATTTATTGTAAAACCAGTTGTAAGTTTTTTTTAAATATATTAAAAACTTTAACTGGAATTATAAGTAAGCTTAATTTAGAAACTTAATTCACATAGAAAAAACTTTAAAACATCTGAAATAAAACGACGATTTTTATCGGCTTAGGCATTGTTTTATTAACAAAAATAAAAGTTTAAAAACTTGACAAAAAGCATCTTTCTATAGCAATAACAATTATACCAGTAGAATATAAAATTTATGTTGTTTAAAATTGAGTTTTAAAATCAATTTTAAGACAAAGTAACTGTCATAATATCCAAGACAAATTCATTTAAATACCCAAAAATCAAGCTTGAAATATAGCCTAAGTGTTTATTATGAAAACCGGTCATAGATCAATTAAGATATTTTACGATACAAATTGCAAGGTTTTATTCATTTCAAATAATACAAAAACCAAATAATTATATATAACGAAAAATTTTACCTTTATTACTTCAAAATTATTGAATATAATAATTGAATATCCGAATAAAAGTAATTATATATGAAAATGGTATTCAAATTAGAAACAATTTATAGTGACGTGTCATTAGACGTTGTAATAAATCTGTCAATTGTTTTTAGCACTGTTTAAAAGTATAATCTTACCAAGGACATTTTACTGACAGCTAAACAACTAAATACTTTTAATTTTAACTACAAAAAGATAAAAGAATATTTTTAATTTTTCTTTTTAACAGATTGTCAGCTGTGAAATTTGTAACCCGGATATTATATTTGTATTTAGTCAGTTACAGAAAACAAAATCGTGCATTATGCGCATATCTGTGTTATAAAATATTATTTATTGTAATACGAGTGTATAATTATAAAGTGAAGAATTGAAAAATCTGTTTGTAAATATACTAAAATAATAGATTCTGTATAAAGAAAAGTTGATTCTTTGTGTGTGTGATGTAGCAGAATATCGGAATTTAACCATTTTTAATTATTCATTATAACTAAAATGTTTCTAAATACACAGAATGTACAATAAGTTACAAATTTTAGGGGCACATAGACAGAGAAAAATGTTTCTTTGACGTTAATAAATAAATTTCAATAACAGATATTTCTTTATTTTAAATAAATTTTTGAGTAAATATACAGCTCTTTATTTAAAAAATATATTGGTTTGTAATAAATAAATATCTTATAATTAAGTAGATATTTATTTGCCACTATTGAAAAATATATTTATTTGAATGAAAATGATTTCCTTTACTCGAAAAAATCCTTTTTTGCTTCATGTATTAAAACGAAAATTAAATCGAAAAGTCTCTAGTCGTTATCAAGTCATTTTTTAGTTTTTATTTGCACATGCATTTCAAATATAGTATTTTTTAACAATTGAAAAATTTAACAGGAGTTTTACTAATTTCCGAATAATTTATACAAACAACAAATAACAAAACAGTGAATTGAATTATTTTAAATAAATCATTATCTTAAGTTATTGTTGAACTAATAGATAATTATTTTAAAATTTTCTTCAACATTTATGATATATTATCTTTTGATATTGTTCGTGATTATATAAATTTCATTTCTATTAAAATAATTTAGAATTAATAATAAATATGTAATAACTACTTAGACGTACTATTAATTTAAATTGTGATATTTACAATAGATAAACAAACATTGTATTATCTTTGAAAACAATTACTTGAAGAAAATTACTTACAAATATTATATACTTGGCATTTTCAAGAAAAGTACAATTTTAAATACAAACATACAATAACGTATCATGTTTCTCTTAAAAAAAACTTTCAATAAAAATATCTACATTTAAAAATTAACTAATAACAGAGCTTTTCATTAATTACAACAATTGTTAATATTTTTTGCATTATTTTCCAAAACATATAACTCTAAAATAGCAGAAACTTTCTAAACTATTTTTAGAATTAAATAAATTTTATTTAAAATTATAATAAAAAAAATGAATGACGTATAACAAAATTTACTGCAATACATATTAAATAATAAAAAATGCATTTGTATTTTTTATTAAGTATGTTTTTACTAAATTATTTGTTGATAATCAACATAAATTAAATTTGTTTGTAAAATGTAAGATAATAAAAATGAAATGATTATTATGTATGTATGTAACTTGACAGAAATAAGATAAAAAATTAAAGAATGACACTAAAGATTTTATAGCTTTAATAGAATTAATATTTATTTTTATTATATATTCATAAGAAATAAATGTATAAATTAAATTATATAACAGAATAGTTATAAGTATAGTTAATTTATATAATATATATATATATATATATATATAAAGACTATTCATTTTTTTTACCAAAATTAAATTAAATAAAAATTTCAAGCACTTTATAGTTTTTTTACTGTTTCTTTATATTATACTCATTATAACTTTTATTTCTAATTTATATTTTAATGGCGTGAATTTATTAATAGTTGTCAAATATTAATCATAATAAATTGACTGCAACTTACTAAAATATTAGATTGTTGAATTTTTATATTCATTATATTTTTTTCCCAATTAAAATATTGGAAGTGCAAAATTTATTATTTGTTTAATAAAATTTATTACTTGTAATATCTAAGTAGCAATATAGTATTTTAATTTTTTTATATAACTACAAGTGATTCTAAAAATATGCAGACTAATGAACAAGAAACTGTAACAAATACTAGTCTTATTTTTGAAATTATTTTTTTTATGCTAAAAAAACTTTAGGATTAAGTTCTATATATATTTTATTTGAAAATCGACGTTTCGATATACTGTACGTATATCATCATCAGGAAAAATTATGCTGATATACGTTAGAGTAGATATTTTAATTAAAATACATACAGAACTTAATTCTGAAACTTTTTTATTTTAGTATAATGAGTTCTGAAAGATATTTTACTATGTTATTGTTTTGTTTTGTATCAATTTTTAGTTTTGCGATTAACATTTGTGGTGATATTCTATATTATTCTATAAGTTCTATAGTAATATAAAATAGTTTTTTTAATAAATAAAAAATATTATATTTCTAAAATTACGGACTTTGTTCTTCAAGTTTATATGAATATTTACGTACTTTTTTCAAATTATTGAAAAAAAATTATTTTTTTTGTTGTCAATGTATATTTTAATAGTTTTTTTTTTTATAACGGTAGTTTGATATTTTCAGTATTAAAAACGTGTATTTACAGTTATAAATAAATTTTTGATAATATAAATAATACAATTTTATTTTTTTACTAAAAATTACCAGTAAATCAAGAAATATTTACCGGTAATTATGTTTAAAAAATTGGTGAAGTAATTTTTAATAAAGAATTTTTTTCGGTGTGGATATTACATTTTATATAAACTCAAAACATAAAGAAGCAATGGCCCGTATTCTCACCTTATTTATAAAAGTGATTTTTGCCAAAAGTACTTTTGACGTTTATTTAAAATTATTTATTAAGCACTTTATAATAGTTTATTTAAATTTTATAATAAGGTGGAGTGGGGTAAGTGCGTAAACGGGGCAAGTGCATTAATTGGCTATATTTATTATAATATGAGATAAATTTCTCTAGCTAGTATGTAGTAATGTACTACAAGTTAATATGTACTATATCTCATAGATAACGCGCAAGAATGAACGTGATTTCCTTAATTATATCAATCAGTGTAAACAGTCACGTTTGAACTACCAAGCAAGATTGACGGCTCCGTAAACGAACAATAGTTTCTTAGGATAATTTTATATTTTTTGTTGTTATTTTAGGTAAATATAAATAATATCGATGTAATTTTACATTAAATAAACAGTTTCATTCGTTTCTTGTTTTAATTTATTGAAAAAACACTAATCTGATCTTGCCCCGTAAATATTATAACTTGGGGCATGTGCAGACCAACACGGTGGGGTAACTGCGTATTAGGTTATCATATCTACGTGGATTGTATTTTATAGGGCTTAATACGGCGTGATATGCTACGCCGTACTTAACGTGTTAAAAATTGGATAACTATAGAACTAAACAATATATTTTAATGCAGTAAAAAGCATTTTATAGCAGGTTTCTTAATAATTCTGCTCCTATCTCATTGCACATGAAACAAGGTTTCAAAGCATTTTTAACTCCCACTTACGCTCTTGCCCCATTTTAGGGGAAAGTGCAGAGTAGTTGATTTTTTAAACAATTTTTTATCAAAATGAAAATTTACAAGGAAAATTAGGGTTCTAGTTAATATTAATTAAATAGTAATGATTGTGTAAAGCGTTCGATATCGACAGTGTTAAGTATTTACATATCAGATTAAAAATACATAGGTTTAAAGTCCAACTATGCAAAAACTGCTCTTCACTTACCCCACTCCACCTTACCAAATATAATAAAAATAATCAAAAATAGAAAAACTATTTATATTTGATCAAAAACAAAAGCAAAAAATTATTTTGAAATTAATGATAAAAGCACTTTTTCACGAAAAAGTGAGGTGAGAATACGGACCTTTGTTTTTAGTGCATTTAGAATTTCAGTAACTACATACAACATATCGATGAAAGAAAAGCTAGATTTAATGATCAAACAAAAAGTTTCATCTCAATCAAATGATGCCAAACAATTATGCCAATTTTCGACATTTAAATCCATATTTAAAGCAGAATTAAAGTTATGTTATAAACGAAAAATATGGAAAATATTAAGAAGCGCTTTATCATGCTTTAATGACAATTTCTCAAACAGGCATGGAGTCTGAAAGAGCCTTTTCCACCGCCAGACTCTTCTGTATATACTAAAATCAGATCATGTTTAAAGGGGCATAGTATTTTTTTATGATCAAAAAATCGATTTTTTAATGTCTAAAGAATCGTTTTCACAAAACCGCATGTCGAAATTATAAAAATTAGGAAAGTTATATCACTTTTTGTAAAGAAACATAAAAATCCACTGGGGTTTTTCTTATGTGACATTAAACTCATTCTGAAACTTCGACCGCATTTTTTTCGAAACCATATTTTTTTTGTCAGTTCCAGTGATATCTCTAGAACAAACAATCGGATTTATTTGAATTTTTGTTTTTCTAAAAGCTAATAGAATTCCGCCTCGTATGTTATATTTTTTTACGTCAAAGAAATCAAAAAAAAGGGCAAAAAATTGACCTCTTTTTTTGCAAGCCCGCCATTTTACAAAAAAAAAACAATTTTCAAAAAAAATTGGTCAAACGATGGGGAATATATTCAACTTTAATAATCCGAAACTATTTTTGTTTCTGATAACCCAGTCCCGAGATATCTATGGAACCGTGTACCTCGGCACTTCAGATTTGGTCTACGGGATAAGGGGTAGGGAGGGGAGCTTTCGGGAGAGGGGGATGAAAAAATTCTGACGTATTTTTCAATAAAATATCTACATTATACAAAAAGTTTCAATGCTTTACGCCTTCCCGTTATTGAGAAAAAAGATAATAAAAGTGGACTACTTTTTCATTAAAAAAAGTACTATGCCCCCTTAAATGACAATCTTGAATATTGTGTTTTTTAAGTGCATAGCCGTATTTTAATGGTAATGATAAAATTATTGAAGCAAATTTTAGAATTTGTATTTATAGATTCTAAAATTGTAACAAAAAATTAAAACTGAGTGAATTTCTACTTTTTAGATATAATTATTTCTTTTACTGGCAAACGACAAAATAAATTATCATTTACCTAATGTGATAGTTTTGATTACAAGTACAAATAAATGAGTACATATATAATATATGACTAAAATTCATTTATTTCTCTTTCTATATTATATCTTTCAAACTTGGCAATTTTTTTGTCGGTTTATAGTTATTCTAACATATTTGTATTAATAATTTGGTTTTTTTAAAAACACTTTAACAGGTATTTGTGCAGTGAAAAGAAAACTTTAGAATAAGATATGGCTTCTTAATTAATTAAGGATAAATAATACACTTTGTGTTAAGTATTATACTTTTTATTTTTTAATTATGGTTTCTTGTTTATTTTTGCTGTAAAAATAATATATTATATTGACAATAAAAAACTTCTATTTATATTAGAAAAAATGTATTACAATAAAAATTAAATAAAACAATTGTTACACATCTTGCACATAAAGCCAAAATCATCTTAGAAACAATAGAAAAATAAAAAACAATTGAATAATATAACATAATTTACCACGTAAAATCGTCCAAATAAATTTGTATCAACTATCTTTCTCTAGCATTTACTAGCAATAAAATCACACAGAAGAAAACAAAAACAAAATCAACTCAACACGTTCAAACATTCCTAAATCGAAAATATTATATAACAACAGTCTATTGTTCGGTACCACACCTGTAGAAAAGGCACTACGCCGTCTGTGGCGAATGCAAAAAAGTGCGCGCGATCGGATTTTGTTTTGCGCACGCTAATAATATCTTACAGGTTCAATTGAGTTCGCTCGCGAGATCGCGGGAGACAATAGTCAATTGCGCGGTGAAATAGAAAAAAAAAAACAAGCAAGCCTACTCTCTAGATGTCTAAATCAGTGTTTCTCAACTAAAAATGTAACACGCATCAGTAAAATATCTAATTTTCTACCACCGATTACTAAACATAATATTTTAGATACTGTTTTTATAATAATATTAATTGTATACAAGGCTGAGAAGACATTTTTATAGTCAAGCTGTATTATTTTTTGCAACTATCTGTAATTTATAGTGGTAATTTATCAGACTCCAATAGTCCCTAGTTTGCGCAATGCGATCACATTAGAGTTAAAAAAATAATATTTCTTGATAAAGAACTTTTTACTACTGAACTTACATCAATTGCAAATAATGGTTTGAAACCCACTATAAACTGCATAACATCTCGTATAAATAACCATGTAGACTGATATTCCGCTTAGGAATTAAGGAAACTGAAAGAGATAAATTTTGGGTCACATAATATTAAATTGCGCACAACATTGTTAAATGCTTTGTAAGTTAACTCCTTTGTTAACTTGCCAACTGACTAATCAGTAGATTGTTTCAAAAACAAGTGACGATCTAGTTGACTAGTTGATTCATTGATTAAGTTAACAATTTATTATGCAGCTACTTTTTACTTATATTATTCAAAATTCTGAAGCAAGTAAAAAAAAGCTTATAATAACTATGAACTAATTTAGAAATATTTCGTAGACAAATACAATTTTGTTACGGTCCACCAGTGCATTTATTTGTTTAAGGTGGTCCGCGGACCATCGGTTGAGAAACACTGTTTTAGATGCAATGTTCAGAGGCGGACTAGTTTTTTTTTCCTTTCGTTGCTGTTTGCATTGGATCGGCTAGATTGAACGTTGGGTGCTCGGGTGATAAATGTGGGAAAATTGCTTTTACTTTAAACTTTTTTCCACTCTATTGTTTCATAGAGTTGTTGAGTCTTGTTCGCGATTGTTATTGTTGTTCGGTACGGTTCATAAATAATTGATTTACCGCGCGCAATATGTATTGTCGACGTAATGTCTGCGCTGACTAAAACACACTCTGATCATATATGGGAATTTCTCGATTATTGTATGTTTCGTAGATGTTTTAGTAAAAATTTTAATGCAGTTATTATGCTGGACTATTAACATAAGAAATTTATTCTATACAAATATTTTCTACTGAAATAAAATTTTAGATAATTATTATACACAATATTCATAATTTTTTTTATTTTAAAGCTCGATTTCTTCACTTTTGTTTAAACATACATATACATACACAATTACGCCATGTACCTATAAGAGTGTGGCATAAACCCTTTTTGCTATGCCAAAATTAGTTAATCGGTTTATAATTTTTTTTTGAATAAAATATTTTAAAAATTGACATTAACAGAAAAAACAGAGAACTGAAATATTTACATTTGTGAAAAAAGCAGCATCAAAGTTAAAAGTTTTTAATCCAATTTTCTGATTCATTTCAAAAGGTTGGTGTAATAAACTTGCAAACAAACAAACAAAAAACAGTACATAGCAATAAGTTACTAGGTAACCTATAAGTAACTAGATCAGAAGAAATATAGATTTTTAATTTATGGAAGCAAAATTTTATTTAACTAAGTGCCATTAATTAAAAATCTATAATTCTTCTGATTTAGTTACTTATATGTTATCTAGTAACTTGTTGCTATGTACTGTTATTTAATAAACCTTGAACAAATAAATGTTCATATTGTCATTGTGAAATTTAATATAATAATACTCAAAAATATTGAGATTTTATATTTTTCCCAAAATTTTACAAGTTACTTGAATCGGCTTGTTAAGCTATGCATCAGTGTCTTCCCGACACTGATCAAAGCACCGTACTGATGAGACCCTATAGGTCAAAACACGTGTCTACGGTTAAACTGGCCAGTCATTGATGCATAGCCTAACAAGCCGATTCAATGACTGAGTAACTTGTAAAATTTTGGAAAAAATATAAAATCTCAATATTTTTGAGTATTATTATATTAAATTTCACAATGACAATATGAACATATATATTTTCAAGGTTTATTACTATAATTGCTTATTGTATTATTGTATAGATGGCGTTGGTGGTATTTATTGCCTCTCTTGCTATTGTTTCAAAGTACTTGTCATAAAAGCCAGCCAGAACTAACATCTGCATCAGTGTCTTCCCGACACTGATCAAAGCACCGTACTGGTGAGACTCTATAGGTCGAAACATGTGTCTACGGTTAAACTGGCCAGTCATTGATGCATAGCCTAACAAGCCGAATCAATAACTGAGTAACTTGTGAAATTTTGTAAAAAATATAAAATCTCAATATTTTTGAGTATTATTATACTGTTATTTACTTTGTCATTGATAAATTTTGACCTGATGAAGACGAGCGGTCAGTTTGGTCGAAACCTCGTTTTTATAAAATAATTAAATAGAATCTAATTCTAAAATAGTTTTTATTTAATACAATTAGTTCTGAAAAGTATTTTACTATATTTCCAATATTTGTTATTAGCAATAATTATTAATAAAATAAGAATTATTATATGATATATGAAAATGTACAAAAAACATTGAATTCATTATGAAAATAATTATTTATTAATAAAAAATAAAATGGCTTTAAAAAAATAATATTTTTTACTATGTTAATATTAATATACTTAATAAAAAATTACCAAACATAACATATTTTTGTAAAATACAACTTTGTTTTATCATTTAATTAATAACAATTACCAAAATTTAATAACTATCGTAGCATCTATTTTAATTTTTGTTTAAAAAATATATTAAAAACATTTAGTAAGATACTGTTTATTACTGTAATATTTTTAATATTCTCATATTAAACATAGATAAATTCTTCGGCGAATGCAATTTAAAAAATTTAATAGCAAAAACCATTAAATTCATTAATAGCGCTCAAATTAAAATCCATATAAAATTCTTTTAAAATATTTTTAGTTTTTTGTGCCTCGTTATAAATCTGTAATATATGGCTATTACTAAAATTTTTATGATTAATAACAAGGTGTCTGTACCTAATATTTTGGTTCCTAGTATTAGCATTAGTTAAACTAGAGATTATACATACGTACGTATAGTTGCAAAAATTTCAAATTAAATCTCAGCATGCTAGATTAATTATCACATTTAAAAATTATGAAAGAATCTTCAGCTAGTAATTTATGGAGACATATAAACATTTGACAGTCAATTAAACATACGATATGCGGCAATGTATATTAAATAGTAATAAGAATAATTTTTCTTTTATTTTAGACAGAATTTAATTATATAAAAATTCTTCGAGTTTTAGGCGATTTGCATATAAAAATTAAATATAAGATATTTGAGGACGTTGACAAATTAGATACAAAACTTTAGTGTCTAGACTTACTAAATATAGGTAATATATTGTTTGATTAAAAAAATAAATAAATATCAAAAATTATGAAAACAAATAATTAAATATTTTCAAATACTGTTTATTTATAACTATGGTATTCAAATGCATTTGTTAAATGCCATAATTAAAAATTTTACAATTTTAGACACATATTTAGTAATAGTTTTTTATTTTATTTAACATATAAAGGACTGAGCAATAAGTAAAGCATCCGAATTTGATATTAAACATTATTCGGTGTCCCATTTAGAAACTAAAATAGTGTATTAATTACACAAGGAGGACTTGCCTAAATTATTACAAATTGTGAGAAATTAGTACCATTTTATAATCGTACAATTTTTTTATTGTACATGGAAAATGAATCATCAGTTGATTTTATAAGTTATTGACAATTATAAGATTTTTATCGGCAATTTTACGTTTATTTATAATTTTTCTATAATTTGCATACAACAAAATAAAAATTGAATAAATTCTTTAAATTACACGTTATGAGAATACAGTTATATACTTTAATTTATTTATATATTCTTTATATTTTAAATTAGTTGATTATCAATTTGTTTAATATAAAAGGTATTTACTTTCACATTGCATACAATAATTAATAATGAAAATGAAAAAGGATTATTTACTACCTACGGCAAATGTTAATAAATAAATATTCTTTTTTTTTTTCATGTATATAGAAGTTTATGTTGACTTATCGCTAGTTTTATAACTATATTGTAAAATGACTTATTTTTCAGTGATCTTTTATTTTAATTTTTTATTGACTGTCACATATAGAAAGGAAGGTAATGTAATCATACTAGTTTTAACTTAGTAATCTCTAGGTTTTCACGGCTGGTATTCAATGAATTTATAGAATTTTTTGGGTTGGTATGTCGTGGTCGATTTATCCTCGTTGCAGACTTTTTGCCATACATTGTAGAACATCTGCGACGAAGACAGATCGATCACGGCATACCAGCTCAGAAAATTCAATAAATTCAATAGTTTTAACTTTTTGAGATTTTTACAGATAAGCATAAATTAGATTTTTTGTAACAGAGGAATCACCTGTTTGTCTATAGACACATATAGAATTTAGTTTAACTTTTTAAGAAAATATCATATTTAAGCTTCAGACGTGAATATCTTCATTTGAATAAATACAATTTAAAAATTCTTATACCAAGGATAGAAATTTATCTCCTCGTGTAACATTTAAGTCTCCAACTTTCTTTCCAAAATTAAAACAGAAGGTTACCTAGAGTAGAAATGTGTTAGTAAGAAGATTCTAATATTTAACAAGCACTAATATAATGCTTAGCTTTATTAAATATCTTAAAAATTATGTTAATGCGCAGTGGGTAGCTAATATATCAAATTAATATGAGATAACATTCATATTTATAATTTATTTCACTTATTCATTTGTAAGTAAAAGGATAATGTTATGCCTGTCTGATTATAAAATATTATACGTATATTTCGGGCGTATTACATGGTGCTGAATGCAATTAAAAATTAGTTTGAAATTTTTAGATACATTATATTTTAGTTAATATAATTCATGTAAATGGAATCATTTATGACTGTGTTAATAATTTTTACTTAAATTAGTTTTTATAAAGCAAGTTTTTAGTTCACAAAGAAGTGAAATATTTACAATATATATTCGATTTCAAATTAATCATATATAATTGCTACATCCATTTCAGGTCACTAATGCTATAGAAGCAGGGATATGTCAATGATATAATGTCTAGTAAACTTGTACATATTTATATTGTTAAATGTTTGAATAAAAAAGTATATATGAGAGATATCATAAATGTGGATGATACAGAAGTTGTTTTTCTGGATAGGAATGTTTATCTGCTTAAATAAAACAGGTTTGTGCCAAATCCTTATAGGTAAATGGCGTAATTGTATGTGTATGTATAAAAATTATGTTGTAGTTAACATAATAAAAATCTTTCAGAACTCATTATATTAAGATAATAGCAACATTAGGTTTTGTATATATTTTATTTAAAAATCGACTTTTCAATATACTTTACGAATATCATCATTAGGAAAAGTATAAAAATGACATAAATAATAAACAAATGAAACATAGAAAACAAGTTACTAGAAAACAAAGTAACTAGATTAAAAAAAGTTTGAAAAATTAAAAATATAGTAATTTCCTTATTTACCCAAATTGACTTAACGGCGGTTAGAATTATTTTAAAAATAATCAAGTAAACGCCAGATGTTACTTACAATGCATAAACTAATTTTTTTAAGGATTAAGCGCATTTAAAGTAAATTAAATTAATATGTAATTTTAGCTTCAAAATGATATTTCTAATATAGAAAATGTATTACTTTGCAGTATTCATGTGAATAATTTGAACAACTTATGAATTTCTATTTTTATTTGTCTGTTTTATGAATTACATATTTTAAAATTTCTAAATTTTGTACATTTAAATATAAGGGTGACACCATTACCTCCGCCCCAAGTGACACCCACCCTAGCTACACCACTGAGCATATACATTGTAATTTTGCAAATTTAAAAGCTAATTTGCTCTTAAATGAAATGTAAAAGAATTAGTAATAAATGATAGGTATATAAAAAGTGTGCTATTGTTTTGTCAAAAAAGACTAACTGTACTTCAAACTTTTTTGTCAATAAGAATACAATATTTGAAGATATGGAATAGGCTTTTTATGGCTATGGATAAAATCAATTATTACTATACTGTCAAATGAAATGACAAAATATTATTAGCAAATTTTTAATATTTTTTCAGAATAGTTTTTCAATGTTTATAAGAATTACATAATTTTTTTTTTCGTACAGTATAATCAATTTTTGAAGAAAAATTATTAAAATTTTATTTTAACTGCAGTTTCCAATTTATATTAAATTTTTCACACAGAGTTTTTTTTTAGTATGTAACCGCAAAAATTATTCGTACATAGTTTTATTTTTGCATAGTGTTTCCAACTTTTGGAAATTTCTTTTGCGATACAATGTTTATTTCAATCAAAAAATGAAAGAGAAAGAATAAGATTTTCATAGTGTTAACGTTGTATATAGTATATTTATATTTTTTTTTATATATGTGTGGCGACTTGTGCAGCGACAAAACGACCGTTAAAACACGCCGATACCAGACGACAAGCTGGCGCCTTCACGACCGTTAAAACGCGCCGATACCAGACGACAATGTTGGCGCCTTTACGACCGTTAAATCGCCTTACTTGAAGCTGTTCCTGATTGGCTCCCCACCCTCTCTGGGGCTAAAAATGGATTTCAATATGTAATCCGAAAACGACAAATACAAACAGTTCGTTCTCGAGAGTCTTTCAGACAACATCGTATTATTTCGCTTTTTGTCAATAAATATCGATAATAGTAATAAAATATATTTATTTAATTATATGTGGACTTTAATTAATCAACCTTCCCCACATAATTAGTGACCCACGACGTGATTTTTACGCGAAAATAGTGTACCAACGTGATATTAGTGTACCGAAGTGATTTTACGTAAAAGTAGTGCAGTGTAGTTGTCCGAGTGAGTTCGACGATTAATTGTACTAGTTATCAACATGCCCGACACTAACATCGCACGCGTCAGCGTCAAAGTTCCTCCGTTTTGGCCAGCCAAACCAGCTCTCTGGTTTATCCAATTAGAAGCTCAATTCGCGCAAGCTGGAATTACGGCAGATGGAACAAAGTACAATTACGTCATCAGTGCACTGGATTCCACGCAAATGGAAGAGATCGAGGACATTCTCACCAACCCACCAGCAGCCGATTTGTACGGCAACATAAAAACTGCTCTTATCGATCGCTTGTCTGCTTCGCAAGAGCAATGAATACACCAGCTGTTAGAGCGAGAGGAGATAGGAGACCGTACGCCGTCACAATTCCTCCGACACCTACGACGTCTAGCAGGTACTACAGTGTCCGATGAGTTTTTGAAATCCTTGTGGCTACGTCGGCTACCCGATAACATGCGCGCCATTCTTGCCACGCAAGGGGGTGTGGCTCTGGAGAAAATAGCGGAAACAGCCGACAAAATCCAAGAAACGCTGTCCGTTTCACAATGTTCGGCCGTAGATACAAGAGGGTCTGAGCTACAGGAAACATTAAAACTGATAATGAAACGTCTGGACCAACTAGAAGCGCGTGACCAGCGATCTCGCTCGACGACTCGTCACGGACAGCGAGGACGCAATCGTACACCATCACGCCAACGAGGCGAGTCGGCGGGGCAAAACAACGGTGAGTGCTGGTACCATCGACGTTTCGGTGACGCCGCTACGCGCTGCCGCGACCCCTGCAGTCGTTCATCGGGAAACGACAGCAACCATCATTGAGTGCGACGTTCAACGATGGTTTAGAACCGCGTCGCCTCCACGTGACGGACAAGAGTACGCGCGTATCGTTTTTAATAGACACGGGAGCGGATTTGTGCGTCTTCCCACGCCGTAAAATAAGTGATCGTAGAGACAAAAGTAATTATGTGTTGTACGCGGCAAATCAGACTATAATCGCGACGTACGGTTTTATTACGCTAAAGCTAAATTTCGGATTGCGTCGTGATTTTATTTGGCGTTTTGTCGTCGCAGACGTCGACAAACCGATAATAGGTGTAGATTTTCTATCTTATTACGAACTATTAGTGGATGTGCGAAACAAACGACTTTTAGACAATACCACGAAACTAGCGGCAAACGGTAGTTCGGTGAACAAAGTAGTCACTTCAATTAAAACGGTGATAGGGCAAACACGCTACGAAGAAATCCTACGCGAGTTCCCGGAATTAACACGTCCAGCCGGTGCAAACAACGAGGTGAAACATAACGTCGTACATCACATACAAACAACAGCGGGACCGCCAACGTTTTGTAGACCACGCAGACTCGCGCCCGATAAATTACTATTGGCAAAAAAGGAGTTCGAGATCATGTTGAAAGAAGGCGTCATACGGCCATCAAAAAGTCCCTGGGCTTCACCTCTTCACTTGGCGCCGAAAAAGAACAATGGAATACGGCCTTGCGGAGATTACCGTTCTCTCAACAACAGAACAATCCCGGATCGCTACCCGATTCCACACATTGAGGATTTCGCACAAATGCTGGCCGGCAAAGGCATCTTTTCCACCATTGATCTTGTACGAGCCTACAATCAAATACCGGTAGCAGAGGGCGACGTAAGCAAGACAGCAGTCACAACTCCATTTGGTCTCTATGAATTCCTACGAATGCCATTCGGACTGCGGAACGCGGCACAAACATTTCAGCGTTTTATCGACGAGACATTGCGTGGTTTAGACTTCTGCTACGTCTATTTGGACGATATTTTGGTCGCATCGCGCAATGAAGACGAACATCAACAACACATTCGGCAACTATTCGAGCGCTTGAAAGATTCTGGTATTGTTTTAAATGTAAATAAATGTGTATTTGCTCGAAGCGAAGTGCAATTCCTAGGCTATCAGGTTAATAAAGATGGTACAATACCATTGCCAGATAGAGTGGACGCGATTACAAAATTCTCGAAACCAAAGACCATGAAAGAATTACGTCGGTTTTTGGGCATGATTAATTTTTACCGCCGTTTTGTACAGGGTGCCGCGCAACTACAACAGCCGCTAACCACATTACTACATGGCTCACACACCAAAGGCAACGCGCCCGTGACATGGACAACTGAAGCTGAAGACGCATTCGTGTCAAGTAAACAAGCGCTGGCAAATGCAGCTTTACTGGCACATCCAATCGCAGGAGCGAAATTATCGGTGATGGTAGACGCTTCTGATTTTGCTATGGGCGGAAGTCTTCAACAGTGGAACAACAGGGCGTGGCAACCGCTAGCGTACTTTACGAAAACGTTGAATGCAGCGCAACGTAAATACAGCGCCTACGATAGAGAACTCTTAGCCATTTACGCAGCAATCAAACGATTTCGACATAGTATCGAAGGCCGACCGCTTATTATTTACACGGATCACAAACCGATAATATTCGCGTTTAAGCAAAAACCGGATAAGTGTACTCCACGCCAGTTCCGTTATCTTGACTACATAGGCCAGTTTACCACCGATATTCGACACGTGCAAGGCATCGATAACTGCGTTGCAGATGCCCTGTCCCGCATCGAGATAGTCACTGGTACGGTAGATAGCAACATGTTGGCTACGGCGCAAGAAACGGATGCCGAACTAGGGAAGCTACTGCAAGAAGAGAACTCGTTGCAATTAAAAAAACTCACATTACCGGAAACAGATCGACCGCTATATTGCGATGTGGCAACTGGGACCGCTCGTCCATACGTTTCTCCTACACTTCGAAGACGAGTATTTGAGAATTTGCATGGTTTATCACACCCTGGCATTAGAGCAACACAAAAGCTCATAACTCAACGCTACGTGTGGCCATCGGTAAATAAAGACTGTCGCAACTGGACACGGGGGTGTTTGCAGTGCCAACGCACAAAAGTCTCACGCCATGTCACAACACCAACCGGTATAATTCCAACGGATATGGGACGTTTTGAGCACGTACATATTGATATCGTTGGACCGATGCCAGTATCTAGAGGATTCCGCTACTGTCTGACGTGCGTAGACCGCTTTACGAGATGGACGGAAGTAATCCCATTGCCCGACATGGAAGCTGAGACTGTCGCACGAGCTTTTCTGGCAAACTGGATTGCTAGGTTCGGAGTGCCGAAAAGGATAACCACCGACCAAGGACGTCAATTTGAGTCGCACTTATTTAACGAATTAAGTAAATTAATCGGTGCGACACATTTACGAACAACAGCATATCATCCAGCATCTAATGGCATGGTAGAGAGATTACACCGTCAACTCAAAACCGCCATTAAATGCCACGAATCGGAGGCATGGGTCGACGTATTACCCGTAGTCCTTCTAGGTATACGATCCGCGTACAAAGAAGATTTGGAGGCCACTACAGCAGAGATGGTATACGGTTCCACGCTACGGCTTCCTGGAGAATTTTTCGACAAACAGCCGTCGCAATTAAACACCAACTTCGCGCAACAACTTCGCGAACAAATGCGACGAGTAAAGCCAGTACCAGGAACACATCACGGAGACAAAAAGACTTTCATTTTTAAGGATTTACGTACGGTTCCGTTTGTGTTCGTTCGTCGCGACGCCGTACGTGGACCTCTGCAACCAACGTATGAAGGTCCCTACAAAGTGATCACACGCAAGGAAAAGCACTTTTTGTTACTGATAAAAGACAAAAAGGTACGCGTATCCGTAGACCGTTTAAAACCGGCATATATCGTGACGGAAGACACATCAAGCAATACCACGGTAGATAGAACGTCAACAACTAACACTACGCCCAGTACGACGCCAGAAAAATATACTACGCGAGCTGGCAGAAAAGTCCGGTTTACCAACCACTTTCAAGCTGGATTTAAAAAAAAAAAAAATTTTTTTCATATTTGTTTTGATTTTACTATATTTTTGTTTTGCTTAAGTAATATAGCGTTATCACTGGCAGGGGGGTGATGTGGCGACTTGTGCAGCGACAAAACGACCGTTAAAACACGCCGATACCAGACGACAAGCTGGCGCCTTCACGACCGTTAAAACGCGCCGATACCAGACGACAATGTTGGCGCCTTTACGACCGTTAAATCGCCTTACTTGAAGCTGTTCCTGATTGGCTCCCCACCCTCTCTGGGGCTAAAAATGGATTTCAATATGTAATCCGAAAACGACAAATACAAACAGTTCGTTCTCGAGAGTCTTTCAGACAACATCGTATTATTTCGCTTTTTGTCAATAAATATCGATAATAGTAATAAAATATATTTATTTAATTATATGTGGACTTTAATTAATCAACCTTCCCCACATATGTTTTAATTTTGGCCGTTTATACAAGGTGTTAATAAAAAACTTTACACACTTTGGTAGGTGATAGTAGAGATGAAAACAAGAAAAAAATTGTAATACACTTAGGTCCAGTACTCATTGATTTTCGAAATATGGAATTTTTTAATTTCTATTTACACCTCTTATGAATGCGAATTTTGATGAGCTTCGCCATAACATAAATGCATATCGGCGTACTCCGCACATCTAAATTGAACCATTGCAAAAATAGACTAACTTAAATAGCAATAAGTAATTTCACTGTTAAACTTATTACAAAATGTTTATTAACATGCATTGTTGTATTGTTTCTGCGATTGTTCGTTTATCGCAGATAACGCAATATCGCATTCATAAGAGGTGTAAATAAAAATTTATAAATTTCATATTTCGAAAACTAAATGTATTAAAATTTTTTTCTTGTTTTTGTCTGTATTATCACCTATCAAAGTTGTGTAAAGATTTTTTATTAACACCCTGTATAAATACGAACTATCCTTTGCTATCCTGCACATACTCTAAAACCACTTATCTATATTCTTCTCAATGCTAGAGTAAGAACAGTTTAAGATAGAGTTAAATATCTAGCAATAACGATGACAAACCTAATAGATTGTCTAGACCTCGTGAGCCATAAGCCGTAAGACACGCTTTGACCGACCAACTAACAACGTATACTTGTAAGCTCTGTTGCTAAAATACGTGACGCTGCTGTCATGGAAACACATCTCGGGGCATAGCTTGTTGTCGGTGACATCGCATTATTAATATTGGATGACTTAACAGTTCTCGGATTTAAGCGTTTACGTTTGTTCCTAGTTAGTTTTCGGATCGTGTTGCGAAAGAGTACCTGACCGATTGCTGAATGAATGGCGTGAATCTCAAATGAAATCGTTTATTTTGCTTTTTCAATTATATCTTGTTCTATTATAGTTTTGAAATGAAATTGTCATTGTTTTGTGATGTAAATCTATTTAGGTGATGATAAAATAAAATTATTGTTTTAGCAAGTAGTTGTTAATTTTCAAATATTTTCATATTTTTGTTAAGAAAAAATTGAATTACTAAAAATTGGTGTCAGTTATTAGTTAATGAATACTTATTTTTATAAATATTTATGCTTAAATTAATTGGAATATTACTTTGTTTAATAAAATTATCTCGTTCTTGTAACCACAATATCTTCGACCCCAGGAATAATTTTACTAATAAACGTACACGGGTTTTATCGAATTGTCGTAGCGTTGTCCGATCTACAAAGATAATAGGTTTTTATTAGTTAGTGTTTTCTTGTGTGGCTAAAGTTTATATATCGGTATTTTGACATATACCGATATAATTTAAATATTTATATATTAAGTGAAAAATTTAATTTATATCAATATATAAGTAAATTAAACAATATATCAATGTATATTATGTACATTTACAATGTACAGTGATAGTATAATTATATTTGAAAAATAAAATTTTAATAATTTCAATTTTTATATTAAGAACAAATATTTATTTTGAAAAATATCTGTAACATGTTCTTTTTAAAGTAGTAACTAGAATTTTTTATTTGCTTCATTCATACGTGAAAAGAATCTGAAGTATTTTTACTTTAAATTAGAATTTCATCAATCTCAAATTTGCTCAGATATCAAAATATCGATATATCGATAAATTATGGATATATCGAGATTTTTGTTCCAGCTCTAGTTATAATTGTGAATATATTGACTGCTCCATTGCAACATGTCATTAGAAAAATCGATTTTTATAATTTTGTTTATAATTTTGCAAGACATTTCTGATAATTAATTATTTTACGGAAATATAATTATTTTTATTTTATTTTATAAGTTTCATAATTTTTTTCAGAAACATTTTTTCGTTAAAATAATTTTTTACCGGAGCACAATAGGAGTGGAAGAGTTAAAAATTTGGATTGCTTCAAAATCGCTTTTAGTCTCTCATTGAGAGACTCTTACAAGCGCTTACTAAAAATTTTGCCACTTACACACAAAAATTGTAATTTAAATTTATTAATATCTGTATTACGAATACTAGTAATAAAAAATAAAGCCAATTCATTTTATAAAACTTGTTATTTTTTGATATTTTTAATTTTTTGTGAAAAATTTGAATAAATAATGGAGAACATTTTATGCAATTAATTTAACATACGTTTATTTGTTTTATTTGATTTTATATTTATATAATGTTTTAATAATATATGTAGAGCATATTTACAATTTATACTTTATTAATTTTGTATATGTTATTGAAAAATTTATAAAAAACAATTAAACATGGGACGATATTAGTAAATATAACATAGTACAATATTGGAAAAAAAAATTTCATTGAAAATACTTTATAGATTTTAATTTTTAAACAAGAAAAACATAATTTAGCGAAGTTAACTTTAACTCCAATGTTAATCGTATCATATATTATCACAAAATGTTTATAATAAAATCGAAAGTACAATATTATAAAATAATTGGCTACATATAAAATATTTCATGGACGTGTTATTAAAATTAATGTCAATTGTGGTAAATATATAATAATAATATTCTGATTGCAATTGCTTCTTATTAAAACAATCACACATCGGGTTCGATAATTTACAACAATAATTATTAAAAGAAAAACATTTGCAACACGATGCACCGCGCGGTAACCTTCAAATGTTTCAGTTTTTAATTGTTATTTGAAATCGTGAGCATCACAGACGTTCTTTATATCCAGAAAAAAATTGAACGTTTTCGTATTGATTTAGTTTAGTTTCTATTGGTATGGCCTTGAAAGGATAATATTACTTACAGTATTTTATTACATATTTTTATTCAACTTGTCTAATTTTTAATATTGCCTTTTACAATATTTTTTTATTAATAATATGTCACGTTTATAAATTTAAATTCGCTTTAAATAGAATTATAGTAGTAAGATTTATCTCTAAGTCACGCGCTGCATGTCAAAATATTTGAAGATGTAACGTCTTAATTGAATCCAGTTCTTATCTTATTTGTTTTATCAACATCGCTTACTTATGTTTTTTGCAAAATAATTATAATGTTAAAACGTAATAAGCAAATTCAATTTAAATTAATTGGCTAAAAATATGAGTTTAAATTTGTTGATGACTTAATTTTACGTGCCAGAGTACTTGTCTAATGTAATTTGAAAAAAAATATTGATTGATTATTGACATATTTTGAAATGTAATTTGAGTATTTTAACTATGATAAAAACAATTGAAAACATGACAATAAGCTTGTTAGTTTTTTTTATAATTTAATTAAAATATTAGTTTTTAAAATATGTACCGGATGTTATATTTTTTATCGACCGTGTATAATAAGTATCCGAAGAAACTCAAGAATACGGCTTTAATAAAATTAAACGAAATTTACATTGATACTCATTATGATATTTAAGAGGTGGTTAAATGAAACATCCGGTATATAATTAAATACTTTTATATATGCCGAAAAAGTAACACAATATATATTATTTGCAAATTTTACATCGATGTCAATATAAAAATTTAAAAATAAGTAATTATGTTAATTAACTCAATTTTACGTGAAAAAGAAAGTTAAAACAATGAACATCGACAAAAAAAATAAAATAATTTAAATTTTGTCAAATTTTCAATTTTTAAAATAATTTAAGTTTAATTGTTATTTTATAATATTTTAAATATAATTATCTTCAAATATATCAATGCACAAGATATTTAAATTTCACTATTCAATTCTATACAGATAACTTGACGATTGATAAGAAAATGTATCTAAATGATATCTAGATAGTAAATTAAAATTAAAATTTATGAAAATGAGATAAAAATGGATTATCTAGGTAAAATAATTTAATAGATAAATCCCAACACTGATTTTAGAATAAAAATTACATGTTTGAAACGAAAGCATAGAAGCTTTGATTTTTAAGTTCTAAGTTATGTGCTTTATGAGGTTCAATTTATAGAAATCAATTTATAGAATAAGGTTTGTAACAGGCAAAATTTCAGTTTATCAATCCACGGATAAATTAACTAATAGATAACAATTTATTTTAACAACTTTAATACAAATAACAAATATTTATCTCTTAGATTATTTTCTACAAACATATAAATCTACAAACATTTTATTGTGTTGTTTTGTGTTTTGAAATCGCTGGTGAATTTTAATTAAAAACCGCAAATATACTAAATAATGCATAGTACAGCAGAAAATACTTAACATTAGTTGAATATATGCGTGTATCGGTGTAATTGAAGCGTTTATTGTAATAGCGCAAATAGCAATAATAATCTTAAAGGATATGCATGCATGGGTACGATGATTACACTGCCTGTTTCGCTGTAAGCGCTCTGTTGCTTGTCCAGCATGGCCATGACGATGGCGCGAACATTGTAATTTACAAATAAAGATGAAGGGCGATGCTTTGAACTGTTGGAAGTTTAAGAGAAAGGTTTTACACTAAATCCTCCATATTCTCAGGTTTATTTTATGGGGGAACTTTGTGAATATTTACGGAAACAATAAATATTTTATTATTACGGCTCATACTATACTAAAATCGCTGAGACTATTCCATTTTCACCTAATACATGCCTGAATATAACCGAAATCTCTACCCCTTAATACGTTTACATGCATATTACATTCTGTATTTATATTACAATAAAAATGACTGGATTAGAATCAAAAAAATACAACAAGTTTGAAAATTTTTTTCGTAGTGAAATTATAATGCAAATGGTTCGGGCTTTTTATATGTTATTGAGGTATATTTGAACTACGTTTTCGAATTTTTATGTAATTGTTTTTTTAAATTATAACGTCATGCATGAATTTATCAACATCTAACAAAAACCCTGGCCATTTATCCCTTCCCCCGGAAAGTTCTGAAACATAATACAAAAGTTTTCTTAAAATATTCTAAAACTAAAATACAAAAATCTACCATAATACTGTTGATTTTTTTTGAGTTTCGAAAAATTACGAAAATAGCGGCTGTTTGAAAAAATGTTGTTCTTTTTCAGTTGTAAAAAGCAATTTTTAAAACGTATAAAAAATTGAAAAAGAGATTATTTTAAAGAATTTAATTTTCTATAATTAAGTCAAGTGTGAGGGTGGTGTCTCCCTTTAAGTAATTAAACAAAATTACGGTAGAAATATCTTATGATCTTCTACCACCAACATTTTATGCATATCTAGTTTCCAATCCATTTAAATGTAAATATACTCGATTGACTGAACCGTCTAGAACTGCTGATACCCTTATACCTTACAGTAACCAATAAGGAAAAAATTTAGTAATCATATGAATATACGCTGAACTGCATTCAGTGAGTTCAGTTAATTACTTATTAGTTGATTTGACGTTCTGACTTTATAACATTATGACAATTTTTTAGCGATTTACGGTATAATGTGTTGTTTCAGTATGATAGATATATTTTAGTAGTAAAAATTATTTGTATATATTTTATAATTTTTTAGTACTTATGTATTATTATATTTAATTAATTGAAGATTTATTTTGTTATTTTTTATTATTGTAATTATTCAATAATCTAGCTAAAGAATCCATTAATAAATTCTAAATTATCATCTGAAGTTACACAATAAGACCAAATTATTAAAATACATTTGTTGAGTATTTCCTTATCAATTTTTTTGATTCGCATTTCTAGAACATATAATTATATGAAAATCGTTCAAACGTTCAAAGGTTCTGTAATGGTAGCTTGGTAACCTCATCAAATATTAAAAAAAACAACTAATCTGTGATTGCAAAACACCATTTTAAGAAGCATAAAAATAAAAATAAACAAACCAATAAGATAGGCATTAAATCGATTTTCCCATTTAAGTCATGTTCGTCTACTAAGTTTGCAAATTGCGTTTTATAGCAGACAGAGAATAGATTTAGTGATAGCATCGCTAAGCTAATTTCAAATTAAGTCCATTAGCGACAGTGAAATATGGTCTATTGGCACACATACAGTCATACTACAAAACAGTTTGATGCATTAGTGCCGCATATGTTTATTATATCAATTTTATATACGGGATGTCTCTTTGAAAATTAAAATAAACTATGGACACTTGACAATATGCCAAATGCTTGTTTTTGATTAAAATTTGAAGAAAGTTTTATTTTGAAAACTTAATCCTTGTACAAGTTTATTTAAAATATTTGGTCATTTGTATTTCTGGACAAGAAAATAAGTGGAATAAAAGCAAAATATTGAAGTAAACTTTAGTTAGAATAATTTAATACAAGTATTAAGATAATTAAAATTGGTCAAATATTTTTTAAAACTGTGTTAATTATTAATTTCAATTTACAGAATATTAACTTACTATAACTACTTGATTATGTATTAGTTCTAATTCAATTTTTTTTTATATTTTTTATTTAGAAATCAAAGGGGCCATGCGCATCTAGCAAACTTTACTTAAATTATGTAACTTAAAATTTATTGAATAACATGATACAAATAACTATAAATTACATAGTAAAAATTCTTATAGAACTTATAATAATAAAATAGAGAAACTTTAGGTTTTAATTCTGTTAAATTTTTAATTAATCATCGGCGTTTTTATGATTCGATTTCATCACTAGGAAAAATATATACAAATGATATAAATAATAATAAACTTTGAACAAATAAATGTTCATATCGTCATTGTGAAATTTAATATAATAATACTCAAAAATATTGAGATTTTATATTTTTCCCAAAATTTCAAAATTTCATTGAATCGGCTTGTTAGTCTACTGTTAATATTATTGCAATTATTTTAGTATCTTTAAATTTTACGTCATAAAGATTTTTTATTGTGATAACGGATTTAGGCCCAGTATTTCCAAATATTGAAATAAAAAATAAACGTTATCATTTATTCTGAGGATACATTTTTAGCCAATATTTTACTTATTTTAAGTGCAAATAAAATTGGAAATATTGATCCTTATCTAGTTAGTTCAGACATATTAGGTTTGGTTGATAGATTCTCTTGCGTTTTACTGCAAAATGCAGCCGTAAATAATGCAGCAGTTTGCTATATGTGAATAAGTGAATAAAACAACAAACATTAATGCAAGAGTAAATAGTAGATGCAAGTGTGCGAATCGAACAAGTCTATTGACTTCTTACGTTCTGACAATCTAGTTATTTGTATTTTGTTACCTAGTAACTTGTTTCTATGTTTTGTTTATTTATTATTTATGTCATTTGGTTCCAAAAGCATAAACAAAAAATGAGATTTTTAAGTGGGGTATGTGGTGTAAATAGGACAGTGAAATTGAAAAAAATGTTGTAGCAAAAGTTGGTGTTAGTCAGTTAAGATGGTTCGGACATGTTGAGCGAATGTCTAATGAACGTTTGGTTAAAAAAATTTATTTGAATGATTTTGATAGTATACGTTTGAGTGGACGTCCGATGAATTGTTGGAGTGGTATGATTGAGAGTGTTTTTCGTGAGCAAAAGTTTCTAAGTAGTAGGAGTAAAAAAACATGTATGAGAAGAATTATAAATGTGGATGAAGCAAAAGTTGCTTGTTTGGATAGGAATGTTTGGAGGAGACTGATTTCGGAATAATGGAATGTGTTTGTGCTACACCCTTTTGGGTACATGGCGTGATTGTGTATGTATGTATGTATTTGTATATATTTTTCATGATACTGATGTCTGTGCAGTATAATAAAACGTCAAATATTAATTTAAAAATTTAACAGAACTAAAACTTAAAGTTTTTTTTATTTTATTATTATGAATATTTTTTCTATCAACTTAAATAACACTAGTTTAATTAAAGCATACAAAGTTTAAAAACTTTTTGCTCAAACTCTTCCCACACGTCTATGGTTCAAATGCCTTAGATTACAATTTGATTTTAATGTCTACTTCTCCGATTAGCTCGAGTGATATTCGTTTATATATCTATGCGTGTGGTGTTTGTTTGTTTGTGTATGTGTTTTTGTATCGGACTAGCAAATCTAAATTCGAATATACGTGCAAGCGAACGAAATGAGTGTGTTGAAATGATTTGCTATTATTACTGTTATTACTATTCGTACACATTATTGCAATATTTTATTTTGTGCAAAATGAAATGTAAATACTCTACTGTCAGTGCTATTACAACGGTGCGGCACATATATTGCACAGGTTGTTCTTTCATTAATTTAATGTAACTCTTTCGTAAATATTATATTAAATTGTGGGAAATTATTTATTACAGTATAATAAGTTTTGTTTTATTTATTATAATTTTATTGATTTATTATTTGGGTGAGGAAAAAGTAATTTAAATTTGATTGTTACGAATTTATTTATGTAGGATAATAAGTTTTTTTTTTATGTTGACAGATTTATGTAGCTATGACCCAAATTTATAATTTATTGTAATAAACTATTATAAATAAAATAATAATGGGTGTTCTTGAATTAGCGATAAAATCTAATATATTTACATCAACATCAAGAGAAATATTTTATTGTTATTCAATTTTATAACAGAACAAACCTATTTTTTTTACTTTTATAAAAATGACATGTTTTGTACAATTCTATAGAATTCAGTGTAGGATAACGACTTGTAATAGGTATGTAATATTAGACAGGTACTTCAATATATATAGAAATTTTGAAAATAAGAAAAATGTATGAAAATTATTAATATAAATTAACATAATAAACACTGGGAAATTTTTTGCTTTACATCAAAGGCTTTTACTTTTAATTCAAAAGTAAACGTGTTTTTGAACTGCGTATACTTCTGTTTTCCTAATAAAAATAAAACATTTAATAGAAAAAAATAATAGTAAGTAACAGCATAACAATTTTCAAACCTTTACATGAAATTAGTTAATGTTTAGTTTAAAAATAAAAATACATCTGAACTGAAAATAATTAATAATTTTATGTGTATGTATTCTAGAAAAACATAATGGGTTGCAGCATGTACTAAGTTAGTTTTGAGACTAAGCTGGTAAATGCTACGACCCTATGTTTCCAAAATAAATAGTAAATAATTTTATACATTTCTTTTAAAGTAGTTATACTGCCACCTATTGTTATTATTTATTTTTATTAAAATTTTTATTTCTATTAGAAAAACATAAGTTTACGGTTCAAAAACATATATACTTTTTTAAGTTAAAAGTAAAATCCTTGGATTTAAGGCAAAAAAATTTCTATTGTATTTTGTAGAACATGTAAAGAAGCATAATTTTGCAGATTCAATTAAATTAAAATAAATGTAGTTAATTTTGACTCACCATACTTTGTTTTTCTTGCTTTTTATTATGTTTTAGTATCTGTTCATTGTTTTGTGTCTTTTTAATTATTTATCTAATTTTATATCAGAAAAAAATAACCGGCAGAAGTAAACTAGTGATAAAATTAAAATTAAAATATGTATTATTCGTACCATTGAACTGATATCGGCTGTGTCTAAGTGATTTGTAACTCATTATAAGCTGTAGATCTCTTGTTTTTTTTTCTAGGCTAACGTTCTGCATCATTTACAATGCAATTAAAATTTGTTAAGAAACTATATGATTAGTTTTTCTAATATATAACCTTCTGTTCTGTATAGGAATTACGGGGACTGATTATTATATTAGATAATATTAAATTACAATATGATCTGCTATGGCAAAAGTTTAAATAAATGGCAAAGGCAAATAAATTAATATTATATTTATGTTTAAAAAAATTAATACAAATATTTGTCCTTATTGTTTACTTATTGTATACAAGTGTATGTAGACCGTTAAAATTTACACATTAATACCAAATTCCTGATTATACAAATACATAAAATGTCCATTTAGATAATCCGAACAAAATTAAATAATTTTAACAAATTTGTAGGAAACATTTCAATTCCATCATTCCAATTAAACGAACAATAACAAGTACAATTCTATATCTCATTGCAGGTGGGTAAGAACACGACCAGCGGCGTCTAATCACTTCCAAATGCGCGGACAAATACATAAAAGGGAAAGCTCAACTTAGCTGAGACAAAGACCAACAAACTATACCACCCGCAGTTCGCCTGACAAAGATGCACCGATTCTAAATAAATGACTCTCATTAGATTCTTCTCGTACGGCATGTGGACAACCTAAATATCGCTTTGTCTTATTTTAACCTATGGGAATTGGTATAAGTTGATCTTCGTCGCGAATGGATCTGATTAGTTTTCGCATCGTGTCTTATTTGTTACAGAATGTATTATACTGTCCTTGTTTGACAGTGCAATGTTATGTTTTCCTTATTGTAATTGTTGCGTTGTAGTTTGTTGTATGTTAATGAAGAATTTTGTTGTGCTGTGTTTAACTGATTATTGGTTCTAGAGGAATGTTGTTTCAAATAGCATAGATTCAGTTTACGGGATATTTGATTTTTTAAGTAAAATATGTACAAGACATTATTGAATGTTGAAATATACATAATTTTAAAAAAAAATCTTTTCTATTTATTTACATAACTTTCAGCCTCATCAATAATTTTAATATAACAGTGTTTTCTTTAATAGTTGCATCAGGGAATATTCTTGGCATAGAAAAAAAAATAAGCGGTAAAAATGTTGATAGTGTTATATAGGATTGTATAGGATTAAGTATTGAAGAATATTCGAATATATTGACACTATTGTCAGTATTACTAATATAAAATACTGACAGTAATATTAACCGTACAGGGTATGCTCTAGAATTGCATCATAAGTATGGCATATATTGACTTTTGGTTAAAATTATTCAATTTTGCTTTATTTAATGAATTAAAAATGCACCTTTTGTCGAATTAAAAAAAAAATCCGTTAGTTAAGCATTATATTTATTCATTAAATATAAACGAATACTCAAATTTTGTGTAATTTAATTTTTCTTTATAACTCTTTTATTTGTATGCATTTTAAATAATTTGTCATAAAAAAAAAAACGATAAAGAAAATCAGTATAAGATTTATTTATGTGTTATAATAATAATAAAATACTATAAACAGAAGCAACCTTGCAAGTAACATCTAATGTTTTCGTGTAAAATTTATATTTAGTAGTTTTAAATCTCCATTTCACTACAATATTTTTCCATTTTCCGAAAAGATTCCGTACATTTTCATAATTTGCATATTAATGTAGCATATATGTTAAGAAAGCAATACAATAGTTTATATAGCTGTCCTTGTCTATCTCATCCTTTTTCTTATATAGCTTATTATTTACCATCCCCCTTCTATTTTTCTTTTTTTTTTCATATATAATTACAATCTAGTGTTTCTTGTTATGTGGTGCTGTGTCTGAAGTGTATATACAGTTATGGTCAATAAATATTGACGTTCGATCACGAATAGTTTATTTGCAACGTGTGCTAACAGCCAGGACCGGACTTGCGGCAATTTCTCACGGAAAACAATCATGTTATTATGGTAAAAGTATATTTATTAAAATTATCTTATAAATATTTATTATGGATGGTTAAGTATTCACTCTCAAATCATTGTTATTATTATGCGAATTAACATAAGAATGTATTTTTATTTGTTATTGGAAAATTTGTCTTACTCTTCTTGAAATATAAATTTGCATTAAAATAAAATATAATATTTCGTTAACTTGTTCAATAATAAACTATATATAAAAAAAGATTTTTAAACAACGTAATTCTGTTCAAAATTGCATTAAAAATTTAAAATTTTGTAATGTGTATATAATTTATTTTTTTATTGATTTGTCTTGTAGTATAAAATTTTGCAAAACTACTATTTGTTTATCTTATAACTTCTGTTTATAAAAAAATATATTTCAACATTAATTCCAACAAAAAATTCCAATGATTAAACACTTATTTTTGAAACTCTCTATACTAAAAATAATGATTTAAAAAAATCTAAAATTATTTATAATTTTTATTTAAAAAAAAATTTGTATAATATCACAAAAGTAACTCGTAATAAAACATTTATTTACATAGTAAACAAGTATTTCAGAACTCATTATATTAAAATAAAAAAATTTAGGATTAAGTTCTGTATAATTTTTATTTAAAAATCGATGTTTCGATATACTTCACGTATCCTAATCTAGTCCATAAGCATAAACGAAAAATGATTGCTGTGGAAATGAGATTTTTACGTGGGGTATGTGGTGTAAATAGGAGAGATCGGGTACGAAATAGATTAGTGTATGATGAGTGTGAAATTGAAAGAAATGTTGTAGCAAAAGTCAGTTAAGATGGTTCGGTCATGTTGTGCGAATGTCTAATGAACGTTTGGTTAAAAAGATTTATTTGAATGATTTTGATGGTATACGTTTGCGTGGACGTCCGATGAGTAGTTGGAGTGATATGATTGTGAGTGTTTTGCGTGAGCGAAAGTTTCCAAGTAGTAGAAATAGAAGAGCATGTATGAGAGGAATTATGAATGTGGATGAAGCGAAAGTTGCTTGTTTGGATAGGAGTGTTTGGAGGCGACTGATTTCGGGATGATGAAAAGAGTTTGTGCCACACCCTTTTGGGTACATGGCGTGATTGTGTATGTATGTATGTATGTATAAACAACAAAATAACTAGATTAAAATTTATACAGAACTTATTCCTAAAGCTTCTATATTTTTTTTTTAATTATTAATAATACAAATTTAAACTTAAACTTAAATTATTTCAAAAATAAAAATTATAATAATTAATTTAAAACAGCAGAATACAATATTTTATCAAATTTCGAAAACAAAATACAATAGTAAAATTAGTGAATGAAAATAATTCTGATGGTTTATTATTAATTTTATTATATCTCTTCAAATATTACAACTTTATTAAAAACATGATTAATAATTTTCTCTTTATAATATATAATTTAAAATTAATATTTATCATAGAAGAAGAAATTACAAATTTCTAAAGAATGAAAATAAAGCCAATCCTGTCAATATTGCACACACTGTGAGCAGCACAAGTTCTGTTATACATGATTGAACACACTCAGAAATGTCAGTATCCATCAAGATTATTGCTGTCTGAATAGTTTTCAAATGTATACGCAACACATCTCATACTATAATCAAAAAAAAAATTGTGTGTCAATTACAAATTTTTCGATAAGCAAATCAGTATACACATCTCTTCAAAGTGTTTGCTCAAATTACAAATTTATTATTAAATTATTCCATATTAATGTGATAAAGCAGATTTGAATTATGAACATAATGAGTTGTTAATCTTAAGAAAAACACAGCATTAATATTCAAAAATATTATTAACAATATAGAACAATAAATAAATTGCATAGAAATTGCTATTTATTTTAAATGTTTTATAACTTTTTAACAGGATTTTTATTCCATTTATAAGGTCGTTTATATGACAATGATAATAATATTGTAATTGATATTTTTGGAAATTTTAATTGTTTAAAAATATTTTGAAATTTTAGAAACGCTGTACATGAAATTAAACTAGTTTTTTTTGTACCTTAGTTTTAGATCTTGTTCCCAAAATTTGGTTAAAATCCGATAAAAAATTTAGTTTATTTATACTCGTATAACACCTATTCGAGGACACATTATATATACAATATTTATTTATTTATAGTTACACCTAACAGACAACAGCCTAATTGAATGACACAAATAATACATACATAGACTTATAAAATATAATACATAAATTTATCTAAAAAAAAAACATTAAAATCATTTGCATTAAAAGAAAAAGAAATTAAAAAAAAATAAAAATGCAAGCTAAAAGTTAGTTACGTCACTGTATTTGTAATATAAATTGAATAAAATATTTGTACTAATTAAATTAGTTCCACTGTTTAAACACAATAATTAATCAGATATTATGCAGATAAATTTTGGTAAATTTTTGTTCAGTTTCAAGTGTTCATTGCGTCGCGTTGGTTCGCTTATATTCGTATATACAAATGTATATATTTCGCAATAAATATACATTTTTAAATATATAAATGTGACAAATATTTCGTGAACAATTTTTATAAATATGTGTGTATAAAGTGATTTAAAGCAGAATAGAAGCAGGACAGAAACAAAACTTTAGGATCTTAGATCCTCTTGGTAAGAGTATAAATTTATTGATCATTCAACTCAATTATTAATAATATTAGTTTTAAATTTCATTCTATATTTGAAATTCTTGATACTCTTACATCGTAATCTTAATTGTTAAAATATAAAAATGAATGAAATAAATCTTTTACTGTTTTTATCTAATTGAAATTCAAACACCATTACGATATTTATCCATCCTAACCTAACCTATCTGAACACACAATAAAAAAATAAAATATATAGAATCTCAAGCTAAACTCAAATAAGATTTCTTTTCAAGATGTATGTATCCATTTCAATATATTTACCTGTGGCAAGTTCTGTATAATGTTAAATGAAGAAACATAGTGTACGTATGCGTTTCAGTTAATTAACGTTAACTTCGTTAGTGTAATTGGTCGAAGTTTGCGTAAGTTTACCTGCCTTCTGCTTGACTGCTGTATATGCGCCTCTGTTACCTTTTATTTTCTAAATCAAGTATGCGCTGAACGTGTAGGTGAACACACAGAATAGCACAAGCAAAACGTTCGGTAAAAAACTTGACGAAGAAAAATCGACTG
This sequence comes from Clivina fossor, assembly GCA_963966155.1. NCBI lineage: Eukaryota > Metazoa > Arthropoda > Insecta > Coleoptera > Carabidae > Clivina > Clivina fossor. The sequence continues at coordinate 25,749,623 of OZ014551.1, read as the reverse complement.
AATAAATATATGAGTTTGGTCTAGAGTGCACTGAAAACAAATGAATATAGCATACTGAATCTTGTGATTTCTAGTTAAAATATATACCAGTATAATGTTATTTAATTATCGTAAATGCTAAGCAACATGAAGATGAATATTTTTTGTGTGTGCAAGTAATGCAACTAAACGATATTTGAAACTTGAAATAAACTTGTACAGAGTGTCTTATTTTCTTTGTTTGCTTTAAGAAAATTATTGTTATTTGTGATGATTACAAAAATTAACTATTATATTGTTTGCCTAATTTTGTTTGATGCGTAGACAAACACACTTTCCTTTTTTGATTATGATTTAGAAATTTATTGATTTTTCATAAACTCATTGACTGATATTACAAGCTAGATTTTTGGTTGTTTTAGTTCATTTGTTTAGTCTAGCTCTTATGACAGTTGCGTTATCTTATAACCGATATTAGTTAAAACCAATTTTAAAAATATAAAAATGTAAGGAAAATTTATTTTCAAATTTTTTTAAAGATTTATTTCAATATAAAATAAAAATTATATATTTTTTTAATAGTTTATAGTTGTAGTTTTATTTTATCATCAGTTAAATTACTACGCTTTTATTTTGTTGAGACTAACATGGAAAATAGGATAGTTTGTATAATATTACTTAATTATCTGGAATGTGAGTAAAATACAGATGAGAATACATTTTGTAAAAAATATGTATAAGAAATTTGAAACTAATGTTGAATATAACATATATGGTAATATTATTATATACATATGTAATTTTAAAGGATACAGTAAATTAATTATGTCTAAATAAAGAAGATGTAATTACATTAAATTATCTTTGTAATTACTTTCAATTTATTTATTAGAAAAATTAATTTTATTTCTGTTTGCAAAAAATAAACAACCTTATATTACATTAAACAATGTGCATTTTATTTTAATTTAAATTATTATTTATAAAATAACAATGTTATATTAAATAATTTTTCAAATTGCAAATTGATTTAATATTTCAATAAGTGTTTATTGCAATAATATAAAAATATTTTAAAAGTTACTTTTATATTAATTTTAAATGTATTTACTACAGTTTTAATTATTTAAAAAAAATTTAAGTAATAAATTATTTAGCAATAATAATAATAAACGATAAATGTATGTCATTATTACAAAAATCTATTACACCAACTATACCTTAGGCATCAAAAAAATAATAATAGTAATTTTATGACCGCCAGTTTGACATGTCAAGGCATTTTATATTTTGACTGATCGCACGAGAACTGATGAAATATTGCAAAATAGAAGACCCAAATTTAGTATTTTTCTCTTCTTCTCTAGAGTGAAAAAATATTCCAAAATTGTAGGCGTATTTGGCTTACTAAGTTTAATGATTTTTTAATTATCTCCTTTCTATTTTCTTAGTCGGCTATGGATGAAAAAGAATTTTTGATCAATCAATCATAAAATCAATATTAAGGCATTACTGTCATTAAGAAAAAACTAGATTTTTTCAAATCAGATTTTAGTATCTGAATTGATCAAATTGGGCAGATAATAGGACATCTGTTCTAAAAGAAATGATTGTTAATATTATTATTTTATATTTGTTAATTTTTTTACAAAAATATGAAGACATACTGCTAAGCTTAACTTTAGAAAAAACATAACTGGCAATATTTTTTATGTAAGTATTTGTATAAATTGTTCTGTTCAGACAATATAAATTATAGAAATACAGTACGTTTGCGATCTTGACTGTACTGTGAATTACCTTTGTTCTATCTAAATATTAGATGTTTGTTTTTCAATAACTTTCTGTACTTGAAAGTTTAAATAGCTTTGAAAAAAAATTAAAATATAGAAATTGAAGAAAAGTCACACGGAAATTGATCTATATAATGAGTTCTGAAAGATTCTTTACTATGTTAAAGGACAATATATTTAAAGAAAAATAAAATAGATTTGCCGAATTCAATAATGTGCTTGTAAGTGTGTATATCAGTGAATCACGTTTTGAACAATGTAAGTAGAAAAAAGTAATATGATTGCATTATTTTCCCATAGAGATGTTTATATCTGTATACACGTACATTTAAGTAGTAACGTACAACATGTGAAAGTTTGAAAATTATTAAAATTTACAATATAAAACAAAAAATTTACAACTAATGAAGTTATATAACAACACATTTGTAGTCTGGTCGAATGAATAGTATGTACATTATGGGATATTAAAATATATTTATTAGTGAAAGAAATCATTTGCTTCTATATACTCGTATGTTTTAATTTGTAATTTATTAAATACTAGTATATACTAATTTTATAGTTACTGCTGGTTAATAATTATACTGCGTATAATTAAAAAATGTTTGGAAAAGTAAATGTATTTTTATTTGATTTTTTAGATAAAATAAAATATCAAAAATTTGTTTTACTTCACATAGTATTACCACATAGTAAACAATTTTTCAGAACAAATTCAAAAGCTTTACGATTAATTTTATATATTTTATATATTTTATTTATATGAAAATCTTCATGAATGTAAAATTCGGAGATACTAACATAATTGCAAGATCCAACAATATTAACAGTAGATTGATAAGAAAAGCAACAGAAATTTACAAAGAAAAAGTTAACATCTATCAATGTGAATAAACTGATTTAAATAAATTTGGTTTCCTACGTGTTGTTGATAATTATTTTATGTCATTTATCTATTTTTTTTAATGATGATACACGTAAAGTATATTGAAACGTCGATTTTTAAATATACAGAACTTAATCCTAAAGGTTTTAGTTTTATTATATCACTTTGTTATTTTAAAATTGTACTCAGATTTTAAAATGATATGAAGTGAAACAGAAAATATCATTTCATTAATTTCAAAGTTCTTATTTATTTGGAAAAAAAATTATATATAATTTTATGATAAATTATATCTTAAGCTACGAATTTACTAAATAAACATTAAGAAACTTTCTGGTTAATTTTTATTATACTGCTTAATTTTATAGTTTGCGACCCAGTATAAATAGATTATCTAGTGCTAAATAAATTTTTTTTAGATAAATCCCAACATTGCTAATAATATTTACACCATAATTTTATAAATACTTTGATTTAAAAAATAATAAAACGTTTATATTATATTTTACATAATATAGTAGCAGAAAATTAACTAATGAAATATATAAATATAAAACTTAACATTTTTATGTAAAAATTTTAGTGACTAAAGCAATAAAAAAGTTATTAAAAACTAATGAAACACAATATTTTTTTTACAATATTGTAGTATCATCTTCGTAATAAATAAAAAAAATGAGATAATAAATAAATGTTAATTAAAAAATGTTTGTCAAAAATTAAATAAATATTTTTTTAGTAAGTAATAGAATCGCCAATGTCAAACAGGATTTAAGATAATATATCTTCATGCATATCCTGCACAAAATTCAAGGCTATTTTTCAATCTGTCGTCAAGATATTTAAGAAGTTTTATCAGATTTAACTATTTTTATATCAAGCAAGTTTCAATAAAATAAATGTATTTATTTAAATACTACAAAAAATCAAAACTATAAATTTAAATCGCCATTTTTTTGTCTTGATTTAAAATGTACGAGTATATTATTTGTCTTTAATGTCAAAGTATTTACTTTTTATACGATAATTTATATTTTGTTGTAATTGCAATAACATTTTAAAAATAGTGAAAAAATATATAATATTTTATAATATATATTTTGAATAGAATATATTTGCAATAATAAATTACTAAAGACAATTTTATTTCTAAATTAATTGCAAAAAATATAAATTTGAGAATTGACTAAACTATTGCGTCAAACCTTTATATTAGTCAAATGAAAAAATTGGAATATAAGAAAAGTAAGAAATAAATAAACTGAAAACAAACAATAAAATCTGTAAAAATCTTGCAATTATTTTAAGTTAAATTTAACTAAAATATATGTATTTTACATCATTTTTACATATTTTAGTCAAGTGAAAAAAATTAGAACAAAAATTGAAGGAAGAAATAAATACACTGTAAAAAATGTAATATATATTTATGTAATTTTACATAACTATTAAGAGTAAAATAGCAGCATTTTCAAATTTTTACTGTGATAATTGACATTTTTTCTGTAAAAATACATTTACAAAATATGTAAATTTACAAAAAAAATTTACAGTGTACACTGAAGAAACAATGAAATTCGTAAAAGAAAATATGCATTTATTATAAATTAAATCTAACATATAAGTACTTTACATCTTTGAATGGATATTATTATTTTTAGAGCTTTTAAAAAATTAACAAAACTTAAAGAAAAATTACATATGCTTTGAATAAATATCAATTATAATGATTTAAAACAAATTTTTCTGTTTCAACGCAATTTTGGTTTTTAACAACTGTATTCAATTAAAAATGACAATTGATTAGTTTCAGCAACTACTTATGGTACATTCTGTATATGCAAACTGTAATAATACAACAAATATTTTACCAAAAAGTTATTTTTATTTATTTTGCAATTTTGATTCGAATATCAATAACTCATAACAATAACTTCATTAAAATTGCTTCATTAATATAAAAATTAGAAAATTATATGTAGATAATTAATATTTAAAATATACATTATTTATGTAAATACGAAAAACTATTAAAAAATAACTAAAAATTAAATATTTTATAGTTATTTTTTAATTCGTGGACTATCAAAATTTTTATAGTAAAAAATTAATAAAGAATTCTTAATTTTTTTTATTATATCCTTTTCCATTTATGATGTAGACATTAAAAATAATAAAAGAAAAATTTGTATAAAAAAGAAATATTATTTATTAAAATATTAATAATAAAGTAACGGTATAGCAACACATCAAAAATTCAGTCATAAGTCAAATATTTTATTACTAAATTCATTATCATAATCTGAAAGATTTTTGACAATTAATAACTGTCGTAAAATCAAATTGAATACAAATTTTATATTTTAAACATCTGCACTTTCACTCCACACAACTAAATAATGGTCATGTGTTTCCATAATTTATTATGATATTTATATTATTTTTTGCAAAGTTATTGTTTTTATGTAAAAAAATAATTTGTTTTAGATTTTAAAAAATGAGGTGTTTAAATTTAACAGTCTAATAGGTTTCAGAATTTTGCGGTAATTTGTTCCAGGCCTATAGTCTAGATCAGGGGTGCTCAACATTTCAATGGCTAAGATCATCCTTTAAAAATTGCGACCGTGAAGATCGATTTAGTATGTAATGACATGCCAAACTTTTTTTTTTGTAATTTAATTTCATGTTTTAGATAGGGTACGCGTATATCTTTGCTTCAGTCGCCATCAGTTATTACAAAGATCGACTCTGTCTGACGTGGCGATCGACTGGTCAAATGCTATCGACAGATTGGCCAACCCTGATCTAGCCTGATTAGCCCATTTTAATTTTTTAAATTTTGTATTTTTTTTTTTTTAGTTTTTATATGGAGAATATTGTTAAAAAAACCGGTATATGTCTGAATCAAAGAGTGCTAGAGGCTGGAGCTAGTTCTGTAATGAAAATATATGCGTCATTGTGATACTTTTTCCATAAATATCTAAATATGACAAAAATGGAGATAGTTACGATGTATTCTTTTAACGTACATTAGGCATTAAGTCAAGATGTGACATAAATTGAACATATAATTAGTTTTCGAATTTCCGGGCAAAACATAGAGCTATATGCTCGAGAAGCTGGTCATATTTCTTTCATTTTCTTCTTCAACAATTTTTACTTGCATTGTCAACGGACTTACAGCTTATAGTGAGTTTCGAATCATTCAGACGCAGACAATATCAGTACAATATCGGTACAAAGTTTTAATACCAGAAATAATATTTTTATTAATTTCTGATATCACCGCGGTACGAACCAGGCCCGAGTCCGACATGCTACTAATGGCTTACGGCAGCCTGCATTGAGAACAATTTTGCTTTATCTCCTCAATGTAACTCAAAAGTAAACCTGTTTTTGAACTGTAAAAAAATAATAGTAAATAACCATATAACTATTTTTAAAGCTTTACATGAAATTAGTTAAAATTTAGTTTAAAAATAAAACAACATTTGAACTGCAAATCATTAATAACTTTACAATTACATTTATTCCAGAAAAACACTGTGTTTTTAAATTAAATAATAAATAATTTTATATAAATCTTTTTAAATACTTACACTGTTACTTACAAATTTTTTTTTTAATTAAAATTTGTATTTTTATTAGAAAACAATAAGTTTACAGTTCAAAAACATGTTTTTGTTTAATTTTGAGGTAAAAATATTAACCTCGGATCTAAATCAAAATTTTTCTCAGTGTGTAAACTGAGATACGATTAGGATAATCTGATAACACATTAGCGAAAATACAAAGCTAGAATTAAATAATTGTTATTTATTTTTAAAGTCTATCAAAAATTTCATTTAAACATGAAAATGAAGATGTTAAAAATGATTTGCATTTTTATATTCATCATTATATAAGGAACTGAAAACTAGTTTCTATTTTACATAAATTATATTTTGGCACGAAAGAATTATCTATTCATAATGGCAAAAATATGAAAGCATTTTGCAATATATACATAGTTGGACGACCCAACACGACATCGACCCGACCGCGACGTCCCAGTAAATTAAAAATAATTTATTGCAAACAAAATGTCTTGCATCTGTACATGCATAAATTTAAATTTCTGATGTGTCGCCTTCTTAATATTAAAATGTCGTTATAAAACCTGTACCTCTTTCTCATTTGGAATATTGATTAAGTTTAACATTTCAATTATCTGACACCCACTATATGAACGAAGAAAAATAATTACTTTCCGCCGTAATTAACACGTAATTTATCAATGTTACTGTGATTATATCTGATTCTTCTCATCTATAAAATGTGTTGTTACATTAAATTGATTGGATTTATGCTAAATTCAATTAATTTTATTCATATAGTTATTTGATATTTACAAGAAAAATGTTTCATGTTTCCTTACAAATTAATGTTAAGATGTACATCAATTTGTATTTATAAAATTTTAATTTGATATAAATTATTTATATATAAAAGAACTTGTATAAATGTTATACGAGGCTAATACATATTTAAACAAAGAAATAACGATCAAATAGTATCTACTAGAACGTTGAATTTACAAAATTTGACTAATTATTGTATTTATAATCTATTTCTGTAAATATTTTCAATTTTTTATTGCTAGTGAATCTTGAACAACACAAAAAATCACTTTCTTAAAACAACAACAAAATTTAGCATAATAAATAACTTTTTTTATTAATTAATTTTTTTCAAACATTTCTATTCAGACAATCAGCTCTAGCTTTATCCACATTTATAATGCTTCTCATACATTCTCTTCTATTCCTATTATTCGAAAACTTTTGCTCACGCAAAATACTCTTAATAATATCACTCAATTTACTCACCGGACATCCATGCAAACGTATATGTTCAAAATTATTCATATATATTCTTTTAACCAAACGTTCATTAAATATTCGCTCAAGATGAACCGATCTATCTTAACTGGCTAACATCAACTTTTGCAACGACATTTTTTCACACTCATCATGCTCTAATCTATTTTGTATCCGATTTCTTCTAGTACACCATGTAAATTTTCATTTTCACAACAGTCATTTATAAGCCTAAATTATATTAGTAGGGTACACTAGCATACTTTTCCTTCAAATCACTCTGCCCTACTAATTTTGATAGAGTAACTATTTACATACAGTTAGTAGTTTAGTAGAGGAGAGTAAGTCGCTTTCGTTAATTTTATTTTCGTACGTATTAAAATAAAATATTATTTAACAATGGCAATAAGTGGACAATTGCAACAAGTTCCATTCATAAATGTAAAAAAAATTACACAAGTCTGTCATAACTCTAATCTAGTGCTATAAATCTGTTTATACCGGTAGTATACCAGTAGAGTAAAGTAAGTATTGTGATAGGGAAAGGGCGAGTAGAGTGTACAATTCCACATGTACTTATCCACTGTATTCTACCAGGTGCTATCTTTAGTACTCGTGTTTAACATCACAAAGTGCTAGAAATGGAATGGTATGCATTATACCATTGTACTCTACTACTAACTCTACTAATATAAACTAGGCTATATGTATAAACTACTATTTACAATAACAAACTTAATATTAGAAAGAAAACAATTAAATTGTGAGACAAAACTATTCTCATTGTCTCCTACATATTTTACATACATAGAGTGATAATTATTTTCATATGCATTAAATAACATTACATTAAAACAATATAAATCATACAGCTTATTACGCTTGCATATAAATATATCAATTGTTTCGACTTAATACTCGTATTTATATCTAGTGGAAATAATTTAATATATTTTATACAATAAATTAGAACAATATACACACGTAATAAAAACTATTACACAGATTTCAATTGAATATATATTTACAATTAGTTTAAAAAGCAATTATAATTAGTGTCTTTACCGTAACGACACGGCACAATGCGTTATTAATTAATAATAAATATTACGTATTGTAACCTTTTGTGAATTGCATGATTTATTACTAACAGAGAATTTTTTTTTTTGAATATGTAGATAAAAATGGACACGCAATATTGTCATACAATTTTTCAGTAATTATATAGATCTGTAGTTAAATATATATGCAGTTTTAGAGAAAAATAATTAATAGTTAGTGGTAATCAATCATTTAGTTGAATTTTGAAACTATTGATTTTTAAAAATTATTTAACAGTTATATAAAATAATTAAAAAGATGATATAGTTGAACGTGAATATGCAGGTGTTTATTGTATTTGTTTTATATAAGATAAACTCTGCTGTGACACAGTACAGTAGACCGAGTTATAATCAGTGATTTTAACAAAGATAATACATATATTATCTCATAACACCTCATAAGGTGTTCAGAGCTATAGTGGATCAAATTCATTTTTTCAATTTGAGGTAATTGAAGTAAAGTTTAATAAATTCATTTGATTACTGTAAGTGCAATATGCAATTATTGTCATTTACACGTTGAGAATTAATGTTGGTATTATTTGGTTTGTTGTTCGTTTGAATAAAATGTACTTTTAAACACCTACATGCATCAATAACTAAATTTCTTTTTTATTTTTGGGCCTAGTCCAGTATAGTTCTAAACACCCAATATGGTATAGAAAACAGGAAATACTTGAGGTAGGTATATTTGAATGCACAGTACAATAAGAATGTTATAACAGGGGTCTGCGATATTTAAATAATATAGGTACTTATAGTTTTTAACAGAGTTATTATTGTAAAGAATAATAACAATAACAACAATTTTATGATATATACATATTTACATATTTATAATTTATCATGGAAACGGATTTACATACCTATATATCAAAATAGATATTTCTGTAAAATATGGTAAAAATATGAAAAAATTATAAAAAATTTGAGTTGTACCAAAAAAAATGTCTCAAATAAAATTTGTTAGTTATAACTTATAAATAAATGTTTTCAAGTACTAAAAATATAAGAGGTATCACAAATATGGATGGATTGTTTGGGGAAAACTAATTTCCGCATAGTGAAAATTGTATATATATATATATATATATATATATATATATATATATATATATATATTCGTTCGCTTGGTTGATATAGGGCAATAACATGGGATTTCGATAATATGCAGAATACTTCTTTCTGAAGTAAAATTCGGAGAAATACCTGGAATACTTTTCGATAGGGAATAAAAAGCTATATAATTTGGTTTTAGTTTTAGTTTGCTAGTATGTGCCGTTTGGGCGCTAGAATTTTTTTTAAAATGTTTTTGAAAATTTTTAATAATTTTTCCTGCTAAATCAGAATAAATAAGAGAAAAAAGTTTTTTAGCTATTTTGTAGCTAATTTTTTTCTCTATTTTACTGAATTTTTTCACATTTTTTTGAGCAAATTTTGAAAAAAGTTATATTTCAAATTTTTTCCAAATATAACTTTTTTCAAAACTTGTTCAAAAAAAATCTGAAAAAATTCAATAAAATAGAGAAAAAAATTAGCTACATAATAGCTAAGTAACTTTTTTCTCTAACTCATACTGATTTAGCAGGAAAAATTATTGAAAATTCTAAAAAACATTTAAAAAAAATTCTAGTGCCCAAATGGCACATGCTAGCAAAATAAAACTAAAACCAAATTATATAACTTTTTATTCCTTATCGAAAAGTATTCCAGGTATTTCTTCGAATTTTACTTCAGAAAGAAGTATTCTGCATATTATCGAAATCCCATGTTATTGCCCTATATCAACCAAGCGAACGAACACCCTGTATATATATATATATATATATATATATATATATATAATATAAAATTTCTTCAATCCTATGTCACTTGTTTAGTTTTGATATAAATGCGGTATTAGTTAAAGCTGAAATTTAAACCGAACTTGTAATACCAACTAAAAACCATTATGTCGAAAAACAAATTAAATAAATAATTTTTAATCATTTTCAATGAATAATACTTTCGCTTAAAAGGCAACATTTTTATTAAATTTAATATTTTTTAAATCTTTCTTTCAATCTTTTCAAAACTGTTTTCTGTTAAAAAATACAAATACAATACAACATAACCAACTTAAAGATTTATACTACAAAAATATTAAAACAAAATATGATAATGATACTGAATAATAATATCATTATATTAATTATCTTAATATTACAATTAAAAGTCTATCTAACATTTTCTTTTTTTATTTTGCTTGCACTCTACAGAGAATTTTCCTAATAAATAATAACATATGTAAATCACATGTATATGTGCATTATTACATGACTAATATTATTTTTAACCACAACAAAGAGTCGCATATTCTTTAATGCTATTTTTGTGTTTTTTTTTTTCTATGACTTCCTTCCTTCTGGTAACATAAATTTTTAAATAGAAATTACGTGAAATAAAAAAACTACGTACTATTGCGAAATATATACTAATTTTATATAAACATAAATTATATTTATATTTTAAGCGTACAATTTTTCTATTTCTCAGAAATTAAAAAAAATATATATTTCTAATGTAAAAATATTAAAAGTAATACATATTTAGATGATTTATTTATTATTAGTATTTTAATTAACTTTTAACAGTTAACGATTTTAAAAACCAATAACTGGTTGGAATAGTCATTGATTTATAATTTCCTTTGAAAATATAGAAATATTAATGGTAGTTAAAATGTATCTGCAGTGTTATTCAAAAAAATCAAAAAAAAAATCGAAAAAGAATATAAATATAATTTACAAAAATTTATAATAAAATAAAAGCGTCATAATTTTAGTAAGTACTGCATTGGAAACTATAAATCTTAAAATATTTTAAATTTAAAATGAAATAAAGAAAACAAAAAAAGTATGTTTCAGGTCAATAGAAGTAAAAAGATAGATAGTATTTATTTGAAAAACATTGCAAAGTGTATGAAAAATACTATAGGGAGACCGGTATGTAAATTTACTTACCTAATTACCAAGTTTATTTACTTTACATATAATGATATGTTTACAAAGTTAATAATGACTTTAAACAGAATTAATACTTGTTTATTTTAAATTAAATAAAATATAGTTGTATTTCTTTTTCATTTTTCACAAAATTAAATTACTACTTGTCTAACATCAAAGTACCGCGTGAACTTCTGTCGCAACAAGATTGCTTTTAAATTTAAAACTTTTTTGTACTTAAATGAAGTCTCCTCAGGATTAGGAGTACTCGTACTTCTAATACTCTAATACTAATACGCGGTAATACTGTGTTATATATATATATATATATATATATATATATATATATATTATGTACATGTTATTAAAAAAATTTATTTTTTGTGAGTATACATTTTTTTATTTATATTTAAAAAACATACAAATAAACTATATATTTATAAATGACGTGAGTCTAATTTTGGGCAAATCAACATTACGCTTACTGTGGTTGCAAATTAATATTTAAAAAAAATATTAGAAATAATCACTAAAAAATATTATTGCTTTTGTCAAAATATTTGAAATCAAAAGAAAATGGACTATTAATAAAAATACCTACCGTAACTTTAATTTATATTTTATTGTTGTTTTAAAAAAATATTATATTAAAATATAACACTAAAAAACATAAAAGGAAAATGCTGTGGAAATGAGATTTTTATGTGGGGTATGTGGTGTAAATAGAAGAGATCGGATACGAAATAATTTAGTGTATGATGTGTGCGAAATTGAAAAAAAATGTTGTAGCAAAAGTTGGTGTTAGTCTGTTAAATCTAATAAACATTTTGGTTAAAAAATTTATATAAATGATTTTGAAGGTATACGTTTGCGTGGACGTCCGATGAGTAGTTGGAGTGGTATGATTCAGAGTGTTTTGCGTAAGCAGAAGTTTCCAAGTAGTAGGAATAGAAGAACATGTATGAGAGGAATTATGAATGTGGATGAAGCGAAAGTTGCTTGTTTGGATAGGAATGTTTGAAGGAGACTGATTTCGGGATAATGGAAAGAGATGTGCCAAACTCTTTTGGGTACTTGGCGTGATTGAATATGTATGCATTTATTAATTTTTAATCTATTTATTATTTATTATGCTAGTATATTCACATGTTATATTTTTGTAAATACTGAACTTATAAGATAATTTAAATTGATCCCTAATTATAAAAGAAATTCTTATTTAAAGTTAATTATGTTTCTCAGATATCAAATTTCCCATTTATATCCGGCTAAATATGATATCCGGTCTTAAAAAAAAACCAATAAAAAACATAAAACTATAGTTGAAATTACATTCTTATAATGAACATTTAATAATATATAATAAATGATTTTTGCAAACATAAATCAAAGAAATTTATAAATAGTCAACAATTTTTTTACAGTGTGGGTTTAGTGGTTTAATAGTAACACCACCTACCGGCAGATTCCGGATCAAATATCGAATTTAAATCCCAACATATCATAAATAAGTTCCGCGTCTCCTCTAACCATATGAACAATACGTACTTAATAACAATAACTCATTTATTAATCACTTACTTTGAAATTATTTTATTGGGTTTTACAGAATCATAAATGTGCATATTTACATATACATATAAAATTAATATATATCATAAAACGATTCCGTCTATATTATTGTACATGTTTAGTATGTTATATGTAAATACAACGTACTTGTAACAACAGCCCACTATGTTCTTTTGCGGTAAAAATTCATTTATCTTTATTAAGTCAGAATTGAGAAAAATTTACATAATTTTACTTGTTTCTTGTGGGTGCTGGTTAATTATGTGCTGAAATTATTAAAGCGGATAAAAATATCTGTAAATTAATTGACTTTATAAAAAATTTCGAATTTATATTAAGACGCTTTTATATTTCAGATAAAAATTAAAACAAACATTGCTTTGTCGTTACTTATTTTGAAAAATGCTAGCGCATGTAATGACATCTACAAATTATTTGCACAAAATAAGAAATGTTAATTTTATTCAAGAGTTTATTTACAACAAATAAAAAATAATAATATGATAAAACATTGAAGGTGTATCAAAATATTACTCTATATTCATATGTTTTGCGAAATAATTAAGCTTATATCATTCGAACAACGTCGAGAACTTTAGCTAGTTATTTATAAAATAAAAAACAAATTTCTTCATCAATACACATTAATTTCTGTTATGAATTCTTTTCAGATATTATTGAATAACATCTGTGTGTGCAACTAACATCTTCACCGATTAATTTAAGAAAATAACTACATATTAAATATATAAATACAATAAATAGCCTAGCGCAAGCAAGTAATAATCTTGTTTATTTTGTGCATTGCACTAAAATACAATTAACGTAATGAATATAATTCGCTGTCACATTTTCTAAGCTGAAAAACGTCAACTTGATTCGAAAATAACCGCTTGTCACTTGTCAAGAGTGTCTTTATGTCTTGGCGTGTTTCTCTTTGGTATAGAAACAATTTATGCCAAGTGTGTGTCATCATTAAAGACCCATATATGAAACAAACTGGTTTCCATGGTAACAAATTTAGTACTCTCGTGGAATTTGAACGATTCGAAGTTAATTGATGATTGCCGGCGAACATCAAAGAAAATTTTGAGTTTCGTTTTTGTGGTTTTTTTTTGCCTGGAGTTAATTTTTTTTAACAAGAATTAAAAAATTAATTTAATTATAGATTTTTTTTTGTTTCAATCTGACGAACAGTAGCTGTTTTATATGTTAATTCGATAATATGATCCAAAGAAAATATTTATGAACAATGTAAATTATTATGGGTGTACAGAAATTTATTTCGATATTTAATGCTGGTAATTTTGTATTTACCTATATAAAATTCTTTTTAACAGTTTAATTTACAATAATTTATAGTAACATTTGCAAGTTAATTTGATTTAACGATACAGTTAAAGTTATTTTAATACGTTTTTATTAACTGGCTTTCTTGTCTGCCTGTTTATTTGTTTGTTAGGTACGAATTTTGGAATCGGTTTTAAACTAACTTTCCGATGAGCTAGAAACTTGAAACTTGAAACATAGCTCAGAACTGGATGACAATGCAATATTAACTAATTAATTAATAATATTAGCAATATTGATTTGTAATTAATTTGTACATTGGTGTATTTAACAGTTTTTGTTTTTCAAAATATAGAAACTACAAAAAATAACTACAGAAAATGCAAAACACACACAAGACCAAAAAGCAGAAAATAATTATTTAAATAAAAAAAAATTAATATACCACGTTTTTAAAACAGACTAAAAAGTAAAAAATAATTTCTCCTAGCCCCATACAGATTTATAATCTCATACAAATTTATAACCTCATACAGATTCCTGACTCCATACAGATTGTCCTAAAAAATTTTGATTGTAAATTTTTAATAACTATGACAATACTTGTAAGATTTAAAACAAAAAACGTGGGGCGCAATGACAGCTACTCCCTACACTTCTTACTATTATCTATGTTTTTCGTTTTAAATCTTACAAGTATTGTCATAACTATTAAAAATTCACAATCAAAAATTTTCAGAACGATCTATATGAAATGAAGAATCTGTATAGGGTTATAAATCTGTATGGTACTAGGAAAAATTATTTTATATTTTTTAGTCCGTTTTAAAAACATATGGTACATTAATTTTTTTTTAAATAATTATTTGTTATTTATTGTAAATTTTTTTATAAAATGACTGCAACTTTTTGTGGAAGCTGTTTTATTTAAGAAAAAATGTAAATTTAAAATTAAGATGAGTATAAGCATGTTTTAAATTTGTTTTCTTTATTAGTTCTGCTCGAACATTACATAATGCTAAATTTATTTTATTTTGACACTTATAAAATATATGGCGCGTATATAATTGAATTTAGTCGTATACCGAGCAAAATTTGTTTTACCCAAACAGGACGTATCCGAATTGAACGTATTCTAAAGCAGACGTATACCGAGGTATCACTGTATTTACATGTAGACTTCATACATTAAATATTTCAATTTGATCAATTTTGGTATAGATCCATCCACCAAGCATTGTAGTTTATTGATATGTTTATGTATTTTACGAATAGTTTGTAACAGAAAAATATTTCGAAAAAAATATTTAACAAAAGTTACTACACAAGTTATGACAAACAACTTTTATTTGAAATTTTTTTTAATTTGACATATATGTGGAAATGTTTTCATAATTACGATAAATTATTATCAATACGCATGAAATTGTCCATGTAATATAATAATTTTTCTTTTAAAAAGTGTTTTGTTTATATTTAAACTATTAGATTTTTACTAAATTAATAGTTTTATTTAATAATAAAACTTGTAAGCATTAATTCAATATATAATTTTGTACAAACAAAAAATATGACAAATTATTTTTAAAAATATTACTTTAAAACTCTTACTTTAAAACAATTGTAATTTAAATGAGATATTTGATACAATAAAAATAAAATAAGTAAAATATGCATATATTTAACAAAAAAATTACAATTTATACATTTAGATAATTTTATAAAAAAAACTTAATTAAGATATTTCAATATTGTAAGAATGTAAAAAATATACAATATTTTACCTTGTCCCATAATTTTTTTTTTTATTTAAACAAAAATAATGGCCAGATAAAAACCAAATATTTTATTAACCATTGAATATGTAACATATTAAACGCGAATAAATAAAAATTAATGTGCAACCGAAAAAATTCATCGCATAAATCTCATTTTTTCTATGATTTTTTTTAATTAAACTGAAATTTACATAAATATTGATAGTCGATTAGATAGAAATAAAAACCGGCTGATTCAAAAGTTAGTGACTTACTTATTGAAAACAAGACCATAAACAATTGCTCAGATGTCATAAATATTTAGCTAATTGCTTGCTTAGGTACAACATATCATTAATTATATATATAGCTGAAAGATTTCGTAGGTCGATACACTTTCTGGTCAAGCAAGCATGCTTGTTCGTATTTATCTGTTATATGATATAAATTTAAATCAATTAGTTCGATTATGAGTTACAATCTAGATTCAACTACCGATTTTAAATTATTACCGATTTGCAATCTTATCGAGATTCGTTATACAGTTGTATGTCAAATTTCGTAATGGCGTACAAATTCGTGTTTTTTTTCCATATGTTTGCACAAATTTCACTTTAAAATGTTTTTTAGTATACGGGTATTTAATAATTACATTGAATATTAATAGGGTGATAAAGGAGATTGCTCTAAGTGAATAGTGTAATTTGACATTACTTGTTTTTGTTTTTTTATTTTTGTTTTTTCTTTTGTTTAATAAGAATGGAACAAATGACAAATTTTTTTTATTTTTTAAAAAATGTTTTATTAATTTTTATGTTGTTGCAAAAGTTGGTATTAGTCAGTTAAAATGGTTCGGTTATCTTGAGCGAATGTCCAATAAAGGTTTGGTTAAAATAATATTTGTGAATAATTTTGAAGGTATATGTTTGCATGGACGTCCGATGTGCAGATGAAGTGGTCCGATTTAGAGTGTTTCGCATGAGCGAATGTTTTCAAATAGTAAAAATAAAAAAGCATGTATGAAAGGTGTTATGCATGTAGATGAAACTAGAGTTGTTTGTCTGGATAAAAATGTTCGGAGAAAACTAATTTTGTAATATTGAAAATAGTTTGTGCCACATCTTTTTGGGTACATAGCGTGACTGTGTGTATATGTCTGTATAAAATTAATAACTGCAATAACAAAAAATTGTATTGTAAATATTTGTCATTTTTATGTAACTGAGGCTCGGTTTTATAAACACCAAAGTAAATTATAATTTAACTACTTTACAAATAAATTATATAAGCAAGTAAATTAACTCTGCTGTTTCACAAAGAAACAATTAAAATAAATAACTATTGGGTGAATTACCGATTGCAGATTTTGACTATATGACAAAATAACTTTCAATATATGTGTATATTCCATAACATATTTAATATGACAAAATAACTTTTAATATATATTCAATAACATATTTAAATAGCTAAAAAGTACTGACATATTGATAAAATTGGTAACAGAATCTGACAAAGAAAATTTGTTAGAAATAGATGATATACTGGATATAACACAAAAATAAAATTTGAAAGTTTTGAATTTATTTACTTCTAGAGTAAAATTAACCAACATTAGAGTAATGCCCGTATGCATAAATAATGGTTTGTTAAAATAATTTTTTTTGGATTTTGTAGTACAATTACCATAATAATAAATATATTTATTTTCCTATAAAATTTACTCTGTTGTTTATGAAACTTGGCATTAAAATGACATTTTGTAGTATGAATTCTTAAAAATGAATTCTTTATTTTAGCAGTGGACAAACTATAGATCTTTTAGGCTTGTTCAATTTTTTTCTGCTTATATTGTTTATAATTTTATTAATAACACAAAGTAATTAATAATTAAATGATAAAAATAAATTACAGCGTTCACATAAGAGTAAAAATCCGAATCAAGATCAAAAAGTGACAGATATTAATTATTTTTATTATTTTCTAATAGAAGACAAAAATTGATTATTGCTCTAGGTCCAGGTAAAGAAAATTAATATCTTGGATTAAAAATAAGGAAAATAATAGTACATTTTAGAGTAACATTAAAAATAATAATTCTTTATTGAAAGAAAATAATTGAATTTATAGTCACAAAGTACTGAAAATGCCAACTACGATGTATGGCAAAAAGTCTGCAACGAGGGCAGATCGATCACGGCATACCAGCCCAGATAATTTTATAAATTCAATATAATAACAGTTTAAAACAAAAGCTACACGCACCACATTAAGAATATTCCAAATTTTTGTCGCTAAAATTCCTAGTATTTATCTTAACATACACTATACATGTAATATTACGTAAATTATTAAAATAAATATTACAAAATACTGTTACTTTATAAAATCACAGAAATATAAATTTTATTTTTACAGTGTATCGTTAGTTATAAATGATTCTAACACTGAATACCATGTGTGGTCAACTATGTTATAAACCGTAGACTGTATTTACGGCTGTAACGGCAGGCTTGCCAACTTATTAGATTGCCAACAGACTTACCAACAAACTACAACTAAAGTCTCGAATGATTGATTCCTGTTGCACCAACCAGCACTTCGAATCAACACTCTTTAACTGCGCTTTTTGAGATAGATTTATGACTAGAGACGTATTAACGCATTCATTATGGATGAAATAGCCGGGAATTTTGCACTGCGTTTTAGTACTAATTGTTAGTCACATTAGATTGGTATAGTTTAAAGATTGATTATTTAAATAGAGTGTAAATAGATGAGTAGAGATTGTATATAGAAATTTGTTGTTTTGTTGTTGCAAAAGTAGAATATAATTATGGGAAAAAAATAATTGGTAATATAAGTATGATTTTTGCGGAAAATAATACAATTATTTTTATATAATTAAAAAGAGCTAATAAGTTTTTGTTATTCTTACATGGAATATGAGCGTATATAAAGAGGTTTCTATAAAAAAAATCGGTAGAGTACGTCAAAACGTCGATTTTTTAATTAAAATTAGTGCAGAACTAAAGCCTTTTATTCTAAAATTTTACAAAATATTTGTATATTAATTTATTTTAATACTAATACTTTAATAAACTAATGATATTTACTCGTATTTATTGGATTAAGATGAATTCCCAAAATACACTCACTCATACACTTTTAAAAATTAAATACATATTTATTTAATTTTTATATATTTTTGATAAGAATAAAAATGCTATATAAAGAACTTATTCACCTTTCTTGCAAAAGTCAAATAAATTGCATATTATTCAATAATCGTAAAACGTAGATACAGCTATAATATGCAAGAAAAATACTTATGTTTTTGCAAATTGTGATTTCATAACTAACGATTGTGAGTTATAGATAGTATTACAAAATACTCATATCATACATTATTAACTTTAGAAATTAATCAATAATAATAATAACAGTCTATCTTAAAAGATAAATTCCATACTTTTTAAAAAATAATTAATTAATTATTTATTTTTATACATTTTATAGTAAAAATTATAACTAATTAACCTTTATAAGTTAAATTGGTTATGATTTTTGCTTCTCTTTATTACTAAAATACATAAATATTTATAAAATTTAAATTCGATGAATACTATAATGTGTAGTGCATACAAGAAGCAATAAATATTTTATCGATGCATTTTAACGTTTTTATAAATTTTTTAAACATTTTTAATAAGAAAAATTTAAATATTTAAACAATTTCAAGGTGTTGGATTTCGCACACTAGAATTTAGAATAAACTAAATAGCAAATAAATTATTTTTTTAGGCAAAAGTTTTTGTAAAATAAAGTCATTATAATATAATTTCGTAAATATATAAATGTGTCTTAGATTAATACTAGAATGAAATTTATATAATATAAATTTGGCTGTCCTTCGTTTTTACGATATAATATCGCAATCGCCCACCTAATATCACATCAAGGTTACGAAACTAAACTTAAATTCGATTTTTTTTTATTGATTTTTTCCAGATTTGCAACTGTACAAAATATTTTGTTTTACGATCTAACAAAACTCGTTTATTTTATTTCTTTTCATGTAAATTTTCGTTAATTTAACACAAAATTTATATTTATATACATATAGGTATATATACACCTTCGCTCCCATTATAATCATTACCATATTAGCAGAAAATTATATATTTTACTAGAAGACAGTAAATTTTTAATTAAAAATAATGAACATGTTATTCATGTTGTATATGTATAAGTCGTCTTTTAAAATTTTATTAAAATTGATTATATTGATAATATCGACAATATTATAATTTTCTATTTTGTTCTATTGGATTCGAAACTACACTCAAAACCACTTTTTTTAAATGGTAACCATGATTAAACTTAACATAATTGAATTGTTTAGCAAAGTAATTTTTATTATTTTAATTTTCTTTTGTAATTTTTCTAAAAAGTAATATATTATTATATTCAAAAAATAAATAAAATAACTATGTCAAATTTGATTATGGTTGTTATTTGAAGAAAGTTTAGATGTAAAACGAAAACTAATGTTAATAAATTTACACATATTTTCATAAAATAAAATAATGAAAAATATTTAAGTACCTATAATTGTTAGATCTTCTAGATCATGTAAATATTAAGCGATAGAGTTTTTAGCACATTTTTATATTTACATTTCCAACCAGTTTTCTTTAAGTATTTATACATTTTCCATAACCTGTTCCTAATTTAATAATAGTGCAAAATTAATGAAACTATACACTTGTTTGCCATTATGAATTCATAAATCCGATTAGATTATTCCAAATATAATTCGAATCGCATAAATAGTTATAAATGCATATATACTCGTAAGTAAATAATTCCGAAGGCACTTCTACGCTAATAAGAATTTGTGTTCATTTGCTTTTAAAGACGGTACAACGACACATACAGTCACAGTTTCCTCTTTTAAAAGCCAATGCTTGTGCTTGCTAGTTAAGCAGTCAGTCCCCCTATTTGAAAAATATCAGAGTTGGCGTTAAAAACCTGAAACTCATTTCGCGTTAGGCTATTACTATTCATGAGCTGAATTTAAAATATTTCTAACTTAAATTCTTTCATGGATGTTAATGTAAACGAGTTTTGTTAAAATTGTTTTTATCCAAATACAGTGTTTAATTGTGTTTTATTTCGTTGCTGACCTGCATTATTCATTAAAATTATTTGATCTCGAATTAGACTAGATAGAAATATAATTTGAATTTTTTTCCTTTACGTTCTTAATTTATATTTTTTAATGCTTCTGGATCTATTCGATGTACAGACGTAATATCTGTAGTGTTACAGATTTTTTGTGTTTTTAGTAAATGGAATTCTTCTCTTAATAGAAAAAGACAAAATATGTTGTAACGGTACGGATCTTACAGTATCTTACAGATCTTAAAATATTTGTTCATATATATAATTTATGATATTGTTCTTGTAAAATAGGTTGTTTCAGAGCGGAATGTCATTAGGAATGTGATTCCGTCATTTCTGCGGCCAAGCGTTACAATCGCTTCCAATTCTTTAAAAAAATCGTATTTATAGCTGCATATAGGTATATTATATTATGGTGATCCTTAATGAGGTCGAAAATTTATTTTTTTTTCCGACGCCTCCTAAAACGTTTCAAAATTCAACAAAAAACAATCGGAAAAATATTGGTAGCTCTTAATTTTAACATTAAACCGTGCCTATAGCACCCTATCACACATCCCATAACATGTTTGGAGATGACGTGTATTAA
This sequence comes from Clivina fossor, assembly GCA_963966155.1. NCBI lineage: Eukaryota > Metazoa > Arthropoda > Insecta > Coleoptera > Carabidae > Clivina > Clivina fossor. The sequence goes on along the minus strand of OZ014551.1, from coordinate 25,727,621 downwards.
AATAACTTTAATTAAATTTTTGCGGTTAAAAATGTTTTTTTTATTGTTTTTGAAGAACTGAGTTTAAATCTGAATCAAAAATATGTGGTATGACAATTGACAGTTGTCAATAAAATAACTTCAAACTTTTTAAGAAAGTTTGATATTAAAAACTGATCCATAGCTTTGGAATGAAGAATTTCAGAATGGGTTTTAATTGGTTAGAAAATTGAAAGTTGTTAACGACATCGCAGAAAGGGCACTCCACTTGATTGAAAAATACAATAAGTTCTTAACATAAAATTAAGACAAAAACAATACCTTCTTTAAGTTGTTATCGAGTATCGGAAGTTATTTCCAAATGCAAAAATAAAAACATTGATTCAAGAATTGCAATAATAATGTAAATACATTTATAAATAAGCGTTTCTCATTTTAATAAATTATATAATTCTAGATATAAAAATTCGTTGTCTGTTTTCATTTGTAATTATGTGAATTTAGTTGAATATTTAATTATATTCAAAAAAATGTCTCGTACTGAATTTAAATATTAAATTAAATATTTTTAGTTCAGATTTAAACTCAGTTGTTCCAAAACACTAAAAAAACATTTTTTAACAGCAAAAATTGAATTAAATTTACTTTAGTAAACTTCGCCTCTAAACATTTTTCTCATCGTTCTAGGTAGCGTCAGAAGAAAATTAAATTTTCGCACTCATTAAGGATCACCCTAATATATATATATATATATATATATATATATATATATATATATATATATATATATATATGTATATAGTCACAGTCACAGAAAATTTTTGCACAGTCTTGCAAGAACTTATAATAAACCAATTATATATTCAGTTTTCTAGCTATGTAAATATCTTTCAATTACATATTATTAAATATTCTTTATAACTATAGCAATACATATTTCTCATACACAGATCTAATATCTCGAAATATTTCTGCATTTAAGATAAGGAATAGGTAAGTGCTATAATTTAAAATTGTCGGTGAATCGAAGCGTAAATAAAATTGCTGCGTGTACGCACTTGTAGCGACGGCGCGGCGCAATACCGAGTCGTAACTTATACGCACCGCCTACTTCATAGCTGGCCTACTCTTTGTTGCGCGTGCTGCGGCAGGTCACATGACCGGAAATAGTCGGCAACAGGTTGCCGGTTGCTGGTAGTCGCCGCGGCCTACGCGTTCCACTTTGCAATTACGAATAGGAATTGTTCTTTTCCTTCCTCTTTCATTCACCCGGACGGATTGGGCGCTGTGTGCTTTGATGGAAAAACGGAAAGTTGATTGTCTAACGTTGTGTTGAAGTCACCGAGACGTGATGCCATTATTTGGTTGGTGGTGACTTTTCAGATGAATCCGTTAATGATTTTATGTAGTTTTCATATGGATTAGTTAGCTGTGTTATGAAATTATATCAAAGAAGTATGATAAAAGGTCAATTTTGTCACTTTGCTGCAGAGCTAACGTTAGTGTAATTTTTGAATTATGAGATAGAGTGGTTTAAAGCTTTTTTTACCACGCTTATATTAGCTCACTCTGTTGTCACGGTCAAATCCTGTAACCAATTTTTAGACCACTTCCTATCATCTGATCTCACTGAAATTTTGCATGTAGTTTTATCCCAGGACACAACACAATATTTTAACAAAAAAAAAACTAAAAAGCAGAAAATAAAATATATAAAAAACTACTATATACCGTGTGTTGACTTGAACCGTCGTACATAAGGATTTAGCATGTAAAATCAGACATGTGCGATTTCTTGCTTCCCAAATTATTTTACAAAAAAAAACTTAGGGATAAATGTTTTAGGAAACACTTTTTTACATGTAAATCAATCAACAAAATTTTTTTTGGAACCATCCCAACGTCAGAAATTAGCCCTAAACTTGTCAAAAAATTGACTGAAAATGGCATTAGCCGTGAAATTGAAACAAAAATAAAACAAATGCTAAATGCTATATGCTATTTCACGACTACTGCCATTTTCCAGTCAATTTCTTAACAACTTTAGACCTAATTATTGACGTTAGGAAGGTTCCAAAAAAAATTTTAGTAATTGAATTACATGTAGAAAAGTATGCCCTAAAACATTTATCATAAGGTTTTTTTTGTAAAATAATTTGGGAAGCAGGAAATCGCACATGTCTGATTTTACATGCTAAATCCCTATGTACGACGGTCCAAGTCAACACACGGTATATATATACGAGATAGAACTAACTACTGTATAATAATGTTACATTATTACTATCTCCTTCTAACAAGCAATATAATAGCGTTAATAACAATACTATGATACGCTTGGAAAGAAGTTATAATAATATATTAAATAATAATAAAATCTGATTTAAAATATCAATTATTTATAAATGTAGGTGCATGAATATTATACAAAAAAAACCCAATTAATAACTTCAAAACACTTCATCATTCATACGCACAAAAACAAAACCGAAAAACCAAAATGAAACTAAATAAAACGATTCTTATTTTTCTTCTTGAAGCACTTAACGAATTTTGACAACTCGGCATTTCAACACTTGAGTCGGCAAAGATAAAAAAAAAAAATTGTTGACTCATTAACAAGCCAAGTCATAAAAACTTATAAATCCGGTCCTGATATGTATGCTATAATATTTTTCTGACGATAATTGTCTTCGGAACAAAAACTTGAGTATGAGCTTCGTTAATTTTTTTTTATAGCTGAGGTTTGGTCAAAATTTATATTGGTAATTGTCAGCAATTAAACGGGCAATTGTTGTTTATTTATTTGTTTTTTTATGCGAAGAAGAAAAAGTGAACAGTTATTATTGCTATGTTTGTTTATAATTATGCTCTGAAATAACGAAATAATGATTTAATAATATTTGTTTAAAATTGATTTAAACTTTGATTTAAATATTTATAATTTTTTTTCGTAATAAAACATATGTGCGATATCATTGATTTTAATTAAATCTTATGAATTGAAATGATTAAGAGTGTTTTGCTGGAAAAAAACGTTTTCCAGTGATAAGAATTAAAAAAAATGTGTGAAAGGTATCATAAATGTAAACAAAGCAGAAGTTGCTTGTCTGAATGGAAAGAACATGTGCTACACCGTAATGTAACATGGCTTGATTGTATATGGTACTTTATTGAAAATTTTGTTTACTGACAAAATTGATAAATAAAATTGTTTTAAATTAATAATTTTATATTTTGTATTTAAAAATCAATTATTGAGAATTTATATATATATATATATATATATATATATTTAGAATTTGTTAATACATATTTATATAGTCAATTTGTAAAATAAGTAAATATACAATAGTAATTGACAACATTGCATATAATTATGTTATGTTATTGAATTAATTTAATTAGTAAATTTGATGCAATAATTTTACATTTAACATCATTCTTTATCATTGTATTTCACATTGATATTCCATATTCCTTATTTGGGTTGATTTTTTAAAACACATAATCAACATAAAATTGAATAATTTTTATAATAGAAACTTAAACTCTTACAAAAATTAAAAAGTTTTTGTATAAATTTTAATGAAAAATTATACAAAACTTAATCTTAAAGTGTTTTTATTTTAAAACTAGTTCTGAAAAGTCTTTTAACTTTTAAGTCTAATTTTAATTAAATTAAATTGAAGTATTTTCAACATTTAAATAAAAAAAAAATTGTTATTTATAAATTTTTAAAAAAACATAATTTTGGGTGTTCAATTTTTATCTCGTTTTTTAAATTTTGTACCTATATTTATTTTCGTATGATTTTCGGATTAAAAAAAAAATAAAAATAAAAATGTTTTGATTTGAATTAATCTGTCGTTATATATATTTGTACCTTAGTGCAAAAACTACCAATGTTATTTTTTGGATAAAAAGGACATTACATCATATGTAAACAACATAACAGCAACTGGACATAGAAAGTTTTAAAAAATCCAAACTATTTACTCCCGCATTACATGAAATAATCAACTTCGTAAGTGAGTTTGTGTTGCGTTTATGCTGCGCCTCTCCAATCTCTATCAACTTCTTAACACCGTAAAACCGCGCGTCGCGGTTCTAATCTCCGTGAGATATCTACCCGGGATTCATGTCGGTCTGCGCTATAAAATATCGTGCCGATGAATCGTGCAAATACAAGCCACAGCACACACACACCAGCCAGCCACTTTCGCCAGTTTTACTACGACTGCACTTTAAAACGCTCTTAAAAGTCTATAGTTGAATTGTTTATTGGTTATTGTTGATCGCCAGTTGTTTTCAACCGCGGTTATTCCTGTTTTTATGGCATACAGAAGCTTGCTACAATACTACGGCTTTTTACACAGATGAAGTAACTGAATTGAATGATGAGAATATGGCAATTGCAATTTTATGTGAAATAAAGTGATTCGAAACTGTTCTAGGTTTTGTTTAAAAAAAAATAATTAAATTATAGTCATATTAATAACTTATTTTTGATTACACTAAAAATTAGTAAATAAGTTTTATAATTTTTTTTCTAGGAATTAGTAAATAAACAATAATAAATAGAAAATGCGACAATTTGTATTGTTCCATTCATTTTTAAACCTCTGAGACAAAACGTTTGTTTCCATTTTACATATGCAATTTTTACACAAAATTGATAATAAAAGTGTTTTTTAATAAATAATTTATGTATATTTGAGTTATATACCACTGCGAAAGAAATCTTACAATATTTTTAAAATATTTTAACAAAGAAGAACGAAGCTTGAGTAAAACCCAGTATTTCCAAGTGTTGGAATAAATTTATTCTTGGAGTAAATAAAATTGAAAATACTGGCCCTAAGCTAGATGTTTTTGTATTCTTTTACAAAGTGAACTTTTTAAAGAAAATGAAAAAATATTTAGCTTTTTAAGCTTCTACAATTTAAAACTAGCATAGGGTTATTTTGTTCCTGGCGTGACAAATACGGGATAGTATCAATTTTCTTCAGATTAAAAATATTTTTAAAAATTCATTTCAAATCAATCTTAATATAATCTCTAATAATTAATATAATTTGCAACAATAGCGATATAACTTAAAATAAATTTAATATCTTTTATACTAAATTAAAATTAATTCATAAGATATATTTTGCTATCAATTTTTGTAATACATAAATACCAGATTAAATCAAATCAAAAATAAAATAATAGTTGCTAAATTTTTAAAACCTAGTATAACACATAAATTTAAATTTTTATCTTGATGTACTCTTTTTTCCAAGTTAAAAAAAATATATTTCGGATCATAAATATACACATCTAATCTGTGATAATCATCTAACTTAATTGAAAAATTACCAAGATTAATTCAATTAAAATATGAACATATACTTGTCATCTGATTTTTAAATTAAATTTATGGTACGTCATACAAATAAAAGCTAATCTAATTCTAATTCATATTATAGTTAGCGTATTTCAATGAAATTGTTACGGGAGAAATCGGGTGTTGATATAAGTTATTTAAAATTTAATTAATAAAATCCACCGTTTCAGTTTTGATTTATAATTATTATATTGTATGTTGCACGTCTCTTAAAGTAGAATTAGATACAGATCGGTTTAGCTCTCAAATTATAATTAATAATATTTGTTACGCCCCGCCCATTTCTCGAGTTCAGATATTCTCACTAACAAAAAATCTCAAATGTTACTCAAGTAATATGCAAATTAGCTTTTGCACAATATTATTAAAGAGAGTGTTATATTGTTGTAAAATATATCGCAAATATCTGCTGAATATTTTTAGAATAAACAGGATTTCATATAGTGTTTCTAAGCGAACAAAAACACCGAAAAATATGGGAACTAAATTTAAAATTTTTAAGCGGAGTCGATTTAAATTGAATTTAAATCAGAAACGATTGTACAGTCTGCGGAAAAAGTCTACTCACTGATTGTGTGATTTGACAAATCGTTATGTGTGTGATTTTACTTTCTAATATCTTTCTTCAGTTAGTTTTTTATGGTTATTCATTGTTATTTAATTTAAATAATTTTAAATATACTGGGTGTCCCATTTTAATCCGCCACCTGCAATAACTTTAAAATCGTGCATCGGACAAAAAAATGTTGCGGATAAAAAGTAAATGGTTTCGAGGGGGACATCTGATGCAGAAACCCTTGCCCCATCTGGACCACCTGGAGGGCGGGAAAGGGGGGCAACTTTGAAATCTTAAATGGAACACCCTATTTTTTTATTGTAGATTCTGATAGGCCATTAAAAAATATGTAAATTTTATTTTAAGACTTTTTGTTTATCTTTGATAGATGGCGCTGCAAACAACATTTTTTTTCTCAGTTTATCAGTTTTCAATTTGAAAAAAAAGGTGTAACTAAGTACGATATTCAAGTTTTTTTCAGTTCTTTGGGAAGAGGGGGGGGGCAAGGGTCACTGAATCAGATATCCCCTCGAAGCCATTAACTTAAAGTTATACCCCTCTAAACTATTAGCTTAAAGTTAATGGTTTCGAGAAAGATATTTGATGCAATGACCCTTGCCCCCCCTCTTTCCAAACAACTGAAAAAATCTTAAATATCGTACTTAGTTACACTTTTTTTTCAAATTGAAGATTGATAAACTGAGAAAAAAAATGCTGTTTGCAGCGCCATCTATCAAAGATAAAAAAAAAATTTGGAATAAAATTTACATACTTTTTAATGGCCTATCAGAATCTACAATAAAAAATAGGGTGTTCCATTTAAGATTTCAAAGTTGCCCCCCTTTCCCGCCCCTCAGGGGGTCCAGAGGGGGCAAGGGTCTCTGCATCAGATGTCCCCCTCGAAACCATTTACTTTTTATCCGTAACATTTTTTTGTCAGATGCACGATTTTAAAGTTATTGCAGGTGGCGGATTAAAATGGGACACCCAGACTAAATTATTGTGTATTGTAAAAAATCTTGTTTTATATTGTTACACATTCAAATATAGCGCGTAATTAGTAGATGAAATTTGTATATCTGAATGTATTTATACTTAACATAGTAAGAAACCCTTCAGAATTCATTATATAAAATAAAGCGGCTTTAAGTTTAAGTTCTGTATTAATTCAGAACTTAAACTTAAAACTGTTTTATTTTATATTTGTACTTGTTACTATATGTTCAAAGCGACCTCGGGCACATCCACTCAGAGACTATGTTCGCTTAGAAGCACTGTAATTATAATTGAGATTTGTATAACAACGAATAGTTTTTTATTTTTAAAATAAAATGGATTTAGGTTATAGTTCTGTATTAATATTTATTAATAATGACGTTTCGACGACTCAACGTACGTCTTCATAAAAAAAAGATACAAATAACGTTTACAGTAAATAAACAGAACATAGAAATAAGTTTCTAGATAACAAAATAAGTAACTTGTTTCTATGTTTTGTTTATTTACTGTCGATGTCATTTGTATCTTTTTTCCTAATAAATACGTGCATTTAGTTTGTCGATTATTAATAAATATTAATACAGAACTAGAACCTGAAGCCGTTTTATTTTAATATAATATATACTACCTTTAATATTTGTGTTAGATTATTTTAATATAATAGATTTGTGATGAGTAAGTTGGCATGTTTCGTGAGAGCAAATATACATTTTACACTCCAATCTTAAAAATGCTTTCTTTGTAAACTGGACAAAATTTTGTCCAAATTGTGAGCTGTTTTCTTTTTTTTACTTGACCATTTTCTACACGAGAAAAATGTAATAAAGATTACTGCAGCATAAATTAAGACATAAGTCTAATTGGTTGTTTTTCAGATAAAATTAATTCACAAACAGAATTTTACGTGAAGAAACTAGTTCTCGAAGTAGAAAATTTCATGACTGGAGTGCAACTTCTTATATGCATATGTATATGTATATAAAATATTTTTAAAATTATTAATTTTAAAATATATTCAATTGGCTGGTTTAACACAAAGGAAACTTTATTTTCTGTTATCGATAACTGATAAAATTGGTTGTTTTTTATTTATGTATAAAACTTGATATATGTAATATACCGATGTTAGAATTGTTTTTTTAATTTTTTAACCATTAATTTTGTATGAGAAAATTACTTAATTTTTTTTAAAAAAAATTTACTGCAATTTCTAAATATACAAACAAATTTTAAATAATCTTTGATAGCAGTGAGATAAGCTAAGGTAAATTCGTAAATTATTTAGAACATAATAAGAAAATTATAGTTTATCAACAAACTTTCATAATACACAATTACAATTAATCATTTATGACTGTAATTTGGGAAATTTAAATCGTTTTTAATGTCTATATAAACAAGCTATTCAGCCCGTCTTTCATTATACGTATAAGATGACTTAATCATATTTCGTTAAATTTTAAATTATGTAAAAATCAAACATTGTTTTGCAATTTAATATTCATGTTTTTCTAATTTATCGTTGATAGTAAAAATTGTATAAAAAAGATTGTTAAATATGTTTTCTACAATTTATGTTTCTAATTTTTAATAAAATCTATGTATATTTTTTATATTTTTTTATATATTAAATATTGTAATATTTGAATATAAAAGTTTAATAGATATATGTGTCTTTTTATTGTATTTTTCTATAAAAAAATATATTGCTATTTTTTTCGTTGAATTAAAATTGTAAGAGTCTCTATTTTAAATATCAGGTTTATGCATAAAAGAAAATAAAACGATTCATGTTTACAGTTTCTTTTTAGAACAGCATACATTGCTTTGAAATGTAAAAAATTCGAACAAAACTCGAATATTCCGCAAATTATCTCATTTTATTTAAATGCTCAATACTACTTTGAGCTTTAACGTCTCAATAATTTTTGTGGCATAATATTGGTCAACAAAAATATAAAACAAAATTAAATACAAAATAATATGTAACTTTATCTCTAACTGAATCAAATCTATCAAAATATTTCATAATATTTTCTGTAATTTTTATTCAAATTTTGATTACAAAGTGAAAACAGTTACTTAATAATGATAATCCATTGCACCTATAATGTTGTAATCGGTTAAAAAGAGATAGAGCACAAATCGTAGAAACACAATAAAAAGATCGGAATCTCTTTAATCGAAAAGAATTAAAATAAATCAGCGACTTTTATTACGGGCAAAAAGTAATTTTACTATTTGTCATTGCATTGGCTGGCGTATAGAAAGAAAATAGTAGGGAATCGCAATTCAACAATGCAATTTATAAAAGCTTTCTTTTGTTGTTGTGGTAGTACTGTTTTGGTGTGTAGTGTTGGCAAACGTGCGTCTTTAGCACAGTGGGAAGCCACTCGATTTGACCTTTCTGTAAAGTAACTAGATTTCAAAACGAAAGTCCCTACCCATTTCTTGGAAAGGATATGATGGTTAGTTGAGAAGATGATTACAATTATTGTTATACAATATTTGTGCTTTTCTACCGTTGTGTTTTTCTTTTTTTTTTTAAGTTTTATTGTAATAAATTGGTTAATAATTCTATTAAAACAATTACTGTATATTACGTATTTCGTAAAATGTTTTATTGTAATAAATTGGTTGATAATTCTATTAAAACAATTACTGTATATATAAATAATTGTTTAAAAGGAATAGTAATAGTAAATAACTGTTACGAAATAATTTTTTATTTGAATTCTAAATAAGTAATCTAAACTTAACAAAAATCTATTAGAAGTTATAGTAAAACAAATTTATGTACAACTTTAAATCATAGTTTTCTTAAAAAAATAAAGAAATTTTATTTATTTTACAAAAAATTTTCATAAAAAAAATAACATTTACAAACTATTTTATAGGATTCTCAAAATGTACGTCATTATTAACAAGACAGTTAATTCTTAAATTCCTTTTTAACATAACTTCCGCAAAACTTAACCAATTATAAAATTACTTTTTAAATAATGTATTACAAAAGGTGTAATGCAATTTTAAATTTTAAAATTTGTGGCGAACGAAATACAATATTATCATATATTCACTTTTGGCATGTTTCAGTTTATTATTAAATTTCTTTTAGTTTTTAAGTTATTTAGTAAACCCAATATTTTGAGTCTTGGTTAAAATTATGTAGTAGTTGGTTAAATTAAATATTTGGTTAAAAAAACAGTTTCTGTATTTTGTATATTGGTTACATTAACAAATGGTTATATTTATATTCTACTTGTCAAATTTAACTACAAATTTAATACCTGAAAGCCCGGTTAGTTATCCATACGCTTAACCAGAAGACAATATACCGATTTTTAAAAGTGGTAACATTTTAAATAAACACTGTATAGAATAATTGATAAACTATAAAAAATAGTATAGGTCATTTTTTTTTAATTGAAATGTTTTTATTTGTAATAATGTATTTTGAAATTCAGGGACAACTTTTCTACTTCATCTGAACTGATTTTGAATTTTGAACATATAGCTTTATATTTCAAATGAGATTTTATAAATTATTTATTTATTGCTTAAGGTTGATTTGCAGCTTGCTATCACAATTCACTATTTTCAGCCATTCTTTTCATTTTGTTGTATGTTTTGCATTGTGTGTTTTAAATATTCCAATTCTGGCCTTTTTTGCATTCCATTTCCATTTGTCATTTCTTTTACTATGGTTTTCACAAATTTTTCATGCCTTATAATATGTCCAATCCATGAATCTCTTCTTTTTTTTAAAATTTTTTACACATACTTTTAATTGCTACTTTTTATTGCTATTTTTCATATAAGCACTTTGCTATTAACATGTATAAAATAAGTATAAGTTATCTGAAATCAAATACATTTATTAAAATCCCACCACTGTAATTCCACACCAGATATTTAATTAAACAAATACAATTAGTGTTAAAAATAACCTACATTTCTATTACTCTATTTTTTCAAAATAGAAAATTGCATTGCATATATATAAATGCCCTTGAATACAATTACAAATTATCGGCATAACATTGAAAGAAGCAAATACTCATTTACTCAGTGTATTAACATGCGCTATTTTAAATTAAAAATTACGACACTCGACAAATTTTTTCTCTCGGCACAATTTTTTTCTCCACTTACATTGGCTTTTAATAATTATTTTTAGCATATTGTATGAGAATTCAATTAAGCATGTAATATGTTTTACTCGGAGACTATTTTATTACGAACGCCAAGAAAAGGCGGCTACAAGAAAATAGCTACATAATGATACCTATTAACTTCCTTATAATTATTACAGTTTTTTTTTTTTTTTTTGGTATTCAATGATTAACAGAATATTAAAAATTAATATCTGATCACTGCTACGTGTACTTGGCTACTTTTTTCCGATTGTAAATTGAGTTATCTGTTAAATTATATAATTAATACTTATATTTTTTGTTTACTTGTTTTGTTTGTTAAATATTTTAATTTTGTTTATTTTTTTATTTTGTTAACTAATGAAATAATTAATTACTTTTTTAATTAGATATAGAAGATATTAAAAAAAAAAAAAACTAAAAAATAATTATTTATGAAACTTTCATATTTATGTAATTTTGAGATTTGAGATGTTAAAATCTATCGGCTCAGCTCTGGATATATTTATTTATTTATTTGTACTCGTTAAATCTATCATTATAATAGAAATATTCTTGTATGTTTTTAAAAAATTACAGACAAATTAATATTTTTATAGATATCGTAAATAAATTCATAAATATGTATTTATAATATTAAATAATATATATTTTTTAGAATGACACTTATATTCGAAAACTTTTGTTTAAAATATGTAGTGAAACATATTTCAAATAAAAGTTTTTTTATTTTTCTACGACGGATAAATTAAAATTATTGTTAATTATGTAGAATATTCGTATTAGTGTAGTAAATATTACATATTTATCTTTTAAATGTCCATGTACAGATATTTTAATGTTTGTACTTTATTGAAAAGTTGTAAAATTTTTGAAATTTTTATAAAAAATTTATAAATAAATTTAACAGACATAATTTATTTCAAAATTAGTCAAAACATTTAAACTTTAAACCTAGTTTACATTAGTAGAGTACAGTAGGATACTTTTTTTCAAGTCACTCTACTCTACTAGTTTTAGATTTTAGTAGAGTAACTGCTTATATAAAAGTAGTAGTTTGCTAGAGGAAAGTTTAGTTTAAATTTCGTTCAACTTCTGTGCGTTCAGTTTCGTACATAATAAAATAGAATATAAATTAATGATGGCAATTATTTGACAATCTCAACAACTTCTGTTTAAAAATAAATATATTTGACACACGTTGTGCACTTGATAACTCTACTTTATTGCAATAAATTTGTTTACACTGGTAGTGTGACGGTAGAGTAGAGTATTCTATCCATTACTATCTTTAGTACCTTACTTTAACTAACCTAAAGTGTTTATATTATGCTAGTAATGAAATAGTATGTAAACTAGACTTTATTCTCAACAGAATATATTTAACGCCTTTTTAAGTGCAAACCCTTAAGCGGCTTGCCTCACTTATCAACACAGTCCTGATTGGAAGAGACATTCAATACAATAAAGTAAAACCTAATCTAAACTTATAATCACTGTAATTCAATCGAAGGTATTATTATCTAAATCTTACGTTAGCAAATATCTACAATCGACACATTTCTAATCAAGCAGGTTCATCTTTCTCTCCAGCTAGCACAAGTATTTCCTTAAAGACTTCGTTCGCTTATATGATATTGATAAACTGATACTGATCGCTAAGACACTAACCATAAGCTATATAGTACTCGTATATAGTATAGGTACAACAAAGCAACTACAGGTACATAATACTCTTCTCTTGTATAGTTTCGTATCTATTATTTTACTTGCATTAAACGTAAATACCGAATGAAACAATCTATACACAATAAATAACAAACAAAACCGCGATTTATCTAAGATTAGATATACTAGTTCTAACACGGAATGTTTCGATCAAAGTTTGCGATACATTACAATTACAATTAGATTTTCTCATATGTTATTCTACATACAAAGTTAATCACACGCATTTTTATCTTTTTTTGAAATGTGTCAGATAAACTTAGAATTAGAATTACCAGGCGGAAATACATCATTTCTACAGTAATGCGTTACGTGCACAATATATGCGCAAAATTGCTAATAACAAAAAGAAATAATAAATATTTAATATTGTACATAAAGCCTCATTCAGACTGCCGTTTGAGTTTTAGTTTTACGCACAAGCACAAAAATTTGACTAGTCCAAATACTTGGCGTTTAAACTAATAATGTATAAAGTGTTTGAATTGATCAAATTTGTGTGCTTCTGCGTAAAAATAAAATTTTTAGATTATGTTATTTTGTTTTTGTTTTAACCGCTATTAATTTATTTTGTTGAACTAATTAAATCATTAGTTAATTTTTGAATGAAAAAAAATGCGTTGATCTTGCCGAGGTTTGAACTCGGGACTTTTTGCTTTTGCGGCAAAAATTAACTAATGATTTAATTAGTATTACGCGGACATGCAAGCTCACAGCTTATTGCATAATTTAACTGCAGAAGCAGAATTTGCGTAACGTGTGTATACTAGAGTGACGTTCAGTTCAAAATTTTGGACTGACAATGAGTGAAATTTGAAGCGATAAATTTTTTAACTACACAATTGATTTAATATTTGTGTATTAAAAAAAATCTAAAATGATCTGGTTTATTAAGTATTGATATAGTTTTTACTTAGTAAAGTTCTACTGCATTCCGATTAGCTATCAACTGTGCACGCATAAATTTATATTTGTTTTGGATTTTCATATTTTTAAAAAACAATTCTTTACTTAAAAATTTTCAACTAAACATTAACATAACTATCCTCACAATTTAAAATGCTTCAGCAATGATTTTCATCTAAAACGCATTGTGAGAACTTTGTTGTAGAGTGCAAGATAAGTGGTACAAAAGATTCTCTCTTTCAACAACAAGCAAGCACTCAGCAATGTGTTAAGTCTTCGTCGCTTCTTTTCACCGAAGACTTGTTGTTATTCATTGTTGTTAAAAACAAAAACGATAAATTCCCGCTTGCCGCTATAGGGCATTTGTCTTCTTTCGGTTTGGCATTCTTGTTTAACATATATCTTCGGCACTCTTATATCGCGGATGTTGTTAGCTTTCGAGTATATAATGGTGTAAAGTGTGTTTATGCTGTTTTAAGACGTTAACTGCTTTACCAGTAACCAGTTTTACTGAAATATACGAGAGCGGTTTTATTTTATATCGGCTACCTCATCATGTACTCCTGATTGAGTAGATGGATTTATTTTGATAAATGTTTGATTAGGAAGATATATTATTAACTAGCTTTTGTAACAATTTTAAATTGATATAAATTGAACTAATTTGTTTATTGATTGAAGCAAATTAATTTGATTGTTTAATATTAAAATCCGGTTTTACCACATCAGTTTAAAATTAAACTTAAGTTTAATATTAATATTAATGAACGTTTAATTAAAAGAATATATGTGAGTAATATTGAAGGTATATTTCTGCGTGAAAATCCGATGAATAAATGCAGAAGCATGATTGTAAGTGTTTTGTGTAAGAAAATATTTTCAAGTGGTGAGAATAAAAGAGCATGTATAAGAGACATCATAAATGTGCTTGTCTGAATAATATTTGGTAGAAACTATTGTTGTTGTTGGTCAATTAAGATGATTCGGTCATCTTGAGTAAATAAACGTTTGGTTACAAAAATATATGTGAATGATTTTGAAAATATACGTTTGCGAAGACGTCTGATGAGTAGATAAAATGGTATGATTGAGACTGTTTTGCGTGAGCGAATATTTCCAAGTAGTAAGAATAAAATAGCATGTATGAGAGGTATCATAAATATGGATGAATCTAAAGTTACTTCTTTATATAGAAATGTTTGGAGGAAACTAATTTAAGGATACTGGAAAGAGTTTGTTCCATACCCTTTTAGGTACATGGCGTAATTGTGTATGTATGTATGAATATTGAAAAAAAGTGTTTTTAAACTTTTCAAAAAATGTATAATTTGTTATATTTATTTTACTAAATAAACAACTTATTATAAAAAAAAACACCATTTTAAAGATAACATTAAAAACAAAAAAATAAAAATGATTCCATTTTAAAATTAAATTACTGTAAAAAAACATTAAATTTTATAAGTTCTGCAATTTTTTGTAAATTTTTAATATACATTTAACATTTATGGAAATATCTACTTATATAAGTATATATATATATATATATATATATATATATATATATAACAAAATATTTCTGTTACTAAAACTAATTCGTATTAGGTATTTGAAAATAATAACTAAATTAAACGCATAATTTTTCAACAAAAATTTAACCTACATAGACTAAACTCATCAAAAATAACGCTATGCAATCTATACCATAACAATATCTAGAAAACCAAACATATTTTCTATATCTCTATACGAATCCAATTGAAATTCTCGGTGTATATATATATATGTATAAAGAACAGAATGAAATGCAAGATATCTTGGAGCGCTAACCAATGATTAAGACCGGTTACACCGAAGACATAGTCCGGTAATGGCACCGGTAAAAACCAGCCGTTTTCAGTCAACATTTTTTTTTTCTCCACTCGTTCTCTTTCTTTGTTTAATGTACATCTCACATTGCGATAGATAGAGAATAACAATAGAAATGAAACACATAAATACAGAGAGAAATAAGATACGCTGGTATGTCTAAATGAATGTATGAATATTTAGGACGAACATTTTATTGTTTACATGCTCGAGTGTGTGTGTGTGTGTGTGTGTGTGTGTGTGTGTGTTTTTGTGTGTATGTGGGATATATTTGTATGATTGTAATCTATGAGATCAATGCAAGATCGTGATCTTCCTTGTTGTGTGGCTTAGAACAGAGTCGGATTTAGAAGAATTAAAATCAGTGGTGTTGCATATTTTATATTTAAGCATACACATTTTAAAAATCTATGAGATTTGGTGTTAAAAGAATATTTTTGTGTAAATGTTTTTCTGTGAAAAACAACTCTAATTTCGTGTATAAATTACACTTTGAAATATTGTTAAAAAATGTTGGTGTTAATTTAACTTAGTATCTTTTCGGTATCACTATCATAATACTGTTCTAATATAATTTTACTCTATTTTTGTGTCTCAAATAGGATATCAAATAGTGACACATAGTTTTCACGACTGTTAATAAACTTGTATTGTATTTTACTATTTTTGGTGCGTAAAATATATGTTAATGGTGATAAGAATATTTGGTTGAAACTAGTTTTTACGTAAATGGAAAGAATTTGTGCCACATTATTACGTTTAGTAGTAGTATGATTGAGAGTATTTTGCTTGAGCGAATTAGTTAGCGAAGCGTGAGAGAAGTAGTAAAAATAGAAGAACATGTATGAGATGTGTCATAAATGTGGATAAAGCTAAAGTTGCTTATTTGGACAAGAATGTTTAGAGAAAATTAATTTCGAGATAGTGGAAAGTGTTTTTGCGACACAAAACGCTATGCATATACCTGTACCGAAATGTAAGAGTGCATTGAATGCAATTGTATAGGTTTTTTTTTTATTTTAATGTTACAATTATCAAAATGTAGATTTATGTTTTTATGTTTGCGTAAGTTAATTCTAATTTCAGATATTCGTAGAAAATATACTGTATTGAACTCATGCATAAAGTGTTTTTAGAATTACCATAATTATAAATTAATGCTTTATGTATTTGTATCTATCATTATTATTATGTTACAAATTTCAAATTTTTTAAATAAAACTTTTATTTTTACACAGTAACTGTACAACTTATTAATTATTTAATTTATTTTAATACAAGTATTATCACACAAAAATAATAAATATAGAAATAATTTACTGTAATTCAAATATTTTAAAATGGTGTTTTGTTCGTTTTAATAACATTAAGAAGAGAAAAAAGTTATAAGTGATGAATATTAAAATTAATAATTTGTAATTTTTTTATGACAATTTTGTAGCTTCTATGTCTAATAAAATCTTTTACAAAAAAAAAAGGTAAAAGCATATAGGTATATGGAAGTTGTAAAAAATTTAAAAAGATTAATGATGACAAGCAGAACGAATTGGAGCAATGAACCCCTAAACTTTCCTGACCAACCGCTACTGACATACATACACATGCATTCTCTACACTTAAGCTTCTTATATGTTCATGAGCATCATGTAATTACTTCCTTACAATTAGTTTTTTTAGGTTCTTTCTTTCTTAACATGTGCATTATGCGGTCATAGTGTACTATTTTTGCTATATTGCTATATATAGCAGTTTATGTATGTAAAGTTCTTATTCAAATATATATTTTATTGAATTTTAATTTATCAATTAATAAACAATATTTATTGCTAAAATTATCGTAAAAAGTTTAAAATAGTAATAATTATATTATTAAAGCAAAACAGCTTTAGGTCGTAGTTCTGTATTAATATTTACTAATAATCGACGTTTCGACGTACTAAATGTACATCTTCATCAAGAAAAATGATACAAATAAAATATACTGTATTTGTATTATTTTTCCTGATGAAGATGTACGTTGAGCATGTCTATATGTTAATTATTAATATATATATATATATATATATATATATATATATATATATATATATATATATATATTAGTACAGAACTGCAATCTAAAATAAATAAATAAATTTTCTGTAAAAATATTATAATTTTAAGTAAAATGATTAATTTACCATATTATATGACATAAAATGTACATATTTTATATTCATAATATGTAAAAAAATATGACGTCTGTAAATTTACATATTAAACTGATGTAAATCAGTTACCCAGGTTTTTTTTTGTAAAATTATGAAATATTTTTTACAGCGTAAAACATTTTAATAAAAATCATTTTTTTGTTTTTATATTGTTTACCATAATATTGAATATATTTTATGTATACCGTTATCAACAATATAAATATATTAATTTATAAATAATTGAAGAATCACTTGTTAAGTATCTTACTTTTGAAAATAAAACATGTTTATGAATATTAAAAAAGTAAATACAAGAAACTGTAATGAAAATCTAAATTTATTTTACGACTTAGGAAACGGAAAACAAAAACATTTTATGTAAGTGTGACATAATGATGCTGCTTTAGCATGTTTACAGTCATTTAGTTTCTTCAACTTATACTCATATAGGGTGACAAAAAATTAACTACACAAACGTTTTTTCTATACTGTAATATAATACTCATATAATAATATCTACTTCCGTATTTCATTTCTACATACACATAACGCATATAAATTATTGTATTGTTGAAGCTCTGTTGTCACTAGGTGAAACAATTTTATAAATTAATATAACAAATATTATTTTTATACTTTATATAACTAATATGTTTATAATCTATATGTATTTTGTTAATTTATACTGTTTTAATTTACAACTGTGAGTTATAAAATTATAATTCACGGTTTTTGACTAACCACAACTTTTTATAGTAGTTTTTGTTCAACGAGTACGTTATAATGACTATAACTCACGTTTATTTTCCGTATGATTTCATTAGAATCATAGTGTACATATTATTTATTTTCCCTATTTTTTATTGAAAGACATTTTTTGTTGTTTGTAATATACCTATATAAAAAATAAAGTTAGCAAAAAAAACTACGTTTTTTTATTTCTTTATATCATACAAATATAAAAGTATTTTATGAAAACGCACTGGATACGTTTTAAATTTCTATTATATTTCACACTAACAGCAAATTCACTTTAGAATTTGATGTTTTGTACAGAGTGATTAATTAAGAATCTTAATCTGGAAATACTAAAGAGCAAAATATAATAATCGAACCAAAAATGCTTCACTCAAATATTAACAAAAAATCAGTACAATTAGCGCTCTCCATGACCAACGTTAAAATTAGTTCCAAATTTTTATTTATTTATCATACCAAAAAATCAAAATTATTGAGAAATTTCAAAATTAAAATAATTACAAAATGTACACTGTATTTCTTAAACCATCAATATTTGGCGCAATTTTACGTCTGTAGTATTTCCATTTTTGAGATTTCTCATTCTTAATGAATCACCTGTATATAAATAAGCAATTATAGTTTTTACATTGAAAATGCGTTTAATAATGTATGTTTGAAAATAAATAAATAAATATATATATATATATATATATATATATATAATTAATTGTCAATAAAATGTAAAATAAAAGTGTTAAGTTGCGCGGCTATATATATAAAAAAAAAAAAAAGTGTTAAATTTTAGATAATCATCATTGAAAATGTGATGTAAGATTTTATTTATAACATATAAATGAAAGTTGTGAAGAAATTACATCAGGTATACATAATGTATCTTATACTTTATATTCAAATTTAGTGTTCAAATCGGCAGTGAAATTTACTAAACTGTTAAATAAATTTTGCTTGCAAAATATTTTTCATAATAAAAACTAAAAATAAAATATATAGTCTAAAAATAACCTCTCTTACAAAATGTTTTAAAATTTCAATATAATAATATGAATGTAACAAAAGTTACTTCTATGGATAGGAATATTTAGAGGAAATTAATTTCGGGATAGTAAAAAGGGTTTTTTGCCACACCCTTTACCGTACATGGCGTGATTATGTATGTATGTATGTATAAATAAAAATAACTCAAAAAACTAGCAATGGAATTTCTTTAATTTTTTTCTATTTCTTTAATTTTTACTTTGAATTAGAAAATGTTTCTTTTCTGCCAAGTAAATAACTAAATAACTAAAAAATAGAATGGCAGTTTGATTTGTTCAATAAAAATCATTAATCATTTTTTATTTAATTTATTTAAAAAAATTATTTGTATCACAAAAAGAAATTTTCTTTGCTGCCCTCGTGTTTATGTTATTTTCGACTAGAAACTTTTAGAACTACTATTTTTATAAGATAAAAATTAGTAAGATGGGCTAACCATATACAGTAAAAAATTTGTACTTATATAGAATTTATACGGTGTAATTTTTACATCACTGGGTTTAGTTATTAAAATTTTGCACTAAAAATCGACAATTTTAATAACCAAAATTTTTTTTGCAAAAATACAACAAATAAATTTTATATAGATTCAAATTTTTTAGTGTGTAGGTATACCGATAAATTAAACTAAAATACAAGTTACACATATTTTATATTTGCTTGTTTGGATAGGAGTGTTTGGAGGCGACTGATTTCGAGATGATGAAAAGAGTTTGTGCCACACCCTTTTGGGTACATGGCGTGATTGTGTATGTATGTATGTATGTATGTAAAAAGTACAAATTAAAGTTCTTTGCTATGAGTTTTTATTATATATAAACAAATAATAATTAATCTTACAAAATTTTACCAATGTCTTTCATGTAATTCATTCATTTTTTTATAACAAAATCAAAAAATATATATCGTTCAATTATCTTTAGTAATGTATTTCTCTATTAATTGTATTGAAATATCACCTAATCTATAAAGAATTACATGTTACAAACAATGATTAGTTATGTTATAATAATATAAGTAATAAATATAAAATTATATTTTACACTAATATTTCTATTTCATCACTATTATATAGCTTAATCAGACAAATTACAGTTCTATATATATAGGTAGCATTATTATAATACCATTTCATATTATACGAACGAGCAATTTTAATTCAATTTGCATTATGCCTTAGTTCTGACCTTAGATTTATTCTAATGCCCAATTTCAAACCCGTGTTTCTTTCGGTCTAATAACAGATTTTATTTTCTATCTTACTTATAAAACATAAATTTCTTACAGACAGCATCACCCAGGGCCGTAGAAGCAATAAATACTTTTTAATAGTATCTTTGGATTTAGCAGTATAGGGCATTAGTATGTGTCACGATTTCAATTAAACGGCGTATTATAATAGGTATTTGAATGTATCGTATCTAGGTGTAATGGCTTATTTGAATATGTGTAGAGACAGGCCGCTTTAGTGAAATGAGTGCTTTTGTGATTGGCATGGAGAAAAAATCAATTATTATTCATGGGTTTTCTACGATTGGTGATAGGAATCAGTTGTTTTCGAAATTAGTACAGATAATATATATTAGATTTATTGTGATTTATTGTTATGAAGTGCAGGACCGGAATAGCTTATTTACATAACATTATGTTACATTATGTATTATGAGTAATTTATATTTGATAAGAGGTAGATATAACAATTTAATTTAAAGCAAACAATTAATGAGTTTCTCATAAACAAAAGAGGTGAGAATACCGGCCTATATTTCTTAATATTTTGAATCAGTTGTAAATAAAATAAGATATTAACTAAATTGTAAAAAAATTTGATCTATATCTATAAAATTTATATTACTTTCTATCGATACATTTAAAATATCTAAAATAACTTTTAATCCGGTTCTCATAATCTGATTATCAATGACATAAAATATGTAGATGATACAGAATGATACGCTTGAAACCTATTAATTAATATAAATATTTTAGTGTTTTTAATTTTTGTTGCTACTGTTTCAATGTTACATTTAATTAATAGGAAGTGTTGAAATTTAAATTAAGATACTAAACAAACATGTTATTAATTTTCATATTTATCTTCATATCAAAAACTGGATCACATACTAAAAAAAATAATTGCTGTTCTTGAAAAACAATACCTAGTGATTATTTTTTTCAATATTTTAATTATTAGGTATTTTAGTTTACTTTTAGTTTAATTAAAAAAAAATTAATAATGCACTTACTTTAACATACATAACCAATCACGTCATTTGCTCAAAAGAAAGTGGCATAAACTTTTTCCACTATCCCGAAAATAGGTATTCTTCAAATATTTTTATCCAGACAAGCAACTCTAACTTCATTTACATTCATGATACCTAGAAATAAATGCTTTTATAATTTTACTACTTGAAAACATTCACTGTCGCAATACAGTCTCAATCATACTACTTCCATTACTTATTGGACGTCCATGCAAAACATATACCTTCAAAATAATTTACATACATTCTTTTAATCAAATATTTATTAGAAATTCGCTCAAAATGATCGTTCCATCTAAACTGACTTTAACCAATTTTTGCAACAACATCTAGTTACGCCACATAAAAATCTCATTTCTGCAGCAGTCAGTTTCCTTTTATACATATTATATAAATTAATATTTATTTGTTAATTTAGAAATTAAAAAAAGTACTTATGTTAGGCAAAATACCATAATACTAAATATAAAATAAAACTTTAAATAGTTTAAGTATTTTGAGGCAACTAGTTATTTATATATTAGGTCAATAGCAGACACTATTTTTGCTAATTGTATATTTGCGATACGAGCTGGAAGTGCTTTCATACGTTTGTTGTGCTTTGCCTTCGACTTTTGCTTTAATGTATGTGTTCAAGCACAAAAGCTTAAATAGCTAAATATTTTAATTTATTTTATAAAATATTTTGTTAAAATTAAACTCGAGAAAAAGTATTTGATGTATTTCCAATTTTTCATATTAATAAATTTATTTTTTAAACAAACTTACTATACAGGCTTCGTATGAAACATTTTGGTCAATATTCATAGTTTCTTTTAGAGTACTTTTAGTTAAAAACAGTCATAATTTTAATATTATTTTTGGATTTTACTATATATCTATTACTATATATTAAATACTTTTAATAATATTTAAAATTTTAAAATATAAATTAAACTAAAAACGGTCTTAATAATTTTAAAATAAATAATTTAAAATATACGCAGTTTTATCTAAAAGTACACTAAAAAGGGTTATGAATACGAATAATTGTCTTTAGTTTTGTCAAATTTAAGTAAATTAACAAAAAATACAATTTTTGTTTCATAAAATTTAATACATTATAACACCGCTGTAAAATGTAACTGATTGTTATGTTACTCCTATTATTATATAATAGTTGCAACTAAAAAAAATAAATAAAAACAAAAATCAAAGCAATTTGTGGTTCTTGACCCGTGATCACAGCAGGACGCCCGCTGGTTGCTAGGCGACAATCTCTCTCTCACCCATTCGGGTGGGTTTTATTTAATCCTAACACCTGATCATTTTGCAAAAGTCATGGCGATTGCTAAACACTAAATTCTCGCTTCTCTATATTGCTCTCTCTTTATTTTTTTATTTTATTTTTTTTTTAATATCATAATGGATGAATTAGTATCCGATAGATGCAATTTTGCAATAGGTTTTATGGTGTGGCTTAAAATTGCATAAAATAAAAACATTCTGTTCACAAAGTCGTAACATAAAAATTTATTAGCGTGTATTTCGCATATCGGACTACGTTTATTTCGACATTTAAAAGGCTTAAATTAGTAACTGCTATTTCGCTCTTCGAAATAAACAATTAGGATTGAAATTTCAAGTGTTCTAATCAATCTTTTAAAAATCAGGATTGACTTAAAATATCTCTTCAATTCATTCGAAATAAACACGTTGTATTTCAATGTTAAAGGGTTTTAAATACCGTTATAAACGTAGTTATAGATGTTCAGGTTTTTTGGTTTTAGAATCTTGGTTATCTGGTGCAAATACTTAAAATAAATCTCGCGGACATGGACATACATTTAGCATAATCTAGTTTATAAATTTTATAATCTATCTTAACATTAATTTAAATTATGTTGAAAATTTTATTACTAATATTTTTTTATTATTATTATTTTGAATGTAAAATTTAGAAGTAAAACATTTGGCTAAGAAAAACCAATTTGAAACTAATGAAAAAATAAGATATTAAAGAAATTTACTGATTTAGATTGCTTTCGCATAAATTTTAAGATACTAAAACCTGTCAAATATATTTAAGTATTTTTTAGCTTTTAAATGTATTATTTAACATATTTAAAACACTATTAATTTTTTTATACAATTTTAATTTAATGTATACTCGTGTATTTTTTTATATTTTTACATTTTAAAATAACTAAACATATGCAGGTTGTCTCACAAAAAATCTGCTTGCATTCCAATCGTGGAAACTATGATATAATAGCAAGGACTTTTGTTAAATTTGTCCAAATTTGGCTACATTCATAAATTAAATTAAGGTTCGCATAATGCATTGTTAACTCAATCAATGAGTTAAATAGGCAATTAGATTGTCAACTATTTTTGAATTGCCTTACTGATTAATCAGTTGGCATGATAATTTATTGGTTAACTAACAAAGCGTTTAACAATGCTGTATACAATCGGACCTTAGTGTTGCTTTAATTTTCTTATAAAATTACACAGGCTACTAGATATCTGAAAAAATATTTAATTTTAAATTTATTTATGTTTTCTCTATGTATAATACGTCACATATACTTAGAAAAAGAAAGGTATTATAATCATAGCAGTGTTTTTGCAGACAAATACAAATTTGTTTCTTTGTAACACTAAATAATAATTGTGCTTTTAAGAAACTTTTCATTTCAGTTTAAACGTGAATATCTCAATTTGATCAATTTTTGGTACAGATCCTCCAACAGGAAGTGATAGTTTATTGATATTATTTTTATGTGTTTTACGAATATTTCGCAATAGACAAACATTTAAAGAAAAAGTTACTGTACAAATTATTACTAACAATTTTAAAAAAATGTACTATATTAATATATATTTTATTTAAGTACCTACTATGTGGTGACAGACAGTTCTGTAATGGCTACAGCATATTTTTTATATAAAATATTCAAAAAAATGTTTTTGAGTTATTTATACTATTTTTGTGTTTCGTATAGAAACAATACGGACATTTCATATTGACATTTTGGAATCACAAAAACTATTTAACATAGATAATATACGAAAACTTTTTTTAATTACTTAATTATTATCCTAGATCCATCTTTAACTACAATGAAATATTACGTACACAATAAAAATTCATAAAACTGAAATATATGTACTTAACATTGCTGTAGCTGTAGCGATACAGTTAACGGTATTGTAAACAAAATTATTTCGCGATTACGTGCAAATATTTTTTTTTGCTTCTTTCTATTCCGTATAATGACAAGAAATAAATAAAAGTGTTGTTATGAATAGGAGGCAGGTAGAGCGCAGAATGTACTAGCGAAACACAAGTTATGCGCGCACTGCATGAGAATTAAATCCTTCAATTTATAGCGTTAGCCTTGAACGTAATAACGTGAGATTATTTGTGTAGTTTATACATATATACTTCGTACATATACGAGAGCATTAGATAAATTTGCGATTCTATATTAAATAAATAACTAGATATTTTTATTTATAGATTGATTTGATGTATTGGAAATTAAATTTTCTATTAAATTAATATAATAGAACTGTTTGTTACCATAACTAATAAAATAATAGTTAAGGACCGGCATTTATAACTACGAATAAAATATGAAATAGAATAAACATAATGAAAAAATATACTTATTTATTTTATGCTTAACTATTTTATTTTGATACAAAGATATATTATAAATGATTTAAAATTAGTAAACGAGTTACACACTTTATGTGGGCGGCTATAAACCATAAACATATCGTGAGATATATTTATGAAACTTGCTAAATTTAATTTCATAAATTTTGTCAAATCTAATTATGCATTTTTTATTCTTCATTTTCTTTAAATACCGTTGTAATTTGTACATGGATTTGTAAATACAATTTTAGCTAACTATGAAAAACTAAATTTTTTGTCATTTCTAATTTAATGCAAGTTTTATAATTTTCTGACTGATTTTGTTAATTTATCGAAAAAAAACTTAAAATTTTAACATATTTATATTTTTCAAAAAATTGTTTTCTTGTTTTAAAATATTTTTATTTGTCATATTTTTCTACTAATTTATTAATGTCTATTAACATTTTTATTACAAGAGCTTTTGTTTTGAAGCGTAGTAATTTTTACGTTTCAAAAATTATTAACAAATAATTTTTTTTTAATATTTATTATTTAACGTTGAAAATATTTATTCAAGATTTTATGACTACGTGTGAAGTAAATAGCATTTTACTAATTATAATAACTTTTAATATATTCTATCTACTTCAAGTTATAAAACATCTAAGTTATAGAATTATCTATTATTATTTTGTAAATAAGTAATTAAAAAACATACATAAAATCTCAAATATTATTTTCCATATTGCGTAGATAAGTTATAAGTTATAATATAATTATTGATAATTATTTAATAATATTAATATTATGGGATAATTTTTATATCTCTATTTTTGATAAATTTATAATTGGTAATATTTAAATTAAAATAATCGGTATTTTGGCAATTTTATTTTTTTGACAAAAAGGTAATTGCTAGCAGACTACTTCAGTGTCAATATCAATATATTTCTCTAGTTACATGGTTAAACTCTGAACTATTATTGCAAAAGTAATGTGCATATATGTTTTCGGTATATGTAATTAAATAATTTAGATTAAAAATTAAAATTTTCGACAGAACGATTAAATTGTTATATTAATTTTCTTATTATTTTATTCACAGCAGGACATATAGGAAAGTTTAATTATATAAATGCATAGGTATACAAAATTATCAAATGCATGCGTCAAAAAATATAAAATGCAATTTAGTAAATTAAATGTAAATGAAACAGAAATTTTATCAGATTTTAATCAAAGCGGTGAAATGGTTCCCTTGATCTAAAAGTAACTACTGTAAAAGTAGTCTAATATTTTGTGTAGCATGTCTGAAAATTACAACTAGTATACAAAATATTAGAAATTTTTAAAAATGTTACGATATGAGCCGAGCTACTACCGAAAATCGTCTTATGCTGGGTTTCATAAAGGAATGTTAAATTTTAACAACGATGTTAAAAAATAACAATGTTAAAAACGTATTTAAAACCGGTTTTAACAACGTGTTAAATTTTAACAGAGTATTAAATCGTTTATGAAACCGAGCATTAGTGTGTTATAACTATAACATTATAGTTTTTCCATGACATGACTGTACAATAAACAAAATACTTTTCGGTGTGAAGCAGGGCATAAACCGGTTAACCAATATTTTTATAAATATTGTACGAACGTTGACCGTAACCTTAACGGATATTTTAATATCCTTCAAAACCGGTAATCTTTAACCGAAAAAATATATACGGGTTTTTTTCTCGGTTAAACCGAAATATGAAATTCTTTTTATATATTTGAATTAAGAAAATAATAACTTATAACCTATAATTAAATTTTGATTTTCTAAAAATAAATATTGAAAATTTTACTATTTGGTCACATATCAAACATTTGTAAAAACTACGAAAATAAACTTACACTTTGACAAAAAATATATCCATTATTTACACAATTTTATTTCATAGAATTAACTGAAAAATTAACCGGTTAAAACCAGTTTAGAATGCAAAATACCGGTTAAATTATTATTATTAAAATATAGTTCTTGTTTTTATCTCACATTAATCTCAATGCTATCCTAGCAACAGTGCAAATTTACGGATTATATTTTACGACTGTGTAAATAAAGATTTAAAAAATTGTGATTAATCAAAAACGTAAGTAATGATTTCATAACTCTTTTTATGAATAAACTAATATACAAATATATTGTTAAATTTTATGTATACCCATTAAAAACTGCAAACTTTTCTTTTTACATCGCAATTTTTGTTTTTTAATAACTGCATACATTTGAAAATAAGAACTGATTAGGTTCAGCAACTTTTAATAAGATAGCTTCTATAAATGTAAAATGTATTTTAAATTTAATGGCTGTTACACAAGCTCGGTTTCTGGGTGTTCATTTTATGTTTTTAAAACCGAGCTCGTGGTACCAGCCATTATGTTTTTTTTGCATTTCCAGCACAATTTTAACTCATAACTTATATAAATGATATGTTTAACGGTATCCGGACAATTCACCAAAAACCGTTCACCGAAAACAATTCATCGAATAACCAAATGAAATAGAATTAAATTAAATTAAAATTAATATTAGAAAGTGGCTATTTATTTATACACACGGTATGTATACGCAATTGGCTATTTATACATACAGTATGTTTACGCAATTGGCTATTTAGGGTAGGTTAGGTTAGTAGGTTGGTTTAGGTTGTTTTTTTTCAGTATGTATAAATAGCTAATTGCGTATGTAATGTAATGTAACGTAATGTAATGTAATTCAGTATGTATAAATAGTCTCATCCTTAATATTATGAATATTAGGATTGTCTTTAAAAAAAGCGTATTATTTTTTTTATATTTTTTTTTAACACTTTACGGAGAGGAGATGGGTAGGTTAGTTTTGGTTGTTTAATTCTATTTCATTTAGTTTTCGGTGAATTGTCCGCGATCCATGTTGAACAATATATATTTTTTATGTAGATGAAAATAATCTTGCTAAGATGTTTAAATTTGAAGCTAAAAGTGAGTCAGTAATATCTTTGAAATAATCACGAATATGTTCCGAATAATTTTCTGGTTTTTATAACGTCATAAAGTGTGTTTATCTGGTCCGTTTTGCAGCTGTATCATCCGCGCAAAAACCGGTCCCTGCTACCGTTTTCTACAGGGTGGCCGTATATATCACTCGGGCTATAGATACATATGACTAGAGATAGGTACGTACATAGAACGTTGCCTACATGTTCAAGATATCATTAGTATATCTTTAATACATTTGTCAATTGATGGCTTAGAATTTTTCTAGACTGCACACTTGTAAAATATTTCCTATACGACTATTTGCAGATAAGGATTATTTATTAATTTGTTATGATGGAATCGTATAGCAGTTTCAAATAGATTGTTAACGGTTAATAAAACGAAAAGTCAAAGATTGGATATCAAAATTTTGTACAACAATTGGAATAGGCCTGTTCACTAACTTTTTTATTCACTAGTTTTTTTATTAGCGATTTAGAATCTAGTATTTTATGTTGTAATACATATATTTATTTTTTAAATTTATTTTAATTTGACTTAAAATCGATTACCTTCATCGTATTTTAAAACCTACATATACAATCACGCCATGTATCCAAAAGGATGTGGCACAAACTTTTTCCACTATCCCGAAATTAATTTCTTCCAAACATTCCTAGCCAGACAATTAACTTTAGCTTCATCCCGTCATCTATATTCACGAATCACGATACCTCTCATATATGCTCTTATATTTTTAATACTTAGAAACATTCGTTCACGTAAAATACTTTCAATAATATTACACCACCTACTCATCAAACTTCCACGCAAACATGTATCTTCAAAATCATTCACATATATTTTTTTAACCAAACATTTATTAGATATTCGCTCAAGATGACCAAACCATCTTAACTGACTAAGATCAACTTTTGCAACAAAAGATTTTAAATTTTACCCTCATCATACACTAATCTATTTAGTACTTGATTACTTCTAGTTACACCACATACGCCACGTTTAAAATATCATTTCCACGACAACCATTTTCTTTTTACATATAAAATTTGAGATTGTTATTGTTTTTAATGCACTCTTTTGATACATGTATTTATAAATATATATATATATATATATATATATATATATATATATATATATATATATATATATATATATAACATTAGAATGAAATAAAAAGACATTATGGCTATTTTTTTACACTTTGTACTTTTTCGCAAGTTGCGAAATAAATTATATTTTTTTTTAAATTATTGCAAAAATTGGTTATTAGTATAGGTATTTATATTTTTTGTTAATTTTCAAACATATTCTTGTTCTTTAAGCACTGTGTCTATTATGCCTAATGGATGGAAAGCAACCTTAATTTTTACCTATTAGAATCACAGAACGTGTGTGAATCTCGTACTACTAAATATACTCGTATTTTCATTTTTGTTTTAAAAGAAAATCTTACTATAAAACAACAATTTTATAATTGTAATTCTCAATACTTTTACTGTAATTTGATTTGATTTTATAAAATAAAATATTCTCACAACAGATACCTTAGAATAATAAATTTTTGTAATACTTATTTATTTCACATACATAATAATTATTTTTCTTCTGACAACAATAAATAACAATTATAATTTTTATTCAATGACATTGCATATGTTAATCTTGATTTAATTTATTAGAAGCGTTATATGTGTGTATGTATGTGTAACTGTAATTGCTATTATAATTTAAAATGTCGTTGTCATATATCAATAGTCAATTAATAATAAACATTATACTATTTGCGTGCATTACAACACAATTTACATGAGCCATATTTTAGATAAGAAACATCATTTATAATTAACAAAAATTTATTGATATAAAAATAGCTGGTGTATTGCAATTTATTATAAAAAAAAATCTTAAAATTCTACGTTAATCTGCAGCAGAATAAATTTTCTTATAAATTTTTAATGTGAAGATTTTAACAGAAATATGACAAGTTTAAATTATTTATATCAGTTTTACTGTTGTTATAGATTTTATTTAACTTAATAGAGAATATTAAATTAACAACATAATTTTGAAAATTTTATTAAAAAAAAATTGTTAAAAATAGTTTTAAATGTTGTCAATTTTGTTGCAAAGATATACTGTATATTTTTTAATACATAATGTATAAAGACATTTTTTTAGTAATTCACCAATTTTATTTAATTATTATTGCATTATAAACTTTATAATCGCAATTAATTTATTGAAATAAAGTTAATAATAATATATATTTATGTTTTTATTAGCAAATTTATTATATGTAATTTTCTTAAAAAAAAAAGCAGTATTATTTTACAAGATTCTAATACTACCAACTTATAAGTTGAAAATCATTATATAATATTAATGATTCTGAAATTTGATATCTTTCTAGTAGATATTTATATCTAGTATAATAAATTTGTTTTAAATTGTATTATATTTAATTTTATAACCAATAATTTTATTCATTATACATAAGTTATGCTAATTTTAGCAAATTATTGTATTTTTCTATATTTTTTTTTTAATAATACAGTAATTTTTCTGTTGTTTAGTTGTTTTCGTATTTAAAACGAATACATTTCATATGCATTTTTTTAAACTTATATTTAAATATATTTAATTAAAACCACCAACTTAATACACTAAAATATCTTCATTAATATTAATATTATATTTAATTAAAATTTTACAAGCACGTTAATATGTGTTTGTTCTATAAATAACCAACTTGCACAAATAAAAAAGTCTTTTAAATAATAGGACAAGAACACAACGTAACAAAAAAAAAACTCTAAGCGATACATCACTAAAAATTTGCATAGATTTGAAGGCGGAAGCAAGCGAACACATAATTTGAATCACCTTGCAACTAGCTTCATAATTCAACCACATTAGACGTCTAATTCAAAATTCAACTTCACGAATTATTTAAATGAACCGAACTTATGATAGCGCGTTAACTAAATTAACTTACAGACAAAAAGTTGAAATAACAAAAAAAAATTGCAAAACTTAATTTTTTGCTAAAGATAATCGCAATTTAAATATCAATAAAATCAATCGTATGATTTAATACAACGATAAATAATCGGTAATTTATTATAGATATAAACTGAATGTATTTTATCTTATTGCGATGTTGAAAACGAGGTCTGAGTTAAATTATTTTGAGAGAAAATAACAACATTTAATTTGATGTATTTATTTTCAAATCTTAAATTTACAAAAACTGATTTATAGTTTACTAGCTCTAGATTTAGAATAAAAAATAGTTTTCTGTGCAATATTTTTTTAGATATTAATTTTGTCGTCATAATTTCTAAGCGAAAATTCTTGATTTATACAATCCTATTTACAATATTTAACATTATTAACAGTACAGAATTACAAATTTAGACCCGGTTGCACAAAGCATTGTTAAACGCTGTGTAAATTAAACAATTAGCCAACTGTCCAATCAATTAGTCGGTTCAAAAAGAGTTAACAACCTAATTGCTTAGTTAACTAATTAATTAAGTCAACAATGTTTTATGTAATTAAGCCATAGAATTAAAATTAATTCGAAATTATTAAAATTCAAGTTAAAATTATCAAAAAATTATATTTTATTATAATAGTCCAGTCAAATAAGGTTTTTACTTCGGAAAAATTAAAAGTGAGCTGAATTTTTGTGTACACCTTTATTTGGTATTTTCAAACAACATCCAAAAAGTACCCTTGATTTGACCTTGAGCTTCACGAGTTATAGGGCGCTAATGTATCAAAAATTTGTTTTTTCGCTTATATCTTCTTTTCTATTGACTTTAGCTATAGAACATTCTACAGAGAAATTGAAGATTACAAAATTCTCTACAAAAAAGTATTCTAGTAGTTTTTTCGTAAGTCTAACCGTTTTACCGTAGTATAGGTGTTAAAAGTGTGAATCCAATACGAAGTACCCCATTCCACACCACCTTTGAGGTTGAGTACGAGGCGCATTTTTTTTAAGGGGGCATAGTAGTTTTTTATGATCAAAAAATCGATTTTTTTTATTTAATATTATTAAAGAGTAATGACTAAAGAATCGTTTTCACGAAACCGCATGTCAAAATTATAAAAATTACGAAAGTTACATCACTTTTTGTAAAGAAACATAAAAATTCACTTGGGCTTTTCTTATGTGACATTAAACACATTCTGAAACTTTTTTTTTGTCGGTTCCAGTGATATCTCTAGAACAAACAATCGGATTTATTTGAATTTTTGTTCTTCTGAAAGCTAATAGAATTCCGCATCGTTTGACCCATCCTTTTTTTAAAATTTTGATTTGTTATATTTTTTTTACGTCGAAGAAGTCAAAAAAAAGGGCAAAAAATTGACCTCTTTTTTTGCAAGCCCGCCATTTTGCGAAAAAAAAACAATTTTCAAAAAAATATCGGTCAAACGATGGGGAATATATTCAACTTTAATAATCCGAAACGAGTTTTGTTTCCAATAACCCAGTCCCGAAATATCTATGGAACCGTGGACCTCGGCACTTCAGATTTGGTCTACGCGTCTACGGGATAGGAGGGTAGGGAGGGGAGCTTTCGGGGGAAGGGGGTGAAAAAATTCTGACGTATTTTTCAATAAAGGATCTACATTATACAAAAAGTTTCAATGCTTTACACCTTCCCGTTATTGAGAAAAAAAATAATGAAAGTGGACTACTTTTTCATTGAAAAAAGTATTATGCCCCCTTAATGTGGTATCCTCTTTAGGCCTAATCCACACTCTCATTCGATCAAAATATCTTCTCAATACTTCTTAAAACAGTCAAAATAGACTTATCTTAAGCTTATTTATTTAATTACTCTATCTGTTCAACTCCTGGTATATTATACATAATTTCAGACTTCAAATTGGTTGTGGAACTCGTATTACTGTCGTGTTACCCTTTAAATCAACGTTCACAGCGAGTTTTTGCAGAATGGGTTAGTCCTACATCAAAAATACCAGAACACTTTTTTGTAGAAAATTTTGTAAACTTCAATTTCTCTGTAGAATGTTCTATAGCTAAAGTCAATAGAAAAGAAGATATAAGCGAAAAAACTAATTTTTGCTACATTAGCGCCCTATAACTCGTAAAGCTCTAGGTCAAATCAAGGGTACTTTTCGGACGTTGTTTCAAAACACTAAATAAAGGTGTACACAAAAGTTCAGTTCACTTTTAATTATTCCGAGGTTTTACCGTAAAATTGTCTAATTTGACTAGACTAAAGAGCTAAAGAGCGTTTTTTTGCATAAGCTGCAATAGTAGTTATGAATTGAAGTATAATATGTAGTGTATTTCTGCAAAATAAAAAGACAGTCGAACCGTCTTAATTGATTTTGCAACAACAATTTTTTTTCAATTTTGCATCTTTATACACTAATTTATTCCGCATCCTGCTTCTTCTGGTAACACAACAAACCCTTCGCAATAATTACATTTATACTACTTATTTCATTTTCATTTTTCTTTTAAGTTTCTGCTACCAAACTCAGCACTTACTACCATACATTAATGTAGAAATACACAAACGTGCTTTTCTGGATACATACATATTTATAGCCATATCTGAAACATTCTTCGCTCACAATTTTTCTCCCACAATTTTGCGCCCAAAATTTTTCGTCGCCAAAATTATTCGCTCAAAATTCTTTGCCGTCACAATGTTTTTGCTTCACAGTTTTTTTATCGCTACAATACCTCGCTCAGAATTCTTTACCATATATACTTAATTGCATTTTGCAGATTCATTGTTAGGTAGGTTTGGGTTAAAAGATTAGTTTTCATTTTTTTGAAAACTAATACACCTGAAGATTTTAATTGTGCTCATTATAAGTTGTGTTAAAAAGTAATATTTTTATTTTTTTGTAAATAAATACGTGCTTAAAATAAACTTTTACTATGTTAAATTTATGCTTTTTTACCATAAAAAATTTTGGGAAAATATTGGCGACGAAGAATTGTGACCGAATAATGCTCCTAAGACTTTTTTCTAGCAAACGTACTCAACGCACACCCAAAACTTTACTGTCAGTACGTAGTTATCTTTTAAACTTTCGATCAAAAAAACTATTTGTGGAAATTTGATATCAAAAATATTACTATTATTTTCATGACATAACGTATTTCATTTTTGTTTTTCACACATTTCCAAATAGGTCAATACAAAATACAAATTTATTTTAACAACAGAAAAAAATAATAATAATTTTTATATGTACAATTTCTAATTTATTAGTTATAAACAGTTATATCAATATATTTCTTTTATTTATACGTTATTATGTTACAAGTAGGTACAGTTAAATAATTTATTAAATTATAACGCATATCAATAACGAATTAATATAATTTAATGCTATTAATTTTGTAACAACTAATCCTCAAATTAATAGAACAACTTTTTAAAGAAACCATACACAAAAAAAAGCATTATATGATTTCTCATATCTATGTTTCAACATTTATCATTCAAATGCAAAATTGAATATATATTTCGTATTCATATCACAAATAATAGAGTGCAGTTTTTTAATTCAATTTTATTTTTAACCAAGGCTTAGTGAATTAAAATATAAATGTATTTTTAAATCCGGAACCAGTTTTTAATAGAATAACCATTTAATATGGCATAATAGTTTTTTTTTTACTGTTTTAAATTCTAATAATATAATTTGTCTAAATTAATATTGTAATATTATGCGTCAGAAAAAATACAGATTAATTTAGAGATTTTTTTATTCGTTTATGTGTCTCGTATTTAAATGTAATAAAATTTAATAATTTGTCATGTATATTTTTTATTTATTTTAATATTAGCTACGATTTATGAATTGGCAAAGTTAAAATGTTTTATGTATGAAGGGTATCATTCATGTAGATAAAGCAAAAGTTGCTTATCTGGATAAGAATGTGTGTCAGAAACTAATTTCTGCTTAAACAAAAAAAGTTTGTGTCACACTCTTATGGATAGATGGCATGATTACGTTGGTTTATTTAAATAATTAAATAACATAATAATTTCAAGTTAAACATACATATAAAATTTGTTCCAAGCAAAATCTAAACTACATAGTTAGTAATCTTCTGGCTTTTACGGCCGGTATCTATTGAATTTATAGAATTTTATAGGCTGGTATGCCATGGTCGATCTATTCTCATCGCAGACGTTTCGCGATACGTCGTAGATGACATCCTTAGTGCTTCGTTACTTTTGCTCTGTAATCTGGTATATATACCTGTACTTTCACTGTTTTCTCTAGGTATCGTTACGCCATTGGCTGATTCTGGCTGGCTTGAATGACCCATTATTTCAAATTGGACTGTACCTTCAGTTTCTGTTGTAGGTTTTGGCACGTCATTGGTCAATTTTGGTTGGTTCATAACCCTCCACCGTTCTTGATGACGTGAACTGTTTTTTTTGCAGTAATGGTTTTAACGCTGTATTAATCCCTATGTGTTCATCTCTGTTGAAATTTCTGGACTACATAATTCAAAAAAGTACGAAGTAAGAACAATATATTAAATTAAATTAATTTCACATTATGCATGTCTCTGAGAGTTCAAAACAGATTTCAAACTGATTTATATTCTTATAATTTAAAATTTATTATTGACCATTTTTCAGAAAAATTTGCGCGAACAGTATACTTGAGGAGCTCGTTTTCAAAATGCGACATGTCCAAATTTATGTTTTTGAGATAAACGCTCTAATGTGTTTCTATAGCGCCGCCTTTACATAGCGCTTTCAAGTTTTTTTGGTAAGTTACATTCATGATGTGGGTTGTTTATACTAATTTAATATAAATCACGAATTACTATTTATGAAAAAAAAAATTATTATAGAATGGACATGTTGAATTTTGAAAAAAAAATTGGGATTTGTTGCGTTTTGAAGCAAAAACATTTTAGTGGCTAATAGACAATTTCAAAAACACACACCAGTTTAGAAGAATATGTACAAAATTGTGTATTGTCAGTACTACTTATTACAAAATCAAACTAACAATAATGAAAATAAACTAGAAATAATAAAACTGGAAACCAAAAACAAGTTGCTTTCATCAAATTAAGATTTCAGTTCTGTTTCTTCTTCCATACAATCGCATTCATCATGGTTCTCTACTAATTCAATTGGAACATCTTTAATAAAATCGGTTAGTACATTAAAGTACCATTCAAAGTTTTTGTCACTTATCCAGTTTTCACCAAATGCAGCTTTCAGAAGGTTATTAACTGATTTTCCTTTTACTTCACTGATTCCCTGCAAGTCTGTAACTTCTGACAAAGTAGAACGATTTAAAGCTTTTCCTCGCTTAAGTAATGTAACGTAGGATTTTGATGGATCATTGTTTCTATAGAAGACCTCAGATTTGATTTGGACAATTTTAGTTTTGTTTTTCTCAACAATCTTCTTTTTAATATACACACACACCTTCCGAAGACATTATAAACAAAATATAATACTTATCGCATCAAAAATAATGTGTAGGTCGCACAAGTATTTGGCTTGGAAGTGTCAAACGGGACATGTTTCGTTTCGAAAACATAACTCTGTGGACATGTTGCGTTTTGATAGTGGAATACAAACTTTTCGCCTACTTTTCAATGGGATTTGTTGCGATTTGACACAAACTGTGTATTTTGTAAGATACACAGTCTTTTAATATACCCAACGCCATCTCTACTTCAAAAAATTAAAAAATGGACATGTTGCATTTTGAAAACGAGCTCCTCACTTGTTGCACACAATTTTTTTATATTACGAAATATAAATTAACAAACCATACATTAAATTCAATCTTCGTATTGTTTTCAGATAAAACTTTCGAATTTATCACAATGAAGCAAAAATAAAACTTATTTCACGCAAAATATATTTAAAACAAAAAAACTCAAAATTTATTAAATCCCCGTAGTCGTAAATTTCATCCAAAACGAGTGTGTTACAATTGGCAGTTGCACAGATAACAGGTTGTTGGCGAGCTTCTTTACCGGCCAAGTGATAAATTTAACCAATCAATTGATAGAATAGTACAAAAAAAAAAACTTGTTCTTCACTTTGGCATTGTTATATCCAATGCGAGTTTTAAGTTGTGTATGCGTGAGTGAATGTAATATATTATAAAATAAAATAAATAAAATGCATTTTACTAATTTGCATCGAAATGGGAAATTTGTTGAGAAATATTGAGATAGAACTTAGATAAATATATATGAGGATATAAATAAGAGAGTTTATTAGTTTGTGCGTTTGTTTTGTACCGCACGCTCGCACAAACTCACTGCAGAAGATATGTCATTAATATTGATTGTTTATTTTCACCTGTTGTGATGTTTTCTTGAGCTATTAGCTATTGTTCGATTTTCATGTTAAATATTTTAATTTAAATGCAAAAAATATAAATGATAAATCATATATTATGTCAGATATTGTACGGTATCTTGAGAATTCTAAAGCCTATTTATGTAAAATTTTAAAAGATATTTCAATACATTAAATAAAGCTATACTTATATAACACAAATACAAGCAAGAATCAACTAGCAGAAATAATTCTGTATATTAAGGTAAATTGTGTAGTAGAAAAATATCTAATATAACGACGAGAAAAACTTAAATTACTATTAGCTTTTAAAGTAGTAACTGTGATCAGTTTTATTGACTGTATTTCACATCGTCTTTGCTTTTCACTAATAGATTTACAACACACGCAAGAAAAATTGTATTTTTTTATTTTGTGTATTTTGTGTTTGAAATGATATTACTAATTATTAGATATTGTTCACTGAAAATCTGTAAACATAAAAATAAACTTGGGAGCTCTAAATGGATCAAACCAATGGTGTAATTACCGGTATTCCAAGTGTTCCATGGAACACGGCCCGGAGGTTTCAGAGATCCGAAGGCAATCGACCAAAAAAATCAAATAACACGAAAATTTTTAGCCCGGCCGATATAACCACTTAATGAATTATGAAATACTATAAAATAAACATATAAAGGAGACTATTCTGTAAACGAAAAAGTAAAAAATTAACCTCATGATCATGGTTAAATTACATTAACGTTAGTTTTAACCAAATGATTATTCTCTGAAAGCATATTGGTTTAAATTTTAACTAACTTGGTTATATTGCCTAGTTAAATTTAGCATATATAACTACAACTCAGAGCTAGGTGTTAAAACGTGACCATACAGGTTAAAGAAACAGGTGGATATATGTTAAATTTAACTATTACAGTGACAGTAAATCATTATTATTTTTGTAGTGTAAAACTATTTAATTTTTATAAGTTTAAACTTCAAAATTCCCTTTTAATTCAATAAATTTTAATTACATTTAGAACGCCGCTTAAATTTCTGGAATCATTTCAGATTTTTTTATTTTTATAATAATAAATGTATAATGTATGTATAAATGTTTTTAAATTATTATTATAACTATTGAGTTTCGAAACACGGCTGAATTGTTACGCCAATGAATCAAACTAAATAGGGATAACAGATAATTAGAAATTTACAAATGATTTAATGATAACTTTACAATGTTTTGGGCAAGATTCTTTTATATGACGTACATAGTTAGGGACAATGCTTAGATCCGCTCCAAATGCATAAAGATGCATTAGAAATTTTTTAGTAAATCTGACTTTGTTTTAATGAAAGAAAACGCCCGACTGTACATGTACACTGCAGCAGAGATTACTGACTATTTATTAAATATTTTATCTTAATTCGTTTTTCTTATATATTTTGTCTTAATTTATAAAATATTTGATCATTTTATAAAAAATATAAATTATTGCACAAAAATGTATATTATAATTACAATTTAAATTCATCTAATTTTTTTTTAAATTTTGTTAAAACAATTTAAATCATTCGATTTGCTTAAAAATTTAACAAATGAAAACTTACATTATTTTTTCATGTTGTTAATAATAAAGAAATCTTTATGATAGAAAATGAGTTATTCTGTAAAGGTAGTTAATAATTTACATTTTTAATTCTTCTGTAAGCTCACAATCAGACAAATATATTGAATTATGCATTCACAAATCGTACCGATATCATTACCAGTACAAAAACAGAAGTCATAATATATAGAAATATATTGGAAAGTTGTACACTTTCTCTGTATCATCTTCTTCATTGCTTTTCTGCATTATAATATGTGTGTGTAGGACGAGGACGGAACGTATAGCTACCTGTCGCATAATTTAATGCACGGAATCATTGAATAGCCATGCATTTCCAGTGACATTGCATCGCCCACTTTATTTTTGCTAGCCGCATAACCTGCAATACCAATAAAATCTTTTTCGTGTCGCACAAGTGATTCTCCGATTTGCGTTGGAGCAACATTTGAAACGATGGTATTTATTTGTCGGATGAAATTGATAAAGTTTGTTTTTAGTTTCCTGTAAATATTGTAAAACTTTATTTGCAATTGGTGTTTGGTTATCAGATGATGTACTTAAGAATTTATTTGATGTTTTCATGTCGATTCACATAGTTTGCATTTTAACGAAGTGAATAAAGAAATAGAATTAATATTATTTTTCATTAGTATTTTATTGTTAACTTAATGTACAGATAAAACAATAAATAGAAGCAATTTTTAAGACTCTCTACGGTTAAAAAGATTGCATACACTTTGTATTATCGCAAATTTTAAATAAATTTTTAACTTTATTTACGTAAATATTTAGTATATTTTATTAACAATGTAAACAAAATACTAAATTTCAAATAATGTTGCTAATCCTCAATTACTAGTTAATTAATTTTTAATTTACAATGTTTTATAAAATGTCAAATAAACTTTGTTTTTAGTACATCCGATAACTTTTTCATATAAAAAACACAGAATAAATTTAGTCGATTTACACACTTGCGTCCACTGGTTTGTTATTTTATTTACTTGACAATTACAAACAAAAAATAACATTGTGAATTTGTAGTTTAACCGTAATTATCATTCGAACATTCTTAATAACTTTTCTTGCAACCGTGTTTAGCAGAATTATAAGTTGCTGTATTATTACAGCAGCGTTTTGCAGTTAAATATACGAGTTTAAATTAAGCAAATTTCATATAATTTTGAAATTAAATAAAAATTGTTATTATTTTTTTAAAGTAATTAAATTTACTTTTATAAATATTTCGATTTATATGTATATATTTCTATGTACAGTTTGGCCAAAGTTTAATATCAATATTATAATAAAACAATATTTTTCATAATTTTAGACGATTTTTAGAAATGATTTATTTATTTATTCTTTATTAAAAATGAATTCCGTTCATTTATCAAAGTAAAATTAGTTTAAAAATATCATTCTCTTTACACTGAATAGTGTTTTTTTTTTGTATTGTTTGGTCATACAAAAAAGTATAGTGTTTTACTTGCATGTTATGACTGTAATTCATTTAGTTTATCTACGGTACTCGTCTACGATTCGTGTCGCAAACGTTATATTCGTGAGTTATAGCCATTCTAATGTGCTCGTTGAACAATAAACTATTTTTCTATGACTATACTGAAATTTGTTACTTATGAAACTGTCATTCGATAGTATATGAAGTATATAGTATATTATACAATACTACCAACAAATCTGTACTACAATATACATATTGTAGTACAGATTGTTTCATTGTAGTTTTCTTGATATACGTGACGTAACAAGTTGCTGACAATACGTAGTGTGCAATTTTGCAATTATAAACAATATAATAAAACTGCTACATAAAACTAGTGAACATAAGGTCGACTTGACGTTTGACACAAAAATTATTAAAATATGATAATTTAAACAGTTTTGACACATGAAAATATTTTATTTTATAGGATATTGATGAATGATGTACATTATAGAAAAAATAATATTTAATTATTGTGATAATTTTACATTTAATATTGTTAATAAATAAAATTTAAATTACAAATTCTTTTTGTTTGTATAATATATATATATATATATATATATATATATATATATATATATATATAAATATATAGAGTCTTAGAAAAAATGTTGTATTTGAAGTATCTGATGAATCAGCGAACGTAGTATTATTATTATTATTACGAATGAAACGTAAAACTAATTTCGAGATAAGTAAGAAAGTCTGAAGAAGAATTAAATATTAAAATTTACTTAATATGATAATATTCATAATACTTCTTTTTGAAGTAAAATTCGGAGAAACACTTAGACTACTTTTCGATAGAGAATAAAAAGTTCTATAATTTGATTTTAGTTTTAATTTGCTAGGATGTGCCGTTTGGGCGCTAGAATTTTTTTTTAAATGTTTTTAAAAATTTTCAATAATTTTTCCTGCTAAATCAGTAAGAGTTAGAAAAAAAGTTACTTTACTATTATGTAGCTAATTTTTTTCTCTATTTTACCAAATTTTTTAGATTTTTTTTGAGAAAATTTTGAAAAAATTCTAAATATAATTTTTTTCAAAATTTGCTCAAAAAATTAAGTAAAATAGAGAAAAAAATTAGCTACATAATAGCTAAGTAATTAGCTAAGCTAAGCTAATCAAATTAAAACTAAAACAAAATTATAGAACTTTTTATTCCCTATCGAAAAGTATTCTAAGTATTTCTCCGAATTTTACTTCAGAAAGAAGTATTCTGCATATTATCGGTATTCCATGTTATTGCCCTATGCCTATATCAACCTGGCGAACGAACACTCTATGTATAATATATATACGCGTGAAAAGTCTCAATTTAATCTAAAAATCTAATAACTTATTAGCAATTTCTTTCGCTACACCTATATTTACAACAAATAAAAAAACATTTAATTTTATTTTGTTCTTTTATCTCAGAGGAAACCATAACTCATTTTAAATATTTTAATTAAAACTACATTAAATGAAATAACAAAAATACTATTGAACTAAATTGTTAGAATGATTTATGGTCAATAAAATTTCTTACGTTTTCGTTTTGTATGCAAACAAAATTCGATTTTCGATACTTAAAGATTTTATTAGATAGAAAAAATAATAAAAAGCTAAAAGTTTCGAAATAAAACTTGTTCACGCTGCAAACTGCAATGTAGAACTAATTTGCGTATTATTCAATTAATTTAATCTAAATAACTTATTAATTTTTACTAATTGATATTGTAATTAATAAAAATCTATTATTTTACAACTAATTAGTTTTAAATTATTATACAAAGGAAGTGTTGAAATTGTATAATTATAATAAAATAATACAAGATTGGATATTTTAACGCATGGCTAAGCAAGCAAAAAAAAGTTATGTAGTGAAAAAACTTATAGTTTTTATATATTTATTGAAAAGCTAGTTTATAAATTTGACCACACACGTATTTTAATGATGTATGAATCGAATGATTACATGTTTTTATGTGTGATGATACTAAAATATCGCCTACGTTATTATATATATTTTCGACTCTTTTTATTACGTGGGTGTTCTCTAGGTTTTATAGTTAATCATATTATAAATTTTCATAAAATTATTATAGGTAAACATGTACATTACTTAAAAATCTATTGGCGTAGAAATACGAATAAAGTTTAGTGAAAACATGCAAGAAAAATTTTATTACTTCTTCAAGTTATTTGTCTATGTTCAAATAGAAAATAAGCAAAATAAATTATTTTAATAGATATATCTCATATGTGCTATATAGCTTGTTATTTATTATAAAATGGCAGAGTATATTTTTAAAGCTTGGTATATGATGAATTTAATTTACACATTTATGACTTTGATTTAAAATTGATAAATTTTTAGAGCTAAACTTAGAAATCACGTGACTGAATGTATATTTTTTTGACGTTTCTGACAAATTCATGGATTTCAGAAATTGATTTTTCAATTGATTGTGAAATTAACATAATTATTTCAGAAATGATGCTGTTAATTTGTAGGGTCCGCGACATTTTGCCGCCGGACATTTTGCCACGGGACATTTTGCCACGGACGTTTTGCCGCCGAGACATTTTGCCGCCGGGACATTTTGCCGCCAGGCAAGTA
This sequence comes from Clivina fossor, assembly GCA_963966155.1. Taxonomy (NCBI): domain Eukaryota; kingdom Metazoa; phylum Arthropoda; class Insecta; order Coleoptera; family Carabidae; genus Clivina; species Clivina fossor. Next base: position 25,684,049 of record OZ014551.1, on the reverse strand, counting down.
TTAGGCGTAGAAGACAAACACCTACAAACAACCTATTAATCTAACCTACCCTAACCTAACCTAACCAATATTTCATCGAATTATCTCATCGTTTGTTTTCTACCGAAAGCTACGCCTAATACTTGCCTGGCGGCAAAATGTCCCGGCGGCAAAATGTCGCGGCGGCAAAACGTCCGTGGCAAAATGTCCGGCGGCAAAACGTCCCGGTCCCTAATTTGTAATATATATATATATATATATATATATATATATATATATATATATATATATATATATATATATATATATGAAAAAAGGAAAACTTAATTTTTATTGAAACTTAACAATTCTAACATAGTAAAAAATCTTTCAAAACTCATTATATTAAAATAAAAAAAACTTTCGGATTAAGTTCAGTTCTGTATACATTTTATCTAAAATTCGACGTTTTGATATACTCTACGTATATCATCATAAGGAAAAATATAGTGTCATATTTTTTTTGATAATGATATATTATAATATGTAAATATATCGAAACGTCGATTTTTAAATAAAATATATACAGAACTTAATCCGAAAGCTTTTTTATTTTAACAACCCTATTTTCTCTATTCACTGATAGCTGAAGACAATAAATCCATTGAAAGAAGTCAACTATGTGTATGTGTCATATTTAAAATAATGTAATATGATTAGTTATATTTAATATTTATGTTATTTTATGTCATTTATATTTAAAATTTTGAATCATAAACTTAAAAATATTAAAATTATGAATCTTATAGAATGGTAATTAATTAAATATTTTAAGTAATTTAAAAATATATTATATACTTAAATATGAAAAAAATATATATTATTTTGTCATCTACATTAAATTAAATAAAACTAAATTATCTTAAATTATCAATTTATAAAAAAAAATTATAATTGTTTTAGAATTTTTTATGATAATTTTGTCTGCATGTTTTAAAATTTATTATGTAACAAACCAATTTTATTGTAGTATACTAGAAAATTTGGTATTTTTAAAAAAAATTAATGTACTATAGTCTATTCACTTTAATAACAAATCATGATGATTGGCTAAAATTTTCGGCAAGATTGCATTGGGAAAAATATGTAACTTTTACTCGTTTACCTTTCAAATTCGTCACAACGTATTTTATGTTTGAACTCAATTTTGTTACAATTTTGACAAATCTATTATTGAAATCAGTTTTGTTTTAGATTTTTAATTTAATTATTGTTTTTCCTTTGTGATACATACGTAGATTGCAGCAGATATAAGTTATGAGTTAAGTACCTATACAAAATTGGGACGAGACGAGTTGGGTGTCGTATTTTCAGGTAGTTCTTAGTTGGGTGTCTTGATGGGTCGAGTTGGGTGCCGTGCCTTACAGGTGGTTTTTTTATATACCGTTGTATAAGGGTTGGGAAAGTAAAATTGACCAGTACATAAATAAATTAATTCGCAACTTCTAACATTCGTTTACCGGTAGTGTCAATCATTCAATTGTGGACCGTTGACGAAAAGGGTAAAAAATTACTATATATCTATATATATATATATATATATATATATATATATATATATATATATATATCGAAGGATATAAGTTCAGCTTCCAAAATTTGCTGGCAGAGAACAAGAAAAAATGGCAGTGCACGTCCAAAAAAACATTATGCAAAGCATATGTTAAAACAAAAGGTGTGGAAGAAGTAATAACAAAGTTAGTTACTTTCAATTATTTTTGTTATTTATCAATCATCTATCGAAATTAAAAATATGAATACTTAATCCCTTTTCGGAAAAGATCTACGTATTCGGGTACCGGTACCCAACTAGACCCTGCCCTTTTGAACATCAGGTAAGTTTTACTATTTCAGCACCTAACTCTACCCTGCCCACAAATTTTAACTATTATTTTTAAAAATTCTGTTATTCAGAAGACTGATTTAAATATTTAAAGTTGTTTGAAATTTTAATTCTAAGTTTTTATTTCAAAGATCAAATCAAAATTACTAATTTAAAGCGGCTTCAAATGCTGAGAAAAAAATTGTCATTAATTACGTTATGAAAGTTATTGAAATGAACGAATTTCGCACATTTGAACGCCTTTAACACATCTATAAAATATAAACACTTGTAACAAATTGTTGACATTTCTAACTGAGATAAGAAAACATTGTATTTAACTACTTATCACTTTATTATAAACTTTGTTAACATATAAAATCTGAGATTATTTCATTTATAAAACTATTCAGGAAAAAAATTTCTAATCCTCTATAATGTTTGCTATACATATGTAGAATGAAACAAATTTACAGTTGTAAAAATGCATGTTATTGGTAGAAGTGTCATAAATTATAACTTTCAAAATAAAATTTGTGAATAAATAATTTGATAATGTGCATATAAGATGGCGTGTGTGCATACTGTTTAATTTTAAAAATTATTCAGCTATATATTTACATAAATTTCTCTTACTGGTTTTTGCAATTTTTTGACATGCTGATAATATATTTTGCACAACTAATAATATATTTATTAACTAAAGTTTTTATGTAACTAATTTATGAAATTATTATTATAACTATAATAAAACGAATTTACATGTGCAAAATTAAAAATATGCAATACCGAATTATTTATAACATACAGTCAAACAGAAAATGTTTAATTTGAATCCTAAATTTTTTTGGAGAAAACTGCATATTTGACTGTTGCAATTTCTTTCATGTTATAAATATATATATATATATGTTGATGACAAACTTAATAACACAAAAGTATCCATACTTCATATATTTTGTAAATATATTTGCATATAATTTTATATATTTGAATAGTGATAAAGTTATATCTCAATAAACAACATAAGAATTGTGATAAAGTTATATTTGAATAAACTACACAGAAATAGCAGCTTTCTTATTGTGTGAAAATTACGGACTACAGAAAACAACGAAAACAAAACATATATATGTCACTGTTCATAGGCATCTACGTTAACTATGGTTTTAATTGTTTTACTTCAAGATAGTTTAAAATTATCAATGATGTTTTGTTATATTTACAAGCAAGTACTAATTATATACATTAATATTTTGACATGACATTTGTATTTATTTTTGCTATATTTTTTTTATAAAATTTCATTTAATTTAACAAAGATTCTAAAAATTTTAAAATTATAAAAAATAAAACAATAATTATTTTATTTTACGTAACTTGCATAATATTTTAAAAAGATACTTATTATGTGCTTATATAAACGTACTCGATGATGATGTAATAGATTTAGTCACTCTTTTGGATGACGTGCAACGGAACTTATAATAATCGGACTATATGTATAATTCTGTATACAATTGTTATATTATTTCTATAAAATTTGTCCGTTATTAATATAAATGAATAAGAAAAAATAAATATAAACGTGCATACTTAAAATTTGTAGATTTTCCATTCAAATTGGCTAGTTTTTTGTAGTTTGTATTTTTTTAAATAATTTACTTTCCAAACAAGCAAAATTGAACACTTTTAATTTATTTTCAATGGACGAAAGCGTTGCATTTAGAAATGTATGCTAAACAAGAATATCATCTACTTGCATAATAATATTTTTTATATCGGCAATTTAATTTGTTTGTTTTGTTTTTTCAATATTTTTTTGGATTTTTTGAGATATTTAGAGATAATCACAAATTAGGCTTTGTCTTTTACAGAGTGTGTTCACAGACATAAACTGACATAAACTCATTCAATAGAGTTATTTGAAAATGTTTTTAAATATTATGTATTTAGAAAATATTTTAGAAACAAATTCTTTTTAGCGTGATGTTTGTCTATCTGCCTGTCCTATAGGGACTTGCAAAACAAAATCGGTTTAACGGACTTTTAAGAAATTTCATATTTAAGCTTTAGACTTGAATAAATTTTATCAACTTATGCTACAAATCTTTCCACCTTAAGTGGTATAACTACGAATTATAACTACTAACTCTTATTTGAAATATTTTTTGATACAACAATAAAATTTTAAAATTTTTCATACTATTTCAAGTATCTATTTTGACATATATGTAGCTACGTTTTCATGATTATGGTAAAATTTAAATACGTATTATAAATTGTAAACGTATACTATGATACGTTATAATAACTTTTCTATAAGAATGAAAAAGCAACTTTGTTAAATTTCACTCTAATATGGATACAAAATTTCACATAGTTCAAAAATTGACTATCAACTATAATAATTTCTTTGTTAGAAAGTATTTTATTATTTGTGGTGATGGTTGGACTTTGCAGTGCCACAGTTGAGTTTTTTCTTGCAATTTTTAGACATTTTTATGTAATTTCATTCTTTTAATTCGTCATTCATATAGTCAACGTATAACATATATACTTGCAAAAAATTAGTTTAAAATTGCAACACACTGGTAATGTGTTAAACACAAGCAGAAAAATCTCTTGCGAAATTCGTCAACAACATATAAAAATTAATTGCTCAAATAAGAATAAGTTGCTCCGCTGAATATAAAAGCGTTCTCTTGTAGTTAACATCACATATCTTATTTCATTGTCAGATAATAATCGAGCATATCGTAGAAGGCGTTGCACAATACATACGAAACGTTAAAATGTCTTTAAAATTGACATGTGAAGTGCAATTAACGATATTAGAACAGTTTCAGGTTTATATTTCTTATTTTAATTTTTTTATTTTATTCTTTAAGTGGTCGACGGTTTTGTGTATATATGACAATTGTTTTTCTTATAACTTGTCTGTGTGCTGACGCGTTGACTTTCTTTCAGTTGTTAAAATAATACGATTGAATACAGTTGGCGCTGAGAAGAACATAGATAATATTGTAGAAATAATAAAGCTTTAGAATTTAGTTCTATATAATTTTTAATTACATTTTGACATTTCGACATACTGCACGTATATCACCATCAAAAAAATTATTACAAATGACATAAATAATAAACAAACGAAACATAGAAACAAGTTACTGAGTAACGAAAAACAAGAACATAATTATATTATAAATTCATAATAAAGTTATTAATTAGATTTTATTTAAATAAGTGTGTTTACATTGATTTTTATTTTCTTTTTATTTTAATATAATGAGTTCTGAAAAATTCTCTACCATATATAATATTGTATTGTTTTTAAAAAACTGTGAGTTATAATTTCATACTTCACGGTTGTGAGTTATCGATAGTATAACTTAACAGAATACACATAAACGAATTAACATGAATAGAATGAGATATTTACGTGACGTATGTAGTATAACTATTATAGAAGAAATCGAGTACGAAATAGATTAGTGTATGATGAGTGTGAAATTAGAAAAAAAAAGGTTTTTGCAAAGCTTGGTGTTAGTCAGCTAAGATAGTTCGGTCATCTTGAGCAAATGATTTTGAAGATATATGTTTGCATGGACGTACAATAAGTATATGGATTGGAATAGTATTATTAAGAATGTTTTGTGTGAGCGAATGTTTCCAAATAGTAGAAATAGAAAAGCATGTATGATAGGTGTTATAAACGTGGATGAAGCTAGAGTTGCTTGTCTGGATAGGAATGTTTGAAGAAAACTAATTTCGAGATAGTGGAAAGAGTTTGTACCACACTATTTTGGGTACATGGCGTGATTGTGTATGTATGTGTGTACGATTGTGCGTTATGGACAGTATATCTTAAAACAACATATTATTTAACCGGGGTAGAATTAGTATAATTATCATAGTATTATTATAATTTAATTTGTAATGTATTAAATATTAGTTAATTAAAATATAAGCAGTTCCAAAAGTATTTTTTGGACATTACAAATTAGAGTACCACACAAATTGACAAATTAATATTTCTAAGAAATCCTTGACTGACAATAAGTCTTGAGCGACAAAATTTCATATGTATATTCAACACATTATATTTGATCATGATCTCAATATATATATATATATATATATATATATATATATATATATATATATATAAAATCAAATTGTATTACAGGCTTATCAATCAAGAGCCAGCCAGCCAGCCAGCCTAAGTTAGAGATAGATAATCAGATCAAATGATATTTCACTTGTCATTGTACGATATATCTAATTGAATTAAGCAAATTGATTGTTGATCTAAAGACAAGATCTATTTTTTCTCTTTTTTCTTCTGATATATGATGCAATAATTTACGTGGATGTAGTTTAGTGAAAGGATATTCTTCATGAAGAATTTGTTATTTGTGGGGCTTACGAAGATAAAATCAATTTTTTACATATACAGCTAATTAAATTAAATTAATGATAAAAATATTTGTTGTCAAAATTAACAATTGTAACATTTAATTTGGATCAATTTAAAACGATGTTGATTAATTTTAGAAAATATTGCAAAAATGTCATTTATAAAATAATGAAAAAATTATTGTAATTGTAAAATGTTAAGGATTTGAATATTAAATTTACATTTATTTATACTGTAAAAAATTTAATTTAAATATATGTAATTTTACATAGTTTTTTTTGCAGTAAAATAGTAGCATTTTATAACTTTACTTAAAATAATTTACATAATATTACATTTTTATAATAAAAATTTACATCTATATATTTATATAGATTTATAATTTTTTGCAGTATACAATATGAAAAAAGTTACCATTTTACATAAAACCCATAGTAAAAAATTACATATTATTTCAACAAAACGATGGTTTACATAAATTTTTTGTAAAATAATAATATAATTTTATAATTTAAATAAAATAATTAATTTTCCATATTATACAGTGTTGGGCAAATGTGTGAAACCAAATAAATATCTCTAGAGTTTTTAGAGATATCGAAATGAAATTTGGTAGGTAGATATTACAGTAAATGAAGTATTTGCTTTGAATGTCTTTAACAATTTTGAGCTTCCGGTTTAATTGGAAGTAGTGCCGACTTTAAATTTTGTAATTAAATTCCCTGTATATTATTTTAATTTTGAATAGAACATTTTATTACGATTATAAAAATATAAAGTTTGATAGCTTTTTTTTTCAAGGCCAACCGGGATATTAACAAAAAAAGTACTTTTAAAACAAAAGCTAATGAGATCTAGTAGTCTATGAAACAAACATAACAATCACTTAGTTACTCAAATTAAATTTATACAAAACAATAGATGTATTAATTGTTCAAACTGATCACGGTTTACATCTTGACAGTAGGCTAGTTCTGTTGTAAAATACCTTTATAGCATTGGCTACTTTTTTGTTAAATATCTCCGTTGGCCTTGAAATAAAAGCTATCGAACGCCATATTTTTGTAATCGTAATAAAATGTTCTATTCAAAATTAAAATAATATACTAGGTGTTTTATTATAAAATTTAAAATCGGCACTACTTCCAGTCAAACCGGAAGCTCAAAATTGTTAAAAAAAATTCAACCCAAATACATAATTTACTATAATATCTCGATATCTTTAAAAACTCCAGAGATATATACTTGGTTCCACACATTTGCCCATCATTGTATTTAGCGAAAAAATATACATATTTTATATTTATACGAGTAAAATATGAAATTTTCCTGTGACGTCTGTAAATATACATATCAAACTGGTCTAAATCAGTTGCCACATGTTTTTATATAAAATTACCGATTTTTTTTACAGTGTATATTATGATACGTTATCAAACTTTAGTTGTTTTTTGTACGATAATCAAGTTATTTTGTATTAGAATATTAATTAAGGATTACTTGCGCAAACATAAATGTTCAGTAAAATTTTAATTTTAATTTTTGTATGACAAATATATGTTATTTTTATTTCTTTAATTATAAAGCTAATATCATTTTCTTGTAGTAAGTATTGCGTAACAATTTTGCAATTATAAGTGTTTATTCAATCTAACATTAAATTAATTTAGAACAAGTTTACAAGTTAAATCAGATTATAATTTTTCATACTCATACTCTATAAAATCACACATATTGGCTAATTCTCTAATTACTAAGAATTTAGTTACTTTTGTAAATTTTTTGTAACTATTGAATGATGAACGTTTATTTTTGACTATAATTAATACAGAACTAAAACCGAAGTTTTTTCTGTTTTACATATATTCAATCTAGACAATAATATTAAAAATACAAATCAAGCTTTATTTTAAAATTTACATTCTTTTGCAGTGTTCCATTTTGGTGTGGTCAAACTTTCATGTCCTGTTATAATATTAAATATACAAATGGATTCACGACAATGGTAAGTTTTTTTTTTCTTGAAACATTTTTTGTATATACAACAATTATTAATTTTATTAATTATTTTATTTGTAACACAATGATATAAAAAAAATATTTTTAATTCAGCACTGAGTTCATAATAAAAACAAAATACAAATAATATGTTTGTTTCTTATAGAAATCTCATTATAAACACATAAATATCCATAACATTCACGATTTTCTATTTTACATTATTTATATAATTATATCCAGAAGGAAGTATATATATATATATATATATATATATATATATATATATATATATATATATATATATAACCATGTAAAGATCATCATATTGTAACGATAATTTGTGCAGCAGTCGTAATAATTTGTCATGCAAGCAAATAACAAATAGCCTAGCACATTGTTTTTTATCAAATAAATTAACTTACATATCGAAACACAGTGACGTTAAAGCACAGAGTGCAATATGGCACCTTACGAGTGAGGATAGAGCGGTGAAAGCTGATTTACTAACTCTGAACACTGTTCAACTCGCAGTTAAATTTTACGATTTTTCTGTTCTTTGTTACTGATGATTTAAGCATCGAGATATCAATATTGGATATTGGTGTTTTGAGAGTTTTGAAGACGCATCTCGTAGGTGATTTGGGTTACAGGTGTAGGAATATTTATTTACTTAATTTATTTTATTTTTGATGAAAGAGAAAACAAATAAAAATAGATATAAAATGTATTCTAATAATTTGTATATATATAGAATCCGATTTGTCGTGTCTGGATAAAAATAGTTAAAGATAAATATTTTTCGTGGGTTAAAAGCAGTCTGTTAGAGGATGTATGCTATTGTAGCTCCCTGATGATGACATACCCAACTAGCAATTTTTGATTCTTCTTTATATCGCTCACATTTTTTCTATAACTATATTTATATCTATTTATTTTAATCTATTATTCCAGAGCATTTTGGTGTTTGTCTAGGAACTAAAAATGCACTAGCCAGAATTACTGATATTAAAATGTTAACTAAAACTTTCTTCAAAATTTTTACAAATAAAATAATTAAATATTTTTCGCTATTGTTTGATTCGACCTAGATCGATCCTTCCAACTAGTAAATTTTTAGTTTTAAAATAAGCTTCAAAAAGTCCCGTACTAATAATTTTCAAAAATAAATAATAAAAGTCTTTCCCATGTAATGCCAACTTTTTGGCGAATATTGTATATATATATATATATATATATATATATATATATATATATATATATAAATATCTTTCGCATTTCATTACAAACTTTAATTGTTAAACTAAGTATATATTAATATCTTCTCATAATATGTACAATATCTATTAAGCACAATTACTCAAATACAAAATTCTCATGCTAAATATACACATCAAACATAAAATTAATAGAAAAACTTTGATCAAAATTTATTGGATATGTCGAAAGTCATAATATATAAAAAAACATGTAATTAAATAAAAATTACAATTAAACCAAACAAACATTATGCTAATTTGATATTTTTACAACACACACACACACACACACACATACACACACACACCTTTGCGAAAACATGATGTGCCAAAATGATTGACAGCTGATGAAATAAGACAAATGAAGAAGAAAAAATTAGTAATAGATTTCTCACGAGTACATTACATATATTACATGATTTCTCTTAATAATTTTTACTAACATATTCTCGCAGCATATATACATAGATGCGTGCTAGGTTATTTCATTTGAAATGAAGCAACACGTCAAATAATTATTAAATTAATTTCGATTTGCGAAAAAAAAATGATGTTTCAATAAGGCACCAAACATTATGTGTTAGGAAAAATCGTGACTCCGTTTTAATTGAATAGCTAATTTATAATCTGCAATATGCAATAAAATTTTGTATTCAGTTGATGGTTTTATAATAGGCAAAAATAAAAAAAATATTTTTCTCGCGTTTTAATAATTTAATAACAATAAATTAATCTTATTTGTAATAGCAGTCATTTGTTATCGCAAATCATATAAAAGGTAATTTGATTAAAATGAAAGTTTTTAGTATTATTGATTGTACAATTTTTTTTATTTTATGTTAGCTTTAGTTTTATTTCAAAATCCTATTGAAATTGATTATTTTTTCATCTGATTTTTAATTTATTTAAATTTTTTTTTTTAAACTATTTAGCAAGATGCAACTAAGTAGTGCATTCTAGTATAAAGATGAAAAAACTTTTGTTCTGTATAATTTATTATAGGTCCCATTCGATTGGAAGTGACTGTAAGAAACCGAGCACCGTAACCTAGTACACCGTGAACGGTGAACTTTTCACGCTAACTCGAATACAAGTTACCAATAAAACACATACGGTCGCTTATGCGATACAAGCGCCAATAATGCAATACACATATTAAAGTACGGCAACACTTGTAAACTGACTCTGCTGTCATGCTTGGTTACTTGAGTAAGTAAACGGCTCACATTCTTTTTCCAATAAAACGCTTGAGTATTGGCATGAGACGTGTTGCTGTGTGCAGTGTACCAGGTCACGGTGCACGGTTCCTTCCAATGAAATGGGCCTTTATAACACGAATTGTAGAATATGTTTCTTTGTATAAATTATAAAATTTAGTATTTTGTTTTATTTTTTTTTTATTACTATGACACAAAAGTTGTGTGTCATACTTGACGAAGAATGATTTTTATTTAATTGGAACTAATATTTATCACACTAAAGCCCGGTTTCATAAAAGCTAGTTAAATTTACTTTAGAAGTTTTCGTGTTAAAAAGAGGGAATAAATTAAATCTAGTGGTATTAAAAAATAGTTATTATTATTAATAATAATAATCTGGTAGAAAATTGGTGAAATAACATTTGTTTTCATGGTATTTAGTAGGAGTATAAAATTTACTTGTAAAGTAAATTTATTTATTGTTTATGAAACCGGGCTTAAAGGTATCTGTTATCTAGTTCAAAAGCTTTGTAAAATATAAATTTAAAAAAAAATAGGGCTGAGAAATGAATTGTCAATGAAGTATTAAAAAATATATAAACATATTGAATTTCAATGTGCAAGCACTAGAAACATTTAAAAATTAAATTTGAGATCCAATGATGGCAAATTAAGTTAGGACACCTATTCCAATTGCATAAAATGTTAATTTAATCAATAATTTAACTCCATAACTAGATTGTCAACTATTTTTAAAAAGCCGCATTATTTATTTAATTCTTTATTTAATTGACAAGTTAACAAGAGAGTTAACCTACGAAGCGTCTAACAATATTTTAGTCAACCGACTCATAATATTTATTTTATTAATTGTACATACAATATTTAAATGTTTTTATAATTACAAAATGTGGCAATCATTCTGATAATTAGTTATTTCAAAAGTCATGTAAATTTTGAATACTTTTGTTTTAATTTCAAACGTATAGTACATTATCATTACATAAGCAGAAACAGAAAGTTGGCTATGAGAGACAGATGATATCAAATAATTTGAGTTATTTATTTAAAATTGTTGTTACATGTTGCAAATTCGACATCATATTCCACGTACAGGTATAACATTCTCGTATGGCAGATCATAACATGTTAGTTTGTATTAACCTCAACTTATTGACGTAATTTGACAACTGTACTTGTACTTTATAAGTTTTAATCATTTATTAAAAATATAATGTCAAAATTTTGATTAGTTACATATATCAAACTATCTTTTTTCTTATTAAAAAAAATAACATAAATACATATTATTCCATTATATTTTACAAAATGATATACCTACAGAGTGTTAAAAAAAATATCACAAACTTTAGGGACATATAGTATATCAAAAATTCAGTCTAAAAGCCTTAATAAACGACTTAAGTCGACAATCAAACCGCTTTAATTTTTCACTAATATTTTGGTATCACAAAAGCAAATTTACTGTTTAATTTAGTTTTTTTAAAGAAAATATTAAAAATTAAAAAAGAAGTCCTTAATTTTTTAGTAATTATCTGGCAGCATTGTTTAATTTGCTAATGTAGCTATTCAAGATTATTTGCAAGTGCTACCTCCACTAAACTTTTAAAGTAGCCTCAAGCAAAAAAGCTCAAAGGTGTCAAGTCAGAAAATCTAGAAAACCTTAAACGAAATCTCCCCACTATATATATCTTTCTAGAAATATTTGATCTATGTATTCTTTAACAGAAAGCAAAAAATATAGTTTGACTATAATTGAAAAAAAGTCATAAAACAATATACCTACTGTAAACAAAAAACAAAAGATATCAGACTTTTTTGCTTAATTTTTGTTGTACTATATGACTTAAAAATTTGTAAATTCATTTTTTTTTTCAGTCGGTATATGTATGTTTGTGAAAAAATTACAATTGAATGTTTTAACTTTGCAGAATAAGCACAAAAGCGCTTGACAAAACAGAGATAGTATCAAATTTACAAAAACAGGTTGTTTTTTTTTTTAGTTTATATATAATTTATTTATCAATTACTTCGCTTATCTACTTTCACATGGAACTCACGTTAGTACATAAATTTTACAAAAAATTCGAGAAAAAATCCTTGATAAAGAAGATACATAAATTTATGTTAAAAACGTTCAAAAAGTATCAACAAATCACAATTTTTTTTTTCTTGAACACTGTAGCCAAATTTATGAGTCAATATCTCAGCATTATTAATTGACGAAAAATATTTATGCATTGCCAAAATATACAATTACATACCTATTGCATATAACACGATAGAGACATGTATATATGTTTAAATATTATTAAGATAAAGATAGAATGATTGTAATCGGATATACTGTTTCGTAATTTATTATTTATCCAGACTTCCTTTTTGCAATATACTTGAGTTATAAAAGAGTTTCTTTTTTATTATTTGTTAAATGAATTTTGTACATATACATAAATATGGATTATGAATATTACGTCTTTAATTCTGAAACTAATATTTATTTACATCTGTGATATATTTTGCAGTTTTAATATTTTTTATTTGCAAGAATAAAAATGGATTTATTAAATTTATTGCAAGTCTTACACTTTTACTTAACTTTAATGAAAATTTATATTTAATAAATATTTATAAAAGGACATGTGGTATAGTTTTTTATTATTTTTCTATTAAAAGAACATTATTTACCAGAAAAAGACAGAATATTTCGTTTTATGTCTTATGAGATAAGTACAGAATTGTAGTATTAATAGTTTATTGAAGTGTATCTTTTTCTAAAGTTTTGAATTTAGTTTCCAAAATGTGTGTGTTTGTGATTTTATATTTTTACAAAATTGTATTTAAGTTTACCTATTAATATGTAAAATTTTGTAATCAAATTTTACAGCAAATTTGTATTTTTTTTTTAAATATCAAATTGACCGTATCATATATAATTATCGAGAAAATATTATTTTTTTATATCTACCATATCTTTTTCCAATCATCTTATTTCCAAGAACAATAATTTTAAAACAACATTTGAGAAGAAAAAATTCTGTTCGTGCATATTGTAAGGTTTTCAAGTTGTCTGTAACATGAATGATAAATATATATTTCATAGTATTTACACGTAAAATTGAAGCAAGTATTGAACCATCGATCATAATTATAGAATTTAAAAATTTTAAAATGTCTGTTGCAACAACACTTGTCTGCATGTTTAGATACTTTTCTTGCACTAGCTATTCAACAGTGGCGTACATAAAATGATTTTCTATTTTAACATGTTTACTAAATGAAAATGTCAGTAGTTGTACAAAAATATTCATTATTAATTAATAAAAAGATTTGTTATTTTTGAAATTAATGAGAAGAAAATAAATTTAACAATTCATAATGAAGCATTACATGTCCAGGTAATTTCTGATGCCTTGTTTACATGATGAATTCCGTTTGAATACAGTATCATAGATTACCCGAACACAAAACGCCTCACGTATAAATTAGTTTACTATTTTTCTAATATGTTATTAAAAGAAATTATAAAATACATTCTTGTTTTTAAAGTAATAAAAAAATATTGATATTTTTGAACATTCTGGAACTTTCTAATTACTATTATCAATTTGCATAAAAATTAAATAAATAAAATACGAATGATTTAAATATTTAATTGGCATAATCCTGTTTAGAATACTGACATAGTTTTAATTTAACAAAACATATTTATTATTTTAACTAACAATGATTAAATAATACTTTGATAGCATATACGTTAATGTAAGTACCTAAGGCAACTAGTAAAATCCGGCAAAGGTATTCTATCAAACTGCGTCATCAACAAACACACCCTAACCTAAACCATCATTAAGATCGCATAAACATATCAACAACAATCCGACTCAAAGAGTTGTTTGCAAATATCTAACAACTACTTGCTCTATGTTTAAAATAAAGCTGCGTTTACATTTAGAACGTATTACCAAGTGCGGTGTCATAAACAATTTTAACACAAAAATGTCTTTACTTGCAATAAACAGAAAAATTTAATATTTTATACGTACCAAATATTTATCACGACAACTCACAAAAAATTAAAACATGCAACCGGTAAAAAAATTGGTTAACCAATATTTATCTAAATATTTTGCGAAATTAACATTTAAAATTTATTAACAAAAACGGTGTTTCTATATATTCATGTTAAACAATTTTAAAAGCAGTTAAACAAAATTAAAAGAAAAGAATATTTTATATCCTATAATTAAATTTTAAATTTATGAAAATAAATAATGATAATTGTTAATAATTTTATTAATAAATTAATCTTACTGTGGCGAAAAGTTAATAAAATAAACTAATTTCCCCGTAAACAATAATTTAGAAAAGGTATATATACTTATTTCGAAAGCTAAGCTTTCATCATCAATAGCAAAAGATAAAGTCTTAATAAATTAGTGAGGTAAAGTTACGTTGAGTATTTGTGTATCACTGATAAGAACTTTAGCTTTATCGTTTACTACTGTTGCTGAAAGCTTAGCTTTCGAAATACGTATATAGCATTTCTAAATAATTATTGTTTATGGTTTAAAAGAAATTATTTTATTTTATTAATAATTTTATTGTTTAACTACGATAACAAGTATTTTTGAATACAAAAATTAACTTACACCTTAACAAAAATATATATTAACCGGTTTAAGCCGGCATATAAAACCCGGTTAAAAAACGAAAACCGATATTAAAATACAGTTTCCAATATTGGCTAACCGGTAACTAAAATTTTTATTGGTATCCTGCTTAAAGCTGAAATAAAGTGAGATAATGTATCAAAACAAAACAGCTATAGATATCGATAATAAGTTGTGATATAGTGACTACAGCTTAACTCATAAATTTTATACAAAAATAAAAAATCAAAAAAGAAGTAAAAAGTCCATGTTGAAGTTGCGATAGATCATTGCGATCAAGTCGTGTGACACATTGAATGCACGCTAAGACTATTAATGCGCGCGCTGTTCTTTTGCTTTAAAGTTGGTGCTGGAATAAGCGCGCGCGGTATGGTGTGCCCGTCGCGTATTAAAGAACCAGAGTGCAAAGGTCGTGACCAGGTGTCGCTGGGGCTTTATGGATGCTGACAGTACTCTTTGTGGGTAAAAGTGTTCAATGTGAAACCGACGTGCTTGCTTGCGATTTGTTTCAATGGAAAAAATTACAACAGAAAAGCGTCTGTCACCTAAATAAGAGTGAAATTTATAAATTTAAAAAAATATTGTATAACTAATGGGAATAGGTTTCTTATTGATTATTTACTATAATAAGGAATATTTTTACTATGTTAAGTTTTATATTTAATTGGCATAGTAGCCATTATCACTTGTTTTATTAACAGATTTGTGATATTGCTACGCATGCTTTAATCTAATTTCACCTCATAAATTTTTATGTAAATATAAATAATTAATATAAAAATATTTAGTTTTTCTAAAACAAGTTTTTAGTATTCGAGTAAAGAATCAAATTACAGTGTTTGTTTTAAATTATAATTTTGAAAAAACTATGTTATGTTTTCTAATATAGTAAAACATCTTTCGGAACTCATTATATTAAAATAAAACGGCTTTAGGTTGTAATTCTGTATTAATATTTATTAATAATTAATGTTTCGATAAACTAAATGAACGTCTTCATCAGGAAAAAAAATACAAATGACATTTTCAGTAAATATACAGAACATAGAAACAAGTTACTTGGTATCAAAATAAGTAACTAGATCATAAAGTTATAAGTTTTTAATTAAACGAAACGTCGATTATTAATAAATATTAATATAGAACTATAACCCAAAGTCGTTTTATTTTAATATGTTTTTCTAATTAAAGAAAGAACATAAAGAATTAAAAATATACAATGTTGAACAAATTTCAATTGCGTATTTATGAAATTGATAATCAAATGGAGAGAAAATAATTTAACATTCAATTAAATATATATATATATATATATTCCAATCTTTTATTTAAAATATATATATATTTTAATATTGAGCTTACTATGCTTTTAATATATAGTATGTTTCCTTTAGAGAAATACCTTAAATGTACTATGAATTTAAAACAAATTAATTTTCAATTGAATGGAATTTTCTTTTTATAATCAAATATCCGATCTCTTCACTTTTATCATTAAAATTTTAAATGATACTTCGTTTATAACTTATTAAAAAGATAATTTTATTAAAAATACTTATATAGCGTTTTTTGAAATCTTGAAATCTATAAAGATCTTGAAAGATAGCTAACAAATTATTTCTAGTTAGAACATTGAAAAAATAGAAAAATTATATAAAATTATATTTTTTTAATATAAAAATATTAAAATTATTTTTTTTTATATCAAAAAATATTAAAATATTGAAATATATAAACTTTTTGCACTAATTTAAATTAGAAAAGTACTAAAAACATATTAAATAAAACGAAACTTTAGATTTATATTTTACAAGAAAATTTTAATTTTAAGAAACTGAACTATTTTACTCCTTATTATTTTATCAGTTTGATTTTTTTGTACACTTATATATTAGATCAAGCTACTTTTTTATGAAAGGCTAATTTCTCAATTTTTATCTTATTTGTTTTTTTAACACATATAACGAACATACATTTAAAAATTTATAAACTATTATAATTTAAGAAGAAATTAAAATTAAATTATTACTATTGTTGTTGCAATATGTAAACATGTAATTAGTAAACATGTTATCTTCAATAGATATAATTAATAGAAAATATTAAGTTATTTATGAAAAACTACATGCAAAATTTCGACCTCAAGTCCAATTAAATGTTTATTTAAAATTAAGAAATTTTGTATTCAATGTTTGTAATTAAAAATAAACTTTTAGATAAATTAAAAATGTGTGTTAAAATAAAACGGTCATTACATTTGAAATCTGACATTTTATTTTTCTGAAAATAAATTAGCGATGTTAAAAAGTTTTCATGGCCTTCTTATCTGAGTCATTCTTAAAAAATATATATTATTACAATATAAAAAATATAAATAGAATAATGTATCCGTATATATATATATATATTAAATGAATTTCCCTGCTTGTATTGAAGGACCTCGATTTCATGGACAATATTACGAACATTACATTTATGTTTAACACTTTTTAAATATTTTCTAAGTGTATTAATTGTTAAAAATAGTATTAGCTTTGATTAGTATAGTCAAGTATTTAATTTTTTTAAGTTTTAAAAATTATATAATTCTACATACATACACAATTACGCCATGTACCCAAAATAATGTGAAACAAACTCAACTACTATCCCGAAATTACTTTTCTCTAAAAATTCCTATTTAGACAGGCAACTATAACTTTATCCACATTCTACATACTAAAAAAAATTAAATAATAACTTTAAAACGTACCATTCTAAAAGTAGGTCAATAACAAATTTTTTTCTCCTACCTGTGAATAATAAAAAAAATTATATTTATTATTTTCTGAAATTAATCTGGAATTACACTCACCTAGTACATCTAAACCATTTATATTACTAAACAAGATTATTTATTTCATGTAATTAATAAAAATGTAAATTTTTTTAAATGAAATATGACAATTTCAAAGCTTACCATATATAATGATACGTTATTAGTAAAGTTAGTTATAAAAAAAAAAACAAGTTTATAATACATATTATTTTGAAAACAAAACTTGCTAATTTATGTATAAATATATCATATTGCAAAGCACGTGTTTTTAATAAAATAGTACAAAAAATGCAAATTGTGTTTGATTGTATTTTAGCATAAATTACTATCAATATTATAATAATATTTAGTAGTTTTTTCATTTACTACTATCAATTTTTAAATAAGTAAGTATTAAATTATAGAAATATTTTAATATATTAAATTGAAAAATGTACGCGTTTATGTTTTTACCAAATATTTTTAAAGCACTTTTATTATTTATTTAAAGTTGCATTTTTAAATTTTTATTTAAGTTTACTTGTTAGGTAGTTAGATTTATTAGAATTGAATAAAATCTTGTAATTTAATTTTGATCAACTTTAATTTTTACATCCATACATAATTCCTGTGACAATATAAGTAACGTAGATTTTAAAAACTCTTTTTTTTATTTATTTTCTGTTACATATCGCATTTTCAAATCAGTTTTAAATTTTTTAATATCTTTGGAAATTAAAAAAAAAAGCTAATTTCATTTAAATTATTCAAACCTATAAAATTGATTTGATTAAGC
This sequence comes from Clivina fossor, assembly GCA_963966155.1. Lineage (NCBI taxonomy): Eukaryota > Metazoa > Arthropoda > Insecta > Coleoptera > Carabidae > Clivina > Clivina fossor. The sequence continues at coordinate 25,665,046 of OZ014551.1, read as the reverse complement.
CCTATAATAGTATATTTTGGATTAAAAAAGTTACTTTTTTTCGTGAGTTTAGGTTGGCTATATATACTTCGAACCGCTTCTACGCTAGTCTTATCTAATAGTCTAAAGAAGCTAACTTATTTCTTCACAATTTTCCTCTTTTTAGCTTCTCCATGTAAATGTGTATTTGTAAAAAATTCTCTTTCTTTTTTCATTTCTATTGGATACTCAAAATAATTAATATACATCCGCATGTATAAATTATTATTTTAATAAATTAAAAATCCTCTTCAATAAAAATGATAATTTACTGTAATCAAACACACAATAAAAATTTTCAAAAAATACTTAAATCAAATGATGAATGAATTAGGGATCAAAAATAAAATAGAAAAAAGCAAAAACAAAACAATAAATTTTTATTATACTGACCGGCAAAAAAATTTGATTATTTTAGCATCGAAATTTATAGTTATGATTATTAATTCTGCCGAATAGAATATATTATAGAAACATAGTGATTTCTTGTTTCATTTGACAAATGTGTAAAAACGACAGTTATGTTCGAAAAACCTGAATTTCAACATTGTGTTCTACAGCGTGTTCCATCTTCTTGGATGCTGCACGCGAAAATTTATTAAGTTGTAAAGAAACAGACGAAAATAAAAAAAGTGGTCAGTAGAGAATTTTAGTTCGTAAAGATTGTTTTTCATGCGCAATCGCCGATGCTAATTTGTTTCCGTGTTGTTACTTAACAACCGTTAAAATGAAGAGTTATAAATCTGGTTTTAAAGTGGTCTATCGCTCCATAAGATATGGTTTTTTTTTTTTTAATATATAATATATTCTCGGTTATAATTTGTAATTTGAATTCTCGCTGGATGTAGGCGTGATTTTTGTTATTCAATGTCACCAAATTTAACAGTGCATTATTCGATTTTTTTTATCTATTTTATTAGCTATAAAAATTTTGCCAATTTAAATAAAACACGGATGTATTTAATAATATTAAAAATAGTTGTGATTATTTTTATTAGCTATTTTTATCGCTTTGATTAAAAGAAAAAATGGTACAGTGTTCAATATGGTGTCTATATCTTCATTAAGAATAAACTAAAATTATATAAGAATTTTTCCGTACAGTTTTTAGACAACAAATCTGAATTTAATTTATGTAGGTGTACGTAAAGGCATCTCCTTCTAGACTATCTATCCGATATCAATAAATACTCTATTATTAAGATATATATTAGTGCATAATTATTAGAAAAACATATTAAATTTTTATTTACAAATGTTAAAATTTAATACTTTTTCTGTAGTTTTATATAATCGAGTCAGTATTAAATTTTTAATTTTTTTTTAATTTTAATTACTACTCACTCACAGCACTCTAATAAATTTTGCGAAAAAAAAACTTCTAAAATCTAACAAACTAGTGTTATAATTTAATTTAATATGTTATAAATATATGTCAAATAATTTTCTTTTTAGTTCTTAGAATTATAATAATAACAGAAAAATAAAATTGTTGATCTAGTAATAAATATTTATAAAAACACTTTTTATAAAATAACAAAATAAATTTAAATTGAAATATTATTATAAATATTTCCAAAAATGTTACTTATATTTATTTAATTTTTTAACGATGTTTTTGTGTTACAAGTATTTTTTTTTTTAATTTAATATAAATTTACACAGAATTATTCCAGAAAATATTTTTAACTACTTAAGTTTATATATTTAATTTTTTTTAATAATTGTTTTTAAGAAATTACTGTATGTCTATATAAAAAAAAATACATAAAAAATATCAAAAATTGGAGGATATTTGTTTCTATAATTTTTAATTCATTATACTGTTTATTTTTATTTACTTTTACAGATCTAAACATTTCTAAAAAACACCTAAAATGGTAGAATGTTAGCATTTTAAAACAATAAATATTTATTTGTCTTTTGTTACCTTTAGAAAATAAGAAAAAGCATTTAGCAATTAGTCGTAAAATGCGGTAGCATGACAAATTATGAATGTTTTTAATAAACTTTTTCTTACGCCCGCACTAAAAATAGCGGAAGACTTTTTTCTTATAAATTACATCATAACATATACTTTATATGTTTATGGGACACTGTACTCACTATTGATCTAAAGCTGACCGTAGACAGAATTTATTTTATAAAATTAGCTTTTATTTTATTAGATCTCAATCTTTTCTTTTTCTTTTCTAAATAATATGTAGAGCGCAATATTTTTTTTTTTATTATTATTATTAGTAATGTAATTTGAAAAAAAAAAACCATATAGGTCTTGTTGTTTTATATTAATTTTTATTTGTTTTAAGTGTTTTTGAGTAATAACTTTAATTAAAGATTGTTTTGGTACTCGATGAAACATGTATAAACAAATAAAAAATAATAAAAACTCTCGGTTTTAAGTTTCACGATTTTATTAAAAATTCTTTATTTGGCCAGTTTCGTCTGTTAAGCCATCATCAAAAGGAATATATAAATTCTAATAAATTCAGCTTTTAAATACACAAAAATATTTTAACTTTTCACAAAAGGTAGTGGAGTGAGGTTGTTTATAGAATGAACATTTAGATTTAATAAATTTTCTATTTTTAAATACATTCATACGCAGATAATTAGCAACCCTACTACCTTTTATTAAAAGCTGAGATATTTTTCTGTATTTACAATCTGAAATTTGTTAAAATTTGTGTATTTCTTCTGATGATGACTTAACAGAAGACCATTTGGCCAATAAAAGATTCTTAATAAAATTGTGAAACTTGAAACCGAGTATTTTTATTACTTTTTTATTTGTTTATACATTGTTTTTGAGTAATTGGCAAAATTCGAAAAATTGGTTAAGTTGTATTTGTAAAATATAAATATTATCAAATAGTAACGTTCTTACAATTTATATTAAAATTACAAAAACATTTTTTTTTTAATGTGTCATATAAAAATAAAATTGTTAAGAAACTATATATTCAGCTTCTCAAGCTAGAAATTACAGGTCGATATAGCTAGAAAGCACAAAACAGCAGAACCGTATGAAACCATATTCAGAATTTTTGGCTATTTTTTGGCTAATTAATTACCACTGTGCCGATTTAATTGCCGCCAATTAACAAAAATTACAGGGGGCTTGCTAGCTTGATAGTCAAGCTAGCAGAACCCTAGCAGCTAGAAAGCACAAGTCAGCAGAATTGTATGAAACCCATTTTATAATTTTTGGCTATTTTTTGGCTAATTAATTACCACTGTGTCGATTTAATTGCCGCCAATTAACAAAAATTACAGGGGGCTTGCTAGCTTGACAGTCAAGCTAGCAGAACCCTAGCAGCTAGAAAGCACAAGTCAGCAGAATCGTATGAAACCCATTTCATAATTTTTGGCTATTTTTTGGCTAATTAAAAACCACTGGGCCGATTTAATTACCGCCAATTAAAAAAAATACAGGGGACTTGCTAGCTTGACAGTCAAGCTAGTAGAACCTTACGTTATATTATTCAAAATCAATCTAAATGAAATCCGACAATTAATTGCCAATTAATTACCACCTTATTTATAACGAAATAATTATATTATTAAACCCAATATAAAAAATAATATTATTGAATTCGGAAATTTGACATAGAACATTATTGATCCCGTTGAACAGAGTATACCTTATCAGAGAGACCTCCACATTTTAAATGATAAATAATCCGTCACAACCAACGATTTTTATAAGCATTAAACTCTTCTTTACATTTAAAACAGGATTTCGCATCATCTTCAGTTGAAGTATTCATGTACCCACTGTTGACAGTCACTGATTTATGAAAATTTTGTAAATTTTTTCTCGGAAAGTTGGCAACACTGTATTTTGTTAAAATTATATAATTTCTATGGATACGAGGAGAATCTTTTGTGAAAATTTGAGTAAAATCGGTTAAATAAGATGGCTATAATAAATTATTAAAAATTTTAGTAATTTTTTTCTCGGAAAGTTGGCAACACTGCATTGTACTGAAATTATATATTTTATGTAGACTCTAGGGGTATCTTCTGTAAAAATTTGATTAAAATTAAATAAATAATGTGGCCATGATAAATTTTTAAAAATTTTAGTAATATTTTTCTCGGAAAGTTGGCAACACTGTATTATATTAAAATTACGTAATTTATGTGGGCACTAGGGGAATCATCACGAGCCATCTCAAACATACAGAAGTTCATTCGAAGTCAGAAATTCGACATTCTGAGTCGAGAAAATTATTCCTAGTATTTAATTGTCTCAGCAGAATTTTTTTTAACTGGCGGTAATTAAATCGGCCCAGTGGTTTTTAATTAGCCAAAAAATAGCCAAAAATTATGAAATGGGTTTCATACGATTCTGCTGACTTGTGCTTTCTAGCTGCTAGGGTTCTGCTAACTTGACTGTCAAGCTAGCAAGCCCCCTGTAATTTTTGTTAATTGGCGGCAATTAAATCGGCACAGTGGTAATTAATTAGCCAAAAAATAGCCAAAAATTATAAAATGGGTTTCATACAATTCTGCTGACTTGTGCTTTCTAGCTGCTAGGGTTCTGCTAGCTTGACTATCAAGCTAGCAAGCCCCCTCTAATTTTTGTTAATTGGCGGCAATTAAATCGGCACAGTGGTAATTAATTAGCCAAAAAATAGCCAAAAATTCTGAAATGGGTTTTATACGGTTCTGCTGTTTTGTGCTTTCTAGCTATATCGACCTAGAAATTACAGGAACTGATTAACACGTTCCAAATGCTTTCGAATTGAAACTAAACTGATATTTTTATTAATTTTCAAAAAAAGTACTTTTTAATAACAATAATAATTGTTACAAAAAAATTCTTGATGACAATAAATTAATTCCTAATAATTGTCAATGGTTTTAATTTTATTTGATGAACTCAATTTAATATTAAGAATAGATAATTTTATTTTTTCTGTTTATGTTTTTGAATTTCTTTATAGAGTTTGATTAATAATAATAAAATACTTTTTCATATTTTTCATTTAAAATTATTCACACTGTATACGTTTCAAATTGATAATAAAAAAATATTTTTAACATTTAAACGATCAAAAAAAAATTATAATATTCTGTTTATACAAATATCAATAATTCTTTATTTTATTAAAACTTAGATAGTTTTTTCATTATCACTAAACAATGTTGTGCAATCTATTTATAATAGAAATAAAAATGCATGCAAAATTTAACAATAACTCTTATTTGATACCCGGAAATGCAAAAACTAGTTATTTATAAATTTTAAATTTATCTTCAAGGAAACAAAAAACTTTTAATGTTAAACAAGTAAAAAAAAAATTGTCATATTCTGCAGAAATATATGCATTTTTGTTACGTGTAAATTATATTCAGCATGTTTAAACAAAATTATAATCACAAAAAATAAAACAGATGTATTACACATACGAAATATAAATCTTACGATATAAAAAAAAAGACTAAATAAAATATACTTGTATGTATAAATATTTTGCGCAAAATTTATTTTAAACAAATGAAATACGAAATTATATACAAAAATATGAAGAATACAATCGTCATAAATGATGTCATAAATGACGTCATAATAATTTTCTTATATGTTCAAAAAAGCTTTTTTTTATAAATAAAATGGATTGAAAAAATATATAACACTTGTTTATAATACATATATGTTTTGTATTTGTCGTACATCGTCGAGGTCAGAATAAAATTGAAACAAATATATGCATATTTAATTTTTTATACCGTTTTTTTTTTGTGTAATTATTAATTTTACACATGTTGTGTTCATGTCCAAATTTATACTATTATTTTTTCTTTACATTTAATTGCACGATTTTGTTTAGATAGAGCATGTGTGTTTGTATTCTTTAATGAAAAGTTAATAAGTTAGTTAACTTTGATATAGCTCGTAATAGCGGGTAGAGTAAAGTGGAGAGCACATTTGGAATAAGTCTAGTCTCCCTTCGTTCACTAAATTACCTACTTTATTATAATGTTATTTAAATTCTATATCAGGTTCGTTATTGTTTTTAGCAATAACGCGTTTCGACTTTTCAGTCATCTTCAGATTCTCTGAGTTTACTTTTCTACTCTGCCAGGATAAACAGATTTATTGCAGTAGAGTAGACTAATGATAGAATAGTCAGGTGCAAAACATATGTCTAAAAATTTTATTTTTAAAACGGAAGTTGTTACTGTTGTCAAATAATTGCTATTGTTGACTAATATTTTATTTTAAAACATATGAAAATAAAATGGATAGAAGCTGAACAAATTTTAATTATCTCTCCTCTATCAAATTATTAATTTTGTGTAAACAATTACTCTATCAAAATTAGTAGACTATAGTGATTTTGAGAAAAAGTACTACTAACTTTATTGATATAAGCTAAACTTAAGTATAAAAATTATACTTATATTGCAAAAATACTTCTATAATATGAAATTAAAGAATCAAATATAATTTTTGTCTTTAATACTAGATTTTATAATTAAAAAAATCTAAATCAAAATATATTTTTTTATATTTTTACAAATAAAAAATTTACAATAATTTAACAAAATTAATTTTGATATCTAAAAAATACAAAACAATAAGCAATGTTTGTCTATCTATCCAAATTAGTAATCAAAATTGGTCAAATGTTAAAACTTTTTTTTTCTTTTTATTATTTCAAGTAATATTATTTTACTTAAAGTACACTCTAAAAAAAAGTAATTTTACTTACAAAACATGAGACACTATGATGTCCAGTATTTCTAGGTATAATTACTCAACTGCTGTAATTTTACATATTTGTTTAAAAATACATAATATCAGAACTAATACCAACATTATGTAATATGATATTAATAACGGGATGGAAAAGTACATGTGTTACAGCTTTTTTAGTAAAGTTTTTTTTACTAAATTTACAGATCTTCAGTAAATTTGCTGTCGGGAATTTTATATAAATTGGTAAAAAAAAATTATTTCTGTAATATTGTTGGTATAATTACATATATTTGGAAATTTACATAAAAGATGTATTTTACAATTATTACAGACATTAAGTAATATGCAAGCTTTACATAATTTAAGATGTTATTCCAACAATATGTAATTCTACATAAAGCAATTTAATTACAGAATTTTTAGGTAGAAACAGAGAATATTTATAGTAAAATATAATTACAAATTTTTTATAGTAAAATTTTACTATTAATTTTCCGTAAGTTTGCTATTTTTTTTACAGTGAAATAAAAGGAAAATAGGACACTTTGTATATCAAATGAACAATTTGCAATAATACTATCAATGCAATATCATCTTTTCCAACATTAATTATTATACACAATCTTTATCTAGATCTGATAGGGCACGATATATACAATTCTGATCTCGCGATTCAAGCGCTGTAGTAAAATAAATATTTTCTCAGGGCATTTATCGCATTTATTTATATAATATAAATAAATAAATAGCAATTGTCAATGCACGCGTTCGATTCTATAAAATGCATATAAGGCGAAAATCGTTTCCAATTGTTGCCTGACAATAATAAATTACAATATTGTATGTATGTGAGGTTAGATACGTTTATTCGCGGTCTGTCCGGAAAGTTTGTAGACTGATTTTGTTTCTCTAAACATATGATAATACTGGAATGACGTAAATAAGGGAATAGCTCAACTAAGGCCTTCTTAACTTTCAGTAAAAGTTTAGTTATTATGATACACTTATTACGTTTGTAACAACTAAACATACATACATACATACACTATCACGCCATGTACCCATATGGATGTGGCACAAACTCTTTTAATCATCCCGAAATCAGTCACCTACAAACATTCCTATCCAAACAAGCAACTTTTGCTTCATCCTCATTCATAATTCTTCTCATACATGCTCTTTTATTCCTACTACTTGGAAACTTTCGCTCACGCAAAACACTCTCAATCATACCACTTCAACTACTCGTCGGACGTCCACGCAAACGTATACCATCAAAATCATTCAAATAACTATTTTTAACCAAACGTTCATTAGACATTCGCTCAACATGTCCGAACCATCTTAACTGACTAACACCTACTTTTGCTACAACATTTTTTTTTAATTTTACACTCATCGTACACTAATCTATTTCGTACCCGATCTCTCCTATTTACACCACATATCCCACGTATCTCATTTCCACAGCATTTTCAGTCATTTTCCGTTAATGCTTTTGCAACCAAACCCAACATTTACTACCATACATCAACGTAGGCACCAAAACTGCATTGTATATACTCAATCGGGCTTCTTTGGAAACATTTACATTCTTAGCAAAAGTTTCCAAAGCACCCAAAACCTTACAACCAGCATTTACTCTCCTTTCAATTTCACGATCAAAACGGCCATCTCTAGACAGCAAACTACCCAAATACACAAATTCATCTACCTGCTCTAAACGTGCACTATCAATATATACATTACATTCAGTCATCAAGTCACCCTTCTCAAAAACTAAAACTTTGCAATTTTTTAATAATTCCAATAGAATCTCGTTCTCAAATCTGTGATTTCTCGTAATTTTTTTACTACTGAACTACTGTTCTTTATTCGATTTGTAACACATTTGCTTTATCCGTTACTAAACATAATAACCATAATAAGTCTATCAGCTGGTACATGTCTATTTACATTACCAATTTCCGATCATTCTAAAACATAACATATTTTCCAAATTTACATACATATTTGTTTTTTTTTTCCTAAAAATTTAATTTTTTGTTTTATAATTTATTGATTAACAAATGTATTTTGATGATTGAGAGTATGAGTATTTTGCGTGAGCGAATGTTTCCAAGTAGTAAAAATAAAGGAGCATATATGAGAGATATCATAAATGTGGATGAAGCTAGAGTTGCTTGTCTAGATAGGAATGTTTGGCGAAAACTAATTTCGGGATAGTGGAAAGAATTTGTGCTACACGCTTTTGGGTACTTGATGTAATTGTATGATATATGTATAAAATATATACACATAGATAGGAAATACTTTATACATTTGTAAACATAAAATAAAAATTTATTATACATGATTTTATTGTACAGTTCATTCTGAAAAGGACGAAAACGTATCGTCTAAAATTTATTAATTAATACAATTTTAAATATATTGACTTATTTTGTCTAATTTCGGAAACGTTTATAATTTATTAAAATATGTTGAAAATTAAAATTTATTTCATGTGCTATTCTGCTACTTCAGATTTAAATAAAATTGTCCATTATTCAAATTTTCTTGTTGGTTGTATTTAACTTATCCTTTTTTTAGTTTTTGTTTATAAGAAACGTGTTTAATAATGAATGAATAAAGTTTATTAATGTGCTAATTTAGTTTATGTGACATTTTGTGAAATTTTTGTTTTTCAGGGAGTACTTAATACGTCTGTTCAAATAAAGCTAGAAAATCCAGCAAACCGCAAATAATATTTGTTAAACGGCTGGGTAGCAAATTTTATTTCGCTGTCACTGCTATGTTTATAGGAAAATCAAAACTTCTTAAATTCAACAAAATATATTATAAATACAAATAAATGTTTTTTTTGTTGTTGTTAAAAACATTTTGCAACACATATATTAATTTAGAAAATAAAAACATTATTTATATTATCGTGTATCTGACACCTGTACGAACCCTTCGTTTGAATCCCGCTTGGGACATGGATTTTTGTGATGTCTGTGTTTCGTCCAAATACACTTTGAAAAGTGATATCCTAGCATTTTTTGGTTGATGGTTTTTGCTACCAAATCCATTTGTGTAATAAAAAAAACTTATACGTATTCCTTAATTATTATATATGTAATATAATCTGTAATTTATGCTAGAATTTTGAACAGACTTGTAGCTTTACAGAATGCTTTGTCTTTTTCTATTAAATAGAATTTTGCTTTCAATAAAAAAAACATTCTGTAACGCTACAAGTCTGTTCAGAATTCTAGCATTAATTCCTGAATTTTATTTAAAATATATTTGCGGATAATATGTTATTTTTTTAAAATTTTTGTTATTCATTTTTATTATCTTTATTAGTTTGCATAATTTTATTTATATTAATTTAGTTATAAAAATCGGTAATAAATTCATTTTCTGTCATGAAAAAATATATTAACTTTTTTTTAAAAAAAATTGAGATTAATAAATATCAAAATAACTCAGCAAAGCTGACTTGCTCATTTACGTAGCAATTACTGGATTTGCTGACTTCGTTGTACGCACCTAAAAAGTATCAATCTCACAGATAACACATGACCGTTTATGCACAAAAAAATTACGTGACCAGTTCCGGATAAACACATTATTGTTCATGTTGACAATGGATAATGACAGAGTTTAGTAAAATACGAGTAGTCGTTACAATTGTAATGGGCGTCTCACGACAACCAAACTATTACTGCTAGTGGAAATTAAAAAGACCTTAGTTGAGCTTTTCCTCTGTTTGTGTCGCGTTAGTGTTATGCCATGTGTAGAGAACTGAAATCAGTCTAGGAACTTTCCGGGCAGACCACGTAACGCAGTCGTCGAAGCCAGTGCCAATGTTGTCTTATAACTTCTCGCGTGCTCATTAAATTCTCTTATTGTCTCAGATAAATTCATCTTGACGCCATATTTAGAACAAGATTGTTTATGCACTTGGCTAAATCGACCGATTCGACTCTATACATTGCGGAATGGAATGAATAACGTTTAGAACTAAGTATAAAGATAGAAAATATTTATCTGTATTTGTCTGTATCTAGTTTGCATGTACTATAGTGTGTGGTTGTGTGTGTGTGTGTGTGTGTGTGTGTGTGTGTGTGTGTGTGTGTGTGTGTGTGTGTGTGTGTGTGTGTGTGTGGTTTGTTCGTATAGAACAGCGAAGAATTATGTGAGAAATATTTAAGACTAGTTTGCTTTATTATGTTGAAATATGGCGGAAAACTGAAATTGCATTTTAATTGGACTTAAATAAATTTGCATACGTTTCATGATATATTTTATTATGTTAATGAAAACATACGTAAATGTTTTAAGGTTATCTATAGTACGTTCATTGGTCATTAATATAAGAAATCGACAATATACGAAATACTAATATTGTACTGTTTTCTTAAATATTGTTAATTAAGTATTACCTATTAAAAGAAATAAAATATAAAAATTGATTTTTTTTTTAATATTGATTTGATATGACTGATATATTTATATCTAATATATGAGTATTCTGTTAAGTTACATTATCCATAACTCACATGCATGAAATTATACCTCAAAGTTTTTATTCAATCACAACTCTTTACAATTTTAATTGTTCAATTTTAAAATAAATATCTCGTAAATTATCTATCGACGCAAACCAGAAACCTTTGCATTCCAAAACACATAAATATAGAAAAATATAAATAATTATTGGAGCCTAAATTATAGTGTATATTTATTTTCCTGTAAACAGAAGATTAATTTTTATTTTATTTTTTTATCCAATTATTAAACAATAAATAATTCTATATCTTATTTTATAATTAATTAAATCCAAGTAAATTATCCACAAACAAGAATATCGACTTTTAAAATCTGATTATACTTGTAAGTATAAACAACAACTTAAATACGTTGTAAATTAGTCAAACTTTTCTTATTTTTTGCGTTTTATTTACATTATTCGTTCATTAACCCAAAATCCATGTAATAAGCCCGTGTATGTCTACATAGTCATACGTACAAACAAAACCGAGACGAAAACCGTGCGACAAAAGACGGTCGCGATGTTAATGATAGAAAGAGAAAGCGCGATTTTGTACACTATCATGCGTGAGACATTCGCGCATCGGAGACATGGCTTACTGCGCGATGACATAATGGGTTTTAGTTGAATCTGCAATCGGTTTTTTTTTTGCGCGATGCGTATATAAACATATGCAGATAAAAAAATCTGCAGTACTTATGTAATGTATCGTATGTAGATACAAACATTAAATTTTTTTCTAGTCAGCCAGAGCATCTAAAACAGTAATAGATGATATCAAAAATGAAACTAAAGTCTTTATATTGTTATATAATAGAATATTTATGATAAACAGTTTATAATTTTATAGAATTTCAAAAATTAATTATATTGTTTTTTTTTTAATATTTCTCTTTTTTAGATGAAATGATATAGATTAAAAAAATTTGTGGATTTTTAAAAATTAAATTAGTCTTCAAATATTCTGTATGTATTTGTTCTTAGACTAATCATTCTATTTCAATTAAATGCTCGAACAGTAATAATAACTTCAAATAAAAATATTTGTGACCTTCATTCAACTCACTATCGGGTTATTAGTATCACCAAAAAAGAGTGCAAAATTTTTAGTAATTTGATATAAAATTTAATAAAATATTCCAAAAATTGTTGGAAGTTAATACTGCTTGAATTCGCAAGTATAAGAAAGTGTGTTTGAAAGAACATACGTAAAAGTTTTGCAATTTTGTTAACAAATTTTCACATTATAATAACACAAAATGTAAAGAACTATCTGGCACTGAAAAAGATGTACTATCGTTCAGATATTTTTGGGCCTCATTACGCGCTGCACGTACTCATGTCATAAAATCCATCTTTACACACTTATTACATAAATAACTATTATTTAAATATTTTATTTAAATTTTCATTTTAAAATAAAAATACTACATGTACGTGTTGCATAAATAACTACTATTATTATTTAAAATAAAATTATTCTCTTATTTATTAAATCAGATTAGCAACCAAGAATTATAAATAAGTATGTATTTTTTTGTTATCACAAATATTTACATATAATTACTAATAATACAGTTAAAAACCACTAACTACTAACACGTCATATTAAGTATATATATATTTAGATATGTAAAAATATAAAATAAAACTTCACTTTACTTCAGTTATTATTGTAATTTTTCTGTTTCGCTCATCATAACTCACGATTATCTAATAATATTTGTTATAATTCAGAATAATTTTTGCTGGTGTATTATATTTTTAGTAAGTCTCTTTTTACTACTTTGACTACAAGGAAAAGTAGTATAGCGTTTGGTACGGTGTCTGTAACATTTTCAAAAAAAAAAAAAATTGTATAGAAATCCTTCATATAGCCTGTAGATGACGAATCTGAACTTAGTTTATGTGGGTGTATGTGTGTGCGTCGTCAGCTCGCTCGCTCGCTCGGTCGTAAGTCAAAATTTTGTGGCCGCAACTCCTCCTAGACGGTTCAACCGATTTTAATGAAATTTTCAGGATAAATTTGTCTAGTACCCAAGATGGTCATGTGGTTTTATTTTTTTCCAGTGATGCCAACTTTCCGAGAAAAAAATTACTAAAGTTTTTAAAAATTCATATTGGCTACGTTATTTATCCGATTTTGATCAAATTTTCAGAAAAGATTTCCCTAATGCTCCCATTAATTACATAATTTTATTAATATTCAGTGTTGCCAACTTTCCGACAAAAAAATTACTAAAATTTTAAAAATTTTATTATGGCCGTGTTATTCAACCGATTTTACTCAAATTTTCACAAAAGATTCTCCTAGTATTTATATAATTTATGTAATTTTAACAAAATACAGTGTTGCCAACTTTCCGAGAAAAAAATTAGTAAAATTTTTAAAAATTTATTTTGACCATTTTATTTAACCGATTTTAATCAAATATTTATAAAAGTTTTTCCTAGAGCCTAAATAAATTATGCAATTTTAACAAAATACAGTGTTGCTAACTTATCGAGAAAAAAATCACAAAATTTTTTAAAAATTTATTGTGGCTACATTATTTATTCGATTTTGATCAAATTTTCAGAAAAGTATCTCCTAGTGCCCACATGAATTATAATATTATTAAAATACAGTGTTGCCAACTTTCCGAGAAATGTCAAAGTAGTCTATATATGGGTTTACCCATATACTTCTTATCTTGTTATATTTTGTGTATGGTTGGAACAAAAGATGCATTTTATAATTTGATGTTACAATGGAGGTGTCTAATATAATCGAATTTCATTATATCAATTGTTTTATATCATTATTTTAACTAAATTGAAAATTGCATATATTAAAATAAAACAATAGATTCTATAGTGTTGTAGAGCTTATAGAATATTATAGAATACTGGCATAAGATGATTGATTTGTATTGTATATTTCTACTCACAGAACTTTAACTTTAAGCATATTAATTTTATTATAGTAGTGATTAAATATATTTCTTCTAACTCTAAATTTACAATATAGTGTTGTTGCATCATAATTTAAGTTAATTTGTCTAAAATAAATTTAGATAGAAACTATATGCTTGGTTAACAGGAGTAGGTACGTTTAATGAACCATTTTTTACGCATAAAAAAAAAACTATTTTTTACATTAAACAAATTTATGACTTTTGTTTGATATTTATGTTTGAATCACATGTATTTAATATTAAATTATTATTATTAATAATTAAAATTATTAAAAATATCATAAAAACAAGTAAAATTATTGTGCAAAAGGAAAAATAAGAATATTTTATATAATATTAATAATATTTACTTATTACGCGTCCACATTTCAGACACAAAGTGGAATATTTTTTACTATTTTTGACTGCTTTATAATCAAATTTTTAAAAAAATACTAACCTTAATTGTCCTGTCATTTTAAATTTGCGCTTATATAAAAATAAAAATAAAAATAAAAACGTGATATATATATATATATATATCGTAATAAGTTTGACAAATTCAAACAAAAATCCACCTAGTGGCGCAACAAATTTTACACTACTTACGTTTTTTATATATTTTACATTTTTTATACGTAAACGTAAAAAAAAATACCTTTGTATGCGTAAATGCCTATCCCTGTTGGTTAAATATTATTAGCCTACAGTAATCAATTAGAAATTAAATAATACTTAAAACTGTTTGTCCAGGCATATAAAAGCTATTTTCCTGAAATAACTTCGCCTGCGATATAGCTATATGATACTAGTTATAATAGTAGTTTGAGTATCACTGCTAAAGAAATATTATGAATGGGATGGAATGAGTCAGTATATCTAAGACAGCTGTCGTTTTTCAGATGTTCGCAAAACAATCCTCCTCTTTCCTCTTTAAAAAAAAGCGCTAGCAATTAGTTTCCATGGCATAATTTTTGTGTCATAAAGACTTCTTCCTTAGAAAAAAAAACAATTGTAGATTTCTATAAATATATACATACTATGTACACAATTTACGTCTACTGTGAAATTGGTGTCAACAAAATTACGCATGTGATAGACATTTTTTTGTTTTTTATCTATTACAAAAATAAATTTTAATATTTTTTATGCAAATTTTAAGAGCAGACGAGACAATTTATTTTGTATATCTATGGATGTTTATTCGACTTAATAAAAAATATGAATTAACATGAAATATATTTCTTATAATAATAATAATAATAATACTTTTGAATACGTAATAAAAAGATATTTCAATAATTTTTTTTTGTAATTATTTTTTGACTAACGATCAATGTACATCTAAAATCAATTAATTTGGAAATTAAAAAAAAAAAACTTGGAAATTTTCTAATAAAAATTTATATAATTTTTATATATAAAAATTTATCATAAAACGCTGACAAAGGTTACTATATATATTTTTAATTTTAAATAAAGCAATTCATACAGATTTTATTGGAGAAATAGTTTTCAAGAAACAAATCGACGACTGTCAATTAGACATGTATAGGTGAGTAATAAATATTATTTCTCTTCAAAATTAATGTTTTTGAAAATAAATTTCTTTATTTTGCTGAAAATAAGTGGCAATAACATGTAGCAAAATACAAATAACAGAGCAAAATCTTTCAGAACTCATTATATCAAAATAAAAAAAGGTTAGGATTACGTTCTGTATATATTTTTTTAAAAATCGAGATTTAGATTTACTCTACGTATATCATCATCTTTTTACAAATAACATAAATAATAAACAAACAAAACAGAAACAAGATACTGGCCTTCTCCAAACATTTCTATCCAAACAAGCAACTTTCGCTTCATCCACATTCATAATTCTTCTCATTAGTATGAAGACACTAATTTAAATAAAATTTGGCTTCCTTAATATAATTTATAAATTTTTTAAATATTTTTTTAATTTATTTACTTTGTTACCT
Organism: Clivina fossor; assembly: GCA_963966155.1. NCBI lineage: Eukaryota > Metazoa > Arthropoda > Insecta > Coleoptera > Carabidae > Clivina > Clivina fossor. The sequence continues at coordinate 25,648,852 of OZ014551.1, read as the reverse complement.
AGTAACTTGTTTTTACGTTTTATTTTTGTTTTTTTTGTTTATTATTTATGTTATATGTATATTTTTTCTTGATGATGATATACACAGAATATATCGAAACGTCGATTGTTAAATAAAATATATACAGAACTTAGTCCTAAAGCTTTTTTATTTGAAAATAGAAATAGTTCCTTTACAATTCCAATGGAACATGTTACCACTTGCTTACAGTTGCCTAAATCCTAGATAAAATACGAAATAAATATATTTGTAAAAAATTATATAATCATACACGTACGTCTATGAGAAACACATATGCCAGTAAAGAGAACAAAATATCTCATTCCAAAAAAAAAAAAATATTTATCTTTAAAAATCTTTAAAAAGCTTGCAGAATGAATTGTAAACTTATATATAGAATTATGAATCTTGAATCTATATATAGAATTCACGATTTTCACGAAAAAAATATGTTTTGTTAGTATAATTTTAGTATTTGAATTTTTTAATGTATAAGTTACTTATACTCCAGATTACATTTTTTTTATATCAACAGTAACGCAATTATTGCGTTACAAATTTCAATCCTTTGAATTTGTGAACTTATATAGAATTTTATTGTATAAACATCGAATTTTGCAAATTTTATTTTTATTATAAATTTTAAAATTTTACACTAAAAATAAAACAAAACTTCCTTATTTTTCGGAAAATAAAACCATAAAACGATAAGACGCATTTATAGGACGATTTTTAGATTTTTTTTTAAATATATAAAAATATTTTCAAATTCTTACTTAATTTTTAGTATAAAGATTTGTATTTTAATGTTACTTTCGGACCATAAGACGCACTCCAATTTTAAGTCAATTTTTTTATGTAAAAAAAGTGCATCGTATTATTCGAAAAATACGGTATTTTAGTTAGAACTTTTAAAAAGTAAAAACCCATTTGAAACACCGAATACTAATTTTAAAACCCAACATTAATTAAAGTAATATAATAATAAAAGAAACAACAGCATAGTTATAAGTATACACCTACAAACCTAACCTAGCATTCACATCGATGTAAATTGCGGTTAAATAATAATAATAAATGTAATAGTACCGCGTAACTTCGCGCATCAATGCATCGCGTAATGGTCACAGTCACAGCTGAGCTGAGAGCACATACACACACATACACACATATGACCAGCGGCAGTCCAACTCAACTCAGCTGTCCATTCTGTACCCAACTAGCTATACGCCATCGATAAAAGGCTTAAAGAATTGTCTATTTATAGGCCGGTTGCTTAATAATGCATTCTGCGGTTACGGCTTTACAGTCGCACTCAGATGATTTATTACGGAATTTACAAAGTGTCGTATTTGCTAACGGACCCCACTTAGTTCCGAGGAAATTCGCAATGTGCAATTTTTTTCACTCCCGGTTTTGGTGTAGTTTTTCTTTATTTTTAAATACAATTACTAAAAATGACCATAGGAAATAGTTATTTGGACAATTACTCATGTAAAGATAGTTTTCTCTCGACCTGTACAGAATTATTCTTATTATATTAAAACAAGTTACAAATAAAACAAGAATTCTTTTTAGAAACCCTATCAAGCGATACCGAACATAACCTTTGCCTTCATTTGAAATTTCAAAGTTGCTTCCGGTTTCCCCTACTTCCTGTTTTCTCAGGGAAATTCTAGCAAGACCAATAAATTATTTGCATGTATTTTGGTTATTTAATTATATTTTTCAACTTAATCACGTTTTTAAAATAAAAAGATGAGATAAGTGGTTTAAAATACCCTATATATAGATTTTTTTATATGAAAACCACGAAGAAAGTAGCAAATAAACACATTCTAAGTTTTAAGATAAGGCCGTTTAAAGATTAAAAACTATCAGTGAGAGAATAGGCGTCCAATGTTTTCAAATAAAACTACCTATATAATATTTGATAAATATTCAAATTAACTACAATATGTAATTGAACATCCTTTCTTCTATTGAATAACAAAAAAATATCAATTTAGATAAAATTGTCAATTCGTCGCTTTTCTACTGAAGTCTTCATATGTTATGCAATGATATAAATTTTGAAAATTGAATAAATTGTATTAACCGTTCTTCAGTAATTTAAAAAAAAAAATTATTGTTGATTAACCATAATTTTGTGTTTTTACAGAGTAAAAAATCTGTTGGATTTAGTGTTAAAAAATAATAGGAGTACTATTTAATATAGTCAAAAATCTTTCAAAACTCATTATATTAAAATAAAACGGCTTTAGTTTGTAGTTCTATATTAATTTTCATTAATAATCGACGTTTCGACGTACTCAACGTACATTTTCAACAGGAAAACTATTTAAAATTTTGTGTATACGTTTCTATGTAAAAAATACACTAATTTTATGTATAACACGGATAAAAAAATGTATATATTGTAACAAAAATGTTAGTGATTTTTTAATCCTTTTGGTAACAACAACAATTGTATTTTTTTGACATTTTTGTCTAGTGAAATTTTTACACTATTTTAAATTTGTCCCAAATGTTACACCGAATCGTGTAAAATATTTTTTACTATACTATTTAAAAAAATATATTCTAATTGGTTTTTGATATTTTATTGAAAACTTTAATATAATATTCTTTAAACTATTAATAGTTTTGTTAAAAATCACTAACTTACAGGTATATATTATTATATTTAATTGTTTTTTATTAATTATTTACCATATAGTTTCTTGTTTTTTTACTTATTATGTAACAGTTTTTGCAGAACGTTAAACCAAAAGTTGTTTTAATTATTTATTATAAGTTTTATATTTTTTAAGCTTTCAAAATGTATAATTTATAATCATAATATCCAAAAAACCAAGCATCGCCAATTCAAGATAAATTTGATCCTATTAATAATTAAAAACTATTCAGTTGATAGTAGCGAAAGAATATTATGACCCATTGCATATTATATTTTTATCAAAATATTATTTTTATTATATATTTACGTAATATGTTTATAAACATTTGTTTTATACTTAACGCATTTTGCAATAAAGGATGTAAAAACCACTAATGTTTCTGAATGCGATAAAAATTGGAAATATTTACGTATTTTCTATTATTTAGATAACAACAATTTTATATAAAATCAGTATGTAATACATACGAGTATTTAACTTACAAAAATAAATAACAAGTTTTTTATTCTTGTAATACTCATAATAAACTAATTTAATAAAATTTGAAAATCATGCGGTTAAATTTATATACATCACCCACGTACACATTTCAGTTCCTCATATGATTCAGTTCCAATTGTGGTTTGCACTTAGACAAAACAGTAATTTATTTATCCCAAAATCTTTACAGATACTTTAATATTTCCCATCATAATTAATAGATTTTTGTTGTATCATCTTTGGTAAATGCAAAAATTCAAAACCTCAATGAAAAACGGTTATGCTTATACAGTTTTTATAGTTATAATAGATATTTTAACAATTTGGAATCGTGTTCTAATTAACGATTTTTTACGATAAATACTAGAGTTAACTACATTTAAAAGAGTTTATAAAATATCATCTTAAGTTTGATGTTGTTACCAATTTTAAGAAAATTTATTTGATTATGTAATTTAGTGACTATAATTTTTGCGCGAACGATATTACTGACAAATGGAACTAATAAAAAAAAACAGCCAAAAGATTTTAATTTAACTATTAATAAATGAATTTGATATTAATTTTGCTTCTAAATATATCAAATATAAACTATTTTTATAAATTAAATACTTTTGATTACATATATATATATATATATATATATATATATATATATATATATATATATATATATTTATATCGTTAAAATAACCCATACCGAGTAGATATTGAATATAGAAGATTATGTTACTAAATATAGCTCAGCCATAATCTTCTATATTCAATATATATTTATATATATATATATATATATATATATATATATTTATTATTTTGTAAGTAATTGTTTAATATTTCGAAATAGAACTACACAGTTTCATATTTATACAGGATGTAACAGAATAACTATTCCTAATTTTCAGAAATGATAGAGTGCACTTAGAGAAACATTCTTTAATAATAAACTAGTGTCCGGAAATTTCTCGGTGTCAAGATACACTAGATATCGTTAAACCCAATCTTAATTATTACAACATCAAAGAGTAGTTAAGTTAAGGAACATTTTATTAGAAATAATAGTGCTTTAAACTTTATAAAAATTGTTTGAAGTTACGACCACCATTTTCGATACACACGTTGTAACGATGTACAATCGACTGCCTAAAAAAAAAAAAAATTTTCGGACACTAGTTTATTAATCAAAAATGTTTCTTTATGTGCCCTCTATCATTTCTGAAAATTAGGAATAGTTATTCTGTTACACCCTATATAACTATAAAAAATATTCTGTATTTTTTCTAAATTGGTTAATATTATGGATGAGGCTCTTTATACATACGGTATGTATACGCAATTGGCTATTTATACATAATAAAAAAAAAACCTAAACCAACCTACTAACCTAACCTACCCTAAATAGCCAATTGCGTAAACATACTGTATGTATAAATAGCCAATTGCGTATACATACCGTATGTATAAATAGCCACTTTCTAATATTATTCTATCAAGAAAAACAATGGTATTTTCATCTCACTTTTAAAAGTGATTTTTGTTAAAAGTACTTTTGACATTTACTTAAAATTACTTATCCAGACATTTTAATTAGTTTATTAGATAAACTAGATAAATTAAATAAAAATTAGGCAATATTAGACAAACAAAATATATAAAAAATAAAAATACTATTCATATTTGATAAGGGGTAGAAGTAAAAATCGTAAACGAATCTAAATAGAAAAATACAATATTCAAACAATGCAAATACTAGTTCCAATTATTAGAAATAAAAACAATAAAATTTTAGTGTTGCTCGTATTTCTAGTTTATTTCCTAGCACGCGGAACGATTTTGACAAGCGCAGATCAAATTTATTTGTTTACATTTATAGTTTATTGCCAATCGCCGAAACTCTATTATTTGGCTCATTGTATTTTTTGTTAACAACAAAAATTTTGTTTTTGTTACGGAATCTCCAAGCACAGAGTAAATATTTTTATAGTATATGTAATTATTATATGGCTCGTATGCTCACGTCACTTTTAAAATTGATTTTGGTTAAAAGTACTTTTGACGTTACTTAAAATTACTTATTAAGCAATTTTCATTAGTTTATTAGAATTTTATAATATTAGATATAAAAAAATATATCAAAAATAGAAATACTATTTATATCTGATAAGGAGTAGAAGTAAAAAACTGAAAGCACTTTTTCATAAACAAAAGAAGTGGGAATACGGGCCAATATCTTTGAAAAAATAAAATCCACAATGTTTTACAATTGTTTTAGTCTGAGCTAATAAAAAATATAGTTTATTAATTATATAAAGTGGATTTTAATGACAGAATTTTGATTATTTTCTATTGAGTAACTTTTCGTATTACAAAAGCAAGTTTAAATTTTTCATGTTCATTGAAAGATTCTAAAGGTTTCAAACTTATGAAACATGAGATAAACAAAATTATATCACATATTTTTGACGTCATCCATATTGAAAAGAAATTGTATAATCTTCTCGAAAGTTCCAAATACAAATAAAATCAATAAACAAGGCGTATTATTCAATTAAATTGCAAATATTCCATATATAGCAAAATTGTCCGAAAATTACTATTTCGGTTAATCAGTAATCTGGTTAATGCAATCTCAAATCGAAAGTCTATTATTATATTAAAATATTCGTAGCCTTTTTGAAAGCATTTTTAGTTAAAAGCTATTATAATTTCGAGATTATTTTAAATGTCATATAACAAACTGTATTCTATGTATTTTTATAAATTAAATACTTTTTAAAATAAAACGACTTAAGGTTGTATTAATATTTATTAATAATCGACGTTTCGACGTACTCAACGTACATTTTTATCAGAAAAAAAGATACAAATGGAATTAGCTCTGTTCGATTCTCACCCTTATGTCTACTGTTTATGTCTAATGTTTGTTGTTTTATTTACTTTGCAGGTACATGTTATGTAAACAGCAAACCGCTGCATTATTTACGGCGGCGTTTTGCAGTAAAACACAAGAGAATCAGTTCAACAAACCTATTTACAATAAATAAACAGAATATAGAAACAAGTTACTAGGTAATAAAATAAGTAACTAGATCATAAAATTTATAGTTGTTGAAGAATTGCTTGATAATGAAAACATAATTTATGCTTCTTTGCTTTTTGTAAAAAATATTACCGATAAAATAGGAAAAATTTTATCAAGAAAGAATAATAAAGTTTCCTATTTTCCACATATGGAATTACAACGCATATTGAAAAGTGTAAAAGATATCATTTCTCTTCAATCTTTGAGTAAATATAGAACTTTGTGCGAATGCGGTAAGGTTTATATTGGACAGATAGATAGAACTGTTCCTACTAGATGTAAATCTTCATGATGTAAATTCAAAAATACTGTAATAATTGCAAGATTCATCAATATTAACAGTAGATTAATAAGAGAAGCAATAGAAATGTATAAAGAAAACGATAACATCAATCAGTGTGAAGGCACTGATTTAAATAAAATTTAGCTTCTTTTAATTAAAATTTTCCAAATTTTATAATTTAGTTACTTATTTTGTTACTTACGATTAGTAACGAAATAAGTTCTGTTTATTTACTGTAAATATCATTTGTATCATTTTTCCTCATAAAGATGTAGGTTGAGTACTTTGAAACATCGATTATTAATAAATATTAATATCACTGAGAAAAATCACGTAGTTAAATCAACTACAAATTTCAGTGTTAGCACTATGTGTTTATGGCAATGTTTTGTAAGTTCAGTACAAATAATTTTTTTTTTGTATCAATAACGTGCACGAATTAGTATCAAAAAATGCTCCTTGTTTGACATATATTTTTGAGACAAACATATTTTCTATTTTGTCTATCTAACAACAAACATTTGTGTTGTTTCAAATTTGATAAAATATTAATTTAAATAAAAATACGTGTTTACTTCAATAAAATAATAAATATTTTAAATAAACACATCTAGTTATCATTCCAACACATATGATTGTTTGGAAGAATAAGGCAGAATTCACACCAAAGCAATAGGCGATACGCAACATGTATTGCTTTTGAACATTGCACTGTTTTGGCATAGCTTGTTCACACTGAAACGATGACGATATCGTTTCAAAAAATATCTGTTTGCAACAGGCGACATGAGTTGCAAGCAACATTCTTGTCGGTTGCTAGCGATATGTCGCCATACCGCGTAAGCGATATAGTTAATTTATGCGCCATACAACAACAAAAAATGGAGGAGAAAACAAATATTTCATTTATACAAATCATTGAAAAATATCCGTGTTTGTACGATTACACGACTGCGGAATATTCAAAACGCGAGATGACTGAAAAAACTATATGCTTATTAATACTAACTTACCTTAAAGTAATCAGAAGACGTTCTTCTGCACTTATTGATAATCTATAATTTGTGTCTTTTTTACACACCAACGGTGAAATGTGTGTAAGTAAAATCGAAAAAGTATCTTGATTCATTCTATAAAATGATTTAAATTTATCCGGATCTACATTTAATTCTTTTGCAACTACAGCCACTATGGGATATATTTTGTAGATGGAAAGGTCAAACCCAATAACGACGTTTTCGTACTTTGCGTTGTCTACGTAACATGTAATATGCAATAACTACATTATTCATCGTAGACATCTTTATGAAAACTTAATACGAGTTTATTGGTTATTGTATAAATCAGCTGATCGCAAGCAATATAAAAAGTCGTACCAGTGTGAATACGTATGAGATGCGATATCGCTTGTTGCCGGTATATAGTTGCTTGTTGCTTATTGCCTATTGCTTTGGTGTGAATTCTGCCTAACGCATAGTTTTTAAACATATTGCGCAACATTAGGCAATAGCGTCGCAATTCAACTAGCTTTACTGCATCCATTGTATCCTTAGTAACAGTCGCGTAGATACGTTCGTTAAAGTATGTTCTTAAAAAATAATTAACAATAAAAATAGTAATTTTTTATGGTGAGTATTTAAATTAAGTATGGCAGATGAAACTATGAAAGCATTGTTATGCGAATGGGGTTTTGAAGATTTTATAGATGCATTTGCGGGTAAGTTTTATTTATATATAGATTTTTTTTATAGGTTAAGTATATTGTTCATTTTGTATGATAGCTGAAGATATAACGGAGGAAGTGTTAGATTGTCTAAATGAAGAAAGTTTAGTTACTATCTTACCCATAATTGGAAAGAGAAAATTAATACTGAAAAAAATTCGACTATATCTTGAAAGCAAAACTACTGTATTGAATAATCAAATTGTAAGTATTACATTACAAATATATTTATATATAATATTTACTAAATTTTTTTATTAGATCATACTTACAAAAGACACTGTTGATGAAAATAAAGAAAATGATATAAACTTAAATGACTTTACAATCTCAACTCCAACACTATCAAGTACATCTTCATCTTCATTTATTACCAATGAAATAGAACAAGAAGTCATCGAAGTCATGTATCAATGTAGTTATTATAATTATTAATGTTTTTTTAGAGAATCATATTTTATTTTCAATGTATTATAATATAAATGCAGAAATATATGAGTCGTATAAATGCAAAACTAACTATTTGGTAAATTTTATATTCTAAGATATTTGCAAAAAAACTGTTATAGCTGGGTGTAATTGTATTTTGATGATAAAATCTTGTAACTAGATGGCATTACTTATTTAATAAGTGCCATCTAGTAACAAGATTTTATCATCAAAATACAATTACACCCAGCTATAACAGTTTTTTTGCAAATATCTTTGAAAATAAAATTTACCAAATAGTGAGTTTTGCATCTATATGACTCATATGATATATACATATATGATATTCTTATTTGATCCTACATTCTCCCTACATTCATTCAAAACAACATACAGTTTGGCATAAATCATATAGAAAATTTGATTCAACACAGACACGAATTTAAATGAACCAGATACCATTATTCAGACAATGCAAATACTTTGTTAATGCAAACACGTAAATTTTTTGAGAGAGAAATTATAGCATTTTTGCGAAATAAATATTTTGTTGAAATAACAAATTATTCTGTGTTAAATGAAATAATGAAAAAATGGTTCCATAAAATAATTATTGTTTTTGCTTCAACATATTCAAAACATTTTGCTGTAACCCTAAAATTTATGTTGATTTAACATCAAATCGGTAACAACTTGCACATGTTTCATTTGAAACGAGCACGTCTTTGTTTCTCTACAAATACGTAATTCGTGTTGGATTTACACAGTTTTTTTCTCAGTGTACAGGAATGCAACCTAAAACTATTTTATGTTAATAGAATGAGTTCTGAAAGATTTTTACTATGTTATAAGTAAATACTTTTTATTATATTTAACATTTCAAAATATAAATTATCCTTAAAGACAGTTCTAATATTTTTTAAATAAATAATTTAAAATATACGTTCTTTTATCTAAATGAATTCTAAAAAGGGCTATGAATACGAACCATAAAACTGTAAAACTTATCATAATTTTGCAAGAATACATTGATTGTATTTGGCTTGATTTTTCTTTAAATATATTTAAATATAAAACATACATAATAAAATTATTAAAGAAAAGTAAAATATTATTTTTCATTGACAGCTTAAAAAATAAGTTATGACGTCACGAAATGCCGCTAAAATAGCGAAAAACATTAAATAAATTCATATTTATTTTTACAAAGTTTAATCGACAAATTTCAAAATATTTTGTTCAAACGCAGGATTCAATGAAAGCTAATTAGAAAATATATTTTTAGCGATAATTAAAAGTATTTATAAGTAAATATAATTCAAATTGAAAAGGTAGATATGAATATCGCAAAGTTTTAAAATAAGCAATGTGAAAAACATCTTGAAGCGAAATGTGTGCATTATGATCAAATGACGTCAATGATACCTTCAATAAAATGCAGCTTTATTTTTATCTCAGCTTGTCTCTACTGTACTTTCAATTATCAAAAGATTTCTGTTCTAAATGAATAGGGAGGTTTTATGAAAAAAAATATTTTATTTATTTAATTGTAAATGCTTCAAGGATACATATTAAAAAAACAGCTGTTACCCAAATTTGCAACTGTAATAGAAATCAGAAATAAAAATACACACATGTAATAAACAATTATTAACTATGACGATGAACTTTTCAATGTTTTTGATTTTATAAGTTTTTAATGTACATACACTGATACACAAGATGATACAGAAACAATAAACGAATTTAAATCATAGAATATTTTGAATGTAACAGTTTTATTGTTGCAAATATGTGACAGATGTAGAGGTGATCTTGAAAATTAATTAAATTACTATTTGTCTTTCGACATATTAGTTAGCCTTTAAGTTCTGGACAGTATACGAAAAAAACTAAATCTTTTGAGTAAAAATAATCATTTTAATTCAAATAAATATTTTTTTCAATAGCGGCAAATAAATATTTATTTGATTATAAGAAATTTATTTCTAATAAACAAATATTTTTTTAAAATAAAGAGCTATAGATATATTTACTCAAAATAAATTTATGTAAAATAAAGAAATACATGTTATTGGAATTTATTTATTAATATCAAGAAAACGTTTTATTCTGTGTATAAAGTGAAAAAACGACTAGAAAAAAGATGCCCTGAGCATAAGTTACATACAAGATTTTTTTCTACGACTATCTTCACAAACATAAAACACATATCTGAAATTTGACGATTCTAATGCCAAAAATTGCCAGACAACTTTAATTGTTTTCAATACAGTCTTATAAAACGGCACATGTATTTGCTTATCGCTAGAGTGAAATAATAATACACAGTGGCAATTTTTTCACGTTTTATAATTTTTTATCATTACCATAAACAAAACAAAATGGTGACATAACGTACAGTTTTCTTAACAGTCGCATAAAAATAATTTTATATTATTTTTACATTTATATATTTTATTTTTGTATTCTATTATTTTATTTTAGTTTTGTGTTGGGTGGTAGTTTTACTTTGTACTATAGGTGGATCTTGTATGAATTATTTTAAAATACAGTACAGTAAAATACAATAAAAGCAGTCCGTTAAAGCTTTTGATAAATGAAACTCAATTGAAATATTATTCAAGCTTTTGCAATCATTATACGAAATAATAATAACATAACAATCTAGAAACTACTTTGTTATAAAATAAATAAATAAATATATATATATATATATATATATATATATATATATGTTATATATTATATATATATATATATATATATATATATATATATATTATATTGATTAGTTGAATAAATACACATCGATACTAATTTGAAAATTAAATTAAAAATTGTCAATATAATACTCTTGCTGACAAGCACCAAAACTCTTACTTATATATATATATATATATATTATATATATGTATGTTATATATTATATATATATATATATATATATATATATTATATATATGTATGTTATATATTATATATATATATATATATATATATATATATATATAATTAAAAATGTATAACAGCACCAGAACACGTTTAAAATATATAGCGCATATAGACGCATCATAAGCTAAAAATATCATTTAATAACGACATAACAGATATGATGAGATGGAAAAGATGAAAAGATGATGTATAAATAATAATTCGAAGAATGTGTTCACTTCACATGTATAAACGTAAATTATTGTGTATATACAGAAATGATGCATATACATAGATAAATAAGATGACAAAAGATTTAATACTATTTCCAAGGATATTCCCATGAAATATAAGAAATTTTACAGTTTTTCATAAATTATACTTATGCATGTATATGTATATTATTTGCATGTGATTTTAATTAAATTTTTACTATTATCTATTAAATTTACTATACAGGGTGATTTATGACGTCGGGGAAAAACTACACTGGAAGATTCCTATGAGTAATCTAAATAAAAAAAAACAAATAAACATATGTCCGAAAATGCTTTCTACCGAAACTGTAGCCGTTAGAAGTTTATTACATGTAACATCAATCGCGTAAGCCTTATTTATTATATCAGGAAAAAAAAAACAAGTCATAAACTTCTGAATTAAAAAAATTACTGATTGATTTTTTAACACTTTGTTTAAACACTAGTTTGGTGTAGTTTTTCCTCGACGTCATAAATCACCCTGTATAAAAATACAAATTTCTTGTACACAATTCAGTAAATTTGAAGTTGAAAACAATTCTAAAATGTTTACTATTCATTTTCAAAGATACAAAATCTTCTACACAATTCAGTAAATTTAAAGTCCAGAACAGGTAAAAAAAAATTCATTGCCGTTGTTCATTCATTGCAAAATGAAAAAGGCACTTTATAAATAGCCCATAACTACATACATATATAACTAGCTCCACATATGAACCACAAAATCTGTGGGCGGCGGCAGGCACTAGCTAGAGTATATTCCGTGTCACGTGTGGGTGCCCCCCATCATTATTCACCTGTTTCACTTTATGGACGATGCACTCGTGATGGGTAGCTGCGATTGAATTCTTTTGCTCAGTTTAGTAGAACGATGTTTGTTTTAATGACAACACCGCCTGATGATGTTGACGTACAGATAATTTAAGTGAGGGTGTAAAAGGTTGATTAATTATGAATATGCTTGTAGTTTGATTTTATTTTAGTTTAACGTTTCTCCGAATAAACCGTGTTTATCAAACTCGTGAAAAGTTTTCTGCTTTAATAAATTTTAAAAGCAAAATATTTTTTTATCAGTTTCATGTATTTATTCAGTGTTTTTTTTATTATATAGAGTTTATACAGCAAAACATAAAGATTGCTTTAATATAAAATTTAAAATTATATAATATAGATCAATTATGAGTTTGATTTTTTATAAAATTATTTTAATTTTTTTTTAATATGTCAAATTTAGTCAATTACATTTTTATATTTGTACAAATACGGTTTAAAATATAAAACAATATTCTCAAATTAAGTTATATATATATTTATATTTATATATATATATATATATATATATATATATAAACTAAAAAACATTTAAGTCTCATTCAGACTACCGTTTTTGTTTTAGTTTTATGTATAAGCACAAAAATTTACCTAATAAGTATTAGTAGTAATAAGAGGTAATATTAATAATTAGCAGTAATAAATATTAGTATTAAATTAAAAACTGTTTTCTACAATAGTAAAAAAACAGTTTTTATATGTATGTATGTATGTATGTATGTAATAAATTTGATAATTATATAATATATGAGAAAGTAGAAACAAGGATGTGTATTTCGACAAAATCATGGGCCTAATAGTAAAATTTAAAATATATCTGCAGATTGGACTTATTTACTTCGTTATTAATGTGAAAAATATACTAATATTTAACATAGTAACATATTTTTCAGAACGCATTGTATTAAATTATTTTATAAAAACGACGTTACGATAAGACTGAACGCTAAAACAGTTTTTAATTTAATCTAATAAGATTTTGTTTAATTATTTTATAAAAATGACGTTACGACAAGACTGAACGCTAAAACAGTTTTTAATTTAATCTAATAAGATTTTGTTTAATTATTTTATAAAAACGACGTTACGACAAGACTGAACGCTAAAACAGTTTTTAATTTAATACAATGCGTTCTGAAAAATATGTTACTATGTTAAATATTAGTATATTTTTCACATTAATAACGAAGTAAATAAGTCCAATCTGCAGATATATTTTAAATTTTACTATTCGGCGCATGATTTTGTCGAAATACACATCCTTGTCTCTACTTTCTCACATATTATAAAATTATCAAATTTAGTACATACATACATACACAATCACGCCATGTACCCAAAAGAGTGTTGCATAAACTCTTTTCATCATCCCGAAATCAGTCGCCTCCAAACAAGCAACTTTCGCTTCATCCACAACATTTATAATTCCTCTCATACATGCTCTTTTATTCTTACTACTTGGAAACTTTTGCTCACGCAAAACACTCTTAATCATACCACTCCAACTACTCATCGGACGTCTACGCAAACGTATACCATCAAAATCATTCAAATAAATCTTTTTAACCAAACATTCATTAGACATTCAACATGTCCGAACCAAATCTAGTAAAGTAGAAAATTTAATAAAGCATAATATAACTATATATATATATATATATATATATATATATATATATATATATATATATATATATATATATACACCAATACCTCGCTTTGCGTCGTTTCGTTTTGCGTTTTTTCGAAGTTGCGTCGCTGCTGAATTAGTACTAATTTTCACTGTGCGTCTTTAGATTTTCGAAGTTGCGTTGTTTTGGGTTCGAGTTTTTAATTTTTTTTTTAATTTTTTGAAATTTTCTTTTTTTTTCTAAAGGATTCAGCAAACATTGGACCAATTTTTTGTGAAAGAAAGCCGACTTACGACAACAGCCACTATGGACTCATCAGACAGTGATTAATTTTTATTTTTTTTTATAAATTAATTGAATATTTTATTTTGTTTTAATTGAATTTGTTTTTTTTTTTGGTTTTTTGTATGTATGTAATGAAATTTTATATTATTTTTGATTTTTAAATGTTTACTTTGTTCAATTTTCTTTTTAAAAAGTAGTATTTTTGAAAACCTTGGAACCTATCTTCGATCTTTACATGGTTTGCTATAGAAAATCATAATTCAGTTTGCGTCGTTTCAATTTGCGTCGTGTTTTTTTGGAACGTAACCACGACGCAAAGTGAGGTATTGGTGTATATATATATATATATATATATATATATATATATATATACATCTTATTCACTATAAATGAATTCATCCTTGAAATAGTACCACCCCTTTTGTAATACATAATTTAAGAAAATCATCCCAATTCTAACATTAAACATATGACAGTAAAAATGCACATTTATATAATTGTAGTTTATGGAAAAAATCTAAATATCATTTATCGTACTGATTAAATATGAAAAAAAAAACTTTTTTCTTTCACCTATGAAATTAAAACGCTATCCTTTCTTATTGGAAAATTTTTATCCTACCTACGTCCTGTCTAATTCACCTGTCGTTTCGTACTCATATAACATAACAAGCGAAGTAACAGTTACATGACCTTGAACCTACGTCATTGAAAACACTTACATTATTATCTTTCGATTATCTCCTCGATTCTCGAAATAATATCAATTCGGGATACGAACAGTACATTTTATTAATATTCTATTATCTATTATTTACATAAGCACAGCATATTACTATTTTATTAAACCCTACCAAAGCTCTGAACTTTGTCACCCTTGTGATATGATACTAGTGTACTCTAGCGGAGGGTAGATAAACTTTAAAAAATCAATAATACCCATATGTTTGTTACAATTAAAGGATATATTTTCGAAATTTAATATTCAATTTTATTTTAATTACTAGGGTAATTTAAATATTAGTTTATTATACTTCAAAAAAAAATTATATATATTTACCTAATGTCCAGTATTTCTAGGTATAATTACTCAACTGCTGTAATTTTACATAATTGTTTAAAAATACATAATATCAGAACCTTTACAAACACTATGTAATTTGATATTACCCCCGGGTTGGAAAAGTACATATGTATGTAATATTACAATTTTTTTAGTAAAGTCTTTTTCAGTAAATTTACAGAACTTCAATAAATTTGCTTTCGAGAATAGGTAAAATTTGTGAAGTTCTGTAAAATTATTGTTGGTATAATTACATGCATTTGGAAATTTACATAAAGAATGTATTTTACAATTATTACAGATATTAATATGGAAGCTGTAATTTTTCATAATTTAAAAAGGTATACCCACAATATATAATTCTACATTAAGTATGTGATGCAATTTGCAAAAAGTAAGCAATTTTACATACTTATTAGGTCATTTTTACATACTTTGATTACTTCTGATTATTATGAATTACTTACTTTGATTACTTGTGATTATTATGAATTTTATAGTAAAATTTTACTAATTTTTTTCTGTAATTTCGCTAATTTTTTTACAGTATACTTATAAAACAGGAAATATAATTTTTTAAATATATATTTTTGTCTATTTGTCAAAATTATTTTAAGATTTAGAATTTACTTCCATAAAATAGATAAATATTTTACTTCAAAAATATTACTCACAATTTTTATCTTAGAGTATCTTATATTGATTTTTTTTTTTTACATTTTAAATATTTATTAAAACAGGTATCAATTATATTTTTTATTGCAAGATAATCAAGATTATCAATTCACATATTGTTTTAAAAATAAATATTTATTATATATGAGGCTTTTGGTAAAAACGATGCGAATCGACCGTTTTATCTAAATTGAATATTTTTATTTGAAAGAAAGGATGTTTAATCACATATTAGAGTCAATTTGAATATTTGTCAAATAGTTAGTGAGTTTTTTTAATTATTACATCACACATTTAGATCAATCAATATTCATTTATTCAACAATTTTTAACCAATCATAACATTATATTTGAAATATCTGACGAATTAGCGCTATTTTAAAATAATGATAATTGTATCAATTAAAATATTCTGTATTATTTATTTTTGAATAAGCTAATTTTATATGCTTTGTGTTTCTAGTAATTATTTTACATAGTATTAGTTAATAGAATTTCTGTGCATATAATTTTGATTATTAAATTTCTAGAAACTTAACCTTATATAAATTTATATATTAGGCTTTAAATTGCATCATAACCTACTCGAATTCACCACGCACAAATCTTTCGTTCAGCGGAAGGAAGCAATTGAATGTCATCATATTTAACGTTACGGTTCTATTTATATTTTGAACAAAATTAGTTGCACAAATTGTATTAGATATAACTTAATATTGCACTATTTATTGCAGTTTCACCCACGCCGTCATCTACAAATTTTTATATAGATATAACATAATTTACGAATATATTGATATATCTAATTTTAAATATACTTTTATACGAGAAAAAAATCTAAAAGTAAAGATAAATACATTTAACGGTGTTAATAAAAGTAAATGTTGAATGGAACATATTACTTTTCTACATAGTCCTCATTAAAGACAATGACAGTTGCTATATTGTTTAATTAACTTCTGTATTCTTACAGAGAAGCGAGATTTTCATCGCAATCTTTTGCTGAAATTCTGAACAAACCTGCAACATTACAATGTTTTGTACTTGTCTATCAAATGCAAAATTTTATTTACTACAAAAAAAGATGATTTTCTGTAACGCTACAGAAATATTCAGAATTCCATCAATTATTTTATCATCAAAGTTAACCCGAATATTATAGAAAGAAACATCTGGAGAAAACTGATGTTTCTCCTCCATGGTTTGCCTTTTACTCTTTTTGTTTATAATGATGCACCATTCATTTCAAAAACAACTCGATACTTGCCTACAAAACAGTGATTAATTTTTCTGAATTTTTTAAATATCTTAATTATTATTAGAAATAATACGTTTTTAAGATATGTTAGCTAATATTGTTTTAATTATGTTAAGTGTTCCATATAAGCACGATATAGTATTGAGTTTCATATTATATATATTTGAAAATTTAAAGTTAAATGCTACTACTCTTCGGAACAACCTTTATATTAGAAAATATCTCCTTCTAAACAAAAGCTGACGTGTCCTAACGATTTTATATATTTCCATTCGCTTATTAGATATTTAAGGTGGCTCATTTCTAATTGGTCACACAGTATAACAAAACGCTTTTTTTTTTAACTATAAAATTTGAAAACTATTTTTGCCGTCAAAATTAATATCGCTTTGGGAAAATATTTCCAATTTTTATTTATTTTTAAGATAAGTAAAAATCATATATAATTGACTACAAATATATTCTCAGATTAAATGACAATATTTCATTGGCTAATTTTAAAATTATTTCAAGAATAAATTTATTAAAAAATTTCGAAATATTGGGTATTAAATTAAATATTAATATCTTTTAATTTAATTCATCAATTTATTTTAATAAAATATGCTTTATGTTAAAATACAAACATTGAATAATTAAACAATAATTTACTTTATTTCACTATTTTTTATAAAAAATATTTTTATAATTCAAGGTCAGATGACTCTAATAGGAACATCAACAAATAATAACGTAAGAAAATAGTTAAAAATATGAAAATAAAATTAACAATATTAAAAAATCTATTTTTAATTTTTTTCGTAGAAATTTGCAAAAATATATTTCTTGTGAATGAAATAA
Source organism: Clivina fossor (assembly GCA_963966155.1). Taxonomy (NCBI): domain Eukaryota; kingdom Metazoa; phylum Arthropoda; class Insecta; order Coleoptera; family Carabidae; genus Clivina; species Clivina fossor. The sequence continues at coordinate 25,630,400 of OZ014551.1, read as the reverse complement.
ATTCTACTTTTACACCAGCATTATAATTAACTACAGTAAAATATACAGTTTGATTTGCGATCTCAGATTGCTATGAAATTGTGACAAAACAATCACGAGACGTAATTTTGATTACGGGGCATTCTGCCAAAATACATAAACTCTCGTTACGTACCATAACTACAATGCTTACGAAATTTTTGTTTTTGAGGTAATTCGAGTAGTAAAATCACATTAAATAATTGTGACGCAATTCAGGTGCATAGTAAAAACACATGATCACAAACGCATGCAAAATTCGAAATAAATTTAGTTTTCTGTAAATAATTTTTATATCTTTAAATTAAAGTAAATTTAGAATTTCACTGGTTTTGATTGTAATGAATGGAGATGTTTTTAAAGTTTTAGATTTTTTCGATCGTAACATACAGAGAAGTTGGTTTGTATTCATATCAATTTTAACTTTTTAAGATTTTAAAAAATGAACACGAATTAGATTGTCAATATGCGTATCTGTCTGTCTGTGAACAGGTCTAGATTAAAAATATTTTTAAGAAATATCATATTTAAGTTTTGATACGAGTACAATCCGTCCACCGAAAGTGGTAGTTTACTGATATTGCTATTACGTGATTTACAAATATTTTGAAATAGAGAAATATTTCTAAAAATTTATTTAACAAAAGTTATTATCCAAATTATAACTATAACAATTTTTTTAGACGTTTTTTGATATTGCAATGAATTTTTATAATTTTTCATATTTTTGGGGTATTTTATTAAATATATACTCCTATTTTCCATGATTACAGTAAATTAAAAATATTTAACCTGAAATTATCAACTTAATATGATTGTTCTTTCAATAATAATTTCTGTGTTATGCTGGCTTTACACGATGTATTTTTCTATACAAAAAAAATATACAAATTTTTTCTATTACGCGATCCAATATTCTATTTTATATAAAAATCTGTACAGAATATTTTAGACACGCGCATGCTCAGTTTGTCTACGACAATTTCTATAGAAAAATGTATGAATGCACTTATTAGAAACGTCAAACTCTCATTTAAATTATGTTCTCGTATTATCATCAATTCATATTTATATGTACAGTTTTTTTTATTTCTTATTTAACTGAAGCAGTAAATATATTATTGATGAGTATTCAATTTTCAGATTAGATATAAATAAATTATTAAAATGTAAAATAACGTTGCGCATGCGTATATCGTGTAAACGTATTAATTTTGCATATATTCTATATACAATTTTGTAAAGCCAACATCAGAAAGTATTGTGTTTAAGTAATTTGTGATGGGCAATTATTTGGTGGCTACAGCAGATTTTTTTCAGATAATAGTAAAATATTTACAAATATATTTAATTATATATATATATATATATATATATATATATATATATATTCAAAAAAGTACAAACTAACTGACTTTTAATTGCAACTAGTAATATTTTTTTTATTATTAATAATGAAACTGTTAATGACATATAATTCATTTCTATCCCCCTCAAATGTAGTTTAACATAGGTTTTGGATAGTTTCATATAACTGCCTGAATTCTCGAAAGTTCTGCTTGAGCGAGGCACGTGTTAATATCAATATTTTTTTGACAAAACTTGGCTCAAAAATTTCTATTTTAATGAAGTTCGTTTTAGGAGGTGAGTAAAAAAATATTTTTTTTGATCAAGGCAGTTATAACGCGCCATATATGAAACTGCCCAAATCTATGTTAAACTCCATTTAAATTTCAACTTGAGTGGGGCACGGGTTAATATCAATATTTTTTTACGAAACTTGGCTCAAAAAATTTCTTTTTCAATGAAGTTTTGTTTTACGGGGTGCGTAAAAAAATGATTTTTTTTGGACCACCCTAATATATATATATATATATATATATATATATATATATATATATATATATATATATATATATATAGGATGTAAATATCTAACTTATATCTTAAAATAAAAAATATTAAAAAGTAATTGAATTTTAAAATATAGTCGTATCTTACATAGAGATTTAAAAAAATGTATTTATAATCCCAAATTAATTACATTTTTTAAAAATTTAATAATATTTAAATTTTAATTACTGATTTACATTATTTATTGGTATATCATTAAATTCAACTTTAAAAAAAAAAAAAAAAATTTACAGTTATGATTGATTTAAATTCTAATATTTATAAATTCACCCACTTTTTTTGTACACACCAATATAAGTATATACAATAAAACATAAATATGTATAAGCTTAACTAAAAATATCAATATTTAATAACAAATGGATTGGAAATGTAAATAGCGTTATTAATGCCTTTTGCGCCTACGCTTACATAATAGAACTACCCTTTGGCAAAATTAATTAAAATACTATGTTTATGTTATTGTCACATACTTATCTTATACAAATTCATTTGTAATACATACACACTCGTAATAACAGTTTTTGTTTGATTCTTCGATACGTTATTCTAGAAATAACTCTATTATAGAATATAGACGAATTAATTTAGTGTAAATTTATTTTCGATAAGTATTTAATCTTTCTCTTTCTCTCTCTGGTAATAATAAACGAAGCTAATTGCTATTTCGAGCATAAACTCGGATTAAGTTACTCCAACAATGTTAACAGAATAGTTATTTCTAGAATATTTAATCGAAGAATCAAAAAATATCTACACTGTAAAAAATTGATGTAAACTTACATATTTTATGAATGTATTTTTTCAGAAAATAAATGTAATATTACGTCAATTATAATAAAAAAAATTACAAAATGCTGCTATTTTACTGTTAAAATTACATAAATTTATTTTACATTTTTTACAGTGTATATCTTATTATCAAGAAATATGAATTAATTATAAATATAATATGAAATAAATAATTGATCAAGAACTTTACAGAATATATTATAATGTATTATTTAACAGGTGTCGAAAAACAAACAATAAACGTTATTTCAGTAAAACTAAAATTTGCAGATAATATTTGTTTTCTTCAAGTGTGTCAAAATATTGATATTATATTACCTTATTGTCTTTGTAATAGGAGAACATTTTGTTACTAGCATAAAATAATAATGTGAACATTATTATACAGTAGGTACTATAATATATACGCCAGTGGTAGCAGCATCGAACATGACTACACGGTTGTATTTAATCTGACATTTTCGGCAGCAATATTGAAAATAATGTAGTGAAAATAGCAGTGTTTATTAGGTCCGGGAAGTTAGCGAAGCCACTTTCACCAAACAAAAAATAAAATATTGATTAATTTGTCGTAAATTAGTCGTAATTTTGTCGTGAAATCAAAAAATTTGTCGCGCCCTATTTTAAAAAATTATTGATGGCTTCGCTAACTTCCCGAAAAAGTTAGCGAAGCCATCCTTCAAAATTAAAAAAATATTAATAAAATGAACCGCGGATGTAGCTTATAATTTATCGTAAATAAATCGTAAACGAATAAGAGTAATTTTGTAACGAAATTATTATTACTTGCAAATACAGAAATAATAAACTTAATGAATGTGTATGCGTACAATGTATATATGGATAGAGCATATACAACAAAATAAAATCGAACAACAATTTTAGTAACGATTAATTTACGAAAATTTAATATCTAATAATTAACGTGAAAAAATTATTTTTCATCTTCTAAATTAGGTGGCCAGCCAAATTACAACGAGAAATTGACACGGCCACTCATCGAATAATTAGTCGAAGATCACAGTGCTTAAATAACGCTTATTTAAAGAGCAAAATGTAACTTTTTGGTATATATTTTTTGAAAACAACAGCTTATAGAAAATTAATAATATAGTTATTAACATAAAAAATAAATAAACAAATTAGTGAGTAAGATTTTTTTCAATGTGAAGGCAAATTTTTTTTACAGTTGCAAACTTTTCGGCCTTAAGAAATAAGTAGTATAATATGCGACAGAATTTTAAATAGGATGAGGCTATTTATACATACGGTATGTATACGCAATTGGCTATTTATACATACAGTATGTATACGCAATTGGCTATTTATACATACAGTATGTATACGAAATTGGCTATTTATACATATAGTTTGTATACGCAATTTGCTATTTATACATACAGTATGTGTATACAACTGGCTATTTATACATACTTTATGTATATGCAATTGGCTATTTACAGATTTACATATACTGATTGTATTAAATTAATATTTTGATAATAACTACACAATTATAAATAATTATAGTTTTATTTATTAAAATTTATTTACAATATTGTTCAATAAAGTAATACATATACTATAAAGTATCATTAAATCGGAGAAATAAATATAAAGTAAAATAAATATAAATTAAGATAAAGTAATAAATATATTATTTTTTATTCTGTATTTTAATTATTTTTTTTTGTAAAAGGCTATTTATACATACGGTATGTATACGCAATTGGCTATTTATACATACTAAAAAAAAAAAACCTAAACCAACCTACTAACCTAACCTACCCTAAATAGTCAATTGTGTAAAAATACTGTATGTATAAATAGCCAATTGCGTATACATACCGTAAGTATAGCCACTTTCTATAACTTAACTCTTATCAAGCTACTAAACCATTACAGGGGTGTTAGGTTTAGCTGAATGCGTGGTTTTGGCGTTGCTAACTTGTACACATGCTGTATGTATAAATAGCCAATTGCGTATACATACTGTATGTATAAATAGCCAATTGCGTATACATACTGTATGTATAAATAGCCACTTTTTTTTAAATAAGCGTTATTTAAGCACTGTGATCTTCGACTAACTATTCGAAGAGTGGCCGTGCCAATTTCTCGTTGTAAATTGGCTGGCCACCTAATTTAGAAGATAAAAAATAATTTTTTCACGTTAATTATTAGATATTAAATTTTCGTAAATTAATCGTTACTAAAATTGTTGTTCGATTTTATTTTGTTGTACATGCTCTATCCATATATGCATTGTACGCACACACATGCATTAAGTTTATTATTTCTGTATTTGCAAGTAATAATAATTTCGTTACAAAATTACTCTTATTCGTTTACGATTTATTTACGATAAATTATAAGCTACATCCGCGGTTCATTTTATTAATATTTTTTTAATTTTGAAGGATGGCTTCGCTAACTTTTTCGGGAAGTTAGCGAAGCCATCAATAATTTTTTAAAATAGGGCGCGACAATTTTTTTGATTTCACGACAAAATTACGACTAATTTACGACAAATTAATCAATATTTTATTTTTTGTTTGGTGAAAGTGGCTTCGCTAACTTCCCGGACCTGTGTTTATTTTTGCTTGAATTTGAATTTGATTATTGAAAATGTATGAAGAAGTGCAAGAAATACAATGTACATTGCCAGATTTGTCAGAAATTGCTTATTCGAACATTAATTCTCATCAAATCATCTAACAAATATAATATTCTACAACTGTTAGAGTAACTGTACTTGGTACGTATTTTATTTTATTTTTAGTTTAGTTTCGTTTGGAATGCTTGTAGCAAAAATATCATATATCACTCGAAGCAGATTGCTTTTTTGATGTTTCGCCCAGATTGCTTCGTCTCGTAATATAATATACTATTTGTTTATTATTAATATACTTTTTTTTAAATACCGCAATCTGCCGCCAAATTTTTAAATACTCAAAAATGTTCTACGAGAAAAAAGTTAAGTACCACTACTGTAAATTATTGTTTAGTTGATACAATAACTTTTTAAGATTTTTTTTTTTTTGTTAAAATAAAAAGTTTATTTGTTGCATTTGGAAGTTTCTTCAATGTTTAATCTCATTCAGACTACTTAATTTACCATTAAATTAGTGTCATGTTTTAGCGCGAAGCTAGTCATTCTGAACCAAAGTATACTTACTAACTAACAAAAAAAACAAAAAAAAGTAATGCATAGTTTTATATTTATCAGTTGTTGTTTATATGCCGATTATTAATATCTTTAATGATTCGGACATTTTGAGCAAATGCCTAATGAACGTTTGGTTAAAAAAACTTATATGAATAAATTTGAAACTATACGTTTGCATGTACGTCCGATGAGTGGTATGACTGAAATTGTTTTACGTGATCGGAAGTTTTCAAGTAGTAGGAATAGAAGAGCATGTATGAGGGGAATTATGAATGTAAATGAAGCAAAAGTTGCTTGTTTGAATAGGGATGTTTGGAGGAAATTGATTTCGGGATAGTGGAGTATGTATGTATGTATTAATATCTATTAAAAAAGTAAAAAATGTTTCAGAACTTACTATATTTGAAAAAAGCCTTTGAGTTAAAGTACTGGAATATTTTAATTAAAATTTGACGTTTTGATGCACTAATGACATCACAACTAAAACATAAAACTAATTTTGATATAGGAAAGTGTAAATGTTGCTTATTGACTTTTGTTTTTTAAACATAGTAGAAAATTTAAATTATAATGACCTACTCGTGCATAGATTTTTTTCTATAATACTTTTTTATGTTCATTTTTAATACTTAATATAATTTTTGCTGCAGACATTTCCAACTAAATCAATCAAACTGTATCTATCAATTTTATTCATTCTGTTTTTCATTATGATTGTTATCTACGTCACAAACAGTAAGAAACAATTGGCGATTCGTATCGTTTGAAACTGAAAGGTTTTAAAAATAGCATTTTGCAGTATCGTACACAGGGATAATAAACAATTAAAATAAAAAATAAAAAATAACCGGGGTAAGATCCGTTTGGCTGCGTGAATCTCAATTTAGAACTCGGGAGAGAAAACTCTCGAGGGGGCAGCTAAGGAAAGCTGAGCTATAGAGGTAGAAAAAAAAATTGTAAAATACGTCATCACTGCCGAGATATTTTTGTGCAATCGGTTGCTAAGGGTATGAGAGGAAGACTAAACAGATACACATAAACAGGCACTACGTAGGGGTTCATTCAGGCAAACGCATTTATGTGAAAATGTGAAAGTTTACTTAGTTATTATTTTGTATTTCCGTTCGATGAAAATAAAAGCTCATTTCCGGTTTGTGACGTAAGTATTATTTTTACACAATATTGAAATAGATCTATTGTATTTAGATTGGTATTTTTATGAAGTTTAATCAAAACTTCAATATCTTTTATTGTATAACTAGAGTTTGTTTATTTATTTATATATTTATTAATTTTAAATATATTTGCTCGGTTTTAAACTTGGACAATACAATTTTCATAAGAGCAGGACTAAATAAATGAACAAAATTATCCAAAAACTGAGTTTATAATCACTATTTTTAATTATAAATATTTATTTTTATTACTTTTATAAACTTTTTATAACTATTAAGAAACTATTTTTCCTATTTTTTTTGCATGAAATATTTGTTTAAAATTGAAAAAAAGTGCAGTAGCGTTTTATTATTTCACTCTGGCGTTATATAACTAAATGAAATAAAAGAGTGCATTGAAAACAATTGAAGATGCCGTGCTATCTTAATTTTAAATACGTGTTTTGATGTTTGTGTAAGTTAAATTTTTATTCTTTAGAGTTGTAGAATAGTATATTGTACAACAAGCACAGAATGCTACTAATTTCTTGCAAGTATGAAATTTGCTGTACGAGCTTTGGCGAATGCTCAATTCAAACGAGTAGAAAACGAACATTGTGTGCGAGATTTTCGCTATACTTTTTCTACGACAATTTTATTTATTAACAATATTAAATGTAAAATTACTACAATTATTAAATATAATTTTTTTCTATAATATACATAATATTAGCATCGAATAAAATAAAATATTTTATGTTTTAAAACTATTTGAATTATCTTATTCCAGTAATTTTTGTTCGTCAAGCGAAAGTCGACCCTATGTTAACTAGTTTTATGTAGCAATTTCATTATGTTGTTAGTAATTAGTGACTGTACACTGCCCTAGTGGCGAAACTACACATTACAAGTTCTCATAGCAACCTGTTACGTCACATAAATCAACAAAACTACAATGAAAAAATCAGTACAGATTTTTTAGTAGTGTTGCATAATGTACCATATGACAGATTCATAAGTGACAAATTTCATTTTAGTCTTTAAAAAATATATTATATGGAACTCATATATAAAATGATTTTCCTTCTACTCATACATTCAAATTTTCTCATTCGTGAAAAAAACTACTGCTTCATGCATTCATTGCAAAAATTACTATAATATAATTTACTAATAATTTTTTATTAACAAAACAAAATAAATATATTATTCGAACAGTAAACTATCAAATAAATTAACTAATATTTTGTTGTTTTTATTTCTAATAAATTAATGCATGAATAACTATTTAATAAATTTAATATTATTGGCAATATCATACATTAAATATTCTTCCTCCTTCTTTTTCCAAATTAAAAAGTTGAACGAACTGATGTGATAAATGAACTATATAAATATTAGAGGTTATTTATTTTCTAATTTCTACTATAAAATTAATGCATATACTACTGAATATTACATGCACGGACAGTACATTAATATACTATTATTTTTTTATCTATAGTGTTAGTTGTGTTGCCAAAATACGTGTATAAATACTATTAATTACGACTTTACGCACTGAAACAAAACAGAATCGTTAATGAAGACAACTGACGTTAGTACGTGGCGAAAGGTTATTGCTTTAAAATCATTTAATATTCTAATGTCATTCTTTATAAATCTTTAAGCAATACCTGAACTTTTTCTTTTTTTTTTCTACGTCTTTCTCTCTTAATTCTTATTAATTGTTAATCGTTTTTTTAAAAAATTGAAATATACACGTGTCAATTTCAAAATTTATCAGCCATTATTGATGACGGTGTTAGATATTAATTTATTATAAAACAAGTAAATGCTGTCGTCATAATATTGAATTATAACTTTTTAATTTTAAATATCAGTTAAATATGGTTACCCTATTGAAAAAAATGCCATAACACATGAAATTTTAATTTAACTGGAGACGCAATGATAGAGTAATGTGACTATAAAAATTAGATATTTGAAAATGTTTGAATTTGAATATAGTTTCGAGAGTTTTTCTATATTGATATTTCTATGTCAAACAGATGATGCTAATGTCAAAGTTTGTCAAAAATTGAGAAAATTAAAATTTTGTAATACGATAGTATTTTTGTTCTAGATGCAATAAAAATTGTAATATTTGAAAAGTTTTCTAAATTACAATTTTAACATGGAAGAAATTTAAAGTAATTCTAAATATGTAATCAGAATATAATTAAAAATAAAAATTACATAATTTGTCTAATATTTAGATGATTTTTAGCTGCCTAATTATATTAGACACATTTAATTACAAAATTAACAATTACATATCTTACATATATAAAAAACTTAGTTATATTTTATTATTTTGATTGTGGAGTAAAATTCAATATATATTTTTAATATATCAAATAAATATAAATTATTGTTTACTTTCCTGAATTAGTTATTCTATTTATTATAACTCATAGCTGAAAAATTAACTAGTGATTATTTTCTGTGTAAGATTTTCTTGTAATCGATTTTCTAGTTAGTTTTAAAATATTTATTATAATTTTTAATCTAAATACACACATTTGTTGTGTAGCATAAATAAATAACAAAATATTACAGTTTTATTATTCACTTTCATAGTATCATACCTTTTTAAAATAAATATTATTTAAATTTTTATTCATTACTAAATTCTGTAAATTAAAACTAAAATACAATTTGACAATGTGACAAAAAAAATTATCATTTACAAAAAAGTATTAATAACAAAAAATGTGTTTTCAATTTTTTTAATAAGTATATATATATATATATATATATATATATATACAGTGTGTCCCCGGATGGACCTAACTATACTTGCAAACTTTCTTATTTCGCATTTTAGGAAGAAAAGTCATACTTCATAAAAAGTTTTGCTTCTTCTAGCAAGTTCCAATCCACTATCAAAATTTCGAAATAACATACAGGGTCGTTAGAAAACGATAAAACGTAAAATTTGGTTAAGAGTAAAGTACCTTTTATTTGAAAGGAAAGTCAAAGAACTGCTGGAAAAAGATATATGAAACGTCAATACAAGCTCAAATATCTAATCTGAACATTGTATCTTAAAATTGATTTTTTTTGCCTTTATTATGATTATCAAGTAATAGGTACTTATTAATTTTGCCAATGTGATTGTCATAGTTATCTAATAAAAACAAATGCAACTGTGACAAATGACTAATTAAAATAATAATGATTACACAAATTTAGCGAAACTTCAATTTATTACACAATTAGAACAAAACACAAAAACAAAGAAAAATTATTGTACATGTTGCCCTCCTAGTTCTATACATTTTTCAACAACTGCTCTAAATTTTTTCAACACTAGACGAATGGTTTCTCTATTTATCTCCGCTATAGCTTCTGTAATTTTTTGTTTTAAAATATTTTCATCATCCTGGAAATCAGTCGCATAAACTTTTTGCTTAAGATATCCCCATAAGAAAAAGTCTAATGGAGTAATGTCTGGAGATCGAGGAGGCCATCTAATAGGACCAAACTGTCCAATCCATTTATTAGGAAAATGACTAATTAACCACTCTCTAACACGAATTGCTTTATGAGCTGGACAACCGTCCTGTTGAAAATGAAGCGCCTGTCTCTTCTGCAAGTTCACCTCGTCTAGAGCAGGAAGAAAGAAGTTTTCCAACATTTCTATGTATGTGTTCTGGTTTACAATTCCGTCGAAAAAATAGGGACCAATAATTTTATCGTACATTATCGCACACCAAACATTAACTTTTTTGTATCGCTGACTATTTGTTATAATTCGAAAATTTGGATTTGCTTTCGACCAATACCTACAATTTTGGCTGCTAACGACTCCATTTGTTGTGAATGTTGCTTCGTCAGAAAAAATAATGTGTCTATAAAACAATCTGTCCATCATAATCCGTTCTCCCATCAATAAACAAAATTTTAAACGAAGCTCATCATCGCCTCGTTCAAGTTTATGTAGTCTCACCGGTTTGTAAGGATGAATTTTATTTCGTGATAGAATTCTCTGTAAGTTGCATTTGTTTTTATTAGATAACTATGACAATCACATTGGCAAAATTAATAAGTACCTATTACTTGATAATCATAATAAAGGCAAAAAAATCAATTTTAAGATACAATGTTCAGATTAGATATTTGAGCTTGTATTGACGTTTCATATATCTTTTTCCAGCAGTTCTTTGACTTTCCTTTCAAATAAAAGGTACTTTACTCTTAACCAAATTTTACGTTTTATCGTTTTCTAACGACCCTGTATGTTATTTCGAAATTTTGATAGTGGATTGGAACTTGCTAGAAGAAGCAAAACTTTTTATGAAGTATGACTTTTCTTCCTAAAATGCGAAATAAGAAAGTTTGCAAGTATAGTTAGGTCCATCCGGGGACACACTGTATATATATATATATATATATATATATATAAAATCAAGTGTATGTGTGTTTGTTTGTCCTTTATGTATTACTACACCATTTATCTTTGGGAAGTTGTTGAGTACACTCCCGCGAAGGTTTCTGGGGCCCCAGGAAATGTATTGAAAAGTGTAAAAGAAAATCATTCCAAATAAATTTGAAACTTTGGGAAGTTGTTGAGTACACTCCAGCGAAGGTTTCTGGGGCCCCAGGAAAAATATTGAAAATTGTGAAAGAAAATGATTCCAAATAAATTTGAAGCTTTGAGAAGTTGTTGAGTGCACTCCCGCGAAGGTTTCCGGGGCTCCAAAAAAAATATTAAAAAGTGTAAAAGAAAATAATTGCAAATAAATTTGAGACTTTGGGAAGTTGTTGAGTACACTCCCGCGAAGGTTTCTGGGGCCCTGGGGGGCGTAGCCTTTTCCCCCAGAGCCCCAGGAAAAATATTGGACAATGTGAAAGAAAATGATTCCAAATAAATTGATAATAATTATAACATGACAAATGTAATTGATTTTTTTTTAATAAAAAAATTTAATATTTACATTGAAATAAAGACAAGACAACGGTTGCCGGGCCAGCTAGTATTAGTATATTTATAACATATTTCTATTTGAAAAATATTTAAAATAAAGAAAAAAGCGTATCTAAAATATTAATAATAATATAATTGTTACTTATGATATCATAAAATCCGCTTTGTTTAAACAAAACAACGGGTAATAAAAGATTTTTCGCAAATAAAAAAAAATACAAAACCGCATGAAACAGTGAAAATTTCTAAATAGAAATGCAGAAAATTTTATGACACTACTCATATTTTATATAAAACTTAGTATTTATGTCATTATGTCATCTAATAAAATTTCCCCGTCTAGATTATGGTGCGGATTTAAAAACAGGAAAAAAAAATGTAAATGCACACATTATTCTAGTTGCATGTGTATAATAACTATGACAAAGAGCGCATTTAATAGATAAAACTGATAATAAACGGAACGAGAGCAGAGCAGCGAGCAGCGAGCCGCTTCACTGCAACGGAAAAACGGAAATCCCAGGTCAAGCAAGGCCAAGGATACGCTATTAAACTTGAAACTTCCCCAGTGTCAAATCGGAAGCGAATCTCATCGCATCTCACTCGCACCTATCGGCGTCGCGACGCCTATCATCCACCATCTCACTTCATCTGATCGATGTGCCGGTGCCACGCGAGCTTTGCACTCTGACGTCACACTAAAGCAGGACCGGCACTATATCGGGTGGTGGGCAATGACGTCGTAACGAAGACGTCATATCGTGCGGCATCCAACCAGAGCGTCGTTGAACGGGAATCGATACACGGTACTATCGTATGCGCTCTTTTCAATCGGGTGCATGCTGTCTCTGTCGTACGCTCGCTAAGCACTTGCAGTGACGTCACGGAGTTGCGGTGTGTGCGCGGTGTGACGTCATCACGAGTCTAAAGTGAACGTTAGCGAGATTGTGTGTTGAGAGTGGCAGGGGATATAGAGTGTGTACGCTTTGGGAACACCGTTAGTAGCGTGTCTGAACGCGAGACGCGACAATTCACCTGACCTGCCCGCACATATTCACCACTCAGTCAGTCACATTAGCCACAGTCGCCAGCAGCCTCTTTCTCTCATCTGATCTGCCAGCAGCATCCTCAGTTCAGTTACAGTTCTCGCAATAGTTCTCAATTCTTCGTCGCGTCCTGTGATCATCATCATCCATCTAATAGGAACAGTTGTGTGTCAAAAAGTGTGTTGAACATATTATACGTATATATTCGCCTGCAAAATCAATTGTTGAAAAGTTTCAAACTTAGTTGAAAAGTTTGTTGAAAGTTGTGCGCGCGTGTACGCCGACGGTTGACGGCAAGCGACAGTACACTACCCGTCAACGAGTTTAATCTTTTGCGGTCGGTCCATGCACCGGTTTCATGCATGAGAATCTTAGCGTCGCTGCTCGGGCTGGCGTCGCCGAAACCGACCAAGGAGCGTCTAGAGGGCTCTACCAGCCCTCCGGAATTCGAGCTCGACGAACCACAGCCACTAGAACCACTGACAGGTGACTCTATCTCAACCCCCTATCAGTGTTTTGCTGTTGTTATTTCGTAGATTAGAGGTCATTTTTCTCTTATACGTACAGACTCTTAAATGTTACACGATTGTTACCCTACAGATATACTCTTTATTTTTTTTAATTTCCATCCTTATTCGATATTATATTTATGAAATAATCCCTTGTTAAGTTATCTACCCTTTACATTTCTACTACATACATTTACAACAAAGTTAGTTGTATTGTATGAAAATTAATTTATAATTTATATACTTTTACTTCTGGTGCAGAAATACTACCAATTTCTGTAATTCCCATCTTAATTCGATAATATATATTTATTACATAATCTTTTATGTAAATTATCTACCCTTATATTTCTGATACATATACATAATGTATTAGAGATTATTTATTCTACTGTAGATATACAAACCCATTTTTTAAATTTCTGTTCAAATTTGTTCAAATATTTCAAGAAAAATCCTCAATGAAACTATTCAATGTATCGTAGAAAAAAAATGTATCACCATCGAATAAGACGAAAGTATAATTAAATAATTGAAGAATTATTATGTCTTCTTCGGCAACATTTGAAGTACCAGGACTTACATGAGTGACATTATAATTACCAATCGGAAATAAATAAACTTATCAAAAGTGCCAAAAACGAAAAATTGAATTGATTTTTGTTTTCTCCCGGCAAAAAGAAAATAATTGTTCTCTCTCGCGCGTTTGAAGACAGTATGTGCGCCCGTATGATACAATGAAACGACATGCGAACAGATACATATCATTTACAACACCGATTACTGCACAGGGTGGACTATATTAGATCGTCTAATACGCATCATCAAACGCCGCTACATCAGCACACTGATCCGAACAACAATACGCAAAATTGCTGCTACCGAAACAGAAAGTGTATGTATTTTATTTTTGCAAAGGCAATTTACGCGACGCGCACGGAATTTTTAATGCTTTTTACTAACGCTTTCCGCTTTCAGGAATAAGGGATTATTTGTATTTAACATTTTAAAGTGTCATTTCATTCATATACTCGTATATTTACAGAAAAAAAATTTATGTCAAATTTATTATTAGTTATATTAATAAATACATATTTTTATTTATATTTTCCTATTGAAATTGACAGTTTCATATATAAGTAGGTTTACACTATGATAGAAATTAATAACATTTGAAAATTTATTATAAATAATAATTAATTTATTTTTAATTAAAACGTGTAAAAAATATACTCCTATTACGAAATTAAATTTTTAATACTATATTTATCCGACGATTAAAATAAACTTACTTAGCTAAAGATTTCTTTAAAATTGTAACTATTGTAATTATAACTATTATTTATTTATTTATTGAGTAAAATACGTATAATTAATTACATATTTTAATATTCATATTCAAATTTTCAATCATTGTTACAATAATGTTAAAAACATAAATTTTTATTATATTTTTCGTTATAAATTATTTTTTAAGTTATTGTATTTGTAACATTTAAATATATATCAATATTATTTTAATTTTATTTTTGAAAACATTTTTCTTTAAAAGCACTTTTAACATTTTCACAAAATAAGCAGATCCGAAAACTCTATTTGTATTAAAATATCAGACAAATACATAAAATTAAAATGTATTATGGAACCATATACGTAATTTAAAACCAATAAAAAGCGCTTTTAACAAAAAATTACTCTACAATTTATTACTGAATTTCTTATATATAATTAAATCGTAAAATTAATATTAATAATACTACCTAATAAAACATTATTTCAAGTAAAACAGTATTTTGCTAGAATACTTAGTGAAAACACCAAATATTTTTTTTTATTAATTTGAAAAAAAATTTTTAAAATAATAATTTTTATATTAAATATTAAGTATTTCTCAACATGAATTTTTTTTATTTAACATAATAATTTTTATAAATTTTGAATGTTATATAGCACTTATACTTTTTTTTATATTTTATATATAAACATAATAATAAATTTTCTAAACGACAAAATTAAAATAAAGTACAAACAAAATTCGTATTTCGGAAGTTAAATTTCCACTATTAGTAACAAATTTGGAATTAAGTTTTAAAACTAAAGTAGTCGTATAATACTAATATTACTAATGCTTCAATTTTTTTAATTTAATTCTAAATTTGTTATTGATGACGAAATCTTAGCTTCTGAAATACGTACTTAGGTTTGTTTTTATTTTAACTTGTGGTTAAGGGAATTTATTCTATATTTATCATTGTGTTAACAAATTTTTACCACACTAAATCATATTATATTTTAATTATAAATAAATTATTATAATAACTACAAATATTGAAAGATTTTATCTGAAAAATATATTTTTAAACCTCTTATAAGAGTTGTTGCATAAAACCATGTTAACTTAATGAGTTAACTACACTACAAAAAATAAATGTAAATTTACATTGATAACCATAGTAATTTTACTATATTATTTATTGTAATTTTTTAACTTTATGGTAAATTTACTATAATTTATAAATATCACAATAAAATATGTAATAAAAATTCTATAATTATCAATGTATATTTACATAGATTTTTTAGAGTTTAAGTAAATAAATTGCCAAATGTGTTATAAAAATAATTGTAAATTTACGTTAATAATCATAGTAATTTTACTACATTTTTATTGTAAATTTACCAAAAACTATAATACTATAATATAATAAAAAAAGCAAAACGGTTTTTAGATTAAGTTCTGTTTATATTTTAATAAAAAAACGACGTTTCGTCGTACTCGACGTACATCATCATCATCATCAAAATGATATACGTCGAGTACGTCCAAACGTTGATTTTTTTTATTAAAATATAAAATCCTAAAGCTTTTTTATTTTAATATAATGACTTCTGAAGCTTTTTTACTATATTATAATAAAAAAAAATTTTTAGAACTTATTACCTATATTAAAATAAAAAGCTTTAAGATTTAATTCTGTTTTAATTTTAATTAAAAATCGACGTTTTAACGTACTCTACGTACATTATCATCAGAAAAAAAATACATTTGTATTATGTTTCCTGATAATGTACGTAGAGTACATCGAAATGTCGATTTTTAATTAAAATTAATACAGAATTAAATTCTAAAGTCTTTTTATTTTTATAATACTATAATATTACAATAAAAAATATAATACAATTATTATATTACTATATATTTTCAGTGTCTAGAATGTCAGTTATTGATCAATTGACAATATACTTTCTTAGTTAATTAATACTAAGTTAATATTAATTTAACAATGTTTCGTTGCAACTGGATTTATCATGTGACAATAATGATCAAATATTTTATTATTGCTGTTATTATATTTGAAGAAATATAGGTTTCCAATATCTGCAATAATAACTTATTTACAAAAGCCGTAAATATTGTAAAACGCATAAATGTAAATGTAAAATAAAAAAAATTAAACTAGCTAAAATTATTATGTTTCAAAATTTTATTTAATTTAAAATAGTAAAGAATCTTTCAGAATTTATTATATTAAAATAAAAATGTTTTTTTATTATTTTTATTTTAAATATCCAAAAATATTATAAACTATTTAATTTTAAAAACAATTTTTAATTCACAATTAATAAAAATGTACATACTATCAGCATGAATTTTACAAGCGAAACGTATATGAAATTAATCACAAATAAGGAATCATGTACAGAATTATAGAAAAATCTCTAATCACGAAGTTGTCATAAAGATAAATACAAAACCATTGCTTGAACAGTATTTAACCGCCGGTTAACGTATTTATTCGCTTAGGAAAAAGGCAATAAATATTCTATAAACTCTATGTAAGTATATATATATGTATAATAGAAAAGATATAACCTAGCGCTTCTAACGGCAAAACTAGGAACTATGAAATGTCCCATTTGTCTAAACTCCTACACCGCACTGCACAATATCTGTAGAAGAATTTTTTTTCTTGACACCATATATTTATTATTTGTATGTAAGCAAAGAGAATATTTAACATATACATTTTTATTTGATGTGTCTGAATATAATAGATAAATGCGATACATACAATTTAAGATTTTGTGGAGAAAGTTACATCAAAAAGGGGAATTCTGATACAACGAAATGAAAATATTTAAGGTTTTTTTTTACATGTGTTATATTAGTTTGTAGGTTTTTTTGAATTATATTAACATAAAAATATAATATAAATATTAATTTTTATCTTAACAGATACTTTCATCGTATGTTTTTGAAGATTTAATAGATTTTTCAAATTTTACTAACTTAAAAATTTTCTATTTTATTAGAAATTATGTTTGTGTGTCTTTTTAGCTATATTATTTTTTAATGATTTTAAATGTTTGTAATTTATTTTATTTTAAAATATTACTTATATATTAATAATGTACATAGTTGCATTAGTTTTTATATTTTCTTAATGGGCAGAAAGAATGCATACTCAAAGACTATTTTATATTAATAACAATCGATATATCTAATGTTTCTTTTCTTTTTTTTTTTGCTTTAATTCTTGTTTTGTTTTATTTTTTCTTCAACAAATGGTTGATTATTAGCTGAAAAATAATTTTCTACTCAATCAAATTCAAAAATTAAAGTAGAAGCAGGCAAATTTAAATATTAAAATTACTAAAAATGACTTTTATACACTTTCAAAATAATTGTGCAATTATATTAAATATTTATATTAACTATTGGTGAATCAAACAACATAAAATCAGTACACATATTAGTGTACTTTTACTAACTGCTAAATTATAATATTTTTTTTTCTATCTTACAAACGATATACGCTATTTTTAATAATTTAAATAAAAGATATTGAAAATACTTTAATCTGTTTAAATATTTTACCTGTGCATATTAACTTTATAAATACAATAATGAACAGTTTCAAATACATTTGAGATTAAGTAAATATTTAAATCATATTAGTAACATGTGTTTAAAATTTTACAAATTTTTTTACAAAATTAGCAACTAATGTAATTTATATATTTTTTTTAAATTTCAATTTTACAAAAAAAAAAACATTTGCAAATGTAAATATTTATAATATATTGTATGACATAATAATTATACTAAAATTAGATCAATTACTCATTATAATGTTGAGTAATTCAAATATATCTTCAACAGGAATTTCCGCACACAACTACGAAAATAATGCATGCAAAACAGAAAAATTCCGAATTTATAATTACAGTTCTAATCTAAGCGAGAGAAAAAAAAAACATACCTTTTAAGTCTAAACCACAAAATAAATTAAAAACCAAGGCAACTTTGATATTTTTTATCTAAAAATAAATATTTTATTAATGGAACTTTAAAAACGTTTATTTTAGAATACAAATATTAAAATATATAAATTTTTATAAATTCTTTTGGTGTAAATGTTTTAACTATTTTTATTTTTTGCATTAAACACCATTAATTTTATATTTATTTATCTAATTAAACATTAGACAATTTTTAAATTAAAGAAAAATGCATTGGCCCTGCCGGGGTTTGACCTAAAGGTCCCGGGTTTAAACCCCGGCAGGGCCAATGCATTTTTCTTTAATTTAAAAATTGTCTAATGTTTAATTAGATAAATAAATATAAAATTAATGGTGTTTAATGCAAAAAATAAAAATAGTTAAAATATATAAAATTTAAAGTCTTTATTAAAACTGTAAAATTTATATTGTTTTTATAATATACCGTAAATAAATTATTGAAAAATTTATTTATAATGTTTTTTTTATTTAATTAATTGTTTAAAAATGTTCACGGAACTTAAATATCAATAATTTCAATATGATTTTATAAATCGTAATATTTGTCCGTGCTTCGCTTAAGACATACTTATACAAATATTTTACTATATTATTTCTGAGTTTGTAAATACAGGTAAATTACCCGTACAAATTATATTCACTATTTCCTCACAATATTCTTTTAAGTTAGTCTTAAATTTGAAGCCATATAAATAACTTTTTATTATTTAAATTTAAAAAATTGGTGCATTACGTGTTTTAATATTTCTCTTATGTAATATATCATTATTTGATGCATACACAATCACGCCATATATCCAAAAGGATGTGGAAATTAGTTTCCTCCAAACATTCCTATTCAAACAAGTAACTTTTATAATTATAAACAATAGAAAAATAAATAAAATAATTGTTTTGCGATTTTAATATATAAAATTTTGTTTTTCGAGATTTTACTATTTAAAATAAGATGCATCTCAAATTTATAGGACTGTTTTTAGAAAAGAATATTTTATTAGCTATATAGAGATAATATCAAAATTCTTGCTAAATTTTTATCTATTGTTAAAATAATTTGTAATAGCAATATTCAATTCATTTTCACTCTCAATACCCACTATCACTCATCTCGTTAATATCACTGATCGTATTACTTTTATCTAAAGATTTGTATTTTAATGTTATCTTGGGACCATAAAACGCACTCCAATTTTAAGTGGATTTTTCTATGTGAAAAGGTACATTTTATGATCCGAAAAATGCAGTAATTATCTAATATTACACAAGTAGCTTTAAAAGTTTGCGATATAAAAATTCACCCAGACCCACTTATTACAAAATTAATGTCATGTTTTCGTACAGACCAAGTGGTTCTAAACTAAATTAGTTATACTAACTTAAAAACAACGCAAATACAATTTTAGTTTTATCAGTTATTGTTGGTTTTATTGCATTCAAAAATTCAGATTCTTAATGTCTTTTAACAAATTTGTATTGTGTTTTAACAAATTCAAAACTAATAGTATTACAACTAAAACATGAAACTAATTTTGAGAAAAGTGGGAAAGTGTGAATAAAACTTATCTTTGAATAAAAACATGCAATCTAAATAAAAAGGAATACACAGAATAAGGGCGTCAAATATTTACTTTTAGTTTGTAATTTAAATAACTTAGCTTACATTAATCTTTAACCTAAAAAAAAATAACCTTGTAATTTAAAATATTTTTTATTTATTGTATTTAAAAAAATATAATTTCGATTGTATATATTTATGATTTAAAATTTATTTTAAAACAATTTATTAAAATTAGATTTTTAATAAGTATATCATGAAATTAATCAAAAATTACACTTTTTTATAAATTTGAAACAGAAAAAATAAATTAACAACCAAAGCATACTTGATTTAATCGAAAAGAACAGTCTAATACAAAATTCTAATAAATATATCATGCACTTCTGACAGATGCACAATACCAACAAAAATTTCAAATTTTTCTTATTTAATTTATTTTGAAAATGTGAAGGTGATTGATTACAAATTATTAAAATAACAAACTAAAACTAATTGT
Organism: Clivina fossor; assembly: GCA_963966155.1. Taxonomy (NCBI): domain Eukaryota; kingdom Metazoa; phylum Arthropoda; class Insecta; order Coleoptera; family Carabidae; genus Clivina; species Clivina fossor. Next base: position 25,609,468 of record OZ014551.1, on the reverse strand, counting down.
AAAAGATAAATGAATGTGCGATAGTTTTCAACAACTACACGCCGTGTATTTTGTATACGGTAATTGTTTCCTAAGGTTACTATGATTTGAATGCATTTTACTTTTGTAAAAAAAAAAAAACAACCAAGATGAGTTACCTTGAAACTTGGTACAGACAGAAAAAAAAAACGCACTAGGTACCGTTAGCTATCGTAAAAACCATAATTCTGGTCTTTCTTTTTATGGTGATTCGGATTTTGTTATTTTGTTTTTAACACGATGATACATAAACAATTAATTAATAATGTGTTTTTTTTCTTATTTACTAATATCGATATAACTAGTTTTTGTTTAAACTATTTGTAAGAAATAGTTTATATAATGAGTTTTACTAATACATTTAATTATATTTACAGTTATAGTTAATTTAAGAATAACATATATTTACAAATATCTGTGTAGATCTAATGGTATGTTATCAATAATTAATTAATTAGATTATGTTTATAATATTTAAAAAAATTTTAACATATAATTTGAATTCGGCAACTCAGGCCATCAACCAGTAGATGCATTTAAGTTCCAAAGTAATTTGGACGATACACAAAAATCATCAATATCCATGCCTCAAGCTGGATTCAAACACACGTTTTAACAGCTCGATCATGCCGGCTGGATAATATTTAAAGTTAATAAATAATTTATTTTACTCTCTGCTTATACAATTTTATAATAAAATCTTAAATTTAAGTTTTTGATTTGTAATACATAAAAATAATTTTTTATTATCAATTTAGTAGATCAACATTTTATATAAACTGTTATTTAACAATAAATAAATATTTAAAAATTATTTGTAAATTGTGTTATATAGTCTGTTCTCGGATAGGTGCTATAAGAAGACAAGTCAAAAAAATCGATATTTTTAATTTAATTATAGAAACTAAAACGAATTTTATGTTTTTTTTTTATATTTACTTTTTTTTATTATAAGAAATTTAATATATAACATTTTATTATTTTTATAGTTTTTAAATATTTATATTGACTTTAATCTTCTTTTTGGTGTAATTTAGTTTAAGTCTTAAACTTTAAGATCAAATGAAATCAGTTTATCAAATTTGGTTAAAATCCAATAAAAAATTTGATCTGTTTGTCTCTTTTGTAACACCTATTCGGAAACACACTGTATATAAATCAAGGATTTTGGCGTGACACGGGTACACTTTCAATAATGTACATATATTAAAATTATATTATTTTCTATCATTTCAATTGGTAATAAAGAATTAAGAATATTGTTTCTAATAAATACGTAATTAGATAAGATATATCTACCAACTTTTGTCATACGTTATTGAATTTAACAAAAACAGAATATAAACAAATATCATGACAATATTAATATAAAATTAACTTTGCAAACCAATTAGAATAAAGATCTATACTTTGGACGTGAAGAAAAAACTGTAGAGAAATAAAACTTTTGAAACTGTATCTACCAGTAACACTAAATGGTAAGAAGAGATAAGAGTCAGTATTAGGAAGAGTGCAAAGTACAGTCAATGTAGCAAGCGTATTTTATTTTCTATGGCAATTGATCGAAATTAACACTTTGAAAGCTAACAATGATGTAATAATTAATTATGCATAATTTATATAATTTTTATTTTAAATTGTACCAAAATTACTATTTCGTCAAAACAAGAAATTCTTGTCTTAATTCAAGAAATCTTAAAATTACTTGATTTGTAAAACTTTAAATTGCCATGTGTTTGAACCACCCAAAGATATAACTAGACATAACCTAATTACTGTTACCCATACGCATGACAAATCATTACAAATCAAGAAATTACAAAATTTCTGGAATCCAGACAAGAATTTCTTGTCTTGAAACACTAGCCAAAATCAAGAAAAATTTAAATATTTTTTGTAATTCATATAACATAAAAAAACATTTGAAAATGTTTATTTACATTAAAACTGATAATTTGTTATATATATTGCCATATATTTCAATATTTTTTATTAATTAGAGTAAATTTTTGATAAAATTGATTAACATATAAATACAGAAAACAGGGTTATTCTACTGACTACAGCTCTAAATAATTATGTTTACTAAATAGATTTTCTATTTTTTATTATGGTATGCTACATTTTTTAGATATATATATATAGTACAAATATATATAAAGACAACAAAAAATACACATTACGGCTCGGTGAAACATGATTAAGAGTAAGGCAAGAAATCTTACCTAGTAAAAATTCTAATTCTAGTAAAATGCCGTAAAAGATAGGTTTAGATTCTGAAAGATTGTTGCATCAAAAACCACACAATAATAATAAATGCTTAGTACAGAAAAATACTTTTTTATTATTGTCTTGATTATCATAAAAGTCAACATTTTTGAAAACGATTAAAAAAAAATAATTAAAATTTTTATATATGTAATTATAAATGTCTAAAGCAATTAAATCTAATCGTGGCACAAGTTACACTTCCGAATCGAAAATAATCATATTACAATGAACCGATGCCAAGTGAGTGATCAATCAATTATAATCTAATATTATAGAGTTTAAAAATTGAAAGCATCTGGATGTGAAAAGAAGAATGCAAGCCAGCTGACTTGATACCGTCTCTCTTCTGTAACGAAAGCAGTAAGCATGGGACATATCACGTGAACGCCGGCACGTGATGAAAATTGAATTGAAAATACGCGACGCGCGTACACTCGTGATACGCTGGCGTCCCTTTGCCGATGTCAACGTCGCTGTCGCGGTACTCGAGTTATGTACTAGAGGTTCATTGATAATATTTTTCGATATCGTTATTTATATATGCTATGTGCAAACAAGATATAATATATTTCAAATAAAATAGTCGAAAACTACAAGATACATCATATACGACAAACTAGAAAAATATATTTAATTACATTAGATGAAATACATCCAACGTAATTATCCTAGTTAGTTATTTTTGTGTATAGCATGCTTGTGAAGCTAAAACTGTAAAGAATCTTAAGAATAAAATTAATTTATTTTTATAATATTAAAAGTAAATTTGAAGATAAATTAGTAATGTTTATAAAAATATAAAAATACAGTTATAAATATGCGTTGTATTAAAGTACAAAATAACTGCGCCGTAAATAGAATTATTATTGGTCGTCAAGCATGCCCTCCTACGATTGTCATCACCTTGAAAAACAGTTTGATTTTGTTAACGATAAACAACAGAAAATCAAGACAAAAAATATGTTGATAAACAACATTGGAAAAGAAATAGAATACAAAAGCAAAAAAGAGCTTTTATCGCGCCTACTTATTCTTATGTCTAGTGATTTGACGAGAAATATGGTAGTAACATGGGCGATTTATGTCTATCTTTATTGATACTGCATGGAAGCTTATATTTTTTGTTTTTTTTGTTTATTATTTGAAAAATATTTTAAAGATAGAATATTATTTATATTTACCTATATATTATTACATTTTATTTTGCTAAGATAAATAATTATAATATAAATAATAATAATAATCTGGACGCAACCATTTCTATAGGATCTAAGTTAACTTTTTTTAAAGTATTTACTGAATTCGAATTTTTACGAGATTAGATTTCTAGCATAACACCCAACCAAAATATATTAAGCACAACATGAATTTTGTCTATCTTGCTCCTGCATGCTTAACTTGTAAGCAGTGGTGTCATGTATAGAAAAAAAGGTGGCGGAACTCTATAATTGTTGATATTGGCTTACCCAATTAAATATTGAGTGTTAATTATTGCAAAAGCACACCATTTTAATTTTTTCTAATTTTTATTTTTTCATTTTTTTTAACTTAGCAATTCAGTTTATTTATCATTTAATTTAGCAATAACTTATCTTCAAATTTTATAGAAATGCTTGTCTTCAATGACAACATATTTAAAAATTTCATTTTTTTAATTAATTACATAAATAAACTTCTCAGTTCAAAATATGTTTTTAAAATTTTATATAGCCTAACAATTATAAAATAAGTAAAAAAAATATACTAAAAATAAAATAATGAATTGTCCATTTAAGAATTGAAAATGTTTTCTTTTTAATCACTTTATAAAATTTGTTTTCCTATAATGAACAAAACATTTAAAAGTAAAAAGAAATTTTTTTCTCAAATTATTAACAAAAATAATTTTGATATATTTTATATTTATGCTGCATAATAATCATTATAATAATATTAATGTATCAGGTACTCAAAAGTTTATTATCTATTATTTATGTATAAATTTAGCGTCCCATTCAATACATTTACGCACTATATATATATATATATATATATATATATATATATATATATATATATATATATATATATATATAGTATACGTGGTTACAAAAATAACGTTTAACAACCCGGGCATAAGCAAAGAGCTTGCACAGACTCACACACACTCATGCAAGTTAGAAGCGCGCTGATGTTGCCATAGCAACAATGAATGAAGATCCACGTGTATATGCTGCTGACGTCATCAAATATGCTGGGCTACCACCCCCACGCGCGCACTAATACAGAAACGACGCGACGCTTGTGGGACATTTGCCGTCCCCAGGCTAAAAAGCGAAACTCCAGCTGTGTATGTGCATAACCTGATCACAAATTCACTTTTCATTTTTATTCGGTTTATTTTTTTAACAAAAATTATTAATAATAAAAATTTAGTTAAAATAAGAAAGCTTTAGGATTAAGTTTTGTATAATTTTTAAAATTCGACGTTACAATATACTAAACGTATGTCATCATCAAGAAAATATATACAAATGACATGAATAATAAACAAATAAAACATAGAAACAAGTTACTAGATTAGAAAATTTATAAATTATGAATTAAAGGAAACCAAATTGCATTTATGTCTGATTCAAAAATCAGTTTATCCTGCAGAAGATGAATGTTGAGTTTCGTTGAATCGTCGATTATAAATAAATTTTAATACAGAACTTTAAAGCAGTTTATTTTATATAATGAGTTCTGAAAAATTTTTACTATGTTAAAAATATATGTTTATATAATACTTTTTCCATAAATATCCAATATGATAAAAAAATTGATTTAGGCTGTACTAAGTTGACGAATGTCGCCGATACACTTCTGAAAAAAAATAAATATTTTAATGTAAACATTAATCGCATTTTGATTAAAAATAAATCATATTCATTTAGAAATTAATTAAAAAAATCCAATTTATAAAAATGTCAAACTGTTTCTAGTAAATGCATAAACAAGGAAATAAAGCACAAACAAATGTCATGACAAACAGTCATGTGATACGAAATCACGTTTACAATATTCAATTTAGTATTTTATTTTAAAATGAAAGAGAAAACTATTTCAACGTCTTATTTATTACTGTTTTGTAGTCAATGCTTTTTCAGAATTTTCTTTAAACAAGATTAAAAACATATGGATAAACCCTTATAGATCACTTTGACATCACATAAATACTAAGAAATAGAAATAAAAATTTTAGGTTTTTTCTCGAAAAGTTGGCAACACTGTATAAAAATAAAATTAGATAATTTTTGTGGGCACTAAACGAATTTTTTGTAAAAAATTTATTAATCTTGGATAATTTTAGTATTTTTTTTTTCAAAAAAGTTGGTTTCACTATAAAACACTGAAAGTTAAATAATTTATATGGGAACTAATAGAATCTTTTGTAAAAATTTGATTAACTTCGGATAAATAGTAAAATCAGAACTAAATTTTAAAAATTTTAGTAATTTTTTCTCGGAATGTTGGCAATACTTAATAAAATTATATAATTTATCTGGGATGTATTTTGAAATGAATGAATTACACTTAAAATATTTTATTTGTATTATTACACAAAATATGTGCTAAGTCTCATTATTTTGATGAATTATTACAAATATTAATATGCAAGCTGTAGTTTTACATAATTTAAGATATTATACCAACAATATGTAATTCTACATTAAGTATGTGATGTAATTTGCAGAAAGTAAGCAATTTTACAAACTTATTAAGTCATTTTTACTTACTTTATGTGATTATTATTAATTATGCAAAAATTACAGAATTTTGAGAATACAGAATATTTAGAGTATAATGAAATTATAGATTTTTTTATAGTAAAATTTTATTACTATTTTTCAATAATTTCGCTATTATTTTGTGTATGTAATTAAAAGTTATTTCCAATAACATTAGTTATTTTATTTTTATGCAAATTAATCGAAATTAAATTGTTATTATAAATATAGTTCAGATGTATAATCAAAAAACTTCCGAGAGCGGACTATTACTGGACCAAAACCTATAATGTAAACGCTTGCATTTAAAAATTATAGAAGAATATTTTATCGAACCGTGACTGGGGCGAGACTTGACCGTTAATACGAACAAGAATAAGATAAATATACGACAAACTAGGAAAAAATATAAAATTATACTAGATGAATGCACTAAACGTAAACTTCTACTCTGGAATCGGATTTAATATGATTACATGAATGAAAAGTATTTATATTTTAAGCAAACATTAGAAATATCATCAAAAGATTTTTGTTTTGTGATAAATACAAATATATCTGTTGTCTGTATTTTAAAATACTAAACAGGAAAATAAAAATAATATATTGTTATTAATATTGGTTTATTAAAAACAAAAAACAAATATATGTTTTAAAATTTAAAATCAAGGTCCAAGGTCGGGCTTAATTTAATTTATTAATTATTATTATATTATTACATAATTTTGAAAATAGAACTTGTAAAAAAATTATAGGAAAAAATATCTGTATTTTGTACTTTTTTTAAAACAATATAAATGAATATGATATATAAATAAATAATACGAGTATATTCAAAATTATATGTAATAGAAGGTTATTTATTTATGGAATATGGAAATATTTTTTAGAATTATATTTCAAAATAATTTTGTATTAAATAATTCACTTCAAGGCAAAGGACTTTAACGCTCTTTTATCTAATAAAAGAATCAATGACGTTTAAAAATAAAAATTTTGATTTTCTTAAACAAATATATACAGTAAATACGTAGTAAGGTATAAATATTATATATGTGAGAAAATTTTAAATTCTTTTGTATTTTCCCAAACGAATTTCTGTAGTAAGTTTGTTATTATAGTTTGAAAATATAATAATTTATTCATATTGAAAAACTTTAATTCTTTTACGAGTTTCATACTATATGTAGATTTGATTAAATATCGTACGTTTGAAATTAACTATTTCATCATTTTTTTTTTCGTCAACGAAAAGTTGAAAAGTTGCCTCAGAAAGTTTTCAACTATTTACATTCTTTCTTTTCCAATATTTTTTCATCAGCTAGTCAATTGTTAAGAGATGGGATTTGTATGTACGCTGAAAAAAGATGAATTAACGCCATAATAGGACAATGTAACAATCGTTATTAAAATCACAACGTTACTTATTATGCACATTAAAATAATATATTAAATATCAATTTATAAAATAAAAGAAGATAACCTAACCTGCTGTCGTCGTCGTGTATTCATTACATCTGGCGTTAATTTGTATAACCTGATGTGCAAATAGCCTAAATTGTAATTTCTATTATCTGGCGTACATGGACATATTTAAATGTTCATTTATATGTATTCCATTGTTAAGAATTACAATTTATTAGACAAAACAATATTAGACACAAAGTAACACATGGTTTCTAATACAATAAAACACACAAATTAGTCATTAGTCAATTAGAAAATATGAAATACCTAATAACTAAATATGTCTAATAATGTTTTTAACTAATTGTAACTAACAGGTGTGCGACAAAGGAAAACTTCCACTATGAGAACTTTCTGAGGATACCATATGTAATAAATTTTATTTTGTTTGTAAGAATAAATATATTTTATTTATAATATATGAACTTACTTTTGCAATATATAGACTGACATAACTAGAAAATTTTCATAAATAAATAAGTCTATTTATGATACTTATTTATTTATTTTATTTTTTAAACGTTAGAGAATTTGCTAATCAGCTTAATAATTTTTTAACACATGCATCTTTGGAAGCACTACACCAATAAAATTGTTGTATTTGAAGAGTTATCAATCAATTACATTATTTGTATAATATTGTAAATCATTCATAGTTTAAAACATTTCTCGATAATTCAGGTTTGTAATGAATATTTTCTGCAATAAATGTTTATAATTGAAAGTATTCTTTACGGTAGAAATGAGTTTCTATTAAAATGTTGAATCAAAAGATATGTGAAGAAAGAATTTTTGTTACTCGCATTATAGCCTAATTTACATTGGCCGAATTAGTAGTAGAGTGAGTACTATTCCATTACTAGCACAATGTAAACACTTTGTGATAGTGAACGAATACTAAAGATAGTAATGGGTAGAGTAGGGTGGATAACACATGTAGAATAGTATATTCTACTTGCCCTTTCTCTACCACAATACTTATTTTACTCTACTGGAACACTATTAGAGTGAACAGATTTATGGCAGTAGAGCACAGTAATGGTAGAGTAGTAGAATGCAAGTCGGGTGTATTTTTTTATTTTTAATCAAAAGTTGTTAAGACTGTTTAATAAATGCCATTGTTAATTAATATTTTATTTTAATATGTACAAAATGAAGTGGACGGAATTTGAACTAATTTTAAACTAAACTATTCTTTACTAAACTACTAGCTTTGAGTATATAAACAGTTACTCTACCAAAATTAGTATAATAGAATGATTTGGAGAAAATATATGTTAGTATACTCTACTAATGTAACCTAAGATTATGAGTTCTGTTTACCCCACATTGATTTTTGGTGAATGAACCTTTATAATTTTAATCATAGAATATTGAGTTACTTTCCCAAATGTTATAATCGTGTTTGTTGATTTCGACTTAATAGTCACGCAAATCTTAAATAATTTCTACATCATTTATAAAGAAATGATTTTTTTACATTTTTGAATATCTCTATAGCTTTAACACCAGTACATTAATTATTGGTAATCCTGAATATTTTAATTTACAATTAATTCTATACTTTATCTTAACAACTAGTTATATACATTAACAAAACATTATGTACATGTTATGAAATGGAAAAAAATTGTAAGTATAAGTACTAACTTTTACTTAATTTAATATTTGATTATCCTAATTTAATATACACTTCTTATAGTCAAGTTATACAAGTTTGTAAAAAAAGTTTAATTTTTAATTTTAATCTAATCGAGTATCAAATTTATATAACTTAACATATACTTTTAAAGTCAAACAATTTATCATTTTATTGCGACTAAAGTGCAATATTTCATACTTTTAAACTGGTAATTTTAAATTAGGTTCTTTTAAGCTAGGTTTTTAGGTGTGCTAGCTCATTTATTTAGTCCTGCTCTTGTTTTGAAACTCATATTTGTTAAAAAAAATATGAGCTAAAACACATGTTAACTTAATAAAAACCTGTTTTTCTGTATTTATTATTTCGAAAATTAACTCCATTTTATCAAAATGCTCGTTTTTGATATAAAATTGACACATAACTAAATATGCAAAACTGTTTGTTCTGTAGTATAAAATTCGCATTATTTAAAAATATTTTGTATCCTAAAAAATATTTAAAATAATATTAAAATAATAAAAATTAAAATATATATAACTTCTGACCTTTTTAAATATGATCAAACTAAAAAATGCATAACAATAATAAGCAAACAACTAAAGTTAATAATGCAAACTATGTTTCTTGCAATTAATTATTAAATAAATTATATACTTTAGTAATTTAAATATCGGAACATCTGTGAATAACTCAAACGAAAGTGATATTATAGAATTGGGCGGCTAATTACTTCAATATGTTTATCAACAATAATATTAAATTAATTTTACTATTTAATTTGGCAAATTATTACAACAACTCATGTTCATAACAATATTTTAGAATTAATACAAAATAAAAATATCAATTTAAAGATGTCACGTTTATATTTAGAACATTTTTTAAAATAATATATGTGCATAGTAAATAAATTACATAAATTTATTTAATTATTTGCAAATGAAATTTTATTTATATATTATATTTATTGTAAATTTGCATGCAATTTTATTTAAGGACTTTTGTCAAAAATCTTGATTCATATGTTTAAAAAAAGTTGAGATAAAATATTCTTTAACTACATGAATTTTTCATTAAAAATAAAATATAAAAAAAAATATTCATAATGGCTGGTATTACAAACTCGGGTTTTGAGTATTTTAACTTATTTGTTTTTTCCTGGTCTTATGACAATTATGACAGGTACTAGTTAAAAACAATTTTATAATACAAGGCAATAAGTTTTCAGTTATTATATAGCGTATTCTATGTAAGCATTTACAGTAGTTTTTGATAATTTAATATATACAGAATGTCTAAAGTAAGAACAATAATATAAATATTTACGAAATTGTACTGATCTTTTAATAATTACAATTTTGTAAAATTGTATATTTTATATTTATTGGTACCTAATGCGATCAATTATTATATTATACAGATATTTGCTAAAAATAATACTTCTTTATTTCAAATATAGAATATGGCATTGCGCAATAATTATACGCATACATGATACTGTTCCGCAAATTAAGAAGAAAAGTGTTGCTGTCTTACTTAATTATTGTAATATTAATTATTAAATTTGTTTCTAAGCATTCTAAGCATTGGAGAGAATAAATGCAATTTAAAAACATACTTTTATACATACATACATAAACTCTTTCCATTAACACGGAATTTATTTCCTTCAATCGTTCCTATTTAAACAAATAACTTTTGCTTCATCCAGGTTTATGATACATCTAAAACTCAATAATTGCTTGAAATGAAGCACTATAACCTACTATGCAAGAATTGCAAAAATATTTCCCAGATAAAGCTGAGACATACTTCACTTTATATATGAGTTTGTCAGCTGAGAATAGTTACGCATGTCGTACGAAAACGTACACTTACTATTGCGTAATGCCATATTTTAGTGGCGTAGACTATAGTTATAACTTTTTTTTTTAATTTTAAACAGAACACTATATCTTTATATGAGTTTGAAAATGTTTTTTTAATAACATTTGATTTTATCAATGGAATTCTAATTAAAAATTAATACTTTTTGAGTTGTTTTTTTTTATAGTAGGCCATAACGAATAAACTTGTTAAGTTGAAATTTTGACTGTTTCAATAAAATCGATAAATATATATATATATATATATATATATATATATATATATATAAATATATATAAACTTTAATTTCGTATTAAATAATAATGCACTATACATAAATGATAGATTTGCCGAATTCAGCACCGTGCATAATAAAATCGACATGAAACAAGAACAGCTTTACATTTAAAATGAGACAACACTCTCGACCATGTAGAGAGAGAGAAAGTAAGAGAGAGGCGCTTTAGGGGAGAGAGAGAATCGCCGCGACGCTATAAGAGAGCCGGTAGCGAGAGCTAATATGTCAAACAAGGATAGATAATTATGAAATGAAATAAATGAAAAAGAGATAGCTAGTTTTACAGGTGGAAATGTGAAGGCGTCTCTCGTTAGTTATTTATATCATCTCGGCACGCTTTCGTAATAGCTATGACGACAATAGTGACGTCATCAACAGCATCATCCTTTTTGCGGTGAGTGACGTCATCGTTACACGCATTGATTCGTTACGTCATTGATTAGCTGTATCTTTGTCCAACGAATGTATGTAGAACAGGTAGATTCGGATGTTTCGCTTACTCTCATTGCATTAAATATGAAATGTGTGTGTATATATATTTCCGCCTACACTTATAAAACTTTGAAAGTGAATATTTTGGCAAATTACTGCAAATTTATTTAGGGAGGGTTATTAAAATATTATTGGTTCTGGCAGATAGCTATGTTTCAAATTAGTATGATTTTATATTGCGCTTTTTATTAACTAGTCAAATATTTTTAGGTTAATTTTTTTAACTATTTTCATTTGTGAAGTAATTGTTACTGTAATAGATTTATGCATTTATACTCAATTTAATTTTAGGTTATGTAAATATAGTATTTATATTGTTCGGTTAGATGAAAACGTTGTTATTGTTTGTTATTAAAATTTACAAAATATTTTTCTAAAAGTTTATATACTATTGTGTGAAATTTGGAAAACGAAATATAAGAGTTTTATTAAAATAGTCAAAATTAAATTAAACAATTATGAAATTAATAAAATTTTAAACAATTATACATAAAGAAAAAACAATTATTATAGTTTTACAATTTTCAATATTTCTAAGAATGTGTTGACTGGTTCAAAAATTTAATTGACTATTTATTTTAGATAAAATATCTAATTCACATTTAGCAATTACATATGTTGTATAAATTAATTATGAGAGTTGTGTGATTTTTTGTTCTATCATCTTCTGAAATTAAAAAGGTCTACAGACAAATTATAGTACAAGTTGTACTTCAATTTGTACAAACAATTGGAAAAGCATATCGAGACAATTAGTTACCCACAGACAACTTAGGTACTACAGGTTAAATTACAGCCATACACACGTTGCAATTATCGTTCAAATAGTTGCATCAAGTAAAATTATACAACTTGTACGATAAATTTTATCATCTGTGAGTCGTTTAACGTATCAGTTTACCAAATACCCAGCATTTAATATAGTTTAAAAAATTTACAAACTAGAAGATTATATTTTGATTAATAATTTAGTATTAGATGAAAAAAAAATGGAAAAGAAAAGATACTAGAAAAAAATAATTATTAATCAAAAAAAAATAAAGTATGCAAACTATCTGAGGCCACTTCACATTAAAAATATTATATAAAAGTAATTATATATACATATATTAAAATAGCAAGCACTTCAAGATAAATATTTTCTAATTAATCTTAATCTGAACAATGTACATTAGTAAAATTCCGTAGGTAAAACGTCCTGAATAAGAAAATCAAATTATCATTCTAACTATAGAAAATACAAGAATACATTTGTATTATTTATCATAATAATTGTATGACAGATCGCTGCTGTCAATCCAAATAGCATGAATATTTATTATGTAAACACTTTGTAATCTACAAATATAATTTATAAGTAGTATTTTAAAACAGAAGCATAAGTACTCGTTGTCCAGTGATAGTCTCTCTAATTGACAAGCCAACGATTGTCAACTCAAGTTTATTATATTTATAAAACAAGAATTCCTTCTATATTGCAACAGTAATATTTTTATATAAAAAATATTCGGGTCTATTCTGTAACATTACTGTTAAAATTAACAATATGTTAAAATAAATGTTGCAGGATTTTGTAAAGTATTAGAACAATAATTATCTTACATAACATTGTAAACATTTTAGTTGATTCTGAAAATTTTGTTTTAACTTATATTTAATTTTAAACAATTTTTTTACAGAATAGACTCGATTATCTTAAATAAAACAAATATCAATTTTATATACATATCTATAAAACAAAACGTTTTTATTTTTATTACGAAAACACAATTTTTAATTACAATTACTTTTATCAAATTTTTAATGATGCAAAATAATATCCATTGTTTCAATTTTGTGCTGAAATTATATAACTTGATTTAAGATATCTAGAAACTCGGATAAGGGTTAACTATGAAACTCAATATCAAGGACATGTACGTTCCACGTAAGAAATATAAAAATTGTAAGTAGTTATTAAGTCTTTATTTCCCAGTGGTTGGACAACAACATTCGACATTTAAAAATTTATAAGTGTGTTTTTAATTCGGTCATTGACAGACACGTCATCTTATAAACGCGATTAACCCCTTCTATGTTTTACAAACTTTATTTCTCACAAATCTAGTTTTATTTCACACGGCTATATTACGAAGTTTTTAATCAAATGCTATTAGAAATGCATAAAAATATATAGTATAAATAATATTGTTAATAATTGTAAAATATTTTACTATTTATGTTTAAATATTTTTACATTAGGGATGATTTTAATGTTCATATACCAAAAATTTTAAAATGTGTACTAAAAATTTTTATTGTGCATATCATTTATAACTAAACTTTTTTTGAAAAATTATGATAATGTTATTGTTACAAATCTAATAAACCTGAGAATGGTTCAACTAATCAGCTCTTATTTGCAAATGTATATATCAATTGAAAAAATAAAAATATGCTAATAATCTAATAAGTATGTATTTATTAAATTATTATCATATTTATATCAATAACATTACGACTAAAATATAACACTAATTTCGAGATAAGTAGGCTAGCAGGAATGAATCTTTATACTATAAAAAAGGTTTCAGTAGAAATTTCAAACATTATTATTAATTAAATTGGAAAATAGTCGACTGGTAATATTTAATAAATAATAATTAGTAATAGACGGAATTCAGTCAGTTATATATTTTTTATTATCTTTTAAGACAACGTTTTGGCAATCACTATTGCCTTCTTCAGGGCTTTACTTGCTAAATTGAAATTTTGATTGTTTCCACAAAATCGATATATATATATTTGTATTTATTTTAGAGCCCTGAAGAAGGCAATAGTAATTGCCGAAATGTCCATCTATTACTAATTATTTATTATTTTTAATACCAATATTTTTTTGTTCAAAAATATTTGTACTTTATTTTTAATTTTTGGTCTATCAAAAATTTGTAATACATTTCAGGAAATAAATAATTGAAACAGAAGCGCTCTGTATAGAAAGAGTTTTGTGGGAAACCACGATTTTATAGTTAACCATGATTTGCCCTCTCATAGTAATAATAATAATATTATAGATTATGTTTTTTTTATTACAAAGTTTGTTGTAGATTTTATTGTGTGAAATAAATAAGTTGGTGAATTTTATCCAACTTTCTTTCGTCACGAATTATTTGATTTTTGGTCAGATACAAAATAGAAAGTTTCCCGAAATGGATTTGTAACCTTACTGCTGATTAGAAGATTATCATTTTTTTCATACTTCCTTATTATTATTATTGTTATGATACTTATTGAACTTTGTTTAAAATAAATAATAACGTTCTTACATAGTTTTACTTTTAATAATGCTTCAAAGTAGATGTTACTGGAATAAAGTTAAAATAATTGGCAAATGCATTCGTTATATTTGCAATATTACTAAAAATTGTAATTTTATATTAAATAATGCACATTAATAGTATAAAATTACTCTAAGAGTGCAACTAAAAATGGAACTGGCCATAAATTGTATATGTTGCAATAATATTAAATAATATATTTTTTGCAAAATTACTAGCATTTTTTTTAAATACATTTTTTTTTAATTTTAATTTTTATAAACATAAAAATATAAACAATTTTTTCACCTAATCTATTTTGCATTTACCTTTTTTAAAAAAACAATTTTGTAAATTTTTTTATCGGAATAAAATAGTTTGTCAACCCTAAAATTAGTTTTATTTATATTTGAGCTGTCTGGGCATAATATATACCTTTTTAATATTTTTTAATATTTTATATCCGTGAATAAATTGTATAAAATATTGCTAATTACATTTTAAGTTAACTAATTCGTTAACTTGTCAAGTGATCAATCAATGAAGTACTTTGATGACAGTTGACAATCTAATTGTTAAAGTTTGCGATGTTTTATGCATCTCTGATTCTATATCTCTCTGTTATCTCTACTTTTAGATATATTTACAAATTTATTTAGAAATCTTTATGACACTAATGTAGCTACGTATAATGAGTAAATATATGTACATAGGTACATATATTTACTCTTTTAGTTATGCGGGTTGATTCATTCAATAATACATATCATATTATGTGAGTTGATTAATTATTCTATTATAAATTGATATGTCAAAATAAAACGGCTTTATGATATAGGTAGTTTTGTATTAATTTGTATTAATAATCAACATTCTGACGTACTCCACGTATATCATCAGAAAAATTTACACAAATGTAATTTTTTTAAATGATGATGTACGTGGAGTACGTCGAAACGTCGATTATTAATAAAAATTAATACAGAAATATATCATAAAGTCGTTTTATTTTAATATAATGAGTTCTGAAAGATTTTTTTTTTTTTTTGATATGTCAAAATAATATTTTCTAGTCATACATACAATATTAATATTTATTTTTGTTACCAATAAATTTTATAATTAAATTATCTTGTATTAAAATAGCGATTAAATTGAATGTATTTTAAATTTTAGTTTTTTTTTGCGCAATAACTTTATAATTTTTTTTATAAGAAACACATTAAGAAAAAATTACAAAAAAGACATCCCATGGAAAATTGTTTCAACTAATCAGCTATCATTTTTAAATATAAACAGTTATTGTAAATACAAAAGAAAATAGGAAAATCTGCAGTTTTTAATAAGTATAAATAAAATTGAACAAAACGTTTATATACTAGTATGTTTTACAAACATTCACAATCATGCTATATACTCAAAAGATTGTGGCACAAACTTTTTCCACTATCCCGAAATTAGTTTTACTGTTGAAAAATATGCTAATAATACATGGTCATATTTTGTATTACGAGTATTCTATAAGCTCTGTAGTACTATAGAATCGTTGGTCTTTTTTAATAAATAAAAAATTTTTTCTGTAAAAAATAAGATTTATAACAGAATACTAGGCCCTTTCGTACAGTAAATTACCACATTACTCTAAATTAAATTCTAATAATACATCTTAATTAATATATTTAGAATCAATAAAACATAGATAATGAGAAAAATGCAATAGAATATGTGTTTCTTATACTAGTATCAAAGAACTTATTAGATTGTGAAAATTACTGATAAAATAATTTTGTATAGTGAAGAATAGAATAAAGAAGTGTGGGCTGTATGGGACGGGGGTGAAAATATAGAGGAGAAGGACAGCGAAGGTGGGGTTAGTTAGAAGGGTGTATAAATAGTTTACCGGCATTAGATTAATTCAGCAACCTTGCCTCCTAATCGATTTTCAGCAAACATTCGCGAAATCGCTTCAGTTACAGCTCTCATTATACTTGGAAAGCCTTTGCTGTTTACACATACACATATTAAGTTATGTACATATATTAAATAACAAACAGTATTTAAATTAAAATAGATTTATTTTTATGCAAAAAAATATATAGATTATTTTATTCGAAAATTCAATGCTAGATTTTGCATGACAGAATTTTAATTTTTCAAAAATTTAATATGCTTTAACACATCTTGTGTTTACTGTTTTAACAGTTTTATGAATAAACACTTTACGGCCCGGTTGCACAATACACGTTTCAACGAATTTTTACACTAAATTTTAATCATTTTAATTTTTCTTTTCTACATTATTATATCTGTTATTTTTTATTAATGTTACCGTTAGCAATGCATACAAATTATTCATTTTGACATATAACTCCGTTTATTTGAAGATTAAATTTGAATTATCACGTTAAACAACGATATACGCATGTGCGTATGCAGAATTATACATCAAATTATGTACAAATGACAAACAGCACATAAAATTCTTTGCTTAAAAATTCATAAAATTATATGCATTTTTTCTATGCATTATTTTATATAAAATTATGTATCATGTCAAATGGCCTTAAGATAATGCTTTTTGTCAGCTTTAGTGTTAAAGTTTAAAAAATCGGCCTTAGTTTAATAAATTTAAAGTTTAACTGATGATTGAGAAAATAAACCAAAAAATTTAAAATTAATGAAATTGTAAATAAAGAATAAGGAATACGAAGTAAAAATGTGCAAAAATTATTATTTTAAATTAGCATTTAGCATTTTTTTTAATTAAATAACAGTGTAATATATAAGAAATGCTAATATATTAATATTTGCTTAAAATATTAATTAGTAAATGTCATCTTAAATGAAGATGATGAAATAAAACTGAAATTTTAAACAGACTCAACATAACATAAACAGACATAACAACCACAACTTGAGCACAAACAATAATTCTCCATATCAAAACAAAGAAAAAGTTTTCTAGTTCAGTTCAAAATTGATGACGTGTTGCATATACAATTAAAATATAAACTGACGTATTAGTTTTTGATTGGTATATAACTTTTTAGATCAAGAAGGGGTTAAGAAAATTAGTAATGCGTTTTATGTATAATTAAAACTGAAATTATGATGATGAAATATCAAAATACTTGAAATAAATATAAGAATTATATTTTTGTTAATAAATTCATTTTTTTTTAATTACTAATATTATTAGAAACTTGATATCGTACAAAATAATTAAAAATATAGTTACATTTTAATTTTTGTATCATTACTTAATGCGAGCAGTCAAATAATTGACCAATTTAACTAAATTTATTATAAGAAATGAAATTTATCTGACATTAATTTACAAGTTTGTTAATAATAGTGGTATTATTTAAAGATCAGGTAATGATTGTTATTACTTATAAGAATGAAATCAGCGACCCGAGACATAAGTGAATCTTGTAATATGAGTAAAATATTATAATTTTTTTACGGCTATACAATAGAAAATTGCACTTTTCAATTGACATAAATGATATTTGAAAATAATTATAATATGAAAATTATTCGGTACTGAGAAATAAACCTATGGAATTGGGCAGTAATGATTAAGCGCATATTATTTAACACATGAAAAAAAAATGTTACCTACAAAGTATTTTCTATATTGCCTAGTTTCTATGTTAATTGCTTATATTAAATTCATAAACAAACATAATGTATATTGCACCTCCAATAGAAAAATGACACCTGTGTCAAATTTTTAATATTTTATTTCACTAAAAAATTATAATAATATACCTATAAACATAGTAACGAATCTTTCAGAACTCATTATATTAAAATTTAAAAAATAGATATAAGTTCTGTATAACATCAATCACTGTGAAGGCACTGATTTAAATAAAATTTTGTTTCTTTTAATTAATAATTTATAAATTTTATCTAGTAACTGTCTAGTTTATGTCATTTGTATATTTTTTCTTGATGATGATATACGTGCAGTATATTAAAATGTCGAATTTAAATTAAAAATTATGCAGAACGTAAATTTAATGCTTTTTTATTTTAATAATAATATATCTTTACAGTAGTAACTAAAATAATTAATTATAATTACGTTTTTACATTGATGTTAATTAATAATTGAATATTAAAATACTTTCTTTGATATTACAAAAATTGAGCATAAATGTATTTTTATTAAATTTTTTAATAATTTAAATTTAAAATTCTATGAATACATTAAAAGTGAATCGAAAATACTTGTCAATTTTAAAGAACATTTTTATCTTTTTTTATACATATATTTATAAAACACGTGGAAAATACATCTATATAGTTGCACATTTCAATTAACCCATCTCTCTCCCGCACTCCTACAATCCAATTCATTTTATTCTCGCTCTTTATCGCACCAACACAATCAAATCCACTCATCCGTATAATATGCCTTTGCCCGTCCCACCCCCATCCCTTCCATGTTTATCGATCGATTCGCTAATGACGTCACACCCGTTGTCTTCCCTTTGCGTCTCGACGCCGCGCGTCTATAATTGTCAGCCGATTATAGAATCGTTGGCGGGCAGCGGATGGATGGTGCGGTGCGGTAACCGGATGTCCGGACGCGTAACGATCGGCTGTGACGTCATATTGACGTCACGAGCGTGACGTCCCGACGCCGCCAGCTGATCGATGTGACGCCTCGACCTACCTGATACCGTCACTTGCTTCGTAACAGTTCACACGCGCGGTATTACAGCTGCGATAGGGCTCCGCGGCTGAACAAAATTTCAAGATATCCTAAGTGAATTTGAATACTGAAATTGCTACGAAAACATATAAGTAAGCGTGTTAAATTTAGATTAATATTACATCGTTTAAGGCTGAACACAAACTAATAATTCTGCAATAATTTAGTGAGAATCTAGTTTAGTAAATTTCGTGAAAATTTACTATTATTCTATCTGTCTACTTGTTAAAATAGTATACGATTATAAATTTAAATATTCGTGATTTTGTTATCGTGAAATATATTCTGCCGGTCAGAATATATTTTGAAATATTAAAAGCAATTTTAGGAAAGTGTTTTAACAGAATTTGCAATTAGTACCGAAGAAAAAGAAGTACTTAAACCTAAGCATAGAAACCAAGAAGGTGAGCAAACTATATCAAATTTGATTTTGTTTATAATTTTAAGTTGTACACGATTTAAAGGTAATTTTAATTTTATAGTAAACAAAATAAATAAAAAACTAGTTTATCTATTAAAATTGATTGTCAAAAATAAGTACCCGCGTATTTACAGCTACTTTTGAAATTGATTTTAGTTAAAAGTGCTTTTTAACATTTATCTGATATTTCTGAATTACAACAAAACTATAAAGAGATAGATCTCTGAATGTCCAACAAACAATTTAAACCGCTTTTAATTGAAACCACTTTTAAGCAGTGTTTAAAAACCAACATATATCACTAAATAAGTAGTGTAAAATTAATAAAATAATAATTAATTAAATTTTATATAATAAAAAATAATTTGACTAAATTTTTCACAAATATTTGAAATAAAAAATATCAAATTGATTTAATTCACAGTATTAATAATAAATGGCATTCATTTTAATAATATACATATGTAATGTTAGTGTAACTAATCGTTAATAACTTTTAATAATTAATATTTCTATGCATAGTTTCTTTTTAATTATTATAATTATAAAATACTAAGGACATTTTATTTAAAAATTGTTTTCAACTCTCATGAACCAATAATAATAATTATTCGAAATATGAACACCACCATATTTAATAATCAACACTGCGATCGTCAGTTATTTTAGAATTTTAACGGTTATTTAAAATTAGAAACTAGAAGTAGCAAAACTGTTGTCTTCTTGTGTGTAAAAGCACGTCATAAGAAATGACAAACGAGCCATGTTGGAGTGATTGCATAAAACATCCGCGACATTCGCAGTATCCACGTTAGCAACTACATATATTTTAACATTGTTAATCACTGTTTTCTTGGCCGGGATGAAAGACGCACACGGGGACATATTTAAAAGACATGTGACGATCGTTGTAATACAAGGCCTGCTTGAATTGTTCACACTATGGTGTGCTGCAGAGAATGACAAGAAAGCTATAACTTATCCTGCTGTATGTGGCCGTTGTTGTCAAGTGGACATGTAGATTTTTATTGCGCATGTGCGTTACAAGCTTATAATCGACAAGTGATACTGCGCATGCGTGGCCTACTTTAATGTAAAACCCCGACCTTACTTTATATACAATAATTGTGTGTGTGAAAAAATCGAAAGCTGTTTTCTGAATCAGTGAAAAATAGTTTTTTTTTTGTTTTACGCGCGAAGTTTGAAAATATTAATTTTTTAATTTTATTTATGAGACATTTTTTAATGTTTTTAATTCTAAATAATTTTTAATGTAAATTTGAAATACAAAATATAAATAATTATAAGGTTTATTTACAGACGTAGCTAAATAGGTTTGGATATACCGGTTGATTGCAGAATTAGGGCCACTCTAAATAAGTTTTCTATTAATGTACATAAATACATACATGTATACACAATCACGCCATATACCCGAAGGGTATGGCACAAACTCTTTCCACTATTCCGAAATTAGTTTTCTCCAGATATTCCTATACAGACAAGCAACTTTAGCTTCATTCATATTCATGATATCTTTCATGCATGCTCTTCTATTCTTACTACTTGAGAACATTCACTCACTCAAAACACTCTTAATCATACCACTCCATCTACTCATCGGACGTCCACGCAAACGTACTCGTATACATTCAAACTTATTCACATATATTCTTTTAACCAAACGTTTATTAGACATTCGCTCAAGATGACCGAACCATCTTAATTGACTAACACCAAACTTTTACAACAATATTTTTTTCAGTTTTGCACTCATCATACACTAATCTATTTCGTACCCGATTTTTTCTACGTAGAAAATTTATTTCCACAGCATTTATTTTTCTTTTATACTATTTCAGCCAAACCAAATTTTCACTACCATAGACACAAAAACAGCATTGTATAATTAAAATATAATAAAATATTGTTAAAATAAAACAGCTTTAGGATATAGTTCTGTATTAATTTCTATTAATAATCGACGTTTCGACGTATTCAAGAAAAATTACACAAATGACATTACCACAAAATAATATTAACTTTTTGTATTTTAAATGAAACATCCTGTATTATTTTACATACGTCTAGTCAGTTAATCATTTAGTCATGCTGTTAACTGACAATTCGTTTACCAATATTTTATGCACATGGCTCTCAATGTATAATAGAAAAATATACCTATATGTCTCTATTGAAAAACTATATAACTACAAAATCTAAAATAAAAATAATAATAATAATTTATAATTTATAGTATGTTTAAGACAATAAAATCGTACACATGTACATAATCTACAGGGTGTCCACAAACATAAATAACAAACAACTTTATCTATACGTATTACAATATATCCCATTACTTCAGTCCCTTTTTATAGTAGTATATCTGTCAAATAAATATGAAATTTACAACTTCGGTAAATAGATTTCTCAATGTCGCATTGATATAGTGTATTGTTAAAATATAATAATAAATTTATAATGTAATAAAACGTATCACTATTGCTATGGTTGCACTACACGAATGTTTGTGTATGTGTATATGTATAAAAACATCTCTACAGGTAATAACAAATTGATTGATTGCAAATTAAAAAGTTCCTGGTTTTGATAGCTAATAATTCTGATTATTTTAACGGTTTATATATAATTGAAAATTAAAAAAAAAATTATTTAACTGATTATCATTTGTCGTAGAAAATAAATTGAATGAAGAGGATGTTACTGTCAGCTGTTCACATGTTGCTATAACTCGTAACTTATAATATTTGACATGTTGTCAATTATGAAAATGAATTTTATTTAGAAAAGTAAATGTAATTTTGAAATGGTATAATTTGCAACATATGTAAAGGTATTTTTTTACTAATTAATAATGATTGTATGTTACTTAAAAATGAACTGTCCAGTGTGATAAAATAATACATTTTTAGTTTTGGAAAAAAAAATATGTTTATAAAATTATATATTAATATTGACATTTTATATTAACATATAACGGTAGATTGAGATTTTATATACCAAGTGTCTCATATACTCAGACTTGTATGGAAATCTTAAAAATTGTAAGAGATACGTACGATTTTAATTAAATAAAACATAGTGTTTCATTCATAGTTTATTCTAGATAATAGCAAAAACCTAAAATATATCGATCATAGTTTTTTTTTTCAACTATCTTATTTTAATTTTAAATTTTTTATATTAATTTTAGGGTCGTGGGTAACTTTTTTAACTGTTGTTTTTGAATTATAAGTACTAACTTTTAATTGTCTAATTAATAGTCACTACACAGTACACAGTAATAAATTTGTAGACATCTGATGAATCTGTTTCCATAAGAATGTAAGAGCATGTATGAGAGATATAATAATGTGGATGAAGCAAAATTTGCTTGTTTGGATAAAGTAATTTCTGCTTGAATGTAAAAAATTTGTTCCGCATCCTTATGGGTATGTATATTTTGAAAGATAATAGTATTTATTACAATGAAGCACAGACTGATACTAATTTCTCAGGAGTATAAAAATTCATACGAGTGGAAAATAGACATTTTGTGCGAGTTTTACACTATACTTTTTCTACGACTATACAATACGAAATTTTAGCAGAAACGCTGATTCATCAGATATCTCAAATGCAATATTTTTTCTACGACTTTATATCTATTACACAAATTTTTATTTTATTTATTAACAATATTAAATGTAAAATTATTACAACTACTAAACATTATTTTTTTTATATCCTACATAATTCATTATCATTAAATAAAAGAAAACATTTTAAATTATGTTATTTCAATAATTTTTGTGTCAAACGAAAGGTGACCTTATGTCGACTAGTTTTATCTAGCCCTAGTGGTGAAATTGCACACTACGCATTGTCATAGCAACTTGTTACATCACATAAATCAACAAAACTACAATAAATATACTACAATATGTATATTGTAGTACAGATTTACGGGTAATATTGCATAATGAACCAATGATAGATTCATAAGTGACAAATTTCAGTATAGTAGAAAAAAATCATTCATCACTATGCCAAATTTTTATATTTTTAATTTATATATGTACCATGAATTAATTATAATAGATCACAATAAAACTTTTTTTTTAATAATATTATATAAAAATTTTGTTAAAAAAAAAACTGATCGTAAAAGTATGAAAGTGAAATTTTCATCGATAAATGTAAAATAATATAGAAAATTTCCAACTATTTGATTACAAAATTTGACCATGATTTCAAGTATTAAATTTCCTATAAAATGATCAAATATCTATAGCTCCGTTGTCATGGAAACAAAGGTAGCGGTTTTTTCAATTCCAGTTCGGTAGGCGAAAGTAAAAAATAAATTCGCTTAACCTACATTTTTTTTCACAAGTTACTTAAGACCCGTCAATTTTTTTTTTAATTTCTTATTAGTACAATATTTCTTTATGTTCCTTCTAATTTAATAACGTGAAATTTTTATCAATTTTTGTCTAATTATATCTATTGAGTGATACGGTTAACACGAAAAATACTAGTAATAAAATTTAATATGTGAATAAAAAAAGAGTGTTAATAGATTTTTAGGCAAATGTTACTACGAAATTACCAATCAATAACGGCGATACCAAATGACGTAATTTAGTGAATTTTTAATTCTGTTTTATTTATTTATTTATTTATTTACATATTAACATATTTTTTACATTTACAAATAAATTACTTATTATAATAAACTATTTGTAATATTAGAATGCAAAATTTTATAATGATATCATATTGTAAAATGACGCCGTTTTTACAAAAAAAAAATAGAATTTGCTACATTGTTGATTATTATTTATAACTTTTATAAGAAAATAAATTTCGCATTTTAATTTTATTTTATAGATAAATTATATTTTTTGTTTATAACAACAAAAGAATTTATTATTATTTATTGAATAATAATTCCTTTACAAAAAAAAATATATTTTTAAAATTTGGAATAATTCTTATTAAAATTTATTTTTATCACTTAAAGGCGGCTTTATCATTGAGCTATTAGAGGTATAAATTTATCCTAACAACTATACCTTCGATAAATACGTTTGGCTTTTACAATGCATTTTTAAATATTAGATAGTTATATCAGGAAAACGATTATTCTGCTTAGGTTGGTAGTAAAACAATCAAATTGCACTAATGCTACTAATATTTCATTACCTTTTCAACTAAAATTTGCGCATCTTTTTCGTTTATTCATTTTTAATCTCATTTTAGAAACAATTTAAATGATTAATATAAAAAATTTGACATTTACCAAAATTTTATTTGTAAAGATGTTATTTAAGAACTAGCAGCTAATGAAAACAAGGATAAAGTTTTTTTTGAGATTTATAAGACCTATTATCAAAGGTATAAAAAATACTGATGTCATATATCATAGTTTATCCTAAAATAAAACTACTATAAGTTAAAGTTCTGTATAAATATTTATTTAAAATCGACTTTTCGACGAAACTCAACGCTCGTCGTCATTAGGATAAAAAATACTAATGACATTAAAGTAAATAACAACATAGAAACAAGTTACTAGGTAACATATAAGTAACTAAATCATAAAAATTACAAATTTATAATTAATGGAAGACAAATTTTATTTAAGTCAGTGCTTTTACAGTGATTTATTTTCTTTATAAATCTCTATTGTTTCTCTTATCAATCTGCTGCTAATATTGATTGGTTTAGCAATTATTAATGTATTAACAAATCTTTATTTCTAACGCATGTTCAGCAATTTCAGATTTATCTGGATGATTTAGACGAATTGACCTTTTATGTTCTGTCAATCTAGTAGAAACAGTCTGCCCAATATAAACCTTACTGCATTCACAATGTGTTCTATATACATGCGTTGCAGTTTCATGTTTGGAAAACAAGAAACTTTAATATTTCTATAATTTATCTTATCCGAGGTTTATCCGACGTTTATAAAATACTATTTTAAAATTTATATCTGGTATAACACTATTTATTTAATAATTGTAAAAGCGGCCGTTAATTAATATTTATCGGATATGAGTATTTTTTATTTAATTTTTTAATATGAAAACTAAATCTGCTGGGGCTAGCACAGAACCGATCGGATTATATTAATATTAATAATTTTAAAAATTTATTATGTGGTATTAAAAAATATCTTAAATAAAGTTGTTTGTTATAACTTCTATAACAACTTTTTTAATTTTTATTTCTCTGTTGCGAAATATTCGTATCACTTCTGGTGATGGAATCTATGCCAAAACTTGATCAAATTGAGAAGCTTAAATATAAAATTTCTTGGAACTGAATTTATTCTACACGTGTCTCCTAACAGACCGGTAGACTTATATTACACTGAAAACAGTTAATTTATATTACAAAGAGCTTAATTAATTCTTATTTGTAAAAATCTGAAAAACTCTAAATTGATGTAAATATAATAACACCCTCTTTAATGTGACGACCAATAAAAATGTTATCTTTTTTTAAACTTAATTAAATGTGTACAAGAAGTAAGACATGATGCCATTGTGATTAGCAATATTTCGATGACGTGAATAAATTTCTTCGATGAATATCGTCAAACATAAATCTTTAACTAAATAATACAAATGATTTATATATGAAGTTAAAGACAATAAAAATATCTTACAATGCACATTTTTCTATTTGAAACAATATACATCTTTATTCATATAGAGAAAACGTTGACAACTGTAAAATCTAATAACTGTAACATTAATGTTTAAACATTGCGCAACAGATTAAAATAAAATATCGTTAGAGAATGATCAAGCAGGACACAAAATTATACTCATATAGAATGAAGTAAAGCATTGCCTGCTATGCCTTGTCGCCATATTAAATGTTGCACAACAAAGAGATCTATTTTATTATTGTTGCTAGATCTTTTGTACTGCACATAACAATAACAATATGCATTTCAAACCTCTTACAGAAATTCTTTGTTGTGGCTGTTGCCAAGCAACGCGAGATATGTACATAAATAAATATACATAATTTATTTTTTATATTTTATTTTATACTAGATTTCTGTGTGATTTATACATGTTTATAAATTTATAAATATATCAAATCAGATAAAATTGCATTGTTTTAAAAAAAACTTAATGAAGGTAAAAAGCATTAGTTTCATAAATTTATAGAATTCATTGCTGTTATAAATTACACAAAAAAATAGTATGTATTTTTATTGAAATTTGGAACTACATTACGTAAAAAGATAAAAACTTTTTCTTTTCATCTCCTCAGTTTTAAAACAGATAACTCGTAAACTAGCGGCACCGTTGTTAGAATACCGTGTTGTTGTCAAATTATAATTATTTTAAAATATCATTTAAGTCAGACCAAAAAATGATTTTTGTTATTGTATATAGTCTAGTATATTTGATATTCGGCTTATTTGGCATATTTTTGCTATTCGGTATTAGAATATTTGATTTTAAAGCCGAATATTCGGTTGTAAAAAATAAGTGAATTACTACATTTTTTTATTGTTTTATCTTTAAAAAATACGAACAAAAATGATGTAAATACACTTACCCAAAATTAACATAAAATAATCACTTTACTTTCAAGTATAATTATAATTAATGAGTTTTACACAGAAGGTGTACTCGTATATATTTATAACGTATTTATATTAAAAGTAAATATTTAAATTTAATAAATAAAAATTTGTTATGTATGTATGTACGTTTATTATAATCAATCAACAAAAATGGCATTTACTCATTTATTTATTATTTATAAGTCAAAAATGTAAGAAATATTTAAAATTTTATAAGCATACAATTCAGTTGCTACATTGATTTTGGGGCTGTTTAACATATAAGCGAGTTTAGACAAGCAAAGCGAACATTTCAACATTTAAAAATATCTCACTTTACAAAGAAGATTTTCAATTATGCTTTAAATTATAGATTCTCAAACTTATTTGAGCTATTGTTTAATTATAAATAAAATAAATCTCCAATGCTCTCCAACTACCTGTTATATAGAGATAATGTTAGCGCATTACGCGTTTGTTTTATTTTGCCCCCGGAATCTTTATAGCCCCCTATTACCCATCAGCCCATCATCACCCACCATGAATCTTAAATTGCCCACAAGAGGGTGATGTTGCCCACTTTGACCATTACGGTTTTAAATTATCAAAAAATATACTGAATATTCGGTTGAAATTTGACAGAATATTTATTATTCGATTATTTGACTAAACTACTATTCGTCATATTACGTATATAATTGTCAAAAAAGTATAGTATTCTTCTAGTTTGTTATGGATATAACTCACTCATATGATTTACGATATTGACTAATCAAACCTTATCTTTGTGAGTTATAGTCATCATAACATGCTTGTTGAATAATATACTCTTTGTTGTACAATGTACAGTGAATTCTCTTACTCTTTGTTGTACAGTGAATTCTCTGACAAAAGTATATGAAATAGGTGACAAACAAGAATATTTACATTGTATATAGTAAGAATATTTTGAATTAACTGTTATTTTCTTTGTATCAAAGTTGAAAATAAAAAATCACCTACAATTTTATTTATGCGATAAGATAGTTTGCGATAAATATTAATATAAATAAAATGAATAATGTAAAACGGATAATTGGCGCTAGTAAATTATATATCTGATCTATTTTTAAAGCCGATTTTTATTTATTTCCGTTGATTATAAACATGAAAACACGATTATTATTATAATATTATTATAAACTAGTGTTCTACATATAAATTGTCACAAATTCCAATGTAATGAAGAATAAAGTTTATGGAATTTGCCATAATTTAAATAAATTATTGCTGTGTTATAGTTTACAGTTTTATTTTCCAAGTAATAGTGGGACTTTGACACAAAAAAAATCAAAAGTTGTTTTGCAAAAAAAACCCAATTAATTTATTCATATTTTACTTATACTCACATTATATTATATAAGAAAGTTTTTCTTAATATATTAATTAATTAAATAAATGCAATGAAGGGGAACATTTTATTAATTACATACTAATTATAACCTTATAAATCAATAAAATTATTACATACATTTGATTTTTTTTAAATTATAAATTTTCAAGTAAGAATATTGTTCTTTATTGATATGATATCGTAAATAAACTAGATAAAGTTATTTATTTTATTTGCAATTCTACGCACTTTATAGTTATTTACAGAAATATCAAAATATTATTTTATTCTCTTAGGTAACTTCTAATACTAGAACTACTAAACTTATTAGTATGACAATTTTTTTAAATAGTAAGCATTATTTTAAGTGTTGTTGTAAACACTTACTTTAATTTTTAATTAAATAGAAAAATGATTAATTCAACCGTACTGTGAAGGTAAATCAGGTAAAAAACTACAAGGGCGCAAACTTAAAAAAAAATAATAATAATTTGTAAGTAACATTTGAAAATGCTTTTTGGTAACAGTAGATTCATAATTGTATGTTTTATTACTTACAAAAAAAAATATTGTAATTATATTGTGCTATATATAAAAACAATATAATAATTTTTGTAGCTTCAATAAGAAGAAAATAATAGTTGGTATTACAAGCTCGGTTTTTGGGTGTTTTAGTTCATTTGTTTAGTCCTTTTGATTTTACAACAACTGTATTGTTAATAGTAGTGAATATTGCAAAACCATAAAAGAAAAATGACTGCTGTGGAAATGAGATTTTTACGTGGGGTATGTGGTAAAACGGGCAGGGTCGAGTTGTATCCCAAAATTTGAAATTGTACTTGAGACGAAAAAAGGTCATGACCAAATTGTCTCCCGCGCATGGTCGAGTTGTCTCCCAAGATTTACAGGTAACCTAACCTAGCCAATCATTTGCACCAGTCGTTATTTGCGCCCATGAGATAAGCGCCTATATTGAATAATAGCATAACTAAACAACCTTAACCTAATCTAACTTACCCCTAAGCCAGTGATGGCGAACCTATGACACGCGTGTCAGTGCTGACACGCAAGCTCATTTTTGGTGACACGCACCTTCAAAGATAAAAAAATTTATAATTCAAATATTTGTCTCTCATAACGGCCACAGTTGGTTAATAATAATAATAATATTATTACTTAAGTTAATAATAATTAATAATTTAATTCTGAAACCCGACACGCCACGAAAATTATGTTTCGATTTTTCAAAATTTTGACACCGAGCTCAAAAGGTCCGCCATCACTACCCTAAGCCAACAGTGGCGCAGATGATAGGGTTTCGTGGCGCAAATGATATACTATTATTGGCTCAAATGATATATAGATAAGGTCATATTGGCGAAAATGATGAACACCGATTTTAAATTTCGAGAGACAACTCGGACATGCCCGGGCGAAAACTCGGTCACGAAAAATTTTTATCTGGCTATCACGGGAGACAACTCGACTCTTTCGGGTATAACTAGAAAGAATTGGGTACAAAATAGATTAGTGTATGATGAGTGTGAAATTGAAAAAAAATGTTGCAGCAAAAGTTGGTGTTAATCAGTTAAGATGATTCGGACATCTTGGACAAATGTCTAATGAACGTTTGGTTAAAAAAAATTATAAGAATGATTTTGAAGCTATACGTTTGCGTGGACGTCCGATGAGTAGTTGGAGTGGTATAATTGAGAATGTTTTGCGTGGGCAAAAGTTTCCAAGGAATAAAAATAGAAGAGCATGTATGAGAGAAATTATGAATGTGAATCAAGCTAAAGTTGCTTGTCTGGATAAGGATGTTTGGAGGAAACTGATTTCGAGATAGTGGAAAGAGTTTATGCCACACACTTTTGGATACATGTGTATGTATATATGCATTGTTTTAAAACCAGTATTAGTTAAAACCGATTTTAAAATTGAGGTTGTAGAACCAGCTAAGAAGTTTACAGAAAAAAATAAATTTAAATTTTTTAAACATTTCAGTTATACATAGGTTATATTAATAATTTTTAATCTCTCCAAAAATGTACGCCACTGTCCATCATTAAGAAATTAAAATAAGGTTAATGCTCATGCATTCACCTTTTTTTTTCTTTCATTATTCAACAATCTTATTTTTGTAGCGAAATACTTCTTATAAATTTAACGACTGTAAGCAAGCATCTGGATTTTTAAAAAATAAACGTGTTTTTAATTAACGTTTTTATGTCCTTTTCCGAAACGAAAAGGACTCTCACTTTGCGCTTCAACAACATGAAAATTTCTTCTTAAACTTAAATAATCATTCGATGCTTGTCCTCCACAGTACAACTTCTGTTTATTTTTATTTAATTTAAGATGTCGTTGTAAAAATATTTTTCTTCTTGTATTGCGATTTACAGTGCAATTGTTAACAAATGATTAAATATACGACATTAATGAATGGTCGATTGTGTTTTGTTTTTATTTGACTTTACCTTGTTAAAATGTAGAACATACTTCAGCTTATAATTAATGGATTATTAACTTATTTTGAATACTTTGACATAAGTATACTACTAAAGCAATGTATTTTTAGTTGGGTATATATTATTTTATTTAAAAATAATTTTCTTATTATTTATGTGCTAAGAAATTAGTTTGTTTTATTATCCAAACTTTACACTATGTATAAAATGGGAAAGTTTTAAATTTGTTTTATTTTTTTTTCCTGTTTTATATTAGCATTTACGAAAACACGACGTGTATTTTCAGAGTAGAGTTAATACGTATCTATTGTCAAATTTAAAAATGATATTGTTATTTTTTAATTAAAAGTAATAATATGTAATTTACACACACACAATCACACCATATACCTATAAAGGTGTGATACCATTTTTTCTATTTGTACAGAAATTCTTTCCAGACAAGCAACTCTAGCTATATCCATATTCATGACACCTTTCATACATGCTCTTCTACGTGCAAGTTATGGATTTATGTTTTGTTTTTTTTTAGTAAATGGAATTCTTCTATTGATAAAAATACAAAATCCTGTAACGCTGCAAATTTTACGTAGGATCATACATACATACATAATCACTCCATGTAAAAAAAAAGATATGTCAAACTCTTTCCATTATCCCGAAATTCATTTTCTCCAAGTATTCCTATCCAGACAAGCAACTCTAGCTTCATCCATGTTCATGACATCTCTCAAACATGCTCTTCTCTTCCTACTATTTGGAAACATTTGCTTAAGCAAAACAATCTCAATCATACAATCTCATCTACTCAACGGACGTCTATGCAAACGTATATCTTTAATATCACTCATATATATTTTTTTAACCAAATGTTTATAAAGTAATATAAAATAATATATAATTTTTGATGTATTATTGACCTGATATTAAAAATAAGATTTTGTAAAACTAGAACTAACTTTGTGATGCTGTATTGCTTTTATAAAATGAATATTTAAGATATTTCTTTAATTAGTTGAAATATTAATGAAATAATGAAATATTGAAACAATGCAAATTTATATTAATAAATCTCAGTTATAATATTTTACTCACTAAAATATTGGGGGAAAAATTAATCCTTTTTTATAATGCAGTAGTAAACATTAGCATATAAGGAAATCAAATTGAAATAATGCTATTATGAAAAGAATTGTCCGCAATAACGCGCGCACATATAAAACTTCTAACGCAAATCCTTGTACTTGACTAAGTGACTTATCGTATCGCTAAGTGCTTATAATATAGTCTGTCTATTATTTCATTGTTGTTTATTAGAGCACTTTACATTATGTTGCGTCGCGATAGCTTAGCTGTTAGATATCTCGTTATATCTTTTGATATTTGTGCGATATGCATACACACACAAACACACCATCACACACACACACTTAAATATCTAGTCACCATTGACCTTTTCCCGCTAACAAACAATTGAATTCAAATCGTGTCAATCATGGAGAAATGGAATCGGTATCATTGCATATTGCCTTTTATTTTAAAGATTTAAATTGGTTTCTTGTTGATGGGTGAAATTCTTTTTTTCGAAAGAGGCTTTTAAATTTTAAGCTGATTAATGACTGTGTTATATATTGAGTTTGATTTGATGTTATAAGGATATATATGGTGTGTATGTGTGTGTACAGATAAAAAGCTTTTTATATGTTAATGCATTTTTGAAATATACTATATTATATTTTGAAAATTAATTACCAATCTCATATTATTAGTTTCTTTATTTATAAAAGTCAGTTATTTCACTTAATAATGAAGAACAGAAGTGTTCTGAGAATTACTGTACAATAAAAAAGCATATAATGGGCTAATGAAGGTATACGTATACATGGATGTCCGATGAGTAGATGAGGAGGTATGATTGAGAGTGTTTTACGTAAACAAATGTTTTACGAATGTAGATGAAGCAAAAGTTGCTTGTCTAAATAAGAATATTTGGCAGAAACTAATTTCTGTATAAATGGAAAGAATTTATACCATTATCTTATGGGTACATTGCGTAATTGTGTATGTAGTTGTGTATACAGGATAAAACATAAACGCTTGACAATTTTTTAAATACTAAAATTTTGTACTTGCTTAAAGCCATTATTATATTGATGGAATGTTTTCATGATATTGATTTCATGGGATGTAAAATGACATATTATTTACTTTCGTAAAATAAATAATGTTTATGATGTCCATAATGCTGTAAAATTTTTGTGGGATCTCAGCTTCAATTCATTGCTTAAACTAAAAGATACTATCTGGACATGTTTCGTATGCCTTATTTTTCAGAAATATCAACAGAAGTCTGGTACTATTAAGTATGCTAGTATCTTTTAGCTAAAGCAACACAATTTCAGTTGAGAATCCACAAAAATTAGGTTTTTTTCTTGTTTACAAGTATAAATTAGTTTTTAAAAAGTATTTGTTGTGTTTTGAAGAATACTACTCAAATCTTTTACATAATTCAATTAATATTAATAAACAACATCGAATAAAATTGTTCATGAATGTCACTTGGTGAAATTAATATAATAATAATGAGAAAATGTCTCAACTTTAGAATATTATTATCAATTAATATTATTCATATTATTTAAGTGTGTGCGGATAAAATTTATTTAACTAACACATATAGGTTTAATGAATAAATATAGCTATATTATTTTATGTTTTTTAATGAATTTTATATATTGGCACATGGTGCCAATGCGTCCACTAGTTATAAATTATAAAACTAACATAGCTATTTACAATACAGAAAAAAAAAACTATAAATAATAGGAGTATTAGATAATTTTTCTGCGTTGTTTATATTGTTTAATATGCATTATTTATAAAAATAAATTACAAATTCTCTTCAAAAGATATATATTATATATATGTAAGTCTGACGTTATATCTTGTATAGATATACGATTAATATAAATTGCTAAAAACATATAGTATCTTAGTAGCCTTGGTTTTATGCAAATTTTTTTAATCATTACCAACAGATAAATACTTTGAATGTTTCACCCAAAAATTATGTGAAAGAAAAGCGTTTTGAATAACTGAATAGTTAATCTAATCCGATACATCTAAGTATGCTTTGGATTTATGCATTTGTTTCGTACGTGTCTAGCATAATTGTATGATTTTGTTTTCACTTTCAGAAATTGAGATCTGTCATTAAGAATTCAGAGTATTTAAAATATTGGAAATTAGATATTTATATTTTTGTTAATAAATACTTTATATTTATAATTTTGTATATATATATATATATATATATATATATATATATATATATATATATATATATATATATATATATATATTATATTGAAAGCTTTATTTGAAATATTTTAATAAATTACCATATTTAACATTTTGTTTCTCACTTGTTAGTAGACATAAATATTAAATTTAGCAACTGTATTGTAAAATTTATTTATAGTTTGGTTCAGCTGCGTTTAAAAAATGTCATATTGCGCTAAAGTATTTAACAACTTTAAAAAAAGAAGGGCTTTTAATAATGGAATTTTCTATACCTACAAGTTTTCTATGCTTCTTTAATTCTTTGAAATAAATATTTAATTAAAAAAAGAAACAACTTTTTATAAAAATGTTACTTTAGGAAAATTATTTATCTTTCTCTAAACGAATATAATAAATCTAGATATTTAAATAAATTATCTAATAGACTCTAAGTATTTTTATTTGTATTACATAACATATGAAATATAATGTTTAACAAATACAAATATAAAAAATATAATAATTTATGAACAGTTCATGAAAATAAACAGGGACCAAAATTCTAATTATTGTAGTACTGATAGCCCTAAGCTAGTATTAGCGTATCTGGCTCAGATTCCAAATCTGATTTGCATACATCCAAATTTAAATAAAAGATATTTTATTTTTGTTATTTTTGTATATATGTAGTCGGAAACTCACTATAAGCTGTAGATTTCTTGCTTGGCTGTGAGTTAATTACTCGCACTGAAAAGTTTTTCGAGCATATAGCACCATATTCCACTGAAAAATTATGAAAATTTATTATTATTTTATACTACTAATAGCACATATTATTCCAATAATTTTTAATATAGAATATATAATTACAAAAATTTAAACTAGATAGTTTTTAATACTTAAAAATTGCAAACTAAATGTATATTTTTCAATTAATATCGATATATCTATTATTTTCTATTCTTATTCTTGAATTGTCTTTTTATTCTACTTGGGTTCGTTACATACATGTTAAAGTAATCAAAAGGCAGTATAAAAACTTTCTACAAAAATTTATATAAATATTTTAAAATATGTTAAACATTTATATATTTTAATAGCTACTAATATACTAAAATCTATTATTCAAATACATACGGTTAGAAAAGTATGTTGATCTATCAATTCCACAAATTTAAAATGTAGAAAATTTCTTAGTAAAAATGTGAAAGAGGCATTAAAAACCTTCAAAAATTTGTAGATTTTTATATTAATATATTAATCAAAATTCTGTAAATTATGTCCAGTAATTTGCATGATGCATCAAAACTAAAAAAAAATGTACATATACCCGGTAGACATATTAATAAAAATAGTAAATATGTACTGTCAACTTTCAAAATTTTATGTATTTGTTTAAATAAAATTAGCTATGCGGAAAATTAGTGATTTTAAACAATTATGCAGTCATATGCAATACGGAGATATGTTTGTTACACGACTCATCAAATTTTATGCTGTATATAATGATAAAACTCAAGGATATTTTTTACGACAAAATTCTTTATTAAAAGTTGTTTATAATATTAATTTATATAGGTAGCTATCTATATATTTAAAGATTAAAACTATCTTATGCATCTAATTAGTGAAAATTTTTCTCTAAAAAATAATTAATACTAAATGTACGTATACATATTAAAAATTCGAATGACGCCAGTATAATAGTTTTACGGATTTTTAAAATATTTTACAAGTTTTTTAATAGAAAAATGTGTTTATACATTAATGTTAGATAATGATGTTGGCACGGTAAATTTTTACAGTGAGTAATATGTTACGGGTAATTTACCAGTAATATTATCTTTGTTCGTTATCTCATTAAATTGTAAATATGTATACA
The DNA here is from genome assembly GCA_963966155.1 of Clivina fossor. Taxonomy (NCBI): domain Eukaryota; kingdom Metazoa; phylum Arthropoda; class Insecta; order Coleoptera; family Carabidae; genus Clivina; species Clivina fossor. Next base: position 25,572,618 of record OZ014551.1, on the reverse strand, counting down.
AACTATTTTTTAAAACCGTAAAGCATTAAATATACTTTTATTTTTTTAAATATTTATATGCTTAATGTATGATTTTTATTTATTATACATAAAGATAATTAATAGTATTATAACATACTGTAACTAGAATTATAAATAATATTATAATACAAAAGTTTCTTTTGATAACTTTTTCTTGTTAATGTAGATGTTTTTTGTGTATAAACATAGCTGAAAAAAATATTACAAACAAATATTTTTACTTACAGTCCGTATACGAAAGTAACGTATGAAGTAAGGAAAAAAAATCAAGGCTTTATTGCAATTAAAATGCATTATTTGTTTTACAAAACTAAGTCATATAGCCTGAAGTAACTCTCACACATGCGCACAATATAAATAAATACTTTCTTTTCTATATCAATTTTAATTTTGCTTTTGAAGGTCGTTTGTTTTGTAAATCTCAAGCAAGGACCTGATGACATCATTGCTTCGAGTCATTTGCCGTCCATGATTTATTACGTTTTAAAATGACAGTTGCATACGCACGGTACTTCCATACTCAAGTAAAAATCAGTGAGAGATACAAAAACCGAGTGAAAACAAATTTGTTGCTGATGAAATTTAATTAGAAAAATAATTAAGAAACGATGAGTTAGTATTTAAATGATTTTTGATTTAACTGCGCGCAAAACGGCCTTCATGCATTTTAGCAAATAAATGAAATATTTTTCATATTCACTATTTAACAATTTTCTATTATAGTAACATATTTTTTTTTCTTTTTGTGTTTTGTAATGTAATTTGTTAACAATTTATACGCATTGTCAGTTTAACTGTCAAAATTCATTTACAACAATCTATGTAAATTATTGTTATTTCTTTAAAATAAATTTTATCTGATCTTGATAATTTGTCATACAAGTAGATAAATCAAAATTTATTGTATAGATATAGTGAATTTAGGTTGCACATAATTGTTGGTTTAATTTTCAATTTATATATTTCAATTCTAATTTGACAGGAACTACGTAATATTTGAATTTAGCAAGCAATCTAGTGACAATTTCTGATACTATAACCTCGGTTTTTGAGAGTTTTAGTTCAACTTTTTAGTCCTGCTTTTATGACAGTTGCGTTATCTTAAAAGCGGTATTAGTTAAAACTGATTTTAAATCCGAACCATATTACTAGATTACTTGGTAAATTCAAATATTACATAGTTTCTGTAAATTTAGATAGCTTATAAGTTGACAGTTTAAATATAGAACCTTTGTTAAAAAGTTTGGAACCCACGATTAGTTTTTATTTGACTGTAATATAATATTCTACACAAAATAAAACGGCATTAGGTTATAGTTTTTTTTAACTTGTTATAACTTTCTACATCATTAAAGAAAAAAATTGTTTAAAACTCCTTGTGACTGTTTTATTTATAATAAAGTTAGTGTTATGTTTCTACGCAGAGCTAGTAGTCCTAAAGTTTTTTTAATTTAAATTAAATAATATTAACATTCAAAAAATCTATTTAAATAACTCTGATGTACTAAAACGTCACAGCTTACTTAACATGGACAAAGAAAAAGGAATACCCTGTACTATAAAATTTTATTTAAAACTTATTAGAATATATTATTTGAGATAATAGATACATAAATTTAACCTAATAGTTATTACAAATAATTTATTTCCATCTGAATGTTACAATATCTCTTGACACAGTAAAAAAAATAACAACTATCATTGATTATGCATGCAATTATAGTAATAATGTTAAAACTAAGATCTTTATCAAGTTTATATTTGAATAGATATTTCGATTTAATATATAGATTGTAAGACAGAATAATCTCAGTATCGTAACCATAGCAGCTAATAAACCATTCCTGACATCAGTAGCTGAATAGTAAATAAAGTCAGTCATGACTACGAAAACACACCGTCTATTGTTTTACTTACTTAGCAGTAATTATCATCAACTGATTGATTCAAATCATCAAGTCATTATCATATTATTGACGCTAGACAATCTACCAGACTTGATGACTTAATTGCTCACTTGGCTAATCATTGTTTTATTATATTATTTATTGCATAAAAAAAAATCCTAGAAAATTTTTATACATATGTAATTAAAACTAGATTTCTGGACGTATTTTTTTGTAATTGGAAAAAAATAATTAATTGCAATTCTTCTGGCGCCGTTTCAAACAAAAAAACATTTTCCGTAATTAGTTTTTTTGTTATAAAATATTTTAGATTGAAAATTTATTGTTATTATAATTTATTATAAATTAATTTTTATGAGCAAAAAATTGTATTATATTACTACATATTTTTTGTATTAGCTTATTAGCCAGCCACAATGATTTTACTATTATCTATGTTGTTTCAGACAATATAAAAAAATATCACAAACAAATCATGCTTAAGACAAAATTGAACTTTGGTCATTACAAACTATATATATATATATAAAGAAAAGTTTCGTGGGTTTTTTAGAAGTCAGTTTGAGCTTTTGGTAAATAAAACTCAATTGAAATACGAATCCGAGCTTTCTATACTTTTCAGGTATACATGTGATAAATTTTAACAAATAATTTTAAAGTTTTAGGTTAATAACATTAAAACATATATATATATATACAATTTTGAAGATTATTTATGTATTTTGCTATAATTTATTTTTTTATTGTACTATAGTGTACTGCATTATTTTATGTATATTTTTTTGTGTCTTTTAACGGTAATTAACGACTCTAATCGCTGCTTATTTTGCGGGCCGGGTTTGAATCCCGCTTAGATATATCAGTAATTGCACAGATCTCATTAGTGCAGTACTAGATATTATTTAAATATATTTGGATATTATTTAAAAAAAATATCGACGAGTATGAATAATCTTGAAAAGCAAGTACATAAATTTCTTTTTCTATACAAAAAATTTTAGAACATAAAATAACAAAACAAAAAAAAAACACTCGTAAAAAAATAAGACAACATTTAAATCAATCAAAGATTATGGACTTTTTTTATAAAGTTATTATAGTAGAGAAAAATTATACTAGAAAAGACAAAGAAATACCATTGATTTATGATTTATAACATTCAACAAACAAGTATAAGATGAGATACTGTTATGATTTCATAATTAAAAAACGATTTTGAATTTTTCTATTTCCCGTTATTTACGTACGCATTAAATCAACTAATTATCATCGCAAACCTGTCAATAAGAAAATTATTTGTTGCCAATCAGCTATGGAATAACAACAAAAAAAAAACACTAACTCAGTACACACAACTTAATATGGTAATATCTAGTTTTTATAGGAAATTGCTAATTTTAGAATTCTTTCTTATTAGACATAACATGTAACATTAATACATATAATATATAATAATAAAGTTATGTTTGGATGATAAAGTACTTTCGCTAGAAAAAAATATTAATATTTTTTCTTAACCTTTTTTTTTTATGGTTTTTTAATAAAATTAAAAAGTGTTTCGTTGTGTATTATTTGATTACAAAATAATTAGATATATACAATTTTTCTACAAAAAAATTGTGTTAATTCTTTTTATTAAAACAGAAATACATACAAATATAATATAAAATTTGTTCAAATAAATTTTAATATAAATTTGCAAATAGACAGACATTAATTATAATTTGTTTTAAATTTTTTTGTTATATCTAAACGACAGATATATAAATAATATAAATTATTAATTGATCGATATATTTTATTAGTAATAAAACGTTAATAGGATGTAAATTTAAAACCGAAAAATAATTTTTATGTATATTGCAAAGACGGAACACATAAGTGCTGAACAAGGTCAATTATTGTGTCAAAAAATTCATAAAATAATTTTATTATCGATTTACTATAAGATTTGTTCACATATCAACTGTAATAAAGTTTTGTTTTTGTGTATACACATATTTATGTATATGATTTTTTTGTATGACATTCATTTTGATGTCTATAATAACTAGGTTGATAAAATTTTAAATTAACTTCGTATTTATCATTTATTTATATCTCATATTTTTTGTTTTATATTACTTGGGAGTGTACGTAATTACTATAAACAATTAAACTATTAACTTATGCAAAAAATGGAAACACTAAAAATTATTTTTAATATAAAAAATTATATCTGAAAAATTTGTTTATACCATTTATTTTTTTTTTAATATGCATTATTCTTTTAAATTATTTCCACTAATTTTAGTTTTTTTTACATAACACTTATTCCTGTATGTAATTAATTAATGAAATATTATTTATAACTGTAAGTTACATTAAGTTAATTTTAAACTGCAAACAACAAGATTCAAATATGTATAATCGTTTAAAATGATACATACATATATACATACACAATCACGCCATGTACCCAAAAAGGTGTGGCACAAATTCTTTCCATTATCTCGAAATCAGTTTTCACCAAACATTCCATTTCAGACAAGCAACTTTAGCTTCATCCACATTCATAATTCTTCTCATACATGCTCTTCTATTCTTACTACTTGGAAACTTCCACTCACGTAAAACACTGTCAAACATACCACTTCCGTCTACTCATCGAACATCCACGCAAACGTATACCTTCAAAATTATTCATATAATTTTTTTTAACCAAACGTTGATTAGACATTTACTCAAGATATCCGAACCATTTAGCGAATGTGCTTTTTGTTTTAAATCGCTATATTTTTTCCTGAGTTAAAAAAATCTGTTTCCATTCATTTTGTTTTAATTTTAACTCAAATCAAAAAGTTTTATTTTCCATTACATAAAAAAATAATTACTTACAAATATTTGAGATTTATTAAATATGCAAGTTAAAACAACAAGTTACCTGCTGATTTAAGTTGCAATTAATTTTAAAAATTGTTTTTATTGTAAGTTTGTTTAACATAAAAAACATGTGTTAAATTCACATATAGAAAATGTTGCATGTACATATTTTATTTGTTTACATAGTACTTCAAATTTAAACGCATATTTGTTAAATATTTTTCTTCAAGAATATCCATATAATTGTTACCACTTTATGAAACAAAAGAATCCATTTGATTTTATTGTTAAAATCACCATGACTCAAATAAAAACATTATAAAAGCAAACATACATAACCTCACAAGTAGATATAAGACAAAAACGTCATTTTATATTACAAATTCTAAAAGGTACATTAACACATTTATTTACGCCATTTAGTAGCGAAGCTATGTCGTAATTGTTACGCCATTCGTCATAGTATATAATAATTATCATCACGATTTATGAAGTATCATCAAACAGTCTTTTTTTTTTCGTCTATACAAGAAGATTAAATACTGTTGCATGTTTGAATTGTTTTTTTGTTGTTGTTAACTTTTCCTTCCAATCTGTCATCGTAGGTTACGTGCTGCCCTAGATTTGATTCAATAAATTTGTTAGGTTAGACTGTATTTCTGGACAGTTGTATGGTTATTAATCCATCTTTAAAATGTAGTTGACAGTGCAATTAACATTCTCCCAGTTAACTAACACTTTTTAATCGTGTATAGTTTATCAAAATTTCAGGCTATGTTCAGGTTAACTTTCACAGTTGGTTAGTTAGGTTTCTTTTGTTTGTTTTTGACGGTGATTTATTCTTATTTTTGTTTTGTATAAATTTTTATCATAAATATTTTAAAAAATAGCAATAAGTGATACTTACAATTATATTTTACATATACGTATAGTAGGTTTTTACATTATGTATTTCTATTCAACTGGTGTTGAATTGATGCATAAAGATTGCAAATGTCTAATATTGACATCCGATGAATATATTTGTTTGAATTTTTGAGAGTATTTGCGGGAGCGAATGTTTTCAAGCGCTAAGAATAAAAAAATAATTAATGAGAAGTATTATTAATGTGGATAAATTGAAAGTTGTTTGCCTAGATACGAATGTTTGGCGCAAACTAATGAAAAGAGTTTCTGCTACATCCGTATGGTATATTACGTGATTTTGTATATTGATATTTGGATTTTTTACTAGAATAGTAGAAAAGTAATGCCATCTTCATGGTGTATATTTGTATTTTTTTTTTTTAGATATGACAACAAATTGAAATAATGTTGTTAATTACTAATTTTTTTTTTTTGTAATTAATTTAAAAGCAAATCTTAATTGCACATATATTCGTCTATAAAACTATAATATTATTAAAACAAATGTATTTTTTTTAACAAAAGTATGTTGTTTACTAAAATTATAATTTATTTTAGTTATTTGTATTTTTAATATGCTACACGTTTTGTATTTTTTATAACAGTTAAATTTAAATAAATTTTGCAGCTATTAAATTTCCAAACAGGTTTATTACAAAGCAAAAACTTACTTCCTAGCCACAATAAATTTACAATTATCTATATTTTTTTGCGTTGAAAATCCTGTTTTACATAAATCTTCATTTTTAATAAACAATAATATTTTTACTACTAAACTACTCTCTAATTACATATTGTTGGCAAACTGTTAAATAATAACTATTTACTACTAATTGCTTAAGAGAAGTAGTTAGACTATAGATGTATCTGTTTTTTTTTGGAAGGTCATAATTTCGTGACCCTGATGCCATCTTACGAGGAAAACTGGAAGTTACCTTGTAAATATTTCTGTTTTAAATTATCGGATAATTTGTAATTAATAAAATCGACCATGGACCTCAATAAAAAGAAAGTTATTCTTTAATGATTCAGTTACCGATATTCATCAACATTAAATTTTCTTTAAACTTTTTTTTTTGTAGCAACACACAAAAAAGGATTAATTAATTGCTAAATTTTGTAATAAACGAGACGATTTCTTCAAATTAGATAGGTAATTATTAAAATATTTTTATTTGCAAAAGGTTATCTGGAATCAAACCAGAAAGCAAATATTTTTTAATTAAATAAAAAATAAGGGCTGATTTTATAAAATATTATTAAATATTCTATGTTAACCAATTTATTGTCAACTGATTAATCAATGAGGCGATTCAATGACATCTAACAATTTAGTTGTCTAATTAACTCACTGAAATTTTGAAATACAATATAAGATTTGTCCAACTCAATCTATCAATGTTGATTGTAGTTAACAATATATATATATAAATAAGATTTGTATATGAATATTGTTTAAGTATAACTAGTTAAGTAAGTTAGTAGAGAGATAATAATCTGCAGACAGACTCCAGATTTTTTCTTCTAATTCTGATAACTTAATAAGATAGAAATAAATCAATATGCATACGGATTGATATCGACATATATTATTCTTATATAGTGATAGCTTGCCTGCTTATTATTATGTAAATATCTAATAAATTGTATCAAGGCTAGATTTGATGTACTATGCGTTTGAGAAATTAATAACCACTGATTATGAATCCGGATTTGTGTTCTGTTTGTTAATAATATATTTATTATTTTTAAATTTTTAACAATAAACTTTATATATTATTGAAATTATTAAATTAAAATTATCTTTAAATTTATTTTATCCATAAGTTGATTATAAACGAGTATTTATTTTTAAAATAACACATTTGGTGTTTATTCAGATATTTTTGGAATTATTACCTTTTGCTTTTAAAATGACAATGAGTTGAATAACTACAAATCTTATTTAAGATTAGTTTACTCTAAAAATGTACATTTTTTTTGTTAAATGTATTTTATTTGAAAAACAAAGATCAAGAAATGATTTTAAAATTGTACTAAAACTTTATAATTTTGTCGCCAAATTATAATTTCTGTTTTTGCAATTTGTTTTTATAATTAAATGTATCCTAGATCAAAAATATAATGCGTACAAAATAATATTTGTAAATTTAATTGTAAACTGAGAAAAATTTATGAAATATAATAAAGAATTTTTTAACTTTTTTACTTTTTTATAATTGTGGTTATTTGTGGTTAACTCAGTAGTCAATGTTGCTAACTCTGTTTAATACATATTATTAACTAACTAACTGAGTTAACCGCAGATAACCGTAATTTCAAAAAAATGTTTATAAATTAATTATGATAACTGTAACAATTTGATATATCAGTTACCTTACGACCATTATTAGACAATTTTAATCACTTGTTATAGAAATTCAACATATTCCTAAACTTCTAATATTTGTCAAGTTTCTTAATAATATTACCTTTTACTTAAAATGAAATTGATATACAAGATGGAACAGATAATCAATTTTAATATTAAACGGCAATGAGAAAACTATACTTGACTCTGTGAGTCGAGACCAAATATTCGCGTTATCACTAAGCTTATTGTTTTTCTATTGTCCCTATTGGTTACTACAAATACCTCCGCATCTCTTCCCGGTTTAGTCAAACAACTGTGTTTACATTTGTATTATAATATAAATACAGAAAAGTATTTCACATCAGCTAAGAGCTACAATAACATCTAACTGAACACAAAAAGTAATATGCATGTAAACGTACTAAGAGGTGGAAATTTCGATTATATCACTTATATATCACGTGAAAATGGACTCTTCTTAGTGATTTTGATATAAATTATAGTATGAACCAACTACAATTTATTTCCTGTTGATAATAATCTAAGTTAACACTTTGAGAGCTAACAATGAACTTTGTTAGCTCCGTCTTTATGTTATATGTCTTCAAACACACATTTTTTTGACGAGAGTCACTAATTTGTAGGTATTTGTATAGTATTTATAATTAGTGTTATACGTATGAACGTATTTGTTGGTAGTACTTTTTAAAACGGATTTCTTCTGCTATCTATCTATCTATATATATATATATATATATATATATATATATATATATATATATATATAGGTATATATATATTTAATCTATTTATTGCGTATTTGTGTTTTATTCATATTTAAGTAATTCCGTACTATATTTCTAAATAGCAAATTAGAAATATGAAAAAATTATTCATCTAATAATTAATTAGTGTAATAACTAGAGCAAAAATTGATTTATTCTGCATACTCGCATTATATAGAAATATGTAAAATGCAAGTTTTACGCCAACAAATCATATAAGAAAACTAATAAATATTGAGTGAAAAATATGTGATAAAAACTGTAGGTGTACCTCCCAGTGATACGCGTTACATATAAACGCATATATGTATAAGTAATGTGCATTTCACATAGACCTTGATTCCGCTTTGCGTTACGGCATATACGATTTTCTAAATATGCATTTCATTAGTTTTGATTCAGCGCGGCGCAGCGCTTGTAAGACTGCGCGCCGCTGGAATCGACAAAGAAACAACAAACGATCAACGAGTTTCACAAAACATAACCTTATAAAGACTTAAAACTTCTTAATTGGATAGCGGAGACTTATCTATTTCATAATTGCTCTCGATGGACATGAAGAATCACACCTTCAATCTGATACTCTAAACCCAGTGGATTAGTTTTTCTATGATAACAATTTTCAATTCAAAAACAAAACTTGATGTTTCTGCTTTTAATCTTATTATTAACCCCTTCGCTGCTGAATTCAGAACGCTGAGCACAACTGCGTGTGCTAGGTTAAGGAAGTCATGAAACGTATATATACGTACGAAGCATATTAATTTGTATCGCGCGTATTATAAAACATAAAAATTATTAATAAAATTAAAAAACTTAAATTTACGAAAATAGCATATAAAATTATGTTTTGAAAAACATATATTTACGGGCGTAGCAGCAGAAGGGTTAAGTGTGTCTAATTGATATAATTTTTATTAATACGTTTTAAAAAACAACTTTTGTACAGGTTTTATACGATACATTTTTCTATATAATTTGCTAAAATTTTATATATATATATATATATAATATATATATATATATATATATATATATATATATAATATATATATATATATATATATATATAATATATATATATATATATATATATATATATATATATATATATATATATATATATATAGAAAATAGAATAAAATGTGCAGACGTATGATATTCAACATTTTGACAATTTATTTATATTTAATCTGAAAATTGCAGAAATATTTACCGCTTCAACTAAATAAGAAATTTGAAAAAAAAATTTGTGCACATACCTAAATGAAAGTTTGATGTTTCTAGTACCAATGCGCATTCAGTTTTGCGTCAAAAATCAAATACATATATATTTTATATAGGCTGTCACGGACAAACTAAGCATGCTTTTATATAAAATATTCTCTACAGATTTCTATATAGAATCTAATATTGAATCGTAAAATACAGAAAATTTTGTTTGTTCAGGAAACTATACATTTTTTGTATAGAAAAAATGTATCGTGTAAAGGTAGCATTAAATATAATTGTCTAATTTCTCAACAGGTATTAGATAAAAACTATTTATACCTATTAAAACTAACTACTAACTCAAAAATAAATTTATATTAAATTAATCCATCAATGGTGTAACAGAATATAATTGTAGGATTATTCCTAGACTAACTTTTCAAAGAATTAAAAAAATATTTATTGAATAGCAGATATAGTATATTGTTCAAGGAGCTTTTACTTACAAAAATGCATTTTACGACACGAGCCGTAGGCGTTTTCAGTTTAATTTTTCAATTATCTGCACAATTTACAAAGAATCTTACTTAGAATCTGTAAAATGAAAAATTAATTTTTTAATGATGTTTACTTAAATTTTTTATTATAACATTTTTTTTTAATTTTAATGAATGCAGTAATATTTATTAAAATAATTTGTCAAAAATATTTATATTTTAATTTGCATATGACAAATTTTTACTTAAAAATGTGATTGCCATTTAAATAACATGGAGACTTTAACGATACGTGAGAAACGGAAACACAAGACCTAATAAATTTAATGCCAATGTTACTATGACGCATAATAATGTATAGGTCTATGGTTAAGGCCGCAATAAAATCTTTAAACAAAAATCATTTATTCTTGTCACACAGAATTTGTGAACAGACAATAAAAATAAAATATTTTGTCATTTTAACGTTGTTTTACTACAACTTTGCATGTACAATAGTATATAAAATATATTAATATACGACAGAATTTACTTCAGTGCAATAATATTAGTACTGTTTATATAGTATATATATATATATATATATTAATTATAACGGGTGTCTTTGTTATACATGCTGTAAAATCAACAGCATTGCGCCATATGCATTTTTTTGTATATTTTGAAAATAAAAGTTTAAAGAATGTGCAAAAAAGGCGTAATATTTTAGTCTTGTCATAGATTAGAATTACTAACCTTTTTTAAATGTTTTATTGTTTTGTTTATATATTATAGAAATTCTAATTTAACAATTAGAACAAACTTTATGGCTGGTATAATAGTATTACAAACTTGATTTTTGACTGTTTTAGTTTACTTATTTAGTTTGTCTTATGACAGCTACATTGTCTTAAGACCGGTGTAAGTTAAAACTGGTTTTAAAAGTTACTTTTTAATCGTATCTAAAAAATTAGTGAAACTTGGATTAAAAATATCTAATTTATGAAAAAGCAATAAAATTATAAATTCAGAAAATAGTATTTTTTGATTAAAATTAAGACAAAAGTGAAACATCGTGTTCAAATTTAATTTAGAAACGCTTATGATTTGTCAAAACAAACAAAATTTAACAAAAGACATTCAAAAGCTATGTTTCAACTGTTTTACATATTATTTGATATCATCGCTGAAAATTAAACAAAATTTTTGAGAAAATCAGCCTGAACTCAATTTCAATTTGAATATTTATGAAAACGATTATATCTTACAGATTTATCTTTACAACACGCACAGGCGGTGTCATACAACAATAATTTATTTATGTATTTTGAATTGCAAAATCCTGTCTTCAGTAACAATTATACCGTGAAAAAAAAATACAGACACTAGTTCGCTTATCCGCTGTGACATATTTCTCCGGGTCATAAGGTCAATCAATTATTTATTATTAATGATTGCATCTAATTGGTTTGCGTGGAATATTTAAAAAAAAAAACCTGTATTGTACCTGCCGCAAAATTATGTCGATTTCACACAATTAAATTCTAATAATTTTCTAAAACTGAATAAAATTAATTTTGCAGATTTAAATCAGGAAAATTATAAAATAAAACAATAATTATTCTGCTACTTAGCAATATAGTAATATCTGTGCATTTTAACTTTGAAGTTATAACACTTCTTCAAAATTATATCAGCCAAATTAAAGTAATAACATAAATTAATCAAAAATTTATTGCCATTAAAACTGACAGAAAACAATTAGAGTTAATATTACAGTAATGGTTTAAACTCAGATTACAGTTTAAACTTACATCGGAATTCTGAAGATTTATATCATTACAGAATGTTTTGTCTTTTTCTATCGAATTAATTATACCATCTCGTATAGAAAATGACGAATATCTTGTAACGCTACAGAAATATTCAGAATTCTACTATCATTTTTATAATAAATATATGTTACAGTAAGAATTTAACTCGCAAAATGAATTTTAGTTTTAAGCTGACTTTACAAAATATATTTTTCTATACAAAATTATATGTAGAAAATATAAAAAATTAATACATTTTACACGATATAAAATGAAGTACAGACACATGCTCAATGATATTTTACATTAGCCCTGTTCGATTCGCACACTTGCGTCTACTGTTTATGTTTACTGCTGTAAAACTGCAGTAAATCGCAAGAACAAACCTATTTTGATAATTTATTTATATCTAATTTGAAAATTGTGTATTCATCAATAATAATATTTACTGCTTCAACTAAATAAGAAATTAAAAAAAAAAAAATTGTACACATAAATATTATGAGATGAGGATAATACAGAATCTAAATAAGAGTTTGACGTTTTTTGTCGAAAATTCATGAAACATAGAACGTGTTCTAATTCATAATTTTTTTTATATAGACTGTCACGGATAAATTGAATATGCACGTGTATAAAATATTCTGTACAGATTTCTATATAGAATCGAATATTGGATACACAAAAATTTGTTTGTACAGAAAACTGTACATTTTTATTTTTGTTTAGAAAAATGCATCTGGTAAAGCATGCGAATTTATGCTATAATGTTCCTTATATCGCTAAAATAAGTTTTAAAATATAATATTAATATTGTACTTAGCACAGACACTTATTTGCAATGTTCTGTACTTATAATTTTATTGTAACTATATAAAGATATTAGTTATTATGACGTCATCATTTTAACTAACTCATTTCTAAAGCCATATCCTTATTTATAACATAATATTTAGTTTTAATACTATATAATTATCACACCATATGTGTTCAGCTAATATATTGGATTTAATATTATTATTCTTACATAGAGTCTCTGCGTCTAATAAATAAACTAATAGAAATAATTATTATTTATGTTTATTTTCCTGTATTTATATTTGAATCTGTCAAAAAAAATATATGAGAAAGATTTATCCTCGAAGTAAGTTTGCACAGTTTAACAATGATACAAATAATGCATTCTAGTTGTAAATTGTCAGGTTCGATAGTAAGACTTGTTTTGAGAGTATTGGCTGAAGGATTGTAGCTCACTCTGCAGAGAAATAATTGAAGAAGCTATAAAAAATATTTGAAATAATTTCTTTAAGTTTTTATTTTAAGATAAATGATAACTGCATCTAATTGTACAATTGATTTGAAAATACGACGTCCCACAAATTAAAAATAGACAATTTATGCATGAGTTTCATATAATATTTTTCTACTACTTACAAAAACCTCAAAACACATTTTAAATATCGAAATTGCAAGACTTGTTTCAATTGTTTTTTTTTTCTTTATTATTTACGTAACACGAGAGTGAAATAATTAACAAATTACGACACTTTCTTTAACACTTTTTACTTTTTTTACTATTACCGTAAACAAATAGTAGTAAAATAAAGTACAATTTTTTTTTATAAGTTATAGAAAAATTCAATTATTTCCTTACAACATAAAAATATAGAAACGGTATTATTATTATTACTTTTATGGTATGCTTTTAAAGCTTTTATAAATTTTAAAATATAATAACTGTTTTAAATTAAAATGCTGATATCATAATTATTTATTATTATACATTTTATGCGTCATTTAAAATAATAAAAAGTTTGATTGATATTAAATTAATAACAATAATTACAATGTTGTTTATTTTTGCGATAAAATAAATATTTTACATAATATTTATGCTTCTAAAACATTTGTAAAGATATTTTTTTTATACTAATTAATAGTTTTGCTCATAAATAAAAATAATATTAATGGCTTCAGACATAAGCCATTATTTTTACAATTAATTTATTGAAAATATGTAGAAAAAACATTACTTAAATATTTAACAAAAAACTACATATATTACAAGATAGGGAAAAAATTTGGAACTTGTTTAATATATTATAAACTGTTTAACGTAATGATATAAAATTTTAAATGAAGGTATTAAAATTTATTACTATTTTATTTTTTTAATTATTATTAATTTCCGAGTTGTACAGCTAAATTATTTTTTTTTAAGATGCAACAGAAATAGAATTTAGTTAATTGGAAATCTTTTTTATATATGAAAGTACTGTGAATTTTTTATTATATATTAGACTTTTGTCGTTATTTTCTTAATTATTTTTAGTTAGTTTTATTATCTTATACTAAATTTGCCTCTTGTAATAACTAAGAAAATTAAATTAACTGTGTATTTCTATAATCAACTATAAGGAAAAAAATAAAGTAATAACACAGATAACTTTTAATATTTGCAATGCAATAAATATGTTTTGAAATATTATTACACTGAATTTAAAATTTTGCCCAAACCTGTGTATATGTATATGTTTAATATCTATGATCAATGAAATAACTAGTTATTTCGTGAAATACCGATCATCGATTTTTAGTTATTTCGTAGAATCGCGGTCTTTGATTATGAGTTATTTCATATAATAATGAATTATTGGCTTTAACGGTAACATGTATATTATACATTTTTATAATAAAGCATATATGTAACACACAGCTCCATGAACTACGCCACTGTGCCTGAAAACGGTCGTAAAATTCGAAGGACAATTTATTGAAAACAGTGTAGCCACATTAAAAACGCCTGAGTCTGTCACATAAATTCGTAACTTTTTTTTATTTATTTATTTTTATTCGGCGGTTAACTCAGCATACATACATACACAAGTTGGAGTTCAGCTGATTGATAAAACAGGCTAAAAACACGCGTTTAAAATTTAATGTTCGGAATTTTTAATTTGCTTAATTTTCTGTCTCAGCGTTGACCTTGAGTTAGTGCCAATTTATTTTGTCGATTTACGTCTATGCATAATTTTGAATATCAAATCATTTTTATAATGTGCTGGAAGTTATTCTTTAGTTGTCACTTAGTTATACATGCATTTTTTCATGGTCTACGGTTGCTTAATAAGCGGAAAATGAACTGTAACAATTGAAGACATATTTTGCATATTTCACATTATTATTCATATTTATTCTGTATTACTTTCTATTAGCAATATAATTAAAAGTAAAGGAATAACCAAATACATAATATTTGTGAGTTAGTTTTATGATTAGATTCAGCCGAAAAACAAATGCTTTACAGTAAAACGATACATACATAACATTATACAGATAAAATAAAAATCACTGCGTAGAATAGCTCAAGTCACAATTAACTTTTAAAGTATTAACATCAATTCATTTCAATAAGAAATAAAAGGTGCTTGCTGATGCATTAAAACTTAGTTTACATTGGTAAAGTTAGTAATAGAGTACTAGTACAACGTACTAAAGATAATAGCGAGTAAAGTAGAATGAATAGCACATACGGAATAGTACACTCTATGCGTTCTTCCCTTACCATAATACTTACTCTACACTACCAGCATTGTACCAATGTAAACAGAGTTATTGCAGTAAAGTACAGTAATTGTAGAGTAGTAGGGTGTAAAACATGTGTTAATTTTTTAAATTTATAATCGAAAGTTGTTGAGATTGTCAAATAACTGTTAATATTTTATTTGAATACGTACGAAAAGGAAATGGATGGAAGCTGAACGAACTTTAAACTAAACTGTCCTCTACTAAACTACTAGCTTTGTGTAAACAGTTTCTCTACCAAAATTAGTAGAATAGAGTAATTTGAAGAAGTATCCTAGTGTATTGTACTACTAAATCTACTAATGTAAACTAGGCTTAAGGCTAGTTATATCAATTTTCTCTCTAATTCGAATATGCTTCAGGACGGCAAAGGAATATATTTTGTATATTAATATATACATATATTCATCCTTAGCATTACATTCTTTAGCCTAGTTTACATACATTTATTTTTAAATATAAAAATATCAATTTCTAAAAATTATTACAATGTGAAAATTACAAATATTTTTAAGCTACAAAGAGTACATCTTGTCGAATTTTCAAATTTGAATAAAAATTTATCTAAACTAACCTAAAAAATGTAACGCTGAAGATGAATGAGTTTCTCATTCAAAACGTACATGTGAAAATAATAAAGAAATAATATTATACACCAAAATATGTTTCTTTGCTGTTCTTAAACATATTCAATTAAGAAGAAAAATAGGAACCAAACCAGATATATAATAACATAGTAAAATATTGTTCAGAACTGATTGTATTACCTATATAAAAACTGTTTAGTTTTATCGAAACTTCGTTGTTATAAATTAATTAAATAGAATCTAATTCTGAAACAGATATATAATATACTCTCTAATAGCATTTTTTTTCTTTTTATATATGTTTAATATCAAAAAGCCAAGAAACAGTATATTTATTTAATAGTTTGAAAAAAATACACATAACAATATTAATAGTTAAATGAAATAATTTAACTTGTCAATCGTGAATGCGCAAGTCAAATGTACAGTAGCAATGTAAGATATGAGTGGAAAAAATTCTGATCAATGTTAGCTTTCATAGCCTAATTATTATCTATTTTGTCTAAAGCTGTTTTTTTTCTACACATCTCAAACTCACAGTTATATCCGTCAAGTTGTAGTAATGCATACAAAACCATGTATTGTTCACATCAGTTTATTTTTGCTTTAAAATAAATTGACAGATGTTTAAAGACTATAAATTTTATTTTATTTTCGTTTTCGATAATTTTATTTGTTTCTCCAAGAAGTGAGAGTGGTTATGCTGGTTCGGTATTAATGTTTCAAGTGTGTTGAATTTTTAGTGAATCTGCTTTTCACAGTTTTTTTTTTGTGGTTTGTATCTCAAACTGTTTTTAAACGAAAAAGACATGAAAAAAATAACAGTTAATGTATGTAATATGTTTGCTAATGTATACAAAAAAAGTGATAGCGTTTGATATATGGTAATGTAACTTGTCTGTAATTTGTTAAAATTTGTGTTAAAAATGTTTGTAAATTTTTGAATTAGTGTCAAATTAGTTGACAAAATATAGATATCGTTTTTAAATCTGGTAGATCAAGGTTTGATAATTCTACAAGTTTATAGTAAAACTTTAAAAATTGATGTTGCTATTGCTCAATTTTCTATTTATTTTCAATTTTATTAATTATTAAGAGTAAATTAATAGTACAAATAATTTTTTTTTAACAATCTTTACTTTTTCAGTGTTAGATATGACATACGAATATTTTACAACAGAGATATATTTTGAAAAAATGTATTTAACAAAAGTTGCTAAGTTATACTAACAACTTTTATTTGGAACATTTTTATATACGGCTAAATATTTTTTTAATAATTTTTTATATTTATATATTATAATTCTGTTAGGTGGCACACTTATGTCAAGACAGTTTTTTTTAGTTACCATGACTACAAATTTTTCTATTTCATAAATGTATTTAATAAGATGACGGTCGAACCGACCGTCACCACAGAACCTGTGATGACCATAGCAGATTTTCTCGGTACTAGTTCTAAAACAATACATTTTTAGTAAAAATATTATTTCAATTAACATACGAACTAAAATTAATCAGACATGTTGAGCGAATGTCTAATGAACGTTTGGTTAAAAAGATTTATTTGAATGATTTTGATGGTATACGTTTGCGTGGACGTCCGATGAGTAGTTGGAGTGATATAATTGAGAGTGTTTTGCGTGAGCGAAAGTTTCCAAGTAGTAGGAATAAAAGAGCATGTATGAGACGAATTATGAATGTGGATGAAGCAAAAGTTGCTTGTTTGGATAGGAATGTTTGGAGGCGATTGATTTTGGGATAATGGAAAGAGTTTGTGCCACACCCTTTTGGCTACATGGCATGATTGTGTATGTATGTATGTATGTATGTATGTATAAAATTCTTTGTTTTTATTATCTTCCTAACTTTTCAGTTATTTTTATGTAGCGGTATAAATATAATTTTTAATCAATTACTTTATTTTTAATATAACCGAAACATCAGATCAACTATATTATAGATGTAGAACACAGAATATCTTGTTATATTAATAAGCGAAAGAAGTTATGTTTATTAAACAAGTTTGAGTTTGTTTACTTTTGCATCGATGCGTTTTATGTTAGCTGGCAATTCCATTTTAGATATAAATGATTATCAAATTACAAAATGTAAACAAACACTATATTTATTCTTTTTTTTTTGTGCATAACAAAACAATCTATGTATAAGGTATACACATTAAACATCTATTTTATATTTGATTTTATACTGGAAATAGTTTTCCATGAAAAAGTTAGTCAGTGGTTTTTTAAATTTTATTTGTATTTGTTTTATGTATATATTTTATTTAAAACAAAAGAATGTTAATTAAAGAACAAAAATATACGTAAATTATGTAACTGCAATAAAAATATCCTGTATTTTATATAATATAAATAAATAAAACTTGTCAAAGAGGCATAAACAAAACAAATTTCATTATTAATTGTAAATACAAAACACTAATCTACTCGTTGTAAAGAACAACAGCTGATTAGAATCTAAGATTCATTTATAGTATTGCCTTTAGCAATATGAATACATACTCACATATTGAATAAAAAAAAACTCTTTTTAATATAAAGATGATACACAACAAATACTAAATACTTAACTCATACACAATCTATTACAACATCTGTTAGCAGTAGAAAAAAAAATTGGCTGAAACGAAAATAAAATAAAAACAAAACACAAACAAGTATCACACGATGACTTGATCGTTTGGCATCATTAAGTCATCATTGATGCAAGCTATCCTTCTCCTACACTTACACAAAAACCAATTTGCCATCTTTATTTAATTGGCTAGAGAGAAAAATTATTCGTATTGAGAAACCCGAAACGAAATTACTCGGCTAAGTCGTGAAAGATGTATTATAAAATTTAGGACAGTTTAACGCCGCTAGTTGTAATAAAACACACTATATCGCCAACTGTTACTTGATTTAATGTTGGCAACACTGGTTTTTAATAAAAACGTCTTTACTTACGCGCGTATCGCAACGCCGGATGTATTTAATTTTAATTAATTTTTGTACGTTCACTTGTTTTTTAACCGGATATGGATAATGTAAAATTGAATTTAAAATATTATCAAATTTTTTAAAATTAAGTTTGCATACTCGTATTCAATTGATTTTTATTTTAAATTTTTTCGAAATTTCTCTGAAATTTTGCAATTTTTAATCATTTATTTTAGAGTTACGCCATATGTAATATTTTGTAATCTTGTAAGATTTTTCTAAATGAAATTAACAAACTTATATTAATTCGAATTTGATTAAATTTACATTGCATGAACGATTGGTTTTATGATGAAAACAGCATAATTTCTATTACAAGTATAATAATGGACAATGCAAAAGTACCTAATGTAGAATTTATGCCAAATTATTTTGTCTAAATTGTATAAGGATCTCAATATTCTAATTTCTGACAGTTTCCAATTTCTAGAAACAAACCAATGTTTGTCGTTTTATCTGTCATATTAATTTTATTATTATTATTTCCATTTTGAACAATACATATTTTTGCAAAATAAAAAAATATTTTATTTTTATTTATGTAATTTATTTAATAGGAGTAATAAATAATGTAAACATATTAATAAATTGAATTGAACTACTACGCACTTTAACGCGTTGATTTTCTGAATTTTAATGCATCCTATCAAACGGTGTACCTTTATAGGTACATGACGTGATTGTTTGTAAATGTTACGATTAATTTGAGGTAATTTTAGATATTTTTATTGTTTTAATTATTGCACCATTACAAAGCATACAATATTAATTTAGTTTAGTGATTAGATACATCATTTTTATGCTTGAAAACTTATATTTAAAACAGGAAATTACGAAAGTATGATTTTACATAATAAGTCCTACACTGTAAAAAATTGATGTAAACTTACATATTCCATAAATGTATTTTTACATAAAAAAAATTACATTACATTTTTTACAGTGTATGATTAGGATACGCGGTTACCACCCTGTACATTATAATAAATTCTAAATCACTTATATAAAACAGAAATTATTTAAATAGTAATTTGATTTGAACTATCAACTTTTATTTTACTTAACAAACCTCTGCCTGTTTATATTATTAATGGTAATGTATTAATAATGAAAGCTAAAAGATTTATGTGCTAAGAAATTAGATGCTCACACAAAATAATCCAGTACTAGAAAATTAATTTAAAAAATTAATTTTACCTGAGGCTACTTGATCTAGAATCAGTGTTGTAAATTAGTTAACACCTGACGTAAATGATTACATACAATCAACGATTGATCACGACTTTTATAATAATGAAATCATTTTTTAAAATTTCTTATTTTGTTGCGATAGAAAACTATTATTTCTTGGTACAAAGAATGACTAGCATTTTTTTAGCATTATTATTACAAAATTAAATTATGATACAGTACGATTGATTTAAAGCAAAACTTGTAAAATTTTTCACTTACTTTGACTACTTTACTGATAATACACAAACATAAACAAGCATTTCTCGACAGAAATAACTGTGCATGTGAAAATCACATAAAAGAGGTGAGAGCTCAGTTTACTGTTAGCTCTGAAAGTGTTAATTTCAATAGGAAATAAAATATGATTACTACATTGAGTATACTTTACAACGTTCCATAATCTAGTTATTTCTGTTCCATCTAATGCCGATTTTTGCTTTTCTATACAATTTAGTAATAGTGTAAGTCCAATTTCTAGAATTCAATTTCTCCACTAAATAAACATTTTTCAAAGTTGGTGTTAGTCAGTTAAGATGCCTAATGAACGTTTGGTTAAAAAAAACTATATAAATGATTTTGAAGCTATACGTTTGCGTGGGCATCCGATGAGTAGTTGGAGTGGTATTGAATGTTTAGCGTTAGCGGAAGTGTCCAAGTAGTAAGAATAGAAGCGCATGTATGAGAGGCATTATAAATGTAGATGAAGCTAAAGTTGCTGGTCTGAATAGAGATGTTTGGAGGAAACTGATTTCATGATAGTGGAAAGAGTTAGTGCCACATTCTTTTGGGTATATGGCGTGATTGTGTATGTATGGCACACTAAAAAGCAAATCTACGTACATACATCTAAGCTAGTCTCTAAGGTTATATCTTCTGAGACATACTGTATACTACAAATTTATAAAAATCTAAATACAAAACAAGCCGAAATGCATTTAATAATGCAAGAAGAAAATAGTAAATAAAAAATCTTTAATCTATAGTTGCTCAAAAAAATTTTAGACAATAGAAAATTACCATAATAAAAATATTTGAAATACTTCAAACGAATATTGCAAATACTCTTCAACTGTTTCGAGCAGTAAAAAAATAATAATCTGTCATATCTCGAGGCGTTTTCATAATTAGCGTGAGACGCATAATTTGTTTTAATTACAACGAAGTCGAACCGACCAAAATGAACTGGTTATGCAAATGCCTTGGCGATATTGATTTTGAGGCTCTTGAAATCTGACTGTTTCAAAATTATGTAGGCGGTTTAGTTCTTCATGTACCGTTCCAATCTCTTTCTATCTCTATACTTTATTATTACGAGAAAGCGATGAAAAACTGCCTATTCTTTGCTTAGTTATGTTTGTGTTTTTCTAATTCGTAAACAATGTATTAAATTATCTTTACTTTTGGTCAAATCATAATTGTCGATGATTAGAGAATTTGTGGCTAGGTTTGTGTCATCGCCAATAATTAATGTCTCTTAATTTAGATATTTCGTCAGATCCAGAATAATTTATTAAACTTTTAACTTAAATAGTTGACACATAAAAATACAAAATTATGTAATTTTTTTAATGAAAAACACGCAAATAAATTTCTTTTCTCGATCATTATATTTAAAAATTACAATAATAACACAATGATATAATTTTTTTTAATAAAATTTTAAAATTTATAAAAAAATATTAGACATTGTTTTGACATTAGAATACATTCTATAATAATTTATTATAAATCACATAACAAATAATTATATATCTATCTATTTTGTTATAATTAAAATTATATTTAATAATATTTATTACTTTATTATAAACATTAATATAGATAAAAATCTATATTAATTTATCATTATTATTAATATGTGGGAAAATATAATAATAAAAATAATTATAACAGTATATAACTGATAAAGATAAAGATAATTTTAAACTATATCGATAATAATAATTAAATAATTTTATATCTTATACTATTTTTTACAAAATATTTTATTATATATTTATTATTCCATTAATAATTTGCATATCACTTTTCTAAAAGTAAAATTGAATTTGAAAGGTTCGATTATAAAGTAGAAATACATACTTATTAAATACAAAGCTTTCTTTACAAGATCATAGTTATAAATAAACAAATAATAATAATGATAAATAATAACTAATAGATGGAATTCAGTCAGTTAAATATTTTTATTTTCTTCTATGCCAACGTTTCGGCAATCACTATTGCTTTCTTCAGGACTCTACAATAGCTACAAATATGTATAGATAATAATACATTCATATATACATATACAGGGTGATTTGTAAGTAATTGGAAATATTTTAACTGGAGTATCCTGGGCTCAGAATATGAAGATTTGACCCAAAACACTTAGATAAAATGTGGCTCCTTACTGAGCTACAGGGTGTTTTATTTAAAAATTTAAAAACGATTTTTGCCCAGTACTTAAAAACTATTTGACGTATCTTTATCATACTTGGCAGAAAGTGTAGGTACCGTACACCATACTAAATTATGTTAAACAAAAGTTTCTGGCTAGTGCCAGTGGCGTACAACAGGGGCAAGTGAGAGGTTGATCCTTCCTAAATTCTACGCCACTGGCGGAATTGTTATTTTAGTACAATTTTTCAATTCTCCAATACTTTCAGTGTAAAAAACATACTCTTTCTTCGTAACGATAAAGTCACTATTTTTCGAGATATTTAAAGTTAAACATAAGCTGCACCCTTGGGATTTTTTCAAAATTTGCTCAACAAAATCTGAAATAATTGAATAAAATAGAGAAAAAAATTAGCTACATAACAACTAAGTAACTTTTTTTTCTAACTTATTCTGGTTTGGCAGGAAAAATTAATGAAAATTAATATTTTTTGCATTTTAATTTTTTATTTTCAATAATTTTTCCTGCCAAATCAGAATAAGTTAGAGAAAAAAGTTACTTAGTTATTATGTAGCTAATTTTCTTCTCTATTTTACTGAATTATTTCAGATTTTTTGCAGCAAATTTTGAAAAAATCCCAAGGGTGCAGCTTATGTTTAACTTTAAATATCTCGAAAAATAGTGACTTTATCGTTACGAAGAAAGAGTATTTTTTTTACACAGAAAGTATTGGAGAATTGAAAAATTGTACTAAAATAACAATTCCGCCAGTGGCGTAGAATTTACGAAGGATCAACCTCTCACTTGCCCCTGTTGTACGCCACTGGCACTAGCCAGAAACTTTTGTTTAACATAATTTAGTATGGTGTACGGTACCTACACTTTCTGCCAAGTATGATAAGGATACGTCAAATAGTTTTTAAGTACTGGGCAAAAATCGTTTTTAAATTTTTAAATAAAACACCTTGTAGCTCAGTAAGAAGCCACATTTTATCTAAGTGTTTTGGGTCAAATCTTCATATTCTGAGCCCAGGATACTCCAGTTAAAATATTTCCAATTACTTACAAATCACCCTGTATAATAATATACAGAAAAACTGAACCAAAAACACACAACAGAATATAATTAGCTGATATGTCAAAACGTTGGCATAGAAGAAAATAAAAATTATCTATTACTTATTGTTTATCAAATTTTACCAGTCGATTATTTTTTAATTTAATAATAATGATATTATTTATATTTAAAAAAAATGCAAGCTTCCGTAGTTGGTGTAGTGACGTTTTAGGGACTTTAAATTTCCTAAAATATTATCGGCTGGGTCCAAATGTCCTAGAACGTATTACAAGCGCACCATTGACAATGCAAATAAATATTATAAATCTAATTACTTTGTTACTTAGTAACTCGTTTCTATGTTTTGTTTGTTTATGATTTATGTCAATTGTATATTTATTTCCTGATGATGAGTATGTCGAACTCATTAGATTAAAATTTTAAAAAATTCGGATTAAGTTCTGTATATATTTTATTAAAAAATTGACGTATATCATCATATACATAGAGTATATCGAAACGTCGATTTTTAAATAAAATACATGCGGAATTTAATCCTAAAGTTTTTTATTTTAAAACTGTTAGTTTCTTGAGCATACAGCTTCATATTTTACTTTGGAAATAACAAAACAGTTTATTATTTAATGTAGTAAATAATTTTTCAGAATTCATTAAAATAAATGGCACTGATATAAGTAAAAATTTGGCTTTCTTTAATTAATAAATCATAAATTTTGTAATGTAATTAGTTGCATTTTGTTATCTAATAACTTGTTTCTATGTTTTGTTTGTTTATTATTTATATCATTTGCATATCTTCTTTCTGATGCATTATATCGAAACATCGAATATTAATTAAAATTTTAACCTAAAAACCTAAAAATCTAAAACCTAAACCATTTTATTTTGATTACAACATTTAAAAAAAAAAATTTATAACAAATAATATATCTTCACCTAAATTATATTTTTTATTTCAAAACTATTTATGTAGTGCTACATTTAGAATGAAACAATTTATTTAAAAACGATAAAAGCCGGAATAATGCTTTGAGATTTTACTTAGTATACAGAATAATTTTTACCAGAAAATGACTTATAAGTTAAGAAAATTTCTCAAGATAAATTCATAGCTAAACCAAGACATAACATATAATAATTCAATCCTTATATGACCAACTTATCAACAACTTCCTAATCCTAAATCTGGGTCATGTGCCCCCGTTAACCCCCACTGCAAGGCACGCTCATGTATTTTACAACACATATACGAGAGTACTAGAACAGAGCACCAATTTCCTATTTTGCAAAATTTGTGCACATACACATATCAAATACGGCGAAAAAATATTCTGTGTATAAATTCTGTTCAACCATATAGCGTTTCAGTTTCTCTCGCCACGTTTGAATACCAAATCGAGTGAATCTCCCACGACTTTATGGACACCTTTCGGTACGTGTGCATTTACTTAACGTTAACCCGCGTGTTGGAAAGAATATATCGGATACGTGCACGCGGCTGATACAGTGTGGTCACGTATTTAGAGTTTAACTTCTAGTTTGGTTTTTTTTTAAGTTATTTGTTGGTTTTCTATTTCGTGTTATGTTGGTGTTGGTTGGTTTAGTTTTACTTGTAAGTAATCATTTGTTGTTCTTCATTTGATATTTAAGATATGTTATTCTTTTAAAACGAAAAAGAAACAATTATAATATTATATATCAAGGTTAAAAAAATATGTTTATAGTCGAGCTGTATTATTTCCCAAGATACGAAGTATCGAGCGGAATAAGAAAGCTAGGCAATAAGAATCTTCTCAGCTATGTTTAAAGCGTATGTTAAATGTTAAATAACTAGTTATTTCATAAAATACCAATCTACGGTAGTTAAATTATAGAATAGTTTATTTGATAATTTAACTAGTTATTATATAAAATATCAGCTACACTCTGTTTCAAGTGTGTAATGAACTGTCGTACCGCATTCCTAATCTTAAAAATTACGTTAACTTTTATTATTACAATTATAGTTATTTTGTTTTGTGATATTACCATGGAAGGTTAGGTTAGGTTAAGTTTTTTTTTTTTTAACAATTTGTTTGTTGTTTTCATTAATTACTAACTACTAAAAATTATCTAATTTCTCAATTTATAATCTTCGTTCCATCTATTTATTTCATACTTTATTTTATATTACTTACTACTTTATTTTATAAAATAACTAAATAATATGTAAAATAATTAAATAAACAATCAAATAACAAAATTATTTTATAATTTAACTACTGTACATAGTTTTTTTTTTTTTTTTATAAAATAATTAGTTATTTCTAGTAATACCGGAATTATACGCTTTAACGGTAACATGAGTGAAATTTCAAATCATGTTCAAAAAGTGACAAATATCAATTGTTTATTTACTAGAAAGAAAGAAAAAATTTATTATTGACCTAATATAGTAGTAGTCAGTTGCATAAAAATGTTGTATACTTCATCAACGAGTTAACTAAGCATTTAAATTGTTTAATATATTTAATTTAATGATTCAACTAACAATGTTTAATAATGTTTAATGATGTTTAATAAATTTTAATATAATAAATCAAGCAAGTTAAAGACAATTCAACAAATAAGACGTTAATATAAATTTTTAATAAATATATAAATAAGTATATTAAGTTAAGCATCAAACTTTTAAATATGTTCGTGTAATTACACTTAACATCAATAAATGAATACGAATCTTAAAACATATTAAGCGTCAGTCAGTATAGACGCTAATAAACACTAACATTATGAAATATACATTTTCTATTTCATTCTCTCTCTATCTCTCTCTCTCTCTCTCTCTCTCTCTCTGTATGAGCACAGCCGTCTTTGATTGCTGTGTGTGAGAAAATCTAGTAAAATGTTCCCCTTCATCAGAAATAAATATTAATAATTTATCATTATGGCAAAGTAAACGTAACAACAACATCTAAACAGAACACATATGGTTTGCAGCCGCAAAGCGCATACGAAATAAGAAAGTTAGGTTAGATTTTTGTACAAAACTAGAAAAGTGTTATTTATAATAGGTAATTATGGGAAAATAGATTAGAACGGTGATTCTATTATTTATTTGTTATTGCGGTTTTTAGTGATTTTCTTACAATTTATTTATTTGTGTTTTTAATCATATTTACTGCTTTGTTATTAGATGTATGTAGTTTTTATATAGATATGTTACTGATATAAAAATGATTTATTACTGAATTTTTAATTAAATAATACAGTAATTGTTACACAATTATTATTAGTTTTTATTTCACTATTAATAGTTGTCCATTAACTATGACGGATAAACAATAAAATTTGCATAACAAAAATAATATTATATTGCTATTTTATTGTTTATTAGGCGTAGTATGGATTTTCTGTATTCTATTATTAGCGGTAATACTAATGCTGCAAAAATTGATTATAACGTAGCTATATTATAAATAACCAAATTGAAAATTATTCGAATAATTATAATTTTGTTAAGTGTATCATAATATTAATAGTGAAATTATTATACAGCAGTTAGTTACTATATACATTACTGGTGGCAGCACCAACATAACTACAGCGTCAAGTGTATTTAATCTAGTATTTAATTTGACATTCTGGGCGGCCATATTAAGAACTATTACGTCAAATTAAATTAAGTTAATGAATTGTTTATTTTCTCTTAAATATTAATTTGATTATTGAAAATGTGTGCAGAAATACATTAAATGCAATGTACACCGCCAGATTTGTCAGAAATTTTATATTCGACCAAAGAAAGATTACTTCTCACACTTATATATACTATAATACAACTGTTAGTACGGTTAAGATTACTTGGTATGTATTTTTATTTAGTTTTAGTTTAGTTTCGTTTAGAATGCTTGAAGAAAAAATTGTATATTTTACTCGGAATAGAAAGCTCTTTTTGTATTTCGGCCAGATTACTTTACCTCAACCATAAATATCTGGGCTTAACACGATAATCATCTACTTGTCATAACATAATATACTATTTTCTGCTTTTCTTAAATAAAATATTTATCTATTTAGTATTGTATATAGTATGTACAGAGAGTAATTAGGCATTATGCCTGTTTAGAAGAACCGTGGCGAATGAGACAGTTGCCTCAGGTGAAAAATGAAAAAGGGCAGAAAATTTATATCGTCTTACATGTAATATAATATTCTTGAAAATTCCTGTTTCATTTAGTATTTAATTAGAAAATACACAAAAATGTGAGAGAATGAAGATAAAAAGCACTAGAAAAATAAATGTTTTGTGTTTTTTTTTTTCACAATGATCAAATTTTCTAGTTCTCTTTTTAATATTTTTTACACTTTAATCAAATATTACAATTATATTTAAAAAAAGTTAAAATTTGAAAAATATAAATATATTTAATAAAATAATCATTTTTATTCAAAAACATATTTTTATAAATTGACTAAAAAAAAATTGGCGAGTGAAATTTTGAGATTTTGCTCTTCAGTTTCTAATAAATAAACAAAGTATGCGTTTTCTAATTGGTAATATTATTCATTATTAAATAAATCATTACTCGAAACTTTTTAATTAATCAAAATTGTATAAATTCATTACTCAAAAGTTTTTGGCCAATCAAAATATTGCAGTTAGTATTTCTACCGAGCTAGTGCTGCGATACTTTATAATTTTCAAATTATTTTGTATCACTCTATTTTGATAGTCGTAGATATATTGTACTATTCTACTTGCATTTAAAATTTATTATATTCATTATTTTGACAGTAATTGATACATTTTTTATTTTAAAAATATTACATTTATTATATAAGACAAAATTAAGAACACAAATACATATTATATAAACGTATATGAGAAAATTTATATGTAGAAATAATTTAACCATATTTGATGTAATACTAAGAAAAAAGTATAACTTTTATCTTTTCTAATGATTTGTTACTAGAATTTATTAATTGTAGACAGTTCTAGCGTAATAAATATTTTATAAGTACTACGTGTACCATATTTGGTTTTACTATACATTTTATCTTCAAAACAAATTGCAGAATAATACCAAACTTTTCATTCAACAAATTACAGTAAATAAATTTCTGTTTACACATTGTCAAAATGATATCACATCAGAATTAAGTACAACAGCCACTTCTAAAGCAGAATAAATCTCTTTGCGAGAAGTGTAAATAAAGCTTTATCATTTTGTTGCTACGCAATTTTCTCCGAGTATTAATCAATCAAATGGCACTGAGACAACGAAGGCCCGTGTGTGTAAATCCACGCATAGTTCTTAGTCATTCCTGTTCTTAACTCGAGTTTTGATGTCCCTGAAATTGTTTTTAAAGAAGTCGGTTTCCTGATCATAGTTGCTGTGTTACGCACTACAATATTATTATAACAAAAATACAATATTTACTGTTTTAAGTCACACGGTTTATGGATTTCTTATAGAAATTTAGAAAAAAATATTATTCCTTAATGTGATATATGTATGTCCATATATTCCCGGTGTCCTAGTTATTTATAAGTTCCGTTTCTCACAATATTTTAAGGTCCTTTTAAAAGAAAGGAAAAAAGGTTTAGTTCTCAGTACGGTGTAAGTAACATTTTCAAAAATTAAAACAAAAAATTTATAGATGACTTATTTGAACTTAGTTTATGAAGGTGTATATACGTGCGGATTTCTTTCGCTCGCTCATTTAGTCGTTTAAATTTTGTGATCGCATCTCCTCGTAGACCATTTATTTAATTTGCACCAAATTTTCAGGGTAGGTTCATTTAGTGCTCAAGTTGGGCATGTGGATTTATTTTTTTCCACTGTAGCCAATTTATTATTTTTACATTAATTATTTGTGATTAACCAAATTTTCACAAAGATTCTTTTAGTGCCCATTTAAATTATATAATTTTACTAAAACACAGCGTTGCCAACCGGCTGCATTATTTACACCATTCGAATGCAGTGTTGTGATTGGTTACAAACTGCTGAGTAATGAACCTTCAAAATTTTTCACTGGCATAAATAACGAAAAACATTGTTTATCAAGAAATGCATGTATAATGAATATATTATGTGACTGGATTAAAAAAATATAATTTTTATGTACAATAATTTGTCGATATCTTAATTGAGAGTAAAATATTCGATATATATATATATATTTTTTTTTATGTTAATATCTTATGTAAAATCCATAATATAAAACCAGATTATTTTTATTTAATTAGTTTTAAAATTTCATCATTTTAAAATCGAGTTCAGATATATAAATACAGTAAATATAAAGTTATTACATAAAAACTGTTAAGAAGAAAATATCAATTTCCATTTTGAAAACAAACTTTTATCTTAACAGCACCGCCGATATCTCCCAATAGCAACATTACATACATAGTAAGTCAGCATTGATATCTCAGCAACGTTGTAATGTAAATCAATGTGACTATGTATGTTAAATTTATAAGTTCTGAATGTTCGCAACTTTCTTCGCTTGTCAATGTGCATCACATTGAATCAGACTGTGGTGCGCTCGTATGTTCTGCATAAAGATGTGATCACGTACACCGTCTTTATCTATCTAAACAACTCTTCGGCGTTCTTTGTTCTCGAAGGAATTACTTGTACTTCTTGCTAATAGTCAACTATACTCTTTGTGTCACAATTAGATTTAATCGCTACACAGAAAAAATTATTCTAATTGGATTATAAATAAAAAAATATATATGACTTAATATTTTGTTTATTTTTATTTTATTATAATTGTTTATTGGTTACACAGAATAAAATATTATAATTGTACAATGTTTATATTACAGTGAAAACTTTTTTATTCGGCAGTGAATTATATAGAACGCTCTGAAAACCAACATATTTTCAAATGGTTCGAATAAATTTGACTTTATTCAACTTTGTATTTCGAAAATCATTAACAATAAATAATTGGAAATAAGTACAAAAACGGATTTTAGTATTTCAAATATTTATCCAAAATTTCACTTCAATTCTATAAATAGTGTTTATGATATGAAACTAATTTTAAATTGTTACTAATACAATACATTAATTTGATAAATTTTATTTTTATTTTTTAAAACAAAAATAAATAGAAAAATCATTATACCTATATAACATTTAAAAAATTAATTGTTATGATACATAGAACCAAATTTTTACCAATTTAAAATTTAAAGCAGCTTGTATTTTTAATAAAATTACGATACGTATTAAATAATGAATAAGGAAGATAGTGATAGAATAAATATTATTAATGGAATTTCTATTCAAATTATATTTATTAAATACACTCAGTAATATTGTTGTAAAACATATGAAGATCGTAGAATACAGATTGTCTGAAACAAGCTTTCGCATAAATAAAACATGTATGCGTAAAAACGCATGCTTGCACACATAAGATTACACAAACTTAGTGCTCAACAATTCATGCTCCGTGTAAACAGTACTTTAGTTCCTTTTAAAGAATCATTTACAATAGTAAACCTTGTCTAATAAAATTTACTGCTACTAATATTACAATAGGAATTATTTTATACTTAAATGTACTTACAAAAAGATTTGTAATTTTATCTTGTATAAAACTTCATTTCTAATTTATTTTTAATAAATATTTAAAGAAAATTTTTATTTTTTAGAAACTAAAATTAGTTAGTATTAGTCAACTTATTATAATTAATTAAATTCATTTTTTTCTCACGAATATTTGTAGAAAACACAATAAATTTGATTTCGTTCTATTACTATGTATTGCAATGTTCGATAACATTTAATTTATTAATTTACATTATTCCAACAAAAAAATGAATATTTAAAATCAAAATGGTTTAAAATTAAATTTTAAATTACTAAAATTTTACTTAAAATTGTAATCTATGACGAAAAAATAGATATATTTAAATCCATTAAAATTGCATGTTTCCATGTTTGGGTTGACGTTGTCCTTTGCGATAATTTTAACTTAAAGTCTTTTTATTTTAATATAACGAGTTCTGAGAGGTTATTTATTATGTTAAATGTTTATGTTAAATTATGTTATGTCCGATGGTGTGGTATGATTAAAAGTGTTTTATGTGAGCGAAAGTTTTCAAGTAATAGAAATAAAAGAGCATGTATGAGAAGTATTATGAATGTGGTAGAAGCTAAAGTTGTTTGTCTGGATAAGGATGTTTGGAGGAAACTAATTTCGGGATAGTGGAAAGAGTTTGTGCCACAGCCTTTTGGGTACATGGCATGATTGTGTATATATGTATGTATGTATTAAATTTTGAAACATAGTGTTCTTTTGTAATAAATGTAATTGTAAAATTATTAATATTTTTCAGTTCAAATGTAGATTTATTTTAAAACTAAATATTAATAATATCATACTAAGTTTTGAAAATAATTTGTGTACATGTGTATGTAAATAAAGAAATCTGTTGTAATCAATCCACTAACTTATTGTTTAAGATTTTGCTTGTGTGACATATTTTAATTATTTATTTTTTGTTACAGGTAAGCATCAAAACTATCATTTCTGAATTCTAATATCATTGCAACCATTACAATATTATCAAATACGGTAAGAATTATTATCTTTAACATTTTTTTTTCTGAAAAACTTTTACCACAATTTTATCTATTAGTAAAATAAATTTCATTCCCTTGCACATCTAGAAATCAGATATATATATATATATATATATATATATATATATATATATATATATATATATATGTTATAGGATGATTTACTTTTTTAACAGTATGAGTCACCTGAATCGATTTTTTTATTAACTATAATTTTGAAATATATAATATATTTTTATTTAATTATAACAAATTTACTGGTTTAGAAAAATAAAATAATGCATGTGTAATAATAAAACTATTCTACATGTCATTTTTATTATTATGTGGTGCAAACATAACCCCCACTATCTTTAGGCACTCAACTTTAGCACTACGAAACAATTTATTACGGTAGAAACAATTGCAAGACAGCAAGAAATGAAGAAACTAAACACCTACAAAATTCTTTTGTTCCAAAACAAAACAAAACAAAATCTAGTCTCGTTTTCAACGTCTGCATATTTTATTTAAGCATCAAATCGTTTCGGTTTTTATTTTCATTGTTTAGGGCGTTGTTCTATTTTAATTTTCCTCTCTCCGCCTACTGTCGATATGCAAGAGAATCGCTTGGGAGAGGCTGGTGTAATCATTTTGTTGTTCTAGGCGCACTTGATTATGCAAAATCGAGAATAATATAAAAGCTCGATATTTATGTATGCGCATACAGTTTATGCCTGCGTACAAGAGAATTTGCGATAAAATTATTAACTATCATTAATTATCAAAGGTACATGGGTTATTAATTAGGTATATGTCGTCAACTTTCTTTATTTATATACATGCATTTTACTGCAAAATGTATATCATTGGATTCGTTTTGTGTGTGTTCTTTATAACTTTATAATTAGTTTTAAATGCTATTTTACGACGCTATTTTCCGGGTATTAAATAATCATTTTAAGTTATTAAATAGTAATAGCAATCAATGATGAATCTGTATTACAAAATTCAGTTCTACGAAATAATAAAGTAAATTGAAATTTTATTTTTTTATGTTTATTTACGTAAAATTAAATAAGTAATTTATTAAAGATAAAACTTACTTTTTACTAAATTACTAAATGTTCATTGAGAAACGTAATTTAAAGCTTATTTAAAGTATTTAAATTGAAGAAAATTGATTTAAAAAAATTATACTTGTTTATAAAATATGCATTTACAAATAAAATATAATAATAGAATTTATTCCGAAAGTTTCCGAAATATTTTTTCTAAATATTACATTTTTTGTATAGAGCATTTCAGAACAGACGCAATTGCTATAAAAAAATAGTGGCATTAATAATAATAATTTATGTAACAAGTACTTAAATAGTACTTTTTTACATAAGTGAAAAAAAAGACATTTTATTCATAAGTTTCATACAATATTTTTTTCTACAATTGTCTGCGATTAGAATTAACGTACACAAACACATCACAACACAAAACTACAGCTTGACATTTCTAATGCTAAGATCGCGAGATTAGTTTTTTTTTTTCACTTTTTTGATAAATGTATTTATATAATTCTAGAATAAAATAATAACATATTACGGCACTGTTCTCACGTTGTTTTTTATTAACAAAAAACAGTAAAATAAGTTTGTAACAAATATTTAAAAAAAATCTATTGCGTATAGTAACAAACTTATATTTTTTAAATATTTGATGATAAAATAAAATAATTTCCTTTAAACCACAAATAATAATTTGTATTTCGAATGCTATACTTTTATCATTGTCATTTGATGATGAAAGCTTAGCTTTCGAAATACGTATATAGCTTTTTTAAATTATTGTTCGTGGTTTTTTAGGTAAATTATTTTATTTTATTAACTTTTCACCACATTTAGATAATATTTTAATTTATTATAATATTTAATGATAAAAATAAATAATTTAAAATGTCGTGTGAAATAGACACAATTCCGAAACCATACACTTAAGAAATTGGTTTTATATTCATTTTTATTTTCTGAGCTATGTACATTTTTTTCAAATATTATTTTTTGCCAAAATCAATAATTTAGAATATAATGTTTTAACTTTCAATAAAATACACCATGTATTACAAGATCTAGAGTGCCAATACTATTTTCTTATTTAGCGAACTATCCCAGAAAAGCTCCGACAATATATTATCATAACATTGTAAGAAACCCGCGACCGAACGAAGCGATTTCTTTGGCTTGGCATTATGCAAATGGATCTATATAATAAAAGCGGGGAAAAAGAGTCTTAGGCGAAGGTGGATGGAATGCGCTTGCATTGTGCAAGAACCTCTATAAGAGTTGAAACTCGCGCGAGACCGGCGCGCAGGTGCTAGGAGCGGAGATCTGAATCTAGAGGTCTGTGAAGACAATTGAATTTCAGATACATACATCACGATAAGACTCCATGTAAATTACTCTATCGCGCCTGTTAGATCTATTTTGAGACTATAGATGTCTGCGTGCTATACCAGCACAATAACTGCATATACTAGTGCTGGTGCAATAGTTACATTTTAATGTTTTAAGTTTATTTTTTTATATTTAAACGCAGAATTGAAAAGTTTGTGTCTTCATCGCATGTTGGAATCTCCAGGTTTGTGTGCTACGCGAGCATTGTTATTTCTCAGTGAAAATGTTTGAAATTCGCGTAATTCTTGTTATTTCACTAATATTAGCTATTATTTAAGTAATTATATGTATGCTTTAAGGTCTAAGTAATAAAAATATTTATATTTTTAATAAATTAATAAATAACGAATAATAAAATTTTATTTTTAATTATATCTATGATTAGTTTATTCAGTTAATTGATTTCGTTATTCATAAAATTATTTTACAATTATTATTTTGAAATTTGTTATAGTATTTTAATATACAGTGTGGCCACTATTTTTATTTGCTTTAAGTAAATTAATATTATTTCAAATACGAAAATTTTTGTTTCATTATTATCATGAAACAATCTGTACTGGTACACTGATACTTAGTTGGAATCCACTGTGAGCTGTAAATATTAACTATTAATAGTAATATAAAGAAAAAATATAATAGCTTTTTCATTTAATAGAATAGATAAATATACGACAAAGTAAAAAAAAATGTCTAATTATATTAAATCAATCTTTTATCTAATTAAAAGACTGTAAATCAGTGACGGCACTAGCAGACGGTCATTAATTTTTCCATCGCGGATATTTTATGACAAAAAATTTATTATATGGATTAAATTTCAAACGTATAAGTTTTCAAAAATCAATATTGATAAAGCTGTCACTTTACTAAAAACATAAGAATTTAATTAATATTTGTAATATAATTTATTTAGAGAAAATTAGTAATGAATTGAAATTAATAGAAACTAGTAAAATTAATATTTTTTACTTTTTTGTACAAAATTTTTTACCCATTTTTGTTAAATAAATATATGCTTTATAAAAAATTCTAGTTTCTACAGGCCCCCAAATTTTAAAGTCTAGCGCCGCCACTGCTAAAAATTATATATTTTTTCAGATAAAATAATAAAAACATTACATTTTTTTGTATAATACAAATTTACCTAGCTTCATGTTACACTTAGAAATTACAAGAACTAATTATTTAATATTCTTGAACTGTATTTCTTCAAATAGCTATAACAAAAGATCAATTTGTATATAAATTCCAATTATTAGCGATCATAAAAATACCTATAAATTGATAATATTTTATAATATATGTAAAAATATCTTAGTGTATCTAGAACATTCTAGATAATAACCTCATGTACCCGATCGCAAATCCTTATTGAGTCAGACAGCGTCCGAGTTAGCATGTAGATATAGTCAGGCGGAGAAGCGTTATCAGTACAAGTACCGAGCCTAAGCAATGTCTACCAATATAATATTTGCACAATGGTAACACCTAAGCTATTACAACACAAGATTACAAGGTATTATCTGCCCACACACACACGCGAACGGACACACTGCAAGCATACACGGCTGCATTGCCCTCTACCAATTGTAGAAATGCAATTGTACAAGTGACACCACACGCGTACATAGTAGGCTGGGGACGTTATTAATTTGTTCGTCTCCGTATGTCGCACTGATTAGATATCAGTTGTTTATTACCTGCATTATAATGTATTGATTTATAATGGCTTTGTTTCTATTCTTGTAGGAAAAACTTATGTTTATGTTATGATTATGGAGAAGTGTCTTGTACTTAGAATATTAATTATTATTACTAGAATTGTTTGAGCGGATAATTGCAATTATTTTATTGTAGTTGACTAGATATTTATTTTATTATAGCTATATAAATTTCCAATAAATATTTGTACGTTTTTCTAAAAAAAAAACAGTATTAAATTCAGGGCGGAAATTGGTATTTTAAAATTTTATAAATTTCACTAACCAAAATCGA
The DNA here is from genome assembly GCA_963966155.1 of Clivina fossor. NCBI lineage: Eukaryota > Metazoa > Arthropoda > Insecta > Coleoptera > Carabidae > Clivina > Clivina fossor. The sequence goes on along the minus strand of OZ014551.1, from coordinate 25,535,390 downwards.
AAACTAAACCGAAAAAAATTATTCATAACAAACCGGTAAACTTTTAACCAAATTACTAAAAATCCGGTTATATTTTGTTTTATTTTTTAATTTTTATATAAATTATCACAGATTTACGATACATGAAACAAATTATGCCAGTTTTTAATAAAAAAAATTTGCAATAAGCGATTGAAAATTTTAACCACATTTAAATATTATGGATATAACATAGTAAAAAATCTTTCAGAACTCATTATATTAAAATAAAACGACTTTAGGTTCTAGTTCTGTATTAATATTTATTAATAATCGACGTTTCAACAAACTCAACTCAACTCAACTTCATCAGGAAAAAATATACAAACGAAATCAATCATACCATTCTATTTTTTCATCGAACGTCCACGCAAACGTATACCTTCAAAAATCATTCATATATATTCTTTTAACTAAACATTTATTAGACATTTACTCAATATGACCGAACCATCTTAATTGTCACATGACACATTATACATAACCCAGAAATAATAATATAATATAAATAAAATAAATCAAAGCTCTCGGGTCATGTAAAGATATTATAAAAAACCGCCTCCATCAATATCAAGTCGGGACACATCAATTGCGTCCCGCGGTCAGAAAACCCAACTTTTATATTCCGAATTGCGTCCCGGTCAGTTTAGCGGATACCTATCTACCTGCTACCTACGGGTACACGAATTTCGTCCCGCGGCCGGGTTCTAATCTTTTACAAAATTTTATGATGACCAAATTGCGTCCCGGTCAAGCTAGTAACTTCGTCCGGCAGTTCAGAATTCTGGTTATGAGATTAAGGTCTACCTCACACAGGTAGCGGTTTCTGACAATACCATCAAAGTAATTTGCTGAGAAATTAGATGTCTTTGGCAATACCGAATATCTGTAATAATTTGTTTCGTTTTTCGTTATTGGCATACCTATTTAGAAATACATAAAGATATTATAAATCACCACCTGGAATTTCCAAAATTAAATTAACTCCCTCCAGTTTTCTTATTCCGTGCATAAGTTTATGTTTTGTAAATTTTAATAATCATTCTAGTATCTTTTCTGTTTCTGGTACAAAGTAAAGTAGAAATAGTTCTCTTTAGTAAATTGTGTTTTCTGTGTTAAATTGTATCATGAATTCGGAAGATGTTTTTGATATGCTGAGTGAGAAGCAGAATCCGCTGTTAATTGTAAATAATAATAAGTATCATTTTCATAAAATGCTTTCGGGAAATGTGAAACGCTGGAAGTGCTGTGAAAGAAAGTGCAAATCTTATTTAAAAACTGAAACTTCTAATAATATAATAGTTCAACATAGTGATGAACATAATCATGAATGTGTTAATCTTTGTGTATTAAATCGACAGAAAATTAGCAATCGTTTAAAAAGGCAAGCTGTTGAAGACATATGCGAAAAACCGATGAAATTGTTGCATAGAGAGTTGCAGAAGGAAGATAATGAAACATTGACGGTAGACGATGTAAACAGAATAAGAAAAAATATATACAGCAGCAGAAAGAAAGTAATGCCAAATATACCCCGTAATCAAGAAGATGTCCATGAAGTTTTAAATAGCATTAAAGTAAACACCAACGAAGGAGAGCTTTTTTTGCTTAAAAATGATATAGCTAAAAATTTTGTTGTATTTTCCACCAAAAAGAATTTACAATTTTTAAGTAAATTATCTATTTTGTATGTTGATGGGACGTTTCGCTGCTGTACTAAATATTTTTATCAACTTTTTACCGTTCATGGAATTCTAAATGAACATTATATACCACTTGCATTTTTCTTATTACCTAATAAAGCAACAGAAACATATGCAATGGTATTTAATTATTTGAAGCAAGAATGTCGTATACTAAATTGCAATTTTAATCCTACAATAATATATGCAGATTTTGAGAAAAGCATACATAATGCGGCTTACAGGTGTTTTCCAACTGCAGAAATAAAAGGCTGCCGATTTCATCTCGGACAATCATGGTAAGCTAAGTCAATTTTATTTCATTTTACATTTAGACCATATACGGATAAAGCAAATAAATATTTGCTTTTTTGAAGCACGGACTGAGAAAAGGATTTGATAAAATTAAACAAAAAGTGACAAACATATTATACTTTAAATGATTACAAACGAATTTATTTAAAATTAATACAATAATATTCAAAAATACATATTTAATTTTATTAATTGTTTAGCAATTTTTTTTTAGATTTTATTAACTTTAGTACTAAAAATAACTAGCATTATTCTAGAAATAAATCTAAATATGGTATTAAATTATGCATAGTTGTTAAATTTTAACAAATCAATTATTTCTTTTAATATAGCATATATTTTTAACAAATTCGTTTGTTTCCATTTAAAGTACAATATATTTGTTTTATGTCTGCTCAATTTTAGCAAACCCTTATCTCAGTGTAATCCTAACTCTTTTTCAACCACCTACTAAAAAAATAATTGTTGAGAAAAGGTTTGTGATACATTTTTTAAATTTTGACCAGGTGGCGAAAAATTCAGAAACTTGGACTGGCAGAGGAGTATTCAAAGGACTCGGATGTAGGAATGTACCTTAGATTTGTTTTTGGTCTACCATTTCTAAATCCAGCTGCAGTTGGTGATTGCTTTGGAATTGATTTTGCAGAGATTTTACCAGAAAACCCGAAAGTGCACAAATTTGCCGATTATTTAGTAGAAACCTACATTTCGGAAGAAGCAGAATTCCCACCTCAAATGTGGGCTGAAAACAGTTCGTCTCTTCAACGAACAACGAACGCTTGCGAGTCATTTCACTCTAAATTTAATTCGCTATTTTATAGCAGCCACCCTAACATATACCAATTTTTGGACGCCTTAAAAAATATTCAAATTGACACGTACGTCAAAATGCGTAGTGTTAGTATGCCAAAAAAAGTATATCGAAGAGCCGCAATTAAAAAAAAAGAATTTTTGGACGAGAAAATAATGTTGCTTAGGCAAAATAGACTTACCAATTTTGAATTTGTAAAATGTATAGCTATTAAATATAGACCAATTATTTAATATTTATATATTATAGTTATATATTTCTATTATTTATTATGTATATGATTTACAATGTAACAATAAAAATCTGTTTTACAAATTTTTCATAATTGTATACATTAACTTTATAGGAGTATATTATTTATTCAATCCCTATGCATTTTATTTAAAATATGTATTTTCTACAAACTTTTTTCAGGAATTAGACAAATTTATTACGGAACAACCTTTATAACATTGCTTCAAAAAAATTTGAAATAAATAATAATTTTGCAAAAATATTATAAAGTATTGTTTTATGATTTTCATTATTTTATGAAATGAAAGAATAAAGTGTTAACATATGGAAACTAGAAATATATTATTGGGCTTGATATAAAAATTTTATACTAGGTGACAGGTAGGTAGGTAGCAGGTGGAGTTACAGTAACCCTAGTAGCTAGGTATCCGCTAAACTGACCGGGACGCAATTCGGAATATAAAATTTGGGTTTTCTGACCGCTGGACGCAATTGCTGTGTTCCCTGTTTAACTTGACCGGGACGCAATTCGGTCATCTTAAAATTTTGTAAAAGATTAAAACCCGACCGCGGGACGCAATTCGTATGTGCCCTATCAAGTAGGTATAGATTTTATAGCAAAATTAAAATATTGGTCAAAATTGAAAAAAAAAATATAATGTTCAGACAATGCGAATATAACTAGTTCCGATTAATGACGGTACATTAGAAATCCAAACAATAACAATGTCAATCGAAACTTCTCGCTATGTAACTCCAAATGGTTTCGACCAAGATAGGCCAAACTTATATATTTGGATTTATAGTTTATTAGCACTTTTCTGAAACTTTATTGTTTGATTTATTATATTTTCGTATTCTATTTCGATTAAGACTATAGAATTTAAGCACAAATTGCGCGAAGAAAGCCAGAATCGGCATTATATGAAATAAATATTAATAAAAAATTATTTAATTGCTATAAGTTTATATAGATAACTTAATACATAAAATTTTTGAGCATTTACGAAAAAAAATATTTAAACAATACTTAATAACGGATATGAAACAATAATGTTTATTTCAAAATATATTTTAACATAGATAGTAATAGTGATCATATGCAGACAAAATTAATACATACATTAACAACTATCACAGTATATAATCTCGTACAGAATACACTGTATTATAAAGCAAAGTATTTAACTTATAAACATATTACATTAGTTATAATCAAGCGATCCATTCTAAAATCCATAAGACATTTCAACACAAATATTTCTTTTTCGATTACATAACCACAAAATAACTAACGATTACTTTTCAACATACTCGGCAATTTATAGTAGATCTTTTGGCGAGAAAGTGCCTTTACGATGATGATGATGATACAGCAATATTCGGAACGAAAATTATTTTAAATCAAACGAAAAATTATTAAATATTTATCGCTTAATTAGATGCTAACAAATCTTTGAAATGAGTGTTTTTTTGCCGGTGCAAATAATCAGTTAATATGTTGATAATTTTGATTTAGAATGTTGCAGTTTTGTAGAAATTCTCACGCGAGGAAAATTATATAAAATGTTAATTGCTATATGTAAAAAAAAACTGACAAGAATCTATAGAATAATTTCCTAGGTTTGTTCGAGCACTTAATGCAGATAATTTTTGAAATTCTTTTTACTTTATTTGGTTGATAAATCTGCAATGCTGAAATAAGTGGAAGTCCTTTATGAGAACTGTTCAGATTACATATGAGAATGCTTTAAATTTTTGTTGTTTTCTATTTCATTATTTTTTATTTATTATTTAAATACACTGTTAGAAATAATGTAAAATTAAATAAAATACTCTGTAAGTTATTGATATTTTCGATTTTCATGACATTTTAAAGCTTGCACAAATATATATTTTACTTAAATTTCTTTGCAAATCTAATTTATTTTATTGGTAATGTGAAATGCAATAATTAAATTAAGTAATTTTTAGTAATCTTCAGGTAAGTAATTTTTAATTTAAAATTGAAATTATGTAAATTTACATGAAAATACATGATAACAAAATGTAGTATTTCTAATAGTGTATCTAACAATAAGCATAAACGGAAAATGACTAGAATAAATCGAGTCCAAAATGATTTGGTGTAAGAAGAAAGTAAAATTGAAGAAAATGTTGTTGCAAAAGTTAAGATGGTTTGACCATTGAGCGAATATCTAATGAATATTTGGTTGACAGAATATACACATATGTGATATTGAAAATATACATTTCTGTGAACATCTGATCAGTCGATGAATAGGCATGATTTAGAGTGTTTTCCGTGAGCAAATGGTTTCAAGTAGTAAGAATAAAAGAATATGTATGAAAGGTAATATGAATGTGGGTGAAACAAAAGTGATTTATATAGATAAGAATACTTGCAAGTATTAATTTCTGCTTGAACGAAAAGAGTTTGTGCCACACCCTGAAAGAAACATGCCATAATTATGTATATATGTATATATTTAAATTATTTATTTACATAAAAATCGTAGAACTGTATTTAGCTTCATTTATATTTTAAAATGTTATATACCTATAATAAAAAGTATTTAATTTATGAAAATAGTTTATATTGGATTTGTAGTAAAAGCAAAAATTGATTTTGAAATTATGACTACTTTTAATTAAAAATATTATACGTAAAAGTTAATATAAAAACGGGTTTTAGTAAATATAAAAAACATACTCATTTATTTTAGATTTATATAAAAAGAATAAGAAATTTTTATTGAATTTGTTTTGAATTATACGAAATAATGTTAGTTTCAATTATCATCAAAAAATTGAAAGTTTTTTTTTTATTTACATTAAAAAAAAGGCCAGAAACTAATTGTAAGATTAAAAAAGGTTATAAATGTTGGGGCAACAAAAGTTAGTATTGCTTGCTTATTAAGTGGACATAGTTATCAACACAAATAATTAATTTAATTAGTTATAAATCTTAGCTAACATATCTGTTTCTCATCGTGTGTGTTATAATTATATATCGTATGTTAATGGTAAATACTTAACTACGTAAATATATTTTTATATGAAACATAGGTATATACGTATAGGTATTACAACTATTACACTATAAATTATATGATTTATTCACAAAATATTATTTATGTTGTTGTATATGATATGGGAGAATTATATATTCACTAATTGAAGCAATTATAAAGGAAATTCAAATAAAAAGTTTGTATTTATTTATTTAATGGAAATTGGAATGGAACACACCTAAATTGTTTTTCATAAATAAGTAAATATTTTAAATTAATGACTAATATTTAATTTACTTTCTTGCACATGCACATATTTATTGAAATTTTATTTTCGTAATATATTATTGAATAATTTTTTAATTACACAATTTTTTGACCATTATGTTTTTATTTTTTAAAAGCATTAAAATATCTCTTTAATATTGTGATTCTACTTCTTATTTTGAATGTATTTTTTTACCGACCGTCACATATAGTGAAGGAGGTATTGTAATGAAACAAATTTTTAAAATTCGAGATTTTACAGATAAGCATGAATTAAGCTTTTTATAATATGAATCAATTGTTTCTAGTGTTTTAGTGTTAGTGTATATATCTTAACCCTTTTGTTACTAGAAGCGTACATATAAGTTTCGCATATATGGGTACAAAGAACATAAATTTTTGATATAAGTTTTAACTGCGATAAATTAAATTGACTTAAAACCCCGTAATTGGAACTTTGTAACTTTAAAAATAGCCCATAACGAAAGGGTTAATTTTACAAACTTTCGGTGTACATCTGTTTAATCGCTAGTAGTAGTTTACTGATATCATTATTATGTGTTTTACGAATATTTTCAACAGAGAAATATTTCCAAAAAAGAAAATATTAAACAAAAGTTGCTATAAAGTTATAACTAACAACTTTTATTTAATAGTTTTTAATATAACTTAATATTTTTTTTATAAATTTCACATTTTTTGCATTATGTATCTATCTTAACATTCTTAATTTAGTCAGTATCTCTGTGTTATTAATTTTTTTCAAGATCCTTATGCAAAGAATAAATTTATTTTTAGCAGTACATGTATCTTAATATTATTAAAAGTATTTTAATCTTATGCATTTTTTATTTTATTTTTTTTTATTCAGTATTTAGTTTACAGACTAATTAGGACAGACCCATGATACGAATAGAAAAGTTAGTCATGTATTTTTGAGGCGTGCAAGAGATTCTAAAAATATTAATTAACATAAAGTCATTGAAATTGTTCTAGCATGTGTCAAAAATATCGTCTAATGAAAAATATACCGTAAGCGAATTGACAAAAAAATCAATATTAAATTTAAATTATTTACTTATAAGATAGTGTGTCATTAGACACACTAGAGGCAATTCGCTACGATACGAAAAGCATATGTACGGTTTTTTTTTGCAATTTAATTGGTTAATTACGTATTAGTATTGGGCGTTTGTAGACTGATTATGTACATATTTAACATTTATGCATTTGATGATTCATTTTCTACGTATGATACATATAATTATAATTTCGATTCAATTAAAAGTAAATATTTACTAATCATTTTTTTGCTATATATACATTAGTTTTACATGTTTAATAATAAATTGTGTGAATAAATTACAGTAATAGTACGAGCAAATTATTTTGAAATGTACTAATTAGAAGAACAAATAAATCTTTTAAAATACTTTTTACAATTGCCGGTTTTATTGTATTATAGTAATTTTATATACCAAGGTTGTGAAGACATTATTTTTTAGTCCCGTTGTATTATTTGCCAAGATGCAAAGCATCGAGAAAAATAAAAGTGCAAAGCTATAAAATTCTTCTTAATCGTACTTTGTATCTTTTTATACTAGCATATTATTCCTTCTAAGCCCAATATTTACAAATTTTGGAATAAATTTATTCTTGAAATAATTTTAGAACTAGCTAATGAAATACTGTCATTTATTCTGTGAATACATGATTTATTTTAAAATTAAATTAAAACTGGAAATATTGGCCCTTATTTAACCATTTTTATATTGATAATAAAGTAGAAAGTTTGATATAAATATGTGTTTTTAAATATTTGAGGAAAAAAAATGTATTTGACATTTTTTATTTAAAAAATGCATTGTAAATTGTTTCTACTTTTATTAATAACACGAATTAACGTTATTAAGTAATACAAACTTTAGAGCTGTCAAATTAGTAAAATTCTAAATCAAGTTTAAAATTAAATTAAATTATCATTGATAGTATAGAGTGTTTTATTTTGTTTACGGACTGACTAGTTTCAACATATGTCGTTTTCAAAGTCTACCATCTTTTATTTTTTGAGCATTAACTTAAATTAATTTTAACTTATAACAAAATTAATATAAAACGGCTTTAGGTTGTAGTTCTGTATTAATATTTATTAATAATTGACGTTTCGACGTACTCAATGTACATTTTCATCAGGAAAAAGGATACAAATGACATTTACAGTAAATAAACAGGACATAGAAACAAGTTACTACGTAACAAAATAAGTAACTAGATCATATAATTGAAATTAATTTAAGTTACAAATTATGTTTTATTTTATTATCATCACAAATGTCAAATCAGGAAACAAAATTGAACAAATTGACAGAACTTATCACCTAAACATGAATATATTATATATTAAAATTAAATATTTAAAAAATAAAAGACGGACTTTGAAAAAGACATAAGTCGAAACTAGTCATTTCAAAACAAAATAAAATTTACAATCTTATTAGTATTTTTTTCAATTTTAAACCTAATCATCTGGAGTACTTTCCTATCAATATGTTTTTAAATTTTAAATCAAGTTCAAAAGTGAAAAATTTATTGTTAACCTGGGTCAGAAAAATTAATTACTTGAATTAAAATAATGGATTCTAAAATTAACACTAAAAATATTTGTAATAATAATAAATTTATACAAAATAAAATATTAACATTTGTTGTTGTTTTACAAATACATATCAAATTCTATTATAAAATTTTAGATCAAATATATTATGGATAAGTTGTATATATATTTTTTTAAATCACTTTGCTAGCTGACATCTGTTTAATAATATTTTATACAACGGCCTTTATATGTATACAAAGTTAACAAAGTTTTTTTAAGATAAATTGAAGTATATATTTCAAATTTTAATATGTGATATTTAATCATGATAGTTAACATTTTCCCAATTAAATAAACGTATAAGTACTGACTTAAAAAAAAATTCAATCATCACTTCTAAGTAACATTTTCAAGCTAATCCAATGTGACCATTTAAATCTTTGTTTTTCCATATCTTAGTTAACATTGTAATTAAACGTTAACGAACAGATGCAAATTTGCTTCATTAAACCTGTCATTCTTCCGAAGAAATATCCAAGATTTTAACATCTACATACATTCAATGCATACATACATCTATATTTATTTATTAATCTTACAGTTTCATATATTTACTCTTGTGCAAGCTAGCCGTTCGTAACTATGAACTATGAGTGTGAATATATTTAAATTTGATTTATAGTGCTTTTTTATGTTGTCATGTTGACTATAGTAACTTGACGCGGGCCACCTAGTGCTTAAACATTGCTCGATTCTTGATGTCACTGTTGTCTTATATCGGTTATTTATTATATTAGTTTTGTGTTCAAATTTTTGTTATTCTTTCACTTAAACATAAGTGCATTTCTAAAGATACTTGAAAGTTATTGAAACGAATTATTAATACACTTAATTTTTACGTAGAATTAAGAACTATAATTATTATCATCACAATTATTATATTTTATCATATTTTTCATACATACATATACAATAACTCCATATATCCATAATGGTGCTGTACAAACTCTTTTCATTGCAGCAGAAATTAGTTTCCGTCAAACATTTCTATTCAGACAAGAATCTTTTGTTTGCTTACATTTATGATACTTCTCATATATTTTTTACCACTTGAAACCATTCACTTCCGCATAACACTCAATCATGCCATCCCATAAACTCATCAGTTGCCCATGGTGATGTACACCTTCAATATTACACATATATTTTTTATTCAAATTAAATATTCATTTAAGATAGCTGAAACATTTTACACCAACTTTTTCAGTAACACTTTTTCAGTAACATTTTTTTTCTAGTTACAAAACATACCCTACGCCAAACTTTATTTTCAGAATCATTTTTCTTTTATGCTTCTGCAGCTAAATCCAACACACATTACCATACATCAATATAGAATTTCAATATAGAATAGTCCAACGGGTTTCTCTGAATACATATACATTTTTAAACACAGCAAAAATAATTCATATATTTTACATATACTTTTTAAGTATTTTATTTCTTCTTTAACTCTGACTACAAAATCGCATCATAAAACATAAGACCACCGTAATTAAGGCCCGGTTGCCCAAAACATTGTTAACTTAATCAATGAATTAACTAGGCAACTAAATAATCAAGTTAACGAATTGGTTAACTTTTAAAGTGTTTAACAATACTTTATGCAACTGAACCTAAAGTTGTTATCGGACCATTCAATCAGGCATTTCTTAAACAATCTGATTACGTAATTCATATTTATTTGGTTTTAAAACTCACAAAAACGATATAATTTGATATAATATTCAATATTTCAACAAAAATAATATTTTTACAATATTTATTCAGTAGTTTTATTGTAAACAAATTACTTTTTTATAACATATAACTTAAAAATAATTATAGGCAATATAATTAGAAGAAAGCCATTGCAATAAATTAATAATTCAAAAGTAACTATCAAAAAAAATCCTATAAGTAACTCTTACGTAAGCTATCAGTATGCATTTATAAATGTGATGGAATAAAAATTCGTCAATATTTTCGCATCAAATTGTAATAAATTTAATACCTCAATTAATGCAAGACATAACGTAACGTCAGGCTACATAGAAAACGGTACATCACGAAAAAATTTTATACACTTTCACACTTTACATGTGCAACCGGATTCTTTAAACAATCGCTGACACTTGGATTAGCGTTCATAAATTTATAAATTAAAATTTTCGATTATAAATTTATACAACTTGCGAAATTTAATTGCTTGATTAATTGCATTTATGGTACTTCTTGTATTCTACAAAGATTTATAGAATAATTAAAGAAATATTGAAATATTACAAAATATTTTACTTGTCTTTAAAACACATCATATTTACTTATTTATTTTTAAATTTTTATGAAAAAATATTTAATTATATGAATTTTATATTTTAAAAATTTATTAAAAATTTAATTTTAGAAAATTCAATTTTTTGTTTACAGTAGTATAACTAATTTCCTGTCTAATTTTATTACACAGAGAAAAAGGATTGTTTTAAAGAAAAAGAATCATTTTCATTCAAATAAGTACTTTGTTCAATAGTGGCAAATTTGATTGTAAAATATTTATATATTAGAAACAATTTTTGTTTAATAAAAAGCTCCATATTTACTCTAAATATAATTTAAAATAGAGAAATATATGTTACTTCGCACTCTTATTTTCCTCGATGCTTTGTATTTTGTAAAATAATGTAAACTTAGCCATAAAAAATATATATCATTTTAACCTTGATATATAATTATTAGTTATCAAATTAATTACATATTTAATTTTAGAAATCGTTAAAATTTTTACACGAATATTTTACCAAAAATCTGTTAAAAACAATCATTTAATATGGAAACGAGAATCAAGCTAACCAAATGACACATAAAAAAAAGAAGCATAAAATATGTCAGAAGGCTTTGGAAAACAAATAAACAAACTTCATTATAGTTGTGCGGCATCACTATTTAGTTACAATATTGCCGGCAGTACTCAAACAGTGGCACACCTGCGCACATAACAATATATTTTTTTTTATTTAGTCATAATTTAATGTCGATAGATTTTATGTTCACTAGATAAATATATGTAAATTATTTAATTGCGTTTATTAAGAATAAATAATTTTCTACAAATACGTTACGCTCATAGAAAATCGCCCTTAGATATTATTGGATCGGTATTTAAGTATTTCTTTTAACTACTGCTAATTATTAAGTTTTGCCTTTAATATGCCAATTTAGAGATTACAATCTCAGGAAATATTATTATAATTATTACTATAAATATATATATATATATATAAATATATATATATATATATATATATATATATATAAATATATATATATATATATATATATATATATATATATAATATAGATACTGCTAAATTACGTCATAATAATAGATAACAGTAAACATCAAATTATCTGAAGAATAAACCACAGTTTAATTGTTTAAATTTTGTTTTATATGTTAATTTTTTTTGTTTTTGTTTTATTTTGAAAATAAATTTGTTCAAAATGTTTTATTTCCCTTGCTTACTACATATAAAATGTAAACCATAGTAATATTAAAAATAATACTCCTACAATTTAATTGCCTTTAATATTTTGCGATTATGTTTTATTTTTAAGATATGTCGGCAAATTTAAATTTTAACAATTTTAATTTTTATTATAAGTGTTTTTTGAAAGTTTTTTTCTGAAAATTAAAATGTTTAAAGTTTTGGGGCTGTAAAAGCTTTACTTTAGGCTACACTGTAAAAAATTAGTGTAATTTTATATTAATAATCATAGTAATTTTACTACATTTTTTTTGTAATTTTATAAATTTCTTGTAAACTTTCTAATAATTTATAAAATTACAATGAAAAATATAACAAAATTTCTATGTTTATCAATGTAAAATTTACAGTGATTTTTTTTACAGTATATAGCTTTACCTATAAGTAAATAATGTTTCATTAAGTTACAAGTTATTATTTGTTTTTTTTTTTAATTTAATTAAGAAAAATTGCATACTAATAACATTTTGAACCATAATAAAAATTTACGACGTAACTTTAAAACAAACAAAAATTTCGGGAATGTCGAGAAATCTTGATTCAAAACATGAATTTATTTTTCAAAAAAATTATAAAGATTAGAAGTACTCATTTCTTATTATAAATAACCAAGAAAATAAATTTTGATTTGTAGAATTACTAAAAAAAACTGTTTAATTTAATTCTTAAGTTTTGAAAACACTGATCAAAAGACACCTGATGTTGAAAGATGGAACAGAGAGCGAAAGTTTTATAATGTGTCTGTCTTTATCTCATTTTTTTTTAATATTCTGTACAGGTGGACACATCAAATAATTTTTGGTGTTAGTGTGCTAACTTTTTGTATAAATTATGGCGAGAATTATGGGAAACGGGAAAAATTTTCAATTTCTCGAAAATTTTTGTCGTCGAGATTATGTTAATCATTTATGTAGGTTGAAATTAATATCTTTAATAAACAAGCTGAGATTAATTTATTTTGCATATTAATAAAAATTGAAATTTTTGTTTTTTGTTTTTAATAATAAAATAATTTAATAAATATGTACCTTGTACCTACATTATTACATTAATAATTAGATAATTTTAAAATAAAACACACTACACTGCAAAAATATAATATAAATTTATATAATTTTTACATAACTATTAACAGTAAAAAAGCAGCATTTTGTAATTTTTATTATAATAATTGACGTAACATTATATTTTTTCTAAAAAAAATACATTCATTGAATATGTAAATTTACATCAATTTTTTACAGTGTATATACTCCATTACGCAAATCTTTTTTATGAATATATAAACAATTTGGCAATACTGCACTAATATTTTAATTTTAAGGACAAATATTAAATTTAATACTTTAAATACTATTAAGAAAATATATCTAAAAAAGATATAGGCCCGTATTCTCACCTCACTTTTTTTTTGTGAAAAAGTGCTTTTATCATTAATTTTAAAATAACTTTTTGCTTCTGAAGAACAACTTCAAATGTAAATAGTTTTTCTATTTTTGATTATTTTTATTATATTCGGTATTATACAATTAAAATAAACTATTATAAAGTGCTTAATAAATAATTTTAAGTAAACGTCAAAAGTACTTGGTGAAATTATGTTGATAAAGAAACATTGTTCACTTTACCTAGTGGTTGTCACTATAAAGAAATTAATACAAAATAATGAGCTTTTCAAATGATTGCATATTCACAGCATTGTGAAGCTTTTACTTATATTTATATACTAAATTAACTTAACAATTATTATAACTTATGGGTCTATTTAGTTCACATCTGTAAGATCTGTAGTGTTACAGAATGTTTTGATTTTTCTAATAAATGGATTTCTTCTTTTGATGGAAAACGCTACAGGTCTTACAAATGTGAACCGAATAGGCCCATTAAGTTATATTCTTTACAAAAAATTAAAAAAATATATCGATGTCCCATTTATAGTACTCTTCAGACATTCACGGTCGGTATCTATCGAATTCATAGAATTGTCTGGGCTGATATGCCGTGGTCGATCTACCTTCGTCGCAAACTTTTCGCCAAACATTATAGGTGGCATCGTCAGTCACCAAACACGGAGGATACTATCTACGATGTATGAAGAAACGTCTGCGACGAGAATAGATCGACTACAACATATCAGCTCAGAAAATTCTATGTATCTCATTTATATTTATCATCATTTTCTTTGTAAACAATAATCAAGTTTTGCTATTTAATAATTATAAAATAAATTACAATTTGCTCCAATTTTCTTATGCATTCAATTAGCGAATTGGAAAAAATAGGAAAAATTGTGTAAAACTATATGTTATATAGCATAGCAGTAGTGCGTAAGCGAAGTTTCAAGGTTAGAACTGTGTGTGTGTGTGTGTGTGTGTGTGTGTGTCTCTGTCTAGCACAGCCTCCCTCGACTAGATTCGCACAGTAAACATAATTAGACTTAAACCCAATACTATGTAATTAATTATACAGAAATATACGCCGATATTACTTGGCATAACTAACAAAAAAAATTATTTTGCATGTCTGCTCATAGAAACCTATAACAGCAATTGCTTAAACTGTCGCATTTACTTTGCGATAGCGTCAGTCGCTATACTTGTTTCTTATCAGGAAGGCAGCAAAATTCCTTTTATGAATTTATTATTACAAATTTTTTTAGTTCAATCAAAATTAGAAATTATTGTTGATCTGTGGTGCAAGTCAAGATTTGAACATTAAGGCCCGGTTTCACAAAACTTAATCAATAAGTTAATTAATCAAATAAATTATCAACTGTCTTCGGACCGCTTCAGTAATTGGTCAGTTGGCATGTTAATGAATTGGTTAACTTACAAAACATTTACCAACTCTTTGTGCAACCAGGCCTTAAAGTTTTATTTATTGTAAATCTTTTATTTTTGTAATAATATTAGAAAATAAGAAAAGCTTAAATCATTTAGTCTTCATTTTAATAATTGAAATTATATCTACATCTAAATAGAAATGTAAATACTTTATGATTTTTATTATAATTCATGCAAACCAAAAACTTTAACAAACTTGCAAATTTACTCGTTTTTCATTCAGAAGATACAAATAATTTACTATACCAAAAAATATGTATGCAATAATTATTTAATAAAAAAAAAATAATATAATACGTTTTTAAAACGGATTAAAAAGTATAAAATAATTTCTTCTAGCTCCATACAGATTTATAACTACATACAGATTCCTAATTCCATACAGATTGTCCTGAAAATTTGTGATTGTGAATTTTTAATAACTATGACAAATACTTGTAAGATTTAAAACAAAAAACATGGGGCGCATGCAATAGATAATAGTAAGGAGTTTAGGGAGTAGCTGTCATTGTGCTCCACGTTTTCAGTAAAAAAAAAATATTTAAATTTATTTAGCAGATCCAGAGATTAGCTCTTTCCAACAAACAAACTATATTACAAATTTTAATCTAAATAATCGAGAATTGTAAAATTTAAATTTACTAAAATAAGCGATGTTCATTAATACACTTAAACAAGCCATCACAATATATAAAATTTTAAGTTAGCGTTTCTGATTGATGTCAATTACGAAATCCCGCTTTACTCTAAAGTATGAAGTTTGTGATAGATAGAATAACTCTTACAAATTCCGCTATTTTCAAGGTTACATCATCGTTTCATACATACCTAATACACGTGTCAGTAAAAAACTAATTAAAAATAACAAAAACTTTAGTTTACACCATCAACCATATCAATATCTACAGTTCTATATTTACAAAACAGATACACATACGACCTCGATTTTATACACCTTTTATCTAAATATCTCTGACTTCGGATATCGACACAACATACCTACTACTCGTACCAATATTTCGAATTTATTAATTTAATTATGAAGGTTGAGATTCCGTAAAGTATTTTGCAAGAAAACACTATCGAAAAGAACACTGTAAACACCGCATATTGGTATCACGGATAATTGTTATTTGCAAAAAAAAAACGGGCCGGACGAACACATGACATAGGAAAAACATCGTTTATAGAAATCATGATTTTGATTTGAATAATAAAATCTTTTATTAGGATTGTTTTTGTTCACGAGCAATAACCTTGTTTATAAACATGTATTAAATAATAAACATTTTCTTTTTTATGACATCGCTACTAACAATTTATAAAGAATAATTATTTTTTACTTATAAGAAAGTGAAAATAATATTTTAATTTATATACGATACAGTTTTTGTTGCAATATTTTTCAATACCGAAAGCATTACATGAAAATCTTTATTGGCTAACTTAACTGTAAAGTATTTAACTAAAATTTCAAAATAAGTAAATAAAAATTACTATAATTATAGGTTATTATTTGCATTTCAACAATTTTTTAAATGTTCTTTTTATACTTGACAGTATAATTAGTAAAATAACATTTTTATCTTTATAAATATTTACATCTTTTATTTTTAAAACTGAAATAGATTATTGCTTGGTAGAAATAAGAACGTTTCTGTAATTTTTTGGTTTAATATTGAATTTTTATAATTAAATTTTTATTGATTAATAAGTCAATGTTTTTAAATAGTATATCGTACAACGAGCACAGAATAGTACTAATTTCTCGCGAGTATGAAAATTCATACTAATGGGAAATGGACATTCTGTGTGAGTTTTACACTATACTTTTTCTACGACAATACAATACGAAATTCTAGCAACAATACTGGCTCATCAGATATATCAAATTTAATATTTTTCAGTACGACTTTATATCTATTACACAAACAAAAAGAATTTGCAATTTTTATTTTATTTATTAACAATATTAAATAAAAAATTATTACAATTATTAAATATTGTTTTTTTTATAACAAATAAAAAAATAATTTCATGTCTCAATAATCATCAAGCGAAAGTCAATTTTATGTTCACTAGCTTTATGTAGCAGTTTCATTATGCTGTTAGTAATTACTAATTAGTGACACTATATGTCCTAGTGGCAAAACAGCACACTATGCGTTGTCATAATAACTTATTACGTCACATAAATCAACAAAACTACAATTAAAAAAATCTGTACTACAATATGTATATTGTAGTACAGATTTTTGGGTAGTATTGCATAATGTACCACATATACTAACCAATGACAGATTCATAAGTGACATATTTGTTTTCATTTTTGACATTTTGACAAGCTAAAAATATTTGACACTATTTAGTGTCCTATTTCGAACACACTAAAATAGAGTAAAAATTATACTAGGAGAAAATATCAAAAAATATATATTTGTTTATGTTAGTAACAGAGCACTAAATTAAATTAACACCAACATTTTTTTAACACTAGTATAACACAGGCAGCCGTAGGCCAGTGATAGCGTGTCGGACCCTGACTTCGAAAGTCTCTGGATTGCGCCGTGTTCACACCAGAATTTAAATAAAATATTATTTCTAATATTAAAACCTTGTACCATTAAACTGATATCTACAGAATCTATTATAAGCTGTAAATCCTTTGCTTGGCTGTGGGCTAACAACCCGCACCATTAACAATGCAAGTAAAAATTATTAGGAAATTAATATGTTCAGCTTCTCAAGCATTTAGCTCCTATGTTCCATTTAGAAATATAATATTTAGTGTTATTTTTTAACACCAGATCTAACAGATTTCCATCTGAAAATGATTAATCGATCAAGTCTACATATATCTTATCATAATATCATAATTTTATTGACAAATGTCACACATTAATATAGTTTGCAAAATAAACAGCATCTTTAACGCATAAATTTTTTAAACTTGTAATAATTTCTGTCCGAACAGCCAGAACAGTGATAAAGTCAACCACAAATAACAAGATTTCAACGGATTTTACACTCGTGTGCAACGAACGGTTTCATGTGCTGCGCAAAATGCAAAAGACGGGAAAATTTACACGATTGCCGGCAATCAAGCACGTAATCGCTGCGGTAACTTTAACGATCGAGCAGCGCACGAAGAAAATACGATCGCGAGTACGTTTTGCATGCAGAAACGGATTACGGCAAGTTGAGGTTATATACAGTCGGTGAATACGCAATTAACGCCCGACACGCATAAAACAACGCGCGGTTCGGAAAGAAATAAAACGCGTGACGCATTAATAGCAATCGTTCGTCTTTTTTTTTTCCTGCTTTTCCATCGATTACTGTACGAGTAAGTAAGAGTATCTTATAGCTAGTTTTAGTGATTTTAATCCGTGTACAATCGCTAAGAATTACGTTCTTCGGAATTATTGACACTGTTATTTCACTTAAATATGTTTATTGATTTTTCATACATATGTTATGCATTAAATGATTTACCAATGCTTATTTACTTGTTTTATTTAATAATAAAGCGATCTACTCTTTACGGCCAACCTCTGAAATTTTGTTGTGCACTATCCAAAATTTTAGAGTAAAAAAATAAAATTTTCTGAATGCAATTGAATTTGTACCAATATTAGTATAATATATTACTCTTTTTTATATGTATTTTAAACTACATACTTTCTTACACTAATAAAAGAGCAAAAAATTACGAAAAACCAAAGTAAATAATTGCCCATACATTAATGGGTAATTATTTACCCTTGTTTTTTGTATTTATTAATCTTTAATAATATAAAAGTTATTTTTATTCTATGTTAATTGCTATTTTATTTGCTTCATAAATTGTTTACATTTTTTACGCTTTTTCTGAAGTAAAAAGTACTTTTTTTTTAAATTTACCTATTTAAGGTAACATTACTTACTCTTTTTTAGATAAACTTATATAAGCACTTTTTAGGATAATTTTTTTGAACAATATTTTTTATGAAGAGTACTTGCACGTTTTGCATTCTTTTTTCTTGATATATTACTAGTAAAATTAATACGTTTTATATTTGAGCATGTATGAGAGATATCATAAATTAGTATAAAGCAAAAGTTGTTGCCTGGTTAGTAGAAACTAATATCTTCTAATCTAACATCTCGTAAATATATATAAATTTGAAAATCATATAGTATATTTTTTTTAAAATCAGAAATTATTTTAATCAATACAAGTACAACATTATGGAACTTTTTTGATTAGTAAAATATTAATTTTATATTAATAATCTTTACTAAAAATAACATTAGTTTGCATAGAAATTTACTAAGCTTCGTGAGAAGATATTTAATAAAAAAGTTATTTAACATATATTGTTCTTATCATATAAGTTTACTTAAACAATTTTTTATAAATTATATTCAAAAATTAAAATAATTTATAAAATTTGAATATTTTAAAAAAACATATAATCTTATGTTATTGAATTGTTTTAAGAATAATTATAAAATAAAAATTTAGAATTTCAAATTACTCAATGTTACTTATGTAGTAGTTTTATATTTTACAAATTCACGCTTCTAATACGTCATCAGTGTCATAGTTTAGAATATAACCTATAAATAATTACACATTTTTATGTTTAAAACTATATGACGTTGGACATCTATCATTTATCAAGTTGACAATAAAATTTCAGCCTGGTATTATAATGGTTATTAATAAATAATTCATTTATATATCTAACGCAACTACATCAGATATAATAAAATATATAAAAATTATTGTTATTGTTATTTAAATTAAAAAAAAACACTTGAAATATATTCATACTTCTGTTAGATAAATAATAAATAATTTATTGTCTCTTAAACGAAAGACAGATATACAGTGCACGCCGTTTAATGTGATCTCATCGAGATTGATAGTTTTTGATAATAATAACCGATTGATAATAAAATCATGTAAAAATAAATATGTAATTATTCTACATACTATCTTCTGTTTATTTATTATATGTATATGCCATTTTTATAATTTTTCCTGATGGTGATATACGTCGATTTTTAATTAAAATTTATACAGAACTTAATCCGAAAACTATTTTATTTTATTATAATTAGTTCTGAAAGGTTTTTTTACTATGTTAAAAAGAAAACTCCTGTCAACCAGCCTGCAAACTGGTAACTTACAAGAGAAAGAGGTCCGTATTCCTCGAGCTTGAAAATTCAAACAAAAAATGCGTTTATTACTTGTGGATGCAAATTTCAAGAAAAAAAATTGATAACATAAACCGATGTTTTTCCTATGTAGTCGTATACATCCGGCCCCCTCTTTATCAAAGTCATAACAATATCAGAATAAAACATTAGCTGTGATTCTAATAAGTGACGAGCACTGTAACTTTTTCTAATAGTATTATGACATATGAGCACTCCCACAACTTTTGGGATGCCATTTTGATACACTGCCACTGAACTACAACTGTCTGTATGTCATTATTATCATCACTGGTGCGACAGCCCTAGGCGAATCTTGACCTCAAATACCGAAATATAGGTAACCCTCCTAGACACGGTTTCGTTCTAACACGTTTCGCTTAAATGCACTAACCCTCTTATAACACGGTATCCAACAGCACGGTTTCGTTCTAACACGTTTCTGCTTAAAACGCAGTTTTCAGGTTTTTACTTATAGTAACGTGTATGTACATAAAATATATACGTTTAATAAGCATACCAGCTATTTAAAAAAAGTTTGTTATTAAAGAAGTTTTTGTCAACGAAGGCTTTTGGTTTCACTTTTGGCTTTTTGGAACCAATCTCCCTTTTTTCTATTGATTCTGGGTCTCATATAACACGGTTTCACATAACACGCCGTTTTCTTGGAACCTATCTACCGTGATATAGGAGGGTTACCTGTACTTGGTTTCGTGATTTTTCATTTAAACACTTTTTCGAGACTGCAAGTTGTGCGTTCGCGTAGAACAGCGACGAGTTCCCAACACTAATCTAAACTACTGATGTTTTAATTCAAACAAAATTTAAATTTTATATAATACATTTCTTTCGTAATCTAATTAATACAATTTTTTATATATTTTCACTTACTGTAACAAAATTTACGATTATTTTTTAAATACAAAAATGACGCAACATTCTCATATATTTAATTTAAATTTATTGTTTTTACATATAGTAAAACATGGCAGTGTTGGTTAAATCAACAGATGCTTTTTTGCAAAGTATGTTAACAGATTGCAGTCATTAAGTGAAAAAACCAGATTTTTAAATTAAGATATATCTACGTATTTCGGTGAAAGATGCAATAAAAGAAATAAATTATTTCGTGTAAAATTTTTGGTTAAAATTAACGGAATGTACCGTTAAAATTGTAGGCCGCGAGTTAAATTTGAGATTCTGCACAAAAAAAAAATTATCTTAACTAGGTTATTTAATTAAGAAACAAAAATACATTATGAAAAGAAACTGAAATTTGTTAGTAAATTTATATAGTGTTTGGTAGTGACATCTAGCCGCAAGCGAAATAATATTACGTAACTCTGTTTTAGCAAAGGAAAGGAAGAATTAACTAACGTTACATAATTGTGTCAAATTTATCATTATTTTTCATTTTTAACCTCCATACTTATAAGTATCATAAGTAAACACACATACATGTATTCTATTTTTTAATGTTGCAACGGAGCGTTATTTGTAAAAACATATTATGATTTTTCTAACTACATGTATCAGTTTGTTTAGGCAAAAATTTAGAAATAAATTTCTTATAGCGCATGGTTTGTTATTTTAGAAATAAATTCATACAGATTCTTTAGTACACTGTTAAAAATTTATGTAAATTTACATATTCTATGTATGTATTTTTTCAGAAAAAATGTAATATTACACTACTTATCATAGTAAAATTTACAAAATGCTGCTATTTTACTGTTAATAGTTATATAAAATTACATAAATCTATTTTACATTTTTTACAGTGTATGTTTATATTACACCTTAAACGTAAAATTGGCTGGTTTATAAACTGATTTCTTTAGTAGTCGTTGACCACAATTTAATAAAACCTAATTTTTATAGGTATTAATCTTTTCTAAACTTTAATAATCTAATACTTTTATATAATCAATGCTGCAGTAAGCTCCACCACATTTTTATCAGTCAACAAGTTCACATTAATGTATTTGTCCAGTTCACAAATTTGATAATTTTACGATTGGCATATAACACACACATTTATAATCATTTATCATGGACCGAAACAGAATGTAAAATTCGGTATTCGGAAAATTTAGCTCTTGAACGAATTTTTGACCGAATTTTAAGATATACATTTTTCGTTTGTTACATTATTTTAAATTTAATAATTTGAAAAATAAATTGGTAAAAAGTATTTTTGCAAAGAATATTAAAAATATATTATAAAGAACAAAATTAGACAGGAAAACAAACATTTTGTTATATTTTCTAAGCCATACTAGAATAATAGTAATCTTTAGGCTTTCACTGCCATCAGCGTGGCAAAACCTATAACGTAAACTGAAGGTACAGTCCGATTGGAATGGTTGGGCCATTTCGCAATTTAGACAACAGAAAAGTCTAATTTTGATGTTTGTATAAATAAACTCTTTTATTTACAATCGAAGAATATATATTGTTTGTAACTCATGCACAAATATTTTTTTTCACTCAATAATTAAATTTTCCAATACTTTTTCCAACGTTCTTTACACTTTAACTAAATATTTTTAAATTTTTCTAAATATTGTTATTAAAATTTGAAAAATTTAATTATATTTAACAAAAATGATTATTTTTATTCGAAAATAGTTTTATTATTTTTTTGTAAAATTGTTTAGAAAAACTTGTGCCGCAATTTTGAGATTTGTCTCAGGTGTTAAAATCTCAGCGCAACTTTGCTTAAGAGCTGTAATAAATACAAAATATATATTGCCAAAACATTTAGACAAACTCAAACAACTTACAAACTCAAAAATCTTCTGATTGAAAGATTAATCTATCTTGCAAATTGAGACATTTTAAAATAAATATTATGAAATAATATAGAATAAAATTAAAATTTTGCTCAATCCAGTATTGTTGTTTTTATAATTATATATGTAAGAATATATCGTGGATTTACTGAGTAAAAATAAGATGTACTTTAAATTACAAGAAGAAAAATTATAAATGTTGTAACTCGTAAAATATATAGTAGTTGGAAAAGAACATTTGTTTGCGTTTAAATATGATAACAACTCCGTATTTATTTAAATTACTGTTTTCATATTAAACATTAGAAAACGTATAATTTGTATTTATTAAATGTTAATGATAAAGGCTATCATTAAATAATCATTTCGCATAAAAAAAATAACTTTATAATATATACTGACTAATCACGCAAAGATACAAATTAATTTTATTAAAATTTTTCCATTTCAATATTTCGCATTTTCGCTTAGAATTTGTACAGTAATTTTTTCTGCTGTCAAACAAAACAAAAACTTTTTTTTCATGGTCATGCTTGATACAAGCATTTTTATTTTAGCCATTTGTTTTGTTCATTAATCATAGTTAACTTTATTATTGTTTTGTTATTTAGAATTGACAGGGCTTACTCTGATGATGTGATGTCTATATATATTTTTTTTTCTTTGCTTTACCGTCTTTTGTTGCCAAGAATGAATCAGGTATTTAGATATTTAAAAGAAAAATAAAGATTTCTTTGCAATCAGTGTCTGCATTTTACGCGTTGATATGTGCAATTATTATTCATGTTTAGTTTTTATTAGTATTGTGTTGCTAATGCTAGTTAATTATTGTAACGTATTTTAATAATAAATAAACAATCTTAATTAAAATAAATAAAGTATCTTTATATATAGTATTCTTTATTTAAGACATAATGCATTTATTAACGTTTTATTTAAATTTGAATTTTTAGAAATAAGTATATAAAATCAGAAACCGCTTAATATTTGCGAGTGTCTTGCATCTATTCGCCTGAATTTTTATTTTTACGGTTCTTTTTGTTGTACTTGTCATCATGTGTATCTGTCGAGAATCACATGCTGGACACAAAACGGTTAGTCATGGCTAAATGTATCTAATACTTTTTTATCTAATTCTAACTAACCGATGGACGTCCAGGCTTAAAAATTCATGTTTTTGAAAGTATAGGATTCATATAATTTATATAATTGCGTATCATTTGTAGTCAATATTTAGTAGTACCTAATCAAAAATTGACAAAGTATAGTACGCTTCAAGTAATACAGTGCATGACGCTTTATATAATTTAGTGATTTGAAGTTTTTGATAACAATAATCGATTGATAATAATATACTAAAAAAGTCTGAACAAAAATCTTTACTAGATATATGTAAAAATAAACAAATAAATTGTGCAGTAAACTAAAAAATTTAATATATACATGTAATTATTTTCACAGTTAACACTGTACAGTTGAAACTGAGCGTGTATGACCCAGTTTAAGAAAAAAATTGATAACATAAACCAAAATTATGATTTCTGTAACAATACCCGAATGTTATGTTATCCACATTACCCAAGATTTTAATAAGCGGAATACATTGTACTACTTTGCTTAATTCAAGCAAGTAATTTCAAACGCTTTATAATATTACTCTGGATAGATTAAAAAAAAAACATTCTATGTATAATATCCAGTACACTATAACAATAGACATCTCGATTAAAAAATATATTCATATACGAGTTTGATACAATCACAAAATAACTAATAACATATCGAATCAATAACAATAACCGATTCCATTGCATTGGGTAAGTCTTGATCGCGAGCGAACTGATTCGTTCTTGGATTCCATCGTTGACATGCGCATGCGCGCGCGTGCACTGAAACAGATCCGGGGGCGTGATACTCACAATACGAAACTCAACTGTCAGAACTTTGTGTCCTTCTGTCTGTCTGTCATCTAGTCGCCAGTGGCAGAACATGAAAGATTTTTGCGCTGGGGCAGACATTTTCGCTAAGGTAATGTTATTATTAGTGTCTTGTATATTGTGTAGAACAGAGCATTTCTACATAATAGATGATATTTAAGAAGATAAATTTATTGTTCTACGATTTTTTTAAAGTTATAGTTCAGGATAGACAGTTTTTGATATTATATACTAAATACAGTAAAAGTTTTTTAATCTGTCACGTGCAAGATTGGAATGGTTCCGGATAACGAAATTTTCCGGACAAAAGATGCGTGCAAAGCGCATGTTGAACTTCAATTATAGCTTAATTTAACACAAACTTTATACTATTCTAACATGTTTCATAATATTCAAATTCAACTCATAGATTTAACAAACAAAAATTACAGAGTTAAAAATCTTTTAGAACTCATTATATTAAAATAAAACAAGCCTTAGGTTGAAGTTCTGTCTAGTATATCAAAACGTCGAGTTTTAATATAAAATAAAATTTCAACCTAAATGTTTTTTGTTTTAAACAAAATTAAATTACACGTATAATAAAAAATATTTTTTCGGCAAATGATTGACAGTGACAATTGACAGTCTTTGAAGTATCAGTTTATAGCTAGACTTTAAAAAAAAATCTAGATTATAAAAATTACACAGCCTGTTGGCGCTTAAAATGAAAAATAAATTAAGAAAAAAAAACAGGATTACATATATGGAATTTTCTAAATTAAAAATGAAAATACAGTATTTACATTTTATTTACATTTTATTTGAAAATTACTTCACGAAAATTATATAAATCTAACCATTTAAATCATCAAAAAATTATTAATTATGTTTTCTAAGCTTTTGCAGTTTTTATCACAAATATGTAAATTTGTAAAATTTTATTTGGCTATACTATTCATTTTTAAGTAAAAAAATCTTTAGGTTTAAGTTTTGTATAATTTTTAATTAAAATTTGAGGTTTCGATATACTCTACAAACAAACAAACAAACAAACAAAATATACAAATAAGTTAATAGGTATAACAAAATACGAGTTACTACATTACAAAATTTAATGAATATTAATTAAAACAAGTCAAATTTTATTTAAATCAGTACTTTTATATCGATTTATGTTGTATTATTAATCAACAAAAAATTAATATGTTCAAGACGGCAAAAATGCAGATATACTAACTCAGCTTGTTTTAAAACCTCGGTTTTGCCTCGTTCTAAACACAAGTTTTGACAGGAAATTTGTTACTTTTTTGTAAAGTTAAATATTATTGTTTATTTCTATTTATTGATTATTTTAAAAATGTATTAATGAATGTCGGTTTCTTATATGGGTTCTTTATGTTTTTCCAAGAAGATATAATGCAATATATGTAACTACGTTACTTTTTGCTCTAAATGACATGGTTTGCTTTCCGAAAATTATTATATATTACGGTATGTTTTTTGAATTGAACCACTTTGAAATATATCAATTTTTAGAAACAAATTTTCCTCCAATGAAATTCTATTATACAGTATATGTATTTCTCAAATGTGTGGACGCCACTGTAAAAAAACTCTACTGTCACTCAAATATTTCTCAACACATCTATTTGCATAGAACATTGTTAGATATCAGTTACTATTGTTGATTGTAAGCTATGTTGTTCTGTGTTCTATTATAAGAATAAGTATTACGTTAAGATCGGAAGCGAGTGTTCTGATTTGAACAGCGTTATTAAAAAAATTTGTCGCAACACACACGAGATACTGAGATATGGATCTATATTTTTCATTCTACTCTACACACCACACACTCGTATACAACATTATCAGAATAGGGTCACACATATGCATAACTTTATACAAAATTAACTATGTGACAATATAAATAATATTACATCAGTTTAGAAAGGCAATAATGTTTGCTTATTTTGTTTATAGAGAAATATTTGTTTATAAAAATTATGTTAATATAAAATATAAACATCTATAGTTAATTTGAACTAATAACTTTTGAATTGTCAACTAACTGTTCATTCTCTCAACTGATTTTTTATCATGGAAATATTCCAAAATATTGGAAAACTAAATTTATGAAAGAATTTATAAAAATATTTTAATTCTACAATATATTTGATAGTAAATGGATTAACATGATTGAGAGTATTTTAAGTGAATCGGTGTTTTCAAGTAGTAGAAATAGAAAAGTTTGTATGAGAGGTATTATGTATATGGACAACACCAAAAGTTGATTTCTAGGATGAGTATTCTTGGCATAGAAAAATTTACTGATTGAATGAAAAGAATTTATACTACACTCCATATACTCCATGGATATATGGTTGACTGTATTTTTTAATACTATTACTCCAAGTAATAGTATTATATCGTATTCACTCATGAAGTGGCGTACACAGAAAAATATTTCAGAGAGGGATATTGTTTTAATTTACAAAAATAATACTGACAAATTTCTATCGGGATATACTAATGGTGCAATTAGAAAATGATCTAGGGGGGCTAGACACAAAAAGTGAGTTGTAAAAAATGCGAAAGAGGTCCAGGAGAAGGCAGCTCCCGGGTAACAGCGCCATAGGCAACATTTTAAAAATTTTCAAGATCAAACATCCAAAACTAGCATTGATGAATAAAATATATAAATATATAATATATTTTATGAATATAAAAACAGGTTGTCTCTTTAATTTCTTATTTTTGTGAAAAAATTTATTTCCCTAATCTCCCCTTGCGTGCATATATTGGTCCTACATGTTTTCCAAAATAAGTATGGAGTTATTGCATAAAACATTGTGGTATTTTGATTTTTTAAATTTAAATTGTTTTAAAGGTGTAGTTAGCAGTCAGCATAAAAGTAAATAAAGAAAAAATCGTGAATTTTTTATATTTTACTTTGAATATATTTTTAAAAAATAAAGTTACTTTACAAATAAATACTGTTATTCTGGTCACCATATTTAAATTTAAAGATCTTTAGCTTAAGTGGAACTTTAACTTAATGAAATTTAAATAAAGCAATTCTGAACATTTATCTTTATGCATTAAGCGTAATCATTTAAAGAATTTTAATTTCTTACATTCCAAAATCATTTAAATTGTAAAAAAATGCAAATATTGCTCATATTTCATTCTTCATTCAAATATTTTACACATTCATTCTGTTAACAAATCTAACCTGAAATTTTGTAATTAAAGCTTCTCCGATGACTATTTCAATTTAAATTAATTTAAACTAAAATTTTACATTTAAATTATTTTAGTAGTGATCAGAATTGAAATTTACTTAAAGTTCTTTAAATTTAAAGATTTAAGCTAAATTTAATTTCCAGAATAGCATTTTTTTTGCATAGCATAATTTTTATATTGCCAATATTAAGAAATGTTTAACATTTACAGAGAATATTTAAAAAAAAATACAGTAACAGAAAATGTCCAGAAAAAAATTATTTTTTGACTCTATTGTAAAATGTTATTTATAAATAAAAATATTGTTTTTACACAGAAACGTTTTAATCTTTGCTAGATCTTTGAAATACCAATCAAACATTCTATCAGTAGACTATACAAATTTATACATTTCCATTTTCTTGAAATAATTTTTGTGATAAATTAAATATTTTAGTAATAATGAAATTTAACTGTTTTAAAATTATTTTTTAATCTGATTTGAATTTAATACAAAGTAAGATTTAAAATTAAAACCATTTAATTTATTCGTCAAGGATCTTTTTTTTTTGTTTTACTTATATAGTAATCTCGAACAAATTTTAATTTCGAATACAAAAAAAAAACTGATGTAACTTTCTTTTGAACTTATGCAACATGAAACTGATAGCCAGCAATTACAATCAATTTTTCTCTAAGTCATTCATCAGATATCGTTGATTGTAAGTTAAATTCCATACAGAACAATAAGCAATTGTTTTTGCAAATCGCTCATAGCATATAGCACACACTCTATAGGCTTCAGCACGTTATTAATTAAGTTATTATTGTATAAATTACAATTTCAGATCGCCATTGACTGAATGCTATTTCTCATGTGTCAATTTCATGATCACTCGGTTGCACGTTTGAATTAAATATGTTCGCTTCGAGTGAGCTTGGTCAAGAAGTGGTTTTTAGTATGCGCATATATTATTGGGCGAGTGCAAAAATATTTAATGAAGTAACGCGTTATAATTAGTCGTTTGCAGTGATAATTAAGAAAACCGGGGCAGTGTAAGAAAAGTGTTGCGATTCTGTAAACATATCAATTCATATTTCCTGTATTTTATAAGAATTATTAATATAAAGAAATTGTCGGAATTCCATGCGTACCAAACCTACTTCAGCAAAAAACTATCTAAGTTTATTTATAAAATAACGAAGAATATTTTATAATCTTTTTTATATATTATATTATTCATATATAAGATATATTTTTTATTTTAAAATATGTAATTAGATAAAATTGTAAAACGTTTTAACATCACAGTTATCAAACCCATCGAAATGTTTTTTTTAATATATTTTTTGTGTTCAAATTATTGACTTTATTTGGTAATACGCAGTAATTTACAATAAGTTTTAATAAAATAAAATAGTAATTTATACAATAAATACATAAAATAATATTTTTCTTTACGAATGAGAAATTTGACAACAATTCCATGAGTAAAAAGTGCACATATTTTTTCTTTCCACAATTACAAATAACTGACATAAACATCAGTACACAAATCTAAAATTTGACATTTCCTAAACCAAAATCACGAAACAACTTATTTTTTTTATGAAATTTTTGGTACATATATTTACATAATGACAAAGTGAAATAATGACGCGTTACAACATTTGAATCGGAAATTTGAAAAATAATTCGCAAATAGTATTTTTGGTTTTCTGAGATGTACACTTTTCAAAATAATTTAAGATGTCCAGTATTTAGTAATAAAATAAATGTATTAATATAATAAATAGAAGAATGATTCAAAATAAACAATTAAAGTATTTTTTATTTAAATCTGCGAAAATACAAATTTTACCATTTTTTTTTATCAACGTGTCTATTTCTTAATGTCACAAATTTTTACAACAGGAATTACACTTCCTGTATATTTGAATGAAATTAAAACAAAAGACGATTACTTGAATGTGTGACATTTGACAGATGTCAATTATTAATTTTGTAATTAGTCAAAATGAACTCAGAACTCAGTTAATTCTAACGAAGAAAGAGTTTTCTTTATAATTTTATGACTATAGTACTATTGAATTGTAATTTTGCACATTTTCAAATTTAATTTTTGCAGTTCGAAAGCTTACGAAATATATCTTGTTTATTGATTTATGCTCTATAATACTAATATGAAACAATTTCCTATAAAATAATTTGGAGAGCAATACGCATAAAAAAAAACCTGTTTTTCCATGTTAATCGCCTATCTTCACATATATGCCTAACCACCCAGTATAAAAACATATTCGAAAGCAACTGATGATGAATTTGTTGTACTAAATAAAAATTAGATACAATTCTTTCTAATAACAGTTCACTATTAAGATCATATTCATCTTGTACGTTTAACAATAGAACATTGAAACGAAAGATGCACTTCTACCGCTAGAGGGCAAAAATATGCCGGTATGCGTGCACCAGTGGTGTGCGTTTGGGTAGAAAACGATCGGTGAAGGGGAGGAGGCTTTGCACCTCCTCTTAAAGCCTCTTTCATCGCTCAGGTCACCGTGTGCTAACCTCTTCGAACGGGGTCAAACTAAAACTTTCACTCGACTTAAAAGTAAACTGCTGCTCGGCACTAAACTAAAAACTACCTAAGTTTGCACAGAACTGCCTAGGGGTGCCCGGTCGCACGCCACTGGCTTTTTTACTTTTATTTTTTGATGTGTTACATCAACGTGTGCCATGCCGTTGAACTAAGGTATCGCCGTTCTTCATTTGTTATATGGCCGAACGCTGGTAATGTAATATGTAATTATGTATGAGAGAAGAATGATTTGGTTTGTAAGTAGAATTTACAAGGGGGGAAAAAATATGTTACGGGCTTTATCGATTGTACAAATCGATTTTTACGTACTTGTTTTAATGCTTTAATTATAGGTTTTTGTCTTTAAAATATTCCGCAACTCATTTATTATTAAATATGTTTATTATTATTAGGATACTTTGGCTGGTCAACTTACAACAAAAGAGAAAGTATTTATGAAAAAAAAATATTTTTAATTTCTTTTTGCAACATTTTAATTCAAAATTAATTGCAAATATAAAACAAAACTAAAATTTATTTTTAAAGTAATTAATATTTAAAATTATTTTTATATATATACCTATATATATATATATATATATATATATATACCTATATATATATATATAAATATAATATTAAAAAAATAATATGCAAAAAAATATTCCACTCTCTATATTTTATATGTATAAACAAATGCTTCATGTCGTACATTAAACAAGTTATTATAAGTAATTTACAACTAACCATTTCACTATTTTGTTTTTGAAAAATAATGATTTTTGAAGAAAATTATATAAGCTATAATGCGTGCTGCTTAATGTAATCACATTGAATTTGGAGTTTTCGATAACAATAACCGATTGATAATAATATGTGAAAAACATAACGTACATTTAAATTTATATACAATAAACTGAAAAAAAAAATCTGAAAATAAACATAATATTTTTGTAATTAAATTTGATACTCCTTGAGTTTGAAGATACAAGGTTGAAGGTTATTGATTGTGATATGATATGATAACATATATCGAAATCATGATTATTAAAACAATGGTTTTTTTCCTATAGAATTTTACATTCGGTCCGTTCTTTGCAAAAGTGATTACATTACTCAAATGATGACATTAGTCGTGATTTCAATAAACGGTACGGACTATATATGTTTTGTCTGAATATTTAAAAAAATAATTTTAAAGCAATATGCGTATTACTTAAATTGTTTTTGCAAATAATTATTTACTATAATTTAATTTTGAAAACTGTATTTGAAATAGTATCAAATTATTTGACAACAAAAGTTATTAAAAAAAATTTTTTAATGATTTAAAAACAAAGTAAAGTATAGTAATTTATAGTGAATTTTTTCCAATCACCTGATAATTTATCGAACAAAATTGATTTGTTGTGCTAACCTTATTTCTCAATAGCATAACAATTATTCAATTATCTATCAAACGACAGTTAAATTTTTATGGAATTATATAAGATAATTATATATTTCGCACATAAGTACTTTTACAAAACAGTATTAATTTTCTCAACACTTATATCTAAAACTAATAAATAAATTGAAAATTACCGAAATTAAATCATTTACACAATATAACTTAATTTGAAAATTTTCGTAAATTATTTGACAAGTCATAAATAATAATGAAAAATGACCTTTTACGTCAATAACTAATTAATTTACTTTTATAATATTTTCTTAATTTTTTTGTACACGCTAAAAGTAAATTAATCTGGATCAATTGTATAAAATGTTGTTAAATACGTATTCGAATACTTTATTAGCGAACAAAGTGATTAAGTTCTAATTAAAATGTAATGGAGCTGTCCACTATAATCGAATTTCTTTATTGTATGTCTCTATCTTTTAGTAATTGAACATACAATAATTTTATCATTATATACTAAATATTATGTTTTAAAATCATATATTTATAAGATTAACCAATTTTAAAAAGCGTACTACAACCATACTTTTCAAATCACATATACCTCACATCACAAGACGATACTACGTTATACAGTCTCTCATAGGCTTCTCTTTCTATTATTTGTCTGTATTTGACCGAGGTAAGTGTACAATGTAAGAGTTTTTCAAACACACGTCATAATGGAATGATCATTAAGCTACATTCACACTGCGATTTTAAGTGGTAGTCTTCAGTAGTCTACTGCTACTGCTAAAATTGCAGTGGTGAATGATGCAATGGTAATAATCATTATATTTTACGGTGTGTCGCAAGTAAAAGGTCTGATATTTTGTATTTGTTAAGATTAACCGAGCTTTTCAATTAACCAGGTATCAAACTTATACTTAAATTTAATAGATAGAATATATAAATTTGACTACTTATTTCGTAATATAATCAGTACACAAAATACAGAAAATATGTGTTTTTATTTAAGTATTAAATTTAACCAACTACTAAATGATTTTAATCGCGATACAAAATTCCGGCTCTCAGAATACAAAATAAACCGAATTATTGTCGCAAAATTTTAACCACATTAACACCATTTGGATACTATACGCGACCACCATATTGGTTGGTGTTAATGTTTACCCATTATTTTTTTGATTAGTTTTTTAAGCACTTACCGTGTTAATAAATTTTAAAACCAGAAGTACACATATACCATATAATACAGGGCTGATGTAAAACTAAACCAATATATAAATTTAAATAAACAAATTTTATAGTTAAAATAATATCACTGCAAAAAATATTTAATTTTATCTTTTATTGGTGTTAAAATTTAACACCGAATACAAACCACATAAGTGGTAAACGTAACATGTTTTACTGTGTAGGCTTGTAAGGAATAAAATTGAAAATTAAATATATGTATTACATTTATTTCTTATAGTAGATTTTAAATAGCTAATAAAAATAATCTACATCCTCATTTAACTCAATAATTACTAAACATTTTTATATAATAATGAATTTATATATATATATATATATATATATATATATATATATATTTATATATATATAAATAAATAAATAAAGAAACACTAATACTTTGTTTTAAATATAAATAGCATTTTTTGTTTTAACTGTAGCGATTTCTTAGTAATCTAAAGAAAAATCTGAAAATAGCTACCAGAATATATAAACCAGGCATAAAATTACCATAAATTGTCATTTTCTATTTTTTTCTTGAGAAACTAAACAAGTTGTAGGATGAGGAATAAAATATATTTTATCGAATATTACAGCATTATCTACTGTTATGTAAGACAAGAAAAAAATGTATACATATAATATATACTAATGTTATAAGGAAAATAGCTGTATTATATATCGGTAAAACAAATAAATATTGTCAAATTTTCAAGGTAAACTTTTCATAACGATGAAACAACTGCCTGCCTGCCTAACTGTCGCCAGCCAAACATTGACTTCAAAACAAAAGACAATAACAATAGAAAACGAAATATAACAAAACAGAAATAAATAAATAAATAGCCTTCTTGGATCCCATAAACAATGTCGTGCAAATTACAAATTGTTAACGACCTACGCTTTCTGTCAATCCACTTTTATTTTATTAGCTCTTTAAGTTTAAACATTATGAGGTTCTAATAACTCACTTACGATAATTGAAAACGAATAGGAATAATATGTTTCTACAAGGTATATGATTTGATTTTTTTTTTAAACCTACTGGAATATTATTATAATATATGTATATGTCGCAGGAATATTAAATTAATAATCTGTTTTTTTTTTTGTTTTGCAAAATCACTAGTATTTTTATGAAAATTTTTATCAGACTTAATGCAATGTAGATTAGGAAAAATTTGTTTGTAAGAAAAAGAATGATAAAAAAAGAAGAAAATTTTCAAAAATATTATAAAAATGGATTAGTCAATATTCCTGCGACATATGTATACACTGTAATTTTACATGTTTGTAAATGTATTTTTTTTATAAAAAAAAATGTAATATTACGTTAATTATCACAGTAAAATTACAAAATGTTATTATTTTACTATTAAAACCTATGTAAAATTAGATAAATTTAAGATATATTTTTTACAGTGTATTTATAATAATAATAATAAATTTATTTCTGTTTACAACAATGTATATACAAACAAGTCAACAAAATATAGTAAATTTAATTCCTACATTAAATAGTAAGTTTGTGAATATCATTCATTTTATAGAAGGCATTATTAAGCAAAAGTCACTTTATTATTCTAAAAAACACTCCACTAGTACTTTTATTTTTTACTATCAAGCCTACATTTTTAATTTTTATTAATTATTTCCGAAAGTTGCCGATAATTTGAATGTATGTTTCAATTGATTTATTTCAGACAATTTTTAACTCTTGGAAGAGTTTGATACAGTGAAGTTATGAGTCTACTGATAATATGATTAGCAATTATATGAAAATTTATATGGTTTTATGTTTAATGACAAATGGAACTAACAAATAGACGTTATTTTATCTAAATGAATTTAAAAATATGTTTTAAATTCTGTTACTTATTTTGTAATTAATTTGCTAAATATTTACATTAATTCAAAATAGAACTACACATTTTCGTATTCCCAGTTTTTATGAACTGTAAATAACTAAATATCAAAACATGCAGACTGTTTTCATAATTTAACTTTAAAATTATTATAATATATATTTTTAATTTGTCAATTTTAGGTTATGAATGTGACCGATAACAAAAAAGAAAATGATAATAATACAAACAAAGATAGATATACTTAACATCTCTCATTAGATCATTAGAGGATAATAAGATGAGTTGACTAACTACAGTTAACAATGTTAGGCTACGACGTCATAAATTAACTCGCAAAAATATGAAATCACAGTTAACACATGCTCGCGATAAATGCTTTTTGTGTTCTGTGTTCTGATACGTATTTTTTTTAACATTAAATTAAATACGGGTCTGCTCAGTAGTATGTTTGTCATGTTTATAAATTGACACTCCTCGAAAACTCAGTAAAAAAATTTGCAAACAGAATCTGCATTTTTACGACTACTAAATATAAATTTAGCGAATTGTTAATAAATACTTTATTTAACTATTCTGCATACGAATATACACGAATTGAAAAAGTTGTTTTTACGTTTCTAGAATAATTACTTTTTTACGAAAGAAATTCAGTAATACTTTAGAAATCTGCTATCTTTTTTTATATAAATTGATATTTAACTCCTGCCATAACAAATGCACAATGAAATCCGACTATTACCATTTCGATTTCAACTTTCGACTTTGACTTTATATCCAATTCTGCCTTAGTAAACTGATCACCCACTGTAGTATAAACAAAAAAGAAGATATGTAAGTAATATTTAATACATGCAGATACATATTTCTATATATTTTTATAAACTAAACCAATTTCTTGAATGCAAATACATTATCATACCAATTTCACATAACTTTTAACCTGAATACAAACAAAATTTATGTGATTATAATTATAAAATAGCGCTGATACAAATCATTGTAGGCATTTATCTAAACAACTATTCAACAATAGCAATATCAAAAGCGGGAAGGGGGGGGGCTCTATCGTTGCACTAGATTACAATAATCATCTACTAAATCTGTCTCCTTAAAACTCGACTTGTTAATCATAAGTATAATAGCCTATTAAGTTTGCGTACAATTTTTGAGATTGTTGAATTGAGACATAAATTATTAATAAAAACAACCCATGCCACAGTGGCGTAGGTGTTGTACGGGCAACATGGGCGTCCGAATTGAATGATACAGTTTTTTTTTTTTGTGTGTTGGTCTAGTTGAGGTCATAGTATCTGTCGCATGAAAAATAGATTGATTGGTATTGAACATGACTAGGTCAAAATTGTAACGATTTTATTCTTTTGTAATTGTTTTAATAATAAACCGTTCTATGTAAATTTTGGATGCAATACTTGAGTTTTGTATGTTAATACAGCTGTGACATATGTTTTTTACAGTTACATATGTTTAATTTTTATATTACATTGATCAATTTTTGCGTAGCATTTTTTATAATTAAAATGGAAAAAATATGTAAATTTTGATATATATTTAACTAATTTTACATAAATAAAAATTAAAACATTCTAATAAAATAATAAAATAACTTATTTTACATGTACACTGTTAGAAATAATATAAAATTATATGAAATGTTCTGTAATTTATTGATATATTCGATTTTCATAACATTTTAAAGCTTACATAAATATATATTTTACTGAAATTTCTTTTTAAATCTCATTTATTTTATTAGTAATGTTAGAGCAATAATTAACTTAAATGCTATTTAATTCAAAAATTTAATTATGTAGAATTACATGAAAATACATAACAAAAAACGTACAATTTCTAGCAGTGTAGATTCAAAAAATTCAACAAAAGAATAATCATTATCATATTTGGTACGAAAGTCCTAGGAGAGCGTTGATCATTCATTTAGACATTTTTCAAAACTGCAAGTCGTGCGTTCGCATAAAGCAACGACGTGTTCCTGCCAGTAGTCTAAACTACTGATATTTTAGGTTTAACAGTTGATGAAAAACTACTATGTCCAATTCTGTTTAATTAATGCCTGACCTTATGGCATGTTTTATTTTACGATATACAGAAACACCAGCCAACAGATTCGAACCATCGAAACAAATAAAAAAAAAAAACAAATAATAAAATTATTTTATTTTTATTTTTGTTGTGTAAAACGGACATATGTATTTTTTTTGTCATTATTATTTAACTTTATTTTATATTATAGCATATTATTTATTATACTAATTTTTAAAAGTTTTAAAAATATTTTTAATTATTTCACAAATAGCATAAACCATCTATGAACTACAAATACTTTTACAATTATTACCTAACCAATACCTGAACTTCTGCTTAAATATAAATTTCCGATACTTGCATTTCAGATGAAGTTTTACGAAACATATTTCTGACACATATTGATGCATATTGAACACCAAAACACAGTCGTATAGCTTATGCTTAACCTATCACTACCGATACTTTATTATACGTATACAGTATGGCGTTTATTGCGTAAATCACGCATGCAAAATTAGCCTCAAGCAATCAGTCAACAAACACACACACACACGCAATCTGTCGGCTTTATAATTAATAACATCGTTGAGTATATGATTAGGGATGGGCCATAGAAAGATAACAGACACCATCTTGGGACAGCAAGACGAAGAAAGTTTCAATTTAAACACAAACGCATCAATGTATACGTAACGTTCGCTGATTTGTATATTCATATATGATAGTTTTCATTCTATGATACTAGGACTATTATTGTATATGTAACTATAACCTCTCACTATTAATGTTGAATTGAGTATAACAGAATGTGTTGATAGGAAAATTTCTTTTCTTTAACTTGTAGGAGGATTACAATGAATTTATTACGTCATTTATATAAGTGTTCGTAAAATATGTTGATATTTTAAACAATATAATAAGATTGAAAAGTTTTTCCTCAAAAATATCACACAATTAAATAAGTTATGTCCACAGAACATAAACTCAAATAAAATCATTCAATAGTTATGCGCCAATGTTTTTAAATAATATTGTATATACAAAATATTTTAGGTAGAATTTGTCCATCGATTATAAACTCACATAAATGTTTTTAAATATTATGTGTATACAGTACTCACACAAAATCATTCAATCGTTATGCGACAATAATTTTAAATATTATTGTATATCCAAAATATTTTAGGTAGAATTTGTCCGTCTATTATAAACTCACATAAACTTATACAATAGAACTTAGAGTTTTGCAAAAATGTTTCTAAATATTATGTGTATACAGTATATTTTAAGTATAGAATGTCCCAAATTAAATGCAAAATAACTTCTCCGCCCATCCCAGCAGGTAGTTGATTAAGCGGATTATAAGGGTAAAAGAACAGAGAGGTATTCAACATTTTTCTTACTAAACGTAACTAGTTAATACAATAATATTTTGACTTACCGAGAGATAACATTAAATTAAACATATAAACACATAAAAATATGTACATAATTAATCAAAACAATCAACAATAATGCTTTATAATGCTTATCATTAATTAGTCTCTGATGTAAAATCCTAACAGACAGAAGTAGTTTTTCTTTATACATTGTATAAACTTTTCGACGGATAATATCAGCTTCAAATTCACTGACCACTCGTGATTTACTAGCGTCACATCTACGTTTTCTTGGTATAATTCCGTTATTAACAATTCGGCGCACTGTGTGATAATTCACTTTTGTTAGCCGTTTTCTGAATACTACCACTTTCTTCGACATTTTTTAAGGAATTATACACATTTAAAACAATTTGTTTTGCGTCGTCAGATAAATGTCGTTGTTTTATACGT
Source organism: Clivina fossor (assembly GCA_963966155.1). Classification (NCBI taxonomy): domain Eukaryota; kingdom Metazoa; phylum Arthropoda; class Insecta; order Coleoptera; family Carabidae; genus Clivina; species Clivina fossor. The sequence goes on along the minus strand of OZ014551.1, from coordinate 25,495,892 downwards.
TCTCCTTCTACATTTAAAATATTAGAATTATCTTCTTCATCAGAAAAATCACTCCACGGACGCCACATTTTATTTCAAGAATAACATTGAACAAACTTTTGCGAAATTTATTCAGACGGAATAACGTCCCTTATAACTGTATATTTACCGGTTTGTTACTAAAAATTTGATAATCCGCTCCTGGCCACTCAGGTAGGAAAATACCCCGTAGTGATAGATTAGGCGAAATTAAGAAGTCGAAGTTATTTTGCATTTAATTTGAGACAAACTTTACACATTCTCTTCAAAAATAATGCAGAACAATATATTTACGACCTGTGAATAGGTTTTACAAATTTTTGCATTCTATGCAAAGTGTATGTACTAGGATCAGTTACGTAGTTCAGTACATTAACTAGGTAACAACACTTTAAAAAAAATTCGGGAATTTTACATAATAACCTGGGGCAACTGATTTACACCAGTTTAATATGTAAATTTACAAATGTCATTATTTTCACAAAATGTATGTAATATTATTTATAAATATTTAAAAAAATAAAATTTTATTCCATAAATAACACGTATATTTTATGTGAGTAATACTTACTTTTTCGGTAAAAAAAAAACCTACATAATATAATAACTTAATTATTTTAATTAAAATTACAGAATTTTTACAAAAAATTTATGTAAATCATTGTTTTGCTTCTTCATTATGGTTTTTACATAAAATTGCAATATTTTTTTACAGTGTAAATTGTCAAAGCGTGTAACAATATTTTGTGTAACCGATTATAATTATTATATTAGTATAAAATAAAAGACAAAAAAAAAAACAAATTTAAAATTATTTTATTCTAGCATTGTAGATTACAAGCATTATACAGAAAGAAAACCCAGTGGCCAGTGACATAAAGAAAACATTATTTTTTACTTCAATTGACGCTGCAAAATCATATGACTGGGCAAAATTGTTCAATTTATTATCAGATTTACAAATCAAACATTTTAATAACATTAGTAAATATATATAATATTTTTAATTCTCTTTTAATATAAAAAAAAATTAATAGAATATATTCGAAAGGTCGATTATTGATAAATATTAATACAGAACTACAACCTGAAGCCGTTTTATTTTAGAATATATTCTTTTTTTACAATAAGTTTACATTACAATTACAAATTGTTTAAACTTATTAACAAGAGTCACAAGTATTTACCATATTTACCGCATTTTTTATCAGTCACATGCTAAATAATCCTTACGAATATAAACAACAATATTGTATATATAGAATATGATAAACCGATTAATCTAAAATTCAGGGTCGTACTCCAAAATTTTTCTCGAATTAATTACTCTGCATATATTATTCTTTCATTGATTAATGAAGTAAATTTAAATAAAGTGTCAAATTATGTTGAATTCACTGATTATCATTAACATAACAATGTAAAATAATAAAATTTTTGTGTATTAAATGACATACACAAATATTTTTCGTGTGACTAACACTACAGCTAACATTAGACTAACTAATCTTTATGAATATGAAAGAGAAATGCAATCTTTGCCCGTTCATTTACATATGTCTAGTTTAAAATAAATTACCCGTTTGATGGACCTTATAAATTAACATTAATACGGGCCTGTTGAGTAACGGTTTAGGTCAATCAGAAACGTGTTTCTGTCTATCTCTTTGTGCCATCTTATTGGAAATCGAACACTAAAAACTTTTTAAATTAAAGAAAAATAAAAACAAAGAATTTTGTTTAAAATTTTACGGAGATATCAACAGCCGATTAAACTGCAATATATATATATATATATATATATATATATATATATACCGGGTGTAGAAATGAAATGTGAACCATAGGGATTTCAATGTTATTTTTTAAATACGGCTGTATCTCTTTCCCTATTGACTTTAGAGCAAATATTTAAATACAAAACTTGTTCAAAATGTGAAAATGCATGGTATAAAGTCAATTTTCTTACATAAATATTAATATTTTACGATATACAGGGTTAACCACTAAAAAATGAGTTATAACATTGGGAAACGGGAATGGTATCGAAAAATGCGGAATAATGAGTTCTATAATTCTGTGAAAAAATAATTGTTCTACGATACTTCGTTTAGGAGAAAAAAATTAAAAACTGATTTTTGAAAAATTTCGTAAGGGGGTACCCCTGTATTTTGTTTAAAAAAAAAAAGATTTTGGATATTTTAACACTGGCTTTCGTTGTCTACTCTTTTATCCTACTTTTTGTACCAGACACTTTTTTTTTCCTGTTTTTCTTTAATTTTTTATTCACCTTTTTCTGATTTTTCGAAAAGTTGATAAGGGGGGACCATTGGCATTTTTTTTCGAAAATCAGTTTTTAATTTTTTTCTCCTAAACGAAGTATCGTAGAACAATGATTTTTTCACCGAATTATAGAACTCATTATTCCGCATTTTTCGATATCATTCCCGTTTCCCAATGTTATAGCTCATTTTTTAGTGGTTAACCCTGTATATCGTAAAATATTAATATTTATGTAAAAAAAAATGACTTTATACCATGCATTTTCACATTTTGAACAAGTTTTGTATTTAAATATTTGCTCTAAAGTCAATAGGGAAAGAGATACAGCCGTATTTAAAAAATAACATTGAAATCCCTATGGTTCACATTTCATTTCTACACCCGGTATATATATATATATATATATATATATATATATATATATATATATATATATATATATATATATATATATATATATATATATATATATATATATATATATTCTCCAAAAGATGGAAACACTGTGCAAAAAAATATATTTTATAATTCTTGTGGATATTAAAAGAATCTATCCTGTAAATTAAATTACAATCAGATAAAGTGTAGCTAAAATAAAATTGTAATATTTTTCTCAGAAAGTTAGCAGCACTGTGCAAAAATAAAATAATATAATTTTTGTGGAAACTGTAAGAGAATCTGTTCTGAAATTTTTATTATTGTTGGCAACACTGCATAAAATTAAAACTGCATGCACATTTTAAACACTAAAAAAAAAAAACTTTTGCAAATATTACAGGCACCGTAACAATGACTATATCACTTTTCTTTTTAATCGAATTTGTAAAAATCATCAAGAACTAAACAAAAATTATTGAATTTTTTATCGAAATTATTTAAAATTGGTGAAATTTATAATAAATCGGCTGGAGATATCAACTGCCGATTAGACAGTAAACTTACACTTCTCGTGTACAAAATTGATTTTTACTTTTAACAAATAATTTTAAAAGAAAACACGCTAATTTCCTATTATTATCAAGAATAATAATTAACTTTTTCGCAAAAAATATGAAAATCCGTAAAGACTTTAATAATTGTTAAGCCTACAAACCTACACACAAAAATTTTTAAACTTTTTTTTAAGTGTAACTAATGATTATTTGCTCATGCAGCATGCAGCATATAATATTATCTTCTTTCTACATTTTTTTTAAAGCAAGTGTTCATTTTCTATTAATAATGCGTACCCATAATATATGCAAAACGTATGTTATGTTATAAACATGCATTATTATACACAATTAGTGGAGAAAATTAAAAATTTATAAGACATGAAGTCAGATTGTTTTTTTCTTGTTTTCAATTTACATAGTACAAAATGATATGTTTTACTTGTCCCCTTTATATAAACTTCATATAGGTATATTCGTTTCTATTAAATATTTTTTTGAAAATTTTGGAATATCTATAATTAGCCAACTTTCATACATATATTTGATGTTTTGATTAAAATTAATTAAATGTTTATAAAATTCGACCAATTTGATAGTAAAATCACATGGAAAGTTTTTGAAATTAATCAGCTGTTATTTTAAAATTAATCCAGTTATTAAAAAAAAAAACGAAAATTGCATTAAAAAGAGGAAATGTTATTTTATTTTACTAATGGAAAATTTACTAATAATATAATAAACAAATAATATGTATTTAAAATAAAAAAAAACTTTAGGATTAAGTTTTGTATATATTTTTTATTTAAAAATCGACATTTCGATATTCTCTTCGATATCATCAGGAAAAATATACAAATGTTATAAATAATAAACAAACAAAGAATAGAAACAAATCACTAGCTAACAAAGTAACTAGATTAAAAATGTATAAATTAAAAAAGATTAAAATTTTATAATCTAGTTACTTTGCTACTTAAACTTGTTTCTATATTTTGTTTGTTTGATAAAGATATACGTAGAGTATATCGAAACGTTGATTTTTAAATAAAATATATACAAAAATTAATCCTCTAAATTTTTTATTTTAATGTAATGAATTCTGAAAGATTTTTTACTATGTTAATATGTACTTATTTTTTGAAAATTAATATGGATTTTTGTTAAAATGAAAATTCTTGGATTCCGTAAGAAATCTTTCTATGCATATAGCAACAAAATTTCTTCCGACATCCAAGAATTTTCATTTTGACAAACTGTTATTTTTAACATAAATGTTTATGCATACGGACATTAGACCAAAATCAACTTTAAATCCACAGAAAAAACATTAATTTTATATTTTACTGTAACAATTATTATACCTGTCAACAAACCGATGCTTTTTTGTTAACATTTAAAACATCTAATAATATAATTATTATTGTTGTCAATAAAACGATGCTTTTTTGTCATTACTAACAATAAGTCGAACTTTAGTTTATTATGGAAACGGATCTTATAAAATTAAAGAAAATCACATCAACTATATACACAAAATACTTGTCGGAGTTTACACACTGTATATAAGTAATAATATTTATTTTTATTTAACAGTTACAACTAAGATTAAATTATATTTTATTGTCTATTATTGCGATAACAAGTCAGTACATACATTTGTAAGATAAGTAATGATTTTTCGATTCGTGGAATTTTGTGACACGCAGCAGTAATAGATAGAAAAGTTATTCGACATGATCACGTCATCTATTGGCGTCCTATAGTCAATTCAACAAATAACTAATCTGCATTTATTTTAAATTAAGCAGTAGGAGGTCAAATCGAAATTATAAATTTAATCGTTTCTATTTCTTATCAGATTGCTTCAACTTAGAATTTATGTTATTTGACACATATGATTACAGTTTACACTTTTTTTTATGATTTTAAGTTCAATCATATTTATTTATAAATACAGTTCAACCACGCATAACGAGCATAATTCGTTCTGGAGTCTTACTCGTAATGCGAAACAATTTTTACCATATAAATTAATGTAAAATACGATAATGCGTTCCGTGCCGAAAAAATACTCAAAAAATGAAATTTTAAAAAGAAATACTCAGAAAAACGTTATATGTAACGTTTATTCAAAGAAAATTACAAATAAATTGTTAAGGAGCGTGATTCATCTTCATCTTTTCTTCTATCGCGAAATGAACCAACCTGGAATGAGAATTCGATTTGCAGAAAACAAAAAAATCGAAATAATTAGTAACATACCTAATTCCTTTTTACTAGAAAGCTGTCTAGAGACATTTGTTTTTGCTACATTTTGTTCTTTTGTAGCAATGGCACGGCAAGTTTCATCGCACAATTCGAGGATTTCCCTATCCACGTCACTCGTTATGCGAAACGTCGCTCGTTAAGCGAGTCATTTTTTTACAATTTATTTTGCTCGTTATACGAGGTGCTCGTTAAGCAAGGTTCTACTGTATATTGAAATTAATAGACAATTAAATTTGTTTTGATGATATATATTTGTTTGGTATTATTTTATTTTTATTATAGAAATATTATTATTATTATTATTTCTTTATTTCTCTAGAAATCTCTAGGGTGGGGTACGACTGAGGTAGGTACGGTCAATGAGACAAGTACTTTACCTGTTTTTTTTTTGCTTTGTTGTTCCCAATATTGCTATTATTATTATTATTATTATATTAAAAAGAGACATTGAAAACAATAATATTATATCTTACTACATTTACAATAAGTTGCTTAAATTTTTGCAACAGTATACGCTACTTATGCTAGTATTCTTTATTGTTCTATAAGCTCTATAGTGCTAAAGAGCTTATAAAATAATACAGAATACTAGCATTATTGTGGTAACATTGGAACTCGGTATTTTTCCTAACAATAACCAATTGATAATAATACCCACATTTAATGTACTTTGGAACAATTTTATATTTGTGTAATAACATTGATCGGCATAATACAGTTGCTTCAGAATAGGACTATGCGTATTATACAGGGTGATTTATATTAAAATGCAATAAATACGAACCAATTAAGAATTAAGTTAAAGTGGTTAGATATAAATGATTTATTAACAATGAATTCAATGATATTCGTATTTAAAATGGAACATAAATTATTATCTCAATTATTTAAAAAGTAAACTAAAATTATATAGTGATATTCACAGTCATAACACTAGAAATACAAATAATTTCCATATTGAAAAAACTAATAAAAGTAATACCGCAAATAATATTTTTCACAAAGGATTGCAAGATTATAATCAACTATCAGAATTTATAAAAACAAGTTTTTCATTACATAATTTCAACATTAAAATCAAACAACATTATTTAAATAGAATTATTTATATATTTATATTTATATATTTTTTTTGTTAACTTACAGATATTAACAAAATATTATTATTATTATTATTATTATTATATAAACAAAAATCTTTATTAACTAGAAATAGTAAATAAATTATACAATTAATTTTTTTTTTAAATCTACAAATAAACATAACACGCTTTCAATTAAATTTGACAATAAATAATAATTTTACATATATACATATTTATGATTAAAAAAAAGCTGCTATCAACCAGTTTGCTGGCTAAACTTACGAAAGAGACAAAGAGAGGTGAGGGAGAAGTCCTCGAGCTTGAAAATATAATTTTAAAAATGCATGCAGGCAACATTATTGCTCGTAGACAAAAAACAATCATACTCGTATGACAAAATTGTTAACATAAACCGAAGTTATGATTATTATAAACGATGTATCGTATACGTCCGGTCTAAAATCGAATATCTATGATTCCAATAAGCGACGTATAATGTGTACAACAATATTTTGTATAATTTTCAAAATCTATTAATAATTTTCTTTTAATAAAATTTAAAGTTCTAGAATTTTATATATTTTATGTTCATATTAATAGATCCTTAATTAATCAAAACATAATCGATTAAATTTAATTAAGAAAACAGTAACAAAAAAAAGACGATCAAACAATTTTAAAACCAATATCAATCATCGTATCTTTTATGCTTGAACATAAGCATAGTACCATGAATAAAATTATTATCTGATACTGTGTTCTATCCTACTGCAATAACGTTCTGGGCCATAAGTTTTTCGCAGTATAGAGGCGTATGAAAAAAAGAGCGGGCGAGCGGAGAGATATAAGGGTTGGTATAGCACCGTTCTGATTACTGGCACGCTTCGGGGTTGCAAATACCACTGATTTCATAGCCTCCTGGGACCAGCGTTCTATATTATATTTAATATACCCACCTCGCTACTAAATATATAGTGTAGTACATAAAAACACTTATGTATATAGTATATACAAATATATGTTTTATATAAAAGACTACAGCGACACAGGGTATAAAAGGTGTTGAAATTCAAGTAGGCTTTGCATAATGCACGGTGACAATTGACATACGATGGTGAATTGTGAAATTGTGATTTTTTTTCTATTGTTTTACGACATTTATTATATTGATTGCTTAAGTTGAACTTGTGATTTTTTTGTTATTGTAAGATTTTTTTTATTTATATTTTTTTATATTAAAATGATAAAATATGTGGTTATGTTGGTGTAAAAATGATGCTTACAAGTAATTATTCTGGTGTGTATATTTTTATTATTGAATTTTGTAATAAAATATTAAATTTTTTAATGATATTAATAATTTGAAATATAAATACAAGCAATTTTTTTTAATTTTGACAATTTTTCTTTGTAATTAGTACTTCTTATATTTAATACATGAAAGAGAATTGGATAAAATAATACTACTAATACACATAAGTTTTATGCAACTTTATTGTTTATAAACTGCCTTGTTTTAGAAACGTAAACATTTTATGACAATTATTTGCATTCTGTTTTTATTATACACACGAGTGAATTGAGTAATGTATATCAGATTTACATTAAATGTTTTTTCTTGCTAATATTTATTAAACATAGTAGCTTTACTGTAATATTATTAATTTGCATAGGAAAATGAAGAAATATTATTTTAGTAATAGTAGAAGCATGCGAAGAAAAAAGCTTCGCCTGAGGCAAAACTTGAATCGGCTTCTCTCCATAAAAAATATATATATACAGAAATTTTTGAGGATTATATTAAATTCTTTCTTTTGTTGATATTTATGTAGATAAAATACGATTGTTATTATAAAAAAATGTTAAATGCAAAGGTTGAATATAAGATTTTAAATTCACATTCCAATTCAATGTCCAGTGTAACGACAATTTTAGCGGTTCTAATTTTTGTCCGATGTCTAGGGAAAATGTTTGTTTTATACTTGCATTTTACAAGTACTTTTTCAAATAGCTTTATTTTAAATATATCTGATGATTATACAAATCTAAACAAAATTAAATAAAGTTTTTGGAAAACATAATCAGCAATAAATAAAGAATTTGTAAAATGTAGGCACATAGAATCATAGATGCACTTAAAAGTGTTTATGTAAGAGTTATATTCTTCTTGTTATTAAAACATTTTTAAATGTGTTATAAGAATTATGGAAAAAATAAAAGATATTTAAAAACTAAATAGCGTTTAATTACAAACATAAAATAATAACTTATTGCGTGAATAAAAACTAGTAACTAATTAAAATAAGACAAAGCACATATGTAAATTGTTAATTAAATAAATTGAAAAATTAGCAATAGTTTTCTGTACTACATGAAAATCACACGTTGCATATTTTATTATCTATTGAAACATAGAGAAACATGTGTTAGTTATTTTTATTTCTAAATCAAATTTTATTATTTAACTTTACATTTTAAGTTAATGATCAGTAAATAACGGTATTTTATTTAAATATATATTTTTATTTGTTTTATTTTATATTTACCGCGCGCTATAACTTCTGTTTTAAATTTACAAATATTTTTCGTAAAGAAAATTAAGGAAAAATGATATTTTTAATTTAGGTATAAGAAATTTTCAGGCTTTATGTTTTAATGAAATATTGGTTTTATAAAATATTGTTAAATGATTCAAAAACAGATGACAGTTTTGTTGCTTAGATAACTCCTTGATTAAATTGACAACATGTTATGCAACGATTTCAAATTTATCATCTTTATAATTATTGAACTCATTTAAAGTTTATAGTTAATACCACGAGCTCAGTTTCAAAATCGATTTTAACTAATACAGGTTTTAAAACAACGTAACTAATCATAAGAACAAGACACTGAAAAACACTGAAAAACTGAGCTTATAATATGAGCCTATATGAATTTCATATTTATGATTGTGTTATAATGTTTATGATATAATTAAAACCGAAATTGTGATAGTAATGAGTTGTTGTGGTTGTTTTCTAGGTTCTGTGGTTCAACAGCAACAACAATCGGCGGTAGTTGTAAGAAGCGAGGAGCAGGCGTCGCCTTTGGGCGTACCGCCGCCTTGCGTCCAGCAGCCACCACCGACTACCACCGTCGCCGACCTCGAGCACGTGCCGGAAGTACTTCCGCACTCACCCTACCCAGCACAGGCCTCAAGTATGCTACTGCTCCAAACACAGGTAGGACCTGCATCTAAAAATTAATACGGACCAATATATACATATAAATTTTCAATATTTCTTAATATCTTAGATGACAAGCATTATTTACTTATTCTATGTAGGTATAAAAATAAATAAATATTGAACTCAGGACCTAACAGTTCTCGACTGGTTCGGTCCTGAGTTCGATTCCCAAACGATAGAGTTGACAAAAAAATTTAATTTAATTTTCATTTTTAATAATGATATTTATTCATTCTTATCAATATTTCTTAATATTTTGGCCAACAAACTTTTAAATTATTTATTTATTAATCACTCTTATATTAAAACAGTATGTACACTGTAAAAACTTTTTCTGTAATTTTACAATAAAAATTTTGGGTAACAAAGGTGCCCTGGATTATTATGTAATTTTACGTAGAACTTAATTTTACATACCATGTAAAACTAATTAAACTTTTTATATAAAATATTTATATATTTTGATGTAGTATTACATAAAATACTATAAAATATATAAATATAATTATAATAAAATATAATACTAAGAAATTAATGTAAAATTACATAAAAATTTCACAAATATCGCCCAGAAAAAGCACATATTACGCAGAACTACATAAATATAATGAACAATTGTAAAGAAATCAAAGAAATAAATTAAATCTAAATACGTATCTGTATAGTTCGCATGGAATGATCAAAGGCGTCCAACCGCGCAAAATGAAACGTATGTTTAGCGTATCACATTACGTTATTTTATCGGAAGATTTAATCGCATAATACCATGTGTTAAATAATTATTGTCATCACTTTATCCCTCTACATTACATTACTATACCATATAACGTTTATAACTATAAATTGCACACATATACAAATAAAATAAACAACCCTAATCAAGATTATATACAGACAGGTTTTTCTATCTTGTATTATTTACATATTTTATATAGTTGTATCTTAAATAAAGATAAAAAAAATTGTTTTAAGATGAAATTACTAAAAAAAATAAACTATTTTTATTATACAAAAAAAATAAAGTTGCCGGAAGATGTAATTTATCAGTTTAATAATAAAAGAAAAAAAGTTTTATTGTAAATACTTAACCTAACATAATCTGGTACTAAATTAAACTAGCTTATAGGCGGTTTCATAATAAATACTTTAAGTAAAATCGACTTTAACCTGACACAAAAGTACTGCTTTATTGGCAACAATAAATAATTTTGCTATTACAATTTGAAAAATTGACAAATAAACATCGTTCTATTGATGGTATTGATGGTAATTATAATTATGCCAGTAGAATTGAAAATCATTGTTTTTTTGCTGCCAACTTAAATTTGACTTTAGTTAAAATGTTCATTATGAAATCGGACATTAACTTAATTTATTGTAGTCATTTCAATCAATTTTTAAATTAAATGACTCGATTCAGGCATATTGAAAAAAATCTTAGAGTCTTTATAATAAATTATATAAAAAAATACATTTTCGAATTTTTATGTCAAAAAATGTTTTCAAATTGCGACGTCACGCGTGGATTTGTTAGCCCCTGTCAAAAAAAACATTGCCACTTGTGCCGTTTCCCGGGAAGTTTTTAAACAATACAAAAGTTTCCATAGAATATTCTAAAATTAAAATAAAAAATTCTACCATGGTATGGCGGTTTTTTTTTTAATTTCGAAAAATTAACGGTAATGGCGGCTGTTTGAAAAAAGTGTTGTTTTTTTCGAGATCTCGGCAGGACAAGGTTGAAAACATAATTTCGAGAAAAACGCGTTTAAAGTTTGAAATTAGTTTTTTACTGCCCGATCTGTACATTTTACCTGCTCCGACACAACTCTGTATTGGTAGGGGTAACTCCGCCAAAAGTTTGGATTTCGGAAAACAGTTTTAACACACTACAGTTCTACACACTATAAGCTTTTAAAAATAAACACAAATCGATTTTTTTTAGTGTCAGGGTAGTGTCCCCCCCTCATATTAATTTATTGTAGTCAGTTCATACAATTTTTAAAATATCTAACTCGATTCAGCTATATTAGAAAAAATCTTATTGTCTACATATTAAATTATATAAAAAATGTCTTTTAAGTGACAAGATTTAATTCGAAATTACACTAATCATTAAAAACTTTGTAGTGCAGTTTTCCATAAAACCAGTTCACTTAAAAATTTATGTATAATATATCTTTATCTAAAAAATAACTAATGTTTAATTAGTTCTTTGTAATAAATATACACGGCACGGCGTAGTGCACAAAAAATTCATTGTAAAAAACAATTTTCAACGCCAAAAAAAATATTTAATTAATTTATAATATATAAAATTTATTTTTCTACTGATCTATATTCTAGTAATAAGTTTTGTTAATCTATTATTTATTTTTGGTTGTTTAAAAAGATACATTTCTAAGTAAAATTTACATTTGTCAATTAAATACATTTTGAAAATGACATTAACATCTGTCAGTTGTAAAAATGCAAAATAATAAAGTAAAAAATCTCATATTAAAATAAAAAATCTTTAGGTTTAAGTACATATTTAAATAAAAAATTTACAGAACTTAATCTTAAAGCTTTTGTATTTTAAAATGCTAAATATTCTTTGTTGATAGAAATTTTTATGAAATATTGTGTTATCATGAGAGATTATGGTCCGTATTCTCACCTCACTTTCAAAAGTGATTTTTGTCAAAAGTATTTTTGACATTTATTTAAAATTACTTATTAAGTAATTTTAATTAGTTTATTTGGATTTTATAACATTAAATATAAGAAAATATACTAAAAATAGAAAAATACAAGATTTGATAAGAGGTAGAACTAAAAATTTATTTTATAGTAAAAAATAAAAGCATTTTTTCATAAACAAACGAGGTGGGAATATCTATGCAAAGTTTCAGTACAAGTAGATTAAAAAATGATTTCAAAATTTAACGACAAACAGAATAGAATCGCTAAAATCATTATTAACTTAATTAGTAGTTAACTACGCATTTCAGTACTAACAAGTTTTCTAAAAGTGATGGATTTTTTTAGTTAGCTTTGCTATGTGCAAAATATCTAACAATAAAAAATGCTGTAAAAATCGAAGACTCATTAGAAAAACCCAAAGCTTTCGATAATTTTAAAATCGCATTTCTGGTTAGAGGAAATAAGTATAGTAGTGGCTAGAAGCCATCACCATAACCGGAAGGGGTTGCAAAAGGGGGTGATGGAGGGGATTAGTACGGGGTAGGTAATCAACTGGCAAACATCATTGCCTTCTGGGATTACAGCCGTTTGACGTAAATGTCACTGTAAAAACGTGTCGACCGATTTTCTTTTCTATATCATAGCGAATTGAATACAAACACAACTTGTTTGGTCAACTGTTTTGTGTCTTTCATAGACAATAGGAATTAATAAATGATGATTTTCATGCTACAGTAACTACGGTTTCGCTTTGTTTATGTTATTTCGATTTTTTTTCTTCTCTTCTCTTCTATCGTCTATTTCTATTCTATTTTATTTTTATTACGGTAAATTGATATTCTTATTGTGTTACGAGCATTGTAATATGAATTGTGGGTTTATGTAATTTGCTGTATTATATAAACGATAATTGTTTTGCTTAAATATTAATAATTTTATTGTAACTATTTCGTGTTATAGTTGGATTTTTATTATCTTTCTAGCTATTCCATATTTTTTTTAATTTTGTTTTTATATTGAAGTTTCTATTATTTCAGTCAAAATTATCATCGCGCGGTAGTTTAAATCAAATAATTACTTACTAGTAATTACTAATAATTACTACTTAATAATTTTTAATGAAATTTATTTCATTTACTATTGAAAAATTAAATAATAATTTTCTTTATTTTAATATATTTTTTAAGTATCTATTACAAAAAACTATAAAAAAATATTTATTGATGTTTAAAATAGGTATTAAAAAAATACAAAAAAAAATTACAGTTTATGAAAGCTACCCTTTCTTTGCTTCCGTGGACACTTATTTACTAGTTTTTGATAAATATCAATTTAGTAGATATTATTAATACAAATTTATCACAAACATATCTAGTTATGGGTCTATTCAGTTCACATCTGGAAGAGCTGTAGTGTTACAGAATGTTTTTGTTTTTTTTGTAGTATTTTATATTGATATATATATATATATATATATATTATATATATATATACATACATGATCACGCCATGTACCAAAAAAGATATGGCAAAAACTCTTTCCACTATTTCGAAATTAATTTTCTCCAAGCATTCCTATCCAGACAAGCAACTCTAGCTTCATTCGCTTTCATGGTACCTCTCATACATGCTTTTTTATTCTACTACCTGGAAACTTTTGCTCACGCAAAACACTGGCAATCATACTACTCCATTTACTCATCGGACATCCACGCAAACTTATACCTTCAAAATCATTCTATAGTTTTTTTAACCAAACGTTTATTAGAATTCGCCTAAGATAATCGAATAAACCCATTAATGTGTTTTTGTTGTTCTTATTTGTTAATAAAAAAAACTACTTTTTAGTATTTTTTTAGTCATTATTAGTTATAGAATTTTACAAAATATTTATGTAAATATAGAAAATATATTAATAATCTATTAAGTTTATGATATGTGTTTATTAGATTATTAACATATTTATAATTAAAAAATAATTGATATATAAACATTTTGTTAAATTATATTTATGACCATTAAAAATTGCAGATTTTTTTCTTTCTAAAGTTATATTTGATTTTTTAATAACTTTATTTTAAAAATACTACAGTTATCATTACAACTTTCAAAATGGAATTAAAAAATTAAATATACAGCTTTTTATAGAGCTTAATTGCATATACTATTTCTGTAACTTCTATTAAAATATTCACTATATTACAATCCAATTTTCCTTTTGAATTAAATATTAGAACTTCTGTATCTTATTACCTTAAATAGAAACTAGTATAAACAATTTCAATGGTGTACTTAATAACTACTTCAAATAGAAAAACAATTTTGTTACTATGGCAACCAATAATAAACAAACAAAAAACAAAACTTATCGAAGCTCCAGCGATTTGAAGTAACTAAAATAAATAACATTGTCATTGATTTTAACAAGCAAAAATTCTTATGCAATATAATTTTAATAGTACTTTTGATATATATATATATATATATATATATATATATATATATATATATATGGTATATAATATTGGGACCACACACATACAAATATGACTTTAATACAAGGTGGTCGTAATTAGGATTCCATATACGTAATACATATGTCATTCTGGAGTGAATATAGTTATTGTAGCTGGAAAAAACAGAGATATGATTTTTTTCTTATGCTATGTACAGTTTTCAATTACTATCGAAGATTTATAGCGACTGGTAAATTCGTAGAATATATAGGCTGTTTAATAAATATTGGACGACGCTACTGGTAAATGGCGACAGTGTTATTGCCTTTAATTGTTGGTTATTGCTCTTAAAAACACTGTACGAGAATAAGTACCTATTGGAATAACTTTATATGAGTGGTGAAAGTTGAAAAAATAATTTATATTTTTTAATTAACCGTATAGTTTAACCGTTTCATAATTTTACGGAAAATAATTAAAATTTATTTTACGGACTTTTAAGAAAATTATTGCTAGTAAACTATATATATTATATATATGGAAAAAATAATGAAATTAAATTTTGCGAAAAGTCGTTAACAATAAAGTAATTATAGTCTTTTTTTTTAATTAAATTAAATTTTTATTTTTTAATATCTATTTGCAGTATTTCTTTAATGGTGTGAACACAAAATGGGGATAATAATAATAATACGCCAATTGTAACTAATTAAAAACTCAAACACAAACACCTTAAATTTACTTATCACCATAAATACAAAAATCATATCTATTTTGCAATAAAACAGTTTACATATTTTGTTGCGTATTATATATATATATATATATATATATATATATATATATAATATTATATTTCCTCGAGCGTATCAAAATATTGATATTGCATTACTATATTGCTTATGTAGAAGGATGTCATTATGTTACAAATATAATAATGTGAATATTATTATACAGTAACTATGTACTGTACTTACAATATACACACCACTGCATGGTGGCAGCACCAAACATAACTACACGATCAAGTGTATTTAATCTGATAAATCCGGCGATTATATTGAAAATTATGTATTAACAATTGCAGTGTTAATTTGATTATTGAAAATGCATGAAGAAATGCAAAAAAAAATCAATGCACACTGCCAGATTTGTCAGTAATTGCATATTCGACCAAAGAAACATTAATTCTGATAAATCACGTCGCATATATATTGATCCACAACTGTTAATAATATTAAGGTTACTTGGTATCTGTCTTTATTTATTTTTAACTTGGGAACAATTAACAAAAAAATAGCACTTGGAGCAGAATGCTGGTTTTATGGTTCGCCCATATTGCTTGACCTCGGCTCTGTTTCGGCGGTGAGTATTTGGGCTCAACACATATAAAGATCACCTTCTGCTTCTTGTAATATAATATACTATTTTCTCGTCACTGATATTTTTATAAATAAAGGGATAACTAGCGATTGCAAGCCAGCAAACATATAAGAAATAATGCTTAATCTCTTTTGTTCTATCTCTATAAATAACACTACTTGATGTGGACAAGCAATTTGAGACACTCTGTGTTTGTAATGACAATAAAATAAAAACATCAAGAATAGTAAATAAATGATTATTGTCTGAATCAGTACTTCTATACGACCAACTGGAAAGAAACAGTAAATGTAGAAAAACAGAGCTGGAATAATATCGAAGTACAATCACTCACATTAGCAATGTTAGAATTTTTTTTGCAATGTAAATCGACGAAGCTTAGTTGAATATAACATATTATGTCTGGCTAGATCTTAAGTTCTCACGACTGTACATTTATAGAATGAGCATTGACTGATTGACAGCACATAATAAAACTATGCGTTCTTGTTCAGTATGCGATTATAAATACCGGTAAACATACATACACACACACACACACACACATCAATGTATACATTTATTATTTTTTTACACATGCGATTAAAATTTTAATCGATTCAATGCGTGAAAAGACGCTGGGAAATCATTTGTGTGAATCACGAAATTTTTCTTTAAAAACTGGAAAAATATGACAAACAATAGAATGGAGACTTCACAATTCTTTAAATATTATTCTACATAAAAAAATTAATTACACGCATTTTTTTTTTTCGAAATGTTTTATATATTTTCAGTTCTAAACCAATATCGTTAGGGAATAAATACATGTAAATAAAACAGTATTAATTATGCGTTACATACACAGTATATACTCAAAATCACTGATTTTAGAAAGAGATGATAGTTATTTAGTATTGCACATAATACTGCAGTCTCTAAATTGTAAACGCCCTAAAAAGATAATTGTGTTAAAAGTTTGTATTCTCTTACATTTACCGCTAGAATATAGTTATAGAATTGTTCAAAAAAGAAGTCGGGGTAAATTTCAGCACAGTATGACACACTAAAATTAACACTAACTCAAATATTTCTCTCTCTCGTCCACTGATAATGTATTGCACGCAATAAGAGGTGGACGTGTGTCTAACTAGGTAGTCTATTTTCTTCTTCTAAACCGTCCAAAATCTTATTTATTAATCTTACATTGAACCTTGCTCCGACTTCTTTCATTATTTTACTAAAAGGATTAATACTGTATTATAACTGTCAAAGATGAAAAACTAAAAAGATGTGACGTTATGTAAAAATGTAAAATTATATATTTTGACGCACCAACATTTTTTTTATGCAAATATTTGTTTTTTGCGGCAAATTATATATCTTTTTAATTAGAAGAGTTCTAGCTATTTTATGTATAAAAATCCGGTACTAATCAATATCGCCCGATTTTCTATCCCTTTTTTAATACTATAAATAAAAACATTCAAAAATAATAATATGTTTATAAATTTAACATGCAGGTATTTTTTTTTCTCACACTTAAACTTAAATTACGTAACAATTTTGGCACCGTAATGCGTAAATATTTGCGAGAAAAATTACACGAAATTACAGTACTTTCTCTAGACACATAATTTCAAACAACAATATTATTGAAATTGTGAAATTACCTTACAATAAATCATAAAACATATTTTATAAAACAAATTTCATTATTATTATTATTACTTTTAAAATGTATATAATAATTATTTATGTGTCTGTCAAAAGTACATGCTACGAAAAATAATACAAACAAATTTTAAAAACGTAATATTATAACTCCCAAACACCTACACAAACTCTTACACATCTATAACTTCATTCAGTAATAAAAAAATATAACCTGAAGTTAGCTTCAGAACTATAGACGAGAATACTATTATACCAAATTAGCATATATATATATATATATATATATATATATATATATATATATATATATATATATATATCTCAACATATTAAATAAAATACAATAAAAGCTCTATTAACCGGTACGGTCTAAAAACCGGCACAGTTCAAAATGATCCAATTTTTAAAAATATCGCAATACATAGGTACAATAATTTAGACCAAGAAGTAATTCAATTCCATTTATTTGCATTCTATTTTCTTGCAAAAACATCAAAAACGCATATTTGATTTTTTTTATTGTTTATTTTTTTTATATAATTTATATTAATTTGTTAACCCTATGAATATAATTTTAATTTTATTAAATACAAAATATATATTTCTGTTAAACTTGAATTGAAACATGTACGTTCTTTTATCTGAAAAATTTCGTTATTCATAGCTATACCATTCCTGTGAGTGCCGGATATTAAAGCTTTTATTATACCTTTTCATTCTGAATTTATCGGAGAATTTGAAAAAATGTATTTATATTATAATACAGAATCCAGTAAGTAGAACAAAGTAATTATATTACTAGTACAATAATAATATAATTGTACTAGTAACATAATATATTGAAACATATAGAGTTTAAAAAAAATTTAAAACAATAAAAGTAAATAGAAATATAGATATTAATATTAATGTCAGAAGATAAACTTTTGTTCTTGGGTCCTGAACCTGCGTTATGATTAATAATAATGTTATTAAATTCCCTATCAGGTTCGTTATTGTTTTTAGCAATGACGCGTTTCGACTATTCAGTCATCTTCAGATTTTCTGAGTTTGATCGGTGTTGTTCACTCGAACCACAACACCGACCAAACTCAGAAAATCTGAAGATGACTGAAAAGTCGAAACGCATCATTGCTAAAAACAATAGCAAACCTGATAGGGAATTTAATAACATTATAATTAAGAAATATAGGTACCTACTTTTTTTTTTAATTTGTAACATTAAATACAGTAACACACCATCTAGTTACTATAGTTTATCTTTAAATGAACTTCAGATATGAAATAACCAAAAAAATCTAATTCTAACCTCACCCAATCAGAAAGAGAAACATAAAAAATTACGCAAGAAATTATTAGTGTTACATAGTATCATAACATCAATAACTATTAGTAACCTACAAGTTTTGAAATGAATTCATCTTCTGTCAAAAATGAAAACATATTATTAGTGGTATAAGTTAGTGAATAGATTTACATAAATTTTATTTGTAACTACTTATTTTAGTATCATATTTTATTAATAGCCCCGTAGTCATGCCCAGCTATGATTTAATGCTGTCATTCAAAATTTTTAATAGTTGACGTTTATGAGTGTATTTTGTTTTATTTTTTTAGTTAAGGTTCTGTTTTTCTAAAAACTTTTTTTACCAAATCTGTACAAGTTTATAAGCTATAAATACAGTGTTACAAATAATATTTTTAAATCATTTTTATTACCTATTAATAAGTTACTTTGTGATATTGTGTTTGTTTTTAATAACCGTAACCGATTAATAATTATATCCGGAAAATCATAAACACAAAACTATATAAAATCTAAAAATGAACATAACTTTTTCAGTTAAATTGAAAAAAAAATGTAAATATTCTACATGCATATTTATAAACAACACAAAAGTTGCTGCCAGTCAGTCTGTAGACTGTTAATTTACGAGAGAGAAAGAGAGAGAGAGAAAAATGTGATACTCCTTAAGCTTAAAAATACACATTGCTCATGGATGAAAACAAAATCCTACGAAAAAATTAATAAGATAAACTAGTCATAATTACTATAAACAATGTTGTTTTTTTTCGTCCTACCCATTATTTGCGATAGTAATAACAATACCTGAATAGTAAAATATCTTTCAGAACTTATTACCATTTATTAAAACAAAAAAAGCTTTGGCAGTTCTGTTGGACAGACAGATAGAGCTGTTTCTACCACCCAAATAAATCCGCTACCGCATAATATATGTTAGAAAATCTTCATGATATAAAATTCGAAGATACTATAATAATTGCAAGACTCAACAATATTAATAGTAGATCGATAAGAGAAGCAACCGACATTTATAAAAAAAAAGTCATTCATTTGGCTTCCTTTATATAAATTTATTGTATAATCTAGTTACTTATTTTGTTACCTAGTAACTTGTTTCTATGTTCTGTTTATTTATTATTATATCATTTGTATAATTTTTCCTGATGATGATATACATGGAATATATCGAAACGTCGATTTTTAATTAAAATTTATACAGGACGACACACGACTAAATTTAATTCCTGTACACAATGAAATTTTCTGTGAGATTTTGTTCCACAAGAAAATTGCACAATAAAATTGCTCGCTTTAAACAGAAATTACGCACGCAATTTTGTCGCCGCGACAAGTTGCACGAATTAGAACATGCTGTAATTTTACTGCATTGCCTTACAATTTCTAGTTACTTTTTACCCTTGCAAATATTTATTATGAAAGTTAATCATTTATTTCAACTTATCGTATTGAAATATATTTAATTGATTAAAATACTATTTTTTTATAAATGTGATTTACATATGAATCACACACCAAGTATAGGTTCATAATAATTATTGACATTTTTTTATTAGCTGACATCCCGAAATAAAATAACTAAAATCGCAGTGCAATTTTGTAGCATCGTGTAAAACATACATAAATTTGCGCGATTTTATTGCGCAATAAAATCTTGCATCGTGTAAAACATACATAATTATCTGTAAACTACATTCACACTGTAGTTTTAACAGTATCAGTAAAGTGGGGATACAATATTATTGATACTGCTAAAATTGCAGTGTGAATGCAGCTTAATTTAATGATCATTAAATTTTGTCGTGTGTCAAGAGATGTTATTGTATACAAAAAAGATTTCCAATTATTCTGTATTAAATTTTAAAAATTCAATTTCGCTACGTATCTCAGAAGCCAGTACTAGTAAAGTATTGAAAACTATAGCAAAGACAAATTTTAATATTTTTAATATTAATGTAAAATACCACATTAATTCAAGAAATAGTTTTGAGAACAAAATCCAAACTTTTATTCAACTCTGTATATTAAATATTAATAAGCAATCGATACAAAGTAATAAAAATTATAGGTATAAGATAATTTTTATATTTACTATCAAGATTCCAGTCTCAGTATTTACAATTAAATTGATTATAAATCATAGTTTTTTTGATAGTATTTATATATCTGTATAAATAAAATAGAGTATTAATTACATATATATGTTAAATATCCAAGGTGGCTATGAGCGTATGACAAGAGCAAAGTGACATGGGTAAATTGTTCACATACCTTTAACAAGATCGGATCCCGCCCTCTCTACATTCGAACTGGAACTATTTAAACTTATTAATAAAACCGTAATTATTATTACGGGAGTTAATTATGATAAATTAGACAGATCAATAGATATGCAGTATACATTTATGTGTAATACAAAGATAGTAATGTAATTTATATATTGGCATAGTTCGTATTAACCTTATAAATTTACAATTAGTATTTGAACAATAAAAAAATATTTAATTTATTGACGATATTATTGATTTCTTTACCTTTACTGATGATGCAGCAGTTAATCTTTGTGTTATTTTCTATGGCCCAGTTTTATAAACACCAAAGTAATTTATAAAGTAACTACATTTACAAGTAAATTTAATGAACAAGTAAATTTACTTATGTTTCACAAAGAAGCAATTAAACTAAATAATTATTGGGAGATTTACGGACTGAAAATTTCGATATTTGTCACAATAACTTTCAATATTAAAATAAAAATGGTTGTAGGATGTTAATTTTAATTACAAAATCGACATTTCGACGTACTCTACATACATCATCAGGAAAAATTATATATGTACTTATTATACGTATATGTCATTTATATCATTTTTCCTGATGATGATGTACGTAGAGTAGGTCGAAATGTCGATTTTTTAATTACAATTAATACAGAACTAAATCCTAAAACCTTTCTTATTTTAATATAATGAATTCTGAAAGTTTTTTACTATGTTAACTTTCAATATATTCAAAAACATTTTTAAATTGTTAAAAAATTAGATAATTGTAATCTTCAGGCTTTCACGGCCGGTATTCATTGAATTTATCGAATTTTCTGGATTGATATGCCGTGGTCGATCTATCCTCATCGCAGGCGTTTTTGCCATGCATGGCATCATATGATGACCAAGCACTAAGGATGCCATCTACGACGTATAGCGATACGTCTGCGACTAGAATAATCAATAAATCTAGAATAAATCAATCAAGACATACCAGAAATTCTATAAATTCAATGAATAAAAATCCGTGACAGAAACAAAAACTAAATTAGAGAATTTGTTAGAAAAAGATTATATGCTGAACATAATACTGAAATAAAATTACTAATTTATTTACTTCTAGAATAAAATTTACTACCATGATATTTGACCAAGTAATTTGCTCATCTAGTAAATTTAATAAACATTTATAGTATATTTACCATAAAAATAAACGTATTTATTTTCTTATTGTTTATAAATCCGAGCATTACACTGTTAAAAATTTTTACTTTATTTTACTACGTAAATTTGTGCGTAAAGTAAATGTTTATGGTGATAGTGATAAAAAGTAAAAAATATTTGAAAACTGCCGTAGCGTGTCATTATTCGACTCCGCTCTGGCTTTATACAAATACATGTACTAAAATATCCGAATAGTACGAGTATGTTGAAGTTTTCTATCGATCTTGGCAATAGAAATGTCAAATTTTAAATTTGTTTTTTGTTGTAAGCTTTTGTTTTTCAATTTTTGCAGATAAATTCAATTGTTTCAAATATTTTCAAATAAATTGCTAAAACTGAACATATATTTTTGCTATCTTTAAAAATTAAATGAAAATATTAAACTATCTTGTAGATATTTAAAAAAAAATTTAATCAGTTAATTTCTGAATAAAAAATAAAAACGCTACAGATTTGTTCAGAAGTTCACCATTATTTTTATCATTTTTATTACAAAATATAAGAAAAAAAATCGTGTTTTGCCTTTTTATATAATATTCTGTAATGTAACGTATATTTCGCTTTTTTCACCAGTATCTATATTTATTGCAATAATTATATTATCTTTATTATAATAATATTAATATTAATTTATTATAAATCGACAAAATATTCAACACCTTACCTTTCTTTTATACATGCACCACCCACACATTTGCACACGAGAAATATTCTTGTAAATTATTTATTAAATCACGCATAATAATTTTATATTTAATTACAAATTAATTTACCGCAGTATTATAAATTAAAAAGATTTTTACATTATAATATTCACGCATAATAAAAATATCGTATATTATGCATACTTCGCTTGCTTAGTTTTTACATTTTTTCTTCTTACAAAACAATTTTTAACAAATTATGTTAACATATTTATTTAGTAAACCGAAATAGAAACAAACTGTTGACATATTTATCAATAAGTCAAACAAATATAATCATAATTTTATTATTACTTATCTCAGATTACTAGATACTTCAATCGTAATATGGTAAAAATAATATTTAAGTAAAATGTTAAATCATTGATAGAGTTCAGCGTAATTATGTAAGAATTAGAGTGTCTTTATAGTGGAATTACAAATACATTTTACTCTAATAACAATAATAATAGTTAAACTCTTATCAAAAAAAAAATTGTAATTATCACATTGAAAAAAAAATATATACATTTTTTTTATTTTACCTAGGACTATCATCGCTAAACCCATATCCCGTTCCAGTCAGATGTCGGACATATCATACATAATATATACGTCGTTATACAATATCACCATGACAACGACGCATGCACACTGACGTTGCCCAATCGTAGACCGACGCCGAAAGCGTCGTTCCGCCTATTTCTATATACTCGTGTCCAACCCCCCTCGGTCCGCGCACCTCCACCAAAACTTTTCCGATTCGAATTGAATAAAAAAAAAAACAACAGTAATCTATTGTCGTGTTCGATTCAGTTCGCTCTGCCAAAATGCATTCAATTGCTCGTTACCGTATCGATATATTTTCTTCAGCTCGACGGTGGTTTTATTTTCAAACTGTTTGCAACTTATTCGTTCTGCAAATGATTGTTGATTCAACTCCAGCTAAATTTAAATCGTGGTTGTGTTAGTGATGACTAGAGTGGAGTTAGTTAAATTGTGATTAAAAGAATATAATCCTTATGCTGGATTTTTTTTCGTACGTTGTTTATATTTTTGTATATATGCCGAAGGTAAATAAGTTTTTATTAATTTTTATTCGGAAAATAGCTACTAACTACGAACTAGTGGTTTTGAAAGAAACATTTTTTAATATTGAAAAATAAAGCTTTGTGTTCTCACAATACTTTTAAAAGTAATTTTTGTCAAATATTTTTTAACGTATATTTGAAATTATTGCTTATTTCGAAATTAGTGTTATGTTTAACTGTAATTCTATTTGCTCTGAACTGCATTATCTGCTACCTTGTGAAGTAAAAACACAATAAAGATTTGTTAAAAGACATTAAATTTTAGCTGCAATAAATCTAACAACAACTGATAAAGCTAAAATCGTGTATTTGCGTTGTAACACTTATATCGTGATAAACAATAAAGTTTGAATGAGACTTTAAACATTTTAAAACAATTTAATTAGATTTTACTATACTAGATGTAACAATAAATATAAAAAAATAGAGAAATTTTTTGTATTTTAGGAAAATTAAAGGAAAAATTCTCCTCTTTTTTTGTTATAATAAGTATATTGTTCAACGAACATATAATATAATTAATTATTTATAAAGATGAAGTTTATGGCAAAAACCGGAAGCATATTTTGTAATTTATCTGAATGAATTCTATGACTGTACAAAAGGAAATTTGCACTTTTCAATTACATTTTAAAATAATTATAAAATTGCAATTACACTATAATTCTAAAAATCTCACTAACCACAAACTGTTGAATAATGAACATAAAATTTTGATCAAAAATTGTTAAGTAATAATTGAACAACTCACTGGGCGTTAATAATTAATTTCATGTATAATGTATAAAAGTGAAATGTGAATACGAATCAATCAAAAAAAAAAAAATCTGATTGTGAATGCACAATATCAAAAGGTGTCTCTTTTGAAAAACAAAGTTCTTGTGTCTAGGCAATTTTTAATATTTCAATCCATTTATTAGATATTTCAAGTAATTGTAAGTGACTAATTGAAAATAAGAAGAACTTGTGATAACTTTTTTTAATCAAATTTACAAAACGAACTTTTTTACTAGTATTAAAGTAAAACAAATGTGAAAAATAAAAATTGTTTATCGACTTCTTTCAAGTAGGAGTAGTTTTCTTGGAAGTGATTTGATCAAATCGAATTGGAAATAAAACATTGCGTAAGATCGTTGTTCCTTGATGGCCCAGTAATCTTAGCTCTATTAATACGAACGGTACGAGTGCAAATTGAGTTTGGATGCATCAAATAGAATTAATTGTATTTGCGTCTGACGATGATTCGAATTGTGCATTGTGCAAATTCACAGACACTACGTTCCTGACATTGCATACTTATCATATTCTAATCGTACTATTTTAGATAATTATTTTTTAATTGACAATTTAATTAGATTTTAGCTAAAAATATAATAGAGTTTATTTTCGATAACAATTAGGCACTGCAGCACTGATAACAGATTGAGCTATTTATGATTAGTCTGTGAGCCAGAAAATTTTACACAGTTGTACTCTCTTTTTTATTATAAGTTTTAACTTGTCACATAATATTAAATTTGTCATTTTGAAGGAAGAGTTAAGGCTTATTCATAGCTCAATATTTTTCTGAATAATACTTTCAAATTACGCATTTGCTTAAACAGAGATATACTTTTATTTACATGTGTTTGGAAAAAATGTTTATGTAAAAATCTTAAAGTTATTTTTATTTCGAAATTTAATTTCAATTTAAATATTACTATTTTTTTTACATAAACCTAATTAAACTTTTGAATATTTAACTAAAAATTACATAATTTTTCATTATAGTAAAAATCTGAAACTTTTTATTTCAAAAATAATTGAAATAAAATATAATTAAAGTTTAATACATTTCCAATTTCGAATTAATAATTATGCAGTTGTAGATTTGTAAGTTTCAATCATAGATTGATTCATTTATTAATAATGTAAAATAAAAATCAATATCCAATATTATATAAGTTGAACACGCATAATCAATTATAGTCGTCTTACATGATGGATTTCTCACAAAATAAAACACAGATGTTATCGGATGAATTTAGAAACGCAATAGGAGAAAGTTACTGTACTGTAAAGTTACCTTATACTATAGAGGCGTAGCTAATATTTTCATATGAACAAGATGAATTGTATTTGACAACACTGATTATACTGATTTCTTTTCTGTTGCAGTCCCCCTTCGCTTCCAGCAGCTTCTCCGAATTACTTTCCGCCCCATACCCCGAAGACCCTTCGAGCGTTCTCCAAGAAGAACTCGGCCCATTTTCTGACGTCGTCCTACAAAGTCAGTCATTGAGTGCTGAACTATCTGACGTACCAGAATCGCCGCCATCGCTTTGTACATCGCCAGCACCATTACCTAGTTTCCAAGAGACATATTCCGTCCGCTATCGACCCGAACTCGGCTTCAAAATGGACGAGGAATGCTTTAACGTTGCCACCACCTACCATCAACCGGCCCATGTGCCAACACCGAACCATCATCACTATCCAGATTATCCACAACACCATCAATACCCACAGAGCCCATATTTCCCTCCGCCTCCAACATGCACGGCCGGTTTCGATACGGGCCATATGGTGCCCCAAGATACTTATTCGTTACCACCTTTTCCCAGTGCTATTGCTGAAATACATGTCACCACCTCGTTGAGCCCAAGACAGCGAAGGGCATCGCTTCCTTTGCAAAGATCCGAATCAACAAGCAGCAGCGAGTCACCGAAACTGCGAACAAGCACTATGGCTTCTGCTCCGGGTCCATCCGCGTCTTCTTCAGCCAGCAGTTCACCAGGCGGTATAGCACCTGAACCATCTCCTGCGTCCACTTCCAGAGGACCTGCACCACCATCTCCATCACAGTTATGTGCTGTTTGCGGTGATACAGCCGCTTGCCAACATTATGGTGTTCGCACTTGCGAAGGTTGCAAGGGATTTTTCAAGCGAACCGTACAGAAAGGTTCCAAATACGTTTGTCTCGCTGATAAAGCTTGTCCGGTTGATAAGCGAAGGCGAAATCGATGCCAGTTCTGCCGGTTTCAGAAATGTCTTGCTGTTGGTATGGTTAAGGAAGTTGTACGTACGGATTCCTTAAAAGGACGACGAGGTCGACTGCCTTCCAAACCTAAATCTCCTCAAGAATCACCACCTAGCCCTCCTGTTTCCCTCATAACTGCTTTGGTGCGTGCTCATGTTGATACCACTCCAGATTTGGCCAATTTAGATTATTCCCAGTATAGAGAACCCACACCTATTGAACCAACTATTTCTGAAGCAGAGAAAATTCAACAATTCTATAATCTACTAACAACATCAGTGGATGTTATTAAACATTTCGCCGAAAAAATACCTGGTTTCGGTGAATTAACCAAGGATGATCAAGACCTACTCTTCCAGTCTGCCTCTTTAGAACTATTTGTATTAAGGCTGGCTTATAGAATACGACCAGATGATACTAAATTAACATTCTGTAATGGTGTTGTTTTGGAAAAACAACAATGTCAAAGATCTTTCGGTGATTGGTTGCACGCCATCTTAGAGTTCTGTAATAGTCTTCATCAAATGGAAATTGATATATCAGCTTTTGCTTGTCTTTGCTCTTTAACACTTATTACTGGTAAGTAAACATTTATATTAATAAACAATTATAGCATTATACGTAGATATCATAAACAGTAAACGTAACTACAAAAAACAAACAACACAGCTATTTAGTAAACACATAGAAATTAAAATTAATATAATAGTTTAAATCAGAGGTTCCCAAACTTTTTTTCCCCGTAGACCACTTTCAAAAATTTACTGGTTTCGGTGGACCCCCTGCTGCTACATTTCTACCATATTCCCAAAACTCGTCAAAAAATGTGAAGATTAGATCTAACGATGGATATATGCGTCGCGGCTGAGTTCCAACTCTAAATTCGGAGTGGTAAAAATAAAAAGAAGAATAGTATATTTTCATTATTCATTAAAATTTTTTATTAAAATAATATGATTAGACTTAATAGACTTAAAATTAAACATTAATAACGTAACTTCAACAATTAAAAAAAATAGTCATTTTTAATGGGAGGGATGCACTTGATGAATTGATAGCAAGTTATCAATATTTGGCTTCAGTTTTGTCAGGAATAACCGCAAATCTCCCCGTTCTGTGATATTCAATCTGCTCCTTTTTTTTGTTAATAGGTTTGTCACCACACTAAAACTTTTTTCGACAAGGTATGACGAGGGAAACGCTATCAAAAGTTTTCTCGCAATTTCCCACAGTCCAGGATATTTTTCGGCAATTTCTGCTTGCAGCCAAAATGTTTGATAGCCTTTTTTAAATTTCACCTTCAGCTCCTCATTGGTGGTAAGCTCGAGTAGCTCCTCTTGCAATACCACATTCGCCACTTCCGTTTCATCAAATGGATTTATGATCCATGGTGGTATTTCCATCGTCAGAATATCTTCAAATCTATTTTTGAAGTCATCATGCAAGGCATTTAAATGTTGAACGTATGTCTGAATATCCTCATCAAGACATTCTGCCTGTGACAAGTTTGGAAACTGTGCGAATTCGCGCCGACTAATATTTTGCTTCATAAATTTCAATTTTCCAAGAAAAGCCGAAATTACACCCTTTGTTTTTATTAAATTTAGGCTGTCCCCTTGCAACTGCAAGTTAATGTCATTAAATTTTTTGTACAAATCTGTCAAATACGCGATGTCTGCTTTCAATTTGATCAGATTTTCTTTTAAATCTGGATCTTTACTTTCCAAAAACTCTAAAACTGATTCAAAAAGTGAGTAAAATCTTGTTAAACATGCACCTTTCGACAACCAGCGTACTTCAGTATGTAAGAGTAATCGTTGGAAGTCTTCATCATTTTCGTCGCACAATTGTGCAAATAAACGGGTATTTAACGCGTTGCTTCTTATTTTGTTAACTGCTTTAATCACAAATTGAAGCGATTGGTGCAATCTATCACTCAAATTTTTCGCTACCAGGTGTTGTCGGTGTATGACACAGTGAATTGCAGTTACTCCTGGTATAATTCTTTGAAGATGGCTTATAAACCCACGATATCGCCCGAACATGGCAGGAGCTCCATCTGCTGCCACCGAAGTAATGTTTGTAAATGGAATCGATTTTTCCTTAAGAAAATCGCTCAGGACATTAAATATTGATTCTCCTTTTGTGTCCGTCTTCAAAGTTTTCGCGAATAGTAGCTCTTCATGGATTTCTTCGTCCATAACAAATCGAACATATGCCAATAATAAGGCTTCATTGCCAGGTAATGTTGATTCATCCAATTGAATAGAAAAATGAGTTGTTTGCAGATAATTGCACAAGAAGCTTTCAACATCAGAGCTCATTTCATCAATACGCCTTTGTACAGTGTTGTTACTCAAAGAAATTTTTTTAAGTACGTCAAATGGAGGTTTGTGCAGAACAGTTTTTAAAACCTCTTCAACAGCGGGTAAAATTAACTGTTCACCGATGGTGTGCGGTTTTCCAGATTTCGCGATAAGCAATGAGATATTGTAGGATGCCCGCAAGCCATCATCGTTACTTTGAGACGTTGAAGCGAACATACTTTGCACGGTGGGTCTTCTTTCATATTTTTCCTTCAATGTTTGAAAATATTTTAAATCTTTGCCTATTTTATCAGGATGACACCTTCTTAGATGATCTTCGAGCTTCGATGGTTTCATCGAGTCATTGCTCAAAACTTTGTTGCACAAAAGGCATATGGGCAATCGTTTGTCGGCCGTTGATGGAACAAAACCAAATTTCAAATATTGAACACTGTATTGTCGACATTTCTTCTTAGATTCAGCCATGTTTCGTATCAGTTACCTACGTGTAAAGAAAAAAAAAAGTTTGTTTTAGTAATCATAAGGTGATTTTAACAGGATATGGCTATTTGAACAGAATTGAATGGGAATAATTAGTTAATTATTGCAATGAAAAAACCAAAATGCCGGCGGCAAAACTGATTTTAATTATTAAAAGCAATAAGCCGCTAAGATTGAATCTATTTTAATGTAATGCAAAACATTTTTTGATTAATTATATTTTGATACATTTCTGTAAATTCGAGAGAAAATACTTTTAAAGAATATTTTGACGTCAAAACACCGCGATTTTAATGTTTTATTTATTACGTTGATACATTACTATACGAGTGGTACATTTTATGAAAATATTTTTAGTCATTTAGCATTAGCAACTACGAGGGCACTGAAATATGTACAAACATGCAGGTCAATTATAATAACTCTCTTTTAGTGAATCACCACAGTCGGGTAAATAAATAATTTTATAATAAAAAGTACTAAAAGTTCAATCTTTCTCGGCTTTCTGTTCTTTTATAGAAGTATCGAATAATGGCCCTGTTCAGTATTTAATTTTTATTACGTACCTACTACACGCAAACATAACAAATAATATAATATTACTACAATATAAAATAAAAGTATGTATAACAAATAGGCAGGTATACTTACTTTTTCCGGCACTGGCAAACACTGACATCGATTCACTCACACGTTTCTTTTCAAAATTCCCGAAACAAATGAGCACAGCAAATGAGTAAAGCAAATGAGTAACGTTTGTTCTTGGCATTCGTATTTATATTGGTGAAGAATCAAACAAGTTCATGCAAGATTGCAAGCACAGTACAAGTCGTATTTCGTCCCTATGCACGTCTTAACTAGCGTTGCTGGCTGGCTAGCGGGCGGCGCTTTGCAAGTCTCGATACGCGTTGTACTCAAAATATCGAATATGCAAGTTTTTACAAGTTAACAGTCGCTGACTTTCTTAAAATACACTACTCAAAAAAATTAACGGAGGTTTAAAAAAAAGGAAATTAATACTAAATAAACAGGCTATCAGATCCATATGCCGGCCTAACTGAAAAAAAATTTTCACACCCGTGGACAAAAAAAAAACAAGCAAAAAATTTGCAATATTATTTTTTTGCGCTATCTGTTAGTATTACATGAGAACCGTAACTCCTAAAATATTTTAGCAAAAATCTGAAAATTTGAATCATAAAGCTTCAAAATGCTTTTTTTAAAGTCTCAATACGACCATTTTGCACCGAAATAAAGCCTGTCAAAAATCACCGAAAAATTTGGAATTTTTTTTAGTACCTAGTGTATTATCTGCCTACAATGTAGGCCCTACATTGATAGGTACAGCCAAGCCAACATTTTAGTTCTTTACGATCGAAACCAGATAAATTTTCGTGGACCCCCACTTACAACCAGTGAACCCCCATTTTTTTTTCTCGCCATCGTAGACCCCCGTCGAGTCTTCCGTGGACCCCTGGGGGTCCACCTGGACCACTTTGGGAATCACTGGTTTAAATTATTAATAAATTATGCTATTTAACTTATTTGTACAATATAAATAGTTATCAAACCATATACTATTTACTAATTTCTTACTGACATAGTTTCTACAAGTCCTCCTTGTTATAATTTATTTAAAAAAATTAAAGTACAATCTTTTTTAATATTGAGCAAATTATATTAAATTTTAATTGAAAACATGATATGCAAATATATTATTAATACAATAAATTGTTAAATGATAAATATAAATACCTATTATATAACAAAATATTATTGCTTAATATTTTATTAGATAAAATGTCTATCAATTTAATATGAGTGCAAAAATTTAAGCATTTTTTATCTAAATTATTAATTATTATAAATTCAAATAAACCTGTATATTATTGTAATAATAAAAATTTAAACTTAAAAATGTATTTGAGCATTTCCATTACTTTTCTACAAAAAATTTCGGTCAAAAAATTCCCAAGCCTAATATTTTCAGGATATTTAAAGCTCGCAAAAATGAGCTTTTTTCATCAACCTAGAAAAAAGTTATGAATTTTTGAAGATAACCATTTTTGGCCGCTTTTGAACCATGCCCAAAGCCCGTGTCGACAAGCAGCCGGTAATGCAATGTTAATGTAATGTAATCTTCAAAAATTCATAACTTTTTTCTAGTTTGATGAAAAAAGCTCATTTTTGCGGGAAAACCATTAGCTTTAAATATCCTGAAAATATTAGGCTTCGGAATTTTTTGACCCAAAAAAATTTGTAGAAAAGTAATGGAAATGCTCATTTATATATTATAATCAGACATATCTCGTAAAATATATTTATTTTTGTACAATCATAATATAAATATGTTTTAAATTAATTACTTACATAAAACTTTGTATGTAAACATTTTTAAGTGTCACATCTATTTTTTTTTAATTATATCATAAATTTAAATACGTAATTTTTTTTTTTTAATTTCGAAAAAATTATTTATTGATATGATTTTCTTACGAAACAGTATGATGCAGTTTGAAAAACATATTCTTTATTATTATTTTAAGAAAATTGTTAAATTTATTTTTCATAACTTAATAGTTAAAGATTTTTTTTAATATTTATTAGTTTATTTATACTGTGCAATAAATAAAATAAATTATTAAAATTCATATATTCTTTAAAAATAAGTAAGCGGCCACTTTTTTTTTTGTTAATAATCAAACAAAATGCAAGAAATATTACCAATACGTTTTATCACACACTCATTTATAATTGATACTTGAAAGATTTTAATAAACGTGAATAATATTGTTTTTGTGATTTTTTAAAAAGACATGAATAAACAGTTAACAAATACCTTACATTAGATATTCATTAAATTTAAACATCAAAACTTGTCTTTCATAAATCAAAGAATAGAATTTTAAATTCAATAAAAAATTGATAGATTGCCGTATGATATTGGATAGTACGAGTACATAAATATCGCATGTTACCAATAATTGAATATTTCAATAAATAACCTATAAATATTAATAATACTCGGCTTACTTGATCACGAATTTTAATTTCAAATAATTTATAATCAATCAAAGAAGAATGAAAAAAAAAAGCAAAACTCCAAATCACTATTTAATAACTGACGTATCTGATAAGTTTGTAACAGAAAACTGGTTAATGCATCTTTAAATTACATAATTTAGTTACGCTAAAAAGTTAAATACCGTTAAAGACAAGATATTAATTTTTGTCAACTTTTTTATTCTTTCTTTTTATTAATTTCAATACAGTGTATTACAGTGTATCTTGTATGGAAATTACTAATAACTATATTTTAAAACAGGTTAGGTTCTATTAGGATTAACTTGAATATTTTATTTTTTTGATTTTGTAATTGGAATTTTTAAAAAATACTGTCAGTTTGTAATTATTTACTGCTTTTGTGATTCGTATCAGTTGATTAATAGATACAAAAAACTAAATATAAATAGTTTAATAATTGCATATTTTTTGGTTATGTTTTTTCAATTAACATATCAAATTATTATCTTACATTATTAAAACTAATTTATGTTTTTTATTTTTTTTTCAATAAATTATAATTGAGTTATATTTTATTATTTCTAAATATATTAATATTTGAAAACTTTCAAATGTTTCAATTAAATTTGTTAACATATAAACCATCTTTTTAAAAATTTAGTTATAAATTTTATAGCTTTGATGCAATATGAGAAATTTAGAAACTCAAAATTAATTATTAAATATATGCAATAAAAATAACACTATGAAATAA
The DNA here is from genome assembly GCA_963966155.1 of Clivina fossor. Taxonomy (NCBI): domain Eukaryota; kingdom Metazoa; phylum Arthropoda; class Insecta; order Coleoptera; family Carabidae; genus Clivina; species Clivina fossor. The sequence continues at coordinate 25,461,706 of OZ014551.1, read as the reverse complement.
AAAACTACACAACATGCATTTTCAGAATAAAATATATGATATTTATGTCAAATATTTTATATATATATATATATATATATATATATATATATATATATATATATTTACAGAGAAAGTATCAAGATATTCTTTATCGTAAATTTAACTTAATTTCAAATATAAAATTAAGAAACATACATGTATTCTTTATTTCATTTTCAAAATTTACAAGTATAGTTGAATGACTTTAATATAGGATCTCGTATCATGCTAAATTTTTTGAAGTCAGCATAATTATATTGCATAATATATAAGCCTGTATACATATGTCTTATAAAGCGGTTAAAAAATGTAACTGTTTAACTGTTTAACTCTCAGACACACAAACATTGATAACACTAAATTTTATTTCTAAATTATTTTGCAATATTTCTGTATATGAGGCGTATAGATGCAAAACTCACTATTCGACAAAAAATGAAAAATGAGATTTTGCGCGATTTGGACGTAGAATTTTACAAGGAATGCGATATTTAGGTTAGTTTGAAAAAAAACTCAGTATTTAATATGAGAAACACTCTTTAAAGTTTAGGGTTGGATGCAAAACTCACTACTTGCGTTGATAGTTTAGATGCAAACAGTTACTTTGTATGAATTAATGATGTATAAAACCAATGATTCACGATTTTAAATAAGTATTGCCATCTAGTAACAAGATTTTATCATCAAAATACAATTACACTTAGCTATAACAGTTTTTTGCAAATATCTCAGAACTTAAAATTTGCAAATAGTGAGTTTTGCATCTATACGACTCATATAACGTATAATATTGCCTTTTAATTTAATAAAATGAGCTCTGAAAAGTTTTTGCTTTATTATTAATTTAATTTAATTAACATTATAAAAATATAATAATTGTTTTTAAAATTTTACATCATAAATTTACATTTAATTATTTTACAATTATTATTCTCTATCTCATAAAAAATGTATTAAATTTTAATAATTAAACTTTTCATGCAATACATATAATGATACTGTAAATTATTTGATTCAATACGTTAATTGTAGCTAACAATTTAATTATGATTTTTTTCAGAACGACATGGTTTAAAAGAACCACACAAAGTCGAACATCTGCAAATGAAAATAATCAGTTCCCTTCGCGATCATGTAACTTATAACGCCGAAGCACAAAGAAAGCAACACTACTTCAGCAGACTTCTCGGTAAACTTCCCGAATTAAGATCGCTTAGTGTCCAAGGACTTCAAAGAATCTTTTACCTGAAGCTAGAAGATTTAGTGCCAGCGCCGCCTCTTATAGAAAATATGTTCGTAGCAAGTTTACCATTTTAAAAATATCCTCCCTCTTCTCCCGTCTTTTAAATATAATAAGATTTTTTTACTTACGAACAGTGAGACTAAAAGATGAAGAAAATGTTTGTAAAAAAAATGTTGACTATTGTGTACGATCTTCTATTGTTTCCATCTGCATTCAAATAATGTTTTATTTCCTGAAATGGGCTGGACTTTATTCTATAGACTTTGGAATAAATATGAACAAAACAAATTGAAGTGTTTAACAGCAAGAAAAAGAAGAAGAAGAAAAAAGACTTAATTTTCAAATTCTTTAGTGTTGTCTCCCTCTGCAATTAATGAAAATTTTAAAAAATAGTGTCAATTTCTTTTAGAAATAATTCGCGTATTTTTACTTAATAATCAAGGTGCTGTGTTTTTTTAATTTTCTTTAAAACGCCTCGTGAATATTATAGTTAAGTGTGACCCTTTAAAATAACTTTAAAAACTGAAGTGATATCTAAGAAGAGAGCTTACGTCTTTATATTTTAAGCTTAGAAGGACTTTTTCTACTTAGAATAAAACAAAAGAATTATGCGGTTGTTTTTTTGGAATGTCTAGTGGAATTAATTTTAATTATTACTGAAAACTGCCACAGATGTTATCTGTGATACTGTGTTACGTTCTTACTATATTATTAGAAGCGCTAATTTTTAAGATTTTTATTTTTAATTCTTGCCAAGTGTATCAATTATATTAAAATGGACAGGTGATTATAATTGGACAATGAAAGACTTGAAGTGAGATTAGTAATTCTCAAATGAAAGATCTCTATACGTCTTTATTGACGGTATTTTAAGTTACCAATAGAAACAAATATATATGCGTACATCACAAACAAGCTAAGAGCACACGATTCTAGCGTAGTGATACAGCCACTATAAATATTTATACCTACTACAGAATTACAGATATTTAAAAGAAAAGTGGACAAAACATACAAAACTATTTCATGGAAATAGCAATCTATGAATTATTCACAAAATGACATCTCTATGACATTTATAAAATGATTTCCAATAATGTGTTTAAATAAATAAATCACTAGGAAGGCCTAAACCAACTATTCGAATAAATTATATAAAATAGGTCCTAGATAAAATGTGATTTTGTGAGTAATTCAAAACAAATCTTATCAAATACATAAACAAAATATTCACATTTCCGTTTCCATGACATAGTAACTCCCTCCATATGCCAGCTTAAATGAGCTTAAAAGCGTCCTAGTTTTCAGCAGATATCAAGCTACTGAATACAGTAAAACTTACCAGTTACCTATAAGCGTTTAGATTATAATAATAATAATATGCATCAAACCAATATTGTAAAAGCTGTCATTTATCCAATCCATAATTTTCTTAATTCAAATTAATATTATAAAAATAGATGTTGTGCATCCATATGAGTTAAATGTTGGATGTAATAATTTATCCAGATGATAAACGCATTTAAATAGTTGGCAACACTGATTATTCAAACTCTGCACCAGTTATTGTTTTTCCTTTACGCACACCGGAAGCGTCGACAAGTTCTATTTCGACTACAAAATTCTAAAAAATTAAAAATAAGAGGCGATTTTTGCTTTTCAATAAAATTTATTTAACATACTACAGTTCGATTAAACTTCTACAATATAAAATAAAAAGGCTTTAGGTTTAAGTTCTGTATTAATATTTATTAATAATCGACGTTTTGACGAACTCAACGTCCGTCTTTATTTTTCCTGATAAAGACGGACGTTGAGTTCATCGAAACGTCGATTATTAATAAATATTAATACCGAACTTAAACTTAAAGCCGTTTTCTTTTATATAATGAGTTCTGAAAGATTTTTACTATCATATTTATTGACTCCGAAATGAAACCTTTTTTTATGTCTAAATTCGAGAAAGAACTATTCAAAACAATAGCAATGTAGCTTTATAATCAATTGCCCCAAATATAAATAAATAAACTTTAATCGATTTTTCTTTACGAGAACGAGAACGATAACCATAATATTATTTTGGAATAATAGCAAAAATTAACAAAATCTTGACAATTGCAATTTAGATATAGATAAAAAATCGCTTTAAGGTATAAATTGAAAACATGTGGAAGTTGTCTTAAGCTCATGTCAGAAAAACTTTCAAAAGTCGACGCTAATGGAATCAATATTTGAATGTTAGTTAAGAAATAGTTGTCTAAATTTGTTATTTGTTTACTAATACTTATTATAAATGAAAAAACTCGATATTTGATGTTTAATATAAACTTATCCGTATAGAATACTAGATTATACAGGGGTGATATAAACATATAAATATTAAAAAGTAAGTTATCAAAGTAATTCTCTATTAATATAATAGGTTATTAAGCAATGTTACCACTACACAAAAAAAAACAATGAAAACGTGTGGGTCTGCAACTGTAATGCGATAAGATCCTAGTCATGGCACAATGTACATAATTTTTTATTATTTTTTGAGCATATATATATATTTTTATTTCTATAGACGTTTCTTACACGTCATTTGTAAAAAAAAACATATTATAAAAAATTAATATATATTTTAATAGAGTATATTATATGTATTTTTGACAAGTTACCATACAAGCCTTATTTTTATGTAAATCTATATACGCATATATGAACAATTATTTTGGATATATCACGTTTTATACCTAATCAGTTAAGTTTCTTTGCAATTTTTTACAGTTTCATGCAAAAATAAGTATTCTTCAATTTTAAATTATAATCTCCTATTCACGCTAGGCGTTTTTCGTTTTCTAAACGTATGATTCTTCTTTATCATAGTTTTTAGCATAATATAAATTCGTGCAAAAAGTCTGATAATGAAAAATTACACATTTAGCGCACGAGAAACTTATTGTAGAAATACGGGGTAAGATACACTCTTTGAAATGGAGAAATATCATAAAACAAATCAAATTATACTTATATATACCAAATTAATAAATAATTTATGTATTATTAAAAATTTATAAAAATGTAAAAATTTAAAAAAAAAAAAGTTAATATTTTGTCAGACCGTCATAATAACTTCGTATTTTAATTATATGTTTTTTTTTATTTCTTAGAGTGTATCATGAAGAATATGTAATACTTATTGGCTATTTATAAATAAAATAAAATACTTAGAAGTGATTAATAACCTGAAATCCTAAATTTGAGTATAAAATTTAGAGAAAAAAATTTAGAAAAATAAATCTTATCAATTTTTGATTACTATAAAGAAAAAAAAACAAGCAATGGAACCAATTTTTTATATTGTACGTACCTTTTAATCAAGGACCTAGGTACCTTTTTGAAGTGCCATTTTCATATCCCCATTTCATATCATGTTTAATAAAAAGAGGAGATGCCTTTTTTTGCAACAAATGGATTACTATTCGAATGGACTGAGGTATTGAAAATATATGACCTGATTAATGACTAGATTGTAATTAAGAGAAAAAAAAAACTAAAATGTTGGTTATTATTAAAATATAAATAAAAAAGAATTCGTATATTTTTACAATGTTTGTGCACTTTTCGAATGCAAAAGTCTTACGCACACCGTCCACCACGGATCCCAAATCACACACGATAAAATAATTATTAAATATATAAATTCGTTGTGATTTGAGGTAAAAACGTGACCATTTATTAATTATTATTAATTATACCTTTTTTGTGTAAAACTCTGTACAAGCATTGAAATTAATATAATGTTACCGTATAATACTATTATAATAGAGAAATATAAAAAGGCCTAATTATTACGTATTTCGGAGAATTTTCTTAAAAATGAAATTATCTAATTACATTATTATATATATATAGTCATTTTACAAGAAAAAAGTGATAATATTTATAAAACAATTTAAATTTAATAACAAAATTTTCTATATCGCATATTTTGTTTTTAAATAAATTTATTATCGTTTGCAACGATATACATTTATAATTTTGTTTATATCTAAACGTATACTTCAGCCATGTTTTCTGTGTTTAATGTTACAAAATATGTAAAAAACAAATGTTACCATGACAACTAGTATTTTTGCACATAAGAATTATACCATTTTTTATATTTGATATTCTGTATCAATAAGTAACTGACAATTAAATTTAACTAAAAGTAATTGCTTCGAAATACTTTCTAGTGGATATTTTTGAAACTATTAGTAATAGGAAAAAAAAATCAAAACATTGTAAATATAAATAAATAAAACATTCAAATTAACTATGCATATATAAAAGCAATATGAACATAATCTAAAATTATTACTAAAATTTGTTGATGTTTCTGATCTTCTAACTAATAGTTACAAAACTAAACATCGGATGACATGCAATTTCTTTTATGTTTAAATTTAAAGTAATGTGAAAATAAATTTATTTGATTATGTTACCAATTTCATTATTTCTGTAATGATCTCAAACATATTTTATTGGATATACAGAGTGTTTATTAGACATTAAAATTCTGTAAAAGCAAAGAATAAATGAGTTAGAAGGCAATAGTTTGACTCAAACTAGAATGATACAAAGTTTTTCTGTTGATAACACTTTTCATTTTCAGTATTTTTTGTTTTTATTTAAAAATTATTTAATTAGTTTCTGAACTGTAAATCCTAGTAAAAATACAGAAAAATGCGATAAAAGACTGCTTTGAAAATGTTAAAATTTTAACAAAATTTTTCAAATCAAGTGTAATGATTTTTCTATATTTTTTTGCTGAATATTTGCAATTTAAATATATCTCAGAAACTAAAGACAAAAAATACTTAAATTTAAAAGTTTTAGCAATAGCCAGACAAAAAAATTATTTTACATATTGCAAACAACTATACAGCAAGATGTTCCGATATTTAGTTTATAACAAAATATAGTCATCTGATGCATTTGTTTCCTGCTTTTTTAAAAAATAATAATGTCTAAAGTTAAAAAAAGTTAAAAAAACACCCTGTACATATTTAAACATTTTTTTTTAAATTTAATTTATTAAAAATAGTCGATAAAAAGTTACCTTTTTTTTTACAGAAAAAATAATATATGTTTTGTTCAACTATTGTATTGCTTACCGTATTTTTTTTATATATATTATATGAAAGTAAATCTTATATGAACCTTTATCATAATTGTTTTCTTTTTATGAATATTTAATATTTTTTTATATTTAAAAGATATTTAAAACTAAGTTTTAATTCTCATTTATACTGCTCTCTACAGATTTTTGTTACATCGCTTTATTTTTTGTTGTTTTAAAAATAACAAACCTGTAATATTATAGTTTTAGTATATTATAAACTGTACCTGTTTCGTTTAAATTATGTATGCTGCCATTACTTTCAAAATCATTAATAATTAAGCAATTTTAGCTACAACAAAAAATATAATTAACTTAATTTTGTATTAAAAAGATTCTGAATATCAGATTAAAATAACTGAATATTAGAAGTTATGAATATTTTATATATTAAGTTTTCATTCTTTTCTAAACTCCTAAAGTGAATGTTTAGGAAATATTAATGTAAAAAAAATATGGAAATTGTGATAAATATATTGAATGCGTCCCTAAAAATGTCTGTCTTAACATTAATATCTGTGCCTCTTCTATATTTCATTTATGAATTAGTGTTGTAAAAATGCAACAATTTATAACAATATCTAAATAAATATTTAAAATTATTCTGTTCAATTACAAATTAACTTAAAAATAGCCAGCAAATTTACATAGGTACTATTTAGAATTAATAATATAATACGTATTGTTATTCAATTGTTGCATTTTCTTAAGTAATTTAAATGTATTATGATATTGGCAACAGTGTACAGAATAAAAATCTCTAATTGGTTCTTAAATAAATATTATATCAGCGAAAACCAATTACAGATAATATCGTTACCGCATTGTTTGCCAGTTTTCCTGATTTAGGTGTATAACCTTCTACTACTCGTAGTATGCAATTATAAATCTTTTTACCTATAAAATACTCGCGCGTTTTTATTGCTATTCATTAGTTAAATTAATGAATATTTTTATTTTTATTATAGATACAAAAAAAAAATAATATCAAAAATATGTTTTGTTATAAATAATTTATGCTCTTTAAATATGTTTTATTTTTTTGTTTTAAATAGTATATTTTAATGATGCTCTATACTTACATTTTTTATCCTAATGCACTTAAATTTAAGTTAACTAATATATAAAATAATGTTTATTTCGATATAGAATGGGATAATTGATGCGAGAAAAATATGTTAATATCAACCATTGAGTGTACAAACTTGTATTATTATTATAAAAAATAAATAAAAAGATATTTGAACATTAACTGTTTTTATTTTATTTTAATTTAATTTAATATATTTTATATTAGTTAAAATTTGAATTTAAATTTCCCTATGTGCTAATCCATCTCTGTCCTGAATTAAAAAGAGATAGAAGAAAGACAGATAGACAGTAAATACAAAAGAAATTGGTTACTGTCAAATTTCATATAGAAATATTAAATTTTAAAGTTATATTAGTTTTAAGATAGAAAAATGGTAACCAATAACATTAATAAATTGGCTGAAGACCTAGAAAAACAAGAATTGGAGGTGAATATAATTGTTATTGAAATTAAATGATAAAGTTGAGGTTATGTTTTATCGTAATTAAAATATAAATTATATTTTTAGGCTCCAAGTAATCTACCAGTGCATGTATACGCACAACTTTTATCTATTTACTTATATCAAAATGATTTGTAAGTAAAAATAAATTAAAACTATTTTCCAATGCTAATTAGGTTCATTTTTGACAGATGCAATGCGAAATACCTATGGAAGCGTATTCCGAATACAGCAAAAACTGCTAATGCAGAATTAGATTTAATTTGGGCTGTTGGACAAAAAATGTGGCAAAGAGACTTTACAGCTGTTTATAAAGCTTTAAATTCGGTTCAATGGTCAGAACAAATAGCTGATATAATGAAAGCTGTACAAGGTAATCAAAGTTAATTCAATTTATTTCTACAAATAATATAACTATAAATGATACACTACTCAACTTTTTTTTTAATACAAAATAGTTTACAGTGAAAATATACATTACATTTAATACAAAAATAGTTTTGTTGCAAATATAACCTAAAATTTTAAAACTAAATCAACGAGTTGATATCAATCAATTGCAGTTTGAAAAAATTTAAATCATTTATATTTCATCAATATATTTGAAAATATTTTATATATTGGTAATCATTGTTTATATTAATATAAATATTTTTAAAATATTTACTTACAATAAAACTATCAACAACATAACTAAATAAATCTTCTTTTCACTTTTCTATTGATATGTTAATGTAAATATTTTTAAAATAATTACTTACTGATGATGACCTCGCGGTCAAAACTGCAGTAACAAATTGTTTTAATTAATTGTGATACAGTAAAACTGCCAATAACATAACTAATCTATATTACACTTCTCTCTTTAATTAATTTGATGTATAAATTCAAATTGTTTTAAAACTTATGATATGAATCAATAGTAACATTGAACAAAAAATGTTTATAAGTGAATATCTGTAAAATAAACTAATATAAACTAAAGTTGAGATTTTTTTCTCAAAATTTCACAAGTTACTCATTGAATCAGCTAGCTGAGCTAGCTTGTGAAATTTTGAGAAAAATCTCAACTTTAGTTTACATTTTAGAAATTCAATTTATATATAATTTGATATAAAAAATAAATTTGTGTGTCAGCAGCTTAAAATAAGACCTTTTATCTTTATCACTTGGTTGTTCTAAATTTCATAAATAACATTGTAATTAATAGTAATAAAAAAACGCATCGTATTTTTACATATTTCTTTATAAAAGTTACGATTTAAAACGTTTTTGTTGCTGTCATCGATCAGATTATTAATAACTATTACGAACTTAAACAACTGTAACATCGTGGGTATACTGCAAAAAATGATCAAATTAGATTTGGGGAATTTTGAGTTCCGCCCAAATGATTTATAATCATTTACGGAAAACTATTATTTTTGACTTGGTCACTTTTTTCCAGTTTAACTACAATAATGCATGTTATTCTAATTTTATATTAAGTTATAAACTAAGTACTTTGTACACTAGTATTAATTTTCCATTTCATACAATATTTTAATTTATTAAAATAAAACAAATACAGGAAACTATTTATTTTTGATTGGGCATTAAATGAAATTTGTTTGCTTTTCCGTATTCTCGATTTTTTTTTGTTTTCAAATTAATTTTTGAATAAATACAAAGAGTTACTTAGAATCTGTATTATATTTTTTGTAATATCTGACTATTTTTCAGATAACGTAAGACAGCGAGCCGCTGATTTGATAACGCATGCTTATTCATCGATATCATTAGAAACAGTTGCCGCAATGACAGGATTAACACCGGAACAGACGGTAGCCGCATGTGCTGAAAAAGGATGGACGGTCGAAATGGACACAAAAATAGTACACCCAGCACCGTCCCAAACTCAAACCTCGGGCCATACATCTAGCGAAGATCAATTATTTAAACTTACCGAATTTGTTTCATTCTTAGAAAATTAAGTCCAGCCGTATAATGTAAATATTTCATATTTTGTACCCCCAAAAAATTCTCTTAATAATTTTATAATAATTATTTAATTGGAACAATATATGTTATTTAAATATACATATTTCGTTTATTTATTCTAATACAAAATTGAACTGAAATTCAAAAATTGCATTACTGGTTTGTTTGTTTAAATTTAGATTGTTAGAGCCGCTTTTGTTTTTAATGGGGTACCTGCTTTAGACAAAATAATATTTATTTTTGTTAATTCTAATGTAAAATTGCAAATAAAACTTTGAAATTTAAAAATACACAAAGACATTCCCAGTAAGTAAAAAAAATTGATAATTTTATATTATAGAATATTTCTTTCAAATATTTTATTTGTAAAATATAAAAATAAAATTTGAGATATTTTGCTTACATGTTTCTTAAATACGTTAAATTAAGATGAAAAATATATTAAATATTTTTTAATCTACAAATTAAAATGGGCGTGTTGAGGAAGCGCATATAGCAGGTTTTTTTTGTGTACATTGCATAAGCGCATCAAAATATGTTGAATAAGCGCATCATGATTATATTGAATAACATAACTATACTAGTCTACCTAAATATTCAAGTTTTTAATTGCGCTTATTAAATGCTGATTATCTGCCCTTATCCAGCGTTTTTGGTACCCAAAATACACTTTTTCCACTCTCCAATTAAAATTAATAGTAGTATTGGGTAAGGCTATAATTTAATTAAATAAAAATTTCTATAAGTTTTCATTAACGAATACTAACTCGTTCAAACAAATAATCATAAGATATTTTAAAGAATAATAAGGTATGTGAGCATTTTACGTAACTCAATTAATATTTTAGAAATAAAATTTATACGTTAGTTGTGGGTAAAGTGTCATATGTGTTAGAACGATTTGATTTAAAACTAATTGTGATTTAACGAAATCGAAATTTAATAAATACATTCATTGACTTTGTTGGTGCTGTGGTTTTTTTTTCTTTTTTTTTAAATTATACACTGTCTGGGAGCACAAGAATTCTAATCAGAGGCAGCAAGACGAAACAGAATGCAGTTACAGGTTAGATTATTTCATTTACTTTTAAATTCGACTTAAAACAATATTTTCTGTTACTGTCTCGGTTACCATAAAAAATTTGGGCTGGAGTAAGATATACAATCCCGAGAAGTTGCTGTATTCACGAATATTAAAAAAAAAACAGATTTGCGCATGCGTGAACATCGGAACGCCCATATTTGGTGTATAAAAACCAGTGAACCTCAAAATGTTTCATTAGTAATTTTCCTTTTGTTATGTTATGTTAAGAAGTTCGGTAGGTTTGGTAGGTAGGTTTCAGGTAGGAGTTTGTTTTTTTAAAGACCGTAAAGAAGTCCGGTAGGTTAGGGTAGGTTTGGTAGGTAGGTTTCAGGTAGGAGTTTGTTTTTTAAAGACCGTTAAGAAGTCCGGTAGGTTAGGGTAGGTTTGGTAGGTAGGTTTCAGGTAGGAGTTTGTTTTTTAAAGACCGTTAAGACACATTTAAAATCACATTTTGTCATAATACACATTTTGAGAGTCACTGGTTTTTCAACTAACGTGAACACAGCAACTCCTCGGGATTGTATAGCTTACTTATACCAAAATTTGCAACCACAAAACTTATTAGGAAAAACAGACAAGATATTAAAATAAACATATTTTCCGAATGTATATGAATAAAAATATATATATTATTTCTATTAAAACAAACAATATATAAGTATAAAAATATAAAAAAGCATAATACATTTTTTTAATTATTTACAAAATAATCATTCTTATAATAAAATAAATAAATATATAAAACAGTAAAATAATAAATAAACACTAAATTCAAACATTATATTCCATAGTTTTAATAAGCTCATAATTTAAACAAATCGAAAATACATTCGATTATTATTCTCAGAAATTCTGTTCATATAAAATACCTGTATGAAATGCATTATTGAAATGTACAGGTATTCTAAAAAAGGATCACAAACATTAAGGGTATTTTTATAAACCATCAAAAATTAAGTAAAAGTTTTAGTAAATATGGGTCCATAAAACAAACCGTTTCCAAGATGTTCTTTCCATATTATCTCAAAAACTATTGCATTGAGCAAATTTGACAAAGTATACATTTCGATTAAGAAAGTATACTACTACAACTTTTATTATTAATTTTTACTTGAATATATGCATCATCATTTTGTTCAGAACACCTTTTACACAGAATAGTAAAAAAATATCTGTAGAGATCAGTTTGAGCAGTTTGTGATTATTATAATCTACAACTATTTATCATTTGTTACATCAGTACACGGCAAAATTGTATTATCATTCGATTTAACTTTATTGCTTCTATTAGAAGTTTCCTTTGAATGTGTTCGAACATGATATTGCAAAGTTGGTTTCTGTGTGAAAGATTTTTCACACAAATGACATTTGTAAGGTCGTTCATTCGTGTGAATTCGACTATGAATTTGCAAAACCGACTTCCGATTAAAAGCCTTTTTACATACGTCGCATTTGAATGATTTTAGATTTGTATGTGAAAGAGTATGTCTACGCAAATTCGAATTTTGCGAAAATGTTTTATCACACATTTGACACTTAAAAGGACGTTCTTTCGTGTGCATACGATAGTGTTTCTGCAAACTTGCATTTTCAATAAAAGCCTTATCACATATTTCGCATTTGTAACGTCTTTCGTTCGTATGAATACGAATGTGTTTCCGTAAATTTGGTTTTTGCGAAAAGGATTTCTCGCAAAATTTACATGTATATGGTCGTTCTTTCGTATGTGTACGCAAATGTATTTTTAAATCACGTTTTTTAAGGAATGCTTTTTCACACATGCTACATTTGAATGGTCGTTCACTGTCTTCGCCCCATATTTTAATTTTAGTAGCACTTCCTAGTCCAACCTCATTTTCCGTATTCTCTTCAGCTAATTCAGTTTCAACACTGACACAAGCAAAATCGAAATTTTCTTCTTCATTTTCCGAACTAGCTTTCACTGATTCACTATCATTAATTTTTTCTTCTTTAATAAAAACAGATTCTATTTCATAACTTGTTAGATTATTTTCTACCATTTTTTTATACACTTTCAACTGGTTTATTTAAGACTGAGCAGTGCAAAATACTATAGTCCACCATCTGGTAATTCTGATTTTAAAAAGTATTTAAATTAATAATTATTATAATATAATTAATATTTTCATCAAATTCTTGATATGTATATTTATTATACATGTATAATTATTATATTATCTACATCCAAACTTTTTAAAAATTAGTTAACTCTCCTCATTGTTTAAAACAATTTCCGAATATAAATATTATATTTTCATAAATGTATTTATAGGTTAGGCTGGGTTAGGCGAAAGAACGCGCATACAGCAAACAAATACAATTAGTTTTGTGTTTTATACATATTTGAATAAACATTTAAGTTACACAAATATATTTTTTTTAATTAGTTTTGAGTTAGAACACTACAAAATTTAAAAATATCAAAATAAATATATTAATTTTTCTTAATAAATTGTAAATGAACCAATAAAATTTTGAAAATTTCTCAGAGTGTAATATTATAAAATTTATAACTTTCTGTACATTTATTTATTTTTTTATTCATTGGTATTTTATTTAAATAATATTTTAATTTGACAGCTGAAAACCTACCATCTATAATTTATTTCCAGAACTAAAATTATAACTCAACTTTCAAAAATAAATAATAACATCAGACTTAAATTTTAAATAATAATATAGATTACAAAGTTATATGTAAAATAAAAAATTAATAAATCTTAAATAGAATTTAAAGCTTAAATAGGCATCAGATATTATTATTATTTATGGGCAAAGTAAAATGAATATTCTAAAATCATGATTTGAAAATTCATCTATCTAAAAGAATTGTTTATATTGTTTTCAATTGTTGGTAAAACATACCAACGTATATTTTTTTTTCGTCATTTGTAAAAACATGTGTAAACGATGTTTACCATTTGACACATTGTACACTCAAAATATTCATTTCATATCAAATTAATTAAAAAAGAATATAAATATTTTACTCATTTTCGGTTCGATAATAAAATTTAATCAATGACCAGATTCATAATAAAAATATCAAATTTGTGATGTTTGTAATGGTAACTGATATAAAATGATGAATATGTTTCAAAGTTCAGTTTTTACTTATTTATGTTTTTGTTAATCAAAAGGATTATTTCAATCAAATTCGAATAGATCATTTGTAAGTGATAAAATTATTTTTAAAAAAAGAAAAATGTATTAATTTGCTATTGATAATTAAATTATCAATAAAATAAAATGCTGTTGGATAGTTACGGTTTATAAATAATAAAACTTGTTCTACTATTTATATATAAAAATTTATTCATCTAGACAAAATAATTAAAAATTTTAACATTAATATTAACCTAAATAATAAACTTAACTTTTCTTTAACCCTATTACATTATTTTAAATAAAATAAAAAATGATAATCAAATAATTTTTGTATAAAACTTCATAGCGTAAAATCTTTGGTTAAAATTCCAGTGAAACTAGCGATTACAGATAAATATTTGAAAAATTTTAGATTTGCCGGAATTTAGCCAAAGATTTCGGGAGAATTTTCAGCAAAAACAAAAACAAGAAAAAATACACAAATATTAGATGAATAGAATAATAATAATAATAATGAAAAACAACATTCACTTATACAGCCAAACAGTAAATTTTGAGCCCGAGATGAAATTCTTATGTACAAAAGAACATCAAAAATGATCGTTACACAAAGCACAAAGTGAAACCTCGACTTTACACAATACATCAAAAATTTTATACACAAATACGAAGAAGGGGCGGAAATTTTGCTACAATTTTGAGTACAAATTTTGGAAGAACCCCATCTTGAAAAATCGCAAATTTGCAAAATCGAAGTCACGCTGCACAATACATAAAAAAATTTACTCTATTTTATTAAGAATTTTTTTTTTTGACATACCAACCACTTGTTTTACTTTTTTTAATTCCATGATAATCTTAACTAGAAATTATAATATAATTAAATACGAGTTTTATTAAATTAAAGCTGTCCTTTAAAAGATACTAAAATTCTAACCCTTTAAACATTGAGCAATGCTAGAAATATGAACTGAAAAACTATGAAAGTTTTCAGTAAATAAAAATAAATCGAGATTGATAAAAATAAGAACAAAAAAATACGTGGGTCACTATTCAAATTTCCAGATTTCAATAAAATCCTACAAAATAGAATTTCTTTATCGATGTCACTATTAAAACAACATTATAAATTAACTATCTAGATAATTGGCGCAACTATCTTATGCACATTTAAACAACAGTCATTTGAATCTTACATGGATATTGCACAATTGACTCACGAGCTTAAAAGTATTTAGTGTTATAATATGCCATGTACTACAAACACGAATAATGTACCCTGTTAATGATAACTGAAATTGAAAACCCGTGTTAACACTAAATTTACTGAATATCATACAACATAACAAGTGTTATTACAAATCATCTTGCTCGTGGTTTTTTTTATTCGTCCAGAAAACCAACAATCCAAACATTCTATACCATTCGACGAACGTTACATAAACGCTTACACTGCCGATCCAACAGTTACATTACATGTATGCATTCATTAACTTTGGGCATTTATTCACTGAACCTATCTCCTGTTCACATTATACGATATTTATTTGCTAAAACATTTGGAAGGAAAATCATTGATGTAGATCAATTAAAATATAGAAACTAGATTTAATAGTATGACAATGCATCAAAAGTCTAGAAGAAATTTTGTATATGACTTCAAAAAATAAATAATTCTTTCTTCAAAATATATTGCGCCAATTCTTTCCAATCCTTGATTTCGAAGGATATGCACCGTTGTTAGTGTAATTTAAATACTATAATAGATTCATAGAATCAAGAAAACTTGAATAGTGACTCACGTAAAAGACAACAATGCCTGTTTTAATCACATTTTTTTTAAATGTAACAACAGAAATCATTCCGACACGCATGCGTCAACAATAATGTGCACGCGTATCGTTAACAATGGAAAAACCGGGAGAACCGATAACTGAAAAAATTGTTAAAAATTACAAACTGTGTTATTCAGTAAAGCTCACTTTTTATATTTAGTAACAGTTTAATAAGATGCAAAAATATCAGTCTATTAATCATTTGTGTGAAAATTAATATTTTAACAACGAACTAACGTACATTTTAAAAATTCTTTGGGCGACCTGTTAAATTAATTAATAATATCTCAAAGTAGTTGCACAATTTTCAGCTAATCATTTTATTTTTACGTAATTATATATATATAATCTTCATAATTGCAATGTTCCTATCATTTTTATCCATTTCTGAAAGTTATTAATATTTAAAAAATAATAATAATTGAAAATTACTGATATTGAAAAATTATAAAAATAAATTATTTTAATTAAATACAAATTTAAAATGCAAAAATTATTGCAAAGTTTAATATTACAAAAACATTAAATTCGAAAAAATATTTTTACTTCCTTTTTATTTTTGTCAATTCAAGACATTTTGTACATTACACCCATTTAGTATTTTGTTTCTTTACCTTATCGAATCAAATGACGATTTACTAGATTTAATACTTGTTCAGTATTTTATTTTATGATGGAAAAAATGCTATTATAAAAAGAATGGAAGATATCTATAAAAAGCTTTGAATTAGTTAAAATTTAGCTGAAAATTGTTCAACCGAGTAAATAAAAATTTCAAAAATTGTATACGGTTTATTGGCACTTGTAATCGTTATAAATCGAATAAATTAATAAATTATCGAACTACGAGCATTAAAAACTGTCACCCTTTTATAAATACAATAAACGAAAGAAATATCAGAATTTTTTTTTGTGATGCGACATTTTTAGTTGCCGCTGTTTCGAAAGTGTCACTTGAACGAACACAAATCAAAACTGAACCGAAAACTGAAACTGAAAATTTTAAGGTCACCATAGGCAACTGGGGTTTCAAGCTCATTTTCTTTTTCTTCAAATTTTCTTTCGTCTTGCAAACGGCGGCGACAAAAATTACTCGAGACACATTCGTCAATCAATGAAATCGTTTTCGCTTCGGTTTCTTATTCTTCCCGCCGCCTTTTGTTTTCAAACGCTTCCGTTTGTTGCCACCGCCCGACGAACCGCCGAAATTTGTTATCTCATCACCTAGTATACCAAGCGTCGTCAATTGTTTTCGCTTGTGTTTATCGGCTTTAGTTACGGGCAATCGCGTCAAATACGTTTCCTCGTAGTCCTGTCGCTCTTGCTGCTGACGCGATAGAATTTGTTGCGCCCGGCTCGTTTGTGTCACTTCAACCGGCACGTCTAAATATTCTTCGCGTAAATCTTGCATAATGGCCGCGCTTAACGCGTGCTTCTTGGAACGTTCCTCGGCCTTCTTATTTCGTTCCAAAGCCGTTTCGTCGCCCATATAGTGTACGGCGGCCAATTTCGGTGGCACATAAACACCACCCGATTTATTTTGCGATTTCATATTTTGTGCATCGCCGCCGTCCGAGTCACTTTCGTCACTCGCTTCATTTTTACCGATTAAGTTATCGGGATTCGCGCGGAATGAGTTAGGGTCATCTTCACCACCACTCACTGCCGTCTTCACCAATTTGTCGATTTGATATTTCAGTTTGTGGTTAATCGGGCGGATCTTTTCCAATACGGTGCGTATTTCTATAAGTCGATCTATGCACGGATCACCTTCGATTTTTTCGCCCGAGCATTTTCGTAGCACGATAAATGTGAGATTAATGAGGTAGCTGAGTAACATGTTGTACTTCATTTCTAAGAAACTCAAACCTTGATCGGTTGACATTTCACCTCGACGTACCCTTTGTATCATGTTATCCACTAGAGATGCGACATTTTGTGCACTAACATTCATTTCACCCAATAATAGAAGGGCTTGAGATAAATCTGGCCGCACCGCAGCCTCTTCTGTTGCCTGGCAAACAAAAAAACAATCAAATTTATTTATTTATTTCAAAAAACTTTTTAAATTAATTTTGACTATCTATGAATAAACTTGAAATATTACAGAGTAATTTTAAAAATATATGTAAACACAAATATATTTTTTATACTAATACAAAAATTATTATGACTTTTATTTTAACCTCTCATTTTATAGTTTCTTTTTTAAATAAATACATTTTAGTCAATTATTTATTTTATACCTATTAATGGAACAGTAATTTACAAAACACAAATACTTTTACTATTTAAATAAAAATTTGATTGTTTATATTTATATGAGAATTTTTATAACCCCTATCAAAACATATATTCAACAAAATTTTAAAATTTAATATCAAGTAAAATAAATATTGATATATTTTTATTTAATAACAAATATTTTATTATTAGTTATGAACAAAATTGACAGATTCTTCGAAAAATATAGATAAAACACAATAAACAGTCAATTATAATAAATGTAAGGCAATAATTTGGACATATGTATGAAATTCCTATTAATATGAAATATCAATCAATGATAGTTTATATGCTATTACATTGAAAGGAATAAAAAAAAAACACATCACGTATATACAAATAGATAACACAGAAAGTTAAGATTTGTCACGTGTAATTTTGTTGGTTATATTTAATAATTAAGATAATTTCGCAAATTTTTCTTAACAATTAATTCATATTCGCATTAAATCAAGACAAAATAAAACATATTAACATTGTTACTAAATCCACCCCTGATGACAAACCAATCGCCATTTTTTAATATGGAAGCAAGAAAAAATTCAGGATGAACTTAGAAAAAAATCCGAACTATGACTTTAATATTACACTTATCCGATAAATTTATACCGATAATTAAAAAACATTACCTGAACCATACTTTATGTTACTTTTAACAATTAATTAACATGTTATTTTCACTAAAAACCGCTCGAAAACCACGTGCTACAACTTTTATATTACTTTTAAGGGCAGTGCTTAACCATGACCAACTGCATCGCGTTCATTGCATTCGCATGCAGTGCCCATTGAAAATCATACAGTGAAAAAATAATTGATTTTTTCCATTTTAACCATCTCTTTGCCCCACGACGACAACGCAGTCACAAATCATACGAAATTAAATTAACCTCACAATGTTCTATTCGCATATATGTATATATTGTAAAAATAATGCGGGGTAAATAAATAATGGAAAAAATTACTTTAATATTTATATTTTACTGAAAACGATACATAAAACTAATAAATCTGTTGAAAAGTCATAATAAAGTGCATGAAATATATAAGTACATTTAAATTGTAAAATATTACAAGTACCATACATTACTAAGTACAATTTGAAATAATCAAAAACTCGTTAAAAAACTGTAAATATATTTAAAAAAAAAAAAGCAAACGAGTAAATCCTCATTTACAAATTGTACAAGCTAAAGATTCCATAAGTACTATTTTTAATAATGCGCATTGCCTACCTAAAAAATCTTTGTAAGTAAATTTTTTTATTTAAAATATAGGGGAGTAAATATTCCTTTAATAACAGTCTTAATTCTAATAAGTATCAGCTTTTTCATATCACACATCGTACATGATTAACTAGTATTTTTAATATAGTTTAATATATATAATAAATTGTATAATAAGTAACTTGTGTTTTTATTTATTCAACAAATTTTCAGGCTCACCTCTCCGAACATTATCATTTATCATTAGCTGAAAATTTGATTTCATATCCCAGTTTTTCAATATGTAAACAGATCAGTCAAATGGTTAACATTGGCAAGAATACTTTAAAGTAACATGAAAATTCAGAATACAATTATAAAAAATTTAAAAAAAAAATAATTATTTCTTCCCAAAATTAAGCATTCCACATAATCTCAGTTCTCAAAGAACAAAATATCGAAATTTGCGCAGTACAAAGTGTATTATATTTATTTATTTATACTACATCTATTAATCTATATAAACAAAGGTTTTCATATCATAAATATTTCTATTTTTCAATGGAAATTAAATATAATATATACGCTTCAGAAAATAGATGTAAAATAAATTTACAATGTATTGCTTCGTATTTTGGAATACTTAATTTACTTAAAGGAAAATATATCTCTTATAAAAATTAGTAAAGTTTCCAGTAAAAATAAACCAAAATCTCAAAAATAATAATAATAATAATAATAATAAAAAATAAAAAAAGGACCAAAAATAACAAAATATTCAACAAACGAAACACTCAAACAAAACAGCATATTATAGAACAAAAAAAACAGTCGAAATACATTCAAAAAAAAAAAAAATGAAAATAAAAAATATATGTATACGCAGGTACATTAGATAGAAATTTAAGATTAGAAAATGATCTACTGTGGCGAAATTTAAATAAAAAATCCCAAAACCACACTTAAATTAAAGTAAAGCTAAATACGTATTTCGGAAGCTAAGCTTCCATCTTCACTAGCTAAATAAAATTTACAAAAATTCTTACCTGTGACTGTACTGTACTTCAGATCACAGGTAAGATTTTTTGTAAATTTTATTTAGCTACTGAAGATGGAAGCTTAGCTTCCGAAATACGTATTTAGCTTTATTTTAATTTAAGTGTGGTTTTGGAATTTTTTATAATAATATTTTTAGATAGAAATTTGTTTTCGTTTTCCAAATTCGTCACTATTCGCATTACAATTTTTCCACGATCGCATTATAATTCGATGAAATTTGAAGAGCCAAGGTCAAGACTCGTACATGAGACGTTGGTAATGTGGAAACACTTCCCATGTTGGTACGTGTAAACCGAACTCGAGAGCCACTAAGACAGCAAATTCGGCTGCCATAAATTCTTTGCGATTTAAACGAAATACTGTTTCTGTACGCTGCAAAAAAAACAACAATTAAATTAATATTTAAATCAAGCATAAAAATTTTGCAGTAACATCAAATTTATATATAAGCTTTGTTCGCGGTAGTAATTCCGAATTAATTCGGAACCTGTTCGGAACGTCTTTAGGATCAATCCAAAGCGCATGTCCGATTTTGAATTTATTCAGGATTTTATATTTCCACAAACGGTTACTTTTAATTAAATTGTTTGATCATAGAGTGCGCTCTGCCGATCCCGTTATTTGACAAATTTCATTTTAGATATCAGCTCGTTGTTGTTTATTCCGTGCATAATATTAAATAACTTTTCCTTTTACAACACAAATCTAACATAAAATGTTCGAAATTGACGTGTAAACTATTGCTGGTAAACTTTCACGATCATACAATGTTAGTGCGCATGCGCGAATCAGAAATTTTTGATAAAATCCTGGGATGTGTCAAATACGTTCGAAACTAATTTCGAATGAAATAATTGTGTTCCGCAAACGCAGAACTTTTTGTTCAGAACATGTAATTTTCTTACCGCGAACGATCGAATTTACATTGCACATGCGTACTTGTTCGGAACTAGTTCGGGATGTGCTCCGCGAACAAAGCTATAGTTTTTAACGTTAGTTCACACAGTTCTAATTGGTATGTTCAGACACGTAGCTCATATATAAAACATGTTGAAGTTAATATTGAATTTATTCGTTTAATACAACTTATTTATTGTAACTGACTGTTCGGAAAATTACATAATGAATGTTCAATTAATAATTCAATAATTAATTTAATATTATTCATTGATTTATATCAAATAAAAAATAATTTATTTTTTAACTGGCTCTATTTTAATAACTGCTATATTTAATTTACAAAATACTAATTTTGTATACAAATTCTTGAGTATTTTTAAAATTATTTTTTTTTGTTATTAATATAAACAGTAAGTTAATTATTAATAATTATATATTTACCTCGATGAGTGATTTTAAAATTTCTCCTTTAATATCATTTAGTTTAGCAGAAAGTAATAAACATGCGGCTGCACACAATTTCCTATTTTGTTTATTAACTATGTTTCTTAAAATCAATTTCTCGAAATATACATAGGCCTGAGCAACTGTTAAAAGATCCATACCGTATTCGATTTTTGCGATTTTTCTCATTTCGCGTTTTAAACTGAAACAGAGAAAGGTTTATTAGAAATTAATATTACAAATTATTTATAAACATACTTCGTTTGTAATATTACCACGCTAATTAGAACAAGATTTATTTATTTTTATAAAAAAACAAATTAATAATAAAAAGCTAAATTATTATACACAAAATAAAAATGATTGTACTGAATATTTTTTAAAATTATATTTGACAATAACAAAATACATAAATATATTATTACATATTACTTTACTTTTAAACCAAACATATTAAATTAATTTATAGCCAATCTGTGTAAAATTAATCACATTGTATATTAAAATTTCGTAAGATTCGTAATCGGAAAGTATAAATAAATGTTTTAAAAAACAATACAAACCTCCGTAATTTACTTAATGTAAGTTGTATATGCGGAAATTTATCTTTGAATTTATCGTTTAATTCTTTTTTCAAATCGGATGGCCGAACGTAATCGATAACGGATGTCATATACGATGTGAATGTTAACAATGTCCGATGTTTGCCCGCTATTAATTCGGGATCATCTAATAGATTGGGATTGTACGGTAAACCGGATAATGGTATATCCTCTTTTGTCAGATCAGTTGGGGGCGGTGAACTGGCCACCACATGGGCTGTGCCCCTTTGAGCGCCTTGATCGTACGAAAAACACCTGCAATACATCTCTATCTTAGAATTTTTT
The DNA here is from genome assembly GCA_963966155.1 of Clivina fossor. Classification (NCBI taxonomy): domain Eukaryota; kingdom Metazoa; phylum Arthropoda; class Insecta; order Coleoptera; family Carabidae; genus Clivina; species Clivina fossor. Next base: position 25,438,949 of record OZ014551.1, on the reverse strand, counting down.
ATTAACCTCACTCTTATTATTATTGGGCTAATTTAATAATAATGTTGCTGCATTATTCAAATAAGACTGCTTTAGGTTAAAGTTCTCTATAAATATTTATTTAAAGTCGACGTTTCGACGAAACTCAACGCTCGTCTTCATCAGGATAAAAAATACTAATGTCATTAGTTAGTATTTTTTATCCTGATGAAGACAAGCGTTGAGTTTCGTCGAAATGTCGATTTTAAATAAATATTTATGCAGAACTTTAACCTAAAGCAGTTTTATTTTAATACAATAAGTTCTGAAAGATTTATTACTATGTTACTATTATATTTATTGTAAATTACAAACAAAAAAAAATATTAGATAAAATTGAAGCGATTAGAAATAAATTTAATAAGCAGATTTAAAATAGTATTAAATTCAAATTCTGCGCTAGATAAATTATTAACGTTAGTTCACACGGTTCTAATTGCTATGTTCAGACACGTAGCTCAAATACAAAACATGTTGAAGTTAATATTGAATTTATTCGTTTAATACAACTTATTTATTCTAACTGACTGTTCTGAAAATTACATAATGAATGTTCAATAATAATTCAATAATTTAATATTATTAATTGATTTATATAAAATACAAAATAGTATATTTCTTAACTGGCTCTATTTTCTACAATAACGATCTTAAAGGTACCGAAAAAATACCTGAGATATAATATCCTATGGAGAATAATATATATTTTTTTGAATTTTTTCGGCCAAAAAATGCCGGAAACTGTGTTTTTTTTTCTATTTTCCAAAATACAAAAAAATTCAAAAAAATATATATTATTCTAAATAAGATATTATATCTCAGGTATTTTTTCGGTACAATAATGATCGTTTTTGTAGAAAATAGAGCCAGTTAAAAAATATACCATTTTTTATTTTATATAAATCAATTAATAATATTAAATTAATTATTGAATTATTAATTGAACATTCATTATGTAATTTTCATATGCAATTATCAATATTAACTCATGTTTTGTATTTGAGCAATTAGAAGCGTGTGAACTAACGTTAATTCTAATGTAAAGGTATATGAAAATCTTCGAATAATACTTATTTTTAAGTATTTTGCATAATAAATAGATTTTTGATTATTTTATACGATGACATGAATTGTTCTTTAATATTAATTTATATTCAATTCTTTTGCGAAAAATAAACAGAATAGTAATTATTCAGTAATTACAACTTCAAAGAAACTTGATAATAGTTAACTCATGATAACGTTTTATGCAACTGGTTCTTACACTATGTAAGGTTTGTCGGTAGATCATAAACACATTGAATTGTATTAGGTTTTAAGGGAATTTGTGCCTAAAATATATTGTATACACATAATATTTAAAAACATTTTCACATAACTCTAAGTTCTATTAGATAGGTTTTTGTAATAGATAAACTGTTAATATAAATAATCTACCAGGTCTTGCAGAATTATAACTGATAATTGGATAAACACCAGAATATGTAAATATAAAATTTGCTGTATTTTTCGTTATAGAGTGCAAAAAAAAAATGGTTTTAAAAACATGATTTTACAAAACTGGATTTTTATAATAAAGAAATAATATTAATTTATATTTTTTTAAAGTTAGTTAGGTTAGTCAATTGAATTAACATTTACAAATACAAATAAATGATCAGTAATGAACCTAATGTAGTGTAGATCCATTGTTAGTGAATTAAATAATTACAATTGCACAAATATATCTATAAACATGTAACATAAATAATTGCTTTTTGCTTTAATTTTAATATAATTATTAATGTCCACATTGTGTATTCTCGAAACTCAATTTCTACGATGTAGACAATAATATTGTCTACACGTAGATAATGCCCAACACTAATTATTACCCAATACATGAATATTATGATTAATATTTAAATTTAAAACAATTTTTGTTAATTTTTAAATGATTCCATAACCAATTGCGATTGTATTGTGTATATATCGTCAATACGTAATACAGTAATTTAAAAAAATGTAGAATTAACTAACTTTAATTTAAATTATATAAATAAAATACAAGTGTGTGACAAAAGTTTTCCTACGAGACACTTCCAGCGACAAAAATTGTTGTTTGATATAAAAGGAAGATTTTGGTAAAGTTTCAGCTCAATATATTTATAATTGACAAAGATATGAGCATTTTTCAATTGAATGAAAAAAAAAAATCAGTGAGTTGCCAAGGTTACCTGATAACACAACTAGAAGTGCACTTGACTAGCAATCAAACGGTTCTGGGTTCGAGTTTCAGTCTATTTACTTGGATTTTTTAAATTTATTATTACAAAAAAATATTTAAAACTAAAAATTAATATTTAAAAGACTTTAATATTTCATTAAAATATATCAATTAAAAGTATTTTTGCATAAAAATGATAAAAACTACATCTGTATTAACTTCAGCAAAAACTCTAAAGTACATTATTGTACATAAAAGAGCATTTTTAATACACGACATTACTTATTGAACATTCAATTATTTAAATTCATGCATGAACTAATTTTAATATTACAATTATAGAAGATGTTTTAGAATAACTATTTCTAATTTTCAGATTTGATAAAGAATATTTTCCCTATCAAGATATAAGATATATGAATATTTGAAAGAATCTCAACATAAAAAAGTAACGCTTTTATGTAATTTTAATGGTTATATAGTAAATTAATTTAAAAGAATTACTTTCTGGACAATACTTAATTACATGTCCCTATAATGTCTGAAAATTAGGAATAGTTATTCTGAAACATGTAATAGGTTATGAAAAAAAAACATGCATAAAACAAATGAGCGAACGATGATGACAAACTGTAAATACAGGATATTATACAAAAAAATACAAAAATCAAATATTAGGTGCGCATTTGCGAAACTACCAAAAAAATTACTCCCAAAACCGCCATATTAACCAAACCAGGCGTATCTACTTTTTTTTTGCCTAAAAAGAAAAAAAAATATTACCATTTGTACTCAGGTTGCCACGTTAAGACTTTTGTCCTGAAATCAAAAGTACACAGTAATGAAAAACTCAAATTCACATCAAAGAAAGACTAAAAATGAAAATACATTTATTAATAAACGTACATTTAACATGCTGAAAAGAAATTGTTTTAGATATAAACATATCTTAAGAATAAATTATTTGAGATGAGATTATTGTGATTAAATGGAAATGAGTAAAGTTTGTATATACCTAGCTACAACATGATGTGGACGTCCAGGTGTTAGAGAGCTATATATTGTGTCTATGGAATCACCTCCATCAACTGTATTATGTCTACGTTCTCTATAAAATTGTCGTGTCGGCACGAGAAGCTGGCCATACGAAATTTCCTATAAATAAAAAGTGAATAATGAATGGAGATTGAGAAGTAACAAAGAGATCTATGAAAGAACAGAACAAATGATGGACACAATGATGAAGAGAAGGGCTAACTTCTATGGACATCTGAGAAGAATGGATGAGAACAGGATGACGAAGAGAATTTTTAACTACTTTGATAGGAATGATAAAACACAGATGACCTGGTTTACGAGTGTCAAGGCGGATCTCAGGGAAATGAACATTTGGGACGAGGATATTAAGAACAGGAACACGTTTAGAAAGAAGATTAAGGCCTTTGAGGGTTTCCAAGATAAGACAAAGAAGAAGGGGTGTGTGCAGTGGACAGAGGAGAGGAGGGAGCAACAGAGAGAAAGAATGAAGTGGTATTAGATGGAGAGAAAGAAGAGGAAAAATAAGTCATGACTAAGCTGTTTCACGTGGTCCATAGTCGGCCAAATTCGAGAAAGAAGAAAAAAAAATTATTTATGTATCTAGCACGAAAAACACACCTTATATACAAAAATGCATACAATTTTTTAATTGTGCCAAAATAATTTAAAATAATTTTTTTGAGAAGAAGGAAAGGAAAGTGATTCGAAAAATTCTTGGTCGAAAACTATGAAAATGGTAAATGGAAACTCGAAAGTAACAGAGAAATATATGAGAGAACGGAAAGGATTGTGAACACACTGAGAAAGAGGAGGATAACAATTTACGGACACCTAAATAAGAATGAATAATGATACGAGACAAAACAACTATTTAATTACTTCGACAGATATCCAAAAATACATATACCTTGGTTCAAGGAGGTCAAGTCTGACTTGAAGGAAATGGGGATAACAAGGGAAGATTTTAGATAATAGAGAGATATTCAGATTAAAGTTCAAGAATTTCGTTGGTTTTCAAGGTAAGCTGAAAAAGAAGACTGGGGCAGTATGGACAGAAGAAAGACGAAGGCAACAGAGTGAAAGGATGAAAGATTACTTGAATGTGAGAACGAGGGAGAAGACGAAATCATGAAGAGTTATTTTACGTGGTTCGTACTTGGCCAAATTCGGAAGAAGATTATATAAAAGAAAAAATTGAAAATGTTCGCTTGCAATAAACCCAATAATCTGTCAGATATATTTTTTATAACTTTGTCAATAAACGGAGAAAATTAATGTATGAAATTAATTATTCATATAAACTTGAACAGTTATAATTTCAGGTTTTGATAATTAGTCTTTCCAGTACTCAACATCGAAATAATAAATTCTCTGTTATTGTAATATTTTGACATAATTTTAAAAAATAAAATATTTAACATTGATAAAAAAAAGTTTGACATAACAAATATGTCTAATTATTTTACAAAAAATCTTTAATAATATCGATTTCGTTTCATTCAAACACGTAATATTTTATTTCAAACAAAATATTATTATCAGCATTTCGTGTAACAGGTATAATATCAAAATGATATAAATAATTTTCTAAATTACAAAATTCAAATTCTATCATTTTTAACCTTTAATCATTAATTATTGTAATAAATTTTTAGTATAGTAGCAATATGCAAATATTACAAAGTCCAAATAGTCATTTATCAACAATATTACTACAAAAAGTACTTTAATAACTTTTAAAAAAATCTGATTAATAAAAATGAATAATTAAATTACACATATGTAATACATTTTATCTAATTATATTTATTTCCTTATTATCTATGAGATAAATAATCTAAGAATTAAAAATGTACTTTAACCCTGAACTAGATAGTTAAAATAACGTCATTAGATGTATTACACATTTGTAAAAAAAATAATTTTTATATTAAATTGTCTCGGCTACACATGTTATCTTTTTATTGTTTATGAAAATACGTCAAAAATTCAAGGTGGCACATTACATAAAATACATTACAAAAACTTGTAAAGCTAGCAATTGAAAAAAAAAACAAGTAAATAAAATTACAATTTAAACAATCATTTATAATAATGTATGATATTAGTCATAAATGTCATGAAATAACTTCCATAACCATCATTATAATCTTTAATTTTAATATAACTTCAATGATTTAATCTGTATACTAGCTTTTTAAAAAGAATATGAAACTCCTATTATGAAACAAAAGCCTTTAAAAAATATTTATAAAAACAAATAATACTAACCTGTCCATCTTGTCCTTTTTCAATTCCAAGCATATCAAATGGATCCAAACCATCACCAATAGCCGAAAGAGGTCTTGGACCTGAGGTATTCCGTTTTCGACCGCCTTCTTTACGAAACTCAGTCCTTCAGCAACAAAATTAACAAAAGTCCTTTATTATAACTGTTTTTTTTTTTGTATAAATAGGTTACTTGAAGCTATTAATTTTGTAATGACGGAATTAAAAATGTTTTATTTATCTAGTTTACCAATTTGTTTTTCTATCATATCAACTTTTGGTCTCTCCTATTCATAAATATTAAAAATATAGTAATAAATAGTGTTATACATAACAATAGTATAATAAATTTTACTATTATATAAAATTTACAGTATTTTAATCTTTTGAAGAAATTAAATTATTCTAAAACGTAATATTTTTTAAGGGACAAGTAATATAATTATACTGAATTTTTTTTTAAATTAAAAATTAATAATTATACAAATATAATTATACAAAATCAATTTTTATTTATTTAAATACTGTTTCATTATTTGAAATAAATTCATAAAATATAAAAATCTTATTCGACAATATTAAATTTTAATTGGAAATAATATAGAAATATTTTGAATCAAAATTATGTTTGTTGTTATTTTAAATTTTAAAAATAAATTATTTTGCGTAAAATGATATTACGTAACTAACTGATATGATAATATAAACATATAAAATTACAATTTTATAATCAAAAACAATATGAAAATATAATAAATTTGAAACCTATAACAATCAATAATTTCTGCGGCTGAATCCATTATTATAAATGAAAAATATTTTTTATAATTTGCATATTACCCAATAAGTAATAGAAAAATATAATACTATTAAACTTCGATACATTTATAATAGAAAAATCAATAATTATAATCTACATATGAAAACATTTATTGCGCAGTTTGAAATGTAAGAAATGTACAAAATAAAACAACATACTTCGACGGTTTCTGTATTCGAGTATATGGAATAAATGAGCAAACTAAAAACGGCACCCTTCTTGATGTCACCATCACGAGACGTTCATCGCCAAATTTATAATCCTTGCTAGGATGAACAATACGAACTTCACGCGATTTTATTTGCTCCGGTATTGCTGCCGGCGCAGGACTAGTTTTCGCTCTTCCTGTAACAGAATCATATTTAAATTAGAAAAGAAAAATTATACCTATTTAATAATTCCAGACATTTTCTATAAATTTATAGATTTATTATAAATAGCAAAAAAATTGTTAGAATATATGACCTTTAAACATTTTGCTGATTTACACAGAAATAAATTTTTTTCATGAGAATTTTTCCGGTACCAACAAAATGTCAGATACGTAATAATGTTAGGTTTATTAATTTCAATTATGAGCGATAGACAGCAAAATAAACAATAACAACTAAGACAAAAAAAAGTTTAATAATACAGACGTCTAAATTTAAATATAACGGTCAACAAACATTAAAGTGGGCATGCGTATACATACAATCTTATCAGAAATTACTGGTATTTCTTGTTCTATAGTTTTATTTATTAGACAACCGATGACAAAAACGCATCGTTTCGTAAAGTAAAAATAGTTTTGTTGTCATTTAATTGATGCGATTTTGTCTAAATCTATAAATTTATAAAAAGTAACATAGTAAAAAATCTTTCAAAATTCATTATATAAAATAAAACTGTTTTAGGTTTAAGTTCTGTATTAAAATTTATTTATATTCTACGTTTCGACGAAACTCAACGTTCGTCTTAATCAAGAAAAAAGCTGATACAAATGACATTAAAGTAAATAACAGAACATAGTAACAAAATAAGTGACTAGATCATAATTTTTTTTTATAGATTTTTAATTAATGGAAGCCAAATTTTATTTAACTCAATGCCTTTACAGTGATTGATATTTTCTTTTTCTTTATAAATTCCAATTGCTTCTGTTATCAATCTGCTGTTATAAGAGAAGAAATTGAAATTTATAAGAAAACAGACAACATCAATCACTGTAAACAGGCATTGAGTTAAATAAAATTTGGCTTCCTAAATTAAAAAATCTATAAAAAAAATATTGTGATCTAGTCACTTATTTGTTACCTAGTAACGTGTTTCTATGTTCTGTTATTTACTGATGAAGGCGAGCGTTGAGTTTCGTCGAAACATCGATTATAAATAAATTTTAATACAGAACTTGAAACTAAAGCAGTTTTATTTTATAAAAAGTACACAGAATTCTATCTGTATTACTATTCCTATTATCCTTTGTTCACATTTTATGATTTTTATGCATTCGACGTATGAGAAAATAAAAGAAGAATATAGTATTATATGTAAAGAGACAATACTTTTTCTCTCCACGTGAAACTTACGACAATCGCAATTAAACATCTTCCGAAAAAATTAATTTATTCAACCATTTTCAATATTAAATAACAGCTAATAATAAATGATGATAAATATATCTTAAACAGAATAAATAAAGTGAATAATAGAAAATAAAAGAAAACAAATATTTGTATAAGTAAAAGTGCTTACTATAAGTAAAATCGAGTATAAATTATAAAATAAAAAATATAATATTAATCAAATCATTTCCGCTCAACTTATATATAATTTTAATAAAAATACGGAAATTATCAAATACAATTAGATAATCATTTTGAATCACTCGGTATTAGTAGTTTCAAACGAAAAATATAGGAGAAATAAATAGTATAAAACTCATTTCTTTTTTAGCAGTATATAGATAGAGATTACGTCATTACTACAAAAACTACCCCAATCAATAAAACTATTTTCCCTTCAATTTTTTTTTATAAATACAAATACTGATAAAAAAAATTTATTATTGACATAGTTAGCATACAATAAACTTAATCTATATAACATTATAATAAAACAGCTGCACTTGATAAATAAAACAAATAATATTGATATTATATATTTGGATGCCATGACTCACTTGGTATAGAATAACAAAATCTGTAACAAATTACATAAAAAGAATGCATTTCATACATAGGTACGTTATCTCTTCCGATTGTTTATTTAACAAATAAATAATAAATATAATGGAAATTTTAGTTTCATATTTCGTTTATACGATGACCTTAAAATATTGTTTCTTTTTTTCAATTGTTATTGTTGATAAGTTGTCGGTATTTTTGTTATCAGACAAAATGAATAATATTTTTAAGCATTGACTGGATCTCATTACATTTTACAGATATTTCTTACATATTACATATTGACCTTACAAAGGTGAATAACTTTATTATTGTAGTATAGTTACTATTTATTTTACTTTGACAATGATATGCAAACGAGGCAGATATCCTTGTTACACTTTTATATATATATATATATATATATATATATATATATATATATATATATATATATTTCTATGCTGTTTTGTCACCTTAATAGGATTTGCTGACATACTTCAATATTTTACATTACATTTAAGATTTATTAAAACTCACTTTTGTTTGAGTTAATTATCACAGACCCATTTCACAGACCCATGATCACAGACCTACGTTCTTTTATTTTACTCGTATATGGGTACCTTCAAAGGTTTCAGACAAGAAAATAACGAAAGGGAAACCAGTTCCTTAAATTTCGTACACTAGATTATATAAATTTTAATTATAATTGTTGCGATTCTAGTGATTTTTCCTTCATTTTAAAAAATTTCTAAAATTGTACGAATTTTACTCGAGATTTTCCATGATTTTAAGAAAATCTCTATTTGATTTTACCACGATTTTATGGAATTTTAATTAATTTGTAACATCAGATTGTACAAAAATGGTTTCCCCCTAGGAAAATTCTTAATCTAATATACTGTGTGTTACAATTGTCACCATTATTATCTTGACAATTATAAGAAATACAACTTCAATTATATGTTCATTATATCATTATTTGATCAATAATTTTCGTAGATCACTAAATAATTGCAAAGAACTGAATATCGTCAAGTTTCCGTTTTTTCAAATAACATTTAAAATAAACTTTAAATAGAAAAAAGTTTTATATTAAAAATATAGGAAATTCTAAAGACTATTTCAAAATGTATATAAACCAATTTTTATTAAAATTAATAATTCATTAAAATAAAAATTCTTGGAATTCGCAGAGAATTTCGTTGCAACATACATTAGAAAGATTTTTTTTACGAAATCCAAGACTTTTCATTTTAACAAATCATTACTTTTAACGAAAATGTTTATGCATACGGGCAATTGAGTTTATAGTATATCTATATTTACTATATTTAATTAAAAAGGTTTTTTTTTTAACTTTTCAAAAACATTTATATGAAATTTTTTAGACTTTGCAATAAAGTTATTTGTATGACGCAGGCATATTGAATAAACTATTTTTTCCAAAATTACTTTTTTGAAGTTTTAAATAAAAAATTTGCTTTAGCCAAAATTATTCTCACTTTTAATTTATTATTTTGCATTTATTAACAATATCATAATGAAATATAACCTAAATTATCGAAAAAAAGTGCTGTGTCTACAAATAGTAAATATCCTGTATAGAAATTTTAAAATTATCACAAATTATGCTTTAAAAAACTACTGACTCTTTTGAATTATAAGATTAATACATATCTACAATTTTAAAATGTTGCACAATTCAGTGTTGAATAATAAGATACATGAGAAAGTAAACGTAAGTTTCAAATTAATTTTAATCAATTTTAATTTTAAAACAATCTATATTTGTACATAATACATATATTTACATATTTAAAAAAAATAATTACCAATTACCATAATCAGAAGATTTCCACAACTAAATAATTAATTCATTGAAACCTATTACATTAATGATTTATCAGTTTTAATTTGTTATTTACCAATATAAGTTTTACAATCACGTGTTACAGTAAATGCTTTATTAACATTAAATTTAAACAATACGTCTATTTGTTGTTTCGTCAGCTGTTACAACTCATATCAATAGTAAATAAAATTAATATAATTTCATTATTTATTTCCCGGAATAAATCCAATAATATTCTTGTAACAAATTCAAAGTATTTTCTGATAAAATACTATTTCATTTTCTATTATTATTAATAAAAAATTCAGAACTCAATTAATATACAAGATTACAAAAACAAATACGTATCTAATCTCAAATTTATCAACTTGTGTCGATAACCGCTTTGTTAAAATTATAAATAGTATTATTTTTTAAATTTTAATGTTTAAATTTTGAGAAAATAATATTTATAAACATAAAAAATATAATTTCTGTTCTCAGTGCAAATTTTACATTTTTGCGAGTTGTAAAGCTGTCTTCACTTTGAGGACCATCTTTTTTCACGTATTATATAAAAAAATAGTATAACTAAAGTTTATGGAGAAATGTCTTTTATATTTTAAAAAGGAATTTTAAAGGATTTTACTGAAATTTTAAGGAATTTTAGAAGATTTTACAAAGACTTTAATTAATTTGTACACCAGATTGTACAAGTGGTTTCCCTCTCGGTTTAAATTAATAATTTAATTATAAAGTGAATTAAATAAAAAATATAAAGTAGATCTAGAAAATTTATGTTACATTTTTTTGTCCTACTATACTTCATTCTTTATCTTAATAAATAACTTAGTTTAAATTAACTGGACCTTAAATTCAAAAATATAAAATAAACAAGATTTGGCATAAACTGTCATTTGATATAAATTTTGAGTATTAGTATCTTTATCTACAATATTTTTTTTATTTTTATTTATGAAGTAGCCTAATTTTATCTTCAATTATATTTATGTATTTACAAAATAATTATTATAATTATATATTTGACAAATATTAATTTTTAAATAATAGTTTCGTAAACTTGAAGTTAATCAAATATGTTTTGAGATATTTATTTTTATCAATAAATTAATTTAAAATAGTGTTTCCATTTTTCTCTCATTTAAAAAAAAATTCAAATAAGTAATTGTCTTGCATTTCAATTTTCTACCGTCATACATTTTCAATAATATATGAGATAAATGAAACGTTAATGATAATTTTACGTCATTTGTACGAATCCATACAAAAAATTAATAATCATTTTAAATATTAAATACTGACGTCAGAACTTAACTAGTAGTAATTTGAACAAAAAATGTTTTTCTTTCAATTTATATTATAATTATTTCATTTATAATTCATCTTATAAAATATTTATAAAATGCAACATGAATTTCATTTATCAATATCAAATTACAAATAAATTTATGTATATTATAATTGTATGGTAATTCATCGCAAAAAATTACATAAATTATAAAGAGCGAAATCTAACCTAACTAATCATTTAGATTTAATTTTAGTTTTGTAAAAGTTTCAAAGAATTATATTTGTCATTTTTATTTATATCATGATTTTATTACAAATATAAATATTTGTGATTCTAAACGTCAAAAATGACACTATTTTGTTTGCTTCCATAGTACATGATTTTGCCGTTACATCGCTAGTACTAGGTAAGTTTGAAAACAAATATCAAAAATATTAAATTAAAATACTCTTTACAACCAGTTTTATCATAAAATATTAAACTAACTTTATATATTCTAACATGTGACAAAAGAAAATCAGAATTTTATTGCCAACTCTAATATTTGACTTACAAAACAAAACTGTTTATTTTTTTATTCGTTTATTAACTTTCTATTATGAAACTAATTAATGTGTGTGTGTGTGTTTAATATATAACTTACCTGGCCCAAGACTTTCATTGCTGCTACAATGATGGTGTCTTTCTGTATCACTTCCTAAAGAAGATTGATTATTAACTTTCTTTCGTTGCCCTAACGACCCTAATCGTTTCTCGTAATTGAAAAACTCATTTCCGCCGGTAGGTGTTCGTTCCCGGAACGGGGTAGCTGTCGAAAAACTCGACAGGAATTTTTGCGAACAAGAATCGTCTTGTAATTTAACGGGCGTAATAACCGATTCGGAATCGGAGCTAAGTGACTGAAGGTCCGGACTGACAGCGTGTGCATTAATCGAAACTTTTAAAGTTTTCTTTATTTTGTATTTTTTCGTCGTATTTAAGATACTTTTATCGGGCACCAAAATGTTCTCTACATCGCTAAAACAATCATCTGCACTTTCCGATTCGCGTTGTACTTCCTTTTCAAAGTCATTCTTGATTAGGGTCCCATTTCGCGACAATAAAGCTAGTTTTGTGTCGTGATGACTACCGTCGAGTGATATATTTGACAGAAAACTCACAGCAGCTAAACGACGTCTTGATCTATTTCTTCGTGTTGTTGTGGAGTTAGCCATGAATAAGTACCGTTTAATTGTTAAGTAACTATGTATGTGTTTATGTTATGTATGTGTAAGTATAAGCCGCAACTTGGTATCAAAACACCAGACTACATTCGCACGCAAAAACTAATCAATTAAAACTGAAATTAAAAATTAATATCGAGCAAATGACGGTTTTGTACTAACAATTAGGCATCAGACCATCTGATAACTATTTTATCGCGATGAGTTGATTATGAATGTAATTGAAAAATGTGTTTTACAGTGATATATAAAAGTGGTTAGTTATAATATGTTGACAGCTTAGAAATGTTATAAGCTGTTCTCAGTGGCTATAGATCTCATCGCTGAGGTTATGTCACAAGTTACACGACATAGTTTTTTGATTTTCACAGTGTTTTTTAGTCATATTCATAACACCACTAACATACAATTTACACTTCGCGACACACATACTGATTTTATTAATTTTCACGAAGCAACACAAGTTCTACTATGTTTATTTACTTCCTGATAATACCAGACATGTAAATGCAGCAGTATGCCAGTTACGAATGCTTTATTGACCTTGGTACAATTTTCCCCAGACAAATCGATAAATACCAACCTAACAGAAACAAAATACTTTTTTTAATATTTCTTAAGTTTAATAATTTATAATATTATTAACAAAAATTATTGTTAAAAATATGTTATTTAAATTTTATATTAAATTTTATTCTAATAGAAATTTTTAGAAGAAATAGAAAGTTATATTATTGACGTATCTAATAAATAATAAAAAACAAATATCGGAAATTTCCATTGGAAATATTACCGTTTGAGTAATTTCCTAAATGTATATTATATGACAAAAATTAAATATGAATTATTAGAAGTTTATAATTATGCTTTAAGCATAAAACAAGCAGATATGATGAATAATCTATTTATTATCTTCGTAATTTACATACTGACACATATACATTCATGCATGTCAAGATAAAGTAAATTCTTTCAAATGTAAATACACTCAAAAACAAACAATTTTATAAAGAACACATTATTACTTTTTAATGTAAAATCATAAATTATCATTTTTATAAAAATTTTTATTTTTATAATACATAATAGCAATTGACAATTTTTTTAAATTTTTAATTGATTGATAAAAGATTTGATAAATAATAAGACACCAAAGATTTATCTAAATTTAACAATTTTTTTACTAATTTTGAAATGAGTGTTTAGTTGTATACAGAATGTTTAAACAAATGGGTTGTCTGGTTATTTATTTATATAGGTAGAGTGATTCAAAAGTATAAAACCAGTTGCAATTGCTAATTAAGATACAAAATTTAATAGATTAATGTACACATTTATTAAAATAAAGATAGTTTTTTTATTTAATTTTATAATACATATATATAAAACATATATTATAATTTTTTCAAATTATTTTCGATTTTGTATATTTTTTTGATCATATATATTATATATATATATATATATATATATATATATATATATATAATCAAATATAATAATTTATATTAATATTTTTTAAAGATGTTATTTAAAAAAATACCTGTGAATGAATAAGATAGGCAACTTAACATACACAGTTGTATCGAAGGTGGTAGACGCCTTTATGCAAAGTGTTTCAAAGATAAAACTAAAATATATTGTAATTCATAGACAAGTTTAAGCAATTTTTCATGATCATGGTTATCTATATGGTTAATTCAGTTATTCAGTAGTTAATATTACTTATTATTTTTAATAATATGAATTGAAAGGAGTTAGCAACATTATCTACTGAGTTCAGCGACTGATTTCCAACTAAGTAAACATAACAGATAAATTTAAAATATTTTTTGTCCAATTAAAAAATAGCGATTTATGCAACATGTGCATATAGTAGTATTTTTTTCATAAATGGAAAATTTGATCGCACAAGCCGTAGACAAATGCGGCACTCTTATGCGTTTACCTATTTGCAATTAGAATTAACTTACACCCTTACACAAACACTAAACACAAATCTAAAATTTAATGTTTCTAACGTCAAGATCATGAAACAGCTTCAATTGTTCTCAATATACTGTTATTATTTGGCCATTTTGGTACATGTAATGAAACTCGACTCTCGTCTTCATCAGGAAAACTGATAATATAATCTATCAATTTTCCTGATGAAGGCGAGCGTTGAGTTTCATCGAAACGTTGATTATAAATAAATTTTAATACAGAACTTGAACCTACAGCAGTTTTATTTTATATAGTGAGTTCTGAAAGATTTTTTACTACACTGTAAAAAATGTAACTTGTATTTATGTAATTTTATATAAGTATTAACAGTCAAATATCAGCAGTTTTGTAATTTTTTACTACGATAATTGACATAATATTACAGTTTTTCTGTAAAAAATACATTTATAAAATATGTAAATTTACATTAATTTTTTACAGTGTATCTTAAAATATGTTTTAAAATAATCTGCTCTAATCGCATGTTATGATTACGCCATTAATTCAGTATGAAATGTTATAAATAAAACTGAAAAAATAATCAAAAATATATTAATCATAAAAAAATACTAAGAGCTATTATATTTACAAAGTACAGATTTGTGAATAAATAGAAAATAGCATTGTAATATAAGTAAGATAGGTCATTTTGGCAAATGTGACAGATATTTCTAAAGTTATTCACACGATTTATATCGCAACATTATAAATATCTAAAAATGTAAAAAACAACAACATTATTATTTTATTTTTTTTACCAACTGGCAAAAAATACAGTTTAGAATTGCAATAACACTTCTTTTTATATCGTATTACACTAGCTTTTTAAATACGCCTACATTTTTATATACTTTTTTAATGTCAATAAATTTTAATTTTATTTTACGCAATAAAGAGTATCTATAAACTATAATAAAATATAAAGAAATAATACAGTTCACTATAGAATAGATAAATATTGGATTTTTAGTAGTCTAGCTGCTAATTAAAGAATATATAGAAGAATTTATTTTATTTTTATGCCAAAATATCGACATGGCACTGATATTTTATACAGTGTTGCTATATTTTAAAAAGGAAAACCAGGATAATGTGCCTGTCCACTAATATTTTTCTATTAGCAGTTTAGAATCTACTATAAAAAGTAAATTTAGTACGAATATTTTATTTTCAAATTTATCCAGAATTAGCCCAAAATAAATTATTATATTTTACCAATCTAATTTGGATAGCGATTCGATATACTTTATGTGCTTATGTATGATGTACACTTGTCTCAGATAAACAAAAACAACTAACATGAAATAGAAAGAGAGGCATATGAGAGGCTAGATTTATTAGGAATTTTTAAATTGATGAATAATATATAATAAATAATGAATAATATAATATAATAAATATATAATTTTGGAAAACAATATTTTATTAATTTATTTTATTTGTTGCGTTGTACATTTGTGCAAAATTTAAAATATCCAATTACTAATCAAAATCTCTACCGATCTTCTTCAACGCATGAAAAAATAAAACAAATTGTAAAAAATCAGTGTAAATTTACATTGATAATCCCAGTAATTATACTATATTTTTTATTGTAGTTTTATAAATAACAAAATAACTAGCTGGCCCGGCAGACGTTGTCTTGCCTTTATTTTAATGTGAATATTAAATTTTTTTATGAATTTTTTTTTGTATTACAAAAAAAATTCATTGCGTTTTTCATGTTATAATTATTTTCAATTTATTTGGAATTATTTTCTTTCACAATTTCCAATATTTTTCCTAGGGGGCCCCAGAAACATTCGCGGGAGTGTACTCAACAACTTCCCAAAGTTTCATGGCGATCGGATGAATGGTGTATTAATTCATAAAGGACAAACAGACAGACAGACATACATTCGTTTATATGTATATATATAGTAAATTTACAAAGAATTCATAAAATTACAACAAAAAATATAGTAAAATTACTGTGCTTATCAATGTAAATTTACACCGATTTCATTGCATTAAAATATATCTAATTAGAAATAATTTTTTATATTATATTTTTTTCTAATTTAACCTATATCTGTTAAGAAAATGTTTAATGGATATACGAGTATGTCTAAAATCGCGTATGTAGATATACAAATATCTAATTTGTATATCACATACGGATATATTTGCAAATATTTAATCATATCTGTATATCTAGATAACATTGAACTAAATCAATATTATTAAATTTATCATAATTTTGAAATTGAGATAAATAATAATTAATAAATATATGTATTAGAATCACAAGACAGTAGAATGCTACTATAGAAAAACCAAAGCAATTGTTTTCATATGATAAGAAATTTGATAAAATTTACGTATAATTTTTCACAATAAATTATTGTAGCAGAGAATTAATCTAGGTTAAATTAATATCAAGGTTGGTTGTGCTTTAGAGTCTGCCACCAATTTAGATTCCTGTAAAATATATGTCATGTGATGTTCAATAGCAGATGTTATATGTCATAAAAATTCTATTTCAACTTACTTAAATAATCACGTAATTACATATATACATGCATACATAGATATGAATTGATCTGTAATGTATATATAATATATATATATATATATATATATATATATATATATATATATATATATATAGATATATATTTAATAATCTTGAAATATATACAATTATTTTTCTATATTATATTATTTTAAATCAAATTTGCATATATATATATATATATATATATATATATATATATATATATATATAAAATAAATCTGCTTTAGGATTAAGTTTTGTATATTTTTCTTGATGACATACGCAAAGTATATCGTAAGGTGGAATTTAAATTAAAATTATACAGAACTTAATTCTAAATTTATTTTATTTTAATATAATAAATTTAAAAAAATTCTTTATTATATGTTATTAACAGATTGGCATACGAGAATTACGGCTATATTCTACATAATAATATTACCCAAAAAAATAATAACTTATAAGTGTTTTTTGATATGATACATCTAAGATGTTGATATAAATTAAAAAGTTCCATTTAATCAAAATTATATTTTTTTATAATTAATACAGCATATTTAAAATTATATAGATATGTACTTATTATGAGTAACAAAACAAAATAATAAACGACTAAATATATTTTCTTTTAATTTAAAATTATTATTGATTTTTTTCAAATTACAAGAAAATATGCTTTTGTTTTGTTTCACAAACCGAAACGGATATTTTTCAAAATTTTACAAACAGGAACACTGTTTCGATTTGTTCCGGTACATTTTGAACCCAATATAAAATAATACAAATAGATTATCTTTAAATTAAATACAATATTCATTATTTGTAAATGTAAATGACATTGATACTTAATTATGATAGATGAATCTTATCTTAAGACAAAGTATACTAATAAAACTTAAGTACCATAATAAATTTAAAGTAGCCCTGTAGTTTTTCAATCTCGGATTAATACTTATCAATAGATACGACCAGAATCTTGTTAATCTTGACATTGAACATTTAATTAAATTTATATGTAATTAGATTACATATCTCTAGAAATCTTTAACATTAATTATATATATATATATATATATATATATATATATAAATATATATATACTTCAATCTTATTGTTAGTAACAAAATTAAAAAAAAAACAGAAATATAATTAAATTTTTTGTTAATAAATATTAAGACTACTAATTTTATTTCAAACACAATTGTTCCAAAAAGATACTTTATGATTTTAATATATAATATCATTGTTTCATGCGAAACAAATTTAATACTACAAAGCAACATCAAAAATTGTCATTTTATTAATAAAAAAAAACATGAAAAAGAACCATATCGAACACATAGAAGATATCAATCAATACCTACTCGTCTTTCCAAGTCCAGAAACAATACATGCAAAATGTAAACAAGGTGACGTCATAAAATCTTTTCAAGGAATATTTTTAGTAAACGAGAACAAATGCGAACTAGAATTTCGAAATCAAAAATTAATATTGAAACACGGAACATTTGGAAAACCAACCATTATAGAAAATTTCGCAATAAACTTAAATAAAACACAAGTTCCTAAAATAACAATCGAACTAAATAATTTTAATGATCTGAAATCTACTTATTATCAAATTTGACAAGATAATCAATGACAAAGAAATCAACGATTTCGATGACAACTTCGAGGTAAACTACTCGATGCTGGCGCTTTACATAATTATCGCTATCGTTGTCATCATCTTTTTTCTATTCTACCTGAAGCAAATGTTCAAAAATTCTGCACAAACTCCAGATTCAAAACCTAAAGAATACATTGAACTCCAATCGAAAAGTTCAACTTTTAGGTCGATGCTAAAACTTCCCGATGAAGCCCAAATCTAGCAAAGGGAAGAGTTACAGAACGAGTACCCATATAAAACTGCTGAATCGCCGATAACATGATTCCAGTTGTTACATAAGCGCTTGGCGCGATATAGAAATTTGATGTATTTTATAAAGTTAGTTAGATGTTAGTTCTCAAGCAATAAATACCTAATTATTAGTATTGTTATGAAACATATAATTTAAAATATAATATTAATAAAATAAATAAACAATTAAATATAATTATAAAATAAATATTTTGTATTAAAAAATTGTATTGGTTCTAAACTATCTACTAGCTTATGATAACACATTAAAGATTTGTTAAAGTCATTATATAATAATCTGAATTTTTGCTTATAATAAAATCAACAACTGATATAAAACTAAAATCGTGGATTTGCATTTTTTTCGTAAGTTAGCAAGTTGTTTTAGATACTAATTTTGTGATCAGTATTGTAACGTAAACGAACCTTAATGGTTTTAAGTATTGTTTTATTTTTTCTTGTTTTTTGTACGAGATATGCTAAAGCCTTATTTCGATTTTCTTACTTACCACAAAATTAGTAATATATTTTAGTGCATAGATTCTAAAACTACTTAAAACAACGATACGATTTTTTACCGAATTTGTTTTTTTTTTGCTGGATCGGTTTTTATTCCCGTATTATGTTTCTTTTTTTTTAATTTGATTCATATTTTTTATTTGAAAAATTCCAAATAACAAAAATAAATATTTTAGGAATTATTCACTGTAAAAATTTATGTAAATTTGCATTAATAATCACAGTAATTGTACTATATATTTAATTGTAATTTGATATTTTTTGGTAAATTTACAATAATTATAATAATTACAACATAAAATATGGTAAAATTATTATAATTATCAATGTAAATTTACATTCATTAAACGAAAATCATAATGACAATTTATATTTTTGATTGCGTAAGTTGGAAAGTAGTTTTGTTCAGGATCACAAATTTTGCGGTAAAATGTAACACTAATTTCGTGTTAAATAAGAAAGTCTGTCTGAACAATCCTTTATTTTATTATTTTTAAGATAAAAATAAATATAAACATATGTACTATAGCAATAACAATTTTTATAAATTTTATTTTACTATGATTGTAAAATCGTATTGTATTTATGAATCGGTTACATAAACGATAAATAAATGTACTTCATAAGTAAATTTTACGAGTATTCTCCTGTTAAATAACCTTGAAAACAATTTTACCAATTTATTACCAGATTATTATTATTAACAATAATAACATTTTTTTTAAACCAATAGATTAAATTTATTCTTTCTATTTAATTCGAAAATCTACAGAGTAAATGCGCATTTACTTTTAAAGTAAATTTAAAAAGTGTTTATGAAACTGGGCCATACAGTAATTCGTTTTTATCAATAATTGTTATAGTGTAAGAATAGTAATTTTGCTCAGTTAGTATTATATTAAAATGTTTCATTAGTTTTGCGAATTTACAAAGAACATAAATTTTGATTTCAAGTGAAAAATATAATTTATATTTTATATTTATATTTTTTATTACGCAAAACCAATTAGTAGAAATATTGACTATTTTTATTAATGTTAATTATATTATATTATAAATTCAAAAATCAAAATATACACCGTAGATGGCATGCATCTTCAGTGCTTAATGATTGAATGACAGGTCGGACAGGTCCTTCTCGGTAATTTGGTGTATACCTGTAGAATCCCCTCCACTGCTTTTTACCTGAACGGCCCACCCCCTGCACCTTCAGCCCCCATCCCAGTTTCCGTTATAGGTTTTGCAACGCCATTGGTCGATTCTGGTTGATTATTTTAAGGTAATTTTAATAATTTTTCCGCCTAAGACGAACCATAAATGTATACCGGGTGTCTACTTTTTTTTTGTTACATAGGGAATAAAATGCTAAAATTTTCATTTGGTGATAAATTTTCCCCTAATTATTATAGAACAAAAGTACAAATACAAAAGTTGTTTAGAATTCAAAAATGCATCAAATGATGCCAAATTTATCAATATAGGATGTTCTGATCAAGAATTAGAAGCAAATTAAAATTTCCATTTTTGCGCTCTTTACATCAAAGTAACATTTATTTGTTTAATTTCCATGGCACTTTGATGTAAAGAGCGCAAAAATGGAAATTTTAATTTGCTTCTAATTCTTGATCGGAACATCCTATATTGATAAATTTGGCATCATTTGATGCATTTTTGAATTCTAAACAACTTTTGTATTTGTACTTTTGTTCTATAATAATTAGGGGAAAATTTATCACCAAATGAAAATTTTAGCATTGTATTCCCTATGTAACAAAAAAAAAGTAGACACCCGGTATATGTAAATATATACATATATATTTTTATATAAAATAAATAATTTTATATTGATAAATAAAATAAACAGTTTTTTTTTATTGCACAAAATAATTAACAATTATTAAAATAATTTCATTATAAACTAATTATACCATCAAAAAGATAGAATTTATCAGGTTATCATTATTAACAAAAATAATTGGCACGGTTAGAAGAAAATAAAGACAATGTACTCGTAGAGTGAAATGCTACTTCAGGAACAGAAAATATAAATGAAAACGTGGAAAAAATGGAGACAAGTAATAAAGAAAATCAGCAAGAAGAAAATAATATAAGATAAGTTTATCCATATACTTCTAATCTTGTTTATTAAATGTTCTGTTTAAATAAAAATATATAAATAATTTTATTTTTTCGGTAATTTAAAATACATTACGACACGACAAATTTGGTTAAGTCAACGACAGTAAATGACTTACCTAAGTAAAATACTATTTCCGGTTGAATGATTTTAGCCAAAAATCTATTTTTGTCGAAATTTTAATGTCGAATATTTTTGTCATCATTATAGATATGTATGCGTTATACTATGTAGAAAAATATTTGAAATAGTTTTTACTCAATTTCACGTATCATATATTATCTATTTTTAAATTATATATTCAGAAAATTAGTAAAATTGACAAATTTTTACTAGAACTGTTGTTACTCATATATTTTAAAACATTTCAAAATGTTCAAATAACTTTGATTAAAAATGAACTAAACTGAATTAAAATTTAAATAAAAATATTTGTAATTTAAAGAAATCTAATAAGTATAGTAACTTACGCAACATAAATAAATATTATTTTCTATGGAAAAATGTTTCACATTCAAAACAAACCAATAAAAAACTAAAGTTAAACGTACACGAATATTGAGAAATAGAACTGAATTTATTCATGTTTGAAGTAATACTTAATTTATATATATATATATATATATATATATATATATATATATATATATATATATATATATATATATATATATATATTTGTTTCTGGTTTTGATTTTCCTGCAAATCGAATAATCAGCACTTGGATAATTGAAAGTCTACGGTATTTAGATATATGCGAAATGGTTATAAGTAATAAATGAGTTAAATAAATTAAACTAAAAATTATTATATACATAATGTTCTATTAATGTTGAAAACTTTAGGGGCATATAATATATAAAAATTAAGTAGAAAAGTCTTAAATAAAATAATTTTCCTTAAACCACAAAATATTTTGTGGTTTAAGGGAAATTATTTTATTTTATTTAAATTTTTACCATCATAATATTTTTAAGATCATAATATTTATTAGAAAAGTCTTAATAAACCAAACACACATCATCTTTAAAATATCTTTTGTTTTTATTTATCTGTAACTTTGATTTTTTTTTATTATCTCAAAAACTATCAAGTTGAACAAATTTTTCTTATTATTAGTATATATTTCGGTTAGATAAGTAAATAACTATAACTTTTATTTGCAAAATTTTTTTATCGTTTACATGCTGTATATAAAATATTATTTTATACCTATATATAATAATAAAAAGATTTATTTGAATGATTTTGATGGTATTCGTTTGCGTGGACGTCCGATGAATAGTTGGAGTGGTATGATTGAGAGTGTTTTGCGTGAGCGAAAGTTTCCAAGTAGTAGGAATAGAAGAGCATGTAGGAGAGGAATTATGAATGTGGATGAGGCGAAAGTTGCTTGTTTGGATAGGAATGTTTGGAGGCGACTGATTTCGGAATGATGAAGAGTTTGTGCCACACCCTTTTTGGTACATGACGTGATTGTGTATGTATGTATGTAATAATAGTTATAATAATATAATAATAGTTTATCTGATGAAATTAAGAAGTTTAAAATTAAGCAATATTATTTGGAAAATGTAGTTTAATTAAATTTTTTGTATTTTACATGTACTAAACGCATTGGTTTAAATTTTGTGTACTTCTTAAGAAACAATAAGTTACTAGTTTATAATAAGTGATCTGTTGAAATCAAAAGTACAAAATTATGTAGTGTAAGTTTAGGAATAAGAAAAAATTATTTAGAAATACACTTTATGTATTTTGAATGTATTAAATGTTTTTGTTTATATTTTGTTTTTAAAGTTTTCTATTATTATATAAGTATAATAACTAAGTAGACAATAACATATTGGACAGATTGAAATTATGTGATTAAAGATCTTAGAGTTTATTCTTTCGATTCTTCTTTATCATTCTCATATCACATTAAATCAACTGTCCATTCAGCATATCGTATGCTTGGTTTTTTTAATTAGAAATACAAAAAATTTCCAAAATATTTCATCTATCATTGTATTATTCAACTCTCTTATATTATCTAAATTTGATTATTATATGGAATTCATTATATCGATCAAATTGAATCAAGTCAAAGACGATTTTTAAAATATTTAGTTCTAAAATTAGACAACATATCCTTTGGACATTTATTATCTAGATTCAATTTTAATTTTATTAGAGGAAAGAAAGATACATTCATCTATAATTTTCATATATAAATTAATAAATTTTAATATTGATAAAAAAAAGTTACATTTTCATATTTCGAGATTAAATTCTTGAAGCAATTACACTTTTAGTTTGCCTGTACCAAGAACTAATTTGTTGATGAAATCGCCCTTATATGTCATGTGTATTAATGCAAATACCATAAATAATGTAGACTTATTTTATGTATCATTTTATTCTCTACGTATTGTATTGAGAAAGAAATAATCATTTATCTTACATATTCTTTAATTTTATACACATGTTTATGTATTTTTATGTATTATTATTATTATTATTATATATATATATATATATATATATATATATATATTATATAAAATTAAAAAATGTGTCCTGTTATTGGTTTGTAAACTGTGAATTATGTTTCAAATGCAAAACAAACCAATAAAAAAGCTTAACTTAAACGTTACTTATTAGTTACCTAGTAACTTGTTCCTATGTTCTGTTATTTACTGTAGTCATTTGTATCATTTATCATTTGAAGACGGACGTTGAGTTTCGTCGAAACGTCGATTTTAAATAAATATTAATATAGAACTTTAAAATCAGTTTTATTTTAATATAATGAGTTCTAAAGGATTTTTTACTTTATTATTATTATTATATGTATGTATAAAATTTTCCTTCAATATCTCAAAAACTATTGCGTTCATCAAAATTTGCCAAAGTATATATATTTCGATTAGAAAAGTAAATTACTACACACTGTAAAAAATATAAGAGTATCTTAGATTTATTTAATTTTACGTAGGTTTTAATAGTAAATATAACAACATTTTGTAAGTTTACTATATAATGTAAGTAATTAAATTTTTTTATGGAAAACTGCATTCACAAAACATGTAAAATGACATAAATTTTGTACAGTGCATGTTTATTAAAACTTTTTAACTTAAATTTTATTTAATTTTCGACAATAAACTTAATAACATTTCTATATCCATAATATATTTCGAGAAAAATAAAGAAAGAAAAAAACTTTAATGCTTTAATTATATCAGGCAAGTATATGGTTCGCTTTTCGAAAAATATAAATATACCTACGTAATACATATTCTGTTTGGTCCAGTTAGTATATACGGTCATGCAATAATAACGTTGCGGTTAAATAAAGCACCACCCGCTATTAAAATTGGGTACGATGACGTCATCAGAGGCGTCTTCAACTGTTTTCGAAGGCGTCGGGCGTCGGGGCGTCGAGACGACTGCAAAACCACTGTTTGATCATTCGAAAGAAGACTTTTCACTGAACAACACCCACCTTATCCATTATCTTGTCTCGCTTTTTATTCAATCTTCAACGTTGTATCTTTCTTCGCTTCTGATTTTTCTTCATACTGTTCAAACGGTAAGTGGTATTTTAGTTTTTATTTGAAAATTTAGATAATATATTTTCATTTATCAACTGCAAAAAGAAACAAAAGTAATTTTTTCTTTGATTTCACGGCATTTAAATATTATTACAAATTTTTGATAATTTAGATTATTGTGCTTAATCAGTAATATTTTATATAAATTATATTTCATAATGATGATCAAAATTTTAGGTATTTGCAGTTAACTTTTTTTTGTTTTAATTTTTCTTGTAATTATTCTATATTTATTTTACAACAATACATGCATTTAATCTAGTGGAATATTTTTAATATAATTCTGCTTTGCAAAATTTAAGCTAGTTAAGTTTATTTTTGAGCTTTTTTTGTGAAACTTTAGTTT
The DNA here is from genome assembly GCA_963966155.1 of Clivina fossor. Classification (NCBI taxonomy): domain Eukaryota; kingdom Metazoa; phylum Arthropoda; class Insecta; order Coleoptera; family Carabidae; genus Clivina; species Clivina fossor. The sequence goes on along the minus strand of OZ014551.1, from coordinate 25,413,059 downwards.
TATATAAAACATAATTGCATATGGAGTGAAAAGTAGCGCTTTCATTTATTTTATAAGATATTGTCTAACTACATGATTTTTTTATGTATAAAATCTCAGAATTTTTAAATTCTGTAACATTTTTTTGTAAAAATTAGCTACATATCCAGTTTGACAATAATTCTATTTCAAAGAATTAAAATATTAATTGAACGTTTTTCATAAAAGAGTATTTGATAATCTTACTTGTATTTTGGTTAAAGTAGTTGATTTTGGTAATTCAAATACAAGCAGTATTTCGATTATTTTTGTAAAAAGTTTATTTCATAAACATTCCGTTTTACAATGCTTTATTTAAAATGTTACTTTTTCAATTTACATATACATACATGCTCAATTATGCCAAGTATCCATGTGGGCACAAACTATTTTCAGTTTGAAATAAATTTATAGGTAAATGTAACTTAAACGTTTCAAATTCAAATACTATTTTTAAATATTATGTTTATTTTTGCTACACTTTAAACAATTCCTAAAATTTAATACAATTTTAATATTTTCGCAAATTTTAAAATTTTAAAATAATTACTATTCAAATTAAAAACGTATTTTAAAATTGAATTAAGAAACATATTCTTTTTTCGATATATTTAAAATTATGATTGAAATATTGTTTATACTTGTATATCATCTTAGATTAACTTAATATAGTTATATTTTTTAAATTGATTAATATTGTCGTCTTCAGGAAGCAGACTTTCATATATATATATATATATATATATATATATATATATATATATATATATATATATATATATATATATATATATATATATATAATTATTTGCATATAATTTTTGACTTTTTTATAATTTTAAAAATATATTAATTTTTCAATAGTTTATACATGCAAAATAAAATTTGTTTTTTAAAAATTATCATTTATATTTATTTATAAATTAAAAATTATTATCTCTGTATTATATTACGTCAATTCCTTTTATCTAAAAATCTGCTAAATACTTAATTAACTAATTGTATTAAAATAATTATAATGTAAACAATAGTTTATAATCATATTAACAATTTACAATATTTTTATTGATTTATTAATAGTACTTGCCTTTATTTTTTATTTCATTCAAAAAATTTATCCTATATCAAAATTCGATTGTTATCACCAAAATATTACATAAACAAACAATAAGTGGTATTTTTTTCAATGTTTTAATTTTTTATTATAAAACAAAACGTTAAGAATATTAATTATAAAATTTAAATAAATACATTTGATATTTTTTTATTTTTATTTATCAATTGCAAAAAGAAACAAAAGTAATTTTTTCTTTGATTTCACTGCATTTAAATATTATTACAAATTTTTGATAATTTAAATTATTCTGCTTATATTTATTTTACAACTACATTTATTTAATCTAGTGGAATATGGTGTTTATATATTACGAGATACTTGCACTTTTTGGATTTTAGTTTTAATTTAAAATATTTACCAAATGTTTAAAATGTGTACGACAAATATAGCAGATAAAATAAAACTGTATTAAAAGTAAAATTAAATTAAATATGAAGTGAAAACACGCAAACTATTTTTTACAAAAACTGAGAAGAAAAGTTAAAAAATCTTTAGTATTTTTTATGTAAAAAATGCTGAAGATTTTTAATTAATATATTTACATATATTATCAGAAAGTTTTATAGTTAGATTTTTTACAAGTGCTCCTTTTTATTTTTGTATTTTTTAAACAAAAATAACACATTTTATTTTCAACTACAGTTATGAATACAACATTATATAAATTAAGAATTGTAAGATTTGGATAACGAGTGATGAATACAAATATTTATAATTTCTGTTGGAAAATTATTTCATTTTTTTGTTTATTTTATCATCAATTTATGACGCAAAAATAACATTTTCAATAAAATTCACAAAAAAAGTTATTTTTTTATTCGTTAAATTGAAAAAGATACTTATATTTAAAATTAATAAATATTTAAATATATGAAAATACAATAAAAAAGACAATGTTCGTATCCGGGTTTTGATTTAAAATATTTGAAAATTATTTATACAGAACTCATTAGAGAAATAAAATCAAAACTGACTTTATGATATGCTAATGATCATTCTTATTGGCAGAAATGAATTATAGTAAATTTTTAATTAACCGAGGTTGCATTAACCGGATTGCGGATTAACCGGGATAGTAAAAAATTCAATTGTTTTCAAATGTAAAAATAATTTTTTACATAGTTCTAATTAAAATATCATTTCGACATTATACATTAGTGTCTTTATCAAAGCAAAAACTGATATATAATAAACAAAAAATAAGTAAAAATAATTAAAAAATAATAATACAAAACAATTATAAATTATGCAAAATATGAAGCCATGCTTTACTTATTTCCAAACCTTCATAATGGTAATTTTTTATTTTTTTTTTTTGCGGAGATTATTATTTTTAATTTTGAAGATAATATTATAAAATTGATTAAAACTGTGTTATTCTTTTTTTTAATACAAAAGAAAGTATAATATGATAAAGATTAGAATCATAGAATTTCACTTTTTTTTAAACACCTGGTGTTGCTATGGCATCAACAAGTAAACAAAAATTACGAAATTTGATTTGAATTCACAAACATGGCATGGTTTCAACTTTCAAAAAAATTTCTTTAGAAAATTTTAGTAAATAAGCATTCCGCTGCCAAATCAACTAAAATTGTTTTGTTTTCAAAAATTTTGACAAACAAAAAGTTAAATTTGTCACACAATATGCTAAAAATATGCAATGGTTCAATTGAATGAAATATATTTTTATCTACAGATAATTTATACAAAGTGATCCAAAATTATTGCCGCTTTGTTTTTTTTTGGAATAAAATAACAGTTAATGTCAAATAATGACGTATAACAAAAAATATCGAATGTACTTTGATTAGAGTAAACAAAATACATAAACATGTATAAACAATACTAAATGCGCATCATCTAAAAATACTATTAATATTAAAATTAAAAAAAAAATATAACATACGCCAAAGAAATATAAGACATTGATTGATATTTTGAAACATTTTTTTCTATTGAAGTATAATTTTAACAAAAATACGACTAGTGTTGCATTTATGGGCGTCAACAGAGGGGAAGCAAACGGGACATTTGTCTTTCCTGATTGTTGCAATTATTACATGTTATGTTGTAATTTTATGACAAAACTTTACGAATAAATATAAAACTATGAACTATATTAATGCAAAATATATATTAATTTTAATAATCTTAAGATAAAAATCAAAACAAAAACGTGCAAGTATCTCATTATTTATAACTTTTAATTTACCTTTGATAGACGACACACAATATGTTTATGTCAACCAGGTTGCATAATATAAAATTTATAATTGAACAAAAATGCGAAAAACAATATCTCAGTAATGCGAATAAAATGTAATTTATAATATAGAATAAGCAAAAAAATTCAATATATATGTACGAAAATATGTTTGACTCGGTAAATAAATAAAATCATACAAATATTTATGTGTTTTATTTCTGGAAAATGTAAAAGTCGTTGTTAGCCATATAGAATACCGTTCAAATTCAAGATGAACTACATAGATTTAGTGCCAAAATATACACGACACGTAAAATATTGTAAACATTTTACTAATAGCATGCAAACGTAGTTCATAAGTTAATTGACATAAATGCATTCTATTTTTGAATTATAAGTTCAACTTCAGATATAGGCGTTTAAGATTACGAATATTGCATAAATCATTTTTATAATATAATATATATATATATATATATATATATATATATATATATATATATATATATACACGTATACACGTTTTTTTTTTTATGCGGACTTTCATTTTTAATATATAATATAAAATTTTGAAATTATTAATTATTAAGCATCTTGAATTAACTAGTTTAATATTATGTTAAGAATTTTATAAATTAAGTTTTATAAAAAAATAGTTGACAATATGCTAATACTAAAAGTATTAATAATAATAAATTAAAAATTTACATATCTTTCAAATTTTTAATTTTGAGAGACAATATCTTATATATATATATATATATATATATATATATATATATATATATATATATAAACAAACAATTTAAAATAACAATATAAAAAAAATATAAATAATAAAAAATCATATATTGGAATAGATAAAATTTATTGTTATATAATTTTTATTTTTGTTAGTATCACTACTGAATTATTTTATTTGCCTGATGTTTAAAATCATTTTATTTTAAATTTATTTTATGTTAATTTAAAAGGGGAAATATATAAATGCACTTGAATTAAAATGGAATGCACTTGGTTAGTTTGGATACTTTCCACTACAAAACACTACACTACTTTGCACTTGGTACAACCTAAACTTTAATTTGAATAATTTGCACTATAAATTTGAATAATTTGCACTATAAACGCTACGAAATCATATCATCTGCGCCACTGTTCGCTTAGGGTAGGTTTAGGTTGTTTAGTTATGTTATTATTCAATATAGGCGCTTATCTCATCGGCGCAAATGATAGGTATCGCACTGGCGTAAATGATTGACAACCCCCAAAGTGGAAAGTATCCGTTTTATAGTGAAAACATTTTTTTTTTTGGTGCATTATGTTTTTTAAAAGTTAAAATTTATTTTAAAAGTTGAATAAATTTAATTATAGTGGAATTTTTTTTTGTGCAATATATTTTTTATTGTGCAAATTGTTTTTATCAAAGTGAATATGATTTAAATTATAATGCAGTTAATTCCAACCCATTTAAAACTAATATTACAACAATTTGCAATTTAATATCTAAAGTATAATAAATTCAATTGTACTAACAGGAGTAGACATTGCCAACAACAATTGGCAACAGTTCTGCTTAATCAACACGATAACATGCATTCAAAATGAATATTAATTGCAGCTTAATGCATAATTTACATCAATGTATTTTTGACTAATTGCTTTAACCTAACCTAATCTAACCGATTATCAGTTATTAGAAACAGTCATTGAAATATATTTTTATTCTGACAGCACTCCTACAAAAGTTTGCCAAGATGTCTAAGGCCGCATCTGAAGCTCAAAATTTGATCACTACTTTTTCCATTCTCGTTATCTTGCTCATCGCTCTCTGGGTTTTGTACACGGGATTCTTTTAAATAAATAAAGTGTCAGGCCCTTTATTAACAACCTGAAAAGACATTCACGTAAGTATAAATTGTTTTGATTTGTTGCCAATTTCCAGATGTTTTCACTCAATTGACTTATTTTTAAACTTGTTGTATTTATATTCGCCTTCGAGCGTGAAAATGTTCATTTTTTTTATTGTTCATTCATTTTTGTGAATAGAGTCAAAGTGATGTGATGAAAAATTTAGTATACCATATTTCTTTTTGAAAATTCTAATTTATGAATCTTATATAAGTTCTTATAGTTAGAAAATGTTAATAAATTATTATTTTTTAAATAAAAAAGTATGAGGTTACTCATAAATTTGTTTTGAAAGAATGTTCTAAAAATAATAACTGGAACAAATAAAATAAAAGTCATAAAATTAAAAAAAATAAAATAAACGCACACACATTTCTGTGACTGAATTTATCAAAAAGTAATGCTCCAAATCAAAATTTAAGTTTCTAATTAGCTATAGTCAGATAAATAATTATAATATTATACTTATTTATATATTTATTATATTATACAAACTTTAAGTTACTAATTAGATAGTCAGACAAATAAGTATAATATTATACTTATTTATCTATATTTATAAAACTTTTTATTAAATAATAAATTCAGCAATTCCGTGTAATGTTATAAAGTCCTATAAGATAAGTTTTATTTTATGAAAAGTTTACACTTTATAACCATTATAATTCTTCAAAACTTCTATCCTTATAGTTACAGATAAAATTAAAAGAAAGCTTACTTTTAATTTTTAATGTATGGCGAATACATATTTTTTATATCGATTGATTGATTACTAAGTAAATATCTATGGTAGCAAAATAATATATATAAACAGTGTTTTATAAATCTTTAATTTCATTCAATTACGGTTGTCAAAATTTATAAACCAATAAGTATTTGTTAAACTGGGCGAAGCTCTGCTCCGTCTTTTATACAAATTATGTATTTACAATTCTAATTTTAATTTTATTTTTAATTTTTTTTTCTATTTTGTCACATTCTGTTATTCTAAAAGCTAAATGTATAGCTAATCCTGTTTCATTGTAAGATATACAGAATGAATTTGTTACTATAATTTTCAAATTAAAACATCTAATTAATTTGTTAATTTTTTTCACGTAATTGGAAAAGTTATATGCGGTTATTATTATTAATTTGTAGGTCTGCTAACTTTCATGATAATTAAATTAAAAAAAAATATATATACGTTGATTAAATAATATAGAAATAAATTATAAAATATCAAATTTGAAAAGTAGTTACAATTTTTTAACAGTCGCTAAGAAAATTATATTACAATATATTAGTAAAACTATTTTGTAATATTTATGGATACAAGTAGGAAATTAAATAATGTAAGTAAAATAAAATGACATTCAAATTTGACTGAAATAATTATTTATTTATATAACAAATAAAAATGTAAAAAATATTATCAATATTATTCAATAATATAATACCTACATTTTATTAAGTAAATACTTTCAGGCCAAAACAAATAATTTATTTTACTGTAAAAATTAATCGCGTAGGCTATTTTATGACTTTGTTTTTTTAATTTTATTTTACATTGGAAATAACACAGTTTTTCGTCGAGAAACATTTTTGTGTACAAGATGTATAATTTTCAAAAGAAAATATTTTCTCAAAAAATTTTCATATCTTTTTGATCTACGTTCAAATGCAATGTACCTACATTCGTAAATTTTATTATTAGACACGGAACTGGAATTTTCTGCAAAACACAAGAAAATTATTTACAACGCTAAAATTAACTTTTCTCTCTCGTTCCAAAATTATAATTCTAAATGAATTTATATTTTACATGATTCAAACATATTTGTACGACAAAAAATATATTTTCAACATTATTTATAATCTAAAAATAATAAAAAAGAATGTTTATTATCTTTTTTTAATTATTATTCTCAGTTATTTGATGCCAAAATTTGAAAGACAAATATTGATATTAATAGGTCAGTTAAAAATAGCAATTTATTACTATTTATTTTTAAATTTCAAGTCAGGTCAATATTATATATAGTTACAGTAATATTGTGTCAACAGCAATATTAAATAATGTAATGATTATGAAAATAAAATTAATAATTTCTGGTTTTGGTTTTACATGTTTTGCTTTACTTAGAAAAAATCTATACCAATTTCATTTATAAAACTTCAAACACACGTTTTGAAGGATATTAAAAATTTAAACAATGCATATGGAAAATAATAAACATTTTGTCATATATTTTCAATATAAATTATATTTCTTTTAAATTAATTAAACCAAATATAAATTTATCAACATATTTTTGACTCGCGTTTAATAATCAATTATTGTTTTAATTAATTTTTATATAAATACCAATAAAATATATCATTTTTTGTTGAAATTAAAACATCAAAAATATAATTGGTATTTTATTATTTTTGCATTATTAATTTTTACCAGTTTGTTTAAAATTTTATTAATTATTAAATTTTCGACGATATATTACCATCACTATTACCATCCTATTCAGAATGAAAAAACATAATTAAAATAAAAATTAGAAACAAATCTTTTAATCAAATAACACAAACTAAAAATTTGGCTGGTATTACAAGCTCGATTTTAAGTGCTTTCAATTATTTAGGATTTTATGACGGTTTAATTTTCTTGAAATCAATGTTAAAACCAAAATTAATTATAATACCAGCCAAAGTCGGTAAAAAATTGAAACTAGGAGTATAAAGTCAATAAAAAAATCTGCCAATTCTGCCAATTTTTATTTGACTCGAACTGCTACTTGAATTTCAACTCTGACCCAAACTGAATACAAAATAATAATGTAAACAAAGTAAATTTCAAATGCCTCTAATACATACTTTTCTACAAAATTGAGATTCAGATTGTTAATCTTAATCAATGAATTTAGAGAACCATAATTAATATAAACAAATATTTCTTTTGTTTCAGGAAATCAGATAATACAACCAATACAAAACATGATCCCAAGAAAAAAAGTATTTTGGTAATGGAACATCAACTTACATGAACTTATTACAATTATATTTAAATAATGTAAACCTGTTGGAAAACATTATATAATTTGTATTTTTTTATAAGTAACATAAGTTTAAATAAATGAAGTTTTTAATACAGAGTTAAAAAAAATGTATTTATTATTATTTAAATCAAAATTTAATTTATTACAACATCATAATATTACAGTATTTGTGTATTCTGTTAACATATCAGTAAATATTAAAACCATCAATCATCTATTCACTTATTCGCAGATCTAAAGAAAAATATATTTAAGTTTTAGTTTCTAATACAAAAGAGAACATATTATAATAAAAAGAAAAATAATGAAAAATAATAGTAAACAAGTTAATCTTTGTCTTGTGGTGTAAATACTATATTTTCGTAAAATTCAGCAATAGCTTTAGGAAATTTTTCCACAACTTCCGAAGAAGACACAAGATTTGCATTATTTGAGTCTTTCCATTTCATGAGGTACATGATTTGACCAGACATACTAGATGCGGCTAAAATATAAGGTTTCTTCTCAATCTCCTTTTTACCACTATTTTCATCGTTGGCATCCTTTTTATTTGCGGTTTCTTTCACTTTCTTATCCATTTTGGGTTTTTTTGATTTGTTCTCATTTATTATTTCTGGTTTGTTACTCGAGTTTCCTGTATCTTCCAAAGGAATAGAAAATTTTAACTTTCGTGATGAACAACCACTACCAACTTTCGTTTCTTCTTTCTTTTTCCGGGATTCTTCATCGAGATAGTTCTCTTCCGGTTCGTTAATGTTGTCATTCATACTAGAGCTTTTCTACTATAAATAATATTCAATCTAAAAAAAAATGTTAATTCATGTTATTATTAACTACCAGAGATAATATTATTTAAAATAAAATATAGTAAACTGTCATTAATTTGTTAAATATATGAATCATGCTTACACGATAAAATTATAATTAATTTACCGTATTTGCCCGAATATAACGCGATATTTTTGACTAATTATTTCCCGTTAAAAAATTGACTCGCGCGAAATTCGAGGTCTAGATAATGGAATGTAACAACTCTTGAATTTTATTTTCTTTGAATTCTTTTATGAAAAATGAATGGATCGCGTTAAATTCGGATTATTATTTTTTCTAAATATCTTTATGAAAAATTTCGGTGTCGCGTTAAATTCGGGGTCGCGTTATATTCGGACAATATTATATCTAAATTCATGTTTAAATTTTCTCAAAAAGTGGCACTCAAGTGATCGATATTATAAATGATATTCAACAAATCAGTTTATGTTATATCCATAACATAGAACACTAAACTTTTTCTACGACTACAGAAAAAGAAAAAAATCTCTTTCATTGTGAAGTGCACGACAATTCAAATTAATTTTATTCTATCAACAGCATAATATCTTAGCAATCGTACTACTTTGCAAATTTTATATTTTACGACTGTGTAAAGTTTTAGACATTTTTAGAGTAGTGATATGTAGTTTATTACAAGTACGGCCATGTTTAGTCAATAATCTTGATTCATATACAATTTACAAAAGCTTTACGAGCACCGGGCTTTCCTCAGCGATAGTCAAAAAATCGAAATTGATCTGTGAGTTTTACAAAAATTTAAAAATTGATAATTCTAATAACATTAATTTGTGAAAAGAATCATTTATTAAATCGTTTTCAATTTTATATGTGTAATCTTTACAATTTATCTTTCTTGAATTAAAAAATATAAAAACATAACATATTTGAACAATTTTGAGTTGTAAGGTGGACCTATCCTGCAACTTTCCCCGGGAATAATGTTTTGTCCAGTCCAACCTTGTACGAATATCTTTCTTTTTTTTTAATTCAAATATATTAAATTTAAATATGTATTTTTATCTTGTAATCTATCTATAACTTAAATGACAATGACTCAATTTTACAAAATAATTAATAAGAAATAGTATTAAAACGAAATGTAATTTTATATACATTTTTATTAGCTCCATATCAGGGCCGGATTAACCTTTTGTGGGGCCCTAGACATTTTTTTCTCCGGGCAAAAATAATAGGACTTTATTGCGTAAAAATACATAAAAATGAAATTTGACCGACTGCAGGCCGGGCCCTTTGTATGCGGGCCCTAGACATTTGTCTTTTTTGTCTAGGCCATAATCCGGCCCTGCTCCATATGCTATATTAAATAGTAGTAATTATATACTAAAGTTAAAAATATATTTTTTACAGCTTTTTATATTATTATACATTTCTATATTGATAAGAAAATAAAAAAAATACATTAGTACTTAGTTTTAAATATTCGCGTAAAACAGACTTTGAAACTATAATTTTTGAAAATAAATGAATAATTTTAATTAGAGAAAGTTAATTCAATAATTAATTAACATTATTAAGTAATAAAAATGAGTTAATAGTTGTCAGATGAGTGAAATTCGAATCAAGTTCAAAAAGTAATAGGTATTAATTGTTTTTATTATTTGCTAGTAGGAAAAAAAGTTATTATTAAAAAAACCAATTTTTCGAATTAAAAATAAAATAAAATTAATAATGGTATGTTCTAAAATTGTAGTAAAAATATATATTTTCAGTGAGCCGAGTGAAAAAAAGAAATAAATAGTGTAAAATTTCTTATACTACATCGTAATTATGTTGAAAAATATATTAAGTTGTAGTAAATTATTTGATTTTATTTTAATAACGGTTTTATTATCTTATCCTGTCCAAATCATACATATTTTATATGATCGGAGAACCTACACTATGCCAATAGCAATTATCAGTGACCAACAACCTGCCAACAACAATACATATGTTGTCGAAAGATATTTTATAAAACCGCAAATACAGATAAATTTAAATATTAACAAATTAATACATTTTAAAAAATACGATTATAAAAGTACTATACAGGGTGAATCAGGACTAGTGTAACAAACTTTAACAGCTTATTCCTGAGGTCATTTTAAGCCAAAAATGCCATATGAACATAGGTCCTATTCCTTCTAGTTACCAAAATACAAGAGGTTGAAGTTCTATAAATAACACAAAATTTTCTAATTTTTGTAATCAAGATACTTTCGGAAAACAAGAGTATTAGTGAAAAGTCATACTTTATTTGTCTTAATTAATTTTATTTATTAATATTAACGAATACGATTTAGAGAACAAAACATAAAATGACACAATTAAATAAACAAATAAATAAATTCTAAATACAGAACAACATAACCAAACAAAAAAAATTAGAAAATTTCGTGTTATTTATAGAACTTCAACCTCTTGTATTTTGGTAACTAGAAGGAATAGGACCTATGTTTATATGACTTTTTGGCTCAAAATGACCTCAGGAATAAGCTGTTAAAGTTTGTTACACTAGTCCTGAATCACCCTGTATATTACAAATTTGTAATACATAGTATCCTCAATATTTTCGCATTTTTTTGCTCATTCAAATTAATAATTAAACATATAACATTATTTAAATTTAAAAATGTTTAAATGTGTATAAAATCATAAATACCTTCAAAGTAAAATGCAAATTTTCACAAAATGCTTGACCAATTCTGAATCAAGTGCACAATAAAATATTCATTTATTAAACAATTATATGTTAAAATTTGTTCAATTTTTTTCCATAGCCTACCCTGCCGTCCTTAATTCGTTCGTCCAATATTTTGTCAACGGAATACTGCAACCAACAGCAACGTTTGATTCATTATAATTTGGCCCGTATTCTCACCTAATTTTTAAAGTGATTTTTGTCAAGTATTTTTAATGTTTAGTTAAAATTATTTATTAAGCACTTTATAATAGCTTAGTTCATGATCAAATATAGAAAAACTATTTACATTTGATGAAAAACAGAAGCAGTTATTTTGAAATTAATGATAAAAGCATTTTTTCATGAAAAATTGGAGTGAGGGTGAGAGAACACGGGCTGTGTTTATTAAAACAAAAACATCAAAATTATTGTTATATATATACATAAACAATTTTATTATTTTAAACATAAGTATATAAATTTTTACGATTTTCATTACATTTTAAAGGAAAACTTATACAGTGATGGGCAAATGTGTGGAACCAAATGGTTTCACACATTTACCCATCACTGTATAACAAACTAAAAAAAAAGCTCGACTTTTGAATTTTTCATTTAGTTCTGATTTTATAAATGTGGTATTTTTTTTAAACAAATATTAGTTATAAATTAAAATTAATACCAGCTTGTCAGGGTACAAAAATAATATCTTTAGTATTTAAAAAGACACGAATAATAAAACTAGATCAGAGATATAGTTAACAAGAAATCTTCCGATTCCGACTTTATTTTTGTATTTGACTCTAACTTCTACTTGAATTCAACTCTAGATTTTAAGCGAAGAAAATGATTCGTATTTATAGCCCTTTTTAGTTAAAAGCAGTCATAATTTCAAAATTAATTTTTACTTAAAGAAATATAACCTATTTTTATAAATAACAATAAAAAGTCCTAAAATATTTTTTACATAAATAATTTTAAATATAATTATGCACTTTTATCTAAAAGTATTCTAAAAACTATGAGCCAATGTTAAATAACCAGTTATGTAAGATTAATGTTTAAAATAAGAAAAATTATCAGTACAAAAAAAATTGTCTCTAAATAAATTCCCGACTATATCTCTGATTAAAACAAATTCAAACTGAATACAAACGAATAATGTAAACAAAATAAATTTCAAATGCCTTTAATACATAATTCATTGCAAGATGCAAATGACAAATGCTCATTAAAAATCTATTAAGACCAAGTTGCATAGAGGTATCGTTAACTTCATCAGAGAGTTAACTGGGAACCAATACAAAATATTATCCCAAGCAAAATAAAATCATTTTGGTAATTGATCAACTTACCTGAACTAATTACAATTATATTTAAATAATGTAAATCTGTTGGAAAACATATAATTTGAATGTTTTTTGTAAGTAACAGAACTTATAAATAAAGTTTTTAACGCAATTTAAAAAAAAGATGTGTATACTTATTATTTAAATGAAAATGTAATTTCTTACAATAATACAATAATATATTTCATTAACATGTCACAGAATATTAAAACTATCAATCATCCATTCACTTGTTCGAAGATCTAAATGTAGTAAGTCTTACGCTAAATTTACAATCAACTGGAAAAGAGAACAATTTCTACACTAGTTGATGCAGAACAATAAAATTCAACTTTTACGGTGCTAATATTAGCCGTTTACGTTCTTGTTCCCAGTTGATTGTAAATCCGACCTTAGTGGAAACTAGCTTCTAATACAAAAAAAAAATATACGATATTATAAAATATAATAAAAAGAAAATAATTAAAAATAATTGTAAACAAGTTAATCCTTGTCATCGCTATTTGGAGTATGCCAAGTTAGTCTTTCTTCGTAAAATTTAATAACAATTTGTGAACATTTCTTATTAGCTTCGGAAGCGGGCACAAGATCAGCGTCATCTGTGCCTTTCCATTTCATAAGGAACATCAACTGACCAGATGTATCGGAAGCGCCTATAATTCTTTCAGGTTCCAAACCTCGTTCGAAACCTTCTTTTTTCTTCTCGTCCTTTTTCTTGTCACTCTTTTTGTCGCTTGTCTCCTTTTTAGTATCCTTTTCAATATCTTTCTCTTTCTTATCCTTATTATCTTTATCCTTGCTATCATCCTTTTTGGTTTTTTTTGATTTTTCCTCTTTTTTCTTTTCGGGTTCTTTATTATTCGTTTTTTCTGTATCTTCCGAAGAAATAGAAGATGTACGCTTTCGCGATGAAGGACCACCACCACCACTACCTTTCTTTTCTTCTTTCTTTTTTCGAGCTTCTTCAAAAGCTGAGATTAAATCGGGACAGTCTAAATTATCTTCGGGTTCCCAAGTATTATCATCCATACTATAGCCTTTCCACTTTAAATAATATTCGACCTGAAACAAATAAAATTTGTTATTATTGATTGGCAAAACTCGGCCTTCCTGATATTATGTTATAAGCTATAAGAACTCTGTACGAATTCTCTCATTACGAATTAGTTCCATAATACTGTGTTCACACAATGAGTATGTGCAGCGTACGTATTCGCACCTTACTGTTTTGTGAAAAAGTGCTTCTATTATTAATTTTAAAATAATTTTTAGTTTCTGTCTTTCAAAAAATATAAATAGTTTTTTATATTTTTGATAACTTTCATTATATTTCATATTATAAAATTTAAATAAAGTATTTTAAAATGCTTAATAAATAATTTTAATAAACGTCAGAAGAACTTTGGCAAAAATCAGTTTTATAAATCAGGTGAGATTTTTTTTCCATGAGTGTAATCTGATCATTTCACTGATAAAGTGCGCCGAGACCAAATATTGTATTAATGTTTCCGTATTCTTATAATAAATTAAAAAATGTACGTTATAAATTAACAAGAAAAATTACACATTTGTTATTGATAAAAAATTTACAATTTTCTCTGAAGCGGACAGCTCCACGGTTACTACAGCTGTCCGCTCATATGGGCTTTACTATATATAAAACACAGTAAAACTTAAATTTTCTAACTTACAATTAGCTAAAAAAATTTAACCAAAATGATAATATCAACACAAGATTGATTTGTAGGGTAATATCTTCCTAAGTCATTCATGGTTTTCTCAGCTAAAAACGCGATATGTAGTTTATTAAAAGTACATCGCTGTTTAGTAAATAATCTTGATTCATACATTTTAAAAATCATTTTTTTTTTTAAACTCTCACTATATAAAATTTAAACTTGTATTATCTTATAATTCTTAATCTTATACTAAATTTGATGGAAGGTCACTAAGTTAAATGATAAGACAAAATTGCAATTTTGTGGAAATTATTAACGTACATCATATGAGGATTTCAATGGAAAAGCGGTGAATCGAACATTTTTCAATAGAAGACAGAATGTTTAATCACATATTGCATTGGATATTTGTTAAATATTATATATAGCTAGTCGCATTTGAAACCATTGGTCGCATATTCTCTTCTTAATGGTCCATTTACATATATCAGTGACGTATCAGCGCAGTTCAGTGCAGTGATATCAGTGATAAATAATATCGTTGCTTTGAATCTTACCGACGTGTCTACACATGTCCGGTACCGTACCGTATTTTAACCTTCAGTGTCGTGAAGCTTCCGTATCGTGTTTTTGTTTTATCGTTGCTCAGCAACATGGAGGACGAAAAACTTATAGAATTTGTTAGTAATTTATATTATATTATAATATAATATATTATATTATAATTATATTATATTATTTTATAATTATATTATATTATTTTATAATTATATTATATTATATTATAATTTTCAGACATTCTGAAATACTCAAAAAATTTCGTTTCATCATCAATTAATTCCTTATATAGGGTAGCAAATTCTCCTTTATTTTCTTTTTTTTTTCCATGCTTCATGCACCCACTTCCGTTTCTTCACCTGATGCAATTCCACTTCCTTTTCATCTAAAATTATGGCAATCATTGCCAACTGCACATCCGAATATGTTGCCATTTTTAAAATCACTGACAGCAAACTGATCAAATTGTACGGATATGTGTGAATAAGCACCACGGATACGTCACTGATATGTGTAAATGGACCTTAATTATTTCTAATCTTTAAATGGCATAATCTCGAAATTTACAAAGTAAAATTGGGAACGGGTCGTGAAATTTTTCGGGTCACAGTGAGTAAATTTTTATATCTCGGGCCTTCATCATGAGTGAACGAAAACCTCCAATAAGTCAGTTCATTCACGATATGTTCATTTCCTTATATTTTTTGTGCAAGTTTTTTGTTGTGAATTTTATAGAAATTAAATTAAAATGTATACTTATTTTTCATTTTATTATAACAGATTATTATTACATACAAATACATTGCCCGATATAAATCAGTTTACTATTAAAATAAAATGGCTTTAGTTTTAAGTTCTGTATTAATATTTATTAATTATCGATGTTTCGACAAACTCAACGTCCGTCTTCATCAGGAAAAATAATACAAAAATTGGCAGTTGATTTTGTATCAGTTTTCCTGATGAAAACGAACGTAGAGTTCATCAAAACGATCATTATTAATAAATATTAATACAGAACTTAAACCTAAAGCCGTTTTATTTTTATATGAGTTCTGAAACAGTTTACAGTTGTCACTGTTTACATTTGAAAGAAATGTTTGAAGTTAAATTTCCAAATATTTGAACTAAAATTATGAGAAACAATCTGTACAAATCTATATATCTATCTGTATAAATACATTGAAAACATTGACACATAAATAATGAGAAAAAAACAAACAAATAAAAATTATCGTGAAAATTTTCGGGTCACATTGGGTCACAACGAAACTCAACGTGAATGTGTAATTTTATTTTTCGAGTCGTGAAAGTAAGTGATCGTATATAAAAAATCACTCACGCGTCCAGCTATATTACAAAGTGTCGATTTGTCGCTTTTATAATTATATACTTAGGGTGAGAAGAAATTGTAATGACCGAGTTGTATTATTTCTATATCTCGAGACGTCAAGTATCTTTTGTATGTATTTTTAACCGTGTTTTATTATATTTTCACTACTTATACTTTTTTTTTTTCCTATTATTTAACCATTTCTTCATTGATAATAAAGTGAAAAAGATTGATATAATTTTAACCGAAATTTTTTATAAGTAAAATTTCATAAACTATATTGTAATTATGTTGAAGAAATAAATTAAGTTGCAGGAAATTATTCGATTTTAATACGTTTCATTATCTTTCCTGTTCAAAGCATGCATATTTTATACGACTGAAGTTGGAGGAACATAATTAAACAAGTTTACTATACAATATTAATATACTAACAGTGAAATAAAAGCCAATATTGGCTTTTATTTCACTGTATACTAATGGCGGCAAATGGCGGTTTATCACTGACCAAACAATACACACGTTGAAAAGTTTATTTTATTATCGCAAATAAATAAAGATAGATTTTAATATTTAAAAATTGATACATTAAAAAAAACTATTATAAAAATACCGTATATTACAAATTTATAATACATATTATTACATTAACCTCAATACTTTCGCGGTTTTTTTTTCAAGTAGTACTAACATTCATTTAAA
Organism: Clivina fossor; assembly: GCA_963966155.1. NCBI lineage: Eukaryota > Metazoa > Arthropoda > Insecta > Coleoptera > Carabidae > Clivina > Clivina fossor. Next base: position 25,395,634 of record OZ014551.1, on the reverse strand, counting down.
TTAATTAATATTAATTAAAGATATAAATACCACTATCTAATACCATTATTTAAATTTAAAATATGTATAAAAACCATGAATAACTTCACAGCAAAGTGCAAATTTTTACAAGGTAATATTTGCGTTGGACTCAATTTTTATCAATTATACAATAAAATATTCAATTGTTAAACAAACAATTACATGTTAAAATTTGTTCAGATTTTTTTCCATAGCTCACCTTTCCGTCCTTAATTCGTTTGTCCAATATTTTCTCCACTGAATACTCTTCTTCGCTTTCTGAATTGGAAGGCTCTGGATCTTTATTTTTGCTCATTTTTTATTAATTGATAAACTTCCCAAAAAATAAAATTATTGTTGCAAATAATAAAATATAAAATATGTTCTCAATTTCACCCGTTGATTTCACCAACCGCCAACTAACGACCATCCACTGACGCTAAAATTCTATAAAATGGCGCTTCTTGTTAATATGCCGGCGGAAGTTAAATGCGCTTGCGCATGTTGAAAAAGCCGGTATTATTTTAAATAATAATAACGGTATAAGTGAGAAACACGGTCCGTGATGTTGCTGTTTTGACTGCAGTGGTAGAAATATTGAGAAACCAGTGACTCTCAAAATGTGTATTATGACAAAATGTGATTTTAAATGTGTCTTAACGGTCTTTAAAAAACAAACTCTTACCTGAAACCTACCTGCCAGACCTACCGGACTTCTTAACATAACATAACATAAGGAACAATCACACTTCTTAACATGATATAAGTCTTAACGGACGAAAATGATAAAATTACTAATGAAACATTTTGAGGTTCACCGGTTTATACGCACACTGGGCATGCGCATTCCGATGTTCCCGCATGCGCAAATCGCGGACCGTATACAGCACTTCAACCAGTATTTTTAATAAGAATAAAATATAAATACAACAGATAACAAAAGTGACCTCTATACACAGGAATGTAAATTAATCAGTTACCATGGTTACCATGGAATCGACAAACGTCAAAAATAATATATCAAATACAAACAAATTGCGATATGAAGTTAAAAATTTCTTTATTGGATGAACCGGTGCATAAAGATCATGCAACTTGTGTTGGATGGAGTACTACAGAAGAAGTTTTTTCTTGCGGGTAATTTTTTCATATTTTATAGAAAATTCAGTTTCTTTATGACAATGATTTTCGTAGAGATGACAATGTTCTGTATCGATGGAATGTTTCTAACAATGAATCAAGTAAAATAACTGATTATCCGAAAGAACTTTTTCCAACAGATTTACAATTTATACCACGTGGTCCATCGTATGGTAAGCATAATGATATAATACTATTAACAGGAGCAGATGGACGATTTCACATTGTAAATCGTAATGGTCGAATTGAAAGAACTGTTGAGGGACATAAAGGTGCTATTTTAGTTGGTCGATGGAGTCATGATGGTGCTGGTTTACTTACAGGTTGGCAACTTTTTGTCATTTGTTTTATACTAATAGTATATTATTTAACGAGCAAATAATGTCACCTATAATGTACGAGGATGTTGTTTAGTCCACGAGCGTAGCGAGGGGAATAAAACATTCGAGTACATTGTAGGCATTATTTGCAAGTCAAATACTATATTTTATCTACAACTGCTTATATATTTTTAATATTGTACTTACTTATTCAAATCTATGATGTTAACAACAACTAACTACAACTGTCATTTTATTACTTTGACTGATAACTGCTGCCATCTGGCGTAGAGATATTTAGTTTGTTGATGTTGCCTAGCAAAGAAGCGTGCGTACGGAAATCAAGTTAATAAAGATCGTTTCTTTATTTTCCTTGGTTAATAATGACTAATATTTTATTAACCTTGGTTAATAAAGACTAGTATTTTATTTTCCTTGGGCTATAAAGACTAATATTATTTATCTGATTTTATATATATATATATATATATATATATATATATATATATATATAAAATCAGATAAATAATATATATATATTTATATATAATGACCATATAACAAAGCAGTTGCAGATAAACATTTTTTCATCTAATAAGTTGTGAAACATCTATTTGTATGTAGAGACAAAAATATATATTTTAGAACAGTTATAACAACTCACGTTAGGTATCTCTTATAAACTATGTTTAAATAGTAACAAAAATACATTGCTTGGTATTATATGCTCGGCTTTTGGGTATTTTAGTTCAATTATTTAGGTTTGATCTTAAGACAGTTGCATTGATTCAAAACAGATCTTAGTTAAAACTATTGGCTGGTATTACAAGCTCGGTTTAATTTCTGGCTTTAACTAATATCGGTTTTAAGACAATACACCAGAATTTAAAAAAAATTGAACTGAAACACCTAAAAATCGAGTTTGTAGCGTATCAGCCATTGAACTGACATTTAAATTTGATGCGTTTTTGTTATTGTTAACCTCAGGTTAATCAACAACATGATATGATAGAAATAATAAAATTTACGATATTTTTCTTACCGAGTAGTGTAAAAGTATTGCTGTAGACTAATAATAATAAATGATGTTTAATTTTTTTTAAAAAAATTATATTATTTTCTTGTATTTTATTTGTAAATTTTATCTTGAAAACGGACCTAAGGATTTTTGGGTACGGGAAAGCGACTTTAAAAAAAACTCATTTTCAATATAAAAACTTATTTTTGGAATTCGTTTTTGTCACAATGAATATCGAAAACTGTTTAGTCAGTCTGACAACATTGCAATACTTGACTAATGGGGTTTAGCCCCTCTGTAACGATAAAAGTTCTATTTTTTTTTTATTATTATATTATATAATTAAATAGCTGGCGAAGATGGACAGGTAAAAGTCTGGTCTCGCGGTGGAATGTTAAGATCTACTGTCGTTACAAGCGAAAGTCCAGTTTATAGTGCAGCATGGTCACCGGATTCGCAAAGTATCTTATATACTCAAGCAAGAATATTAATTATTAAACAGCTCGCTCCAAATACTAAGCCTGTCAGAGTAAGAGTCCAAATTTTATTATTATTTAGTTTTAAATCGGTTACATTGAATAAAATGGTGAAATTTTAGTGGCGTGCTCATGACGGACTAGTATTATACGTTGCATGGAGTGCAACATCGAACTTGATCGTATCTGGTGCTGAAGATTGTCGATATAAAGTTTGGGATCCTCAAGGCAGACTCCTGTTTTCCAGTGGAAATCATGATTATCCAATTACAGCTTTGTGTTGGGCGCCGCAAGGCGATTTATTTGCTGTCGGTGCTTTTAATACTTTACGACTATGCGACTCGGCTGGAGTAAGTATTTTAATTAATATTGCTAATTTTTAATTTTAATTAATGAACATCTTTTAAATGATATCTTAGATTTTATAAAGTTAAAGTTAAATAGAATATTGTAAATAATTCTTTTTACTTATTATTTTTTTCTGTACTAATTATTATGGTTGTCGATAAAATAGAATCGAATTATAAATTTTATTTAAACTGACTTATTTTATTTAAATTTAAAATACAACATTTGATCTCGTCTTTACAAACTTTTTATTAATTGTAAATGTACGTTTCAACAGCAATGTTACCATCATCAGTACAAGTATCAATAAAATAAAACTAAATACAATTTATTGACTTATTTTGTTTAGTGGTCACACTGTTTAGAAAAATTAGCTACAGGAAGTTTATATAATATATCTTGGTCAAACGATGGGACACAATTGGCAGCTGCTTGTGCTACTGGTCATATAATATTTGCACATTTAATAGATAGGTATATATGCATAATCATCATAAATATGTTATTTATAAATAAGAATTATGTGACAAAAAATATTATAGACATTTTCAGTGGCAGAATTTTTCTGTTACAATCACCGAGAAAAAATCCGTGACCGTACGAGATGTTCTAACAGAAACTGAAGAACAATTGGAATTTTCGGAACGTGTGATTAAAGTTGCTATTGCTTATGGTCATCTGATTGCAACAACACCAAATCAATGTCATATTTATGCAACAACCAATTGGAATACACCGACTATTTTAGATCTTAAAGATGGGACAGTTAATCATCTATTACTTGCGGAAAAGTAGGTTTTATTGAAAAAATTCGGTTTATTTAAAAAGTTTCTACTCGAAAAATTTAGAAACAAGAATATAACATGTTTTTTTTTTAATTTCATTTACAGACAGAGCTAGATAGTATTTATAAAAAAAGATTTTTAGTATTTAGTATTTATATTTAGAGCATAAAGTATTTGCAAACACCAAAAAAGTATTGAAAATATTTAAAATACTCCAAAATTACTTCAGCGCATGCTTTGATATCAACAGACATATCATTTCTTTAACGTACTCTGTATCGTAAAAAATTATATAAATTCAATGAGTAAATACATTATTATATTATAGATTATCTAGTATGTAAAATTATTTTTTTTACCTTTAAGGTAAAAGGTTTTGGGTGCTTTGGGTACTTTCGCTAGAAATGTAAATGTTTCCGAAGAAGCACGTTTGATGCCTGCGTAGATGTATGTGATGTTGGATTGGGCTACAAAAGCATGAAAGAAAAATAACTGCTGTGGAAATGAGATTTTTACGTGAAGTATGTGGTTTAACTAGGAGGAATCGGGTACGAAATTGAAAAAAAATGTTGTAGCAAAAGTTGATGTTAATCAGTTGAGATGATTCGGACATCTTGAGCGAATTTCATGATCGTTTGATTAAAAAAATTTATGATTTAGAGTATTTTGCGTGAGCGAGAGGTTTCAAGTAGTACGAATAGAAGAGCATATATGAGAGGAATTATGAATGTGGATGAAGCTAAAGTTGCATGTCTGGATAGGGATGTTTGGCAGAAACTGATTTTGAGATAGTGGAAAGAGTTTGTGCCGCACCCTTTTCGGTACATGGCGTGATTATGTATGTATGATTAAAGTATAGCTATTTGATTAAATAATTATTCGAAAGACAGAATTATTAAATAACAAATTCTGGAATTTTATGCAATGTTACCATGTTTTTATAAAAATGTTATATTTTTATATTGAATTATTATTGAACTTTAACAAGTAAGAACTAATTTTTAGTTTATATTTATTTATTATTTGTGTAATTAAAATAATTAATTTTATACGATATAGATATGTATGTATTTGTATTCAGTATTTATAAAAAAATATTTAAATACTTTTTAAAATTATTTTACCCAGCTCTTTTTACATAATAATTTTTTCAGATATTTAGCAATTGTTGAAAGAACAACTGTAAATGTGTATAGTTATCAGGGTCGTATGATTGCGTCACCACGTTGGCAAACAATGAATCCAGAAAATTTGAATCGATTACAAATATCTTTATCATCCGATACACTAGTTGTTTGTGATCAAACAGAACAAAAAAGTATAGAAGTATTTTTCATATTTTTTCTCTTATTTGTAGCGAATTTATATAATTTTTTTTAGGTGTTTTTATCTTTGAATTAGGAGGTAATCGACCAATGCAGGAATCAACGAATACAATTCATCATCACACACAAATTTTACAAATTGCTTTGAATCAATCTGGACATGCAACAGATAGACAACTTGCTTTGGTCGATAAAAATAAAGATATTTATTTGGTTCCTGTGCGAGGGCATCATAAAGCATTTTCTAAATTAGGTAAATATTTCTCTGTCGAAAATATAAATGAAAAATTATTGAAATGTTATGTTTCTAATTTGAGATTTTTTTACCACTTTGACTTCAAGGAAAAGTGATATAGCGTTTGGTACGGTGTCTGTAACATTTAAAAAAAAAAAAAAAAAAAAAAGTATAGAAATCCTTCATATAGCCTCTAGATCAGACGAATCCGAACTTAGTTTATGTGGGTGTATGGATGTGCGTCGTCAGTCAAAATTTTGTGATCGCAACTCCTCCGTTCAACCGATTTTAATGAAATTTTCAGGATAAATTTGTCTAGTACCCAAGATAGGGTCATGTGGTTTTATTTTTCCAGTGATGCCAACTTTCCGAGAAAAAAATTACTAAAGTTTTTAAAAATTCATATTGGCTGCATTATTTATCCGATTTTGATCAAATTTTCAGAAAAGATTTCCCTAATGCTCTCATTAATTATATAATTTTATTAATATCTAGTGTTGCCAACTTTCCGAGAAAAAAATTACTAAAGTTTTTAAAAATTTATTATGGTCATGTTATTTAACCGATTTTACTCAAATTTTCACAAAAGATTCTCCTAGTATTCATATAATTTATGTAATTTTAACAAAATACAGTGTTGGCAACTTTCCGAGAAAAAAATTACTAAAATTTTTAAAAATTTATTATGACCACTTTATTTAACCGATTTTAATCAAATTTTTATAAAAGATTCTCCTAGTGCCTAAATAAATTGCCAACTTATCGAGAAAAAAAAATCACAAATTTTTTTAAAAATTTATTGTGGCTACATTATCCGATTTTGATCAAATTTTCAGAAAAGTTTCTCCTAGTGCCCACATAAATTATAATTTTAATAAAAATATTGTGTTACCAACTTTCCGAGAAATGTCAAAGTGGTCTATATATAGGTTTGCTTTACCCATATACTTCTAATCTTGTTAAATAATAAAATAATTTCTAGGAGGTCAAATTCAAAGTCTATGTTGGAACGCTGATTATAACATGCTAGCTGTTGTTCAAGATGTGCGATTACTAGTTTGGTATACACCTGGAGCTGGTTGTTTCAGTCAACAATTACTTCGACTTTCGTCGTTGCAATACGATAATGCCGATTTAGGTAGAGGTCCGAAAGTTATCGATTTTAATGGAACAGCTGTTTTAATACGACGTGCTGATGGTAGTTTATTAAATGTACCAATATCTAGTTACACAGTTGTACTGCATGACTATGTAATGACGAATAAATGGGGCGAAGCGCTCAATTTATGTCGAATGGTTCAGGTAAATATCTCTTCGAAAAAAAAAAACATGTTTACATCAAAATTGATAAATCAATAATTTTGTAATTGCTTAATTTTAATATTTACCTACATATGTTTGCTTCCGAAATATTTGAATAACAATTTAAAATTTAATAGTAGCATGCATAATTATTTTTATATTACTAAAACGACTAAAACTAGTGCCACCGATAATATATTTCACAAGGGATTACTACAAGAGTCAATGAATTTAAAAACATTTAAATTTGAAATTAAAAATTTTTACCACAATAAAGTTGATGCAAATTAATAATGTTAATACGTTGATAATTAAGTAAATAGTATGCTACAGTAGTGAATTTCCTCTAATTCTTATTGTAATGTTAAAATGTATTGCAATGTAATTAACTAACCTAAAAAGCTAAATAAAGTTGGATTTGATTTGATTAAAATCTACTATGGAGTTTTATATGAGAATTGAAAGTTAGTATAACTTTCTCGAAAAGTATAAATGATAAAAAAATGAAGGATTGCTCTGAATTTATCATAACATACTCTGCATATTGCTGCAAAATACTGAAATTGTTAAAATAAAAAAGCTTTAAAGTATCACTTGATGAGGAAATTTTTGTCTAATTCAATCGAAAGACGTAACTATTATACTTTCGGAGATTCCAATTGCTTAAACACTTATCTTGGACATCCTGTATAATAGAAAATTATAATTGTAGGATACAACATTATGGGCATGTTTAGCAGTTCTCGCAACTCAAGCAAAAATGGATGCATTAGATACAGCCGAAGAAGCATATGCTGCAATTAGTCAATCCGATAAAGTCACGTATATTCAACACATTAAAGTAAAAATTCTAAAACATTATTATTTCCACATATATATATAATATGAATATTTTGTAGAATCTTTCAAACAAATCACATCAATTAGCTGCTGTCGCCCTACTAGGTGGTTCAATGCAAGACGCTGAATCAATCTTACTTCACAATGGTTTAATTTATCAAGCGATTATGACCAATATTGAGATGCATAACTGGAATCATGCATTAGAACTTGCTGTTAAACATAAAACGCATATCGATACCATATTGTATTTGCGAAAGAAGTATTTGGAAACGATTCATAAAGATGAGAATAATCAGAGATTTTTGAAACTCAAAGACTCGGTAAAGTAAAGTACGATTTCTAAGACATATTGTGATACAGATAAATTATGAAACATTATCAAAATTTGATCTCAAATCAGTTGAATATACACTATATTATTATTATAAACTTATTTTATTATTAATATTTGAAATCAATGTTATAGGTACCGATTGATGAAAATAAAATTGCGGAAAAAATTCGCTTAGAAAATTTAAGAAGTTGAATTAAAATAGGAAAATGTTTCATCAATAATTTAATCTATTCAAAAATGTATTTTCGTATTTAGAATTAAATAATATTTATATTAGGCAAATATTTTAATATTAATATAATCAGAATAAAAATTTTGAAAATTTCAAACAAATTCTTGTCATTCAACCAGTAATTATTCTACAGCAAGTATTCCTGTTCCACTTTATAGTCTTTAAAATTTTATTATTATTTTCGAAATGTCTAAGGATTTTAAGTAAGTCATATTTATATTTTAAATATGCGATACATTTTAGAGTTAATGACAATATTACGTAGTTATAAAAATTGTCTTGGACGTTGGAAAAAAAATCATAAAAACCATTTTTCTCATAATTAATTATAGTTCAAGAGGTTAATTTGAACTTTCAAACAAGAAGAATAAAGCACTTTAAAAATATTTTAATTTCAAAGTAAATACAGGGAATGTGTTATAAATAAACATTTCAAATACAATATTTCACTGCTCGATTACGAATTCAGTTTGAGCTTAGCTTCTAAATCTTTATATCTTCCTTCTCTTAATGGATCTAGTTCCTTTAACTTTTCTAGACATGCTAGACCTTCCTTCCCATCGACATCTTCACTTTTTATTAAGCTTAATAAGGCCCAACGCATCATTACAGCCCCTAAAAGAAACACACTTCGAATGAAAAATCGTGTACAATGCATGTGGTCGAGTAATACACAATGGCTCGATTTTAAAATGAGTTTTAACTAATATCGGTTTTAAAACAACGTAACTGTCATAAGAATACCCAAAAACCGAACTTGTAATACCAGCCAATATCTTTTTCTTAACTATAAAAAAAAACTTAAGGCTAAACTTTACTTTCCAGTTATGTAATTAATTTTCTTCAAACTTTACATACTATTAATTTTGTACATTTTATGAATATAAATCGCGAAATTTTAATGCAGAAATGATATTTATAATGTTAAAACTTATTTTGAAAAATCGTAAAGTAAAGTTTTACCAAACTGAATAAATCTGTTAAGATACTTACATTTGCTGTCTGGTTCTAAATCAATCAGTTGATCGATAGCTTCTAATTGACTTTCTAAACTGTCTTTGGTAGCACCCGGATTATTAATAATCCAATTTAAATAAAACCACGCGCTTGTATCGGCTGGATCTGTAAATGTTGCATCCTGCACCAATTTCAATTCGGTATCAACTAGTTCCGGATTCAAATTCAATAAAGTACTACGATAATGCCAAGCGGAATAATTCGAGAAATTATTTTTCAAACATTCCGTTGAGAAATGCAATTCGTCCGCTTTCGGAACACCAACTTCCGAAATTAGTAAACGACGATAATCCCAACAATGAACTGAAACGAATATTTTATGAACGGATTGCCTTAAAAGTTATATATTTTTTTCTTGTATAATAAGAATATAAGTTTATATAATCATCTTATAAATATAAATAAAAATAATAAATTGCTCTATATTTAACAAAAAAAGAAAACACATTGAATTAAAAAAACAAAATAAATACAATAATTTGAGAGTAATCAAAATACTAATGAATTTTAGTCAACATTAGTTGCAAGTTATCTACGTTTTAAATTTAAAAATAATGTTTTCTTTAAAGAATAATTTGTCAATTCGGAGTCCAAATACTCTTATTACAATTCTTAATAATAAAATAAAAAAATAATATCAAAAACATTTCACTAAGCAAATTACATATAAACAAAAGCAAAAAAAATAGATTTGCGAATAAAATCATATAATAATAGAAATAAAAATAAGAAACGCTTACAATTCCGATCATCCAAAGTTGAATATTTAGTGCACAAAGTTAATTCCTTAGCCCAGTCAGCTTTAGGATGCATTTTTAACACCCAGTATCTATGATACCACGATCCGTAAGATTTTGGATTAGCCAATAAGCATTGTTCCGTTAATTTAACTTCGCTGTCTAATATAGTACAAAATTCTTCTTCCTCTCTATGTAAAATTTGATTTTAAATATTGTGAAAGTAATTATAATTTGAAATGTTACCTGTTTTCTTTCAAATATAGCAATGTTTCCTTTCGTACATTCCACATTGTGTAAACGTCTGGATTGGAAATAAGTATGTTTGCTGTAAGATTAAAAATTTCTTCATTATATTCGTTAGGATTTCTATTCGCTAGAACTTTTGTTACTGCTACTTGATAAATGCCAAGTTTTCGTTTTTCTTCTTGTCGTTTAATTTGTTTCTGCTCTTCGCTAGTACGTACTTTTAGACGACCGTGCTTTAAAAATTAGATCTGATTTAGATATCTACCTAATATAATATATGTATTACTTACCATGTTGAATTATAAATTGAATTAATAAATTATTCTAAATAGTAAAATCAATGATAAGAAAAATTGGTAATTCTTTTGACAGGAGCTGTCATTGATTGTTTCATATATTACACTACAGTTTGCGCTGCAATCAAAAAATGATATTTTCTATTTTTACAAAAATATACAAAAAATGCATATTTATTTTTTATTTTTAATGTATTATAATTATATATTATTTTATATTATAAAACTTGATTCCTAATATCTATGTAATAAATGCTTGATTAACTGCATCAAAATCATATCAAGATATTATTCAACATTTAGCTGGGCGATATTTGATATCAAAGGTTTTTGACACTACCTGTCACTGCCTGTGCTCTAACCTAAAAATCATTATTTTTACTGAAAAAAATCATATTATTCGACAACTTTATGCGAACAAATTATTTAAAACATGTTTTCTTTTCGCAAACTTTGTCGATTATGTGCTTCTTATAAAGATAGTTCATTAACGTTAAATAGTATAGATTCAGAAAACATATTATTAATGGACAAACTAAAAACTATTGCACCCAGAATTGTAAGTATAAAATTTAATTAGTAACACTATTTTCCTTGAATATATTTTAATTTTTTATTTTTCAGCTAGAATGTAATATTAACTTACCTGAAGGTATTTGTATAAATTGCAATACTCAATTAAATGATGCATATACATTTGTGAAACAATGTTTTAATTCACAAGACATATTAAAAAGATACTTAGATGAATTACAAGCTAAAGAAAATATAAAAAGGAAAAATGGAAGCGATAGAGAAGAATCGGAAGAAAATACTGAGAATAATTTCTTGAAAATGGAAATTGAAAATAAATCTGAAGCAAATAATGTAAATTGTGATAAGAAAAAATTATTGAAAACAGAAAATATAAAGCAGGAAAATGGAAGTGATAGAGAAGACTCAGAAGACGAAAATAATTCGTTGAAAAGAGAAGTTGAATCTGTTTTTGTTAAAGAAGAAATGATTAGCGACTCGGAATCTACGGGGTCGAGTCTGGATAATGAAGAAAAAGGACGAGGAACTTATGATTATGCGTGTTTTAATGTTGTTGAAACGGAGTTAGTTGAAGAGAACAATAGTGTGTTGAAATTAGAAGACAATAATGAAAGACGGTACAAATGTAATACGTGTTATAAAGCTTTTTTGAAAATGCGCGATTTAAAAATTCATTATCGTACACACACGAATGAAAAACCGTATATTTGTAAAGTTTGTGATAAATCGTTTAGTCAAAAACCGAATCTAAGACGGCACACGCGCATTCACACAAACGAACGAATTTACAAATGTGAATTATGTGAAAAAGGTTTTACGGAGAACGCGAGTTTACAGAAACATATGCGTACGCACACGAAGGAACGGCCGTTTCGTTGTAAATTATGCGAAAAGACATTCTCACAAAGTTCGCATTTGGCGCGACACGTTAGCTCTCACACGAATAACAGAGCGTACAAATGTGACACGTGCGGTAAAGGTTTTAATCGGAAGTCAATTCTAGACATTCACATGCGTATACATACAAATATTCGACCTTATAAATGCCATTTATGCGAGAAAGCATTCACGCAAAAACCAACTTTGCAATATCATGTTCGCACGCATGCGAAAGAAGCGAGTAATACGACGGTTACGAATTTGACTGTGAAAACGGAACCTTCTGTTGTGTCAGATAGATCGGCGGGCTCTGTAGTTAGTGGTAGCTTTAATATTAATTCTCCCGTCTCCGAACATTTACTTTCAGATTCTCAGAGATCTGCGGACCACAATTTCAAACAAGTTGACCTAACGTAAATAATACGATAATCTTATATGATAATAGATATATAAAAAGAACATCAAATGAATATTAAATATATGAGGATGCTTTTTCGAATAAAGTAATTACATATATTTTAGTTTTTGATAATGGGGTACTTGCATTTTTTAATACAAAATTACATATATTTCTTAACATTAGTTTATGTTTCAAAATTTGATCATTTTTTAAAGTTTATGCAATACGACAGTGTAATTTATATTTAATAATTTAAAGCTGAAATAAGTGAATGGTATGAGTATTGTATTACTTATTAATTGAACAATTTATTTGTTTTAAATAACGAGTTGTATTTAATATTTATCGTAAACTGGATTCTATTTGTTTATTTTCTCCAAATTCTTCATCTTCATATGGATATATATATATATATATATATATATATATATATATATATATATATATATATATATCTTGCACATTTTCTGGACCTGGATTTATAATAATCGGTACTTTTTTAAGTTTAATAGTTGTAGTAGGGTTTTTATTTTCTGCTTCAGATACATTTACTTGACTACTTTCGATTATTTTCCGTTTCTCATCTTCTTTCTCTGCCGTAGTTTTCTTTTCTTTTTTATCTAAATTAGAATCACTAATTACAATTATGGAACAGGAATTTATATAATAACAACATCTGAATAAGGTTGTATTGTGTTTGATCTTATAGCAATAGGTAATTTTTTCCTAATTTTGATCAAGTTTTTTTTTTTGCATAAATTAACTTTGATATTTTGATCTTGTTTTTTATCATTCATTGAATAGTAAAAATCACGATTCAATATGGTTGAATAAACCAAATTTGAATCAAATTAAACCGTGTATTTCCGCATTTTTGTTTATCAGCCGATGCTGGCAATTCATTTACTGAGCGTAAGCGATATAGTTAATCTATGCTGAATTTGATACATTTATTTATTATATTTGGCGTATTTTCTTTTGTTATTCGATAGAGAAATAGGACATGTGTTAGTCGATCAGTAACATCGAGCAATAAATTTAAAATATGACAATAACAATAAAAAATATGCAACTACTCCGTTACAGATTATTATTTAAATTACATAATTTATTATATATTATATTTATTATGTAATAGGCAAAGTAAAACTAGAATATAATTTCCAGTTTTTGAGAAAAAAAAACAACACTGTACTATGTGTATAAAAATCTTTGTAATTAAAAATTGTAACAAATAGATATTATATTAGATGATTTAAGTAAATCCAAGTTTATGTTTTATATATAATTTTATACTTTTGTAATATTATTATTATTTTATATTATATATTAAAATTTATGTATTTAATTTTATTTATTTAAAATTTTGAAATATATTTTTTATATCTATAATGTTTAAATGTTTAAATTTATGAAGTATTTTTTTAATAATTATTGGAAAGATACAATTTTTGACATTTTCAAATGTAACAAGCAATTATACATATTTCATTTACAAAATCTTTTTTTTTAATCAAAAATAAGAACTACCATCTATAAATTTGTATTTTTAAATGTTTTTATCTTTTTCTTCTTCTTACGCTTACGTTTGAAAATTGCGCCGCCTGACATCGTTAAATGACAAACATAACCAACAATTTTCTCATGGTTGCATTTACGTGATTTTAAATTTTTCCAGTTAAGTAAATATAGTTTATGCCGTTTATACAATTAATTAATTGTTAATTATTATTTAATATTTTAAATTAAATTATAAATAAAATTAATTACGAATATGTCGTCCGACTTCAATGATTTGTTATTTGAAGCCGAAAAATTATCCAGTAATATAGAAAGTACATCGGATTTGCCAAAGGTAGAACGTTCTCTACGTCAAGTTCTTGAAGCTTCAAATGAATTATATACTCGTGTAAGACAAACTGGTGCTAATGATATACAAGCGTAAGTTTACAAATATATATATATTAAACGTTGAAATGACTGAAAAAAATCTGTTCCAGTAACTTATTATTGGGTTCCAAAGGCATTGATTTGCCTCAGATTGCCCAAAAACTTGAGACAATCAGTGCTAAACGCACATTTGAACCATTAGACCCTATAGCCGATAATGATGTACAAAGTTTCCTGAAGAATGAAGTTGAAAATTGTATACTTGCTTCTATTGATGATGTTCACAAAAAAGTAGGTTAAATTATAATTTATTACTACTATTTATTTATTATTCATTCATTGTTACTATAAAATAATGGTGCTTTTATTTTTATAGCAAACTAATAAGTAAACTAATGATATATACTTACATATTTATAATTATACTTGTTATTTAAAAAAAAAAAAAATTTTCTCGTATATCATTTCAAAAAACCTCTTATTTGATTTTGGTTATTTTTGCATTATTTTTGTTTACTAAAGAACGAATTTTTAGCTTCTGATAAAATGTGGTATATTTAAAAAACCAGATTCACGTTATGAAATTAGCCACTTTGTTGTTTAGTTAAAAAAAAACTACTATTTTTGCTAAAGTAAATATATATTATATTTTATATTGTATTACTGATCGTATTGTTTTTAAAGACTTTATCAAAAATCGAAGAACAAATGTGGGAACATGTGAACGCAGAATGGAAACAAGAAAAACGTAAAATCTTGAACGCAATGATCGGTCCATCGCAAAACTTTTTGGATATTCGTAAACACGACGTTATCAGTTTCCCACAGGATCGATCTGTACCATCAACATTATCCTATCAGGAGCAAATTTACGCACGTCATATTATGGACTACAGTCGTATGAGTGTACAAGGCTCAACTAAACCGATTTTAGTCAACTTGCTTGCGAAAGCAGTCGAACAAATCAAAGATACAGTAATGAATAAGTTGTTATATTGTTATTATTGTATTATTAATTGTTGAAAAATTATATTTTAGAAAGTAAATGATATGTGGGAAATGATGAAATATATGTTAGAGCTTCCGCCGTTTCCAAAAGGTGAAGATCAGATCGTTAGTCGTAATTCGACACAGATTAAAGAAATTCTTGTTAGTCAAGCTAAGAAGTATCTCGAAGAACGGTAAGTTTTTTATTGTTTATGAATTTTTGAAGAATTATCATTTGTAATAGTATCAGATCAACCATAATATAGATGGAGAACAACAAACAACTCATACAGAAAATACAGAAAACACACACACACAAGACTAAAAAGCAGAAAATAGTTATTTAAATAAAAAATAAAAATTTAATATACTACATTTTTAAAACGGATTAAAAAGTATAAAATAATTTCTCCTACAAAAATGTGAGGCGCATGCAATAGATAATAGTAAAGAGTACGACCCACGTTTTTCTAGGAGAAATTATTTTATACTTCTTCTCCGTTTTAAAAACGTGGTATGTTATTTTTTAAAAATATTAAATAACCATTTTAATTTGCATGACATAACCATCCATGTATTAGGTATAGGCATTACGAATCTATATTTATGGTTAAACTGATGTAATAATATTTATATTATGCAACTATTACACAAGAGGATGAATAATAACCATTACATGCAAATAAAATACCACTACGCAACATTCATAACATTTCGAAATAATTATGATGTATGAATGTTGTTGCACTGTATCATAACATTTGTTGATGCTACAATAAAAAAATTCTGAGTAATAATATACAAAATTAATTGCTTCCAAATTTCTTTTATAGCTATAAAACTTATATGAGTAATGTGGTGAACGAAAATATGCAACAGGCGATGCGCGGTGGAGTTCCCGGAACGTATCCGTTAGTTAGAAGTTTCGTTGGAATACGTTTACAAGGTGGTTATTTAGGGCTTCAGGATGGGTTAGTTGATGATAGGCCTTTATGGCCAATGATTTACTATTGCTTACGTAGTGGTGATTTAACTGCTGCTTTTCATTGCATCAAAAAGGCTGGGTAAGTGAATTTATTTATTACGATATTATTGACGGAATTATTTTTTTTTTTATATAATTATAAGAATATGTTTGAAATGTAAATTATGCAAAACATTTCTTATTTTTTATTATTAATAATTTTAAGTTAAGCTTTCTTTATTTTATCTTTTTATGTAGATTTCAATTGCATACTCAGAAAAAATTTGACTTACAAGTTGTAAGTTTATATTTTATTTTATAGATATTGTATTTTTTCTTTTTAAGAACATGGTTTTTCTGATTTCAAAAGAAGATACCTAGAAGGGGACCTAAAAAAATCGACTAAATTTATGATTTTTTTTCTACGACACTATAATAGATATCAAACCGCGGTTTTCTGGGGTTAAAGAATAGACTTTGAACTTATTTCAGGAATTTTTTATTTTTACTTTTGTTGGAAATCGTTCGAGTTCTAACTTTTTCTTCGAAGCTCTGCAAAACCGGACGTCTGTGCGGTGTTATAAATGATAACTGCTACCCTATTCATCTGAATCAAAAATCAAAAGGCACGCTTGAAGTATGATATATTATCTGGTTTTTGACCGATTTTGTCCCGAATGAATATTTGTCGAAAAAATTAGTCAAAAACCAGATACCTTTTGATTTTTGTTTCAGATGAACAGGGCATGGGTTATTATTAGCTGTGTTTTTTTTTACATTCCACTCAGATCAGTAAATCTTTTAAATGAGCTGAGCTGAGCTGAGTTGTATTGATAAATAAATCAGTTTATTTGAAAGTGACGTTTAAAATCTAAGTTCCACATATGATATAACCTAAAATATTAGATGTATTTGGGTTGTTTGCTTTGATAATTTATTGCAACTCGCCGGGTATCTATTGTTTGATTTCACAATAAAATACTCAAATGTAAATGTCAACCAGTATCAAACACGTTATCAAATCTGAAACTAGAAAAATTTGAATTGCGCACGTGCGCTCACTTGAATCTCAGCTAAGCACTAGCTAAATATGCAACTCAGTATCGATAAGGGGGAAAGCAATTCACTCACTTCGAACTCAGTTACGAAACGATAAATAAAACAGCTATTATTTCAAGGTTACTGATATTTGCTGATCTGAGCTGAGTTTTTCGGTAAAAAAAAAAACAGCTATTGTTACCGCATATTCGTCCAGTTTTGTAGAGCTTCGAAGAAAGTGTTAGAACTCGGACGATTTCCAACAAAAGTAAAAATAAAAATTTCCGAATGAAGTTCGAAGTCTATTCTTTTTCACCTTCAGAAAACCGCGGTTTGATATCTTTTATAGTTTCGCAGAAAAAAATTCATAAATTTAGTCGATTTTTTAGGTCGAGAAATGTATATATATATATCCCCTTAATATCAATGAGAAATAAAATATACTTGTTGCACTGTTCATAAGACTGACTGCTTTATATTATGTTTATCTCTGTTCTATTTAAGTCTTACATTTTCTCTCTTCTTACGATCCAGAATTAATGGAGCCTTATTTTTCTACAAGTTTTCTTTCTCCAGCCGCAACAACGAATTTCTATACAAGTTCTACTATTTACATTATTAAAAAAATATAAAAAAAAAACTTTTTAAAAACCACGCTTATATTTAAATGCACTAAAAAGAAGAAAATAAATTTTTTCTGGTTATCCAAATTTTTTAGAAAGAAATGAAAGCGTGGAGCGCCAGGAAACTATATATTTCGCAATGATGATTAAGCGCTCCACGCTTTTATTTCTTTCTAAAATTTTTGGATAACCAGAAAAAAAATTATTTTCCTCTTTTTAGTGCGTTTAAATATAAGCGTGGTTTTTAAAAAGTTTTTTTTATATATTTTTTTTTCTGCTTTTTAGTCTTTTCGTCTTGTCATATCTTGTAATCGGTTTTAAATGCCACTTCACTTTTTATATTATATTATAATATACCAATACTAGATATAATTGACTCTTTGCAAATAGATATAAGCGTGGTAAAAAAAATGATTAAAGTATACACCTAGACCTCGCTTTGCGTCGTTTCGTTTTGCGTTTTTTCGAAGTTGCGTCGCTGCTGAATTAGTACCAATTTTCACTGTGCGTCGTTAGATTTTCGAAGTTGCGTTGTTTTGGGTTCGAGTCTAATTTTTTTGCTATAGAAAATGCTATAGAAAATCATAATTCACTTTGCGTCGTTTCAATTTGCGTCGTGTTTTTCTGGAACGTAACCACGACGCAAAGTGAGGTCTAGGTGTACATTGTTTTTCCTAGCGTGCCATTCGAAGATCTAGTATCAATTCTTGAAGAACGCATTCGTAAATCGGACAATACGCAGCAAACACGCAAATTAGAAATGTCGATTCGTTTTCAATATCGTCGTCAGGTGCGTAACGCAACCGATCCATTCAAACGTGCCGTTTATTGCGTTTTGGGCTGTTGTGACATTACCGACGAACATTCTGAAGTTGCTAAAACAGCTGACGACTACCTATGGTTGAAACTCAACTTGGTGCGAGATGATGAAGATGGCAGCGAACATGTCAGCTTCAATGATTTGCAAACAACGATTCTGGAAGATTACGGCGAAAGTTACTACGAAGCTCACATTCAGCCGCATTTGTATTTTCAAATGTTGATCTTAACCGGACAGTTTGAGGCAGCGATTGAGTTTCTAGCGCGTACGGAACGATATCGAACGCATGCTGTACATTTTGCGATTACGTGTAATGAAATGTTCATGCTGGCCGGACCACGATGTGTTGATGCACCGTTAAGTGAGTGTTTTTCTTCTTTGTGTATGTAGTTGCTGGTTTGTTTATAACTTCAAAGATTAGTTTTTAAATAATAATAATAATAAAAAAAAAACATAATTTATTATTTAAATAAGGCTATTAGGCCGTAGTACCAATGGGACTTAGGATTTCACCCTTTTGAACAACATATTACATATAGAATATTTTTCAAAACTCATTGTATTAAAATAAAAACTATTTTAGAATTAGATTCTGTTTAATTATTTTATAAAAACGACGTTTCGACAAGACTGAACGCTTGTCTTTATCAGGTCTTTTTTTTTATCAATGACATTAAAGTAAATAACTGCACGTAGCAATTAGTGATATACAAGTAACTAGAAGATAAGAATTATAAATCATTTATAGATTTTTAATTAATGGAAGCCAAATTTTATTTAACTCAGTACCTTCACAGTGATTCATGTTATTCTTTTCTTTATAAATCTCTATTCCTTCTCTTATTAATCTGTTGCTAATATTAATTGGTCTAGCAATTATTACTGTATCTTCAAATTTTACATAATGAAGATATTCTAAAGCATGTTCAGCACTAGCAGATTTATCTGGATGATTTAGACGAATCTAGTAGAAACAGTTCTACCTGTCTGTCCAATAATAGTTTTGTGCTTTTTTATGTAATCTAACTTATTCAAAATTACTGTTGCTTTTCCTTTACCAGCAGGAAGAATTACTATGTCATTGTTATTTCGTAAATCTTTCAGCGCCAGAAATTCCTCAGATGATAGATGATTTTTTTTAATACTCTCAATCATACCACTCAATAAACAATAAACAATAAACTATATAATTAAGAATATAATATATATACTAACATTGCTAGATTTATAGACACATCATGTGATGTATTTGACTGGATTAAATTCATGAGTTTATCATGACCGCAGTCAAAATATAGAAAATGCATTACCTTGTCGTTGTGATCTTGTGGTGCAGTGGTAGCGCAGTTTCCGTGAAAGCAAAAGGTCCCGGATTCAAACTCCGGCAAGATTAATGCATTTTTCTTCATTCAAAAAATTAACTAATGATTGAATTAGTTCATTAAAATAAATTAATGACGATTTAAGCAAAAACAAAATACTATAATCTAATAAACTATATTATTATTATAAAAATGTATTTGTTTAAATAGTTTCAGTGGACAATGAAGACATGCCGCCAGCTCGTCGCCTAAATATCGCTCGCTTAATTCTCTTATACGTAAAGAAATTCGAAGTTACCAATCCGCAGGAAGCACTACATTACTATTACATGCTGCGCAATATGCATACCTTAGATAAACAGAATCTGTTTATGGTATGCGTTGGTGATTTGGCGCAAGAAACACGAGCCTACGAGCAAATTTTCGGTCGTGTACTCCCGACTGGTTTGCGTTCGCCCGGGCTTATCGATCAATTTGCCGGTGGTGGTTTTAATGTGGAAGCACTCGCTGAAATGGTCGCGAAGGAATTGGTTAATAAAGGACTCTATGAAGATGCTATTAAGTTGTATGACTTAGCTGATGTGAGTATTTATATATATATATATATATATATATTTATATATTTTAATTTCGGAATGAGTTTATCTATAGTCTATTTTTTTAACTAGGAGGAATAAAAGTAAAAGTAAGTTTTACAACGTAAAAGAACACCAGAAAAGTCACTAGAATTTTTTTACAGCAAGTTTAATTTGCAAAAATCTGTAACTTCCACATGTGGTTTATTTACTTATAAAAAGCACAAAAAGAATTTAAACCACACGAAATTAAAGAAAACGTGACAATACGAAACTAAACAATAAGGTATTGACAGTACTAACAGTTTGTTGACAGTTGATGACAAGATAAAATATGTTAGGTGTAAAAACGGTTGTGTACCAACCGATCAAAAGTATATAATTTAGCGTAAAAAATTCGAATTACTCCTCCTAGTTAAAAAACAGACTATAGACTATTTCGAGCTTAACAAATTGATATACTTATCGAAAACTAATATTTAAAAAGAGATTTATAAGTGCTACGATTTCGTTCAAAACTGTACTAAACAGTAAAAAATGGTAGTTCAGTTTTTTTTTGTTTTTTATAAAATCGTGGCAATTCAAGTCTTTTTTATATAATTTGCTTAATATAAATGCTAAACTAATATTTATTTTTGTTTTTTAAGACTTGTTGTTTAAAAAGATATTTCAAAATGACATTGACATGTTTTAAATACATTGAAAAATGATATTAACATTTGTCATTTATAGAAACTCAAAATATTTCTTGTTGATATATTATTTTAAGACATTTTATTGTCATCGGAGATAAATATGTTTGTAAAGTTTGTAAGTAAAAGTAAAAAAGTAATTGTAAAATTTAACGTCAAACAACTTAAACGGTTATTAAGTTACGTTTTCTTTTTAATTGACTGCACAGTTCATTTGTGTGTCAAAACTCCTGGTACTTCTAATGTTAATGGAGTAATTTTTTAAGAATTTATGAACAAGTAATTTTTATAAAATTCATATAAAAAAATTATTTTGTCGGTAATATTTCAAGAATCATCTCACTTTTGTAACGTAATAATAAATTTGGAATTCCACCATAAAATTTAATGAAAAGACTAAGGTCCCGTATTTCCACCTCTTTTGTTTATGAAAAAGTTCTTTTATTTTTTACTTTAAAATAAATTTTTGCTTCTACCTCTTTTCAAATATGAATAGTATTACTATTTTTGATATATTTTATTATATCTAATATTGTAATAAGTTATTATAAGTAAACGTCAAAAGTAATTTTGACAAAAATCGCTTTTAAAAGTGAGGTGAGAATACGGGCCTAAGCTTTTCTATCTTCAGTAGCAATTATCTTTGACATCTTTTTTTTTTTATAAAATATTTATAGAATCAAGAGGAAGTTCTGAGCATATTATGTACTCTACTAGCACAAGTCGTTCATTTACCAACCAAGTCAGGATCATTACGTGCTCGATTACAAGTATTATGTAATGATTTAAACAATCGTTATCAGAATAATGGCTTCAAATGTACAGCACCGGTAGCGTCATCTTTTATCATTTTAAAAGACACCATGTTGTTCTTTGATCAGTATCATGCTCGCCAGTATACTCTAACAATGGAGGTAAATTAATCATTTCGAAATAATCAGTACTTGTAATCAGTCACAGGTATACAGGGACCTTATCTTGACAAAGCAAATTTTTCAGGACAGTCAATTAAATTAATTTCAGATTTTAAAATTATTCAGAATTTTGTGCTCTTTCCAGGGATACTAATATCTCAATATTGACTTGGATGAAGATAAGATTCTTTTTCCTGTGGCAGAAATAATATTTATCATAGCAAAACATCTTTCAGAACTCATTATATTAATTTAAAACGGCTTTAGATTGTATCTTTTTTCCTAAAATTTATTTAAAAAATAATAGTGATAAATATTAAAATAAAACGGCTTTAGGTTGTAGGTCTGTATTAATATTGATTAATAATCGACGTTTCGACGAACTGAACGTACGTCTTCATCAGGAATACTGATACAAATGACATTTACAAGTTACCTAGTAACTTGTCCCTATGTTCTGTTAGTTACTGTAAATGTCATTTGTATCAATTTTCCTGGTGAAGATGGACGTTGAGTTCGTCGAAAAGTCGATTTTTAATATTTATTAATACAGAACTTAAACCTAAAGCTGTTTTATTTTAAAATTTATCATTATTATTTTTTAAATAAATTTCAGGAAAAAAGCTGTTTTATTTTAATATGAGTTATGAAAGATTTTTTACTATGATAAATATTATTTTTTCAATTTTAAAATTCTATTTTATTTTAGACGTTACAACGGCTACAAATAATTCCGCTAGCGATAAACGAAGTAGATGAACGTGTAGCTAACTTCAAAAGATTATCACCGGAAGTCTGTAAAATTATTCCAGACATGTTGTTGGCAACAATGAACATGTTATATGAACAGTATAAGCATCTGAAGAATAATGTTAGTGTTGTAAGTAAATTTGAAGATTCCACATTTCTACGGGTAAGAAGGGAAATAATAATGCAAATATATTTTCAATTGATATAATTTTTTTTCCTTCTAGCAATTACAATTTCTACGCGAACAAGCAAAAGCTGTTACAAATTATGCGGGTACGGTACCATATCGAATGCCCGGAGATACAAACACACGTTTAGTGCAAATGGAGATTTTAATGCATTAAAAGAAAACAAGCAAATTATTTTTCTGTCAGCTTTATTTTTTTATATGTTTTTTGTATTATTTAGAATTTGTCAATAAACACTAACTCTACTAAGACGGTATATATTGGCCAAGTTAAGGAATTGTTTCTTCGTCTTCATTCTCTGCGCATAGTTTTGACACTGATATATGTTTGGTTAAATCCGCTGTTTTTCCTTCTTTCATCTAAAAATAATTATATATAAAAAAAAATAAGTGATAAAATTTTATTAAAAATTTTACTTAAAAATATATATAAAAAAAAACTGTATTACAGTTTTTTTTACTGATCTGATTATAGTATGTTTTGCTAATTTTAATGTAAAGTTTTAAGGTTACATATGTGTAAATGAACTAAAACTTTGACAATTGATTCAATGAAAAATTGTCATTAGATTAAAATACGGTTTTTTTGTTGAAAAGATCAAGTCTTGGAGAACAAATTGTGAGGTCGACAAATGCCGAAGGTCATCGTGGTTATTACAAAAATGATCATATTGCATTCCGGGAGGTCCTTTGCGATGGACAGCAGAACTCGCTTATTTATTAACCGATTTGTATACGATTTTTTTCACATATTCTTCCATGTATGCTCTAACTTGTCTCGATCTAGATTTTGGCTACGTTGTTTACTTAATTGTTAAAGCTCTAAAAACAGGTAAAAACCATTTTCTTTTTGTTCAAATTGCCACCATTTTATTCTTAATTACTTAAAAAAGAAAATCTGGATCGAGACATGTTAGAAAAAAACATGGAAGAATATGTGAAAAAAAAAATCATATATAAATTGATTAACAAATAAGCGAGTTTTGCTGTCCACCACGAGGGACCTCACGGAATGCATATGACCGTTTTTGTAATGACCACGATGACTTCGGCAGTTGTCAACCTCACAATTTATTCTCCAAGATTGATCTTTTCAGTAAAGAAAAACCGTATTTTAATCTAATGACAACTTTTCATAGAATCAATTGTCAAAATTTTGGTTCATTTACACATATGTAATCCCTTAAAGGAAATTGATTATGTAAAAGTAGGTGATAAATTTATTGTAAAATTTTACAAACAAATGTTTTTAAAAGTTGTAAAAATGGTGAGTGTAGATTAATTTATAAAAGAAGCCTCATATTATAACTCAAAGTGATAATTTATGGATGAGTATATATTAAAATGGAAGTATATAGATTATAATTAATGGTGAAATTACCATTTTTATGGTTCTAGGCTTTAAATAGAATACAACAGCTCCATTATAAAATATAAAAGTATAAATTCTTGTGTTGAAAATAATTTTAGATGGTGTTTTACTTTATTAATAGTTTGATTTAATACGAATATATTCGATAGTAATTTTGTTAAAAGACAAAATAATTGTAAAAAAGTAAATAAGGATACTATTATTACATTTTAGTTAAAATAAAATAATTTCCCTTAAACCACAAACAATTATTTAAAAAAGCTATATACGTAGTTAGAAAGCTAAGCTTTCATCATCTGTAGCAAAAGCTAAAGTCCTAATCAGTGATTTAAGATTAGACAGATACTCAACGTACCCAGTGGTCAAAGAACACCTTTAGATGAAAAAATAAAACTATAATTTTTGGGTAATTTTTTTTTGTAGTTAACTGCGTGATTAAGTTGTCAATTGACAAATGAATTAGATACTTCAAAATTAGATGACAATCTAATTAATTAACTATTAAGTTGAGTTTTAGGTAATTGGCTATTAGAATTCAAAATTTTGGTGTTCCTATTCTGTAACCTAGTTAGCATATAAGACGTAATGCTTTTAATATTAATATTAAAATTTTATATCTAAAAATTCAATTTAGAATTTTAAAGTACTGGTATATAATTTAAAACACACCTAAAACAATATATATTTATCATTAATCAGTTTCATTTTTGATGAGTTCTGGTTGAGGACTTGTAAATAAGTTATTTTATCACATTTACGATGTAAAAAAAATAGGAAAATTCGGTAATGATATGCTTTCATTTAATAAAAAAAAATTCTTTGTTATATTGATTCATATATTTCCTGCAGAAATGTTTATTATTTTTGGAATGTAAAATTGAACAAAATTATTTAAAAAAGTAATTAATCATTATAGTATAACTTGTCAGAAAAAACACTTAACAATCATACTGAAATTACTTCTTTTATATCAATTCTGTGTGAAGTTTAAATAAACGACTTCTATCACAGTAGCTACTGTGAAACGTAGCACATGTTAAAACCCTATTATTTTATTTCTATTTAATGGTGATTCATTGCTTGAATTTAGTTTTATTGTTGTATCTATTTACGTTGTCTATAGGTTTGATCGAACAAAAAGTAGTTTAAAAGTTTCATAAGCATGCGCAGAGTAAATTAAAAAAATTGTTAATTTGAGTAATTTGAAAAGACAGGCTAGGATCAGTTTATCTTTATTTTATTTGTAAGAATCAAAAACTGATTTCAATATTAATTTAATGTTATTATATTATATTACACTTACCGCTTTATAGTCGAGAAACATATCTTTAAAAATTAGAAAATCTGTAAATGTAAAAAGCATTTCAAAAATTTCACCATCAAGATCGTTTTTTCGAGTACTGCAATATGAAAAAAACAAGAAATATTTAATTTTAAAATTCAAATACATTAATAATTTACTCACATTAATTCACCAATGAATGAATTCATATTAAAATCTTGAACGTTTTCTAACAAATAATTTTCAATATAATTCTCTATTTTTTCCTGATATTCTTGGAAGATATCCATATATATGAGTTTATTTTCTTCTGATTCTTCAAATTTTTGCCAATACTTATCTAAAAAATCATGTTGCATTTGCACAAATTCTTCGTTTATTATCAAATCTTCAATTGTACCGATAGTGATATTAAATTTTAAATCTTCTGAATTATCACAGTAATATTCCGATTCTTCGCCTAATAAAAACATTGTGAAATTTACTTGTGAAAAATTCTGGTTAAAATATTAAATTTTTATATTTTCGTACTTAATTCATCGCAGAAATTCGAAAAATTATCATTCACACTTACTTCGACTGACATTTCAACAAAGACAACATAACCGTTTGTTTTCGTTGCTATAGCAACAATAATCGACACCGGTAATATAATTTTTAAATTAATATTTTATTATTTTTAATATTAAATAATATAATTATTAAATAAAATGTTTTTTTTTTCAATAGAATATATTAATAATTTTATAAATTAGAAAAAAAATTACAATTTTATTTTTTTAAATGAATAAGGTTAATTTGACTTTTTGACACTAGTTAGCGCTGTATATCAAGTTTCAAAAACTTTGATTATTCGATTCAAACTTCGAGCAACTGTCATCTTGTTTACATCGGTTTTGTTTTGTTAAGCAAGATAAAAAGTACTAATATTGTCAAAATGTCTGTACCAGCAAATTTAACTGAAGAAGATTTAAATAAATTAGGACAAGATAGTACAGCAAAGTTATTAGCAGTACCAGAAAAGTATAGATCGGAAACAATAGCTTTAGCTAAACGTATGCTGCAACATGAAGCTTATGGTAATCCCGAGTAAGTTTAGTAATTTTTTTTTAACACATATATTGGCCATAGTTACAGCCAGCAACAATTATTGATAAATATCAAATGTGTATTTAGACAAGACAAAGATATTAAAAACAATCATATACCATGCGGGATTCGAACTCGAGTCCGCATTTGATATATATGCATGTAATTGAATGTATTTGTTTCATACGGTATCTTTTTGAATAATAATTATTTCAGTTATCAGTGGAGTTTAGATGATTTCGAATTAGCAAACCGGTTAGGACGTGGAAAATTCGGAAGAGTATTTTTAGCTAGAGAGAAACGAACTGGTTTGATATGTGCATTAAAAACATTAATGAAAAATGAAATAATCAACGGCCGTGTTGAACGACAAATACTACGTGAAATAGAAATTCAAACACATTTAATGTAAGTAATTATTTTTGTTTTGATGATGTTTGTAAGTTATAACTCACCTAATTATTTTTATAGGCATCCAAATATTCTACAATTGTATACATGGTTTTATGATGAACACCGTGTTTATATTGTATTAGAATATGCAGCACAAGGAGAATTATATAAACATTTAAATAATGCACCCGATGGCCGATTCAGTGAACATTTGTAAGTGTTTTTTATTATTATTTGTTAATATTAAATTTATCATTGTTTTTTGTGTTAATTACATTAAAGAAAATGTTAATGTTAAAATTGATAATATAATTTTGAATTTGTTGACAGTATGAAATATTTGGGAGTAATATTAGATTACAGATTAAAGTTCGATTAAGGAAATGCGAAAAAAATGCTATACATATAAGATTAACGTAAGTTCATAAATACATATTCTTATTAAAAACAAATGGCTTTTTATCACATTTTCTTGGTCCAGTAAAACCATAACTATGGCTTAATTTGGCTTCAGTGAATTATAATATAAATAAAACAAATATGTAAATTGCAATCAAAGTATATGTGTATATTGATCAATCTCGAAATACATAAATATTTACAAAGTTACATTCATAAATCGAATGAAATAAATGTAAATAAACAATTTACTTTTTTGTTAAAATACTTTTACAATACTTTTATACTCAAGCTGGTATGATGATGTAGCTAATCGCAAGCATTGATCCAAGTGATCATTTGTAATTTTATTTCTTAGTTTGTTTTTTTATATAAGTCATCTTTGAAAACGCCTAAATTCTGACAAATATTTTTATCGAAAACGAACCAGGATTTTCTGGGTAATACTTGTTAATATCGCAAATTGCTCATGTGTGTAATTTTAAACTACTTCTTGATTTACTGATTTTAAAAGAATATTATTTTGAATTTTGATTATTTCAAGTTCTATTTCTATTTTATCTCCACAACAAAATCTTGCCGGAGGTTAAAACCGGTAGGTTATCGATCAAAAACGGTCCCGCGAGCTAAGAGTTTATCACCCTTGGCTATATATCATTAATTTAAAAATATTTTAATTTTGATTAATTTGTTTCGTTTTTTTCAAAATTATTATTTATATTTTTTCCCTATGTTATCCAATTTTTTTGGAATGGTTGTAGAAATGTGCAGTGAGATAATTATTGTAAGCACGTGTTAATACAAATATTTCAGTTCAATGTCGATGATTGATTCTCGAAAAGTGTAGGTTTTAATTCTCTAAATTATAAATTATTAGCTTATTTTTAAAAATGTGCCATTTTGTAAACAGCAAAAAAGTTAAAAGTCTGTAAAAAGATCTATATTGAAAATATAAAAAATTATTTTAAGAAATTGTAACTGGAAACTGCAACGTTTTGTTGGATCGCACCTTAACTGAATTTTCAAAATGTAAAATGTAGTGGTAATTCCATTCTTTGATTCCTAGACTCGACTCCACATCAAATTAATTTATTATTTCATTTTTAGATCAGCAAAATATACCTATCAAGTGGCAGACGCATTACATTACTGTCACTTAAATAATGTTATACATCGTGATATAAAACCCGAAAACTTGATGTTAACTATTGACGGTAACATTAAACTGGCAGATTTTGGTTGGTCTGTTCACGCTCCAAAATCACAGTACGTAAATACCTAATTATTAGTAAAGCTATTTTATAAATTAAAATTGAGAAATGTTTTTCCTTTTCAGTCGTCGAACAATGTGTGGTACATTAGATTATCTACCGCCCGAAATGGTCGAAGGCCAACACTACAATGCAAATGTCGATAATTGGTGTTTAGGCATTTTGTGTTATGAATTTTTAGTGGGAAAACCGCCGTTTGAGAGCCCGGATCAAGAAGCTACTTACAAAAGAATTAAGACTTTGGATATGGAATATCCTAGCTATGTGTCGCATGGTGCTAGAGATTTAATTTCGAAGGTAATTATATTTATAGTATGTTTTTTCTTCAAAGAGAAAAATGTTAATACAGTTAATAATAATATAGCAAATTAATCTGATAATTTTGACATTGTTAACAATTCAATGAATCTTGTAACATCATTTTCGCAGTGTCTAAAATGTGGGAAGTATAAACTTCCTTAGAAGCAGTCCTAGAAAATAGTATATTTTGTAACAAATGCGTGAAGTTTAAGTTTTTACATGAGTTTACGAAATGAGCCACAGGCGAGTTGTACAAAACTTTAGCTTCACGAATATGTTGCAAAATATACTATTGTTTAAGACACCAGTTGCTTCATTTAAGACTTTTCCATAGCACTACTGTTTGTGGTCGTGGTACAATTTACGCATCGGTGTAGAAAATTCTATTTCATGCACTGCGTTTGGAGAAAAAAATATTTTTTATTTTAGTTTTTTTTTAATAATAATTTTTAATTTTTCAAAATAAATATGGATCACATAATTGTAGAATAACTCCATTGTGTAAAAAAATTTTATTGTATATTTTTTGTTTTATTTTAGCTTCTACAAAAACTTGGTGTTGCACGAATTTCTTTACCACAAGTCATGAAACATTTTTGGATTGTTGAAAATAAGTAATTTTTATTATAAGAATTTTTATAATAAGAACCAGTAGCAAAATTCAATAATATTATTGAACTTTGCTACTGGTTCTTATTTTTGATACTATTATTTAATTTTTGTAATTGTTTTATTAATGACATTTGTAATATTTTTATACAGAATAAACTTTTCCATATTGACTATGTGTTAATTTTATCTTTTTTAATTTATACTATCAGTCAAACTAGCTTCCTTACTTGGTTAAGTTGACTGGCACTGATTTCGAATAATTAATCTCTCAATTCTGCCACTTTTTGTTTGTTCAACACCCGAATGATTTCAATTTAATTCGAGGTACCTCGAATGATTTTCATAATCTGTAATTGCTGGGTTTGTAATCTTGATACTGTATTCAAAGATCCCTGCGCGGTTTTAATTCACACTATTTGACCCGTGATCTATCTTATTTTCCAGAAAAAAATAAAATTCGATTTTATTAAAAATTGTTTTTTTAAATTTATTATACTAAATGAATATTAACAAATTGCAATAAATATCTGGTACTATTTTTCTCTTAAATTAAGAGAAAAGTTTTACTTAAAAATAAAATGTTAATGTATTTGTTGAATGGTCGGTAACTTGTTGTTTGGTTGATAAACAAGAAGAATAGGGTCTACAGTAAATAAATTGCATAAAACCTTGTTAGATGATTATTAACGCATTAATCAACTTTTCGAAACGCCAGATTGATTGGTCAGTTGGTCAGTGTTTAACTACATTTTATCCAACGGACTTTAAGAGATGAGATGGTATTTTCAATCAATCAATGAGTGATTGAATCACCAAGGAAATACAATTCTTATTTCACTAAACATTTAATATTGAAAAATTAAAAACAATATATTTCTTTATCTTTATTGTCTCTGAAGTAACATTATGTGTAAAATACAAATTAGAAAGCGTATATCTAATATTACAAACATATAATAATTAATAGTAATGATTAAAGATGAAAAAAAAAAATGATGATGACCCCTAAATACATACAGTAGTTCTTAACAAATAACAAAATCTAAATTCAAAAATATTACATACAATTATGAAAAAAAATGATTTAACATTATTTTAAAATCTAAATACATAATAATATAAATTATGTACCATCTTAACAAAAAAGTCAAATTTTTAAATTATGTTTTAAAAAGGCAATTATAAAAAAAATGAACATTATATTACCTATCAGAATTAACAATTTTTTTGCCATTTCGAAATCGATTTAAATTAAATGATGCTGAGATGGATTAGTTTTTAGTATAAAAGAATCCGTTTTTCAACTGCCTTACGACATATTGGACATTCTGACATACGATCGCCGCACATTTGGCACGTTCCATGACCGCATAGGAATATCATATTCTTTAAACGATCCAAGCAAACAGGACACATTGTCTGAAAGGACAAGAAAATATTGATTAAATAATGGACATAACCGAACTAATATTGGTTTTATTAATAGTTTTATCTATTGTTGTAACATAAACTATAATTATGTTACGTTATGTTATGTTATGTTATGGAGGTATTGTAATCATACCAATTTTGACTTGTCGAGATTTTTACAGATAAGCACAAATTCGATCTTTTGCAACATAAATAATCTGTTTTTAGCATGATGTTGGCCCGTCTGTGGATACGTGTAGAGCAAATTCGGTTAAATACATTTTTAAGAAATTTTATATTTAAGCTTTAGACTTAAATTTGATTATCTTTTGGTACAGATACGTTTACCGAAATTGGTAGTTTACTAATGTTTCTGTGTATTACGAATATTTCACTACTGAGAAATTTTATGGTAAAACTATTTAACAAAAATTGCTATACAATTTGTAACTACCAATTTTTATTGAGTCATTTTTTTTTATACGACGATGCATTTTTGCGATATTTTTTCAATATACATGCAGGGTGATTTATGACGTCGGGGAAAAACTACACCGGATGATTCCTATGAGTAGTTTAAATAAAAAACTTCAAATAAACATATGTCCGAAAATGCTTTCTAACGGAACTGTAGCAGTTAGAAGTTTATTACATGTGACATCAATCGCGTTCGCCATATTTATTTTATCAGGAAAAAAACAAACAAGTCATAGACTTGTGAATAATTGTAAAATTACTGATTGATTTTCTAACATTTTGTTTAAACACTAGTAAACCAATTTACTAGTTTATAAATTTTTGTACACACATAAATAAATATTTAATAAATAATTTACAATAATTAAAAATCGAAGACAATTTTTGTCGGGACCCAGAAGTAAATTGGTTTACTAGTGTTTAAACAAAATGTTAGAATATCAATCAGTAATTTTACAATTATTCAGAAGTTTATGACTTGTTGTTTTCCTTATATAATAAATAAGGCTAACGCGATTGATGTTACATGTAATAAACTTCTAACGGCTACAGTTCCGTTAGAAAGCATTTTCGGGCATATGTTTATTTGTAGTTTCTTATTTAGACTACTCATAGGAATCATCCTGTGTAGTTTTTCCCCGACGTCTTAAATCACCTTGTATATATGCAAATTTAAAATATACTCTATATATTTCACTATAAACTTTAAAATAAATTAGTCCGTGTACGCCTTATGGAAAAATACATTTGATATTTCAGTAGTGTTATGGCAAAACATGTTATCTGACATTTTTGTGATTTTACAGGAGAAGCAAAAACATTTTTGTATTTATAATCGTGAATGTAGATTAGCATGTACAAAAGTAATTTTTAACAACTAAACCCTTTGACCAACTTAAAGTATACTTTATTTATGGCCATTTAATGCCAAAAAGTGCATTAAAAAAAAGCAGATTGCATGTTTTGCAATTACACTACTGATTTCTTTCAGATATTTAATTATTGAAAATTTATTTTGATAAAATATTATATTTTTGATACATTTGACATGTATAAAATAAAATAAAGTTAAAGTGATCTCTTCAAAATAATGAATAATTTGAAATGTAAGTAAGAAAAAAATATTTTTAATTATAAGATCTTCTAAAAAGAATTGTATACAAACATGTAAACAGATTGTCATTAAATCTACTTTCTTGGATACCAAACTTATCATGTAAATGCTGTATACCTGCTCTTTAATATCCTGCAATTGTTGCTGCAATTTCTGTATATCGTTATTAGTATCCCTGCATCCATTGTTCATCATTGGTCCTTGCGGCAATCCGGTGGTATTATCCGGTCCTGTGGCCGGAACAGCTACCTCTTCTTCTGGATCGGCGGTCACTTCTGAGATGGCCCCGATGCCGCCGCTGCACACGCTAATCGGCACCATTTGATCGATTTGAGCGCGACATTGCACACATTTCTTCATCAATTGTGAGCATGTCTTACATGCGCACATATGACCACATGGCTTGAACAGAACCGACGATTTTTTGTCGGAGCAAACGAGACATTCTTCGATCTAAAATAGAAGAGGAATAGGATTCAGTTTACTTTATTAAGTTCTAGGATCTACAAATCTGAGTGATATTGTGGTTAATTACGGAATTAAACTATCAACTGAATAATCAGTTAACAACATAATCACAATGACTTGTACTACAAATTCTATTTTAAAAACAGTTTTAACTAATATCGAACCAATTCTAAGACAATGCAACTTTCATAAGAGCAGAACCAAACAATTGAATTAAAATACCTAAAACCGAGCTCGCAGTGCTAGCCATTGTATTTAACGTTTTTTAAAACTGCCCTTAGATATGTTCCAAAAACAATTTCAAGTTTCTTGTAAATTTAGTTAATCCTTACAAATTTCATTGTGAACACATTATTTCAAAACAAAGCATACCTTAACTCTTTGCGTAATTGTATCCCTGCAGACGAGGCACTTCTTGACGAGTGGCGCACATGTCGAACAACAAACCACATGACAGCACGGCTTAAATAGCATATCGCGCTTCAGATCGGAGCAAACAAGGCATTCGTCCAGTCCAGTACTGGTACCGCCTTCATTACTCGTTGAAGACATTTCCATCTCGTCCGATTCTTTGTCTTTGTGGCATTTGTCCAGTGTCTTACACAGGTTGGGATCGGGACAGAGGTCGAGCGGTGTTTGTCCCTTCTTGTTCTTGATGGTGAGATCGGCACCGTTCGCTGCGAGGAAGCATGCAATACTCGCCGAAGATTTCTTATCCGCTCCTTGGCTGCCGAGACCCATTAGGAGTTTACCGACATCTTGCACATCTTGGAGTTGACGAAGTTGGGATAATGTGTGATGGCGTAGAGCTTCGTGCAGGGGAGTATCACCATCTTTGTCGGCGATGTTAAGGTTGGCGCCTTCGCGGACTAGGAGCTGAAAATATTAGAATTTGTGATAATATATATCTGATAATTATGATTCTGTTAATTATATAATCAATACCTAAAATAATATGAATCTTTGTTATTGTTAGTAAATAGGAATGCTTGGTGTAGAATGATTACTGGTTGAATGGGATAAAAGTTTGGGCCATATTTTATGCATATATGACGTGACTGTAGTGTGCATGTATCTAAAAATAATACTTTTTCACTAAGTAATAAACTTGTAATTTTGAGTGTAATTTTTATGCATAAGTTTGTTTATTGCGAAACAATTTAAAAGGATAAATTAAGAGTTAAATTGTCTATTATTTTTAACATAACTATTTTGAAAGTTTGTAAATCTTTAAATAAATTTTGAGCGCAAAAGGTATTCTGCTTATATATCGATAATTTTATTAAAATCTAAATACTGCACGTTAAAGTTCTGTATTATTTTATTAAAAAATTCGACGTACCTATTTGTGTTTATTTTCCTGGTGATGATTCATGTATAATGAATCGAAATATTAAATATCTAATAAAATAATACAGAACTTTAACATAGCATTTTAATTCTAATATAATGAGTTCTGAAAGTTTTCTTTACGATGATAATTTTATTGTTCAAAATAGCAATATGGTTTTTCTTGCATTAAAAATACTTATTTTAGAAGATCAGAATAAAATCGAAATAAAAAAATTCGATTATAATGGGCAAGTTTATTATTTATTTATTTATACAAACCGTAATTTGAGTTGAGAAATACTTACTCGAACAATTTGCGTATGTTGTCTTTCAACAGCAAGATGTAGAGCCGTTTGTAAGTTAACATTCTGCAAGTCCATGTTAGCGTGTCCCGAATGTACGAGCAGTTGGGCGACTTCAACATGGTTATTTAAAGCGGCAAGATGTAGTGCCGTGTATCCATCATCTTTCTTTTCGTCTACAATCCATGGACGGGGCAGTTTGGCCAGTAGAATTTTCATTGCACTGCAACAACACAACACTTACTTTTTTTGTTTCTTTTCTTTTCAAAATTACATATGTTTACAGAAATTTTATTCAATTTTTCTTTTTAAATATAAGAATATACAATATACACATGTAGATTATTGATTGTATTAAAAAATAATAAGGTTTTATTATGTAAAAATAAAAAAAAATCACTACGTATAAATTAAATTTGCAATTTTTTTTTATAGATAGTTCATGTATTTATAATACATAATAGTATAAAAAATATATAATATTATGTCACCAAATTTGATGGAGGTATTCCGATATGCTCAATTGAAGTATTGGCAATAAGATGCCACTTCCAGTTTAACAGAAAGTCGACTCTAACTTTCTTATTTTAAATAGAATATCTCATTTTTTATTTTATTATTGAATTCAAGAGTAAATTTTACATATACATTAATAACATTTTACTGTAGTTCAACTGTTTTTGATGTATTTAAATTTTTTTCATATTTTTTGTTTGAAATGGGCATTTATCAAAATCCGTATCTCAAGAATGCAATCAAATATTTGCAACTTGTAAATGGGGTCTTATTAAGAAAACTTTGGGTTAGCTTTTCATAAAAAAAGTAGATTAAAATTGTTTAAAAATGTGCCTAGAATATTGCTGTAAACTTGAAGTTCAAAAAACATTAAAATCTATTTTTTTAAAATAGAAACCCCGTTTTTTACTACTTTAATGAATTTTACGTTAAAGAATAGTATTAGTTTATGTAACATGTTCTATGTTGAAAGTTGTTAGATTTTTAGTAAAGTAGTAAAATATGTAATTTAGATACTGTTTTCATTTTCTCTTAATTGATAATAAATATTTTCGAATATTAAATTTTTTTAATATTTAATATGAAATTC
The DNA here is from genome assembly GCA_963966155.1 of Clivina fossor. Taxonomy (NCBI): domain Eukaryota; kingdom Metazoa; phylum Arthropoda; class Insecta; order Coleoptera; family Carabidae; genus Clivina; species Clivina fossor. The sequence goes on along the minus strand of OZ014551.1, from coordinate 25,359,476 downwards.
TAATTAAAAAAAATATATATTTTAAATTATGGTCAATTTTGCAATATAATAATTATTATAAAAATTCCAAGTAAAATGAATTTACTTGAACTGCACATGGAAATCTTAATAAATACAATTAATTTGTATTCGTATATGTTCAACTTTTGAGAGATTTTCTAACAATCTAATTCCATGAATACTGAATTTACCGTACAATAAATTCATTTTTCAATACAGACACTTAACAGAGACAAAATATTTATATCTCCTACTGTCAGTGACAGTTTGAAACACATTAAAAAATAAGATCGCCATGTTTCACTAGTGTAATAAAATCACAAACAGGAACGTATAGAAACATAAAATTCGCGCAGTTTATTTTTGCTAAAGAAATACTTGCATTCCACACTTTTACACTGATTCCCTTCTTCTTTTTGTTTTTTCTAACTTCCACGAGTGTAGAATCACGGCTAAAATCAAATATATATATATATATATATATATATATATATATATATATATATATATATATATATATATATATCTTTCGGAATGTTTTTACTGTTTTTACATCGTCCAAAACAGAAGACAGTCATAGTAAAGCATAGAGATGCAGAACCAGAGTTCGTAACTTTATATTTTCTTAATATATAAAATGGAATGTGTTTTTGTCTGTCTATATGTTCGCGATAAACTCAAAAACTACTGTACTGATTTTATAGCGGGTTTCACCATCATTAGAGCAACTATTCCCGATGCTTTTAGGCTATATTTTATTTTGATATTGATTATAATTACAAAATAATAAATAAAAATGTAGAAAAGAAGACTGATATGATATAAATAAAATGGCAAACTTTGTCATTGTTAGTATGGTATGGTAATTAGAAAATGATTATAAAAATATTATATTTTAAAATGCCATATGTAAAATGTCAAGTGATCATTTTTAATGTGTTTGTTAAAATTTTCTATTTTTTAAAATTCGAATTTCAAACCGTTTTTTCTTTAATTCGGTTTTCGTATACAATTAAAATATTTTGGTTATGTTCTGTTTTTTCTTTTCATTCAAAAATAACGTTTTCTTTTCGGTTTTTGTTTCGGTTCTGATTGGTTAAGCTAATTTTTACAATTTTTTTGATACAAATAGGTATATCTATAAAAGATAAATTTTAAAATAAGCCAGTAAACAAAATTGCTTATAATTATTTCAAAATGTCTTGTCCATATCATCTATCCAACTTTTTCTGTAATTTAACAATTTTAATCGTATAATGTGCGTGTACTGCGTTATTTATATTTTTTTATTTACATGCATTTATTCGCTAACGATATTCGTTTTAGAACTCATCTATAAAAGATGACGTATTTCGTCCGGTGAATCAAATTATAAAACAAAAATTATTTTTTTCAAAAATGTTTAAATTTTTATCGGAAAATTAATAATTTTAACTTAAATATACATCGAAATCAAACTTAAAAGATTTTCAATAATCATAGCGACTCTATCTTCTTAAGCTTTATGGATGATGGAACAGACATATAGAGACGACGGAAAATCTCGTGTTAGCGAGATGTGGGGGTGAGATGCTACTAAAAACTCTAGAATCGTACAACAATCACACTCATACCGCACCTCATAATTTATATAAACAGGCGAAATTGTCACTAGAATGGGCCTTTATATCACCATTATATTGTCTGTGGTAGAGATAAGCAACGGACCGGTTGCTAAGGCAACCACGGCATGGCAATAATGATGTTTCTACTACTCTGTGTGAAACAAGGACAAAATATTACTAGACGGAACATACCTCACCTTTTAACATACAATATTTTGATACTGTAATAGTCCAGTCAATATAGGAAAAATAGAGGAACTAAAAATACTAGTTCCAATTTTTTCAGGAATGTGTAGGGGGGGGTCCCCTAAACAAGAGAAAATAAAGTCCCTCCAAATCCCGGTGCCGCTGGGGGGCGGGGGGGGCTTTAAAGGTTCCATTTTTCAGTTTTTCGTTTATAACTCAAAAACGGTGCGTTACAGTAAATAAGTTCTTCAGTACAAAATGAAAGCTTATTAAATTTGCTACAAGTTTGGTTATATACATTTTTACGAAAAACTGGACCGTTTTCGTGCTACCGGCTCCGGAAAAGTGTTAATTTTCAAAAAAATTGTTTTTCACTCATGTTTTTCGTATATTTTTGTCTTCTAATTCCTCACTCGTTTATTATAGGGCAAAATTGTTACAAAAAAACTTCTACAGCATTAAATTCCCTACAAGAATATATATCACATGTTAATTTATATTGAACACGTCGCAACTTACAGAACTTTTAAGATTTCAACAAAAAAATCTTGAATTCAATTTTATTGTACAATGTTGAGATTGACACAAGTAAAATGTAATTATTATCATATTATATATATATATATATATATATATATATATATTATGTATGTATATATATATATATATATATATATATATATTATGTATGTATATATATATATATATATATTATGTATGTATATATATATATATATATATATATATTATGTATGTATATATATATATATATATATATATATATATATATATATACTGTTTTAAAAGGGGTGTGGTACTGGTAAATAAAAGCGCTAAAACCTAATTCAAAAGAATTCAATTTTATTGTACACAAAAATGTTGTAATTTACACAAGTAAAATGTAATTATTATCATATATATATATATATATATATATATATATATATATATATATATATATATATATATATATATATATATATATATATCTGTACCTGAGAGGTAAACAGTCGTAACTACATTTTTCTCATTTTTATACAGCAGACGCGAAAAACGAAAAATTAGATAGTTTTTGGATGTTTATGTCGACATAAGTTAACTAACAATACTATAAGCACTTCTTATAGTATTGTTAGTTAACTTATGCCGACATAAACATCAAAAAATTATCTAATTTTTCGTTTTTCGCGTCTACTGTATCAAAATGACAAAAATGGAGTTACGTTTACTGTTTACCTCTCAGCAGAGGCGTAGCAAGACCTTTGTGGGCCGGTGTGCCACTGATTTTAAGGGGCCCCTCTCTACTCCTTGTATTGTTTAAAATTTTAATGTTTTTTTGGCTCATTTTAAGTTCTAAATATCATTTTAATTTTTTAAATTTGTGTCTGTTTGTGCCTTATTCGAAAAAAATTTCAAATAAAAGTTGTTTTATTTTTATGATAATCAAAATTAATTAAAATTATTTTTTGTTAAAAAGCAATCTGTATTTTCAAAATTAATAAATTAAAGTGAAATGCCTAAAGAAACAACTTGCCAGGAAATATATAAGTATGTATGTACCTAATAATGTTGGCTTAACCATAGACAAGGAATGTGTGAAGATTTTCGATTTAATAGTTCAGAAGATAATTTTAGGATAAACGTTTTCAACGCTACGTTAGATATTATAATTGCACAATTAAAAGATAGATTTTCAAATATACTGACGATTTAACCGCAGATTTTAAGACACAGATATTATATTTTAGGAAAACCTTTAAAAAACAGTTACAAAATATTAATTCGGTATTTGAATTAGAAGAATTAATATTTACAGAATATTCTATTCTAAGTTCGGCATTTCCGAAACTTTGTACCGCTCTTATTTTATTCTTAACATTCCCCGTATCAACTTCTAGCGCCAAAAGAACATTTTCAAAGTTAAAACTTATTAAAACATATTTAAGAAACTCTATGGGGGAAAACGTAAATTAAATTTAAGTGAAATAATTAGCATTTTTGCTCCAATGAAAGCAAGAAAAGTTAAGTTTAGTTAAAGTTAATGAACTATGTTTGTAAACCTAAACTTTAAATTTGATTTGTACTGTATGTTTTTATATTTGTAAACTTAAGGGGGCATAGTAATTTTTTATGATCAAAAAATCGATTTTTTTTTATTTAATATTATTAAAGAGTAATGTCTAAAGAATCGTTTTCACGAAACGAATCCTTTTTTTTTAAATTTTGATTTGTTATATTTTTTTACGTTAAAGAAGTCAAAAAAAGGGCAAAAAATTGACCTCTTTTTTTGCAAGCCCGCCATTTTGCGAAAAAAAAAACAATTTTCAAAAAAGATCGGTCAAACGATGGGGAATATATTCAACTTTAATAATCCGAAACGATTTTTGTTTCCGATAACCCAGTCCCGAGATATCTATGGAACCGTGGACCTCGGCACTTCAGCTTTCGGGGGAGGGGGTGAAAAAATTCTGACGTATTTTTCAATAAAGGATCTACATTATACAAAAAGTTTCAATGCTTTACGTCTTCCCGTTATTGAGAAAAAAATAATGAAAGTGGACTACTTTTTCATTGAAAAAATCTATAAAAATATATTTAACTTACTATAATAAATTAATTTATATAATAAATGTATTTAATCCTATGAATGGTATTAATGAAAATAAGGCCCCATTGGGCATTTTGGCTCGTGGGCCCCTCTCGCTCATGGGCCCGTGTGCATCGCACTCCTTGCACCCCCGGTTGCTACGCCCCTGCCTCTCAGGTACAGATATATATATATTTTAAACAGACTAGTCTTTTGTGAACATATAATAATTATATAATATCATTAACACATATACAGAAGATTAGTCTGTTTGAATGATCTCGTCGTCGATATCCTCATCGATATTCTCGTCGATGTCTTCCTCAAGGACCTTTGCCTGGTTTAATGAAACGGATATTCACGTTTGATGGCGTCAGAGCCACTAGCAGGATGAGAAGATCTATGTCTTCACCAATAACTGCTACTTCGTAGAAAAATGAAACTTGCCTATTCTCAAATAGGGAATGAACCAATTAAAGTTTAGGGGTTTAGGAGGAGATGCTGGAGAAACATATATACATTTGACAATTAGGGAGATTAATTTCCTAAATGATTTTCCATGTTTCATACATACATAACCAAATTATTAATTTTGACAGATTGCTGACAGTTTAAAATAATTAAATGCACATGTGCCTAGCTAGATTTTTCTTTACAGTCAATATGTATCGTGGAATACATATAAATTTCATCCATTTTATTCTGCAAAGCAAAACTGTACAGAAACGCTTTACAGATCTTCTGTACAGAAAAACTTTATCGTGCATTATAGGCTTAATAGCAAAATGTAATATCAGTGAAAAAAAATTGGTAATAATTTACTTACAGAAATTAGTATGATTTATAGTATAGTATGATATATAGTATATGATATATAGTATATATATATATATATATATATATATATATATATATAAATATAGGTAATAAATAGAGGAGCATCGACACACCACAGACAGACACGCTAAAGACTAAACATTTCATATGATACGTATTCTGTCCGACCGCCCTCAAATTAACATTTGTAACTGTTAAATTTGGTGGTTGGTAACAATTATTTAGTGAAACTGCGATAAAATATGATAAAAAATCATATTATGTTTTTGACATACCGTTATTTTGTATTGCTTTTTACTGTAATTTAGAACATGATAATTAGAAGCTGTTCGGACTGTACGGAATTTGATGCTGCACAAGTTTTATTGTGACGATTTTTCCCTAAAATAATATTATATTATATAATTATTATATGTTCACAAAAGATTAGTCTGTTTGAAATATAAATATATATATATATATATATATATATATATATATATATATATATATATATTTGTAAAATTTATTAACGGGATTACGGTATGTCAGGAAAGTCATATTGTCATATTATCACGGTAGCAACTCATATTTTACTATATATATATATATATATATATATATATATATATATTTATATATATATATATATATTTATATATATATATAATATGATAATAATTACATTTTACTTGTGTCAATTTCAACATTGTACAATAAAATTGAATTCAAGATTTTTTTGTTGAAATCTTAAAAGTTCTGTAAGTTGAGACTTGTTCAATATAAATTAACATATAATATATATTCTTGTAGGAAATTTAATGTTGTAGAAGTTTTTTTGTAACAATTTTGCCCTAAAATAAACGAGTGAGGATTTAGAAGACAAAAATATACAAAAAACATGAGTAAAAAACAATTTTTTTTAAAATTAACACTTTTCCGGAGCCGGTAGCACAAAAACGGTCCAGTTTTTCGTAAAAATGTATATAATCAAACTTGTAGCAAATTTAATAAGCTTTCATTTTGTACTGAAAAACTTTTTTACTGCAACGCACCGTTTTCGTGTTATAAGCGAAAAACTGAAAAATGGAACCTTTAAAGCCCCCCCCGCCCCCCAGCGGCACCGGAATTTGGAGGGACTTTATTTTCTCTTGTTCAGGGGACCCCCCCCTACACATTCCTGAAAAAATTGGAACTAGTATTTTTAGTTCCTCTATTTGCTAATTTTTGGTCTAGATTGACTGGACTATAAGCCAGAAAGAGAAACTAGAAGTAGATATATTATTAACATTGCTTCTAATATTGGTCACTAAATACTTTGATTGTCTTATTATTGGTCATTAGATGACACTAGCACTAAACAAATTTGCTGCCAATAGTTAATTTCATGTCAATTTAAAATTTTAAGTTTGTATATTTGACATTCTTTTTACTGTCTTTACGAAAATTAAATAAACTGTTGTTTTGTGTTCTAATTATTTTATTTATAATATAAAATCTGTTTTATACAAGTAAGTATTTTATCCTTTAACCGTTTGAATGAAACGGGTTTTTGCTGTTTCCCCGTTCAAAAGTGCCAAGGAGCGCTTTTGCGCTTGAATTATTTCCTATTCTACATTATTTAGTTAATTATATTATTATAGTAATTTATAAGAATAAAAAGTTTATACCTACAAAGTGTAATATTACTCCAATTTTATTTTTACTTAAAACGGAACGGCAGCCGTATAGTCGGGCATCGACAGAAACCGGGCTTGCTAGAGCGTTGGCAAATTTCGAGCGTAACAGAAAAGCGCAAAATTGCTGCTTGGCACTCAAACGGTTAATGATGCTGGTTCGGTAGATTACCACAGTAAGTAATGTGTAATTTAAAGATAATATTACTTTCGTTTATTACCTGAAATATTTTCAGTTTAAAAATCGCGTCACAACTATTAAATTGTAAATATATCTAACTATTTCTTAAGCGACAAAGTGACAAATCTATGTAAACTTATAATTTTTTCAAAATATTTATATGCTTAACATATAATTTTTATTTGTTATACATTAATATAAATTTTACTAATTTTATATTTACTTATATAAGCATGGTACATATTTGGTATCAAAAGAAACATTCTGTTACAGTTACGGTAACATTACGGTAATAGTACAAATTACCAAACATAAATTTCCGCTAATTTAAACATCATTATTTAAATATCAATTTATATTTTCATAATCCTAGTCTAATCTAATAACAAATAGCCATCTAGTGATTAATATTAGAAGCAGTGATAATATAATATACCTAATAGCGGCAAAAATATATGTGTCTCTAGCAGGACTTCGAACTACTATATTTTTCGTTCCAGTTCAATTAAAAAAATATATATCAATTCGGTTCCGGTTTTCGTTCCGGCAAAAATGACGGTTTTTTCGGTTTTCGGTTTAGTTCCGAGTGATTAATTTTAAATTTTTTTAAATGTTTTTATTGCATTAAAACTTATTTTCTACCATAATTTAGAACATTTTACTCCTACTTTTATAATAAGTATATAAATATAAATTGATACAATAATATAATATGAATAATAACAATAATTGTTAATTAATTAAAGTTATAATAAATAGAAGTATATAATATATTATAATAATATGTATAATTTATTATTCGATACTTTTTTGTATACAGGATTTTTATATATTTATAACTAGCTGGCCCGGCAGACGTTGTCTTGCCTTTATTTTAATGTGAATAAAAATATTAAATTTTTTATGATTTTTTTTTTGTATTACAAAAAAAATCAATTGCAATTTTCATGTTATAATTATTTTCAATTTATTTGGAATCATTTTCTTTCACACTTTCCAATATTTTTCCTGGGGGCCCAGAAACCTTCGCGGGAGTGTACTCAACAACTTTCCAAAAGTTTCATGGCGATTGTATGAATGGTGTAGTAATGCATAAAAATTACCTCTAATTTTTAAAATATTTTCCAATACATTTGCATTTAAACTATTTAAAAATTATTAAAAGCAAAGTTATTATAAAAAAATACACTTTCCTCAAAGTGAGCTCTAGTTTCATTTTCAATTTCAATAACTGAGTATTCATTCAAGAAAAACAAACCAAATACACTTCGACTACGCTACGAGATCTCCCGAAAATGAAAAGAAAAAATGGCAACTGACGTGGAAAGTAAGATTGTATTAACGCGCGTATTTCAACATGTATCGATATAATAAACCGATATTATTTTTCTGTTCAATTCCGGGTTTTCGTTCCAGCAAAAATTACGGTTTTTTTCGGTTTTCGGTTCACTTCCGGTTCGAAGCCCTGGGTCTCAGTTACTATTTCTGACGTACAGTATCAAAACAATGCATCCTATGTTTCGTCTAGTTAGAATTCGTCGATGGTGGGAAAGCAGAGAAAAAAACTATTTGCTGTTTGTCCCGGTCCTGGCTTATGTGTGTTTTGCAAATATTTTGCACATACATATAAAACGTATTCGTTGCTGTGATTGCCGTCGTAAATAAAGATGTGATGTGGTGCTATTGTTTTTCGTTTTGTTTGGCGTAGTTAGACGGCAGCCAGTTGTTTTCCCAACAACCCAGAAAAATATGTATATAAATTAAAAAGCGAATGAAAAAAAAAATTGTTTTCAAATAATCGGCTTTAGATTTTTATTGGCGCTGTTTTTATTGACAAATTCGTGAAAATGGGATCATCATAAATATAAATTTTTATCGAAATGATATAATAAAATCAATATTTTCATTTGTAGATTTTTAAAGTCGTTAAGTTTATACTTTTAGTGAGAACTGTCAAATTTATTTTTTAATATTTGTTTTTTATTGATTTTATTCACTAGATATAGAAGAATTTTAGGTGTATTACGAGTAAGGGAGTAATGACAGATTATTAATTAAGTACGTAATACATTTGCTTTCAATAAAAATATACTAATAGTATACTTATACATCCATAGTTTATTAGATTTTTCAATTTGTTTGAGAAAAATATGCTTGTAATCATCTTTTTGATGTTCTTAATCATCCTTATAATACTTTGTGATGTTGGTAATCATTATTTAAAATTATTTTTACAATATTTTTATAAATTATTTTTGTATTATTTCGAAATCATTTTCCTCCAAACAACCCTATCCAGACAAGCAACTCTAGCTTCATCCGTACATTCATAATTCCTCTTATACATGCTCTTCTATTTCTACTACTTGGAAACTTTTGCTAACGCAAAACACACTCAATTATACCACTTCAACTACTCATCGGACGTCAACGCAAACATATAACTAGTGATATTGAATTTAATATATAAATTCTTTTTAATCTCATGTACATTGAATATACCTTGTAGGTCAATTTCGAGAGAAACCTATAGTGCCATTTAATCCGTGTTGTCATCTCATTGGGAAATACCTCAAATCTACCACATTATTTTTCATTATTTTTCTGTTCATTAAACGTTACTGCAGCGATCACCAATATTTTCAATAAGTAAATATAAAAAACTGCAATATAACCATAACCAACAAATTTCGTTAAATAAAAATAAATCCAGCCCTGCGTATTTAAGTTTACGGGGGCCTTTAGCCATGACCCCCACACTCATGAACCCAACACAACTCATCATGAATGGCCAATTGCCGCATACAACATACTTGTGTGCGTATGCACACACATATGCGACAATATTCACTCGCTCGCGTGCATGCATGTATGTGTGTAGAGTGGCTTCTCTGTATGTTGACATTCACCAGCGAGTGTCAGACAGACTGAACTAAATAGCACTTTAGTTATTATTCTTCCGAACACTCTATATGGGCACCGAATGAAAAAAATACTCTAGTTAGGCACTCACAATCAGTTTGCAACGAGAGATCGCTTTTATAAATATGCGTGACAATCTATTCAATATCCGCGACCAACTTCAAGTATTTTGTGTGTAAATTATTCGACTCGGTTTAACTATCACAGCATTCATTGTTCAAGTGATATCTATATTGTGACATGTTTTTGGATTGACTCTTAACACGTTGGTTACATGTAAGTTTTTTCTTTTTGTATTTGATTTCATGTTTTCATGTCTAAAATAGGACTTCATCTACAAAATGTTTGTCTATTTACAGTCAATTATTTAATTATATTTATATAAATATTTACGTAAGTTGGAATTCTGCGCATTTTCTATAATACATTTTCTGAAGAGGGCTACAATAAAAGCCGAAAATTCAAAGAATATTTTAATAAATCTAATTGACCCAAGAATCGACTATTAATTTATTTAACCAAAATTTCAAGACAGTCATAAATAATAATTCTAATCCACATTAAGTAAAAATTTATATTTGATATTTTACAAACTATTTACTATGTTTACACGAATTTTTGCGTAGATGTTGAAGAAATTAAAATTTATTTCTATTGCGACCGATTTCATAATAAAACACTTTTAATAAAGGTCAACTCTAAGTTGACAAAAAAATCATCGTTTTATTGACAGCAATAATAATTTTGCCATTGGAAATTTGAGAAATCGACAAAAAGTTGAAAGTTCAAATTGAAAGTTTAAAATCAATGTTTATTTGCCGATTTAAAGTTGACTTAAGTATAGTGTGAAATTGGATGTTATTATTTTCAATTTTTTATTATGACAAGTTTATGAGATATTTATTCAATTTAATTTTCAACTGTAAAAATTTAGTATAATTGAAAATCTTATTTTTCTGTATACGAAAAATTGAAAAAAAAACTTTTTAATTGAAATATATATGTATTCCAAAGCGTCCAAAGCTGACTAATTTACTTATTACTTTTCTTATTATTTTAATTGTTCTTATCAAACCCAGACCAGACAAATGACACATCATATTTAAACAGAAACACAAAGTATGCAGTTACGCTTAAATTTTGACCTCTCATATAGTTTTTTAAAAAATAACAATTACTCTCAAATTAATAGTAGCAATAAATTGAAACCAATATCTTATATAAGTTTCAATATCTATAACAGTTTTGATTTGAAAAGATTTAGAAAATAAACAAACCGATTTAAATGTTGTACTTTTCATGTCGAACAATGTTTTAAAAATAATTTAATATATCGGTAAAAATAAATATGTATTTGTTATAAGAATAGTGCTGTAATAAATACACAAAAAATTAATTATACTGTGGACAGTTAAAACTATTATAAAAATATATTACGTATAATGTGGTGTACATTAAGTGGGAAAGAAGTTAATAAACTGAAATTTAAAATTAATTGTTCCTTTTAATTATTACGAGGTTGGGCATTTGTCAGCTAGTATATATGATTAATAAAACAACGCTAGTATATTATAGAAAAATGTTAAATAATTAATGGAACATGCAGTTATGTGGGTTTTACGTGCTATAGATTTTATTTTATAAATGAAAGCAAATGTTCAAACATTCAAAATAGTAATTTATAAGTGCATAAAATAGAAGTGAATAAGTGAAAAAAAGACACTTTATATATAAGTTTCATATATTTTTTCTTTAACTTAAATTAGAATTAATTTACATCAACACAAATTAAAAATTTTACATTTCTAACATCAAGATCGCGAGATAATTGTATTCAATGCACTCTTTCAGTGCCATGTATTTATATAATAGCCAGAATTACTTTTTTTACAATTTTACGCTAAAAAATAGTGAAATAAAATAGTTTTCTTTTTCTAGAACCTTAAATTTCAATCAAATATAATGTTAAATGACAATAAATACATTTTGAAAATCGCACTAAATAAATTAATAAAATTTGTTAATCAGGTAAAAAGTTTATTAGTAACTAATTTATTTCCAAGCACATTTATTGTTTTCTTTAATAAAGGTATGTGCATTCACTAGTAGCAGTTTTACTAACAAAACATATAATAAAAACAAAACATTGTCAATAAATGCCAATTACAGCAAATCAATCTATATTTTCACAAAAGCAGAAAAAAAAAATTGTTAAAATTAGTTACAGTATAGGAGATAAAACAGTAATATATAATCTGGTTATATAGATAGGTTCAAATTTAACGCTATTGAAGCAAAACATATCTGTTTGTGGTTAATTTTTGTCGTAGTACCATTTATCCACAATTTGCGGTTGCTTATGGCGACATACGTCATTTATCAAAACGGCTTATCGCTGGCCGAGGCAATAATAATTCGTACAGGTTAATTTTGTTTTATTTCTTTAGGCAAATGTATGTAACCCCCCCCCACCCCCACCCCCGTATGTATGCCGTAACTTACGCCAACACCACCCACAAAAGCGTAGAAATATTTTCGGATGATACATTGTTAACCGAGCATGTTGCGGATAAAACAATGCATTCACAATATTTGATTTGTGTTGGTCATATTGTTTATGTATTGTAGAATCAATTGACATGAATCAGTTATAATGTAACAACAGATTTATGCCAAAATGCTTTTCTATTATTCCGTAGAGCAGCACAGCGTATAGGTTATGTAGAATCCGAACATGCAATGAACTATGCGAATTATGTTTGTATAGATGCATATGTGTGTAATATATTTATGTACGAATGTTTTATGCATTAGTTTCAATAATTCATTTAACTGATAACTCACGGTTTGCGATATTTTATTTACACAAGTTTTTTTAAAATACACGATATATTATTTATAATTAGAACTAGGTAAGCATAAATTAATTAGATAAGAATTTTAATTAGAAATTAATTTTTTATGAGGATTTTTAATTAAACCTTTTAAAAAATATGTAAAAGGTTTAGGATTTAAGTCTTTTATACATATAAGACGAATTGGAATTGTCGCATTATATATGTATGTTTAATTTACATTGGACAAAGACTTAATTCGCATGGACAGGAATTAATTTATATAAAAAGTCTAATTAAAGTGACCAGGACAAATTCTAAATATGTCCCTTTTTTTAAATCTTTTTCAGTGAACCCCCCAATTGTTAAAAAAATACTTAACTGAACAATATGCTATCTATGTAGATAGCACTAAGATTGAATTTATGTATTATACATGAGATCTCCAAAACTACAATAGTTACGACTTTGGTTAAATTAGACAAAAGCATGCAAGTAAAAAATATAAGACTATTGAAAATGTATCATGAAAGTGCCTGAATGAATAATGTACAAGTTAAAAATCTTGTTCAAATTTAAATAAAGAAGTTAGAAATCTAAAGCGATAAAGACAAAAAATATATTTTTATTTATATTAAGTGACATGCGCATTTTTTTGAAACAACAAAAGTATCATTAAATTGCTTCATTGATAAGGTAACTTTGTCTAATTTTATTACTAATATTCATCGAAATTTCGTGTGATTAGTTTTGAAACGTTCCAAATTTTTGCTCAATTCTGTATATTATTACGGTCATTTATATAGAAAAATGTAAATGATATTTTTAGTTTCATAGCTTTTGGCAAAATATCTATCACTGTATCTCATAAATTAAAATTATTTCATAGATAGTTAAATATGAATAATTCGATGTAGATAATTATAAATCCAAATGTTATACATCAGTAATGCAGAAGCTAATATATTAAATACGATAAATTACTTTATTAATTTCGAGTTATAATTTTTTAATTGCCTTCTAATTATTTTTAGTGGACTGACGTCACTTTTAACACTATTTAGATGTTTATATTTTTAGATCAGCATGTGGTATATGTCAGAAGTGTGCGTCAGTAATATTAGAAATATTATCTTACAATTCTATAATAGACATTTTATATTTTTCCGTATTTTTATTGCTTTGTCAAAAAATGAAATATTTCTTTTGTTTTTTGTTCGCGGAATTTCATATATCAGCCAAAGTGGATTATTCAATTTTTGATAAATTATGAGAGCCCTTATATTTTAATAAGGTACCTATATATTTTAAAGTGGTATTGTTTTTTTTTTAGTGAAGATATTTTGATGAAAATTGTGACTGGATACATACCGGTTAGTCACAATTAGACAAAACTCTATTAGACACATTATAAATAAATTATTATTGTTTCCTATATAAATTAAATAATTTATGTAAATTAGTGCAAATACAATATAATTCTTTCAAGTAAAATTTGTTGAAAAACCGTTTTTATTTAAATTTAGGCTGTATTATATTAAACATCTGTACAACGGACTCATAAATTAGTAACTACTTAAATATGCGTCTTCATTAAAAAGATCTTAAAAATTTTACATTAACATCTGTTAATTATGTAATATGTATACAGTCAGCATTATAAAAAAATTTACAAAAAAGTCAGTATATTATTATAAATGTTTGTAATAAAATCCATATGTATAAAATTTATAGAAATTTTCAGCAAAAATCAGGTCTGTTTTATAATTTTCATGAGGACAAGATACATTTACATTCTTGCGGTCACTTGAAAATACAGACTCAATTTAAATGTGCAGTAAAATCGTAGTGGAATTGCACAGCTCATAGATATCTCAGTTTTGTCCATTACCTTACAGTTTTTACTCAGTTTAGTGCAAAGTTAAATCGTACCAGACATTCTAATGAATAAAATCAATAAAAAATTTCTAGTCCACGATATATTTTACTATATAAATAAATATTAACTTCAAATTAATAGTATTGCATCGATGTAAATAACAGATGAACGAACACGCTCCGTTTTAACTATAGTTTACGCAGTTAACAAATGTTTCAAAATAAAACTGTTTTAGGTTAAAGTTCTGTATTAATATTTATTTATAATCAACGATTCGACGAACTCGACGTCGATTATAATTAAATATTAATACAAAACTTTAACCTAAGCAATTTAATTTTAATATAATGAGTTCTGAAAGATTTTTTACTACGTTAACAAATCTTTCGGCACTTCAGTTTTCAGTTTTTCACACACTACAATTTCATTGTGCAAATTCGGTTTGCGCAGATAAAACTGTGCAATAAACTCAGCCTTACATGTTATCTTGTATAATTGACAAGTTAAAATTATAAAAAAAGATTTGTTTTGTAATAAAATTAATCTATTTAACATATTTTATCGATGACGTCATATACATTTAATGACGTATTTTTCTAGCAATCTGACATAAATGTGTACATGTATGTGTGTATGTACACACATATGTATAGCCATACAAATACGCGCATATGTTACACATATAAATAGAAATAATACGTTCATCCTCATTTTAAATTGTAATATCACTTAATAAATTTGAATATTTCATTATTCTGTGTGTTATTAACAAGTCTGCTAAATACAAAACATGGTATTTATATACATATGTATCGTATGGTATGTATGGTATTATACATATATAACACGTGAAATATATAACTATGGAATTTGGTTCAAAGTTTTCATAAATTAATTTTAATTTTCCTATATTAATACATTGTTTTTCAAAACTATTAAAAAAAAAATAATAATAGTCGGAGAAGTTGAAAATATATCAGTTGGCAGGGCCGAAATAAGAATTTTAGTGGGCCTTAAAATATGAACAAAATACATGTACACAGGGGCGGATCTAGAAAATATTCAATGCCTTTTTTTTAGGATAAAGGTAAATAATTATTAAGAAGTTTTAAGCCTATAAAAAATTATTATCCCACCTTATATGCATAGCTGTATGCAAGATGCGTTAATAATAATTGTTGTGTGGAATATATATTTGTATGTATTTTGTATTATGTTCTTAGGTCCAAGGGGGGTCCACGGCCCCCATAACCCCCCCCCCGTGGATCCGCCCCTGCATGTACAATACAATTTTATTATTGTCTAAGCATGTGTCTAATTTGTTTAATGGTTAATCCGGTCCTGCATAGTGGCAAGGTGTCTATGGAAGAAGGAAAGACTTGCTTCCATTATTTGTTAAAAATTTGCTAGTGATTTGAAGTTTAAAAGAAGTTTAATATATATGTAATATAATATATGTTAAACAATAGAGTATTACAATTATTTTAATTATAATAAATATTTGTAATATTGTAATAGTAATTTATACAATAAATGTAGATAGTAGTACTATTTTCACAAATAAGAAATCGTGTGACAATTTCATGAGTGAAAAAAGACATTTTATACATAAGTTCCATGCAGTACTTTTTCCACGACTGTTTGCAATTTGAATTAACTTGCACAAACATCAAAATATAAATCTAGGCTTTGACGGTTCTGTACTTGTATTTGCATAACGCCAGAGTGATATTAAGATATTTTTTTCAAAGATATTTTATATATTTTTATAATAGTGCAATAAACTACCTTTTTTAACAGTTATAGAAAAACATGTGTCTATCAATTAATTAATAATAGTGCTTTATTTCCTGAAAGTATCACGTTTCTCGCATTTTAGATCTTGCATTAAATAATTTTTCGTCAAGAAATTCTGAAATTTATTGTTATAAATAAAATAAATAAATACTAAATTACATTATATTTATAGCATTTTAAAAAGTAGAAACCTATTAGAACAGTCCGTATGTTTTATAAGAAAATAATAAAAAAACAAGTAACATTAAAATTAATCATCTATGTACAGAATAAAAAACGCAGAAATATTTCGAGAATTTTTTGTCGATAAAAATGAAGGAATATATCTCAATATCCAAGTAGGAGGCAAGTTAGTAAATCCCTATCAAATTACCACACACACGCGTTGCCAACGTAAAGAAACAAAAACCTATAAAAAACAGTTTGGGAATGATCTCACGACGTGTGGCCCCCTCGCGTTGCCCCACATGAGACGTACATGTGCTTCGTCTATTTTTAACATACAAGTGTACGAACATGCAAAGAGAAAACAGACATTATTATTATATGTATAACGTAATGTCTATTCAGGAATTTCTTGCACTAACAGTTTTCTTTATAATTAGAAATAAACAAATATTTTTATAACACCCCCTCCCCCCCTCAATATGTTTATGGTTTTTATGGAATTATTTTAAAAGTAATTTATATACATATTTAATTTCATATATAATGATGAAATATGTTTCATATATTTTTACATTGAAAATGATAAAAAAATACTATACTCAGAATAAAAATGTGATAAAACTTGATACATTTTAAAATGTCAATCAGACCTCAGACCACTGTACTATAATTGTCTGAAAATAGAATAGGTACATAATTAAAAATGTTGCTCGCATTGATTAAAAATATATAGTATAACGATTTTGATATTTCCTTTATTGGTTCAGTGAACATATATTTATGATGACGTCACATCCTGTCATTGTAGAATCGGTAGTTGAATATTTAACATTATTTATACGATTGTGTTTATCTATATATAATGTATCAGTTTATATACTACTGTTGAACACACACACACCTTTGCATTACCTTTGAACTCTGATCGGATGGTCGATAGTACAACATTTATTCCACACCCTTGAATAATCAAATACAAATCTCTTTTGTTATAATTTGCATAATTTATTATTTCGATATAAATTTAGGGATTTTTATCATTCATTATACAGGGTGTACACTGTAACTGATTACTATTACTATTTTTTATTTAAAAAGATAGAATGTCGGTAAAATTTGACAAAATGCTCTAAAAATTATGTTAATAAAATACATCATATTTGTTTAGAATTTGACCGAATATTTATTATCCGGTTATTCGTTAAACTACTATTCCTCACATCATTAGTTTTTAATATATTTATAGAAAAAAAAATTTGGTTTCTGTGATATAAACTTTGTACAGTCTTATGAAATATTTTTTTTTTTTAATAAAAATTTCTTTTAAATATTCTTCAGATAACAATATCTCAGACGACCATGTTGCATTTGATCAATTTCAACAGGAAAGAAATAAGTTTTTTTGATTTTTTTTAAATTATCCTTTTAAAATTTTTTGTAATGTATTTAATTTTTGATATTATGGAAACATTTTCACACAAAAATAATGTAAAAATATCACTAGGAAAAAAATGTAAAAAATATTTGCTAGTGTTACCAAAAATACTCTAACACTAATATTATTTGATACTATTGTATTAACAGTAGTGGATTAACCAATAGGCAGTACCAGGCCTAGGGCCCCCAGACTGACAGGGGCTCCGACAAAATGATTAAAAAAAATTGATCTTTTTAATAAAAGTAATTAAACAAGGTAGACATTTTATTTATGCATCCAAATAAAATTTTATTTATTTTTGAGACATGTTTTGGACCCATAAATGCAAGTTGCAGGAACTACTTGATATGTTGAGTCTTCTTTGTATCGAATCTGATATTTTAGAGAAAATTGTTTTTGACGGCATCATTGACAAGTTCAGTGAATTGAAATGCAGAAAAAACTTTTTCTGAATCTCATGTTTAATTAGCAGTTGCAAATGTTATTTTAATTATAAATAAATTATATTTAAATATTAGTTGTTGTATTTTTATGTCGAGGGGGGGGGGGGGGGGTGAGCAAAACAGGGGATGGGGGCTCTCGTTCTCAATCGCTTAGAACACCGTCGAGTGTTAATCCATCCGCCAACGTGTATTAATATTGTATTCTAAGTATAAGATTTGTATCAATAGTGTTAATAAACCAATTCCAAAAAAATATTTTTGTTGTGTATTAAAAAAAAAGTTTGAGTATCAGTACCGTATCAACAATCCAAATCATGAGTGTATAAATTAAAAGTACCCACATCAAAACAGAAAAAAAATCGCCTGCAAAAGCCAAACTCCACTGCCAAACATAATTCCCCTCAGTGTGGGTTGAAAAGTAAAATCTTCTTTATTAAAATTTCTTCACGCAAATGCCATGAATATATAGTCAAGTCGGGGGGGTAAAGTAGCAACAACGCCAGATATGCAAATCGTAATCCCAGCGAGTAATAAACGCTCGCGGGATAGGTGCACGAAAGAAAAGCTAAATTGCCCCACTTCTACGCCCATGGTTATACACAGCTGGATAGTGCGTTTGCGCCGCGCCGCGCCGTGACGGAACGGCTACCCTAATAATAGACGCCCGTTTCGCGTCGCGTCACCGCTTAAGTTTGCTGTATGTTTTGGTTATGTAGCGTCATTTACAAAATGCAATATTTTTCCGTTTTTCTCATTTCGGATTAGCAATTGCCTTATTTAAGTTGGAACTATGCTTGACAGTACCGTATTTACGTTATTTTTCCTTCATTATGCTTCGCTTTGGATTTTGCAAGTTTTATGTCTGACGTGAGTATAAATGAAACTTGAGACTTCTTCTATATTGTATATACATGATCTTTCATATATCATGCAGAACAGATTTATTTAAATTAATCATTCCTTTTTATTTTTCAAATATAGTGTGTGACAAAAAGTTCGCTCAATGTGAGAAAAACATTATTAATATATTTATAAAAAAATTAAATTATTGAGAATAATTATTATGGTGCTTGGTAACAGGTTTCTTTCGATACAAACAAATGACAGGACTTTCAGTATATGAAAAATTTAATTATTTCATTTTAACATTATTTGTAAAATGTTATTAAAAAAAGATGTGTGTTATACAATTTTACTCCCATATACCTAACAAATTTTTAGTACGGAATTTAATTTTTAAAAATTTGATCTTATAAATTTTTATTACTATTCAATTTTAAATGCCGTCACAATTTTAACTTCTAATAAATTAATATATTTTTAGAAATTTTATATTTATATCAGACTAATCCAAGAATTGTAAAAATAGATTGCTTTGAAACAAAAGTAACTAATATTAATATGAGTTAAATAATTCCAAGTTGGTGAACTTATGTTGAATTTACAATCAAACTATATTCAATAATTATTTTATTCAATTCAATTTAATTTATTCAAGAATTAAAAAAATAATAATAAATTTTATATAAGAAGCAAATAAAATAATAAAAAAAAAAGGTTGTTAACTCTTAATATGCGATTAGAGAGTATTAAATATACAGGGTAATTCAGAAATATACGGCATCCTGTATATGGCGTGTTCCATTCACCGAAATAAGAAGAAAAGTTCTTATAAACAGGGATCCTTAATATACTTTTTATTTGTTACCACAATACCACATTCTAAAATAAAATAGTTAAGAAAATTTAATTTTTCAACATCCTGTATCTTGATAACGCTGCATATAACGCTGTTTATAAGAACTTTTCCTCTTATTTTGGTGAGAGAAACACGCCATATACAGGATGCCGTTTATTTCTGAATCGCCCTGTTTTTATATTTTATTAATAAATAAAAAATATATAAGTATTTGTAACAGAAAAATATATATGGAAAAGCCAACAAAATGTACCACAAATTTTTAATAAAAATTTACCTTTATTTGTTACAAATATAATACGAGTATGAAGTTTACATAGTAATTACTATATATATATATATATATATATATATATATATATATATATATATATATATATATATGTATATATATATATATATGTATATATATATATATATACAGAGTGTCCAAGATAACTCCGTATGCATGGGGATCTCCGGAACTGTTAGAGATACGACCTCGGTTAAATTAGATGAAAGTTGCCTCATTAGTAGGCGAGTTTAGTCATCTTTTGTTTTTTCCAAAAAATTCCTTAGGTTACTAGATATCGACAAAAATGCAAATTTTGCTTTTTTATATTTTCGCTTATAACTCTCGAATGCAAAACGATAAATGATTTTGGTTTGCACTTTCTTAAGACACTTTTTTACACAGAATTTCCAGGAGTAACCAAAATTTTTTTATCATGTACCGTTTTCGAGATTTATGATGGAACTTTCATTTTTCTTATGTAACTAGTATTTCAATGTAGTGTCATTAAAAAGATTTTTTTTTTCTCTTTCCAGTGATATAACATTGTCCTATTTTATTTTAAATAATAACATGGAAAATTGAAAAAAATCTATTTTGCAAAGTTATAATTTATTTTTTTAGTTGAAAACCGAGTATGCCATATCAAAACAAATGAAACATGAGAAATAGGCTTTGTTTTCGTTATTATTAGATTTTTGGTTTTGCTTTTCTTCTGATTATTGTCTTAGTTAGTTAGTTGGTTTTATTGGAGTGCTTATTGAAAGAATTTTAATTCATGGAGCAGTTTGAAAATTTAGAGAAGTTTGAAATGCTTTATTGTTACATTCGTTGTCAAAGTAACGCAGTATTAGCCGCGGAAATGTATTTAAATTTATATCCTTAAAGAAGGCAACCCAGTGTAGGGATGTATAAGATATTAAACATGAATTTGATTGAGTACGGTATTAAATACCTAAAACTAACCTAACACAAGCTATGCTTAAGAGAACACGTATGTTCATTCTAGAAAACGATGGTTTGTTTCAACACTTAATGTAATTTTACTATTATAGTTATTAGTTATTACGAATGTAAAATATAGCATTAGTATTTTATAAATTGTTTTTTTTTTTGGATTATAATTCTATATTATTGTTTAAACTAAAGTAGGGCTCATGTTTCATTTGTTTTAACATGGCCTACTTAGTTTTTAACTAAAAAAATGAATTATTACTTTGCAAAATAGATTTTTTTCAATTTTCCATGTTATTATTTAAAATAAAGTAGGACTATGTTATATCACTGGAAAGCAAAAAAAAAGATATTTTTAATGACACTACATTGAAATACTAGTTACATAAGAAAAATGAAAGTTTCATCATAAATCTCGAAAACGGTACATGATAAAAAAATTTTGGTTACTCCTGGAAATTCTGTGTAAAAAAGTGTCTTAAGAAAGTGCAAACCAAAATAATGTATCATTTTGCATACGGGAGTTATAAGCGAAAATATAAAACAGCAAAATTTGCATTTTTGTCTATATCTAGTAACCTAAGGAATTTTTTGGAAAAAACTAAAGATGACTAAACTCGCCTACTAATGAGGCAACTTTCATCTAATTTAACCGATGTCGTATCTCTAACAGTTTCGGAGATCCCCATGCATACGAAGTTATCTTGGACACTCTGTATATATATATATATATATATATATATATATATATATATATACATATTCTTTTGTCTGAGATTTATATGTAAAATATATGAAAAATAGTTTTAATTTTCAGTATAAAATATAGCCTCAAGAAACATTTCTACAATTTAAATACGCTGCGTGACCGGCCACACGTTAAACACTAATAAACCATTCTTGAAAATAAAATAATAGTAATAATAAAAAACAAAGTTTAATTCAATGCCTAGAGAATGTAGAAATGAAAGTAAAAATCTTTTTAAACAATTTATTTACGCAACAGCATGCAAACTCGTACTGTTATCACGAAAACTAACCTAAAAACACAGGTTTAATTTCGTGATTTGTTCCGTGCTTGCACGCTGCAATGACAACGATGGCGAACGGAAATAGTCGATGGTGACCGAATCAGGATCCGGAAATGTCGCCCAGTCGTTGTTGATTTTAATGGCGCGAAACGAATCGACATTCGTGGACAATTGACTCGAGACAACTGTCTATAAAGCCCACTGGATTTAAAAGAAATGCAATAAAAACACACAAAAAAAAGACGAAATAGATTTTCTTTTGTTTTTATGTCACTACCTACTAAGTTTTTTTTTTGTTTTTACTACGTTATATAGGTTCGTTTTTTATATTATTGTTTTTACGACAATTGAATTCTATTACGATACATATAGTCGATATATTCAAATTGCCAATATTGTTTTTATCTTGTTTTTTGCGATGTTCTACTGTTTTTATTAAGTGTTTTTCGCAAATTGAACACGAAGAGAGTTTTCGTTTTAATTTTTACATACTATTTTACTATTAGTTTTAAGATAGAAATCGATATAAGAATTTTACCATCTCTATTTTATACACTTAAAAAAAAATTATGTAATATTACCTATAAACCATGAAACATTATGATGCCTAGTATTTCTAGGTATAATTACTCAACTGCTGTAATTTTACATAATTGTTTGAAAAGACAAATATCAGAACTATTACAAACACTATGTAATATGATATTAGCAACGGGATGGAAAAGTACATATCTATCTAATATTGTAGTTTTTTTTTTTTAGTAAAGTCTCTTTTAGTAAATTTACAGAACTTCAGTAAATTTGCTTTTGGAAATTTTCCATAAATAGGTAAAATTTATTTAGTTCTGTAATATTATTGTTGGCTAAATTTACATAAAGGATATATTTTACAATTATTACAGATATTAATATGCAAGCAGTAATTTTACATAATTTAAGAAGTTATACCAACACTATGTAATTTTACGTAATTTTATTTGATGCAATTTGTTGAAAGTAAGCAATTTTACATACTTATTAGGTCATTTTTACTTACTTTATGTGATTATTATGAACTAAGTGAAAATTACAGAATTTTGAGGTAGAAATACAGAATATTTATTATTTATAGTAAAATGAAATTACAGATTTTTTATAGTAAAATATTATTTTTAGTTTATATCTAGTGATCTATGGAAACAAGTAATAATATCGACTAATTTAATTAAAGTTGCATCTCTCATAGTTTTTGAGATCTGTTGTTACCAACTGACCAATCAATGAGACCGGTTCAAAGACAGTTGACAATCTAGTTGCCTTGTTAATTAATTGATTAAAGGTCAGTATTTCCAATTCTATTTATTCTTAAGATAAGCAAGAATCATTTCTGATTGGCCAGAAATAAATGGCAACAATTCATTGGTTAATTTTAAAATTATTCTACGGATTAGAAGTACTTGTGCATGTACTTCAAACATGTTTTGTTGCTGTCAAATTTAAATGGTAGTACATAAATTCTGTTTATAAAGTTATAACTTCAAATATATGGGTTTTAATGTATTTTTTTAGGTTTAGCTTTACCAATTTTCATAGTTTTTATGCAGAAACACGTGAATACGTTGTTGTTTAATCTCACAACATGTCACAAAGAGAATTTGATGTTTATATAGTTCAAAAAAACTGATACAGCACGGTTGGTGCTTATTAAATCTATATTCCACAAAACGTCAGCCAAAAATAACATCTGAATCAGTGTCTTCCCGACACTGATCAAAGCACCATGCTGACGAGATTCTATGATCTATGGTTAAACTGGCCAGTTATTGATGCATAGCCTAACAAGCCGATTCGATGACTGAGTAACGTGAAATTTTGGGGGAAAAAAATAAAATCTCAATATTTTGAGTATTATTAAATCTATATTCCCCTGAACGTTTTAAAAATAATTATGCCAAAAACGGCTGATTAAGGTATATTTGTCCTCGCGCAAGTATTTAATTGTACCTTGAATGGGACACCCCGTATAAATAAGATATTGAAATAATAAAACTATAATAAAACTATAATAAAACTATAATAAAACACTGTTTTAGTACCTCTCATATTTTCTGAACAAAACATTATTGCGCAATTAATATGTAAAATTACAAAATATTTTCGTGTTTGTTTAACATACGTACACGGCTATATTTAGCAATATATATCCCAGTTGTACGGTAAAATTTCGCATATAAAATATTTTAAAATTCATTCCAACTAAGATGGAATGAATAAATTACATAAGAAAACAAAATAATAAAAATATTTATTAAAACAACACAAAAATATGCATGCGGTCCACGAGCCAAAAAAAAATCTACATTTTTACTACAATATAAATTGAAGGTATAGCATGTTTATGACTTTTTATAATACAGAGAGAGCGTCTTAAAAATCTGCTTGATCCTTCCTTCCGATATTCTAAGGGCTACGTGAATGTCAAATGTCGTAAAACTACCCTTCCACCCCCTCTCGTGTTTTCCAAGAAAATCTCTATAAACTTTCATACAACGTTTCACAACAGACCGTATAACACAGTCGGTTGCGATCTTATATTCTTAGTTGGCAAGTGCTTGTGAACGATTTCGGACATACGAGCTCGTAGTAAAATATGTGCTTGATTGAAGCTCGAATATTTTATATATATAATATTATAACGAAGGCTATATCCGTTTTCTTATTCAAAAAAATGGGCCAGTTTATGACCGAATATGGTGCTAAAAATCCAATGGGTTTTGCACAAATTTTCATTAATGTTTATTTTGGTCGAACAATAAATTTGAATTTGGATTTTTTATCGTGCTTTTTTTTTGCTTACATATACACAAGAAATATATTTGTTCTAACCCCCAAAAAAAGAAGATAGTATTAAAAAAATATATTAGAAAAAAACTCAAATATCATTAAATATTTTGTGTAGAGAGAGAAAAAGTCTGTGAATTTACATATTTTTTTCATAGGAAAAATCATATAATTTTCTTTGTAATTTAAATTCACTACATTTATTCTATAAATTTCATAAATCTATTATGGAATTAAATTATTACCTACATAAAATAAAATAGCAGACTTATATATATATATATATATATATATACAAAATATATATATATATATATATATATATATATATATTTTGTATATTTTCACGATAGTTTATGTAAATTTGTACTGCAACAGATAATATTATGTATTTTGCCATATTACTTGTGTAGCACTAAAATTATAATTATATTATAATAGCATTTTTACAGAAAAATTTAAATAACGTTACAGATAATGTTACAATTTCTGTAGAATTACATTTTATGAAAAAAATTTCACAATATGATAAGGCATTATTGTTACCCTTGACTTTTTATAGTAAAATTACATAAAAGATTTTTACAGTGTAGTGAGTTTTAAAAAAATAATGAATTATAATTCCTATCATAAAACTAACTATACAGAAATAAAAATTTATGCAGACCAAATGTTATTAATATTATTGAGTCTTGTGATTATTCTAGTATCTTTAAATTTTACAGTATGTAAAAATTCTACAGCATGTTGTGCGATAGCGAATTTATCAGGATTGTTCAGATGTATGGGATTCTTATATTCTGACACTTTTTATTCAATTATGTAGATGAATAACTAATATTATTAGAAATATCATCGAATTAAATAAAATTAATTATTATATATATATATATATATATATATATATATATATATATAAATTAATTAATTTAGACAGTCTGTTTGTTTCTAATGACATCAATTTAAAATTTAGTCATATAATTCGAATTACACGAAATAGCTATTTTATTTTGTCTGTGTACATGTTATTTGAGACAGCTTGTATATTTCTAATTAATTAGAAAAATCAACGAATTAGAATTTACTAAAATAGTTATTTTATTTTTTCTGTGTACATGTTGCTTGAAACAGCCTGTATATTAATAGCAAGATTTTGTTATTCTAATGATGCTATATTTTGCAACTAAGAAACATTTGACATTTCGAATAATAATTTTAACCAAGACGAAGCAACATAGAACAATATCAGCTTTGTATAGGTATATTTTTACCATTAGATTATAGTTGAAAAATAAACAAGTATACCTAAAGAAGATGAAAACATCTTATTAAGCTGTGTGCCCCAATGTAAAACAGGGCTTAACTCATCCATCCTAAGACCATCTTGAACGCCAGCGAACGAGAAACATGAATCAACGCACCAGAAACGACACAGTCCTATAATAGTTCGCGTTGCACACGGTTACACATCATCCCATCCTTCTCTCATTCCCATCCTCTCATGTATTTGTAGCATCGTTCCTTATCGCACCCATTCGTTCAAGTCACGATCACGTGTGGTATACTGGCGGACTAAAATTAAAACATATACGCGTGCCTACTGCTTAAATGAAAAAGCGTTACAAGATATAGGCGAACGAGCAATCGGTTTGGGGTATTTTCAGCCGGCAAGACAAATTTGGAAAGCCGGCGGGGTTGGGTATCAACCAATCGCAGACGATGGGGCCATTTTTAGACCGCAGCTCACCAGGACGGGGCCCATCCACTGAAAAACCGCACCAGATGATCTTGCATTTACTAAGCAGTCAACGATGCTGCTAGCTGCCTCCAACTATCAGTTACGTCGCTGCCGTAGCATATACAGTGTGTCTCCGAACTCTACAGAAGCACCTACAGTGTCTCGTGAAGTGATCCCATCCCATCTCTCCTACACACATACACACTTCGATTTACAAGGCAATCAAAAGTGATAGAAATATACCTAACTTCATTTATTTCCTTTCCATTTTGCAGAATAAATCCAACTAATTTAAATTAATCCGTAATTATCCATGTATTACAAAATCCATTTACAATTTGATTTACAAGTGATACAAACGCATCAAATTTCGAAATATAATCAAAAATTTCCTAACTATTTTACAGAATTACTCCTACTAATCGTTAATTAATTCAAGAACATTAATCAGTAATTATCATGCTAAACCCTATCATCTTGTATGCAAATCTCATTTATCTTGTTGCATTACTAAATGGTAATTATATACGACAATATAATTTGGTTGCAAGTGATTTCGAATTTGAGTTAACAATATGTAGTGTGCAAGTCAAGAAGTTGGTGTTTTGAAGAATAAATAGATCAGAGATATTCAGTTAGTGACAGTGCATTTGAAGAAGAGAGGAAGTTTGCAAATAAGAAGAGAGAAGAGAAATGAGGATTTCGTAATGAGCCTAATGTATGTTCCGTGCTTCCTTACTTCCCATAGTATTATAGAAAACTTATGGAATGTAAAGAAGTATGGAGCGATCATGGGCAAAGCTACCCATCTTCGCACCGGATGTAGATATAGAAGTAGTAGGCGCTGGAATGGCAGACAGAAGACAGTGTGTTTAACATCTGTTCGGGTTCTGGTGTAACATGGCATCAGTGTGTTTTTCTCAGAATAAAACGTTGATTTTTACGGCTGTACAGTTACATCAAAAGTGCTACTGAAACATCTGAATAATCTTCCGCTACAGATTTTTATTATATTTGTAATCTCGGATGAAACAAATACAATTATATTTTATTGTATAACATTAAAACTATATGTATGTAAATTTAATGTATTTTATTGCGACTAACTAAAAAAAAAAAATGATGAATTATATGCAAAAATATTTATTTAATGTTCATTATTAGTTTAATAACAGTCAATTTATTTAAGTACACAGTTATATTTGCATTTGCATCATTTAATGCCCCAAACAATTAATTATAGATTTATCAGATTACACACAACTGCATATAATTTGCATATTTGATTTTATCTATATAATTTTTGACATTGTTTGATTAAATTTCAATGGAATTGATATTACAATCTATAATAACGAATTTAATACGGTATAGTTTTCATTTAAACAAACAAAATCATAAAAATTTTCATATCAAAAATATTTTTATGTACTATATTTTATATTTAAAATATTAAAGTGACCGACAGTTTATAAAACTCAAAATTTAATATGCTAAAAATTATATTTATTATTCAAATGTAGTGTGCTAGTGATTCAAACTGCAAACTTGTGCAGTATTAATCAGATATGAAATCGCTGGACAACATTGTCTGTTACAAATCTATAGAATATATAATTCCTATAACTGGGAATCAAACGGTCTATTCAGTATCAGTTCCATAAAAAATCATCTTATAGAATTTATTGTATAGAAATATACGTATCTATTAATTTATTATTATTATTTTAATGTTTTATAATTATTGTTTACATTATGTTTTATTTGTATCATAACGAATTGAAAAGTAAATAAAATAAAGAAATTTACAATACTCAATCAAACTGAAATCTAAAAATATGAAAATTTTATTTTATATGAAACAATTAATGTAATATCAAAATATAACAGAAGGCTGATATTTCAACGTTTTAAGAATTATTATTGTTCATATGTTTGTCAGTTTTATTAAAAAAAAAATTATTGAAAATTTTTTCTTATAAAATTTATATTTTTGCCACCTATTTAATTCTATTCTTACCAAAGAATTATTACAAATATTTTGATGTAAAAAGAAAATAAATACATTATTTTATATTTAATATATTATTATTATATCTTTATTTACTGCCTTGTAAGGAAAGAAATAACTAATAGTTGATAATAATATAAAAAAGTTTTTTATCGAGATTTGAAATCAAAATTTTATCCTTTAACCGTTTGAATGAAACGGGTTTTTGCTGTTTCCCCATCCAAAAGTGCCAAGAAGCGCTTTTGCGCTTGTCTTATTTCCCATTCTACATCATTTAGTTAATTATATTATTACAGTAATCTTGTTTATAAGAATAACAAGATGTACACCTACAAAGTGTAATATTACTCCAATTTTATTTTTACTTAAAACGGAACGGTAGCCGTAAAGTCGGCTATCGACAGTAACCTAGCTAGCTAGAGCGTTGACAAATTTCGAGCGTAACAGAAGAGCGCAAAATCGCTGCTTGGCACTCAAACTGTTAAATAAGTTAGAAATTTTATATCTAAATTATCTTATCATCTTTCGTATAAAATGAAAGTAAGTTTTACTTGATATTCCTTACAATATCTAAGCATTTCAGAAGTTACAAAAACGATGAATTAAGTTAAATGAAATTGGTTATTTTTTACTATATAATATAAATAATTTCCACAAAGGTACTTAAATTGCTGAATATTGATTAAAAAATTTATAAGGTAAATAATTAGTATTGGCAATTTATTAAGACATTTTTTTTTAGTGTGAAATACTCAGAAATACTTTTTATTCTGATATATTTCATTCCATTTTAAAATTATATAAAAATATGTATACATATTTTAAATTTTTATAGACAAGTTATTGGCTTTGTATCTGATATAAAATAAAAAAAATGATTATTTTAAATACATGGACTGGTATTACAAGCTTGATTTTAAAATTGGTTTTAAGACAACTGTCGTAAGAGCCGGACTAAACAAATGAACTGAAATACCCAAAAACCGAGTTTGTAATATCAGCCATTATTTTTAGTAAAAATATATTATTTCATTATTTATATACATTTTTGTTGTTATTATCGATTATTTATATATATATATATATATATATATATATATATATATATATATATATCTAAAAATCTAAGAGAAATTCATAAATATTACAGCATTTTTAAAAAACTTCGCTATTAGTGCGTCTTACTTACCACGTATACAAGTAAAATAATAAAAATCTCTGGTAATATTGAAATTTTTAATTACAAAAACAATTAGTAGAAAATATAGCTTTAATTACATCTTCTGAATAGACTAAAATAAAAGCAAGAAGTAGACAAAGCATTTGTTTCTATAGCAACGAGAAATATTGCAAATAAAAAATACTGCTATATATATTCATTATTCAATTATTTACAGGCGTTGCAATATCGATTTCTCGAAAATAAAATTTTGTGCCGTGTTTTTGTGAATTATTTTGACCTTCTGTACGTCCTGCCAAAAAATATAACGGGCCGTTTTTTTATAAAAAAAAAAAAAAATACATACGACGTAAATATGATGTCATCGAACGTTTATTAACGGAAAAACTAAAATTAGTGATATGTAACCATGACGACAAGGCGCGCATAGTCATTTTACTCGATTTTCCAAGAAAATATGGGAAAATTCGTCAGGTACGCTAAAAATAAATTTATTTATTTTAACAATATATGTATGAATGAAAATAAAAATATTTTTATTGGATTTTATTTACATTGCGGTAATAAAACACATATTTAATGTTTAAAATGAAAATTTTACACATTCCTTAATAATTGCAATTTACGTTATTTTGATTTAGTTTAATATTTGTGGAATAATTTTTATTTTTAAATTATTTTAGATTTATAATTATGCATTATCAAAAAAGAAAAACCTTTCAAAACTTGCAGAAAAATTGCTTTAGCTTTAAGTTGTTTTATTTTAATTAAAATTCGATGTTTCGATTTATGAAACATGAACCTTCGTTAGGAAAATAAATACATGCACAATTAATGCAATGTATCCAAAGGGTGTGGCACAAACACTTTCCATTATGTGGAAATTAGTTTACGCTAAACATTTCTATTCAGGGAGACAACTTTTGCTTTGTCCATATTCATGATGCCTATCTACTCATCATACCTCCCCATCTACTCATTGAACGTCCACGTGAACGTATACCTTCAATACCACTCAAATAAATTTCTCTAACCATACGTTCATTAATCATTCTGGCTAACACTAACTTTTGCAACCTCAATTTTTCCAGAATTTTAACCTACAACATTTTTTATTTATTATTAAAAAATTTTGCTCAAATTTATAATAAATTATTGTTAAAAAATATTATATTATATAATTGTTGCACAATCGGTTGAATATACATTTTTTACAACTTTTTTTTTACTTTTTTACTACTTTGACTGCAAGGAAAAGTAGTAAAGCGTTTGGTACGGTGTCTGTAACATTTTCAAAAAAAAAAAAAAATTGTATAGAAATCCTTCATATAGCCTGTAGATGACGAATCTGAACTTAGTTTATGAGGGTGTATGTGTGTGCGTCGTCAGCTCGCTCGCTCGCTCGCTCGCTCACTCGCTCGGTCGTCAGACAAAATTTTGTGATCGCAACTCCTCCTAGACGGTTCAACCGATTTTAATGAAATTTTCAGGATAAATTTGTCTAGTGCCCAAGATGGTCATGTGGTTTTGGTTTTTTCCAGTGATGCCAACTTTCCGAGAAAAAAATTACTAAAGTTTTTAAAAATTCATATTGGCTACATTATTTATCCGATTTTGATCAAATTTTCAGAAAAGATTTCCCTAATGCTCCCATTAATTCCATAATTTTATTAATATTCAGTGTTGCCAACTTTCCGAGAAAAAAATTACTAAAGTTTTAAAAATTTTATTATGGCCATGTTATTCAACCGATTTTACTCAAATTTTCACAAAAGATTCTCCTTGTGTTCATATAATTTATGTAATTTTAACAAAATACAGTGTTGCCAACTTTCCGAGAAAAAATTAGTAAAATTTTTAAAAATTTATTTTGACCATTTCGTTTAACCGATTTTAATCAAATTTTTATAAAAGTTTTTCCTAGTGCCTAAATAAATTATGTAATTTTAACAAAATACAGTGTTGCCAACTTATCGAGAAAAAAAATCACAAAATTTTAAAAAAATTCATTGTGGCTACATTATTTATTCGATTTTGATCAAATTTTCAGAAAAGTATCTCCTAGTGCCCACATAAATTATAATATTATTAAAATACAGTGTTGCCAACTTTCCGAGAAATGTCAAAGTAGTCTATATATGGGTTTACCCATATACTTCTAATCTTGTTTACCAAACTTTTAGTAACCGATAAATTATATAGTTATAACCTGATGTGTGCACAAGTAAAAACATGGTCTGTTTTTCAATATCTTTAGTTAAATTTCACAAGTATTAGCGAATTACAACCGATTCTTTAACCTCTTCAATTTCAGAATCATTTTCGATTCAAAATCCTTAATTATCTCTAAAATAATTTTCTGACAAATAGTACACATTATGTTACTTTATAAACGAAGCATTTGTTTACTTTTGTTACGAAAAATTACATTTTCATAGCTACCACATGAAACTATCGATATTTATTAAAATTAAAAAAAAAATAATTTGATACTTGCAAAAATAAACTAAATATTATTATATTTTTAAATCGTTGTTAAGTGTCTAGTAGCAAAAATTGTTGTAAATTTACGTATTTTACGAATATATTTTTTACAGTGTACAGCCACATCTAAATTTTAAAATTATTTCTCTTATTCAAAAAATAAAATAATGTTTCGCGCTGTAACGCTACTCATACACTGTAAGAAATTGATGTATTCTTTTCAGAAAAACTCTAATATTACGTCAATTTTCATAATAAAAATTACAAAATGCAGCTATTTTATTGTAAATAGTTATGTAAAATTACATAAAATTTGATTAATTTTTTTGCAGTGTACACAGTAAAATATTTAGATATTTGTGTATTAATGACACACATTATATTGCGTTGAAATCGCAGTGTTAAAAAATATTTTTTAAAATATTCATTTAATTTAACATGTTAAAATTTAACAATGTTGCATTTTGTTAAATTAACAGAATTTAAGTAGTGGATCTCCTGAAACATCAAAGCTTGTGTAAATTTAACACAATTATTTTTTACTGTGTATGTATAATAGCCACATCTAAGTTTTAGAAATTTTTCTCTTAGTGCAAAAATAACATAATGTTTCGCCTAGTAATCCTATACTGTAAAAAATTGATCTAAAATTTACATAGTCTATGAATGTTTTCAGAAAATATGTAATATTACGTCAATTATCATAGTAAAATTACAAAATGCTGCTATTTTAAAATTACATCATAAATTTATATTACACTTTTCACAGTGTACTTTGAAGGTTAAATATTTGCAAAAATATGGATAATGCAATATTTTAGAGAATAATATATATATATATATATATATATATATATATATATATATATATACAGGGTGATTTGTAATTAATTGGAAATATTTTAACTGGCTCCTTACTGAGCTTCTTACTGAGCTACAGGGTGTTTTATTTAAAAATTTAAAAACGATTTTTGCCCAGTACTTAAAAACTATTTGACGTATCCTTATCATATTTAGCAGAAAGTGTAGGTACCGTACACCATACTAAATTATGTTAAACAAAAGTTTCTGGCTAGTGCCAGTGGCGTACAACAGGGGCAAGTGAGAGGTTGATCCTTCCTAAATTCTACGCCACTGGCGGAATTGTCATTTTAGCACAATTTTTCGATTCTCCAGTACTTTCTGTGTAAAAAACATACTCTTCCTTCGTAACGATAAAGTCACTATTTTTTGAGATATTTAAAGTTAAACATAAGACGCACCCTTGGGATTTTTTCAAAATTTGCTCAAAAAAATCTGAAAAAATTCAGTAAAATAGAGAAAAAAATTAGCTACATAATAACTAAGTAACTTTTTTCTCTAACTCATTCTGGTTTGGCAGGAAAAATTATTGAAAATAAAAAATTGAAATGTAAAAAATATTAATTTTCAATAATTTTTCCTGCCAAACCAAAATGAGTTAGAGAACAAAGTTACTTAGTTATTATGTAGCTAATTTTTTCCTTTATTTTACTGAATTTTTTCAGATTTTTTTGAGCAAATTTTGAAAAAATCCCAAGGATGCAGCTTATGTTTAACTTTAAATATCTCGAAAAATAGTGACTTTATCGTTACGAAGAAAGAATATGTTTTTTACACAGAAAGTACTGGAGAATCGAAAAATTGTGCTAAAATGACAATTCCGCCAGTGGCGTAGAATTTAGGAAGGATCAACCTCTCACTTGCCCCTGTTGTACGCCACTGGCACTAGCCAGAAACTTTTGTTTAACATAATTTAGTATGGTGTACGGTACCTACACTTTCTGCCAAATATGATAAGGATACGTCAAATAGTTTTTAAGTACTGGGCAAAAATCGTTTTTAAATTTTTAAATAAAACACCCTGTAGCTCAGTAAGGAGCCACATTTTATCTAAGTGTTTCGGGTCAAATCTTCATATTCTGAGCCCAGGATACTCCAGTTAAAATATTTCCAATTAATTACAAATCACCCTGTATATATACCGGGTGTTCGTTCGTCAAGTTCGTATGGGCGTTTAACATGTAGTTTCGATAATTTGTACCTAATTTTTTTCTTTATTTTACTGAATTTTTTCAGATTTTTTTGAGCAAATTTTGAAAAAAGTCTTATTTTGAAAAAAAATCCCAACCATCCCCTTGAGAAATTTTCAAAAATTCAGTTTTTTTCTACTAAACGATGCATCTTAGAATAATAGTTTCTTCACTCCATTATAGCATTCCGCATTTTTCCATACCACGCTTATTTTCCTACACTTTATAGTTTTTGAGAAAAAATAAAATAAAAACCAAAAAACAAAAAAAATTCTAGCACCTAAACGACATATGCTAGTAAATTAAAACTAAAACCAAATATATAACTTTTTATGTTCTATCGAAAAGTACTCTAAGTATTTTTCCGAATTTTACTCGAGAAAAAAGTATATAGCAAATTATCGAAACTGCATGTTAAACACCCATACGAACTTGACGTAGAACACCCGGTATATATATATATATATATATATATATATATATATATAAAG
Organism: Clivina fossor; assembly: GCA_963966155.1. Taxonomy (NCBI): domain Eukaryota; kingdom Metazoa; phylum Arthropoda; class Insecta; order Coleoptera; family Carabidae; genus Clivina; species Clivina fossor. The sequence continues at coordinate 25,324,215 of OZ014551.1, read as the reverse complement.
AGAGAGAGAGAGGGAGAAAGAGAGAGAAAGAGAACGAGAGAAAACTGAAATAAATTTTTACAAAAATTTCCTTAATTCACATCGCTTATGAATACATCGTCATACTCAAAATAGAATTCTAAGCTTCAGTGCCATTAATTCCCAATAGTCATAATACATAATATGTATGTATATGTACAAGCTCCAATATCATCACGCTTCCCATATTATCACAATCAAGTGTGCCACGCGAGAATATAGATATAGGAAGCAACGATTTATGGCCAGTCAACAAGGACCGCATATTATGTGTAGTACGAATTTCTATTCGTGCAAATTTCAATACGTTTATTATAACCGCGGCAATGCAATGGTGTACCCGTTCATTATATCATTGGAAAATTAATCAAGATAGCTATGAGTGGCCGTGATTGCTCAACTGTTTTGCTGTGTGTGTTCGCCATTGTGAGGCTGGGGGAGGTGGCAGTAGAACAAACGAGGATCGCACGTGCGACGCTATGCTGACGACGACGACGACGACGGCGATTGTGTTTTGTTTTTCAGGGGAATGAATTTGCGAATGCAATGTTGTTATGCTTTTGTTTACAATCAACAGATTAAAATTTGTTCAATTACATTTTGCACGGTACAATACTGTACAATATCCAATTTGTATTGGATAAAGTACAAATTTATTGTATATATGATATTGGTTCTTTACGGTATATTGCCGATAAATTTGATATATACGATTTTATAAAATTTAAATTACAGACAGAATATGTGTATTGTATTTAAATGGATTATAAAGTTAATCAAAATTGTAGAGAAAGGATTTATACAATATTTGGAAAATAATTAAAATAAATTTTAATCTATATTAAAAGTTGCAATCACATGTTTTAATTACTGGTAAAATTTGAAAAAAATCTTTTAATTTTATTACACAAAATTTGCTGTTAGAATTTTATTGTGAGTACAATAAATGAACAAATACAGTGTGTTTCATTTGCATAGAAAACCTCACTTAATTTTTAATTATACAATTTTGAACAAAGTTCAATTGTAAAATTGTTAATCAAATATTAAATATTAAATTATTTTCCCTACGATTTCACAAGTTACTCAATCATTGCATCGGCTTATAATGCCATCCATCAATGATCGGCCAGTTTAACCATAGAAACGTGTTTCGACCTTTAGATTCTCGTCAGTATGGTGCTTTGATCAGTGCTTGAAAGCGACTGATGCACTTGTTGGGTTCTGGCTGGTTTTAAAGCCAAGTAAATACGCATTTGACAAGAGAAATAAATTTTTAATTACTTCAGCAAAAAAATATTTTTAAATATATATATATACGTAATTTAGAAATAGATTTTTTTTTTAAATAAAAATAAATGATTGTCAAACAATGAGATAAACTTTTATATTTTAGTAAATATTTTTTAAATCTGATTTTGAGAAAATAATCTAAAATTTATACCTATTAAGATTTGATAAAAAATAAAAATAAAATTAGCAAAATTTAGTATTAAAATATAATTTTACGAATTCTTTCTTTAAAAAACTTAAATAGCTATTAATTATTTTCATTTTGTCAATTTTTCTACAATAAAAAATTGTTGGCTGTAATAGAACTTTCAAATTTTAGTGCTTCACTTCATTTATATTTTAATTTAAATCAAAACAGCTTTGTATTTTCGATATACAACAAAAGGAGGTAGCAGGATAAGCATAGGGAATCGGCCCCAGACGAATTTTGACTTGTCGTAGCTTTTGACCGCTTAAAAACTAGTAAAAAACAAGATTCGGATGGTTTTTAAATTTCTAATCCGTAACGGTAATTTCAAAACGGTAAAAATCGTTTTTTTTGCTATAATTGTAAAAAAAATTTTTTTTTATGTAGTTAATTTGTTTTAACCGAATTATTAGTAACAGTATAATATTCTACAGATTTTAGAGCATACATACAATTTTTTTCAATAGTTTTTTTACCGGTTTTGACCGTTACAGAATTTTTTAAAACGAAAAAAAACTTTTAAAATACCATATTTTTCGTATAAATGTCGTGTTTTCTAAGGTTGTATTTGATGTAGAAAAAAGTCGCAAATACAAAATGTAGCCCTTTTCTTGGGGAACACGATTGTCTAAACCGCGGTTAAATATCTTGATCCTGTAAGGCGATAAATTAATTTTAGTAAAGGATTGCATATACAGAATGAACCAAAAGTCCCGGAACGGTCAAATATCTCTAAAAATATATTTCCGATCAACAAAATAAAAAACACGTGTTTAATCTTTTTTAAAAAGCTATCCACTGATATCCCACCTGACCCCCTACACCCACCCCCAGGCGGTGGCGGGGTAGTCAACTTTGAAATTTTATTTAGAATTTTTAATAATTTTTCCTGCCAAACCAGCATGAGTTTGACAAAAAAGTTACTTAGCTGTTATGTAGCTAAATTTTTTCTCTATTTTACTGAATTTTTTCAGATTGTTTTCAGCAAATTTTGAAAAAAGTCTTATTTTGAAAAAATCCCAGTGGTACCCCCTCTAGAGATTTTCAAAAATTCAGTTTTTAATTTTTTTCTACTAAACGATGCATCCTAAAATAATGGTTTATTCACCAAATTATAGTACTCATTATTCCGCATTTTTCCATATCATGCTTATTTTCCTACACTTCATAGTTTTTGAGAAAAAAAATAAAAACAAAAAAATCAAAAGAAAATTCTAGAGCCCACACGGCACATGCTAGCAAATTAAAACTAAAACCAAATTATAGAACTTATTATGCCCTATCGAAAAGTATTCTAAGTATTTCTTCGAATTTTACTCGAGAAAGTAGTATTTCGCAATTTATCGAAATTACATGTTAAAGTCCTATGATCTGGGGTCGCGGTCAACACACTGTATATTTCTATTTCTATATTTTCTATATTTCTATATTTCTATTAATTACAGCGCTATCTATCATAAATAGAAAAAAATGTTTTAGACAAATAATACGTATTTTTAGCCATAGAATCCAAATCTGTAATAAAAAATAGGGGTTCCTATTTAAAATTTCAAAGTTGACCACCCCCTCCACCGCCTAGGGGTAGGTGTAGGGGGTCAGGTGGGATATCAATGGATAGCTTTTTGAAAAAGATTAAACACGTGTTTTTTATTTTGTTGATCGGAAATATATTTTTAGAGATATTTGACCGTTCCGGGACTTTTGGTTCATTCTGTATATGCAATCCTTTACTAAAATTCATTTATCGCCTTATAGGATCAAGATATTTAACCGCGGTTTAGACACTCGTGTTCCCCAAGAAAAGGGCTACATTTTGTATTTGCGACTTTTTTCTACATCAAATACAACCTTAGAAAACACGACATTTATACGAAAAATATGGTATTTTAAAAGTTTTTTTTCGTTTTAAAAAATTCTGTAACGGTCAAAACCGGTAAAAAACTCTTGAAAAAAATTGCATGTATACTCTAAAGTCTGTAGAATATTATACTGTTACTAATAATTCGGTTAAAACAAATTAACTACATAAAAAAAATTTTTTTTTACAATTATAGCAAAAAAAACGATTTTTACCGTTTTGAAATTACCGTTACGGATTAGAAATTTAAAAACCATCCGAATCTTGTTTTTTACTAGTTTTTAAGCGGTCAAAAGCTACGACAAGTCAAAATTTGTCTGGGGCCGATTCCCTATGCTTATCCTGCTACCTCCTTTATTGATCATTAAGCTGCTACATTCACACTGCGGTTTTAGCAGTAAAGTTACAGTAATATAGCATAGTTTATATACTAAATATGTTAAGATTTAAACACTCGGTGACGAGGTTATAAAGAATTATAATTAAAAATCCAACGTTTCTAAACGATTTGGTCGCACGGATGAAATCGCACGGCGATTTCGTAGCTCAGTTGGTTAGAGTGTCGTCCGCGAAAGACGAAGGACCCGAGTTCGAATCCCGGCGAAATCAATACATTTTTTCAATTTGTAACTAATTTAAATTAGTTCATTGTGATGACCAAATCGTTTAGAAACGTTGGATTGTTAACTATAATAGCTTAGTTTACATTAGTATAGAGTTAGTATTAAAGTACAGTAGTATACATTTGCTTCAAATTAATCTACTCTACTAGTTTTGCTAGAATAGTTAGTAGTTTGCTAAAGGAGAGTTTAGTTTAAAGCTCATTTAGTTTCGTATTAAAATAAAATATTAATTGAAGATGGTAATTATTTAACGATCTGAAGAAGTTCTGTTTGAAATTAAAAAAAAAAAATTGACACACGTTTTGCACCCGACAACTACACTCTACTTCATCAAATCTATTTACAGTTTGTGCCGGTAGAGTAGAGTAAATATTGTGATAGGAGAAAGGTGAGTAGAGTACTCTACCAATTACTATCTTCAATATTCGTCTTTCATTATCTCAAATTGTTTAATCCCATTTGTTTAATCGAGGCAAATGTACGTCACATATAAGAATAGTAAATTAGTCAAATTAGTAATTTTCAATAATTTATTTTGGGTTTATTGTGGATAAATGGGAAATTTAAACATTCTTAAATGTACTGTATTAAATTTATATTTTATAGTGGACAGGTTGATTATACTATGTGAAAATTAGTTACGAAAACAAAACGAATATGATTAAATTAGTTGAACGTTTTGTAATAAATAAGGAAAAAAAATTAAGTATAGATAGATATTCGTATATCTAATAAAATAGGGAATTTAATAATAAAATACGCAAATAAAACGACTTCCCAAGTCAAATGATTCAAGTATCCTAATTTAATACTGCTTTTTATGACATCGTAAATTTTATACCAACAATGAGAAAGGTGTAAAATTTTCACGTCAACTATTTTCCGCAGAATAAAATGAAGAAAAAAAAAGAACATCCAGTAAAAAGTTATTTCTATTTTCTCTATCAATTTTCAACAGCAAAGTGTCATTTGAGATCGCGTTTATCGTATAAGTATTTACTAATGTTTTTTAATTCAATCTCGGGTGTATTCTGTATCATTTCCGTTAAAAATAACGGTTTGTTATAATCAAAATTCTGAGATTTCGTAAGAAAGCTTGCTATATAGCAACGAGATTTCTTATGGAAATAATACAGAAAACACAGTAGAACTTGTATAGAAGCCCGTTCTAGGGGCCTGGATGAGAAAACATAAATATACCCTAATTTACACAAATTATTTATATAATACATGAGATATAATGTAATATAAGTTTAAGTAAAAAAATTTACGTAACAGATTGAAAAAATCGATATATTTTTTATTGCACAAAATGATTTTATAATACCATAAAAATATTTGATTCGCACTATAAGTTTGTTTTCTGAGTGTTTTATTAAATTTGTTACTCCTGGTAAAATTTTTCATAAAAAAACTGGATTCAAACAATTCCATTTTTACAACTGAATTTTTTGTTTCGGATAACTATAACAGATACTACTTTGCAGTATCGGATTGGCAAATTTTACTAGTCCGTGAAAACCCTGATGTATCGACCTTCACAGAAAAAAGAGTTTTTTTTTTTAAGAAGAATATATATACATTTTAATTATTCAGTTTTGGGCAAAACACAAGCATAATATTAATTTATGTAACAAATGTGTAAAGATGGGTTTTATTGATATGAGTTCGGAAATTTCGTGTTGAGTGTAGCGAATTGCATACAAAATTTTATCTACGGCTCCAAATTACACAAACAAAAATGTTTTTATAAATATGTTAAGTTTTCTGAACAAAAGTAATTTACAATAACGGAAAAATGCTATTTACGATAATTAGTTACTGCTATTAATATTTAAATTTACTGTAGAGTCAATTTTATTATTCTAATAAATTTGTTAACGAAAAGTATCAACAAATAACAAATCGTAAAACACAAAAATACAACTCTCGTTCACTATTTCCAGATTAGAGCAAATTTCGGTCATGTAGTAATAGCGACAAATGAGTTAGATAAATAATCATGAACAGTGTTGACAATAATTGTCAAATTATTATTTTATTTTAATATATTTTTTATTATTAAATTAGCTGTACTTAAGAATAATATAAAATTATTATTTTTACTCTAATATGTCTTCTCTTCAATAAGATAAATGTTAACACACAATTAATAATAAAATAATAATAAATCTGATCTGATTTCAATAGCATCACTGGCATTGGTAACGCTGGTTACTTTACGCATCGCATTATAACATATCGTTTGGTAAACGTAAATTTTTCAGTATCTATAATGTGTGAAGTGTAAGCTTTAAAGGCGGTCTTAGATAAAATACATTATGCCATTAAAATCTGAAATAAATACAAAATAATTTAATAATTTGAAAGTCTAAGATGTAAATAAACAGCTTTTCGGCCTGTGTTCTTCAAACAATATTACTTGATGAAAGATCTGTGTTTAAGTCCTTGCAGTTGGTACAAATATTTATAAGATAATTTAAATTAAAAATATGTTTTTCGCTAACTTAATTGTACGCAGTAAAATGTTCCGAAAGTTAAAAAAATCGATTTAATACTCTCTACAAAAAAAATTCTAAAATTCTTTGATTCTCAGGCATTAACATGAAGTTCCCTCCTTAATAATTGATTAATTTACGTTTAATGTACCTTCTTTACAAGTATAAAAGAGGTAATTTTCATTTCAAATTTGAGCAGAAAACAATAAATTGCCGACATTATTTGTTGAGAGCTAACTTTGTAAAATAGTGTGTCGCTAGCGTTAGCCTATAGATATGAAGATACATACAGTTGAATATTATATGATATGAATACAGAAGGGCATATAGTCGACAGTTAACGCAGGCCCACAACCTTACTAAATGTAGTTCACATCGTAAAGTAAGGCTACAAGACGCCGAGAGATGATGTTTAGGAAAATCATTATATATTCTATTGGTCTATTAACATTCTACATACTGCACAAAGTGTATTTCGCTATTAAACATTTTCCTCTATTTTAACACTATAGTATAAGTGAGGTTATATGCTGCTTGTTCCTTCAGAAATCATTTAAGTGCTTTTGTCGTAAATTATTATTTATTTATCTATTTCAATATTACAATGTATAGTCAGATATAAAAATATATCTATATGACAAAAGTGGATAAACTTCTTGTCGAGGCCCATATGGGTAACTGTAAGCGGGACGCAGGTTGCAAAAAGTTAAATTTGGAATGTTATTTTCACACAAAAATACATTAATCATATAACCCCTACTATAAAAGTATTTGTAAATTATATAAACTACATTTCTAATAAACTAGATAATCAAATTTTACTTTTTAAATGACTTTTTTTTCATATTTCATTTTCATATTTTTATAGGCTTGCGTTCGTAAAACCATCTTCAGTAATAAATTATTAAATTATTAAATTAAATTATCAAAAATGGGCTCTAAAATATGCAAATAAATTTTTTCCTAGATCTTCTAATAATTTTAAATATTTTATTTATGTACTACGTTTTAATTTTGTTTTATTAAAAAGTTATATATAAAATAAAAAATAAATGTTTAACTTTAAAAATACTGTAACCAATAAAATTGAAAATGCAAATTTTGATCACGTGTATAAAGATAATAATTATTTAATCCTTTTAATACAGCGAGGACATACACATTCTGAAAACTTTTCATTTAATACTGAAATTATTAAGTTATTAAAACAAACAGGACAAGTGAAAAAAAAAACCAGTTTACAAACGGGGCAAAAAATTTCACAAATGAGATAAGAAATCATTTCACAAATAGGCCAATTAGAGAATTTGAGCATTGTAAAATTATTGTGTAAAAATCAAAAATTTAAAATAATGTATTAAAATGTTAAAAATCTAAAAATTGAGAGTAAAAATTTAAGAAAAAAGATCTCCATCTAATGGGTGAAGATTGATTCTAAGATAAAGTAGATTAATTGGGAAAATTAGTTAGATATTTTAAGGACAGGTATTTCAAATCTCGGTTAAATTTATTCAGTACTTGGTTAAATCAAATACTTACATTTTCTGTATTTTCTGTACTGGTTATATTAACAAGTGGTTAAATCTATATGTTCAATATATCAAATTTAATTATGAATTTAAAACCTTCTTAATTTGAAAGTTCGGTTAGTTATTCATGCGCTTAACCAGAACACAAAATACCGGCTTAAAATTAATAAAACGTTGGCAATAAGATTTCACATATAGTGTAAAATTTTTCAGAGCTCATTATTCTAAAATTAAAAAAAAAATAGGATTAAGTTCTGTATATATTTTATTTAAATATAGAAACGTCGATATTTAAATGAAATACAAGTATATACAGCACTTAATCCTAAAACTTTTTATTTTGTTAAGATTTCTAGTATTAAAAAAATAAGAAAAATAAATTTAGTTTTTTTCATTTCTCACTACTGAAATTTGATACAACAACGATGTCATAGATTACTAAGAAAATTTTAGCACAAAATCAGTGCGACGTGCAAGTGAGACAGATAGATGGAACCATTTCTGTTATGACATCATATATAAGCAGCAGCTGTAAGGATTATAAAATTAGATATCTCTTCTACTAAGTGCGTTTTCAGCTACGACACACGTTCAATTCGTAAATATTTTATAGTTTTCAAATGAAATTTAGTTAAGCTCTATTCTTTTCCCAAAAATTAATTAAAAAAGATATATTTCATGTTGCTGGCATGATAATTTATAATAGTGTAAAAATGGTTGTGTTTACATATGTCTTGTAAATAAAAAAATTTGTTTATGTTTTTTGTCATTATTAAACTACAAGTTTCGATGTGATCACATTAAACAATATGCCCAGTATTATATAATATTATAATATCTAAAATAAACAGTAAATACAAAAAAATACTTCATTGAATTTATAGAATTTTCTGGGCTGATATGGCAATCTTCAGTTCTTGGTGACCAAGTACTGAGGATGCCATCTACGATGTATGGCAGAACGTCTGCGACGAGGATAGATCGACCACGGCATACCAGTCCAGAAAATTCTAGAAATTCCATGGATACCGGCCGTGAAAGCCTGAAGATTACTAAATGTTGTAAATGTTTTGTAATAACTTTGAGAGTTTATAACACATTAGCAATACCAGGTACTTTATATATTAAATTAAAAAAATAAAATTAAAAAAGAAAGAAAGATAGAAAATTAATTATATTGTACATTTAATATAAAATGTATGCAGTCTTTCGAAAGAAACTTTTTAATTTTATAATTGAAAGCACTGAAATATTATATTTGCGATTTAACTATTTCAATATTAGATTATGCATAAATATCGTAATAGTTCCGCTGAATATGTGCACATGCAGCGAATTTTATATTTAAATTACACGAATATTTCCACCATTATAATAAATTATCGTTATTATATATATATGTGAATACATTACGGTAGTATATTTTATATAATAATAATAATAACATAACACAAAACATATTTGGAATCACTAATACAATATAACGGCAATACAGACGACCGAAATTAATTAGTTTTTGAACTAATTAATTACGTTAAAAAACTCACTTTGCGGTAGATACGTAGGTAATGGTAGCACTACATACAATTTTCACACGCTGCTTGCTATATTAAACTTCTAATATTAGAATAAATTTGTTAGCATATTGAAAAAATTTGAAATTGAAATATGTACAGAATGTGTAATCAGTAGCGGATTGACAAATTTAACAAGCCAGAAAAATATTAAGAATTTTTTAGTAGTAAAAATATTATATAAATACATGAAAAAATAGTAGGTATATTATGTTACGAGGAGCAGAAAGCGATATTTATTGTGTTGAGCCCAGATATTTACGGCCCAGGCTAAGTAATCAAGGAGAAACATAAAAAGAGCATTCTGCTCCGAATGACACATGCAATTTTTTCTTCAGGCGTTCCAAATAAAACTAAACTGAAAATAAAAAAAATATTGCAAAAGTAAGAAAAATTATTAAATTTTTTTAAGTCCAATCAAAATATGTCTCAAATGAAAGTTGTTAGTTATAATTTGTGTAGCAACTTTTGATTTTGGTTGCGAAATATTCGTAAAACACTAAAAGTCACATTTGTAAATTATCAGTTCTGGTGGACGGATTTGGACTAAAAGTTGCTTAAATTGAAATATTCATTTCCGAAGCTTAAATATAAAGTTTCTAAATAATCTGTTCAACCGTATTTGCTACATTATGCTAAAAATTGTTGATTCATGTTACAATGATCCAAATTCGTGCTGCTTATCTGATAAAATTTCCACAAGTTAAAATTGATATGATTACAATTCCTCACTATATGTGGTAAAAATATCACTTCATATCTTGCGTTAAATTTCTGTTACTTTTAAAAATAATTATTTTTATTATTACAATTATATTAAATTATATAAATAACAAATTGTATAAGTAATTGTAAATGAACAAAAATTATATTAAAAGGAAATACATTTTTATACTAAATTCTGAAAATTGAATTATAAATTCTTGTGAAAATTTCTTCTTCCAATAAATAAAATTAATTAATCATTAGAAAATCAGTGATAATAAAAATCGTGTAATCAATGTCATAAATTTTTCATGAAACATTGCTCAATTTTATCCGGCAAATAAATCATAAAAAAAAAAACAAACAAAAACAAAACAAAATTGAAAATAAAAATAAATGCAACATTCATTTATTTTGCAGAAACAATATAATTAAAAATCGTAGCAATCGCAAATGCATTTTTGATTATATTTCTCATTACCATTACGGTAGCGTCTGCATTACAAGACAAAACGAAAACTAAACTAAAAAAATAAAAATTCGAGGCTCAACTAAAAAGTAATATCTTTAAATCTGCTATGTTAATAATCAGATTATTTTGCTAAAATTTGGTATAGTAAACGAACACACTTTTCATTCGTAGATGTTACAATGTTCTTAAAAATTGTTAATAAAAAATCTCTGTAGATATTGAAGCTAAAACAAAAATCTATTTTTGTATCCCTGACAATTACTGTATGCATATTTATTTATAGAAATACAGATTATTTGTGTAACTTTATAGTAGTATAAATAAATATTAGACCATTATTTTCTTTCAGTGCTTACAGGATGTTTCAAGGCAAGTTGCTGAAACTGATCAGCTATCATTTCCGAATGTATATAGTTATTGAAAAAATAAAAATTTTGTTGAAAAAGAGAAAGTCTGTATTGGTATTCATTGTATTCATTGTATTCATTGTATTGGTGATCATTTTAACTATTTTTTTAATAATCAGCTAATGTTTTTACAAAAATCAAATAATTATAAAATTTTTTTTTTTTTTTAGTTTAAGCCATTTCATTAAATTTATGTGAAAAATAACTCATCTAGAAAATTATATGATTTTTTCTCAATATACTATATTTTACAGTACCCTGATTAAATACTACTGATAAAACTGATTATACGACATGTAAAAATTGTTGGATTAGGTTACACTTTTGAGAATAATAATAATAAAAGTTTCATTAATAGCTGTAAGCTAATCAAAAAAATTCATACAATATATTACATTATAAAATAAATAAATACTTATACAAATATATGTGGTGTAACAGCCGAAACTAGTAGAGTCAAACTATCTAATTTGTAGAACTATACATCGAGTTTAATTATTTTTACATCCTTATTCTTAAAAATATTCAACCGCGTGTCGACAATGTCAATTGAATGTACTAATAATATCTATTTATTATAAAATAAAACTGCTTTATGTTGAAGTTCTGTATTAAAATTTATTTATAATCGACGTTTTGACGAAACTCAACGCTTGTCTTCATCAGGAAAAACTGGTACTAATAACATTACAGTAAATAACAGAACATAGAAACAAGTTTCTAAATAACAAATAAGTGAGTAGATAATAAATTTTATAGATTTTTAATTAATGGAAGCCAAATTTTATTCAACTCAATGCTTTCACAGTGCTTGATGATGTCTTTTTCCTTATAAATTTCAATTTCTTCTCTTATCAATCTGTTGTTAATATTGCAATTATTAGAGTATTTTATTATTGATAAGAGAAGCAATTGATATATTATATTTTATTATATATATATATATATATATATATATATATATTTATAAGGAAAAAAACAACATCAATCACTGTGAAGGCATCAAGTTAAATAAAATTTGGCTTCCATTAATTAAAAATCTATTAAATTTTATGATATAGTTACTTACTTGTTACCTAGTAACTTGTTTCTATGTCCTGCTATTTACTGTAATGTCATTTGAATCAGTTTTTCCTGATGAAAACGAGTGTTGAGTTTCGTCGAAACATCGATTATAAATAAATTTTAATACAGAACTTAAAGCAGTTTTATTTTATATAATAAGTTTTGAAATTTTTTTTTAAAATGTTATCTATTTATTAAGTTATTAATACCACTAAAATTTCATAAAACTTGCAATTAAACCTTTTACTTGAAAGGTTGCATGTATAGACCAACTTAAAAAAGTCTGGCAATAAAGAAGGATAAGCAACAAAACAGTATTGCGGTATAATTATACTAGTCGCTCTACTACTCTACAACTAGTCGCTCTGCATAGCTGTCCCTTAAAAAGTATAGTTTGTCTATTTCTTATTTTATTTCTAATATTTATTTGTATTGTATTACGTTTCAAGGCAATTTGTACCTAAAATATTTTGTATGTACATAATATTTAAAAATATATTCCCATAACGCCAAGTTCAATTGAATGAGTTTATAACAGTTTATGTTATGTGGATACACTTTACTGACATTTATTAAAAATACAGTTGTTTAAAAAAATATTCTAGCAATAATAATTTTTTTTTTTCAAAAAGAAATAATATCCGTTTAATGAAAAATATAACATAAATATAACGATCGTTAATATGTTGATCCCGAGGTATTACTTTTCATTCAACCCTTGTGCAAAAAAAAATCGAAAACAATATTTGGCATAGAGCGCATACGCAGTTCAATAGTCCACTTTACTAGAAATTAATTTTTACTGCAAGTTTTATTTTCCATCTCGTTCTGCCACCCGCTAAACTATCTTTATCAGTGCAGCATCCAGTGCACAAAATATCATAGTAGGCTTCTACCCCTTTCCCCCATCCCCCCAATCCCTATACCGAACGCAACGATTCGCGTGCTTGTTATTTTGGAAGGTTTCCAAATGTCAGACACACAGTCCGTAATTTGAATCGTGGCAATGCTTTGCTTTTTTACTGCAATTACTACAGTTAAATTGTTGTCTTTGTCTAATGCCTAGAATTGGTACCATATGCTTGTCTCTATTTGCTGGGGAGTGTTTTTGTTTGATTTCATTGTGGGTGGCTGCGAAACAGTTGAATGAATGTGTCATTAAACAAAATGTAAATACATATTTGCAAAAATTTACTCGATTGTGATAAATCAGTCATTTTTTTCATAAATTTGATGTATAAACTTGTTGAAAATAAATTCTAAATTACCCAGCTTTAAATATTAAAACTGATACAATGCTGCCAAAAACATGTCTATTTTTATTTATATGATATTTGTATGTTAAATTATTATACCAAAAAATGTTACTTTCTGTTAAATCGAAAGTAGAATTACTTTCTTATTTAAATTACTAAATTAAAAGCTACTGCACTGAACAAAATATAACTTTAAAACCAACGATTTTATTATTAATTAAAAAGTAAACATACATTTGATCTGTAAAATTGAAATTTTGAAACAGATGTTTTTTAATAAAAATATATAATAGTAAGTTATGTTATAGTATAACTATTTTGAAATCTTTTTATAAATTTTCTTACTATTTAGTTTGGGAAAAATATATATTTGAATTGAAAATTATTAATAATTTTTCACTTCAATTTTGTGTTTCCAAACCAAATTGTAAATAATTTCATACAAAACTTTCACAATAGTTACCATTATTTATTTTTATTCAAAAAAATATTACTGTTGTAAAAACTCAATCTTACAAATCAAATGTATGTTTTTGAATTAATAGTAAAAATGTTGGTTTTAAAGTAATATTTTTTCAGAGTACTCATATTTTGAATAAAATTTACAGGTAATGTAGTATGCAAAAATTTAATCGATTATGCTACATTTTATAAATGAAGTAATTTATTTACTGTTAATTAATAATATATAATTTTAATGTTAATTATTAATATTATTGTTATATTTAATATGTATATGTATACGGGGGTTAGTTATGAATAAATAAGCTTACAGTACTGACGTAGAAAAGTTTTTACCTAACGACACTGTATTTAATTATAATGTTATTAAATTCCCTATCAGGTTTGTTATTGTTTTTAACAATGACGTGTTCCGACTTTTCAGCCATCTTCAGATTATTCTGATCTTGGTCCGTGTTGTGGTTCAAGTGAACCTGGTTTACTTGAACCACAACACGGACCAAGATCAGAATAATCTGAAGATGGCTGAAAAGTCGGAACGCGTCATTGTTAAAAACAATAACGAACCTGATAGGGAATTTAATAACATTATAATTAATCATAACGTAGGTTCAGGACCAAAGAACAAAAGTTTATCTTTTGACATTAATATTGACACTGTATTTAGTTCGACTGAAATTTCCAAAAAAAAATGTGTTTTTGTACAAAACGTATTATTTAAAATTCTTGCGACATATACAGAATGTCCCATAACTATTGCAATAAACTGATAAAGGTTGTAAAGGACACTAAAAAAAGAAGTTTTCCATGGTTAATAAACTCGTGCTCAGAAATTAAAAAAATAAATAAATTGGAATAATTTATTGTTAAAAATTATAAAAGAACTGTTTAAAATTTAATTTGTTTAATTTCATTTCCGGACATAAGTTTGTTGACCAAAATTGCTTGTTTTCATGTCCCTTAGAACCCCTGTGAGTTTGTTACAATAGTAATTAGACCCTCTGTATCATCTTACATAACACAAAATCCAAAATTATTAATTCAATTTTCTAAAGCAATCAAAACGATTCTAATTAGCAAACATATAATTTTCGTTTCTTGATTGGTCAAAATTTATTTTACAAAACTTTATCCAAACAACCCCTAAAATACTTGTATCGTTAAACACCTAATAACGACGAATCCCGAAAAGATATTTGAAAGGGGTCCTATTAACAACACTATCTGTAGTAACTAGCATATATATTTAAGCTGCGGTATAACCAAACCCTACTATATATGTCCTATAAATATTATCAACATTAAAACACAGACCTGGTTTAAATAGCTATGGACGGTAATAACTGTGAACTAACCACAGTTATTGTAATAACAATAACCAGAATTCATAACAACCCCGGTTAACAGTAATCCAATTCGGTAAAGAAGAGAGAGAGAAGGGGGTAGTGTGATACCCAGTGGCTCTATACCAATAGATATATAGGTATGCTTATGTACAGTGTGTCCCACTATAAAGATTTAAAAAATCGTCTACATGTACGTGAAAGCTCGCAAATTAAAATACAATAGCATATTACTCAACAAGCATGTAATAATAGTTATTACTGCAGATGAATATCGCAATTTATCCGAATGAATGATAATGTAAACAAGATACTTTACTTAACGAACGCAAACACAAAAAAAATAAAAAAAATATTTTTTTTGTCAAAAACAAAAGAAAATAGTGGATCAAATAAAGCAGTAAAAAAGATCCAGTATTTTCAAATTTTGGAATAAATTTATCCTTAGATTAATTTAAAATTAGCCCATAAAATATATTCATTTATTTTGAGGATACCTTTTTTGCCAATTGCATATGATTTTTTACTCATCTTAAGATTAAATAAAAATTGGTAATAATGGTCCTAAAGGGAGCGAAAATAGAAGAAAAAAAGTTGGCGATCATTGTCAGAAAAAAAGTTGGTTCAAAATCATCCTATTATCAAGGAAAAAAATTATACTAGTGAGAAATTAGTATAGTTCTCGCAATGAAAATCTGTCCTTTCGGAAAACTAAGTGTATAATTTTGTTAGACATACGTAGCGATTATCTTCTTCTCACTACTGATATGACAAATTAATTTATATTATGATATAGATCTTAGCTTAGTTTAGAAAAACATGTATCGCGTATACATAATTATGTATAATAATTATGACGAAAAGACAGAGTTTCATGGCGAGAACTATACTATTCTGTACTCGTTGTACAATATACCATTATTTATAATCTTTTAACAGGACACCTATTCTGAAACGCCTTGTATGTAGTACAAAGTGACCTGGTCTTCCAAATATGAGCCATCTAATTGCTGTGATATCCACTAGCCACATGTTTCCAATGTAATGTAAACAAAAGCCAGTATAGTAGATAGAGCAAACAATTGCTGGTTGATATACGTGTATTTCAAGCAGAGTTGGAGTTCAATTTTAGTGGACAATATTGAAAAAAATATTCATATTCTATATTATATTGTGTAATTTTATAATATGTTAATATTTCTAGATAAATTTACTTACAATAGATGCAGAAACTAATGCCATGATACATACCTGAAACAAAAAATATTATTAATTACATTAAAAAAATAATTTAACGTATACACCATTTTTAAAAAAAATATTATTGTGCTAAAATTGAACTTAATATAAATTTGTAGAGTCATACTACAAACTCAGTTTTAAGTTCGATTCCAACTAATACTAGTTTTAAGATTATATAGTTAGGAAACACAACATAATGTTCTGCTATATTCAGTGGCGCAACCAAGGGGGGGGGGGGCCTCGGCCCCCCCAAGGCTAGTAGAATTAGCACAATTTTTATTCATTTAGTCATATATTCAGCAGTCACTTCTAACGCTACAATTATTTACCCCAAAATATTGAGCCAACATTCATTATTTTAAACTATTAATTATTTGATTCATGTAAGATAAAGTGGAAATCTGGTTAATATTTACTTTTTTTTTGCTTCTCCAAGATAAAATCCTTGGGCCCCCCAAAACAAAATCCTGGCTGCGCCACTGGCTATAAATAAGAGAGAAAAATTCTATTTTTTTCACAATGTTTGTGTTTATATTTGCTTTGACGTGTCTGGTGTCAAGTTACAAAATATAAACAAATACTATATTCATCTTTTTTCGATCTGCATACCATAACAATTTATGTATTAGGTACAGATATTGTGTATCTATTATACTTATGGATGATCTGATATTTTAACCCTAGATTACAAATCTGTAATCTGATTACCAAAATATTACTAAAATGCAAAACTTCATTGCTCCTATTTTTTAAAATCTTATTTATATAATTAATAGAAAATATTTTTTATTTCTTTCCGATAGTATTAAATAGTCTGAAAGATTACTAATTTGTAATAACATAATTTTCGAGAAGGTTAGTAATATAGAATTAAATAATGCAACTATCATAATTAGAACTCCCAAAAATTAAACTTTTTTGGAATTCTACTATTCTACAAAAAAAATTGTAAATTTCAAATTCACAAAAATCATGAAATAATAAAATATTTTCGATACATAACGATATTAATTACTTACATCAGTGAGATTTTAGATAATTTATTATTAATTCGTAAAGAATATTATACCTAAACATTAATCTTTTCTAAGAATTTCAGTTGCAGAATTTTCATTTATAATTAAATTAGTACGTACATTAAATCAACCATAATATAGATAGAGAACACACCACTATATTTGTTAGCTGTCGAGTGCATTCTAAATATAAAAAAATATCAGGTTGCAAAATGTAAACAAACACTATATTAATCCTTTTTTTAATGTATATAAAAAACAATCCATCTATTAGGTATAGGCACTACTTATCTATATTCATAGTTTATCTGATATACGTACTAACAAACAAATTAAGAACAAAAAACCAAAATTTTTTTAAAATAAACAGGTTTTATTAACAATTCTCTTTTTTAAAGTGAAATATTTTAGGCAGTTTAGTTTTAAATTTGCAAAAACCAGAGCATGTAATCGATAAAAATATTGGTTAACGGTTAACCAGTATTCAGAACTATATTTTAATACCAGTTTTCGTTCTTTAACTGATTTTTATCGGATCATTTTCGGTTAATTTTATAAAATAATACTGTGTAAATAATGTGTATACCGTTTGTCAAAATGTAAGTTTATTTTTGTATTTTAAAAAAAAATATTTGTTATTACGAAATAACACAATTATTAACAATTATCATAATTTTTTTTAGAAAATCTAAATTTAATAATAGGTTATACAATATTCCCTTTTTAATTCAGAAATTAAAATCCAAGCGCTGTTTTTGGTAACAAAATTTAAATTGTATAAATTTTATTTAAAAAAAATATACGTTATATAAAAATAATTTTATATTTCGGTTTTGTTCTCAAAAAAAAATTTTTTTTTACGGTTACCGGAATTTTGAAATATTAGTTAAAAATATGAATTGATGACATGGTTATTACTAAATAAAAAATGTTGATAATATAATTATTAATTAAATAAAAACCTGATGTATATCCTGATGATGATGACCGAGAGGTCAAAATGGTCACAGTATAGTATTAAATAAATATTGTGAAACTCAAACCAAGTGTTTTCATTTAATTAATAATTATAATATCGATTAAAGTTACGGTTAACGTTCGCAAAATATTTACAAAAATTTCGGTTAACCGATTATTGTTACCGGTTTCATGCCCTGGCTAGAACCTATAATAAGGAGAAAATGCACTAATGCAGAAAATGTTTTACGTAAATTAAACCTTATAAATTAAAATCTGTCAGCGCGGTAACCGGGCGTGTTTAAGCGTTAGGTACTAACCGAATATAATACTGAGATCGTTGAATCGACCCCGTTGGCCAGTGTATTTGTTCGTCGTAAAAAATATTTAAAAATGCCACAAGGTCAGATTTTAACTAAACAGAATAGGACATTTCAGTTTGATCAACTGCATTTCTTAAAATATCAGTAGTTTAAATTACTAGCCGAAACTCGTTGCTGCTCTATGCAAATGCACGACTTGCAGTTTCGAAAGATGCCTAAATGGATGATTACAGAACAAGTACTTCATACTTTCGGTCAAGATTCTACTAGGGCTCTTGTACCAAATATAGTAATGATGATGAAATTATAATCTAACAAAAACTGCCACAAATATATAAAACACACAACATAATCATTAAAAGTTATAGTTATTTGTTTTTGCTTAAATCGCCATTAATTTATTTTGATAAACTAATTAAATTATTAGTCAATTAGTCAATTATTAGACAAGTTAACCAACTGCTACACAAGTTCCTAACGACAAGGTAATGAATGCATTTTCTATATTTTCTAAGAATGCCTTTTTCTTCATTTAAAAATTGATTAGTGATTTAATTAGTTCATCCAAATAAATTAATAGCGATTTAAGCAAAAACACAATACTATAACCCATAATATAATACGCCATGTGAAAATAATCATCAAAGTTTGAACAATTCATACAAAATATCGCACATTTCATATTTGTAAGTGGCTAGTCCATTCCTGTTTCACAATCAACATCTCTCTTTCTCTCTTGCACTGGCATATGACATATGTCAGTGCGACAAAGAGACAGACAAACAGACAGACAGAGTAAAATCGCAGATGAAAGGGGCGTGGTCGCGAAATTACCGCTTGGCGTAACGCGTTGCATTGCCGGGGAGCGAGTGAGCGCTAACTAGCGAAGATTAACATAACCCCATTTCGATGTTGTAACTGCATTAATCCTTTATGTGCGTTGCGTATACGAGAGAGGTACGAGAACGACAAATACAAACATGGGGCTGAAACGATAATGACACCCGAATTACGCGGTGATTTTCGAGAGAGTGTGCGTATGTTGGCCTCGTTGTGTTTTCAATTTGAATTTATGTGGCGAATTAATGCGGTGTCGAGCCGATTCGATATGTGTTACAGATTGACTTAAACGCCATCTGTTGGCCAGAGCCCAGTTATTGTTTTAGGATAGGTGATGCAGGAGATGCAGGACGTGTGTTGATTGAATTTATACGTTAGTTTTGTTATAGTGTTCCATTTTTAGATTTAAGCGAAGGGATATTTTTTAAAGATTGTTATTGGTCTGTTAGTGGGACAAGGTTAGGCAGTTAATATTTTTTGTTGTCATATTATAAGTGAAAATAATTTTCTGATGTCTGAGAAATTGTTTATATAATTCTTATATTATTATAGTTTTTTTATTTTATGTTAAAATTTGATAATAATGTATTATTTTCAATTTGAAACAGTATCGGAATATTCAATTTTTTCCACCAATTTTATTGTGTTTGTCTAGTATCTTTTTAATACAAATTTTTGCAGTTTTAGTCAGATACTGATTGTAAATTTTTTGACAGAAGAAATTGAGGTTCAGTTATTTTACATAAGTGTAAAATTAAATTAAATTGATAAAGAAAAATTTATTCGAGTTTTATTCAGTACGTAATTTTAACATATTCAAGTGTTTAATATTTAAAATTAATTATAAATTAAATTGCAAAATTTTTATAAAAATACTGTCATCTAACGGGATTTGAATTCGCAACCTTCCGATATTAATGTTTGGTAATGTTTTCTCATTTTTATGTTGGTGTACATTGAGTGTCTCATTAAGATGCTATGCATGGGGATCTCGAAAACTTGAAAAGAGATACGTTTTTGAATTAGATAAAATTTTCCGTATTATACTACTACTTTCCGTTACTACTTACAAAAAAAAAATTATAGTTCATTTAGATATGAGCAAAAACTCGAATTTTGTGCGTAATTAAAGTTTTCTTTTCATAACTTTTTACTTTTTTGATGATTGTTTTAAGTAAAAAAATTATATTCAAACAAGTAACTTTTGCTTCATTCATATTTAAGACACCTTTCATATATGCTCTTCTATTCCTACCACTTGGAAAGATTTGCTCAAGCAAAACACTTTCAATAATACTAAACTAACCCATTTAGTCATCGGACGATCACTCATACGTCCGCTGGCAAATGTATGCCTTCAGTATCACTCACATAAATTTTTTTAACCAAAAAACATTCGCTCAAGAAAATCGAATCATCTTAACATTGACATTTTACAACAATTGTTTTTCCAATTTTTACACGATTCCTTCTAGTTACATCACATACCGCAAGCAAAAATCTCATTTCCACAACAATCATTTTCCTTTAATGCTTCTGCAGGCAAACTCAAACCTTAGTTAAAGTGTTTTATTAAGAAAACGGAATTTGTTGAAATTCTTTACTGTGTTAACATCATTAAAGATAATCTTTAATTTGTAATCTTAAATTAATTAAATGTGGCTTAAGAGACTACAAGTATTCTGTTGCATCTAATCTCTTAAAACATTTGATATCAAAATAGGTAAAACTATTCATTAATAAAACTGTAAATCATAAATAAATTTTCAGCGCAGCTAAGTACGTACAAGTAGTTTTACTAAAAGTTTATCTCGAGAATGTTTTAAACATTCATCAAATTCGGTGTATAAAAGCCGAGCGGGCCCGACCCGAGACACATATAAACTTTGTTCCCTCAACATGTGCAATATTAAATTTTTAATTTCGACAGAAGACATCAGCTCGTGTATAGAGACAGAGAGAGAGAGAGAGCATCAATTTAATTCAACCTAGCAAATTTTCAATTACTTCAGCCTCGTAAGTTGTAAACAAATAATAGAAGAAAAAACGAAATACAAGATGAACAAAAATACAACGCGAAACAAATGAAAAAGTACGCTGAAAGAGTTAAATAAAATCGAAGAGTGCACTGAGAGAGATCGAAGGGGAAGAAAGTCGTCGGCAAACAAGTGAAGTTTCCAAGTTGCAATGACGTAACCGATCGCTAGTTTTTTGTTTCTTTCTTCAGCTCATCGCTTGTGGAATAGCATTCTGTTGAATGACTGTATATGACATATTTAAAAAATAATTTCACACAATTATGTTGGTGATGGTATTTAGCTGATATTAATTAATAAATAACTTTAATCATATACCTAAAAATTAATATAATTTTATGTACACTGAAAAAATATATTACTTAAAACCAACGGTTTTACTATTAATTCAAAAGTAAACAATACTTTTGATCTGAAAAATTGGATTTCTATAATATAAATTAATATTTATAGTAAATAATTTCATAGAAAACTATTAAAATAGTTATACTATAACTTACTAATATTTATTTATATTAAATATTTATTTCTATTATAAAAAATGTTACTTCATTAAAAAATAGAATAATGAAAATTCATATAATACATTTTTTCAATAGCAAAATGAATAACAATTTATTGTGCATGTTATGTCAAAAAAAAAAACTATACATGGGCCACATTTTCATAAAAAATTTAATACCTAGAATTATTAAAATTCCCGCAAATAGAACAAATTTTTAATCAACAAAATTCTTGTGTAAAGTGTGTTAAATTTAATATAACGCAAATTCTGTATAAGTTCACCATTTCTGTCCGTAAATTTTATCATCGGATTTTAAATGTACAAATTCATAAAAAAATGTTCAAAAAGTTAAAAAAAATACTCATTTTTCAAAATTTAATCTTATTTTAATTCAAAAGGATAAAAATGCATTTAAGCAAAACGTGTTAGAACGAAACCGTGTTGTCGGATACCGTGTTGTAGGAGGGTTACCTGTATATTTAAAAGAAATTCTACAACTATAACCATGTTTTTGCTAATGAATATTGTTATGTATAAATAAATATTATTATTATTACTATTATTGTCATTAGAAAAAAAATTCTTACTTTCAATTTGAATACTGTTGCTATAAAAAATAAACTTGGTTGTGTATTTTAGATACTATTAGTAATAAAAAGTTATAGCTCAAAAATTAAAAAAAAAAATCTGCTCAAAGTAGTAAATAATTCTAAAATATAAATCATTCTAAACAATTTTTAAATCCTGTATAATCTAGTAAATATTATAAAACATAAAAATAACCACCAACCAGTTCAATAAATAAGAATAAAAAAAAGAATAGAAAAAACTTGGTACTACTACGCCCTTCTTTTTACAACACAAAAACCATAAATTGAATGACGTATCCCACTAAGGGCAGTTTGATATGCTAATAGTCCCATATCTTCCGGTTTACAAGTCCAAATCACACTAGCCCGAAAAAATACTGGTACGTATATATCTATCTCTCTACCCATACAGCCTGAAACCAACAGCTCTCGGCACATTTTATTTTTAAATTTAGATTCGCGCGTAACGGAGTCAAAACAGAGATGGAAATAAACACGATTAAGTAGCAGGGTTGGGGAGGAAACAGGGGAAGGGGGGAAGGGAAAGGGTGTAGAAACGAGAAAAACATAGTATTTAATGCGCATGCGTCGCGAAAATAAACGGTTTAAACGCGAAAGAAATGTCTCTCGAAATTTACATTTTCACACGATGTAGAAAAAATCTCGCAACCAAACTGACAACGGTGTACGGCGGGTTAGTATGCCATATAGGCGCCTGCCAAGTTGACGGTCATTGAACTCGACCGTCATGCCGTTCTATGTATATATATGTACGGTCCATAAGAATTTCGTATGCGGTTTGGGATGCGAGTGGAAGTTTTACAGAAGATTCATGTTACACATGTATTTTTGGACACTGTCGGATTTTATTTTTAATATCTTGGGTAAATATACACTCCGTATACATTTAGAGTAACAGGGTGTTTAAGATATGGCAATGGCTTGATAGTAATAAATGTATGGACAGATGGAAAAGTCAGTAACTAAGATACTCTCGTCGATTTATTAGTGTACCATATTATTTTTATAGCAAGATGTATTAAAATTACATTGAATTAAAAATATAAAATATTTGCAAATTTAAATTTTCTTTTCTTATTTGGAATTTTTTTCAGTTTTTGGAACAATATGAAAACATATTTCCATATTTATATAACTCGTTTTAAATAAATAAATGGTTAACAAATTTGTTTTTTTCATAGTGAATTATCAAGAGATGGCGTGAATTTTATATAAACAAAAATGACCGAAATTAACAATTACCGGTGGCGTGCACGTGTATTAGCAAAGTTTCTCCGTGTTTTCTGTCTATAATTTTCTTATTTTTTTAATAAAACTTTGTTGCTAATAATATTTTAATTTGTAGTTTTAAATTATTAGTTATTTTTGTAGAACAGTACAGATAATATCTTAAATGTCAATATGTATAAATGTACGTATGAAAATAAAATATTACACGCTTTTCTTGTAGATTTCTATTTAACGCCAATAAGACTTTATAAAATGATTGCTACATTACATTTTTATAATATCTGTCAAACATTGTACTGAATCCATGATTTATTAATTAAAATTTATTAATATCAAAATTTTACTACATTTTAAAATTCTTTTCTCTGTAAAATAACAATACGTGATCTTACAATAATGCAAAATAAATTAGTGTGTGATAAATGTGAAATTGAAAAAAAATGTTGCAAAAGTTGGTGTTAGTCGGTCAAGTCTAATGAATGTGTAGTTAAAAGAATATATGTGAATAATTTTAAAGGTATATGTTTGTGTGGACGTCTGATGAGTGGATGGAGTGGTATGATTGAGAGTGTTTTGCGTGAGCGAATGTTTCCAAGTAGTAGGAATAGAAAAGCATGTATGAGTGGTATTATAAATGTAGATGAAACAAAAGTTATTTGTGTGAATAGGAATGTTTGGAACTAATTTTGGGATAGTGTAAAAAGTTTGTGCCACACCAAATTGGGTACATAGCGTGATTATGTATGTATAACAATAGTACATATCCTATTAAAATCCACTTTTGCTACTTTTGTTCATAAACACATTGCTATATTTTATTTTTAGATAAAAACATGTTTATTAATTTTATTGTCCAATTTGTAGATCTGTCTGCAAAATTTTCATATTTTGTAAAATTTAACTTTTAATTTAAATAAAATTTGATATGTAGACACATATGGTGCAATATGCAAAATGCGGTTGAAAACAATATTGATCTCATAATAAAATAACCAGCACTGCTCTATTGCATATTTTTATCTTTTATACTAACTATGTATTGTACAATGCTAGAAGAAAACAATTTTAGATTTGTTTCACAATCAGACTCATTTAAGCATTATAGTATTTAGTTATTGAAGTTTATAAACGACAAAAATCGATACAAAGAAATAAATATGTAAGTTAGTAAAGCCTCATAAATATAACAGGAAACTTATCTAAATTTTATTAAATCAAAATTTGATTTCAACTAATTTGTTTGTTTATTTCATCTACATTTCATCTGATGCAGTGGTTCTCAAACTTTTCTAATTTTGTACCACAAAATATGAAACAAAAATAGATGTACCACAATAAAGCCAATTCGACTTAATAAATCAATGCACTCTAACTGGAGTGTTTATAATCAAAATCAAAGGATAAAACCCTTTAAATTTATATTATTTAATTACATTCGTAAATGGAACTTTAACATTACGATAAAAATTAAAACAAAATGTTAAAAGAGGCAAAATCTTACATTCATTTAATTTTTTTCTGTAAAATTTAAACCAATATAAATATTAAAATGTACCCCAATGGTACATGTACCACAGTTTGAGAACCTCTGATCTAATAAATGTTAAAAATATCATCTAATTGAAAAGAAAAATCATCTAGAATTTAGTCATATAATTCGAATTAAATAACATAAGTATTTTTTTTAGAAGAGGAAATTACTTCTACAAATTTTTTACATTTTATTGTACAAATTTTTTGTTAATTTTACGGATTTTATACCAAATTTTTTTAAGATTGTATTATATGATTTTTAGAAAATCTTTAATTGATTATTCATGATTTGAAAGAATTTTACAAAAAATTTTCAGAGATTACAATTAATTTGTACACTAGATTGTACAAGTGGTTAATCCCTTGATTTTTTTTATATTTATATACACTATATCAAAATTTTGAAATTAAACATTATATCATCGATAAAATTTGAAATCAATTTGATAAAAAAACAAACAAAACAAATGCAAGAATATCCATCTATATTGGATTCAAATCGGAACTATAAAAATATCCAAAATAGGAAAATAAATTTCGGGACTGGGTAATATTTCAGCTAAATCGTCGCTAGCATTTTTGCGTTTATCTATTTTTCTCTATAACAGTATAGAGCAGAGCAGTCGAGAGGCTAAAGCTGATTTTGAGATTATCCCGTATTATAAACGGAACGATATTTTTCCTTCAGCCACTGTAATAGGCTAAAAGTTCAAACATAAATCTTTACTACGTATATTGTATTCTATATAGTTCATCGCCTCGGCTCTGACGCGGAAAAATATCAAAATTTTGTCACTTGTATGCGAAATGGCATTAGATGCAAAATAGAGAAAATATTTAAATCTTTTACTGCTACACAGTGCCTCACTTTTTTTGTCTGTTACAAGTATAAGTTGTATGTGATAGTTGAGAAATAAATTCAATTTGGAATTTGTTTTTTTAATATAAACGCTATAATTTATTATTTTACGTGCTGGTCATCAGATGTCTCACTTAATTTCTAATTTGATATCCGTAAAAATTTCAAAAAGTAAAGGTTTTCTTTACATTTTCGTAAATTCTTAATTATAATAACTGTAATAATATAATACTATTTTTAATTTTTTTAATAACACTTTTTTCTAGTTTTAACATGTCACAAAATTTTGAATAGTACTTTTAAAGAGTAAACTAGAAGAAAAAGTTTGTAAAAAATAGAAAAAATATGTTATAATGAATATAAGTAGAAAAAATCTGTTGTGGCCAAAACATAACCGACCGTCATCGTCATTGTATTAAATAAATTTATGGAATAGAAAAATTTGTAGAACAACAACTACTGTAGTCATGGTAACTAAAAACAAAACTGTCTTGACATAAATATGCCATCTATTTACAGAATTATGTATATCATAAAAAGATAAAAAAGTTACAAAAAAAATATTTAGCCGTATCAAAAAATGTTCTAAATAAAAGTTGTTGTTATAATTTGTTTATCAATTTTCCTTATAAAATTCGTAAAACATATAAAAGTGGCATCAGTAAATTACCACGTCTGGTTGGCAGATATTTTCCAAAAGTTTATTAAATTGAGCGTAAATACGGACATCACGCTAAAAACAATTGATTCGTGTTACTATAAGCCTAATTCGTACTTACCTGTAAAAATTTCGATATGTCAGATTTAGTATGATTACAATTTCTCCCTTATCATATATGATATGATGGTCGGTAAAAAATGTGCACTATTATATTAAAAATAATTAAATTCAACTATAATTCGTTTTTTAATTTAGCATTATAAAAAGAAGAGTAAGCTACTGGAATCTATGTAAAAATAAAAAAAATAAAAATGTAATGTGAAAATTTTAGCAAAATTTCTATTTTTAATATTGAGATAAAATCATATACTTACTATTCGAATACTGTTCTAGGTAAGAGTGTATATTTGGCGTCGTAGGGTTAACAACATCTATTGAGAGATTTAAAATGATTTAATAATAATTATAAATTTAAATGTCCCTAAATAACAATATATTATTGATTAAGCATGTAATGATAATAATTATTCATGAGAATTATGTTCACGGCATGAACTACATTCGAGAGTCGTAATTCATCCGATTGAGTTTTCGTTATACGTGAAAAATATTTATACTTTTTCTATGACTTTACTTTTGCATTGAAACATAGTAACAGTGGTAACTCGTCATATATTTCAAATAGATTTTTTTTTAAATGATTCATAAACTATTGTGTATTGGAACTTACATATTTTGATTGGTCGAATTTGAGTAATAATTTAAAAATTCACTTATTAAGAACATAATGTTGTTACAATAAACGTATTATTTAACAAGAATAGAAAAAACCAATTCAGTTTATCAGTATATACAGAACTTGATCCGAAAACTTTTTTATATTAATATAATTAGTTCTGAAAATTTTTTTTTATTATGTTAATGCTAATATACTTGCAATGGGCAAAGAAAATGTAACATTTTGTATTATATACAGTGTTTTTATGTATCTATATATAGTTTCGAGTTGTGTATTCATAGATGTACATGTTGAAGTATAGTATCGCGCATATATACGAAATATGTTTTATGAATATTTTATATACGTACGACACGAAATGTAAATCTTTCTAAATAAGAAAAGAGCCACATTTGATTGACAGATCTTATGTCTTGATCAGACATATGTAGAAATAAATGAAAGAAACAAACGCACGCTCTTATTTATTTTTAGCAACAAAACTTCCGGAGTTTTTTTTTCCAAACTTAGTATTTCTTCAAATCTTACATATTAAATAATAATTCATTCAAATATTAGACTGCTGTTTTTATTTATTATATTTGTTTCCGTAATTTTTAGATGGAAACTGTGTTCGACATATTGAATAGTAATATAGTTTCATTAACAATTTTTAATTGTTCTACAACTTATAGTGAATTACGAACTACCCAAACGAAACCAATATTAGTTTAGTGGCTAAAAAACATATATTTTTTTTAAATTGTAGATAATAAGAAGTATATATACACACAATCACGCCATGTGCTTAAAAGAGTGTGGCACAAATTCGTTCCACTATTCCGAAATTAGTACTCTAAGAAACTCTAAGAAACTCATTTACATTCATGATACTTCTCATACATGTTCTTTTATTTCTACTACTTGGCGGTGCAGAATTGTGGCGGTGAAAAATTGTGATTGAAGAATTGTGATTGAAGAATTGTGATTGAAGAATTGTGATCGAAGAATTGTGATTGAAGAATTGTGGGCGAAAAATGTTTCGGACACGATTTATTTGACATACGTATATTTATAATCGTAAACATAAAAAAGCTGCTCCCAGTCGGTCTACTGTCTATGTGAAATGTGTATAGACCGTTTATGTAAAAGAAAAATTTTCTAGGGAACTAATGGTTTATGTAATATTACAAATTTTTTTTCAGTGATTCTCTTGAGTTTAAAAATATAAAAAAATGCATGCATGCATCAATCCTAAATGCCAAAATCATGATATATACAACCATACATACACAATCACGCCATGTACCCATAAGAGTGTGCCACAAACTCTTTATAGTTTATGTAGAAATTAGTTTCCGCTAAACATTTCATTCACTACTTATCATACATGATTTTCTATTTCTATCACTTGGAAATATTCGCCCATGAAATACACTCTCAATCAAACCACTCCATCTACTTATCAGACATCCACACAAACGTATACTTTCAAAATCATTCACATATATTCTTTTAACCAAACGTTCATCAGACATTCGCTCAAAATGACCGAAGCATTTTTTTAAACAAATATTAAATATTAAAAATGTAATAATGTAGTTATTTTTTTGAATAAGATTCAAAATTTTAAACTATTCTTATTACAATAGCTTCCTGTAAAATTCGTCATGCAAATCAATAAAATATATTAAATTATTTATAATGGACGTTTCGATGAATTCAACGTCCGTTTTCAGCAGAAAAACTGATACAAATGACATTTACAGTAAATAACAGAAAATAGAAATAAGTTACCAGATATAAGATTAGAAAATAATTTACTTGGGCAAAATTTAAATAAACATAAACTTGTAAAAAATTCCAAAACCACTACTTGTTACTAGGTAACAAATAAGTAACTGGATCACAAAATTTATAGATTTTTAATTAATGGAAGCCAAATTTTATTTAAGTCAGTGCCTTCATGTTCTCTTTTTACTATGTTAATAAAATATATATTATTTCAAATTCAACTTCAAATCATTGAAGCATAACATTGATTTATCTACAGATCACTAGAGAGTATAAATAACCGAAATTCTCTAATTTCGAATAGACCAATAAATTGTCGCAACCGTTCTCACAGCTCACAGCAGCGAGAGATAAACAAATAATTGCTCGTGAAAGGAATTGTTTCTAACCCCCGGCCCCGGTACCGGAGCGAGCAAAAGTTTTACGATCCAAAGTGACGGTTTTCCTGTTTCCGGTTCTCGACTTCCGGTTGCAATCAGAACGTGACGCAATCACACGTTGTGAAATCGGAAAAACGTTAACTTTTAATACGGGTGTACATTCCTAACCTATTCTATACTTGTACCTACTACGTTCCAATTTCTTTGATATTGGTACACAGAATTGAAATGCGCTTTGTCTATTTTTGTTACCTTACCATGTTACTAGACCTCATAAATAGAAGTTTAATGGTATAACTCGATATAACGTGTAACCAATTATTAGGGTAAAGTTATATTTATTTTATATCATCATCAGAAAAAATACAAAAAAAAACATAATAATATTAATCTGGTATTAATATAATTGAGTCTTACTTCCTTTAATTAATAAATTATAAAAAAATTGTAATTTTGGTATTATATTTAGCTACCTAGTAAATTGTTTTTATGTTAATTAAAAATTTTCTTAAAACCATATAAAATCCCTACAATTTTAGAAATTTTATATAAAATCCGTAAAATCAACGAAAAATCACTACAATTTCAATACTCACACTACTTGTAACTACTTACATAATCTGGAGTACAAATTAATTAAAATCCTTTAAAATCATTGAAAATCAATCAAATCAACGAAAAATCACTACAATCTCAACAATCATTCTTGAAATTTGTACAATTTGGTATATTGAAATTTGTACAATTTGGTGTACAAAATTTGAAGAAGTGACTTTCCACTTTAAATAAACATCAGAACGTCGACCTAAAGCTTTTTTATTTTTAATAAATTAATTTATTTTGCGAAACTAAAACAAAAAATCGACTTTTTATCAAAACACGGTGTGTATCCTATCCATACGGACGGGATGTCAATAAACTTGTATAAGTCATAAATCTTTGGCATCGTTTCAAAATGGACCCGGCACCGTCAAACTACGGTAATTCGAAAAAAAACTTTTTTAATAGTGTTCCACCGTAAAAAGTTGGGCGCGGCCGCGCGCTGGCGCTGGTCGTGCACAATCTTACCCGAAAGCACGGCCACCATTTACGTATAGGTCTCGGGGCCCCCGGAAGGCCGTAAAAACAACTCAAAATTGATTTATAAGATTTGATAAAACTAACCGGTGTTATAACCGAGTTGTGTGCACACGCCTGCACAGATTTAATCTGTTTAACAAGTCAAATGGTTTTCTCGGGTAACACGTGGGAATTATATTTGTAAAATTAATTTGCAGTTATGTAATTTTGTATACTTATATGTATATATTTACCGTACGTTTATATCAAACCTATTTCTGAAATAATAATTAGCAATGCTAATTAGCAAACAATCAGAATATAATTGAATTATTGTAGATCAGTTATTCTTTAAAAAATATTAAATTTTAAAAACTAAAACACTTTAAACAATACACTAGTGTAGCAATAAATCTTTCAGAACTCCTTATATTAAAATGAAAAAGCTTTAAGTTCAATATGTTAATTTCTTCTTATACAGAAATATAGGTATCGAAACTAGTAGTATGTGAAATAAATTAAAGTAGTTTTATTAAAAAAAAAAAAAAAACGTGACCTATACTCCTGTATAAGAAGAAATTAACATACTACAATTCAAAGGTCGTTCAACTCAATTATTAGCTTTAAGTTCAAGTTCTGTTTAATTTTAAATTAAATTGTCCTATATAAATTTCTCGAAAAACAACTCAACTATACTAAAAACTTCCATTGAAATCTGTTCTGTAGATGTCAAGTTATAAGCGAAAAAAATTTTTGGTCAACTTTTATTGTTCACAGCATTCACCTAAAACATACGCTCCATTGTCCTATAATAATACCTTCCACAAAAAATAACTCAACTATTATTTATTAAAGTCGTAAATACAAAAAAAGTATATAAACTTAAGTCAAAAAACAACAAAAAAATATAGATAAATATTTCACATTCAAAGCTATACAGAAATAGAAATATCAGTAATACAATTTGTAAATTCATTGAACACTGTAGAATGCAAGAGTAATTAAAAATTCTTCTAGAATAATTTTAAATTTAAAATTATAAATAAAATATTAATAAAATATCTATCCAAATCTGTTCAGTTAGATATCAAGTTATAAGCGAACAGAGTTTTTTGTTTATAGCATTCGCCTGTGGCTTATGCAGACTTATCTCTATTTTTGGTTTCTTTGCCATCACTGTGATAGTATTATACAGCTCTGTGCCAAATTTCAACTTTATAACTTACTCCCAAGTTGCATTTTAAACCCGGAGAAACATATCTAAATATTGTGCATATATGTATAGATTAACAATGAATTGGTAATTAACATTAATAAAACAATACAATTACAATTTTAAAATAAAATATAAGTCAAGTTAGTTATGGATTTATGTATATAGATCAAACCGCGACAGCGCATGAATAAGTTGTTGTTTCGAAAGAGGAAAGCAAAACTTTTATGATTACAATCCCGGAAACGGTTAATATTTCTTGTGACTTCGTCGGCTAAAGAAAAACGAGCCCAATTACTTTTCTTTATAAAACTATATATTCGTTTATTCCTTTCTCCATTTCATTTTACCCTACACCACCCATATCTTTTAATATATACGTCGCTTTTCGTAGAAATGGTTTTGTTTCTACTTTGCGATCGTAAAAACTTAATAGGAATAGTTTTTGGAGGGTAGTGTACTGTACGAAATCTAGATGGCGTTGATAAAATTGTTTATGTCTATAATCTTTGTTCCGCCCGTAATGAAATGTACGATATAAGCCATTTGTTCTTGTACTAAGGCCCCCGTTACAATTGCCTCGATATTGTTAGACTTTGGAACATAGTAGTTATATTCGCGTTTCATCGTAGCCTCTGTCTGAGTGTGTGTGTGTGTGTGTGTGTATGTGTGTAGTATTAGGGAGAAAGGTGGCAAACTATTTCTGCTAAGAATGGGAATATTTCCTAGAGAGAAAATTGGAAATTAGAATGGAAATTTTCGACGAACAGTAAAAGTAAAGATTAGCTATCGTACTTTAACCGAGAGTTTGGTTCTATAGTTTTAAGGTCGTAACTTAATGATAATTGTTATTAATGCTTGCTTATTGGAATTACATTTTCAATTCAAATTATACTTATTCCGAAATTCTCATATAGTTCGTTAATAAGATTAAATAAATATATGATATTCATTAGAACTCGGCCACTTCAATAACAACACAAAAAATTTACATGAATAAAAATAATGGCCCGTATTCTCACCCCACTTTTAAAAATGATTTTTGTTAAAAATTACTTTTGTCGTTTACTTAAAATAACTTATTAAGTAATTTTAATTAGTTTATTTAAATTTTATAATATTAAATATAAAAAAATATATCAAAAATAAAAATTACTTAAAAGTGAAAAATAAAAGCATTTTTTATAAACAAAAGAGGTGGGAATACAGGTCATGTATCTAACAATTTTGAGAATTATAATTATACGTCTGTTTCTGGTTCTATTTAAGCTGTTATGCATACAGATCAAAAACTACATTTTGATCTATTCAAATAAACACGCTAATATTATGTTTTAATTTATAAATTACTATAAAAATAAAAATCTGACAATTTTAGTATTTTTTCATATTTTTTTTATTTTTTATATAAAACTTGATACGTTAAATAATATAAAACAACATAGTAAAAAATCTTTTAATTGAAAGACCCAAATATTAACAGTAGATTGATAAGAGAAGCAATAGAAATTTATAAAAAAAAGATAACATCAATCAGTGTCAAGGCACTGATTTAAATGAAATTTGGCTTCCTTTAATTAATAATTTATAAATTTTATAATCTAGTTACTTGTATCTTGTTACCTAGTAATTTGTTTCTATGTTCTGTTTATTTACTGTATATGTCATTTGTATCATTTTTCTTGATAATGATGTACGTAGAGTACATCGAAACGTCAATTTTTAATTAAAAGTTATACAAAATTTAATCCTAAAGTTTTTTTTAACATAAAATAAATTAACGTAATAAAAAACTTCAAAATAAATTATTAAAAGGTTATAAAATACTAGAATACTCCTGGCTATCTTTTAAATTTATGTAATTATTGAAAATGTAAATGAATATTTTTATCAAACTGATCAAAAGTTTTATAGTTACATCAATTTCTTTTAATTTTTTTTAAAAATTTGTCAACTTTTATAAGTTTACAATTAATTTCAACAATTTTTCAATGATGTTATAGTTAAATTAGCTTTTTTTTTTATTTATTTGATTAAAGACAATATTCACTGTAAAAGATTTGAATTCAATATATAGCCATGTATCATGCAAAGTTCTTGAAACTAATATCTTGTCATTTTCAAATATATGTATTTATTGACAAAACAAAAATTGTATTGAAAAGAGTTAATGATATGTGTTTATTAAATTATTGATATATTTTTCATCAATATAAATATTAAAAGTTGCAGACTATTTTCCTTTTCAACGCAATTTTTGTTTCAGCTAATTATTTTCAGCAACTTAACACAGAACATCTATATATTACAAAAATTGTTGGAATTTATTACTAATTCATAATAAAGATAATCCAATACCACGTAAATTACAAAATCATAAATTAACAAACAATAATTTAAAAAAGCTATATACGTATTTCGCATGTTAAGCTTTCAAAGAACACTTATTCACACCTTAGATCACTATGATTAAGAGTTTAGCTTTATCTCTTGCTACTGATGATGAAAGCCTAGCTTACTGTTTGTGGTTTAAGGAAAATTATTTTATTTTATTAAATTTTCGCGACAATAAGATCATATTTTTATTTATTACAAAATCATTTCACCAAGATTTATCCTACATCTGAAAAAAATCCGATTACTCTAGTATTAACGAGCGACAAATTCTTACAAATATTATTTAAATAATTGGCACAAGAATAAATATCAAAACATAATTTTCATTTTAGGAATTTCATTTCAAA
Organism: Clivina fossor; assembly: GCA_963966155.1. Classification (NCBI taxonomy): domain Eukaryota; kingdom Metazoa; phylum Arthropoda; class Insecta; order Coleoptera; family Carabidae; genus Clivina; species Clivina fossor. The sequence goes on along the minus strand of OZ014551.1, from coordinate 25,289,204 downwards.
CGATATTATACTAAAAAGAAATAAAAACTCTTCAGCAATCATTTCAAATGATATGATATTAAAAGCTATGAAAAACACTACAGCGATGAAATTAAATATCCATATAATTAAAACATTCATTTGCTCTCTCTGTATACAATGAGTACAACTTGATAAAATATTTAAAATTCATTTCCCACTGAGTAAATGCAAAAGTCCCGTAACAACTCTAATAATACAGTGAGTAATAATTCTCTTCATTTGTCTAATTGTCGAGTTTTTAAACTGACATATGCATAACTAGATTGCACTGATTTGCATGAAAAATAAAATAGTACGAACACTAACATGCAGTAATTTTTTTTAATATTAGTTTTGAATTTTGCAGTACAATTATTCTTGTATTCTTGTAATGGAATATTGTATATTATTGCAATTTGATATTTTTTTCAAGACATCTTTTATTATTTGTCTTATATAATATACGTGATTCATCGGTCTGTATTTTTTAAAACTCTTTTTTATTAATTTTGATAGTAAATTAAATTACCTTCAAAAAAGTATAATATAAGAAAGTGTCTAAAATCATAAATTAAGAAAATAAAATAGTATTTTATAATAATAAAAAAAAAAAATTTAACTCAGTCGTTCGATACTTTACATACAAATTAAATTTCACGTAGTTAGCAACTTATAAAAAAGGCTTTATTTGGAAATACACAAGTCTTATACGACAGTTTTGTACAATATTTGACCTACAAAGATATGTATCTAATGAAGGATTATGAATATCTGTTACGTAATTTCAATTGATCTAGTATTTATACTTTTAGTTTGTTTTGATAATGACAAAACCATCAATCTATCAATCATTTGTTTACAGATTTGATAGCAATTTCTTAATTAATATAATAAAATAAAATTATTATAACTTTTATATAATACAGATTAAGTATGGAATGAAATAATATACATTTGGATATAAATTTTATATATTTTAAAGGTAAGCTTGTAATTAAAATATAGTTCACGTGGAACTATAACTTACGAGTACATATATTATAAATACGCGTATACAAATGTATATGGTACATAGATAGACAATGATATATCAGATATATTATATTTGACAAGTTTTACTTAAAATAAAACAGTTTAAAAAAAATACAGACCGATAAATCATTTTGCATAAAAAAAATTAAATAGCTATTTAATTTGATTCGATTTAAATGACAAAATTTTAGACGATTTGTATATTTAATCAGATGATATTTTAAATAATATTATAGATAAATGATCTAAAATATTAGATAAATTAATGAACATTAATAGATGAATATACGACAAACTAGAAAAAAATCGAATTACATTAGATGAATTCACCAAAGTAATTTTGAATTACATGTTCTATATAATAAAATTATAAGACTAAAATTTATCAACTTTGTTAGGAAAAAAAAAACAACTAAAACATTAAGAAAATCATCTAAAGTTTTAATTTGTGTATTGAAAAAAATTACATACATAAATCTAAAATAATTGTATAAATTAATTAATTGTATTATTAATTATTATTTTAAAATTTATTCAAATATTTATTTAAAATTTATGTATTTACGAAAAAACATATTATTAAGTAATTTTAATTTTTAAAATTTAGTAGCAATAACAATCAAATTTTTAATGCTCGATTTAAGCGTATTTAAAAACTTTTAAAGTTGAGTTTATATACTATTTTATAGTGAGTAAAACAGATATAAAAATCAGTAACTTTGCATTATAAAACTTTTCCAAACAAAAGTAGTTCGAAAATTTTATATTGAGTAGAAATAAATATTTATTAATCTATAAATAACATACATACATACATACATACACATGTACCTAAATGAGTGTGGCACAAATTCTTTTTCTTTCTCTTTAAATAACAAACCAATTAAATTAAACTATTTTATAAAAAAAGTGGCTCGGCACAAATTCTTTTCACTAAAATCTTGAACAGGAATATCTCAAATAATCAAAAATTTAAACGGCCAACAACTAAAATAATAAGAATCTAGAATAATCAACATCTTGAGAGACTAAAATCCCAAATATTAAATTGTCAAAAATTGGTGTTCAGAATTTGAGTTTTAAAATATTTGCAACCAATAATTTTTGTATTACACATATTTGTCCTAGCAAACAACATTTATGATAGTTTTCAAATTCTCCTATACAGTGTTTATACGTTTATTAATATAATAAAATAATTATTGTTAATAAATAATAAGTATGACAAAGTGCTTTCCAGATAAGTGAAATTACGACAAAAGTTTCGATATACTCTACGTGTATCGAAACGTCGATTATTAAATAAAATATATAAAGAACTTAATCCTAAAGCTTTTTCAATTTAAATGTCATATTTTCCATTCAACAACTAAATATAACAGATTCTTATAACACTATAGTAATTATAGACCAGTATCATTGATTCAAGAAATATATTTACTTATTTACTCAATGCCAGTACAGAATTATTATTAGTAGTATTAACCTAGCTGTTTTGAAACATAGTAAAAAAAAATTAAGAATTCAATATATTAAAAAAAAAAGTTTTGATATGAACGTAATTTTTAAATAAAATATATACAAAATTTAATCCTAAAGCCTATTTATTTTAAATAATATTATTTCTAACTCAAAGTAATTCATAAATATTTTACACTGTATTATCATAAATAACAGATAAGTTCAATTTAGAACAAACTGTGTTTATCCTTTTTATTTATATTTCAATCCAGTGTTATAATTTTAGAAATTGTGCCTCTATAAAATTTGTAAATGAGCCCTCTAAATATACAAAGTTTATAAAAACGGCATTTTTTAAAAGCACCGTTATAGTATTTATACATATAACTTTCAATAAAATTCAAAATTAAAACGAGAAACTCGAATTCTGTAAAAAATAGAGATGTGTCAAGTAACTACATTTTGACTCGAAATAATACCGCAAAGTCTTACAATATAGGTAATAAAGAAATGTTTTTATTTATAGTCGATATTTTAGCCAATTCTGCAATAAAAATATTTGTAGTGGAATAAATTTTCGATATATTTTTTAATTTCTATTCTAATAGATCTTTTTAGTGCTTAAGTTATTTTGATTTACGGGGGCTCCCTTAGATAGCGCCCTCCCGTGCAATATGGGGTTTTGCATCCAGAACTTACGCTACTGTTCAAATCTAGCCCCATATATTTGTGGTTCATATTTAAATTTTTCAAAAATGTTTGTTGCATAGTCTAAGCAAGTTCTATATACATAAAACAGGAAAAATTATATCCTATGAATAAAAAATTCTATGTTTTGCGGGACTAGAATGACGTAGTAAAAATTTCTATTTTACAGTTTTCAGGCGATGTGAAACGAGCTAGTTTAAGATGTTGCCGCATCGTTGTTGTTTTCAATGTAAACAACACGGCAACAGCGTAAAAATTCTTAAAAATAAAGAAAAGAGAATATTTTGTCTCATCGCTCTCACTATTACTTCTTTCTTTTTCTAAATATATATACCGTGTGTCTGTGAATTTCAAACAGTTTATCTTTAAAATTTGACTGAAATCGATTAATTATTGTGTATATTAAAAAATCTGCTCCGAAATTTTCGTTTAAATCTTATAAATATAGTGCAGTTACATTAAAATTTTAAATTTTTCTCTAAAAAATTGGCAACATTGTTTATACCTGTTTGAAAAATTTGATAAAACAATGAACAAAGTCTTTCTAAAATAAAATTGTAATATTTTCTGTCTGAAAAGTTGGTAACATTGTGCAAAATTAAAATTATTTAATTCTTATGAGAATTAAGATAATTTGTTTTAAAATTTTGATAAAAATCGAATGCAGTGTAACAACTAAAATCAAATTTTAATATATTTTTTGCAAGTGATCAAATTTATTAATATATCATATCTTCAATTCATTTCTTTTTTTTTATTAGTTTGATTACAATAAATTTGAATTTAAATGCATACATACACAATCACGCCATGTACCCATAAAGATGTGGCACAAACTCTTTCCATTATCTCGAAATTAGTCTCCTCCAAACATCTGTACATGTATCCTGTTTAAAATAAAAATGTTAGTAATAAACAATTTGTCTTCCTGCAAAATCTAGTTTATTCGTATACAACTTAATTGTATTACATTAATAAATAACAAAGTTATCCTATATCTTAAAATCCGCGAATATTTTCAGTATATGAAGGAATAATATAATAATATAACATTTCCTGTCGTCTACCATTTCTTACGTAACTTGCTTCATAAAAAACAAAAGACGATCGAAGATAACTAGTTGCTGTCGTTCTCATATCGAAATAACATTTTTACATCCATGTACATATACATACCTACTACTATAACAATAAAAGAAACATTTAAAATTTTAATACCCAACTAAAAATATACATATGATCTCTCTCAATAAATATATTGATGCTATTCCATCTATGATGTATATTTATTCACTGAACGTAATTTTATATTGCGCAGCATTGCCATTATTCAGAGTAAGCAAATAGCAAAATAAAAACAGTAATAATACTATATGGCTGATAGTTACAAAATTTATAACTAAAGATAACATAATAGTCACTCTAAATGCACTAACAGTTAAAGTCTTATAATCGTCCAAAATATTGAAGACAGCAATAGATATTCAGTTATTACCGATTGTCACATATAGTTAGGAAAGTATTATAATCATATTAATGTTGAGGTTCTGAGATTTTTATAAGTACAAAAAAGGCACTTTGAAACAGGAATCAATTGTTTTTAGCGTAATGTCGATTTGTCTGTCTGTGAACATAGTTGAACGGATTTTTAAGAAATTTTATATTTAAGCTTCAGACTTCGGACGTGAATATTTTATTTTGATCAAGCTTCCCGTTTACGGAAAGAAATGTTAAAAAAAATCAAAAGTTGCACATAAGTTATAATTAACAAGTATGTTTGATTCCTTTTTTTTTGATACGACCAAATAATTTTTTATTTTTTATATTTTGTCGGTATTTTACCTACGTATTTCGACATGGTACGTATTTATGCTTACGACAAATTATAAATATACGCATCACAAAATTGCCAACATAATATAATATATTATTATTTGTTTCAATAATAATTTTTCTGTTTGAAATATTTTGTTTAAGTACTTAGTCAATTCAGCGGTAGTGATAGCAGATTTTTTTGCATATTATTATTATTAATTATATACAAAATATTTTTGTTTTATTAAATTATACTCTAATAATTAATATTTTATTCGAATTTAAAAATATTTTATTATTATATAAATTTTAATAATAAAAAAAACAAAGGTCATACTTACAACACTGCAAAAAGTTAATATCACCAAAACATACCTAAAACAAAAATAAAATAATTAGCATAGTAAAGAATCGTTTAGAATTTATTATATTAAAATAAAAAAAGCTTTAGGATTAAGCATATCAACATAAGGAAAAACTATATAAATGACATAAAAAAATAAAAAACAAAACATAGAAATAAGTTATTGGATAACAAAATACAAGTTACTAAATTATAAAACTTATAAAGAAGTCAAATTTTATATAAATTAGGGCATTCACACTAATTCATGCTATCGTTTTCTTTTTATACAGAATTTAATCCTAAAGCTTTATTATAATAAAATAATTAGTGCAAAGTAATATTAAAATAGTATAATAACCGTTTTATTTATTTCAATTATAATAATTTTTATTTATACAGGTATTTGTATGGAAAATTAAATTAAAAATAATATAATATAAACATATGTATAAATAAAGTTCTATAACAATATTTAGTTTTTGTAAATTAGTTGAGAACGGTATTTTTTCTCTCTCTTAATCCAGAACTAAAATCATGCACATAACCAAAGTTGGTTTTTAGTATATTTCATAAATTTTAAAGTGAATATAAATGCAGAATTATTTTTCAAAAGTGACGTATAATAAATAAAAATAAAAGTATAATAAAAAATATATAGTTTTTGTTGACCTCTAGGCATTAACATTGTAAACTAATATAAAATAATTTCTCTGGTCCGTCATTGTTATTTTTATCACTTGGTCCATTGCCAACTTAATGTAGCAACACTGTAAATTCACTATTATTAATTATAGTTGCACTGACCTAGGTATAATATATCCACATACACCGAAAATATCTCGCTTTTAAATACATAAAACACATATATATATATATATATATATCTATATATTATTAGGTTTTTCACATCATATATGGCCATCATGATATAGAAAAAAAGTAAAAATAAAAATGCAAGTGTGCTATGTAAACAAATGAAGAGCAAACGGTGACAATGAAGTTTATATTGATATGTTTTTGTTTCTGCATCAGGTGCAACTAAAAATAAAACAATTGACTGTCCGCTTGTATATATGTATAATGTGAATTCAGAGAAAATTTTTGAATATATGCCAGGAACATTAGTATATACACAGAAAAATAAACACGACGTTCGAATATTTATTTGTTTAAATTACGAAAATGGTGTAATTTTATATTTTTATGTTGCAATTATTTTATATTATCATCATAAAAATTGGTACAGTTTATTAATGGTTTACAGAGTGTTTGCTCATAAATTTAATATTATACTAATTAAACAAAATTGTAAATAAAATATTTTGATATTCTAAAATAATTCTAAATAGCGAAAATTCTGAGATTCCGTAAGAAATCTTGCTATAAGACAAAAAGATTTCTTACGGAATCTCAGAATTTTAATTTTAAAGAACCGTTATTTTTAACGGAAATGATACAGAATACACCCGTGTGAACACTTAAATCAAACTGTGCATGCTCATGACTGTTTCCAACTATTCTATGAACAAAGCTATTATCTATCTTGTCAAATTAGCAATTTTTAATAGTGAATTCGAGATTTATTGACATTAAATTTAGTTTTTCTTTTAAAGAAAATTTTAAATTGATAATAACAAGAAAAAATAATGGATAAACCCATTCAAATAAGCATATTGTCGGTTTAAAAATCAAAACTCATTAATTCCAATTTTTTATTTGCAAGATAATAATAAGTAATTTATTTGTAGATATTCTCTTCAAAAAAAAAAAAAAGAAATACTGTACAGAATTGTGCTGTGAACAGAAACACTGCGGTCTCATTAATAAATGTTTCTAAGTAATAATTGAAAAGTTTCGATAGAACGTCAACAAATTATTGATAAGTTATGTCAACTCAATTTTCAGAAAAACTGTAGGTAATGACTTTTACCTTTAACTGACGATATGTTTTATAAAAAAAAATTAAGAAATTACAATTTTATTCTAATTTAGTTACTGCAGTATTTTTATTTCAAGTCGTCAATGAATAATCAAAATACTAAATATAAATAAAAAAAAACTTTTTTTAATTAAAAATATGTAAAGCAGATTTAAATATCACCCAACAGAAAAAAAAAACATAACATACAATAAAAATATAAAATAAAAAATAATTCACTAAGGACCGTATTCACAATATACCATTTCAAAATTCTAATTCAGAGGTTTTTACAGTTGCGTCGAGGTATATGTTTGGGACAATCGTCGTTATCATTTTTGTTTGCGACGCCTGCAGAAAAAATCTCGGTCCGATAATGCAGCCTGGCTGTTACACCGTCGCTGGGTGTTTCGTACGCGTTGCCTTTTCATTTTATGTATGCATGTGTCTATTTATATGCATATACATAGCAAGTCGTGCGGTGCGCTAAGGCTACAGCGATATATACGGATATTTTTGCCTGCTTTAAAATAAAACAACAGCACTAAAGTCTTATTTAATAAAATAAGATTATGAATACGATAGTGTTTGTTAGGAGGGGTTTAGATACACCCTGTATGTAACTTTACTGAGACTATATTTTCTTTTTAGTTTCGGAATATTATTATAGGTTAGTGGTTTCGGTCTTTTTTGGATTTTGTGAAAAGGTTATTATAAAATAATGTACTGTAAATAAAGGTTCAAAATAAAGTTGAAAACAAGGCTTGTAGAATGAGATGAAAGACTATTTAATATTTTAATGTTTTATTGGAAATGAGATTTTTACGTGGGGTATGTGGTGTAAATAGGAGAGATCGGGTACGAAATAGATTAGTGTATGATGAGTGTGAAATTGAAAAAAATGTTGTAGCAAAAGTTGGTGTTAGTCAGTTAAGATGGTACGGACATGTTGAGCGAATGTCTAATGAACGTTTGGTTAAAAAGATTTATTTGAATGATTTTGATGGTACGCGTTTGCGTGGACGTCCGATGACTAGTTTAAGTGGTATGATTGAGAGTGTTTTGCGTGTGCGAAAGTTTCCAAGTAGTAGGAATAAAAGAGCATGTATGAGAGGAATTATGAATGTGGATGAAGCGAAAGTTGCTTGTTTGGATAGGAATGTTTGGAGGCGACTGATTTCGGAATGATGAAAAGAGTTTGTGCCACACCCTTTTGGGTACATGGCGTGATTGTGTATGTAAATTTGACCAATCCAAACACTTGGTGTAAAAACTAAAAATGTGTCAAGCGTTCGGATTGGTCAAATTCTTTGTACTTGTGCTTAAAATTAAAACTAAAAAGGCAGTCAAAATAAAGCCTAATAGTATATAGAATATGTCTGGAAAATATAAAAATAAGAAATACACCGAGAAAAAGAAATCTTTTGATTATAGAAAATTGTTTTCATTCCAAAAATAGTTTTTTCAATAATGCCAATATATATACATACATATATATCTCTTTGATAATAAGATAACATAACAAACATATATTTTTTTTTTAAATAAAAAAATATATGTTATTGAATTATTTTTTATTACTTTTTTTGTAGCAAATAATACTGCTTCACATCATTATTCAGATAATTCGAATTACTATAAAATATCTATATATAATGTAAACGATGTAGAAATTGAAATATTTTTTATGTTTTGTCTTTTACTAATTGTAATTTTTTTATAATAGAAAAGATAAAATATCCTATAACGTTATAGACCTTATAGATGTAAACAAAATCGATTCATTATATTTATATTTTAAACCATAATACAGTTTCCGTAAATAGGTTATGTCATTGCAGATAATTTATTATACATTAAATATTCCATCTAGCGAAACTAGTAATTTTTAAATTCTCATTAGTATATGATCCATAAAATTTAATTAAAATTGTAAATATGCTTTTTATAAATTCATATTTCTTAATTAAATTGTGCATAAATTTACTAAACAAACAACGTACAAACATTATAATAAAAATTATTTGAAAATATATTTTCAAATAGAACTTTTGCAATGTTCTCAGCGCATAAAATATCTAGAAAATGTGAAATAAAAAATATTATTATACACTTGATTCCCACAATAATTTTTGACATTAAATAAAATATTTAGTTATTCTAAAAAATACTAAATTATACACATTAGTATTAATACATCCGAACTTGTTATAGTTTTGTAGGTATTTTTGTGTATATACATTAAAAAATTACCTAACGTAAGATACATTGCATTTTTTTAATGGTGCTATTATGTTTTAAAAGTGTAGCGAATATAAGACAGTAGAAACTTGAAATAAGATTTTACGTATGAGGCGTGTACATTTTAGGAATAGTATTAAATTTGTAAAATTTTAAATAATTTTTAGTTTAAATGATGATCGAAAAGTTGACTATCAATAACAAAATATAATTTAAGTGAAAATGGACAACTGAATCAACAAAAACAATTTCTTTTATTTTGAGTTCCGTTTGTCGTTAATTATCAAAACAGAAAGTTGCAAAACTTTGAAGAGCCGGGTAACAAAACGTTAAGAAGAGGAGACAATTTGCAGTCGTGCTGTACTCTGACTACGGGGCGAATTAGAACGGGTACAAAAAGATGCCTGAACTCTGTGTGCCGCACTACATGATGTTTGAAAACACCAGTTGGCTATGGTGAGAGTGGCGGATCGGGGGGTTGGCAAGGCGCTAAATTGCACACTCGATCCCCTAATGTATTCTACGCCACTGACTGGGTTAAGTACCAAGTCGTCCCCTTCTGATTAATTATGAGACGCTAATGAAATAAGTAATTAGGCCATAAGTATGCTGGAACCAACTAATGCTATTTTGGCCCAACAATAAATTCTCGACTATATACCATTTAAACAATTCACTATATATTTAATTATTGCCCTCCTTTTTTTTCCTTTCCTTTGTTTTTTAATTATTTTATTTTATTGTACTAATTATTGCCACATACATTTATTTTAAATTAAAAACCAGTAATGTACTGTGAATAAAAGAAAAACAAATGTAAGTTTTATTTGTGTTGGCTGCAAATTTTATGATTCTTATTTAATTAATTCGTAATTTAAAGCGTACAGAAAATTGTAATTGTGCAATAATTATTCTATTTTCTTGTATATTTTAATTTTAGAAAACTAGTGTAGATGTAGAACAAAATAAACGGCTTTAATTTTTTTGTTTTGCTATGCTTTGAAATAAATCTACAAAATTTACACAAATATATTCTGTAAATAATACTATAATTATTACACTGGAAAAGCATGATTTTAATTAAGGAACATATAATTAATTTTAAATTATTAGTAATTTTATCTACTTATAAATAATTATGTATTATGTATGTAATATCCCGATTATAAAATTTGATTTACACGTTGAGTTCGTCGAAACGTCGATTATTAAAAAATATTAATACAGAACTAGAACCTAAAGTCATTTTATTTTAAAATAAATACTTTGTTGTACGAATAAATCAGAATATAAATGCAAGCAAAGATACGTTTTATTTTTCAATCAGAGATGATAAAACTTGTGAAATCTAGGTCAGATTTTTTTTTGAAAATGGTCGAATTTCTATTTGAGATTAAGAATCGCATGCAAAATTCAACACAAATAATTTGTGATAAGCAGTATGGTGTAAGCGGTATAAGATGGCATTGCAAAAGTATCTATACTCTATACATTTTCGAAAATTTTGTACTTGTTAGGTTTAGGATAAGACCTATCTCATAGAGCAATTGTTTTTAATCTTTTTTTTCTCGCTTATGTTACCTGATATATAAAAAACCATTAAACCAACAGCTAAAACATTACGCAAAAATGCAAAATATGAAGAGTTGTGAATAAAGCTTTATCTTTCAAATTACAAACTTTTCTAGGACAAGTACATTAAAGTAGAACAAATTTTGTACAATTAGAACTATTATAAATGTTTATAATTACTCTTATACTATAGCTAACTAGCTTAGCATTATCCACAATATTTTTAGTACTGAATAAGAAGAAAAAGTGTGCGAATTGTTCCATAGATGGTGTGACAGGCAGTATAAGATGGCCGCTGCCACGGCTCGTATGCGGCAACAATTGCCCTGTTTATTATAATAAGACAAAACAATCTCTCTCAGCGCGTATCTACATCTTTCGCCATTTGCCTTTCTCTCTGCCTGTTTGCTGTTGGGGCTGTCGCATCGCTTCATGTCTCATGGCTTTATTTCCGTTTGAAGTTTATCTTCGCTGCTGCTGCTGCTGCTGTGTCGTCCGCAGCGCAACGCACTCTCTACGACTCCCAATACGCCGCTAAACAACTGACGCACAATTTCGACAACCCCCGTGACGTCATACATCCCCCACAACACCAAACGCCATCTCTCGTTCAAGAAAAAGAAACGAGAGATATAGCCGCCGTGCTCTCGAGCCATGTTTTAGTGTTTTTTTTTATTCATTTGTTTATTAAAATATCTCGAACGTCTTCTGATATACGAGCTTTTTTGTTTGGTCTTTTGTTTCATTTTGTGTCAAACTGATAACGTTGCATTTAATATTGAAGACGATGGATGGGTTGTTTATTATAATAATTTAAACAAGAATTTTGTATTGTCGCATAAGATGGTTTGGAAATATTCAAAAATAAAAAGTTACTAAAATAATGCCATTATATTTTATATAAAAATAGATTAAAAAGTAAAAGGACATTTAAAAAATAATACATACAACTTTCAACCTTTTTTGTAAATTTTAACATTTAGTTAATCTTTTAATAAGCATCTAAATTCTGCCCATTTTTAAAAGCAAGTACTTTCTTTGACCGGGCAGATCTTTTTATAATGACTCAAAAAGTAAAAATTGTTATATACGAAATCAGACCGTTTTGTTGGCATTATTATGATAAATTTAATGAGTACAAACTTTTCTAAAATTATCTTAAATAGTAGGTTCTTCTGTATCACAAATTATTTGTTTAACACAGCAAAACACATTAAAAATATATTTTTAATGATAGCGATATTTGATACATGTTTTGAGAACAAAATATAAAATTTTTGATAGGACAAAATTACGTTACACTTTTCTCGTGTTTACAAGAAGAAGTAGAAGAAGTCTCATTGATTATCTTCTTAGCATTAGAACATAACTCAAATGAAGTAAATAAAATAAAGAAAGCAATAAGACGCGATGAATAAGATATAATTAATGTATAATAAACATATATGAAAAGAAAGATGAGGAGCAAGCGATAACGATAAACGGCTGAATGTAAAGAAAAACTGAATAAAGCTGAAATCCGGTTCTGTAAACATCTTTTTCAAGGCGTGACACGTCCGTAAAAGATAAATTATTATTTTTGTCTCTTGTTGAACGAATATTTGATACTGTGTTGAATATTTCTCGAATTTTGCGAAAAATAATTTTTCATATTAAGATTATTTTGCGCTGAGCTTGTCAAAACGAACCATTTATTTAATCGTACATAAATTACCGCCGCGCGACACATTTCTCGACGCACCGACGAAATTTAATAATACTTTTTTCCGAATGACATAACAAATCACTTTTCCTACATTATTTCGTTTAATAGACATTTACTTCCCATTTTGTTATTTGCATTTTAAGTACTACTTGCAGAAGGTATCAATATATATATATATATATATATATATATATATATATATATATATAATTATTTAAAATTAAATTTTTATTTCGAGTTTGTAAAACTTCAGTTGGTGTAATTAGTATATCCGTACGTGTTAGTAGACGTCTTCACAATAGAGAGTTTTTGCAAACCGTATACGTTTCACGTTTACGGCAAAAAATCACGTGACTGCCTCAATGCGCATGCTCAGTCAAACCGTATACGTTTTTTACGTTCAAATAATACGGTTCGCAAGCATATTTGTCGTGATACGGTACGGTAACGTTTCCAGAAACGGTTTCTAAATACTAACCTAAAATATCGTCATCGTCATCATTTATAGCATCAATATGAAATCTAAAGTATTTTGACGAACGTATATACTATTTATTGCGAGATTTTAAAAAGTAATTAATTACAATATCATCAATTTCTTCACCGGTTAAATTAAATAAAAGTCTTCAATGTCACGTTGCATCTACAAATAGAAAAATATTCATTTTAAAACTAATTTTATATTAAATTACAGCACTCAAATTTATATTTTATTATTAACTAAATTGTATTATTATTACGAGTGTCAAATACAACATATGTAGTGAGGTTATGTTGTCAAATGTCATTTATCTGTTCACGAATTTTTCCTTCACTTCTTGCAAAAACTCTATATTTGACTATGAAAAAAACTGACGTTAAGGTAAACGTTACCGTAATACGGTAAGCATTTATACGGTTTGCAAAAACTCTCTAATGCGTCTCTAGGAACGTTCTACTATACATTAACTAAATATAAAAAATAAAATTGCTAGAAAAAAAAAAAAAAATTAAAAAGCTATGTCAACAACAAAAGGGAAGGGGGGGAGGCACTTTCTCAAATTTGTACACCAGATTTAAGTATACGAAATTTGTAAGATTGTAAAAACTTTACTCAAAATTTTATATGATTTTAAGGAAATATTTAATTGATTTTACCTCGATTTTAATTAATTTGTCCAGCAGATTATATAAGTAGTTTCCCTCTTAGTCAATAATAAAAATATGCTTATTTATACATGGTGATGTATTAGTAATTGGAAATATTTTAACTGGAGTATCCTGGGCTCCGAATATGGAGATTTAATGCAAATCACTTAGATAAAATGTGGCTCCTTAGTGAGCTACAGGTGTTTTATTTAAAAATTTAAAAACGATTTTTGCCCAGTACTTAAAAACTATTTGACGTATCCTTATCATACTTGGCAGGAAGTGTAGGTACCGTACACTATACTAAATTATGTTAAATAAAAGTTTCTGGCTACTGCCAGTAGCGTACAACAGGAGCAAGTGAGAGGTTGATCCTTCCCAAATTCTACGCCACTGGCGGAATTGACAATTTAGCACAATTTTTCGATTCTCCAATACTTTCTGTGTAAAAGACATACTCTTCGTTCGTAACGATAAAGTCACTATTTTTCGAGATATTTAAAGTTAAACATAAAGCTGCACCCTTGGGATTTTTTCAAAATTTGCTCAAAAAATCTAAAAAAATTCAGTAAAATAGATAGAATAATTAGCTACATAATAACTAAATAACTTTTTTCTCTAACTCATTCTGGTTTGGCAGGAAAAATTATTTAAAATTAATATATTTTGCATTTTAATTTTTTATTTTCAATTAAGTATTGGAGAATCGAAAAATTGTGCTAAATTGACGATTGCCAGTGGCGTAGAATTTAGGAAGGATCAACCTCTCACTTGCCCCTGTTGTACGCCACTGGCAGTAGCCAGAAACTTTTATTTAACATAATTTAGTATGGTGTACGGTACCTACACTCCCTGCCAAGTATGATAAGGATACGTCAAATAGTTCTTGAGTACTGGGCAAAAATCGTTTTTAAATTTTTAAATAAAACACCCTGTAGCTCAGTAAGGAGCCACATTTTATCTAAGTGATTTGCGATAAATCTTCATATTCTGAGCCCAGGATACTCGTTAAAATATTTCCAATTACTAATAAATCACCCTGTATACTTATAAACTGATTGGACGAGTTCGATTTTAACCAAGGATGAGATTAAATTTTAAACAGTTACGTTATTATATAACTATTTATTATTTGTTTTTGTTACATAACGTTATAAAAAACATTTAAAAAGTGAATTATTATGCTATATAACGTTACAGAAATATCGTTATAAAATAATTTTTATTTCTAACTTTTATACCTATGCAAAGTACAAACTTACAAAAATATTACCAAATTAATTTATATGTTTGAAATACAAACAGAATATATCTTTCTCTCAAAAGAAAACCCATAGAAAATAAATGTTATAAATAACTTTTTACGACACGTTATCCGGTTATTATATTAGTATTAGAAATTGTAATTTAATCGTTATTATGACATTACTGGGTATTATTACGTTACGTTTTTCATCCCTGGTTTTAACTCATACCGGTTTTAAAACAACGTACTTGTTATAAGAGCAGAACTAAGCAAATGAACTAAAAACAACCAAAATCCGACTTTGTGATACGAGCCAATATTTTTAACTGAATTTTGTTGTCTTCAATTTTTAAATTAATTAAACAATAAACTTATTTCCTACAGTTTAGAATGACAATAAGAGATCAAATTTATTGTCTTAAATAATAATACAGTAATTTTAGATTTTATTATCATAAATCTTATTTATATCGTATACTTAGTTAAATGTACAGTTTAAAAATAAGTTTTCAAAATAAATGTCACAAACAATGTCTTTAAATTTTCTCATTTTAATACGAGAGTTGATCAAAAAGTAAAGCTTCCACATTTGTATAATAATATATGTGTCCCCAGATAGGTGTTGTAAGAGGACAAATACAAATTACATATTTTTTTATCGAATTTTATCCAAATTTGAAAAATTGGCTATACTGGCTTGATACAGTTTATCTATAATATCTAAATATGATTAAAAATAATAAAAATCAAATTTCCCAAAACTGTTAAAAATGTTCGAAAGATATTGTGATTGCAAATTATGTAAGTATATATAAATGTATATTAATTGATAAAAATGTGACCTTTTCCAAATTCTGCTATAAACCTTGTACTTTACTTGAAATCCACAAAAGTCCTTTGAAATATTCGAAAATTGGTTGAACTTTGTAACATTTTCACTTTTAGTTTTAAAACAATAACGTATTCATACTCAAATTAAACACTTTTTTACCAATAATTAAAAATATTATTAATATAATTATTTAAAATATTTTTTTTTATTATTATTATTATTTAAGACTGTACAACAGCCCTAATAATGAGTTGATTCGATATAAAACACATAAAAAATAAATGAGTTTAACATCAAATCACAACTAATTTGAAATATCAATCCCAATTACCATCAATTAATTTTATATTTTATAGTTCAAAATTTCTTTAAATTATTGAAAAATATATATGTAGGTAATGCAGACGGTTCGCGTATGGAGAATTCAAGATTCACGAATGGGACGAACAAACGCAGTACGTCAAAAATTGATGTCAAATTTACACTATGCATCTGATTTTATACATATAATACTTAAGCCCAGTTGCACAAATTGTTGTTAAATGCTATGTAAGTTAACTAATTCGTTAACTAACCAATCAATGCGACTCGAAGACAGTTAACAATTTAGTTGCCTATAGTTAATTAACTAATTAAGTTAACAACGGGTTGTGCAACCCGAACATAATATTGTTATTGTCAAATAATAACCATTTCCAGTATGTCAGTTCCAATATGTAGTGAAGGAATTACTGAATATAAAAAAAATTCGGAGATAATACTTTTTGATTGATCCTTGTAACTTATTCCACATTTGTATATTATTTCTACAGTTTTATGTTTAATAATTATATGAAAATTTCCGTATACCTAAAATATCACGTGAATTTTTGCTATAAATATAACATTCGTTAATAGACGTTTTATTATAGCTCTTATTCTTCGTCTTTTCCTTTCGCCTATTCTTTCGTCGACTTTCATTTGTTATATTCGTGATATCTGTCATTGCGTGAGTAAGCTTCGCCAACTTGATTGAATGTTTTTTAATACGAACCCCTCTTTTATGCCCCGATTCGCGCGCCCTACCCAGTTACGCCGTCACTGTGTTAGTGTGTGTGTGCGTGACCGTGTGTGTGTGTGTGTGTGTGTTGGTGGTAACTTCCGTTAAATATAAAGTAACGATCCTTTTTCCCGAAGAGAGAAAATTCGTCCGAAGAAAAGCTAGTTATTTATGGAAAATGGTGACGAGGAATTTTTATTTAAATTCTACCCATCGCCGGAATGGATTGTGGATGGTTTTGGCAGGGGGGAGAGGGGTTGTGCCGTAAGGGGGTGAGAATGCACTTAATGAAGATCGAATGACATTTTGACTTGAGTTGAAACTTAGTTTCGAATCGATTACTTGCTTGTTCTCTTCACAAACGGCCTCAAACTTAGATGGATAATCTATTGTTAAAGTTTCATTTACCCGAGATTGACACTTAAAAGTAAAAAGAAAAAATGGAATCTCGGTCTTTGATAATATCTTATTGAAACATAAAGTAAATACAGTTTATAATGGTCTTATTACACACCTACATACATATGTAGAATCAATTGTTTCGAGTGTTTTTCATATTAATTTTTTTATTAACGATACGTAAAAATACTAAGAATTATTCTTTCATTTAAAAAAAAAAATAAGTTTAATGAGTAAACACATCTTTAATTGTTTCAACAGTTTTAGGGACATAACTATATAGTTCATAAATTCTTAAAAAATATTAGATTTTTATAATGCAAAATAACAAATAGAAATAATTCAATAATATTTTCTTGCTACATTATTGCAATGAAAACAATTATTATGAATTTGTTTTACAAAAATCATTTCATGGTCTATTTTTAAACGATTTTTTCATGTTTTTCTAATGAAAATAATAATTTTAATAGTATAACTATTTTCAATGCTTTGTATGAAATTAGCTAATATTTAGTTTAAAAATAAAATAAAATTTAAAACTATTAATAATTTTACAATTACATTTATTCCAGAAAAATACTATGGTCCATATTCTCACCTCGTTTGTTTATGAAAAAGTGTTTTATTTTTTGCTTTAAAATAAATTTTTACTTCTACCTATTATCAAATATGAATAATATTTTTGATATATTTTTTAATATCTAATATTATGAAATTCACATAAACGAATTAAAATTGCTTAATAAGTAATTTTAAGTAAACGTCAAAAGTACTTTTGACAAAAATCACTTGCTAAACGAAATAGTAAATAATTTGAGACAATTTTTTTAAAACAGTTACACAGTGTAGTTTATTAGAAAAACAAAGTTACAGTTCAAACATATGTTTATTTTTGAGTTAAAAGTAAAAATCTTGGATCTACAGCAACATTTTTCTCAGTATAGTTTCAAACGTTTTATTTTTGAAATATATATAATAAACTAATTATTAATGCAAAAACATATATTTGATATTTACACACACGCATATGTAACATATCATCCATTATCAATAATAATTATCCATTGATAATTATTTTTTGGCCATTGGATAAGTAATGTAGCCAATATAAATTTTTAAAAATTTTAGTAATTTTTTTCTCGGAAAGTTGGCATTACTGGAAAAAACCAAAACCACATAACCCTATCTTGGGCACTAAACATATTTATCCTGAAAATTTTATTAAAATCGGTTGAACCCTGTCTAGGCACACACTGTATACTTGAAAAGAGAGAGAGAGAGAGAGAGAGAGATATGTATTTTACTATTATTGAGTACATTTATTTTCAAGACACATCATATGTTCATAAAGGGCGCGCGCGTGCGCGCGCCCCATAGAACAATAGGTAAAAACGTATAAAATCATTAAAATCGCGCTTAAAATCAAAGAAAAATCATGTAAAATCGTAAAAATCGTGTGTGTGTGTGTGTGTGTGTGTGTAATATCGCATTTAAAAATTTAATATATGTATGGTGAATAAACATAGATAGCTATGAAAAAAATGAATATCTCTGCTATATTGAAAAAATATGTCAAATTGTCAAATTAATATATCTCCTAATGATAAAAATACCTTATCTACAACAATTCCACAATAGAATCTCATCGCACATCGTGTAGACGGTAAGTTTAGCTACAATTTAATATGCGACAACTTATGGTTGGCGCATTTTTACCGCCCGAAATCGTATTTTTATTGTATGCGCGCATAGCTCCGTCTCCGTCTCTCTCTCTCTCATTATTAATAATTATTATCCATTTGAGATTCGATATACAATACGTGTACTTTTCGTATTTTGATGAATATTTATTCCCGTAGAATCAAATAAATATAAAATATTTTATTATACTTTTTTCAATTTTAAGTTGTGTTCTTTAAATTGTCAAATACTTGTTTAGATATACAGTCGATTCCGCTTAATTGGGACACCGCTTAATTGGGACAGCCGCTTATTTGGGCCAAATCTCAAAGAACAGAAACCAAACCAAGGAACCAACAGTAAATTTACATGTTTAATTGGGACAACATTCCGCTTAATTGGGACAGTAAATTTAAGATCACAGTATATATTATGTTACAAATACATATTCACAACAAAAAATATTTACAAAAAATTTAATATGATACGCTTCATATCTTTTTGATTCACAACATGGAAAATTATATTTAAAAAACTAGCAAATATGTATCAATTAATTACATTAGTATCGCGCGCTGTAAACTTTTTTCCCAACACATTTATTCACGTATGAAGTACGGACCCACGCGCGCTCAAAGGTTAATGTTTACCCTCGCGTCGGCGTGGCGCGGCACCGGTCATTAAAGCTGTGAGAGTCTACCCTGCTGTCTCAATCGTTACGTATTCAGTTATGATTCAGTTACCACTACACCTCGCGAGTGGAAGGTTCGTTAAACTTACATTTTGTCGATTTTATTTAAAAAAAATTGACTCTTGCCAAGATGCCAAGAAGTGATATGACAGTTTCTAGTAAAATTGCTTTGCTGGATAAGTGTAGAAGTGAAATGTTTCAAAAACAAAAGACAGACTACACTTGACACATTTTTGAATTGAATTAAAAATGTATGTATTTATTTATTATTTTATTTTGGAATTTATTATTATTTTTTCTTAAAAGTTTAAATTTTTTTGGTTATATGTAGTTTATAGTTTTTTCCAAGAGTTTATAAAATAAAATTATTGAAAGAAAAATATGGATTGCTTAATTTTATGTAAAATTCGGTTAATTGGGACAGCCGCTTAATTGGGCCAAAATGCCCTAGTACCGATGTGTCCCAATTAAGCGGAATCGACTGTATTTATCACTGTGTAAAACTGCATAAAACAGAATTTTTTGTAATAAAAATGTCGTTTTTATATACATGTACGGACACATTTTTTTTTTAAGTTTCTTTTACAAAAATAGATGGACCTGTTACATAAAATATTTTTATAAAATTTTTTTTTAAAATTTGGATGAAGGTATTATACTAACTAGTAAATTCAAAATTATTAATTTGCATTGCAACAAATATTGCAAAAAGTAACTATTCAAATAAATTTTATTTGAGAAATTATTTAATGCTAACCTACTCTCGTAATTTAGCTAGCAGTATTATCAATAAACACATATAATTATTATTGTTTGATTAAATTTTAAATTCTAAAATCCATAAAGCTCAATTTTGCAAATAAAACACCAAATATTTACAAATAATTTTGAATTAATAAATAATTTATTTCAAATATCAAAACAATATAATTTTAATTAAAATTTAATTTACAATAAATATACAATGTAAACAAAATACTTAAATGTAATAACAAATACTAATAGCGAGTAAATTTCAAAATGTTAACAATAGAGTGAAATCCGAACGTTATAGCAGAGATTACAACATTAACATGACATTTTGTCAACTTCAGCAAAAACGAGAACTAGATCCCTAAAATAAATCATACATATATTTAATCGGTAATAATTCATTGAGTATTATTTTTCGATGTCAACCCATCTCCAATATAGAAAATTACAATATTATACGAAAGAATTTTTGTAAAACTATGTATTGGCTATGGTGCTAAAACTAAAATAAATGAGCGTACATCACTAGAACATGTTTTTCGAATAATATTTATGCATTTATAACATATTCACATTTGGTATGTACGTGAATAGCTTGACCTTCCACCCCCCACCCCCCAACCATGTATTTTCGGACCGGTAAACACTGCTAAAATAAATCATTAATAATTTCGGAAAAGAGCTGATATTAGTCAATTGTGTGTAATGGGAAATAGGGGAAAAATTTTACGAATATCATTTGCGATAAATTTTAATTGTTATTCGTACCAGGAAATGCGTTATTTATATTTCGAAAACAATATACAGTTCATTCGTTTAATATAATCATATTGCTATTCAGAATTTTTGAAAGAAATATACAATAACTGATAATAATACCCGAAAAAATAAACACAAATCTTTATTAAAAAAATAAATTGAAGATGACATATCCTATTTCCTAATTTAAATATGCTGTTAATTTTTGAATAAAATGTATACAAAACTTAATCCTAAAGCTTTTTTATTTTAATATAACGAGTTCTGGAAGATTTTTTGCAATGCGAATTTAATTTATTTTCTCAATATTATATATTTCAGTGTTTTTGTAAATAGTTTTGTTAAATAAATACATTGTTATTATTATTATTAAAAATAAAACAGCTTTAGGTTATAGTTCTGTATTAATATTTATTAATAATCGACGTTTCGACGAGCTCAACGTACAAAGATATAAATGACATTTACAGTAAATAAAAAGAACATAGAAACAAGTTACTATGTAACAAAATAAGTAACTAAATCATAAAATTTATAAATTATTAAATAAAATTTGGCTTCCTTAATTATATAATAACAAAAATATATTTTAATTTGAAAGAGAATTATTTTTTCTTTTTGTAATATAATTCAACCAATTAATAAACCCTTTGCATGAAAATTTCAATTATTATTATTATAAAAACATTCACGTACCAGGTACTGGTTAAAAACAAGGATAAAACAAATAGCAACAGTATGAAACAAAAACGACATTATAAAACTTATTAAAGCGCGCGTATGTACATTCTTTTGTCATACGTATATGTACACGTGGTTGTCGGAGAGAGAGAGAGGGAGAGAGAGAGTGCAAGTGGCCTACAGCTACATAACTAATTAACATAAAACCAAGCACATATATAAAGGCATTAGAATTAAAGTGTGAAGTTTGGTCAAAAAGCTTGACCGTACAGTTTTAATCAACCCGTAACGAATGCTTGTTAAAATTTATAGATACTCGTATAAAGTGTTTTATATTATATTATCATAAAATATTTCGCTTATTTTTCGATTTAACAAATTTATTTGTCTGCTACTGTTAAATAATATATGTATTATATATGCGTTTCTTGACAATGATTGTTATTACTCAACACCTTTTAATCAATAAATTGACAATCACAAAATTGAATTTAAAACATCGCTGTTGTTATAATACATTATATTATAATTATTTTGAAATGTAATTGCGTGTTACTTCGAAATGTGAATTTTTTTACTGTATAGTTGTAGAAAAAGTCTAATATTTTATTCACATGTAATGTTTATTACATTATAATTTTAATTATAATATGTAATTTTAAAATGATGATAATTTTTTAAAATTTCTGAATAATAATTGTATGTTATGCGATCAAGATTCATTTGCATAAAATATTATTAACTTAATTAATGAGTTACATATCAAAAAACTGATTTTTTTTTGCATTTTCTGGAATCTTATTGTATGTAGAATAATGTGTTAAAACAGTTTTCCAAAATTCAAATTTTTGGTGGAGTTACAGGGACCAATACGTTGTGTCAGAGCAGATAAAACATACAGTAAAAAACTAACTTAAAACTTTAAACGCGGTTTTCTCAGAACTATATTTTTGATTCTTGCCCCGGATCTCGGAAACTATCCATCCGATTTACTTCACTTTAAGAAATAATTATAGAAAATTAGATTCTCTAAACTTATTTTTAAAATTTTTATAAGTTTTAAAAGTTGATTTTTTTATACTGAAAAAAGAACACTTTTTTCAAGCAGCCGCCATTTTCGAAATTTAAAAAAATCCGCCGTATCATAGTAGATTTTTTATTTTAATTTTAGGATTTTTTGATAGAGGCTGACAAATGCATGCGTGACGATCATAATTTGAAAACAATTTTTGCTCTAAAAATTCGAAAATATAGATCAAATATAGTGAAATAACATATGAAACAAACTTTGGATATTTTCAGAGCACTCAAAGTGGTGTCTCCCCATTGCAAAAACAGTCAAGAAGCTTGTAGTTTTTGCAAAGCTGAAAAAGTGTTTTATCGAGTTCTATAAAAATATAAAACTAAAATTAAAATTAATGCAATTTTATCCAGTTTATAGATTTATAAATTTATAGAGAATTTGCGGAATTTCAGCCTAAGTTTACTAAATAGATTAACACATTGCATATATTGTAAATATGTACAGTAGCGCCACGGTTGAAAAGTGCGATGAAAATTAAAACGTAATAAAAAAAGATGACGTAGACACGATGTCAAAGAGATGTAACAAACCAAACGTTAAATTTTGTTAATTTACAGTTCAGAAAATGTGCACGAGAAGCAGTAGTATTCGTTCATTCGTTTGTCGGGCTAGTCACCGCCGCCACACATCAGCTACACAAACTAGAAATTACACACAGTCATCATGTCAACAATTTTTACATTTGTTTCGTTTTTTTTTTAGTTCTGGTTTTGAAAAAGTTTTCTCTCATTGAACATCACTCGGATTCGGATTTATGTAAAACTAGCTGCGAAATTATTTTTGCAATCAGCGTAAATTTCATTATAAAGTTGAAATAAATTTGACTTTTAACTAGATAAATAGTATGCGAATTCAACATTAATTACGCTATAATAGCGCCAATCTACATTTGTAAATAAAACATAGTTTCATTGATAAAATGTATAAAAATATATAAAATAGCTATATTATTTAATTCAAATTAGATAACTAAATTTTAGATGATTTGTATATTTAATTAGATGATATTTCCAGTAACATTAGTTGTTACATTTACATATAGAAATTAGTAAATAAAATTTAGTTAAATAATTTAAAATTTTAGATAAATTAACAAAAAGCAATAAATATATATACGACAAACTAGAAAAAATATCTAATTAGATTAGGTGAATGTGCCAGACGCAGGATGGATTATCTTTTAGGCTAAAAACGCTTATGGCCATAGACCCAAACAATTTTTGGCTCTTCAAATATACAGCGTGTTTGCCAAAACCATGCCAAAACACTTGACATAAATATCTCATATTGTTTAAATGTATATTAACCACTTCATGCACGAATTAATTTTGAATTTTCGGTCAAAAATGTATCAGATTTTTGTGGAAATCTATTGTTTACACATATTAAATTAAAAAAAAAAATCAGTGGAGTAATACATGTGTACAAATTATATTTTTATATAACTAATATTATGAAATTCAAATGAACTAATTAAAATTGCTTAACAAGTAATCACTTTTAAAAGTGAGGTGGGAATACGGGTCAATATTTTTATAATAGAATTAAATAATAATAATATTATTTTTATAAAAAAAAAACACATCATTTCCTGTATTCAAAATAATTAAATACAAAAGTATATGTATAAGTATATGAGTATAATAATATTGGTAGAAAATAAAATATGAGTTAAAAAATCTGTCTGTCAGTGGTTTTATCCAAATATAATATGCGGAAATATATTTTGCGAGAAATTTTCATAAAATTTTCATAAACTCAAAGTCCATTTTCGACGCGGGAAACACATGTAAAATATTATAAAATTAGGAAAAGTTGATGTGGCGGCAGGCGTACGGCAGGCCAGTACAAGGAAATTTCACTAACATTACATTAATTGCATTATACAGTAAAATTAGCAAGTTGGTACGACTGCATTTTCATATTCCGGCTTTCGTTTCGTTTCGTTTACGGCGGGAGCGACTAGTGTTGCCAAAACTGGAATAATTATTCAAACAAAGTACCTAAAAGTGGAAACAGGTTACCTCGCCATCACACTTAATAACAATGAATAAATTTAAATTGTTAAAAATTACTTTTTAATCACTCAAATATTCATTATTATTACGGTTAGTTACCGCATTTACATTTGCTTAGAAATATATTTAAATATATTTATCTGTATATTGTGTTAAAGTCTTTTGTCAACCTCTAAAAAACTCATGCAATTGTAAGACATCTATAATTAAAATAACATTTTTTTTTTAATAAAAAAGCTTTAGGCCACCTGTCAAACACGCTCAGTTTTAACTCAGTTTTTGTTCTGCAGAATTAACTGCGTAGCTAAAAAATCTATCGGCTACAAATTTCGTCATTTCGATTTCCACACAATCGCTAAGACTAACCTGCACAGTTTCGGCCTGCGTAATTAATACTGTGCAATAAACTGAGCGTGTATGAATTTCTGTTTCTGTTTCTTTTTTTTCTAAATTTGTCTTAATAAACAGAACTTCAACTTAAAGCTTTTTTATTTTAATATAATGAGAACTGAAAGATTTTTTACTATATTAATATTTTTTTATTTGTAATAATTTTAATAATATATAATAAAACTGTTTTTCAAACTATAAAAAATAAATAATTATATTGTAAAAGTTGATGTTCTGTTATATTTTAAATGTATAACAGTTGGTGTAAGTTAATGTAAGTCATCAAGCAAATGTATAATAAACGTTTGATTAAAAAATATTGAAGATGTACATCCGCGTAGATATCCAATAAGTAGATGGCTTTTGTAAATGTAGAAAAAGCAAGATTGCAAAATTTGTAAAATAGTAATTATTATGTATGAGATGTATCGTGAATGTGAATGAAACTAGAGTTGCTTGTCTGGATAGGAATGTTTAGAAAAAACTAATTTTGGGATTGTTTTTATAAATTATTTCACGACGACAACTTACCAAACAAAATTTTCTTTCTGACTGATGACAGTTATGACAACTGTAATCTCAAATAAATATTACGAGCTTGTAATTTAGTATAAAAATCGAAGAGAAAAATTCAGCAAGTTGTATATTTCTATTCGGAAAACTGTAATAAAATCTTCTGATTTATATTATTCTAGTTTTAGATGGATAATCTAGTATGAAATACGAATGAGTCTCTAGATGCAAAAAATATTATGATTCTGCTTTAAAACTTGCAAGAAAAAAAAAAGATTATATGGCCCGTATTCTCATCTCACTGTTAAAGGTGATTTCTGTTAAAAGTACTTATGACGTTTACTTAAAATTACTTATTAAGCAATTTTAATTACTTTATTTTAGTTTTATCATATTAGATATTAAAAAGATAAGAGGTAGAAGTAAGAATTTATTTTAAAGCAAAAAATTAAAGCACTTTTTTATGAACAAAAGAGGTGGGAATACAGGCATAGTAGATTTAAATTTTTCTATTATATATATATATATATATATATATATATATATATATATATATATATATATTTTGTTTCCAATTTCTGCCCAACTCTATGTATAAAAAATGTATTATTTGCTTTAACCCGCAATAATAAATATAATAGAAGACAACTTCAAGAAAAATAAAATTAATTTTGTTCACCAAAAAGTCTGTAAAATATTACAATTTTTTTTCAAAATTTGCTATAAGTGCTTGAAGCTACTGCTCCTAATGTTAAAACTAAAAAAATTGTAAAAGACATATAAATAAATTTAATGCGAGTTAAAAATGTTCAAAACGCTTAAAGGCGCAGTCACATTAAGTAGAAGCGTGCCCATGTGTCTCGTGTGAAAAATTAAGATAAAAATGAGTAGCCTTTTTCTTTTTTTTATCACTCTTTCTCTCTCGGAAAGACAAAATATCTTGCGTGCAAAAATACTAGTTCTTTATATTTACGCCAGTTTGCATAAGAAGAACAAGGAAAAAAAATCATCAGTATGAGAAAGAATAGCAAAAAAAAAAACCTAATTCCATTAAGTACACAATAGAGTCCTGTCGTGGCCTTGGGGAAAAGCTGCGGGGAATATTGACAGTGGCGTAGATTATTTTTTTTTGTTCCTTTCGCCATTCTGTTAATGTATTGTAATATTTTATTTAGGATTATTACTAATATCCTACATTGACATTTGGCGGAAATTTTTTCTATAGACCTTAATAAATGATTTTTTTTTGTAATAATACTAGAGCAGAGTTAATAGAAACACCAATTTCAGTTGGAATAGAGTTTAGCAATGATTTTGAATTTAATTTATAGTAGTATGAATCAAATTAATATTATATAAAATTATTTTTTTATGTAAGACACCACTTTGATATTAAAATAATTCTATTAAATGATGTTACATAGAATTTAATAAAAGGAAAGTTAAATAAAATAATTAAAAAATAAATTTCTTCATTGTATTCATTTATTATTTTTCGTAAATATAAAATAAACTGTCGTACAAATATTTTCTGAGAAATTATTAATTTAGATTCTAGACAAACAATATTTATATACAATATTTATTATATTATTTTATATTTACGTTATGCCTTCTAAGGGGCGTGCGCGTGGGAAATAGTTTTTAACATTGTATCTGCGTTTCAAATATGATTGAATGAATGTATGATGAAATGATTAAATATTGAAAAAAATAATATTTATTTGAAATTAAATAATATGTATATTTTATTTTTCTCCCTAAACAACTTGATTATACAATATATAAAAAAATATCAAAAAAAAAAAAACGAAAATAAGAAAGTTGAAGTTTTCATATGTAATAAAAATAAAATTCGTTGTAGAGGAAAAACTAATGATTTTTATAAGTCGGTCCCTTTATGACTTTTGCTCTAAACATCTCAAAGAACATGTTTTTCATAATTATAAATAATCTCACAGAAACCTATTTTCCATAAAGATTGTGCGAGGTCGTTTATATTATTTAAATGTTTTAATACTAATAATGTAAACATAAAAAAATAATATTCTTTCAAATGTTTCTATTAAAATTATCTTTAGTGTACATTTATTTTGCGCGTATATTTTCATTAAAATATAAAATAAACTTAACTTTTTTAATCTAATTTTATTTCTAGAATTTAACACATGCATATTTTATTTTTGAGTGTTCTCATTAAAAATTTAAAATAAAACAATCAATTTTCTCACAGTCGATTAATTTTATAATAATTACTATTTTCAATTTCATATGTTATACATATAATTAAATTATTTACCGATTTCAAATAAATTCCTGTTATATTAAAAAATAATTTTTTTTTTCTAAATTGCAAAATTTAGTAAAAATTAAAAAAGTTTTTGAAAAGTTTTTAAAATTAAAAAATAATAGATAAATAACTCAAAATTTAAACAGTTAAAAGTTTTAGAACACGAAACTTAAAATGATGAAGAAACTAGACTAGACTAGATATATACATACATACCTACAAAATTACACCAAGTACCCAATAGGGTGTGGCACAAACTCTTTCCACTATCCCGAAATCAGTCTCCTCCAATCATTCCTATCCAAATAAGCAACTTTCGCTTCATCCATATTCATAATTCCTCTCATACATGCTCTTCTATATTATAAATGTTCATATAATTAAAATTGGTCATACTAGGTCTTACTCTAAGTTTTTTCGCACTGCACTTATATTCAACTATGCGAACATATGCAACCAATTTCAATATGAGAAAATTCACAAATGCAATTAAACAATTTTTATTAGATAATATGTTCTATAAATTAAAAGAAAAAACAAAATTAACAAATGAAATATGTTGTAAAAATTCCGATATAGATATATTTGCTATGTCTGCAAAACTGTTAACAAAAATATTGTAAAATCTGATTTAATCTTGTTATATTTTTTCATTGGTGCATTGTAATTGATGTATACTGTAATGTGTTAGTTTTAAATAAATCTTATTATTATTATTATTTTGTGCCTAACTGCTCGTTATTATAAAACCTGGGTCACATAATATTCAAGTCAGTTTTGCTCTATCATCAAATAATATAGGTTTGCATGAAGATAACAACAAATAAATACAAAATATTGTCCACGTATATTGTTATAAACAAGCATTGCTAATAAAAAATGAAAAAAATAATGAACGTCACTGTAGGTCATCACCGAAACCTAGCCCTATTCGAAATAAAATCCGGCAAAGACGAAGAAACAGAAGATCAGCGGGGCCGCAGCAAAGCATTTTGGAATGAAGACTGGGCCAGGCCGAGCCAGGGCATGAGCGGAAACTTTTAAACTGCCATTCATCGTCTCTTCTTCAGCGCGAGGCCAACGTTATCCCGGTGCATTGGGAGCGGTTTCATGGCTCCCGCGGGCCTCGTCATCGGGCTAATGGGGTAATGACGTAGGCACCTGGACCATACCCCCACCTCTTGACTCGCCTAAACACCAACTATGGTACCGCTGAGAAGAGGAAGAGAAATGTTGGCCCCGGCTGTCGCAAAGATACGCTCTTTTTAAGAGAATGCCTTTTTCTGGTTGTTTTTGTTTTGTTCTTTTTTTTCCGTGCGAGTTAGATGGTTAAAGAGGGGCGAGTGTATGTATATGAGTTCTACAGAGCAAGAAATTTAATGATACGTAAATTAAAATATAGTTCTGTTGTAAATCTAGCGGGTAATTGTTGTAGAATAATGGTAATTCATGTATAAAATTATGCTCGTAATTTATTTAGTTTTTTAGTTTATTCTTTGCGTAGTTGAAATTAATTTAGAAATGTTTCTTTTTGTAGTAGTAATTTTTATGTATACAATGTAATAAAACCGCTGGATTAATTTAATACAGTGCTACAAAAACCGGAACATTTCAAAACTGTTTAATTCCAAAACAAATCGTAATATATAATAAATCAAACTGATATTCGTTAATTTTTAAGAAAATAACCTATGTTTATTTTGTTTTTTATATAATTTATTTCAATTTGTTAACCCTACGTATTTTGATTTTATTAAATATAAAAATATATAACGTGTGCGTTAAATTATGAATTCAAATGTACTCTTTTTTATCCAGAACCAAGCTATCCTTCACAAGTTAAATTGAAATTTTAGAAACATTTATTTTAATATTAGATTATTGAAAAATATTTCAGATCTCATAGTAGAGAAATATTCTGTTAACACTTGCGGTAATAAGATTAGCGATATTTGAATAAATCAAACGTTTTCATTCGAAATAGGAATTATTGTGCAAGTACAGGTAATTACATCTCGTTATCTCGTTAAGTTCCAAAATAATCCCCTTGTTAGTGCATTCGCTGACATGTTATTAAGATTGAAGTTTCTTGTTTAGTACTTAATAGTATTGATAATTTAAAATATGATATAAAACTGCGTTGTCAATATTTACATCAGTCTCTTAATAGTTACATTTAATAATTCATCCATGATGCTAAACTTCTACTTAACCTAAAAAGTATCGCGTGGCGTAAAAAGTTACAAAATACGTTATTTACGTTAACGCACAGTGTTATTTAATCGTAAATAACGCATTACGCTATCGTTATTAACTTGCGCTATTTGCTACTAACCATTGCGCATGCAGTTTACTAACGTAAACGTAAATACCGCAGAGGGTATTAGAAATTTTACGGATTAAACTAGTAATGTGGAAAATAATATTACTTCAAATTATGAACAATACAGCATTAAGTCTACGTATTGAATTATAAACAATCATCCATT
The DNA here is from genome assembly GCA_963966155.1 of Clivina fossor. NCBI lineage: Eukaryota > Metazoa > Arthropoda > Insecta > Coleoptera > Carabidae > Clivina > Clivina fossor. Next base: position 25,258,411 of record OZ014551.1, on the reverse strand, counting down.
TACATAAATAAAAGCCATTCTGTATACTAAATAAATTTACAATTGCTTCCCCGCTATATCAACTAATTACTATTTCCAGTCCTTTTATTCATTTTCCTGCAAAAGAAACCAATTTCAAAAAGGACGAGACTATAAATATATTTCTGTACTATTAACTGAAAAGGCAAACACGAAATGAACATATTTGTATGAAAAACTCTTAACGATTTTCAATTGAAAAGAAATTGAATGTTTTTCACGCTGACGCCTTTTTAAAACGTCCTGCAATACCGACACAGTAATTATCACCGGATTCAAAGAGACTCTCCCCCTCTTCCTTTTTACCCACTTCAATCAGAGGCGGAACTGGTATGGTGTGTGCAAGTAAGACGAAGAGATTTACGCCCAACTAACGTCAAACAAAGAGGGATGTAGAGGACGTTTAGATAAAATGAGTGCCAAAATTTTAAGCGGCGTTGGGCGTAAATGAAGAAGACACGATAAGAATGGTTGAATGAATTTTAGACACAAACTCTTCAGTTCGTATTTCTTATATTCGTCTCTTTCTACGATTCTAGATCCTACTTATCATCAGAACGCGTGCTATAGATAATAATAGATACTCTAATGGGCCAAAGCCTTTTATTCAATAATAAAAAAACTTTTCAATGTACGTACATTTTGATCATTGTACCATTTAAATATTGTAATTTATCTTCATTTCTGTTATCTTAAATTAAAAATTTTTTGATCCGCGATTATAATTTTAATTTGGAAAGTTTGAAGGCAATAATGGATCATTTAATAAATATATAATAAATTTGTTTATATTTATTTTTTAGACGTTTCGGTCATTAAATCAAGGTCGTTTTGATTTATTTTGTCAGTCACACATTATCCTTGTAGATTAAGTTAATAAGTTAAATTGTAATAAGTCCGTTGTCAAAAATATATATTTGAATTAGATAAAATGTTACAAAATTTCATATTTAATATATTTCTATTATTGAGTCATTTTTTGAAAACTGATTATCACAAAGTAGTTAACTGAAAATATTTTTTTTAATTTGTTTCTATTTAGTCATGTTGTAACTAACAAATAAAAACAAATTATAACAAGAATAGAAGTATATGGGTAAACCCATATATAGATCACTTTGCCATTTCTCGAAATGTTGGCAACACTGTATTTTAATAATATTATAATTTATGTGGGCACTAGGAGAAACTTTTCTGAAAATTTAATCAAAATCGAATAAATAATGTAGCCACAATGAATTTTTAAAAAAATTTGTGATTTTTTTTCTCGATAAGCTGGCAACATTGCATTTTGTTAAAACTGCATAATTTATTTAGACTCTAGGAAAATCTTTTATGAAAATTTGATTAAAATCGGTCGAATAAAGTGATCATAATAAATTTTTAAAAATTTTAGTAAATTTTTTCTCGGAAAGTTAGGAACACTGTATTTTGTTAAAATTACATAAATTTTATGATTACTAGAAAAATCTTTTGCGAAAATTTGAGTATAATCGGTTAAATAATATAGCCATAATATATTTTTAAAAACTTTGGTAATTTTTTTCTCGGAAAGTTGGAAACACTGGATATTAATAAAATTATATAACTAATGGGAGCATTAGGGATATCTTTTCTGAAAATTTTATCAAAATCGGATAAATAATGTAGCCAATATGAATTTTTAAAAACTTTAGTAATTTTTTTCTCGGAAAGTTGGCATTACAGGAAAAAACCAAAACCACATGACCATCTTGGGCACTAGACTAATTTATCCTGAAAATTTCATTAAAATCGGTTGAATCGTCTAGGAGGAGTTGCGGCCACAACGCACATCCATACACCCACATAAACTAAGTTCAGATTCGTCATCTAGAGGCTATATGAAGAATTTCTATACACAATTATTTTTTTTTGAAAATGTTACAGACACCGTATCAAACGCTATACCACTTTTTCCTTGCAGTCGAAGTGGTAAAAACCTTTGTAACTAATTACATATTTATTAAATGATTCATTATTACCTTCAAACTTTCCAAATTAATATTTTGTAATATACTTTTAATAACTAATGTCAGGTTTACAGAAAACTTTATGTTAGTGGTAGCATGTTAATGAATTTATATTAAATATTAATATTTGATATTGAAATTACCAAACTGATATAGATTGTGACTGAGTGATTTGAAACGGATTATAAGCCGTAGGTACTGTGCTGTAGGCTAATAACCCGCATTGAAAAAGCACATAAAAAACGTCTGATAGTTATTTTAGCTTATGAATTTTAATGTTGTGGCAAAATTGTATTTTGGTTAGAATAAAAATGTACTTACATTATTGATAAAAAAATGTGATAATCAGCTACACATACCTGGAACAAAAATCATACAAAATTTATTACACATGTGTGCATAAAATTTACATATAAAATACAGTCAATTCAGTGCCGGACTAAAATATTTAAATAGCTGTAACTCCAAGCAATAACCCTTTTGCAGTGTTCAAGAATAATAATTTGTATACCTAGACGAGAAAGTGAATGATTTCCGGACGGAAAGAAAATATAGCCAGACAAGGCGTAGTTGTGTCTGAACATTTCTTGAGAACAAAAAAAAATCACTTTCTCACCCACAATATTTTTTATCCTATACAATAAATTGTATTTTAAAAATTTTTTGGTAATAAATTCTGGGTTACTTCTTATAATACTGATTTCTCTGAAACACAAGAAGTATCACAAATACTTTTGTTTGTTGTTTATATGTATATAATTTATATTTAATTCGATACAGTGTTAGTGTTTTGACAGATAAAACAATTTGTAAAGATGGCGCTGATAGCACTTGTAATATACAGTATCGTACAAGTGCCTATTGGTAAAAATCGGCGAAAATTTTTGCGCCCTAGGCGTAAAAATGCGACTTTTGCGCTTCTGCAGTAACGCAAAAATTTAATTTTCGAATAGTGGAGAATAATAAAATATTTGATTGATATTTAGAAGCCCTTATGCCCTTTATTTAAATGTATCCCTATCATATGTAGTTGAATTTAGAATCAAGTGTAGAATCATAATATGTAAAGATATGTAAAGTATTTTATCTAAAATAAAAATGTTAATGCTATTTTCGATAAAAAAAAAGCGATTTGACATCATTTTAGTTATTGATTGTATTTTTATTATTAAAGTAATGTAAATAAATATTTCTATTATTAAAATAATTTTACAAGAAAAAAAACTAATTACACTTTTTGGAAAATCCGATTTATTGTTTTAAATTAAAGAAGTAAATTTTTATATCATTTATAAAATAAATTTCAATATCAAATTTTTAAAAATAAATCCATAAAAATACTGCATATATCTATATACTTATCTACCAGTAAAAAGTTGAAACGTTTTTGAAAGCGGTAACCACAAAACCAAAAACCAAAATCAAACAATTTAATATGTCACTTATCAGCAAATAAAACAAACGTGCTATTTGCAATAAATCACTAGATTATCTCATATAGAGTATGGAATGTATACGGTTCTAAAGTCCAATGTTACAATGTCTATATGAAAAATAGCCGATTGTGATGCGACCACATATAAAATATATAAATGGATTGTACGTCAGTTTGGGGGTAATCCAAGAAATAATCTGTGTTTCAATCAAAAAATTCGAGGCATCCTTTTTTTGACGAACCACCACTGACTATGCGTCTATGTATTTGATGTATGTGTGGGTGTGTGTGTGTGTGTGTGTGTGTGTGTGTGTGTGTGTGTGTGTGTGTGTGTGTGTGTGTGTGTGTGTGTGTGTGTGTTGCAGTCGAATTGGGCTATCCAATAATCGTTGACCATCCATCATAGTAGACTATGGATGACAAACACGATTCAATGCTTCGGCTATTTTTATAATTTTTCATTTTTGGCACATTTATTTTTTGACAACGCTCGCGTCTATGTCGTCCTCGTATAGCGTCGATCGACGCCGCGACGCGATACGATGGCGTCTTTATATACATATTCTATTATCCGTGCTCTATTATTTGTTACGGTTTCTATGCAGATAGATTATTACATATTTTTTTTCCCTTGTTGAAATAGCTTTTTGTTGATTTACTATAATTGTTTCTTTCGTGAATGGAGTGAAATGAATTGATTGATGATAAAGGCCAAAAATGACCAAAGAATTCAAAACTATACGTTTGTTTTTTTTAAAATTTTACACAAAGTATAGAAAAGTATATAATATATACAGAGTATTTACTGTCTTTTCTGTATCCTTTTAAGGGTCAATAATACATATTAAAAGCTGTCGATAAAAAGAGAAAATAATTTTTTTTTGTTATTACACTAAACGATTAATTTCTAAGTGAAATATAAAGCTATAGACTCGAGAACTGATTAAATAGTTTATTAGTTAATAGATAATTATCATTATTGTGGGTCATTATCCTACAGTCAAGTAAGAGATCTACAGCTTGTAGTGGGTTTCAAAACAGTTAGATACAGCCAATATAAGTTCAATAGTACAAAGTTTTTTTAATAGCAAAAATAACTATTTAAAAAAATTCTGATATACGCTTTGCGTTAACCAGGAACTTTTGGAATCCAAATCTCAGACACAACACTGTAAAAAATCAGTGTAAATATTTATTATAATAATAGTAATTATACTAATAATAATGGACATCCTTTTAGGTACATGGCGTGATTGTGAGTGTATGTAAGTAATTATACTATATATTTTGTTGTAATTTTATATTTTTTTTGTGGATTTACTAATAATTTATAAATTTTTAATTAAAAATTTAGTAAAATTATTAATTCTCAATGTAAATTTACACTAATTTTTTTTCAATACTGGTCTTCGCTGGTTGTCGGTTCTTTATTAAAGTAACAATATTTCCAAATTTCCTATTGACATAACATATAACACGATTATTCCGAAGAAAAAAGCTGACAAAAATGTGCCGGTGCCAAAAAAAAGTTTGTAACCTAAAAAGCAAGTACAAGAGGGCAAAGCCCACAAGTTCCGCGGCACAAACAGCATAGATATGGAATGAATGAATATATAGGCAGCCAGCCGCACTCGCCACACGCAGTGACAATAACCGAACAATGCATATTTCATACGCGATCATTCGACTGAAACCGAAAATTCTGAAATTTGAATAGCAATATTTCTGTTTTATGGCAACCAATAAATTTTCTCACTGTTACCGATCGCTGAACGCTGAGATATAGATATATTATTATTATCGTCACAGCATAGGCGTGCCTAAATTTATTTATTGCTAAATATAAAATATGTATTTGAAGCATATTCGGTTTATTTTAAAATATATAATATTCAAATTTTATTTAATTTTTACATTCATACATAATCACACCATGTACTGAAAAGGGTGTGCCACAAACTCTCTCCACTATCCTGAAATTAGTTTCCCGTAAATATACCTATCCAGACAAGTAACTTTTGCTTAAGTTACAAATTATAATTCGAAATTTTGGTCATCTAGACTTTGTCAAATGAAATTTTAGTCAGATGTGATTTGGGCATTTGGAGTTTTGGCTAATTTTGATTATAGCTATATAAAATTTTGGTCATTTAAAATTTTACACATTTAGAATTTCAGTTATTCAGAATTTTAGTCATTCGAGATTTTGAAATAAATTCTTATTATATCAACATGGTAAAAAATCTTTTGGAACTCATTAAAATTACCTATTTTCCACACGTGAAATTGCAACGCATGTTGAAGAATGTAAAAGATATTATTCCTCTTCAATTTTCGGGTATATATAGAAAATGCTGTGAATACGGTAAGGTTTATTTTGGACAGACAGATAGAACTGTTTCTACTAGATTGACATAAAAGGTCAATACGTCTAATTCATTAAGATAAATCAACTCTTGCTCAACATGCGTTAGAATATCTTCATGATGTAAAATTCGAAGATACTGTAATAATTACAAGATCAATTATTATTAACAGCATATTGATAAAAGAACAATATAAATTTATAAAGAAAAAAATAACATCAATCAATGTGAAGACACTGAGCTAAATAAAATTTAGATTTTATTAATTAAAAATCTATAAATTTTATGATCTAGTTACTTATTTGTTACCTAGTAACTTGTTCTATGTTCTGTTATTTACTGTAAATGTCATTTGTATTATTTTTCCTGATGAAGCAGGAATTAATACAGAACTTTAACCTAAAGCAGTTTTATTTCTTATTATATTATGTTACAATTTATAAACATCTGATATTGGTGGATAATAATTTTTGCAATTATTTTTTGGTTAATTTGTAACTATGACCGATGTTAATAAATTTAAAAACTGAATATATATATCCCAAATAACCCAGGACTGGTGCACTATATGAATTTATATAAAAAAATGTTCAAGTTAATATTATATCACTGCAAAAAATATTTAATATTATCTTTTTCCATATAAGTGGTAAATGTTTACACCGTATTTTGTTTTCCTGTGGGGTCGCTAAATATGATCAAAAAATTAAATATTGCATTATATATTTTGTTTTGTACAAATTTTCATTAAATAAATTAAAAAATTATTTATTATTTTTGAGTTCCAAATATTAATTTTCAATTTTGTTATACATGATTTTTATTTGTTAAAAAGTACACATACATTTTTTTTTTTAAGTGAATAAAAATAAATTATTGTTTCTAAAAGTAAATTACAAATTGATATTTCAAATGCATATAAATATTATAGATGTAATTGCTTCGTTTGTAAACAGATTTTTTTATATTTTGATATTTGTCAGCTTAAATGCAATGTTTTGTATAATAGTTACAAAATAAATTGCATTTCAAATATTTTGCCAATAAAATTAAACAAAATTTAGGTTTCTAGCCGAGAAATCTTAATCTTGAAATGTAAAGTAATAAAATATTAAAATTAAAAAGTCTTACAATTATGATGAAATTCTGTTTTATTTTATATAAAATAAAACAGAACTTCAAACCTAAAATGTTGTTATTTTTGTTCTAATCTTATGCTAAAATTTTGCTAAAATACAACTTCAGCACAATATAATTGTGCATAAACTCTAACTACATAATCAGCGTAACATTTTGACGGGGCTGAACGCATTATGAGCCTAAATCTTCTGTGTCAGAATGCATGTTTAAAAATTCATAACTCTAAGTGAGAAGCGGGATTGATCCAACCGAATAGCATAGAAGCAGGGACCACTTTCACTCGGCAACTACTTTGGCGGGCTGTTCCCCGCGACTCACGTTATGTTTGAGTTGTCTCGGTATTAACTTAATCAATAATGACAGACAAGCCCGCGTATGTACATAAAATGTACTGTGTAGTACTGTACTGAAGTAGCGTCACTTCGAAGATATAGAGCACGTTTATCTCTACATTTGAAGTCGCTTGAAATTTGTAAATCCGGTTTTGATCTTCAAGATCCATTTCGATTGAAATTTCAAAAGACTTCCAATGTTCAAGCACAGTCCTTTAAAAAAGCAAAATTGACTTATGAAGCCGCTTCAATTTATTAGTGATTCGTATGTTGTATTTCAATTTCAAGCGGTTTCAAATGCTGAGATAGACATAGTCGTTCGTTGTTCTATTTTCGGGCATCTCATGCATAAGTTATTGCAGCACTTTGTGTGCATCACTACCGCGATTCGACCCCCCGGCTACCCGACTAAATTTATAGTTTTTCGCGCTATGGTGACATTGCTTTTTGATGGGCCTTAGCTCCAAATTAAGATAAGCACTTAATGGATACTAATCAGGTTTATTTTTACAAGAGATTTATTGGAAAAGGATACGGATTTAAGAATGATCGTTCTAAAAGAAATTATATATAAATCTTTAGTAGAATATAAAACATTAGGAAATTTTAGTTCATTCGTAAACGTTTACAATTGATATCTTCCAAAGATATACAAAGTAACGAATAATTGCTAAATTTTTTATTTGTTGTTTTACAAAAAATATTTAAATAAAATTGTTTTGGTTTATTTTACTGCATGCTTGTCTTGCTTATTACTATTTTGTCTTCGCTGCTACAGCAATCAACTTTGATTTTCTTTTCATTTTCGAAAAGAGCGTATTTTTGTCTATTCATTGTATATTATTTTCATAATATTGTATTATTCACCCCGATTCTGTAAAGAAGTTACTAAGTTTTGAAAGTTGTTAAGAACTATAATCAATAGAAATAAATTAAACAGCTGTCATTTTTATTTTTGATTAATATTATTGATTGCTATTTGTTAACAACTTTACTAGGGACTAAAAACTTCGTTATAGAATTGGGGTAATTGTCTAAAGTCTTTGCTTTTTTATATGCTGTTTATATAATAATATAACAAACTCCTAAATTCAATACTAAATAATTATGGTTAAACAGTATAAGAGCATTGAACTTTATTAAAAATTAAATTAATTAAAATAATCGTCCAATCCGAAAATCTCAGCCACTGATAAATGCCAAGTATTCAGGTCCTTGACAACATAATTCCTTTTCCCTTTTGCGTCATCGTAGCGTCTCCCACACTTTAAAAGGTACTTTTAAACACACTTTTAATCTTTATTCACAATCTAAGAATATATATATCCTCTCTTCTTCTTCTTCCCGAAGTCTCGGCTGCCTGCGTCTGATTTCATAGATCCAGTCATTGGGCCCCGGCAGCAGTTTACGTTACGACGTTACGTTACGACGTGCCTCTCTTCGACGAGGCACGTTAAATATATCTAAGCGCAAATCCTCTCTACGTTGCGTTCTTCGGGCTGTCCGTTAATTGAAGCAATCAAACGCCGCGTCATTATCATTCTATCTATATCTTGCTCTTTCTCTGACACACACACACACACACACACATATACAGTGTGTATTACAAAATCAGTAACATAATCTAGTTTGGGATATAATTAAATTTAATCTAAATATATAATACTGTCAAAAATAGTGCAGTAATCGTATAGTATGCAAAAACCGTAAGTAGGCTCTGAAAATAATTAATATTTCTCTATAATATTTCTAATCGATTAAATCTACACAAAAAAAAAACTTTAGATTCTATAATGTTTTAGTAGTTTTATTCCAAAAAAAAATCGATGAATAAACCAAGATTGCAAATCGCTAGAAAAACTTGAACCGGATTGGTGTGCGGTTTTCAATATTGTGTCAGTTCGATTTTCGTTCCAGTTTAACATTAAATAAAATTGGAATGGTTTGTAAACCGGTTCACAAATCTGGCTCGGTTCAGTTCGAACGGTTCAGATTTTATACAAAAATAAAAATAGTACTTACACTGAAAAAATTCATTTAATATTACATAAATCGTCTATGTAAAAATTACAAAAATCGTTTTTTTTTCTTATAAAAATTTTGTTCTACACAAACAATCTATGTAATTTTTACACAGACAGTTTGTCTAATATTATACAGATTCTTTATCAGTGTACCATAAAATAATGATAAACAAAATATCTAATTAAATGTTTATAGATGAACTGGTATAAAAAATATCACACGCACATTAACCCTTTTAGGCTCAAGGTATTTTAAAAAATCTTATTAAATTTAAAAGAAAATTGCAAACTAGATAAGAAAAATTTCTAATGAAACATAATGCAATAAAAAACGTCATATTTAGAATTACATTACATTACAAAAAGATTATAAAATATATTTGTAATAATTGTAATATGAAAAAAACTGGTACAAATCAGTTTTTGACCGGTGCAGAAATTTTATACAGCTGGTTTTGATTTATAAAATCGGATCAAAATAGGGGAAAACGGTTTACAGTTTGCAACCGAAAATATAAATAAGCCATATCTTTCATTTATAAAAGATCCCGTAATTGACACAAGCTATTTTTCTACAAACACTTAAATATCAAGTTAAATTCGATTAAAGGTATCACCCAATTCTGGAACACACTGTATAGTTGTTCCCCACACAAGAATGCCATCGTTTGCGCTAAATTGGTTCTCACAGATTATCTTTCGTTCTTCGCGTTTCTCTTTAACCCGTTTATTTTGACGTTGAATTCCTTGTTCCAGGCTTCCTTGCTTTAACGTTTTCCCTTTCTTCGGGCCGTTGGGGGTGCGTTGCTTTTGTGTATATATGTATGTGTATGTTTGTCTGCAGTAGTGTCATTGCTGAATTGCTGCTTCAGTGTTGTTCAAGAATGGAATTCTTGTCTTAACTGCTTTTGCCTGATGCGTTTTGCGTTTGTTGTTGTTGCTGAAAGTGACTGACTTGTCTTAAATCTTTATTTCTTGTTACGTTATTCGTTTATGGTGTTGTAGAAAATGTTTCGTTCTTAGACCTATTTTCATGGTTATGCTGGTCGAAGGGTGAAATGGATATTTTTTTCTCAAAATCGTAATTCATTTCAAGATTAATTACAATATTTTTATTTTTATGTATACTGTACAAAATTTGTGATTTTACAAAAAAATATGTAATTTTACATGTTTTGTGAATGTAATTTTTCATAAAAAATGTAATATTACGTTAATTATCACAGTAAAATTACATAATGTTGTTATTTTTACTGTTAAAACCTATGTAAAATTATATAAATTCAAGATATAATTTTTACAGTGTATAGTGAAAAAGTTATTATAATCATATTAATTTTGGTTTTTCAAAGATTTTACAGATACACACAAAATTAGGCTCTTTGTAACATAAATCAATTATTGTTTTTAGCATAAAGTCGGTTTGTTTGTCTGTCGATTTGTCTGTATCTTGGTTTATGGTGACGTGTAGAACAAATTTTTACTAGATTTTATATTTAAGCTTTGAACGTAAATATCTCGATTTAATCAATTGAACAAATTCATCCACCGGACTGATTTCACTTTTATGTGTTTTACAAATATTTTGCAGCAGAAAAATATTTAGCAACAATTTTTATTTAAAATATTTTTTTATAGGATCATATAAATTTTTATAATTCATTTATTTGCAATATTTTTCTAAGTATCTATTTTCAAATATATGTACATACTTAACTACGTTTCTATGAGTATGAAAAGTTGTAAATCTAAGTAATATAATATGTTATTAACATTTTCATTAATAATTTTTCATAATATTTTTTATAATTTATCATATTTTGGCAATATACCTATCTATTTTGACATACATGTAGGTTGTAGGTACGTTTCTATAATTAGTGATTATAGTAAAATATCAATATGTATCATAAAATAGTCAATAATAATTTATTTACTTCTGAAACATTTTTTACTTATTTTATTGCAAATTATAAAACTGTCTAACTCAGAAAATGTATTATAATTATTCATCATTTGTTTAAATAATATATATTTGACATAAAAATAAAAATTTAGCTAATCATACAATTGACTGCACGTTTAAAACACTTCAATTGCCTATTATTTTCAAAACGCTTGCTTGATCAGTTATCAAATTAAATCTACTATTAACTAACAATATTTTAAAAAAAATTTAAAGCAACTGACTCGAAATTTATTAATTAATTAAATTTCATTGATATCAATATTACATTAAAAAAGGTTAACTAATTCATCTAATAAAAATCATATAAAACAAATTTGCACAAGAATCGAAAGGAGAAAAAAAAAACGACAACGATCAGGTATAAACCGTAAAAAAAGCTGTTAAAACCACTATCAACCACACTGAACCCGTTGTCTGCGCATTCACCATTCGACACCTCATATAAACTGTCTAATTACCCAGCATCGTTCCGACAACCATAAAATCGCATTATATATTTTAGGATCTCTCTCGAGCAATAAAAAACCTTCGTCGTTCGTGTGTCCCTTTCTCTCTCTCTCTCTGTTAAAGGCTCGTTCACAACTAGAAGGAACATTATAATTACTCGTACGTTATCCTCATCTGCGCCTCCTACCTCTGTCCGGACACAAGTGTCAATAAATTCAGTCTCTTCGTTTAAAGGTTAGCGCACATTTGCGCGCTCAGAAAGTTTGAGAGTTTCGGAGAGAGAATGTTCATATCGTTGGCAGATGTCGCACGCTAAGGTGCCCCAATTAGCTTCAATTGTTATAATCAACGTGACTGGGGGCTGTGACGTCACAATCATACATACATTGATATAGAGAAAGATAGACTAGGTAGGTAGTTTGAGCTAATTATTCTGGCTATTACTGTTTGACGTCATACTTGACTTCGTTGATTCACTGACGACGCTGTGTTCGTTCTCTCATTTGATATTGAAGATTTATTAGGGTTTTAGATTATATATTTTAGATTAATAAACTGTGAGATAACTGCCTAATAAAAACGAACTGGTACTATTTTTTATTGGGAAAAATATGATGTAGTTTTTATTGGATAAAACACTTCATATAATGTTTATCATGTTATAATGAAATATTTTTTCAATAAATGATTTTTAAACCATTGAATACATTTTTATTTTTACCGATCGTCACATATGTAACGAAAAGTATTGTAATCATACCAATTTGGACATATTAAGTTTACATATTACAGATTAAGTTTTGTGCAATATAAATCATATATATTTAGATTGATGTTGGATCTGTCTGTCTATGGATTTTTAAAAAATAATATTTAATTTTCTTTAACTTACTAATTTAACTTTTAGTACCGAAAGTGGCAGTTTATTAATGCCACTTTTATGTGTTTTACGAATATTTTATAACAGAGAAATATATTTTGAAAAAATTATTTAACCAAAGTTGCTACACAAGTACTAATAACAACTTTTATTTAAGACATTTTTGATACGACCTAATACATTTTTATGTTTTTTTTTTATATATTTGCAATATTTTTTCTAATTATCTATTTTTAAATATATGTAAGTAAATACGTTCCTATAATTACGGTAAGTTGTAAATATATGTACTTATTATAAAATTGTTAACGTAATATAATAGAAAGTATTTTGTTTAAGTACTTTATCTTGACGGTCGGTTCCGTTGTTTCCACAGCAGATAAATTTAGTTTAAAAGGAAGAAATAATGTAAATAAATCTTCTTGAAAATTTCTAAATTTATAAAACATGTAGATGAATCTTTACTATAATTTTTAAATTATTTAATATTATAAATCTTAATTTTTAACAGAATAATGTATAAAATTCTAACATTCCGTAATAAATCTTGTTGCTATATACAGAAAGATTTCTTACGAAATCTCACACTTGTATGCATTTTCATTTTCGTTGAAAATAACGGTTCGTTAAAATATAAATTCTTGAATTCTGTAAGAAATCTTTCTATGTATATTGCGTTATTTTTAACGAAAATGTTTATGCATACAGGCATTAGAATTTTAATTTTAACGGACCGTTATCTTTAACGGTAGTGGTACAAAATACACCCGTAAATTTCGTTTACGAAAAAAGTTATATTGTGTTCCTGCTCGTAAACTTAATGATAAAAACATTACAAACTTCAAATAAAAACCCACGAAAACTGTTATCTAATTTGTTTATGTAATTGTGTTAGAAATAATAAAGAATGAATAAGTTAGAATTTTGCAATTACGTAAATAAAGACAATGTCGACAATTGAAATAATGGCCAAGTGTGTCATGGCCCTGAATATTCTCATCGAATGATTTGGGTCTAAATATGGTGCCAGGGACAACAATCACAAACCGAACCGAGCGCGACCAGGGGGTCGATAACTGGAGTAACGCGGTGCCGCCGCCCTGATACCACTCCTACACCCCCTCCCCCTGCCCCACTAACGTATTTTCTACCACCTTACTTTCGTCCCACAAACATACTAAACTCACGTCTTCAATCAGTGCCAGCGCTAGTGGGGTAGATTTATATAAATTGCAGATTACTATTTATTTTATTTATTTATTGTTTGTTTTTAGGTGTATTTATGAGTATAAATACACCTAAAAACAAACAATATTTTTTAATATTTAAAAATAAAAATTTTGTAATTGGTTAGCGAAATTGTGAGATTATGCGATATGTGTTTATATAGTAAATGTACGTAACGTTCTGATGACTTCTGCAGCAAATGCAACTTCTACAATTACATATGCCGTTCAGAATTACTCATTTAATATTGTGTAATTATAATTTTAGCTGGAGAATACTATGTTTTAAAAGTTCCGATGATATAAGCGAGATTTTTCTTTAACAATTAACATTTAAGAATAAAAGAGTATGTATGAGAAGCATCATGAATGTGGATGAAGTAAAAGTTGTTTGTCTAGATAGAAATGTTTGGCGGAAATAAAAATAGTTCGTGCCACATTCTTATGAATACATGGTGTGACTGAATATGTATGTATATACGTATTAAACTTTATAACAGCAATTTGTCAACAAATTCTAAAATATTTTTTATACTATAAATAAATTGTCCCATAATCGAGACTTAACTAAATTGCTTCCTTGCACCCGAAAACAGTAGAATTATTCCATTTCATCCAAATTCTTAGGACCGTTTTTAAGATAAAATAAATAAACACAAAAAATAAATATAAAAAAATTATATTATAGGATGTTTAAAATTTTTCCTAACTCTACTTTTATTTTTTATAATAAAATTTCATATTCAAACATTTATTACAAAAAAAATATATATAATTGAAATTCTAATTCCCAGCTAACCTAGAAACTCGAATCGTAACAGAATTTAATTGTAAAACAACTAAATTAAAGTACGACTGTAATTATTTTTTGAAAAAAAAAAAAAATGTAAAAAAATAATAATTAAAATATATGGATTGTAATTATGGCAATAATTACTAGATGTAATATTAGCAATAAATAATTTTCAGGTGGAATTTAAAGTGACATGACTGTGTAGAAATTAGTTTAATTTAGATTAAACTCGCCACATTGCAATTAACATGAATTAATTTTAATTGTGGTTACAATGTTTACCATAAATTTGCATAACAAAACTTAATTAGATTAACAAATTCGATACATCACTACAAATACTTATTTAGCATATAATCATGATAAAATATTCAATATGAAAAGATATTTCATCCTAATTTTATATTAATATAATTACATAAATGTACAGTAAAAACTTTTTTATCCGTTACGTGCGCAACTAAATTTGACAATTATTAATTAAAAATCTATAATTCTTATGATCTAGTTACTTATATGTTAGCTAGTAACTTTTCGCTACGTACTGTTATTTACTTTAATGTTTCGTCGAAACGTCGTTTTTATAAAATAATTAAACATAATCTAATCCTAAAACAGTTTTTATTTTAATAAAATGAGTTCTGTAAAATATTTTACTATGTTTGACAAATATGGTTTGCTATATTAGGGTATTTTTGAAATCAAACTAATTTAAAATAGGCAAGTTTTAAAGCGTGCCGTTTAATATAGTGCAGGATAAAACAACTTTTAAAAATAAATTATTCATATAATTGATTTTAGAATGCATATTAATTTTATTTATTTATTACTTTCCAGTATTATAAATCTTAATTAATATGTTTGATCCACAACTTTATTGTGGGGTAAGTAACATACCTGATAAAACATAAATGATTAAAATATTAAAAATACTATTTTTATTTAATAAACTCTATTACAACACTACTACCGCATTGTCAGATTAATGGCCAAAAGATCGTTAAAATAACTTTAAATTAAATCGTTGATTGTCATTTTATTAATTCATTTTTTAATTAAAATTTATACAGAACTTAATCCTAAAACCTTTTTATTTTAAGTTAAAATATTTTTTACAACATTCTTGTTATTAAAAAAATGTTCATGAAAACAAAACAAAATTTGTTTTTTAACTTTATATTACGATATTCGGCTAACACCTCCTTTGACAATTTTTTTATTTTATATGATATAAAAATTAAATTAAATATATTATATTATTTCTGGATGTTAATTGATGCATATATTTTTAAAAACAATTGTAATTAATTAAATGTTAATTTATTTTACTGTATATCAGCACGTTCTTGCGTATATGTTATAAATACCCGTATGTACATTAAAGTAAATTTACGCTGGTTACTTATATAAATTTACATTATTTTAGTTTCGCTCAATGAGCACTTTTATTTACTTTGTTAAAATAAATATTTATCATTTTATCATCTAACACATATAATCTAATATTATAAACTTGAAATTATATTAAAAATAACTCATATAATACTAATAAAGTTCGATCAAATAAAAAATAATTTAGTTTTCAAACAAAACACCATAATTACAATATCCATTTGAAATATGATCGAAAACAACAAAATGTAAAAATTCCCGGTAACAAATTCTCATAAAGAGCAACAACACCGGAGTTGTACCCGCAGCTATCTCGTCGGCCAGTCAGCCCCACTGGACTGCAATCCGGGCATCTCCGGGCACAGCAGAGTTGCCAGCCCCTATCGATTATTCATTAGTTATACAAACGTTTTTATTATACCGTAGTTTCGCTTCGAGTATACCGAAACCAAAACCCAGCCAAACGCTATGCCGAGTCGCGCTTTTTTTACGACTTATGGAAAGTTGGACACTTGCAACGATTCGAAATTCGCAATGCGAAACGAATTCACAATGCAAAGCTGCTTCTTCTTCTTCTTTTGCAACCGCCGTTGGAGTTCTTTTGCAGACCGTCGAGTTCTTGCGGGTTTTGTATAGGTATGTTTGATTTTTTTGTAGGTTAGGATTTTGTTAAGTTGTTAATATTGTATGATTGTTTTTGTTTTGTCTTGTATATTATGTATGTATATAGGAGGTATAAACATTTACATGGAAATATGTTTAAGTTTCCAGAAAAACAATAGTTGGAATTTAAATATTTTTATTGGATAGTTTCTTATACGTACTACAGGACCATATCAGAATTCAAAAGTGGATTACATGTAAGAGACAGCTTTGAAACTTTTTGATCATGGTAGTCCGAATAGTATTACTTTCATATATTTGTAAATTTACATAATAACAATTTGAATAACAAAATAGATGTTAACCTCCATTTTATTTCTTTAAGTTACTCTTTTGCAGTAAATAATGATGTCATAAAGTTTCCAATTTAGTATAAATTATCAAAAAAAGAACCTTATCTACAAGTTCCAAGTTTCTCACAAAACTTTTCAAACGGACTTCCAAATTTCACTGATCACGTTTTGAATGGTGTAGTTTGAATTTTATATATTTTTTGTTAAATATTATTGTAATTTAAGAGTGTTGAGGTTTGTTTATATAGCAAGATGTATCTCAAAAACCATAATACTTTTCACAAATATGTGATCAATCTTCAACAAACCTATTCTACGGTTGAACCATACACGCTCAGTTTATTGCACAGCATGAACTGTGCAGACTGAAATTGTGCAGTTAAATCGTACGATTTTTTTCGCATTTTGTAAGATTCGTAGCTTTACGAAATATTCTGTCTTTTTCTTGTCAGAAAAATTCTGTTTACTAGAAACGCTACATTCTATGAGATGTGAACAGAATTGGATCAAATATTTTTATAAATATGATAATGGTTTGTCGATCACAGTTTTCGATTATAATCCTAATCTATAAACCAAAGCTCACAGTCAGCCAATGCTGAAAAACTCTTGACCCGTTTTTGGCACATCGCAGAGATTTATAGAAGTAAAACGACAACGACGACATGTCCAACTTTTACCGTTATCAGTTCGGCGACGGCAGCGCCATCGCGTCAATCATATTGAAACAAAACATCTCGGAACCGAGTAAAAACAGCGTCCATCACTGTCCTGCCGCCGCCGCCGGCCGGCCCGCTGTCCATTCGCCCGGGCAGGTCCGGACTAGATCGCCGATTACACCCCGATATAGCAGGATAATTTCCGGGCCGAGAATCGGCTCGGAGAAGTGAGCGAGCAAAAAACCCTAATGGCGATTGAATCGGGCGAGATCTTGCGCGCTGCGCTGCGCTGCTCTGTCCCCGATGCGATGTGTGAGTTAGTGCACGAATCTAAATTACGCTTAATCGCTTGGATTGCGCACCGCTGCAGGAAAAGTTGATTTCGCTTCTTCTTTCGAAAGTTCGCCCCCAAGTTTGGTTCGATTTAAAAAGGTGTGCGGGCGTTCGTAGATAATGATACCGAATTGGTTTTAGCGGTTTTAATTGGTATTTTTATATACGTACCAGGGTGTAATTAAGATTGTGAGAAAAATGTTGACTTTTAAATGGAGCTTTAATTTCCTATACTCTTTTAATTCAGATAAGTCTGTTTTTAATGTCGTAATAAATACATAGTATTTATGAATGTAACAAATAAGATATCTACAAAGTATGAATATCGTATATATTTAATTATGTTATATATTTCACAAGAGTTTATAGTTAAATGTGAATTACATTTTGCAATGTAATATAATCAGAATAACTCATGTGTATGAATATTGTTTTCTTTCTTGTTATTGTAAAGCAATATTGTATGTTCCCGGATATGTTTTATAAAAGAAAAAGCAAATTTTTTTTAATTGTGATTTAAATAAGTTCCAGAAACTGACTCTGCATGATCTAAAACTAATCTACATCAAAAAGCACGATATCATATACAGATGTCCCACAATTTTAAATTTTTAAAACAATAAAAAAGTAAATTATTATCATTTCTTAATATTTAAAAATTGTTTTTTGAAACATTTTATTTATATTATTTCGTAGAATATAAAGTTTTGTCTTATTTAATATATTTTTAATATTTTAAAAAATGAATACATGTCAAATATTTTGTATCAATATTTTACAAATTTAATTACATTTTTATTAGGTTTTTCAAAAACAAAATTAAATTGAAATTTATATAATTTATCTCAATAATGTATTTCAAGTATTCATAAATATATGATATACATAATTTTTATTCAACATTGTCGTACAAGGAGTTAGAAAAACTTGGTTGCGGAATTGTGAAACAAATATTCGAAAAAGTTTTTTTTTTGTCAGCAAATAAATATAATCCAGGATGTTTACCGAGAAAAAAAGAGCGACAATTCTCCTAAATTTTATTCGTTTACATCGCCCAGATTTGTTATATATGAACGGTAAAATATCGAGGCAAAAACTTGCTCGAAAGATTCGGCACTTTTTCCCTCCTTCTCCCTCTCGTACTTCTATCTTGCTCTTTCCTTTGCACAGGACAAAAAAATCAACGAGGGATCACGATGATTTCCGGTGACAGGTTTGCTGTTCCTCCGGGAATTTCGGTCATCGGAATGAACTAGTTCAGTTGCGTACAGAATTAAATACATCAAATTTGTAATATATATATAAAAAAAATAAAGAAAAATAAGCACGAAAAATAATATTGATCTTATAATATTATTTTTCATACAATTAATTTTTACTCGAGCAGAAACTGAAATTATTTTGAAAATTTTGAAATTAATTGAAAATATTTTAAATAATTATTTTAAATTATTTCGTATTATATAGCAAAAATTTGTTCCTACATTTTATGTGTAAATTGTAGAAATTTTAATGTTAATGTTTTTTTTAAACTTATTATTGATTAATTACTTTCAATATATCTATCTAATCCATTTTTCTAATTTGTCGTATATTTATCTAGTTTTGTTCGTTAATTTATCCTGCAGTTTTCAATATTATTGAAAATATCACCTAATTAAATAAATAAATTATCTAAAATTTAGCCATGTAATTCTGATTAAATAAAATAATAACTATTGTATTTTATTTTTGTTTGTGTATTTGTTAATATATTTGAAATTTCTTAGTTTTCTATAAAATTCACTTGAAAATATACCAAAATACGAAATTATAACACAAAATTAATATTAGCTAATTTAATTATTTTTTAAATTATCAATATTTTTATATCACAAACAATAAAAAACACAAAAATAAAAAATAAATCATAGTATAGTAAAGAACTTAATTTATTACATAAATCAAATTACGACTTAAACGATGTACATTTTTAGACAGACTTAACACTAAAATAAAAGTAGTTACAAAATAGCAACAAAATTAAAATTCCAAAATTTAAACTAGCTGTGTTTATGCCCCCGATTTTGTGTTAAGTCATTAAAATAAAATTAGTCTAGCAGAAGTTATAGTCTCTTCTAGTACGCAACAGAAAACGGTAAAACCCGTATTCACACAATAACATGCGAATATAAAGTTGAAGTAATTTTCACAATTTTACATCTTTTTCAAGTGTGTGTGTGTGTATTTGTCCCGTTAAAAACTTAAATTGTGTTCTCTGTTTTTGTTATCCACGAGAATGGCAAGAGTGGCGCGGTATTTGCATTGTTCCACGTTTTTTGGTCCTCGGATTAAAACTTTAAGATCTTTTTAATTATATTAGTTTTGCCATTACATTAAGTTTTTACACTTTTGCGTTCTTCCGTTTACTTTCTCTTTCGGCACAAGGCGATGCGACGCAGGCAAGTTGCCGGGCTGAGAAATGCAATTTTAAATCGTCCACGAATAAGAGATAAAGAGATGATAATGGAAAAATATGATTTTAAATTTAACGGAATGAAACAAAAACACGTTTTCCATAAATAAAGCGAATTTTAAAGACGTAGAAGAAAAACATTAAAAATAGGTTAAATAACCTATTTTAAAATTTAAATATCGACTTCTCATGTTCCCTACATAGTATGCACAGTATTTTTAATGATAAATTTTCAATTGATACTTTTCATGTAAAAATAATTAGTTTCAAATTTTTATCTAAATTATTGACTTAGAAAAACAAATATTTTCATTTATTTTCTTTTTACCACTTTGACCGCAAGGAAAAGTGATATAGCGTTTAGTACGGTGTCTGTAACATTAAAAAAAAAAAATCCTTCATATAGCCTCTAGATGACGAATCCGAACTTAGTTTATGTGGGTGTATGAATGTGCGTCGCGTCGTCAGTTCGCTCACTCGGTCGTAAGTCAAAATTTTGTGATCGCAACTCCTCCTAGACGGTTCAACCTATTTTAATGAAATTTTCAAGATAAATTTGTCTAGTACCCAAGATGGTCATGTGGTTTTATTTTATTCCAGTGATTCCAACTTTCCGAGAAAAAAATTACTAAAGTTTTTAAAAATTCATTGTGGCTACATTATTTATCCGATTTTGATCAAATTTTTAGGAAAGTTTCTCCTAGTGCTCACATAAATTATAATTTTATTAAAGATATTGTGTTGCCAACTTTCCGAGAAATGTCAAAGTGGTCTATATATGGGTTTACCCATATACTTCTAATCTTGTTAAACCAATTTATATGTATAGTCAAAATAAATAATTTTTAATTTTTAATATATTGGCAAATATAATAAATACAGTAGCAATCCCTATAGCAAGATACGTAGTAATATATTAGCTAGAACTGCCAGCTCTGTTTTAACTAATACCGATTTTAAAACAACGTAAGTATCATAAGAACAAGATAATATAAACTAAAACGCTCAAAATCCGAGCTTGTAGTACCAGTCACTGTTTAAAGTATTAATTTTTTATTATACTTTAATGATTCTGGCAAATACAAACCAACAAAAATCAGTTTATTTAGTATTCATATATAAAAGTAAATATAAAATAATTTAATTTATAACATTTTGTCTCGCTTTTTGCATTTAAGATATTTTTTAAAAATTTTTTCTTATATATTGTAGATTGTTTTCCGGCATATCTGGTCATGTTTTTAATGTGGGCAAGTTGATTACCTTAATATAAAAAATCAAAAAAATAAATCTTTTACTCAAACTAATAACATAAACATAACATAGAAAACGCTGCTATAAATATATTATTTAAGAAAATATTACAAAATATTTAATGCTACAGTAAATGTGAAATACTCCGCATGCTTACGGAAGAGTTAAATAGAATATCTCCAGTATTGTAAATTTTTCTAAGTAATAATAAATCATTCCAATTTGCTGCTCTTAAACCAAGATGATTCCGAAATGAAAAATAAATTCGCAACTCATCCTGCTATTCCCATCACTTCAATTCTTTAAAACCCAACACCGAGCCCTGCAGCCGCAACGCTACTTATAACACATTGCACATTCGCAGCAATATAGAATTCGACGGGGCGGGGATGGCACAACCAGACCGCCGTTTGTAATTCCCTCAGCTGTTGTATCTGGAGCAATGTACGAGGGCACGGTTGCCGCCACTAGGTTAGGTTAGGTTAGCAAGGCATGTCGAATACTTTACAATGCGCCTGAGACGAACGCCGAGAGGCCGGGCGAACTGCAGATGAATGCCCCCCGTACTGCTCGACTCGGTTTGGTTCGGACGATGTAAATAAATTCATTGCCATGCATAGAAAACTTTCTCGGTTTTTCGGATGAGAAACACGTTTTGCACGCGAGCGATATTTTCGGAATGGCAGATTATTTTCGGATAATGTGATGCTGATTTCGACATGATGACAAAGATTATGTTTAGAATTTCTTATCATACTGGATATAGGAGATGTATATCGAAATTTTTATATATGTTTCTACCATGTCAAATGTGTTACTTATTTTACACTAGAATTTATATAGATGTCTGTTACATTTCAGGACTTTAGTGGAAAAGTGACGAATCGACCGTTTTATCGAGGATTAATGTTTTTTAGAATTACATTAGATGAATAAATCATCTAATTTCATCTAATATGATTAGAAGGCTAAAAATCATCTATTTCCTTAGATCAAACAACTAAATAATACAGAGTAATCATAATTAGAAAAAAATTGGAACAGGAACTTAATGAAACATGTTAATTAATAATCAAAAAATTTGAAAATAATATCTTGACTGTTTCACAAATATTTATTTAATGTTCCAATTGTTTTTTCCTCCTGGATATCATCAGACTAATGATATTCGAGAAAACGAAATGATCGTAACATTAAATAAATATTTGTAAAACAATCAAATGTACTTTTAGTTTCTTTGAATAATCTTTCTTTATGAATAATCTCCAAGTTATATGAAAACTTTTAATATATGTTTAATTTTATTTCTAATTGGAAAAAGCAAATCTCCTCATTGCTGTCTTATGTCTATTGGATGGACATTCTCATTCCAAAATTTACGATTCACTTACATCCAAGAACAATTATCCGACCATTCTCTAAAACTTCTTTTCCGAACCATATGTGTTCCGTTTCCGTTTCCAAACTGCAAATGTGCAAGTCCGAGAATGCCCCCGACCCGACCTGGGTCCACAAATACCCATTAGTAAGTTTTGCAGTGGTCGCGCAAAAGACGAAGATATTGCAACTTTGCAAAGAGCAAACACGGCACAATTCAGAGTTGCATCTTGCGAACGTGTGTAGCGGTTTTATTAAAACGCGCACAGAAGGAGGCAACGCGCGCGGCGCGGCGCGGCGCGGCACGGCGGTTTATTGTAATTTAGAGCGATTTGGGAACGGTTCCCGTTCCGTTCGGTTCGGTTTTGGGTTAGGCTGGTAACACTGGTGCAGAAGGGTAGAGAGGTTAGTTTACTATAGTTACTAGTTTTATATAGTAGTCGTTTGGGAGTTTTGATTAGTTATTAGCTATGCTTGAATTCACTTGTTTTGTTTGTGTTTTGTTTCAAATTACTGAGCTTTTGTGTTAGGTTTGTTTGCGATTATAATTGTTGATGTTGTTCGCTTATAATTTAAATATAAATGGTAAAATGTTACGAGATAATTTTGCGTTGCAATATGTTTTCGTATATAATTTTATAATAATTTTAATAACTAAAATTTATAATGATTCCAAACAATAAAGACTAAATTTCTAACTAACTATTAACTATAGTAGAACATGTATAGATGCCCGTTGTAAAAAGGCCTATCAAAACTCATAAGTGTAAATATACATTAATTAATAGAATAAAATAATTTTAAAAATTATCTCGCTTCATAATTATTTCAACATAAATTTTATCCTATATACTGCAAATATTTTAAAAACATGTTTTAAACAAAAACGGAAAACCAGACGGGAGTAAAAAGCAAGACACAAAAAAATGACATTAAATAAATATAAGTAATATTGGACAAAAGCACGAGACGAGACGGAACGAGACGCAGAGACGACACGACAGTGGGAACAAAATACATTTTGTTCTTAATGAAGAGCAGTTCCACTGTTGATTTATTTGCTCAGCGTATAAGTGCCATTTTTACAGAAAGAATATTTATCAAAAAAATTAACAAAAACGTTCGTTGTGCAAGAAAAGAACATGAAAGATGTACTCCAGTAAGTAACTGAAATGGAAAATAACTGTAACAATTCTATTGACAAGAATTTTTCAGTTACAGATTTTTATTTTGTTTGTATACATTCCAGGATAGGACTTATTATATTGTAATAATTTAAAAAAGAATTCATAGTATAATAATTCATACTTAAATTCAAATAAATATATTTCTAAACTGATTTTATTTCTAAGCAAATAAATATATTTTCCACGTCCATTATTTATCTTGTTTTTAATTCAAGAAATTAATTTTTCATTTTTTTTTACACATTGGCCTCATTTGCTGAGACTAACAGCCAAAGTGTATTTGGACAATACAAAAACATCAAAAATATCCAGGCTCTAAGCGGGATTCAAACCCGGGCCAATTCTTCATCTAAAAATATGTAAATCTATTATATTTTACTAGAAAAAAGACTAATGTTGTATTCTATATTGTTATATAAACTCTATAGTATTATATAATCTGTTGTTTTTTTAAATAAATTTAAAATTATATATTTTAAAAAAAGAAAAAATCTATAGTACTGTAGTACTATAAACATTTCGAAACTATAAATCTATATTTTATCTTCTTCTATCAGTAGAAGAACTCCATTTACTATAAAAACGACAAAACATTATGGCTGATTACAAGCTCGGTTTTTGAGTGTTTTAGTTAATTTGTTTAGTCCAGCTCTTATGGCAATTACGTTGTCTTAAAATTAGTCAAAACCAATTTTAAAACCGAGCTCATAATATGAGTCAATGTAATGTTTAAAGTATTATAAATGTGAACTGAATATACCCATAGTTTTTTGCTTGTCACAATTATCGCATCTATCATATAAAATAAACAAATAACACACAAGACTTATGATACATGACTTCTTCGCGATAAAAAAAATCTTTTAACATATCTTAGTTTCAAAAGTTTTGTATTTATTTCATATAAATATAATTTTAAAATAAAATTGTACTTTTTGACTAATTTAATAATAAACAAAAAAAACACCAATTTAAAATTTTAAATTTAACAAAATGACACCATTTTCAACGAAAAACATATTTTCCAAAAAAGAAGAGCTGAACATCCACAGTATCTTCTAGCTTTCCGTGATACCACCCATTAGATCCCTAATCGTTTCATCGTGTTGATGAAGGGATTCAACTGATCTGGTCTCGTTTGTCTAGGATTAGGGCGGCAGCGCGCCTAGGACATTTACTAGTTTCTTGTGTAAACGACATTGCAACGAACATTGATGCTAGTTCCCCTGTCTCATCTATGCACTAACCTAGATTACGTCGTCAATTCCGAATTAAAATAGTTTTCAACCCCTCTAGATTGTTTTAATATAAAATGGTAAATATTTTGTTGAATAAACTAAAAATAGATTGAAATGAAATTGAAATACGGTTTTTCTTTTACAAAATAAAATTTGACTAATTTTCAAAAATATTACCCTACATTAAAAAAAAAAAACTAAAGTATTTACTATTAATTTAAAAGTAAATACACTTTTGATTTGTAAAATTAAGTTTTTATAATTTACGTAAATTTTTAATAAAAAAATAATAGTAAGTAACTATTTTGAAAGTTTTGTATGAAATTATTTACTATTTGGTTTGGAAACACAGTGTATTCTGAAGTAAATTGAAGTGAAAAAATTATTAATAATTTTTAATTCAAATATTTATTTTATTCCCAATTTGAATAAATAACTATAACTTATCAGTATTTATTTTTTTTTTAAATTTATTTCTATTATAAAAACCTAACGTTACAAATCAAAAATATGTTTACTTTTGAATTAATACTAAAAACGTTGCTTTTAAAGTAATATTATGTTCCGTGCATATTTTCGTAAAATCAACTGATATCTTAAATACAAAAGTATTCTATAATAAAATACGCTTAAACGATGTATTGAAAAATGATATATCAGTAAAGAATAAGTACAATAAAAGCATATTCTTAAAAAAATAATTTAATAATCCTTAAGGTACCGTACCATACTTAAGGTACAGTACCGCCACTAAGCGGTAGGAAATTGAACTAATTTCTGATAATGGTAGCATATTCTAGGATTGATATATTACTCCTGCAAGCACTTGATAGATTTTTTTATTATAATTATGAAAGAAATATCAACAGTTAACTAGTAAAAACCTTTCAGAACTCATTATATTAAAATGAGAAGCTTTAGGTGTAAGTTCCGTTATATTATAATTAAAATTCGACGTTTTAAATTTTTATTTCAACAATTAACTACGTAAAATAATACTTTCATTATATTTTGATTTAACATAGTAAAATATTTTTCAGAACTCATTGTATTAAAATAAAAAAACTGTTTTAGGATAAAATTCTATTTAAATTATTTTATGAAAACGACGTTTCTCCGAAACTGAACGCTCGTCTTCATTATGCCAAAATTTATCAATAAATTAATAAATTTTGCCTGATGAAAACGACCGTTCAGTTTCGTCGAAACGTCGTTTTTATAAAATAATTAAATGGAATTTTATCCTAAAACAGTTTTTTATTCGATTGATTTATTTTTACGCAAATATACAATTAAAATTGTTTTTTTATTCAATTACCTACTAGTACATTAATATAAATGCATCAAGCACGATTATCAATATTTTCAATTTGGAGTTCGTTGTCAGTTTACGTAAAGCTTAACCGATGAAATCCTGAAATGCTGAAACATGCCCTGACCACATCGTTCGACGTACCCGAACCCGAATACGTACAGATGGGCCGGTTATTAATTTCGGGATTATTTCTAGCGCTCAATTTCGTTAATAACTCGACCGGTCGCCGTTTGCCGTATCGCCGGCGCTGTCTGCATCCAAGTCTATACCCTCAACTCGGTTAGGGACTCTGGTACGAACGATATTGAATTGGGCAAGTTTATAGGTCTCTATCTCATAATGACGATTTAATTTTACTAACTTAATATTAAATTGAAATTATTGAAATTAAAGGTTTTTTTAATAGTAATATAAGTATTGTAATTAAAATGTGATTGTGTGATTGAAGACGGCTGTTTGACTATCTAGTGGATTAGTGTAATTAAAAGTATTTTGTAGAAATAAATGTTTATCAATATTTTAAATAGAAGAAAAATATTATATAATAAATGTTTTAATTACAATAAAATAAAGTCTGACATAAATACAGATTTTATTTCAATTTTATTAATGTACAAATTTTAAATTAATGATGCAGCTATAAAAAAGACTAACTAGAAATAATAATCATAATTGAAATAATTTTTATTAAAAACCTGGACTAAAACTACTTTTAAATTATCAGAACAATTTCAAATATTTGAAGTAAAGTTTTCTAAAGTCGCGAGTTAATTTCAATATCATAGTATTTTTTACATTTATTAAAAGAAACATTAAATTCATCTGTTTAATATATTAACTATATTCAATAAAAATTAAGTTAGCTCTTTATTTTAGGCAAACCCCCTTTTTCTTTTTTAAATACACATTACAAGGGAATGGCTTGTTAAAAAATTGTTATTTTCAAAAGTGTGTCGCGGCCCATAAATGTTGGGAAAAACCTTGATCTAGATTTTTATAAAGCTGACCCTACACAATCAATATTACTCTGTCAGTATTTTTTGATCAGTAATATTGATAGAATTGCCAATAAATACCAAATTAATCGAATATTTTTATACGATCAATAATACTTTCAATATTATATTCTTAATTATACATGGCATTAATTTATTTTGATAAACTTATTAAATCATTAGTTAATTTTTGAATGAAGAAAAATGCATTGACCTTGCCGGGGTTTGAACCCGAGACCATTTAATTTCGCGGCAACTGCGTTACCAATTGCGACAAAAAATCAACGACCAGGTAATGCATTTTTCTATACGTATATTGACTGGTCATGATAAACTAATGAATTTAATCCAGTTGAGTACATCACAAGATGTGTCTATAAATCTAGCAATGTTAAGTATATATTATATTCTTAATTATTACATATGGCGTATTATATATTAAGTTATAGTATTTGTTTTTGCATAAATTGCCATTAATTTATTTCGATAATTAATTAATGGCAATTTAAGCAAAAACAAAATACTATAACCTAATTCTGTCAATGTTTTTTTGATACTAATAGTATTATTGACCGTGTACGGTCTGCTTAAATAAAATGAATTAAAATTAACTTCATTACAAATTAAGCAATTTCTTTGCCCAACTCGAAATATTCATTCGGGAGGGGAGGGGATGCAGTCACTGAATTTGTATGTTAGTGTGTGTGTGTTTGAGCAATTAACAAGATTGATACTGTTCAGGCGCGTGCTCTCTTTATCTTATTTGTAAACAGAACGTACAATTTATTTTATGAATTAACGCTATCTATTCTTCTTTACGGCTGGTTCGGCCGCGCTGGCTGCCGCGCTTGCTCTCGCGAAACTTTAACGCGTGTACAGGAGCGGATTGAAATGGGATTTAGTTTTTTTATTGACGCATTTTATGCGGTTGGATAAACGTAAATTTCTCGTTTAATGGATTTTATAGGTTCATAATATTTTGACGTATAGAAAATTATTGCTACCATATATAGAAGTGATTAATTTTTATCTCTTGCATGTTCGTAATTTGCACGTTATAAGTTTTTATATGGAATAGAAAATTTATTTCACAATTGGAAAATGATAAAAATTTCAAATTAAACAAACTAAAACCTAAAGCTTTTTTATATTAAATTTTTTTATTAAAAAATAACTTTCGGTTTTACGTTCTTCATCAGGGCAGAAAAATTATTTATAATATATAATCATAAAACTAGTAATTATATTGTAACTATAAAAATTTATAATAAATAATTACACATTCATACATACACAATCACGCCATATACCCATAAAGTTTTGGCACAAATTCTTTCCATTATGCAAAAATTTGTTTCCGTTAAATATACATACATATTCAAACAAACAACGTATGCCTCATGCACATTCATGATGCCTCTCATACATGCTCTTCTATTTTTAATTATAAATTACGCAAAATAAGAAGTCATGCTCTTACTATTTCAAAGTCTTCAAGTATTCATTGCTATTATACTGTTTTGTTTTATATATCTCAATTGTTTCTCTTATTATTTCTATACCTTCTACTATTCACGCCCACTTGGCACTTAGTAATTTGAAATATATATATATATATATATATATATATATATATATATATATATATTGAACTATTAAAAAAAAATTAATAAAATTCAAATTTATGTCCAATCCTATTTTTAAACTTAAATATGAAACGAAATAAAAAAATTAATAATTATGTTGTATTTAAAAAAATTTAAGGAAATAAATATTTCTAACTATTAACTTGTATAATAAAAACAAGAAATCATTTTTGTACGTAATTAAATTTTCATTTTTCTTGAAGCACTTTTCATTAAAGTAGAGCAGCCATGTAACATAACATGAAGAAGTGAAAGGAAAATGTGTAATTTTGCACAGATACAAGTTTTCATTAAGTAGATGTCAAAATCGTTTCAAGCTACCTACTATTTTAAGCGTTGCCTTTCCGTTTCCGCTCTCAGCTCTTTTTCCACTCAATTTTCGGCTCGAAAAACCTCTTTTAACTCTTCCCCATTCATCTAAATTTCTGTCGTAGTAACGGTTCGGGGGCACGGTATCTTGTTTCGCTGTTACCGTTCAACAGTTATTTTCTAATGTAAACAAATAGGGAACAAGCCGACGATAGCCCGGCATTATTGACAAATTGCTTCTATCCTATACGAAAATGTTTCAGCTCTCAATTTTCATTAACATTTTAAATCGACTCACGGAGGAAATAGATGCTAATTTTTCTACCTTTAAAACTGAATTTACACAAAAAAAATATCCTTACATATATTTTGTTTTAGTTGTTTTATCTATAAAGAAAATAGATAATTTTTAGTCTTCTAATCAATTTAACCTAATTAAAAAGTAGATGATTATATTTAATATGTTTATTCAAAGTAATTAGATATTTTTTAAGTTCGTGGCATATTTATTTAGTTTTGTTCTTGATTTACCTACAATTTTATACTATTTTGTTAAACGTTCATTAGACATTCGCTCAAGATGACTTTAAATTTTATACTTATCAGACACTAATCTATTTCGTACTCGATTCCTGCTAGTTACACCATATTACGCCACATAAAAATCTCATTTCCATAGTAGTCATTTTTCTTTTAAGTTTTTGCAGCCAAACTAACTGTATTTAACAATATCTAAAATCTATCTATCTCAGTAATATTACTAAAATCAGTTAATAATTGAAAATTCAAATACACCATTCAATTTGTCTGGAAAAATTGCAGCACAGAAACTTACATGATTTTTTATGTACACTGTAAAAAAACTAGCACAATTACAATACAAAAAATAGTAATAAAATTTTATTATAAAAAAATGTGTAATTTCATTTTACTATAAATATTCTGTATTTCTACCTCAAAATTCAGTCATTTTTAAAATAATTCATAATAATCACATAAAGTAAGTAAAAATGACCTAATAAGTACCTATGTAAAATTGCTTACTTTCTGCAAATTGCATCACATACTTAATGTAGAATTACATATTGTTGGTATAACTTTTTAAATTATGTAAAATTACAGCTTGCATATTAATATCTGTAATAATTCATCAAAATAATGAGTACATATTTTGTGTAATAATACTAATAAAATATTTTAAGTATAATTCATTCATTCAAAATACATCCTTTATGTAAATTTAGAAATGTATGTAATTATACCAACAATATTATTATAACACTAAACAAATTTTAACTATTTATGGAAAAATCCCGAAAGCAAATTTACTGAAGTTCTGTAAATTTAGTAAAAGAGACTTTACTAAAAAAAACTGTAATATTACATACATATGTACTTTTCCATTCTGTTGGTAATATCATATTACATAAAGTTTGTAATAGTTCTGATATTATATGTATTTTTAAACAATTATGTAAAATTACAGCAGTTGAGTAATTATACCTAGAAATACTGGGCATCATAGTGTCTCATGGTTTGTATGTAAAATTATATATTTTTCTTTAGACTGTAACTGTATTTCTATAGAAAATTTAATAATCTGTACAAAACATTTTCCTATTGAAACAATACCAAATAAGTAACTTTTCGTTCCCACATCAATTAAAAACATAATTTAAATATATTTCCTCCAATTAATTAATTATTAATCTCATTGTCGGTGGTAAATTTCTTTTAGCGCAAACTTCTACAAGATGTTTATTGTGTCCCAGCTATAAGATGAATAATAGTCTTCCGGCAAATACACAATACAAATTTCTTGGCATCTATTATGTTTTATTTGTTTGCTTCTGTTGTGCGCACGCGTTTTAACCCTGATGGTATATATATATATACGTCAGTCTGACTGAGGCATAGCACTAAGTTAAGTCTTAAAGGGCCCATCCGCCGTAAGAACGAACAAACGTCGTCGTTTTGGGCCATAGTATCTTCCGAAAATCTCCCTTTGTTTTACTCCGGGCCTAAAGTTTGGGCGTCGTCGTTCAACTCGGGGAAACGATTTAACTTGTGCTATACACACGAATTACAAGTTACTTCACGACTTTCTGAAACTTCCTCACCCTCCTTACACCCGTTACCCCCCACCCATTGTGCTTTGGTGTGTGTGTGTGTGTGTGTACTTTAATCTGATCAACGATCGGACTAATTTCGTGAAACACAACCGTGTTTTCTTAGTTTCTCCTTCGAGTGAACGCTTCATCTCCCTTTTCGGTTTTGTCGTATTCGCAAAGCCTTCTTCTGAAGAGAGAGATTGTGTAAGGCCATCGGGGTGGTATGGTAGTAAATTTTGCTTGAAAAGATATGGACGAGCTGATATCGAATAATGTATTGCCGTGATGGTCAATGTGCGACAAACAGTAGGCTCTCGGCCCGTGTTTAACTGTTGTTTTAAACGATATTTTGTCTTCGAAATCTCGATAAAGAATTTCTTTCTCAGGATTTTCGCAAAGAAATTGTTGTAATTTCAGTAGATAAAGATTGTTACAATTTTAAATTTTGAAAAATTGAAATAATTCATTATAAAAAGAATGGAAATAATTTACTGTAAAATGGATTACGGAAATAATATATATATATATACTTTATATGTTAAATAAAATTTCAATTTTTTAATTCATGACGTTCTAGACGATGCATTACATTATTTTAACATTTTTATTAAATTATAAAAATATATAAATTCAAATATATCTTTTATTGTATATAACATTTATTAATAAAAGTAATTCTGAAAAAAATAAATTAAAAAAAAATGTCTTTATAATTGAAATATATTGAGAGCTGTCAATTTACTCTGTCACTAAATATAATATGATAAAATTTAAATCAGTAAATTTGAAAATAAATTTAGTACAAAAAATCAATGCCACAATATTGCCAATATAATTATTATATTAATTATACAAAATTATTATTAATATTTTTTAAATATTATTACCTTTGAAAGTATTGGTTATGATGCATTTTTCTATACAAAAATATATAAAATTTTCTATACAAAATTATATACCTATAGAAAAATATACAAAATTAATACGTTTTACACGATATAGAATAAAATATACAGACGCATGCGCAATGATATTTTACATTTCGACAATTCATTTAAATCTAACCTAAAAATTGCAGATTCATCAATAAAAATATTTATTGCATTACCTAAATCAGAAATAATAAAAAAAAAAATTGTACACATAAATATAAATTGATGATAATATATAACCAAAATGAGCGTTTGACGTTTCTAATACAATGCGTATTCAATTTCGTGTCGAAAATGCATGAAACATACGAGATTCATACATTTTTCTATATAGATTTTCGTGGACAAACTGAGCATGCGTGTACATAAAATATTCTATAAAGATTTCTATATACAGAAAACTATGCATTTTTGGTACAGAAAAAAGTAACTAAATTAAATGTAACAATTACTTAAATTTTTAAATACTCTAGATTCAGATTTTTTGTCAGATATGTTTAAATAATAACATAAAAAAACTAAAATGAAATGTTATATTTATAAAGTATTTCCACTTTTTATTAATTAACAGAACATATCTTTCCCGCAATATAAACCAAGAGAACTTTAAAGTTGTGCTTCCACATCATTCATCCCAAATATTTTAAAGTCCCAAGAAAGCCACTTGTACGATAGTTCTGCAACAAACTATAATTTTGGAATTCCTTCAAGTATAATATAACCTCATTTCAAGACCTATCCAACATTTAATAATATAAACTAACTTAATGTATATACACATGCCCGACAGAGATGGAATCTAATTTCAACTTACATTACATATCGCAAATACATAAACACAAGAGGAGAAGCTACTGGCGATGGCGTCCAGTTCTAACTACATTAGTTTAGATTCAAACATGGCACTAGTAAGCCATTCCCTATATTTCTCTCTCCTCTCTCTTTCTCTCTCGCCCCGCTAAATTCGCCTATTTTGGCTTAAATACGTATACATAACATACACACAAGTTTAGTCTGAGCCAGTGAGCTACACACAGTGTATATATAACTAGGCGTTAGAATATCCGAAATTAATGGCGTAAACTTTAGCGCGCCGCGTTGCCGAAGTAATCTCTGTGGAAGGGTCCTCCTGGAGTCCGGAATGTGTGGGTGGGCTCTCTTGGCTGGCTGCCTATACGTCTGGCATATATTATCAAGGACATGTGTATTGTATGCACGTATCCATATATGGTTTTGCTACAGTCTCAATGGTGTTCATGAGGGATCTGGGAAGATTCTATTTCTTGCAGTTTTCCAATGGTTTTTGTTTCAAGTTTTTCCTCGAGTGAAAAGTGGTTGCACTTTAATAAGATGAATTTAAATTTCAGACCTTTTTTTTGCGCAAAAGGTTAAGGATTTTATGCAGGTTTTTGTTTTTTCCTGAGAGACTTTTTTGTGGACATAATTATTTATAAGGCTTTTGAAATCTTGCCAACGATAAAAAAATAATTATGGAAATATATTTTTGATAAAATACAACTAGCAATAAAATAAATAATTTCTATTACTACTAGCTGTAAACGTACCTTGTTTTTATTCTTAGAAATTATTTTTTTTTCACCTAGGTGAATAATATTTTTCTGCTACACTATTTAAAAAAAAAATTGCCGAAAAAGTGCTTATATCAGTTCGGCCCCTAAAAAGAGTAAATAGTATTGCCTAAAATAGGTACATTTAAAAACAGCAGATTTTTCTCCAGAAAAAATGTTTAAAAAAATATAAATATTTATTAGAGCAATTAAAAACTGACAATTAACATCAAATAACTTTTATATTATTATTAAAAGATAATAAAAAAAAAAAAAAACAAAAATAAATGTATGGACAATCATTTACTTTTAGTTTTCATAATTTTTTGCTCTTTTATTAGTGTAGAAACTTGCATATTTTAAAATAGATAAATAATAATAATAATGATACAAATTCTCAACTGCTTTCTTTTACCTTAAAATTTGGAATAGTAAACTAATAAATAATAAAAACAATTGATATCTGTCACTTTTTGAACATGATTCGGAATTTCACTCATTTGTTAGTACTAAACCATTTTTATTAATAATATTAATTATTTCATGTTATTAATTAAAGTATTATATAAACAATGTACAATACAGAAAGTATTATCTGTTTTATTTATCAAACTTTTTACATAATTATCATATTATTAATATAAAAATAATTAAATGAACAATAAAAATAAATGTGTTATATAGTAATGTTTTGTACTCTTATTTCCGTCACTGCTACGCATCTTGTGAAATAATGCAGCTCGGACATAAAAATTTCTTTTTACCTTTCTATTACTATGTAAATTCTTTAATAAATTATCAATAAAAAGATCTTTTGCTTCTTGTACTGAATTAATTATATAGTTTCCATTATCTGGCAATTAAAAAAAAAAAGATATTATGACCAAAAAATCATAGTATACCTATTGATAGTACCAATATTTAATATGTTGTAGTTGGAATGGTCAAACAACGCGATACATTGTCAAAATCATAAATTGTCAAGTATAAGCCATCGCACTTTATCTATAAGTTGTTCAGACCGGTTTTCATAATAAAGTATTTTACTGAAGCCGACAAAAAAAGCATTGATTTTAAATTCTACTAAAATTATTATTATGCCAGTATGTATTTTGTTTTTATATCAATAATTATTACTATTGCCAATAAAATAATGCTACTGTGTCGGCTTAAAGTTGATTTTAGATGAAAATGGGCCTTAATTGTAATAAACATTCCTAAACAGTTTTCTTCTTTACTAACCTAGTTCAATACGATTAGGTATATATAGCACAGGTTTTTTTGATCACACATGAACGGAAAACATACAATCGTAAAATCTTCTCTATAGTTCGGTCGGGTGCTTAGTCGTAAGTTGAGTCGGTCGTGGAGGCGTAACCATAGCGACGCCACAATCTGCATAATGCATATCCGGGGCTGGGCGTCGTGCCGCGCCACGTTTTGCGACACTAGCGCTTTGTCACAATAGCGGACAGTTTACGGTAGCACCGTTCAGCCAGAGACCAAAACCGAACTGAACGACTGGACAATGGAATATGGTTTTGTAACGGGCTTGTAAATATCTCTGTACAAAGTGTGCTATTTTTCGTGTTTGTTTTGAGTAACATAAAATGATAAAACAAAACTGATTGAGATATTGTGATTGATAACTAGTATATTCAGACCAGTTATCAAAATTAGATAGACACATATGATTTTATTGTCTTTTATTTTTGAAATATGAAAATTTTAGTGTTTCATTAATAATTTGTTTATTTATAAAAATTTGAAAATAATAATAAAAAAACTTTGTCATACATATAGTAGTGACCACGACTGTTTCAAAATTATATATTAAGCGAAATTAATTTTGAATGCTTCGTAACGGTAAAAATTATATTAGATAGATTTTCAAAAAATATATTTTGTATACAATTTTGAACAAAGTTTAATTGTGCATTTGTGAAATTTTTAATCAAATATTAAATATTATATTATTTTCCCTATATTTTAATATTTTATTATTTTTTTAAAATTTAAAATTTAGTAAATTGTGCACATTCGATATTATAATAAATAAATAAAATAAGGTCAGTGCAATAAATTTATAAAATATTTCAGATAAAATTTAAGACACTATGTATATTTGAAGTCAAAAATTAAAAAAAAAGTTATGCTGCTATTCTGGTCAATCCATACAAATTTAAAGATCTTTAGCTTAAATGAGATTTTAACTGAGCGACGTAAATAAATTTAAATGGAGAAATTCTGAATAAGCTTGACATTTTAATTTAGGCTAAAAATGTCACACTTAAATTGAAATTTACTTAAAATTCTTTAAATTTAAAATTTTAAGCTAAATTTAATGATCAAAATAGCAACAATTTAAAGGTTTTCTGTATTATTTTGAAAAAATTCAACTCTTCGACTCATCACACATGAATTATCATCCGAAAAATAATGATTCATCTATAATGAATCGAAACATAATATAAATATAAAAAAATATTTAAATATAAATATTTTTAATATGATAAGTTCTGAAAGGTTTTTAGTATGTTAAAGTATGAAGAGTTATATACCTTATTTACTTATGCCTTGAGAACATATGTTTTGTAAACTTTTTACTCTCCAAAACATAAAAAAAACAAATACATAAAACAATGTTTTTAAAACTTCGATGATGCTGATGATGATGAGCGGATGCAGTACACAAAAAAATGCAACCAATTATTATACCAATACTTAAAATAATTTTAAAGTATACTCAAAGTAAACAAGAAAAATAGAACACAGTGTATATACGCTGAGATGTTCATGCAGACTGTAGCTTTGTATGTTTTGTGTGTATATGATCTTGTGAAGGGATTCTTTTTGTGGGTCGGAAAAACACGAGGGTAGTGCTTGGTAAGTTCTGATAATTGTAAAGGAATTGAGAATATATATACGTAGAGGGTGGTTATGAGTGGTTAACATATGTTCGGAATTATGGAAATAATATTGTGCTGTTACTGAAAATTAATCTATGTTTTTACTTCATCTCTTTACTTCATGTATAAAATATTTTTCGTGATAAAATAAAAATTAGTTCGTTGTGCATAGATAAATACTGTTTTTGTTTTTCACAATTTCGACTAACAAATATAGTAGAATAATTGATACTATGTGTTTATAACATTAAGAAAAATTATACAGATGATGAAACTTTATTTTTTGCAGTGTTCCCAACTTAAAAAGTCAAAGTTTTCATAATTTTATTTTGCTTATACTATTTCGAAGATTTTTAAAAAATTTCAGATAACATTCTCTTAATGCCCATATAAAAATTAAAATAACGCTAATATTTTCTATCGTGTGATGTGCGGATTTTTTGAAATTAGTTTAAAATTATGGTGTTATAAATAAAATATGCTTATGTATTTTTCCCAGTGTAAAACAGACTTTTTACTACTTTGACTGCAAGGAAAAAGTAGTAAAGCGTTTGGTACGGTGTCTGTAACATTTTCAAAAAAAAAAAAAAATTGTATAGAAATCCTTCATATAGCCTCTAGATGACGAATCTGAACTTAGTTTATGTGGGTGTATGGATGTGCGTCGTCAGCTCGCTCGGTCGTCAGACAAAATTTTGTGATCGCAACTCCCCCTAGACGGTTCAACCGATTATAATGAAATTTTCAGGATAAATTTGTCTAGTGCCCAAGATGGTCATGTGGTTTTGGTTTTTTCCAGTGATGCCAACTTTCCGAGAAAAAAATTACTAAAATTTTTAAAAATTCATTGTGGCTACATTATTTATCCGATTTTGATCAAATTTTCAGAAAAGATTTCCCTAATGCTCCTATTAATTACATAATTTTATTAATATTCAGTGTTGCCAACTTTCCGATAAAAAAATTACAAAAATTTTAAAAATTTTATTATGGCCATGTTATTCAACCGATTTTACTCAAATTTTCACAAAAGATTCTCCTAGTATTCATATAATTTATGTAATTTTAACAAAATACAGTGTTGCCAACTTTCCGAGAAAAAAAATAGTAAAATTTTTAAAAGTTTATTATG
Organism: Clivina fossor; assembly: GCA_963966155.1. Classification (NCBI taxonomy): domain Eukaryota; kingdom Metazoa; phylum Arthropoda; class Insecta; order Coleoptera; family Carabidae; genus Clivina; species Clivina fossor. Next base: position 25,220,022 of record OZ014551.1, on the reverse strand, counting down.
ACCATTTTATTTAACCGATTTTAATCAAATTTTCATAAAAATTTTTTTTTTAGTGCCTAAATAAATTATGCAATTTTAACAAAATACAGTGTTGCCAACTTATCGAGAAAAAAATCACAAATTTTTTTTAAAATTCATTGTGGCTACATTATTTATTCGATTTTGATCAAATTTTCAGAAAAGTATCTCCTAATGCCCACATAAATTATAATATTATTAAAATACAGTGTTGTCAACTTTCCGAGAAATGTCAAAGTAGTCTATATATGGGTTTATCCATATACTTCTAATCTTGTTAATTTAATAACTCGAGAACAAAGTAATATAATTTTTATGTTTCCTAAAAATTTGTATTCAAAATATTATGCCCGCTAGTACAAAACATAATTTTGAAAAACAAAATGCATTTAATGTTCTGAATGTTACATAATTTGTTATAATGTTTTCCAGGTAACATATTTTTAATATTACTGTAAAATATTCATTCTAAGTTTTATATTATTTTTAAAAGCTGAAACTACATTATAATTATGTAAAAAAAAAATCAATTTCATTTTTTCGTAAAAGTATTATGTTTCAAAATTTATAACGTAAAAAGTGTTGCCAAAAATGAAATATTTTTTTTCTTTTTATTACAAAACAATTAGTTCCAAATATACAAACAGAAGAACGAATTGCAATAAATGATATCATTCAGACATAATCATATAGTGTGTTGTCTGTTTTTTTTATACTATATGTTAGTGATAAATCTTCATCTTTGAGAATGATACTTCTGTATACTTTCTTTACTAAATTCTTAAATTTAATATTATTAATGCATTAATAAATGTGTCAAATAACAGGCGCGAATCAGTTTTCAATGATTTTGACTGTAACAACAAATTCAGCAGAATTCTATCGGGCAGTAGACTGGAATTGGGTGAGCGTGAACGGGCAACCTCAAACTCTTGTAGAACGCCTCAGGTGGTATTTGTAATGCGGTACACGTAGTGCGGCGTCCGTCCATCAAAGATACAGTTCATCGGGGAATCAGATTGGGACAGGCGGACAACTAGAGTAGGAGATGAAGAGCGCAGTCAACCAGTGACGGAGATTCGAAACTTTTTTTTGCCAAGATTTATTCAAAATTTTTGGTATACGATTTGAAGATATGTTTAACAACTACTCGCACTGCTGTCAATGTAAGTAAATATTGTTAGTAAAATTATATGATTAGCTTCTCGAGCATATAGCTACCATATTCTACTTAGAAATTACGGAAACTGATTTTATTTTTAATAACTACGATCTTCAGAATAAATAAAAGTATGTTTCAAATATGATTTCATAATCATTTTTATATAATTAATTGATTCACCACTTTTAAATATTGTATTACCTGAATAAAATAATTTAATATTCATAAAATTTTGTTTTCTCACTACAATTTGTATAGTATTTAAATTGGAATAATTTGTATAACTTTTAAAGATAGTCGAAAGGTTAAAACGATCGTCGACTACTATAAATTTTGTGGAACTAATCAAGTGTCTGTTTTAATAATAACCTAGCTGTCAAAAATGACATTAGTATTATATTTTTTTCTACAAGTTGGTGAGTTTTTCCAATTAGTTTTTTAAACAAATCTAAAACGTCAAATCTTTATTTTTCAGTATGTGTATTAAAAAATGTGTGACAGAAATTATAAATATAATTATGAATATCGGGTTGTATATATTATAAACATTGTATCAATAAAATATATTTAAATAAAAATGTGTATCAATGCGTATGTCATCAAATATCGTGAACAAAATGTTGGTTATTGTTATGGCCTGTCTTGTATTAAGTCACCTTGGTTATAATAAGTTCTATTTAAATATTAGAAAATTACATTACGATGATAATAATATAGTAATAAAAATAAAAGTATCTAAAAGACGAAAAACATATTACGGTGTTATCCTCTAAAACTTTCGGTGAATTACGTAAATAAGTAGAGAAAACTGGAATATAAAAGTATACGCAAGAAGAAAAAACTTAGAAGCTGTGCTAGTGAGACAAAACTGATAGATAAATATTACTTAGTAGTTTAGTCATGACAACCTAGTAATTTACAACTGTTCATTAAATTTAATGGACCATATATAACAGTGTTTTCTAGTCGAGACTAGAAGCGAACGAGTGGGAAGAACGTTTCTTGTCTTCACTAATAATCTCTTAAAACTTGAAGAGTTTGTGTCTGACTGTTGAACTGAACTGCAGTACAGTTGCTATAGTAACCGGTGCTAAATCGAGGAAAATTGTTGACCGATAATATTATTTACTGATGACAATTGTTTAACAAGATATCTCGTAAATATTTGTAGATGATATCATGTTCAAAAATAGTTGATCTGTTTCGCTTCGAGTAAAACAAATATAAAAATATTGCTACACCAATATAATTTCGTTATATCAGTATTTGAAACACAAATTTACCTATTGTAATATGTAAATGTTTCTCTAAGGTAGGTCATACACTGTGCAGTAAAATTACGCAGTTTACTGTGTTTTGCCCATATAATCTATAGCTCTTACTCAGTTTAGTGCCTAGTTAAATCGTAATAAGCATTTTAATGTACATTTTTCTTAAAAGCTACAAAAAATATCTACATATTAACCACAAATTATTGGTAAAATATCAAATAAACTGCAACAGTCAGGCATACGTTCTACTTCAACTGAGCAGTTATTGTTTGCGCAGTTAAAAATGCTATCGGACACAGATTTCACTCAGTCCATACTCAATTAGGAATTTTGGACTGAACGTCACTCCAATACGAAATAACTGCGCAATTTTGACCTGTGTAATAAACTGAGCGTGTGTAGGCTCATCTAATAGTTATAATAATAATAATAACCAACTTAATATTTAAAAAAATACTTATAGGATATTTTTGTGTTTTTAATAGCTTCAATAATATTTCTCATACTTATTTAAAAATATTCATATTTTTTTTTAATTTGTAACAATTTTAAAATAAAAAAATATACTATAATACATTGTTTCTGATAGAAACACACATAGGCGTCGGCAGAATGTTTTTCAGGAAGGTGCAAACAATTTTGGACGAGAAGGGGTAGAGGTCCAAAATCATATTTTACAAAAATAAAACACTCATGTAGAAAAAAAGTTATCTTTTATAGACAATTAAGTCTTTCAATTATATATTCCCATATATTTGTAAATTTATAGCATATTTAGATATTTAGTCTGAAACCAGAAGGGTGCACGTGCACCCCCTCGGGGCGCCCATGGAAACACATATTCTGCACAAATCTGACATAAATCTACTAATAAATTTGTATACATCAAATTGCAAAATAGAAACATCTTTGGCAAACAGATTTAAGAAATATTTGAATTCGCCGCCACTGGCGTATCGTGCATCAACTGCAGAAGAGATCTATACGTCACACGTCATACGAACGAAGCAAACTGAAACGGAACGGGGTATGGGTCGGTTTGGTAGCGCGATAGCAAAGATAAACTTTCATCTAGTCTTTATCTTTCCTTCAGTTCCAATAAAAATCTTCGCGCGGTTGGAAACGTGCTGGCAACTGGACGAGATGGACAAACACGTTTTACTACCGAAAGGTGTCAGTCGGTGTCATTTCAATGATACTTTATTTCCGATCTAACTACGATATGTGTTACCACATACCCCGTACGTACACCAGATCATATTTAGATTTGAATTTTTTAGCGAAATTAACAATTTATAAATATCTAAAAAGATAAAAAGATATAATTGATAATGTCGCGTAATCTAATAATCGATGAAAGTATTTTTTCATTAAAAGTTTAATATTATGTAAATTATCAGTAAAAATTAAAAGATGTTCTTGTGTTACTATTAAAAACTACGTAAAATTACTTAAATTTAACTTAAATTCTTTACGCCACGAGAACATGGCATTACGCTATAGTAAGTGTACGTTTTCGTACGACATACGCAATTATTCTCAGCTTTTTCTTAGCTGGCAAACTCATATGTAATGTTAAGTATGTCTTAGCTTTATCCGGAAAATATTGTCAGTTCGTTCATAGTAGGTTTACAGTACTTCATTTTAATCTATTATTGAGTTTGTGTTTTTTTAATCGTATTTAATTTCTTTAAATGTTTAGCAATAAATTTAATAATCAATTTTAAAGTTCAGTAGGCCAGCATCACATTTCTCCTAGCTAAATAATTTAAACTATATAACATTTCAATTTGCAAGTCGGTATCATGTAAACGTACAATATAATATATAATATTATATAATACTCGCACTAGTATGAATTGCAGCACAAACCTTGGCGAAAAATGAAATAAGTATCATTCTATGTTTGATGTATATACAATATACGAATTTTATTTTATTAAATTTTTTATTGTTTTCATAAGTTTTTTATATGCTTTGACAAAAAAATAACAAAAAACAAAGAAAAGAATAGATAAAATTAAGTATTTAAATTAAATTCTAATTACCACTTGTTAATATAACTTTAATAATAATATAAGAAATATTTAACAAAAAAAAAAAAAAATTCTTACAAAAACAAACTTGAAGGAAGTGTGAATAGATGACTAAAAATCGTTGTACAACTTCTACTATGGCGAGAGCAAAATTATCAAAGAACCATCGCACGAACTGTATTGAATTCGTTCTTTAACAAGAAGAAACAAAAATATATCGAATGAAGAAAGAAGAAAATGTAATCCTCGTCGTTGACAAAAGAATTGATTGCGTTTCACGCGCGCGGAAAGTATTTCGAAAATTTTCACGAAAAAAGTATCGAAAAAGCTGTTCGCAGATTAACGAACATATACTCACATTCATATTTTTTATTCGTTTCCTTATAAAAATAAATAAATAAAAACAGATTTTTGCTTACATGTATTTCTTGATAAATAGAAAAATTAAAAAAACAAAAAACATTTTTCTACATATAGAGAAATAATAACTCCATCGTTACTTAAGATGGTTCGATCATCTTGAGCGAATGTCTAATAAACATTTGGTTAAAAGAATATATGTGAATGATACTAAAGATATGTGAAAGATACATCTGTGTGGACGTCCGGTGAGTCGATAGGCAAGTATTGGGCGTATTTTGCGTTAACAAATGTTTCCAAGTAATAAGAACAAAAGAGCATGCATGAAAGGCATTATAAATCTGGATGAAGCAAAAGTTGTTTGCCTGGATAACTAATTTTTGCATAGTGGAAAATGTTTGTGCTACACCATTACGGGTATATGGTGAGATATATATATATATATATATATATATATATATATATATATATATATATATATATATATTCGAAAAAAAAAGTCATAATTAGATTAGATGAACAGAGATAACCAAACTATAATGCGGTGTTAATTACAGTTAATTTAGCAAGTGTACTTCATTTCCTATTGAAAGTGATCAAAATCATTTTTATGGTAAGTCACGTTACAACATATTTCTGTTAAAAGTAACATTACAAAGGTGAAATTTTAAGATAGCAAGCAAAAAACCTAATATTACGAAAGCAATTCTTAAGACATTAAATACATATTTTAAATATTTTTTTAATAAAAATTATTTAAAAAAATTTCTTGGTGAGAAGAAATACATCATCTACCATTATAATGACCGCAATTTAAAATAAAAACTTTTGTTTATGGTTATTACACGATAATTTGTAAATTTAGAGAATTTATTTGCTATAAATTTGCTAAATTAATTGTCTTTGAATGTACATAGAGTTTTGCATCTATTTCTTGTCGTGGGTTACTACTTAACACAATTTTTTTGTAATTAAATATTATGTGATAGACGAAGATATTGTATTTTGTAGTAGAAATGTGGATAAATATTAGATATAGATTAGTTTTTTTTTTGGGTAGATGGCGTGATTGTGTATGTATGTAAATAATTTTAAATGGACGACCGATGAATAATATTTTTTCAGAAAAATAATATTACATGAATTATCATAGTAAAATTTATAAAATGCACTATTTTACTGTTAATAGTTATATAAAATTACATAAATTAATTTGAAATTTTTTAAAGTGTAGTAAATGTGGATGAACCTAGAGTTGCTTGTCTGGCTAGGAATGTTTGGAGAAAACTAATTTCGAGATAATGGAAAGAGTTTATGCCACATCCTTTTGGATACATGACATGATTGTGTATATATATATATATATATATATATATATATATATATATATAAATATATATATATATATATATATGTATATATAATCTAAATACAGTTAAATAATATTTGTGTCATGTGACGTCAGTGAATCAGTCAGGACTTTTAAATATAAAGGTGATGTAATTATTATTACAATGCTATTGGCTATACCTACTGAAAATAGATTGATAGGAAAATAAACCAATAGATTTGTTAGTGACTTCTTGGAATAACTACTGGTATATTTATATTACATATTGTATTGGTTTTATGTACCATATATATCACGTTTAATATAGAGTTTACAATGTATTGGGATCTCGCAAACTATGAAAGATACTTAAAATGGAATAGCCCAAGTGTAGTTGATTTATGATGAGGAAATATGTAAAGGGTCTATAAAGATAAATAAAAGCCAAAACAACATTTTTGAATATTTTAGTTCTCTCGATTTGATCTGAAGACGAATATTAAATATTCGAAACCGATTATCAATTACAGATATTATTCTGAACAGTGTAGTTTTGGCTTTTATTGGTTTATATAAACTCTTTACACAATTTCTTATTATAAAAGATACTTACAAAAGAATAAGTAAAAGTAATTATTAATTTGAACATTGCGCTTGGTAGGGATACATTGTTTATGAGTAATTATTTTTTAAATTTATTTTTACAATTTCTTATTTTTAATTTAGACAATCTTTTTATGAAAATTATTATTGATGTCCTTATGTTTGAATTAGAAATAATTATTTTTTTAATTTTAATAAAAGATAATTTCATTTTATAATAGACATATATTCATAAAAAAAAATAATAAAAAATTTAATTAAAATAAATATGTATATTTAATCCGCATAAATGTACGAACAAATTTTTTATTTGAATATAATTGAAACAAATAAAAATTTAATTTCACATTTAATTTTTTTTTTTAAATGTTAAAATTCAAACACCTACATGATATTTAATAACTCTGCTCTAATAAAACATCACTACAGCAAATTATTTCTATACAAATAAGAGAAAAAGAATTATATTTCTTTTGTAATTTAATTAAAATATATGCATGTCGTAAAAGTCAGAGAGAAAAACCTTTTTAGTTAAATCAAAAATTAATAATATATTTGAAAATATGTTTTTAGTATTTAGTATTCGGCCAAATATTCGTTATTTGACTATTTAGCTAAACTAATATTCGTCACATCATTAATTTGAAAAACACAAAAGTGCTATCAAATTTAGATTTTTCTAAAATTTGACGATTTAATATAAAATAAAATTACATAGAAATTAAAAATTACAGAATAACTCTATTAAATTAAACGTAATATACTAAAAATTAGTACCCATTAATATTTTACAATTACAAATATATGTCTAAACCCATTTGTTTTTCTTGAACCCAGCAAGAAAAAAAATCCCGCCAAATCGCTATAGTAGAGAATTCAAGTAGATAAAAAGCACGTAACCTTTAACCCTAGGCAAAAGAGTATCATCGCAGGAGGCCTGGTGCGATGGTTCCGAACGATTGGCCGTAAAAACCCACGTGACCAAAGAAATATGAAGAAGGTGATGACAACAGTCACTCTGGATGGAAAGCCGCTTGAGTGGCGCGCCCCTGACGTGCGACGCAACGACACTAGAGCATGACGACTCCTCGGGGACATCCGCGACAGGGCTCTATAGCAGCCGCAGTCCCCTACGTACGCTAACGCACTTATGGCTGCTCTGTCGTTCACCCAGGATTATATTGCAAGCTTCGCTGGGCAAAGGTGCCTGTCCAGAGTGCTTTCGAGTGGTTATAAGAAGATGGGGCTTCAGAAATTGACCGAGAAGATTTCTTGCTTATGATAGGTTGATGTAAGGATTGGTAAACTGTATATAGAAACCAGGTATAAAGTAAAAACATAATTTCAATTTTTTGTTATTTCTATGTAAAGTATAGTATTGTACAGTGCGATTTATATGAATGGGTATGTATACAACTACAAAGAGAACACATTGGTTATAGTAATCATAATTTTGATTTACGTTATAATTTTTTTTTAAAGATTGCTTTCATCCACAAGTAACCACCATGTTTACATGTATTTTTGTTTATATTTTCAAGTTTAAGTCTGGCTACCGGACATTTTTATCTCGACAGGCTGGTTGGCAGCAGCTTTTTGTTCATAATTACTGTGTAAAAAAATTGATGTAAATTTACATGCAATTTTTTCATAAAAATGTAATATTACATAAATTAACATAATTAACACATGTTTTGTCAGTACACGCAGAAAACTCTGCCATTGTAAGTAAAATTGTTTTTAGAATTATAATATAATGAATTTATGCGTATTATAATACAGGGCCTGATGAAGGAAACAAAATATTTCCGAAAGTTTGCTCAATGAATTGAGTTGTTTCTTTTGAATTCTGCCTTACTAATAATCCCAAGAAACAAAAATAAATAAATAATATATATATATATATATAAAAATTTCAAATTGTCATATCAGAAAATTTGTTTTAATGAGCAAATGATGAATGTCAGAGAATAGAGAGTCGAGGTGTATATAATAGTGTAGGCGCATGGTATGTTTCTTGTGCGCGCGTACGCCTGCAATCGCACGCGCCGCAGCGCCGACCGGCACCATATTTAGTTGGGCCGGGGTGAGAGAGTATCATATGACCGGTTTGGTTCGGCTGTTCCGCCGCTGTGTGTGTGTGTGTGTGTTCACAGTACGGCTCTTCGTTCCCCCGACATACGCTTCACAACGCCACGCTTTTTTGCTTTGGCTATACTTAGATACACATCAATATATAAACTAACACATACTTATAAGACACACCGTACTGCATCTATGATTACTTTCTTAAATTTAATGTATTGCATTATATATTGTCTGTGTTTGTTTAACTCGAAATTTATTTCTTTTTATGGATTTAATTTTTTTTCTCTATGATTCTTAAAAAAGTATTTTATTTCAGTATTTTTCGTGCGTAAGATACCAGTTTATAATAATGGTGCAAAAAAGTTTAAAAAAAATTAGAAAAGTATTGTAACGTTTCATATTTTACTCTGCCATTATATACATACATGCACTACAGGAATGCATTGAAAGACAACATATTTATATTGTATTTACGCAATATTAATCTTACTTACCATAATAAGAACTGAATTTGATTTAAAAAAATCACATACCTGAAACAGAAAAATATTGTTAATAAAATTCAATATTATACTAAATCTAAATATAATTATAACAAATCAAATAAATTATTTTTAATACATAAATTAATATTGACATAAATAATAAAACAAAATAAATACATATAAAATTATTTAATTTAATTATTAAATTTGTTTAAATATGAATATTTTCATTAATACAAAACATAATAATATAATGAAAATTAACAAATAAATTACTAAAATAATATACATGTATATAAAAATTGATATTGATATTTTTCTTACTGAAATATAATTTTGATAAGAAAACAGAGCTACATGAAAAATAAACATTTTAAATCACTCGCAAATATATTATAAAACTGAAATGGTGTATAAAAATTAATTGAAGTTATTACTTTGAGAGCTAACAGTAAACTGAGTTCTCACATAGTAAAAACTATTTTAAGTACATTGACACCATTCGGTTACAATACGCGACCACCATATTATTTTTTGGTTAGTTCCATTTAATCACGTTCCGTGATAATAAATTTGAAAACCAAAAGTGGACATATACCGTACAGCACAGGTGTCAAACATAAAGTAAGTACTATATACACTTTAAAAAAATTTATGTAATTTTACCTGCAAACCATGAGACACTATGATGCCCAGTATTTCTAGATATAATTACTAAACTAGCATGTAAAATCAGACATATGCGATTTCCTGCTTCCCAAATTATTTTACAAAAAAAACTTTGGGATAAATGATTTAGGAAACACTTTTTTATATGTAAATCAATCAACAAATTTTTTTTTGAAACCATCCCAACGTCAGGAATTAGCCCTAAAGTTGTCAAGAAATTGACTGAAAATGGCATTGGCCGTGAAATTGCAACAAAAATAAAACAAATACTAAATGCTATATGCTATTTCACGGCTACTGCCATTTTCCAGTCAATTTCTTAACAACTTTAGACCTAATATTTGACGTTAGGAAGGTTCCAAAAAAAATTTTAGTAATTGATTTACATGCAGAAAAGTATGCCCTAAAACATTTATTATAAGGTTTTTTTTGTAAAATAATTTGGAAAGCAAGAAATCGCACATGTCTGATTTTACATGCTAAATCCCTATGTACGACGGTCGAAGTCAACACACGGTATATATATATATATATATATATATATATATATATATATATATATATAATATTACAGTTTTTAGTAAAGTCTCTTTTTAAATAAATATAAAATGTATTTTGAAATGAATGAATTAAACTTAAAATATTTTTTAGCATTATTACACAAAATATGTACAAAGTCTCATTATTTTGATGAATTATTACAGATATTAGTATGCAAGCTGTAATTTTACATAATTAGAAGTTATACCAACAGTATGTAATTCTTTGTATGTGATGCAATTTGCAGAAAGTAAGCAATTTTTACATACTTATTATGTCATTTTTACTAAGTTTATGTGATTATTATGAATTATGTACAAAATGACAGAATTTTGAAGTAGAAACATAGAATATTTATGGTAAAATAAAATTACAGATTTTTGATAGTAAAATTTTACTATTTTTCTGTAATTTCGCTAATTTTTTTACAGTGTATTTAAAAAAACAAAATTTAAAGTTAAAATAAAATCCCTGTAAAAACATTTTTAATCTCATTTTTTTTGGAGTTAAAATTTAACACAAATACGAAACACGTAAGTGATAAACGTTTACACCTTATTTTTTTACGGTGTTCCACTTTCATGTTAATTTGCTACAGCGCACAGTTATTTCCTGTTTGGGGACACTTACTTGTATGTAATGTATCGATATAGATTTACATAGGTGCCTCTTTACATTATTCTACAGTATTAAATCGAAATATATTTATAGATGACTAAAAAATATACTTTAGCCGAAAACTCTGCCCTTACTTACTAAAAACAGGAAATCTATAAAATAGTCAAACAAGTGAAACGATATTTATGCACAGCTAAGCATTTTGTCGGTACAACGGACGCGCATCCACCAAAAATTCCATCAACTTCTGGTGGGCGCGCACAGGATATAGAAAATGTGGGCCGTGGCTCAAATATCGGGTACAAAGCACAAGCACAGGTCACAGTCAGCCAAGTCAGCCAATCGAACCCAATAGGGTTTCGTCGGTCTACATTTTTCCACATGCACGACTCGTGTGCGGAGAGAGGGGGATAACTTGCGTCTAGCCTACCACCCTCAATGCATAAATCACATTAAAGATCGTCCCGAAATCTCTGATGCACAAACATTGGGTAGATGGTAGATGTTGAATCAGCTAAGGTTTGTATTAATAAAGGTTGCTTTGAGATAGAAATATGTAATTGAGTGAGAAACAGAATTGGATTAAAACTTTCCAGGGTTATAATATTTTCATTAATGTAAATCTAAAAATTTAATATAGTTTGTTCTTCCTTAATTATATTTAAAAAAAGAAAGTGGCTATTTATACATACGGTATGCATAAGCAATTGGCTATTTATACATACAGTATTTTTACGTAATTGGCTATTTAGGGTAGGTTACGTTAGTAAGTTGGTTTAGGTTTTTTTTTTTTTTTAGTAGACACCGTACATACATACCGTATGTATAAATAGCCTCATCCTTAAAAACAGTGAAATAAATAAGTTATGCTTAACGTAGTAAAAATATTTATATTAAAATAAAAAGGCTTTAGGACTAAGTTCTGCATAAATTTTAATTAAAAAAAACAACGTTGCGATATACTCTACGTCGATTTTTAATCCAAATTTATACAGAACTTAATCCTAAAGCATTTTTATTTTAAACTATGCCCATTTTATATTGATTAAATAGAACTACTTTTAAAATAAAAAAGCTTTAGATTGCAGATCTATTTAATTTTATACTAAAATTCGACGTTTCGATATATAGAACGTACTATATCATCATCAGGAAGAAATATATACAAATGACTTAATGATTTAAATAAAATCTGGCTTCCTTTAAGTAAGAAATTATAAAAAATTTGTAATGTAGTTACCTGTATTTTGTTATCTAGTAACTTGTTTCTATGATTTGTTAGTTTATTATTCATGTGATTTGTACATATTTTTCCTGATGATAATAATTCGTTTAGTATATTGAAACATTAAATTTTAATATAAAATTAAACAGAACTTCAACCTAAAGCTTTTTTATTTATTATTTTATTTTTAAATCAAATTTTATTTTACATTTAAAATAAATGTACAGTAGAATTTAGATTATCTGATCTAATTGGAGATTAAAGTGATTTAAATATCAAAAAAATATTCGACAAAAAAATTATATTTGTTTTGTAAAGTAAACTGAAAACTTGTTTACATTATTCCAGATCATAAAAATAACTAATAATAAAATTACAGCGCAGAATAAAATATATAAATTTATTGAACTATAAATATAAATATAAACTGAATAACATTAGTTGTTCTACTTTCATTTACAATATGTATATATTCATATTTTATAGTCAATATAAATTTGTTTATTTTTAAAATAACATAATTTTTAAAAAAATTGTAAAATGTTTTATAAATTTTTTTTAATAGCTCTTGCAGATCAACAATAAAGCCATATGTCGCAGTATTAACATTTGCGTAAATTAATTTTCATTTTGTTGTAATCATAATATTTGTTAATATTGTAATTTTTTAAGCATAATAATATTTATCCTGTATTTTTATAGTTTTCTGTGTAATTCTGTTTCCTCTATAAAAAGACAGAATAACTATTATTATGCTTAAAAAATTACAATATAAACAAATATTTATTAATTGTTATCAATTGTGTTAAAATTATAAGCATTAATAATAATTTACAAATAAATCAAAATACTATTTTCTTTACCCATTTTACATGAAACAAAAATATATATCAAATTTGCTTTGATATTAATATGTGAAAGACATATCACTTCAAAAACAGAAAATGTAAAAAAGATCTGATGACCACAAAAATAACATTAAGTTTATTTGTTTATATTGGCATGTCACTAATATATTTTTGACAGCAAATGTCAAATCATTTCAACGGACTAAAATTTATCATTTCTAATTTCTAAACTGTATTTTAAAAATAGATTTTTTAACATCAATAAATTTCTTATGATCATCGTATTTCTGTCTCTAAATACACTAATTTAATTTAATGATAGTGTTTCATTTTTAACAAAAATTATTGTTTATATTTACTTAAACATCATTCAAAAACTGATTGGTCCATATTCTCACCTCATTTATAAAAGTGATTTTTGCCAAAAGTGCTTTTGACGTTTACTTAAAATTATTTATTAAGCACTTTATATTAGTTTATTTAAATTTTATAACACCAAATATAATAAAAATGATCAAAAATAGAAAAACTATTCATATTTGATCAAAAACAGAAGTAAAAAGTTATTTTGAAATTAATGATAAAAGCAATTTTTCACGAAAAAGTGAGGTGAGAATACGGGCCAATATATTTATATAAAGTTTTAGATTATTTATCTAAACTTTATTTGAAATAATTATTTAATTGTATACAAAAATGTAAGGTGACATATTAATATCTTGTTTCTTAATAAGTTTACAAGTAAAAGTTTTAGATAGTAATTTGAACTACAAATGTGAAATACTTTTGAATATACAGAGTGATTCATTTGTAAGTTAAATATTTTTTTTAAATAACACTTCTGTCTAATTTTGGACCCTCTATTAAATTACAAATTGAACTGTGAAAATTGCATGTTTCTAAGTTTATTCGTTCGAAAATTACAGGTCGAAAAAGAAAGAAATAATATTGTAAAAAATTAAACATAGCATGCAACAACTTAGTCTCGCGACTACTACGTAATTCTATTTTGTATTTATTTCAAAATTTTGACCTCATTAACAACACGGCTTATTCCAATTACTTAAAAAGAATAAAAAAATTGTTTTGAAATTAATGATAAAAGCACTATTTCACGGAAAATTGAGGTGAGAATATGGGCCATTGTTTTTTTATATTGTCATAACAAATATATAAATATATTGTCATAACAAAAACATGCAAATAACAGTACACATTTTTAAATTTTTAAATATTTAATGTCAAAAATTGATAAAAGTACAAGGCTTGCAGAATGCTACCTATTTCTGAAAAATTAAAAATCTACTTTTGATTATTTTTACTTAAAAAATTAACTATTGTTTTTATGAAATTGCAACAAATATTGAGAGATGTAAAAGATATTATTCCTCTTCAATCTACAGGTATATATAGAACTCCCTGCGAATACGGTAAAGTTTACGTTGTACAAACAGATTTCTACTAGATTATCAAAACATAATATCAGAACCATCCAGATAAATTCGCTATTGCACAACATGTGTTAGATAATGTTCATGATGAAAAATTCGAAGACACTAATATAATTGCAAGACCCAATAATAGCTTTGTTCGCGGAACATATCCCGAACTAGTTCCGAACTAGTTCCGAACAAGTACGCACGCCCAGTAACATTTTGGAGTACGGTTTTGAGCCTTTGTAAACGTTCAAAATTAAAATGCGCATCGTACTTGTTCGGAACTTGTTCGGAACTAGTTCGGGATGTGTTCCGCGAACAAAGCTATTATTAATAGTAAATTGATAAGAGAAGCAATAGAAATTTACAAAGAAAAAGATAACATCAATCAGTATAAAATCATTAATTTAAATAAAAAATGTTTATATGTGATATAAAAAATATTGATAGCGAAAAATTTTAATGATAAATTTTCGTAAAATTTAAACTCAAATTATTATTGTTGCCACGAATTTATGTACAATTTGCCATAATCATATGACATAAAAATGAAATTAATTAAATTTATACATCAATAGTTAATAATTAATTTAAAATAACAAACACAATATTTCAACAATTTCTCTATAATATTATTACACTGTAATTTATTAATTAATAATAATAATACATTATCATAAT
The DNA here is from genome assembly GCA_963966155.1 of Clivina fossor. NCBI lineage: Eukaryota > Metazoa > Arthropoda > Insecta > Coleoptera > Carabidae > Clivina > Clivina fossor. Next base: position 25,204,652 of record OZ014551.1, on the reverse strand, counting down.
AAAATATAAAGTTTTTATTATCATACATCATGAATAATACATCATTTGCAGATAGGCTAGGTCGAGCGGTTTAAGATGTGTGTCTGACACCGCTCGTACCTGTGCGGGCCCGGGTTCGAAACCTGTTTGGGGCATGGATGTTTGTGTATGTCTTTGTATCGTCCAAATTCACTTTAAAAAGTGATATCCTAGCATTTATTAGTTGATGGTCTTCGCTACCGAATCCATTTGTGTAATAAAACAAATATTACATCATTATATAATAATTAAATAATTATAATTAAATTATATTTGCAAAATCATTGCCTCAATAGCTCAATCAAATGTTAATTTAGATAAAAAAAAATATAATTATATTACTTTTTATTGATGAAAAAGAAAAGGTTAAATTTATATCAGATAATATTTACTACCTATCACATGAAAGACTTATTTGTTTTATTGTGAATGGCATAAATTTATTTTAGATTCAGTTCACGGTTTAGTTATTTTGCAGTCGTATTTTACACACTATTTTCTTTATGTTTCCATAAAAATCAGTAATCAAAAACAGAATAAAAGTGTATAAAAGTAAACACATGTTTTAACATAGTGAAAGTCGTAAAAATAATTAGTGTTTCGATACTTCTACGAATAAATAAGAAGTGCTAGTAAATACAGTTTATCATATGTAAGTCCGTTGTCGATGTTTGTGGGAAGAAAATTGTCCTTCTATTACTAAGTTAAAGTCCCAACAGACTATTGTAAAAAGAAATCAAATGATAGTTTAATTTACTATTTTAAGGAGAAATATTAAAAGATTATATAAAAACAATGTCATAACATATTTTATTTATTTCAAATATATTACAGTATTTTTAGAAAAAAATTCGGAAAAAAATAAGAATTTTTGCGCGCCAAGCGTTTTGCTTTCTATGAATGACGTCATAGTGTTTTTCGAACAGTGCAGTGTGTGTGTGTGCTATTATCTGTCAATGAATCTGTCAGTTTATCGAGTAGCGTTGCTGTATGTTATGTTTACACTTTGAAATTTAATTTAAAATAAATATTATGACTGTGAAATATTGTTTTATATCAATTATTATTATATACTATAATTATGCGTTGTGAAGAAAAACATAAATTTTTAAATGAAACACACAAATACAAAATTTCGTCAGACAAAAAATTCACATCCAAAAACTAACTGAACTAACTTTCAGAACACATTATATTAAAATAAAAAAGCTTTAAGTTTTGGTGAACTGTACTTTTGAATATACGTTTTCATCTGATTATTCATGGATATTTTAGGTCTGTCACAAATTTAACATTTCGCATATTAACTTATTTCGACAATTCAGTTACTTGCAATTCGGTCTTACCCAAGCAACCTTGATATTGAAAAACCTTAGCTCAACTAATAAAACGGGCGTAGAAAACAATCGGTACTAACCGAATCCAAATTTAGACAGAAAGAAAAAAGAAAGAAAGAAAAAGAAGAAAGTAGAAAAATCCGTTGACCTTAACAAAAATTGTCTCGTCAACGTTATTGCGTCTGATTGATTGGGAACCTTCGACCCATCGGAGATCAAATCCCACCACTAAATCCATCCTTGTCACACTTACTTACACTTATACTTCGTTTCCCTATCCATCTATCTCTGTTTATTTATATCCGTTGTTCGATTTAGTTCAAAGCTAACGCACACTATGTCACATTTGTAAAATCAGCAACCAATATACTACATGCATACAGCGCGAAGCAATAAGTATAGCAACATTTAAATATTTCTGATGTTCTTTAAAAAATTTAAATTTTATAGTAAGAGATCACTAAAAGTTAAAGTTTTATAAGATAAATCTAATTGTAATCTGATAACAGGTTTTACCAGAAATAGCACCATTTTTAAATTCAAATGACATTAAAACGGACAAACAAAATTATATGTAGACAACTTTTTCAACAATTTACATAAAAAATGTTATTGAATAAAACTGTAACAACAATAGGTTAGAATTTGTTCAAAAGCCTGTAGTTGTAGCTCTTAAATTTTAGCCTATGACTAACATCAAACTATAAGAAGAGTCAACATTAGACAAAACAGAGATAATTAGAGTGTGTTTAACCTTCACAAACAGTTATTTCTGCCGGAAGACGCTTATTTGTATTTTTATAGTAACGACATAATCTTACGTATGTATGTGTTCGTGAACCTCTTTATGATGGAGCTTCCAAATAAGTTCTACTATAACCATTAAAAGCCAATTTTCTAATGATTCAGAAAATTTATCGTACATACGGACATACATACACAATCACACCATGTACCCAAAAGAGTGTGGCATAAACTCTTTCCACTATCCCGAAATTAGTTTTCTCCTATGTGGCGTAAACTCGTTTCATTCTAATAGATTCAAATTTATGTTCGATTCAGGCACGCACCTGTCGCTTCATTCACATTTAAAATACTTTTTAAATATGCTCTTTTGTTGTTAGCGCTTGGAAAAATTCATTTCCAAAAAACACTCTCAGATGTCTTCGCGGATGTACACCTTCAATTTCAAAATTATTCTGCTTCTTCTGCTCAGATGAATAATTTAAAAAAAATACTTATCTATATATTATTTGGAATATATCTTGGAAAATTACAGTGAAAACACGTAAGACTGATTATAAATGAACAAATTTTCTTAAATAAAATTGTTTATGAATGACGGCAATTTACACAGCACTGTATCTCGTTTCAGCGTACATCAACCTTTAAACTATTCCTGTCTTTTTTTAGATTGCACTCACATACCGACTTCTACGTTCGGAGTAGTTTTTATTTGCGTCTCTTTCGTTTATTTCCGTTATTTCGCTTAGTGTGACGTTGTTGGGTGTCCTTTTCCTTTAGGCTTACAGAGGCAGAGGACAAGTCACAGTGGATGCAGTGCTCTATCTCTGTCGCACATTGCGTACAGTTGCTGACGAGTAATCGAGTTCAATTTTTGCGACGAGTCTAAGGAGTCAGTGTAACTCGCTTAAAACATGATATTTAGTCTATATTTGGATGGAATGTTATGGAGACAGTGAAAGTACCTATACATAGCAAAAAATATTTGATACGATTCGTACTATCCTGTGTCCCCTTTGGGACACATCAGAAATAGAGTAAAAATTACACTAGAAGTAAAAAAAAAACAATTACCATTATTAAACATCAAATTAAATTAACATCAATATTTTGGAATTATAAAGTACAATTTATGCACAGAATTAGTATCATTTTTAAACAGAAACCTTTACACAAACAATAGTGTTATTTTTTAACACCTACTCTGAATTATTATAATTGCTATTCCTTATGTATATAAGGTTTGTAACACAAGCCGTAGATAGTGTCTGAGTTCTTCAGAATCCATTATAAACTGTAGGTACCTTGAATTGATGCACGTTATCGAACCGCAAGTATGAATTGTTATGAAACTATATAATCAGTTTCTCGAGACTGTAGCCTCATGTTCCTCTTTAGAATTACGAGATCTGATAATATTATTAATTTAATTAAATGTTACCCTTCAATATTTTAATATTGTAAAAATAAGTAATTTTGTTTGAATACTGCTGTAAAAAGTATTGTAATGTCTCTGATTAAAATAATAAAATTATAATAGAAATATCACCAATCAGAATCGAAAATATCAAATTTTTATTGTTTGTGATTTAACGACATATTTCGTAATTTATGTTATTTTCGTAGTACTGCAAAAAATCTTTATGATTAATTTTATGCTTTGATTCTTGTAACGTATTTATGCATAAAATGATGTAGTTAATATTCGCTTAATAAAATTTTATTGAAAATTTCATATCAAACAGAATCTTTTGTAATATAAAACCACATAATTTCAGAATATTCTTTATGTATAATTTAAATTGGTACTCGTAACACGTAAACTAAATAATAAAAAATAATCTAATAAGGCTAGCAAATAAATTATTGCATGTGATTAGTATAAAATTCGCTTAATGTTGTAAATTGATAATTTTTTTAGTACATTATTGCAACTTTGACTGCAAGAAAAAATGGTATAGTGTCTGCAATATTTTCAATATATATATATATATATATATATATAGTCTCTAGATAACGAAATTATTTCAAGAGATTCTATTATAGCCCGTATAAATAATATAATTTTTGTGTTTTACGTTGCTGCCAACTTTCTGAGAAAAAAATAAAAACATTTTTTAAATTTATTATGATTACATTATTTACTCGATTTCAATCAAATTTTCACAAAAGATTTTTCTAGTACGCAGATAAATCATATAATTTTACTATTGTACTATGTTGCCAACTTTGAGAAAAAAATTACTATTATTTCTCAGTATTTATGTGATAATGTCAAGTGAGTTACAAATGGCTTTACTCATATGCTTCTAATCTTGTATTAAAGCGTTGAGTAAATATAAGAAAGGTTAATGCACAGAAAGAATATTTCCTGAGTGACTAGTTAATTTTGATTTGTAGTAGAAACAATGATTTTTAAATAAATAAAAATCAGTTACAGTATCCATAAGAATGTAAGTCGGTAGTCGGTAACTAAAAAGTAATTAAAAAATTTCAGTATTCAGTTATTTTAAATAAATTTATTTAAAGTTATTGAACAGTTTTCTTCATTCAAAAAAATATTTGTTTACAAAAAAAGAAATAACTATATAATTATCACATAAATTTTTGCAACTTCTGAAAAAAATAACTTTTTTGAATGAAAATGGTTTCTCCTTTCTCGAAAAAAAATCTTTTTCTCCGCAATTATTTAAATGTGTTTTACAAAAAAATATTGTTTTCAAGTTTGAGCATAAAATTATTTTTCAAACAGTTTGCTATTTTTAGATCATTTTATTCAAAATTAAAAAAAAAAAAACAAAAACGTGCAAGTGCACTATATTATATTAAGGTGAGTTGGGGCAAGTGCACCCCTAAATTAGAATAGTTGGATTTTGAACATGAACAAACAGATTATTTAAAGTACAATGAACGTGATATATTTTTTATTTACTCCTTAAGATTATTATTTATTAGCTATTAGTGGAGTTTTTCAATTAGTGTAAGTAATTACAGGATAATAGTTTTTTAAAATTTTTATGGCAAAAAAATGCACTTGCCCCAGCACGTGGGGGCAAGAGCATTCTCAAGTCATATCTGGCTATAAATGAGCATGCGTATTCTGTAAGGGGCATGATCGTTTTTCATATTCATTTATCTACATATGTGCGTTTTCAGATAAAAAATATATATTTTGGTTTACAAGTTACAAACTTTTATTGAAAATCGTAAGAAAAAAATATTTTTTCTTAAATATTACAAATTGAGATCATTATAAAATTACATTCTACAAATATGATATAAGATACATTTGATATAAATTGAGATAAAAACAAACACTAAGTATATAATTTCTTGAAAAGTTAAGGATACTTTTATTAATTATTATTGAATATTAAAAGAATCAAAGGATATATCAAATGATATTTGTCCACGGCGTTCCAATTTCGGTGCTGGTAATAAACTAACTATATCGGCTTCGCAGACTTCTGAGCAGTCTTCTATCTGTGGAAAGGTGAATACAGATTTCTTTTTAATAAATTTTGCTTGTCGTGCAAATTTAACAATTGAATCTCCGAATTCATTTAGACTGGTAATTTTACCCACAAAATGTTTAATTAATTTTTTCCCTGGAAATTTTACCAACAACCAGTCCCCTGGCTTTCTATCAGAAATATTTCGCCCGATTTCATTTAAATCTTTCTCGTCACTTATAATACTCTGAAAAAAGTCATCGACATTTTCATCATCACTGGAACCAAATGGTGACATCTGAGATTCAAAATCATTTTCATCTTCAGAACTTTCAACTTCAGATTTTTTTCTTCCTTTTTTTGCTTTTACTGCTTCCTTTTTTTCCTTCAATCGAACCAAAACTTCTTGAGCTGTTATTACTTCTGCACCGAAGGCAATTCTTTTTTTAGGTTTTTTCTGTTCACCGATTTGAGCAGATGCGTTTCTAACAGTGGTTAATAATATTTCTTCAAAGGACGTCTGTACTGTAGATTTTGACACACTTTCTGATAAGGCTGCATTGTTGGCCAAATGTATCTCATTTACTATTGTGGTTGAGCAAGCTGAAGTCATGCCACTTTCAGTGGTATCTGTTAATGTGTTAGTGAAAGACACAGCTCTTGTTGGTTCGCTTATAGATAATACGTCAGTCGCAGTTTGTAATTCTTCCCATCTTTTGAGAGCGAGAGGATCAAACTTATCTGAAGACACAACATGTTGATTGTAAGGATAGATACCAGCTTTTTTGAATCCGCTTTGCAATATGGCTTGATCAGCTTCTTTCCAGACCTGTCCAATAAGTGTTGAAAATATTTTTTTAGGAATTTTTTTTCCGGTATGCGAACGTTGCCATTTAACTAATTTAGCATCCCATGAATTTTTTAACGATCGAAACACAGTCAAATCTAAAGGCTGCAAAAGGTGGCTTGAGTGGGGAGGTAGTTTCAATATAGTTATATTCTCCTTTATGGCCAAATCAATCAATTCGATACTAATATGGGTAGTATGGCCGTCATATATAAGGAGCAATGGGCGTTCACTTAACATTGGAACAAACTGTTTTGTAAAATAATTTAAAAATATGTCGGATTCCATCCAACCTTTCTTTGATGCTGCATATACGGTACCAGGATACGCCGCATCATCTGGCGCAATCCACTCATCCCAGATGTTCTTCCCTTTATATATAATAAGCGGAGGGGCTTTTCTACCGGCAGCACTACAAGCCATCAGTACCGTGGTGTTTTCACGCCCTGGTCCACTCGTTGTTCGTGTAGATGGCATGCCAATTTGTCCCACTACTTTAGTTTGTGATGGGTCGGAACAAAAACTTGTCTCATCGAGATTCCAAATTTGATCTGGTTTATCTTCCAAGCCTAAATCACTTATCGTAGACTTCAACAATTCGAAGTATTTATATATAATAAATGGGTCTAAATTTTTTTTTCGAGCTACCTCCACACTTTGTGCTTTTTTAATTGAGAGGCGATGTCTTTGTCGAAATTGAATAAACCAATCGGGGCCAGGTACTCCGTTTTTAAATTGAGTTTTTAGATGGTTTTGTTTTACAAATTCTCCTACGGCTTCGAGAACTTCGTACCGCGACAACCCAAATCCCCATTTCTCCATACATCTTAGCCCCTCGGCCAACTGATATTCCAAATGGAGTGGTATATCAGGAGCTCTTCCCAAACTCTTACTTATATTTCCTCTTCGTCCTTTCAAATGATCCACCAACGTACTTTTGGGTATAGAGTATAGACGAGCGGCTTTGTTTATTGTAACAGTACCAGAGCCAATTTCAAAGATGGCCTTAGCAAGAGTATCTTTTGTATATGTCGTTGCTCTCGCACTCTTTCTAACGTAATTACGCACCATTTTGTATTCTTCTAAAATCAAATGAAACAGCATATAAATTATTAATAACATGCGGGGCAAGTGCACTTGGGTAGTGCGCTCTTGCCCCGCACTGCAATTTGAGAGGGGTAAGTGCGCACCGCCTAATAATAATTTAATAAACATTTGTTTCAAAAAAATAACATACACCAAGTAAAATACAAACAATGACAACAACTATACATAAAAAACCGCGATTTTATCTTTAAAAATAAAGTGGATGAAAATAGATTCAATTTTACCTACCTTACTATCACAGCGAGGTTGCACTGACAACTGACACTTTGAGTAAAATAATTCATGAAATATCCGTCTTAGCGCTGTCATAAGTACATTTAAAATTTGCCAAGATTATATACTATCATTGTCAACCGATGGCAGCACATGTATTTAATGTAGAAGCCGATTAAAGTCAATGGTCGATCTTGCCCCAAAAACGATCTTGCCCCAACTCACCTTATTCTTTTTATTAAAGCAGTTAACCCTTAACTGCTGGGGGTCGTCAATAAGCGACTGTAGTCAATTAGTTTGTGCTATTTTGAGTTATTTAAATGCCGCTTTTAAACGTTTTAATAAAAATTTATATATTTATTATGTGTAATTTGAAATTACAGTCTTAGTTAAGCATTTTTTTAAATATATAAAATGAGAGAAATATTAAGAAATACCAGCAGTAATAAGATAGGCCAGTACGATAAAAATTCAAATTATTTTCACATTAAAAATCTTTTACAATCCTAGTAACTGCACACAATCTTACCCGACTAGTTTATACATGGAATAACTTCAGTTTGTCGACAAGTAGCGCAGTGTAGCCTTTAACGGCAAAGTTGCGAACTAAACACTAGCAAAGTTTCATCCTGTATCCGTTCTCAACGAGAGAAAATCCCGGAGCCAAGGCATCATTGTGTGCTGTCCCGGCTATGTGTTGTACTTGCACACAAATGGCATTTCCTTTATAAATTAAAAACTAGTTAGCCATGGAACAGACAAAACTCTAACGCGAGATTAAGCTACCGCACAGATGTCACAAGTTAGAAATCACACCCACACATAGACAAATGTTTACCAACCACAAATGTCCAATCATATATATATATATACACACACACACACACACACACACACACATACATACAGACGCAAAAAAGATAACATTGGCAAATACATACAATGAACGACTATCTATTGGTAAAGCCGGATTAACACCCTCCAAATGTTTAGATGGATGTTGAGATTCGTTTCGATGTTATTTTGTTCTTTTAATACCTAATACCTACGTAGTTGATTTTGTTTATATTCTTCACGAAGTATAAATAGAAACGGGTTCTAAATCGTCGAACAATGTTAATTGTTTGGTAACAAAAATAATACTAAGGTGGTACAAAAATTGAATTGTTTATTTAATTTTCCTGCCTGTTGACTATTATTGCTAGCGATACACTAGTTGCTAGCAAAAAAATAATGATTTCATGAGAATTATAAACATTTTCTTTTTGTCATTTTGATTTAAAACTATAACAACAATATCAATTACCAAAAACTATAAAAAAAAATCTATCCTAATCATATTACATAGCTGTACTCCATTATCTTTAGAATGCATAACATAAAAATCATTCTAAAACAACAATTTTAATGTTGTTGATCTCGTGAAAAGAGAGCAAAAAAAGGAAAAACACAATGATCTTCAGCAGCGTGAGCAAAAAGGAATGTGAAATACGCAAATGGAATGCAACGAACGTTTAGGTGCCGAAAATAGAGAAACGAACGATAAAAATAAAAAGCACAACATTTTCGTAACGAAAATACCTGAAGCCGCTTAAAAATAGAGCCGAAAGAAAATAACAGTGCTGCTGCTGCTTGGTTGGGTATGGCATGGGTGGTGTCTCGCAAACTGCATATAAGAAGTAAAGGCCGATCGTGTGCTGGTTGCGTTGCCAGTGGCAGGAGTGAAGCGGATATAACGGCCACTTTATACCCGGTTCGAGCACGTATTCAATTTATAACGGCCGTTTACTATGATCGTACCAGTCAAGCTTTTTTCGGATTACATTCGGTGGGGGCTACTCTGATCGAAACGACAAGCAAAAATGCACTTGTGCGCTACGTTCGTTTCCTTGGCGAGCGATTTTGCTTTGCTGGAAATTTTTCGATTGTTCGCATCCAGTTTCATTCAAATATTTTACCGGGTGGCTCTATTTTAGTTGCAATGCTTGTGGCAATCTTGAGAACTATAACACTTACAAGACAAGTTAGAGTAGGACAATCAACTTCATTAGACAAATATTTTATTAATCTTTCGTCACAGTAAGATCATATTTATATTTATTATAATAATGTGATACATTTTTAGAAAATGTACTAGAATTGCAATTTTTAAACTTTATTACAAACTAACATTATGAAGGTACAATTATTGGAATCACAGATTATATATTAAATATTGTTATCACTTTCGTGAAGACCAGATCAAACGTGTACAACTATAATAATAATAATCATAATTATAATAATAATGACTGTTATATGTTATCAATTTTGTCTTAAGTTCGTTTTCGTTCATAAACAATAACCTTGTTTGCATAAATTTTTTGTTTGTAATTTCAAACTCAAGGAGATGACGAACCTCTTTCTCTTGTAAATTTATATATATATATATATATATATATATATATATATATATATATATATATATAATAAGTACATATTTATTTTCATATTTTATTGAAAGAATAACTTGTTTATTTATTATTTTTTTAGTTATTACATAATTCATTTACAGTTTAATTTTATATATTTCTAATCAATAAAGATTTATTTTAATATTTTTTTTGTATCATTATCAATCGGTTATTGTTATCAAAAACCAAAATCGCAATGTAATCACACATCATATTTGTCATATACAGGTGGTCCAGAATTATGTACCGTAATTGCTAGAGCTGATAGTACGTTCAAAAATAAGGGTACCTTTTTATATACACTTTTTCCCAACAACCCTGTAAAAGGGTGAAATAAAAACCATTTTTTTTTTAATATCTTCCTGTACAAACAAAATATAAATAAAAAGATTCATTGATATTTTTGCAAATTTTAAACAGAGTATAAGAAAATAAAATAAATAAATCAAATTTCAAGAAACCTTTAATTTCTTGTCTTAATCTAAAATGTGTATACTTGTATTTATCTTGAAACTAGTTACAAATACACTCTAAACAAAAAAAAATAAAAATATATTATACAAAATAGATCAAAACATAATGCTGTTTTTAAGTTAATCATTCAAAATATTTGTACGAAACATAAGAAACAAAACTTTTCAGTCTAAATTTTTTTACTTTCAAACTCCTTATCACCGGTTTACTATAATTTCATCCGACATGTGAGTTACGTTACATGATACACAAAATATTAGCACTTTTCACATGAACCAAATAGAGTAAAAGTTTTCTAGTCACTGGAAAACTAATCTGTTCGTCATTCGTACGGAGAGAAAGGACGTAGACGACGACAACTCTTGGCCGCCACGACGACGACGACGGCGTCAACGAGTTCAAAGGTGACACATGCCTCAACAGATCTCGCGGTTGCTGTCGCTGCTGCTGCTACTGCTCTCCACATTGCCATGGCAACGCATGAAAAATGAACTAATGTGTGTTGACAGTGCGAGAGCGCTGTAATATAGGAATAGTGTGAAACGCCAAATAGAACGAAGACGACTGCTGCCTCGGTAGAGACAGTGCCGTATTTACCTATTGTCTGAGAATAGACTCTTTCTAAAAAAAATAAAAAGTCTTTTTTCTTATTAAATATGTTGTCTGTGTAATATAAACATCAAATGTGCAAAAACATGAATTTTAAAGTGTTTGGTTTCATCAAAATAATCGATTGAAATGGCCAAAATATTTGAATTTTGACCACGTAACTGAAACGGTTTGGGATTGGCCAAGTGCCCGCGTGACGTCATTAACCAGATTGTATAAGTAGACTCTGATTTTTTGTATTCATATATAATTTTGTCTCTCTTATAAATAGACAATTATGTCTTAATAAAGATTTTTATTGAAAAAAGATGACTGTTCTTCCGAAAAGAGGATAGATAGTTCTATTCTGAACCAAAAAAAAAAAACATTTAACAATTTTAGTTTTATTAGTTGTTGATTATTTAGAATGATCTAAAATTTAGATCATTAATAGTTAATAATGAATATTTATTCTGTTTTAAGAAACTGGTAGATAGTTTAATTTAAAATCAATAACATTACGAGTAGAACATAAAACTAATTTTCAGATAAGTAAAAAAGTATGAATAAAGATTTTTTATTTTTAACCATAAATTGCAAATTGTTTTAAAATAAGATAAAAAAAAATAGAACCGGTACTGGAAGTAAGAAATGGAAAGAGATGGGAGAATATAATGTGTCGTTGGAGAAAAGGAGTTTAAAACTGGAGAGACTTGTGTCCTGGTGTGCCTGGAGATGTCATGATGAAATGAAATTGTTTGCGGTGTATGTAAGATATGCTCCGGGTGTCTGAATAACGTAAAGGGTTATATGGGTTCGGCTGTTCTTTTGAGACCCGAGTGTAAAGAAGAGTCTCGTTAGCTACAAGTTTTCAGCGTTAATTATTCGTGTTTTCAATGCGGTAACTTGTAAATGTTTTCGCAAAATAAAAATAATACAAACATTAGATTAATTCTTAAAAGAAGATAAAGAAAAGTTAATTGATGCTTACTAGCATCAAATACGAGATAAGTTTAGAAAATATTTAATTTTGCAGTGTATGTCCAATTTTCCTTGTTCGTAAAAGTTGCTTGTCTTGGGTACGAATGTTTGGCGGAATCTAATTTCTACATAATGGAAAAAGTTTGTGCCACACTGTTGTGGTTACATGGAGTGATTGTTGTAATGCATGTTAAGGAAAAAAAATTTGCCAATTAAAATTCAGTTTTTTTTTTATTCATTCATTCATTACTCAGTATCCTCTTTTACCTTTCGGTGTATTATAAAAATGTAATAAATAATGGTAAAGGCTTTGTTAAACGAAAACCTTATCTACGATCATTTAGGAATACCAAAGCTTGTTAAAATTGTGATAATTGAACACAATTATTTTTCACTGTGTATAATGTCCCGTAAACACAGAAACTTGTTTACATTTGCATGTCAAAATATATAAAAAATGTATTGTCATAGCAAAAAAAAATTCAAATAGAATTTGTTAAATTATTATTTTTTTCTTAAATTGTGAAATAAAAAGTGACATTAGTAAACTACCATTTCTAATTGACAAATCTATAACAAAATTTGATCAAATTAATATACATATTCACATCCAAAGCTTAAATAAAAATTCTTATAAATTCGTTCAATCAAATTTGTTCTACAAGTGCCCACAGACAGACCAACATCATGCTAAAACAGTTGATTTATGTTACAAAAAACCGAATTTGTGTTTATCTGAAAAGTTGAAAGTGGTAGGATTACAATAACTCCCATCCCATATGTGACAATTTGAAAAAAATTATAATAAATTAACAACGTATTGATAAACGTATAGTACTAAAGCAAATTCCAACTTGAATTACAATTAGACAGCAAAACTATTACAAATCATAGAGAATCTAGTTAGAGTGGCAAAGAGAGAGAGAGAGAAAGAAAGAGAGAGAGAGAAGACAAAGTCGTGTCGGAATCGTATAGCGTAACGAAGCAATATACATGAAAATGAATTTCCGTCACTGTCAAATACAAACAGATAAATGTTCTCCGAAAATAATTGATCCCGTTAATAGAATCCCATCCGTTACATTGTCTCGAATGCGGGCGGGCGAACGGATCCACCATCCTTCTCCCTTTCACACACACATACTGCCCCGTCTTCGCCGATTTAATTCCAAATAGATTTAATCAAACATCAAGCAAGGATTTCGCGCTCTACTAATTTCTAAATCGCGTTCCAGCACTTGCGTTTTCTAATTTTGCCCCCGTCGTCGCAATGGACGCCTCGCCACCCCCACCCCCATTTCCCAACTCTCGTTTTTCCATCAAAGTACCCCCGTCCCCCTGGCCCCTTCTGGTCGTTGTTCACGAGCCGCTACTGATTAGTGTTATCAGACATCGGCCCGGCGCGGCCTAACTTCGTTCGCCTCATTTCTAGGTAATGGCCGACTATTATTTAAATGTTAACGAAATTTTCTTCAGCGCTGCTGAGAAAACATTGTTGTGAATTATAATTTAGATTTTCCAAGAAGAAGGAAATGGGATTCAATGTTTTTCTTTATGGTGCTACCGCTTTTATTTCTGAATTGAATTTAAGTACAGTTAATTTAATAATTCGTAATAAAACTAATGATAATAATTGATTTTTAAAACATAAAAATGTGTAGCTAAGTTTTATAAATGCTTAGAAAATATAATTTTACATATTAAAATATAGATATGATGATACATAAAAAGATACATAAATAGATGATACATAAAAAGATTTAAGTAAATAAACTGCCATGATTCAGAAATTAACTTCAAATTAACAATATTGCAATAGACAAAAAAAACTTATTCTTTTTATCGACTCTCATATCACATATGATAAAGGAGGTATTGTTATCATAACAAAATTGGCATATCGAAATTTGACAGTACGAATTAGGCTTATAGTAACACGAACCAACTGTTTTAGCGTGATGTCCGTTTGTCGGTCTGTGGACACGCGTAGAGCAAATTCAACTGAACGGATTGTAATCGATATTTGTCCATTAAATTATTTGTATTTTCTGTTATATAATTTATTTTAGTTTGTCAATTTTGTGAATTAACCTTTAATATTATTAAATAAAATAGTATATAACGTTTTTGCGAAAGTACCTATGCTTTTATTGTACTTAAACATTTACGTTCTTTTATTTGAAAATTTTGTTATTCGGACCATGCGTGCCGAATAAAGAAGCTTTTATTCAGTAAATGTAAGTAAGATCTGTATTTATTTTTTTTTATTTCCATAGATCCTGATACATGATATAGAATATGCCAAAATATTTCAATGAAATACAAAATAAAAATAGAAGAGCATGTATGAGAGGAATTATCTATGTGGATAAAGCAGAAGTTGCTTGTTCGGATAGGAATGTTTGGAAGCGGCTGATTTCGGGATAATGAAAAGAGTATGTGCCATACCCTTATGGGTATATGGCGTGATTGTGTATAAATGTAATAATAGTAATACAATGCAAATACAAAATTTTGGATTATTGTACTACATGTTCATCTAGCTTCCAGTGAATAAAAATATTTAACTGTTAAATACCTCTAAAGTTTTGTAAGATACATTTTAATTGAATACATCTTTTTAAAATTCAGTTTAAATTTCTTTTGAGATAAGGTTTCGTTTTATAAATATTATAGTTGATATTTGTGTTATTTCATTTTGTCTTATATTTAATCTTATAGTTCAGAAAAAAATTTCTATCTTATATTAAAAATCAAACAAATTCTATTACAATCCGATAAAAATAAAATAAAAGAGGAGAAGCCAATTCAAATAATTGCTCTTTACGAAACAAAATACTATTCATGTCGAAAGAATTTCTTAGTCGAATATAACAAGAGCAAAGCACAAACAATAAATAAAAACAAATAAGTAAAAAATACAGAGCAGGACGAGACAGTCGAGTATTTTGTCTCATATTCATCTAGAGAAGCATGAACAAAACATAGAGCTTATAGTCCAGTCAGACAAGACTTCCACGTAAACACACACACGCACACACACATTCCACATTTATCTATATCTGAAAGAGTAGAGAAATCATATCGAATTGAGCAAATATACCATTTATCTACTATACGTAAATATGATTGCAATGTTTTACTTTTTCATAAATTGAAAAAGTAGAACATAGGTTAAATAGTAAAATAATATCGAATTGGACAAATTCAACAACTAAAACAGATCATTTTTATTTTCAAATAAAAGAAGTATAAAAAGAACAAAGTTTTATTGAGAAAAAATAAAGTACAAATAAAATAACAAAATAATACATACATATAGTATTTTTCAGCTAAGATTCTGACTATATAATATTAAATGAATGATTCTAAACTACATACGTAATTGTAAAAGTCTTATTTGTCACAAAAGTTATAAGAACTGTTTATTAAGCACCTACATCGTAACTCTCTTTTAATTTAATTTTATTTTAATTCTAAACTTCCAACCTATTTCGTTAACATTGGTATACAGTAGTGTTTTATATCGCTGCATTCTTGATGTATCGTTTGGCTTGAATTGAATGTAAAACGAACTGAAACGTTTCTAAACTACATATTAACGGAATATTATTGAGCAATCACAATCTTAGCTGAAAAATACTATACATATCCACGTACATACATAATCACGTCATGTACCCATAAAGGTGGAGGCATTCTTTTTTTCAAGCAAAAATTAATTTCGGCCAAACATTTCTATCAAAGCAAGCAAATATTACTTCATCCACATTCATAATATCTCTCGTAAAAGCTCTTTTATTCTTCTTTATTTCAGCAAAACTCTCAATTATGCTGACTCATCTACTCATCGGACTTTTTGTACACGTACATCTTTACTATCACTCATCACACATTTGTTTAGGATTGCCGAACTATCTCAACTATCAATAGATTAGTATTATCGTAATGACGCTATTTTACGTGTTATCTTGGCTATCCTCACTATTTTATGACGTCAAAGTCGTGAATTATGATTCCATCTCACGACTTTGAGTTATGAATAATATAACTTAACATAATACTCATTATACGTCTGCGCCGATGTCCGATTGAGATAAGGATGTGTGATTTGAAAGTGTTTGGTGTGATAGGTAAGTAGTAGTATAAGAATAGAAGAATATGTATGAGAGATATCATGGATGTGGTTGAAACAAAAATTACTTATCCAGATATAAATGTTAAGCGGAAAATAATTTCGGTATAATGGAAAGAGATTTCTGCAATACTCTTTTGAGTACATAGCGTGTACGTATGTAACGGCAGCAAAAAAAAATGATTATATTTTTTCTTACATTTTTAATTAAACTATTTCAATTCCACAGATATTTAACCAATATAAAAAAAAATGTCAAAATGATATTTAACGTTGGTAAATCTAATGCTAGCAGGCAGCCATAGACCAGTGGTAGCGTGGTTTAATTATTATTGCTGATACTAAAACCTTGTACCACTGGCCACTTAATTTACTAGAAGCTGAGCTATTCGTCTTTCGTATTTTTTCTCTGTGAATGACATTCTTTAGTAGTAATGTTTTAATGCTAAGCGCTGATTAATAGTTTAGTTAATGCAATTTTTGTAATTCGTTTGACTTTTAAATGATTATGTATTTGCAGTAATATCGGTTGGGTGTGAGTGGTTCGGAAACCACTATAAGCTGTAGGTCCCTTGCTTAACTGTGAGTTAACGACTAGCACCATTGACAATGCATGTAAAATTTTTTAAAGAAACTATACGTTCAGCTTTTCAAGCATATAGCGCCCCATGGTTCACCTAAAAATTACGAGAACTAATAAGTAAACAAATCTAAAGATAACATCAATATAAATTAATACTAATACTATTACCTGCTCAATTCAAACCATTCGAAAATAGTAACAAAACGTTTAAGGTGCCCCCACATACACACGCCAGATAAAGATGAAACGATTTGAAAGAGGGTAATAGCGACAACTTTATTTTTAAAGCGATGGACACACACTCACACACATCCATACTCAACCAAAAGCTTTGATGTATTGTTACGTTTTCCAAACCACTTGCTTCAGTGAATTTCTCTGCGTTTTCGTATATATTTTACGTTTTTCATTGTCTCCGCTTTTTTTTATACGTTCTTGTCTTTTCAGTTGTCTTCTTCTTCTTCTTCTTCTCCTCCATCTCGTTCTTTATTTTCTATTTCGTTGGTCCAAGGCTAAACAAATTCACGAATACCGCTGATGACATTAAAAAAAAAACCTGCAAGCAAACCTGGAAGCGAAGGAAAAACAAGAAAATTCGGGTGGAAAAGTGTCCCCTTGTGGTCACTTGCCCGGATACGACTGGGCAATGGAAATTTATGTGCTTTCCTTCGGTAAACACAATTTTCTTTTTTTTTCTTTATTCTTTTTAAGTAATTGGAATAAGCCGTGTTGTTAATGAGGTCAAAATTTTGAAATAAATACAAAATAAAATTACATAGTAGTCGCGAGACTAAGTTGCTGCATGCTACCACCCAATATGTTTAATTTTTTACAATATTATTTCTTTCTTTTTCGACTTGTAATTTAAAAACGAATAAACTTAGAAACATGCAATTTTCACAGTTCAATTTGTAATTTAATAGAAGATCCAAAATTAGACAGAAGTGTTATTTAAAAAAATATTTAACTTACAAATGAATCACTCTGTATGTTCAAAAGTATTTCACATTTGTAGTTCAAGTTACTACCTAAAACTTTTACTTGAAACTTTTTCTTGTAAACTTATTAGGAAACGAGATATTAATATGTCACCTTACAATTTTGTATACAATTAAATTATTATTTCAAATAAAGTTTAGATAAATAATCTAAAACTTTATATAAATATATTGTTTTTAATTACATTAGACAAATACACTAAATATAATTATCTAATCTTAAATTAGATATTTCATCTAATATGATTAGAAGGCTGAAAAATTATGTAATGATCAAATGATAAACACAAACTAATTTTACAATATTAGCATGCATACTTGGCGATGTAAACCCAAATCTAGATTTTTTTTAAAACATTCTTTTCTCATCCGTTTCGTCTTCTTTGTAAAGAAAAATTAAAAAGAAGTTATGTCATATCTATGCCAGCACGCTTGAGAGAAAAAGCCAAGCCTATCTATCCGACAGTGTCGCTTTCAAACTTTTTAAATATCGGACCGTCATTTATTACCGTAAAACTTTTCGCAGTAAGATTACCGTTCGTTCTTTCCATTTCTTTTTCCTCCTCTTCCATTTTCTTCTGGCCCTTCTCCCCTCTCTGTCTTTCCAATGCAGCAGTCCCGCAGACGGAACAAGGGGAGGGAGAGGGGGTCATAATTTATGAGTAGCTAGTCTCGAAGAGGCAGAATTAAAAATGTAAGTCGCGCAAATTATTTATGAGTGACAACCAAGACGACGAGGCAAGGTTTTTTGGGCAATGTGGAAAATACTGGAAACGGTACCTCTGAAAGACGATTGGTGTAGTGTTGGACTATTCGAAAATTAAAACGATCTGTCCATGAATGTTATCCTCTCCGAGTTGGAATTGGCCACTTAATTAACTAGAAGCTGAGCTGTTCGTCTTTCGTATTCTTTCTCTGTGAATGGCTTTTTTACTAGTAATGTTTTAATGCTAAGCGTTGATTAATAGTTTAGTTTATTTTTTTTTTTTTTTGTTTGATTTTTAAATGTTTTTGCATTTGTAATAATCGTAGTCATTAAGTAGTTTCTGATATATATTTTGTAATATAATGTGTTTTGAAGATAATTTTCATAATAAATTGTAAATTTTTTAACTGAAAACATATTTGATAGCTTCTATAGTAGTTGTCACATAATCTTACCCATGTATTCATATAATTCTCGATTAAATAAAACGGATCCTAAAATAAAAATTCTGAAAGTTCGTGCAATGTTTGACAACTTTTATAAAATGTAGCTATGTAATACAAAATTTTATAACAATTAGATACTAGTACGCAGCTTATACATAACCAATAAAAGTAAAATTTAAAATGTGCACGCATTACTTTTATGTCAAACACATCAACTGATCCGGGAATATTTGTCTTTGAAAACTGCATGTTAGTACCTAATTATTATAATGATTCTTTACATTCAATGGAAAATTTTATGGTGGTATTCTGAACAACCATGTAGTGTAACAGAATAATTTTTTCATTTTTTAGTACACAAATTTTTCAGCTAACAGAAAAGAAAAAATTTTTTGTTATGTTACCTCGTTGTTCAAAATATCAGTTAATCAGTTAATCAGTTAAATGTTAAAAAAACTAATGTAGATTTTTAAAATTTTGCAGATTCTATATCGCAAAAGTTAGATAGTAACCTCAGTAATTTTTTTATGCATAATTCAATAAAATTCTTAATTTTTTGAAATGCATTGCAAAATTAAAAAAAATATTATTAAAAATAGATTTTTCCAGTGATATATTTTGCTAATAATGGAACAATGAACCAGCCAATATTTTCACAGCTCCGAGTCCGCTCGTGCTCCAAGCAAAATCATACTGCTCCACTGCTCCTAGCTCCGGCTCCAGTTCCAGCTCCATCTCCTAAGTCCTGATTAATTCAAAACAAAAATATGCAACCACATCTTCCCAGTTTGATTAAAATTCCAACTAAAACTTTTTCGGTAAAAATAAAAATTCGCATGATCAGAAAGTTGGTAATATATTGTAAGTAGCTACACATGTGTATGTGACCTTGTTGAGTATGTAGCAAGCAGGCAAAGCGAGAACGCAAGCAGCAATTCGAATGCCGAGACATTTTCAGAGAGAAATGCTAGCACGCGCTTGAACCGACTTCACTGTCGTTGGAATATAAATTGTACCGCATAAAAATAAATGATAACAGTTCGTCCGTGGACTGACGGTTTTTTGGCAGCAGTCACCCAGACACACACTAGATGACGATTCGCGTTTCTCTCTCTCTCTCTCTCTTGTTTTGCCAGCGTTGCGTTGTGTCCTATCGAATCGGTTTTTTTGCATTTTTGATTTATTTCGCTAGAATGCCGAGTCCGCCTACTATGTTATTCATTTTTATCGCCGAGACGAACTCTAATAGATACTTTTGATATAACTTTATCGAATTTAATAAAACTGATGAAATTATATATTATATACAGGCTTTTTGTTTATGTAGAACATTTATATGTGAAACTGACAATATACGAAACATATCTTTCTAAAACTTAATAAATTATGATACACAAATATTCGATTTGCATATTTAATAGCATATTATTCAACGAGCATGTAATAATTATTATTATTCAAAAGAATAAATATACTGTTTCTACAACTAAACAAAGAAAATTGCACTTTTCGGTATGATACAAATGACAATTCAAAATAATTATGATATTAAAATTCGTCAGATATTACAAATGCAGTTTTGTGGTTCACTGTTGAATAATGAACTTATAAAATTTCAATTAGCCAAGTGTTAAATAATATTTAAAAAAATTGCTATTGTAAGTAATAAATATCATTTATTATTAAAAACTGAATTTATAAAATGTAATAAATGTATTATACATATAACAGAAGCAAAAATAGTGTATTATGTTACTAGAAATAAAAAGTAATCTTTTTATGTTAAATCAAAACAATTTACAGGCAAGGCGCACGCTGATGCTATTATATCTGAGTGAAACACAAAAAAAAGTAATATTTTCTTTTTTAAGCTATTTAAACTAAACTTCAGAGATATGAATAGATAATTTACAGTTTTTGTCAAAACTTGAAAAATTTTGTTAAAAATTATCATTTAAAAATCGACAGTCTTTGTCAAAAATCGATTGAGAATTTTATAGATTTTTAGCAAAATTTATCTACAATGTGGCACAAAAGTCATTACCCTGTCTGATAATGCTCTAATTTTTGCAGACGGCTTCCTATGTCACCGCAACTTTTAAATTTGTGAAGTAAACAGATTCAGAATACACGAAGACGAACCATGAATCGCTATATTCCTCAAGAACGAGGAATAAATATTTAAATAAATTTAATTAACAAACAACCAATTCTTTTTATTTACAAAGTTACTGTCTTAGTAAATCGAGTGATGACTTTGGCGTCACCTTGAATTTGGCAATGATTAATATTATTATTTAAATTAAATTTTCCTTAAAATTTTTTTTATGAAACTTTAAAAAACTTGTATGTAATAATATTAGTTGATACTGCGTTGATGTGCAACCCATTAAGTTACTAGTTTAATAATAACGTCATTATTTTGCTACTAACATAATGTTTTTGTTCTACTACATACGAGGTTCATAAAACCAACATTTTGCAACTATTTAAAATAAATAATACATTTTAAAATAATATTTTTATCAGATTAGAAATAAAAAGTTTCTTATATAAAACCAATCAACCTAAAATCCTTTTAAAAATATAACCTGTTCGACATAAAACGTATGCTAAAATTACAGCCCAGTATCATCCCAATATGAATAATGTTTTGCAAAACAGTGTTATTCCTCAGAGCCCCTTTAACTAATTTGAATTATAATCTAATACGAGCCTGTATTATTATCAGTGTTGGTTAGGCCATTAGGTTAATTAGGCCAGCATTTGGGAAAACCAAACTCAGGCACTACAGGGCTCTGTTTTACAGACAGGGGAGGGGGTTGAGGAAAGTAGCGATACCAATACACTACCCAGCACGGAACAGGGTTGTATGTAATACAATAATAATAGACGAAGCTTCAATAAATTAATCATTGAATTAATAGAGTCAACATATATACATGCGCGTATCCTTGGTTTATATGTTTATATTTTGGTTTGGTTGCCAATGTTTAACGCACTCTTCTCTCTTCCGAGAAAATTCGCTCCACTCTTTGGTGTATAGTGTGCCAAAATTAGTTCAGTATTTTGGATAATTTGTCTCATTCATATATCTTTGATTGGTTGGTTAGCGGTTATGGAATTCATAAAGTTTCATTCTTTATTCAGACCTTCAAATCTCATTCACACTTTCCCACTTATATCAAAATTAGTACTATGTTTTAATCGTAATGCTGTTGTTACCTGCAGTGCACTATCTATTAGCTTATATAAACACAATAACGACTTGTTAACCTTAAAGTCTAGTTTACATTTTTAGAGTTAGTAATCTCCAAATTAATATACTCTACTAATTTTGGTAAAATAACTGTTTTCACAAAACTGATAGTTTTGGTAGGGGAGAGTTTAAAGTTTGTACAGATTCTGTCCATTTTACTTTTGAACGTTCTAAAATAAAATATTAATTAAGGATGGCAATAATAGTAATGCTGTTGTTACCTGCAGTGCACTATCTATTAGCTTATATAAACACAATAATGACTTGTTAACCTTAAAGTCTAGTTTACATTTGTAGAGTTAGTAATCGAGTACATTAGCATACTTTTTCTCCAAATTAATATACTCTACTAATTTTGGTAAAATAACTGTTTTCACAAAGCTGATAGTTTTGGTAGGGGAGAGTTTAAAGTTTGTACAGATTCTGTCCATTTTAATTTTGAACGTTCTAAAATAAAATATTAATTAAGGATGGCAATAAATAGACAATCGCAACAATTTACATACATGCACAATCTCGCTATTTACCCGAAAGGATGTGGCACAAATTCTTTTGATTTTTTACACTGACAAAAAGAAACACTTTTTTCAAACAGCCGCCATTTTCGTAATTTTTCGAAATTCAAAAAATCCAACGTATCATGGTAGAGTCTTTATTTTAGTTTTAAGATATTCTATGGAAACTTTTGTATTATATTTCAGAACTTTCCGGAGAAGAGAACAAGTGGCCAGGTTTTTTTTTTGACAAGAGCTAACAAATCTACGCGTGACGTTATAATTTAAAAACATTTTTATTTCTCCATGAAAAAAATTTCCAAATTGCTTATTTTCAAAGCGCTAGGTGATGTCCCGTCTTAATAGATATTAATAATATCAATTTTCGGCTACAATAAAACTAATAACTGTTAAAACTAAAATTGTGCATTTGCATTGTTAATAAATAGTTTGATTTAGTTATTAGTTCTGCGCTAAAATATAACATTAATTTTTTGATAAGTAAGATAATTTAAATGAATCTTAAAAGTATATTTGTAAATTAACAAAAAATACTAAAACCAAATATGCAAGATTTCTTAGAATTATTTCAAATAGTTACTCATCAAACATAAAAACAGATGAACATATTTTTTTTTTAAATTGCCAGATTTGTAACTGTGTCAAGCTAATAAACAAGATTGAAATATATTATTTTTACTAGCACGTAATATTTATTTTTAAAAACAAAAACATTTTGTAGTATATTTTTAGATGTAGAGTAATACTGTATAAATCGTTTAAATAAATATTTGTAATAAACGTCAAACAGTTGCAATTGTTCTTTGTATAATGTATTTTATGATGATATAATTAGAATAGTATTTAATTATTTATACAAAGAAATTAATTTATAAAAGTTCTGAGTGCAAAACTTCTACACTTTAGATTTGCAAGCTAAATTTAAGAAAAGTTGTATATAAAAGCAAATGTCAAAAATATAGTAATTATATAACTAGAAAACAAAAATTTCAATTTGTACAGAATAATTAATTTTCCTTGTCACTTTATTAAAAAAATATATTATTATTAATAATTAAAAAAGCCTTTTTAAATAGATTGAATGATGAAAATGAGCTGCAGTTTATTTTTACGGTTGTCGAGTAATTCAACGATATTGAAAAATGGTCGATTTATAGTTTTCATTACAATTCTGTTATGTATGAATATAAAGGAGAAATACATTTAGGTAAAATATTTTTCGACATCTTAGTGAAGATTTTAATTAAATTGACAATTTTATAATTTTATGGTTTTTGTGTTAGAATACAAAATTTTTTTTTTTTAATGTAGCATAAATTTTTTATTAAAATTAAAATGCTAGGTGAAAGTTCAGTATTATTTTATTAAAATTCGGCGTTTTGATTCATTAGACATGAATCATCACATGAGTTCTAAACAATTTTTATCTTTAAAAAATGCAAATAATTAAAGATGATCTAATAAATCAAATATACTTTAAATTATGTATAAATATTTTTTATATTATTTTTGAAAATTTTTCCAAACCAAAATATTAATTTTATGGTTAATCCCAAAAACAAAATATATACGCATTCAAATTAGTATGATATTATTGATTCAATTATGTATTTCAAATAACACTACTTTACTTGAAACGAGCAAGAATTAGAACTTTTCGTACATTTGGAAATGTTGTTTACCAATTCTGAACAAAATTATATTACAATGTTCGAATCAAAGTTAAGTAGCAAAATAAAAACAAATCAGTCGGATTTACGTAAAAAAAAGACGAAGCAAATTTCGCTCAAACGCAAATAAAAACAAGCCATAATAGTAAAAAAAATTGAACCGAAATAAGACGGCGATTCATGGATAGAAGGCGTAGTAGGGCGGAGACGGACGCATCATCAAAGAATCTCTATCTTTATTCGTTGGCCCATCAAATAAAATCCATTCAATATTTAGGAGGTAAAATTGACGATGAAGATGCCAGCCTAGGAGAGAAAGGAGTCTTTAAGTGTTTCCTATCATCCTTAGGTATCTTAACGTTCGATTTCCTTCCTATATATGTTACATTACGTATCAACTACGTTACTATTACGTATAAGTATTTACGTACGTAACACGTTTACGTTGTTACTTTACGTTACGTTATATTACGGTGGTTGGTTGGTTGGTTGGCATGTCTGTTTGCATTTCGTCAGTCTGGCAAACGCAGAAAGACTCAAATATTAGAAGATATAGTACGTGTCATTTAAATGGTGAAATATTAAAACTTAGCATGTAATATTAAAAAGAAAAAAATATTAAGCTATAAGTAATAATACATTTTATTGTTATAGTAATTTATATTGTTATATGAATTATTATTGAAATTATAAATAATTATTTTTGTACGTTTAGACAGAATGAGTTATTTTAAAAAATAAAAATTAAAAGATATTTGAACTGATAGAATAACATTCTACATAAATTATATGTATACACATTACTGTAATTGGTACTAATTTATTCAGTTAAAAAAAAACACAAATTATATATTTTTGAAAAGAAAAAATACTCCTTTCATAAATATGTATTTTGTCATAAGTATTACCAATTTTATAATTATAATTATAAAATAAATTTTCCTAAAATAAGACAAATGAGTACCTAGTCAGAATTCAAAATTTTTGCAATATATATATATATATATATATATATATATATATATATATATATATATACAGGGTCCTGCACCTCACCTCCCGTCTTCTGTAGCTCATTTATTAATTAAGTTAGGATTTTGATATTTTGCAGGCGTTCTCTGTACCTCCGAGTCTATTTCAGGAAAATATTTTTGATTATACAGGGTGTCCCAATAAAGTGTTACGCCATGATGATATATCTTTGATAAAAATCGAAGGTGCCTTTGATAAACAATTAAAATTGCTATTGGAATAGTTGATAAAATAAGTTTTTGGTGAATAACTTGTAAAATGTTAGGAATTTCCATAGGGTTGTAATTAGAAAAAATGTTTGTTTTTCCATTCCGCATCGAATGATATAAAAATATATAGGGGTTCCCATTTGAAATAAGAAAGATAAAGTGCTTTAAAGTTTGCGAAGTTTGACACTAGATTTTGATCACCCTGTATAATCTGGATCAATAAAAACTTGGTTAACGAGACTACTGGACTTTACTTAATGACTATGTCCTAAAATTTTATTAACCAGATACTATTTGCGTTTTTTATTAATTTTTAAAGCCAGTGGTGCAAAACCGATTTTTTTTGGTTTTTATTTTTTTTCGCTGACTTCAACAAACCGATTTCAATAGAATTTTAGGAATATGTAGGCAACCATAAAAGACACCCAAATAAGTAAAAAAAAGTATAGCATGTAATTTAAAAAGATATATCATCATGGCGTAACACTTTATTGGGACACCCTGTATAATCAAAAATATTTTCCTGAAATAGACTCGGAAGTACAGAGAACGCCTGCAAAATATCAAAATCCTAACTTAATTAATAACTGAGCTACAAAAGACGGGAGGTGAGGTGCAGGACCCTGTATATTACAAAATGTTTGACGCGTAAAGTCTTTTATACTAAATGTTTTGATGAAACACTAAATTTATTATTTCTAGAATTGTATAAATTTCTTGGTTGTTATGTTTTAATTATTTCGTATAATAGTTACCATTTTAAAATGTTTTGTTCATTTAACGAATCTAGTTTTCACTGTCTCTGCGAATTGTAAGTTATTGTATGTTATTGTAGCTCCCTGATGATAATCGAAATCTTGAATAGTAATTCAATTGAGTTTTATTTATTAAAACCCCAAACAGGCTGCTTTTAACCCACAATTTTTTTTTATCTTTATAGATATATATATATATATATATATATATATATATATATATATATATATATATATACAGGGTGTTTCACAACTTAGAGCAAAAAATTAAAGGGTATATTCTGTACGACGTGCTGATCATGAAACAAAAAGAATTTTTTTAAAATTCGCAAAGTAAAGGGTAGTTTACTTGAAGTAGGCATTTTTTGAACCACTGGAGTAGCATACGTCATAGAAAGAAATATTAAATGAAATTAATTATCAAAGAAACATTATGTAATGTTAGTTTTATTTAGAGTCAATAATTGTTTTGAATACAAAATAATTTATAATATTAATGCTTTGTATTATTTAATATCAAGATAATTTGGGAAATAACATATCTGAAGCACAAAACTACAAATACTGTTCAAAATTTGCACCATTCATCCCTACACACATTGCAGCACGTTGAATTAATGACCTAGTACAGTCTTGACACGAATTTTGTTCTCGTATTATTTCTGCTGAATTTTCTATTCTCTGCCTAAGTTCTTCTTCGTTTTCCGGCGCATTTTGGTTGTCGTAGACGAGGGATTTAAAATGACCCCAAAAATAAAAATCCAGCGGATTTAGGTCAGGGGATCTAGCAGGCCAAGCTACAAGTCCACCGCGACCAATCCACCTGTCCTCAAACACTTGGTTTAAATGTTCTCTTACATTTAGAGCATAGTGTGATGGCGCACCATCGTGCTGAAACCATGTCTGCTGACGCACATTTAAAGGCACATTTTCAAGAAGTTCTGGCAAAGTATTTTGTAAAAACAATAAATAATTAGCTCCAGTCATCCTATTTGGTAGAATGTACGGCCCAAGTAATATTCCATTAACAATACCTGCCCAAACATTTATCGAAAAACGATGCTGAAAACTGCCCCGTACAACAACGTGTGGATTTACTTGACTCCAATAATGAGAGTTATGATAGTTATGAACTCCCTCCCTCGTAAAAGTAGCCTCATCAGAAAATATAATGTACGAGGGGAAATTCGGATTTTCAGTGTGTTTTTGTAAAAGCCAGTTGCAAAATCGTACTCTAAACTGATAGTCAGGTTCTGTTAGCCCCTGTACCCGTTGAAAATGGAATGGGTGGTAGTTTTGATCTCTTAAAATTCGCCATACTGAACTATGTGATACTCCTAATTGTTGAGACGCTCTTCGGGTACTAATAGTTGGTTCAGCATGTACAGCATCTAAGATATCATTAACCATATTGTCGTGTTGATGCTGGCGGCCACCACCTCTCCCACGATTAGGTTGCACATATCCTGTGTCTCGAAGGCGCTGGACTATCCTCACAAACTAACGGGGAGTGGGTAATCGGCGTAAAGGATAACGTTCAGCATACAGACGTCGTGCCAATAACGAATTTTGCCGTGCTTCGCCATAAATTAACATCATGTCCACTAATTCACTGTTACTAAATGCATTCATTTTAACAAAAACTACACTACACTGCTATTCACTGTAAAATGAGAACAGTGCACCAGCAAAGATAATAATAATTAACAGCAATGTCGACGAAAGACTACCTACCCACTACCTATCAAATTAAATTAAATTATTAATTAAACTATTACACATTTTATTAGTATTAGATATTACGTAAACAATTACTTTCATTGTAGACGATTTGAAAACAATTATTAAAAATAACTATCGACCAGTGGCAAAAAAAATGTTTGCTTGAAATACGATGCAATTTTTTTTGCAAATTTTAAAAAAATTCTTTTTGTTTCATGATCAGCACGTCGTACAGAATATACCTTTTAATTTTTTGCTCTAAGTTGTGAAACACCCTGTATATATATATATATATATATATATATATATATATATATATATAAATAAGATACTTTGTTAATCGATTGTTACTAATAAATGACATTTTTGTTGATCGTTATATTATTGTGAACATTTGATTACTACAGAAAATATCACATATGGAATATTTAAAGAAACGTAATTTTTGAAAACAATCGAATTTTGTATTCTATCTCCATCCACCATATAAAAATTTACATGTGCATTAAGAAAGTCCTGAAAAAACACAAAACGGTTCGAAATATTGGCAGCATTAATAAAAATATGTAAATTTAATTCGTTCTAAAACATAGTTAACATTCTAGGTGTCTATTTAACTGATTGATTAAGCTAACAATATTTTAGCAATTGGCGTTTACAGTTTTATTTTTAAATGTATACAAAATAAATGTTAATTACTCACATAATTAACTTATTATTGCTTCTTTTATATTAAAAAAAAATATATATAACAAAGCAATTATAACAGTTTGCAATCATCTAGAAATTTCAATCCTTTCAGAAACAATGTATCGAGAAATAGAATTCACTGTATTGCATTATTCTTATTCTTAAAGTATATATCTTCACCACCAACAAAAATCAATACAACAGCATGCTGCACCTTCGAAAAAACTAGTCTGTATGCACCCAGTTGCGTATTCATCCAATATTTCCACACACAGACATATATCTTCGATTCTTGCCTGGTATATATATATATATATATATATATATATATATATATATATATTTCGTTTCCTCGTTTTCCCTTATACGAGTACACCACATAAGACGGGCACACCCCTTGTCCGTCAATATCATCAGAACCAGCACTCGGATGCCGGCTCCTTACACAGCACATCGATTCTGCCCAGGATACGCGTGCATATAGCAGTAGAGGCTTTCAATACGCGTAGCACGCACGTAGTGCAAAGATGAGGAAAAAGTATTGGGTATTGCAAGATGGAAGAAATTGAGAATTTTCTCTTCCCACCCATTTTGAAAGTGATGTGAAATGAAATAGGTGGAATGTATGAATATAAAGATTTTTAGTTATAAATACGTTGTTATATAGATAATTATATATGTGAAATGCAGTAAATAAATACTTTTAAAACTAAAAATATCTGATTATATTATTAATATGTATATTATTCGATTAAAAAAAGAAAACGTTAAATCAAAATATTTTTTTATAATCATTATAAGTTCTGAAAGATATTTTAGTATTTTAAATTTATATTAATTACCTTATATGCAAATATTGATTTTTTTATAATGATAGTTTAATAACAGTAAAATATAATTTTATTAAATATTTTCTTTCGAACTCAACGCAATTTTCGACATCCGATGAGTAGATGGGGTAGAATGATTAAAAGTGTTTTGTGTGAGCAAATGTTTCTAGGTGGTAGAAAT
Source organism: Clivina fossor (assembly GCA_963966155.1). Lineage (NCBI taxonomy): Eukaryota > Metazoa > Arthropoda > Insecta > Coleoptera > Carabidae > Clivina > Clivina fossor. The sequence goes on along the minus strand of OZ014551.1, from coordinate 25,174,707 downwards.
AGAACAGCTTGTATGAAAGGTATCATGAATGGAACAAAAGTTACTTGTCTGGATAGTGGAAAAGAGTTTGTGCCACATCCTTTTAGGTACATGGTGTTTTAAAGAGGGTAGTAAAAAAATATCTTTATATAGTAAATGTGTAGAAAATTATATCAGTCAATTATAAAATATACTTCATAATATATAAATTAACACACATAATGATTTAAAGTATATATTTAAGCTTATAATAAACCAATTTTAATTATTATCGAAATTATGTTTATCTTGAAAAGAAAATCTAAATAAAATTCATTTTTAAAGTGACCAAATAAATACGTGTAAAAGTTGTTCAAAAGCTATAACTTTCTAGTATAAAATACAGCTATAAAAGAACGAATTATATCAAAATATTACATCAAGAAAGGAAAAAAAAAAGAAAACATCGTTATTGTAGAGCATAAGAGCTAGTATTAAGTGAACATGACATTTTTCGATTGATCCAGTACTATATGTGCACGCTAGACTCTAATAAATATTCATGTTATATGACCTACAATACAAGTATATTTATGCACAAATTTTACTATTAAAAGCCACACTAACTGTATTATCTATAAATTTTATTATAAATAAACTATTCGCATTCATTAAAATTTATTGTATTTAATATTTAAATATCAAAATAACCAAGCATCGTTTGTTAAAGATTTTAAATATTTTAAAATTTATGCAATGTTGCAATGGTGTTAAGTTTGGCATGGTTATTCATTATAAATAAACTCTGAACTTTACAAAATATGCGTAGTATGATAAATTATAAGCTAAATTTACATTGCGCATGCTACGAACAGATCTGAACTGATTCCAAACTGATTAGATGAAATAAATGTTATAAGACATCGGTTTTTCAACATATTAATTATATTAAAAACAAATTTTAAAATAAGTTTTTCATGATTGGAAATAATTTTTTTCAAAAGTCAAGACTAGTTAAATCGTTTTCCTACACCCAGAACAATAGATTTACCCTCAAATAATTAATAAACTTATTCTACGACCAGATTTTTTTTATAAATTAAACTTAATTATTTTAGAAAATCTTTAAGTTGCGACTGCAAATATAGTACGTCCATTAAAAACTGTACTGTATTGTATTGTTGTAGTTCTGTATATCCGTAAAAAATAAAGAGTTACTATGACAATGCGTAGTTTGTGGCCAATCAAAACATTGGCTTTGAAATATTTGATGAGTTAAAGCTGTTGCTAAGATACTGTGTAATTTTCATATTATAATTAATTTGAAATTTTATTTGTTATACCAAAAAATACAATTTTCTATTTTTATATTAAAATAAAACGGCTTTAGGTTATAGTTCTGCATTAATTTTTATTAATAGTCGACGTTTCGACGAACTCAATGTACGTCTTCGTCAGAAAAAAAGATATAAATTACATTTATAGTAAATAAACAGAACATAGAAACAAGTTACTAGGTAACAAAATAAGTAACTAGATCATAAAATTTTTAAATTTTTAATTAAAGAAAGCTAAATTTTATTTAAATCGGTGCCTTCACAGCGATTGATGTTGAGTTCGTCGAAACATCGATTATTAAAAAATATTAATACAGAACTATAACCTAAAAAGTTTTATTTTAAATTACATTTTAATTTGTGAATTTTGATTACTTGAAATTTAAACAAAATTTATTTATGTAAAACATAATTTAAAGCAAAAATATTATAATTGCGATTATCTAAAAAAAATTCCGAAAAGGCATTGATTATTCGTGTGCTAGAACGCGTGACGAAACACGCCTGAAAACCAAGTCACTGAAAGCTGAAACTAAAACAGCTAGCAGCTATAAGACCTCTCTCGCCATTTTCAGCGACCCAAAGTCAAAACATGGACCATACTAATAATGGAATCCACAATATATATATAATACATACAGTCTGTCTTGCACCATGTGCTTCTAATACCCTATAGTTGTGCAGTGGCCCAGCGTAAAATAAGCGACAAAACATCAACAACTCTCCGCTAATAATGCACTGATCAACTGTAGTTAACGGTAATACAGTATCCTAGATATTACTTGACCGACGCGGCGAGTGCCAGGGATCGCCACTTATAATACGGCGCTGTATACTCTAATTTAAATTAGTTTTGATGTGATGGGCCCGGCCATTAACGAGGTTTTTTGTTGATTTATTCATTAATTAGTTGGCTGGTGCTTTTTACAGTACGCTTGTTCCGTATTCATTCATCGTAATTATCATAATTTCCAACTGTTGTTGTGGAATTTTACTATTAGCCGATGCTGTTGTGCAACATAAAATTGATATATACGCTGAAATTTTGTTTTTCAAATGGGATTTAAAAGTATTTGAATTATCCTGGTATATATATATATATATATATATATATATATATATATATATATATATACAGGGTGTCCCTAGATGGGGTTGCGCACTCTTGTAAACTTTTTTATTTTGGAGTTTTCGGCAAAATGTTATTCTTCATAAAAAGTTTTGCTTGGCCTGAAACTTATTTTTAGCCTACTTTCGATTTTTTAAAATCAAGTAGGCCTTTACAGTTGAGCAAAAACTATTTTCATTTTAGGTAAAGTACCTTTTCTGTTCACAGTATGCCAAAATCTTGTAAAGAAAAGTTGTTCGGAATGAAAAGTTATGGCCATATGCAAATTTTCAGGATGATAGTCCTACTTTGATAAAATTCGAAAAGTTATGGAGTTTTGTAAATTTTCGTCGCAGAATTAATAATAAAGATCTTTTTGCTATTGTCGACGCCATATTGATTATTATCAAAGTACGGTAGGTCAAGTATTGCTATTTGAACGATATTATAAAATTGCGTAAACTTCGCATGATGTAATGGAAAAATAGAACGAACTGCAGTAAACAATTGCTGTAACTGCATACATCATATCTAGGATATTTTATTCTTTAATACAACATAACAAAAAACAAATTAAATTCTAAACATTGAAATTATTCCACGTAATATCCTCCTCTTAGTACACATTCTTCTATTCGGGTTCTAAATTCTAGGTAGGTCGATGAAAGCATTTCTTTATTCACACTAGCAACAGCTTCTATGATTTTTTGATTTAAATTTTCCAAATCGTCTTCTAAATTATTATTATTATTATTATTATTTTATTTATTTGCATATGGCCATAACTTCTCATTCCGAACAACTTTTCTTAACAAGATTTTGGTATACTGTGAACAAAAAAGGTACTTTACCTAAAATGAAAATAGTTTTTGCTCAACTGGAAAGGCCTACTTGATTTTAAAAAATCGAAAGTAGGCTAAAAATAAGTTTCAGGCCAAGCAAAACTTTTTATAAAGAATAACATTTTGCCGAAAACTCCAAAATAAAAAAGTTTACAAGAGTGGGCAACCCCATCCGGGGACACCCTGTATATATGTATATTATATATTGCATTAAAAATAAATCGGATGTAATCTACAAGGTGTCCCACGGGAAGTAGCAAAAATTAATCAGTTGCTAGTTTCAAATGCATTCAGATATTGAAGAAACAAAAATTGCATTTAAAAGTCTGCAGTTAATAAATATAAATAATATATATATATATATATATATATATATATATATATATATATATATATATATATAAATAAATTAAATTTTATTTCTTATTCATTATAACTTCAGACTTTTAAATGCAATTTTTGTTTTTTCAATAACTGAATGCATTTGAAAATAGCTTAATTAGTTTTAGCAACTTCCCGTGGGACACCTTGTAGATTACATCCGATATATATATATATATATATATATATATATATATATATATATATATATATATATATATATATATATATATATATATATATATATATATATATATATATATGTTTATTTCATGTTAATAATTTAATAAACTAATAGTATGCGGCGTTTCTTTGAATTTTAGTATGTTTTTCAACAATTAAATAATATATTTAATAAAATTACAACATTTTCTCTTGGTAATGCAATTTTTGTTTTTTCAATAACTGCATTTTCTTTTGAAAATAAAAGCTGATTAAATTCTATTAATTAGTAAAAAGTAAATTTAATATATGTTTTTAATTTTACAATTTATTCGCAATAACCTTAAAATATTACTTCTACAATATTTCCCAGAAAATATAGGTACAAGTAAAGATTAGATTTTTGACAAAAGTGCGTTGACGTATATTTAAATTATTAACTAAATACTTTGAAATAGTTAATATAAATTTTATAACAACAAATATAACATATATATATATATATATATATATATATATATATATATATATATTATATTTGAATTTATGTTTCCGTACAATTTACTTATTTATGATTGCTGTACCATTTATGTTTAAATTAATGTTTCTTCAATTTATAACAAGAACATGTCCTGAAGAAAGTGTAAAATAACACCGAAAGCTTGGCAATTGAATCTTAAATGAGAATTTGATTTTAACATCTAACCATTGACTATCTTCCCGTTATATATATATATATATATATATATATATATATATATATATATATACATATAAAACAAGTATAGAAAAAGTATCCATATTTGATAAATGATAGAAACAAAAATTGATATTAAAATATTTGATAAAAGCACTTTTTACAACAACAAAAAAAAGTGAGATGAGAATACAGGTATACGTCTAGTTTTATAACCTATATTAGTTTCGGTACTAATGTTGTGTACCTTCTGTAGGTTTATTGTAAAACGATATAGTTGAATATAAAATAGAATGTTAAAATATTACAGCGATCCATGTTAAACAAATAATAAAAAAAGATTTTGTCTAAAACTAATTTTAACTGTAAGATACCATATTTTTTACTTCTTTTTAATTATTTATTATATATATTATTTTAATGGTTGAAAACACAATTATTTTAATACATGAAAATATGATAACTAAATTATTTAAATTTGTTTTATAAATTGTAAATAAAATATTACCTGAATTCGGCAAATATTTAAAATAAATCAGTATAAGTAAATACAACGCTACTCTACTTAAGTATATATGCAGTAAGTATAAATGCTGAAAATGTTTCAGCTATTGCAGTAGAATTACAGAGGTACGAGTTTATTCATACATATATTCTACAAGTATAGGGTAACTGTAGTTGAAGTTGACTGGTACGAGATCTGCATATATATATATATATATATATATATATATATATATATATATATATATATATATAAACAACTACTCCAATTTACTATATGTACATATAAATTCATTTGTATGTAATGCCTGCCACTTCTCTTTTTATCCATATATAACAATAAAAGATACTAACGTTGATAATACGATTATTTCTTTTCATTAAAAAACATACATTTTAATAACTGAGTATATCAAACAGTATATTGTAGTATATGGTTAGATTTAACTAGACTGAGAAACACAAAAAGACAATATTTAACTATTTTATTTAAAACACTAATATTTGGGTGTCACAGTGACATGTTTTGAAAAAAATTAATAAATTAGTTTTATTCAAATTTATAACATATTAAATATTTTGCAATATAAGTGCTTAAGTAAAAATTATTTAATTATTTTACATTTTTTATTCATAATTTTCTTTGAACTTAGTATCATAAATATCAGTTATCAATCTCACTAAAATATGTATAATATTTCGATATTACATTAAATATTAAATTTATTTATTAAACTTGGGAATAAGATATATTCTAGAAATGGCATTTGTATGCATAAGTATTGTATCAAAGTTCAAGTATTCCATCCGTCTCCGCCAAACTAAAAACTCCCATATATCCCTCCCACTCCAAGTACATTTATCTATCAAACTAGCTTCCTTTTCCAAAATAAAAATTTAATATCCAAATTAAATTCTCATATTTCTATATAAAAAAAAATCATTATGAAGAGTACATATTATAATTTTTTTGTCTAATTTAGATTTTTCTTTTAATTTTACATGTTACTTCTTTTTGCTATTTTGTTATAAATTTAATACTATTCTTTTTGTTGAATTTATGTAATATGTAAAATTTAATATATATATATATAAAAAAAAGAGAATGTTCGATTTGTGTTATTTTCGATAAAACAAAATTGTCTCAATAAATTCAAAACACACTAAAACATTAAAATAAAAAAGGCTTTAGAATTAAGTTTTGTATAAATTTTAATTAAAAATCGACGTCCGATATGCTCTATGTATATCATTATCAAGAAAAATTATACAAATGACATATACAAATAAATAAACTGAATATAGAAATAAGTTATTAGGTAACAAAATAAGCAACTAGATTATAAAATTTACAAATTATTAATTAAAAAAAGCCAAATTTTATTTAAATCAGTATCTTTACACTGATTGATGTTATCTTTTTGTAGATAAATTTCTATAGCTTTTCTGACCATTCATAAAAAAATTCTTTAATATTTAATAACACTAAACATATTTAAGAGTTTCCGTACTATTGGTTTCACTATATAAATAACTATTCTTTACACAAAATCCACCTATTTTGTTAAACTACAATAAAACAAATTAAACTTCTCATCAAAATGCAGCAATTATATCAAAAAAGCGACTAGAAAACTACAAAATATTTTAATTAAACCTCGCATGTCAAATGAAGAAAAACCATCATAGAAATTTAGACATTATTGCGTTTTAATTTGCAGCATTTTAGCTCTCATCAGTATGCTGGTTTATTTAGCCGGGGATAAACCACGCAAGGGGGTTGTTTCAACCCCGCCACTGGACGCTTAACGAACGCCCCACTAATTATACTCGCAAATTCGTGCGCGCGCGGCCGACCAGCGCACACAATTATGATGTTTATTTATAACTAGATCTCATTTGTAAATGTAACGCATTATTATATTCTAATAATACAAAACAGCACGGCGGGCGTTTGGTATCGTAAATGACGAATGTTTTAAAAGCCCCCTCCCCCCTTCCACCGACTTTTTCTACTTGAATATTTATGTTTAGTGTGCATCTAAATATTCATTTCGGTTTTTGAGAAGTTCACACTGAGAAGCTGTTTATTTCCTGGGTTGAGTATTTGTCGCGTCTACTCAGTGTTCGGAAGAAAAAAGAATTTTCGTATTAAATTATTTAACTTATAATTTTATTCATACAGACGCGCGCGTTCTTGTTTATATTTGCATTTAAGTGTATTTCATTACGTTTTATAAAAACAGATATTCTCAAATAAATAAAATACACTAGTATTAATTAACGGTGGTAAATTTCCCATTAGGCTGTGTAAGCTAAAGTATAGGTAATTTTAGCGTGAGCTAAATATTATATTAAAGTAACTAATAATATACCACATTATTTAAATAAGACAAAACGTTTACAAAAAAAAATTGTATCAATTTCGAAACGATAATTTATTTGTGGTTGCAGACTCTTTACACGCTGAAAAACATTACACCAGTTTTATACAGCGTGTCCCACGACGAGCTTATACTATACTATCTGTATTTTAAAAACCATATAATATTATGTTACGAAATCTGGGATATAAGGGTAGTCAAATTTGCTCAGTTTAAGTAAAATATTTTCAATAAGATACCATTTCCGGTTTAACCAGAAGTTAACCCTAACTTTCTTAGTTTAAATAGAATAGCCTATTTGTTTATTTCATTATCGAATTTCGGAGTAAGTTTTACATATGATACATTAAAAACATTCTACTTCAACTGTTTTTGACATATTTCAAATTTTTTCATTTTTTGTATGAAATCGGGAATACCTGTTACGATCCGTATCTTAAGTACGTAGTCAAATATTTTTAATTTATAAACGGGGTCTTATTAAGGAAACTTTTGGCTACCTTAAAACTATGTAAAAGTATGCCTAGAATACTCCTGCAAATTTGAAGTTCCAAAAACTTTAAAAATCTTAGTTTTTCAAATGGAAACCCCAATTTTTTTACTACTTTAATGAATTGTACGTTAAAAAATAAGGTTAAATAATTATCAACTATATAAAATAAAAGATTTTAAAGTTAAAGTTAAAGTTTTGTTATATTTTCAGTAAAATTCGACGTTTCGATTCACAAGTATCATCATTAAAAAATAAAATAAAAAACTTTTGTATTAATATATATATATTAATGTAATTTTCATCAGTTTTCCTCATGAAGACGGACATTAAATTCGCCGAAACGTCGATTGTTAATAAATATTAATACAAAACTTGAACCCTAAAGCTGTTTAATTTTATAAGTTCTAAAAGATCTTTTACTATGTATCAGAAAAATAAATACGAATCAAATAGAAAATATAACAGAACTTTAAAGCCTTTTATTTTTACTACTTTGACTGCAAGGAAAAGTAGTAAAGCGTTTGGTACGGTGTCTGTAACATTTTCAAAAAAAAAAAAAAAATTGTATAGAAATCTTTCATATAGCCTGTAGATGACGAATCTGAACTTAGTTTATGTGGGTGTATGTGTGTGCGTCGTCAGCTCGCTCGCTCGCTCGCTCGGTCGTAAGTCAAAATTTTGTGGCCGCAACTCCTCCTAGACGGTTCAACCGATTTTAATGAAATTTTCAGGATAAATTTGTCTAGTACCCAAGATGGTCATGTGATTTTATTTTTTTCCAGTGATGCCAACTTTCCGAGAAAAAAATTACTAAAGTTTTCAAAAATTCATATTGGCTACGTTATTTATCCGATTTTGATCAAATTTTCAGAAAAGATTTCCCTAATGCTCCCATTAATTACATAATTTTATTAATTTTCAGTGTTGCCAACTTTCCGAGAAAAAAATTACTAAAGTTTTAAAAATTTTATTATGGCCATGTTATTCAACCGATTTTACTCAAATTTTCACAAAAAATTCTCCTAGTATTCATATAATTTATGTAATTTTAACAAAATACAGTGTTGCCAACTTTCCGAGAAAAAAATTAGTAAAATTTTTAAAAATTTATTTTGACCATTTTATTTAACCGATTTTAATCAAATATTTATAAAAGTTTTTCCTAGTGCCTAAATAAATTATGCAATTTTAACAAAATACAGTGTTGCCAACTTATCGAGAGAAAAAATCACAAAATTTTTAAAAAATTCATTGTGGCTACATTATTTATTCGATTTTGATCAAATTTTCAGAAAAGTATCTCCTATTGCCCACATAAATTATAATATTATTAAAATACAGTGTTGCCAACTTTCCGAGAAATGTCAAAGTAGTCTATATATGGGTTTACCCATATACTTCTAATCTTGTTAATATAAGTACTGAAAGGATTTTTAAATCAACTATTTAAATTAAGCTCATGATATAGAGTTCATTTATTTAGTTAAATAACAGTGGTTTTAAAAAAACTTTGACCAGAAAGCCTGTATATTTCAAAATTAGAACATATTCCTACCAAGTAATATTTTTACTTAAAGTCATTAAAAAGAAATCATAAAATTAACCAATTTGTTGTTCCAGAATCCTCTTTCAAAAATATATCTGTTTCCGTGCAATATTTTATTAAAACGCATACTTACTTGCAAACATTGATAAAACTTAGCGAAGGCTAACGCTACATTTTGTCGCATTAATATCACCCATCGCAGTAGCCCTGCGTTACTTCAGCTCACTTCACTTGAAATGAACTGAACTGAACTGAAGTCAGCCAATGCTAACTTAAGCGCCATTCTTACCATCGTAAGAAAACTAAAAGTTTCCAAAGTACTCACTCACCGAGATGTTCCAGTGTTTCTTAAACTCTGTAAGAAGTAATTCAAATAAGTTGTCTTTTAGTTGTAAAAAATTAATAGATAAAAATTATAATTCGTAACGATAGTTCATTTGCTTAGTTTGCTCTTATGACTGTTATGTTGTTTTAAGACCGGTATTTTTTAAAACCGAGCTTGTAGTATCAGCCAGTATAATTAAATTTATTATATTTAATAAATTTCATAGCATTCCAAATATCAATAAATTTATAATTCTTTGATTATTTTAAATTTAATTTCACACATTTCTGGTTTTATGTCGTTAAAAAGTCTGTATTTCATTCTTTATTCATAATCTACTTTGAGCTACATATGATAATTAAAAATTAGTATAAATTAATAATATATTATTTTGTTTAAATAATTTATAAATTTTTTAATCTAGCTATTTTATTGCCTAATTTCTTGTTTCTATGTTTTGTTTGTTTATTATTCATGTTATTTGCATACTTTTTCCTGATGATAATATACGTAGAGTATATCGGAACGACGAATATTAATTAAAATTTAACAGAACTTCAAATAAACAACGTATAAGCAAAAAATAAAATTTACATTCTTGTTGATATCCAGTGACCTATGAATTGTTTTTTTTTTTTGTTTTTTGAAAAATAAAAGTATCATTTTATATTCTTACAGTTCTCGAGATTCTCGTTTTGGACACTATTAATTCCATATTATTATTATATTGCAACCCCATTATTTTATTTACAGATTGTTTATGACAATTTTTTTTATAGTTTAGTTAAGATGTGTGTGTGTGTAATAAATTTCCGAGTTTTCAAATATAAAAGTGAAAAAAATGTTAAGAAGCACTGCTCGACAGAGTCGGTGAGTGAGTGTGTGTGTGCGTTGTACGTGAATTTTTACAATGCTCATAAAGAAAGATCCGAGAGCATAAAATGGCTCGTTACTAAATCCCAAAAACCTAATCTTTTCTAGATTATGATTTCATACGAATCTTAAAACTGTCACAGGCGTTACGCGATTGTTTATAACCAAGCGAGAGCACGCCTGCTAGAGACACCTATATTCACTTGCAGTTGTTACGCTAACAAATGCTCGCTGGGGCTCGATGGTGGGCGCCTTCCCACTTCTCAAGTGCTCTTCCGTTTCGCCTTTTTCCTTTCCGCTAAGTTTTCTTATATATTTTTTAGGTCTGTTTGTGAAAGTAGAAGAAATGTTATAACTCTGTATTATTGCACACATAACTGCATTTGAAGTGTCTGCGCGAACTAAAAACTTTACGTTATTTTTTACAAATTTTCACAGTTGAATATTTATTTGATTGTACGGTAGCACCCCTCGCCCGATATTCCGCCGGGAGTATTAAAAATTTTATATCAAGTTTTTTAAGTTTTACTACCGACAGACAAACGACTAGGAAATAGAGTCTTTTATATTAGATTATTTGGAGACGTACCTACCGAATATATTGATGTCATAATTCGATGACTTTACTGTCTTTAAAGTAATAAATTATAGATTCTTGTCTTTCGAAAATAATTATATAGTTTTCTTACAATTTACGGTAAGTTGTATAAAATGTTGCTAACTAATTATTTAGTTAATAAAGGAATTATTTTGTTAATGTTTTATGCCTTAAGTTTATCAGTCAAAGATTCTGTTTATAATTTGATTAATAATGAATTCTTATTTCGAAATACGTTTTAAGTATGAATAGGTCATTTGTAAATTATATTTTTAATAAAATAATTACTCGTTTTATTATTGTTTTTAATATTTATAAATTATGTTAAATCATATATTACTGAATTAATAATTAAAAAAAATCTTACTTATATAACATTAACATTATATAACATCATTAAGAAAACATTTCAAAGATTAATTTATTATAAAGAATATATACTAGAATAATTTACATGATTGTGAGTGTTTTTCGGGAACAAGAGTTTTCGAGTGGTAAGAATAAAAGAGGTATTATGAGTGTAAATAAAACAAAATTGCATGCCTAAATAAATAATTTTTTTTTGAAAAATAATTTCTGTTTGAATAAAAAGTGTGTGTTACACTTTTATGGGTACATGAGGTAATTGTGTATATATGTATAAAGTATCTAATTATGCAAAAATTTTAACCTTATGCAATCAAAAACTCAACTCGGCTATATATCTCATTACCAAATATTAACAAAATAAGAATCTGAATATTTTTGCTTTTGTAGACATATAATTATTTACAATGTAAATGTTTTATTACACAATTTTTCGTTTTATTTTCGTTTTATATTAATTAAAAAAATATATGTGAATGATTTTGAAGGTATACGTTGTTTGCGTGGACGTCCGATAATATATGTAGTGGTATGATTGAGTGTTTTAGGTGAGCGAATGTTTCCAAATAGTAATAATAAATAAGCATGTATGAGAGGTACAATTTATTTATTTTTTTTATGAGAAAACTAATTTCGGGATAGTGAAAAGAGTTTGTGCCACACTTTTTGGGTAAATGGCGTGACTGTGTATGTATGTACATTAGTTAGATTGGGAAATACTGTTTGTTCTATATATAATATTTAATGCACTTAGTTCTAATCTATTTAAAATCACGCCAAAATTTAGTTGTCCACAAATTCAGCCCAGTTTGAACAATAAATTTCAACTAATAATAAATTACTATAAATTTCTCAAATTCCTAACTCGGCGCGGCGCGCAATCTTAGCCAAATCCTTTTCCTATAAAAAATTTCCTTCTCCTAACCCTCTACCGGCAGGGGCACGAACACCCGAGCCTGGCAGACATGCACACACACACACACACACTACCATACCAATACCGTGTGTTCCCCAGGAGGGTTAGGGCCAAAAAGGTTAGATCATACCGGATGTGACGTAACGAGCCACTACCGTGCTCTACACACGTCTGCGCATATCGCGCTACGGCACACGAATTTATAATTTGGCCCTGCTGGATCTATCCGGCCTGCTATCCCCCCCTCCCCCTCTGCCCCGCACTCCTGATACACGCGAGAAGATATAAAACGAAGATGGTGCACACTGTCGCTTTTCCGTGTACCAAGGGTGAGAAAATCTCGGGAGAATACCGCAACATTTGCCGGTTCTCTCTCCTGCCTAACGCGCTCTCGAGACAACGTGCGTTTATAAGAGAGTCGAACAGAGAAGAGAGAGAAAGAGAGAGGAGATTGTTTAGGTTTCATTCACAATAAGAAAGTAATATTATTAATGGAGATATTTAGAAAAAAATAATTAGTATAGTCTTTTTCGGAATACAATACAAATACAAAATTCTGTATTTTCAATCCCAAATTATTATTAAAAACATTTATATGACTCTTTATCGAAAGAATTCACATCTATATCCAATTAATAGATATGTTTCACAGTTTGCTTTTTATTTTTACATCACTCTTAACATGTTTTGTGAATGTAATTTTTGATAAAAAATGTAATATTACGTAAATTATTACAGTAAAATTACAAAATGTTGATATTTTTATTGTTAAAACCTAGTAAAATTACAGTGATGTATCTGTAGTAAACAGGTAAGTTTTATAATTGTTATTTTAAAAAAAATAAATGAATAATTTTAATTGACACCTTTTATGAAAAAATTAGTACTCACTGACAGCATTTGTTAAATATTTATTAATAATATGCAATAATTAATGTTATTGAGTAATAAAAACGTTTTAGACCTATCAAGAGAATAAAATTCCAAATTAAGTTCAATAAGTGACAGATATTTTTTATTATTTATTAACGCCTTGGCCTACAATTTAAGATGCAACAGCGCGGTTCCAAAACGTATACAAAACTGCCGAACTTTAGAGCCATTCACGAATCAGCAAATCTGTCTTAAAACACCTTAACGGCCACATATTAGTCTCTTTGGTATATATTTTTTTGAAAACATCACCCTATAAAAAAATTTCCGCCCGATCTGATGGTGGATAGTGGCACTTTTTATTTCTTTGCATAATTTCAAAAATACACTTTTTACAAAAAAAATGAAAAATTTAAATTGAATTATTTTTTAACTTTAACCGATCATATTTCAGTTACTAGATAAATTATTAGCATAATTCTTTCTTTATTTTATTTACCAATTATTTCTGTGGATGTTTTAAAATTAATAATATAGTTATCAATTAACGTAAATAATTAATAAACAAATTAATGAGCAAAATTTTTTTCAGTGTGAAGGCGAAATTTACTTACAGCTAGTAACTTTTCGGCCTGAAGAAATAAGTAGGTATAATATGCGACAAAGTTTTAGAGCAATGTCTAAAGAAGTTTTTTTTTATTTGAATTTTTTTTAAATATTTTGTTCCCTTTTCGACGTACCGACGCCCGGTTGACGTACCACGGGCCAGGCACGTGATAAACAGTTTTGGCTCGAAAACCAAACCGCGAGCCCCACACGTGGTTGTAGGCGAAAGGGTTAATAGAAAAAAATATTATTTCTGGTATTAAAACATTGTACCACTGAACTGATATCGGCTGGATCTGAGTCGTTCGAAACCCACTATAAGCTGTAGGTCCCTTGCTTAATTGTGGACTAACAACCCGCACCGTTGATAATGTAAGTAAAAGAGAAAATCCAGGTAAAAAAAATAATTTGTCGGATTAAAAAATAAATAATAAGTTAGCATTTTAAAAAAAATACTAAATTTTAAATTGGCATTTTTAATCTGAATCTGACAATATTCTACCTTAAAAATTTATTGATATTAATGTCAAAAGATACACTTTTGTTCTTGGGTCTTGAACCTGTGTTATTATTAACTCTACTGTTATTAAATTCCCTATCAGCTAACAATGACGTGTTTCGACTTTTCAGATTTTCTGAGTTTGATCCGTGTTTGTTGTCGAATAAACCACAAACAAAATTAAAATCCATTCTAATTCTTTTTCCTTATTATAAGTTAGTAATTCAAGAACACATTAAATTATACAATTCACAAGAAACAATGGTATTTGACAATAACAAGTATTAGATGTTTCTTCCCTATATAGTGACTGAGTCCTATCTCCGTGTGTGTTATCTCCAGAGCAGTGTAGTGGCGTGGCGTGGCGCGATGGTGCTTCATTCATATCTCGTTGCTACATAATCGACAATTATCCCGTTGCCATAGGAAGATATCCGAGGCAGAATTTGATGATACATGGGGACAATGGTTATGCTTTGATTATATTCCTAGCATGCGAATTACGAAATTTCCCGAAAATGCTACACGCATGAACCGAATTCTTAAGCTCCATCAACAAATCTTTATAACATTGCTATCGTGTAACACAACTAGCGGGCTTTAGATATCATATTATCATTACCAAATGGTTTACTGTTATAGTTTTCATGATATCAATTGTAATTAACTAGGAAAATTTATTTATTCAAATAATAGTATATATAAAATTTATTGTAATTAAAAACACAAATAAATAATGCTGCTCATGTCACAAATTGTACGTTTTGAATAAAACTGATGAAAATATTTAATTGGAACTTTCTTATTCATTATATTTTTGCATTTTTATTATGAGCAAGGTGTAAAATATACTCTTATATTATTTGTAGGTATTATATTATTCTAAAATTTTTATATTATATCAAAATACAGTATTTTGATTTAATATCCTTTTCGTTCCTTTTATTATCAACCATTATGTTAGGTGGAAAAAATTGGACATAACACCTTTAAGTTTTTAAAATCAACACAAAACAATGCTAATTCAACAATATGTCATTAATATATTTAGAATAGATAAAATCATTTTTTTTTTATATTACATGACATCTTTACCTATCGTGTTTTCAATTATTTTTGGAACTGCTACTTTTTTTTATAAAAATATAAATAATTGAAATTTTGTTTCTAATATACAGTATAATATAATTAATTGAGTACGTGGAGAACATCAATTATTAATAAATATTAATACAGAACTATAACTTAAAATCGCTTTAATTTAATAATAACGATAAGATGCATCCAAAATTTATGAGATGATTTTACTTGAAATATAATTTATTTTACAGGATATATACAAATTCTTACTTATTTAATGTTTATTTTAATGTTACCTTGGGACCATAAGATGCACTTTAATTTTCGGTCAATTTTCTATGTAGAAATATGAATCTTATGGTTCAAAAAATATTTTTTCTAGGTTAAAATGTGAGTGTTATGAACCTAAAAATATAGTATTTCAAATAAAATATTATTTCTGACAAAAATAAATTATTAAAATGTAATTATAAAATAAGATTTTTTTAATAATTTGTTAATTTTAGTTATTTTTTTTTTCAATAACCAATAAATAAAATTTAAAATATTAATGGAAAATTGTTACTAGTATATATTTGGTATAATTAATATATAAAACTTACCACTATAATTTCTCAAAAATTTGGTAAGAATATTTATTACGTACCTGAAAAAAAAATAACATGCATTAAAAATTAATATCACATTGAAATATTTTCGTAATGCACAAAAACTTGTTTATTAATTGAAAAATATATTAGTTACAAAAACACTGACTTGAATATTACAAAACTTAAATGCAAAAAAAGTTAGATAATTTTTCTAATGTAATTTTATCTAAAAAATAAATGGGTTTCAGATTTCTAATCATATTAAATGAAATATCTAATTCAAGATTAGATGATTTATCTAATAAAATTAAATATTTTCTCTCCTAGTTTGTTGTTTATTTATCTATTCTCGTCGAGAGACATTATAAAGTTTTAAATTACATATTTATCTAAACTATATTTGAAATAACAATTTGATTTCAACTAATTTGCATATAGATAAAATAACTAATATTATTATAAAAATATTATCATATAATATAATATTTGATTTCAGAAAATACAAATATAAAATTGATATATTCATAATATTAATAAATTTTCATAATATTAAAAAATCGTACGTGTGAAAGATTCTACATAAAATTTTTAATTAATTTGAAATCATTTTTTTCATACATACGTCACCAACTTCATACTACATAATTCGTATTATAATCGACTGATTAGCAGCATAGTCACTTAATTACCTTATGCTAATTCCTAAATTACATAGATTTGCAGTTTTAGGATCTAAGTGCACTTAGCAGATATAACGCGCCTATTAAATTTAATCAAACATGTACCTATAATATGTATAACAATAAAATAACTCAATTAAATTTCATTGGTCTTCAATTATAATATATAAGTTTAAGATTATAAAATTATTGAATTATAAATTATAAATAATTTGTTGATATAATTTTACAATCTATATGTTATATTTCAAATTTTAATAAAATAAAAATATTATAAAAGTGTCAAATATAATAAAAATCTTTCAGAATTCATTATATTAAAATAAAACGGCTTTAGGTTGTAGTTCTGTATTTATTTATAATAATTATTAATAATCGACGTTTCAACTTCTCAACATACATCTTCATCAAAAAAAATGATACAAATGAAATTTACAGTTAATAAACAAAACATAGAAACAAATTACTAGGTAACAAAATAAGAAACTAGGTCATAAAATTTCTTAATTTTTAATTAAGAAAGCCAAATTTTATTTAAATTAGTGCCTCCACACTGATTGATGTTATCTTTTTCTTTATAAATTTCTATTGCTTCTCTTATCTACTGTTAATATTGATTGGTTTTTCAATATTACAGTTTCTTTGAATTTTACATCATAAAGATTTTCTAAAACAATAGCAGATTTATAAAAATATAATTTATTGAAAAAATTAAAAAGCTTTAGAATTAAGTTTTGTATAGATTTTCCTGATGATGATAAACGTAGACTATATCGAAATGTCGATTTTTAAATAAAATATATAAAAAAACTCAATCCTAAAGCCTTTTTATTTTAATATAATGAGTTCTGAAAGATTTTTTACTGTTTTATCTGTTTAAAAGTACATTTACATTGTAAAAGTAATATAAAATACGAGTATGTATAATTAATATTACACTTGGTATAAACAAAATTCTTACAGTATTAAGAATGTATTTAAATATTAAATATGTATAATTTAAAATAGTCTATAGTTATAGAGCACTATTAAATTTATAAAAGAAACATATAAACTATTAGAGATTCAGTATAAATTTTAATAAACACATATTTATAAAAATGAAATATAGCATCTCATAGTAATTAGAAATAATTTAAATTTTAATTTTAATTAAACACTGTAGTTACATCAGTGGCAAATCTAGTTTTTTATATTAACAACAAATTGTGATATCAAAATTATATTGTCTAAAGTAATTTTTTTTAATAAAATTTGTGGTACTGAATATCAAAATGGTGATTAAATGCCAAAATTAGTTTTGGTTTTTAAGAAAAATTATAATAAAAGTTGTTCGGATATTCACACATTGTAACGACATTTTGTAAAAAGGTAGCTTAACTAAGATTAGTAAAAAGGTAAATATTTGTTAAAAGAAATTACATATATCAAGTAAATATTAATATTCTCTTAAAAATAGCAGTTTTGATATTTTTAAATAAATTACTAATTTTTGTTTACTGTAGTTTAATTTGATATGTAGCCTATATATATATTTTTTACATTTTATTATAAATAACATATTCCTAATATGTTAATATAATAATTAATTAATTTTACATTATAACAACTTCAGTAAATTATAAATGAACAATTAATTAAAATAGCTAATACTATTAATTCTATTTAATAAATTATCAAATAACACCTACATAATTTCAATTAAAAACTTAATTATAATTTCATATGATAAATTAGAAATGATATCAAAAGAAAAATTAATATTAAAAATAAGCAAACAACAAAATATAATTATGTATCGAATATAGAAATAATAAAATTAAAATCAATACCGACCAAAAAACGTGATACTGTCTAAAAATACACTTTTTAATAACTTTCATTGACCAATTCACAATCTGTAAATTAAAAATAATAATAATAAAAACAAAAAACGAAACAAAACGCAAACGAGAGAAAAACAAACGAAAAGCGCCATATCTAATTATTTCCATCATCAATAAAAACATTTCCATTTATTTACCGCAGAACAAAAAAGGATCAGTGTTACGTTGTTAATCAATTGTTATTAAAAAAAAAGAAAAACGTATCTGTGTGTGTGTGTGTTTGCATGTATATGTGTGTGTGTGTTTGCATGTATATGTGTGTGTGCACGCAGAAACAAAAACACATCAGTTGATGTTTAAATTAACCGGTTCCAATTCATCAGGTGTGCATAAACATTCATGGTTTGCTATGATGATATTTTTTATTTCGATGTAACATTTTTTAAATTCTGATTATTTTTGTAATAACTGGTAAAATAAATTGATGAATTTGAATTAAATTATGTGATAAATCATCGTTTATTTTAATGTGTTTATTGGCATTTATATGTCAATTGCTTTTTTTTTAGTAAATTTGAAATATAAATGGCATAGAATGAAAAATATTTTGATTAAATATAAAATTAACATGTCACTTTTTTTCTAAAAAAAATTACAAAAATTTAAAAATGATGGCCCGTATTCTCACCTCATTTATAATAGTGATTTTTGCCAAAAGTACTACTGACTACTTAAAATTATTTATTAAGCACTTTATAATAGTTTATTTAAATTTTATAATACCAAACATAATAAAAATGGTCAAAAATAGAAAAACTATTTACTTGATGAAAAACAGAAGCAAAAAGTTATTTTGAAATTAATGATTAATGAACTTTTTGACGAAAAACTGAGGTAAGAACATGGGCCAATACATTTTATCTTGTTTTTTGCAAAAATAATTAGATCATTTTTCTAATGTTTTAGTTGTTTCATTAAACAAAATTAAAACGACTTTCAGCCTTCTAATCATAATTTAGATAAAATATCTAATTCTAAAATATAGATAATTATCTTTTTTCTAGTTTGTTATATATTTATCTATTTTAGTTTGTTGATTTATTTAAAGTTAAACTTGATTTGAAACAATAGTTTGATTTTAACTAATTTGTATGTAGATAAAGTCACTAATATTATTGAAAATATCGTCTAATTAAATAAACTCATCTAAAATTTAGTCATTTAATTCAATTTAAATGAAATAATAGCTATTTTACTTTATTCTGGGCATTATTTAAATTTAATACACTGCTTGTGATCATAATAATATGCAAAATTTCAATTAATACTTAAGATTTAAGTTTTACAACGTAAAATAATATATGACATGAAAATTTAAAAAAATATAGTGCTGTTGACGGCTTTCTTATAACAATGTCGCTAATTTTCAAGAATTATACATATTATGTTAAAACAGTTTTATTTTATATGCAAAGAACAACACTTATGATATTAATTATTACAGATATATCTAAAGTATAGAAATAAATTGTATGATTAATTTTATTTGTAATATTAGGCATTAATTAATCTGTGTATCTAAAAAATTATCTAAATTTAAAAAAAAATAAATGTTTTATTGTCACATTTTCAATGTTATTTCTGAATTTTTTTAAAAAAAATTAATTTATATAATATTATGATAAATTTTAATGTAATACATAATATTTTTAAATTATACTGTGTAATTGATTTAATAAAACCACATAAAAAAATTTGTTATTCATTGGACAGAAAAATTTATTGAAAATTTTGTTTGTTTTTGTTTTAAACATCTATTAATATGCTTTATATTTTTTGTATAATAATTTACAATTCGCAATAACATCTATTAATACATTTTATAAATAAATAAAAAAAAAATTTAGAATTGTTTTTATTTAATTTTAAATATATTTAAAATTTAAAAAAATTGTTTTAAAACATCTGAAATTAATAATTAATTTTAATATTTAAATATAATGTAATAATTAAATATAGACAAAACAATTGTCAAATTATTTTATCATATGAGCACTATTTATATATTTATAAATTTAAAATATAATTATTAAAAAAATATTTGTAGTGTCCAAGTTATTTGTAAAAAAATATGTAAAAATTTGACCTATTTACATTACATTTTTGAAAATGAAATACTTGAAAATTTTGAAAATTGACTAATACTCTATTAATCTATTTATGTTTAATATTTTTATAATTTTCTTAATTATTTTTTTTTATATTTTCAAGTTCTAAACAACTGATATTAAATAAATTTTTTGCACATTTTCTTAAATAATCACAAAAATATTATCCACATTATCAATCACAATTAATAATTTCATATATTTTTTTGTTATATAACCTAAAATATATCACAGATTTGATCACAATTCATAATAAAATTTATCGGTAAAAATAATATAATTTGTACCACAGGTTTGATCACATTCATCAATTGAATTTTCTATCATACAAAAGTAATTCAAATGTACACAAACCGAAACACATTTCTATTTGTCAAAAAATAAATAAATTGTCTCACAATTCTATTCACAGTTTTCTGTCAAAAAAAAATAGGTATATTTTATCACAGTTCTGATCACATTCAATAATTTGAATTAAATATAAAAAAAAAAATCAGAACAAGTCAAAATTTGTTGATGAATGGAAAAAAGTAAAATCACCTGTTTACGAGTGTATTGTTTCATCATTAAATAAATGTTAAACAATAAACAGTTTGTAGTAGAATGGATAGTAGTAATATGATGTAGCGTAGTAGTAGTGCTTGACTGTGTGTGTCCAATGCAATGCAGAGAGCAGCAAACACATCAATGAACTGCTGAGACAGAGAAGCGCCAAGCGGTAAAGCAGCAGCAGCAGCAGCAGCAGCACAGTTGTTGCCTATTGCGCTATTCGCTACGGCTAACGGGGCCAAAGGAGCGCGGGCAAAAATCATCCTGCAGCAGGCAGGCAGGAAGGAAGGAGCCCGCTGCCGAAGCCGAAACAGTCCAGGGCGCGCTCTGGAAAAGCTGAGCTGTGCGGATGTATTTGTGTGTGTGTGTGTGCGCCGGGGCCACACCCCCGCTGCCGGTACGCCGCACGCGCACGCGTCGTTAGAGCGCCACGACGCTCGTAGGCGGCCGTCTACTTTACAGCGATGCTGCGACGCTTCAGTCGAGATCTGGACCTCGCCAAGCAATCACCTTTCCCGATACGCAAACACCACCACCACTACACATACCAATTCACCTTCAATCTCATCTCATCTTCAGTACCACCCATTGCTGCCAACTCTCAACACAAACAGACCAACTAAAAATAAACACCGCCAAATACAGCGGCCAACGATCAAGTGCAAAATAACACCATCTATCCTTCTTGTAACTAGCAAGTGGATCTAGATGTACTTTAGTGTACATTTGTGCAATTGTACTGTATAGAGTTAGAGTGCCTGATTTAATTGGAGAATCGATTTACATACAATCGGGACGCCAAAAATAGTGCGACGCAACCAAAATAGATATACACCGGTCGTATACAATTACCGGCCGGGACACATGTGCTTTACGCCACTCTTTCAGTGACCGCGTCATGAAAAACGAAAGTGAGTGAACCCTCTCGATTGTGCTGCGATGTGTCTCCTGACAACCAGTGTGAGTGCGCTAAGGGCCAGGGGGGCCCAATGACCTTTCAAAACGGGACAAATGTCATTTCAGTGTTGCTCTCGGAGTGAATGTGTAACTATTTTACGTAAAGCCAGTACGGCTCTATCACGGGTATATCACTATTAAAAGCGTTGTTGCAATGGGCACCTTTAGCTGGTTGAATCCGGATCAGATTGTCCTATAAATGTTATTTGGTCCCCTTCAACCAGCTGTAGTTGACATTGCGAGCGTCATACAATTTCATCAATGAAAACGACGTATGTGTTCATCAATGGTTCTCTCTAATTCCATCCACCATTTCGCGTCTTTCCAACTCGTCTCTCTTTGGTATAAACATTTATCCTAACCCTTGTAGATTGGATTAACTTCGCTTCAAATGCTTTTGCTATAAATATCTACATAGTTGCTGTACTTGATCTTGCTTTTTGCATGAAATAGCAAAATTGCACGAACATGTTCTAAGCTCTAAAGTAATGTATCTCTAATTTTTGAAAGCTTTATATGCATTTATTTTATTATATTGTTTGCAGAATTCTTTCCTCAATTTATTTATAAATATCCTTAAACTAAATTGTAGTATTAATTTTTTCCTCTTTAAGTTTGAAGTATACACCTATAGCTTATAATATTTTATTTCCTTTAAGTGAATATTTATATAAACTGCAAATATCTTTGAAGTAGCTTCTATTTGCGTCAAATATCAAATTACTTTGTTTGGAAATATACTTAAGTTTTAATAATCGGATATATTAACATGATTTTACTAGTTTAAAAAATACGAAACTTTGTTAATCATCGTAATGTAATTGAAATTTTAAACATGTAATTAATGCAACTCACTATTTGACCTTTTTTTTATTTAAAATACTTTAGTATGAATATTGAAAATGTAAATTCCCCAAATAGCAAATTTAAAAATTTTCTAGTTATACTATGTGTTTTATTTTGAATGACAGATCTGCAAACATCATCTCCGCCTTGGAAATGCTTTCATTTTATTTTTAGTTCTCTCCATTTTCATATTCCGTTCGAAGCATGTGCCAGTATATATGTTGACTGCATTAATATTCATATTGCATAAACTCTATAAAATATAATACAGCTTGTATTCTAATCTAGAATCTTTACACAAGTGTAGAAAATCATATTTCATTACGGTACCATGTTGTTGTTGTAATTACATTATTATAATAAATTTACACAAACGTAATTGTAAATACAGTACCATTACTATTAACACAATTATTTTGTAATTTCGTTTATAAAGCTAACAACTATCTACAACTATATGATTAATTCTAAAAATAGATTGTTATAGCAATGATGAATATTCGTAAATTACTAAAAATATTACAGCAAGCGGCAAAAAAATATTGGCTGTTCGACAGATGCCAAAATGAAATACAGTATGGAAAATATATTTAGCCAATTAAAATATTTTGTTTTGCAAATGCAATCTAGGCCTGACTATATAGCTAACGTTCATTACGGGATTTAATTGCATTTCCCAATCGATAAAATAGATTACAAATACGAACCGAGTACATTTCATATTATCTTGTCAATGAGCGATGAAAATAAACAAAATTTACAATACTATTCAGTCACGGAAATTTTCCGCATAGCGTGCAATTATTTTTGCCATTTTCATCGAGATTTTCATGTTTGTTTGCCATGAAAACTTCCTATCGTACAACTAAAAATATCATGAAGATTTCTTCGATTTGGCAAAAAAGAAGAAATCTAAGCGAAGTTTTGTTTCGGGTATTGATAAATCGCGTTTTGGTGAAACTTTTAAAAGATAATTGCCAACGACAAATGCGAAACAAAAGGAAAAATAAATATTTTAGGAAAAGCGAAACAAGGGTAAGGGCGTTGAGTTCAATAATGAGGCGAATTTGACGTTTCAAGAGGGGAGACAGAGAACTCGAGCTCTATCTGTAGGTTTGTGTCTGTATTTGAAATGTACAGAATGAAATATTTAGAGTCTGAACGGTTTCTCGTTCAGTTTGCCCTCCCGAGTTTCGTAATATTTATTCAGTAAATTCTCATTCAAAATAACCGGTATCGCTAAAAGGAAATTTACGGCATCTTTACAGGAATTTCTCATATAGCAAATTATTTTCATTTTTCTTCATTTAAACTGTTCAATTTACCGACTTTCAAAGTCGTATTTTATTTTGAGCAAAATGCATAACCGGAACCGGTTGAAACATTTTATATAAATTTTTAATCGAATTACGAAAGTATATACAAATATTCGGTCGTTAATAAAATATTATTATTCGAAGGAAATATGTAGCTTTCTAAAATTACTCTTGCTCTTAAGAGACAAAATAAATATAGAAATATTTTTACCATTTAATATTTCACGTGAATAAAATAGTATCACAAATATTTTAAATTTCTTTAATATGAAATAATAAAGGTTTCGTATCTTTATATTAACGGAAATATCTCAAATTAGTTCAGTATAAATTATGTTACTGTACCAATTATACAAATTTCTTATAAAAGTATAACATAACGTACAGGTATGTATTCCACGTAAAGTGAAACAAAAAAGGCATTTATTTAAAATTCTAATCGTCCGGTTGCTTAATCGGTTATTAAATTTACAATTTATAAAACTAAAAACTATTCAGAAGATTAATCAGGAACTAATTTTTCAACTGAAATTTAAATATATTACATCTATTGTTGTGTTCATATAAGAACATATAAAGTAAAAATTTGTCTAATAAAATAATAGTATTAGTTTTATCAAAATTTATAAATACTTATGCATAGAAAATGTCATTTTGACGTTCAGGTTTATCGTATTAATATGTTGAAGTAAATTATCTCCATTAATATGTTAATTATAAATTTTGTGTTACAAAATAACGTTAAACCAGATAAACGAGATTTCATATAAGTTTCAATAAAATTGTTTATTTCTTCAATATGATTCAGATAATCTGTTTCTAATAATTAATGAAATTATAAAAATGTAAATTATTTTCAACAAATATTAATATTAGTTCAAGCCATAAATGATAAATTTCATTAAATCAAAATTATGTATAAGTTATTTAAAATAATCTTTTATATTAAGTTACACTATACAAGTAAGAATGCTAAAATTATTTTTTAGTTTCAATTTAAACTGAGAAAAAAAAATCGGAATATTTTGTATTGATATTTTTACTAAAATTAAATACAACTATAAAAAAATTGATTTTTTCAGAAAAAATCTAGTGCGGAATATTTTTTGCATAAATAAAGTGTTTTATTTTTAATATAATTATAGTAAACTATTTAATTTTTAGGAAAAAATAGTGCAGGTTTCAACAATGCAAGACTAATTTGCAACAAGAACATTCAATCTAGAACAGTTCCACGTAATTAGGTCGTTTTAAAAAGATAATTTCCAAGATGCAACTTTTATTTTATTTTTTATTTTGAAATTGTTTTGAAAACGTAATCCTATGTCATATGACTGTTGCCATGACATATGTTTGCATTTTGTTTCTATTACAGATACTATAGAATTGTATCATGTATAGTAAGTTTATTAGGAGATTATATATTTATTACAGACAAAACGACAAAACCGTCATAGTAATGTGAATAATTTAAGTCGTCATTTTTATAAATTATAATTTTTTATGTCAAACTTATATTATAATCATAAATAGTAGAATAATAAAAAATAAACTATTATAATTTGAACTATTAAACTATTATAAATATTACTTTGTCAATTAATTTGTTATAAATATTAATAAAAAATTCAAATTTGACTACGTTTTAGGTACATTGTTAATCAAGTTTTTTTGTCCATTTATTGAAAAGTTAATTTTTAAAACGGGGAATGATATGTACTTACATAATACATAATACAAATTCTGTTTGATTTAGTGTTAAAAAAAATAACGTTAATTTTGTGTACAAATTACACTTCACAATTGTGTTAAAAAGGTTGGTGTTACGTTTTAATAATCCATACGACAATAATACATATTTTGACATTTTCTGCTAGTGTAATTTTTACACATTTTAGTGTGTCTCAAATGAGGCAAAAGATAGTGTCAAATATTTTTACTATGTAACTAAAAGTATAAAATACAGAAAACCTTTATTCGTATACTTTACAAATACTAATTGAGATACATTCAATTTTATTAACGTTTATAACTGTATAATTAATATTTTTCTGTTATTTATTGATTCTAAAATTTAATTATTGTTTCAATAAAATCAAAGTAAAAAGTGAAAAAAAAACTTATTTGTTTATGGTGCATCCAAAAGGCCAGCGAACCGATAGCCCTCCGGATTTTTGCTTGACATGGCAAATTCACATTACTGCGCTACCAACCTCGTCAGCTGGAAAATTAAATTTCCCTAAAATAAAAAAAGGAACACACTACAAAGCCCGCTCCTAATTTCATACATGATTTATTATGTTGATGAAAATCACTATTAAACTTTTTACATATATGAATGAATGTGTGCATAAATAAAATGTAACACAGATTCATTATATGCATATATAGAGAATGGTCGATTTAAATAATCCATTTTGCCAGCACTCAATATATGTACATTATTAATCATATTGTTGATATACTGACGATAGAAAAATTATATAGATATATTATTCATGTCGCAATTACTAATTTCGAATGAAATAGTAATAATTCAACAGTTATTACAAAATATAATTTGATTTGATTTTTTCGCATTGTAAATAATGGTAGGTAAGTGTCAATTGTGTAAAGTACAATAATTTCAAAATATTATAACAAAATCGTTATCACACAAAATAAAAATATTTTTTTGTTAGTGATATACAATATTTGCAATTTAGGTTAAGTAATAATAATTATATGTCAATATTACAAGCTTTGCATCTCGAGAAATAATACAGCTCGACTGTAATAGTCTTTTCAATTCTGGTTTTTATATTATTGCCTTAATTTATATCAAATTTCTTACTAACAAAGTAAAAAATATAATATAAATTATTGATTCTAATTATTCGCGCAAAACTGGAAATGTCATATAATAAATAATTTTAATTGATAATTTTAAAAGAAAATTTGTTCTTTCTGCATTGTCCATTAGAGTTTTATAAATAATATAAATTAATTAATATTATTAAGTAAGTAAATTGACGGTTAAATCTGTTAGATGAGACAGATTTTAAAAGAGTGATTTTTAAATAAGTGAAAGATATTAATTGTTTTTATTATGTACTAACAACAAAAGAGAAAAATTTATTATTGACTTAAATGAAAAAAAAAATTAAAAACAAGACAAATAATGGGACGTTCTAAAATTAGTAGTGAAATACATATTTTTCAAGATTTAGTTCTTTAATAATTATTATAATTTGTAAATAAAAATGTAGAAATGATTGAATATGTGTGTATTATTGAAACAAAATTATTATTATTTTAATTAAAAATCTTGTTTTATAAAACATACAACAAATATTTAAAAAAATCATATGCAACATATAATGTAACCCTAAAGGTTAAAAATAAATATTTTTCATGAAATGTGTATATTCGTATACAAAAAAAATGCTTTATTTTAATTATTGATTATTGGTAACAGAATTATAATATGTGATTTTCCTATAATGAAGTTAATTAACAAAAATTCTTTACTGTTTTTTATATTCGCATTTCAAATTCGTTAAGAGAAATAATGTCAATGACGATAGATAATCAAATTTCAATTATCACACTCTAGATACGTCTCCATCTTTAATTAAAATCTGTTAATTTGATTTAAATTTATTGAAATCTAAAAATATATCTAATGTAATAGATTTTACGAATTACACAAATAAAACATTGAATACAACATCAAATTATAATTATATATATTTTATCAACTATTAATATTAATTTATCAATTTATTAATTAAAAATTATAAACAAAATTAAAGTACAATGTAAATAGTTATTTAAATAGGTATCAAGTATTGAAATTACGAGCGTGGATAATGACCAACCACAGCAGAGTGAAGTGCACTTTTTGTACGAGATGTATACATTTTTTAAAAATATGTATTGTGTTAAAATATCTTACTTTCTAGAAGAAAAATTTAAAATTATTTTTTAGTAGTATGTAATATAAAATTTATTTACAATATACTTCGATCATCTTTCACATATACTTTTACAATATTTTTTTTTTATTAATTAAAGAAAAATAATTAATAGTTTATATTTATGTGATATTCCCTAAACCGTAATCGACATAAATCGAAATTTGTGTTATGGAAGGTAGAAATTTTGAACGTTCTAGAAAAATTTAATATATACATACAACTTAATTGCGTTATACGTTGTTGAGTCTATTTAATAAACCAAAATTTTTATAGTTTATGTTCTGTATTATTTTTAATAAATTGAAAATTGTATATTAAAAAAAAGATTTTGCAGTACTATGAACCTTATAGAATAATACAGAAAACTAGTATTAGTTAAGTTCTGGTATACGTAAAAGTTGAATATATTAGAATAAAATTATCCTATACTATTAAACCAAAAATTCTTGTATCTATATTTATTGTGCGTGAAAACTTCCCTGCGGATCTTGACGAAATGGGGGAATCTAGCGTTTTAGAGTACGCAAAAGCGATTTAGTTAGGACTTTAAAGAAACTCATTTATAATATGAAAACTTACTTTAAAATTCGTTTTTGATACAATGAATATATTGATAAAGTGATTTTACATAGTTGACATGACAATATTGACAAAATATTCTTTCTCTATTATTAAACAAACAATTCTTAACTATTTCAGAGGTTAAACTATTTTTTTACGAGCAAAACTTAGTTTTCCTGATATTTTACATAATACAGCTAAAAATCATCGATAAAAATGGTTTATTCAAATACGAAAACCTCGTTTAAAATGGCAGTACATACTTAAGTTTATTGAAAATAAACTACACGTATACATTACGTTTTCTTTATGTATATTACACGACTAGTTGCAGTATAAATAATATAAACAAAAGTCCATTGTATCGATAGTAATCTGAAAAAATAAGCGATTAATTTGAAAATTTGAGCATGAAGGTATAGTAAAAGGGTGTAGAAGAAAATCACACCCATCAAGTCATTAGAGTCATTTTTCGGAACTACATTAATCAAAAAGTAGATTTAGTTCACGATAGCTAAAAAACACAGAGAGAGCACCCACCCACTCCAATTGGAGTAAGCGAACGAGATACCACCACACTACTACACCTAGATGGGGAAAAGCTCTATAAAGCTACGAAGCGGTCAGACAGTCAACCCGCTCCGCTCCAGTAGAAGGGGTTTGGAGTTGGGTGGTAAAGGCAAAGTGCCTTTTGAACCGGTAACGGTACAGAAACGTGTAAATTACAGTTGGCTGTTCTAGGGCGGGGTTTTAACTTAAATTATTTCACCACGAAACAGACCAGTAATTGGTGCACAACATGAGCCACTGTTCCACTGTTTCGTTCCTTAAGTTGGCAATACTGCGTGCTACCTTCAGCTGGCCAGACACCTCACCACCCCTTCGGCATCGAGGGGTTGTATAATGACGTCATATCCGCAATCAATATACACCCTTGAATTCATTGAAAAACACACCACAGCGACTTGCACGACGACGGCTGGTGAAAAGCGAATGGAAAAAGGAAAATATGCTAAATAAAATCTAAATATGAAAATTGCCCCAGTTTTCTTTCTCGTTTTTAAATCAATGATTGCTAACACATTTTCCCGTTTATAACTTAGATTACACAGCGTGTTCCAAAATTGATTCAACAAGAGATGTGCAAACTTTTAACACGCGGCCGGCGCTTGTTTGATTTCGAAATTATTTCTATTCTATTTTTAATTTTTTGTACATTTAATATTCACTATTGAACTCAGATAGAAATGTATTTCATATTTCATATTTGTACACTGATTTTATAATATAAGTGTATAGATAATTAAAAGATAATTTTGTTAAGTATAAGTTATTTACTTCCATGTAATTACTTTATTCAAGTTTATATTTTATAGAAAATATGAAAAACTTAAAACACAAATTTTATCATTCTATTTTAAGAATAAATTGCGTACTATTAAACAAATGATTCTTGTACATTTGTTTTTGGGTCTAAGAATTCAGATGTGAGGTTATAAAATCTTATAGATAAGCTTTGAAATTTTTTTATATGAAAATTAGTTATATCTAAGTGCATTGTTTATATTTTATAAATTATTTGAAGTAATTAAAAAATGTTGTTTTAAAAGTTGATGATCATTTGGTTAAAAGAATACATGTGAGTGATATTGAAAGTATAAGTTTTGCGTGAGCAAATATTCTCAAGAATAAAAACCATGTATGAGAAACGTTATAAATGCGGATGAAACAAAAGTTGTTCGTCTAGATAGGAATGTTTGGCGAAAGATAATTTCTGCATAATGGAAAAAGTTTGTGTACGGGTACATGACGTGATTGTGTATGTATATTTGTTTGTATTAATGTTATTAAGTAATAAATAAAAGCTTATAGCTATTAGACGAGTGAAATTACAAATAAAGTTCAAAAAATGACAGATGTAAATTAATTTTATTATTTATAGTATGAGCGACAAAAAAAATTATTGTCATAGGTAAAGAAAATTAATTTCTCGAACAAGACATAAGATAAAACTAGAGATTAAAAGTTTTTTTAATATAACTAAATAATTATCTGTAAATCAAATATATATTTACTGAAACTGATTATACATTTTCCATCCCTTTTCATCTGTGAGAACATATCTCTGTTAAAAATGTGGTCGAAAAAAATGCGTCGAATAGAAATCGTCGAGCACAATAAAATAATTTACTGTTGATTGTATTACAAATTGAAAAAGATATATTTAAATTTTAAATTGCTCCATTTACATTTTCAGTGTAACGGAAGATATTTAAAGAAATTTATTCCACCACACAATTTGACTACAATACAAATTTCACTTTATTTTTTTTCTTTCCTGAAACCTTTTTGATTCCTCTCTCTCTCTCACACACACACATACACACATTTGTTCTCTGTCTGTCTCGTAAATAATTTAACAAAACTATTTAAATTTTATCATGTTAAATTAATAGTCGGTTTTAGTATATCACAATAATCCAGTCGGTAATTACAGCATATCACGGTCATTAATATTTTATTCAAAAGCTTCAACTTTGCAATATAATCATTCATTTTAATAACAACTTTCTCTCTATTATATAAAGCGTAGCAAATAAAAAAATCTTTCTACTTTAAGAGGTGAGACATCAAACTAAATAATATCTCATACAAATAAATGCCCTAAAGTGCACCTATAGCAAGTTATTACAGGTCAAATTAGTAATTTTTAAATAAAGCAACAAAAGTATATATTTACATAATAAAGGCTCTTGTGTAATAAATAGAAACGTCAAATTTTAATTAAAATAAAACAGAACCTAACCCTAAAGCTGTTTTTATTTAAAAAAGTGATTTTTAGGAAAACTAATTTATTATTTTCATATATTTTAGCTGTCTCTACAAACCTATTGTGAAAAGATCAGTCAATCCTAAAAATAAAAATAAAAATCATGATCTTCTTGTATATGAGATAATGTAAATTATTGTTATTGTTACCTTGGGTAGGGATGGAGTTAGATACATTCCTAATTAAACCAATCAGCATCAAACAGGGTATCATGTGGCGATCAAGTAAAAATTCGTTGATCTCTTCTCAGCGAATGCAGTTTAGTGAAATGAAGTTTCGTTAAACGGCACGGAAAGGACGATTTGTATTCTGATTGGTTGCATTTCTGACGTTGGCTGGTTTAACCGGCAACGACAAAAATTTCAACCAATCAGAACACAAAGTGTCCTTTCCATGCCATTCCATGTAAACTTACAATTAGCTTTAAAATCAAAGCGCAATTTTTCTATTTTTAATGGAAATGGTCTTTTTAAATTTAAACAATTTAATTTAAAAATAAATTGTACTCCACATTTTATTATATTCATATTTAATTTAAATATAGTTTCATTTTATAATTCCTACAACATATTTAATTTAGTACTAATAATGTTTACTATATTAAATCTTCAATTATTTTCCATAGATAATGACAACATTACAACTAATTTCTATTATTATTTCCAATTTTTGGTTGTTTAAAAATATGTACTTTTTTAAAAAAAAATTCATCAATGTTAACAGTAGATTGATAAAAGAAGCAATAGAAATTTATAAATAAAAAGATAAGATCAATCAATGCAAATGCAATGATTTAAATAATATTTGGCTTCCTTGAATTAATAAGTTATAAATTTTATAATCTAGTAAATTATTTTGTTACCTACTGTTTATTTATTATACATGTCATTTGTATAATTTTTCCAGTACATCAAAACGTCGATTTTTAATATTAATTATTATTAAATATTATACAGAATTTAATCCTAGAGTCTTTTTTTAATTTAATGAGTTCTGAAAGATTTTTTTACTATGTATAAGTACATAATTCATTTAACAAAGTAAAGAATCTTTCAGAACTCATTATATAAAATAAAAAAGCTTTAGGTTTATGTAAAAGCAGTTATTTAAATAAAATTTGGATTCCTTTAATTAATAATTACAAATTTTGTAGTTTGTTACCTAGTAACTTGTTTCTATGTTTGTATATTTTTTCCTGATGATAATATACGTGTAGTATATCGAAAAGTCGAATTTTAATTAAAAATTATACAGAACTTAATCCTAAATTTTATTTTATATAATTTATTTTTGCATAGCTTTTATAATTTCCAATAATATATACAACATAAAACAAAACTACTAAAACGTAATTTAATATGATAAAAAATATAATAAAATTTAGATAAATTTGATGCTTGTTACAATTTTAATAAAATTAATTTGGCTTTTTATTTAAAATTCGCTAGTAATAAAAAAATAAAATATTAACAAGAGTTGACATCTTTGCAAATTTTGTATTAATTGAATAAATAGGGAAAATATCGATAAAAACATGTGATTCGATAGTATATCTTTTAATACTTTCTTTATAAAAGATTAGAAAATGATCTACTGTGGCGAAATTTAAATAAAAATAATATTATAAAATTAATATTATAATATTATTTTTATTTAATACTTTCTTTAATTTAGACTTACCGTAAGTTTAGCGGAGGCTTGCAAAAACTTCCTAATATATATTTTTTTAATTTATACAAGTTCTACACTTTTATATAAATTTTTGGTACATCTAATATATGTAAAATTTTACTTAAAATACAAATACAGCACAAACTTCTATTTTTCGTTAAATATTGTATAAATATCGATTTGGACATTACACCCCCTAAAAAACATCACAATATTTAGAAATCCATTTATTTTCTAATTCTTTCATTTTCATTCAAAAAGAAATTTCCATATAGGTAGAAAACAACAGTTCCGCTGAAACCAATCGTATCAACAAAACAAAAATATTTAATTATACAAAGAGAAATATTATACGTCGATTTTTCATCCGTCTACCCACATACACCTCGAGCATCTACCCACACCGTACCCGTGTTATAAAGAGCTACCGTAGTGCGCGCACAATCAACCTCTTCAATAATAATCAAGCTTCATCATCGATGTCACGCATCTGCCGTCGTACTACTAGTGTCTTAAGTAACGAGACAAGGCGAAGCGGGAAAGCGGTAACGCGTCACCTTTGTCTCGAGATGTTCTCAGGCTGACACATCAATGTAGCCTGAGGTGTCGAGGGGGGATGTGTGATAGCGTGTCAGTTGCCAGGCGAGACGTATATCATTCAGTCATCCGTGGATAAAGACAAGAGAAGGAAGATTTGTGATGGCTAACTAGTTTAGGGACTTTAAGAATTAAGGTCTGCAGAATCTAGAATGTAAGACGTGATTACACAGCTGAGGAACAAGGAATACATTTCTTAGGCGGAATGCGGTTGCTGTATTTCATAGTGACAATAATTTTGGACAAATAAATGGAAAATCTAAATTGCTTTTCAAACTATTAATATTAAGCAAAATGTTATTAAAAATAATGTATGTTTACAGTTTATGCTGGGTTTTATATGTTACATTTTCTATAGAAAAATCTATAATAAATTCAATACAAAAATTACACATACGCTCTAAAAAAAAATATGTAATTTTACCTACAAACCATGAGACACTATGATGTCCAGTATTTCTAGGTGTAATTACGCAACTGCTGTAATTTTACATAATTGTTATTTTTTTATTTGGGTGCAAGTTTTTGGAGTACTTCAATATTTATTTATAATCGACGTTCCGACAAACTCAACGTCCGTCTTCATCAAGAAAAATGAAACAAATAACATTTTTTTTACGATGTTGATTTCAATGTTTTCAAAGTTTATTTAAAAAAATCATTACAAGTTGCATCATAATATACAATATTTCTCACAAATAAAAAAAGGTATTTATTTTCGATATAAATAAGTAAAGAAGTAATCCTAATTGATGTTTACAGTGAAAATAAATCCTAGTTTCGTATTCATAAAAACAGTTGTTTACTTCCAATAATTCAAATCTCATAAATATTTTATGAATATAAAAAAAAGGGAAGAAAAGAAACGAAGAAAGAGGCTGATAAAGAAGAGGAGGAAAAATCCCTCGAGTAATCTGTTTAATAAAAAAATAAAACAAAATTTATCTTTTCCATTTCATAAATTCCACAGTAAACATATTAAAGCTAAAAACCAATAGCCGTCAGATAAAAACGAACTCTCCAAGTCCACTGTGCCAAACGAAAAACACACTTTGATATTCATAAAAAACAAAAACCGACTAAAACTTCCGTTCTTCGTGACCAGTTCCGTTTCGCCCAACATACACACACAAACACGCCAAGAAGAAGAACCCTTTCGCAGTTTTGATTCGTGGGCCGGCGGCGGCGTACAGGTCACTGACCTGTCAAATCGTTCAAAAGAAACCAGTGCCCAACCCTCTACACAATGTTACTATGTTACTATGGTCCGTGTTTTGGGACAGAATGGCATTTCGCTGCCCGCCCCCGACTTACAACTGTTTTCTCACGAATTCAAACAAATCACGATCGGTCACACACACACACGAATACATATACGAATAAATTTTAAATATTTTTTGCCTTAAATTTGACCATTTTTTTACTGATTTGGTCTTGATAAATTTAGAACAATGATTTTGTAAGAACTTTTGCTTCTAAAATCATATAACGGTTAATATTAAATAAACATACATACATACACAATCACGCCATATACCCAAAACGGTGTGACCCAAAATTCTTTCCACTATCCCAAAAACAATTTCTTCCAAATATCCCTATTTAGACAAGCAACTTTAGCTTCATCCACATTCATAATTCCTCTCATATATGCTCTTCCATTCCTATCGTTTGGAAACTTTCGCTCACACAAAACACTTTCAATAACACCACTCCAACTACTCATCGGACGTCCACGGAAATGTATAGCTTTAAAATCGTTCATATAAATAAACAGACATTTCCAATGTACATTATAATATTACTGGTATTTTAAATAATAGAATATGGTTCAACGAGCTTGCTATGATTTACGACTCGATCAGTAGGCGAGTGCCATAAATCATTAGATCGAGTTATAATCATAACAAACGAATAGAACACTATGGCTCGTATTCTAACCTCGTGAAAACGTGCTTTTATCATTCATTTCAAAATAACTTTTTGCTTCTGCTTTTGATTAAATATAAATAATTTTACTAGTTTTGATAATTTTTATTATATTTGATATTATAAAATTTAAATAAACTATTATAAAATGCTTAATAAATAATTTTAAGTAAACCTCAAAAGTACTTTTAGCAAAAATCACTTTTATAAGTGAGGTAAGAATACGGGCCTCTATTTTTCCTAGAATAAAAAAAATACTTTTTACTGTGAAATGACATTTTAAAATAATTATAATTTGACAATTGCACGACATTCTATCAACAAATGGTATCCTAGCAACAGCACAAATTTATGAGTTAACTTGTAATTTACCATAATATGCAAATTTTGCTCGCAAAATTTTATGTTGAATTTGAAAACTTTGATTTTTATCTGTCAACTTTGGCACAGGGTATTTTATGTTTAAAATTTAGTTCGTTATAATTCTGCCCAATCAACTATTAAAATAAGATTTTTAGATTTTTAATCCAATTATCATTATTCCTTCTCCTGATACGTACGCAGATCGCAGCGTCAACTACTTCAGTCTTAACGTGAATGAAATATAATTCCGAATTTAGGTGAAGTAAACCTTATATTATAATGTTCGAAACTAATTAAGCACGCAGTAATTGAACACAGTTCGATAATAATAAAATAAATAAAATAAAAGCTAGGTCAGTCAAGACTGTGCTTCTACATAACCAATTATAAATATGAATATAATCTTCACAAAATAACTGAGAAAAACTAGTATATTATTAAAATAAAAACTGTTTTAGAATTAGATTTTGTTTAATTATTTTATAAAAACGACGTTTCGACAAGACTGAATGCTTGTTTTCATCAAGTTAATTTTTTTTATCAATAACATTAAAGTAAATAAGAGTAGGTAGCAACTGATTACTAGGTAACATATAAGTAACTAGATCATAAGAACTACAGATTTCTATTTAATGAAAACCAAATTTTATTTAACTCAGTGCCTTCACAATGATTTATGTTATTTCTTTCTTTATAAATCGCTATTGCTTCTCTTATTAATCTGCTGCTAATATTGATTGGTCTAGCAATTATTACCGTATCTTCAAATTTTACATCATGAAGATATTCTACTCTAAATCATATTCAGCAATAGGAGATTTATGTGAATGATTTAGATGAATTGAGCTTTTGTATATTATGTGACGAGGAAAAGAAAGCGATCTATATTGTGTTGAGTCCAGATACTTACGGCCGAAGCAGAACCGAAGTCAAGTAAGCGTTCGAAACAAAACTAAACTAAAAATAAATAAAAATACATTCCAAGTAACCCTAACCTTACTAATAGTATATTTGTTATTTGATTTGTGAAAATTAATTAATATGCAATTTTTGACAAATCTGGCGGTAAGCATTACATTCCTTGCACTTCTTCACACATTTTCAATAATCAAATTCAAATTCAAGCGAAAATAAAACATAATTTTCAATATAACCACTGGATCTATCAGATTAAATACATTTGCTACCACCACTGGTGTATATGGTAAGTAACTACTCTATATAATGTTCACATTATTGTACTAGTAACATAATAACCTTCTTCTACATAAGCAACATAGTAATATTAATATTTTGATACGCTTAAAGAAAAATGTTATTTATATAAGAAATTAAAATTATTACACCAAATTTTCCCAAATTACTATTTATACTTTAATTTTATTCAAAAGTTTTCCATTAGAATATTTTTGCGTCTAATATAATGACATGTATTTATAAATTATTATAAAAGCAATAATAAAATTATTTATAATCAAAGTATGATAAAATTTTATTT
Source organism: Clivina fossor (assembly GCA_963966155.1). Taxonomy (NCBI): domain Eukaryota; kingdom Metazoa; phylum Arthropoda; class Insecta; order Coleoptera; family Carabidae; genus Clivina; species Clivina fossor. The sequence continues at coordinate 25,136,819 of OZ014551.1, read as the reverse complement.
CATTAAAATACGTATATCAAATTTTAACTTCAATTATTTTACATTATACTGAATATCTTTCTGTAGGATAATTTGATTTTATTTCGCAGCAAATATATATATATATATATATATATATATATATATATATATATATATATATATATTGTGTATAAGTTATTTTATAACAAGATACATAACAAAACAATTTTGACTTGTGCATATATAGCTGACCAGACCAACAACAGTAATAGAATATAATAGTTGTTTGTGTATCGGTGTATGCGTGATGGCGAGCTTTTCCCTGTAATTGCAAACCGTTGACTGCTGCCGCTGCCGCTGCCGTCTACCCGCGCGCTACGTGTTGAGCTTACCAGCAGCTCCAAACGGAAAAAGCTGTGTGCTTGGGTAAACACACAGAAAACCGGCCAGGCCAGTCAGTAATAAATTATTAACATTTGCTGAATGCTATAAGCTCAACGCCCGTATCAGAATTTCAGATCTCCCGAGTTTCAAGCGTATATAGCTATATAGCGACTACTATAAAAAGCTTCGCCTTGATAATTACACTTTTGTGATTCTGATTTAATTAAATTAAGCTCTGAGCGCCTCTAGCTCTTATGCGGAGAGCAAACGGTGGCCGAATGGTGTGGTGTAGCGTGGCATAGCATAGCGTTGGGCTTTGCTGTTTGTTGCGTAAAACGTCAGAGATTCTTAGATTTATTTACCTTACAAACACAATTTATGAATGATATAACAAGTGTTAGATTATTTTTAGAATTTAATTGTAAAAGGAAACATATTTTCACTCGTTTCCTGATTAAAAAAATATGTTTCTTGTAATACAAATTGATGTATTATATTAAATTAAAAAACTTTAGGTTAATATTAATTAAAATTCGACATTTCGATTCATTACACATAGAAAAACAAAAACAAATAACAAATAAACAAATATAGAAACAATTAACTAGAGTACATAGAAAGGTTTGTTTAATCGTCATTATTATTTATATTCCTGATGATAATTCACGTGTAGTGAATTGAAACGTCAAATTATAATTAAAATAATACAGAACTTAACCTAAAGTTTTTATATTTAATATAAAACATTAATTTGTATTACAAGAAACATATTTTAAACATATTTTAATTAAAATATTACACAACTTAATGCCATTTAATTTAATATAATGAGTTCTGAAATTTTTTTACTGATGTTTTGTACATTAATATAATTATATGTTTTAAATTGTCGTAAACTACTGTTTTAATTTGATAATTTGTATTATAAAAACTAGTTTTTATCTGTTTTTATCTCAAATTTTATTCAGATTTTTAAAATAATTATAGTCGGGTGAAAAGTTTAATTTTTAATTTGCTTAGAAAGTCACAATACACTTGAAAATTTTGGTACGATTCAATGTTCAATAGATCGAACAAAAAGATTAATTTTTGATTTGTCGAGATGGTCAATATACCTGAAGAGTTTTAGAACAAATATTTTGTCGCTAACTTACATATTTTATAGTTATTTATAATACTTGTTTTGTGTACTGTAAAAAAGTTGCCATTTTATATAAAAACCATAGTAAAAAGTTACATATTATTTCAGCAAAACCATGGTTTACATAAATTTTCTGTAAAAATGTATATTTTTTTTTTACCGAAAAAGTAAATAAACTTGAATAAAATATAAATATTTTATATATATATATATATATATATATATATATATAAGTTAAAATTTCCCTGTGACGTCTGTAAATTAACATATTAAACTGGTGTAAATCAGTTGCCTCAAGTTTTCATGTAAAATTACCGAATTCTTTTTATAGTATATTTTATTATTCTGTTGTTAAGAATTCTAATTCTGTAGCGAATTATTTTTATTGTGTCGGACTGAAATATAGCACCTGTAAAAGTCAACAATATCAATTTTAAAGAAAAAATATAAAAACTGTTCAAAATTTTGTTCCAAAAAAAAATAGATAACCTTTCCGCATACTAAAATAAATTCTAATCCACCATCTGGGGCATCTTCTTAATTCAAAAACACTCTGGGATTACTGCCTTGCCTCTTCGCCACGTTCATATACTCGGGCGGCATCAGCGCTATTGCAGTGTATCGATAGTGAATCCGCGGTTAGCGAACAGTGGCATCGATATATTAGCTACGGACCGCAACATTTAACAAACTTCGCACATTACACCACACGTTTCAATGTTTCAGGGGCGCTTGCCAGGGCTGGCTAGCTTTCTCTCTCACGACTGCGGTCGTTCCTGTATCGAAACAGGTCGATCTAGCTTTGTTTAGCTTACAAGTAATGGCGATTGGGAAGGAGGACCGTAAACTGTAATCGAGACTAGATCCTGCTGTTTAGAATGGCTATTGAGCTAATCAAATTAGAAGTACATGAACTCATTTGGAGATGTATAATTTATTGGGAAATAGTATAGTTTCGATAAGATGGAAATAGAAAACGTTTATTGTTTTATTATAAAAATATGTTTGATGACTAACTAACTTACAGGGTGTCTGGCGAGTTTTCTAAACAAAATTCCCGTACATTTTCCGTACATTTTAAATAAAATTCCTTACACTAATTTAAAGGAATAACCAGCTTTTTTACTCTAGAACGCCTAATGGTACATTTTTATGCCACATAAAATTACTTGACATAATAATATTTGTAATCTTGTGTATTAATTAACTTTTATTTTGTATAAATATCCTAGAAAATGCTTTTTATCATTGCGCATTTTACAGTTAAAGTGAATGCTTTGAATGTAAAGAAACACTTCAAAATCCAAATTTGCCTGCTCTAAACATGAAGGAACAAGTTCTCCCTGTTCGATATGATTCCGGAACTACGTTACTATATTCACACCGTGCTGACTTTGTTAGGTTCGTACCGATATTATGTCGGTTAAACTAATTCTATATGAATGTACTTAAATACATACTTAAATCGAAGAATCCGAAAATCTAATGGAATAAAAATTAGTTGATTTTTTTCAATTTGATTATAATTTCCCGAACCAAAAATATTTCCTGTACATTGTTAAATTCCCGTACAATTTCCGTTTTTTCCGCCCAATAGACACCCTGACTTATGAAGATCAAAGTTTGTGACCGAAGTCGTAAGAACCGTAAATCAGTGTCTAAAAGAATGATCACAGAAAAAGTACTTCGCACTTGCGATCAAGGCCTTTCTAGGGTACCAAATATGATGATATTATAAACGTATTATTCAACAGAAGTTAAAAAAAAAACAATTAAATTTGTAATGCAATAATAAAATGTTTCGAAAATGCAAAATTCCACTACCTATTTTATTCATTCGTTAACATTTAGAATTAGACATTTAATTATAATGAAACAAGTAGATTCCAAGTTATATATCACGTTTATGTACTTGGAATAACCCCTTAAAGTTAAATGAGTCTAGGAAACACCAGTAATACTCTAGTGTATTGTAACAATATTACAAGTTGCGCTTCAATGACTCAAATCTTCATCACGGGTTACGTACGTACAATGTACAGATGCATGTGCTACAGAATTTACATTTTAAATCTAATTTATTATTATTATTATTCTTATTCGAAACATTAATATAATTCTACTTAAAAGTGATGCCGGTGTTCTTATTAGTTTTAACAAAAATGTACGCAAAGATGTTGGGTTCATGGAGTTGATATGGAACACTAACAAGAAGATTCAACAATATACAGATAGATAGATACAATATATAGATTGTTTTTATCTACTTATGAGGCATTTATTATTAAAATGATTTTTTGGCATGGTTTTTATATAACAGTGATAATTTGTATTTTTAAAATTACTGATCAAGAATAGAAGAGCATGTATGAGAGGAATTATGAATGTGGATGAAGAGAAAGTTGCTTGTTTGGATAGGAATGTTTGGAAAAGGCTGATTTCGGGATAATAGAAAGGGTTTGTGCTACACCCTTTTGGATATATGGCGTGATTGTGTATGTATGTATTTACTGATCAAATAATGTATATTTGCGTTATATGTAAAATCAACTAAAATATTCTGCTAGCCCTAAAAAAAAACAATAGTGATTGCCGAAACGTTGGCAAATAGTTAATAAAAATATATAAAAGACTGAGTTCCGTCAATTGCTAATTCAATTTTTAATATACAAAACGATTTTGATAGCATTAATTTTAACAATACATTTTAGATTATATAGATATTTGTTTAAATAAAAATTGCTAAATAAAAAAACTTAAAAAAATTAAAAATCAACGTTTAGATATACCCTATGCATATCATCATCAGGAAAAATTATACACATATAATAAATAAACAGAACTTACATACAAGTTAATTTATAAATTATTAATTCGCAACATTCAGGAAACACAAAGTTAAACTGAATAATACAAAATTAAAATATAAAAAAGAATAACAAACAATTTGAATAGAAAAAATAGTAAAAAAAACTTTCAGAACTCATTATTTTAAAATAAGAATGGAAAAGGATTAAGTTTTGTATATATTTTATTGAAATATTTACAGAACTTAATCCTAAAGCTTTTTTATTTTAATTTTCAATAGAAAAATTTCTGAAACAACATACGTGCATTTGAATACAGTAAGATGGATTAAATTTTCATACACTGGTATAGGTATAATCGCATTAGGTATATATTTTATTATTTCTTATTGTCTTTTACAATATTTAGTTTAGAAAATATTTTATTCTAATACAAGGTTTTATGATTATGCATGTTAAAATATGTATTTACTAAAGATATTTTCAAGATCGGATTAAAATCAAAAGACCAAACAGGAATTGTTCGAAATAATATGCATAATTTTTTCAAAATAAATAAACTTATAGATGTTTGCGCATTATTTATTATTAAATAAATTAAACAAATAAAAATTAAATATTGTTTAATTTGGTAAAAATATTCAATGTCCTATAAAAATATTAATAATAATAATTAGATTATATTATAAATATTTTTTTCGTACAAATATCCATGAATACACTCGTTAATTTTAAATGTAAGAATAAAAAATTTGAAGTAAGTTTTTTAAATTTTTAATTGATTTCTAGCCACTAGTTTCGGTTATTTTATTAAAAATAAATAATTTACGTAATATAGAAAAAAATAAACATTTAAACATGGGAAAAATATATAAATAAAAATATAATAAAATATATACATAGTAGGTTAGCTATACAAATACGAGTATTATTGTACATGTGGTGTATTTCTAGGTTATAATTTGAAGACATAAAAATTAAATTGTTATTGTGTATTTTATGAAAAGATTTGTTAATTAAAATATATTTGACTAGATTTCATAAATATTTATTTTTCTGTATTAATTCTATGGCTATGGATATTTTTGATGTAATTTTTCGATAATTCATATCTAATTTCTACCGTTACACAGTATGCAAAATTAATGTAATTTTTTAATTTACATGCAAAATTTTATGCTCAAAAACTTATATATATATATATATATATATAATTTGTAGCGTTTTAGCCTAAAATAATTTCGTAAAGTTGTAGTCACTACACTGTATTTTAATAAACATATTTTAATGATAACATCCAAAGTGATATTATCTGATATATAAACCTAATTTATTACAAATTATATTAGAGTGAATGTGATATGATAATTGGTATAGAGAAATCACCAATAACAACTCATATACCCCCTCCCTCTAACCTCACTTGTGTTAATACAATTGAGCATCTCAATTTCGAATTCGGAAATTCGCCGATTATAAACAATAAATTAACAAACGGGCTGATAACGGAGTGTGGCACAGGCACAATATAACAGATAGCCAGCCCAGTACAGCAAACCCGTTAACTAGACTCGCAGATACTACAGTTAGCCATGGAAACCAGAGCACGTATTTATAATAATGCGCGCGCGAAGGAGACACAACTGAATAACCGAATAACAAAGGTAATCCATTTAAGTATAGAGAGACAGAGATGAAAAGAAAGGGAAAGAGAGAGAGAGAGAAATTCAAAATCTCGCGCCACACACATATACATATATATATATATATATATATATATATATATATATATATATATATGAAAGCGGAAGCGGTACACAATTCTACAGGATGTTTAAAATTTGAAAGATTTTACAATAGAAATACCAAATTCATCAAAATGATTGCTCTTACCTTTCTAATTTCAATACGTGTTTAAAGTTAAAAAATTTAAGTATAATTTTTAATAATAATTAAATAAAAATAATCATGATTTTATTCTGCTATCTACTCTGGTTCACGAGATTTACTACTTCGGGTCAAATGTACATCAGCCTGTAGCTCATAACCCGGTAAATCAAAATGAACAAGCTGAAAGTTTCCGATATTTTGATACTTTATTGATTGACATTGATAATACGCCCTTCGAACCTATTTTCAAGTATTTTTCATTATTCTTACGTTATGAGTGAATTTTATAAGTACTTCCTAAAATGTTTTCGTTTCACACTTAACAAGAAAAAAAAACTTGTTGAATTTGTCTAATATTTTTGCATTGTCTAAGTAAATTATTAAATTTGAGTAATTATTTTAAATGTGTGGATGTTTCTAATCTCGTAAAAACACATAAATATAAGATTTTTACAAAAATATAAATAATAATGAAAAATAATAACTGAAATATTTTACATCATAACTAATTTACAAAGAAGTTACCTGAACAAAACACCATTAAAAGTCGGAGACTAGTTACAATTTATTAATGTTATAATTATAATTGAAGCTTAAATAATAAACATTTTAAATAAAATGATCAAATATAGTCATTCAACAAAAATTAAAATCAGTATTTTTCAATGTAAATCGGAACTGTATGCTTAATATAATATTATAATAAATAACATAAAATATTTATATATGTTAATAATTAGTAAATTAATAATTATTAAATCAATAATATTCAAATCGCAATTATAATGTAACATCTTATAAAAAAAATAAAAAATATTGGAATATCAAAATATGAAGAAAAACAAAAATAATTTATTCGATTGTTTTTTGGTATTTTTCAATCATTTTGGTATAAAACAATATTTTTATTCATATTTTTAAGAATATTAATATAACCTCAACCAAATTTATAAACGTGAAAATGATAATTTCTGAATATACTGACGTGTGATACATTTTTAAGCTATCTTACTGCCATGTCTTTCTATATTATATCAATTTCTATATCCGTATCTATTTCGTTAGTCAACTTAGTCTTTCGTGTAAATTTGGAGGTTAAACAAGGAATAAAACGGCATAATATGATACAAAAAAAAAAACAACGAAATTTTAGTAATTTCAACAATTTTTTTTTGTGGTTGCTCAGTTTATTTAAAAATAAAAACTACAAATCTCTAATTTTTAACTTTAGTATAATAAATCAAATTTATTGAATGACCCCCATTCATGTTTAAGAGCGTTTACATATGAAACATTCTGTATATGTATGGAAGAGGCATACACAATTCTATAACGACAGTACCTACTATCTATTGTGGGTGATCTTGGCAAGGATGTGACAGGATTGGGTTTTTGGATATACGTGGTAGGGAAATGGAGAGACGAGAGGAACAACAACAAGGATTGTTAAAGGCTATGCATATAGAGGAATCCTGGGAATACCAGGATAGGTAGTATTATAATAGGGTTTGGGGTCCCGTTGCGATCAGATCAACATGCCATGCTTTTGAAATACAACGAGGTGTGTGGTTTGCCTAACACCTAGTTGCTTCTCTCCTGCGCGCTTTTCCAACTAGATCGAGATATTTTCCTTTATTTCTTTCCTTAGGAAAATTGCAATTTTGAATATTTGTGTTTTAAACTTCTGTTCACAATCAAACCTCTAGAATGTTATCTATTTTATGAACTCAATCTTTGATTAGGATATACTAAATATTAAATAACAAATGTTGAAAACAAAATGACAAATTTGCTCTACGTTTCAACCTTCTAGAGATCTTCTTCAGAAGTTTAAAAATATCAGTATCTTAGTACTCAAAACGATTATTTTCTGAAATGCTACTTACAATTTATTAGTATTATAATAATTTACAGAATATGTACATTATAAGAAACCAAAATTATATGTTATAAGAGCAATTAAGATTAAACACTTAACTTTTGGTATTGTTACTAATAATAATAAAATTATTAATAATGTAGTACACTGTAAAAAAAGTTCAGCAATTTTACATAAAAACCTGGGGCAATACCTGTTTACAGACAAAATGTATGTAATAATATTTACAGATATTTTAGGCAAATATTTACATTATACATTCAGTATTTATATTTATATTTATTTTATTTAAATATTTTAGTATTTTTAGAAATTATTTATATATAAATGCTGAAATAAATAATATTATATATATTTTGTAAAAATACTGATGACTGTAAATTTATGTACTAAATTGGTGTAAATCAGTTGCCCTAGGTTTTTTATTTAAAATTACCAAATTTTTTTGTTCAGTGTAGTAAATAACGTAAAAATATTGTAGTTAATACATTTCAACAATTAATTTTATACAGTATTGATAAGAAAAACCCAAAAAATCTATCTTTGATTGTTTTATGTTTAAATTTTTCTCGCTTTAGCTTCTACAATAAGTCTGTATACAAGTTCTCCTGTATTGAAAATGAAACGTTGTAGCCAGAGAAAAATATGTTTCAAAATAAGTAAATATTTACCTATAATATATAAATAATAACCATAATTCAATAAGTTTTTATTGAACTTTATACTAGAGCAAAAACTTTATTGATCAAAAGTTTGAAAACTAAGAATCCAATATTGAATCTGACCGCAAAAATCTTTTAATTAGTTTACCTAGATGAAAAACTTGTTTGCAAAACAACTGCAGCTTATGTTAGATTGAAGAAAAAAAATCCATTACGAAAATCTGGTTGAAAAAACAAACGAGAATCATTAAAGATTTAATCCGTAGAAGGTCTAGAGAGTGATCAAAAACTTTACAACCAGTTCACTTACAATTAGATTTACGGTATACAATTGATCGAATTTAACTTTACCTGAAAATTGTTTTTATTGTTTATATTCTATATTTTCTATTATTCATTATAAAAATTATTCATATTTTTTTCAAAAATTATCTAAACGTAGAAAATTATGTATTATTTTTAATAAACAAATACATAATATTTTTAAAACCAAAATAATAAGCAAAGAAATTATTGACAATTAAAAACTAAATTAATTTTTATTGTATATATATTCTGTAATTATACAAGAATTGTTCTTGAACAATTAATTGAACAATTTAAAATAATCTACTCTAGTAAATATGTTGTATTAAATAAATAAATTCAATATAAAATTCAGCTTTTTTTTGTATTCGCGTTACAAGTGTGAATATAGTAATTAAATGTGGCCACTCTAATGGCCTAATGTTAACTTAATTTTTAAAGTATACTGTAATGCCTAGGTCACACGTAAAATTTAATGATCATTAAGCTATACTCAATTTCGATTTTTAGCAGTAACAGTATAGTTACCACTGCATCCTCATACTAATGCTACTGCTAATAATCTTAGTGGTAAAATTGTAAGAGTAATGCCCGTGTTTCGCTACTAGATTCACTACTTCGTACCCATTTTAACTTAATTGCAGTTTTTGGTCAATTTTTATAGTTTGCAGCGTTCGCCTGTGGTTTATAGTAAAACCTTTCTCGAAAAACGACTTAACTATCAATAAAACTACTATCAAAATCTGTTCCGTGGATTTCAAATTATAAGCAAACAAAAATTTTGATCAATTTTCATCATTTACAGCAGTTGCGTGCAGCATTGGTTTATAGTACAACTTTCTTCAAAAAAATGCCACAACTATTAATAAAACTCTCATTAAAATATATATATAGTTTTTTCGTTTACAGCGTTTGCCTGCGACTCACGCAGACTTATTCTCACTTTTGGATTATATATATATATATATATATATATTAGTTTTAGTGACTGTAAATATTTATATTTATATATATATATATATATATATATATATATATATATATATATATATATATATATTATATATATATATATATATATATATATATATATTATATATATATATATATATATATATATATATATATATATTATATATATATATATATATATATATATATATATATATATATTTACAATGTACTTTATATGTATAATATACTAAATTTTAAAAATTACATTTTTTCAAGTTTAAATTTAGTTGAATTTGTAGTAGATCGGTGGTACTATATGACCATTCAAATATTTAAAAAAGTCATTTAAAATATTTACGTTTGAAATAATGAGTGTACTATTGTATTGTTTTTAGAACTAGAACAAAAATTATCATTAAAAACATAAAAATTATTATAAAACTATTATGACATATTTCATAAAAATTATCTAATACAAGTGGAATTTTTTTTCAGGTTACAGCTGCGCTGTGTGGTGGTGCTGCCAAATCGAAAAGCTACAACAGACCCCCAGTCTCTGTGTGTGTGCTGACATTCACTGTTGCCAACTGGCTAAATGAATATGTATGTGTGTTATTATTTAATTTTGTCAGGGTAAAATTCTACGCTGTTGTACAATTACCTACCTCACCATTCCATACAACACGTAGCAGCTAATATGGCGGACGCTATGTTTGGTACCGAAAAACCATAAACGAAAATAAAAGATAGACTCGATTTATATGTCATGATGACGGTGAATAGTGAGTACTAGGTCAGGAGCCATAATGAATTATTTGCAATATTTTTTCATACTAGCTAAAGTGACCAGCATTACTCGAAGCTATAATTTGATTGTATTATAAAACATGCTAATGCCTGGGGCACACAGCAAAATTTAATTATCATTAAGCTACATTCTGATTGCGGTTTCAACAGTTGTAGTAAAGTGTAGTAACTATATTGCTACTGTTAAAATCTCAGTGTGATTGTAGCTTAATGATCATTGTATCGAAGATATAACATAGAATAATTAATACTTTGACAAATTTTTTTGCATTCATTGTTTTCTCAAATAAATCCAGTAATTATACTACATTAACAATTTAAGTTAATTTATTGTAAAAAAAAGTTTCTCAATTAGAACAACATAAAATACGAATATTTGTTTTAAATAATTAAAATAGATATTTACTTCAAACTATGTAAATTTTTTTGTTAACTCGTTTAATTTTTTTACAAAATAATAATGTCCATCATAAATGATGTAAAATGTTTTTATTTTACTTAGATTTAACTAAAAATAATTGCAACTTTAAATCCGTGATATGTTCTCAGTGTACTACTTATTAAAAAAAATGAAAATGTATATCAAATAAAACTTTATTGTTGTAGTCTATACCAAGGGCGAGCAACCTTTTTTATAACACGGGCCAGAATAAATTTTACGTTTTTTCCGCGGGCCGTAGTAGTTAATTGACACCTTCCTGTGACCTGTAATTTTTTAGTCTGCAAATATTAAATAAATGAAAAAAAATTAATTATTACATTTATTTCTCTTATCGCCTTCGAAAAATTACAAAGAATTAGAAAAAAATAACTTATTAATCATAAAACAATAAATATGCATGTATAAATGAAAAAAGTATTTATTTAATGTGACAACTGGTGCTGCAAAGATTTTGTTAGCATAAACTAGACGAATTACATCAAAAATATATTTATTTATAATTTCTTCTGAAAATCTCGCGGGCCGGATAGAAACTTTTCGCGGGCCGTAGTTGGCCCGCGGGCCGGGAGTTGCCCACCGTTGGTCTATACAACTGTATTAAATCGTTAACTTGCCAACCGACAAATCAATATGGCGCTTCAAGAACAGTTGACAATCTAGCTACTTAGATGCCTCATTGATTAAATTAACGTTTTACGCAACTGGTCCTAAATATTTGAAATTCAAATAACTTCATTAGCACCGACGGTAAACGGAGTCTATGGTTAGTCTTGTCTATGAGTGAAACAGAACAAACTCGACGCAACTGCAACAAGCGTATCGTACGTGTGCGGCAGACTGCCAGCCAGCTAGGCGCTGTGGGCCAGCAAAAACTCCAGAGTACATTCGGGGAATATATAATGGGGTTGTAGGGCTACCAAGGTTACAGTAGGGGTCGATGATGGACTGAAATTTGCAGTCGAAATGATGTGTTTGAAGATTTACCGATTTTTTTCATTTAGCTTTGTGAAGATAATTATGATTTGTTCTGCTATTACTAAAAAAAATCTCTTGCCAATACTGTAAATTAAAGAAGCATTCGAAAAAAACAAACGTTTACCTAAAATTTGTTACAAAAGTGAAAAACAAAATATTTTTAGCTCTAATTGCTCATATTAGAATAACAAAATTTTTGCAATTATATAGCCCAGTTACACGAAGCATTGTTAAGTAAGTTAATCAATTCGTTAACTAGTTAATTGATCAATCAATGAAGTGATTTAAATTTAGTTGACAATCTAGTTGCCTAGTTACTTCTTGATTAAGTTAACATTATTTTGTGCAAGCGGGCGTTAGAATTATCGTAAATGATTAAAAACACTATTTTCAAAAACAAAATACGATACGTGTATAAAACAATTGTTCATAATTTAAAACTAGTGATTAAAATTAATCATACAGCATCAAAGTCAGTTCAGTTTTTTTTAACACTGATAACACTGTTCTATATCTGAAGCATGCAAAAAACTATTTTGTACATCTCTAACTGAAAAAAATTAAACAAAATGTGAGTATTATTTAGAAATTGTTAAAAAAAATTCACTGTTAATTTTTGCGAATCTAAATCAGGATGGATTTAACAAATGAAATAGTCTTAAAAGGGGCAGACAGGCAGGCAGGTCCCATTTCTTAAACGCCGGTGTTGTACACTTACATCAACCGACTAAAGCATGAAATGTTTCTAAAAGATAAAACCTAGAGATTCATTTATCCTCACGAGGGTATAAATCGTCCTCGTCCTAATCCTGCGTTCGTCCGTTTGAAAAGTTGCACGGCCCGTACTGATAAGACAGAAAGAAACACCCTGTATCCTATGTGTGTATAAAAGCATCTTTCTTATTTCCAACAGGCTTACTCGATACACGGTTACAGATTTTACAGTAATAATAATTTATAATGATGAAGATAACAGCCAACATTATAAATATAAAGTTTATTATTTAATAAAAATATTCATTGACAAAAATTGATTACTAGTATAAAATTAAAGATCTGAGTATCCTACTCGGTAATAGTAATAAAGATTTTTCAGTTTTAAATAGATATGCTTACTAAATAAGTTTCTATATTATTTATAATATAATATTCTATGCATTTAAGGCCTAATATTGCCAATTGCAAAAATCCTGGATTAATCTGATTAAATAGTACTTTTCATTAGCACATGTGTATTTATCAAGTGTTTGTCTCATTTACAGTTTAATTAAATGTAATATTATATTACTCTTTTTTTAATAATTATAGAGAGTACAAAACAGAAAAATCGTGTAATAATAATATGCAAAAAGATACATTTCTAAACAAAATTATATTAAATATGAGTAAAAAAAAGTTGAATCTTATTGTTCGACACAAAAATTTTGACAGTAAATGTTATTAACTTTATAATAAAAAAGCTTTTAAATTAGGCTCTGTATAAATTTTAATTAAAAAATCAACGTTTTGATATACTCTACGTATATCATCATCAGGAAAAATTATACAAATGACATATATAATATTTTCTGATGACGATATACGTAAAGAATATCGAAAAATCGATTTTTTTAAATTAAAATATATACAGAATTTAATCCTAAAGCTTTTTTATTTTAATACAAAGATTTCTAAAAGATTATCTTACTATATTATTAACTTTATTTATTTGATTAGAAAAGTATAAAAATTTACAAAAATTTATAATTATATACAATGCCAGTTTGCCAAATGATCACAGCGCCACATCGGCTATTTCTGATGCCAATGAAAAGTTATGTTTTTCAGTGTTCAGTACCAAAAAATAATAATAGAATTTTCTGTTGCTGTTTTGTGTTGGTGTTTTTAAAAAGAAGATACTTGATAAATACTAATACGAAATAATATATAGATATATACATAATCACGCCATGTACTCATAAGAGTGTGGCACAAACTCTTTCTATTATACTTAAAGTGTTTCGTTGCTCAGAAAAGATTAAGAGCCACTGCATTAAACCATTTAAAGTTAAATTTTCTTTACTAAAATTTTATGACTTACTTATGTCAATTTCTTTTCTGCGATACGTTTTTTCTAAAATCAGTAGAAATAATTTAATAATAATATATTCGGCACTTGTATCTAAATAATTAATTTTAGTCGTAATTTGCGCAACATGGCAACCAACAACATCTTGGTATCTTCTAGCAAGTAAAATATTCAGTTAATTAATTTGCGTTCTAAAACAGATCATAAATTTTACTCTATTTATACGATACATATTATATTAGGAAAATTTAATCATCTGATCTTCGTGTAACACACAGTGTAAACGAACCTTTACTTCGTAACAGCGACCTGTCACAATATACTATAGGTCCTAGATTAATTATTACGGGGCTAGACCGTATAATATTGAATTTTAAGGTTTTATTTTATTTTTGTATTACCTTCACACGTAGTGTAAATGAAAATATCAAATTAGGCAAGCATACAGTACCAACAATCCAACAGATATCCAACGTACAAAAATTTCAAAAAATATAAAAAGTTCAACTTTGGTTTTTACTTATAAAAATATTTTAAAAATTTTTTAAAACTGAACATTTGTATTTGTAAATTTTTAATTTTTAAGCTTCTAATCATATTAGAAAAAAAATCGAATTCAATTATATAATTATACGTTCGATGAATACAGTAAATGTAATTAGATATTTTCTAGTTTGTCACATACTTATCTATTCCTAACATAAGTAAAGATTCTTTTAGAACTCAGAAGTTCTACACAATTTTTTATTAAAATTCGAAGTTTAGATATACTGCATGTATATAATCATCAGGAAAAAATATACAAATAACATGAATAATGACCAAACAAAACATAGAAACAAGTTGCTTAGTAACAAAATACAAATAATTAGATAATAAAATTTATAAATTATTAATTAAAGTAGTCAAATTTTATTTATATCAATACTTTTAAACTATTCAGATAAATACGCTATTTCGTTAGAAATTCTTCATTATGTAAAATTTGAAGATATTATAATAATTGCAAGATTCAACAATATTAACAACAGATTGATAAAAAAAGCAATAAAAATTTACAGATAACATTAATCAATGTGAAAACACTGATTTAAATAAAATTCGCCTTCCTTTAATTAATAATTTATAAAATTTATATTCTAGTTACTTGTATTTTATTATTTAGTAATTTGTTTCTCTATTATTTATTATTTATGTCATTCGTATATTTTTGCCTGCAGACGATATACGTGGAGTATATCGAAACATCGAATTTTAATTAAAAATTATACAGAACTTAATCCTAAAGCTTTTTTATATCTATTCTTAGTCACCTCTGATTTATCTAAAGTTTTAGATTATTAATCTAAACAAATTAATTTCAACTAATTTGTATGAGAATAAAATAACTAATTTTACTGAAAGTCAGCGCGGTAGCCGAGCATGTTTAAGCGCTAGGTACTATCGAATATAAAATTTAATAATATTCTCGCAAAGCGAGAATGGAGCTAGTCGAATGTGGTTTGATTTTATAAGCTAGTTTTTCGACTAGCCAAAATACAAGATTAGAAGTATATGGGTAAACCCATATATAGACCACTTTGACATTATCACATAAATGATAAGATAGAGGGATAAAAATTTTTTTATCGAAAGTTGGCAACATTGTATTTTGCTAATATATAATATTATAGGCGCTAAAGGTATCTTCTGTAAAAATTTCATTAAAATCGGATAAATAATGCGGGCATAACAAATTTTTAGAAAATTATTATTTTTTTTTCGGAAAGTTGGCAACATCGTATTTTAATAAAATTATAATTTATGTGGGCACTAGGAGAAACTTTTCTGAAAATTTGATTAAAATCGGATAAATAATGTAGCCACAATAAATTTTTAATATTTTAGTAATTTTTTTCTCAATAAGTTGGCAACACTGTATTTTGTTAAAATTGCATAATTTATGCGGGCACCAGGAGAATCTTTTGTGAAAATTTGATTAAAATTGGTTAAATAAATTTTTAAAAATTTTAGTAATTTTTTTCTCAGAAAGTTGGCAGCACTGTACTTTGTTGAAATTATCTAATTTATATGGATACCAGAAAAATCTTTTGTGAAAATTTGAACAAAATCGGTTAAACAACATGGCCGTAATAAATTTTTAAAAATTTTAGTAATTTTTTTCTCGGAAAGTTGGCAACACTGCGGTCTGAAAATTGAACTTAATTTTTTATTTGTATGAACTATCTAATTGCCAAGTTTCAGCTTTCTACGAGCTCTCCTTTATACTTATAATTAACACTCGTATTTATCGTATTTTCTGGACACGGCCGGCCAGCCAGCCAGCCAGCCGTATTGACGATTTTATAAGCTAGTCTTTTCGACTAGCTAAAAATGTCACTAGGTCAGGCATTAATTAAACAGAATCGGACACATGGAATGGTGTTTAAATGAATGATCACAGAATTATTGCGCTCAAGGCTCTCTCAGGACATAGACATCATCTAAAATTTACTCATCTAATTCGAATTAAATGAAATAACTGTTTAATTTTTTATTTTCTATGTATAAAAAAATTCTATAAACCTAAAATCATATGATAAAATTTTAATAGTTCTTAATTATTAAAGTTTTTAGTGTCAATAAAGTGTGTAAAATTTACCAAAATACCAATTATTCTACAAAAAAAAAAATGACTAAAGTTAAAATATACATACATCATAAACATAACATAAAAATTCAAAAATTTGCATACGATCGTAACACAAGCGCCTGTCATTATTCATGTACAAATACGTCAACCAGGTCTAACGCTTAAAATCTCAAAATTGACAGGACCGTATCGACGCTTTTGATCCCCAAGTTTTAAATGATTAATATTCGATTACCGTGTCATGGCGGAGAGTAGTGGCCTGCGGCTACATTTAAACACTGTATTTGATATCATGTCACACAGGCACACACACACACACACACACACACACACACACACACACACACACACACACACACACACACACACACATACACACACACTGCATGAAGGCCTTTGATGTGACGCATTCCCTCCCAAAATTAGGTTCTAATTGAACCTAGTTTCAAGCGGAATAGTGAACAACGGTTAATGTATCTCGGCGACCGTCAATTTTTTTTTCCCTTGTTATATATTCGTGTTTAAATATTTGTCAACAGGGTTAAGATTTTCGAGAGTAAATTATAACGTGTTATTTATTTTGCTTTACGCCTCTTTACAGAATTATCTCTTTTTAAGATAATAATTAAATTTAACTAAAATAATAATATTTTATATTATTTTGTAAACATTATAATTTTTCAAAAAATTAAAAAAAAATTAATAAAACTCAAAAAGAAATTTATATTTGCTCTAATGAACACGCTAGTAAACAGTGTTGAAACGTAAGTCAAAAATAAACTATACAACATTATACCAAAAATCATTTTAATTATTATAAAATTAACATATTTTTATATTTTTATATAAATAATTTGAAACAAATATTTGTATTTTATATTCTCCTAATTATGAAATTTGTCTTCATAGTATTTGCTAAATTAACCCGAAAATGATAATACATAACGTAATTGAAAGTTTGATGTTTCTAATGGAAAATAATACGTATTCTAATTTATACAATTTTCTATATAGATTGTCACGGACAAACTGAGCATGCGCGTGTATAAAATATTCTGTACATATTTCTATATAGAATCGAATATTGAATCGTGTAATATAGAAAATTTTGTTTGTACAGAAAACTATACATTTTTTGTATAGAAAAATGCGTCTTGTAAAGCCAGCATAAAAAATATCAATATAAATAACGTAAAAGTTGCGTACCATAATAATAAGAATATCACAAAATACATTATTCATAACTTAAAGTTAGTAAAAAATATTGAAGGTGTACGTCCAATAATAAAAATAAAACATGTATGATAGGTATCATAAATATAGATAAAACAAAAGTTGCTTGTCTAGATAAAATTGTTGATAAAACACTGCTTTTTGTGCAAACTGAATATATATCAGAAAAAATAAAAAAATATATTTATTAAAAGTTGAAGTTGTAATCTATTTAAATCGGCCAATGTTCTTAACCGTTCATATTTGTATCATCTGCATATCACTCCTCTCTTTTGATTATAAATATAAAATATGAATAACGTACCCAATCACGGGGCGGCATACCACTGACACCACAGCAAAGCGTGGATACGTATATACATACCACAAGCCGTACAGGATCGTACTAAATAATATTCTGTAAACATGACCGAATCATACCATGATTCGGTCATGATTCATGATCATAATCATGAAAATTTTAAAAGCGTTTTAAATAACAGTTTTACGGGCCAGAGAACGCATTATTTTATTCATAGAGTGTTTAAAAACTTGAAATATACTGTCTAGACCGGGGGCGAAGCAAAACGCATCTACTAGGTTGAAAGAGATGCTATACTTAACGCCGACGCGTATTTTCAGTTAGTTCGTGTGTTGTGACTAGACGGTTATTTTTAATACGCAAAAAACTACTTGAACACGAGCAAAAAAAATAATAATAATATAAATGAACAAGTTCAGACTGTGAGTAATGCGGTGAAATTTAATTTTATTTTACATTTTGTTGGTTCGTTTACATTACAATGTATTCTTGGAACAATTCTTGTTATGTTTATTTGTATGTTTTCGTCAATATGTAATTTATTAAATTATTTAAATATAACAGCGTTGATATAAATTCACTGTCCGCGTTTGTTTTTTAACTTTCAGAACTGTCCTTAATTTATTATTGTCACCTAAGTGACAGTATACTATATTGATAATTATTTGCTGTATTAATATTACTAGTTATTTTAATAAAATGAAATAACTTTAGGTTTTAGTTCTGTATAATTTTTAATTAAATGTCGATGTTTCGATACACTTCACGTACATCATCATCAATAAAAATAATTACAAATGAGATAAATATAAAAACAATCAAAACAGAAACAAGTAACTAGATAACAAAATACAGAACTTACAGAACTATAACCTAAAGCTATTTTATTTTAATTCTGAAAGATACTTTACTATGTTAGTTATTTTAATTGTTTATTGACAATTAGAAAAATCTGCGATCATAAATATTCTGTTGTATGATTAATTTTCTTTTAATAAATAACCATTATTTGTTTTCATAACATTTTTACTGCTGTGTATTGTAATTATAAAAAAAAAGCGTTGAAAAAAGAAAAGTTGCAATTTTTACAGAATATAAATAAACTTTAACAACATATTTATGTTCCAATTTATTTTATTGACGAAAAATATACTAAGAATCTAATAAATACGTATCATTAGCTTATAGCATTTGCATGTCCGGATAAAAATGTTTGGCGAAAACTAATTTTTGCATAAATGGAAAAGGCTTGTGCCACATCTTATGGGTACATGACGTGATTGTGTATATATGTAAATATATATTACATTATTAGAATTTTTTATTAGTAAATTTTATTTATACCTATTAAAATACTGCAGATTATCCTTGTTTTAAAACAATTATTAGTTATAATATTAATTCTTCAACTTCCCATGTTGTATCATTTTCTTATTAAGATATTACTATTTTTATCATCAATAAAATAAATTGGCATACAAACATTTTGTATAATTTTATTGATACTCATTTAAAAAATTGCAGACTTATAATTTTTTTGTTTTTTCAATAGCTGCTGCATATATTTTAAAATGTAGATTACTGCTGGTATTATTCTATGAGTTCTGTAGTACTATAGATCTTATAGAACAATACAGAATACCAGCATAAATCGCGTTTCTTTTTATTGTAAGTAATTTTTAATGAAATATACTTTTATCTTCAAGCGTATCAAAATATTGATATTTCACAAGAAGTAAAGAAATATAATAATAATAGCAATGAAAATAAATAAAACATTCTGTACATAAATAAATAATATAAATAAACCGCACATTCTACATACAGCAAACTCTCCCAAAACAATACGATTCTATCAATAGTAGTTTTCAAACGAGCACCAAGTGAAATTGCAAAAGATGATCAACTCGTTCAGTTTGAACGACTCGTACAGAACGTAAAGCAACAACGCTATACTACGCGCCGTGAAATAATCTTATTTGATTCCAGCCAGCATCCCGATGACTTCCGGTTGAATTATCTCTTTGTGTTTAGTCATCCAATCGCGCGCACAATTCGTTGCGATCCCGCTTCTAAAACTAAGACGACGCCGCCAGTTCGATGTCCAGTTGGATTAGTTTACCTCGCCCCCCTTCCCAGCAAACGAAACATAATGTGTATGTATGTGAAATAGAATTTGTATTCGCGCAAATAGGATAAACGCAGTGGTTGTGCTACTATAGCCGAAATACTGGAAAGGTTTATGAATAATTGTTTACATGCTACAGGTATTTCTAAGGAATATTTGATAAAGCATGATTGTTGCGCCTCGAGCTATTTAGTTGCAGACAATTTTATTGGATTCTATTTGGGTATATCGAGTTTTTTATTTAACCAAGCATGCACAAGAATCTTGAGTACATACAATACTTGTATACAACGGTTTTTAGAAAATCACATATCAAATATAAACAAAAAAAAAAAAAATGTCATTAAATTTATTTTTTGCACAAACTGACCATACTTTTTAAGTACAAGCTTTGTCTTTTAATTACTTTTGTAACCCCGCGTCTAAATAATATACGGTTTAATTGTTTTTCTTCTAATTTTAATGACGTATACTTTTTTCCTTTTTTTCGTGAAATTAGTTGGAATACAAATACAATATTTTAAATAGTAATTTTTGGTTTTTTAGATATTTTTATGTAAGTAAAATGCTCGTTCTATTTATTAGACACAATAAAAGAAACAAAATTTTTGGAGCGCATAAACAATTTAGTAAAGGAAAAAAACCTCAAAGTCCATATACATTTTGCAAAAAAAAATTTGAGTCCATTGTAAATTTATAACAGTTAAAAGTTTAGTTTATTTTTGCCGTTTAATTTCATAATATTACTAATTTTCAAAATAATTGAAAGTATATGTGTATTGCTAAAATAAAAAAATACTAGGTAATACAAAAATTAAAATCAAAATAGTTTTTTTTACGACTGTACTGAAATTTGTCATTTATAATTATGTCATTGGTTAGTATATGTGGAGCTACAATTAAATTTTAAATATAATGATGTATATTTATGTTAATTATAATTCAACTAAAATCATTTCAGTACAAATTTGTAAAGACATTAATTTACAAATCCTGTCTATAAATCTAAATAACATCCACTAATTAAGACTTCAAATATATTTCCTGCCACATCTATTAAGCCCGCTTGCCCTTCCCCGAAAAAAATCCATTTTATCACAATGAAAATTACCATCGTTTTGCTACTAACAAACCCCAGCCGCCAATACAGCAGACACAAACAACGAAAAAAATCACCCGTCCCCCCTGTAAAAAATAATTAATAGTAAATCATTGAGATATACATACACAAGCAAGCAACCAACACATTCTCGCTAAATACATTTTCGGTTCGAAATATATATTTTCACCAACACACAAATCACATAAACAAAACCCTACGTGGTCAGGGTTGTCCATCACGGCACCGGAAGTCCGAATGTCTGATATTACAGCATGACACGACATTTTGGGCTGGGCGGACGAGTGAAAATCGTGGCGGCCAGACGCGTATTTGGGGGCAATGTGTATGGATTTATTTAGTCCAATGGGCCATGGTGGTGTGCGGCGAGCGAGACATGGCTGCCATCGGGGTTAGAATATTGAGCTATGTGACCCCCCCCCCCCCCCCCGACAGATGGAGAAGCAGGATGTAGCGTGACTTGTACCCTTTTCGGTAAATGCTGAGTTCAGGAACTGAGCTAGGTCTCGGTGTTAAGTTGCATGAGAGGTCGATAGAAGTCAAAGTCGACGTTGGAGTTTAATATCGGACTCCTTAAAAGTATTTTTAATAGTTTACCGTTCGGGTGCAGCAAGGCTTAATTAATTTAGAAAACCTTTTAATATTGATGATATGAACTATGATAGCAGCATCAGAGTTGTGTTTACAATTTTTCACAAAAGTATACCATCACTGAAAAATAGTGTACCGTCCCATGAAAAGTTGTTTAAATTAATAAGCTGTCATTTTCAAATATATTATTAAAAAAAAAAACATAGTAAAAAAAAATTCGCAAAACTCATTTCATTAAAATAAAAAGGGTTTAGGATATAGTTCTGTCTTAATTTTAATTAAAATTAACACAGAACTACATACAGGGTGCTTCAAAAAAATGTATACACACTTTGAACTTCCATAGAAAATTTATTTACCGTTCTACAAAGTTAAATTTCAGGAAAATAGAAAGCTGAAAGTCCAATGTAAATGAAACATAAATAACAAATGTTAATACTGTTCAAATTGGTGACCTGCAGCATCAATACAATTCTGAGTACGAGTCACCACAGATTCTGTACATCGTATCAAAACGTCCAATGAGATTTCTCTACACACTGCTTGAATCTCATTCCAAAGAATGTCTAGGTTACGTGGTTTACGTTTGTACACCTCATCTTTTACTGTGCCCCACAAGAAGAAATCCAGTGGTGTAAGGTCTGGAGAGCGTGCTGGAAACTCGATTGGCAGAATCTGTGGTGACTCGTACTCAGAATTGTATTGATGCTGCAGGTCACCAATTTGAACAGTATTAACATTTGTTATTTATGTTTCATTTACATTGGACTTTCAGCTTTCTATTTTCCTGAAATTTAACTTTGTAGAACGGTAAATAAATTTTCTATGGAAGTTCAAAGTGTGTATACATTTTTTTGAAGCACCCTGTATATGATAAAGACTTTTTATTTTGAAAAAAGAAAAGTTTGCATATTGTAATGGTAATAAATAAAATTTAACAAAATGTATGTATATCAGTTTATTTTATTGACGTGATGATCATACACGTTTAGGTTATCGGAACGTCAAATTTTAATACAATATTAAACAGAACATTAACCTAAAATTATCAAATTTTTTCTGTACCTAATTTATGTCCAAATTTGATTCTTATTCCATTTTATTTTTAAAAAAATGTATATAACCTCATACTAAGTTGTTCTATTTAAAACTTATTGGCATAGTGAATTATCAAAAGATGGCGTAAATTTCATATAAACAAAAATCACCAAAATGTATATTTGACATTTACCAGTGGCTTGTGCAAAGTCTAGTGGTTTTCCTGTGTATTCTGTCTATAATTTTATTGTTGTTTTAATAAAATTTTGTTGCTAATAGTTTTAAATTATTAGTTATTTTTGTAGAATATATAAATATATAAAACAGTACATTATTACTGTTAAATGTCAATGTGCACAAACGTATATATCAAAATAAAATATTACACGCTTATGTTGTAGATTGTTAACCTCTAATGCTAATATATAAAGTTGTGACTACAAAGTCGTAATTTCAAAGTGTGCATTACTTTTCAATCAACTCCCATAATATTACCTTTAATAGTATTAAATTTAAACATATTGATGCCATAAATAAAAACGTACAAATCTGTGAGTAACCCGTTCAAAAATTAACCACTTTTGTTCTCGGTGCAAGATAAATTATATTTAAAATAAGCACTAAACAAAATGAACTCGAAAAGCGCGAAAGAGAAGAAAAAAAAATGAAGCTTGGCTGTGTGCGCTAGGAAGAAACAAAAAAAAGCTTTGTTTTTCCTTTTCTTCACGTAAAAAACCATTAATCATTAATTCATTAAAATTTTCTCCCAATTTTTCCGACGTTACGTCGACAGGCTGCGCGCTTTCAAAAAGAAAACATATTTTAAACTTAATTAAATTTAAAGCCGTTCTCACACGGCCAAGCACTAAGAGAAAATCGATTACAAAGTTTTTTTTTTTATCAATTTTGTTACCGTGTAAATTTTAAATTTTCAGCATATTACATATAATAAGAATTTGTCAATATTGCATTTATTTATATAAAACAGTTATTATTAAAAATAATATAATTAAAATAATACTACCGTTCTCAATTCAATTATAAAGTTTTACTATTTTAGCAAACTTTTATTAAATAAATAAATAATTAATAAATACTTAACATATATTCTTAAAACAAAAAATAAAAATCTTGTTAACAGCTATGCAATTTTAATCTTTTTGATATATTTTTAAAACTTTATATATAAAGTTGTAAATGAAAAGATTTATAAGACCAAATATGCGTTATTTCTTGTGACATATTTTTCCTTTAATTTTTTGAAATTGTAAATATTAATAAAAATTGTATATTATTGTAGTTTAATATAAAGTACATATTTTCTAGTTGATTACAAATTAATCAAATATGTAATTTTTTTATATTTTTTAAATTATTGTGATATATTGATTAGTTAAATTTTTTTATGAACAAATCTTAAATAATAAAAATTACTCACAGTTCAGTAGAATAGATTAATGTCACAGTACATACCTGAAACAAAAAAAAATACAATCAGAAGTTAAATTAACAAGAAATAATTAATATTGTCAATATATGTTTCATGTGATAAGTAAATGGTTAAGCTGGATCTATGCTATTCACCTACGTGAAGTTGGCATCCCTTTGTTAGAATTTCAAATAAAAAAAAATTATTTTGCATTATTTTGCATAATTTTGCCCAAGTTATGCCCGGTTTTGTCCAACGCTTATTTTATTTTGTCTAACTCCCCTTAACTAATGAGTCAAAAGTCAAATTTCTATGGTCTGACACTCCCATAAACGAATTTAATACTTATGATTTGAAATGTTTGTTAGTAAAAAGTTTTGTCATTTGATTTAGTCAATAGACACCGAACAAATGGAAAATGAATTCGATTATGTGGGTGCCAAAATGAAGTGGAAGTTTGACAAAATAAAATAAGTATTAGACAAAACTGGGTATAACTTATGCAATATATATATATATTTTTTTCGAAATTCTAACTATATTCTAACTTCATACTTTACGTTTTCATAAATTATTGAGTATCAACTTTGACAGGTTTTAGCAGAGGTTTTAATTGTTCAATAATAAACTATATAAAAGTATATTTAAATCTACATTTATCTTAAGCACTTTATTTATACTTATCAAGTATAATAAACAAACTTGAGAAGTAATATAGCTTATGATCACTTGGATTTTGGATGTACCTATATCCATATAAGTACATACTCAAGCACAATTACAGATCGCAATACATCTGACTTACAACAACAGTAGATATGATAACAAAACTTAATGCCATTTGATGTTTACATTACAAACATTATATTAGCGCTTTATTCGATTATATTATGATAAATCTAAAAAACTTGCACAAGAAATAGATAAATAAACTTTCTTTCTATTTTCGTTCTCGTTACCGGACTTGGTCCTTGGACGCAGCTTTACTTATTTTTACAATTGAATATATTTATGATTTATTCATTTAAATCAAACCTTAGAAAAAGAACTATACGATAGTATTCGTATTTTTGCAGATAAAAATCTACAGAAATAATTAACAGTGGTAATTATGTTATAACATTATAATTAAAAATCTGTGTCATAAGAAAAAATTATTAAACTTTGTACCTTGGAATTAGTAATATATTTCGTATTAATTTTTTATCAGTGTTATTTAAATAATAATTAGAAATCACACTGAGTTTCAAAAAACAATTGCAATTTCCTATAATTCAATATGCGCATTTTAACTTTATTAAATTGAATAATTTTATAAAACAAGTTTCATGTTTCACAAAGCTGATTTTATAAAATAATTTCTGTTCGTGTGCAGCCTACCCACATTTTCAAATTTCTTTTATTAGAAATTAAATAAGTATTACAAAAAATTTAAAAAAATATAACTTACGTGAACAAAAAACTAAATTAGAGGAAAAGCTTCATATTATTTAATGAAATATTCAATTTTAAAATAATAAGAAGTTTGACACGTTTTGTCATAAATTGTAGTGGAAGCTGTATACCTTTATTTAAATATCGACGT
Source organism: Clivina fossor (assembly GCA_963966155.1). NCBI lineage: Eukaryota > Metazoa > Arthropoda > Insecta > Coleoptera > Carabidae > Clivina > Clivina fossor. Next base: position 25,110,486 of record OZ014551.1, on the reverse strand, counting down.
TTCGATATACTTTACGTATACCTTCATCATGAAAACATATTACGAATGAAACGAATAATAAATAAGCAAAACATAGAAACAAGTTACTAGGTGATAAAGTAACAAAATAAAAAAAAAATTATTAAAAAATAATAATAATAATTTATAAATTATTAAGATAGTAAAAAATCTTTCAAAACTCATAATATTAAAATAAAACTGCTTTACGTTAAAGTTCAGTATTAATATTTATTTAAAATCGACATTTCGACGAAAATCAATGAATAAATGATACAAAATGATACCATTTTTGTATCATTTATTCTGAAGAAAACGGACGTTGAGTTTCGTCGAAACGTCGATTTTAAATAAATATTAATACAGAATTTTAAAATAAAGCAGTTTTATTATATTATAAATTATTAATTAAAGAAAGTCAAATTTTATTGAAATTAGTGCCTTCAAACTAATTAATGTTAAGAAAAAGTCATTAAACTTTGAATCTTAGAATTAGAAATATATCACTGATTAAAAAAAAAGTAATTTATAAATATTTTAATTTAGTTACTTTGTCGTCTAGTAACTTGTTACTATGTTTTAGCTTGTTTATTATTTATGTTATTTGTATTATTTTTTCTGATGAAGAATTTAATCCTAAAGCTTTTTTTACTATGTTAACTTTATAAAAGTTTATAATTGAAACCATTTTACTTGCTGAATAATAAATTTCACAAAAAAAAAACAATAAATATTCTACAATCAAAATGCATTTTACAGTTTTAAATTGGAATACATTTTATAGATTTAAATTGTGTGATGACTGTCGATGCAGTATAGAAACGCTAGCGACGTAGTAGATGGTTGATGAAATGACTGTAATCCAATGTGTAGAGTCGGTAAATCTAACCACAACATGACCGACACGAGACTTTACACTTACCACATCTAAATATCCACTTTAACCATTTGATTTACTCAATACCACCGACTCATGTTATTTAATGCGATTCACATGTTGAGAATTGTCAATTTTACAAACAACTCCATAGATAGAGAGCTTTATTTCCAACTTCACCATCAATTGCCATTGTACAATACAAGTATTATAATTACAAAAATCATATTACGTCATTCTTATTAAGTATAAGTTTTGTCTGTCTAATCAACAATTTTAATTGGTTAAAATTAATAAATAACTCATTTGTCTTAATAATTGAAATAATAATAATTATATAGATATTAAGAAATAAACTGTTAAAAAAATTAATCCATTTAAAGATTGTTATCATATCGAAAAAATAAACTTTTCTAATAACTAAAAAATTAGAAATGTTGTAATGAATGGCATTTAAAAAATAATTTTTTGTATTCTTTTATAGTATTATACAGGGTGTAACAGAATAACTATTCCTAATTTTAACTAGAGTATCCTGGGCTCAGAATATGAAGATTTAATGCAAATCATTGAGATAAAATGTGGCTTCTTACTGAGCTACAGGGTGTTTTATATAAAAATTTAAAAACGATTTTTGCCCAGTACTTTAAAACTATTTGACGTATCCTTATCATACTTGGCAGGAAATGTAGGTACCGTACACCATACTAAATTATGTTAAATAAAAGTTTCTGGCTACTGCCAGTGGCGTACAACAAGGGCAAGTGAGAGGTTGATCTTTCCTAAATTCTACGCCACTGGCGGAATTGTCATTTTAGCACAATTTTTCGATTCTCCAATACTTACTGTGTAAAAAACATACTCTTCCTTTGTAACGATAAAGTCACTGTTTTTCGAGATATTTAAAGTTAAACATAAACTGCACACTTGGAATTTTTTCAAAATTTGCTTAAAAAAATCTGAAAAAATTCCGTAAAATAGAGAAAAAAATTAGCTACATAATAACTAAGTAACTTTTTTTTTTAACTCATTCTGATTTGGCTGTAAATATTATTGAAAATAAAAAAAATAAAATGCAAAAAATATTAATTTTCAATAATTTTTACAGCCAAATTAAAATGAGTTAGAGAAAAAAGTTACTTATTTATTATGTAGCTAATTTTTTTCTCTATTTTACTGAATTTTTTCAGATTTTTTTGAGCAAATTTTGAAAAAATCTTAAGGGTGCAGCTTATGTTTAACTTTAAATATCTCGAAAAACAGTGACTTTATCGTTACAAAGAAAGAGTATGTTTTTTACACAACAAGTATTGGAGAATCGAAAAATTGTGCTAAAATGACAATTCCGCCAGTGGAGTAGAATTTAAGAAAGATTAACCTCTCACTTGCCCCTGTTGTACGCCACTGGCAGTAGCCAGAAACTTTTATTTAACATAATTTAGTATGGTGTATGGTACCTACATTTCCTGCCAAGTATGATAAGGATACGTCAAATAGTTTTAAAGTACTGAGCAAAAATCGTTTTTAAATTTTTATATAAAACACCCTGTAGCTCAGTAAGGAGCCACATTTTATCTGAGTGATTCGCATTAAATCTTCATATTCTGAGCCCAGGATACTCCAGTTAAAATTAGGAATAGTTATTCTGTTACACCCTGTATATTATTTTACTTCTTAAAGAATATATAAGTTACATTTACAATTTAATAATTGTCGTAAACTGGTAATGTTAAAAGTAATAAAAGAGTAATAATTTACTCGTTAAGATCCTAAAGATACGAAATTTAATTGTAAAACATCATGGTTATTTAACAAAACGTAAAAATATCGTAATAAATATATTTCAAATGTGTGAATTTATGTATATATTTATGGTATAAATATAAGTAACCTTGAGTTATATTATTATTGATCGATCTCAAAGATCGAAACATAATTTACAAATTTTAAGCAGCTTTAAATGTTGAAATAAACATAGTTATTGTATAAAAACTATCAAAGCACATATAATATCAAACCTGAAAGAAAAAAAGAAATTAAAAATGACAGCTTGACATATTCAGCGTTAAACAAAAACTTAAGTCATAAATATATAAAAAAAAATCATAATAAAACCGACATTTTACCTCAATTAGAAATCAGCAAAAATACAAAATGTATAAAAACTCAAACCAAAATCTTCAGCAGAAACCATTCGCTAATTTAAAATGTAAATGCATTCCGAGGATAGAAAACTTAGCTAGCGAGTTTTTCGATCGTTTGAAAAAAGGAAAAGTTAACCGAAGAAGAAAAGTGGGAATATTTTCGTTATTTTTGTGAGCGACGAAGGCACACACAGTATGAAGGGTGAAGGGGAGCCATAGGAACAGTCACAAGCACACATATTTGCATTAATTAAGCGACGACCGACCGAAGGTTCGTAAACTTTCTCGCAAATTTATGTCGGGGGCGATGAATCGATTTTGGAGCGTGGTGCCCCGTTACTGGAACACGAAAGTCGAAGGAAAAAAATCATTAGGTTATGACACAAACACGAGACTTTTACTTTGACTAAGTATTTTCCCCGTTTTTATAACCGAAAAATTAAACAGAAAAGAATAAGATTTTATTTGAGCGTGTATTAAATTTAGTTCAATATAATGCATGAATGTGATTTTATATGAGGTTTGCCTCTTATATGACAAAATTGGGTAACTCTAGTGTTGCCATCTGGCAACTGACGTCTCTATTGCAAAGTTTGACATTTTTGATTGTATACGTACTCAGAACGTTTTGATGTACAAGCGCTATTTGTGTTGTTTACAATAATTTGAAAAATTCATCTCGACCAAAAAATGGAATTAAATTGTAAACATTTTTGTGCGATTATTTTTTACAATTTTCGACGTGGATTAACTCAGCAGCAGTGTATAGATGAACTTAATTTAACTTTCGGCGATAAAGCACCATCAAGAACTAGTGTTTATCAATGGTTATCAAAAGTTGTTCGCGCACGAAGCACTTCGAAGCAAATGGTTGTCTGTTTTTTCGGAAAAAACTGAACATGTCGCAACCGTACTTTTGGTGCAATGTAGAATGGTCAATTCTGAATGGTACACAACCATTTGTTTGCCAGGAGTTTTCGGAGAAATTAAAAAAATTCAATCGCCGAAAACGGATCATTCTCCACCACGACAATGTGAGCTCTCACATTCGATGTAAAGAATGATATTAAAAAAAAAATAGTAATTTAACAAGTACAACACCATAAGTACAAGTACAGCATAATATTCTAGCAACAACAAGGTAAACAACAAAGTATCCTATAAACGGCGCTAATCCACAAGTTATCTATTTTATGATTGTGTCATAGATCATGAGTAATAATTTCATAATTCATGTTTGTGAGTTTTGGGTAGTATAACTTAATAAAATATACATATAAAAATGTAACATATAAGAAGGTAGAAAATAATATCCTATTTAAGAAACATATTGAGATGGCTATTTACGACATAAGCCGTAGGCAAGTATCATAAATTATCTGAGTAAGTTATAGCCATAATATGTGAATAAAATGCTATTCTTTTTCTACGATAAAAAAACATATTTTTCAGTTTGATATGAGTGACATTTCAAAATAATAAAATTTGAGAATTGAATGATATCATATAAATCATATCAATGGTGCTAATTTACAAAATATTTAATTTACATCTACGTAGTTAACTAGAACAAAAAAACTTGTATTTAGTCAAAAACCGTGAGTTATAATTTTATAACTCCCGGTCATAAATTTTGGACAGGTTAATTTAAAAGAATTTACATATATTATAAACATATTATTTATTCATCAGTAGCAAAAAAATAAAATTAAGAATACTCTAATTAATATCACCAAATATTAAATTACATCCAGTTTTATAAAACCTTCACATCAAGCAAGCAAAGCACCTCCACCAAAAACACAATATTCCTGCACAAAAGAATGATAATTTCATGCTTTATCTATTATTTCCATCAATTATTTCTCAATTTTCCATAGCCTGTTTCTCCAACAGTATAATTTTATAACTCCTAGTCGTGAGTTTTGAACATCATAATATAATTTAATGCACATACGAGTATATTAGAAACGTATTATTCATCAAAAGTTGAAAATTAATTAAGAACATTATAATTAATAATTCTAAACATTAAATTATATTCAGCTTCATAAAACCTTCATATCAAGCAAGCAAGCACCTCCACCAAAAAGACAATATTTCTGCACAAAACCCAGGAACCATAGTTCCATGCTGCTTCTATCTTTCATCTATTCTTGTTCGCTTTTCCACGTCCTATTCCCCTTTATTCACGCGTATACTATGCATGCGTGTGTTCATGTTTTTATTTCTACTTAACATAACCACAAAACGGTTTGTGGAACCGCAGTCGGGAGCTGCGTTTGCTATGCGAAGTCGTTTCATCTAATATTTGTTCGTTGACGCATTTAACTCTGAACAAGAAAAAAAAAAAAACGAGAAAAAAGTAGAATAAAAAAAGAAAATCTTTCTCGGAAAATTTCGTTCTCGGTGAGCCGGAAACGACCAACAGGGTTGGAGTCGGTTGGGTGGAATAATAAAATTGTAATGATTTTCAATTTAAAGCATTTTGTATATTTGATATCAATTGGTTATTCTTTCTAAACGTTAGTGCAACGGTTCATTTACAAACTGTGCCATTAGAGACTAATCAACTGTAGTTTGCAAAAGAGGAAAATAATTATTATATTTATTATATTTATAGTATCAAATTAATGTTGACAAGCTTTCAATATGAATATATCTTAATTTATATTATTTATAGTATATACAGTATAGTATAGTATATATATATATATATATATATATATATATATATATATATATATATAACAAATAAAACACATTACCACGGTAACTAATGATAATAATAATAATTGGTCATTTTATTCTATTATTAGGTTAGTATTATAGTAGTAAATAAATGACAGTCGACAGTGACGTATTGTTGCAGTATTAATTAGTGTTGTTCATTAGTGTAATCACTTGTGCTGCGTTCTAGTGGAGTCGACTAACGTTAGCAATATTGCTCTATCAAATTATACTGATTACTTGTACATATAACCGCTCAACTATTGTTGCATAATTCGAGTGATGAATTGAATACAACTCAACTCTCTATAGTGAAATGTGGTTGGGGCTACAGTGTGGCTTAATATACTATAACAAGTATGTGTTGTATATGCAAGTTTGAACACATAGATTTATCTATGTATCTTACAAATTATAACTTTATATATACACAGTATTATGCAAAATTGATATTATGTGTAATATATCTTGTTCTGTTATCACTGAGTAATCAAGAATTCAATAAGATAATGCTTTGTTTATTTTAAGTAAATTGTATTTAATATTTTTCGGAATTTTAAATTTGTTATAACTTAAAAATCTCAATAGTTAAAAATAAGTAAAATAAATATTTGCAATAAAAAATGTGAAAATTTTTTTGTTGTTCTATAAATTTTTTTTATTAAATAATTGAACAATCAAAATATTTCAGTTTTCTGCCATATCTTAAAAACAAAATCATCAAATTGGTCACACATTATCAAAGTCAAGTATTATGAGTTTACTTGGAAAAAAATAAAAATAAAATATTTACTTACTTAAGTTGATAATAATAATAATAAAAAAAAAACATGTTAAAACTCTTCGTTAAAAATTATTCATGTAATCAAGTTATGTATATGAAAGAAAAATAACCCCTTATATTATTTTTTCATTACCTATATTCATATGTACAATGCATATTTAAATTTAACGTGTACTTTTTCATCTTTAACTCCCTCATATATACACTTACACACACCAACATACACACATATGCACGTGCCCATACACTCACATACATCTCGGCCATAGGAAACCAAACTCATCTATAAACAGAAGGTCTTAACCCTCTGGCTTATAAAATAATAGCCTGAAGGATTTTACTACGTTTCCATGATGCGGTCGGAACGGTGTGAAATCGGGCGTGCACACGAACCAAGCTAGGTTTTCGGTGGAACCGAAGCGTTTTGGCACAATTAACGTCAACTGTGAACGGATTACGTAGGTGTTTTGTTTTTGATATGATAGCCGACGATCGGTTAAAGTGAGCGTGAGTTGGAGAGTTGAGCTAGGGCCCGAAGCATGACCCTTTGCCAAAACGGGGCTCTGCCCTTAGTCCAATAGATCCGTCGACTGAAGGGATGGCGAAAAAGGATTCTCAAAATTTTCAGCTGACTATTACAGGGAATAAAAATGAATAATGTTTAGCATTGCACAGGATATTTTGCTGTAAGTTAATATTATAATGGTGCAATTCTGAACTAAATTGTAGCGTTACTAAATGTTTTGTTTTTTTATAACAAATAGAATTTTTCATTCGATGAAAAAACATAAGATATTTTTTGATGATACAGCTCTGCGCATAATTCCACCATTACTTATTGTGTTTATTATATTTTGTATATATGTATTTACATACAAAAAAATAAATAGTTAAAATGGTCTCGAAGAAATTACCCAAAAGAGTTAAAACGCGGAGTTAGTATTTTCATATTAGAGAGATATTATGTTAATACGTGCGGTAATAAGTTTAGCGTTATTTTAATAACGCAAACTTTTCAACAGAATTCAAAATGGAAATTAATGCGCTAAGTTCAAAATAATCCGTCAGTTAACACATTCGCTGATATGTCATGAGGATTAAAATTTCTTGTTTTATTTAATTTTAAATTTCTTTCTGCCTGTAATTAAATGTCTTGTCATAATTTAAAATATGATATAAAACTGCATTGTTAATATTTACATTAGCCTCAGTTTACATTTCTTCCATGATGCTAAACTGATACTTAACCTAAAAAGTATTGCATGGTGTAACAAGTTACAAAATATACTATTTACGTTAACGTACGATGTTATTTAATCGCAAATAACACGTTGCGTTATCATTATTAATATGCGCTATTTGTTACTAACCACTGCGCATGCGTAGATATTAACATAACGTAAACGTAAATACTACAAGACGTTATTTGAATGCATAATTATTAAATTACGATAAAGCGAAAACAGTTTTTCATGATTAAAATTAACAAACTATTTAATTACAATAAAAGAATTTAGGATTTAGTATTGTATAAATTTTAATTCAAAAATTGATGTTTCGACGTACTCTACGTACATCATATACAGGACTTACTGGTCGATTCGGTTCACATCTGTAAGGCCTGTAGCGCTACAAAATATTTTGTCTTTTTCTATCAGTAGAAAAATTGCATTCAGTAGAAAAAGACAAAAAATTCTGTAACGCTACAGGCCTTACAGATGTGAACCGAATCGACCTATAAATCCTAAAGCCTAATTTAATTTAATATAATAAGTTTTGAAAGTTTTTTTTACTAAGCTAAACTATTTAATTTTTATGTACATAATACAGAATAAAAATTTGTTAATTCTTTCTAAAAAATAATTTTCATTCTGAAAACGTAGTTCCGTTCAGACATATCTACCTCAGTTTTTTTTTCTGTAAAGGGTTTAAAATACAAAATATCTAATATATTTATTTAAAACAAGATTTAAATAAAATCTATATAAATAAAGAAAAAGTATATACAGAATGATGATTATTTTAGTCTTCAAATGTAAGTTTTAAAGCATAAAATTCTGCAAATTAAATTAATTTTACATGCAATGTAATGGTATAAATTATAAAAATATTAAAAATTACCCCTCCAAAATAACCATAGCCATGAAATTAATAATAAACTAATATTTGTAGTTCTACCTTTGAGAAAGTGGGGCGAATCAGTCACAAGACTAGAGCCCGGTTGCATAAAGCACTGATAAACGCTCTGTAAGTTAACTCATTTATCAAGTTAACAATGCTTTTTGCAACCGAGGCCTAACACTAAACAATTTTATTAAAATATCCTAAAAATCGATCTTGTAAATAGGTATTATGTTCGAATCTAATTTTTTTTTATGTAAAACATAAAAATTATTAGCCAAAATCATCAATACATTTACAAAATAATAAAATTTATTTTATTTTTGTAATAATTAAATAATTAATTTAAATTTAAACGGATGTCGTATATTTATAAAAAAAATACAAGTTCTATAAAAATGAATCCATTACAGTGCAAACATTCGATACCATTCCTTTCTGAAGTGACGTGCGAAGACGTAGCACGTAGTGTACCATCGTTTCAGTACCTCTGTTGACTTTAAGAACAGTGATCCCAATAACTGTCCCTCGGTGGACCGGGATTAGTGTCACGATCACGGAACTACGCGTCGCAACGGTTTAACTTATAAGACTCTGTGGTCCACCTTGGATAAATCCAAAAGCTCGCACTATTCCTTACTAGACGCCCCCTTTTTTTATCCCAAGTTCGGGAACTATTCGAAAATATGTTTCATCTTAAGTGCTTCAAATTTGTTAATTATTTGTAAAAAATTTACGTAATTATATTGTATTTTAATAATAATTTTGTATTTTAATTACATAATTTCTTAATTGTATTAAAGCTACATTGAAACATTTGTTTTATGTTATAGATAGAGGAAACGAATTATTGAACATACTTATTTCAAATATTTATTAAAACCGATAAAATAAAAATAAATATACAGATTTCTCGTAATAATTTCTATAACATGAACGGCAAAGTAATTTAAAAACAAACAATATACAAAAATCTATTTTGCAAATTTAACTGCAGATGCTAAATTAAAGTTATATATAAAAAATTAAATCAAAAGCAAAATAAATATAAAACGTTAAGCTTTTCTTAAAAAAAAATATCAATTGTTTTTATTTCTGTATAGCTTAACTCATTTTCCATACCACATTTATTTTTTAAATATATTTATTAAGGAAACAACACAAAAATAATAGTTATATTATGTTATGTACTATATTAACTAACATTATGTTACGAGAAGCAAAAAGCGATCATAATTGTGTCAAGCCCAGATATTTACAGTTTAGGCTAAGCAATCTGAACCTTATTAACAATAATTGTATAATAATGTACATGCACATATTATGTGATTTGTGAAAATTACTGTTTCTTTGGTCAAATATATAATTTTTAATAAATCTGGCGATGTACACATTTCTTGCACTTCTTTACACAATTCCAATAAGCAAATTCAAATTCAAGCGAAAATAAACAATGCAACTGTCAAATAATTTATGAACCTTGAACAACTACATGTTCATATTGTCATTGTGAAATTTAATATAATAATACTTAAAAATATTGAGATATTATATTTTTTTCCAATTTATTTTTGTCAATTAATTTAAATTAATAATTCTCAATATAACCGCCGAAGATGTCAAATTAAATACAGTTGATCTTGTGGTGATGTATATAGTAACTAACTGCTGTATAATAATGTACATTATTGTACTAGTAACATAATAACTTCCTTCTACATAGAAAATATAATTAGGTAATATCAATATTTTGATACGAATGAAGAAAAATAATTTTTTAACTGTGTCAAAATACACCAACACTGTTTTAGAATGTAGTTCAGATCTCTAACATCTAACTATATATCGCAGATGTACAACTTGTAAAAACAAATATTCTGTTAAATAATTGCATTAATTAATGAATATACTGTTCCGCATTAAATATCTCACTGCATACCAACATAAATTACTCTAAAATTCTAAATGCTTATTTATGCGGGTATAGAATAAAATTTATATATTTAATATAAAATAGTGCAAACTACGATTGGATTTCTGTTGTTGAAAATATTTGAAAAACGCAACACACAATGTCTATTATTCCACTTTATTTTCATACATAGTTGTTTTTTCTCATTTTCTATGAAAAAATGTAACGTTCACATACACATACACACACACCATCTCACACACACAGACACCTAACCTAAACAAAACACAAAAAAGAGAAAAAAAGCAGCGAGCATGTTTGCTTGTCTGTAATTTTCAAAAACCACAAACAGCGCGCGCTGGCCACGGCCTGTAGTAAAACAGTGAAAAGACGAAAAGAATATTGCAAAACCATGCGGTCGAATAGCCGTTAGACAAGGATAACCACCGGAGCCGGGCAGGCTGTATGCATTTGATGCAACATGGAGGAGCGACAAAGATGGGTAAGTAAGCAGACGAGTTGAATTCGCAATAAGAGCTACGTGAAACGAATCACAAATTCGTCCTTCTCTATAGTCTTAAATTGCGTTATTTCGGCCAAGATCCATTCACAATGTGTTGATAATGTCCATTACCAATACCATTCAGTTCCAGAACTAATGCCCAATGGATAAAATCTCATCGGACAAGTCCATTATTTGAAAGCTATAAGCGATTAAATACTTACAGTAGTTGCAGTGTCTAAAATTCGATATTAGTTAAAATTCATGCTTGTCGTATCAAGTCAAATGAGTTTCAAATTCAAATATCAAATTCAAAATAACTAACGTTCAATCTTGCGTAATATTACGAAAGTAATAGTTCTAGTATCGACATTGTACTATCATTGTAAATGCAACTTGACTCGACCGATAGTTACTTGTTTCAGGAAAGTTTTGAAGTGTACGAGCGCATGGACTTCGTGAAGTACATCACTATTTGAACTTCATTGAATGCGTCAAAACATTATGTCACAAACGAATAATTTCTTTTTGTTTTGCTAATTTTTCAATTCTATATAGAATAAGTATGGAATATAAAACAAACTTAATGTGGGTTTATTAAAAGAAAAAGAAAAAAAAAAGAATTCTTTTCAAAGGTAATATGAGAAGAATTTCATCTCGATAAAAACACAAACATGTATAAATAAAAATATATTAAAAAAAGGTTTATATGACAAAGTAGACTGGTAAATTGAGATACATATATTAATATACGAAAAGATATTGAAAAAATATATACAAAAAAAAATCAGATAGGCAAATCAACATCCTGCTAAAAACAGTTAATTACATTACGAAGAACCTAATTCATGCTTATCTGTAAAAATCTTGAAAAGTAAAAATTGTTATGATTTTAATATGTACGAGTATGTGATGGTCGGTAATAAGTACATATACCAAAATATACACATATTTTTTTAAATATAAATATTATTATAACAATCATATTTATAAAAAAAATAAAATTAAAAAAATTAAATTTCTCAAAAAGCCGAGAAATAAAAACAAAAATTACCACTAAATCAAGACAAAAAACAATTGCAATCTAATAAAATTAGAAAAAAAATTAAATAAAAAATGATCAGATTTTAAACTATAAATTTTAATTTTTTTTTTATATATTTCAATATTAAATAAAATAAATAATTAATCACATCAATATTAGAAAATTACCAAAAAATACGAAGTGCTAAATAAATATTATCCATTTCGTACTCGTCAGTATAAAACCAGTAGACTTTAATACATCTGGAGTATTGTTCATCTAATATGCATATCATATATGAAAGATCGAACAATTTTAATATAACAGTTTGTTGACATATGTCAACATCTGCAGTTAAACTTTTGTCTAGTAATTTTGAATCAACCGAACAGACACACACACATACACACAGAGAGAGAATATGTTGCGAACAAGCGAACAACCTTCATTGGAAAACAGCGCAACTCAAACAACTATACATCAGTTAACAATTTCTCATTATTATTATAATTTAGTTTAATATGTGTACACGCATAACTTACTGTTTAGCTGTTAAAAGTTAAATATTCAATGTTTATATTATATATTTCATACAATATTTTGCAAAATTTCTAGCAGATGTAATAAAATTAAAAGTACATTATTATTTTTAACTTAGAAGTTACAGCAAAAGTTATTTACATGAATGTAAAATCTGCTGCAAAATATGTATTAATAAAACTTTTAAAAAATGTTATACGTATAAATATTTGTTTTGCTAACTTTTAAATAAATATTTGTTTAAGGAACAAGTTTTTCATTTATAAAACTTTTAGGGTTATTTGCATAAAAAGTTATTAAACCACATGACAGCTAATAACGTGGTTAAATCAGTCAGGCGTTTCGAGTACAATTAACAATCTAATCACACAGTCAGCAGTAGGTCTTAGTTATGTATGTATCGGAGTATAAACTGGACAAGTCTCATTCGATAATCTAAATTACGATTAAAATAATTAAAAAAATAGATAAATAAAAATATGTGTAGTTTTAAACTGCATGCATATATAATTTTTATTTTAATATTTTTGTGAAATATATGTCAAAATTTTATGTGAAAACATTCCTGCACTTTTCGAAAATACCTTTTAGTGACATAGTAAAAGATCTTTCAGAACTCATTATATTAAAATAAAGAAGCTTAAGGACTAGATTCTGTATAAATTTTATAACTAGAACAAATATTTTGAAAAAAAGTTACAAAAAAAAAAATGATTACGCATTTCCACATTTATATTTTTCAACAATTATCAGCAGGTCGATTCCATAAATAAATTTTTAAAAGTATTATAATAATACTGTCAAATACTATAATCTGTATTCTCATCTCATCTCATTTATAAAAGTGATTTTTACGAAAAGAACTTTAACGTTTACTTAAAATTATTTATTAGGTGCTTATATCAAATATAATAAAAATTATGAAAAATAGAAAAACTATTTATATTTGATGAAAAACAATAAGTTATTTTGAAATTAATGAAAATAATAAGATAAAATCACTTTTTGAAAATATGGGATCTAATCTTCTGTTCTTCTTTTTATAAAAATAAAATAAAAATAGTATGTGGATAAACTAACAAACTAAAACTGTTGAGAAGCTCTGTAGAATCCGAATGATATATTAAAACAGAACATCAGAAAAATACAACATACATTTCCTTTTTCCGATAGGTTCTGTCCTCAATTTCTTGTTGCATTATAGTCAGAAAATCCCGAACATATAAGCACCAGTGATGTACTGAATGTTTATTTGACCAAATCTCGAAATGTTCTTCCTTTAGCTTTTTAAGTTGTTTTCGCCATATGCACCAAAAGATAATTACACTCAAATAAACATACAAAAAAAAATTACACATACATAATAATCTAACAAGAGCTGGGCGATATTGGAATTTCAATACCGATATTTGATACGTAAAAAATATCGATAATATCAATAATATCGACATATTAATATATCGATAAATCGATATATCGGTATAACAAAAATTTATCAATTGATAATTTTAATTTTATCTGTTTTTAAAATACACTTTATTATCAAGCGCAAATAAAAATGAGTAATCTTGTACAGTCAAACCTGTTTTTGCGCGGTAGATAGAGACCGTATACAAGAAACCGCACAGAAAAAAATATTGGGAAATTTCATAAATACTTAAAACAAATAATTTTTTTACAACATATTAGAGAAAAAAAAAGTCCAATAGAGATTCAATGTGCATTGTCAGGATTGTCAGGAAACTGTTGATATCAAATGAACATAGCACGTAAAGACGCACATCGCCTTATCATGTACATATGTACACTTATAGAAAACATTGCAACATTATAATGCCAACACCTTTGGAATTCATACAGCATAAAGAAAATCACACAAAGTTAGTCGCACAAAATAAATCGCATAAAAAAAAATCGCATAAAAACAGGTTTGACTGTATATTAAATATCGTTATTGTTAACCGCTATATATTTCAATTAAAACCAATAATTTATATATCTCATCCGTATGCGAGATCAAATATTTTTAGCTTACAAAGAGGATATCATCAATTTTGAATATCGATAAATCAATATTATCGATATTTTTTAAATATCAATAATTGATATATCGATATATTGATATATCGATAATTTTTATTTTTAATATCAATTATCGATATATCGAGATTTTTCCCAGCCCAAAATCTAACCTAAAACTGCATTCTGCTTTGTATTGGTGTATAACCATGTTTCCAGAAAGTGTCTAGTTACAAGAACAGTGCACAAATAATAAATTATTGTAACATAGTAAAAGATCTTTCAGAATTCATTATATTAAAATAAAACTGCTTTAAATTAAAGTTCTATATTAATATTTATTTATAATCAATGTTTCAACGAACGCAACGTTGATTATAAATAAATATTAATACAGAACTTTAACCTAAAGCAGTTTTATTTTAAAATTTAATTTTATTAATTCATAATTAGTATTAAATTAAATAATTTTAAAACATACGATAGTCGGCCGGCATGGCCAAGCAGTTTAAGACGTGTGTCTCACACCGCTCGTACCTGTGCGGACTCGGATTCGAATCCCGCTTGTGGTACGGATATTTGTAATGTCTTTGTATCGCCCAAATACACTTTGAAAAGTGAACATACGACACAATTAATTAACGTACAAATATCATTCACAAACACTGAAATAATTTCTGAAATAATTGAATATAATTTAGTTATACAAAACGGTTATATAGTGTTTTTATACAATACCTTATAAAAACTTGTTTGAACGAATTAATACTGAATTATAGACTTAAGCCCAATATTTTTAAATTTTGGAATAAATTTATCCTGAGAATAATTTTAAAATTAGCCAATGAAATATTCTTTTTTATTCTAAGAATAAATTTTTAACCAATTATATATGATTTTATACTTATTATGGGAATAAACAAAAATTGGAAATATTGACCCTAAATCTACAAAAATATGAAGAATTTTGATTGTAAACTTAAATATTTTTTTATCTACATTTATATATTTAAGAAACACACAAGCAAACTGACTCAAATTTTACTTTTATATTTAAAAAATAAAATAAATCTTCGAATAAAATATTCTATAAATATGATATTATCAATTTAAGTTATAATAAAAACGCCATCTTTATAATATCTCTCTCTCTCTCTCTCTCTCTCTCTCTATATATATATATATATATATATATATATATATATATATATATATATATATATATCCACATTTGGGCAAAAGTGCATTCAATTGTTCATAGCTAAAGCCGTTTTCAAACCCCGCAAGACACGATCAGTAGGCAATAAATTATTGTCGTTTTTTTTTTTCGTTTGGAGTAGCAACCACCAACCACGAAAATCAGCATCGTTTGGTTCCCGATTAGGTTGAAAGACGAACGATGCCCGGACTCTCAAAGGGACGAACGCGATAGCTTATCGCTGCTGCTCCTGCACCTAACGTACGCCACTGCATTCGTGTTGAATTATATATTGGATCCCAGTTGGCGTACCGGATAATTCCATCTGTAGTTTTAATAATCCCCTATGCGAGATACGATTTTCACTGCAATCATTTGTTTCGTGGTTTTCGATATGTGGTAAATAAACGCACGATTTGATTTGCTACCGTTTTTATTTTTATAAATCTTTGTTAAAATGTACAATAAGTTATTTGTATTAAATACAAATTTTACATTTTGTATTGTCTTTCTTAATTTAGACTAGTTTTCATAATAAATATTTCTACTAAAGTCGACATTAAACCTAGAAAAATAAACGATATTTAATTTATATTGGTTTACTTATTTTTGCTTTAAATAAAATAATGCTTCTTTGTTAACTTTTCAAATTTTTACTAGCATAATTAATAATTAATTGATATTTTTTTTTAACTTAAAGCTAATTTTAGTTAAAGCTATTTTTTTCAGTAGCATAGTTAAATTTTAAAAAATATTCTTTAAAAATATATTTACCAATAAAGGAATTTTTGAAACATATTATAAATGACAATATTGTGAAATAAATAATATAATAAACAAATAATTATTTTAGCAAATTAATTTATAATTAGTAATCGTGTCATTTACAATAACAAAATATTGCAAATATTTGGCGCGTACATAAAATTTTCAATTTTTGTACTGATAAAATTTTTATATTAACTTTTATTCTTGCATGCTACTACATAACAAATTTAATTAAATTTTGTACGTAGTACATGTCCTGTTTGTACATAGACACACCGATATATATATTTTCAAAAATAATATTTTTTAATCTAAATAAAATGTATTGAAAGTTTTCAATTTGTAACAAATAATAATAAAAAAAATATAAATTCTTGTAATATACATTTATTTTTCTGCTAAATATTTAAATAAGTGCAATTATGTTTAAGCCAGAATAGGTTTTTTTTTAATTATTTAATTAATATTAAAAAAAGTTTATAAACCATTACCAAATAGAATAAAATATCAAACTTAATTATTTTTTTATAACTGTTAAAAAACTGTACTTTTTTCACTATTTTTTTGCCGTAAGATATTTAATTAGTAATAGTAAAAAAAGAAATAGCATAAAAAAAATCTATTGCGGCGTTATATAAAGTCGTACACGGAAATAGCTAAATAATAAAAGTGCATACAAATTTCATTTCCACAGCAACGTAAGTACCAAAATATGTACGTTTCTAGTAAAAGTACCCAAAGCACCTAAAACCTTGCAACCAGCATTAACTTTCCTTTCAATCTCACGATTATAAGACAATAAACTGTCCAAATAGACCAATTCATCTACTTGCTCTAAACGTGCACCATCAGCAGATACATTACATTCAGTCGTCAAGTCACCCTTCTCAACTTGGTTGCATAAATTACCATTTTATCACTATTTTCTTGCTTATTTCATAAAGTTGTACAAAATTTATTTTGTAGCTTTTAATTATAATCCTCAATAAGTTGTCAAACTTGGCTGACGCCTAATTTGACAATTTATGAATATTAGATGCTACAATTAATTTGACAATATTTTCATTTTGTATCGTAATATAAAATTTTCCAAAACTTATTCCATAAATATTATAGTTCAAATACACTAGGCTCTAGTCCACCCTACATTAAAATATGAATCAATTACTAACATAGCTTATAGGGTACATGAAATATAATAACAATAATAATATTGACATAATAAACAATATATACCTATCGACACTATAGGTAAAATGAAATATTTACAATCTATATGAATTACTAAACAAATATTAATTCAAATCTTGACCCCTTGTAAGGTACACACAGGCATGTAACGTACGTGTACAATATGTCCCTTTAGACACTCGCAAAACACACATATGACCTCGTGTGTGTGTATGTGTGATTATCCAGCCACTGGCAGTGAACTTCCCGGCCACATTTATAATTAATGTAAACTTTGTCGGATTGTTTAATTAAATTCAGAAACATCTGCAATTGTGCAAAGTTTCAAAACCATAGTAACGTATCTCCTAGATATATCGCTTGTATTTTGTTGGCATTACTTGAACCATATTGCGCAATAAATGTGGCTGTAGTGTATAAGTAAGAAATTACCATTGACCTGAAACTATTGTTGGTTAGGTCAGTGTTTTTTTTTTGCACGGAAAACCAAACATGTCAGTTGTTTTCGGGAAAAGTTTCACAACGCTTTGAATCATTTAAAACGGGGAGAATTTAGCTTTATGAATGTGCAGTAATTTATCAGAAATTATTAACAGAGATATATTAAAACAAAGTTTATTGTTTTATGTTATTTTGAAACTAAAATTAAAGGGTTGGAATTAACTGTACTATAATTTAGAATATATTCACTTTAATTTAGATCATATTCACTTGATAAAAACAATCTGCACTATTAACAAATAAATTGAACAAAAAAAAATTTCACTATAATTAAATTTATTCAACTTTAAAAAAATATTTTAACTTTGAAAAAACTAAATACACAAAAAAAAATATTATCAATATAAAACGGATACTTTCCCCTATAAAAACGGATACTTTCCACTTTGGGGGCTATCAATCATTTACGCCAGTCGATACCTATCATTTGCGCCGATGAGATAACCGCCTATATTAAATAATAACATAACTAAACAACCTAAACCTAACCTACCCTAAGCCAACAGTCCCTAAGTCAACAGTGGCGCAGATGATAGAATTTCGTAGCGATTATAGTGCAAAGTATTCAAATTTATAGTGCAAATTATTCAAATTAAAGTTTAGGTTGTACCAAGTGCAAAGTATCTAATTTATAGTGGAAAGTATCCAAAGTAACCAAGTGCATTCTATTTTAATTCAAGTGCATTTATATATTTCCCACAAATAAATCATTAAATTCAATGGAATTATTTCATAAAAAAATTTACCGACCGTCACATATTGTGAGAGCGAATTAAATTATTTGTAATCAATAATTTTAGCATAATAAGAGTCTGACTGTTGATATATCTGTCTCTCTGTGGGCACATGTAAAGTAAATTCGTTTAAATGGATATTTAAGAATTTAATCTACTTTTGGTATATATTTGTCCAGCAGAAGTGGCAGTTTATGTGATTTATGAATATTTTGCAACAGAAAAATATTAAAACAAAATATTTGATAGAAGTTGCTATATATGTTATAACTAACAACTATTATTTGTACCATTTATTGATACAAACTAATATTTCATATTATTATTATAACAACATTTTGTACTTTTACTGTGATAATTTAAATAATATTACATTTTTTATGAAAAGCTACATTTAAAAATAATGTAAAATTTCAATTTTTTTTTTTGTAAAATTACATAATTTTTTTTACAGTGTACACTATTTTTGGGTGTCACCTATCTTATCTAAGCCATTGCCAAATACTGTAAGTTATAATACGGTAACTGAACAGCGTTTATGCGTATATCATCATCAGGAAAAAATATTAAAATGACATAAATATTAAACAAACAAAACAAAGAAACAAGTTAGTAGCTAATAAAATACAAATAACTAGATTATAAAATTTAAAAAGATGAATTCTTATGTTAATAATTTGTCTGCTAGAAAGTATTTTATTTAATAAGCTATTATAATAAATCTCGTTCAAACACTTCGTAGCCTCTTTGGGGGTCGCGATCTACCAATTTGTGACCCGTGCGCCAAGAGACTAAAAGCCGGATGATAATACGTTAATATTCTTGGCTATTATGTCAAATACACGAATATATCTATGGGTAAATATAAGAATAAAATCCCCAAATAAATTAAATATATAAGAAATTTATCATCAATGTATTGGATTCCGAAATCCATCTGTTTGCGTCATTTGTCGTTCTTATTAGCATCCATGTACCTGAAATTGATTTTTCAATTACCAATAACCGATAATGTAGAACGGTTTGGAGTGGTCCGGTCCTGGCTTAGCGAAAGGGGGGCCGGTAGACTGTGTCGTGTTATTCGTATGCAAATTCGTCGGGCGGGCGGAGCCCGAATTGAAAATTATTTGATTTGCTATTTATATTCATATTTCGTGCGAGAGTACGGCTAGGCGCGAGGCCACCCATTTTATATAGTCCACCTAAATCTATACACAGTGACTCATTTTCATTGTCCAATACCTAATCATAAAAATTAATTTTCAAAATATAATTTTTATAGGTATTGTAGTTATAGTATTGAATCTTGCTTGTTGACAAGTCAGTGATGTTTGACCGCTGGATGTGTTGAGTATTTGTGTAACCTTAGATCACTGATTATGACTTTATCTTTATTTTTCGTTACTGATGATAAAAGCTTAGCTTTCGAAAAATATAACTCAAAAATAATTTTTTAAAAATATGCGAAACTGCCATTAGTTTAAAATAAAAATAACGTAGTGATCAAATAATTTTCTATTTGTTTTTAAAATTGCATAGTTTGTTTAATAAATATTTAATATTTATATTATTTAATATTTGTTTTTGTTAAGATTAATAAATTAGATATTTCCAAATACTTTACATATATATATATATATATATATATATATATATATATATATATATATATATATAAATATATATCAAAAGTATCATTGTTGAAAAATTAAATAAAATTGAGTTAGTTCAATGGCGCTTTTTGAAATTGTTATTCTTAAAATCTTTTAATATGTATCCTTTCTGCAATTATTCTCACTCGTCCTTACTTTATTTCAATTTCATACTCTACAACCTCGCAGAATTATTTTATGTTTAATTTTTCTTTTTTAAGTTAATTAATTACTTCATCGATGACTTTACACTACTCTCTCTACTACAATTTCTTCTTCCTTCCTCTACAAGAAGTACAAATACTTTTTATCTGCCTATTGCTCATTATAATCTTCCAACAAAGTCTCCCATTTATCATATGTGTCACTCATTTAATAAGTTAGAATTAACTATAGATATTTTTTTCATTTTCTCTTTGTATTTTTATTAATCAATTACACATTGTACACATTTCATGTTTTTAATGTTTTTCACACAAATTTATGTATTATGTATTAATTAAGCTGTTGCCTGTTTGGTGTAACTAAATAAATAAATACATGTGAAGAATTTTTGTTTAAATTGTAGCGTTGCCAGTCATCAAATATAACAAATAGGACAAGTAAAAAACTAGTTCAACTGAATAATTTCATGATTGGGCTGTAAAATATATAAACTATATTATAAATTTAAAATAAATTTCCAAAACCACAAATTTCAAGAGAGTATATCTAAATACTTATTTTTAGAAGATAAGCTTTTATTAGTATCAAATTTTACATCAGTAATCATTAATCTTGCATGAATTTTTGTTATTTGGAGTGACGTGTTTGAGTAATCAGATATCTTCGAAACACGACAAAATTTAATAATCATTAAGTTATAGTCACACTGCGATTTTAGCAGTAGCAGTATATCTACTATTACATCTTCATTCTAATGCTGCTGCTAAACCCGCAGTCTAAATGTAGTTTATTAATGATCATTTCACTTTATCATGTGTGGAAAGTATAAGAGTATTTAAGTATGATACTTAGCATACTAAATAATGAAAGAACACTGATTTGTTTTTCATACTTGATTAAATTAATAAACATGTAATTGTATATTCCAAAATTCATCTTCCCAGAATGGTCACAGAAAAAGCACCACCTTGTACAGACTCGGCACAGTTCGTTACAAATCCGTGAAAATTTACGTGCGACTTTTGTATCGATCTAGAATGGGGTCCTACCCAAGGTGGTCGCGAGGAAAAAACAGAACACGATCACCTTTCCTTCACCCCCGGCACTCTTCAAAAACAACCGTCATGGCCGGCTTACCACACATACATACACACACACACACACACACACATACACATACCGGCAATAATTCACCAAGTTTTGACTAGATATAATTACAAAACTCTTCATATGTGTTTGTGTTGCTCTGTATCCATGTGGATAAATAGAGATAGTGTAAAATTGAAATTAAGAGATGGAAGCGAGATAGAGAAAGATTTTTTTTTTTAGTAACAAAAAATTACGAGAAATATTGTTATTGGGGTTGTTAACTACCCTGCTGGTTGGTTTTGTTGTATATGGGGTTGCAACCGCGCGATGGAAAAGATTAGATACGCGAGTAAATTTTTGCTGGTGAAAAATAGTTTATTACGAAAAATTGTTCTTTTCAACTTTTCAACGCTAATAAAATATTTTAGTTTATGAAGCTAGTTGGAAATATGTTCGGTTTAATAATTGAAAAGTAACGCTTCTAAAGTTTTTCTGTTTTTAGTTCATCAAATTATTTTTCACTGTAAATTATTGAGTTAGGTATGTATACTTTAACAAATATCTAATAATTTGATAATATAATTTTTTTCATTTTACAAAAATTGTGAAATCATGTAAACTAGTAAAAAAATCTTTCAGAACTCATGATATTAAAATAAATAGAACTTCAACCTAAAGCATTGTATATAGGGTGAACAACATCAAAGATTTAAATAATAAAATATTTTAAAATACCATACCAATAAAAAATAACTCTCGTATATTTATCTGTGTGTTTGTCAATTTTATATTGAAAACAGCCCCGAGAATTTTAATGAAATAAATTTCGACTTTGGGAAAACTTATCTACAATGTAAAAACTTATTTTAAATTTAGTTTTTGATAAAATTATTATTAAAAAAACTGCTGCTATATACTTAAACTTAATTCCATGACAACATTAGCAATCTTGTCACAATTGCAACATCGTATATTTCAAAATATTACTTTACATACAATTAAACAAACAATTATTAACAATTTAAAAAGTTCAATCTCTCTTAAATTAGCAAAGCTCGATCTTCTTAATATTAAAACCTAAACAAGTAAACCGTTTGGAAAAATAATTTCATAATATTTTATTGAATATTTTTTGTAATATAAAAAAATGTTCGGATGGTACTATTAATATGGTAAATTATAAATAAATATCTTCATTTGTAAAAATAGTTTAAACTATTTTATGCACAAAAATCATAAATACAATAAAAGTTTTGCTTTTGTATTCCCGAAAATTTTTCATTTTATTAAACAAAATATTATGAATAAACTTATATTAACACATCAACATGTTCTAATTGTTTAATTTAAGAAACAAATACGTATGTATAATTTTCAGCTTTTAAATTTTTAATAAAATTAGATAAAACATCTAACTCAAGAGTAGATGTTTGTTGTATTCATCTAATGTAATTAGATACTTTTTCTAGTTTGTCGTACATTTATCTATTCTTATTCGTTAATTTATTCTGCAATCATCATCTCTCTAATTGACAAATGTTTGTATGTTTGTATGTTTATATGTTTCTGCTGCATCTCCTCCTAAGCCCCTGAACCGATTTTGATGGGAGTGGTGTCATTTAAATTGGTTCATTCCCTATTTGAGAATAGGCAAGTTTCATCTTTCTACGATTTCATCTTGGTTCTCAAAAATTTGAAAAACTATGTTTATAATGCAAATGTCAAAAATAAACTTAGATAGCTATGAAAAAAATGAATGAAATAAATAAATAAACAGCTGTCACAATATATTGCAAGTACATTTTTTTTACATATATCAGTGCATATACTTACATTTTTTCATTAAAATAAGAGTAAAAAGTACATTTCATTGATATTGTTGTATTATAATAATTTTGTATCATACCCAAATGAGAAAAATCTAATATAAGCGGCAATAAAAATGCCAAGAAAATGAAGATGGAATATTCGAATCTTTCGTCGGATAAAAAAGAAGAGCTTAAATCAAAAATTTTTAATATATTATTATTATATTTACGTAATACTTTCTATAGGGCGCGCGCGTGCGCGCGCCCTTTATTTTTTTATATTTATATACTGTGTCTTTGTGTTGTGTTTGTTACTGTTTTCGACTTTAAACGTGACCCTTTAAGTGTCTCGGGTTTCCTAGTTTTCATTTATTTATGTAAACTTTAAAATTTCATTTCAATCAATTTGTATGCAGATGAAATAACTAATGTCATTGTAAATATCAACTAATTAAATAAATACATACACAAACACTATCCCGAAATCAGTTTCCTCCAAACATTCCAATCCAGACAAGCAACTATAGCTTCACCCACATTCATAATACCTATCATACATGTTCATAAATTTAATGGTTTAATTCAAATTAAATACTATAGTTATTTTATTTTTATTTATATATTATCATTAATCAATAAACTATTATGTAAACTAAATTCATTAAAAAAAAAGTTACACAATTAAAAAAAAACAGCAACACATAAAATAAAAACAAACATTTTAAAAGCTCATCTCATTATAGCTTTTAAAATACAACCAATATAATAAATATGTCTAGAACATTATTATTTCTCGCTTTTATTGAAAGCAATTAATTTTGTCACCTGATTTACATGCCACGTATCAAATCGAACGCGCATTTACGTACATTGTGAAAATTTTATTTGCAAAATACTCACCACATTCATCGAAACAAAACAAAATTAACAAGGCATAGAAATTTAGTGACAAACACTGTCAATTAATCCTATTTACCGCTTCCACACAAAAGCTCTCTAAAAAATAAACAATATTGACGGGGGCCCGGAAACGATTGTAAAAACAGAGTAAAAATATAAAAAAAAAAAACGCGCCGAGTCCCATTCTAAATTGTGCCCCTAACACAACTGGAACCTAATTGGCAAACGCGCAAACAAATAAAATAATTTAAAACGATGGGCTACATCAAGCCAAGCCATGATTGTAGTTGTACAAGGTATGTGTTTAAAGTTCTGGGTATTGTACTAAATTATTTAAAAAAAAAATTATAGATATCATGCTTTAAAACGAACAAGTTTAATGCAAAAATAAAAAAATAGTTAAACATTTACACCAAAAGTATTTATAAAAATAAGTTTATTTATATTTAATTATAGTTTTATCAATTTTATGGTGAAAGCAGTCTTAAGGATTTTATTGAAATGGGATAAATATACTGTTTTCGAGAGCAGAAAAGTGATGTTACTGAATCTTGACTTGTTTATCCTTAAATAAAAAAGCTTACTTTAAACTTAGTTATTAACACAATAAATGTATTGCCATATTGGTTACTGAATTTATAGAATCATCTGGGCTGGTCTGCCGTGGTCGATCTATTTTCGTCGCAGACGTTTCGCCATGCATCGTAGATGGCATCCTCAGTGCTTGGTGACTGAATGACAATACATATAACACCATCATCCTCTACAGGTGCCGTTACACCATTGACCGATTCTATTTTGCTTAATAAATTAAAAAAAAATCATAGATTTCTGTAAATTAGAAAATTAGTAAAATTGAATAAAATAATTCACAATTCCTAGAACTTTTAAACTATCCTATGCATTCGGTTAGTAGATGGTGCTAGTAGCACGATGTGGTGATAATTGTAAATCTGGGATTGGCCATGGTCTACTGGGATTCTAGCAAAACGCTTTTATAGTGGCGCACAGATAAAGCAAAATAACAAATAAATCAAAATAAAATAGCTAGAGAGAGACTATAATATGATATTTTCCCCAAATGCTCTCCGATGTATGTATATGTTACAAAATGAAACAATACAACAAACCAATTTTGCAATTATATTTTGTATTTTGGATTAGGTTACAAATCGGATGTTCCATATACATGTAAACATATTTGTTTTCGGGATTGTGTTATATTGTATTTTGTGTATTGTATTACGCAAAGATGGATTATGTGCTGATCAAATTAAATGACAAGAAATCGTTTGTAATGATTTGTTGTAACAAACATAATACGGAAACAATAAAATAAAATCAATAACTTATAAATTAAATTTTCCTAAAATAAACAGGCTGATTATAATTTTTAAATGTACTAATTGTTTAGTTCTAAAATCAGTTTCATAAAACATTGTTAGCTATATATATATATATATATATATATATATATATATATATATATATATATATATATATATATACTCAAATGTTACAAATTAAAACCACTATTAAAATGAATATATTACAATAAGATTTTATATTTGAATATAACTAGAATTTCATCTGCATTTCAAGCTGTATTAGAACAAAAGAATCAGCATCCTGCGCGTATTATGTGTTTGTATATATGCGCGCATTTCATGTAGCATGTGCATATAATGATCGTATAATGTTTGTTGTTTGAATACCAATACCTCGACAACACATAATAATTCGCATACAATAACAATACATACCCCATGCATTCTCATACCCCCTCTCTCTCTCTCTAATACCTTATTGGAAATGAAATGTTACATATATACATATATAAACACAAAAGTAAACACGTTTATTAATGCCTCTTCGACAATATTTATTTTGCCATAGTGTAAAGAGTTAAATAAATAAAATCTTCATTTAGCATTTTTCCTATTACATTTTTATATTAATTTATAACGTATTACAATGCTACATTCTGTCTCTTGTTACCTATGAATGACTGTAATTGTTTCTGAAATGCAATGACATTTGCAAAAAAATTTATATCTTGATTTAATTTATTAAACATATTTATTCCTTTATCAAAAATAACATTTTGACTAAAAATAGTAAATTTTCTTTATATATATTGTTGTATAAATATTCTGGCATTAAATTATTTGGCGTATTATTTGAGTACATGGTGTGATTATATATGTATGTATGTAATACAGGGCTATTCAAAAAGAAAGAACAGATTTCAAACATTTAATTCTTCCAAACTACAAAAGATAGAAACATGATTCCAACGTTCATGGAGAGAGAAAAGTTTACAATTTTATGTTATGGCTTCATGTGCAGACGATGTTTGAGAATTCGCCATACCGTTTGTTGAGGAATGTTAAGTTCCATGCTTGCTGGTGATGTGGATTTCTTTGGGCTCCTTTCGTAAAGTGTACGAATACGCTCTACATTCTCGTTCGATGTGCGTGGACGTCCCGTGCTTTTCCTTTTGCAGATGCGCAACCATTTTCTACGAATTTTCGATGCCACTTGTAAATTTGCTTATGACGCGGCGGTTGTTTATTAAATTGACGGCGAAATGCACGTTGAACTAGCAAAACTAGAGTAGTTTTGCTAATTGAAGCACACAAAATGATTTCTCTTGTGTGATTGGAACTTATACCTATTTAAATTATAACTTCTATTTAAATTATAACTTTTCTCTTTCAATAAACGTAGGAATCATGTTTCTATCTTTTGTAGTTTGGAAGAATTAAATGTTTGAAATCTGTTCTTTCATTTTGAATAGCCCTGTATATCTTGTTAGATTATAATGTATCCTGATAATTTAAGTAATTGAAATATAAAATGATTTTTATAAACAGGGTAGTATTTTGCAACTGCATAAATCTAGTAAATAGTGATTGCACAGCAGATATTTAGTACAGTCAGCAACAGCAGTCAGGCTAATTAGCAACAGTCTTACTTAATACTATCAATAATTAGCGGAACATGGACGTATATGCTCGGAAAACGAATTATTTCAAATATTATTACTTCCATTGTCAATAGTGCAAATTATAAGCACATAGCTATAAAGCTTGGAGTAGGATTCAAATCGTTCAGACACAGTCGATATTAGTTCACTAGTATTATATATATATATATATATATATATATATATATATATATGTACGTACATATACAATCACGCCATTTACCCAAAACAATGTGGCACAAACTCTTTCCACTATCCCAAAATTAGTTTTCTTAAACATCTTATCTAGACAAATAATTAAACATACAACATCAAGAGATACATTACATTCAGTCGTCAAGTCACCCTCTTCTAAAAAATATACTTTGCACTGCGTACAACAGATTTATATCTTTATAGTACTTTAATACCAAAAATAATATTTATTAAATTTTAATGTTAGCACGGTACGAATCAATGACTTTTGCACCTTTAAAATCCTGAGTTTAGCACGCTATCACTACCCTACTCATATACTGCTGTTTGTAACTATAAACACATATGAGATACAAAAAAAAATAAATAATTGAAAATTCAATTTTCAAAAGTGCTTTTTATACATACATTAAAATAATGAATTGGCATCCTTTAGCAAGTTATTTTAGACTTAGTTGTTCCTACTTCTGATAAGTAATACATATTTCTAATATATTATATTTATAAAAATATATTAATAATCAAAAATTTTAAAAAATATCTTACAACATGCTATAGGTTCTCTTTTATAATAAAACATGAAATATGAATATTGAAATAGAAGATAAGTATGTAAAGTATATGATAACAATTTTTACCTATATTATTTTCAAAAATCATGATAATACGATTGTTAATTTATTTGATATTTTTAATTAAATTTAGGTTCTAATTTAAATATGGTAAAATTTATAAAGATATTATAAATTTCATCATAAAACTTTTATGTGTTTTGTCTACAAAAGAAGCAAAACGTTTGATATGATTTTTATTTTTCGTAGTGTCAGTTGAAACATATCCGCCAAATATATCTTGTAAGATGTTAGAAGTAGTCGGGAACGAATAAATTATCTTGGAAAAGTATGCGCGACTATATTCAGTTGTTTTGACAATTTATCATAAAACGTGCACTACATTTTCACACATAGCTTCCTTCTTCTTCATCGTCTTCCATTTTTGTTGCGCAAGTCCATTGTAAAATGACATTTTCGTTGTTTTTTACTATATGCGTATTTTCCTTTTCTCGTCTTTATATGCTGCTGTTTCGTTTCTGTTTTCTCATTTTACCTTTTATTCTTAGTGACGGATTTACATGTATTTTATTCAAAATATGAGATTATCAATTTTTGAGAGAAATATAATCTTAAGTATATTATTGAATAGTATACCTTTAACATAATTTAGAATTGAAATAAAAAGGTTTATTAGATGAAGTTCTGCATACATTTTAATTTAAAATTGACGTTTCGACAAACTCTACGTACAATATCATCAGGAAAAATTATATAAATATCATCTGCGTAATTTTTTCTGATAATGATGTAGGTAGACTACGTCGATTTTAAATTAAAATTTATACAGAACTTAATCCAAAAGCATTTTTATTTTAATATAATGAGTTCTGAAAGATTTTTTTACTATGTTAATTTAAAATATTTAAATTATTTTATTTTTAAGTTTAAATATTTTAAACAGTGTGACAGTGTGGTGAGACTTGCATGCTTTCAATATCAAGCAGCGTATCAAGCAGCGTGTTTTAATATATGTGACTATTTAGACAAAGTAGACAACACTCACATTGTTACTTGGTATGTAGGCATTAGACAAGAAAAGAAACTGAAGTTCGTAAAATTCTAATTTTTTGAGTACTGTAAAAAGTAGACTTTTGCAAAAGTGTTTGTACCACAGATTATTAATTTGTACTATAATTATAAATAAACACTGGTTTAAAATACATTTGAGTAATTTGTTATTTAATATTTACATCTTAAATATTATGAGATAAGGTATCTGGTTATTCTTGGATATAATTCTTCTGAGATATAATTTACAGACCACCTTTAGCACAAATAATAAATAGATAATATGCTTGCAGTTTCTGCTTGTAAATATTGATAGAAAATTTAAAAACAATACGTGATTATAAAAAAATTTTAGTAATTTTTTTCTCGGAAAGTTGGCAACCCTGTATTTTACCAAAAATATATAATTTATGTAGATGCTATGGCTATCTTCTGTGAAAATTTGATTAAAATCGAATAAATAATGTGACCACAATGAATTTTTAAAAACTTTAGTAATTTTTATTAGTATATTAGTAAAATTATATAATTAATGAGAGTATTAAGAAAATCTTTTCTGAAAATTTGATCAAAATAGGATAAATAGTGTAGCCACAATAAATTTTTAAAAACTTTAGTAATTTTTTTCTCAGAAAGTTGGCATTATTGGAAAAAAATTAAACAACATGAGCATCTTAGGGCACTCGACAAATTTATCCTGAAAATTTCATTAAATTCGGTTGGACCGTCTAGAAAGAATTGCGATCATAAAATTTTGACTGACGACAGAGCGAGATAGCGAACTGACGACGCACATCCATTCATCCACATAAACTAAGTTCGGATTCGTCATCTAGAGGCTATATGAAGAATTTCTGTACTGTAACAAGACAGTTCTGGGCCATGTGGTTATTGTGATTTGTATTTCTAAAAGACTACATAATTTTTGTATCTATTAGATTTTGCCCTAGTGACAGATTTATATATTAGGGTTCGCCGCAAACCACATGGCCACTTCAAGATATATCTTGGAAATATTTTGAAGTATTTTAGATTTTTGTTGGAATATTTAAAAAGTTAAAATTTTAGTTTTTGAGAAAAGTATGTTTTTCTCTCTGTTGAATCAGTTCAGTTCACGCTCGCCTTCGCTTAAGTTAAGTTCGTT
Source organism: Clivina fossor (assembly GCA_963966155.1). Taxonomy (NCBI): domain Eukaryota; kingdom Metazoa; phylum Arthropoda; class Insecta; order Coleoptera; family Carabidae; genus Clivina; species Clivina fossor. The sequence goes on along the minus strand of OZ014551.1, from coordinate 25,079,880 downwards.
TTTTTTAAGTCCGCTTAGAGTGTCAGAGACCTCTAGAATCGCTTTAGTTGTTAGAATTTGTTAATTATAATTTATTAGTTTAATTCGCTTGGCTTTAGTTTATATTTGTACTTTATATATTTCATGTTGTGTTTTTGTATATTTCTTAATTTGTGTTCGTATGTCGTTAGTATTTAATAAAACATTAAATTAATAATTTTGATCACTACTTTACGCACGCTCCCTGTAAAGTTGATAAATATACGCAAACCGCTTGTCGTGTTACAATGGCGCAGTCGATTAAATAATTATTTGGGTTAGTAGTGATCAACCATAAACGCAAATTTCGAAAAAAAAAAAAAAACGCGAGTGAAGTGTATTACGCGACAATATAGTGAAATGTATTACGCGACAATATATGGTGCTACCGCCGATAGTGTTCGTGGGTCATCCATATACACAAATGAGAATGTGTCGATTTCGGTATTACCGTGGTACGCAAATACCGCATATAAACCGGCTACCGCGACAAATATAAACTTTACGGCTTTATTAGACGCTGAGACTACGTATCTCAATTCCGTACCTGTGTATGAAGAAACTGCCGTAATGTCCAGCCTCATCGTCAGCGAAAACGCTAAAACCGCCAGCGAAAACGCTAAAACCGCCGTCGTATCCAACGACACCGCCAGCGAAAACGCTAAAACCGCTATCGTACTCTGCAGTACCGCAAACGAAAACGCGAAAACCGCCGTCGTATCCAACGACATCGCCAGCAGAGATATCGAACCCGCCGCCGTATCCAACGCTATCGCCAGCGAACTCGCTGAAACCGCCGTCGTATTCAACGACATCGTCAGCCGAGATGCTGAACCCGCCATCGTGTCCCGCAGCACCGCCAGCAAAGACACCGAATTCGCCACCGTATCCAGCGGTATCGCCAGCAGACGCGCTACCGCCAGCAAACACGCCGATACCGTCGCTGTTAGTATACAATTTGTAGATTTGTGTTTGTTTTTCAAAATTTTCATGATTATCGCAGAGATTTTTCGCAACGTAAGTTATATTGTTGGAAGTTTAGCAAAAATGTTAGAAATTATAGCTATTTGTGTAAATAATGCTGACATCTTCACCGGCAAATTCAACGAGAATAAACGTAAATTATTCAAAAAGAAAAAGTTTCGCTACGTTCGAGTAAAATATTTACGGTGCCTACATGTGCGTTTACGCAATTAGTTAGATTTTAAGAAAAAAACATTGGATTCGCCCGCCGTTGCTGACACCCAGCTATGAAATCAGAAATAAGTGCATAGTTTGGTGATTGATGATTTAGTTCAGTGGTGTGCTCGCAAGTGTCATCAGATAAATAAAATTTAGTTCGCTTAGATATAAGAAAATCATAGTTCGTATTAGATAAGTGCATGCTAATTTAAGTAATATTTTGTTATAATTATATCTATTTATTTGATATAATTATATTTAAATGGAGGGCGATGTAACAAGACAGTTCTGGGCCATGTGGTTATTGTGATTTGTATTTCTAAAAGACTACATAATTTTTGTATCTATTAGATTTTGCCCTAGTGACAGATTTATATATTAGGGTTCGCCGCAAACCACATGGCCACTTCAAGATATATCTTGGAAATATTTTGAAGTATTTTAGATTTTTGTTGGAATATTTAAAAAGTTAAAATTTTAGTTTTTGAGAAAAGTATGTTTTTCTCTCTGTTGAATCAGTTCAGTTCACGCTCGCCTTCGCTTAAGTTAAGTTCGTTTTTTTTAAGTCCGCTTAGAGTGTCAGAGACCTCTAGAATCGCTTTAGTTGTTAGAATTTGTTAATTATAATTTATTAGTTTAATTCGCTTGGCTTTAGTTTATATTTGTACTTTATATATTTCATGTTGTGTTTTCTTTGTATATTTCTGTAATTTGGTTTTTGTGTTATTATTTAATAAAAACTTAAATTAAATAATTGTTGATCACTACTTGTACGCACGCTCCTGTAAAGTTAATAAATATATGCAAACCGATTCTCGTGTTACAGTACAAACGCTATACCACTTTTTTCCTTGCGGTCAAAGTGGTAATAAAAGAGAGAAATTTTGATTATGTTTAAATTTGCTTCGATGCCACTGTGTTAGCTGGAGACTATTTTGGACGTACAAGAGTGTCCAGTTAAAAAATGTAAAAATACTATATTCATCCATAAGAGGAATTATGAATGTTTGGAGGAAACTGATTTCGGGATAGCGAAAAGAGTTTGTGCCACACCCTTTTGGGTATATGGTGTAATTGTGTATGTATGCAAGTATGTTAATGTACATAACAATCCATTACGTATTAAGTATTATTTACGTATTACGTATCTATATTATGATTGATTTGATGTAAGATTTAAGTTCTGCCGTCACCAGCATATTGTTCAAGTGAAAACTGCCAAAAATCTTGTTTTTCGGGTGCTAAGTTTCAACATAACATATATGGGGGTGGACGCGAATAGGTACACGATACGTGGCATAGCCCTCGAACATATTGTCTGTGACGAATTTTTAATTTCTCTTGAGAATATGTTCACGTTGTTGTTTGCTGTGAAGATATTAGTTGTTCGTTGACAGCATCACTAAGTGACTGATTTATGAGACTTGTTGTGTGTTGCTTTCGTATCGCGTTAAATTGAAATATAATATACTCGCATTATTTTTTTATAAGACAATATTTATTAAAGCATTAAACGAAAATCGAGTTATTAAAAATTTTAATAAAAATTATCGATCTGTGTTTACAAAAACTTTTGATTTTTGTTTTATATATGTATAGAATTTTGATGCAAAAATATAATTAAAAAAATTTCTTTATATACGTAACTAAACAAATTAGATTAAATAGAAATGTAATATTTGAAAAATTATTTATTGTATAACCAAGAAATTTTGCAGGAATTTCGAATACTAATACTTGCTTCGTTTCTGTTTATTTTTTAAATTATAACTGATTCATATTTAACAAAATGAAAATCCTATTTTTGCTGTATAGTATAATGTTTTATAAAAAAAAAGAAAACAAGAAAAAATAAATAAAATAAAAATCAATGTAATTATATACACTTTAAATTAAAAATTTTAAAATTTTAATAAAAAAAGTTAATAAAATTTTATCATATTTTTGTTAATTTAATTTTCTTTTAACATTTTCTAAACTTTTAAAAAATGAAACATACATTTATGAGTAGGTATGTTATGTATTACCAATATTCGCTTCAAAATTATTATTTTTTTCCTTCAAGCGTATCAAAATATTGATATTACGTTAGTATATTGCCTATGTATAAGTAGATTATTATGTTATTTGTACAATAATGCAACATTATTATATAGTAGCTTGTTAGATAACTGGTGGCAGAACCAAACATGACTACAGGGTCAAATGTATTTGACATCTCCGGCCGGACGTATTAAAAATGATTAAGTTAAGTTAATTGACAATTGCATTGTTTATTTTCTCTTGAATTTAAATTTGATTATTGATAATGTGTGAAGAAGTGCAAGAAATGCAATGTACACCGCCAAAAATTGTATATTCGAACAAAGAAACATTAATTCTCATAAATCACGTAGCAAATATTAATAATATATAAATACACATACTATTTTACAACTTTTTCAGAACTCATTATATTAAAATAAAAACTGTTTTAAGATCAAATTCTGTTTAATTATTTTATAAAACGGTTAAAGTTACTTGGTATGTATTTTAATTTATTTTTAGTTTAGTTTCGATCGAAACGCTTGAAGAAAAAAAAGCATAAGTCACTTGGAGAAAAATGCTCTTTTTATATTTCACCCAGATTACTATTTTCGCAAAATAGCGGAGCATTCTCTCATATGTTATTTTGAGTGGTGATGTTATGTTCTTGTGTTTATAAACTTGTTATTTTATGCAGTTAGGTTAAGTTGTTGTGAAATAAACATAATAGGCATTTTATGGAACAGCAACAACAAATCCTGATGATTTTAATAAATCAGCTCAATTCCAATAAAAACTAATGTATATATATATATATATATATATATATATATAAAATTGTTTTTTTCTTGAATAAATACTTGTATCAAACCTATATTAAATTATTAGATTACATTTAGATATTCCTCCAATTTTAGCGTACGGTAAAATATCGGCGTGCGATAACTCTAAAGTGTCATTTACCATACAAATTAAATAACGTATAACGTCACGTGATTTTAGCGTTAACGGAACTTTAACGTTGTGTTTGCGATAACTCCCTATTGACATTATAATCCCGTCAAAATCATAACGTTTATACTATTTATCTATATATATATATAGTCATCCGTTTTTTTTTTCTTAAAATTTTACGATAAGTTATAAAATTTACTATTTATAAAGTTAAATTAAGAATAATATAATTATGTATCACTTTCTTTTTCCGTTTTGTTGTATGATTTAATTGCAAGAGAAATGTTCGCAATAGATTTTCATCAGTAATAATTATTTCCCTAGCATAAATTAACATAATTATGTTACGCTGTCTGAAACTAAATTAACATATTCGATTCGGGGTGTTCTGTTTTGTTTTGTTTCGTTGTTATGCTTTGTATGTTAAGTTATCCGGAGGCCGAGTTGAGTTGAGAACGCGAGCTAACACCACGAGGCGTTTCGTTACCAAATTATATACCTTGTGTAATAAGTTTAACAACACAAATTCATTTTAACACGATCGAAAAGATCCATACCTTGTTGTTTTATTTTATTCGTAATTATTATTTCATTATGCCATGTCTTGTACTCGTATACTGTAATGATAAATAATTAGTTTGAAATTATTTTATTTAATGTTATTAGTTCTTATTAACTCGTTTTCTTTCCTGTCTGTTTGTTTCTAACTTCCCGATGAGCAAGAGACAAGAAACTTTAAACATAGCTCAGAACTAATTAATTAATTAAGTAATTAATTAATAATATTAGAAATATTAATTTTTATCTTGTGCCATATTTACGAATTCCGTACATTCGTGTATTTAGCAATATTTTTTTTCAAAATACAAAAACTACAAAAAACAACTACAGAAAATACAGAACACAACGCAAGACTAAAAAGCAGAAAATAATACATACATACACAATCACGCCATGTACCCAAAAGGGTGTGGCACAAACTCTTTTTATCATCCCGAAATCAGTCGCCTCCAAACATTCCTATCCAAACAAGCAACTTTCGCTTCATCCACATTCATAGTTCCTCTCATACATGCTCTTTTATTCCTACTACTTGGAAATTTTCGCTCACGCAAAACACTCTCAATCATACCACTCCAATTACTCATCGGACGTCCACGCAAACATATACCATCAAAATCATTCAAATAAATCTTTTTAATCAAACGTTCATTAGACATTCGCTCAACATGTCCGAACCATCTTAACTGACTAACACCAACTTTTGCTACAACATTTTTTTCAATTTCACACTCATCATACACTAATCTATTTCGTAGGTAACCGATCTCTCCTATTTACACCACATACCCCTTATAAAAATCTCATTTCCACAGCAGTCATTTTCCGTTTATGCTTTTGCAACCAAACCCAACATTCACTAAAATACATCAACGTAGGCACCAAAATACAATAATTATTTAAATAAAAAATATTTTTAATATACCACGTTTTTAAAACGTGTAAAAGTGTAAAATAATTTCTGCTAGCCCCATACAAATTCCTGACCCATAAAAATTGTCCTGAAAATTTGTGTTTGTGAATTTTTAATAGCTATGACAATACTTGTAAAATTTAAAACGATAAATGTGGAGCGTAACGACAGTTACTTCCTACACACCTTACTATCTACTGCATGCGTCTCCGGTTTTTCATTTTAAGTATTATCATAGCTATTAATCACAATTACAAATTTTCAGGACAATCTGTATGAAGTTATAAATCTACATGGGGCTAGGAAAATTTATTTTATACTTCTTAGTTCATTTTAAAAACATGGAATTTTTTTTTTTTATTTAAATAATTATTTCGACATGTATTATGGTGATATTATTATTATATTTATATAACGTTTAATGTTTTTCTTAAAAAAAAAAATTGCCAACACTATAAAAATATATTCCATGATAATCTTGTTTCTTGTTCTCCTTTTAGTTAAAATGGCACAAATAATAATTTTCATTACATTCAACCATTTCCAGAAATGCCAGAAAATAAATCAAGCGAATCAAATTCAACTGGCAAGTTAAAGCCCGAACTAGAGCGCGCACCCAGCGAAAGGAATAAAAAAAAAACCATTCTTCGAATCTGTTTCCATTTCCATTCGGACGATTTGAGTGACACGTGATCGCGGTCGCATCAAATAGGGCACCGGCAACGGCTTACAAGAACCCGACGGCATCGGGTTGAAGGGTGTTTTCAGTTCGGAGAGGTCGGTCGCAAAACGCAAATCACGATGAAAAAGAGACCTGACATCGTGCGCGCATCCAGTGGCAGTGGTAGCGGTAGCGGTGACTTGATAAATTACCCAACCGCCAGGTTTCTTCCATAATTAATACGGACAGTCGCTCAAGCGGTCAAACCGATGACGATGGAAGTCAACGGAAGAGCAGCTGATTGGTGACGAAGAAGGGTTTTTAAATTGCAGCATATTTACAGTTCGGATTTTTTAATAATAGAGTTAAGTTTAATAAGAAATTTATTTTTAATTTCTCATGAAAGAATAGGGACTTAGCACAATTCGAATTTTTTTGGTTTAGTTAAACCATTTATACGTTTGCGTGGCCGTCCGATGAGTAGTTGGAGTGGTATGATTAAGGGTGTTTTGCGTGAGCGGAAGTTTCCAAGTAGTAGAAATAGAAGAGCATGTATGAGAGGAATTATGAATGTGGATGAAGCTAAAGTTGCTTGTTAGGTTAAAAATGTTTGGAGGAGACTGATTTCGGGATAATGGAAAGAGTTTGTGTTACACCCTTTCAGGTATATGGCGTGATTGTGTATGTATGTATTTATTTATTTAAATTTAATTAAATATTTAAAAAGAATAATTATATAATATAATTATGTTTTTACACAGTGTTGTCAACTTTTGGAAGTAAAAATAATAAAATTTTATTTTCGCTACACAATTTACTCTAATTTTCCGAAAAAAAATTTTTTGTGTCCATAAAAATTGTATCGTATATTCTTCAAGTATTGCCAACTTTTAGAGAGAGAGATTATTAATATTTTGTGGCTAATTTAATAAAATTTACATAAAAAATTTTTCCTGATACACAAAAAATACATAATTTCAGTTTTGAACAGGGTTACCAACTTTTGGAGAAAAAACTGTTATTACTATTATTTCATCGTAGATCATTGGTAAATTTATATAATTAAATTATTTACTACAAATATGTAATATCAATAGGTAATGTTATAGACAGATAATTGATATTAAATAATCAGTTATAAAAACGAATAGTAATAAAAAATCAATATATGATAGAAAAACAAAATATGAAATTCTAAAAATATTTGTTCTCTAATATTTTCGGTCTGTATAACTAGCACGACATGTATATGTATGTGTGTGTGTGTGTGTGTGTGTGTGTGTGTATGGTGTAGAAATAATGGCTCTATCCGCAGTTACTGATTGATTTTGAATTTTAATAAACGGAACGAAATTGGAAACGAAATGCAAAAGCGTGTACTTTCGAATCGATGAATATATAGAAATCAGTCGACTATCAAACAACATATGCTGCATGCGCTGGGCTAGCTAGATCACTCGGGTCTATATGTCTCTCTATATACACACACACACACACACACACAGACACATCCACACACATCTACATAAAAACGTATTCCATAAATTTCTGCTATAATACCCGATCACCAAATCGCCACTGAATTAAAATTTTCATTGTGTTTTTGTTAGCAAATTTCCAATTTTTTACTTTTTCATCTCTTCAAATTTTTCTATCATATCTACAATTATTTATTTTTTGAATTTTAATAAGTGTGTTTTTATTATATGTATAAATAATAATAATTTATGCAAAGAGTGCATACAGTAGTACTTTTCTACACGAATAGGAAATTTTACAGCATCTACACTTTATGCATAAGTTCCATCCAATATATTTTTTCTACGACTGCCTGCAATTATAATTAACTTTCACAAACACAACAAAACACAAATCTAAAATTTAATGTTTCTAACCTTAAAATCGCAAGACGTCAATAATTTTCAATGCATTCTTTCGGTACATGTATTTATATAACGCCAAAGTAAAATGACCGTTACGGTGATTTTTTAACATTGAGTTAGTATTAAGCATGTTTGTGTTTTTTCTAATTGTAACTAATCGGTGTGCGCTAAGTCTTACAGTCTCCATACTATATATATATATATACTACAATTCAATAAAACAATTTTTTTATTTAAAAAATTTGTGAAAATACATACATAAACATAAAATATCTCAAATAGCAACACCGGCCAAATGAGAACAAAAGCCAGCAAACTAAAAAAATAAACACATGTTAACTTATAATGTAGTTAACAATATTTTTATGCAACAATCCCTAAATATACTACAATTCAATCACAAACATTTATTTTTATCTAGTAAATCTGTGTAAAAAACGTGTAAAAACCTTAAATATCCCTAACAGTGGCACCAGTGCACCAGTCAAAACAAAACCACGTTACCTTGCACTGTACTAAACAATATTTTATGCAAAAGTCTGTCAATATACTAAAATATGTATATATATAAATTTAGTTTTAGCCTTTAAATCACAAAAAGTCAAATATCCTTAGCAGTGGCACCGGTCAAATAAGAAGCCAAGCTAAACAAACAAAACCACCTTACACCACCTTACTTAACAATATTTTATGCAACCAACCCTAAATACTAAACTACAATTCAATAAAACAACATTTCTTTTTATCCAGCAAATCTGTGTAAACACAAAAACGTCCAATATCCTTAACATTGGAGCTGATTAAATAAGAACAGATGCCGGTAAGCCAAATAAACACAAATACGTTTCAATGTATTTAACAATATTTTATGCAACCGTCCCTAAATATACTATAATTCAATCAAACAACATTTAACAAAGCTGTGTAAATACAAACATCAAATATCCCTAGAACAGAAACACCCGTCAAATAAGAACACAAGCCAGCCACAAGAAAAACAAATATCCCCGAAAAACATTGGTCGTTCTGTATAGTACATCTAAATCTCCCATCGGTGTACTCCACTCTCATTTCGCATTTCGCCCATCATCACACTACGCTATGCCACATTCCCATGATCCTCATTCATTTAAACTTTTGCGGTGGTACATGTAAAATGGCGTCATTCGTATTTAAAACTTAGCCGTCTCTGACTGAATGTCGGAGTAAGCAACTAACAAACATATATATATATATATATATATTCTCTAACTTTTACCGGCCTTCCTCATTTTTCACGATGGTCGAAAATTCGAGTTAATTTAATAAGCACCCTTCTCGGCTAGATGGAAACTGTGAGGTAGTTCCTTCGTTTAATAGTTATTATGATTTCATTTTGGGGGTTCTTTTTCTTTTCTTCTAACGTTAGGTTAGAATGGAGGGTAGTTCGTTAGATTGTATTATGTAAGGGTGGTGAAAATGTTGTTCGTAGTTTGTTATAGGTTAGATAAAAGATCAAATTATACTACTAAGTACGTTATATTAACTAAAAGTATTTGATAATAATCTATAAATATGGAGTTCAATATGTCTGTCTGTATTTTTGCGATAAATCAATAAAATAAATAAACTACATAATTAGAAAGGGATTTTTCACTATACTGTAAAACAAGAACGCCAAACTTATTTGAGACGCGGATCAATTAAAAATCAACTTTTGTTGGCTATAATTCATTTATATATAAGCACAACTTAGATGGATTCACGCGTCACGTTTAGAAATTGTGTTATAATTTATATTTATAGAGATATATTAGCAACGGCTTTATTCTGCGAGTAATGTGTGTAGTTAAATGTTAAAAAAATTCTAGTTCGCCAGAAACCGCGTGTTATAATTTTGTAATTCACAACCGTGAGTTAGAGACAGTATAACTTAACAGAATAAATATAAGTAAAAATATTCTTATACAAAAGTGTAAGTCACTTTTGTTTTTAAATAAAACTACTTTATTTCATATCACATGCGATTAGTTTTGATACTGAGCGTATCTACTTCCAGCGATCTATAATTTTTATTTTGAAAAAAACAATGCAGCATTAATATTTTACATAAATCTTACATTAAATAAAAAAATAAAAACTTACGCAAAATGTACATTAAACAAAAACATATAACGTTAAACACATCGTAAATAAATTATGTAGAAAACAACACATAATTTAAAAATACAATATACGTCAGAATTTTGAAAATAATAAATAGATAAATAACATTTAAAATAAAAAAAAAAAAAAAAAAAAAAAACACAATTTTTTTGCTACTTGCTCATACAACTCCTGTATAAGAAGATTTTTACTTATATACATTTTCAAAGGTCGTTCAACTCAATTACTAACAAAATAAACTTATATTTATTATAAATGTATTATTCAACATAGATATGTATATAAAGTATATCTTATTCATATACCTTTCTCTACAACTTCAAATAATTAAATATTATATTAAAATAAAAAATCAAATATAATTAATTAAATATAAAACTAAATAGAACTTTAATCTACATTTTTTTATTATATAATGAGTTCTAAAAGATTCTTTACTGTTTGTTAAATATCATATTATTTTTATAAAATCTTAATTACAAACAAAATGAATAAAAACATAAAACATTATATAGAACTTTTATATAATGCTACCAAATAAACGATTACATAGCGACAAAAATTGCACTTAATTTAATAAACTGAACTTTAACAAAGTCAAACCTCCTCCACTAGCCAGTTATTACAATTACATTTGAACTTCTTTTTTCCTGTTTCCGTGCGCGCGTCGAACAAAGGCTAAAAGTAGTTCGTTAGTGTGTCACGCAGGAGTGGCAGGCAACCGTAGCAGGAGTTAGTTAGTAAGGTAATTCTGTGTGTATACACGTTCCGCAGTCAGAGGCAGGAGTGTATTTGCATTGAAAACATTGTCGAATTAACGCACTGGTACTGCCTGCCTGCCTGTGCTTCGGGTAACGTGCGAACGTGAAAAGTAGCTAGTTGCTACGACTATGCTTTGCATTAGAATTAGGTGGAAGGCGCGCACTGCAAGGCGAGCGACTCATTCTTGTTCAGATTACTAATGTTTTTCTTATGGATAGCGACGATAAGATGGCTGTTTGCGAACGAGCAAAATACTCCTGCTTATGGTTAGCTGTTTATGTGAAACGAGTTTTTGTTAAATGTACAACAAATATGAATATGAATGAATATTATCATCGTATTTGTACAGTAAATAGGACTCAATATAATATACACACGTAGAGAGTGTCCTAGTTTAGCTGCATTGCATTAGATAGGATGCCCGATTTCATAAACAATAAATAAAACTTGAAAACAAATGTTATTTCAACAACTTATTATCAGATTATTATTAACATAATTAAAAAAAATTCAGAACTCATTATATTAAAATAAAACTGCTTTAAGTTATAGTTCTGACTTAATTATTTATTAATAATCAATGTTTCGATTTACTCAACGTACATATTCATCAGAAAAAGTGACACAAACGATATTTACAGTAAATAAACAGAACACAAAAACAAGTTACTAGGTAACGAAATAAGTAACTATATCATAAAATTTAATTAATTTAAAAGTTTTTAATTAAAGGAAATCACTGAGTTAAATAAAATTTGGCTTCCTTTAATTAAAAACTTATAAATTTTATGATCTAGTTACTAAAATATGTTCTGTTTATTTACTAACATGTCATTTGTATCTTTTTTTCCTGATGAAGATGTATATTGAGTACGGCGAAACGTCGATTATTATAAATATTAATAAAGAACTATAATTTAAAACCATTTTATTTCAGATTATTATTAATAATAATAACTATTTTTTTAATATCACTGGATTAAATTTATTCCCCGTGTTTTAATCTATAGTGTAAATGCATTTACTTCTAAAGTAAATTTAACCAACATTTATGAAACCAAGCCTACTTATATAAAAAAATTTTTTAAGTGATATGATTTTATTTAAAACTGTATTAAAGAGTTAAAAATTTATTTCTAATAAAATCGTGTAATCCTGATTTATTTTTTTATTGATATAAATATACATTAACATCCGTCAATTATAAAAATTTAATATATATTTACTGACAAGGTGACTTAATACAAAACCGGTCACGTCATAATACTCGTAATGCACTTAATAAAGTGTACCTTATTTGAGGGAAAGAAACAAATTGATGACATCACCATTGTCTATTTATGTTGTTAATACTGTTTTAGTTTGTAATAAATTAGCTTTTCGTCAAAAATAAACTGATATTTGATTTTTTTGTAAAAGTTGGCTAGTTTTTCCAGTTTGTTTTTGAATTTGAAATGTCAAGTTTTTATTTTGCTGTTTATTTATTAAAAGTGTGTAACAGAAATCAGAAATAAATATAATTATGAATATCGGGTTGTATATATTATAAATATTGTGTTACAGATTAAGATATTAAGTCATCTTATCTTACTGATAAGATTTTTAATTGATGAAATATTGTATTGTCATCGGAGATAAAATATGTGAACAAAGTTTTAAGAAAATTCGTTCGGCAAGAGAGGGTGAAATTGAAATTGAAACAAATAAACAAATAAATAAAATTTAAAAAAAAATTACATTTCCAAATAATTTTTGTTTGATTGATCTTACATTTTCTATAAACAATACAGTATCCTAGGAACACAATTAATTTAAGGGTTATATATTTATGACTGTAGTTTTTTTTCTACAAATAATTATACTACTACTATAAAATACTACTGAAATAGTTATGTGAAAGTGTAGTTATATAAAAATGTAAACTTACCAAAGTTAAAAGTATGGTTTATAAATATTAGCGCACCTACCTGAAAAAAGAAAAAAATCAAATTAGTCAATAAAACATTTTTTAAAATAAATTTGGTATGCATATTTTAATAATATTATAAATTTATTATATTATTTTTTTAAATATAAATATCGATAAAAATTATATTAATAAATGATTTTCTACGAGCCTGACAACTAATTCATAATATCATTCAAACACTTTATATTTAATACAATACATGTCTACACTAACATGAAATTGACTAAAAATCTAATCTCGAATCACGTTTAGTAGATGGTAAAAATCACAAAATATTTATATAATCTCCAGACATGAACACTTGCGTGTTACAGAGTATAACTTATCAAAATGTTATTTAAAAATTTTCTAGCATAATTTTCTACATACATAAATTTAAAAACTTTGTTATAAGTAAATATATTATAGAAAATATTATATTATACAAACAAAACACAAATTAAAAAAAAATAATACAAATAACAAAATCTTCATACAGAATGCGTCAGACTTTATTACATTTTTATAACTTTATTACCAAGTATAATAAAGTTAACAAATTTTTTACTTTTTACTTATACGTTCCATTTTTTATCAACAGAATAAACTAATTTACAAAGAATACAGACGTTTCTATAATTTCTGCTGATGGATCCATAGCTTCATTGAAACTCATTACATTACATTACATAGATTACATAGAAAGAGAATGAGAGAGAGAGAAACTAACAAAAAAAAATTGAGCATGCGTATACATGAAATATTTTGTACAGATTTCTATATAAAATCGAAAATTAAATGTGTAAAACAGAAAATTTTGTTTGTACAGAAAACTATACATTTTTTGTATAGCCAACATAACATAAACAATTTGCTAATTGTATTTAAAAATTACAAACTCGCCTCTTTTTCAAGCATATTTTTTTTTCCAATAATTACATATATTTGAAAATGACAGCACATTAGGTTTCAGTACCTTTTTGTGAAATAGTCTGTATTTTACAAGATGGCGATAAATAAAATAACACGTGTAAGTATTTACATTACATCACTAATAAGAACATCAAAAACATTACAGTAAACAATTGTAAATAAAATATATACAGAATTCAATTCTTCTTAACTGATTCGCAATCCATCATGTCAATATAACCAGTCCAGCAATAAACATAAATCAGATTATACAGTAAAACGTCAGATATTACCCAGAATCCTCTATGCTCACGACTACTGGCATGGCGCTACAATTCCAATATAGTAGTTATATCCTCTCTCTCTCTCCCTCTTCAGACAAAGACAGAAACATCATATATGAATTCATGAATACTGTATGTAATAGTAATGCATTATTTATCGCCGTTCTGTATATATGTGAATAAAACAAAGACAGAAGTAGATTATATTTCTTCGTAATTACTAACAAGCCCAATATCGTCATCTTCGTCTATCGGTCAAAAGCAAAAAAAAAAGTTTTTCAACATCGCGCTGAAAGAATTTATAGATGTTATTAATAGGATACTTCCGCTTGTTTGTTCAAGGTCTCTGTCGATAGATGTCTCTATAAGTCAAGATGTGTTCGCAGAATGACGTATTGGTTATATTTTATAGATGAACCTTGTTTTCTTTTGTTTTTCTGAAAGAGAAAAACAAAAAAGAAACCTAGTCTCTGATATGTACATATTTCATTTAGGTTACGTGAGATTTTCAAGATATTAAATTTTGTTTGCCTCGAATGTCATCTGTTTCAATTAATTTAACTTGTGTTTGTTTTTCATGTAGAAATTCTAGTATGATGAAAAAATATCTCGAAGTATACAAGATACCTCAGAAAGTCTTATAATATTTTTTTCTGGAATTATAAAATAAATAATTATACTTTCTGGTCTGACATGAATGAGATTTCAAAATACTGCATAATATCCTAGCAACAGTACTAACTCTCTATTTAACAAATAATGTTTGTTTGGATTTGGATGCGATGCCATGCTGACAGCTTGCAGATTGTGCATTAGTTGCCATAGCAACTAATAAGAAACAAAAAGTTATATACAATGTGTCACATTTACTAATCAAAACGGATTAATAAGTGATACATTTCATATATTATAAATCAAAAATAATTTTTTCTTCATTTATGTTTAATTATTTTTTGTTCTTTATCATATTTGCTTTAAAAATTGATTTGATTGTGAATTTTTATTTAAACAATATAGAATTATATAATTTGTAAATAATTTTGTTTTAAATATTTAAACAAAATAAAAATTAATCACATAAAAACGGATTTTTATAGTATATGTAAATGTATTCCTTGGTATGGTATTCGTTAAACTCAATTTAGAATCGGCAATTTTTCCACTACACAAAATTTCAGACATTGAAACTGAAAACCTAACGAAAAACATTCAGCAATGAAAGTAATACCTTAAGCAAAAGAAAAAACGTTTTCATCTAAGTCAAAATAAAAAAGTACCATCAATAAAACTGCCATCGCATTTTATTACCGTTAAAAAAACTAAAAAAAAATCCAAGTAACCCCTGGAATCCTATCGAAGAAATAAAAAAGTAAAGTAAAGAAGAGTATCTTTCTAAATTCACTTTCAATTCGAAACAATCTAGGATTCGGAATCGGTATACGAAATCAATTTGCAAAAGTGTATTTTGTATACTTATAGCTTTAATAAAGACAATATAACCAAATAAGTATTTTCTATACATATGTAGTTAATAGCACAAGTACAAAATTAACAATAATATTATTTCAGTAAATATTTTTCACAGTTGTTGTATACTATTATATTATATATGTAAGACAGTTTGAAAAAGTATTAGTTTATATTAAACAGAAAACTGTTTTCTGTACCATTACTCTAAAATCAAACTTATCATTACAGGAATGACCAACAATTAGGAATATTAGTTGTTAGCGTAAAATTAAAAAAAGTTTAAAAATAGAAATTTCATCATTTGAATTTCCATGTTATATAAAAATTAGTTTAACATTGTAAAAAATCTTCCAGAACTTATTATATCAAAATAAAAAAGCTTTAGAATTTAGTTCTGTATTCATTTTAATTATAACGACGGTTTGACGTACTCTACATACGTCATCATCAGGAAAAATGATACAAATGACATATACAATAAATTAACAGAATATAGAAACAAGTTATTAGGTAACAAAATAAGTAACTATATTATAAAATTTATAAATTATTAATTAAAAGAAACCAAATTTTATTTATATCAGTGCATTCATACTGATCTTTTTTTTAATAAATTTCTATTGCTTCTCTTATCAATTATATTAAATTATATTAAACGAAAACTGTTTTATTATAGTACTATAATAATTGCAAGATCCATCAATATTAACAGTGGATTGATATGAGAAAGCAATAGAAATTTATAAAAAAAAGATAACATCAATCAGTGTGAAGACACTGACTTATATAAAATTTGGCTTCCTTTATTTAATAATTTATAAATTTTATAATCTAGTTCCTTGTTTTATTACTTAATAAGTTGTTTCCTATATTCTTTTTATTTATTGTGTAAAAGTTTGTATATATGACATATAAACATAACTCACGGATAGATTTTCCTTTAAAAATCTACTTTTTCATGTACAAAGTATTTCGTTAAATGAAGAAACTTAAAACAAAATTTTCTCAATTTGAATTTTTGTTATTGTATCAGTACAGTTCTAGATGTTCATCGCTATGAAATAATGTAAATACCGTTCGAATCCGGTGCTGGTTCGTGGGGGCAGACATAGGCTCACACTGGGATAGGACACCGGGGGGTTTTGCTTTTGGTGGCCCGATCAATAATGTAGCTCAGTCGGTACCGACGACGAGCGCATCCCAAACACGCCGTTGCCAGCCGTCCAAATATCCCTCCAATGCCGCGCGACGCGACTGATCGTGACTTGTAAGGCAGTAGGCTGTATACGCCATCCGCACCCCCCCCCCTCCCCCCCATCGCCAAATGCCTATTTACAAATTATGTTGCCTTCCTCACTCACCTTCCACACTTAATCGAACTAATTACACAATTGCCTCGGATCGTTGAAATCGTTGTCTTTTAAAAATTTGCAAATTCAATTATTAATGTGATAATTGGTTTCATTTCGGACTTCGGAATGAGTATTTGTACTCACGAATATTATTTCTGTGAATGAGGATTTGAAATTTTTCTAAATCAATTTCGATAATTTATTGTAAACTTTGTAAAATTCTTGGTTTGTTTTCTGCATCACATCTGGATCAACCACATTTATCACTTAGAAAATATAAATAATAACACACACACACACACGTCTACACTGTACATCATTTATTAAGTATTGCATAATAATCTATTAAATCTATGTATACTACAATATGCACTTTACAATTTAAGTATATTTAAGGTAAGTTTTTTCGAATGTTTTTCCATATGAATCTTCTTTATTATTAAAAATCTTAAAATAATTTTAACAATATTCTAATATCTTTTAATTATGTATATAATAAAAATATTTTATTAAACCTAAATTTATTATTAAGAAATTTGTTTAATTTTTTGTTAAATACAATGTTTAGTTAATTTTTTTTAGTCCTGCTCTTATGACAGTTGCATTGTCTTAAAACCGATATTAGTTAAAACCTAGTTCCTATTACGAGCCAATACGTTTTGACCATTTACTCATTACTAGAATGGTCTGTGTTATCTTTATATGCCTCGTTGATGATATTAGCAAACGACATATACATCATATAAACTATACTTTTTCGTTTTTTTCTGATCGTACTTATAACAATGTGGCACAAGCTCTTTTCATTCAAGCACAAATTAGTTTCCGTCACACATTCTTATCCAGACAAGCAACTTTTGCCTCACCCACTTTCACAACATTTCTTGTACATGGTCTATTTGACAATATTCGGCCATGCATATCTTACATTATAATTAAAATACTTAAATAATATTTTGAAAATAATTACAAATACATTTGAGGATGTAAATCGACTAACGGGTCATGGATTGGTCATCTTGATGTATCATCTATTGAAATCAAATAAATAATTGAAGTAAATCCGTATCAACACATCTTGTATACAAAGAAAACAATCAACATTATTTCGAAAAGAATATCAAAAGACCAAGAAAAAAAAAGAAGGGGTTAGAGAGATAAGTAAACTGTTGGTTCTTTTACACCAATCATTGACTTTCTATTTAGGGAGGCATTTACCAATCAAGATTGTCGAATCATTTGGCTGGGTGATCTAATCAAATTTAAATATCCTTTTGCCTGATCTTATCTGCCGAAAGAAATAAGAAAAGAAGAAATCGTAGTAGACTGCGGATAGTCCTATTCTATTTTTTTCCTCTCTCGTTGATGCTTCTAAATCCATCGTATTCTGGTGATCTTTTTATCCTATAGTCTGTTTTGTGTATTTCCAAAATGTTGACTTGGAATTATGTATATAAAGTAAGTTCCTTTTATGTCATTGTCTTTCAGTTGAAATGGTTACGTACAAACAATTTTTTTCAAATAAAATACATATAGCATATTTTTAAAGAAAGATACGTAAATATTATTTGTAAAATATATATATATATATATATATATATATATATATATATATATATATATAAAGTTTTGGCCAATCATAAACATACTTGCCAACATACTAAATAAAAAAATTTTTTTATTAATTACAGGCTTCTTAGCTTGTTTCAAATACCCATTAAAGTTAACAAACTTTGAGTCAGTTGCATACAATGTTGTTAAAACTTAATCAATGAATTAACAAAGCAATTAGTTTGTCAATTGTTTTTTGAAGCGCCTCATTCATTAGTCAGTTGCAAGTTAACAAGAAAGTTAATTTACAAAGTGTTTAACAATGATTTATACATCTTATATAAGATGATAAACAAATTAATATTTTACATATTTAATTTTAAATAAAATGTCATAAAAATTACTTTCAAAATTTGAAAAAATTGTTATTAATACAGTTAATTTAATATATTCAAAATAAAAACATTTTTTTTTATTACGATGAACATAATATTAAAAAATCTCATCATAAATGTTATTAACGAGAGTAACATCACTTGTACAATAATTTGGTGTACAAATTAATTGAAATCTTAATTTTTACCAAAATCCTGTAATATAGTAAAATCAATTAAAGATTTTTTTTAAATCATATAAAACTCCTATAATTTTAGAAATTTCATATAAAATCCATAAAGTCAACGAAAAATAACTACAATTTAACAATCATATTTAAAATTTGTACAATCTAGTGTGCAAAATTTGAAAAAGTGGATTCTCCTTCAGTTATAAATTTAAAAATGGTAAATTACAATAAAAAATAAAACAAATGCTATCTTTCGTTTTAATTTTTTTTAATATTCTTTAAAAAAATATCTGATATTTCATATATAAAGTTAATTTAATACTAACAAGCAAACATATTGAGGTGTTACACGCCGATTTAAATGAGCTTCAGGTATCAAGTAGAATACTAAAAACTAAGCGACACCTATTTTTTTTTATCTGCCCTAGTCAAGGTTTAGAAGGTGAAAATCAACCCCAAAATTTAGAGTAAAATTGGTTTTTATTTTTTTCTCGGAAACTATGCATCCTAGAACAAAAGTGTAAATGTACGAATATCGTTGCAGATTCGGATTCGGATAGAGGAAAGAGGAGTTAATCGTAGGTGAAATTAATATATTTTTTTCTGGAGAATCCGAACCTGCAATAAAAAATGGAAATTTCCATTTAAAATTTTAAAATTACCCACTGCCCCCTCAAAAGGGGTAGGCAGTAGCTCTTCAATTTTAGTACGAGTGAATGCCCCTCAAAAATATTAACTTTTCATCTGTAAAATTTTGTCGTCCGATGCTTATTTTCCGAGATATTTCAAAGTCTTCACTTGAAGCGACCAGGCGACTAGATTGACAACTGTTTTCGAACCGCTTCATTGATTGGTCAGTTGGCAAGTTAACGAATTGGTTAATAAAATTTGTTAATTTCATATCAATCTGCATAAAACAGATAATTTTAACAACTTTGATAAATGTTTCAGGTAAAAGAAGAAACAAACATTTTTAAATATTTTTCCCTATACAACAAAAAAAAAATCCATTATTATTTATTATTTTATATTTTATAATATTATTTTTTCTCTTTTTAGCTTCCATACTTATAACAAAACTTTAAATACACTTCCACAATTTATAGTAAATTCTAGTTGTAAATATCTCATTTGAACAAGATAAATATGTGCACATTGTAAACAATATCTATCAAATCAAAATCAAATCCCGAAATTTCATTTCAATGTAGCAATCTCCAAAATCCGATAACATGGAGCAACTATATTCCATCTTAGGTCAGTCCGATACGCATATTACAATATTTATCTAAATGGACATCGTCCGGTCCGTTGTGCGCTCTGCCATCATAACCCTATCCTTTCTCTATATAGGGAGGAATTAAGGGCAAACGAGGCGTCCAGGCCAAGTGCGCTGGCGAGGTGTGGGATACATAACACTGTTTCGGCTCTGAGATTAAAATGATTAAGTGCCGGTTTACAGATGGCAGTGTAAACAACCGGAAGCGTGCAATCCGAACGCAAACAAAACACAATTCATCTTGTGACCGCGAAACGCGTTTACAAATATCCACTCTCGGCGGATATATGTACGTAGATCGCTGCGAATAGTGCACGAAAAAAAAACCTCCTGATTGATTCGTTTTTCTAATTGGATTAACAGCTGATGACTATATCCAATATACGAGGTGTTTTTAGAATAAATAGCAACACATTCAACATAAAAATTAGTTATATTGGCTCTGTTCGTTACAGTGGTATAAGATATAGATAATTTACTGATAATAATTCATTACATTTATCTAATTTATAATTATAACAAAAGTATTTCGTCGACACTAGAACTACAATTTTTGATTGTCATTTTGATGAATTTGTTATTTATGTATGTAAATAGATCATTAAAAAAATAAATAATATCTGACCATTTTTCATAAATTACTGCTTAACTTCCGAAATAAGTATTTAATATTATCATAATTTGGCAAATTTATTCTAAATTTAAGTACTATATATTTATATAAATTTTACCACACACGGAGAAGGATTCTTTCGAGTAAAAAATAATTTTCATTCAAATAAATATTTTTTTTCAATAGTGGCAAATAAATAGTTATTTGATTTAAAAATATTTATTTATTACAAACAAATATTTTTAATAAATTTATTTAAAATAGAAAAATATATGTAATTGCTTTTTTTTTTAATTAATATCAAAGAAACCTTTTTTTGTGCAGTAGACCATTCTACGTATATGTCTAATATCATCTTATAAAATAATGTGTAAATATTTTTACCTTTAAAATTTCATTCGTGTAACCTGAACAAGTTTAAAATATGAGAATAATTTCACATCACTTGTCGGAAAAGTAGAAAAGATAATAAATATAAATCAAATTTTCTATTGTAAAATTTATTACAAATATCAGAACACTAAGAAATTCTTCATATTTTACAAAAAAAATAAAATACAAAAGATCTATGTACAATGAAATGCAATGATAAACGTTCGATTAAAAATAACTATCATAAATGGTGCTGGAAATAATTTTTGTTTTGTTTCAGTTTAATATAAAATTTAATATTTTTAATTAGTTATTGATAATTCAACAAATGATAAGTATAACTTAGCAACAATAATTAATTATTAATCTCTATTTTTCGCATTTGCCAAACATTTAGATTCTTTATATTATTAATAGAGTTCATCAAAATTTACATAAATATGAATAATGTAATTTCAAGATCAATTTAAAAAATTTCAGAATAAAAAAATCAATAGCCTTATTATACAAAACCTTAAAATACCATTTTTCTATCAGCCGCATCAACAAGAATAAAAAACTAACGCAATTATATTGAGATAAATTACCATAGATCCATTTCCACCTCGATTGAACAACCCACATCCCATCTACCTATCAATTCCAGTGGCGTGCCACGCAAAAAAAAAACCAGACGTACATCAAAAACGTGCAGTAAACAGCGTCACATGCAGATGGCAAATACCATTGCTACCAACCTAACGGAATAAAACCGTTTTTCATTTCGGATGAAAGTACGCGGAGCGGTAGCACGTATTTTACTTCCTCTCTCTCTGCCCCACAAGCGACGCCTAGATAAAAGATTGTTGCGTTGTCACCCTGTAGGAAATTGCGTTTACCTGCTGTGACATCTCATACGCGCTGCGCGCACATACCTACACATATATACACGATTCTCATATTTTCTTTCGGATGTCGCCGAAAAAATTCGGAACGTGTTTTCTGGATGCAGAGGTATCGTTGGTTGGCTACCATGACTTACAAGTAGAGATATAATTATATAATTTTTGTTTTGTTATTATATTTTATAATAAATTAATATAGCTTTGATAAATAAAATAATACATTCAGATTTTCTAACAAAAAATATTTAAACAGCATTTGTAACATGTACATTTTTTATTGACGAAATACAAGAAAATGATACATGAAGAATTTATCGCAAATGTTTGCGGAATTAAAACGGAATTAAATAAAATTTTACAGCAGTAAACTAGGTATAAGAACCATATACTAATACTAATTATTTTCAAAATTATCGTTTCCTATTTTATCGAAAATGATATCAACTTTCATATTTTATGTGAAATACTCCATATATTTTTACATATGTGAATAACATTAAATATTGACTAGTTTTATTATTTTATTTTCATTAACTATGTATTTGGCTCATTACTTTGTTGAATTGTTTAAATTTAGTAACTTATTTTGGAAATTGCGCTGTAATATTATTTTGTTTGTTTATTATATAAGTTTTTTTTCCTTAATATCAATGAATTTTAAGCAGAGTTTATATGTTCGATCAATTTAATGCTTAGCTTAATTCATTTATTCATACATGTAAGTTTTCTCTTTTTTTTATTTTATAATTTTACTATAAATTGAATAAATGTAACAGATTTATTACTTAATATATATCGCATATCTGATTATCCATTAACTCATATACATATATTATTATTGTAGTGAAAATTTTATAGCTATCTATCTATCTATATACACACTTAATGTTTTCTTTTTAGATAATTTATGTATTATATTGTATTTTGTAATCTATGTTTGTATTGTTTGCGCCATTTAATTGGGCTGTTGCCTGTTTGATGTAATTAAATAAATAAATAAATATATAAAAATAAAAAAATAAAAAAAATGAAAAATGCACATATTAAACATTAAATATTAAACGAAAGATTTTTTGTGTGCATAGATTATAATAATTTACTCTAAAGCCCCATTCAGACTGCCGTTTTAGTTTTTGCAGTAGCAGTAGCAGTAGTTGAAAATACATGTAAGCTTATGGGAATACAATGCGCATGCGTGGTTTTTGTAGTAAAGAATAGCAGTAGTCGTAAGCAGCCAAATATTTGAACTAGCCAAATTTTCTGGTTAAAATTTTACATAGTCGTAGAAATTGGCCAATCAGAGTTGAGTGAAAAGAGATAGCACTATTTTTATTTAGAAACGTCAAACAAACGTCAAATTCATAAAATATATTAAAATGGCGACTTTAGAAAGCAAAATTAATCAAATAATATTTAATTATTATTAATATTATTATTATTATTATATTATATTATTTTTATTATTATTACTTAATTATTTTATTTATTTTTTGTGTGTCAAATGTGTCATTGCAGTACGCATGCGTATGTAAAAATTTCACTAGCATGACAAACCAGTTAGATTGGTCAAGTATGCTTACAACTACTGCTACTGCTACTGCAAAAACTAAAACGGCAGTCTGAATGAGGCTTTATAATTAAAATTTAAAAACTATAAATATTGAACAACATTTAAATATTAAATATTTTGCAATTTCCTCAATGACACAAATTTATTTAAAACAAAGAAACAATCTGAAACTATTTTAATATAGTTTTTAGCTATTTAAAACTGTAGTAAAATATTATTTGTTCCATATATCTTCTTTTATAATCTACAGTAAAAAAAATATCCCATTTTATATAGCATTCTAAACCATCTTCCTCCATGTACATGCATTATTTTATAAATATTCTCTGTGCAATATCTTTCCTCGTACAATAAAAAAAAAAATGCACCAATATATAAAAGCATTTCTTTTCTCTTTTGTAAAATTTCAATTGTTTTTTTTTTCCTATTAAATCTAAGATATATTTATTATATTCGTGTGTTCGTTTTTGTAAAATTGGGCGGGCGGTACTCGCAGCTCACTTCTCTCCAAACGGTCTAACGTACAACCTCGTAATATATGTTATGGCACATGTGTTTAAATCAGCAATAAAACTCTAACGTAGCGGGAATTTATTTGAAATTTTAAAATTCAGTTTTTGGCCGTTATTCGTTGGGGGCATTACTGTCGCACTTCCGACACAACAAATTTACGGTCGCGACCTAAAGGCACGTTTACAACATACATTTTATATGATGTCGTCTATGTATATGCACACATACATACATACATACATATAAATGATGGTCAACTTTTTTTATGGTTTATTGTAAGTGTCAATTTTAAACTATCATTAGAAAAGTTGTATAGTTACATACATACACAATTACGTCATGTACTCAACAGGATGTGGCACAAACCCTTTTCAATATTCCGAAATTAGATTAGAATTAGATTAGATATAAAAATAAAACTCCTTAAGGATATAGTTCTGTATTAATTTTTATTAATAATCGACATTTAGACGTTCTCCACGTACATCATCATCAGGAAAAATTACACAAATGACATTACAGTAACTTATATTTTATCCACATTCATTCTACCTCCTAAACATGCGCTTTTATTCCTAATATTTAGAAACATATTCTTTTATTTTACATTTCAAATAACGTATAAATCAGTATAAATAAATAAATGGTGATTTAAAAAAAAAAAGACGAATATGGATTTGTTAAGTAAATAAAATATAATGTACCCAATTGCATTACTTATTGCCTGTATGACATAGTCGACTTTTTGTAAATTAATATAATATATTTTGATATGTGCCGGTTTTTAGAATAAAACAGCTTTTATTGTAACAACAAAAAAATAAAATAGAAAAAAGCCACAATTTCATAAGATAGTAGAAACATATTTTAGTCGATTTTTAAAATAATTGTTCTACACATATATAAAATGAATAATAATATATGAAGAAAAGGGTTTATGCAATGTGTTCAGGGCAGAACGGGCGTACCTTTTTCTGCTCAGATTTAAATGAAAGGGATGGTCCTAAGCAATGATTAATAGTGGTGGAAAATGTTTGCCACAATCAGCCAACACCATCTCCACCGCGGCCAGATTTTCGTATCACTGAATTCCCAGAGAAATACATTTGTTATTATGTCAGAGAATATTCAAGTCCACTGCTTCGCCTCGCTCGGTGGCTGTGCGCAGGCACAATTTCACCCCGAAAATTTAATAACCGTTAAAAATGAGTAATTATGCCTCAAAATGTCGACAAATAATTCGCCCTAACAACCATAAGAAATTTCATTTAGAACATTTAGATTTTTAGAACGTTTCCCGCCCACACAACTTGATTTCAATTAATTTTACGTAATTCTGTTTTTACTCGGCACTTTAAATACATTACTAGGGTTGTTAAAAAAAAATTAAAATGATAATTTGCTTATCTAGTAAATACAAAAATTTTCTAATTTCGTCGAAATAATTTTCATTATACAGATTTGCAAATTGTTAATAAAATCTAGACATTCTAAATTAAAATGATATCAAGAATTTAATCCAAAAGTGATGATTCTATTTCAGATTGAATGATTAATATAGATACAAAGTTAAAAATAAAGATATGTTTGTTTAATATACACCCAGAAAAATGCATTTTTTTTTTCGTACATGTATCAGTATTTTTGCTACATTACACATGATTAAAACTCGAGATGACTTTTGTAAAAATATATAACAGTTTTTTTTTGTTTTAAGTCGTAACAGCCATTCCAAGGGCAAAATGATCTTTTGATAGTTTTAAATTGTAAAAAAAAATCATAACTTGCGAAATCTAACAAAATGTACTGTTCTGTAAAGGTAATTTTGATCTGAAGTGAAAATTAAACTTTACATAATGTTACTTTTGCACATTTTACGAATATAAATCGCAAAATTTTAGTGCGGAAATGATATTTACAATGTTGAAACTAATTTTGAAAACTCGGTTTTTAACATAAGTTATACGTAAGACAAATTGGTTGTAGGTGATATATATGGTGGCGTTCGCTGCATAATAAGTTAGATTAAAGGTTAATTTGGTTTTGTTTAAAAAAATGTAAGCGACGTGAATAATTTTTAGTGTTTTTAACGTAAAAATTAAAAACAATAATATCTGCTAGTAATTATGTAAATATAGAAAAATATGGTAGCAATTTTTCAACATTCTACATGTTAAAAACAAATTTTTAAAATCAGTTTTTATTGTAAATATCATAAAATATCTTAAAGTAACAGTATGTAAAGTTTGAAGTAAATACATTTGGTGATTGTAAAGTAAAGTTTGCCACAATTGTTTTTACTACCGACTAAAAAAAGAACATATATTATAGTCCTGTTAATGTGTTAAAATATACATACATACACGAAATTCAATACCGTCTGTCCATTGTTATATAAAATTCCACAATGTTAATCGTGCCAATTAGTTTAGAATAATAGTACAATAACATTTGTATCACTTTTTATAAACAAAACAGATTTATATTTATTAAACATAGTTAAAAACACTAATATACAAAATTTCACACATATTTTTTTATTAAAAACACACAAAATCGTCACTATAGAAAGCATTCACTTTTTACAACTATTTTTTAATAGAAATATAAAATTACGTCTTAGTACTCTCATTGCACAAATTAGTTAAAATACTTCGCTGTCTACAGGTATAAAAATATTTTAAATGTTATTTTGCTTATAGAAACATAAAGACAAAATTTAACAAGATTACGCAAACTAATTAAATAAACTGTATAAAAATGTTTCATTAAAATAAAAATATAACATGTCAGATAAGTATAGACATAATTATGTTTTTATTAATAATTGAAAATGATTAAACTTGTCTTCAAAAATTCATTAATAAAGATTTAAGCAGTTACCTGTAAAAATAAATAAAAATAAAAAACCGTTAGAATTAAGTTCTGTATAATTTTTAATTAAAATTCAATATTTCGATATACTCCACGTATATCATCATCAAAAAAAAAATATACAAATGACATAAAAAATAAACAAACAAAACATAGAAACTAGTTACTAGGTAATAAAATAAAAGTAACTATATTATGAAATTTATAAATTATTAATTAAAGGAAGCTAAATTTTAAATTTAAATTCTAAATCAGTGCCTTAACACTGATTGATAATATCTTTCTCTCTTATCAATCTACAGTTAACAAAAAGTTTTGAAGCCTTTTTTATTTTAATATAAAGATATGATAAATAAATTTCAATACATATACAATATTTTAAAAAATATATTAAAAACTTTTCAAAATAATTTTTATATTTGTTTAGTCTAATTATCAGAATAATGTTATAATTCGAACAAAAATTGCTATAAAATTTGGAATAAATATTCAAATTATTTATTTTATAACTATAATAAAACTATTCTAATTATATTCAATCAATTCTGATCTTCAGAAAAAAAAACGCTTTGATAGAAAAACTATACATTTCTTCAATTTAAAACACGAGATGATATTTGACTCTGAAAATTGGCTCAAAATACTGAATTAGTTGGAAAATTCGTCCTGGTACCGATTGCAAGTATAATTTCAACCCTACCGCACCACGTGCAACTGTGGGTATATTTGGACCTAGCCTAACCCCATCACCCCAGTCCAGGAAGCACACTTCTTTTCCACACAGCCACCGCAGAGCAGCAGAAGTCTTTCATTACAATCTGGACATTTTAATTTAGATTTAATTTAGATAATACCCGGGCAGTCGCGCAGTATATACCCGCCGCGTGCAAAAGCGTCTTTCGGACGCAAAAGAGGATAATGCATTTATACAATCGGATGTTATAAAGTCAACGGTGCGAATTTGACTCACTTTGCGCTGCGGTTGCCTGCTTTTCGATACCAATTAAAATTTACCACCAACATCGCGCCCAATTGCCACTACGGTAATATATTGGGTTTAGGTTAGATTCCTTTTTAAGTCAATTTCGGGAAAACGCTATTTTTCTATAGATTTCTTTATTTTTATTATCTTTATTGGTTTTGCTGATTGAGCATTGCTTCGTACTGTTTAGGGAAAAAAAAAATGAATATTAACAGATTTTCCAAATTTTTTTTTATTGTAATTTGTAATTTTATTTTTATTTCACTATAATGAGTTCTGAAAAATATACAAATGATATAAATGACAATCAAATAAACATACGTTTAGTATATCGTAACGACGAATTTTGATATAAAATTAAACAGAACTTCACCCTAAAACCCTTTTATTTTAATATAATAACTTCTAAATTTTTTTTACTATGTTAACTTCTGGTTCAAATCTTTTCATATCACTGTGTATAATAATAGATATATAATTAACTAATTATTACACTTATTATTGCTATTTCTTAGTGTTATAATAATTACAAATTATTGATTCATAAAAACTATGTCAATATTCAAAAAAGACAATTAAAATTTGTTAAGAAAATAAACACAAATGCAAAGAAAATTTAATAAACGTAAATAAAATTTAATATATATTGAGAATAATAATAAATGCATAGAAAAAAGCAAATAAATTAACCAATGTAAATAAAGCACAAAAATAAACGAAAAAGGATAAAAATATTAATAACTACTTAATTTGAATTAATTTGAAACGATAAAAGAAATAATTTAATTAAAATAATATCAGCTAATATAAATTGTACAAATGCTATAAACTACAAGATTACAAAAATTGCAATGCATTGGCAACACTGTGAAAAAATACCCTCATGACCATATTGGATACCAACAAAACTCACCTTGATAATGTGGCAAACAAAAAATTTCTGCAACCGAGCTACCGTACGACATACACACATCTTAAGTTTAAATTCGCCATATATTGGCTAAGTTTCTGGTTTTCTACATATTCATATACAGTTTTGACAATGTTACAGACATCATATCAATCATTATACCAGTTCTCCTTTTCGCCAAAATGGTAATAACCAAAATAAAACACAAACACTCAGATATTCTCAAGTATCCTGTATAATATTACAGTGTATGTAAATGAAACGGAGCCGTTAGAAAAATAAAATCACAGCAAAAGGGCAACAACACAAGCCATAGCAGGAACGTGTCCAAACGTTGTTCTTCTCATTTCAGCTTTCACTCCCAACTCGGTCTCGAGTTTCAAATAAAAATTCCTGCTGTAAGTCGGCAAAGTATGCAGGACATTTCAAAAGAATTCCGCAGGACTTTCTCTTCGGGCGTGCACGCTTTAAGCTGCCCGAGCTGCTTTCTCTATGTGTATGTGCCTTTCTGCTCTTTTTAATATTATTATTATTATAAAAGCGGCTGGGTACGGACGGAAGTCCGTTCATGGAAAGTATTGTTTAATGAAAGAACATCGTTGCCGAGCCAAGCTCGTGCTATTAAAATTATTTCTTTTTATTCGCAATTTTTGCTATAAGTCGTTGAGTTTTATTAAAGACAAGCTAGTTTACATCGTATAGAATGAGTAGTAATTTGTTTATAATTGTTGGGTGAATTTTAATTAAATATATAACCTACGATATTTTTTTCTTTCATTTAAAATGAGGAAAATATGAAAGAGAATTCTAAATTTCAATTTCTGAAGCTTGTATTTCAAAATAAATTTGTGGTTGTGGTTATATCAAGGTAATAGAATCGAGGGTTATTAGTTTATATTAGCTTATGAGTTTTATAAAGTTGCATTATTCTTATGTATGCAATACTCCTTTTTCATATTTCCTTGATATTACCGCAACCACAGCTTCATTTTGGAATTCAAGCTCAATATGAATATAATTGTTATTATACTGACAGATTCAAATTATTCATCATTAGTTCCCGTGATTCCTAGGTGAAACAAGGAGCTATATGCTCGAAAAGCTGAACATATAGTTTCTTAACAATTTTTACTTGCATTGTCAATGGTGCGAGTCGTTAGTCTACAGCCAAGCAAGAGACCTACAGCTTATAGTGGGTTCCGTACCACTCAGACCCAGCCGATATCAGAGTAAATCAAATTTTTTTCTGGAAAAACTTTGTTCTACACAAATTATCTATGTAATTTTTACACAAACGGTTTATGTAATGTTATAGAAATTTTTTCTCGTGTATGTTATTGTTATTCGAAGAATAAAAAAAATACACATGCACTACAAATTATCGTGTTGACTTGTTTTACAAATAGTACTTAAAAATATTATATTAGATTTTTGTCATACTGCCATGGTAATAAGTTATAGCTAAATGAGTTTCTACAAAGTCTACACCTAATTATATTACTTTCTCACACCCAAAAACGTAGATTCATTACATTTCATCAAAATCGTTATAGTCATTTTATAAGATAAAATTTACACAAAAATAAATAAGAATTGTTCGTTAAATAATATCATAAATGTGGATGAAGCTAGAGTTAAATTTCTGGATAGGAATTTTTAGAGAAAACTAATTTCGAAATAGTGGAAGTTTGTGCCACATCTTTTTGGGTACGTGGCGTGATTGTGTATGTATAGGATTTGCAATTCGAACATTTTAACTTCATATATTTATATACATTTATATTTACAGAATTTCAAAGTGACTTTAGCAAGACCAATTACGCCATAACACAGTTTATAGAGTATTTATATATTAGCGTAAGCTATCAATAAAGTATTATTAGTATTACCTAACCTGGCAAAGAAGAGAAGTTAATGACGTAACCATTTTTCATTGATGATGTCAATACTGTTAAAGTTGGTAAAATTCAATTAGCTTTTCCGTGACATTGCTATTGTACTTCTTTCTATAAGCAAGCAACTTTTTCCAATTTGTTTTTGAATTCAAATCTAGAACGTCCAATTTTTATTTTGCTGTGTAATCTGTATTAAAAATGTGTGTGACAGACATTATAAATATAATTATAAATACCAGATTACTTATATTATAAACACTGTATCGCAGATTGTTTATATGAAACTTATACTATTATATATGTCATTAAATATAGTGGATAGAATAGTGGCTATAGTGTAACCTATCTTGTATTACATCACCTTGCAGAATTTATAAAAATAAAACTCATTTCCTTGTAGATAAAGACATAAAACAAAGTCAATATTCTAGTTTAAACAATACAGCAATCTGACATCGTAACACACACACGTACAGAAAACGCAAAACAAAATCCAAACAAAAAGTCAGTTTTAAATTCTGCGCAAACGAGATCAAGTCAGTCAATGTGTGGCGCGCGCGGTGAGCGAATCGGTCCCGGCCCCGGCCCCGGGAAACACATTAGACTCGTGCAGGGTACGTGAAAGGGTGCGTCAATCAAGGCCTTAACCCTGTACTTCCGTATCGTAACCATTCTGGCACCAGTACCTTGTGTGTAGGTAACGTAAATGTGTTTGTATTGTGAATGGTGCTTGCCGCCCAAATCGTCGATATTTAAACGCATTCCCCGTATTGTATTTTCTCGCTTACTTTCAAAAGAATTCGATTCGAACAGATATTTACAGAACCGGATTAGAAAATATTAATCTACACGATGTTATTAAAATCGCGATTCAAAAATTATTAATTAGCTAAATTTCAATTTATAATAATTATATACCAAAAATGATATAATATATATATATATATATATATATATATATATATATTTCGGAAAAAAATTATTCAACAAAAGTTGCTAAACAAGTTATAACTAACAAGTTTTATTTGAAACATTTCACGAAACGGCTAAATATTTTTTTAAATAATTTTTCATACTTTTATGACATTGTATATCTCAAAAGGAGTCGATAAACCTTAAAACGCCTTAGTAAAAGTCGTCTCATAAGCGAGATAATAATTATATTAGTTTTTTACATTAAACGATAGCCCCCTAAAACAATACAATTCTGTAAATAATATTCTCGCAAAGCGAGAATGGAGCTAGTCGAATGTGGTTTGATTTTATAAGCTAGATTTTCGACTAGCTAAAATATAATATATATATCGTATATACTCGTATATACCTGTATATACTCGTATATACCTGTATATACTCGTATATACTCGTATTTATCTTATTTTCCGTACACAGCCGGCCGTATTTTATTTCCGTACACAGCCGTATTGACGATCGTATATACTCGTATATGCTCGTATTTATCGTATTTTCTGTACACGGCCGGCCAGCCGGCCGTACTGACGATTTTATTAGCTAATAGGTGGTATATTTATGTCAAGACAGTTTTGTTTTATGTTACCATGACTACAGTAATTGTTATACAAATTTTCTATTCAATAAATTTATTTAATACGATGAGGGTCGGTTTCATGGTGGCCACAGCAGATTTTTATAAATAACAATGAAGTAACTTTTTATGATTCTTTTGTTCTCCCTAATAATATGTGCATATATTTTGAAAAACAAAAAAATAAAATATTTTGAACTAACACAAATTATTTTATTATCTATTATCTAGATAAACTTTTGCACTAATTCGTATTATCTCATCTAGATAATAAAAAATACTGTATCTTTATTAAAAAAAATATTTTTTTTTATCTGTCTCAATACTGATTATTAGCATTGCTAAAAATCAAAACCTAAAATTTGTTGAACAATTTAATTTCAGTGTGTGACAATATCCCAAACAATCCACTGACAGAAAGTCACACGAGAAACGATGCAATCATGCATAAATCGAATAAAACAAAAAATAAAATCCAAAAAAAAAGGTAACAAAAAAGTCAAGATCTAGTGACCCGTGAAATGGCGCCGGCATTTTTACTAATCACCAACCCCCCAATGTGTTCAGCCGATCGGTTAAATCCTACCCCCGGCTTGTTCACAATTAATTTCATTTTCATCGCAATAAATTTTTTCAGCCGGAGTGGAAAAATAGCTGAATCCTAGCTTAAACTTATATAAGCAGGTCCATAAATACAAGCACGGTCAACTGAATCCGGTCTGTATCACTGATTAGGGATTAATTTCGGGTTTATTTGAAATGGACGGGCTGCGGAAGGATTGAGAGACGAAAGGGGTAACGTGGAAAGATCATTTGGATGCAGCAGATAACTTAACTATGGTCAGCCCTTAATTTGATCCGTTTATTTTTTAGAATTAACCTCGCGACTGGACGGCGACCTATCGTTTTTAAACGGTTTATTTCGGGGTGTTGCTGTTTTGTTTTTTTAACTAATGTGAGAATGAGAAGTTAATTTGTGTTGTTGGGTGGTGATTTTTTTTCGGTTGTTCTGGTTGTTTTGGTCCCGAGTTTAAAACCAAGTTTAATTACAATCGTTTGTTTTAACTGGATTCACCTTTTATACGCGCGTTGCTTATATGTTTTTACATTTAATTTATTAGTATCGTTTATTATTTCACCTATATTTTATTAAAAAAAAACTTTCATTATTTATGTTTTTGATGAGTAATTTTAAAATAAAAGCAGTCATGTGAAAAATATTAATGTAAATATTATAATAAGTAGGTTGTTTATTTTAATACGCATAATTATATAATAAATTTATGTACATATTCATATAAAAAAAATTTAAAATTAAAAAAAAATATAATTATATGTATATTATTTTATCTAGATTTAATCAACTAGTATTATTTGAAATAACAGAATAAAATTGAATTTGTTGTTAAATTTGAATATTAATTTTTGTAATTTCCAGATTCATAAACACGAGTTAAAATTTAACTGGAGTTAAAATGATTCTTTCGAGATTAAACGTGAAAATGTGTTTCACACAAGAGAGAGTTAAATTAAACCCCGAGTTAAATACAAATGTCCACAATTTCATTTGAAGAAATTTTTCATTGACAAAACCTGTTATAACTTTCATAATTATTTTACAATTAGTTCTAATTTTCAATTGTAATGTAACTTTTGTGTTATAATTTTTATGTATTTTTTTATTGACTGTTTCCCATACCATGCACTGATTTATATTTAAATAAAAATATTATTATTATTATTTTTATTGTAATGTGGATTTAAAATTTAAGCTTGGGCTAAAATGACATTTCTGTTTTTGTTTTATTGAAAAGAGTTAAGAGAATTACAATAGTTTTTGAATTTTAGTAACTATTTTTGTCATAAAATTAATTTTTTATTGTAAATATTTTAATTTAAAATTGATATTAAATATGATATTAAATTATTTTAGGATTTACTAACTTAAACTTAAAAATTACAAATATATTATATGAAACGCATATACATTTAAATTCCAGTTAAATTTAATCTGATGTTAGATAATTTTTGAGTTAATTCTTGTTCATTAGTTAGATAAATACCGTTTTTGATATTTTTAGTTTTTCAGATATTGCAAAAATAAAAATTTTGCCGTTTTTTATAATATTATTTATTATAAACTATTAAATTCGCATTTTTATTAATCGTTTTTACAATGTATATTAAAATAGTTTAACTCCAATATCTTTTAATTTTGTATTATTTATTTAATTTCCAAAAAAATTGAAAACATATTAAGTATGACAAATTTTTCATGTATATTCTACATGAAAATATTAACAAATGCTTAAAATAACTCCCCAATTTTAATTTTAAAAACTTCTATTATTTTATTCTTCATTACTTTTAACAATTTTAAATTTTTGATCATATCGTATAGATGGGAAACCACGACTCTATATCATAAGACTAATTATTCTACTTCCCTAAATATTTTAGAAAAAAGTTTCAAATGTAAATTTTAGACTATAAAATTCTGCATCTAAATCAATACATTAGATTAATTTTGCATGCTTCGTAATAGTAGAAATAAAAATATAAAAAATTGCTTAGCCATGGAATTGATATAGATAAATAAACAAATATTTGTCGTTTAATAAAAAAAAACTGAATATGAACTAACTTTAAAGATAATTTTGTGCGATTATGGTTATCGGTAGTTACTCAGTAGGTAATATTGCTAACTCTTTTCACCATATATTTATTAAAAACCGTATAAGCAATATTAACTCCACAGATAACCACAATCCCAAAAAAGTATTTAATATTTAATCAAATTTAAAATAAATCTTTTCAAAATCATAAAACATAAAACAATATCAATCCAGCCCTGTACGCTGGGCAGATTTCCATTCAATACAATATCATCTTGAACAAAATTACCAATAGAATATCCAATATTCTCTCCATCTCCATTCTAATACATGTTTCGAAGCAATCGTATCGAACTACCAGCAAGCGTTATATCTAACCAGAATTTGTGATTAACAGTATCTCTGTTCGTTCGTTGTTCAAACACAAACACAAACCAGATGGCAGTAGCGTACACCCGCAGCTTTATTGGCAAAGAGGATAACACGCTTAAAAGGATAGTACACAGTCGGAAAGGACTTGCAAGAAATGCAAGAAAAGCGAAATACAGTCTCCAACGTTTACCAGATGTTTGCAGAAGAAAACTTATATTAGATCTGTTCTAATATTACAATTAGTTTAATTTATAGTTATAATTCTTATGCCAGACAAAACTTCAAATTTTTATAAATTAAAATTTAAAGATGATTTGAATATATACTTTATATAGATCTGTTATAGTCAACAAAAAAACGACCGTCACCACAAAGTACTTATTTTCTAAAAAAAACATTAGGTTTGTTTGAAAAATATCAAAAAGACATAAATATTTATTAAGTCGCATTAGAAAATGTCTCGAACAAAAGTTATTAACTAGCATAGCAACTTTTGTGAGGCACTTTAATTACATCTATTTTGACTTTTCAATATTTTTACAGATTAGCTCAAATTTTAACGTGACATCGGTCTGGTTTGTCTGTAGACAAGTTTACAGAAAATTAGATTGAATGGTCTTAAAAAGATCATATTTACACTTCGATCTTGAATATCTCAATTTGATCAACTTTTGGAACAGACTCATTCATTCATCGGAATCTTATTTTTATGTTTTACGAATACAGAATAAAAAAATATTTAAAAAAATTAACAGAATTTGCTATAATAGGTAATAATTAACAATACTTTTATTTGAGATTTTTTGATATCACTTAAATTTTTTTTAATAATTTTCATATACATACATGTGTAGGTACAATTTCTTGTTTCATGTTATAAATATGTATAACATAGTAAAGAATCTTTCAGTACTCGTTAGATTAAAATAAAAATAAATAAATAAATCAATATCATGAAATTGTTAACTTAATATAATACATTATTATTTCTTCTGTATTAGAAAATATTTTGTTTAAGTAATTTGCATTGATGGTGACCACAGCAAATTTTTAAAATTTAAAATGAAATAGCAAAATCTATTTTGGTGTTTATTTTTAAGTATTCGAAATAATTAGGTAATAATTAAAATTAATTGTAATTATTTTATGTTGTAATAGTAGATATAAATAATTTTATTGTAATTATCAGATTTTAATTCTCGTCATGAAAATTAATTTGCATTATTAATTTTCATTATCTATTATTGCCAAAATGTAAAATATATTAGGTAATTATGAAACCATTTTTAAGTATTTCGGTAATAATAAATCAGAATTATTATATTGCAGTTTCAATTTTCATGTTTATTTACATAAACCAAAATTTTTATTCTGGAATATTATTTCTTTTTAATGTTTATTCTTATTTTTCAAAATTAATGTAAAATGTACTGAACATAGAGTAAATCTGCTGTGGCCAACACAGAACTGACCGTCATCGTAATAAATAAATTTATGGATAAGTAAAGTTATGGTAACTAAAATCAAAACTGTATTGACATAAATATGCTACCACCTATTTACAGAATTATCATAAAAATATGAAAAATTATTTAAAAAATATTTAGCCGTATCGAAAAATGTTTGAATAAAAGTTATTACTAATAACTTCTTTAGCAACTTTTGTTAAATAATTTTCTTTGAAATATATCGTAAAACATGTAAAAGTGACATCAGTAAATTACCACTTTCGGTTGCTAAATTTTTACCAAAAGTTGATTAAATTGAAATATTCACCTTCGAAGCTTAAATATGAAATTTTATAACAATCCGTTCAGGAAAGTTTGCTTTACATGTCTTCACAAACCGACAGACGAACATCACGCTAAAAACAATTGATTCGTGTTAGTATAAGCCTAACTCGTGCTTATCTGTAAAAATCTCGAAATGTCAAATTTGGTATGACTACAATACCTCCTATATCTTATGTAATATGACGATCGGTAAAAACACAGTTTTATTCTCAAATTTAGTTAAAAGATACGGTTAATATCTTAATGTTTTGCAATAAAAAAAAACCTTCTTGTATTAATTCTACTGTACTGCTTACATTCTCTAATAATTTTTCCACGATATCGTCTTTCTTGTTCATTTGAAAGACGAAGAAATAAAGAAGATGGCGGGGGGAGGCGGTAAGTATATGTCGCCCACGCTTTCTTTATGGATCGAGTGAACATATCCAGGATGGCTCAATATTTCAACCATCCGCCGTGCATAAATTTCATTTAAACTTACTCGAAAACGAACGTACATAAATTTCATCGTACCATCACTATATTCTAGTACAGTCGCTATTCGCTAGTCTAGCTACTGGTTCTATGCAAAAGCGCATTTACGACAACCACGATGTAGTGTCGTCGCCAACTTGGATATTTTGTCGGTAAAATAAATGTAAATTGTACCCGGATAGCTGCTACACTTTTAGTAAATTTTATTCCTAACCAATTTAATGACCTTTCTGATAATTGTGTTTCTTGGCATGTAACTTTCTTTTTAATAAAATTATATTTAATCAATTAAAAACTGACTTCAATAATGTCTAACCAATTTCAATTTTATGTTAATATACAGAGTTATTCAAAATTACCGGAATATAATCCTAAATAAATTTAAAGAATTTTTCTAACGTAAGTTTCTTGGATTAAACAAGCCGTAATCGAAACATATTTTTAATGTGTTCGTTTTAATATAAAAGTGTATTCAGATTGCTTTTTTCAAAAAAAAAAATACCTGTATGTTTTTACATTTTTGAATTCTAACGTCAATTTTGAGAAATGTTGTATATTATCTATTGCTAATATTTGAAAATACCCTTATACAAATTGAAAGTTATCAGAATTTTTTTATACTATTACCAATGTATTTTTAATAAATTAAACTACATACACATACACTAAAAACAAAATTTGCTTTAAATTCTAAATTTTTAGTTTAAACTAAAAAGTAAATGTGTTTTTGAACTTGTAAACTTATGTTTTTCTAATAGAAATATAAAATTTAATAAAAGAACTTTAAAAACTTTGAATAAAATTATATACATATTTAGTTTAGAAATATAGACGAGTATTAGAAGCTTGGTTTTTGGGTGTTTTAGTTCATTTGTTTAGTTCTATTCTTATGATAGTATGTTGTCTTAAAACCGGTTTTAGTTAAATTTATAAACTTGTAGTTAGTTCTGGAAGAAATGTAAATGTAAAATTACTAAAAATTTTAATTAAAATTTAGTTTCATTTTTAAAGTAAATATTATATATACTAATTTTATACAAAGCTTACAAAATAGTTATATGGTTTATTTACAATTATTTTTTATTAAAATTTATATTTCCATGAGAAAAACATAAGTTTACAATTCAAAAGCATTTTACTTAAGAGTTAAAAGTAACAACCTCAGATCTAAAGCAAATTTTTTTTAGAGCACTTACATACATTATACGGAATGATAATTTTTCTTAATTTAAAAATAAATTTCACCAACCGAAAAATGTCATATGTTAGTTGTAGACAATATAATATATAAAAATAAAATTTAAGGTAAAACTGTAATATGTTTTAAATATTACATATAAAATTTAATAAAAATTATATTATTTGTAATGTTTAAGTATAAATTTATAAAACAAGTATTTGAAAGTAGAATGTTATTCGAATTTTAAATGGTCTAGCGACTTTTGGGCCAACCTGTGTATGTATTATATGTACTACAATATGTAGTAATATTGTAGTCATGTATGTAGGTCCTTCGTACAGGTGTATGTGAGTCCTACGCTCAATCAATTAGCTTTAATCAGATAATGAACGATTGTCAAAGTGATCAACGCGTACAGAATATCGCAATCGCATGCGTCATTGTTCATCAAGTGAATTTCATTCAATTCACAAACAATCAAATCACAATCTGCCAATACCTACCTTCACCGCATACGTGTATACTTACAAAAGAACAAATGAGTTTATTTTTTTAATAAAAAAAAAAACAATTTTTCAATTTATTTAAACACCTTTATATAATTTTTTAATTATTCTTACTTATTTGTAACAAAAATCTATATTTAAATAGTGTAATTATACAAAATCCCAAAAACAACAATAAGAAATTTTAATCTTTAAATCCAAGGTTTTTACTTTTAACACAAAATATAGAAATATAAATTTTAATAGAATAAATAATAATAAGTAACAGTATAATTAGTTTTTTTTTTAATTTATAAAATTATTTAACATAGTAAAAAAAATTTTCAGAACCCATTATATTAAAATAAAAAGACTTTAAGATTTTGTTCTCTATTAATTTTAATTAAAAATCGATGTTTCGACTTACATCTTCATAGGAAAAAAATAAAATATGTTGTAACGTCAATTTTTAATTAAAATTTATACACAACATAATCCTAAAGCCTTTTTATTTTAAAATTATTTACTATTTAGTTTAGAAGCAATGTTCTTCTGGAATAAATATGTTTTAAAATTATTAATAATTTTCAGTCCAAATGTAGTTTTATTTTTAAACTAAATATTAACTAATTTCATACAAAAGCTCTTAAAATTGTTATGCTGTTACTTACTATAATTTTTTCAATTAAATTTTTGTATTTTCATTAAAAATATATAAGTTTACAGTTCAGAAACATGCTTACTTTTGAGTTAAAAGTAAAAATTTCGGATTGAAAGCAAATTTTTTCTCATTGTATCTAAAGATGTAAAATAAATAATAATAAAAATTATACTATAATCAATATTCTTAATATTCCTTTATTTGTTTTCTCTTTTTTATTTTTGTACATTTCACATATTTATATTGATATAATATAACATATATTTTTTTTCTAAAACTAACATGATATATTAAATAATAAAATTAACTTGCATCAAATATAAAATTTGAACAGAAGCAACCAATTCTAGCGTAAAATTGAGAAAAGAAACGAATTTGATGGGTGGAAAGACATGTGCGCGCATTTTTTTTTTTTTTTTTTGAAAAATTAATATCTATGGAAATTTGAAGTCCGCCCAGACAATTTGCCATAATGTTTTGCCATTATGTCCATGAAAAGAAAACAGTTACATTGCTCATAAAGCTGAAGGAAAAATAAAAATAAAACGTCGCTGTCGCCCATCTTGAATTACCCAAATAAACTGACGAGTAAAGTAGAGAGAAACGAAAAGAAAAATATTCTGTCTTTTTATGCTCTCAGTTGTGGAAAGAAGGGCGAGGGAGTTCATAGCACTGGTTGTGTATATTCGCAATATTTTGATATACAAAGAATGCGATATTTATTTTCTTCTATATTCTATTATAATATGTACTCATTTTGATTCAACAATTTTCAGTGCCTGGTTCGTCTCATATTTTTATTATTATTATTACTATTATTGCCAGTATAAAAATTAATATGACATTGAATCTTTATTTTTGGTTTCTTCTAAATAATGTGTTCGTTGCATAAACCTTTAATTAATATTTTTTTTTAATTTTACATTTTAAGAATTTATAAACAAATAAAAAATTATAAAAATACTAGGATTTATGTATCATAAATTTATTAAAAAGCCCTTTATTGATTAATTTCGGCATTTTAGTTATTATCAGAAAGAATACATAAATTTTAACAGAGTTCAGATATTAAATACACAAAAATAACAGGTCCGGGAAGTTAGCGAAGCCACTTTCACCAAACAAAAAATAAAATATTGATTAATTTGTCGTAAATTAGTCGTAATTTTGTCGTGAAATCAAAAAATTTGTCGCGCCCTATTTTAAAAAATTATTGATGGCTTCGCTAACTTCCCGAAAAAGTTAGCGAAGCCATCCTTCAAAATTAAAAAAATATTAATAAAATGAACCGCGGATGTAGCTTATAATTTATCGTAAATAAATCGTAAACGAATAAGAGTAATTTTGTAACGAAATTATTATTACTTGCAAATACAGAAATAATAAACTTAATGAATGTGTATGCGTACAATGCTTATATGGATAGAGCATGTACAACAAAATAAAATCGAACAACAATTTTAGTAACGATTAATTTACGAAAATTTAATATCTAATAATTAACGTGAAAAAATTATTTTTTATCTTCTAAATTAGGTGGCCAGCCAATTTACAACGAGAAATTGGCACGGCCACTCTTCGAATAGTTAGTCGAAGATCACAGTGCTTAAATAACGCTTATTTAAAAAAAAAGTGGCTATTTATACATACTGTATGTATACGCAATTGGCTATTTATACATACAGTATGTATACGCAATTGGCTATTTATACATACAGCATGTGTACAAGTTAGCAACGCCAAAACCACGCATTCAGCTAAACCTAACACCCCTGTAATACTGTATTAAAATGAACTTTTCTGCTGGGGACAGTAAAGTAGCTGTGGGTGCCGTCTGCCGTGCAATTATATTCATTTTGTAGGTTTAGTAGCTTGATAAGAGTTAAGTTATAGAAAGTGGCTATACTTACGGTATGTATACGCAATTGGCTATTTATACATACAGTATTTTTACACAATTGGCTATTTAGGGTAGGTTAGGTTAGTAGGTTGGTTTAGGTTTTTTTTTTTAGTATGTATAAATAGCCAATTGCGTATACATACCGTATGTATAAATAGCCTTTTACAAAAAAAAAATAATTAAAATACAGAATAAAAAATAATATATTTATTACTTTATTTTGATTTATATTTATTTTACTTTATATTTATTTCTCCGATTTAATGATACTTTATAGTATATGTATTACTTTATTGAACAATATTGTAAATAAATTTTAATAAATAAAACTATAATTATTTATAATTGTGTAGTTATTATCAAAATATTAATTTTAATAATAGCACATACAATCAGTATATGTAAATCTGTAAATAGCCAATTGCATATACATAAAGTATGTATAAATAGCCAGTTGTATACACATACTGTATGTATAAATAGCAAATTGCGTATACAAACTATATGTATAAATAGCCAATTTCGTATACATACTGTATGTATAAATAGCCAATTGCGTATACATACTGTATGTATAAATAGCCAATTGCGTATACATACCGTATGTATAAATAGCCTCATCCTATTTAAAATTCTGTCGCATATTATACTACTTATT
This sequence comes from Clivina fossor, assembly GCA_963966155.1. Taxonomy (NCBI): domain Eukaryota; kingdom Metazoa; phylum Arthropoda; class Insecta; order Coleoptera; family Carabidae; genus Clivina; species Clivina fossor. Next base: position 25,037,118 of record OZ014551.1, on the reverse strand, counting down.
TCTTAAAGCCGAAAAGTTTGCAACTGTAAAAAAAATTTGCCTTCACATTGAAAAAAATCTTACTCACTAATTTGTTTATTTATTTTTTATGTTAATAACTATATTATTAATTTTCTATAAGCTGTTGTTTTAAAAAAATATATACCAAAAAGTTACATTTTGCTCTTTAAATAAGCGTTATTTAAGCACTGTGATCTTCGACTAACTATTCGATGAGTGGCCGTGTCAATTTCTCGTTGTAATTTGGCTGGCCACCTAATTTAGAAGATGAAAAATAATTTTTTCACGTTAATTATTAGATATTAAATTTTCGTAAATTAATCGTTACTAAAATTGTTGTTCGATTTTATTTTGTTGTACATGCTCTATCCATATATGCATTGTACGCATACACATTCATTAAGTTTATTATTTCTGTATTTGCAAGTAATAATAATTTCGTTACAAAATTACTCTTATTCGTTTACGATTTATTTACGATAAATTATAAGCTACATCCGCGGTTCATTTTATTAATATTTTTTTAATTTTGAAGGATGGCTTCGCTAACTTTTTCGGGAAGTTAGCGAAGCCATCAATAATTTTTTAAAATAGGGCGCGACAAATTTTTTGATTTCACGACAAAATTACGACTAATTTACGACAAATTAATCAATATTTTATTTTTTGTTTGGTGAAAGTGGCTTCGCTAACTTCCCGGACCTAAAAATAACTTAGTTTTTAATAAAAGATAGTGGGGTTGTTAATTATTTTTGTATGAAAGTATCTAAAAATAGAGAATTTAGTAAATCTAAATATTCATTTATTAAATTTGCACCTTCATGTGTGGCTTTCTTAATTACAAAGTTTTTTTAAAAGGTTAAACCTAATTTTTTGCTTTCTCGGTGCATTATAAAAATGTTTCACTGAGTACCACCGAGTAACTTCAAGTAGTTACTTTAATTTTTTTTAATAAATACATATTATTAATAAAAAGTATTAGCATATTTGTCAGCAATAAAATAAAATCTATACAGAAATTGCTAAAAAAATTGCACTAATTAAAAACCGTTGATTTTTTTTTTCAATTTAATGCAATTTTTGATTTTTTTTAATAACTGCCAACATTTGAAAATAGCAGCTGATTAATTACAATAACTTTCTATGGTTGGACATCCCGTACTCTAAAATAAAGTATTGAAAATAATTAAAAATAGTAAATAAATAGAGATATACTTGACCTGCATAAAATTATAGAATGCGAAAAGTAATTTGAAACACACAAGTTTGCTCAAAATCAATAAAATGGACAACGGCCAATAGAAACAGCCTCATTACGGTTCTGTATCACGTACCATAGAGTAACGTCCAGACCCCCGCTCATACAACTAAACACATTTTGCTACACTAACACACACACACATACACACACACAGAGACAGTCACAAAACGTTCTCGTTTTAATTATACCATTGTAATTTATAAATATTGCCATATTAGCATTTATAGCACGGAATTCTGGGTAATATTTCGTCTCGTACGCGCGTACGACTTCTGGACGGTAGCGCGGGTATACGGTGTGTACTATACCATGCGAATATAAGTACCACCGCCATACCACACCGACACAACTGTGTTATTTATACTAACATAAAACGTACTAGGACGCGTTGCAATATTAAGATTTTCAACGGTTTTCATTATATTTAAATTAGTTCATTAAAGGAATATTAAAAGTTTTCATCGTCGCTCTGTCTTTGATTTATTAAACGTAATGTTTCTCAAGGTATGAAAATGTGACACGAATTGTATTATATTATAAAGCTCTATAAATTATTTCTGATGATACAATAAAATATATGAAAATTTCTGCAAAAGATGAATAAAAGAAAATATGTAAAAGAAAATAGTATTGAATATGGAAAATGTTTGTAATAAATAATTTTGATATCAAACTGAACTTATAATAATAGTTATTTTATCTTAGGCATTGTATCAAACGACACGTTCTAGAAACCGCTACATTTTAAAATGGTGCATTCAAAAAAAAAAAAAATACTAAAAATACTACGTTACATAATAATTTGCGGAAAGCTAACCATGTTATTCAGAGCAAAAAGTAATGCAATTATATATATTGCAAAAATGCCAAGAACGCAAAAAGCAAACAAATATTCGCCAAGTTAGCAAATAGAAATAAACTATATTTATTTATTTTTTAATACGTATGATATATTTTTGTTTGTTAGCCTCATCAATTAAATTTTAATTTTATTAACCCATTCATAACCAAATTTTTGCCGCTACATTTTAGGCATTTTTTAAAGTAGATTTTACATTAAAATAAAACTGTTTCAGGTTAAATTCTATTTAATTATTTATGTAAAAATGACGTTTCGACAAAACTCAACGCTCGTCTCCATCAGAATAAATAATAATAATGATATTACAGTAAACAACAGTACATAGAAACAAGTTACTAGGTAAGAAATCAAGTTTTTTTTTATGATCTAGTTACTTATTTGTTACCTGGTAACTTGATTCTATGTATGTATGTAATTTACTGTAATGCCATATTAGTATTTTTTTATCCTGATGAAGACAAGCGTTGAGTTTTGTCGAAACGTCGTTTTTTAATAAATAATTAAACAGAACTTTAACCTAAAACAGTTTTATTTTAATACAATGAGTTCTGAAAAAAAAAACTTTTACTGTTCAAGAAGGTGAGTTTTTTGGGACAAAAAAATATGTTCCCATTTAGTAACACTGGTCCTTGTAGCAGTCATAATGACAAAATACAATCCGTGGAATATTTTTAAGGGTGAATAAATAAATAATAATAATAATACAAAAAAAATATTTGTTGTTATAATATACTGCCAAATTATTTAAAACAATGTATGTATGTATATGTATGCCTGCACAAGTGTGAATATCACGTTCTGTCAAATTTTACAATATTTCATAAAAAATAATTTATTTTCACAAAAAACTCAAATAACTGCCAGTCATGCACGAAACATAGAAGTTATATTAGAATCTGGTTACAGGAACGCTATTCTGGTGCTAAATTTGAGAAATTGTAATAATTATTAAATTTTTAGTAAGTATTCGCTGGTTTCAAATGGGTTAAGGTACATTAAAATATATAATATTTGTGTTAAATTATGCTTTTTTATTGAACCTAAACTAACAACCAACGCAGCTCCATGCTGCATCTAGAAATTACGGAAACTCATATATGTAATATATTGCAAAATCTTCTGTATCCTTATTTTTCATTTCAATTAATTGAAAAATCAATATATTATATTCTTCAGTAAAATGTATACAATGCAATAATACATTTTCAAGCTTAATAGAATATAAAATAAAATTGCTTGATAAAAAAAAACAAACAAACTAGTTTATATCAAAGAAATTTTAGTGAAAAGCTTGCTGATAATGCAAAAAGAAATTAAAAGATATAAAATCGAAATATGTCATGTGGAAAAGATGCCAAACGCTAAAGTTTGTAAAGAGAGATGTACCCGTAATGTAAAAACTAAATATATATTTTTCTGTTAGATCATAGAAACGTATTTCATTATTCGATTCCTAATCGGATTCTCAATATTTTTCACAATGTATATGCGGAAAAATAACAGAAAAGAGATTTAAAGAAATAGGATGATAGAACAAATAAAATAAAAAGTAAAGAAAGAAAAATGTGGAAATAAAATTGATAAAGTGAAATGCAATTTATGTAGCACAATTTTCTGATGTTCAATTGAATGTACAAAATAGCAATCAGTTTATGACATATTGTAATATGATTGCGAAGAGAAAAATAAAAAAGTAAATGTATTATTGTAGACAAAATTAAAGTTACTGGATAAGTTAAATAAAATATCGGAAACATTTTACTATTGCATAATTAAATAATAATTTATGTATTTTAATATAGTAAAATATTTTAGAACTCGTTATATTAAAATAAAAAAGCTTTAGTATATTTTTCCTGATGATGATATACGTAGAATATATCGAAACGTCGATTATTAAATAAAATATACAAAAATTTATCCTAAAGCTTTTTATTTTAATAATTTACGTTATTTAAAAATGTTTTATAAAAAAATACTTTAATTTTGACGGCAAAATAGTATAAATTAAATTTATTTCAACTAAGTTCTGAATTAAAACTAATTCCAGATTTTACATGTTAATTTGGGTTGATATTAATATTTCGATTAGTATCAATTGTCAGAAAAGTTTCCACAAATTTATTTTACTGACGAATAAATTAAAAACATGTTTATTTTTCAGAATTTTTTTTGTTGTTTACATTGATATGCATTACAATTATTCATTGTGGTTCGTTATATAATAAAAAAAAAAATTATTTGACAATTCAAATTTACTAGTACAAAATGATGCTAACATAAACATTAAAACGGTAAACGGTTTTTTATATGGTAAAATAATTTGATATTTTATATTAAAAAAAAGTATAGATACATAGAATTTACTAATAAATACCGTTGACAAAATAAATATTAAAAACAATAAATGTTTGACAAAAACTATTCGAATAACTATATATATATATTGTAAATACATTCGAAAATTTTGTTTAAAATAACAACTAATCAATCATTTTATTCTAATTTGTATAGTTTTCAGTTCACTTTACAATTTGGTACAATGAAAATATATGAGCGATTAATTTATAGAGTAAAATAATATTAATAACGAAAAGTGTAACAATAATGATGATGATACGGTAAATGATTGCGCGTCATTGATCAATCACCCTCGTCAAAAGCATGTGTGCAAAACTACAAATAAAACCAATATTGATCGTAAAGCATTCGAAATTCATAAGCGTTACATAAACGCTCCATTTAGCGCATTGGCACAAAAAATCCCGTGTTAAATTTACTACCATTAGTACAAATCTAATGGGAATACTGTACTATAAAATGTTTCCACTACTGATTGGTTAAAATTATTTTATGTTTGTACCTATCTAGGGTGGAAACGAATACTTTGTCGCAAAACCAAAGTTGTTTGCCCGAGACGTAGATGAGAGTAATAATAATCAAACTTTATTTAGCTTTTTGGCTAATTAATTACATTGTAATACCTATTTACAAAATTATAAAAAAAAATTAATAAGTAAAATTAAGAAGAATTAAGTAACAAAAATGCAATGACGGCAAAAGAAATTTCCTTTCGTGATATATTTGTATTGATGAAACCTTGAAACATATCATAATCTAAGGGGAAAACTTTATGAAAGTTTCTAATAAAAAAATTAATAGTTTTTTCTTCAAGGGTATCATAATATTAATATTACGTTACTATATTGCATATGTAAAAAGAGGTCATTATGTTACTAATACAATAATTACATTATTGTACAGCAGTTAGTTACTATATACACCACTGACGGCAGCACCAAACAAAACTACAACGTTAAGTGACACCACGTGTTTAGTGTCAAAAATTGATGACATGCCTTCAATATTTCGCCAGTTCTCCCATACATGCAATATTTTTAGTAACAACATTCGGCGTTAATAAATATTACAACTGTGTATTTTGAGTAGGGTGTGATTGGCAAAAAAAATATTATTTACATATTTTTACAAATAAACAATTTATTAATACGAGCTCCTATAGAGCGAAACACGTGTCTATGGTTAAACTGATCAGTCATTGATGCATAGCCTAACAAGCCGATTCAATGACTGAGTAACTTGTGAAATTTTGGAAAAAATATATAATCTCAATATTTTAAGTATTATTATATTAAATTTCACAATGAAAATATGAACTTTTATTTGTTCGAGGTTATTACTAAAACGATTTATTGTTTAAGTATACTTTGAAATTAACAAAACAATTTACAAACTGTCAGTCGCAAGCTTACTTTGTAGAAAATATTTTATATTATACATATTTAATATACTGTATATATGTTACGCTCCGATAGTGTAACCTAACCTAATCTGCGATAAGCCCCACCATATTTTTCACGTGATGCTTTGTTCACAGGATAACTTGTCGTGCATGCGACGTCATCTGATTCAGCATCAATGCCCAGACAAGGAAGAAGGAACCGTTCATGTATGTTAAATGTTACTTCACATAAAACAATTTTTATAGATATTTTATGTACGATTAAGTTTCATATGTCTAGTGTTGTTTATAAAAAATTTCATTAAAACATCCAGTATATTTTTATTATATACATGCATATACTTATTAAAAGCTATAAAATATTACGGTACTTTATTAATATATAACTAATAATTAAATTGTCATACGTACTAAAATTATTAATACTAAAACAACGCTAAAATAAAAATAAAAAACCAACAACTTTAACAATATTATGTCCAACAAATATTAATTAATAACTGTAATTTAATCCAGAATTACGTTAAAAAAAACTCAGCAAAAATTTCAATAAAAACATGCTTTTCCCTTCTAACCGTACTCCATCTCTCTTTTAAATTATTAACGTAATTATCGCTATACTTTCCCCATAATCCTGTGCAGTTTTTCAATAAATTCGCAGGCAGGCGCTGGCCCCGATGTTAGTCGGGATATACATAGTAGAATTGAGCCAATTTTCGTTGCAAAACAAATTCAATAATGGATGAGTTATTATTTTAATTAAGCCCTAATCGCTCGAATACAAATTACGACAATGTGCGCGCCGCGCCCGCTTGCGATGCTTCGTGTCGTAACCGTGGTTTGTGTTTTTTTTTTGTTGTTGTTGGAAAACACCAAGCCATGTTAGAAATAGATCGGTTGTATCTTTTATTTACGTTAGTTCTTCTACGATAACACGTTTAGAAGAAACAGTAGTGAAAAATTTATTTATAAAATTGGAAATTTTTATATTAAAATAGAAAAATTTATTTTGTTAATAATCTTGTAAATAATAATAAATTGGTTCTCCTACTAATGAATAATAAAAACAATTGATATTTGTCAATTTCTGAATTTGATTCAGAGTTTTACTAATCTGACAATTTTAAGCTATTTTTTGTTATTTCATTATATTAATCCAAATACTAGTTTTCTCATAAAACTGTTAGTTGAAATTATACATTCACATATTTTCAAGAATGAGAGTTATAATGCCTATATTTCAATAAAATGAAACTTTCTTGGATCTAGTTTGTCAATTTTTAAAATACTTTTTTTATTATTGAGAACGTTTCGATACAAAACCAATGCCGTCTTAACGCATTGGTCCGATTGTCACTTGCCTGGGGGCTCTACGAGCATAAGTGCCCCATTCTAATCTGTGAATGTCAATTGACTCGCCATTAATAATAATATATTTCACATTTAAATTCATTCTTTGTAATATAAAGCCATTTACATTTCTTTTTTTTTTAGTGATTATCTTGATAAGACGGGTTTATACTGTATAAAGTATTAATATTTGAAACAATAAATTATTGAGACATAAGACTACCGATGGTATTTTTATGATTTTTTTGGTTTGTTGTCGCTAACAAATTTAGTTTACAGGACTTGTGTCATTTTCACCTACAATGTAAATAAAATAAATTTTCAATTTTTTCTTTTTTAAAAATACACAAAATTATAGGTTGCATGCAATTACATTGTTTTTTTTACATACCTTGTTTAAATAATAAATTACATCAATTATATAAATACTGGAATATTTACAATTATTTGTATAGTACATTGATGAAGTAACTGAAACTGAATATATTCTCGAGTTAGCGGTTAACATCTATTTAATATTATAAGGAATTGCATAAAACCTTTAACTTTAAAAATTTAACAATTATACAAATATTTTTTATTGTAATATATTTTCTCATTGTAAAATAAGTCAAGCAAACATAGGACTGCGGTATTAATAAAAAAAAATGTATATAAAAAATTTTACTCTTATATTTTTGTGAAAGTTGTTTTATTTGAATTTTTTTCTTTTCACGCGCGCACATTTCTTTGTATGCCTTTATGAAATATTTTCATGAAAGGATAACACTCTCTTTTATTCAGGGTAACTTCATAAATTCAAAAGCGCGTATCTTCAATTTACAAAAAGCTTATAGTCCACTTATACAAGTGCTAAATATTTTATTAACTTTTGTATATATTCACAGAAGTAAAAGTTTAAGACTGGTGAATATAAATCTTATTTTCGAAAGTTGTAAAAATATAATTTTTATTACGTTAGAAGTTTGTTTAATGGCGGCGCTTATAAATTAAATCTCGGCTTATTAACGGGTTTAATAGCGTCATAAAGGTAAAGATATCAAACGGAATTTGCTTAAAACTAATTCTAGATATTCGTATTTTAATAAAACTATTTCTAATTTTGAATTATTTCTTTTTACTTTCTGTTGGTTGAAATTACTTATGTAGAATATATGATTTGTACTAGGCATAAAAAACGTAACATAACGATATCCGATAATGTTATAATAACGATTAAACTATAATTTCTAATACAATAACGTAATGATATTTCAATAACGTTATAATATCCGATAACGTTTCATAAAAAGTTATTTTGTAACGTTATTCTTTATGAGTTTTCTTTTAAGGGAAAAATATATTTTGTTTGTATTTCAAATATGAAAATTAATTTGGTAATATTTTTCTTTAATTTAAACTTTACAGATAATTTCAAATCTATAAATAAAAATTACTTTTATAACGTTATTTACGTATCGTTATGCAGGGGGATTTATTGTGAGTGTACCAAACTTTAACAGTTTGTTAGAGAGGTCATATGGAGTGAAAAATTTCATATAAACATACATCCTATTCTACCTACATTGAAATGATTCGGATGAACCATTCTTTGATTTCTCGGTGTTATGCCTGCATGCAAGTTCAAAAAACTCACTTAAAACATTTGTTGTAAAATATAAAATAATTTTACTTGCTTTTCGACTATTTTATTTTGTTTTTCTACGGTAAATTTACTAAGCTACTAATAAAACTTGAATTTCTTGTAAATTGAATTAGAATTTCTTGTAAATAGAATAGTACCTATGTTCATATAACTCGAAATGACCTCCTTAACAAACTGTTAAAGTTTGGTACACAAGTTATAAATCACCTTGTATAACGTTATATAATGAAAACAAACAATAAATAAAATAAAATTTAATTCTGTATTAATTTTATTTAAAATTCGACGTTTCCACTTACTATACGTATATCATTATCAGAAAAATAATACAAATGAAATATACAACATATGTCATTTTTATTATTTTTCAATAACAAAACAACAACTGATTAGTTAAATTTTACGCAACTATCCCTTAAATATTAAATCAATAAAGTAACATTTTTTTACTGTGTCAAAAAATATCGTACAACCCAAATAATAAAAAAAAAACATCCTGTCAGTTATAACGTCATGCCATGATAAAAATTCCATATTCGGACGGGAAAATGAGGGCACTGGCGCGGCGATCGTTGTGCTATTCGCTCTCCGTTGTGTGTTAAGTATCGAAAACATATTAAGGCTACCCCCTTCTAATCAAAACCGAATATCAATCATTCAATTTGCAAGCAAGCATACGTGCCGACAGCCAAAGGGGCACCCGGCTTGATTTTTTTCCTATTGTGTATCTGTTCGGGCGATTAAAAAATTAAAATATCCGACAATGGATAAAGGCTAGTTGCACGTGGGTGTATTATGTAATGTGGGAAGAGGATGCGAGAATTTAGGGTAATGTGAAACTGGGTAAATATGTTGTTTGGAGGCAATCGTTATTACAGGAGAGATTAAAGTGAACTAGTTATTGATTTAAAAGCTGGTGTGGGATAAGAAGTTTGGAAAAAATATTTTATATTTTAATAAGATGATAGAAAAATGTATTCTCTACTAGGATGACAGGAAAAAACAATTATTAATTTGTTAATTTTAAAGTATACTATACTCTATTTCAACCACAGAATCAGTAAGCTCGAGCAACGGGTGGAGCTTTGGAGCTTAAGTGTTATAATTCATATCACACAGCTTAATGAAATAAAAATGTATATATATATATATATATATATATATATATATATATATATATATATATAACACAATTCAATTGCTCGTACTCTCCATAATATAAATAATTTTACTTGTTTACATTTTTAATAAATGTGTTTTTATTAAATTTTGTATTTTGTAATTTTTGAAAATCTTTTAACTATGTTATTCAATAAAAAATAAATGCAAATTTAATGCAAATTTAAATTATTTAATACCTAAAATTTAAAGTTTACTATTAACAGTTATTATACATGATGGTTTGGCTTGCAATCACTAGATGATATTTTGTAAACCAATAACATTAGAAAAATACAAGATATTTAAGTGTTACACAATTTTGGTGCACAAATTTCTTAAGGGTTGAGTTGTTTAAATCTGGTTTGTAAAATTCCCATACTCTTATGCTTGGGCCAATAGCGTAAGATGTCGTTTGTCTGCGCGCATCTTTATTACTGATTCTATGCTTGAAATACGGTATAGAAATTTGAAACATGGAAATTTTTCTGTTGGGCAAATAAACAAATAAATAATAGATTGTTATTCGGTTAAAAAGTAAATAATTATAATTTTTTTGGGTCTGCATTACAGGCGAAACCTCTCAATGTCGCCGTAGTATTCTTATTATTTTCAGCTACGCCTTCAGCAACAACTTACACTGTCGACATACTACAAAATTTAATAATCATTAAGCTATATTAACCACTGCAATTTTAGTAGTAGCACTATAGCTAGTACTGCACTCTCACTCTACTACTATTGCTAAAATCGTAGTGGTTATGTAGGTTAATGATCATTAAATTTTGCTTTGTGGCGAAAAAATTATGCTCGTGCAAGAGTAAACATTGCATTTCAAAATGATAATATATAATTTATATAATTATTGTTAACTTTAGGAAAATACTGACACTAATGGAAGTATTATTTTCCCACATTTATCAAAAAAACAAAAACAGTGATATATTTAAAAATAAAGATAATTGTAGTATTTTCGTACTAAAATTATATAATCTTAAAACTTAAAATGATTTTCTTACAAAAATAAAATTATTTATACTTGCGTCAGTTTTCTTTTGGATGTGAAATATATGCTTACGATACAATTGTAGAAAATAATTTATTAAAATAAAAAAGCTTTAGGTAAAAATTCTGTTTTACCTTATATTAAAATTCGATGTTTCCAAATACTACACGTATATAATCATCAAGAAAAAAATACATACAAATGAGTTAAAAAATAAACAAACAAAACATAGAAATAAGTTACTAGATACAAAAATAATTAGAAGACTCAACAATATTAACAGTAAATTGGTAAGAGAAGCAATAGAAATTTACGAAGAAAATACATACAATCACGCCATCTACCCAAAACGGTGTGGCACAAACTCTTTCCACTATCCCGAAAACAATTTCCTCCAAGCATCCCTATTCAGACAAGCAACGAAAAAAGAAAATAATAAAATTAATCAGTATGAAAGTACTAATTTAAATAAAATCTGGCTTCTTTTAATTAATAAATTAATAATCTAGGTATTTGTATTTTGTTATGTAATAAGTTGTTTCTATATTTTGTTTGTATATTATTTATGTCATTTGTATATATTTTTTCCTGATGATAATATACGTGTAGTATATCAAAACGTTGAATTTTAATATAAAATAAAACAGAACTTCAACCTAAAACTTTTTTAAATTTTAATACAATGAGTTCTGATTCTTTTTTTACTATGTTAATAATTTTAATTTCTATTTCCTATATAAAAACCACTTCATACTTATTTGGAGTCAGTCAATATAGTTGGTATGCAAGCCACAATTGTTGAATGCCGCCTGTCAATCAGATTATGTATATTTATGTACGCTAACTACCATAGCATATACATAACGTAGCATAGATAGATGTATGCACGTATCTTCATGCATATACACCTCTCTCACCGCAAACACACACACGTTTACTGTGCGTTTACGTCGTAAGTTTATGTCGGAGAGTTGCCTATGTTACGGCCGTTGCGTGATTTCGAACGTTCATCAAGTGGTCTACATCATAATAACGACAAGCTAGGGGCATTGTTATTAGTCGCTTTGCCGTATGTGTTATGCGTATAGGATACGTACATGTGTGTGTGTGTGTGTGTCTTCCGTGTGTAATTTGCACATCACAATGGACGAATCCCGCTAATTTGCATTTTACCGCTTCAGTTAAACGCTACTTATAAAGTTTATTGATTTTTGACTACTGAAAAGGTAAATATTTGTTTAATATTGTCAAGAGTTAATTTGCTGTGCTTCAATAAATAATAATCATATTTGAAGAAATATACAATTTACAGGATATAGTATTTTGTTTTTGTTTAAATTGCCATTAATTTATTTTGATGAACTAATTAAATCATTATTCAATTTTTAAATAAAGAAAAAATGCATTGACCTTGCCGGGATATTAAAAAAATGAGTTACAAATTTTATAGGCACATAATATATCAAAAATTAAATTGAAATATGTCTTAATAAACATGAGTTCGCAAACAAACAGTTTCTGAGATATAGAACAAGAAGTTTTCTTTTATTACCTTCTAGAAAAAACAATATAATTGGCAAAATGTATTGGCTTTGTCGAGGTCTTGTGGTCTGGTGGTTAGGACATTTGCTGCAAAAACAAGAGGTATGGGATTTAAATCCCGGCGATATCAATATATTTCTCCAAATTTATTAAAATTTACTAAATATATATCAGTTCACTACGATTAAGTGGATATTTGAATTTTTGTGAAAATATTGCTTTAATACTTTTTAGATAGATTTCTTTAATACCTTCAGAAATTTTATTCGGGGTTACCTTAAGTTAATTTGTTAGTTAATATAAAGAAAATATATTATTGTAAAACAAAACATAAATACTCGTACAAGAGAAACAGTTTGTTTACGTATTCATTCCAATCGGCAATTATTGTTTCTTCTTTTTCTCGCTATCATTTTTCCTATATCTGTATTTATAGAAATCTGCATATATACAGACAGAGCGAGCAACAGAGAGAAAAAATGTAGAATGTTTGTTGGGATTTTCATTAAAAATTTACTGTCATTTAAAAAAATTCACAAATAATAAACATTATAACAAATATCCAAAAAAAGCAATATTTTACCGCCATATGCCAAAAACAAATGGTTATAACTTATTTCTATTTATTAACCAAATTTAGTTACCAAAAATGGACAAATTGATATAGTCCGATTACCGTAAATTCCGTTGCACCTCATCCAAAAAAAAGTAACTAAATATATGTCATTAACTTTTATATGAGCTCATAATAAATATTTTTTTAAAATGTTTGCAAGTTGCATAAAATAATGCAATTATTGTTTTATTCTTTATAATTTTATAATGCATGTTAAATAAAATAAAAAGTATATTATTAAATAATTACTAAATTAGTCTTTTTCATATTCAAAATGAGAAAAATCTATTTATTTACAAACGTTAAGCAAAATTAACAAAATAAAAGAAAATGATTTTTTTTGTTTGTTTTTAAATGCAAACGTACAATTTAGCAAAAATAAATACAAATGTCAAAAATTATTATATATATTTAGTACTTATTTGTTTGTAAATATAATAAAATATCACTGGTAAACAATTTTACTACATTAAATTTTGATTTTAAACTATTTAATCACAAATTTTTAGGCTTACACGGCTGGTATCCATTGAATTTATAGAATTTTCTGGGCTGGTATACCATGGTCGATATATCGTAGTCGCAGACGATTCAGTCACCAAGCACTACAATGCCATCTACAATGTATGGCAAAACGTCTATGACGAGTATAGATCAACCACGGCACACCAGTCCAGAAAATTCTATAAATTCTATTTAAATACTATCTTATATAAAATTATATGTTAATATATTTACAAAACATATTAAGTACAGATACTTTTTTGTTATTAGACGTACAATCGGACCATATGATGTCCCAAGTAACACCCCACACATTATTTAAAACAAAAGCAATTTGGAACATGCTATATATTATATTTAAATCTACATAATGCTTGCCATCATAATTACGTTATGATTATGAACTTTACATAATGTTTACACCAACACATTGTTAAATCTCTAAAGAAAATTTAACATTCGCGACAAATATTACCTAGAGATATTTTAATTAGTCTGCAAACGTATATGCGTAGCTTTAGCACTAGTTAACTAATATATAATACAATATTACATAAACATTATATAACACAGCAGCTAAACATGGAAGAAATAGAAAAAAAGGCAAATGATAAAATTGGCGCATAATACGAGCCTCGGGGAGAAATTCTAAATGCTAGTTGGTGTAAATTTATCTCTGCCAGGAATTATTGTAATGTTTTCGGTTAATGAATGTATAATTTAATTAAAGTTTGTATTCAAACATATAACGGGGTGGATATGTATACAGACTACAAGCATGTATTACTTAGATCGGTATCTCTCGAGAATAGCATCTACATGATTCTAATTAATTTTATGTTATCAAATTGCTTAATATGCGGTTTTTCTTCATTATTTTCTTGTATTTTTATTTCGGTTGTTTTTCATATAAATATGAAGTAAAAGCTTTATTATTTTTTTAAATATGCAAAATGTTTTAAAATGATTGGACTTAAATAATAAAACTCTTTCATATAAATAAAGTGCTTTACTGAATTCCAAAAATGAGATGTTAATTTTAACAGTATTGTTATAGAATAGTTATCAGTAAAATTATTACATAACACCTAAAAAAGTTTATTTTAAATATGGTGTTTCTAAGCACATAAAACTCTCGAAAAATATGTTAATTTATTAAAATGTAAGTGAAAATGATTTTAACCAATCAGACATGATCATGCAGTTTGTAGCAAAAGTCTATATTCTAACAATAAATATCTTCATTCGTTTAGTGCGCAATCTACAGATTAAATTCTTACATTTTTATCTAAAAAATTTCTTCGGTTAGAAATACTATACTAATTTTGAAACAATAAAACATAATTATTTTATAACTATTCCTAAAAATTTTAAAATTCTACAACAAAGTTTGAACAAAAATATGTTATTTAATTAGATAAAATTCAGTTACGCTATAACCTTTAGAAAATTGAAAATTGGTACTTGTAACTCAAATATGGTAAATATTTTTTTATCCCGCACTACTGGAATCTACGTATAATTATTCCTAAAAAAAATCCATAACTTTATTTATAACTAAAAATAAAAAATTATAAAGAAAAAAACTAAATTACACAAACTTAAAATATCGCTCGTCTACACACAGAAAATAAATTGTTTTAGATGATTATCTAAAAAAAATATAATTATAATAATACGAGTAATAATAAAAATTTTATTTCCACATAAACCGATACATGGTATGGGAAAAAGTAAATTAAAAAAGAAAAAAATACATAAAAGTTGCAGTACAACACAGAATTTGCATTACAATTGAAAATTAGTACTTGTCACAGAGATAATCGTCAGACTTATAATAGTTTTTGTCAATGACAAATTTCTTTAAATGAAATTTGAAATTACTTTCAGATTTAATGCTACTAATATGCTTTGGTAAATGATTGTAAAAGATTAGGTCAATGTGATTTGGGTTAAATTTAGCTTTATTTAAATTTATAACTGGAATAGACTTATTTCTTGTATTTTTTGGCGCAGATCGGTTTGAGTTGCTAAATTATTTTTATATTACGAATGAATAAAATAACAAAGTATATAAATATTGTCAGCCTTCTAATTATATTAGATAAAACATCTAATTCAAAAGTAGGTAATTAGAATTGGCATATTTATCTAATGTAAATTGATATTTTTTCTACTTTGTCGTCTATTTATTTATTCTTGTTCGTTGATTTATGAGTACCTATCTAAAAATTTAGACTATTTAAATCTGATTTGAAATAACAGTTTTCTGTTAACTAATATGTATATAAATGAAACAATAATTTGATTGAAAATATTATCTAATTAAATAAATCATATAAAATTAGAATTTGCTCTAATTAAATGACACTACTATTTTTTTGTAGCGATCTATGTTATTTTTTAATAATAATATATTATTATAATGTTCATGTAATGAAGTTTGAAGAAACAAATATCGCTTTAGTACTTTTAAACAGATTAATTTAATAGTTCTCTTAATATACATGTACACTACTCTATTTTTTTTTATATAATGCAACTCACCAGTGGATCACAACCCCACACTTTGAAAGCCGCTGTTCTAATTGAGACATTTACTATATACATTTTTAATATAATATTTTCAATTCATTACATTTAATAACTTTTTCATGATTACAAAAACTAATTAAAAAGAATATCGGAAAATATAACCATCACCGTATAGCCTGATAAATTAATTTACACTAAAAAAAAACATACCTAAAAAAACCCGTTAATTTTATTTTAATTTTTGCACTAGTATGCAACAGTATCGCACGTGATGATCTACGAAATCTAATTACCGTTTTTATTACAGCTAATAGAAGCAATTACCATATTAACAGGTAACTACGTTATCATCCTGGATACGAAGTACCTTCGTCGGCTCCTGTTATATAATGTCCGACGTTATTCACATAACATAAATTTTATCTCGGTAATAAGACAAACTATTAGCCATTACGTTCGTCCCGTTATGGCCAGCAACTACATGTTTTGCATGATGACCACTAGGTGGCTGTTGAAATAGCCGGTCGCTAGCGGCAGGAGTGACAGTGATGTGGGACCCCTTTTTGTAATGGTATAATGGTGTACACATTCACATTCAGCTAGGCTAACGGAACTCGCGTTAAAATAAAAGTTAAATTAAAAGGTCATATAAGTTTGCTAATTAAGAACGGCATGTTTTGGGTTTTATATAAAAGGAATATGGGTTTTATTGGATGGGTTTATTAATAGAACAAAGATATTAAATATTTTTAAATTTTACAGAAAATTTGAGTATTTGATTAAACAGTTAATTAAAATTAAAAATATAATTTTTGATATACATATCATTAAAAACTATACTTTATTGCACTATGTATAATTAATTATAATATTATTAAATTCCCTATCAGGTTCGTTGTTTTTAGCAATGACGCGTTTCGACTTTTCAGTCATCTTCAGATTTTCTGTGTTGTGGCCAAACTCAGAAAATCTGAAGATGACTGAAAAGTCAAAACGCGTCATTGCTAAAAACAATAACGAACCTGATAGGGAATTTAATAACATTATAATTAATCATAACGCAGGTTCAGGACCCAAGAACAAAAGTTTATCTTTTGACATTAATATCACTACGTATAATGTAGAATATACTGATTCAACTTTCTTCATATAAAAATAGAGTTTAGTTGTGTTACTTTCGTAAAAACAAGCAAAAAATATTATTTCTGATGCTGTTTCAATGTAAAATTATCGATTTTAGCCATACTGGAATTTTTTTTTGTTTTTACGGACACTCTAATATATATACAGTGTTCGTTTGCTTAGTTGACATAGCTGAATAAGTAGGGAAATCGACAATATATTGAAAATACTTCTTTCTCAAGTTGAATTTCAAGAAATTATTATTAGAATTATTTAGATATTAAAAAGTAACAATGATTAAATACAATGAAACCATTTAATTATTAACAAAGTATATTTTAAATAAATTATTTGACAACATTACTATTATTTATGACATATTGCGAAATGTCGATTGTTCTGCCACGCTAGTACACTGATTAGCGTGTTGACCTGCTGCCAAATAATTTTTATTTTTTATTTCTAATAATTACCAAATTATAATGACTATTTCAAAATAGTCAAATATTCGTGAAACACATAAAAGTGACATCAGTAAATTATGAAATATGAAATTTTATAACAATCTGTTCAATCGAATTTGCCCTACATGCGTTCACAGATCGACAGACTGATATCACGCAAAAAACAATTGATTCATGTTACTATAAGCCTAATTCGTGCTCATCTGTAAAAATCCCGATATATCAAATTTTGTATGATTACAATACCACCCTTATCATATGTGATATGACGGTCGGAAAAGATCCAAAATATCTTTTGTTTCAAAATTTAATAGCATCTGCAAATACTTTTAAAAATAAACAAATACATACGTAATTCATTTGAAAGTAAACAATCAGCGACAAAGAAAACCACCGTTTGCTGACCACTGTCGGGCAAGACAAAACAAAAGCCACAAGGGGTCATCGTGCAGGGCCCGAAGCCGAGAGCTGATCGGTGAAGAGTAACCGTAATTAAATTACTCGAACGCCATTCAATTCAACTAACAACTACATATTTCGACCGCTATATATATCGGAATTACTCGACACAGACACAAAATGTTACGCTATTTATATATGATGTGAAACAACCAATATCCAGGTTGCTAATCAAATATACAGCTTTCATCGTATAACATGATTTATTTAATATTATGTTTACTGTATTCATGATAAACAGAAATTTAGTATATCTATACTTATACATTAACACAACTTATAAACAATTTCAAAATAAATAATTTAACTAAATATTGGTACAAAAACAACTATTTCGGTTTTAATCTTTTTTAGTTTTAATTTATGTTAAAACATATATGGTTGGTTTAATATTTCAGAAGTCACAAAGTTCATCCTCACAAATATATTATAATATTTTTAATGGTGTGAGCAGCCATATAAAATATAAAGTGTCGTTCAAGATTAAAATTATAAATAAATACATACATAAGCAATCACGACATGTATGCAAAAGGGTGTGACACAAACTCTTTCCACTATCCCGAAATTAGTTTCCTCCAAAAAAGTTAGTTTTGCTTAATCCACACTTATACATGCTCTTATAACTCTACTGCTTGGAAACACTCGCTCACGTAAAACACTCTCAATCATACCTACCACTTCATTTACTCATCGGACATCCACGCAAACGTATACCTTCGACATCATTCATATATATTTTTCTAACCTAATCATTTGTTCTAGATGACCAAATCATCTTAACTGACTAACATCAACTTTTGCAAAAATATTTGTTTTTAATTTCACACTCATCATACACTAATATATTTTGTACCCGATTTCTTCTAGTTACGTCACATACGTCACGTAAAAATATCATTTCCACAGCAGTCATTTTTCCACTCGCTCAACACTCACTACCATAGTCAACGTAGGTACCAAAACAGTATTGTATATACTCAAACAATTAAACATAAGTAGTCAAATGATTACGAAAAATATATCCAGTTAAGAGAGATTCAAAATCAGTTCGTGAGAGAAATTAACGGTTACTTTAAGACTGCATTCACACTGTCAGTCTCCTCTCCTTCACTTCCCGTAATTGAAACTCGGATTTCAAAATATTCGAAAATCCGTCAATCCATTCATCAGTCCAACAGTCTTGACTTTCACTTTCAATCAGAATGTCAATCTTAGGTCTGAATGCCATTCCGAATGATCGTGTTAGGCCCGTCTTAAAGATAGCTTGCACTTGTCAAATTAAATTTTTTTGGCAATTATAACATGCTTGTTGAACAATATACTATTAGAACGTAATTTCATTAAAACTCATAATTAAACTGTTTGATAAAACTTTAAATGTTAATAATAATATTTCAGTTAAAATAATATATAGAAAGAGAATGTAGGTTCTAAAATTTAATGTGTATGCTGTCATCACATTTGCTACACAATCTATCTCGCTTTCACTCAGCGACAAAGAGGATATTCCAATTGTCCCCTATCTTTATTGCACATTTTCAGGCGTCGTTACGTAATCCAGGAAGCGTTCCAATGCCCGTGTGCGCGTCCATTTCGCTTTTAACTTATATTCGTAATTGTGCGAAAGAATTTATTATACTCGACGAATATCCGCCGTACAAGAATTGTTTGCGGAACAATACCGCTTGCGCGCGGTGTTGAAAGATTTTATGTTTTTGAATGTGGTGTGTTTTCTTTTTGAAATATTCCGGAATTTCATCATTGCAACACAAAAGTTCTCGTCCGGTTTTTACGGCCAGAAAAATGTTTTCCATGAGTGCATGCATAATATTTATTAAAATAATTCCCGTGTTTAGTACCTTAAATTTGAATAAGGGTGCAATAAAAATTAATAATCTGTGTACATAAAATAGAAATTATGTACCATAGGTAAAAATATATATTTTGTAATCGAGCCATATTATTAAAAAAAAAACCCTTAGCATCGAGGGAAATAAGAATGTGAGGCTATAATAAGATTGTCCTATTTTATTCTAACAATACTGTTTTTAAGTTTTTTTTTTAATTTTTTATTACAGAGAAAAATATAATAAAATAACTTGTATCTATGTTCTGTTTATTTACTGTAAATGCCATTTGTATCTTTTTTCCTGATGAAGACGAACGTATAATTGGTCAAAAGTCTATTATTAACTACAGCCTATAGCCGTTCTATTTTAAAAATAAACTTTTGTTTTTATTTCCCAAAAAATTATTTTAAAAAAATTTAGCATAAAACAATATTTGACTGACACATTTTGTAGATTATGAATAAAGGACACACGTAAATTGTCATACGGATATCAATATCGTCACAATATCGATAAAATATGGATTTTAAAATAATTAACATTTATAAAAAAAAAAAATATTTCACAATAATTTTCTTTGATCTTATAACATATTTGAACCTAAATAATTGTTTTCTGCAGTTTAAATTTAATACATTAAAAAAACAGGACAACCCAAAAAATAAATCGTAGTTTTCATTACTAGTATATATATTTATTTCCATTACTTAACCACTTTTATAATAATAATAAAATAACATGATTAATTAAATAAGTAGAAGATTTGCACCACTTTTAATATAAAATATGTTTGTAACAGTGTATACTTGTATTAATTACATCATTCTTTTCAAAAATTTCTCGTTCATTTACTAATAAAATTACTAAACAAAAATTCCAAAAAATATATCTGTAAAATAAAGTCTAAAATAAAAATAATTTATCGGAAAACCTTTAAATACTGCGTTACCCTCAAATGCAAGGACAAAACACTTTTAAATCGTCCTATTCAGTGCACGAAATGAGCATACAACTTCGAGAAATGAATAAAAAAAAATGAAACTCAACCATATAAAAAAATGTTATAGAAAAGAATTCAAATGATTCTTTGAAGAAGTAATATTGCATCTTGAATTTCGAATATATAGCTCTTCACTTATTTTCAATTTAAATTGAAACAGTTCGAGAAAGAGAGCACATTGCAAGAGAGGAGAAAGAAAGGGAAAGACAGAGAGAGAGAGAGAGAGAGAGAGAAGAATAAAAAAGCGAGCAATTTGACAGTAGTGAAATGAATTGAATACCATGATGGCATCGGGCAAAGGAAAGAGAATACGTCTCTGTGTCTGTAGAGGGAAAATATCTCCGCCGCTCTCTTATTCCTGCTGAGCAACAGAGAGCAGGATCCTAGGCAGACATGGAACCACCAGCAGTCGGGTACGTGACCAGCCGTGTATAGCCGACATATATCGATATCAAACGCAGTATTAGGTTTTTGCTGTTGCATTCAAATTGCGCTCTGTGGTATACCGATCTTCGTCTTCCACGTTCAATACAAGACCCCCGATATACAGACGTTTTGTTTCATTTCGAAACGAAAACTCACAATTAGAACCTACAGCGTGATATATATATATATATATATATATATATATATATATATATATATATATATATATATATATCTCGTGTCGGTTAGGATACATACTGCCTAGAGGCAAGAAATAAGTATTCGGATAGCAATATTCTACGTCAAAAAATCTCATTGTTCTTATCCCTTCATGAAAAACACTTTTAATATTAGTTACAAAAATTAAAAATTTGCCAATTTTAATTTTGTGTTACAATTATTCTGTTATTTACTAAAATAGAAAAAATAATATTAAGTTATTTTTATATATTCTAGTAAAGATTTAGCGTCATTAGAAATTTTATTGTTTATAGTTTTTGAGTTATAATACATACATACACAATCACACCATGTACCCAAAAGGATGTGACACAAACTATTTCTACTATGTCGAAATTATTATAGTTTCCGCCAAATGTTTCTATCCAAACAAGAAACTTTTGCTTCAACCTCATTTATAATGCCTTTCTTACATGCTCTTCTATTCTTTCCACTTAGAAACATTACAGAAAACACTCTCAATAATACTGCTCCATCTACTCATAGGACGTTCACGCATACGTATACTGTCAATATCCCTCACATATATTCTTTTAACCACACGTTAAATTTAAGAACCGTGGGCTGATAGGTAATAGAGAAGCTATAAAAATTTCGTGGGCAAAATAAAAACAACGCGCAACATTATTTCTAAATAGCAGGTAGGGGGGGGCATTGGAGATTTATTTTATTCATAATTGGGCAATAGCTCAAATAAGTTTGAAAATCTACGTATTAAATACATTTTTGAAACAAATATTTTGAAGATTTCAAATATATATTTAATCGTAAGATAAGCAAAATATTATATGTAATTAACTAAACATGTATCCTCAGAATAAAGGACAATATTTTATTGGTTAATTTTAAAAGTGTTCCAAAAATTAATTTATTTTAAAATTTGTACATACTGAGACTAAACAAACTAGCTGTTGTGCACAAAAAGCATAATTTTATGAAATAAAGTAAACTGTGATTTATAATTTACAGATATATAGGCCCGTATTCTAACCTCATTTATAAAAGTAATTTTTGCTAAAAGTACTTTTAACGTTTGCTTAAAATTATTTATTGAGCACTTTATAATAGTTTATTTAAATTTTATAATACCAAATATAATAAAAATAATCAAAAATAGTAAAATTATTTATATTTGATGAAAAACATAAGCAAAAACTTATTTTGAAATAAATGATAAAAAGCACTTTTTCACAAAAAAGTGAGGTGAGAATACGGGCTATAATTTTTAGAGTGCTACATACAAAAAGGCATCTTTTATTAAATTAATAATTTCATAAATATTATCAAATATACAGCTTATATCCAAAATTGTAAAAACACAAATGTAGTTTAATATATGATATAGCTTAAAATAATTATTTTATTGTCACAGCTTATTTTATTTCATAGAATTCATTTGCAAAATTAAAATTTCAATAAAAATAATTACTGTCAATAATTTAAGAAATAAATAAAGTTTTCATTTAACTGAAGCACCATGTATAAAGGCAGTACTTCCAACTTCCATTTTCTTTCTCTCGCAATAAAAGAGAAAAAATGGTAAGGGTAAAATACATCGAATGCATGTCAGTGAACGTTTATATGCATGTACTCGTATGTTGCCTACTTTTGTTTTATTAAATTTTTGAAATGTCACTGCACTGACAAATATTTTTAATAAGAAATTATTTGTAAATTCAAACTAGTATAAAACAGTGAATAAAATAAAAATATTATATTGAACAACGTGTACAGAATGGTGCTAATTTCCCAAGAATATGATAATTCATATTAGTGGGATATGGATATTCTACGAGTATACAATACTAAATTCTAGCATCAACGCTGACCCATCACATATTTCAAATTTACTTTCTACAACTCTATATCTACTCTACAAACAAACAAAAATGCATTTTTTTATTTTATTTATTATTACAATTATTAATTTTTTTTTTCTATAACGTGCATAATTTATTAACATAAAATAAAATAAGATATTTTCATGTGTCAAAATTATTTAAATTATCTTATTTCAATAATTGTTGTATTATGTTGTTAGTGACAGTAAACCACCCTAGTGGCGTTGTCATAGCAAGTTGTTATGTCATATAAATCAACAAAACTAAATATGTATAGTATTGGATAGTATTGTATAATGAATGTATCACATCATATACTAACCAATGACAGATTCATAAGCGACAAATTTCAGTATAGTAGAAAAAAATATTTATGAGTTTTCCGTAACTCGTAGTCAAGCGAAACACGTTACTGGGTGTAGCCGTATAATGGTATAAATATTAAACACGGTTCCTATGTAGTGTCAAGAGAACTAAGTAATCATCCAAACAAATTTAAATCATTTTATAGAATATCCTGTAATTTTAATTTTTACTAGAAATATAAAGTTCTTCATATTTCTCAACTACTAGTACAAACATAATATTAAAATCCTGGTCGTCTTCCATTTTGTTATCGAATGACTGAAACCGCACGAAACATGAAACAAAAATATAGAACAGGCTGTATTTCAAGCAACATGTTTCTACAGCATTTGTTTCTCTTATCACCACGCATGAAATGTATTTCGCCGATGTGCGGATTCCCATTTAAAACAAAGTGTTGTTATTTTATGAAGCATGTTTCATGTTTCCTGTTTCACATTTTATGTTTCATGTTTCTTTGATGTGTGCCTTAGAAACATTTTTAAACCTTAAACTATTTGAAGCGTTCAATGGAAAAGTAACGAATACTCCGCCACCTTAATAAAAAACCTTAAACTATTTGGAGTGTTCAATGGAAAAGTAACGAATACTCCGCCACCTTAATAAAAATAACGATTCATATCCTGCAGTACATTTCAATCATTGTCTAACATTATAATAGTTATTCCCATTTAAAAACATTCGATAGATTATGATCACCAGGTGTATCATTAGCTTCAAATAGATTCAATAATATCTAATCATATACAGAATATATGAAAAAAAATATTCTGACAATAGTAAAATTGTTCATGATTTGATAAAGAAAACTAATTATGGTACACATAATATTAATAGTTTATATAAATTAGCATCGTAAAAAAGTTACTATTATTTAAGATGGTTCGGCCATTTTGCGCGAATGTCTAATGAAAGTTGAAAAAATATGTGTGAATGAAATTGAAGATATACATCTACGTGGACGTCCGCTAAGTAGATCGGTAGATATGATTGAGCGGATTTTGCGTAAGCAAATGTTTCCAAGTAGTAAAAATAAAATTATGAGAAATTTCATAAATATGAATTAAGCGAATATTGCTTGTCTGGATAGGAATTTTTGGTAAAAACTAGTTTCTGCTTAAAAAAAAAAATATAAAAAAAAATTATGCCACACTTTTATGCGTATATTGTGTAATTGTGTATGTATGTTACATCATATATAAGGTCTAAAATAAAAGTAGAAGAAAAACTATTTAAAAATTCCATTTCAAACCTAATTCAATTTTTTCATTACGTCCAGAAAGAAACCACACATCATATATCAATTACAACTTACCACCGCACCGGGTTGTTCATCAATTCTACCAGCGCGAGCAGAAAGACACAGCAAAAGAAAGAAAAAACAAAACAACATCACTAAATAAAAACAAATAACAGTCGGAAACCAAAGAACAAGAAAAAAAGGTCCATTACAAGCGATGCCTAATACACTTTTCCACTGTGAGAGTCAAACAAAGACAACAGCCATTCCCATTACATCAGCATCAGCCCGACAGAGACGGCAACTAGAGATATTCCTTCATTAAATCCCAAAGGTCCATTTAAGAATAATGTAGTGCTGTGGGTTCGAACGTTATCTCTTTCGCCTAGTGCGCGTACATTTCCAGAAATACCACGCCCAATGCAGAGAAACGAGAACGCTAATATTCCCTCTCCCCCTTGTTCAAAACTAGAGGGTTATGTTCGATAAATATGAAAGTATTTTTGAAGAGTTTCGGAATTAGAGCTGAGAGGATGGAAAATGATATAGGATGATTATAAAACGCTGGCAAATACCGGAGAGAATGCGTGAGAAAATTGTAAAAATAAACTGGTAGAAAGTCGTGAAAAGTACCCGGAAAACAACGAGGAAAAGAAATGAGATGGATTAAGAAGATACTAGGTGGTTTGTTACGGCTTTCAGGTAGAAGAATTACAAGAAACAAAGATATTCAAAAAGATTTGAAAAAATGTCGAATAAAATTTGAGAAAATATGTATGCAAATTATAATAAATATTAAATACATAGTTTATAAAATTATCATTTGTTTTTTACTAAAATAATTTCCAATTTATATGTGTAGACTTCTGAATTATTATATTTATTTTAAATTTTAAATATGAATGATTGGATTTCCTTTTTAAAATTCACAATAATTCTCAGTAATAAACACTTTTCGTAAAAAATTATCTAAAAGTCCGGATAATTGAAGTCCAAATTAGCAATATTGTTAGTTAATTATAACAAATATAAAACCTATATTTATTAACTATTTATATAATAAATGTAAAATATAAACTTACACTTTTCAGTACCAGAGTATAAATAACACATTTCGACATACCTGAAACAAAATTTAATTATTAAAATATTTATACAATAGAACTTAAACCTAATTTTTTTATTAAAATAAAACGGTTATGTTACTATGTTGATTTTTTAAATTTTTTTATTTTAATATGTAAAATTTTGACAAAGAATCAAATTATAGTTACTCATATTCTACTATCCATATTTCCTAATTCAAAGTAATCTTTATCAAGAAATACATCATGAATCTTTTCATATTTAAATAAAAATGATTTTAGCAACATATATTTCACTAAAAGGTTAGATTTGCAAACACTTAAAAATTTCACTATAAATAAAAATGTAATCATTTTTAAAAAAACATAAAGACATGAAATTCTTTTAGAGTATATATATGTATAATTAAAGTACTATATCGTATATATTTTCATGCATTAAAATAACTACATCTCCTAATGACGTTCATATTCTACACACTCAAATTCTAAACGCAGTTATTAGTAGTAAATGTGTATAATTTGTTTCATGTTCAGTACTGAATAACTACGTACTAGCATAAGATAATCAACCAGTCCATTCATATCATCAAAAAAAAATCATGTCAATATTTATGACGTTGTCGAAATTCGAAATTAGCAACATAACTAAATGAAATCTAAACTAAATGAAATAAGAAATAAATTAATAATTATTTTCTAGCATAAAAGTGTACAAACATGTTATTATCGGAAATCGAACACTCTGTACAGTTATTTCTAAATTAAAACAATGTGTAAATTGATATTTGTGCAATCAAGTAACGAAAATTCCTTTAGCACAAAATTCGAATATTTTGTTCATGTCATAAATTTAAAAGTGAAACAAACAATACTACAATACCCGGATAAAATAATTGCAATAAAACTACCACCATACTATGCTTATGCCAGTACTCTTCTATTACCCCAACTCTACTACTACCAGTCGAGTAAATATATAGTGAGCAAAAGCATAGTTGGTTGTAGATAGAAATGGTGGCCGACATGTCTGCATTGAAAACGGGCAGGCAACTCGCCCGCCACTGACTGCAGCACAGTGCAACTGTTATTTATGCTTAACAATGCCATAAATCAGTTGTGTGTTAGTTCGGTGCTGTAGTGAACCATTTGGACAACAAGCGACTCGTGCGCTGTCCACCACCGCGAAATGCATTCCAACACTGTGTTTGTTCAGTTGGGTAGCGAGAGAGGTAAGAGGTGAAGTGTCCGAACCGCAAACCAAACTCTGACTGGTTCGTATTATGCACGCATGCGGAGTTATCACAGGTTTGAACTATTGTTGTGAATGGATAGATAAAATCCAATTTAAATGCTTGCTTACTATTGCGGTGATGTATATCATGAAATGATCAATATGATCAAGTGAAAGAAACCAGGCAAAAATGTGTATTTATCGTGGATTCTCTAAAACATTTTCTAATTTAGATACTATAAAATCAACGTTTTCTTTTACACGCAATGGTCACAGTGGCCACAATGCACATCGCAATAAATGTGTTGGAAAGACCCGATAGGTTTAATGCGTAGAATTTACTTTTGGTAATAATTAGTGGAAAAGTCTTAAAACATCAAAAGTTGCTCTACAGATTTTTCTTGACTTTAAACTCTCAAACACAATTAGCTGTACGTCTACCAAAGTTTTTCATTTATAGTTCTCTTTTATGCGTTCAGCAGCATTATTCTTAGGCAAGGTGAAACCGAAAAAAATCTGTTATCATTTTAGGTACGTTACAACACTTAGTTTTTTTTTTGTGCTCAACCTCGAGCAAAGTAATCGATTCTCTATCAAACGCAACAAATCCAACCTCTTTCCAACATTTAGTAGCGTGGACTGGTTGTACCTACCACCGGTTCTAAATGTCACATTCTCTTCATCAATGTTCGCGTTAGCAATTATGCACGGATCTTAACACATACGTTATTGTATATAGCCATTTTTACTCTTTCAAACCGTATAATTTTTGTATTGCTATAAGCAATAGTGAGCAAGTGTTTCCATAACTCTAAAACGTGTCCAATTTCTTAAGTGTTATATACCTAAACAACCGGGAAGACATAGAATAAATTCTACGTTAAACAAGCAATATTAGGTTAAAAGCATATTGATTAGACACGATTAAACAAAACACTATTAGACACATTTAATCATAAAGTAACACATATTTTCTAATGCAATTATATACATAAATTAGTCATAAGATTCAAGAGAAAACATGTATTAGTTCGTGACTAAATGTGTCTAATCGTGACTAACCGATGTGCTTTCAACCTAACCATAACTAAATAAAACTAAACTAAATGCTGGCGAATTATAAATTATGATACAAAGAAAAAATTTACATGATTTGTAAACAGATTCTGATAATTATACAGTTTATAAAGTAAAAGTTCGGAGAGACTATGTACAGAGTGATTTATAATATATATATATATATATATATATATATATATATATATATATATATATACAGTGTGTCTCAGGATTGATGTTACAAGAGGTGTAATGGACTAAAAATTTTTGAATTTCATTTCAAGATTCTGGAATTAAGCCCTGCTTGGCGTGAAACGAATTTTAAGAATTTTTTCGTTTTTTGAAAAACAAAATGGCCGTGACGGTGAAGCAAGAACTATTTTCTTTTCAGGTAAAGTACCCTTTTTGTTTAGGATACGACAAAATTTTATTAAGAAAAGTTGTTTATAATGACAAATCATGGCCGTATACCAAACTTCAGGACGATCTACCTACTTTCATTAAACTGTCTGTTTTAGATTGAACAAAATAAATTGTAGGTATCTATTAATTTATTAAAATTTTTGCAGTACAATCTTGTGTTACGTTTTGTAAGTTAAATTTGTTGTAAATACTATTTGTTTCGTTCAATGGTCTACAAATAAAAATTTTAATAAATTAATAGATACCTACAATTTATTTTGTTCAATCTAAAACAGACAGTTTAATGAAAGTAGGTAGATCGTCCTGAAGTTTGGTATACGGCCATGATTTGTCATTATAAACAACTTTTCTTAATAAAATTTTGTCGTATCCTAAACAAAAAGGGTACTTTACCTGAAAAGAAAATAGTTCTTGCTTCACCGTCACGGCCATTTTGTTTTTCAAAAAACGAAAAAATTCTTAAAATTCGTTTCACGCCAAGCAGGGCTTAATTCCAGAATCTTGAAATGAAATTCAAAAAATTTTAGTCCATTACACCTCTTGTAACATCAATCCTGGGACACACTGTATATATATATATATATATATATATATATATAATTAAGATTGATAGTGGGTGTTGTAGTCATTGGTTGGATTAGATGTTAATTAAAAAATCCCATTTAAGATTTCCACCGAGCATCTATTCCAACCAATGACTACAACACCCACTATCAATCTTAATTAATAAATTTCCTAGTAGTTACAAATAATCAATATATATATATATATATATATATATATATATATATATATATATATATATATATATATATATATTATTTCAAATAAAACATGTCATATGAATATAGACCCTATCTAGTTGTGCAACTACAAAACTTACACTAATAAAACTTCTTGTTGCGCAACTAGATAGAATAGGACCCATGTTCATATGACATTTTTCACTCGAAATGACTCTCCCCAAAAACCTGTTAAAGTTTTTTTTTTTTTTTTAAAAATCACCCTGTATATATAATATACTTATGATTATTCTTTTGATTCGAATATTATAACAAAATTCTCCATAAATTTATAAGTAAATAAATAATAACAAAACAGACAACTAAGTCCATATAATTTCTAATAAATTTCATAGTACACAAAATCCACATAAACAGTAAATATTTCCTGCAGCGTGAGTGCATTAATGCATCGTAACAAAATCTATCTATTCAGTTAAATAACGCATGCGCATTTTAACTCATCCTACCGGCCCGGCCCTCAAACCCAAACACACTGGGCGCCCTACATAACCAGAACCTATAGTTCACGGGGCCAGCGCCAGAGTAGGGGGTGCGTAGCGCGAACGCATTATAAGCCGAGAGCTAAATGTCGAGTAACAAATTTCCAAGTTGACAGTTCGATTGTAATAACTTGGCACAGTGGTTGGTGGCCTCGCTTCGAATTATAGCGCGACACTGGTTTAACCCTTTAGCCTCATGCGTCTATGCCCGATTGGAAACCGGATCCGAATATATATTATTATTGTATATGGAATAGAGCCAGTGGTTGGTAAAGCTCTTGTTTATGCACCTGAATACTGTATAAGGGTCTACTAGAATATTGTATACGTATACGATTGAGAATAATAACTGAAATGAAGTGAGAAAGAAATATATTAATAAATGTGGATGTGGAAAATAATTTTTACTTTATTTTAAATATAAATGACAATTCGATTTTGCATTTTGTTTTTTTATAACTTTCTTCAGTATTTTATAGTGTAAAATGAAATATTTACAAAGAAGCTACAGTAAATGGAAGAAAGAAAAAGAAAGAAAACGTAATATAAACAATACATTTTTAATATATTTTGTGACGAAGTAAATTCGCACAAGTAAATCGCGAAAAACACGTGCTTTAACTTTAGCGGCTAATAACTCGGCTACGCGGAATCATATCGCGAAAAGATTTTTTTTATAAGAATAATAAATATTTTTACATCGAATAAAAATAGTATGAGCAAAACTTTCCATCGGGAAACATAATTTCCAAATTAAACCAAATTTATATATAGTTTACAATGTAAAATACTGACGCCGACCAACGAAAACCGAAATCAAACTTGCACAGTTTGGAATCTGACTATAAAAGCCGGCCGTTTGCAAGCAAAAAAGTCAGTTGTTTTCTGACACAACTCGAAACAACAATATTAGTGCGAGTTCTCCACTAAACCGATTCACCAGGTAAGCGACTCTGCCGTTAATATACCGACCGTGAGCCCTCTGGGTCTAAAACCGTTCTCCGGGTGCAACCAGCGAGTTGTCCAGTTGCACACACTCGTGTCCGCGATACAGTAGCGAGATTTCCAGCTGTATACGTCCGTGGTGCAATCAGCGAGTTGTCCAATTACACACCGTCCGTGTCCGCGATACAGTAGTGAGATTTCCAGCTGTATACATCCGCGGTGCAGTCAGCGAGTTGTCCAACTGCACACCGTTCGCGTCCGCGATACAGCCGCGAGTTTTCCAGCTGTATACGGCCGCGGTGCAGTCAGCGAGTTGTCCAACTGCACACCGTTCGCGTCCGCAATACAGCCGCGAGTTTTCCAGCTGTATACCTCCGCGGTGCAGTCAGCGAGTTGTCCGACTGCACACACCCGCGCCCGCGATACAGCCAGCGAGTTTTCCAGCTGTGTGCGTCCGCGGTGCAGTCAGCGAGTTGTCCGACTGCACACACCCGCGCCCGCGATACAGCCAGCGAGTTTTTCCAGCTGTATACGTCCGCGGTGCAACCAGCGAGTTTTCCAGTTGCACACACTCGAGTCCGCGATACAGCCAGCGAGTTTTCCCAGCTGTATACGTCCGCGGTGCAACCAGCGAGTTTTCCAGTTGCACACACTCGAGTCCGCGATACAGCCAGCGAGTCTTTCCGGCTGTATATATCCGCGGTGCAGTCAGTGAGTTTTCCAACTGCACACATTCGCGTCCGCGATACAGCCTGCGAGTTTTCCAGCAGTATAAATCCGCGGTGCAGCCAGCGAGTATTCCAGCTGCACGGTTTCGCTTACGACAAATTCAATCGTTCACCGTTACCGTTACACCGATTGCCGTTCTACCGTTTACCGTACTACCGATTACCGTTCTACCGGTTACCGTATTACCGATTACCGTTCTACCGTTTACCGTTACACCGGTTACCGTTCCACCGTTTACCGTACTACCGATTACCGTTCTACCGTTTACCGTTACACCGGTTGCCGTTTCACCGTTACACCGGTTACCGTTTCACCGTTTACCGTTACACCGATTGTCGTTCTACCGTTTGCCGTACTATCGACTACCGTTCTACCGTTTACCGTCACACCGATTACCGTTCTCCTGTTTACTGAATACCGTTTACCGACTGCCGTACTACCGATTACCGTTCTACTGTGTACAATTCTTTGATAGCCGCTAAAACCGATTACCATACTACAGCTAACATATTTTCTGGATTAAATAAAAGAAATTCACCCAATAACTGTTTTTTTTCTTTGAAAACCCTACGATCTCCAAACCAGCTATCCGACCGTTTGGCGCCCGAGCATTTTCACGCCAAACTTTGTGCCTTACCAGCAAAGTACGTCACAAATTTGGCGCCCGAACAGGGACTTAAGAGAAAACAACAACATGGGTGTTGAGGATGGTGGTAAAACAAAAACAAGCTGGATTTATGAGCTAAAAAAGGACCAGCTGGTGGAGCAACTGGACCGATTCGGACTGGATACATCTGGCAGTCTGGACGAGCTACGCAAACGGATGAGCGAGTTTACCAAGCGAGCCATCGCCACGGATAATACAACCGAAGCAATGGGAAAACCGTCAACCAGTGCAAATGTACCCGTGTCACCGGAACCCACCCGTACTCCAATTCACATCTGTGAAACCGTGCGAAAATGGAATTTAACTTTTGATGGAAAAACCGACCCTGTGGCTTTTCTAGAGAGGCTTACTGAATTACAGACCAGTTACCAGATATCCTCCGAACAACTGCTCACGGCGCTGCCTGAACTTTTACGGGGAAATGCAACGTTATGGTTCCGAAATAACCAAGAACGGTTTCAGACTTGGGAAAACTTCCGAGATGCATTCGAAAATTATTTTTTGCCAGATTTGCAACATCGACTAGAGGAGCAAATTAAACAGCGGACTCATCAAAGAGGCGAAAGAGATCACAGCCCCATGGGTTCGGCAGCCGACCCAACCCTGTAGGGTGGGAGGAAGGGCCGGCAACAAAACCATCTCGTTGCCGTGCGGGAGTCGGGTCGGCAAACGCACGCGACCCAAGATCAGGCCAGCTACCCAGGTCTTGGGTAGCCTGCGAGTCCCACCACCCGGAACTACACCACCTGCCAAAGCCCCGGAGCCAAGATGGAAACCAGGGGACGGGGACGAGAAGCTGCGCCGCGTCCTCACGACCTACTTTGGCCCATATCCGGCCAAAACGGCGGTTACCCCTGTAATCCGGCCGTACCGGTCCCCAAGTCCGATGGGAGACACAATTGACCTGACAACATCTCCTATCCCCACCGACACGGAGGAGGACGTCTGTCAGGTCAAGCAGACGGCCGGAGACAGCCAGGGAGGTAACCCAAAACCAACGCCGAAGGACCAAAGAAGCCCCACCGACGAGGACGCCGTCCAAGAATTAATGCATATTATGGAGCAGCTGTCCCCGGATTGTAGCCCCCCGTCCGCCACCATCAGCACACCCCCCATGGAAAACCCCCCTCGTATCCCGGACACCGCAGTCATTCCCCCAAACCCTGGTACACCCGGCTACGACCAGTGGTTACAGTCGTTGAGGCCCCCCGGCGTCCCTCGGAACAAACGACTGCGGTACCGTCTCCCCAACGGGATACGAGTCACCATAGCCCCCCAGGACACGTAAAAAAGTGAAGTGCGTGGTGTAGTTCGCGCCCGGATTCGGACACTAAGGTGCCATCCGTGGACGTTAGTGTAAGTTAGTTTTAGTTAGTAAGTTAGGGATATTTAGCATAGAATTAGTTAAGTTTGTTTAGTTAGAAAAATTGTCTTTATTTTAAAATTTTTGTTATTAATTATATTTAATTTTTTTTTGAATTTGTTTTGAAAATATTACTAGTTTAATTATTATTATTAATATAGTTTCTAGTTTATTAATTCAACTAGTACATAAGATAAATATAAGAAAATTTTGATATTGGGATTTATTGTTAAGTGAATTTTTTTTGAAACGAAAAAAAAATAATAATAATTTTTTAGGATGTTTTCCTAATCCTCCAACCATCCAGGATGAAAGTACGGTTCTTCTCTTTTTCCCCGAAGTAACCGGGGGATGTGACGAAGTAAATTCGCACAAGTAAATCGCGAAAAACACGTGCTTTAACTTTAGCGGCTAATAACTCGGCTACGCGGAATCATATCGCGAAAAGATTTTTTTTATAAGAATAATAAATATTTTTACATCGAATAAAAATAGTATGAGCAAAACTTTCCATCGGGAAACATAATTTCCAAATTAAACCAAATTTATATATAGTTTACAATGTAAAATACTGACGCCGACCAACGAAAACCGAAATCAAACTTGCACAGTTTGGAATCTGACTATAAAAGCCGGCCGTTTGCAAGCAAAAAAGTCAGTTGTTTTCTGACACAACTCGAAACAACAATATTAGTGCGAGTTCTCCACTAAACCGATTCACCAGGTAAGCGACTCTGCCGTTAATATACCGACCGTGAGCCCTCTGGGTCTAAAACCGTTCTCCGGGTGCAACCAGCGAGTTGTCCAGTTGCACACACTCGTGTCCGCGATACAGTAGCGAGATTTCCAGCTGTATACGTCCGTGGTGCAATCAGCGAGTTGTCCAATTACACACCGTCCGTGTCCGCGATACAGTAGTGAGATTTCCAGCTGTATACATCCGCGGTGCAGTCAGCGAGTTGTCCAACTGCACACCGTTCGCGTCCGCGATACAGCCGCGAGTTTTCCAGCTGTATACGGCCGCGGTGCAGTCAGCGAGTTGTCCAACTGCACACCGTTCGCGTCCGCAATACAGCCGCGAGTTTTCCAGCTGTATACCTCCGCGGTGCAGTCAGCGAGTTGTCCGACTGCACACACCCGCGCCCGCGATACAGCCAGCGAGTTTTCCAGCTGTGTGCGTCCGCGGTGCAGTCAGCGAGTTGTCCGACTGCACACACCCGCGCCCGCGATACAGCCAGCGAGTTTTTCCAGCTGTATACGTCCGCGGTGCAACCAGCGAGTTTTCCAGTTGCACACACTCGAGTCCGCGATACAGCCAGCGAGTTTTCCCAGCTGTATACGTCCGCGGTGCAACCAGCGAGTTTTCCAGTTGCACACACTCGAGTCCGCGATACAGCCAGCGAGTCTTTCCGGCTGTATATATCCGCGGTGCAGTCAGTGAGTTTTCCAACTGCACACATTCGCGTCCGCGATACAGCCTGCGAGTTTTCCAGCAGTATAAATCCGCGGTGCAGCCAGCGAGTATTCCAGCTGCACGGTTTCGCTTACGACAAATTCAATCGTTCACCGTTACCGTTACACCGATTGCCGTTCTACCGTTTACCGTACTACCGATTACCGTTCTACCGGTTACCGTATTACCGATTACCGTTCTACCGTTTACCGTTACACCGGTTACCGTTCCACCGTTTACCGTACTACCGATTACCGTTCTACCGTTTACCGTTACACCGGTTGCCGTTTCACCGTTACACCGGTTACCGTTTCACCGTTTACCGTTACACCGATTGTCGTTCTACCGTTTGCCGTACTATCGACTACCGTTCTACCGTTTACCGTCACACCGATTACCGTTCTCCTGTTTACTGAATACCGTTTACCGACTGCCGTACTACCGATTACCGTTCTACTGTGTACAATTCTTTGATAGCCGCTAAAACCGATTACCATACTACAGCTAACATATTTTCTGGATTAAATAAAAGAAATTCACCCAATAACTGTTTTTTTTCTTTGAAAACCCTACGATCTCCAAACCAGCTATCCGACCGTTTGGCGCCCGAGCATTTTCACGCCAAACTTTGTGCCTTACCAGCAAAGTACGTCACAATTTTTATAATGTTCATTTTCCTATAAATTGCGCAGTTATGCATGCTATTCAATATTCGATAGAAACGTATTTAAAAACTTTTGCAGTATTTATTATAGTATAGTCACGAAAAAATAGAGTTCTACATTTATTTATTTTTCCAAATAGCGATTATATTTTTTTACACATCCAATATGTGTATTCTATTAAGTTCCATAACTTACAGCCGAAAGTTATGAAATCATAACTCACAGTTCTCAATCAAACAATACTTTGTAAAACTTAAACTACATAGTTGTAGAACAAATAACCCGTAAATTAAGGTTATTACTACAATACCAAGTTGTTGATAAAATATCTTGCACTTGTCAAACTAATTTCAGATCGAAAAGTGCAATTTTCTATTGTATTGTCGTAGAAAAAGTATGAAGTTCTACTCGCATCTTATGGGTATATTTCGCAAATCCCATCTTCGCCATCATAATATGCTTGTTGAACATATACTATTATAAATTTCAAACTTTATCTATTAAATTATAGATAAATCTAATCTATTTTTTTCTCAAAATTAGTTTAATTTTTATTGGCAGATTATTAAAAAATTAATATAATTATGAGATAATACTTCAATAAAAACTATTAAAAATACACCTCATACATCAAAAATCCTAATTCGTATTTATACATATCAGTTTTTCAAATGTCATTTTATGAAGCTCTGATTGTACTTTACTAGAGCACGTAAATAAATAAAAATTTCAAAAATAATTCTTTTAAACATGGTACAAAATTTCATAAAAAAATCGATTTAGGATTATAAATATTTAGAATGTGGGGTATTCGGAATTTTAAATTTTAAAATATTGTACTATTTTTCGGTTTACGATTATAAATATTTAGAATTTAGAGTATACGGAATTTTCAATTTTAAAATTTTGTAATATTTTTATCACTCATATTATTATCAAATTTTAATAAAATAATATAAAATTTGCATATAAAATACTATACATTGTAAAGAACTTTTAAATTGAAATTCGATAAAATGCATTATAAATATTTATTAAAATAAATTTCAAATTTAGTTTAATGTTCGATTTCAATTAAACCAGCTATACATTTTAAACACAGATAGAGAATTTCTGAGTTAAGCTTGTCACTGGACATATTTCACGATAACATATATGTCACAGAGACAGAATATTCAGATATATAAATACACATCTAAAACGACAATTTCAATGATTCCATCAATATTAAATACGAGGAAGCAACAAGGTTGACTGATCGAGGGCGGCCTAGAAGGGTTGAAAGAGGGGGGGGGGGGCACTAAATGTATATGAAATATTCAAATGTGCAACCGATTTCGGCACACTGACACAGATAAATGACAGTCACTTGCGCCATTAAATTTCAGGCGGATTTCCCAAAATAAAACAAAACACAACGCGCAGTCACGTGTTACCCCCCTCCCTTCAACCACCTACAGATCAATTTACAAAAATTTACCATCAATTGTTGCACCTGGTTGCGTATTTTAAAAACGTAGATAATTGAAGAGCAATAATTTATTTTCATAGTGGTGTATAAATTTGACTTAAAACCTCACTGACAAAAAATATCAATATTCTCAAAGTTTTGTCCCTCTTCTAAAAATTAAACATATGATTATAAATATAGTATAATAATTAACTTATATTAAAAAAAAGATGTACATTATATGAAGAAATTGAAAAAAATACAACTGTTCCATAAGTATAGTTGAATGTTTCTATATTTTATAGTACTATAAAGTTTTTTGAATAACACAAAATACCAGCATAAATGTCAAAATCGACTGTAATTTCTAGAAAAAATTTATAAAATTATGTAATTATGGAAGAAAACATAAAAAATATATATTTTAACAAACCAAAATGAAAAATGTCATTAATAAAATGCGAGTTAAAAACATGTATAATTTTTTTTTATTATTAAAATAAAATAAATTTTTCTATTTCAACCAAATTCTAGTGAGCTATAAATTTTTGTCAAAATTAAATTTATAAATTATTATATTTAAAA
The DNA here is from genome assembly GCA_963966155.1 of Clivina fossor. Lineage (NCBI taxonomy): Eukaryota > Metazoa > Arthropoda > Insecta > Coleoptera > Carabidae > Clivina > Clivina fossor. The sequence continues at coordinate 24,998,922 of OZ014551.1, read as the reverse complement.
AACTATTTTTGATTTAATCAAAATCAAATCAGCAATCAAAGTATTGAAATCGATCAGGTGATATATTCTTTTCATTCAGTATTATAAAATATTGAAAATTCAAATGAACATTTATACTTAAAATACCTACTGCCAAAGAAACGAAGAATTTTATTTAATTCAGTCAACACAATAAAAGAAATAGCAATAACAACTCGATTACTGAATTCATCTAGTAAATAACTCTATTTATATTAGATAATAAAAACTAGATAAATTCCAACATTTTACTTTAAATTACTTATAGCCGATTACACCAACACATATTTTGTGTGCAAGTACCCCATTCTAAAAAGTCTTCTATCTAGTATCACCAATTAATTTAAACGTAAATTTCTTCAAAGTCCGGCTCTGAAAAACCTCAATTTCCGTTCAGTTTTCCACATGCCCGATTCAGGATACATTGTGTCGGCCTCCGACAAGGAGTAATTTCAGTAATCGCAGAATGGCTTGGAAAAGTATATGAACGCGAGTAGGTACCGAATGGGCCCATACATAGAGATGTAATCGTATTTAAGTGCGCGTCCATTGTGACGAAACGCCACTGACTTTACGTAATACACTGGTTAACGTATCGTGACCGGGTACATAGCATACCGTTCATCGGTAAGCAATGTTAGAGAAAGACGAAAAAGAAAAAAAAACGATCGTTTCGGCAAAAGAATAGGTTTTAGAGAAAAAGAAGGAAATCACGCATATACACATACATAGAGCGAAGATGAACGATCTGGGTGAGATGTTGTCTATGGGAGTTGGTGATGGATTATGTTAGCTTAAATTATATGTGATAAGTTTTCTCCCCTTTTGGAAATTTAAACGATCGAAATTTATTTTACTTCGACATGAACACTTTTTCTTTACTTTTGTTTTCTCCGAAAGTAAATGTGATGATGTTGAAGATAAAGTACTATACCTATATACAATGATTAATATATAAAGCAAAATCGCGCAATTTTCTTTAAACTTGATTTTCAAAGATTGCTATAAACCTAATCTTACTTTATTTGCATTTTTATTATTAAATTTTTCTATCAGTTAAATTTAATAATCAGTAAATTTAATCTATCAGTTTATTTTATTAATCTATTTTTCGTCAATAAAATAAACAAACATAAAACCATTATGTTAAATTTCATACTCACTCATTAAAAACTGCAGACTTTCTTATTTACAACGCCTTGTTATAATTTCAATAACTTAATATAGTTGAAAATAACAACTAATTAGTTTCAGCAACTTTCCATGAGACATCCTGTAGATAAATAGGCAATTACAATGTTTTATATATATATATATATATATATATATATATATATATATATATATATATATATATATAAATAATATCTTGTAAGTATTTACTCATCATTTTTACTACATTAATACAAAAATATTTGATCATGCCCATTACAAAAAAGCTAATTACAAAAAGTTTTCATATTAAAAATATAAACATTTTTATCTTCCATTAGAAAATATATATACATCAAAAATACATCAGTACAAACTCTTTAACAACCAAAGCTAATACGCATTTCTACATCAAAAAAAATAATAAAAATACAAGTAAAAAAAAGAACCACAAAGGCACAAAGTAAATAAAACAAATCAAAAATAACATTATTCTTTACGCAGTACTAGTAAACATTAAAAGGCAATTTCGGCACTCCTAATTCGAGAATAATTTTGAATTATACAGCGGCATATTTTGCCAGCGTCCGCTTAAACTAAAAACAGTTAAAACCAAACGTAACGCAAAAATGACGCAAAATTTTGCACAATAAAAACGCGTAAACAGTCCAAAAACCATTCATTACATTTAATTGAAATAATATGAATGCAATTATCTGACGTTGTAAATTTTACAACATTACCCTTGTTTAATTAAACTTAAAATAAAACCGAGAGAGATCGAGTGTAATGGGGTTAAGACAGAGAGGAATGGATCTATAAAGCCACCTGTAAAAATGATATAATTCATAATAAAATTCGAAGCGATAAAATTGCTGAAATTAGTACGTGTTTTATTTTTATTTTTTGCAAAATTATGTATTATAAAAGTTGATAAAAAAGTGCTGCCTTACGATTTATCTTAGTTAATATAGTACTTGCATCTTTCGTGTTTTAATTTATTGTTGAACAATTAAGCTAACTAATTATAAAATAATGAAACATTATTATTATCAATCAGATAAAAAATATATTTTATTTGTTTCAAGCACCTGTTAAAGTTGATAAAATTTGTATATTTTATACAATGCAGAATAAAATTAATGCTTTTACATAAGTAATATTAAAAAAAAAACAGAATTTGATAAATTTCAAATAATTGTCTCTTTAGTTTATTAAGTAAGTAATTATTATATTTAAAAAAATTAAACAAATGTTAATCGTTTTGAATATTTTTAAGAAAAAATACCATTTGACAAACCATCTTGGAATTTTAAAATTTTAATATTAGAAACAAACTTTCGAATTATTTTACTGCTTACAGATATAAAAAAAAAATATTTTTAAAATATTTTGTTTTATTTAATAGTTTAATTGCTATAAACAATAAACATATTCTAAAAAACATTAATATGTATCAGGATTTATATAGAAATAAATTTAAAATTTGTCAAGGTGTTTTGTAAAAAAATTAAGCAATTTCTAGCAATTTAGCAATTACATTGTTTCGATATAATAATTTGATTACCTAACTAAAATATCTAAAGCTTGAAAATTATGTTCAGATCTCATAGGACTCGCAGAGTTAGGAAATATCTAACCTATTTCTAATTAATACAATTCTTCTTTTAATAGAAAAAAAAATCTTATCTCGTAACGCTACATATCTTATGAAATGCCAATAGAATTTCAGCAAATGTCATTAATATCAGGCAGTAACAATTATGTGGAAAACTAACTAACATAAGTCCTATATATAGATCGAAAAAGCAAAAAAAATAAAAACAATTTTGCTTTTTTATACTTAAGTCCTTCTTACCAAACATCAACAATATAAATTCGGTGGAGATATTACTTTTTATTTGACCGTCGTATATTGCATGGAGATATGCATCGAATTTGATCATAAAAAAATAATTCATTCTGAGAATTTGTGCGCATAAAACGTCGAGATTATATTGTTTTTATTATTCTATCTTTATTGGCGCTTGTTATTGTACTAATTTTCATAGTGTTTGTTAGGAGACAATGAGATGCAAATTGAAGATCCTGGAAATAATGCAACCTCCGTACAGTAAAGTTTTCATTATCATTTATATCCGAGTGCGAAATTAAAAGATGCTATCGCCCTTTGTTTTATGATCCGGAAATATTTTTATTGTACTTATTTATTCATAGTGCTTATTGTATTCGAGAGATGCTTATATAACACGAATTTATTTACGATTAGAATAAAATTAGTATAATGTCATACGTTAACTTGTTGTTAACTTGTCAAATGTTCTGTAAATCTGGAAGAAACCAAGACCTTATAATATAATGAATGGAGCAAAAAACATAAGCATAAATTCCAAGTAAATTCAGAGCGAGAGAGATAGAAATTAGTTCAAATAGTCTTATGTATTTTTTGACTAACCTATAACCTGTCTTTATCCATTTTTATATGGTTAACTGGGACCAATAATTTGAATGGTTATGTGTGCAACGCACTATGTCCATTATATTTTAACGTCCTTTTGTAGTTTAAAGCTAATTCAAACTACCCTACTTATAACAAAATGAGTGTGCACTATCTACTAGCTTATGAAAACATAATCAAATTTTTTTAAAAGATATTAATAATTTCAATTCTTGGCTGCAATAAAACGAACAATAACTGATAAAACTAAAATTCTACACATTTGTGCTTTTTTTTCATAGTTAGCTTTTCAGAATTAGTAGCTTGCTTTAAGTTTAAGTTCTGTTATTATAATTACAAATTTGACGTTTCAACATACAAGACATGCATTATAATATAACAGAACTTAAAAATAAAGCTTTTTATTTTAATATAAGTTCTGAAAGGTTTTTTCTATATTATAATGTAAAATGTACTAAATTCACTTTTTATGGGTAATTCTAAATTGCTAATAAAAATGAATGTGTGGGCTGACCCATTATTTTCAGCAGTGTGTTTTAGATATTTATAAATAGTAATAGAAACTAAATATGTATGAAATTAAAAATAGAATTCTGAACAGAGCTGTATGTAACATTACAGTATTTTTTCTCTATCAAATAAATAATTCTATTTACCAAAAAGAGACAAAACGCTATAACGCTACAGTTCTGTTCAAAATTCTACATCACAAAAACAAATATTTTTTAATAGTTAAATATAAATAATTACCGTACTTATAATGTTACTAATTAGCACGATTGCTTTAAAAAATTTAAAGATAAAAATCTACTAGATCATTAAAATATGACATATCGACTGATATACATATTTATAATAATACGAAGAAATATTGTAAAAATACATATGAAATAAAAATAAAAATAATAGATCGGATTTCGCGTCGCGGAGACACTGATTTTCGATTTCCGATTTCAATCTTAAACATCCCGCTATCGATAAATAGATTGGTGTGACGTGGCCGGAATAATAGCTACCACAAATTTTTCAAATTTTATTTGCCCCGAGGCAAAATAATACCAGCAGAGAAAGACGTTTTACTCCTCCAAGCACATTTTTCATTTGCACTATCAAATATTTTTCTTTTTCGCATACGTTTAAAACATAAATCGTACATACTGATAAAATATCACGAAATTAAATATTTTTAAGTCCATAGAAAAATATATGCAATTATTTTTAATTAAACATAAGTAAATAATAGTAAATTATGTTGCGAGAAGCAGAAAGTAATCTTTATTCTGTTGATCCCAGATACTTACGGCCGAGGCAGAACCAAGACTAAGCAATCTGAGCGAAACATAAAAAGAGCATTCAGCTACGAATGATAAATGTTATTTTTTCTTCAAAAAAATATATACCAAGTAACCTGAACCTTACTAACAGTACTGTATAATAATAATATCAATATACGCTGGAGAAAACAAAAATATTTTACATTATTTCTGGTGGACATTATCATTTCTTAGAAAAGAAAAAATAACAAAACTTGTAGAAAAATTATATATTTCTTGAGAAGATATCCATTTCAATAAATTATTTAGCTGCAATAAAACCAACTGAAATTTTTTACTTAAGTTACTAAATAGTTTAGTTCAGAACTACTAGCTCTCTGCTGAAACATAATTTTATGATAAATAGGGTAGTTTAAAAGAATTTTAACAATTAATAAATAATAAAAATATATTATGAATTAAAGTTCTCTAAATAATATTAAAAAAAAAAAACTAAACTCTAAGCATAGATATAAAAAATCTGAGAAATTTGTACACATACATTTGGTGCGGCCGAAAAAACTTTAATAAAATTCTCGGCTCGTGACCGAAGCCAAAACTCGGCGTATATATTTTTACTGCATTACGAAGCGTGAACAATACTTCTATTTATGCATATTTTTTGTGTTCTTTACTATTCTGTTTTGTTTTTCACAGGTTCTGTTTATTCATTTTTGTTTTGAAAAGTTCGTATTATACAACCGTCTATAGTTATAAAAGATATGGTTGCCACATGCTGTTTTATTTAAAAGATATTGCATAAAAATATCGAAAGTTTCAAATTACAAATCGTAAACTTGTATGAATTTTTATTGCCAAAAGTATATTATATAAATTGTCTAAAGTACATTTTTTACTGCTGTAAAATAAATTATTATTCTAAATTATTTCACATTATCACTTTAAAAATAATTATTTTATATTCAAATTCACTAAATAAGCACAAATATTTTTAACTATTTATTTAAATATTTTTAACTATTTAAAAAAATCCTGTTCTACTTAATCAAAGAATGCTCAGTCGGTCTGATATTAAATAAATATACAATTATTGCTAATTTAATAATATAGAATGCCATGACAATTTTTCACTTCATATTATTTATCTAGTTACTATTAGAATTGTTTTTGTTTTCCTTAGTGATAAAATTATTTATCTTTAAACAAATTCTGTAGTGTCAAATACCATTTCAAAATTAAGTGTGTTTGTGTTATATCAAATAAAAATCAACTAGAATGTTCTAGAAGCTCCTAAATATCACACAGTGAATCAACCATTAACCAAAACAGAAGTATATTTAACTTGACTGAAACAAAAACCCATAAGCCATATGACAAGAAAACATTCAAATTTTACGCGAAACCAGCATAAAAATCAACTGCAGCATCCGATCCATTTTGTTCTTCAATATTAAATGCTTGTTCTAAAACGTTTATCACAACAATATCGATATCTTGAATGAATAATAAAAACATGAAGATGAGGACGTTTATAAAACAAACATTACTATGCAATACACGATAAAATAAGATAACGAAGAAGAGAGTGAATTAGCAAAAATTTAGAAGTGAGCTTGTCCAATCACGTGTAAAGTTGCATATAATGCGACAAAAGTGGGGTTACCTAATTTTATCATGTTTATCTTCTGTTTGTGATGAAAAATGTTCTGTTTTAAATAATTTAATAAATTACTTCAATCAAATATTCTTCGTCAAAAATAGAAGCTAAGAATGACAAAAATTACTATTTTGAAGATCAGTATTTTTAAATATATTCAAAGTTCGGCCCCTCCTACTGTTCCTGAACAAAAAACATCTATTCCCAAAAAAATTAAAACGGCAACTCGAAATGTTCAAATTTCAAACCAAACGCAAATAGAAAAAATATATAAAAAAGAAATCCTGCGATTAGTCAAAATAACAAAACGAATCCAATTAAAAAGTATTTTTGAAGATGATTGAATTTGAAAAAAAATTAACTACGCCAATAAATTCCCTTTCCACTAAACGAAGAAATCAACCAGCCGCTAAATATATTTTCTAAGAACATTTTCTGTATTTTGTGTTTTATGTTTTTTTTTAATTACTTTGCATGATTTTCGACGAATGTTTATACATCATTCTAAAAACAACTTGTATTTTTTATACGATTTTTCAATAAATAAAAATATTGAAAATTAATATGTATAACAAAAAGCATATATTCATTTAATATTTAATTGTAATTTGAACATTATTATCCTTTTATACGAAATTAAAACGTGGTATCAATTTATAATGAAATATTAATAATTTAATTTATAATTACAAATATCAATAAATTTGTACATGTATAATATTTCAAATATTTTATTATTACATATTTAAATAAATTATTACCAATAACACCATTTTTATTAAATTTGCTATGTGTTTTTCAATTAATATTAAATATATTTTCAATACAAACAACAAACATACATACTACATATATTTTACATAACAATAAATTAAACTAAAAAGTAAACAGGTTTCGAATGTAATAAAAGAATATTAAAATATGTATAAATATTTAGATAATATCATTTTATTATTATAATTGTATAATATTATATTTAAGCTCAACTACAGGCTCTGTGAAAGGTGTACGTTTTGTGAAATTTATTTCAATAGTAACATAATTTTAGAAAATATTGTTTTAAATTGAAAAAAATAACTGTAAGAAAATTAAAATAAAGAAAATAAAATATAGTAGATGGTCTTAAAGCAATAAATCGAATTCAATATTTTAATTACTAAATTACTAAAAGATTTATTTATTATTATTCAATGAACATGTTACGATGGTTATTACTCATGAGAATAAAGTTTTCAGCACAAGCCGCAAGCGAGTATCGTAATTCATTTGAATAGAATACTATACTTTTTTATTACACAATAAAAACATTGTACTTTTCTATCTGACATAAATGACACTGTACACACTGCTAACATGTCAGATAATTCAAATATAATTTTGTAACTGGTTAAAAAATGTTGAGTAATAATTTAAAAACTCACTGTTGTAAGTAGAAAAATATTAAAAAAAATATTTTTTATAAAAATAAATAATATTATTGTTTTCATTATTCGACTAATAAAGTGTTTATAACAAATAAGTGACGGAATTCTGAACAGATCTGTAGCATAATATCTTGTTATTTTCTATCAGATCAGAAAAAAAATCTAAATATTCTGTAACACTACAGTTCTGTTCAGAATTCTACTATTAGTCTCTAGATAATAAATATAAACTTGTTAAATCAGTGGTCTATTAAATTTTATGAAAGTACCTTTTCCTAAGTGTAACATTCTTATTTTTGAGTTCTTTATCACATCTGGATCACACGCATTTATCACATAAAAAATATAAATAATACTCCTAACATTTTACACGTCCATACTGTAAGTATATGCTCTCGTATATGCAGAAATCAATATACATATTAAATACAGATATAATATTATTAATTAACAATAACCCCCGTATGCATATACATTTTCGTTAAAAACAATGGTTTGTTAAAATGAAAATTCTTGGATTCCGTACGAAATCTTTCTATGTATATTGCAATGAAATTTCTTACGGAATTTTCTTAATCCAAGAATATTCATTTTATGCATGTTTATGCATACGAACATGAGTAAATACATAATTTATAAAGTATTGCATGATTTATTAAATCTTTGTACCACTACACTAGGTATTCATCAAATTTTCTAAAATATATATATATATATATATATATATATATATATATATATATATTGAAAATTGCACCTCGAGTTAATACAAATGGTAATGCAAATATCTTTTTGCAAAAAACATTAAAATTTTTTAATGTTTTTGTTAATATTTGGAAATTACATTTCTTTGTGATCAAAATAGTTATAATTTTAAAATGTACATCTCGTATTGTTCTGAATTTCTTGTTATTAAAAATAAACTATATGTTAAATATTTTGTTTTTGATTTCAGTAACAGAAATTTTTTATTGTCTTTTGATATATAATTGTCTTTTTCAAATCTTTTCTGTTAAAATATTGACAGAAATTATAATTTCAATTTATTAAAATTTTTTTTGTAAAACAAGAAAATCTCAAATTTCTAGCAGTGCCAAAATATATCTTTTTTTCAATCTATTTGGCGTGCGGTGTTGATGCAAATTTTTAAAAATCCAAACAAATAAACGATCTCAGAGCTTATCAGAATATTCATGTCATTGTTTTAGAGAAAATGTAACAAACAACAAAATAATTATAATACTTTTCAAGATTTGATTAGTTACTCGTATATATTTAAAAATGTTATTTACGGAGTATATACCCTTTAGCTGCAATAATAAATAAAAATATTTATAATAAATAAAAATATTTATAATAAATAATAATAATTAGGAGGTTAGAAAAGACACGGAAGAAATGGAAATAGATGAAGAGATGGAGAGAAGAGAAGGACGATCAGAAGTTTCAAGAATTTTCAAGAAAAGGCAAAAAAAAAAAACAGGAACAAAATGGATAGAAGAAAGAAAGAAATGACATGAAAGAGAAGAAAGAAAAGAGAAAAACAATTATGAGAAATCGGCCAAAATCGAAGAAAGAAAGAAGAATAATAATAATATGATGTCGGTGATTTTAGTAATTTTTTTTTTAATGAAGTAATTTTTCTGATTTAATATATGATCCATAGTGTAGATAAACTAGAAAATAAATATGCTAATATATGAAGTATAATCCGAGAAATAATATCTACATAACAGATTTCATTTAAAAACAAACAGTGTTTCAAGAGACAGTGGCAGAAGAATACGTACCGTATACAACTTACAGTAAAGAAAAGGTATTGTCATTATTTCTAGCTATGCCAAGCCAACTTGTATAATCTAGTTTAAAATATTATAACGATGTGACAAGAACGCAAATAGTCAGAAAAAGAGAGAGATAGAGAACGAATATACGCGTATAATGACATTGTTATATAAGGTAAAAACAAAGAAGGGAATGATTGCGTGTTGTATACCAGAAAGAGCTGTATGTGACGTCATTAATCCAAACGTCATGCCTGAAACATGGTCCATCAACAAATCAAATGCGATTCATGTGCATCTGGTTTGAAACAGAGATAGAAATAAAATGAGAGTTACCATCACGTAGATATATGTATATTCGCAGAAGATATTTTAATATTTCACTATGTATAAATTTATTGAAAGTATACCGTCTATATATATATATATATATATATATATATATATATATATATATATATATATATATATATATATATCGGAAAGTCAAAATTGGTATAACTAAAGTATCTTTGTTACTATATGTGAGTGTAGGTAAAAGAAATTTGCGTACCTAGCACATTCTCTAAAGATACGTGTATCACATGTTGAAAGCCACTGATCCGGAAGGTTGAAAACGTGAAAAGTGAAGAGTGAGCCGCGTAAGCAGTCGTTATCTTTGTCACTAGATGGCGCGCATCTTGTTAGTGGTTGTGCATACGTTTGTAGTAGCGCCGCCATTCTCAAATTTAATTAAACTCGGAAGAGTTGACAGTGGTGCATAATCAACGTTTTATATGGCGGGCCGATTTAAACTGACACTCAGGCATGGTGCCCTGTGTGCGACCGGGCGTTTTGGGCTTTGATGCCGTCTCCCACGGTTATTTGCGGTTGCGTGGAACATGACATTTGACCCCCTCGAGCTGCTTCGAATATCTCTCGGTCTAGTTGTGTTGTTTTGCTGTTTTAGTTTTTGTTTTATTGCCGCTGATGTAGTTAACAATATCGCTCTGCCATTAATATTATGAAATTAAAAGTTTGCTTTCAGATATGCCTGTTTTAGTTAAGTTGTTGGCGCTATACGTAGATATCAAAAATTCAACAAAATTTTCAAATTAATTTGTAGTTTACTTGGTAATAATTCACCTTCACTAACATAACTATAAGTTTTAGATTTTCAAATAACAGTTACAAAAAAGGTTACATAGAGATCTATTTCCAGGATGTAAAAGAAAAAAATCTGAAAAATATAGCTGTTTAGACTGCATCTATACCACCAATATCAGATTGTAAAAAAAGAGAAACAATAAGCAAAAGAAGGAAAAGACAGTGTGCAGTAGTCCAAAGCAAACTCGAAGTTATTAATTTTTCAGAGCTAGCTAAGCTTTCTTCGCGTACATAAATATCGCTATAGCTCATGTTAGACGGTCAAAATTTGATTAGAGTTAGTAAATAAATATTTATTAATGCTGTGTTTCACAAATATTTAAATATCCTCTTAATACAGTTTGGAAAAAAAAAAATGTATTGGTCGGAATTTGAACACGGAACCTCCTGCTTTCGCGACAGACGTTCTACCAACTGGACTACGAGGCATGTGCATTTGAGAAACTATCTTAAAAGTATGTATTTCTTTCTAAAATAAGCGAGATATCAACGCTTAACTTTTCAACGAACAAGTAATTCGATTTTGCATATAATTTGAAATAACCAAATTATTATTTATTATTAATTATTTAATTTGATTTAATCACAAAATCAAATCAAACCAACTACAAATACAATAATTTAATCTTAAGCAATAAACATCTGATACATGTCACTTAAATCTGTGCACAAAGTTGAGCTAAAACGCAAAGATAATACAGTATATACCTTACACCCCTTACACATATGTACATACAATTTACAATAAAAGTTATTTAAACTATGCGTGTGTGTGTATTCAGGTCAAATATACGTAACATATATACACATACTCACAATCTATCTTGAGCTCTGTCTATCTCACTTTATCCTCAATTCTACTCCCTTCGTCCAAATTTAGCGACATATAGTTTACACAGAGTGTGAGAGCAAGAGGTAACATTTGTCTTTAGGCAATGTAAAATAACGCCAAGCGTGCGTCTGCTGGTACAAATTACCGTAACATATTTTGTAACGTGTTGCGTCAACCCTCTTACTCCTCGTACCCTTCTGAATATGTATGTATAAATGTTGTTATTTCGAGGCTATACGAAAATTTGTCGTGTTTTATTTGATGCAAGTGAAACAACAGCATGTCCGTGGTACACACTTTATAACTTTATAAATAATGTATAATTTTTTAACTCAAAGTATCCTATGTGTTGTTATTTTTTCAAGATTAAAATTTCGTTAATTTTTTATGCGACCCTAGTTACAAACCACTAGTTTGAGAGACTAGTAAAATACTGTAAAAAGTGTAAATCTCCCATTTCTTAAAATTTATTTGAACTTAAATAATTATTTTTTTTTAAATTATTAGTAATATTATACAGATACTCAGTGTTTTAATGATATTTATTTACGCAGAAAAAGCTCAGTTTATTGTTAGCTTTCTAAAAATTAGTAACTTCAAGTTTACTTTGGACTACTGGACAGTCAAATTATATCTAATCCTTCTTTTACCTATTGTTTCTTTTTATTTACAATCCGGTGTCAGTGGTATAGATGCAATTAGTATTAAAAAAAATAAAGTTTCTAACCCTATTTATATTTAAGCCAGTAAAATATTTTCAAATTTTCCAACATTAAACAGATGGGGTAAAAAAATCATTGCAACGCAAATATTAAGAATGCAAGCGCGGAAATAAAAGGATTCGAAATGAATAATGTATTCGTATTTATCTTAGAAAATAAACTGTTTAAATTTTAAAATAGAATCAGAGGGCGGCCAGGCCATGCCTCGGTGATGCTCTTTGCTTATACTTTGTTTATTTACTTTGTAAAGAATCGTTAAATAACATATGAAATATTTAAAAGGCAAAGTACCAAGTTTTCGAGTGCTAAATATTTAAGCAGGAAAAAGCTATGATAACGATGTTAGGATGTTACTGCCTGATGTGATATTCTTGACGCAATGAAATAACATTTACTTTGTTACCACAATTATTATTATTTATTCTATTTTGATATTAAGCTTTATTTACTCATTGAATCTATTTTAATATCGATTTAATTTATTTTATTGTACTCTATTAATTGTTCCAATTTGTTTGATTACTTCCAATAAAATAATGTTCGGATGGGTTTATATTCAACTGCAAGCTGCCGCTAAAGTTACGATAACGCTAAACTAAGTAAGTTGTAACAATAATACTATTGAATCACCTGTTTTTATCGTTAGCGAATTGTTTAACGTTCAGTGTGCAAGAACTCCCTATTATCCGTAAACGGAATATCAACTTTTACGTTCTCATTAACGTTCTTGTTATCGGTCAATTGTAAAGCTGACCTTATTTATTGTATGTAATTTGATTAGAATAGATATGTGCAGAGTTAAACTGGCCCACCGGGGCATCGGGCTTTTCCCGGTGGGCAGTCATCATTATGGACCGCGCCCGGCGATTGTCAAAAAATTAAAACCGATCTGTAAGTTTTACAAAAATTTAAGAACAAATTATCTCAAAAACATCGATATGTATTAAATGACGGTATATAATAACGTCCTAACAACTTTCCCAAAATCAATAGTGGTAATATTTCCGATAAAACTTTTGAATTAATGACAAATTTGTTTAAAAGGAAATTAAACATAAATATTAAAAAAAACAATTTAAAATTTGAATCCGATGACGAACAAACTGGAACCGGAGAAGAAGCTATAGTAATTCTTGTAGAAATTGCATTGTGTGTTGTTTTTCAGTTTTATAAAAATTTAATCTCCACACATTGACATACGCTAATTTATTCAATGCTTATAAATTAGTGCTAACATTATCTTTCACTCAAGTATCATGCGAACGAACGTTTTCAAAGTTAAAGTATATTTTAAACAGATTGCGAAATTGTTTAAGTCAAGATAATTTCGAGGCTTTCATGCTCATGTCATGGGAGAAGGATATTTTGGAAAAAATAAATAATGAAAATATCATTAAAATTTTTTTCGAAAAGAATCATTTATTAAACTGTCTTTTAACTTTGATTTAAATAGACAATTATATTTAATTTTATATGTGTAATTTTTACAATTCATCTTTATTTTTCTATAATGTCATTTCCATGTACATTAGAATAAAAAAATATAAATATATAAATAACGTATTGCAACTATCCCTGGGCCTAATTTTTACCCAACCCAACCCTGATTTTTGTATGTATAGATAAAGAATGACTATTATCTTTTAAATAATAAATAATTTTTGTATGATCCAAAGTTTTAAAGACCAAAATTTCAAACGTCCAAATTTTTTATTTTTTAAAATTTGTTAGGTACCACATAATATAGTAAGATATATTTTCATATTTAATGATTAATTTTTATAAAATATTAGGTTAAATAAAAAATATTGCATAAAAAGTATTTCAAATTATAAATAAATTACATTTTTTAATTAATTAAACTAATTGAAAAGTTTGTAAAATTATATATTTTGATACTTTATTGTCTATAATATTAATTTATCTTAAAGAAGGCAAAAAAGTTACGAAATTTTTGCCATGCGTAATCTTTTGATATAATTTATCAGTTTCAAGATATATGTAAATAAAAACTCAAAAAATGATAAATTGTTGGAAATCGATTTTACCTGTCTAAAATCGTTTTTGAGCACACACAAATATTGATTTAATTATGACTTATCATAGTGAATTCATAAACAAAATTTCAATTGAAGGTCCTGTACTTGCTAGTATCGTATAAAAAATTTCAGAAATTAATTTATATACATTTGGAAAACTAATGAAAATATACGCTAAAATATGAATTTTAATCTTTTATTAATTTTAAATAATAATTCACTTTATTGACAGGCACTTAATAAAATAATCAATTCCTAAAATAAATGTAAATTATTGCAGGTAAAATATATTTCTATTTGCTATAAGAAATAAAACAATCATACGCATATTCCGTTGAAATATAAATTATTAGCTCATTTCCTTTACCGACTAAAAATAATATAAGGAATATCTCGCGCGCCATTTGAGAATTTTTATTCGCCGCTTATATAAGCAATATATTCCTTCATATAGCGTACATTCATACATACAGATATAAATTTTGTCGTTTATTTTTTCGCGAGACGACAAATCTAGCCCTCGACTATGGCGTTGCACTAGTTCAGAAAATCCCCTCACGTCCCCCGTGGCACGTCAGCAGAGCAGCAGCGGCAGCAGAGCCATCATTCCGCAACAACCATACAAGCCGTGCTCTCATATAGACATCCATCGTCCGACAAATTTTATACAAATTTTATGCATAACACGGATTTTGCAGCCTGCACATGTTCCTACCAACTACAACTACAATATACATTGGGCGCACGTGATGATATGACGTCATTGCCACACATATACAAATACACTATACATATATGTGCTACTGTGTGTGTTTGTGTGTGTGTGTGTGTGTGTGTGTGCGGAAAAGTAATACTAGGATGTAATGCGGCTATCAAGAAAAATGAAATTTCAAATTTGCTAGTCGTTGGCAATTTTAAAATTAAAATTCCGGAATAATCCGGGATATTTTGTCCTTTCTCCGTTGCTAGTTTACGCTTATTTTGTGTTACTCTTTCTCATTCGGATTTTTGTTGTTGTTTTATTTTATTTTGTTCGTTGTTTTAGTAACTTTTTATTGTTTAAATTAAAAAATAATTAACAATTTTATTTAATATAAATACAGTTCTAATATTGTATATTAAATTCATAAATCACTAGTTAATGTGTCTCTTAATAAATATGATTTAAACAGAATTTAAAAAGATCCAAAACCACAAAATTAACTAAATAGCTAATTACATATTTTTCGTAAGTTAAACTTTCATCATCAGTAGCAAATTATTAATAATAAAATAAGCATTAATATGATTTTAAACATTAAAAGCCTAGTCTTATATAGATCTTGTTCAGATGTTGTTGAAAACTCAATATATCATTCTAATGTTCATCGATTTCTTACGTTATTCGTTTGATTTGTTTAATCACAAATTTAGTTCTATTAAAATAACATTGTTACCCAAAAATTTATGACAAAAATAAATATTTAATATCTAAACACACGTTTAAAATTATCATATCACATTTTATTAATAATAAGTACATACCAAGAAAAACTTGAGAATTGACAACACTGTTAAATTCTGCATTCCTGCTTCTGTCCTACTTCAAATCACTTCACAAATGTATATAGTACTTGCACATGCACACTCCCACGATATATTAAAACATTTTATATATTTATCACAAAGTATATGTGTTTGAAAACAAGAGTAACAAAGCCTTGCTGTGAACGTTTGAAACTGAGCAAAAATTGACAAATTCTATCTAAATATCGTATTTTTATTGAACATGTTCGAACAGTAAAATTTATTTTATTAATATAAATTTTTTATTAAATATACATTATACATTACAGTGACGTAACTACATTTTTTTATTTTAACCTTTTTTTTAATGTTTTATATTAAAAACATATATTATTTTTATTTTTATAAACTTATTTTATTTATTTGCGCCAGTGTTTGAACACCTTTAACACGCCTGATGACATCACTACTTGATCATAATATCTTCCGTAAATACATAAAATCAAATTATTTAATTAAATTGTTAATTAATAAAAAACAAACAAGTATTTAATATCGCACTGGTGAAGAATCAATACAAATAAATGTTTTATTTGTTGTGTTTGTAGTTGTAAAAATTTGTGTCTACTTTCATAAAAACTTAATGAGTTTAAAGTGATGAACTTCTAATTAACAAGTGTTGTAAAGACTAATTACCGAAGCACTTAACTTTCTACCAATATTTTTTACGAGCATACCCTCGCCTCGCCGCGTTCAGAAAACTTCGTTAACAACACCTTTTTTATCGTTTAAATCATTAATAACTGTATCGACAACCTATCAGCATTTTCAAACATTTTCCTAATTATGCATTTTTACCTTTTTTTTTTCAATTCATCTACTTGAATATATACTTAAAAAAAAATGATTCTGTGTTTTTATATGTTACAGTAAAATCCTACATGCAGCATCATTGTACCTGATTATTTTTATTGTCATGTTATTTGAAATAGAATATAAATAAAACTGTATTCAATGTTATGTAATCAATTTCGATAAAGTAAAAAAAAAAGCAATGCTAATAATCTAATAAATACAAATTATTAGCTTATTAAATAGTTTTATTTAAGTCACAATCGCTGTCTGTTTGTCTATTATCTAAATTTGACATACATTTTAAATCCATTTCCGCATATCCAATTTACTTGAAATCTCCTAATATTTTTATATTATATCTTAACGCTTAACCCTTTAACTGTAGCTATATTCGACAAAAGTAAAAAATAAATACTCCTACATAATTTTAATAAATTATAACAAGTATTTTTATTCACAATGTATTAAAAATAATAAAACTTTGTAATATGTCTCTTAGAAATAAAGCCGTGTACTGCTTTTCCGAGTGTTGTGTGCAATACAAAGTGTACATTAAAGTGCTCTATGTTGACAAGTGTTTGTGATTCAGCTTACATAATATTTAGTAAAAGGCAAGGCAGCTACGGTTTACTCTTAAAATACAAATTACAAATTATTGTATCCTTTTACTATGTTTATAAATGAAATCCTGGATTTAAATTTATTTAAAATATATTTATTAGATTAATAGCTAATTTTTCATGAATAAAATATGTTAATATATGTGTACAAACATTTTGTTAAGTTTTATTTATGTCTATTAAAATCTGCAATTTTTTTTCTTTTCAACGAAATTTTTGTTTTATCATACATTTGAAAATGACAGCTGATTAGTTCTGGTAACTTCAACACCCTGTACAAATTATTCTATTAAAGAAAAGCCAAAAATATCTTGTAATAATTCAAATTTAATGTTTACCATAAAAATTATATTAATACATCAAAATTACCGTAACTGGTAAATTTCAAGGAAAACTATAATAACTCATAGATCTGCAAAATAAAATCATATTTGCTTCCATTCAACTAAAATGTTATTATCCTATTAGCAAATAAAATCGTGTCATCTCTGTCTGGCATCTTGCTTTCAGCAAAAACTGTCTGGTATAGTTTCGTATAGGAATCCCAGTCAGTCAAGCAAGCGGGCAAACCGGGAGAACAAAGATGGAAAATATTTATCCTTCATTCCCGGTAGCGCGCAATGTTTGATCCAGCTGCTACCGGAAGTGATTATAATCCTTTGAAAACAACGTTTGTTCTCTGACGCCTACGCACATTTCATGAGCGTTGCTAAGCAACACCCCCGAATTAGATTTTAACGCCCGGCCTATTAAAACGAATATTGTATTTTTTTTTATTTTTATTTTTTTGGATTTTCGCCTTTTTTGTTGCTGCTATTGCTGTTGTTGTTCAGATAAAAATTTAACTAAAATTCATACATGTAGGCCTGTAATGAATTTATCTGAATAAATTTCAAAAAAAATTAAATTTTATTTTTCTTATATGATAGCTTTGTATATCAGACAAAATTTGATGATAATAAAAGATGACAGTTTTTTTATTTTAATTATATTAAATTATATTAAATTTTATAAGCATACAAATCTAAAAAAGTAATAAATAAAAATATGAAAAATAAAATATCATAAAATTTGTAAAGTGAACAGGTAAAACAAAAATCGAAGTAATGACAAAAATAAATTACTAAATGTTCAGTATTTCCAAATTTTAAAATAAATGTATCCTTCGAATAATATTAAAATTAATCAATAAAATACGAGTACTGTTGTTTATTTGGAAAATACATTTCTAACCAATTACAAATTATTTATTACTTATTATAAGAATAAATAAAAATTGAAAATACTGGCCGCAAAATAAACATAGATTCATTAGGTATTAATTTCTAATCAACCCTCTAGTTGCTATTAAACTATTCCCTGTTTTTCCTAATCCAAATATCCAAATAACCATTTTCCCTTTTAAACCATATCACTGTATCCAAACTAATGACTTTGTCTACTTAATCAATTAACAAATTAAACCCTTCCCCATTCCAAACACTACCCCGGCATAAGTCTCTCGTCCAAAATAAACTCAATCCAACCCTTTTCCAGTCAATGCAACCATGAATATTAAAACCAAAATACATAGTCACCGCGCCGTCGAACAAGTGAACAACGAACACAGCGAACACAAGAGTCAGAAATATCGCGTTAGCCATGGAGAAGGATACAGTGTGTCCATATAAAGCGATGCCCGAATTTACTCGCTGGCTCACTTCTGTCCAAAATACGTATTTATGAATATTAATATAAACCGCACGCATATTTGGAGACAGGAGACGGGAGCGAGTCTAACTGCTACTTTTATTAAAACACGGTGAAATGGAAAATGCAAATATATTATCGTCGTTGCCTGTGAGGATAAAAAGCACGGCTCATGAACGAATTGGATTCATAATCCGCGCGCGTTGAGGTTTGGTACGATTGTCCAAAAGTTGAGTGGATTGGTTATAATTGTGAAAAGTGAGCGAACATGTATGTGTGTATGTTGGACCAATGGTGTATATTAATTTTTGTATATTTCGATGTTAAACTGTTGTTCGTTCCGAAAATGTAGGCCATTAACAATATGTGATGTACTTTTTTTGCTGGAGTAAATATTTAGAATAATTTTTATACAGAATAATAATTAGATTAAGATATTTAAATTTGATAATTAGAAAAATTAGATATATACTATGTAAGTAAAAAATATGTAAAGTTTACATTAATTTCAAATATTAATAATATTTAAATAAATTCCTTTAAACCTTAATAATTTAAAAATGATTTAATAATAAAATAAAATGATAGTTGTAAGAGGAGACACCATCCTGAGTGCTCTGAAAATAAGTTTTGGTTGTTTTTTTTTTTAATGTTATTACGGTATATTTGAACTATGTTTTCGAATTTTTATCTCAAAAAATGTTTTCAAAATGTGTCAAAAAACCCCTGACCACTTGTCCTGTCCCCAGGAAAGTTTTAAAGTATTACAAAAATTTCCTTAGAATAATTTAAAACTAAAATAATAAATATTTTTATTGGATTTCAAAAAATTACGAAAATGTAGGATGTTTTAAAAAAAGTGTTTTTTTATCAATGTAAAAATTCAACTTTAAAAGCGTATAAAAAATAAAAAAAGAGATATCAATAGTATCATTTTAGAGAATGTAATTCTCTATAATCACGTTTTAAAATAAAGTAAATCGAATAGATAATTTCCCTGTTTTCGGGGGGGACAAGATTGAAAAACATGGTTTTGAGAAAAATGTATTTAAAGTTTGAAGTTAATGTACGTACGTACGATCTGTACGTTTTACCTACTCTGGCACAATTCTGCATTGATCGCTGTAACTCCGCCAAAAGTTCAAATTTTGGAAAACCGTTTTAAGACAATATTCTACATACTATAAGCTTTCAGAAAATGTAAAAAAAAACGATTTTTCGAAAGTTTCATGAATGTGTATTTATACATTGACATCAGATTAAAGCAATGAACTATGTGGCAATGTAAGTCGACTCTATATTACATTATTACTTTATTAAAAACTGGCACAAAAATGTGATATAAAAGGGAACTCTTCAAAGTAGTACTCGTTTTTCTTAAATTTTCCATGTATAACAATGTAATTTTACATTAAAAATATAAATAACAAATATAGTTAAATACATTTACAACAAATCAAACACTCATGAAAATATTTTAATAACGAAAATTTTATACCGTTAGAAAAAATTATAAGAATGCGCTGTTTATTTTAAGTATATTCACGGAAGCTCAATCTGCGCATGCTTCTGACAGGTTTCGTACTATCAAGGATTCTGGCTTAAACAAAGCTAGTACTATTTTAAATTTATGGCGGTACTGTCACCATCGGTAGTATTAGGTCTCAATTTTAATTTTAATTTAGGCATTTTTTTATAGTTTATCTAGAATTTTACAAGTCCTCAAGTATTTTTAATAATATAATTTTTAATATAATACTATATAAAATGAAAAAGGTTTTAACTGGCCCTAATTTCCATTTATTTCACTAAACAGTAAAACAACTTTAGTCCATTGACTGTCCTTTATTAGAATGTAGTCACAATCCTAAACATAGTATAGAAGATTCGTTAAGACTCCATTACTATAAAATAAAACAAATCCTTTATTTCTCCCTAATGCCTCAGCCATTTTCAACTCACAACTCACGTCGCATAAAACACACACACACACACACACACACACACACACTTACATATACAATCGCACTGAAACAGAAAAACAAAGAAAAAATTGAACATCCTCGCGAGTTGTCCTCGCGACACGTTTATCCCCCGGTTAACTTTCAGATAATCTCCTCGTCTTGGATCAGGGAGCTTAGTCGATGCAGTTTCCGGGCCATGTTCCGCACCTGAT
Organism: Clivina fossor; assembly: GCA_963966155.1. Lineage (NCBI taxonomy): Eukaryota > Metazoa > Arthropoda > Insecta > Coleoptera > Carabidae > Clivina > Clivina fossor. The sequence goes on along the minus strand of OZ014551.1, from coordinate 24,977,570 downwards.
CCTTTCTACCCCATTCCACCCCCCCCCAACCTGTGTCGATCCTTTAAAAGACATCTATAAGACTACGTTAAGACTATTCGGTTAAGCGAACATTCGCTGAAAGAATTGCAAAGTGTGATTTCGCATAACTACTTTCCCAAGCCGTATCACGGAAGTATGGTAATGCAATGGTTTGTTGTATTAGAATCAATAGGTTTCATCAAATTTTATGTAAGACAATTGCAATAATAATAGATGTTAGTAACATTCTAATAATCGTATACGATTTTAATATGCATAAATTTTACTGGCTTATGCAGACTACTCTACTTATCTTCATGTTAGTGTTATGTTTCGATATAATGTATGCATATCATCATTAGGAAAAAATATATAAATGACATAAATAATAAACAAACAAAAACATAGAAATAAGTTACTAGGTAACAAAATACAAGTAACTAGATCATAAAAAATTATAAATTATTAATTAAAAGAAGGCAAATTTTATTTAAATTAGTGCCTCCACACTGATTGATGTTATTTTTTCTTTGTAAATTTCTATTGCTTCTCTTGTTTTATTTTAGTATCTTCAAATTTTACATCATGAATATTTTCTAACTATCTAGTAGAAACAGTTCTACTTGTTTGGGAACTAGTTACTTGTATTTTGCTAATTATAATTATATAATAGTAACTTGTTTCTATCTTTTTATTTATTTATTATGTCATTTGTATATTTTTTTTCTAATGATGATATACGTACAGTATATCAAAACGTCGAATTTTAATTTAAAAATTATACAGAAGTGAAACCAAAAGCTTTTTTATTTTAACATAATGACGGATTCTTTACTATGTTAATTTCGAAATAAGTTGATAAGTGAGAAGCCTCATTAAGAATACTCGTACATAAAGTGTTTTACTTAAGCAAAATATTTCACACGATAATTTTACAATTTTAGCTAAAATTGTAGTAAATAAAACATTCAAAATAGTTAAAAATCATTATATTTCGCAAAATTATTTTGTTAAATCAATAAGACAAATATTTTTGTCAAATTTATTATATAATACAGTATGTCACATGAAAAATTACTGAAACTAATCAGCTGTCATTTTCAAATGTATACAGTTATTGAAAAAAAAAAAAAAAAAACAGAAACAAGTTAGTCGTCCTTTATTTATTATTTAGCCATTTTGTTATATCTAACTTACGACAGTATAATAAAAAGTTTTAAAATTAATTTATAAAACTTTATAAAACATTTCCATATATATTAAAATTCAGGAAACATTAATGATAAAAACAAGAAAAGTCAAACCTACAAAATTCTCATTGAAAAATATGAAACTAAATAACAAAATTTCATCCATTTTGTACTCAGAACAAAAATGAAACTTGTGGACAGTTTGTAATGTTTTTATCATCGTCTAAACCGTAGATTCTCAAACTTATTTGAGCTGTTTCCCAATTTTGAATAAAATAAATCGTCATTCCCCCCTGCTAACCCAGCAGCCTATCATTGCCACCATGGATCTTAAATTGCCCACAAGAGGGCGATATTGCCCCCTTGAATCACGAGTTTAAACTATACACGCAAAAATATTATCAGTTCGGACCCGCTTTAACATTCGGTCAGTTGAATGAATATCAGCTTCTCATAACATATTTTAATTAATTTATAAAACTTAATAAAATAATACAGAGTAGTTTATGAAAGCAAAGTCCAAGAAATATTAATGACAAAAACAAGAAAATCAAACATACGAAATTCTTATTAAAAAATATGAACCTAAATAACAAAATTTCATACATCTTGCACTCAACAAAAATGAAACTGTGTGGATATTTCAGTTCGTTCGTCTAAAAACGCAAAATATTGTCAAAAACCGCTTTAACTTTTGTCAATTGAATATCAGTTTTCTCATAAGTTATTTTATTTATTTTACATTTTGAATCAGCAGCACTAGCTGTAACTAGCACTGCAACTTGTAAACCAACTCATTTAATCAAATAAGATCCGTACAAATCAACAATTATCTCAAAAGATTTCTTTGAAAAAAAAAAAAACTCCCATTCGAATTCCATTGCATATCCATTAGCTCATTGATTTCTATCTATATAGTTTGGCCAATCCATTCCATTGTCTCTCGCCACGTTGCATTCAATCTACGAATCTTTCACGTTAATCCAACTCGTCAATCGTTCCACCCGTACTGGGTTACGATCCACTGCCCAGTACCTCTCTTCCATCTAAGTCGGCCATGGTTGCGATGCTCACGTGTTATATGTGCACTCATGTACATTAAGTTTCCAATCGATTGTCGTTCAGGATTATTAAGCTAGCTAGAAACAATTGGGATTAGTCATTAATAATTTGTTCGACTATTATCAGAAAGGAACTACTCTAAACTGAAGAAAAAAAATCATATTTACTAATCACTGAGATTTATTCGATTCTTAAATTTATATCATCAACTGATCTATTTAACGAAATGATAAAATAATAATTAGGCTAAATATATTGAACAAGATTAATATGATGTAAGATGATCATATATAAATACTCAACGCATCCCACTAATCAAAAATTATTCTTTTTGAAGTAGAATTCATTCTATGTCTTTCCGATCGCTTATGTGGCTGACAATAAAATAATAATAACTTTATTTAGCTCAAAAAGCTATATAATAAACAATATAAAAAATATATACAGCTATGAAAACCGCCTAAATCTACATTTACAATCTAGTACATTGGTAACCTAAAATTTGTACTTATTTTACATACAATTTATTTCAGTCTTTGTTTAAATAATATATCTTTATCCTAATTTTGAAATTTCTTAATTCTACATTTTTATAATTATCAGGTAACTTACTAAGATCCACAAAACCGGAATTGAGTGTGTCCAAGAGTTTCGATGTCTAAGGATCCTACACCAATAAATTAACATAACCAACATTACAATAGTTATCGAAGTAAATTCTATGCACGAAACTTTTAGAGCTTCTCTAAAGGAAAGAGCTCGTGCAAGAAACGTACAACTTTATGCACTTTATCATTAATTTTTAAAAAAAATTCTATTTATTTATCTACAATAACATTATTTAATACTAAACATAATAAAACATAAATAAAATTATTAAAAAAAAAACAGTTAGTTATACTTTGTAATTTATTTTATAAACTGTCGGAATATTAATAAATAGGAAAATAAAACAAAACAATATCAAAGTTAAAATTGTAAACGTAGGAAATGACGTAACCGAGTAGTAAAATTATAGCGTTTCAATTTTTCTCTGCGATTATATTTGTTTTTCTTTTCGTTGTAATATCGTTGCGTTTATTCTTTTGTTTTTCTCTTTTCTTTTTGTTCTCCTATTCTATATCGGTTTATTTCTTCTATTTTCCGACAGATTGTAATAGTGTTTACTGACTCCACCTTTAATTTTATTGGAAATATCTTTGGGCAAAATCCATTTTATTATTGCCAACGCAAAAAAAGAATCCGATATTCTCGTTTTTATTTCCAGTTTTCAAATAATGTGTATATAAAAAATTTTCTCTAACTGAATTTAATTTATATCAATATTTGTGTAATTTATGTGGTTTGCATTTGAAATATTAATAAATTAAATTTGGTTATTCCGTTAAAATCTGCGGTTTGCTAATACAAATTAATTACATCGTAACATTTAATTTATTAATTATTACATTATATTATGTAATATAACAGAATATATATTAATAGGCTGATAATGTACAAAGTATATCTTATTTTTTAATAAAATATACTTTTTGTTAACATAAAAAATATGTTGATAACTGTTCAAATATTTATATGTTGTATTATTTTAAAAAAGTATACTATAAGCTGTAAGTTCCTTACTTGACTATGGGCTAATGAGGTGCATCATTGACAATGCAAGTAGAAATTGTTAAGAAACTATATGTTCAGCTTCTCGAACATGTAGTCCCCTATGTTTCACTTCCCTATGTTCCACTTAAGAATTACGGGAACTGATAATGATTTTCAAAAATAGATGATTTCTAGTTTTTTTAGTTGTATTAAATAAAACATCTGATCTAGAATAAACAATTACGATGAAAATATAATTATATATTTTTATGATAACTTTCATAAATACTGTAATAAAATCAGTGCAAAATTTACTTTGATAATCACAATTATTTTACTAGATTTTTGTTGTAATTTTATATATATATATATATATATATATATATATATATATATATTATATATATATATATATTATATATATATATATATACAGGGTGTAACAGAATAACTATTCCTAATTTTAACTGGAGTATCCTGGGCTCAGAATATGAAGATTTAATGCAAATCACTGAGATAAAATGTGGCTCCTTACTGAGCTACAGGGTGTTTTATATAAAAATTTAAAAACGATTTTTGCCCAGTACTTTAAAACTATTTGACGTATCCTTATCATACTTGGCAGAAAATGTAGGTACCGTACACCATACTAAATTATGTTAAATAAAAGTTTTTGGCTACTGCCAGTGGCGTACAACAGGGGCAAGTGAGAGGTTAATTATTCCTAAATTCTACGCCACTGGCGGAATTGTCATTTTAGCACAATTTTTCGATTCTCCAATACTTGCTGTGTAAAAAACATACTCTTCCTTTGTAACGATAAAGTCACTGTTTTTCGAGATATTTAAAGTTAAACATAAGCTGCACCCTTGGGATTTTTTCAAAATTTGCTCAAAACAATCTGAAAAAATTCAGTAAAATAGAGAAAAAAATTAGCTACATAATATCTAAGTAACTTTTTCTTTAACTCAATCTGGTTTGGCTGGAAAAATTATTGAAAATTAATATTTTTTGCATTTTATTTTTTTTATTTTCAATAATTTTTACAGCCAAATCAGAATAAGTTAGAGAAAAAAGTTACTTATTTATTATGTAGTTAATTTTTTTCTCTATTTTACTGAATTTTTCCAGATTTTTTTGAGCAAATTTTGAAAAAATTCCAAGGGTGCAGCTTATGTTTAACTTTAAATATCTCGAAAAACAGTGACTTTATCGTTACAAAGGAAGAGTATGTTTTTTACACAGCAAATATTGGAGAATCGAAAAATTGTGCTAAAATGACAATTCCGCCAGTGGCGTAGACTTTAGGAAGAATCAACCTCTCACTTGCCCCTGTTGTACGCCACTGGCAGTAGCCAGAAACTTTTATTTAACATAATTTAGTATGGTGTACGGTACCTACATTTCCTGCCAAGTATGATAAGGATACGTCAAATAGTTTTAAAGTACTGGGCAAAAATCGTTTTAAAATTTTTATATAAAACACCCTGTAGCTCAGTAAGGAGCCACATTTTATCTCAGTGATTTGCATTAAATCTTCATATTCTGAGCCCAGGATACTCCAGTTAAAATTAGGAATAGTTATTCTGTTACACCCTGTATATATATATATATATATATATATATATATATATATATATATATATGTAAATTTACTAATAATTCATAGAATTACAACAAAAATATAGTAAAATACCTATGATTTTTGTCTTACTCGGAAATAAATATACTCTCAACCAAACACTATAAATCATGCCTATCTATCTACTCATCAGACGTCCACGCAAAATATTATTTTAACCAAACGTTCATTAGAGATTTGCTCAAAATGACCGAATCATCTTAACCGAATCACTCTTCATTTACTAGTCTATTTTGTACCCGATCCCTTTTTCTACAAGTATAACACCATGCAAAAATCTCAGTTTAAGAGCAGTTATATTCCTTTTAAATATATAATAGATAGAATCGCAGTTATAACGCAACCTGTCTAGTATTAAGTCAAAATATTCTCTTAATTTCCGACCAAAGCACTCTCAACTGTACACAGAGAATCACAAATGTACATTTAAACATATATATCCTCCGAGCTTAAAACTTAAATAACAGCTCATAACTATACCCAGAGAAGGTAACCAGCATTATATCCAAGAAACTTATGAACGGCAGCACCTGACTATGACCTCCAAGTATAAATATCAGTGTCGTTTTATCTTCCTAGCATGCGGCAACACCATCGCTTGCATATGAGAAACACTGGGCCGTACGAGTGCGAGTGAAATGGAAGCGGGAAAAAAGATGGACCCCCGGTAAACTCAAAATTGCCCGGGCTAAAAAAGAACGCCCCCAACCTCGTAATAACACATATATAAATCTTTGTTGGCGAGCTCGAGCGAATATGAACATTGTGATGTATGCCTCTGGTGTCGTGCCCACGGTAAGACAGATGCGGTTGCTTCCATCTCGCTCCCTGCCCGTGCCCCTAAGCTTATGATGAGGTCTGAGGTGAGTTTGCGCCGAATTCATATTATAGACGAAAGTAAGGATCTATGGGCATGAAATTAAATTATTTATACAATAATTTATGCAAATACCGGTCTTTCTTTGCTGAGATTGCTTCAAAATATAGTTTTTTTATTTTGTAAAAACTAGTCGAATGTTAAAATCGAATGCATTTAAATGCTTAGTAAGTTAACTTCCTCATTAATTTACCAATTAACCAATGAATAAGGTTGTTCGGAAACAGTTGACAATCTAATTCCCCATTTAACTCATTAACGGATCTTTTTTGTAAAAAAATTGTTAAATTAACTACACGTTAAGGTAGATGGCGCGCATTCAAACAATGATTGACGTCTCGCTAATTTAATATTTTAGTTATTTATTTTATAGAACATATTTAATGTGTGTGTGTGTGTTTATTAAAAAAGTTAGAAAATATATATTATATATTATATATACCGGGTGTAGAAATGAAATGTGAACCATAGGGATTTCAATGTTATTTTTTAAATACGGCTGTATCTCTTTCCCTATTGACTTTAGAGCAAATATTTAAATACAAAACTTGTTCAAAATGTGAAAATGCATGGTATAAAGTCATTTTTTTTTACATAAATATTAATATTTTACGATATACAGGATTAACCACTAAAAAATGAGCTATAACATTGGGAAACGGGAATGATATCGAAAAATGCGGAATAATGAGTTCTATAATTCGGTGAAAAAATCATTGTTCTACGATACTTCGTTTAGGAGAAAAAAATTAAAAACTGATTTTCGAAAAAAATGCCAATGGTCCCCCCTTATCTTTTCGAAAAATCAGAAAAAGGTGAATAAAAAATTAAAGAAAAACAGGAAAAAAAAAGTGTCTGGTACAAAAAGTAGGATAAAAGAGTAGACAACGAAAGCCAGTGTTAAAATATCCAAAATCTTTTTTTTTTAAACAAAACACAGGGGTACCCCCTTACGAAATTTTTCAAAAATCAGTTTTTAATTTTTTTCTCCTAAACGAAGTATCGTAGAACAATTATTTTTTCACAGAATTATAGAACTCATTATTCCGCATTTTTCGATACCATTCCCGTTTCCCAATGTTATAACTCATTTTTTAGTGGTTAACCCTGTATATCGTAAAATATTAATATTTATGTAAGAAAATTGACTTTATACCACGCATTTTCACATTTTGAACAAGTTTTGTATTTAAATATTTGCTCTAAAGTCAATAGGGAAAGAGATACAGCCGTATTTAAAAAATAACATTGAAATCCCTATGGTTCACATTTCATTTCTACACCCGGTATATATATATATATATATATATATATATATATATATATAATTAAGCAGTACTTTATATAAAATAAAAATAAATATAATAAACAAAAGGCTGCATTTACTTAAAAACAATTTTGTATAGATAACAAAATATATAATATGTGATTTATTATATAAATTAATATATATTTTAAATTTTTTTATTTACCTGCAAAAGCAAAAATTCGAAATCATATTACAGAATTATTATTATAGATTTTTTTTTTATTATAAAACAATCGTTTTTAGAGATTTTCATGTATTGGTGCCAAATATACACAAATTGGTAGCAATATCTACGACAACGCAAGATTTGCTGAGAAATTTGTAAACACATTTCACACACTAGAATGTTTACATATTTTTTATTCTCTTCCATTATACGAAAATTGTAATAAACAAATTTTAAGTAGATTATTATAAAAATTTTAGACTTAATATTGTTTTATTTAATACTCCTAAAATTTATTGTAACAGTAAAAAGACAGAAAATAATAAATATTTATTAAGTATATCAATTTTATAATTCTTTTGCATTTTAATATTTTTTCATTTTTAAAATATGTTAGTTAAAATATATTAACATTAAAATTAGAATATATTGTCATAATATTTATTGGAAAATATACATTTAAAATGAAAGAGTTTATGCCACACCCTTTTGGGTACATGGCATGATTGCGTATGTATGTAAAATAAATTTTTTGAATATATTCGCGAATTTCACGATTATTACCTGATAGTTTCAAGCATAATTGAAAAAAATATTTATGTAAATGAACTGACATTTTTCAACAAATTAAATTTAATTAAAAAAGGTCTTCTAATAAAACAGTAATAACAATTTATATATTTTTGTAAGTAATATATATAAATAATTTATATATATTTTTTATATTTTTTATATAATATTATACATGTGACTGATTTTAATAAAAATCATATGAAAATTTTGCATTTAAATTACAAAAATAAAAAAAATATTTGAAAATGAACACAAACACTGCACTGTGCAAAATAGTCTACATTTGTCACGTTATTTATTTTAAAAAATGCTACCGCATGTAGTAACATCTACTGCTCCAGAGACAAATCAATTGCCCAAAATAAAGTCTCATTACCTGTCGTTTTTGTATTCGTTTTAAGCACAAGCACAAAAGGAATTTGACCAATCCAAACGCTTGACACATTTTTAGTTTTTGCACTAAATATTTGGATTGGTCAAATTCTTTTGCTTGTGCGTAAAACTGAAACTAAAGGACTAAATGAGACCTAAGAAACGTTAGAACGAAATTTTTAGAAATTTATTAAAATGTGTACTATGTTATGAAAGATAGTTATGGTTCTAAGGCTTTACGAAGTTTTGGAATATTTGTTTTAACATGCGAATTTCAAGAGTAATGTTACACAATAAGCCCTAATTAAGTTAACATTGTTTTATACAACTAACCCTCAATTATATATATATATATATATATATATATATATAATATATGTAAATTTTGTTTGTAATTTGCTATGTTATAAAAATTGTATTATAAAAGTTGCCTATATTCAAAATGTACCTCTATATTATTATACGTCATGAAAATGAATATGAAAACAGTGAAGCAATTTAAATGAAGTATTATGGATAACCTTGGATTCAAGTCTTTTTTTTTTGTATGACCAATTTTATTACTACTAAAATTTATACAAAAAATATTTAAATTTATACTGTATTTTAGAAATAGTGTAATAATATTTTTGTGAAATTTATCATTTCTTCAGTGATATAATTCTTCCATCATTGTAATATTAAAATATATTTTATGCGATATATAAAAGAAACAATTTTTCTTTAATAATTCTATGAATTTATGACTAGTAATAAAAATTTTAATATACGAAATAAAAGATCAACATTTCCAAAAAATGAAACCTAAACCTCATTTTAAATAAGTATCATATATAAAAATCTTATTTCATTGTACAGAATATGGTCCATAAGTATTGACAATAATTTTGACGAAGAATAAATATTATATTTTTTATCTCAACAATTTTTAAAAATTATTTAACTTTATATTATGTTTAATATAATTTTAAAATCTTAGTAATGGTATTTGAATTTTAAGAAATATATAGGTTCACTTCAAATTTAATTTATCAAGTTTAAGAGGAATTTATAATTTAAATAAATTACTGGAATTATTTGAAAATAAAAATATCAAAAATACTTTTAAGAAAAGTTGGTTTTGAAAGTGTGGTAAGAATTTTTAAATAAAAATATATACTTTTTTAATTCTGTACAAATACTTTAAGACTGTGTAAGTTATTGCTCAACAAACTTAATCAATTACAATTTTTGTAAATTATTAATATATTCAAACTAATTTGTTCGATTTGAATATTCGTGCTTCATAATTATTTTGAAATCTCATAAATGTCACTTATGTAACAAAAAGTACAATTTCCTACTGCATATTACTTTTTTAAATAAATTACGATGTACTTTTACAGTTCGATTGCAAACTTTAAATAAAATCTGGCTTCCTTTAATTAATAAATTATAAAATTTTGTACTCTAGTTACTTGTATTTTATTACCTAATAACTTGTTTCTATGTTTTTCTTTTGTATACATTTTTTCCTGATGATGATATAAGTGGAGTATAACGAAACGTCAAATTTTAATATAAAATAAAACAAAACTTAAACCTAAAACTTTTCGTTATAACTTTATTTTATTAATTTAATAATATACTATTAAAAAAAATAAAAAATAAATTAGTACAACTTACTTAGAGACATGGGCTCTATTCCCACTTTCTTTGTTTATAAAAACTGCTTTCAATTTTTGCTTTAAAATAAATTTTTACTTGTATCTCTTATCAAATATGAATAGTATTACTATTTTTAATATATATTGAGAAAATTTATATAACGGGATACGGTATATGATTGAGTAGGTTATTAAAATGCTAGCATTTAATATCTATCAATTTATTGCGAATCCTATATTTCGCCACACATTTGTGGCTTCTTCAGGAAAGCATTGAAATAATTTTTTAAAAAACAAAAAAATTACAATCGTTAAAACCAAACCAATACAGTTTAAATTAACATAGTATGTAAAAACTTACAAGTATGACCAGATATTTAATTGCTGTTGTAATAAATGAATATTTTTAAAAATGGTATGCTTTTTCTGTTTTCATTCTCATTCAATGTAAAACTCTTTTTTGTAATACATAGCTTTTTTATTTTATTTAATGTTATAAAATATAGTATGCTTTTATGTTAAGATATAAATAATTGCTTGCAACTTAATTTAATCAAAGTTTAAGTGGTGTATGTTTTTCACATATATTCTTATCATTTTAAAAAATATATTAAAAATTCATATACAAAACAAAATATCTACAGAAATAATACAGTTTTCAAAGATATTTCTTTATATTGTTAAACATAAAAGATATTCGCTTGAAACACACTTCATAAACTTTCATTCAAAAAAATTAAAATTTGCATCATTTTCTTAAAAACCAAAAGCTAAATTATAAAAGAAAACATCTACATATATGTGACAATTAAACTTCCCGAAATGAATCATAAAGCAAACGTAAGTTAAGCCGAATGAATATCATCATGTGTGATGCATTTATTATACCTGGGAAGATACGCGTTTCAGCGCGCGGCACGGCGCTCACTGCTTGTCATATAATATGCAAATGCACTATCATTTCCAGTGACAATCTGGTCGCAGTGCGAGTGTCTCTCGTTCGTCGTATGACTCCCCCGGGGGTGGTGGCATGGTGGTTTGCCCAGCGCAGCGCCCCGAGCGCGTTCTCGCGCACAACTCAAATAAAATCGCTTTGTTCTCTCCGTGTCCGATTACATTACATTTGCTATACTGCTACACCGTCACAGACAGACAGTCAGACATGCATAGTGAAAAGATATCGGGGTCCAGCAATTTGTACCAGTGCTGGGATATTATATGTATCTCATGCAAACCAAGCAAGATATATCTGCAACTCTTATCTGCACTTGGATATGGCATGATTCATTTGTCTTTTCTACTGTTAGCTCTCGTTTGTTACTCTGTTTTAGCTGTTTTAATCTGAGTTATAAGTTTTATAAAAAGTAGTAAAGAACCTTTCAGAACTCATTATATTAAAATAAAAAAGCGTCAAGTTAAGTTAACAATTATACAGAACTAAAATCCAAAGCTTCTTTATAAAAAGTATTATTTTAGAAATAAATTCCTAATTATTTTTTGAATTTAAATTGTCGAAAAAGTCTGAGGATTGCGGCAAGAGCCGTAGACAAGTGCTGCAAATCATTTGAGTGAGTTAGACATCTTAAGATATAATACACATTATAAAAATAACTTATACAATGATGTTAATAAGTTCGTTAGATTGACTCTTTTGCATTTTATTGTTTTATTGTTTTGCAATTTACTGTAAAACGCAGCAGTAAAAAATATAAATTACTAAAGTTAAAAAAATTTTTGATTAATTTTATAGTTAACTGTCAAATGTACATGTTAACCGAACATATGTAAAGTATTACATGTCAAATCGTTGAATTTAATGTATTTTAATAAGTAAATATTTGAAAAAAAAATTATTATGGATAAGAAATTACGATTCTGTTCACCACAGCTGTTTACAAAAGAGGTTATAATTTGTGTATTCTTTTCTGATTGCAGAGTTTTATTTCAAAATAATTGAAATGCATATAAATTTTTACTGGAAAGATGGTTTGACACTCGCTTCATATTGTAAGAAACAAATAGCTACCTATTGACTTTTTCATAACTGCAAAATAAATACGGTCAAATACTGACGCAGCAGTAAATTGTAGACGCAGAGTAGTCAGTCGAACAAAGCTAATATAAATATTATTTAGAATTATTAAGCGGTCATCTATTTTTTTTGTTCTATAAAATATATAAATGGTAAAAACAAGGCCAAATGACATTTTTTAGTTTGTAAAATTCGAACAAACATAAGTTCAAATTTCAGTTTCTTATTTGAGCATTATCTAGAGAACTTATTTCTGATTTTTCTTCTATTGCATTTTAACTTCCAGTTTTAAAAAATTGTCTCAATTCAAAATATCTAAACTTTTCATTTGGCCATGTTTTTCCCTCAAATATGAAAAAAATAAATAAATCAAAACAACTCAAGAATCGATTACAGTAGAAATAAATAATAAAAGTGAGTAACATATATATTATATATATATGAAGAAAAAAAAACTTTCAACAGCAGACATCTATTTTAAACGCAGAAAACCAAGAAATAAAAGTGTATCATCCACTTGACACAATACAAATCAAATGCTCTGACATTTAAATTCACACAGACACACAAACCGAGTCAAAGCTAAGGCAAAGAAGCAAAGTAAAATGCGTCTGATATCCAGCAAGCGTTTTGCACTTTCCTACGTTGAAGACAATCGCACATTGAATGTAGCACAACTGAACAGGTAGTAATTCAGCTATTTTTACTAAATATTTAATACATTCTATATAAAATATGTGATGTTTAGGATTGTTTTAAACAAATTAATGATGATAAAAGTACGTACATAAAAACAAAGATATATATTTAATTAACATTTTCATTAAAATAAAAATAATTTAGGATTAAGTTCAGTATATATTTTATTTAAAAATTGACGTTTTGACATATTTTACATATATCAAAATTAGGAAAAAAATTAGATACAAATAATAAACAAACAAAACGTAGAAACTGGAAATTAGATTAAAAATTTATAAATTATTAAAATTATAAATTTATACAGGGTGTTTCACAACTTAGAGCAAAAAATTAAAAGGTATATTCTGTACGACGTGCTGATCATGAAACAAAAAGAATTTTTTTAAAATTTGCAAAAAAAATTGCATCGTATTTCAAGCAAACATTTTTTTTGCCACTGGTCGATAGTTATTTTTAATAATTGTTTTCAAATCGTCTACAATGAAAGTAATTGTTTACGTAATATCTAATACTAATAAAATGTGTAATAGTTTAATTAATAATTTAATTTAATTTGATAGGTAGTGGGTGGGTAGTCTTTCGTCGACATTGCTGTTAATTATTATTATCTTTGCTGGTGCACTGTTCTCATTTTACAGTGAATAGCAGTGTAGTGTAGTTTTTGTTAAAATGAATGCATTTAGTAACAGTGAATTAGTGGACATGATGTTAATTTATGGCGAAGCACGGCAAAATTCGTTATTGGCACGACGTCTGTATGCTGAACGTTATCCTTTACGCCGATTACCCACTCCCCGTTCGTTTGTGAGGATAGTCCAGCGCCTTCGAGACACAGGATATGTGCAACCTAATCGTGGGAGAGGTGGTGGCCGCCAGCATCAACACGACAATATGGTTAATGATATCTTAGATGCTGTACATGCTGAACCAACTATTAGTACCCGAAGAGCGTCTCAACAATTAGGAGTATCACATAGTTCAGTATGGCAAATTTTAAGAGATCAAAACTACCACCCATTCCATTTTCAACGGGTACAGGGGCTAACAGAACCTGACTATCAGTTTAGAGTACGATTTTGCAACTGGCTTTTACAAAAACACACTGAAAATCCGAATTTCCCCTCGTACATCATATTTTCTGATGAGGCTACTTTTACGAAGGAGGGAGTTCATAACTATCATAATTCTCATTATTGGAGTCAAGTAAATCCACACGTTGTTGTACGGGGCAGTTTTCAGCATCGTTTTTCGATAAATGTTTGGGCAGGTATTGTTAATGGAATATTACTTGGACCGTACATTCTACCAAATAGGATGCCTGGAGCTAATTATTTATTGTTTTTACAAAATACTTTGCCAAAACTTCTTGAAAATGTGCCTTTAAATGTGCGTCAGCAGACATGGTTTCAGCACGATGGTGCGCCATCACACTATGCTCTAAATGTAAGAGAACATTTAAACCAAGTGTTTGAGGACAGGTGGATTGGTCGCGGTGGACCTGTAGCTTGGCCTGCTAGATCCCCTGACCTACATCCGCTGGATTTTTATTTTTGGGGTCATTTTAAATCCCTCGTCTACGACAACCAAAATGCGCCGGAAAACGAAGAAGAACTTAGGCAGAGAATAGAAAATTCAGCAGAAATAATACGAGAACAAAATTCGTGTCAAGACTGTACTAGGTCATTAATTCAACGTGCTGCAATGTGTGTAGGGATGAATGGTGCAAATTTTGAACAGTATTTGTAGTTTTGCGCTTCAGGTATGTTATTTCCCAAATTATCTTGATATTAAATAATACAATGCATTAATATTATAAATTATTTTGTATTCAAAACAATTATTGTCTCTAAATAAAACTAACATTACATAATGTTTCTTTGATAATTAATTTCATTTAATATTTCTTTCTATGACGTATGCTACTCCAGTGGTTCAAAAAATGTCTACTTCAAGTAAACTACCCTTTACTTTGCGAATTTTAAAAAAATTCTTTTTGTTTCATGATCAGCACGTCGTACAGAATATACCCTTTAATTTTTTGCTCTAAGTTGTGAAACACCCTGTATATTTTTTTTTAAATAATAATTTATAATTATAATCAAAATTCGTAATTTATTGAAATAAAACCTTAGGTTCAAGTTCTGCACAAATTTTATTTGTTTTGTATTTTGCTGACAAAGATATACGTTTAGTGTATCGAATGATCAATTTTAAGTAAAATTTTCAGAAAACTTAAACCTAAAGCTTTATTTTATTTTAGATTTTACTAAAATTTTCCAAATAATGTTATATACTTTAATAAAACTCGAATTAACTTTTAAAATCTCCTGTTTGAATAATGTGCAATAATTACAATGATAGATGTGATTCCTTTGACATATATTTAATTATGATATTAAAGAAATGTTTTCTGCGATGACACTAATGCCCATATGCATAAACATTTCCTTTAAAAATAATGGTTCATTAAAATAAAAATTCTTGGATTCCGTAAGAAATTTTTCTATGTATATTGCAATGAAATTTCTTACGGAATCCAAGAATTTTCATTTTAACAAACCATTATTTTTAACAAAAATGTTTATGTATACGGACAAATGTTTCAATTTCCACTTGATCGCAGAGAACTAATATATACTATAATAAGAAAATTTAATAAATTTGGGCTCGTAGTATAGTGGTTAGTAAGTCTGCCATGAAGGTAAAAAAACCTGGGTTTGAATCCCGGCGATAAAATGGAAATTAAAATATTTGTAAAATATATTTCATTGTTTAATAATATCTTTACGTAATTCTACAAGTACAACTTATGATTTTTTTTGTATTTATATCTGTTTTTGATATTGTTTATGTATAAGTGTATAATGCAATACTATGACTTGCACATAATTTTCTGTTAGACAATAAGTGATTATTATTATTATTAAAAAATGTAAATGTAAAACATGTTAACTGGACTGTGTGTTCAATGTGTGATCGACATAACCAACGAGCGATCTTCTACACGCCACGATTGCGCGCGTTCGTTTCTGCAACTGACTGTACAATCTCGTTAGAGAATAAATCACGACGCCATCTATAACAGTCGACAGTGGCGTCGGCACCACCTTCGTTCGGCGCGGCGTCTTAGACGCTGCCGGCTCTGGTCGGAGAAAAAAAACGCTTAGATATATCGTTCGAGTGCGGCGAGAACGGTGCGAGAGATCTCGAATTCGCACTAAACCTGTAAATGATGGCTCGCAATTTGCATCGAGATGTGTTTACGGTAGGGAGGGGCGGTGGAGGGGAGCAAACCTGTGCCCGGAGGAAGAGATGAGACCAAAGGGAAGGTAGGCAGGTGCAGACCACGTGACCCCGTCGCACACTTCACTGAACACCGACTTGAAATCCTATTCACACTTTGTCGACCCGGGTCTGGATAGCCGCACTGATAGGGTTATATAGCCAAGTGGTGGGCTAAGGAAATTGCTCATATTTTAGCTCGATATTTCGTCTGTCTATAGATGGTTAGAAATCCTATGATATGTGGCTCACATTACCAATGTATTATTTTCATTTTATATTTCTTGTTTAAGATATGATAATAGTATAATATTAAACGAAAATATAATGTTTAACTTGATTAGCCGAAACTTTGTGATACTTTGTGATTTTTATTTATTTCTCTTATCGAAAATATAATGATAATTATTACTTGTAAAAATGCAGTAATTTCCTCAAATGTGTAATAATCATTTTATTACATGCAAATAAGAAAACTATACATGTTTTACAATAATTCAAAATAATTAAACGATTTTTGTAATCATGGTTATCTAACTCATTAGATAATATTATTTAATCTTTTTAATGTATTAATAGAAGTAAGTAATAAAATCTACTGAGTTATCTACAGATAACACCAATCGCAAAAAAAAAATCATCTATTATAATTTAACAATTGCACAGTATCGTAGTAACAACGCGAACTTGTCAGATATTTTAATTGCAATGATGTAAATAGCCAAAAACTATTGAGTATTAAATGTACACTTTTAATTTTTCAAAAAGTATAAGAAATGATTTAATATTCATGTCAATAAATGAGTAAAATACCTATAGTTTCCTGCTGAGGACGATATACTGAAAAAAATCTATGTAATATTATATAAATCGTCTATGTAATGTTACATGATTTTTTTTAATGCAGATATGGTTAAAATGGTGAGAATACTGATACAATAAATTAACAATAATAAAACTGGGCGTTCGACATACATAAAAAAAATTAAAACTTAATTAACTTAATCAATAAGTTAATCAGGCAACTAGATTGTCAACTGTCTTCAAACCGCCTCATTTATTAATCAGTTGGCAAGTTAATGAATCGGTTAACTTACAAAGCAATTAACAATGTTTTGTGTAACCGTACCTAAGATTCGGTTGCGCAAAAGATTGTTAACTTAATCAGCGAGTTAACTAGATTGTCAACTGTCTTCAAATCGTCTCATTCACTGATTAGTTGGTAAGTTAACGAATCGGTTAACTTATAAAGCTATTAACAATGTTTTATGCAACCGAGCCTGTATATAATAGATTTCATACTTATTTAATAACTGAAAACTATTACCAAAAAATACATTTAAATTATTTTGAAACAAAATATTCTAAAACGACTTCTAATAAATACACACGCACACACAAATAAAACTACAATATAAATTCTATAACACTATATATATATATATATATATATATATATATATATATATATACCATATATATATATATGTGTAAATATTTCAACGTTATCGTAAACTATAAAAATGAGTGCGTTATGTTTTAGTGGATAGCGAATGCGTTTGACTATATGACGTGTTTATGACTATTTCCTCAACAGGGAGCGGTCAATAGGACAAAAGGGGTGCACAATCAACTATATCGAGCAAATTTTTATCAGTCACGCAAAGGGTGTCTGCCCACCTTCCCAGCTTGTCGGTCACTTAGCTTGATTTTTTTTTCGGATTATTTCCGTTGCTTAACTTTATTTAATAAATGTGCTAAATTTAGCACCATTTAATTCAGTTGGCTAAATAGAAATGCTATTATATACAGAGAGTCTCAAACTGATGGTCAGTTTTAAAAAATAATTATTATTTTGATAGCACAATCTTTATTTGTTTTCTAATTTGTTGTATTACATTATAGATCCCACTTTTATCTATCATAATTATAATTTGCAAAATTTATTTCAGCTACCTGAAATTTCATATCTACATTGAATAATGTATATCGTAGAAATATTTAAAAATTGTATGTTAATTTTCTAGTAAGTTATAATAAAATTATTATAAAATAATAATAAAAATTTTATTTTTAATTTAATTTGGTTAAATTTTATTTATTATATATTTTTAAAAAATAGTTTATTTACTTTTAAAATTATACAGAAAAATTAAAGAATAACAAATTTGTAATTATTTTGAAACAAGTGCAAATTTGGTGGCAGTTGAAATTGAAACATATAGTATAGTAGAATTTTTAAAATTATTTCTAATTTTTAAAAATTTAATTCAATTATAAAAATTAAATAAATAAATATGTAATAATTTAAAATCCTATAAAAATTTGGTGGCAGTTAAAATTACTACAAATTAGTAATCGTCAGGGTTTCACGGCCGATATTCATTATCCTATTCGCAAACGTTTTATTCAGTCACTAAGCACTGAAAATGTCATCTACGATGTATGGTGAAACGTCTGCGACGAGGATAAATAGACCATAGCATATCAGCCTAGAAAATTCTATAAATTCAATTACTACATATATATAATATTTGGCGAAATTTTAAAATTATCTCAAATTTCTCAAAAATTCAAATAATAATTAACTATCGACTTAATCTAGAATATATAAATAAGAAAATAGCAAATATATAAGTTGTCATAGATCTCGGTTCGCATCCATCAGCTTGGGCTAAAAGTTGTGTTTGTTTGTCGCAATCGCGATACGTCTTAAATCTGCGATTTATTGTGTGCCATTTGTCTCGACAGTGCCGAGGCAACGGGGTCGCTGTTCAGCTACTTTGCCCGGTACGGAACCCTCGATATATACGCAAACTTTTCACTTTACAAGCACACCACCCCCACCACCACCACCACCCAGCGCGTCGTTCCAACACTAGACTTTTCTTTTCTTCACGCCCGTCCTGTCGTTTGCCAGTTTTTCTTTTGCTTGTTCTCGTTCTCTGGCTGGCAATCGTCGAAAACACTTCATTCTCAAAATGGTAAATATATGTAGACTACAGTTTAAACCCAAGTTTGTTTATTATGTTATATTTTTATTAATATTAAAGGCTTAGCCTGGATGCATGTTGATTAGTTACTGTTGGACAAAACACTATTAGACACATTTAGTCACAAATTAATATATTTTCAAATGCGGACATGCTTAATTATGACTAAATGTTACGATTAATTTGTATGTTTCATTACATTAGAAAATATACATATATTACTTAGTGACTAAATATGTTTAATAGTGTTGTGTATAATAATAGTAGCGATGTTGATGAACTTTTATTCGTGTTTTATACTTTACAGTTGGAGAAAAAATGAAACTTGCACATAATATACAATTTTCATTCATTTGAAATGCAACAATCGCTAAGACTTGTAGTGCAAATTTTCATCAGTTCCCCTAATTCCTAAGTGGATCATAGGGACAAAATGTTCCAGAAACTTACATAATTTTTCAATAAATTTTACTTGCATCAACAATGCGAATTGTTAGTGCACAATCAAGCAAGGTACCAACAGCTTATAGTTGGTTCAGGACCACACAAACACAGCCGATATCAGTTCAGTAGTACTAGGTTTTTAATATCAGAAATAATATTTAGTTTAAATTCTGATGTGGACGCGATCCAAACCACCAATATTTTATAGGTGTCTAAATTATTACATATTTCTTTAGTTTTTTTTTTTTTAATATTTTTAGTATTACTATCAGAAATAATTTTCAAAATACTACTTTATTCTCTAGAGTAATTTCAACTGCCACCAAATATTCATAGGTCTCTAAATTATTACATATTTTTATAATTTTTAAAATATTTGAAGTATTAATGTTAAATTATTAGAAATTAGAGATAATTTTAAAAATTATCCATAATATACTTTATGTAATAATTTCAACTGCCACCAAATTGTCCCAGGTTTAAAAATAATAATTATAACTTAATTTTTTCTGCATAATTTTAAAAGTAGGTATACTATTTTTTAAAAGTATGTAATAATATATAATAAATTAAAAATAAAATTTGTTTAATAATTTGAATTATTATTTTATAATAATTTAATTATGACTTACTAAAAAATTAACATAAAATTTTTAAAAATTTTATGTCATAAAAATAAAATTTTTAATAAATAATAATAAATTAAAAACAAAATTTGTTTAATAATTTAATTTAAATTATTATTTTATAATAATTTTATTATGACTAGAAAATTAACATAACAGTTTTAAATATTTCTACAATATATTTAAGTATTCTAGAACATATATTGCATATATATTTTGGAAAATATTTCTAAATCTGTAAAGAATAGATACCCCCGAGTAAATGTTGGGTAGTTCAGCGCGTAGCTTATCTTGTTTTCGGCGAGAATCGGTTAATGGAGTTTTCTCTGGCCGTTACCCGTTTACCCGCGTTCACTGTTCACCGATTCAACTCTACGCAATTCCCCCCCGCGCTCGTCTGACCCAAACCCAACTAACCTAACACCCTCAATACCGTTTTTCGACTATTGATACACTCCCGCTCCCCCCTCACCAAACTACCCAACCCTAAAACCCCTAACGAAAAACGGTGTGGATATACGACGAACCCCACCCCCCGTTTACTTGGCGACGCGACGGCGTTACTTCTATTCCGCTGACGTATTTTATAGGCGCTTTTCCGGTACGGCTACCGGTAACCGGTTACGGTAACGCGCGCCACAACGTAAACACTTTTCGATACTGACTTTTTACTGGATATTGCCATTCTTACTATATTACATACATACAATATGGTTATAGTATTTAGTATTTATGTTATATTTTGTTCGTATGTACAAAATAAATTGGATGTAAATAAAATTTTATAGCAACTGTTTAATTTTTCGAAATTGATAATTATTGAGATATACGTTTTCATATTTCAAATTTACTATTTCTATTTTAAAAATATTATGTTTCTGTGGTTTTTAATATATATATATATATATATATATATATATATATATATATATATATATATATATATATATATATATATATATATATATATATATCATACTATTCATTAAATTTACATTTCAAATCACAAAAAAAAATAAAGAAAAATAAAATAATTCTTTATATATTTAAGTTCATCACATAATAAATAAAATTAAATTATCTGAATAATTTAACAATATTTATTAATAATTAATTATTCATAAAGAATAATTCGCGAATAATATTTATTAATAAACATTTAGTAAGTTTTGATAAAATTGATTAATTACTTTACTATCACTAAAATAAAGGTGACTTACCAAAATATAGATTAATTGAAAATACTTTACGTACCTGAAACAAAAAATAGTATATTAATATATTATTGGAAATGCAGTTACATAAAATATTGTTAAATACATTATAAGTTACTAATTTCGTTTACTTGTCAATTAACCAACCAATGAGAGAACTTTGAAAACCATTGACAATCAAATAAATGTTTCATCCAACTGGATCCAAGTTGAATGATAAGAATAAAAGTCGTCCGAGTAAGTAAAAGTATAAGTATGTATAAGAGGTATTTTAAATATAACCAACAACTCGCTTACCAGAATAAAAATGTTTGATGTAGAATGATTTCTGATTGAATGGAGAAAATGTTTGTCTCTATTGGTACATGAGCGCGCGAGTGTTTACATATCTCATATGTATATTTCATTACAAAAATTAAGGTAATCACAGATTAAGAACCCTTACAGAGAAATCCAAATAAAATTTGATCAAATAATTCTGACCTGTTCAAATATGGACAACAACATACGATGCAATATCTACTAACAAAATAATAATTGCATGCTCTAAATTCTGAAACAACATATAATTACATATTTATCTAAACTCACAATTTACACTATAACCTGCTTAATTATATTTATTTTATTACCTACTTTTTGTTAAAAGAATATATGTGCATAATTTTGAAGATGGACGTTTATGTAATCGTATATCTTCAAAATTATGCGTTTTCAAGTAGTAAGAATAGAAGTGCATGTATGCGGAGTATCATGAATGTGGATGAAGCTAGAGTTGCTTGCCTGGATAGGAATATTTGGAGAAAACTAATTTCGGGATAGTGGAAAGAGTTTGTAGCACACCCCACGGGATACATGGCGTGATTGTGTATGTATTTATGTATCCTATTTTATTTTATTTCGATAATAAAATTTATTATTGTTATTTATGTTACATTATACCATATAACCATACTGTATTGTACTGTATTTGAATGTAAAACTGACACGAATAAATAAATAAATTACAAACATCAATATTACAAAAATACCAAAAAAAAAATTAAGTACCGTCCTTTTTGATAAATTTTGGAATTGTAAATAATATTGTTAATTTTATTTCAATAAAAAATATAAATAATAAATTATTATAGTATGTAAATGAATTTGCTAGCTCTACAATTTAATTTGTACATTAATAAAAAATTCATAGTCAAATATTAAGAAATTCAATAAAAACCGACTATGCGTCAAACTAACCGAACGGCCATTTTTAATTTCATTATTTCAAAATATTCTAACTTTGTATCTTACACATGGCACAAATCTCCATAATTCACAGCATTTTCATCAAAATTCTGTCCCCGAACAAACTAAAAAAAATATTAAAAGTATCCATCTTTCCATTTCTCAATATCTTTTCAAACTATCCTTGGGAAAAAAAATTCTTCTGTATTCAAGATCGATGACATGCCCGAGTAATAAATAGCAATAAGTTTCTCTCGTCACGTACGATGTAAAATATGAAATTACTTAATAAACACATTTCGCGAGTGTTTTTTTCGCATTTTGCTGCAGCAGACGCCTTTAGAAGAAGAGCGGGTTGTTAGTTCGTGGCGTTAGCGTTCGTGTCGCTGCTCTCTGCACAACGCGACGCTACTTGCTTACTTTTACCCCCTGGGAAGTATGTATGCATGCATGCGTGTGTATGAGTGTGTATGTTGAATTTAATATATTCAGAACGTGAAGTTAGCTAGGAGACGTCTTGTGTTTTCCTTATTCTTCGTTGTTATTCAGTGCAAAACAATAACGTTGAGCCTCTCTGTAGTGATATACCTACTATGATAAAGGCAGATAGGCAAATTTTTGTTGTTATTGCATTTAGGTTAGTTGTTATGAAGATTAATTACTTTTGCAAAAC
Source organism: Clivina fossor (assembly GCA_963966155.1). NCBI lineage: Eukaryota > Metazoa > Arthropoda > Insecta > Coleoptera > Carabidae > Clivina > Clivina fossor. The sequence goes on along the minus strand of OZ014551.1, from coordinate 24,953,947 downwards.
TACCAGATTGATATATATGGCATATTCGAAAATTACGGCATGGTTATTATTTCAGATAGAGTATTTTAATATGTACAACATAAGTAAAATATATAATAAATAATAAAACATACATACACACATATACAATACATACAAAAGGATGTGGCACAAACTCTTTTCACTATTTCAAAATTAGTTTCCGTCAAATATTCCAGACAAGCAACCTTTTCTATATTCTCATTCATGACACCTCTCATACAATCATACCCATTCAATCAATCATACCACTCCATCTACTCATCGGACATCTACGAAAAATCAATTTTTTTTTAATTACACCCTCATCATATACTAACCTATTTCATTCCCTATTCCTTCTAGTTACACCACATATATAAAAATCTTACTAGCACAACAGTCATTTTCCTTTTAAGTTTTTGCAGCCAAACTCAACATTCGCAACCATACATCAAAACAGCATTGTATATACTCAAACGGGCTTCTCTGAAAACATTTACATTTCTAGCAAAAGTACCCAAAGCACTCACAACCGTACAACCACCATTAACTCTCCTTTCAATCTCATGATTAAAGCGACCATCATTAGACAATAAACTGCCCATGAAGAGATACAGATAACAACCTTACAATAAGAATTACAATATTTTTAAATAGGGATTATCCTTCATTTTAACCATGACATATACAGGTATTAAGTTAGGTATTGTAATAATTTTGACTTTTCGAAATTTTTATAGATAAACACAAATTAACATAAATCAACTGTTTTTAGCATAATGTCGAACTGTCTGTCTGGTCACGTTAAAACAAATTTTAAAAAATTCTATTCAAGCATCGGACTTAAATATCTAAAGTTGATTAAAATAATAAAACTCTTTGGCTTAAAATTCTGTCTAATTTTATAATAAAATTTGGTATTTTAGTACAGATCGTTCTATCGGACGTGGTAGTTTACTGATGTTACTTTTATATGTTTCACAAATATTTAAAAGTATGTGAATTTATTATTTATATTATCAATAATAACATTTAATACACATTTTTAATTATTATTGGAAAATAACCAATTTTTTTAAAAAGATCAATTTATACATAAATATATATTATAATTTGCAAATTTGCATATTTATTTTATTCGCTGATCTGCAAAAAATGAGAATTTATGACAAAATATTTATTATATGATTAATTTGCATAATCAGTATTAATTATAAATTATAATAAATATACTCATACAAGTTTATAAAAAATATTAATAATAATTTAAAAATTTTTTGTAAAATATTTTAAATAACAGTAGAGTAACCAGATTTTTAAAAATATCAAATAAAAACAAAAAGAGTAAAAATTATTATACATAAATAAACCTTTAATTTTTAAAATACAAGAAATTAAATTGCTTATACTCTATACTCATATATTTTAAATATAGTAAAAAATCTTTCAGAACTCATTATATTAAAATAAAAAGGCTTTAGGTTTTAGTTCTGGATATATTTTATATAAATATCGACATTTCGATATTCTCTACGTATATCTTCATCAGGAAATAATAATAATAATTTTTTCCTGATGAAGATATACCTAAAGTATATTGAAACGTCGATATTTAAATAAAATATATACCAAACCTAATCCTAAAGCTTTTTTATTTTAATATATTTTATAATTCGAAATAAAATAAAATTGTAACAAAACAAAATCAAGTTTCCAAACAAAGAAATATATGATTCAAAACCGAAACTGTCTCTACTAAATTTGAACGTATTGTCGCCTCAATAAATACAAAAATTCAAAATTATGTTAGAAAAAAAAAAACAAATGATTTTTTCACCATCATTGTTATCTATGGTTAAGTTGATAGTTAATATTGCTTACTCTTTTTAATAATATGTATATCGAATAATTATTTGTAAGTTAACCACCACACATAACTACAATCATAAAAAATTAACTTAAAACTACATTCTATAACAGTAAAATTATTGGAAACAAAATAAATTCAACCTCACAAAACAATCAAAATCATATATATATATATATATATATATATATATATATATATATATACTGTTAATAAAAAAAAAAAACTGAACAACGCGTTGTGTGAGAGGGATGGCATAGTCTGAATTTGACAGTGTACAAGAGCGTGTAGTTAAAAACAAGTAGTGCGCATTTGTTGGTGGGTTATAAATTAAAACTAGAACCGTGGCATTGTAATTCCTATCTCTTTACCCCTTTTCCACACCGAAATCGTCCATATCTTTAACTACATCTGCCACCCCCGTCCCGTTCAAATACCGTACGCCACTGGTGACACAAAAAGCGCGTTTCGTTCGGTCATCTGGCGGAATGTGTGCTTGTTGGTGTGTGTGTGTGTGCGTGTTTGTGCATTTTAATTTTTACACTAGAAAAGATGCACAAGTAACAGTTGAATATCTGCGACCGTTTGCCAAATGTTTTCAGCTTCGTTTAACTGGCATTCATTTGTTTAGTTTTTAGTTTTTTCTGTCCTATTTTGTTATCGACTTTTTCAATTCTTTTGTTTAATTTAATAAAAAAGTCAAGTTGATTTTGGATAAACTTTAATAGTACGACTTTAATTAAAAATATTTTTACATATACTAGAGTGTATGCAGATTTACTCAGTTAATTAGCACAAATTTTAACTATAGGATAGGTAGTTATACAAAGTTGTACCACATGTTCATGCAATATATTTTTTTTATCAAAAACATTATTCTAAAATATAAAACATCATATAAAAATAATATTACAAAAAATCCCAAAACCACACTTAAATTAAAATAAAGCTAAAATACGTATTTCGGAAGCTAAGCTTCCATCTTCAGTAGCAAATAAATTTACAAAAATCTTACCTGTGATCCAAAGTACATGTCAAAGATCTTCTTGAGTGATCTTCGACAAGTGCTTAAGTGTTTATGTACTTTGGATCACAGGTAAGATTTTTGTAAATTTATTTGCTACTGAAGATGGAAGCTTTATTTTAATTTAAGTGTGGTTTTGGGATTTTTTATAATATTATTTTTATTTAAATTTCACCACAGTAGATCATTTTCTAATCTTTTATAAAACATCACGTTTATTTGTCTGTGCTTACGTTATAAACTTGAATACTGTTACATCAATTTAAACATAATTTTCACTGTGGTGTAAAGCAGAGGTTATTAACTAATGGTTGGCGAGTCAGTAGTAATAAACTGAATAGTTTGTCATTCTAGTACAGAACTACCCTAAGTTAAGTATTAAGGTTTTAAGTTTTAAGATAAAGTATCGTTTTCTGGCGTCAATAATGAAAATGCCATTAGAAGTTTGAAAAGTTGACAAAAAAATCGTTTTATTGATAGCAACAATAATTGAGGTAGTCGAATTTAAATTTAAAATGGGTTTTTTTTGCCGGCTTAAAGTCAAACCTTAGTCAAAGTGTTTATATCATACCAACTATTTATTAGTATAAATCCTTTCTTTTTGCTAATGTATATACGTGGGTAAGTCAATAAGTCTGTGACTTTTTGAATAAAAAGGTATTTTTTTCGGCAAAAACCGTTTTATTTTTCAACATAATCTCCTTTGACCTCTATACACTTCGTCCAATGTTTCTCCAATTTTTTTATACCTCCCAAATAATGTAAGATATTTTCACGTACAAAACATATAAGTTAGAATAATAATAAAATAATAAAAAATATTTGTCTTCATAGTACTGTTTTTTTTTTTTCATAAATAACGTACATACATATATAAATACATACAGAATCACGACATGTATCCAACAGGGTATGGCATAAACTCGTTTTCCAAACATTCCTATCCAAACAAGCAACTCTAGTTTCATCCACATTCATGATATCTCTCATACATGCTCTTATATTCCTGCTACTTGCAAACTTTCCTCATCGGACGTCCACGCAAACGTATACCTTTAAAATCATCCATATTTTTTTACTCAAACTTTCAGTAGACATTCTCTCAAGATGACCTAATATCAACTTTTGCAACAACATTTTTTTCAATTTCACACTTATCATTACAATTACAATTTTGTACCTGATTCCTTCTTGATATACCACATCTCATTCCACAGCAGTCATTTTCCTTTTATATTTTTGCAGCTTAACCCAACATTTACTACCATAAGTAGGCACCAAAACAGCATTGTACTCAAACGGGCTTCTTTGGAAAAAAAGAAAAACATAATATAATAAAACTTGTTTATATGATAGTTCTGAACTAAAACAACAATTTATTTCTATTATCATAATTGCATTTACATAAAAAAATCAAGTTAAAGTGTACATTAAAAATTATTTATCATAAAATAAATTTAAAAGAACAAATAATGTGTTATAATAAATGATTGAAAATAATTATAATTTTCAATTTGTTGCTGTATTTCCGAAACAAAAGAAAGATGGTTGATGTTTGTCTATGAATACAAAAAAAAATTAATCTCGCATGAAAGATTATTTAAAAAGCAAAGAGTACATAGGACACTATGTAGATAATTTATTCTAGTAGTTGTGGTCACACCTAGACAAACTATGGTATAATAAAACTATAATACAATTTAAATTTACAATTCACAAATAGGAAAAGCAGCAACAATAATATGCAATATAATAACAATTGCAAAACAATGAATTTATCATAGTAGGCAGTGGCAGCAACAGTGGTGCCGCCGCCGCCGTGCGATAAGAAAAACTAACTAACTTCTCGCGAGAGACAATAAATTGTTAGTAATTATTCAAGTGTTTCATTGTACCATGTAATTTGTTTCCTCATACTAATTTGAATTTCAAATAATGTAAACTATATTACTACTACATACTATAGTACAAGTTGAGGGCTACTGCACTATACATACACCATATAATATAAGCTGGGGACACCATTACATACAGCTTTTAACTTTCTGCATATGATATTGCTCTAAGGACAAAAACTTTGAAAAATATACCAAATTGTTTATTTACGATACGATAGTTTTAACAATTTAAAGAGAGAGACACCAATCTGACACTTTCAAAAAATCGAGTTTTTTTGCATTTTCGGATGATAATGTGTTAAAACTATTTTCCAAAATTCGAACTTTTGGCGGAGTTACAGCGACCAATACCAATACAGTGACTTCTTTTTTCACATAAAATTTCTTCGTAGCAAGCTAATGATTTTTTAAAATTCAGCACGTTATAGCTGTAAGTCGTCCTTCATCAGAGAATATATTCTCTAAAATCAACAAAAAACGCATAACTGCAAGTTCACGCAAGTCAAGATATTACTATTAAAATCATATTTTATTTAATAATTTCTGAAATGTTTTTAAAAGAGTATATTAACTTGAAAATGCTAAAACCTTAAATGGTTTTTGATACAATTTGGCCCAGTTGTACAAAACACTGTGAACTTAATCAATGACTTAACTAAATAACTAGATTGTCAACTTTCTTCGAAATGCTTCCTTGATTGGTCACTTGGCAGATTAACGAATTGGTTAACTTATGTATTCAATATTCCTAGATCTCTGTCTAAAAATTGTTAAAGTAAAAAACTTATCAGAACTCGTTATATTAAAAATAAAGTACTTTAGGTGAAATAACTATATGAATTTTATTAAAATTCGACGTTTTGGTTTACTATGTGTAAACATTCTTCAGGAAAATGAAATTCATAGAAAACATTAAAGCTAAAGTCGCCTAACTATAAAGATTGTTAAGTTTCGTTAAAAAGAAAAACTTTAACTGCACAAATATACAAGCTGTTTAAAATTGACACTGGAAATTATATGTCCAACTACATGTTATAATAAGTCTTGGGCTGCCTGTAACAATGTGAAACAAATTGTAATATAATTGAAAACAACTTCTAGAGAATGGTAAATGAGACAGAAGTTCGTGGTATGTCCTTGTAATAGGTTATACTAGCTCAGCAGGTTAGTAAATATTTAAAATCTAGTTGGAGAAGGCCAGTGATCAAGTGCCGGAAGGGCCAATCAGTGAATATGTACGTGTGTGTGCTAAAGGTCGAAATAGACCTAAACAAACATCGGATAATATGTATGAATTTGCTAAATGAAATTTTCAATATGGAAAAATCATTTCATAATGTTCAAATTAAAATTTATAATTGATAAATAAAATTTTTAAAGACGCGAAGATTGTGATAAGTAATATCAAACTAATTTGACATATATCATTTTAATAGATGTTTTAATTAATAAAATTCAATCAACTTTAGTTCATAATTTTTGTTTCCAAAGAAACATAAAGGTCCGTATTACAAGCTTTGTTTTAAAATTGGTTTTAAATAATACTGGTTTTAAGGCAAACTAAAACATTCAAAATTGTAGTAACATCCTAAGTGTTTTAAAGAAATTGCAGAATAAATTTTTTTTTTAAATATTTTTCTTTATAAATATCGTACTTTAAAAATCATTAAAACTTTGTAAATTTTTAAAAAACAAAGTGATAATTTCAAGTAAAATGAAAGTATCAACTAAATTTTAAACTTTGACAAAAGTTAAATTTTGAATTTGATTATCGCAAGTTTGGAATAAAAATGAAATTGTAATTACAATAATTAATTGTAATTTAAATCTACTATTGGCTCTAAATTTCCAAATACTGTCGATATTTAATTAAAATTTAATGCTAATACAATAAATAGTTCTCGAGATTAGCTGTTGCAAAAACTTTCATGCAAATTGTATATATGGTATATAATATTTTAACTACAAAAAAAAAATAAATTATGCAAAACTATTAACAGTATCATTACAAAAATAATTTTAAAATGCAAAAATACTCGGAAAAAACAAACAGAAACATTATAGCACATTTTTCTTGTCTTTAAATTAAAATTCTACTGATGCAGCCAACCACAAAAATCTATGAATAAATAATATTTACTTCTAATAATAACCCCAACAATTCTTCCCCTAATTATTCAAATTACATTTCTCCTTTTCTCTTCTCTCCAATTTCCCCACCAACCTACTTCTCCACTTCTCCTACTTCTCAAAACTAAAGCCCAAAATCCCGAATAACAGCGCCAACCCGTACATGCAACTCAGAGCAAAGCGCGTCTCGACGAACTTTCTTAATTAAAAGCAGTCATTTCGTCCTTTTCGCAATGTTTGTGTACATCGCGTTTGCGTTTGTTTCGTTCGTTTTTTTTTCTTTCTTTCTTTCTTCTTCTTCATCTTCTCGTATACTTTTCTTAGTTCACGCTCGCTGCCGTAGTAGCATAGCGCAACCCGGTTATTCCTCGAATACTGCTGCGCCTTTAATGGCCTTAATATTCGTTATTATAGCCTCGAGAAAAATAATGTATGCTAATGACCGATTTTAATCCGTATCTATTGACGTAATTACGGCCATCTTGGTTTCGGGCGAATTTATTTACGGTCGGTTTATCGTTCAAATAAAGACAAGTCGTTATGGAGTCGTTGAGTTTATTAAAGTTTATATGCAATTTTTAAGTTTAATAGTTTTTAAGAACATCCAATGATTATTCTAAATAAAAAAATTTCTTTAATATATAGGTACTTGCAAAATATGAATATCTCAGTGAAAATAGTGACCAATACGTCATTTTTAGAATTTTGAAATAATATCGTTTACAGATTAGATATAATTAATGATTTTAATTTAACACATTCATCTAGAAGGTATATGAACATGCCATTAAATGTGTAAATTTAAAAGAAGATACGTTGAAAGATTAAAGTCAAGAAGAAATAAAGTTGTTTTTTTCTAAGTTTAATTTTTTATTTCTAGGCACACTTTGTATATCCAATTTATACAGTATACATTAACAACAGATACATTAAAAACACAGTCATAAATAACACTGGATAACAAATGTTGATATCAAAATGGTATTTAAAGTAATTTTTCTTATAAATGCTGAACACCGAAATAGTTATCAAATTCCAAAATTGCTTCCAGTTTTTAAGGAAAAAAAAAATATAATGATGGTTGTCTAGATTATTCACACATTGTAGCTACATTTTATCTAAAAAGATAGCTTAGCTAATAACTTTAAATATCTTATTAGTTTATAAGAAATACTGCTTAATAACTAAATATCTGTTGTGTACACATTAACGTCAATAGCATCATTATAGTATCATTATAGCATCATTATATTATAAACATGTCACAACTTGCATAAACTTGACTAAGATATGACTTTTTGATTTGTATTCACCATATAAAGACAAATTAAAATTATTTCGAATTGTCCAGTGCAATTTGTAATTTATTCCTTCAACTATTTTTTATTATTTGTAAAATCCTATAAAAAATATATGCAAACAAGTAATAAATAAAAACAACTGAAAAATAAATAACACCCAACAAACTATGAGAAAACAAACATAAAAATACTAGATTTATTGTGTGTGTCCAAATACAAAAATCTTAACTTTTAGCCGTGCTTCTGCTTTCGCTTATAACTTTCAAACAGATCGACCAAATGCACACACCGCTGACATGTCACGTGTCAGAAACTCGCTAACCAGATTCGACAGACTTTCGCACCACCATCGTAAAACTTTTCCCCCGGAAAACGGGAAACGAACAGACACGTAATTGGAAGACGTCGAAATTCACCGCAACACAACACTTGGACAGATACTAAGCTGAGACTACTATTCGGCAAAAGTAGTATATGTTGCGGTAATTCGTATTTGTGACACAGCAAGCAATCTGTAGCGTTCAGGTATCAATTAGTGATTTTGTTACCAACCCATTGGACTCTGTTTTGCGGTTTGGTTTCGCTTTTTCCGGGTAAAGATAATGAACGGAAAAATTTAGATGGATATATACGAGTTATGTGGAAGTTTTAGAAGAAAATTATATGGTAGTAAAATTGAAGATGAGCGGAAATAAATTATATTTACAAAAAAATTAACAAAATTATAAAATAAATTAGTCTTATGTTTCTATAGATTATTAGAAATATATATATATATATATATATATATATATATATATATATATATATATATATACATATATAGTAGGTGTCCCATTTAAGCTGCCATGCAAGGATATATAGAGAATTGTAAGAGATACGAGAAACCGTAGGTTCTGGACAGAAAACACCGCAACGTGGCGGAGGAAAAAGGAATTAATTTACAGTACACTGTAAAAAATTATTGTAAGTTTTCCATTGATAATCATAGTAATTTTACTGTAATTTTTATAAATTATTGTAAATTTAGCAAAAAATTCTAAAATTACAATAAAAACGTAGTAAAATTGCTATGATTATCAATGTAATATTACACTGATTCTTTAACAGTGTACATTATATTACTCTCATTACCATTCCAATACATAACCCCCCACTCAATTCTAACCCAAGTGAAAGGATGTAAAAACCAAACCGGGTTAGTTTGGAGAATCAATTCTTTCGGAGCGGGTCTAGTTCGCCTAGTAGAGAAAACGAAACGGAACCGAAACACAACGGGCCAAGGCAAGGCAAGGCAATGGCAGTCACGTTTCGCACACGTGTTCCGCGTTGGTGAGTTATCGCCGGGCGCTCTCCGGAGCCCGGGCAAAGAACAAACCTCTGGCTGTCCGCCACACCCTCGCCAGCACAGCGCAAAATTAATAAAGGACAGCAGTCGGGCCGACCGGCCAGCTAGCCAGCCACCTACGGGTTATGTTCCTCTCTCTATATGAGAAAGGCAGCGCAGCCAAAAAAATAAAATAATATTGATGCGAGCAAGCTAGGTTATGAGATGTGACGATATGGTGGGTAAAGTGTTTGAGTGGCGAAATGACCGTGTCGATATTACTTGATGGCTTGATGGACGATGTCTTGTTAAGATTAGGACCCAGTTGGTTTCTCTCTCTCTCTCTCTTTTCCATTGCCGGCTAAATCGACAAATATTTTATGATGTTGGATTTTGTTTTTAACGCGATTTTAGTTTTTTCTAACTAAAAATTTTAGCGAAATAAGACAATTTTTAGCATATTTTACATATATATTTTAATTAATATTTATTAATATTTAAATAGAGTTGCCTAATGAAAATTTTATATAAAATAATCTGAAAATTAAAAATCAAATAGTCATAAAAATATTAAGTTACATAAGAAATCGTGTTTTTGAGTAAAGAAGAAAATTTTGTCTAATTTACATAAAGTTATATCTCTTAGAGGCCCTACAGAATAGCGTAGATGTAATTCGGTTTGACTTTTAGTGTGTCGAAGCGAATTTAATAAAAACAAGTGTGTAAACTGTATAACCATGGTATAAGAACTATACAATTGAAAGCGTGTCGGTTTTCCAGTTTTCTTATGGTTTACGAGATCTACATGCATACCAACTTAAATGGGATCAGGTATATAATAAAGTATTCTGTTCTTTGTTTTATATATCTATATAATTTATATTGATTTCCAAACCACTCAGACGCATTCAATATCAATATATACTAATATTTAAATTATGGTGTAAGCGCGACGCGAACCAGAAACCTTTGAAGTTCAAAACCGACACGATATCACTGGTCTAACACAAAGTTTACGGCAAAGTTTATGTTAATATCCAATTTTAAAAAAGGAATTTACTTTACTAAATTTTATTAATTTATTTTAATTCATTAAAATTGACAATTTTTAATGTGTTTTTATATAGAAATCATAAGAGATTTTAATTATTTTTTTGTACATACATTCTAACAAATACAAAATAGTAAAATAAAAGAACACATTTTCTATGTAATATAAAAACATAAATATATAAATAGATATATATGACAAATAAGAAAAAGCAGCAGTGCTTTTACCACTATACTTTCTATATCGGATATTTTCATCGAGATTTCATTTTTGAAACAACATTATCTTCATAGATCTGTCGTGGCCAATCCGATACAATCATACAACATTCATACACACTTAGACACAGCCAGACATGTTTTAGCAAGCCAGCCCTGCCACCGATCTACGGAATCATGTAACGTCAATAAACGCAAACAGCAAACTTTCAAAAACTATCTCGTCGACTGGAATATGAGGAAAAACAAAAAACGCGAGCTCCATATCCGCTTCAAATAAATGGATAGATATATATATTTGTTCGTCTTTTAGTTTTTATTATAATCGGGCCATCGTTGTACTTACTCTTCTCTCGTCTTCGTCTACTTCCCGAACTTTAAAACTGTTTGCTGTTTATTGTCGTCGTCGTAGTTGGCTACGGATGGTCGGCGCTGCTGTTTTATAGAAAATTTTCAAGAAATATTGTATGTTGGACGAGTGAGTGTCGTATTATGGTAGGGAGACAACGAATGTTTTATATAAATGTTGGGATGTGTGTTTCGTTTTTCCTAGAAGTTTTTTTTTCTTAAAGATATTTTTGACAGACATCTATTGGTGGATATATCGTTTGCCATCTTATAAAAATGTTTTTACGTCTTAAAGGAACAGTGTTTTATGTTTGGCTTGTCATATCTTTCGATGGTTTAAAATTTGTACGATAGAAAATTGATTATTCAAATGAAAAGCTTGAAACAATTTTATTGTCGAGTTTGATTTCTTTTCGGAGTTTTTATTTTTATGAATTACATGTATTAAAAACTGCATTTTGTAACCTTATTCATTCGATTTCTATAGTTGCAACTTGAAATTATAATTATTTTATTCGAATATTTTATAAAAATAATGTAGAAATTTTTATGTATAACAATGTAAATTTTATTTATTTTATCATACATTCACCCAAATTCTGTAACGAAGTTATTAGTTCTAGTAATATTGCTAATAAAGATTAACTAATAATATTAGTAATCACTAAATAAAAAATAAAACTGATAACTGTTACGTTTGTTTCTATTGATAATAGTTATTAGCACCGTTACTACGACTTATTAATTTCGTCACAGAGTTGGGGTGATTATATGCGTCTGTAGAACTTTAAAAAATGTATAAATTGTAATATTTTATTTCCATCTAACATAAGAGTAAAAATTTAAATATATTTAATAACATATGGTAGAATTCTGAACAGAGTTGTAGCATTACAGAATATTTAATGAAAATATCTATTTACTGGAAAAGACAACATTGTGCAGCGTTACAGTCGTGTTCAGAATTCCACTATTAACACTTTGATCACAATGACAAACCTGCGTTTGCTTCTCAATTGAAACTAACATAAAGGTACTGAGACGCAACTTTTTAAAATTGTATTTTTTTAAAAAAATTAAGAATGTTTGTAGAAAACAGTATAAGTGTCAAAAAAAATTTGTTTTTGTAAACTTTTTCAATGAAGATGTTCTACGTAGAAACGCCAGTAAAACAAATGGTATATGTACCATGGCACTATTTTGTACAAACACTCCTCTATTATCTTTATACATTACTCAACACGATCCTGCTACATGTTTATAACTGTATAATGGACAAAAAAAATTGGGTTCTATTTGGGCGGCCAAAGTGTTAATTATATCAAAAAGAATTCAAAAAAATTAAGTAATTTATATTTAAAGAAATTTTAAATTGCCAAATAATAAAAATACACTGGTTTATTTTAAAATTAATTTAAAATAAATTTAAAAAAATACTACGGTGATCGATTTTCTCCAAACATTCTGTATATAAGAAAGAGAAAAGAAAAACAATAATCCGAAACGGGTTTTATTGTTGAAAATCAATAAGAAACACACAGTTTATCATCTCTATAAAGTCAGCTAATAAACGTTCCTCATATACACTTCTGTCAGATTGTGACCATATTGGCGGAATAGTGAGTTCGGGTAGCGTAAATGTGCCCCGAGCACTGTTTGTTTGTTTTCCTTCCTCGTTTTTTTTCTTTGCCTCCGGACGAGCGAGAGAGAAAAAAATCATCCACATCGAAAAACTTATTGTGCTGTGGTTCATTGCACCGCACCGCGTGAAAAACTACATTTTCACAATGTTTTTCCGGGAGAAATTGTTGCCGGAAAATTTCATATTACTAATAAAGATTTGCTCCGGATATATATAGAAAAAAAAATCCCTAGATTCGTGCGCATACTGGATGTTATACTAAAAATAAAACAGTTACATTTTTCCCTATTATTAAAATTTATTACCCGATAGTCTTATTATTTTATTTCATTTATTCACTTAAAATGTATCATTATTTATCTTGGTTTTTTTTTCACTCAGAGCAATAACATTTTTTTTATACTAATAATAATGTAAAAAGTTTAATATAAATATTACTGATAAACTTTTATTCTCAGGGCAACTGCAGATTAGCGTAGAAATACGCTAGTCTATAGCCGCCCTTAGATGTCAAATCTGCGTTATGACTAATTTTAAATTTATTATTAGTAAATAACCTGATAAAAATTACTAATAATAAATTTAAAATTAATATAAACGCTTGAATTTTTGAAATATTAAACTGGAAATGGAATCGAATTTTTACTTTAATTATATATGATATTAAAATAAAAAAATCCTTAGAATTAAGTTCTGTATCTATTTTTTACTTTGTCACCTAATTAATTATTTATGTCATTTGTATTATTTTTTCCTGATGAAGATATACATTGAATTTATCGAAACGTCGATTATTAAATACAATATATACAAAACGTAATCTTAAAGCTTTCTTCATTTTAATATAATAAATTCTGAAAGATTTTCTATTACAAATAATTTTAGCTAGATTGTTAGGTTTAGTTACTTATAATTTTAATAACTCTTAACGCATTTTTTATGTAAAATATAATATTTAAAACATGTTGGCTGATATTATAAGCTCGTTTTCGAGTGTTTTAGTTCATTTGTTCGGTCCAGCTCTTATGACAAATTTTAAAACCGGCCCTCGAAAATAGGCCAACATTTTTTTGTAAAACTAGCTTATTGTACTTCAACAGTTGCATAAATATAAAGATTTTAATGCACAAACACAACAATTTCAAAGCTCACTTTTCTTCTAAATAAAACTGATGCAGAACAAAAACACAGAATCTCTTTTCTTCATCAAAAAAACGAGCCCATTTCTCTGTATATTACCTATAATTTATCCTCAAAGAAAACTCTTTATCCTTTTGCACAGAAAGAAGCGGCTGTCGACAAACTCAGAAATCGCTTCTGTCCGGATAGATCACATAGTCGCGTACGTTGATTAAAACTGGGAGCGTAATACAAGCCTAGCACTCTATCGTACACTTCACTCGTATAAATTAACATTTCGCGAATAAACCAAAAGATGGAGACACAGAAATACGACATAGACAACATTATTCGAATTTAAAAGCTAGAGAGTTAAAGAAGGATAGAAAACAAGGTTCTTAGTTAGAAAGCTACCGTTTCATTTAAGTCGATTTTTAAGCTTTATTCGCGGAGATGTACTTATACATATACGTACTTATATTTGTATGTATTTATAAAGACATGACATCTGAAATATATCCTTGAAGAAATCTTACAACTACTTACTTTGCTAATACGTTTCATTATATTTGACTCTTATAATTATTAATTTAAAAACGATGTCGTTAAGCTTTCCTAATGAGTCGCACTTATTTTAAAACCATTTTTTATTAGAATCATTTAAAAAAATATTATAGTTTATTGTAATATTTTTATAAATAAATTTTTGTTTTAATTCAAGTACTGAGGAGAACCACAACCAATTGGTCGAAAAAAAAATATTCCGCTTCGTGTCTGAAATGTAGATTGGCAGTAAGTAGATATTATTAGTATTATATAAGACTTGTTATTTTACCTCTTGTACCTTATTTTACTATATTTTTTATAATTTGAACAGACATAAATGTGATTCAAACAAAAATATATTTTTTTTTAACATATTACACGTTTTTTACGTAAAAAGGTTGTAAATTTGTATAGGATAAAAAAATTGTTCTTTACCGGTAAAAAATGATGTATAATACATGGCATATTATACGTGCCCATCTCTGTCCCATCTTCACTGTTAAGAAAAAATGGTACTGTATTAAAAGCTTCTTCAACTGAATGAGAGCCCCCCCCCCCGTGTATACGTTATTATAAGTTCTAATAAAATAATTTATTAGTAATTAAACTTTTCTATTCGATTATCACCCGCCACAAGTATAACTTTAGTGTTAAGAAGTTGTAATTTTGACTTAATTTAGACGTAATTAAAATAATTATAATCTATTTTCCTGTCAAGGATAATTGTGTTAAAAGTTTTCAATTAAAATGGTTTTATTGTAATGAGCAGTTTTAACGTATTAATTAATATTGTTATATTTTGCAATGGCTATAAGAAAAGTTCTTTTTAATAATTTTCATTCTTAATTTAAACAATAAAGATTATTGTTATTTTAATTTCACATACAAAGAAATATTTTATTGACGAACAGTTTAGAGTTTGAAATAATGGTAATAAAATATTCAAAGGTACTAATTTCAATATATGTAGATCGGATTATTGTTTTTTTTTTGTTTATACTCATTATTAACCAATAATAAAATTAAATTACATTACAAATATTACATAAATGTATGTAGAGTGTTTTTGGGAAGGTGCTCCATTTCAATTTTTTATTAAAGAAAACAGAAAATTTGGTTTTATTTATTATAAATATACTATTTGGTGATGAGAATAAATAATTTTTATAAAACCCGGTTTACAAGATGCGACTATCAACTTTAATTTATTTTTTATTGAGAACCTATAATTATTTTCATAAAAAATAAACCGTAAAATCTCTTCTCTCATTACCTTTACTACCAAAAAAAATATATAAAAATATATTTTTGTGTCCTTTATACACAAACGCTAATGACAAAATACATGAGTATCAACTATGCTGTAGTATTAGAGCAAGTAAGCTTGAGTATAAGTAGATGCGTTAATTCTTGTAGAAACTTAATTTCTGCTCGAGTTGAAAGTCATTTGTAAAACTGTCTATCGTAAACAAAAAACTACCGGGATTCCGACGCCTGCTAGACCGGCAACTCGGTATAGATCTCATCGTTCCACCGAATGGAGAACGAAACGAAACTTTGCAAACACACACACACACACACACACACATACATATAGAAGAAAATACTTAAAGAAAACGCCAACGTTATATTTATGCCTTCTCTAGTTTTAGCTTCACTAAAGATTCATTTACAATGGAAATGCGCTACAAATGCAATACGGATAGCAATTGCCAATACACAAAAAAGGTAATTTTCCGTTTAGTTGTTTTATTAAAAAAAGAAGATTTTCAGCCTTTCAATCATATTCAGTAAAACATCTAATTCAAGAGTAGAAAATTATATTTCGTGATTGGTGTATCTCTCGCCGGTAAAGCGTGAAATGCGATATTCCATGAAATAGGCAGTTTTATCATAAAATATCAATCTACGGTAGTTAAATTATAAAATAGTTTTGTTAACATAGTAAAAAATCTTTCAGATCTCATTATATTAAATAAAATTGCTCTAGGTTAAAGTTCTGTATTAATATTTATTTATAATCAACTTTTCGAAGAATTCAACATCCGTTTTCATCAGGAAAACCGATACAAATGACATTTACAGTAAATAAAAGAACATAGAAACAAGTTACTAGGTTATTTATTTGTTACCTAGTAACTTGATTCTATGTTCTATTTTTTAATTTAAATGTTATTTATATCAATTTTCCTAATGAAAACGTACGTTCAGTTCGTTGAAACATCGATTATAAATAAATATTAATACAGAACTTTAATCTAAATCAGTTTTATTTCATAGTTTTGTTATTTGATACTTTATCTAGTTATTATATAGAATTTCGGCTGTGTTCTATTTCAAATGTGTAATGAACTCTCATACCACATTTATAACCTCAAAAATTACGCTTATATTTTAACTAGCGCTGAGTAAATAAATTATTACAATAATAGTTACTCTGTCTTGTGATAGTACCATGAAAAGAAGTGAAATATGGGGAAAGAAAAAAAATAAAAACGAATAAGTTATTAAAAAATGATGAATAATATGAGATTGGGTTAAGATATTTTATATTTTATTTTGTGCAACTACGTTATTTTACAGAATAACTAGGCAATATATAAAATAACTAATTAAAATGTCGAATAACGAAATATAGCATATCCACCTAATATTAAAGTAATTAAATATTTTTTCTAGTTTGTCACATATTTATCTATTTTGTTCGTTAATCTATCTAAAATTTTCAAATAAAATGAAATTTTCTGTAAACTAATATAAATAAAATAACTAATGCTATTGAAAATACCATAATTATAATAAACAAATATGTTAAACAAATATTCATAAGACAAAAAATGGTATCTGTCTCTCTCGCAATTACAATAATATTTTACAGAACTAGAACCTAAAGCTCTTTTATTTTTATATAGTAAGTTCTGAAAGATCTTTTACGAGTACTATGTCATTATAATATTCTCGTAATTGATAAAATAAAATATGAATTTGATTTCTGATTTATAATTTTAAATGTTTCCTTCAAAATTTTTATTTGTTTCTTCTTCACTTATAGCGTAAATTATTTACTTTAATAACATATAATTTACGTTCTGGTTTACATCAAAGTAACCATTTAGCTCCTAATATTAAAAAAAAAAAAAGAAAATTAAGTATGGTAATGAAACTTAAATTGTAATAATTATATATTTATTAATTTAGTCCATTACGTTATTATGTCATTAAAATGCCTCTCTCGGTGCTCAAAGACACATACTCCCCCCTGCATTTGTACGCTACTGATTAATACTTGCCATGTTCTTCCATATAACCTCAATGTGAATGCAGCATTAGGAAAAAGTCGCATCGTGATATTTATGCCTTTCGCAGCTATAGCACGACGAACTTAAGAATTATCCCGATGAATCGCTTTGTCGTTTGGCTAGTGAGCTGGGGACTGGGGGTAATTCTAAGCTATGAGTCGCTGGCACCGTTCGTCGCCTAATGCACCATTCTGTGATAGCTTTAAAAGACTATTCGCACTTAATTCTAAATGGCTTTACACGGAGATAATCATCGCTAGTGCTCAACTATTTGCTACGGATGCGATGCGAAAGTTGAATCGTTACATAGAGATATGCGCGCATACTTTTACACTAGAAATTTTGCAAGTTTTTTTATTTTTTTTGTCACAGATAGATTTTTATTTCTTTATTTATTTATTTATTTAGAAAATAAGCAAACATAAATATAATAATAAATATAATACAAACTAGGAAACCCGTGACCCTTGAAGGGTCACGTTTGAAAACGAAAATAGTAATTAAACATATAAACATAATAAAAATAAATAAATAAACAAATAAACAAATAATAATAATAATAATATAATAATAATAACATATCAATTGCACTATTATATATTACTCAAAAGCAACACTTCTATCAGTAGTGTACATAACTTCACACAGCTGTCATTTGACATTTACATTATAAACATAATTTTTAAAATTTTAGAGAACCAAAATAAAATCGTAGAAAGATGAAACTTGCCTATTCTCAAATAGGGAATGAACCAATTAAAATGACACCACTGCCATCAAAATCGATTCAGGGGTTTAGGAGGAGATGCTGGAGAAACATATATACATACATACAAACATTTGACAATTAGAGAGATTAAATAAAATCTCAAATACAAAAACGTTGTGCAGGGAAACAAATTATCCGTGATTAACATAATTTTCACCAAAGTTTCTCCCACAAAAATTATATAATTTTACTACTGGACAGGATTGCCAACTTTTCGAGAAAAAAATTAATAAATTTTCTAAAAATTAATTATAGATATATTGTTTAATTATTAAATCTATACATTATTTATACGTAGTGCATTTTTAGTTTTTAGATAAGCACCCGATAGTCTTGTAATAATAATATTCAAAAAATAAATAATAAAAATAATATACAACAATCAAATACTTTTTTGTTCAGTAAAAATAAATAAATACGTTTTTTTCTATTATTACTCATAAAATATAAATTATTGTTCATAAAGTTAATGCAAAACCATTACTTATAAATGTACATTATCGTAAAAATTTAAATAATTTCAATTTAATATATTTCTCTAAGAATCAAACGCAAGCATGCAATATAAAGATCAAACACGAAGAACAAAAAAAAAATATAAAATTTATTTCACATAGTGGTGTAAGCAAAATTTCTTTTTCTGGCCGATATTCGAAGCACGTAACAATTTTTTTTTCCCCGTTGTACGTTGTCGAAAAGAAAACTTGCCTTGCCCTGTATTCCATAATCTATCAGAGCTTTTAGATCAAAACTTCTCCATCCCAAACTGATCACGTTGAGATCTAAAAGAACTATTGTTACTCAAGGACTTATTGGAAAACAAAAAGATGTCTTCAAGCAGCGCACCCGCCTTCCAAAGAAGAAGGTATCACATACACTCTACGTCAAAGAGTAGATATCTCCTTCCCTCACCTTGAAGAAAGAGAAAACTAAGAGAAAGAGAGAAGAATAAAAAACTGCACACTTTCAAGTACGACGGGGCAATCAACGAGTAACCCTTTTGGCCTCGTTTTATTCTTTGTGAGCAGGAGGTGAAAGTTTGTTCCGACCCGCACATAGTCAGTCCTATGTTCTATATAATTTCTTCGCCTTGTGCCAGAGTTTTACAAGCGCCATGAAGTTTTTCCTCTGGACATAATAGACAAACAGAAAAATTGACGAAAAGTTTAAGAAAATGCCTCGGCCCCAAGTTCCACTTTATTATCGTTTGATTCAATCTTCCACTCTCTCTGTCCGTTTAGTCTTGTTTCGTTTCGCCTGTTGTTATATGCGGATATCGTTTTTATCTTGTTTGTGATACAGTCTGTCATAACCTAACGGATTTATTTTTCAAGTGTTCGATAATATTGTGAATTTAGTTGGTTTGTTTGTACCTTATTTATTGTTTTATTGGACGGTTTTATAATAAATACTTCAACAAAAAAAACATCGATTTCAAATTCTAGTGGCATATTTACTATTGCTGCCCATAAAACAATGTTTTTTTGTCAATTTTTCAAACTTCCAATGGCAAAAATATTTGCTATCAATAAAACAATGTTATTTTGTATAAATTTCAATTTACTAGAAAAAGATAGAATATTTTATAGTGCTATGGTTTTTTTCAAAAATACCACCATTGATTAAATTAAATTAAATGAAACAAAAAAATTTAAAATTGCAATTTTTCCACTTTTTTGTTTTATAATTTCAAAAAATATTGGTAAAATTGCCATATAATGTTTAATATTATAATTAGTTAAGTATAATTGTTTATATGTGTATGATTGAATGACTTAAGTTAATGTACTTTTTGTATTTATCTGGCTTTTAATAAATTATTATTATTATTAAATTGCTCTAATTCAATATAATACATTTGAAACCTAACAATCACGTTCATTGAAACAATGAATCTCGTCCAGCAATCAACTGTAACAATTATCCTAGGCCAGGCTAAATACAACAACCATTACAATGAAAACAAATGAAATTGAATTTTCACATTTGCAAAACCACAATTAATAGTTTTGGCGAACCAATTAGTTTAGGGAAACGGGCATACGTAGCGGAAACGATACCTTAATACCTTCAACCACATCGCATAAACTAAATCCTCGATTTAACCTCCCCCCAGCCCCAATCCTTCCTTTGCAAAACCGGCCATGCCTCTTCGAAACCACCCTTAACACACATATACGACTAATTTGGTGTGCCGCATCGTTGCAATAATTTCTCTGCTTTAAAACGAATGCATGAGAAATGTTGCTAAAAGTTTTGGAATTTGAGATGTAATTCGAAAATATATATTCAGTTACATGTTTATAATCAATTCTTAAAAAGAATGTAAATGAATAGAAATACTTTTGAGATAAGTAAATATTAAAATTAGCAAAAATATTGAAATAGTTGTACGACCAGCGATTTAAAAAATAAACAAATTACGAGATCATAATTATTTCATAAACCTAGTGACGATAATATTCCTATTTTGTTTAAACTATAAAATTATGTTTCTGAACAGAACAGAAAAACAGTATATTTTCAACGATAATATTATAATGATAACTCATAAAACAAATTTTACAACATGAGCCGTAGGCCAATACTGTTGATCATCTAAGTGACTTATAGTAATAAAATTCAAGTAGAACACTATTCTTTATCTATAACTATACAATAGAAAAGATATCTGTTCGGTATAAAGTAAATAATATTTAAAAAATAATAATTTACAAATAAAAGGTTTACTGTCATTAACACGTTAACACGGTGTCTTAGCAACGGTAACTGTAAAGTTCAAGTTTTAAAAGTGGGTTATGAAATCATAACATAACGGTAGTGTAGACTTTGTCAATTTCAATATATTTTACAAAATTCATAAAATAAATAAATAAATGACAGTATTTTATAAAGTTAAGATATCTCTTAGTCAAAATAAATTTAGTATGATGTCATATTTATAGTGTTCTGTTTGGCAATACAAAAAAAATTAATGTATTTAGTAGTATTCCAATATGATTATTACAAAATAGTGAATTCCAGTAAATGCAACAATTCTATTCCTAGAACTTTGGATATATTCCTGGTAGTTTAGAACCAAGTGGTCTTAGCTAAGCTGATAATTTATAATAATAATATTAAGAATCTACACACCTTTGGGTGTTGGGTGTGGTTAGAGTAAGAACGAGCGAACGTAGAAGAGGTATATTCTTCAAAGTTGAAATTAAGCTGCGCAATGTGGTAGTGAAAGATAAGACGTGTTAGTCGTCTTCCAAGAGACGAGAGAACGAGAGAGATTAAAAACGAACGATGTGATTTTTCCGGAATGAACGTGAGAATTTTTTAATATTTCGGCTTTTGCCAAACGACGACATCATGGTTTTTACTGAGTACGTGACGAATTTACTGTATTAGGAATGCAAATGACATACACTTGTCACAACGACGACGATATTCGACACATTTCTCTTTTCTCTTATTTTTTCTTTCATAATTCTCTCTTTTATATTTGCAGCCAATAGATTGATACTTCATTAACAAAGAATTTATATATATTACTAAATATTCAAAGTCAATATTTCAAAAGATATTAAAAAAAACTAGTGGAAAGTAAACATTTATTTTTCAAATTAATAAAAAATATATAAAGTAAAATAATAAAAGAAGCAACTCTAATTTTGTTGATGTGGACGATTTGCTACAGAAAATAAATAATAAAAATAACTGAAATAAATGCTTGATAAAGTTTAACTTTAAATTTATTATTTCTTAATAGGGAATATATGATATAATGGCACGACAAATAGTGAATACATCTGAAAATTTTAATACGATATAATGGCACGACAAATAGTAAATACATCTGAAAATTTTAATACAATTCATTGCAAGTAGGTTAATTTCTAATTTGTGTCAAGTAGTAGAAATAGAAGAGCATGTATGAGACATATCATGAATGTGAATAAAGTTACAATTGCTTGTTTGGATAGAAATGTTCCAACAAAACTTATTTCGGGATAGTGGAAAAAGTTTGTGCCACACCCTTTTGGATACATGGCGTGACCGTGTACTTATGTGTGTATGTGTCAAGAAGGTCATAATATATCTAAAGGTTTTGATACAACTTTACTTTTAAAAGTGATTTTTGTCAAAATTAGCTTTGACGTTTGCTTAAAATAACTTATTAAACATTTTTAATTAATTTATTTGAATTTTATAATATCGGATACGCTAAAATATATCAAAAATAGAAATACTCTTCATATTTGATAAGAGGTATATGCAAATATTTATTTCATAAAAGCACTTTTTCATAAACAAAAGAGGTGGGAATACGAGCCTATATTTCTGATTTGATTGGAGAGAGTCAATTCACCAAGAAAACTGAAACTGTTCAGTTATTTTGATGATAGCATAATGTAGATACAAGATTACATTTTCTTCTATACACGTGATTTAATATGACTACTTTTTAAAGACTAGGGTAGCACGTTACTACTTCCTGAATTAAATTAACAAATTAAAATCAATTTCAACATCATATACAAACCTACAAACTTAAGCAATAATTCTAAAACACACTTTAATAATAATTTTATTTTTGACAATTTTAATACAGCACGTTTCGCCAGGCAGGCAAAAACTACAAGTAACAAACAAAACTGAGTAACAACAATAAGGGAAAAAAGCAAAAAGATTACAGGAAAAAAAGTAGGAAACAGTGAGCGAAGAAGTTAGAAAAATCCTTGTGCAGTGTCAGCAGTGTGGCTGTGTGTGTCTCTTTTCGCTCAATACGATGGGCGAAAGAACAAACGTGGCAGCCGAACTTTTGCCAGCACTGATTATGAGGAAAAGCGCGCGGAAAAAGCGAAAAAAAACTATATATACACATTGCATTGAAAAGCAGGTTTGGCCCCTAGCCCCGATTCGCTAGGACGTGAGATGAGTTGGTTAGGTTAGGGAAAAACTTCTATTTCTTCCGTCTTTCTTCTGATGTTTTCTTGTTTTTTTGGTAGCTGCAGTGTGAGTGTGTGTAGAATGTGCCAACTGAATTACGAGTGTTACATGACAACGTGTACGTATAGTAGTGTAACAAGACCAAATGAAGTATAAACATTTTTTACTAACCGTCACATATAGAGAGGGAGATATTGTAATCAAGTCAATTTGGACTTCCAAATTTTTGCAGATAAGCATGAATTAGTCTCTTTATAATAGAAATAGACTATTTTAAGCGTAATGTTCAACCAGCTATCTATGAACACATGTAAACATGTAAGGCAAATACAGCTAAAAAGATTTTTTTTAAATTTCATATTTAAGCTTCAAACGTGTATATCTCAATTTGATTAATTTTCAGTATAAATCGATTCAGCGAAAGTGGTACATCATAAAAAAAATAGCCATTTCACATATTATATAATTGTATAAATACCTATTATTTCAGCAAAACGATGATTTATTTTTATTTACAGTATAGTTTACTAATGCCATTTGTTGTGTTTTACAAATATTTCGTAGGAGAAATAAAATTCGAAAAAATTATTTAACAAAAGTTCTTATACAAGTTATAGCAAACAAGTTTTACCTGAAATATATTTCGATACGATACATTTTTATTAATTTTTCATATCTTTGTGACATAAGTTTCTATTTTGACATAAGGTATGTAGATACATTTACATTATTACGCTTAATTATAAATACGTAAGGTATCATAAAATTTTCAATGTAATGTTATACAATATTAGTATTTTCCATAATAATTTTTCTGCTAGAGTGTTTTGTTTAAGAACATTTTTCTGACGGTCGGTTCTGTGGTCACAACAGAATTTTCATTAAATAATCTCATATTTGAAAATAAAACCATATTTATTACTCCTATTTATTATTATTTTTTTTTATATTTTTGTAAACAATAGAATTAAACCAATAAATAAAAATCGACCAATATTCAATTCTTGGAATTCAATCAAAAACAATTTAAACAATTGAAACTTTATTTGAATCATTCATTCCGTCTTAAAATTTTAACATAATCTTGCATCATTAAAAGTATAAAATAAATAAAAATTCTAAATTAATCACATGTACTATATTAATGATATTATATATCAAAGAATACCTACTTCGAAAATTTATACATGAATAAAACAATTGTGTACATTAGCGGAAAAAAAATATACCTACGTACAATTTCTAATTTTTGGTAACTGAAATTCTGGATACTAATTGAACCCGTGTACGATAATTATATTTACAAATTCAACAAAAACATTTCAAAAATATTAATTCCGCTTAAAAGGTAATCAAGTAAATCATTCCATTGAAATCAACTGCACAATAAATAAGCGAAATTAATTAAAAAATAAAAAACATCAAGATAAAATCAGAAAAAATCGAATCAATCTTTCCCAATTTTTTTTCCCTTTCCTCTTTCTTCCACAGTCTCATCGCTTTTATTTGCCTCTCGCTTTATCTTTGTTTATTGCCCAGTTCCCCATTCTAAGACACACAAGATCCATCTAAAGCTTCTTTCGATTCGAGATTTTCTTTCACGGGATTTGTTTATATTTTAATAAATTACCCCCGAAAGGCTATTGGCCCAAAACAAACTGACTCTTCTTTAACTTTATTCCATTTTCGGTGTCTTTTGAAACTATGGAAATCAAATCGACATCGGAATCTATCTATATCGAGAACGAAACTTGGAACATATCAGATAGGTTAGCGTTTACAAAGAGAGAGCCTACGGATTTTTCGAGCATAAATACGTTCTGGCTGTTTGCCGGAAAACGATGGCATCTTTATACATATCCGGTAAGTGGGCTTCTTGTGTAACAGAACTGTATTTAAGAAACGATAGTAACGATATCTTCGTATAGATTGCCTATTGAATGTTATTTGCTACAGTAAGATGGCTTGATTTAAAAGAATTTTATATTTCTTGATGCTTACTGAAGTTTATTTTAATTCAAATATTTAAATATTGTTTCAGTAATTTCAGTAAAATTATATAAAATATACATATAAACTTTTATACGTATTATAGTTGTTTAAAATTGATATACATCGAAAATAATAACTTTAGCCAATACTCCCACCTCAATTTTATTAAAAGTAATTTTTGTGAAAATTACTTTTGACGTTTACTTAAAATTACTTTTTAAGCAATTTTAATTCGTTTATTTAAATTTTATAATATTAGATAAAAAAAAGTATATATCAAAAATAGAAATAGGTAGAAGCGAAAATTTATTTTAAATCAAAGAACTTTTTTTATAAACAAAAAAGGTGTAAATACGGACCATAATTATTTCATTTAATTCAAATTAGATGATCAAATTAATTATTTAATTAGTAAATATTTCGAATAACATTAGTTATTTCATCTATATACAAATTAGTTAAAATTAAATAGATATTTCCAATAAAGTTTAAATTAATAATTAAAAACTACAAGATAAATCAACAAACTAGATTAGATAAATATACGTCAAACTAGAATAAATATCTAATTATATTAGATGAATACACCAAACGTAATTATCTACTCTTACAATAGATGTTTCATTTAATATGAATAGAAAGCTGAAAATCATTTTTTTTTTTTTTTTAGATAAACCAACTAAAAATTATCTAAACTTTTTTTCGTGTTGTGTTGAGTAATTGAAAATTGTTTCTGAATATTCGTTATCAATTGTTATAATTATTTTACTTTATTTAAATTCCCATAATTTGTCGTATTGCAATTTAAATTTTGCTTCATTTGCAACAATTTGCTATAAATGCTAACATACAAATTTGTAAAATATTAATGTTCCTTTTAAGTAAAAATTAGTTTCCACCAAACATTCCCATCCAGACAATAAATTTTTGCTGAATTCATAATACTTGTCATACATGCTCTTGTTTTCATTTCATAAACATACTTCTATTTATAAACATACTACATAATTACCACTAACAAAATAATTAAGTTTCAAAATGTCTAAAATATATTTAGGAATGCCATTTTCATAATCTGTTTTAGATGTTTTATTTATTTTTGTTACAGATGCAGGGATCTATTACTTTCTATCTGATATTCCGTTTCAATCGACGTGCTAGGATAAAAAGCGAGAAAACATTGTTACATTGTTCAGTAGGCCAGTAATCGTTCAACGAAACGTCAACACAGTCTTCAAAAACCGTTACATCTTCAATTCCTCACCGTCAACTCCCTCTTCAACTCCTCTAGAATCCTATATATTCCAGGTCACCGCACCGCTCCGGCAAAACATATACAGCACACAAACAGGCAAGCGGGGGTGCGCGCGATCTCTCATCCTGTCCCCCCCTCCCGCCCTGCGCTATTCCTGCATCGGCCGGAAATTGGATAGTTGTTGCTTTATGGGCCACTTGCGCAATATACTTTTTGTCGTTGCTGTCGTTGTTGTCCTGTGCGTTAGGCGGGTCCCCTTTTATCCTTACGCTACGAGGAAACGCCTGATACTCTCAAGCTCGGATGGTAGATGGTTGATGCTTGGCTTGGTGCTTTCGTTTCGGGTATAAGGCTGGAAGTTTTGAGCGTCGCGCCGTAGTTAAATGGTCGAAGGTTTGGGGACCCGACCGGATTGTTGATGAAGCTAGTTATAAGAAAAGACGGTCTGTCGTCCTGATGCATAACTTATGTTGTTTAGAAACCAGTGACGTTCGTCAGTTTTTACAAACAATACACTAATGTTTAAGTACAGTTAAATGTTATATACAAAGTATTGCAATTAACATAAGTTAAGTTTTGAAATTTATTAACTAATACAAAAATTATTTCCACTAATCTTTGATTAGGTGACGCGATAAAAAAAAACAGATCGGGATTAAAAAAAAATTAACAAATTAAAATAAAACGGCTTTAGGTTATAGTTCTGCATTAATATTTAATAATAATTGACGTTTCGACAAACTCGACGTTCGTCTTTATTAGGAAGAAAAGATACAAGATCTTTCTCCTGATGAAAACGTACTTTGAGTTCGTCGAAACGTTGATTATTATTATATATTAATACAAAACTATAACCTAAGGTCGTTTTATTTTAATATAATGAGTTCTAAAAGATTTTTTACTATGTCAATTACCAATTTATTTAAAGTAAAATTTCGTTAGTTTTATTTCTTAATCATCATTTTACGACGTATGACATCCCGAAGAGAGCATTGACCGCAAATACGACGTACTTGTTCCTTGATCATTCATTTAGATACATTTCGAAACTGCAAGTGGTAGAGCAGCAACTACTGATATTTTAAGACAAGCAGTTGAACAAACTGATGTATCCGATTCTGATTAATTAATGCCTGACCTTACAATATTTTTTTTTTTTAATTTTACAACGAACCGAAATGCTGGCCATCAGAATTAAACCATCGATCTCAGTATAATATTTGATAGTACCTAGCGCTTAAACATGTTTGGCTACCGCGCTGGCTTTATTTCTTGGTACTTATAAGTACTATAGTATTTAATATTTATAGTTGGATATAAAATTATTTTTACATTTTACATTTCGAAAACATATTTAATATCGAAAATTTTACCACCCTAGTTAATCAACAACCCGATTAATGCACTACTAGATAATAGAAAATCTACTGTAATAGTTTTAATCTTTGTTTAAATTTGAACATTTAAAATTAGCTAATAACTATTTAAAAAAAACATTTTTCCTAAAAGTCTGTTTATTTATAAAAGTCAATATTTTGACATTATATACTAGTTTCTTCGTCATGGTAAAAAAATTATACATAATAAACATCAAAGATGATAACTATAAAAATTAATAATATTTATAAAGCATGCCAAATACGAAATCATGTTTTATCTATTTTGAAACTTCCACTACTATTATTATATATACAAGTATCAAATACAAAACACCCTTCTCAAGTACTACTCATAATACTGCACTTATCAACATTTAAATAATTATTTACTTTTTATAATCTTTTATTCCTCTATTTATGATAATCTGACAAAAATTATTCATTAATTTATTAATCTTAAATTTTATAAAACTATTAAAACAAACTTAGTATTAAGTTTGTAAACATAAAAATTATTTAACATGGTTATAAAATTAAACTGTCCCGAAACAACCGTAACAACCATTAAATTAAACTAATTTTAAAGCAAAATAAAAATCTTTAAAGTTCATTCACGATACCGTATATGAACTACACGTAAGTACAATCATATTTTACAATCCATAAACCAGGAAACAGCAGGCCCCCACATGATCCGCCACTGTACCTGGATCCGGGAGGCAAACTATGCTAACGTCCTACCCCAGAGAGTTGATCTCATCAGCCGAGCTGTTGCGCAATGGCTTGGCTGGCATACGGTTATTATTCTCGCGGGATTCGCGCCTTTTTACTCGCGTACACCAAGAATTGCCATAGATAACCTACAACAACTAGATAGAACATTCCGTATTCTAAATTTAAGACGAATTAAACAAAAGACAGTCAAAATAAGATACGCAAAAAATATTTTAATGATATTTCTAAATGTTCTAGTTGCTTTTTGTAGCGCTCGAAACAAAATTACGTTATGTAATGTTTTAAAGAAAATCAGTCAAACACGTCCATTTTGTGTTTTAAAAAAACAAAAATCATATATTTTTTTAAATGGTAACCCCATTTTTATAACTGATTTTTATAGATCTTTTTATTGACTATGTGGCGGCACAAAAATATTGGTAACTTATATAACAATTTTTTTTTAATACAAAATAGTTTCAAAAAATACAAATTTATTTCTTATTCAAACATATCTGTTAGTATGGAAAACATATTTTATTTCATAAATTTCTTTAAAGTAATGTCACACTAGGTTATAGTATTTTGTCGCCATTAATTTATTTTGATTTAGATCGCCATTAATTTTATTTTTTCATCAAATTAAATTAATGGCGATTTAAGCAAAAACAAAATACTATAACGTAATACATAATACGCCATTTGTAATTAATTTAATGTCACATTAGTAATATAAACGTACATAATAAATAAAATATTGAACGTCTTAAATAACTGTTTATTAAAAAAATCGTTAATCATATTAGATGAAACATTCAATTTAAAATTAGACGATGTATTCATTTTATGTAATTAGATATTTTTTCTAGTTTGTCGTATATTATCTCCATACATTCATTTAAAGTTTTCGATTATTTATCTAAACTTCATTTAAAATAATAATTTGATTTCAGCTAATTTCCATGTAGATGAAATAACCAATGTCATTGAAATTATGATCTAATTAAACTGAGTCATAATTTAAATAAATTACCATAATTTCAAAAAACTAAAAAATCAAATTTGTCTGCCTATAATAGCCAACAGATTATAACATATAGAAATATTCAGTAGGTTTATCTTAAGTTTTAATTAATTAAATTATCAGATTAGACTAATTATTACCTACTTCGGGTACAGATATACACTTTCCAACTCACAAAAAAATTAAATGAAGAAGAATATAGAGCAAACAAAAAAAAAATTAAAAAGATTTTAATACAATTCTGTGTTTTGCTTTGTCTATAAAACTACCCTCATCCGTACAAAGATCAGAGAGTGAGTACGAGCTTCACTGTGTGACTTTCGAGTTCGTTGTAGCTGCCCCAAGGCTACTCATTCACAGACACTCTATGAGATAGTAGATTGGATACTATATGTATATGAAGAGTCTTAAACTGTTTAGTTTAACTACAATTTACTGAAGAGTGAACAGATATTATCATACGAGTTAATGATGCTTATGTTATTTTAATGGAATCTTGTTAGATTGTTTTTTTAATAGAATACCAAATTAAATTAAACATCAAAATCGTCTACCTATTCCTGGTTTTAATTTTAGATAAATTTCTAGAAATAAATAGCTTATAAACAAAATGGCCCTTATTACTAGTTTAGTTTTAAAATAGGTTTTAACTAATATCAATTTTAAGACAAGTAACTGTCAAAAGAGCTGAACTAACCAATAATAAGCAAAAGCTAACTATACATTCAGGTTAATAAATCAATGTTAACAAAATAGCATTACTCCTAGTATAACTAATCGGAGAATATAAAAATATTTATTATTATCAAGGGTAAGTATATCTTTTTCAAAAAAAAAAAAAGATTATTACAGTTCAGTAGTGTTAGGATTTATATAAATAATTTTACCTAGATAATATATAAAAAATTGTTCTTTTTCAGATAAATTTAAAATTTTATATCTATTATCTAATCTGGATTCATTTTCTTATAACCTATTGCAAAATAATCTAGATAAAGTTGCCCTATTAAAAGTTTTCCTAAGCATACACTGAAAAAAATCAATCTAATATTAGATAAACTTTTTATATAAAAATTATACAAACGATCTATTTAATTTTTACATAGACGGCTTATATAATATTACATAGATTTTTTTAGAGTAGAATTTGTAATTGCCAATGGGTTTGTAATTGTTTTCTCGAAAAATTTGTCAGATATTTTTTAAAATTAACGAATCAAGGAATTATTATTGAATTCAGAACATGATGTAAAATTTTAATATATAAACATATGTTTTAATTGTAACAGTTTTGTAATAAGAGTCTGCAATTTAACTAAATTTTATAAACTTTCAAAACTACTAAACTAGTATTATTTTAACAGCACTTTAAAAATATGTTTTTATGCAGAATAAAAATCTAAAATTATATGAAACTCTTTTAAAAATATTAATAACCATTTTTTTAAATAAAAATGAAGAAAATTTTTGTAATTTCTTTTGTTATTCCTAATAACATGTGCATATATTTTAAAAATTAAAAAGAAATTTCAACTAATAATTATTATCCATCAGCTAGATAAACTTTTGTTTTGATATCTCATCTAGATAATAAAAAATACTGTATCTTTATCTAGATTATTTTTAAACAGTCCATTAATTTCTACAATAAAATAAATAATTTATATTATAAATGATCATAGTTATATCATCAAAATGGTGGACAATATGACATCAGTAAGATATCCTAAATAAAGTAATAGAAAAACTTGCAAATTTAAGTAAACCAAAAATTAATTATTAACCATATTCAAGAACTTCATGTAAATTACTATATTTTCCTAGGACCTTTTATATCCTCTAAGGTAAAGTATAAGGATGTCTTGAATAAAGGGATGATATGATAATTGCTGTAAACACTTGGTTTTGATGTTTCATCATATTGCATTTATTTACTCTTTTACTTTTACCAGACACACTAATTCTGTCTCTCAGTCTTTCTTTTAACTTTAAATACTTTTAAAATATGTTTTCATCTATCCTACATATTTCTTATATCAAGCCAATTTAAAATTTGTTTTGAGCTTTGTATATTAGAATCACCTATGAAAAATTTATCTATTTAAATAAAATTCAATTTTCGTTTGTAAGTTAAATCTCACGTGTATAAAAATTAGAAAATAAACATTTTGTACTATACTTTTTTTTACAACTTTAAAATATAAAATTGTATTTTTGAATCCGATATGAATAAAATTTCAAAATAATTATTATAATATGAAAATAGCATGGTATCCTAGCATCAAAAATAACTTTTTCTTGACATACTATTTGTTGATTTCTTGCATATGCTGCTTTGCCATAACAATTATAGTAAAAATCAATATTCAATAAAATATATAAAAAAAAACTTTTTAAAAACCACGCTTATATTTATATGCACTAGAAAGAGGAAAATAAATTTTTCTTGGTTATCCAAAAATTTTAGGAAAAAATAAAAGCGTGGAGCGCTAGGAAACTATATATTTCGCAATGATGATTAAGCGCTCCACCCTTTTATTTCTTTCTAAAAATTTTGGATAACCAAGAAAAAATTTATTTTCCTCTTTTTAGTGCATTTAAATATAAGCGTGGTTTTTAAAAAGTTTTCTATATATTTTATTTTCTGTTGGTGTTAGTCAGTTAAGATGGTTCGGACATGTTGAGCGAATGTCTAATGAACGTTTGGTTAAAAAGATTTATTTGAATGATTTTGATGGTATACGTTTGCGTGGACGTCCGATGAGTAGTTGGAATGGTATGATTGAGAGTGTTTTGCGTGAGCGAAAGTTTCCAAGTAGTAGGAATAAAAGAGCATGTATGAGAGGAATTATGAATGTGGATGAAGCGAAAGTTGCTTGTTTGGATAGGAATGTTTGGAGGCGACTGATTTCGGGATGTTGAAAAGAGTTTGTGCCACACCCTTTTGGGTACATGGCGTGATTGTGTATGTATGTATGTATGTATGTATTATTTTCTGCTTTTTAGTTTTGTCGTCTTGTCATATCTTGTAATATCAAGATTTGTTTTTGTTAAAATGTGTTGTCTCCTAGATCCTAGATCAGATGATAGGAAGTGGTCTAAAAATTGGTTACAAGATTTGACCGTGACAACAGAGTGAGCTAATATAAGCGTGGTAATAAAGTTCGACATCCAAAAGTCATCAATTTAGTAACCAATAACAAGTTCATAAAAGACACATTTCATTACGGTCCTAGAAAAAAGAATATTTTTTTTTTAAACATACAATTTATAATAAAACAATTTGCCCTAAACTGCAAACAATAATTTAAAAAAAGCTATATATATATATATATATATATATATATATATATATATATATATATACAATACTTAACAAATACTTAACTTATGCAGTGATCCACTGATCAGTGATCAGTGATTTTTGACCACTGGTACGTTGAAATTATTTTACTTTATTAACTTTTCACCACAGTAAGATCATATTTTAATTTATTATACAATTTACACATTAATTTTTGATAAATAAACAAGTTGTTATAAAAAAAAATATAAATCTCACAAAATAATAAAATACACTTTATCGCCTTGATAAAATACTACAATATTTTGTACGGTATTAAATAATAATAAGTTTCGCACGCAGAATTATAATTTCCTAATAAAATAAGCATTTTATCCTTCCTGTTATTACGTTAAAGAATAAAACTTCTAACAAATGTCATGCATTTCCGAGAAACATTCTAACACGTAAAGTAAATTGCAAAAAATGCAAAATAATTTTCTATTTTTAACATCTCCCCATCAGCCAGGGACATATAAAGAAAAATAACTCAATTAGATATTCCTTTAACACATACAGGATGTACAATAATTATTTCCGTGTCACATCACCGTTGCGCCGTTGCCTAATTAGCAATTTGAACGCCATCAAGGTATATCAAGCGCTGATATATGCAAGACCGATATACTTGGTAGTACCGTCTAACGGCTCCTTGGCTTGCATAATGACTATTTTTACTTATTTTAACAACCGAATAACAAAGATTATCATCTCACTCTAGCGTAGTTTCTCGGCAACATTAATCAAAGTTGTGATACGACCAGATTGCACAGGAAGTGCCCGATGACGAAAGACGAACGCGCGAACGAAACTTAACTCCCCTGATGAGTGAAGTTGTTGTCAATGCATGCCATCACGACTTGCAAACATTGCAGTTTCCAATATCCCAAGGCAAAATGTTAATAGTGTTACAAACAGAATCACGAAATTCTCTTAATAATTTTAAAATACGAGTAGGATAAGATCTGGCTAAAAGTTGAGAAAAACTTAACATTTAATATATTTCATTATGTCAGGATAAACAATTAAAAAGATTGAAAGAACAACTGGTTTCATGTCCCGTCCAAACTTGCTTGTAATCTAAAATTTTTTTAAATTTCCACAGTGGATGTCTTAAATAATTTTCATCATAAAATTTGTTACGCGAAATGTTTATACTTCAAGAACTTATGAACAAGCAATTAAAAGATTCGGGTTCGAATTCCGAACGGATAACATGAATTTTTCATTTAATATTAAACAAATATTTATCATTTAAATTCCTTTTAAGATAAACAATTTTAACGACATTCATGATTTCTTGAAATTTTATTGAAAATTTCACTTAGTGCATATTTAAATTTTTGTACAATATAAAATGAACATCATATATACACAATCAAACCATGTAAAGGTGTGGCACAAACTCATTCCATTTAACCAGAATTTAGTTTCCGCCAAATATTCCTATATTCAGACAAGCAATCTCGCTTCATTCCCATTTATGATAGTATTCATACATGCTCTTTTATTCTTGCCACTTAAAAAAAATCACTCTCGCAAAACACTCTCAATCACACCTTCCTATACCCATCTACTCATCGGACGTCCATACAAACGTTAAACTCATATAAAATAATTATTATAAATATCAAGAAATCTTGATTTATTAAAAAACGAAGGAATAAAAAACTTAAATAAAAATTTTGTGTCAATTTTAACCATTGCCGATAACAACAATTTGTCAACAAGACATTTTGCTATGACAGTATAGGTTTCATAATAATCACGTGTATAATATATTTTTTTTTGTAACAGTTATATCACACATTCTTTGTAAGACAATAACTTAAAATTCAATATCCTATAAATTAAATTCAGAAACCAACTTTAAATTTATAAACTTGACATATGCAGCTCATAAATTAGAAAACAAAACATTTTTTTATCTACAAAAAATTGAATAAAATTTATAACAGAATTATTGCGTTGTATGTTATTTACAATATATTTGCACAATTTATTAGCATAGATATTATTCTTATCTGGTTTTTATATGTATTTGTAAACTAAATATTATTTTAATATTATGAAAGTTATAAGTTATATTATGATAACAAATCATAGTTATTAGAAGCTTATAATAATCCTTTTGACACTAACAATTTTGCATGTAATTTTCTTTATAAATCTATTTATTTGTTTTATATCTTAAACACTAGAATCTTATTTATGACATCGAAAAAAATGTTTTAACAATATTATCTTCTATTTTTCTTAATTTTCAATACCAGTGATTACTTGAAATTGGTTGAAACAATTGAAGATTTAATTAAACCATTAAATTTATCTTATAAAGTTGTAACTCAAAAATCTATATATTTTTAAGTACAATTTTAGAGGTTAGTTGTATAAAACATGTTACATACATTATAAGTTAATAATTTCGTTAACTCGTCAACTTACCAATTAGTAAGTTGCTTCAAAAAACAGTTAACAATCTAATTAAGTAATTACCATACTAGATTGTCAACTGTCTTTAAAACGCATTGATGAGTGATCAGTTGATAAGTTAATAAGAAAGTTAACATATAAATTGTTCAACAACGTTTCGCCTCAATAATAATAAATACGTATCGGAAAACGTTTATTTTTACACCTATTACAAACGAGTATAATATATTTTGCCCTAGAAACCAGTCACTCCTTTCAATAGAAAATAAAATAAAAAATGGTGTACGTTCCAAAGTCAAAAAATATTTTTCTTATTTGTGTCAGTAGCATGTGCGCGCCTGGTAAACTAACGTTCAAACCAAGTCGTTTCGAAGTGTTGAACGAACCCTCTAGCGTTCCAAAACCGAGTCAACTTCTCGGCAACTAAACCACCCCTCCCCACCAACTATCAGCCCATGTGTAAGTCAAGAACGGAAAAACAATCGGGAATCGGGACTAGCGCCACCGAAGTGCGTGTTTGAAAAATGTACACAAACAGTCGCGAGCGATAATTTATCGGTTTTTCGTTTCGGTTCGTCTAGAGATTAAATTTCCTTTCTTTTTTTGGTTTTTCGTTACGGGTGACGATGGTGGGTATAGCCTAGCCCAGTTGTGCAGTGAATGTTTATGCATTCGATACTACAAACGGGGTAAATATATTCCGTGATATATGAAATGGGCACGATTTTGACAATAACCTCCCGCCCCCTTCGCCACTCAAAAACAGATGAAAATCGTAAATAACTCAACTGGCATTCGATTGCAACCCATAATTGAAGTTGGGTTTTCCACAGGATTATTGCAATTGTATAAGCGAGAATTTATCAAAATATAATGCCTCGGAACCTATAATATCTTATAGTGTAACTTTTTGCTGTTAACCTGAAATGTAACACATTCAATAAATACTACTATTTTTATATTTTCAGTTTTTATTAATATTATATTAACGCAAGTATATAATGATAGCGCACTCGTTATTTGCGATGAAATAATACCGCGCATTAACGTAAATTACGTATTTTGTAACTTGTTACGCCATACAATACTTTTTAGGTATAAATAACCGTATTTTTTAACGTGTTATAAAGCTGATAATACAGTGATAATTTTCACGCTTTTTACTTCTTTTCTTCAGATATTCGCAAATAACGCGTGCGCTCTCATTATTTACTTGAGTTTATATAATATTAATAAAAACTGAAAATATCAGATATTTTACGCACAAAAATGAAATAAAGTACTATTTTTTTAACAGTTGTAGAAATAAATAATTCATTTTATTGAAAAAAAAAAAGATCAATAAATTGAGTAAGTAAACAGTATTTAATAAACTGGATTTTTTTTGTATAAATAACAAAAAATATATTATATTATTATATATTTTTAATTCATTCACATGATATTTTGTGTATATTCTATAGTACAAAACTCTATTTCGATATTATTTATATCTAAAAATATTTTTTTTTAATTTTAAAAACAAATCAAAATGTTTCAATAACATAATAATAAATGGAAAAAATATATAAACATGAAAACTACCCGTTTCGTTCAGTAAAATAACAAAATATAAATCAATTTAATAAAACAAAACAAATAAACAACGCATATTACTAAAATTTGTAATATTCAAAAATTAATTAAAATTAAATGTTTGAAAATAAAAATCAATCTTACCCTCCTCCATGTTTAAAAATAATCAAATGTATATGAACACGTACCTATAACAAATAAAAAATATTTATAATATCGAAAAATTAATAAAAATTCACTCATTCAAATATTTTATAAATGAAATGTTAATTTTAAATACTACATATAGAATTAGAAAGCAGCTAATTAATTATTATAATTATTTAAATGTTCAATTTTTGACTATCAAAAAATTAAATATAATTAATTTTCATATCAGTATGTGTATATATTTTTATCTAATAAATAATTTTCACAAAAACAAAAAACATTAAAAACTTGAGCAATTTGTAAAAAGTTAAACCACAACAAGAATAATAAAATCTCAAGTATATTTCAAGACAACAGCTAGAGAAAAACACATTCGAAACATTTCAGGTCCTTAGAAGTCATAAATAGCCCAAAAATCGTCTAAAATCCGCGCATAAATAAATTTCCACCAGGTATTATATAATAAATTGTTATTTTTTTTTCGTTCTCTCATGTTGGCAACGCCATATAGTCCATGCGACCGCTTAAGCGGTCGTAAAGAAAACCGGAGCACGGACAAAAATCCTCGCCGCATCGAATAAATTAGATGTAACAATGCCATAAAGATGTTTCTGCAACATTAGTCGAAAATTATCGTAGTTAGAGAAACATAGATACGTTTCTCGTGTGACAACTGCACTTTACGCGGAAGTTTTCGGTTCTCGGGGCAAACGAAAATACATTCTTTGCCCCGCCCGTATTCTAACCGATGTCGACATTCAAAACAAATTTTCATTCCGGTTTTTTCACTTGGAATGAATGGGCGTCCCGTATTCTTGGAGCTGGAATGTTTAATCGATTTTTGCATATAAGATTTAGTTAGATTAGAGAAATGGTTTTCATAAGGAAATATACTATAATAACCAGTAAAAAATATTTGATATTATCCAGTATTCCATTTGGGATACACCAAAACTAATGTAAAAATTACACTAGAAAAAATGTCAAAATTACAAAAAATTATATTTTTATATTACTTAATTTATGTACAAAACAAACTTATTTATTAAAAAATAAACATAACATAAAATAA
Organism: Clivina fossor; assembly: GCA_963966155.1. NCBI lineage: Eukaryota > Metazoa > Arthropoda > Insecta > Coleoptera > Carabidae > Clivina > Clivina fossor. The sequence goes on along the minus strand of OZ014551.1, from coordinate 24,915,533 downwards.
TCATTTTCTAAAAATATTTTGATGTGAATAATTTATAGTGTTTGTAAATAAGATTAAAATGAATCATACCTTAAGCATATAATATTAATTTAATATTGACATAATACTGATTACAAAATAAAAATAAGTATTACGAGTATCTACAGGGTGTAACAGAATAACTATTCCTAATTTTCAGAAATGATAAGAGGGCACATAAAGAAACATTTTTTATTAATAAACTAGTGTCCGGAAATTTTTTTTCTTTTTTCGGCAGTCGATTGTAAAAAAAAACAACTTTATGTTATAACCCGAGAATTAACGGAGATTTATAATATCCGTTAAAACCATTTTATTCTACTCAAAAAAGTGCTTTAAGAATGTGAAAATTATTTTCATCTAATTTAAAAAACCATCGAGATATCGCCATTTATCAAAATACGGAAAAATCGAACTTTTCGCCATAACTCGAAAACAAAAGACGATAGCTAATTTTTGTTTTTATAATTGAGTTTCTCTCAAAAAAAGCGATCGAGGATTCGCGGTCCATTTTTCCATATCTCTTATAGTTTCCGAGTTCCCCTATGAAAACGTCCAAATTTGCCCACCCTGTACATCGTTACAACTTGTATATCGAAAATGGTGGTCGTAACTTCGAACAATTTTTATAAAGTTTAATGGACTATTATTTCTAATAAAATGTTTCTTAACTTAACTACTCTTTGACGTAATAATTAAAATTGTTTTTAACGATATCTAGTGTATCTTGACACCAAGAAATTTTCGGACACTAGTTTATTAATAAAAAATGTTTCTCTAAGTGCACTCTATCATTTCTGAAAATTAGGAATAGTTATTCTGTAACATCCTGTATACATAGTACAATGTACATATGTTATGTATGTTTGTCCGGTTTTGAAATGCAACTTAGAAAAATGAGTTATAAAATGGAAATTAAGCAAAGAGCTGTGTAATAACTACCACAATGATGGAAAAAATCCAGAAGGGGGCTTTAAGTGTGCGTGCGCCGCAGACTCATGTAATCAAAAACTTTATTCGCTTATAATTTGATATCCATCGAACAGAGATTTTCATAAGAGTTTCATTTATAGTTGAGGCGTTTTTCAAGGAAAGTTTTACTATAAGACAATGCAGCGTGAAAATCAAATAATCTGTCCGCTTATTGACATCCACGAAACAAATTTTGATGAGAATTTTATTAATAGTTGAATCATTTTTCAAGAAAAATTCTTTTATGAGGCAATGCAGTGTGAGCCGCAGGCGGATTCTGTAAACGATAACAATTGACCAAAAACTGCGATTAAGTCAAAATGGGTTTAAAGTAGTGAATCCCATAGCGAATCACGTGCATTATGTTAGTTAATAATAATAGCACTAAATTAAAATTCATACTTTATTTATTATACATTTTTTATTAGCAGAATATAATTCATAATTATCATTTAAATGGAAAAAATTATTGCACATGAACTTCAACTTCAAGGTACTGTTACAAAACAATAATAAATCATATTATATCACAACAAAATCGTAAAATATTATTTATAAATTTCCACAAAATTTGTTGTGGTATTACTTGGTACAAATATGAGGAAATACTAATAACGTTTAAAATAATCAAATAATCATAAAGATAAAATTTGCAAATGTTTCAAATTTGTTATTAATATTCATTATTGTCACTATCTAATTCAAACCTTTTAATAAGACGTTATGACACTATCACTTTTCAGTAGCATAAGAAGGTCATGTGATAAAAAAAGATAACATATAACACAGGTATAGCACATGTATGTGTCACATTTATTTTTTAATTTTCACAAGTGTATATAAACTTGTGTTTGTTTAATTCTGTTTATAACTTCAACAATAAATGAATATTTATTAAAATAAGTTTTATAAAGTGTTTGAAGTAAGTAATAATTTATATTATTAATTAAAAAGTTAATTATATTAAATACAATAAGAAATTTTCAAATTATAATTATATATTATAATTGTAATTAACGTTTATTTATTTAAATTTATAAATAGTATCGAAATCAGTGAATTTATTGAGATTAATTATATTTTTTGTTATATATTATTCAAATTATGACAAATTTTTGTTTCATTAATAAAAGAAATTAATGATTTTTAAAGAAAAATATATGACTAATTTTATTCAATGAATAAATTATTTGATTTGTTAAAATTGAGAATAATATATTTAGTACAGTCAACCTGGTGCGCCGTTAAAAACATGCAACTGTGTAAAAAAACTGAATGAGTATAAAATCTTTTAAATAAAGATGCAATTATTTTATTTATTTTTTTATTTCGGTAACCGTAAGTCAAATAAATAATTTTTATAAATCATTTTCGTATATAATGCAATTTTCTACAACTTTTATTAATACATACAAGTTTGGGTGTGAAGTACATTTGAGGGAGATTACACTAAGAAAATTTTTGCTCTAGATCCAAAGATTTTACTTTTAACTCAAATGCAAACGTTTCTTTTTTTTTTTGAACTGTAAACATGTTTTTCTAATAGAAATAAAAATTTTAATACAAAAATAAATTATAGTTTAGTAACAGTATTACTATTTCAAAAGATTTGCATATTTACTATTTCGTTTAAAAACATAGGTGTTTATTTAGTCCAGTTCTTATAGCAGTTACGTTGTCTTAAAATCGATATTAGTTAAAACTGATTTTAAAACCAAGCTTTGAAAATAGTTATACTATTACTTAACTATGATTTTTTTCTATTAAAATTTCTACTTCTATTAGAAAAATATGATTTTATTTTTATTAGAAAAACAAAAATTTACAATTTAAAAACACATTTACTTTTGAGTTAAAACTAAACACTTCGTATTTAAAACAGTTTTTTTTTATCAGTGTAGTCTTTTATTTTCAACCTAAGATAAAATTCTTCTCATACCGAGTTGACTGTACTAATTGTATATTTATAAAAAATGTAATATTACTCTAAGAATTTATTTTTTCTTTTCATTATAAACGTAATGTAATAAAATTTTACAGAAGTAATCAGGTGTAAAGGGGTCATAAAATAAAAATTTTAGTTTTACTAGAAATTATATCAACTTTTCTATTTTAAATGAACCACCATATACAGGGTGATTTGTAATTAATTGGAAATATTTTAACTGGAGTATCCTGGGCTCAGAATATGAAGATTTGACCCAAAACACTTAGATAAAATGTGGCTCCTTACTGAGCTACAGGGTGTTTTATTTAAAAATTTAAAAACGATTTTTGCCCAGTACTTAAAAACTATTTGACGTATCCTTATCATACTTGGCAGAAAGTGTAGGTACCGTACACCATACTAAATTATGTTAAACAAAAGTTTCTGGCTAGTGCCAGTGGCGTACAACAGGGGCAAGTGAGAGGTTGATCCTTCCTAAATTCTACGCCACTGGCGGAATTGTCATTTTAGCACAATTTTTCGATTCTCCAGTACTTTCTGTGTAAAAAACATACTCTTCCTTCGTAACGATAAAGTCACTATTTTTTGAGATATTTAAAGTTAAACATAAGACGCACCCTTGGGATTTTTTCAAAATTTGCTCAAAAAAATCTGAAAAAATTCAGTAAAATAGAGAAAAAAATTAGCTACATAATAACTAAGTAACTTTTTTCTCTAACTCATTCTGGTTTGGCAGGAAAAATTATTGAAAATAAAAAATTGAAATGTAAAAAAATATTAATTTTCAATAATTTTTCCTGCCAAACCAAAATGAGTTAGAGAACAAAGTTACTTAGTTATTATGTAGCTAATTTTTTCCTTTATTTTACTGAATTTTTTCAGATTTTTTTGAGCAAATTTTGAAAAAATCCCAAGGATGCAGCTTATGTTTAACTTTAAATATCTCGAAAAATAGTGACTTTATCGTTACGAAGAAAGAATATGTTTTTTACACAGAAAGTATTGGAGAATCGAAAAATTGTGCTAAAATGACAATTCCGCCAGTGGCGTAGAATTTAGGAAGGATCAACCTCTCACTTGCCCCTGTTGTACGCCACTGGCACTAGCCAGAAACTTTTGTTTAACATAATTTAGTATGGTGTACGGTACCTACACTTTCTGCCAAATATGATAAGGATACGTCAAATAGTTTTTAAGTACTGGGCAAAAATCGTTTTTAAATTTTTAAATAAAACACCCTGTAGCTCAGTAAGGAGCCACATTTTATCTAAGTGTTTTGGGTCAAATCTTCATATTCTGAGCCCAGGATACTCCAGTTAAAATATTTCCAATTAATTACAAATCACCCTGTATATATTTTTGAGTATTTAAAACTAATTTTTATATATTATAAAAAATAATTTCTCCCTTTTCTCTATAACCATTTCTGTAACACATTAATACTCAAAATAACAAAAAAGTAGATTAAAAAACTCCCGATAAAGAACCATTTGCTTCCGTACAAGTCAGAAAGAGATAACTTAATTATAATTCGTGAAAATGATAACTTAATGTATTAAGCAATATTTAATTTAAGTAAATATTTATTAATTATTTATATCTTAAAAACCATTAGATAACAATCTTGATTAAAGTTTTTTATCATTTCGTTTATAATTTGTTATTTTATTAGTCATGTTATCAACAGACATAGTTCAACAACATTAAACATAACAAGTTAATAATATTTGTAACAGACTGTTTAAGAAAAAAGAAAGAAAAAAGAGGCATAATGGATACGCCTATTCTCGAAATAGAACAGGGAAAATTGCGAGGCAGAACGAGTTTTAACTACAAAGGTGGAAGATATTACAGTTTTCAAGGTATACCGTACGCAAAACAGCCGGTAGCTGAACTTAGATTTAAGGTATGTAAGTGTATCTCTTGATGTTGGTATCTAACAAGTTAGTTATATGTTCCTGTATTTTAACATGTGACTTAATGCTTTTGAGTTTGTAAATCTTTCATAGGCTTATAGTATAATATGTTTCTGAATTTAAAGTTAATGTACACATTAACAACAAATTTCTGGTTTCAATTAGAACCAGTATTTCCATACCTGGATAAAATCTGAAATAGTTATAGAATAAATGTAATGTAAAAATATATTCATTTATTCTATGATTAACTATTCCACATCTTATCCGTAGTTGAAAATACCTTTTATAAAAAGTTAAATATAAAATACGTAATCTAATTATTTAGTGACCGGTTATTTGTGGAACTGTTTTGGCATTATATATTTATGTACAATTATGCTAAACGAACAAATTATACAAGATTGTCAATTTAAATGCTCCACTTTCGCTATCTAGAAAAATACAAGAACTACGAGGTTCGTTAAATTAGCAAAAAAGTACCATTTTTACGAATATTTGAATAAATAAAACATGATTTTTTTCGACTAGTTGTTCGCAGAATACAACTTTTTTATTTTAAATAGAAATATATATCAAAATAAAAAAGCTTTAAGATTAAGGTCTGCACATATTTAATTTTTAAAAAAATCGATATACTCATCAGAATATATGTACAATATACAATATATATATATATATATATATATATATATATATATATATATATTTTGTATATTTTTTCCTGATGATGATAAATGTAGAATATATCAAAATGTTGATTATTTCTTTTTAAAATAAAATATATACAGAACTTAATCATATAGAGCATTTTATTCTAAATACAACAACATAATAATATTGAACACTCTGTATAACCAGCAATTGGTTAACGCGGAAATACTACTTAATTCAAATTTTTTTCAAATAAAAAGTTAATGCTATTTAAAACTCTTCTACATACTTATCAATGTGCATATATGTTCAGATGAAGATTGTCATCTTATCTTTTAAATCTTTGTTTTTTAATGTTGTTTTACATGTTTCTCAGTTATCTTTATCTATAATTCAATTTACAAAATTCTTTTATTGTCAATTTTCATAAAATTTAGTACTAAAAGTATTTCCTCATGAAGTTATACGTAGAGTATATCGAAACGTCGGTATTTAAATAAAATATATACAGAAGTGAATCCTAAAGCTTTTTTATTTTAATATAATGAGTTCGGAAAGATTTTTTACTATTTTATTTAGCACTAAGTTAGATAAAAAATTAATTTAAGAAAAATCACAAATATGCAATTTGAGATTTTAAGCTCCAAAAATTTGGATCTTTAAATTCTGAATTTACCATGTAATATTGATAACATTTGTTCTAATTATAATATACAAATAATAACATAATTAAATTGCAGCATACTTATATGTTTTCCTACTGTAAAATATATCAAATTTTTAATTTATTATTTCGATCGAGAAACTTCTTTGCAAAATTCTACTATATATTATAGATTTTTAAAGAAGGTATTTGATAAATAGCTATTTGGAAAGCAATTTAAAAATATTCTAACCAATAATATATTTACATTTGTTCTTTTCGTTCCGAACAACTGCACCATCAGGCAAGTAAGGCGCGTCCGCAAGCATCGTTCAAAGTTTGAAAAACCGACAAAAACAATTTTTGTTTTGTTTACATAATGGACGTAATGGAGAGTACAATATTTTTCATATTTTTCAAGTTTTGCAGCCAAGCAAAGACGAGTCGCGGAACATAAGCGAAGAATAACACGAAGTACACACTTATATTACATGTAGCAAACATTGTTTTCACTCTATATGTCTAGCATTTACTCCGCTTTTGCTTTAGCAATGATTCACTAGCGTTCATGTTTGCACAATAAATTTATTTTGTTTGTTTTAAATTGCGAAATATAAATTGTACTTTTATCTACTTCTCGTTCAAATATAAAATACTCTATGTATGCGTGTGTGTACGTGCGTGACAATCTATGTGTGTGTGTGTGCTTTTATTTAGTTGTACAAAAAATATTGTATAAGCTTTATAAAATATTCATAACCTGTCCCTTGTATTACGTATATAAATAAAATTTAGCTTTTACTAGTATATATTGTTGAATATTTCTAATTATATAAAAATATAATTTTTCATGCTACATAAAACTATTTTTCATGTAAATTAAACATGATGAAATTATTTATATATATATATATATATATATATATATATATATATATATATATATAAAGATAAAAATTTTCGTGGATTAAAAAACAGACTGATAGGGCTTTTGATAAATAAAATTTAATTGAAATACTATCCAAGCTTTCTATATATATTATATCATCATAAAAAAGCTACAATAGCATACATGTAATTAATATAACATTCATTTTAGTTAGATTACAATCAAAGCACATGTTTATCGTTATCATGTCTCGACAAATCCTATTTTCATATACCTATATATACCGGGTGTCTACTTTTTTTTTGTTACATAGGGAATACAATGCTAAAATTTTCATTTGGTGATAAATTTTTCCCTAATTATTATAGAACAAAAGTACAAATACAAAAGTTGTTTAGAATTCAAAAATGCATCAAATGATGCCAAATTTATCAATATAGGATGTTCCGATCAAGAATTAGAAGCAAATTAAAATTTCCATTTTTGCGCTCTTTACATCAAAGTGCCATGGAAATTAAACAAATAATTTCATTTCTTCTGGAGTTTGAGTTTGACAGATCGTATTTTACGCACTGAACTTTTTCATTTACCTTAAGTTTATTCATTATTTTCAATAATAATGATAATAATACAGAACGTAACAATAAAATAAATACGATCTGTCAAACTCAAACTCCAGAAGAAATGAAATTATTTGTTTAATTTCCATGGCACTTTGATGTAAAGAGCGCAAAAATGGAAATTTTAATTTGCTTCTAATTCTTGATCGGAACATCCTATATTGATAAATTTGGCATCATTTGATGCATTTTTGAATTCTAAATAACTTTTGTATTTGTACTTTTGTTCTATAATAATTAGGGGAAAATTTATCACCAAATGAAAATTTTAGCATTGTATTCCCTATGTAACAAAAAAAAAGTAGACACCCGGTATATATATATATATATATATATATAATTATATATATATATATATATATATATATATATATATATCAGTATCCAACAAAGTATGTGTAGTATTGAATTATTATTTAATATTTTCCATATAATGTACATATCAGACCAATTAAACAAAAAATAAGCAAAAACAGCGTTAATTTTCTTATTTAAAATAACACACTCTGCAAATTATAATTCTGAATGTGAAATAAAATCAAATTATGTATAATATGTTCATAATTAACATTTGTTTCAAGAAATACGAATAAAGTATAATAAATGACAAGTAAATTAATTTTAAAAAATAATTCAATTTTCGACGATTGATTGTCGTCATCTTCTGAAATATATAATTACAGATTATAACAAAAAAAAAAAACAAATAAAATACTAATGGATATGTATATTTATGAAAATAAATTTTATTTAATTATTATTTTTTGAAATAAAATTTCAGCCGCCTCAATCGCCTGACCCATGGACAGGTATAAGAGATTGCACCAGGGAAGCTAGCGAAAGTTTAGGAATACATATGATCTTTCAATTCGAAACTGGATCTGAATATTGTTTATATTTAAATGTTTATACTCCCGAGGTAATGAAAAATTTAAAATATTATATTTCATAAAAATATTTGTATTTCATCCTACTTGTTTCATATACTGTTAATTAATTATATTGTGTTTATATAGAAACCTTCAGTATAAAGCTCGCTTTAAACAGTCACAATTTGTTAGCAAATATTATTAATGCCATATTCACACCAAAAGATGTGCGTGCTACTGAGGAAGATACTATTTTTCGTACGTAACGACGCTTTGTATAAACAGAGCATTAATACTTATTTGTTAACAAATTATAACCATCCAAAACAAACTTAAAATATAAGAATCAGAAAAAAAATAAATTTTTCTAAATTTTGCATTTTTATAATCTCCTATGAATGTTTTTGAATTGAATAAAATGTCATAAAATTTAATATGAAAAATCTTTTCTAAAATAAAAAAAACTTTAGGATTAAGTTTTGCATATATTTGATTTAAATATCGACTTTCGATACACGCTTCATCAGGAAAAAATAATACAAATGACATAAATAATAAACAACCAAAACAGAAATAAAATTAACAAAATAATACAGAACTTAATCCTAAAGGTTTTTTATCTTCTAATGCAATAAAAATTATACATCTTAATGTATTTAAGTAAATATTATATATTTAAAGTGAATTTAAGTGGATCACTCGCCGAATATATTTATTACAAAGACCTAATTAATCATTAGTTATTTTTTAATAAAGAAAATTTATTGACTCAGCCGGAGATCGAACCCGGGACTTGTGGCTTTCGCGGCCATAGCTCTGCCACTAAACTCACAATCAGTGTATAAATGATTAAATTTTTCATATTCTCAGATTGGACAGAAATCTACAATTACAGTTTTTCAGTATTCATCATCATCTCTTAAAATGTAATTAGAAATATCTAAAGATATAAACATATTTCTCAGTTACCCAAAGAACAATCTCAAAACAACTTAAAACCTGTAATGTTTTGGATTCATGGTGGTGGTTTCGTAGCTGGATCCAGTAAAACTGATGTCTACGGTCCCGAATATTTCATGACAGAAGATGTAGTATTAGTTACAATCAATTATCGTTTAGGCGCATTAGGTATACAAAGTATCTTTCGTAATACTAATCAAATGTAAAACTTATATAAAATATTTTTTAAAGGATTTTTAAGTTTAGAAGATCCATCTTTAAACGTACCTGGTAATCTAGGAATAAAAGATTGTTTACAAGCGTTACAATGGGTACAGAAAAACATTCATCAGTTTAACGGTGATGCAGGAAATGTTACTATTTTTGGCAATAGTGCTGGATCGGCTATTTGTCATATATTGATGTTATCACCACTTACTGACGGTATCAAGTATTTCATTTTAAAATAAAACAAAAACTTTTAGTTTGAGTTCAGTAATAATATTTATTTATTTATTCTAAAATGATTTTTTCACTATTTATTTTTAAACTTAAATTCTCATTAAATTTGCTAATTTTTAATAAGTTTTCACCTCAAAATTTTTTCTTACAAATTTGTCTTTACTGAGAATCCATATTATTTTACAATTATCTGAATATTCTTGTATCCAAAAAGGACAATTTTCTATTTCATTGTGGTGGAAAAAGTATATTAATTAATTAATATACTAAAATTATATTATTAAAGAACACTGCAGAAAGGCCAAATGAAATCACTATGTACTAATTCATTTAGGTTTAATTCATCGGGTAATTCTACAAAGTGGTTGTGCACTAAATCCATGGATAAAAGGTGCATATGCAGCTGAAACTTTAGCAAGAGCATTAGGTTTAGAGTGCACAAAAGAAAAAGACGTTTTGGATAAACTTATGTCAGTACCAGGAGAAGAACTACTAGAAACTCAAATATCCATTCCAGTGGTATATATTAAAATATAATGATTGATACTACAAACTCAGTTTTAATTTAAATTTTAACTAATACGTTTTAAAACAATGCAACTATAAAATCAGAACTAAACAATCGAACTAAAATATTCAAATACCGAGCTTGTAGTATCAAGCAATGTCTACCAATGCATTTTGACTTATACTATATTTTAGACTATAGATGTCAGTAAAGATCGACCTTGGGGCTTTATGGTTGAGAAAGCAAGTAATCATGCAGGTGTTCTAACAGTAGAACCATTAGATATACTCATATCTGGAGATTACAAAAAAGTGCCTCTTCTTATTGGATATAATAATAAGGAAGGAATGTTTTCAGAAGTATTAGAAAGATTACAAACAGGAGGTTTTAAATTATTCACAGATTTTGAATCTAAAATACCTAAATATTTTCAAATACCAAGAGGTAGTGATTTATCGAAAAGAATAGCTCAAAAAATTAAGAAATTTTATTTTAATAACAATAATCCTATGATGGATAATTTGGATTCCTTTTACAATGTAAGTTTGTGTCTTATTTGCTCTTGAATTGACAAAATCGTTCTAAAAACGTATGTTTGTCATACGAATATTGTTACGATATTCGTTCATAATCTACAAGTATAAACATAGAAATAAATATAAAAAAAATATATAAACTATAATTATTAATATTTCATAATTTTAGTTGGAATCAGATCTTATGTTTATACGTGGAACTTACAAAACTATTCAATACAATTTAAAACATTCTAATTATCCTACTTACGTATACAGATTTTCAACAGATATGGCATTGAACTTTAACAAAAAATTTGGAAATATTGAAAGTCCTGGTAAATGAAATATATTTGATTAGAATTTATGGGTCTATTCGATTCACATCTGTAAGACTTGTAATGTTACAAAATATTTTGTCTTTTTCTATCAGTAGAAGAATTCCATTTATTAGAAAAATAACAAAACATTATATAATACTACAGGTCTTAGACATGTGAACCGTATAAGATCCATTAGTCTCCAAAAATAACTTACTGACTTTAATTTAAGGAGCGTGTCATTTAGACGAAGTAGGTTATCTTTTTAAAACAACTTTTATGCCAAATTTTAAAGAAGACAGTAAAGAAGACATTCAAGTACAGAAAATAATCAAACTATGGACAAATTTTGCTAAAACTGGAAATCCAAATCCTGTAAATAACGATCCTTTAATTGACGTTATATGGAAACCAGCCAAAGATAAAGAAATTCACTTTTTGGACATTGGAGAAAAACTGACACTTGGTACTAATCCTGATAAAGAAAGAATGCAATTTTGGGATGAAATATCAGAAATGTGTCCAGCTGCAAAAAATATGTAATAATAATGTATACTACCATTTCTTACGAAAATGTTTCAAATATAATCAATTATATTTTTTTATAAAAAAAAAATTTCCATATTATTTTACTGTGTAACATAACATTTTTCCATTATCCTCTTTATTTTAATACATGTAAAAGTAAGAAACAATGTTTTTTTGCGCTTCAAACAGAATTAAATCGAATGATCCCAGTAACTAAAAATATCACAAGTCTGTCTGAGTGTCATGGCCAGTTTACTCAAATTCAAAAAGTTATATATGAAAAGTTTCAAAGTAAAATTTTAAATAGCATAGGATATTTACACAAAATAAACTGATAAACAAACATTTTGTTAAATATTATTTATAGTCATTAAAAACCACAAACTCGTTTACAAACAATATTTGTTTCTTATTTTCTATAAAATAAATTTAATAACAAAATAATTTGAGTAATTTATCAGAATAACTTATAAAGTTGATTGTTATAAATATTTAACGTATATATTATAAATTAAATAATGTTACCATTATTTTACAGTATTTCCCTGTTATCGGTTTTCCGGACACAATAACTGTTAGTCATCTGTATAATTTATTTAACTAGATATACGTATTAATTATTATAATATAGTCATTTCAAAATATAATTTCTATTCATTATTATTAATTTTGATGTATAATTTATGAAAATGTACGTCAGTTTATCAGATAAACGTAAGTTATTAAATATATTAGTTTACATTATATATTACCAGAACATAATTTTCAAATAAATTACAAAATAATAAAGTACTTCCATATTAAACATTGTTAATTTTTCAATTTTGCAAAAAAAAATACATAATTTAAAAATTTGTACGCATGTAAAAACAAATTTTTGTTTACTTGTGACATATATATTTTTCGGAAAGCAGCTGATCATATATTGTAAATCGTTAGCCAATAGCAAAGAACCTACATTATAATGGGTTTCAAATCACTCAGACGCAGCCGATATCAGCCCGGTGGTACAAAGTTTTTAATGCTAGAAATAATAATTTTATTGAATTCTTCACCTAGATGACGGTACATTATTTTCTACATAATTAAAATATGTATATATTTATTGTTGTTTCACCTGAAGCAGATAAAATTTAAATTAAATTAAATATTTTCAAAATATTTTTCTATTTTATGTTTTGAACACAATTGAAATAATACACATCGTGATTGATTTTAATAATCCGAAATAAAAAAAATCCTAGATAAATTGCATGATAAACTAGACTAGAATCCAACATCACAATAGCGACGTTGCATAAAAGAGAGACGAACCATATCAAATATTGCAATTAGAACAATTACATTCTCCATCTTAATTAACTCCGAACGGCTGATGGGAGAGAACAAACGCTATCCGTTACTACCCTTCTTCTCAGCAAGAGTATAAATTTACTGCGCACGCGCATTAATAAAGTGAAGGCAAAAGAAGAAGAGCCCCAGTGTGAAATAGAGAGCGGCACGAATCTTATTCCGTATGCAAGGAATGTCGACAGATAGTTCTATTCACTTTTATTCCAACACAGTGCTTTAGCATAATACCATTGGGACTGCTAAAAGTTCGTTTCGTATACAAATTTCCTTTACTTATTTATGATAACCAAATTATCCCCTGTAGACTTGGTAAGCAGGGGGTGTAGGGAAGTAAGAGGATTGTATAACGAGCGTACACCCTTCCTTCTTCTTTGTAATATAATTTCGTATTGTGGTCCCACTGAACAGAGATCTCGAAAGATGGAATACGAACTAGAGGAACTTTGCATACAGGTTTCCTTTCCCACTAACTTGCTTTTCAATTTTCGATTGCTAATCAAAATAAATAGTTTTCAGTTTTCTATTATATTTCAGCAATTATGCGTTCGAGTTATTTTTGTGCTTAATCTAATGTTCCAATAATAAAAGCTTCAAATGCGTTCATAGATCCACATTTAATAAAAAATGTAGAGCAGTATTTATAATCAAAAATAATTTTAATTTATAAGTTAAAATTTACTCAATTACTTAAGTTCTTTTCATTAAACAGCGATAAAAGTACAGTATTTCCAAATGTTGGAATAAGTTTATCCTTAAAATAATTTTAAAATCATCCAATAAAATGTTATCAATTATTCTGAGGATACATTTTTACTTATCGTGTAAGTATAAATAAAATTAAAAATACTGAACCTGAATAACGTATTCTTTTAAAATATTTGCTTCTGTTTTCATACAAGTTATATCACAAGTTAGAAGTTTTTATTTACACCTAAAAATTAACTCAATTAACTCAGAAAATAAAAATATAAAATTTATTTTTAATTCATAATATAGTTAAGAACTGGACACAAAAACACTAGAAAACGCAATACAGAAACTAAAATAAATAAAAAAATTGAAATAATATACAAAAAATTGTTAAAATATTTAAGTTTAATTTAAAAAAGTATAATTTAAACATTTATAATATATATTTTTTTCATTATACTAAATAGAGCCATTTGTTTTTATTACAATAATTTTAAAATGTACAATATTAAACCAATATATTCTATTTTCAAAGTTCCATATAATGTATATAAAATAATCATATAAAATCATGTAATATTAAGAGAAATGTTGTAAAAATGAGTTAAAATAATAATTTAACCAACTTGAATATATATATATATATATATATATATATATATATATATATATATATATATAAGTTAATTAAGAATAACTACCGTGAATATAAGTTGAGAAAATTTATATAACGGGATACGGTATATGATTGACTAGGTTATTAAAATGCTAGCATTTAATATCTATCAATTTATTACAAATCCTATATTTCGCCACACATTTGTGGCTTCTTCAGGGAAGCACTGAAATAATTTTTTAGAAAAACAAAAAAATTATTACAATCGTTAAAACCAAAACAATACAGTTTAAATTAACATAGTATGTAAAAACTTACAAGTATGACCAGATATTTAATTGCTGTTGTAGTAAATGAATATTTTTAAAAATGGTATGCTTTTTTCTGTTTTCATTCTCATTCAATGTAAAACTCTTTTTTGTAATCCAAGTTAACACAAAACGAACAAATTAAAAAAATTTTTAAAATTATACACAGATAATTAACACTTATACAAGTCAATTTTTAAAATAATAAATAGAATAAATATAATAAATAGTTAAAAAACAATATAATAGTTATAAATTAAAAACAAATGTAATTTTATACGTTATACAAACAAAAAAACTGAAAAATATAAATAAATTTTACTGTTTTTTCAAAAACCAATTAAAATTCAAAATTAACAAACAAGTCGAATCCTAAAAAACAAGAAGAAAAAATTGATTCATAATTGAAATTAAAAGTGTGCGCATGTCAAAACAAAAAAAAAAAAATTTTTTTAAAAATTAAGTTGATAAAAACAATTATAAAATTTTGGCGCTGCTATGAAGTTGAACAGGTTACTAAGAAGAAAAAGTTTTTATCGACCTTGCTATACAATAACAATACTATAAATACTATAAATACCTTGCTATACAATAACAATACTCAACCAACTACAATCAGTAACAATAACGAAAATAGCAACAACAAAATAACATATATTTCGTTGACAAACATCAATCAATTATCGAGCAAAATCATATCAGTGTTTCAAGATGATGATAATATCAGATTTGTTAATAAAAACAGTAAAACTATAAGCAACTTGTACACAAAAGTGAAGGATAAAACGTCCAAATTAGCCACCATTAACACTATCTATGCTATTAAATGTTCGTGTGAAAAATTTTACATTGGCACATCATTACAGAACCTAAAAAACAGACTGACACAGCACAAAAGCGATCAAAATAAGACTAACAAGTTATGTGCTTTGGCAGTACATGTAAGAAATTCATCACACCATCCTGATTATGACAATCCTTACATTCTGGATGTGGAGAACAATTATTTCAAGCGTTTATGGCTTGAATCATACCATATCACTCAAAACAGACAGAATGTAATTAATAACAAATCTGATATCAGAAACTCTATCTCCGTATATGCCAACATAATGAACATTGATCAATCGTCAATACGGTCGATAAAAACTTTTTCTTCTTAGTAACCTGTTCAACTTCATAGCAGCGCCAAAATTTTATAATTGTTTTTATCAACTTAATTTTTAAAAAAATTTTTTTTTTTTGTTTTGACATGCGCACACTTTTAATTTCAATTATGAATCAATTTTTTCTTCTTGTTTTTTAGGATTCGACTTGTTTGTTAATTTTGAATTTTAATTGGTTTTTGAAAAAACAGTAAAATTTATTTATATTTTTCAGTTTTTTTGTTTGTATAACGTATAAAATTACATTTGTTTTTAATTTATAACTATTATATTGTTTTTTAACTATTTATTATATTTATTCTATTTATTATTTTAAAAATTGACTTGTATAAGTGTTAATTATCTGTGTATAATTTTAAAAATTTTTTTAATTTGTTCGTTTTGTGTTAACTTGGATTACAAAAAAGAGTTTTACATTGAATGAGAATGAAAACAGAAAAAAGCATACCATTTTTAAAAATATTCATTTACTACAACAGCAATTAAATATCTGGTCATACTTGTAAGTTTTTACATACTATGTTAATTTAAACTGTATTGTTTTGGTTTTAACGATTGTAATAATTTTTTTGTTTTTCTAAAAAATTATTTCAGTGCTTCCCTGAAGAAGCCACAAATGTGTGGCGAAATATAGGATTTGTAATAAATTGATAGATATTAAATGCTAGCATTTTAATAACCTAGTCAATCATATACCGTATCCCGTTATATAAATTTTCTCAATATATATATATATATATATATATCTAATTATGAAAGTCTGATGAATGTATTGTACGACAAACGAAGTTAAATGATAGGGGAATACATAGAATATCCTGTAGGTAACAAATACCACAACGCCCAAACTGCAATTGTACTTTACAATGGTATTTTACCATAACATTTTATTCACCATTACAACACAATTCAGTTTACATTCTTCGCACATTTTCATTCGAATTACAATCACACAACCTCTAACAAAACACAAGCAAATAAAAATCAAAGTCTTTTTAAATCGACTAACTCATTCCGGGTAGAAAAACAAGACAGTAAGTCCATCGAACAATCAACTAGCTAGCCAGCCAGAACAGAAACGGTCCCCAAACAAACACGTTTCCTGCTCCCTCCACGGTCTAACTACTTCTATATCCCACTAAAACCTCGACAATAACAAAACGAGAAAAATGATAAAGAAATCAGTGTATAGACCAGAGCGCTATTGCACATTCAGTTGCGCACAAGTGACACACTAAACGAAATCCGGTTCGAGAATTTCCTTCCAGCGACAAAGGATATGAATAGACAGCAGAAAAAGAGACAGCGATAGATGGCAAGCAGGCAAGCACACAATAGTTTAGAAGAAAATCCGGTGTTTCACACAGAAACGACGACCCGGGTGGGTAGAGGCAAATCGTAGCGAAACAGGAAACCCACTGATCCAAGACCACATCGGATCGGGAACGGGCGACATTTAAAGATTGAATGCGTTTGCGTTTTATAGGAGAATATGTGCAGAACCGGCTTACTAAATTACGAAGATGTAATTTGTTTTTAATTTTATTAATAAGTATAGCACCTTTTTAATTTTTGAAATGTCACAATTTTTTTTTAGATTTTTAACCACTTGCTAATCCAACTATTCATACTAACGTTCTACAAAATAAATGTAAAATGTTCTTTAGCACAGCTATTATTTCTTTCTTTTCAAAAAAAACTAACTTCTAATATTTTTTTAAATAAATGTATAGATAGATAAAATAAAATTTAATTTACATAAAATAGATATCTCGCATATTTTTTCTTAAATTTATTTTCCGAAAATTTTATTCTTACCAAAATGATAGATTTCTTATCATTAATTAAATATCAAAATACTTGTTAATAATATAAAACTACGCTTTATAATTGCAATAATTGTTGGTTTTTTTAATTATTTCTAAAATTTCAAGATATTTACTGACATATCTACTTATAAAATAAAAATAATTTATTTCAATTTTATATAGATAATTTTATAATAAATAATATATTTGTTAACTAAGATTAGATAATATATAATAAAATATATATTATCTAAATAAGATAAAAATAGCATATTCTAATCTAGATTAAATAATTTAAATAAATCTCAACCCTGCGACCATGTCGTAAAATAATTTTAAAATATTTTCTTAAATTTTGAGCCAGTATCATCATCAGTATCAAAAATGCTTATCCCTAATCATTGAATACCAGTCAAAAGGTACCATAACTCTTGCTATACCAGATACCACATTTGCAATGTCATAAATATATAATTAAGTTTGTGAGTGCGTAATAATAAATAAATTATTGTATACGATATACATAATTATAGTAGTGGTTCACTCGAACCACAACACAGACCAAGCTCAGAGAATCTGAAGATGACTGAATAGTCGGAACGCGTCATTGCTAAAAACAATAACGAACCTGATAGGTAATTTAATAACATTATAGTTAATAATTATAGTAGTTTTATGTGCTACAAAAGTTATGGAAACTATTCATGTATGCCGTAATTTTGTTAAAGAAGCAATTTTGAACTGCTTACCTACTTCGTACAGTGTTTCTTTATATCGCTTGGCTTCAATTTCTTTTTATAATAAGTTAAATTATATGTTAACGAAATATTATTGCCCAGTCACAAACTTATGTAAGATCTGTAAGACCTGTAACGTTCCAGAATATTGTGATTTTCAATCAATAGAAGAATTACATTTATTAGAACTGTAAATGTAACTATGTACTGAATACCTATAATACCTACAAAAAAAAAACAAATCGTAAGCTAAAAAAAATCATTAAAGAAACCCAGATACATCCGTGCAAAATCCAGCCCTGTCGGATATAAAGCACTGACTCTTCTCAACGCAACCGCTTCAAGAGTGTGTGTAGTTGGTATACCTTATACGAGTAGTATATTGTGTGTGCTACAACCGCACATACAATGCACGAAGAAATGCATGCGCGTCTTTCGACAAAGCGAACACTCGCAGAGTGTGCGTGTGTGTATGTGTCGCTTTTGAAGAATGACTACGATCTATTCGGCCCGATATCAGTATGGTGGTGGTAGCGCGAACGCATTACCAACACTGCTGCTTCCAAACTCGCGTCTGCTAGCGCCGCGACGCCTTCCATTATTCAGGATTCGATTGTTGTTATACGCCGGTGTGGATGCTGGGTGTTGATGCTGCGATGCATTCACATCGGACTGTATTCAGAGAAAATCGGTATGGAAACGAATTAAAAGTGATGTGATGGTTGTATTTACGATATTGTATTTAAAGGTTTATTGATTTATGATTTCTTTCTATAAAATTATTATTTAGTTACCGTTTCTTATACTGAATGTATTATTTAAACTGTTTGGTTTAAAAAATTTATGTGAATTATTTTGAGGCTATACGTTTGCGTGGACGTCCGATGAGTACTTGAAGTGGTATGATTGAGAGTGTTTTGCTTAAGCGAAAGTTTCCAAGTAGTAGGAACAGAGCATGTATGAGAGAAATTATGAATATGGATGACGCTAAAGTTGTTTGTCTGAATAGGAATGTTTGGAGGAGGCTGATTTCGGGATAGTGAAAAGAGTTTGTAATACACCCTTTTAGGTACATGGCGTAATTGTATATATATATATATATATATATATATATATATATATATATATATATATGTATGTTACAACATAAATAAATACGATTTGTTTACATATTTAAATGCTAAAACACCGCAGTAAACTAATTAGTTAATTAATCAATTTTAAAAAACGCATATGACCGCGCTGGGATTCAAACCCAGATCTCTTACTATCGCGTTATGTATGCTAACCTATTCGTATGCAATACATTAATATTTGAAACATATTTCAAAGACGTATAAACAAAAATTAGTTTATAATTTAAATGTTAGATCGTGGTGAGATCAAATGCAGCTTTTTAATTTACTAATTAACTAATTATAAAATTATTTATTTACGTTCCATAATTTAAATATTGTAAACTAATCTTCGCATTTGAATTCTACAAAAAATATGATTTTAATTGATACAGAACTGATAAAAATTTGCCCTATTACTCAAATATAATAATTCTTCATAAGTTAAATTTTTCAGAATATTTTAAATTAATTGTGAATAATTTTAACACTATATTACTAATTAGTAGCTGTATTTAATAGTAAAACCAAAATCTTGTTCGAAAACCTAATAGAAAAACACATTGCTCAAGCACGGTTGCATGAAGTATTGTTAACTTAATCAATGAGCAACTAGATTGTCAACTGTCTTCCAACCGCCTCATTGACTGGTCACCTAACATGTTAACGATAAAGTAAACTTACAAATTGTTTAACGATACTTTGTACACCGACAATATGCATACGACTAGTTTCGATAAATAACGATACATTAGAATAGTAAACAATAACATTTTGCTTGGTGCCAATCAAAATTTCTTGTCAGTACTAAAAAATTCAAAACAATTTCGAAAGAAGCACGTCAAATTCATTTGTTATCATTTGTAATTTATTGCCACTCGTTAAAATTCTATTATTTGTCATATTGTATTTTTGAAATATGATTTTTATTTTGCAGTAAAATCCAAGCACATTAGTCGGAAAAACAACCAAAATATTGCGGAAAAATTTTTAAAAAAAAATTATTATATATAATATTATACGATCCAAATAAAATTAATTATTCAAAAAAAAAGTGTCTCATTTTTCTTTACTTCTAACAATAATATTACACTGAGAATTTTTTTTCTTTAGATTCAAGATTCTTACTTACAATAGTAAACGTGTTTCTGAACTGTAAACTTATGATATCTAGTATAAATTAAAAGATTGATAAAAAAAATAATAATAGCAAGTAACAGTATAATCATTTTAAAAGCTTTGTATAAAATTATTTACAATTTTGTTCAGAAACATGTGTTTTTCTGGAATAACTGTAATTTTTTAAACTAAATATTAACTAAATTCACGCAAAGCTTTGAAAATAGCTATCTGATACTTACTGTTATTTTTATTTTTATTTTTTTAGCTTTATTAGAAAAAACATAAGTTTACAGTGCAAAAACATGTTTACTTTCGCGTTAAAAGTAAAAACCATGAATTTAAATCAAAAATTTTCTCAGTGTAGATTGTCCAAAAAACAACTGTCAGTAATAACGTAACTTTTATTAAGGTCAGTAATCTAAAATTAAAGTAATTTTTACTTAACAGCGTATTACTGTAATTTTAAGTTACAAAAATTAACTTTTTCTTTAAAAACCGTAAAAAATAATTTCATCTAGCAAAAAACACATTTTTTTTTACTGATTAATAAAGTTAAAATATGTTTCGAATTTTATTTAAAATACTTATTAGTTGTGGTAATTGGTTAAATGTTTACGTTAAAAGAAATACAAGTCTTTGCTGCACCATTTGAGTATATATATATATATATATATATATATATATATATATCACATCTAGGACCATTACTATTCTTAATATTTGTTAACGACATTTCCAAAATTTTCACAAATTGCAAGTTCTTACTGTTTGCTGATGACTTAAAGTTGTATTCAGTTGTTAATGATATTTACGATGCTAAGTATATGCAAGAAGATTTGAACTCCCTAGGTTACTGGTGTAAAATAAACGATATTAATCTAAATGCTGATAAATGTAAAATTATGAGATTTTCAAGAAAAAGAAATACATTATTATTTAATTACTCACTGTTTGATACACCGCTTGAAAATGTTTCTTTTATTAAAGATTTGGGGGTAACTTTTGACCCAGAGTTAAATTTTAAACAACACATAGATAATATTATCAAAAAATCATTGAAAATGTGTGGTTTTGTAACACGAATGTGTAAAGATTTTACAAACATCAATACCTGTATTTTATTGTATAATTCCTTAGTTAGAAGTAATTTAGAATATTGCAGTATCATATGGTCACCTCATTATTTATATTACACAAATAGACTCGAAAGAGTTCAAAAGAAATTTGTAAATTTCTTACTGTATAAACTAAAAATAAATAAAAATCTTTATACTTATGAAGAACGATTAACTACTGTTGGCTTCGATAGTTTGATTCGTCGAAGAAATTTAGCCGAATTTATCTTTGTATATAAATTGGTGAATGGCCATATAGATGCACCACAAATTCTTGAACTGTTATATTTTAAAATCCCATCATTTTATTCTAGATCAAGACAAACTTTTTACACAGCTTTTAGTAAAACTACTTATGGAATAAATTCTGTGATTAATAGGTTGATAGAAATTGCAAATTCCATTGGTGATCAGATCGACATATTTGGAGTGTCTTTCAGTAAATGTAAAATACTGTTAAAAAATATAGTGATAGAGAAACCAACTTAGCCGTAATGTTTTCTTAGTTATAGTATTGTTATTCTATCATACATTATATGAAATTATTGTATCATTTGGACTATAAAGTCTGTAGTGTACTTATATTGCTAAATAAATAAATAAATAAATATATATATATATATATATATATATATATATATATATATATATATATGTATGTAAATAACACAGCTTAGTACATATAATCAATTGGTGTCAGTTGTCTTCTTTAAACAATTTTACTGTATATATGTATATATATATATATATATATATATATATATATATATATATATATATATATATATATTCTATAACGAACACGCAACTCACACCACAATACATAATTCCAATTAAGTGCGTTAACCGCAAGCTACTCAAATAGCATTACATTACACGGTCGCACCTAATCTACAACATATTACCTTCAATACGTCAAGTGTCATAATCCCATGCCTCTCTTCCTCTCAGCCACCACCGCCAAGCCCATTCAAATCTGACACCTTCGCACAAAAGAACGAGACAGTGTGTAAGTGAGCTATGGGTGTCTGTATGTCCTATCCGCCGCGCTGCGCCGCTATTCAGGTGTGATCGATCCCTTCAAACCAATATACTGTAATCCGACGGTGTGCTGTATGTCACGTGACACACGAGACGGGCACGCTTTCCTGATAGGTTAATGGGCAGCACATGCATCATTCGCGTTCTGGTAAAGATAGACTGGCGCACCCACCCCACCCTTAGTGTTTCTTCGCTGTGCCCCGAAGGCTTTCTCTCCAACTATACCCCGTTTGGGGGTGGTAAGCGGTAATATATATTGGGAGCAGCGCAACCTTTCAAAACTGATGGCCGACGATGAAATATTAGCTGCAGGATCAAGGTAAGTCTGGCACGAGAAGGAAGTCGAAACGGAGATGGGTGTTTTAAAATAGGTTAGGTTTGTTTTTAATAGATGGTATGTGGAAATTGAGAACGAGTAAATCTGATTATAAAAATTGTTTGAAAAATAAGTGTTTGTTATTGTGATGGATTTTGTTGCCAAGAATTTATTATGAAATAGTTAAAAATATATCAATTCATTTTTGAGAATCCCATAAACACAGAATTCGAAAAGAGAAGCATTATTTAAAAAAAAAGTATTTAAAAACTTAAACAAAATATTTTCTAACAAAAAAATTATTATTGAAAAAAAACAACATATATTTATGTTGACAGTTTCATAATACAAATTCAAAATTTAGCGTAATCCTGAATACATGCCTAAATATATGTCAGATATTTAAAATAAAAATATTCTAGAAATATCCAAAATTATAAAAATTTATTGTTGTATCAAAAAATGACTCAAGTCAAAGTTCTTCGTTATAAGTTGTATATTAGTAACTTTCATTAATTCTTTTTCCGAAATATTTCTCAGTTTCAAAATATTTGTAACATATATAACCTAAAATATTTTCTAACATCGACCAATACAGAGTTGGGTCAGAGCAGGTAAAAAAAAAACGCGCTATTCTCGAAACCATGTTTTTCAAACTTATCCCGCCAAGATTTCGGAAACTGTGCATCCGATTTACTTCATTTTTAAGACGGAATTATAGAGAATTAAATTATCTAAAATGATTCTTCTAATAGCTCTTTTTTTTAAATTTTATATGATTTAAAAAGAATTTTTTTACATTGCAAAATGGACTTATTTTTACAAAAAGCTGTTCTACTGTGGTAGATCTTTTATTTTAGTTTCTGGATATTCTAAGATAACTTTTGTATTATGTTTCAGAACTATCCGGAGCACGGGACAAGTGGCTAAGGTAATTTAAAAACATATTTTGACATAAAAATTCAAAAACGTACTTCAAATACAGCGTAATAACAGATTAAGAACTCGGAACATTTGTATTATTGTTTTCCATGAAAAAAAATTCCCAAACTTTGCCTATTTTCAGAGCGCTCGGGTGGTACAACCAACACCCCCCCCCCCATAAATATAATCTGTTTAACTATATTTATTCTAAACTTGTCCATGAACAAACAGACAGACCAGTATTACGTTAAAGTAGATTTATGTTACAAATAATCTAATTCGCACTTATCAGTAAAAAGCTAGTCAAAATTGGTATAATTGCAAAACATCATATGTGACGGTCGGTAAAAAACACAATTTATCACATAAATTTCAACAATGTAGTAATCCGCAATAAAAAAAAAATACTCATCACACTAGTATGACGTTAACAAGTAATGGTAACAGCGCCATTACAATCAAAATTACGTCGTATTTAATCCTCGGGAGACCACTTGAACGTGACATTACTAAACATTCCATTTCCAATGCTCTCTTCTTTCATTTTGATTCTCTTCCACTCCATTCCATTTCAACAAAATATCCATATCCGCTATTGTACTCATATATATATATATATATATATATATATATATATATATATATATATATATATATATATATATATATATCACATAGGAAATTACCTTTGCTGCACATATATATATATTTAATACCGAATTCCGCGTCGTAAATAAGACGTTGTGACGTCAGCAGAAGCCGCCAAATTTGCATACTTAGCCGGTAGATGGTGTACTGTAATCGGTGGTGTAGGATGCTTTTGATAATACTCCGGGCCACTGGCAATGTATGTATGTGCAGCTAAACGCAACACGGTTCGGATAAATTAACCGACTTAGAATTTAATACCGATATAAATAACCGTGTCGGGTAGATCAGTTAAAACAATGACTATGCCCCGCTAAATTATGTTTTCCATTCGCGGTATTTTAAAGTTTAGATTAAGTTGATGTTAAAAGCTGTCTAATTGTAAGATGTTTCAAACCTATATTATTGTAAATAGTACATTTTATACATACATACATACACAATCACGCCATGTACCCAAAAGAGTGTGGCACAAACTCTTTTCATCATCCCAAAATCAGTCGCCTCCAAACATTCCTATCCAAACAAGCAACTTTCGCTTCATCCACATTCATAATTCCTCTCATACATGCTCTTTTATTCCTCCTACTTGGAAACTTTCGCTCACGCAAAACACTCTCAATCATACCACTCCAACTACTCATCGGACGTCCACTCAAACGTATACCATCAAAATCATTCAAATAAATCTTTTTAACCAAACGTTCATTAGACATTCGCTGAACATGTCCGAACCATCTTAACTGACTAACACCAACTTTTGCTACAACATTTTTTTTCAATTTCACACTCATCTACTTTTTACATTTTATAATATGCATATTAAGATATATTCATAAACATAAAATTTAAAAATTATATACCTTCGAAGCTAAGATTAGTGTTGTAATGCTGTTAGTTATGAATTACAATTTCTACTAACTTGTGAAAACACAATAAAGATTTGTTAAATTTTTTAATAAATTAATATGTAATTTGGTTCAAAATCACTATCTCTGTGCTAAAATATAAAACTAAATTTTTGTGATAAGTAAGGTAATTAGAATAAGTTCCCAGAAAGTAAAAATACTAGTATATCATTAAAATATCGAATATATAATGCAATTTTAGTCACACATGATCAAGCATTGCAAAATTTTTTTTTTGCCTTTTGCCTTGTAGTGTATTTTTAAATAAAATCACATCATTTAAAAGATGGTTCGGTCATCTTGAGCGAATGTCTAATGAAAGTTTGTTTGTGTGGAAGGTCCGATGAGTAGATAAAGTGATATAATTAAGAGTGTTTTGCGTAAGCCAAAGTTTCCAAGTTTTAAGAACAGAAGAGCATGTATGAGAGGTATCACGAATGTAGACGAAGTTAAAGTTGTTTGTCTAGATAGGAATGTTTGAAGAAAATTAAATTCAGGATAGTGGAGAGTTTGTGCTATTCAATTTTGGGTACATGGCGTGATTGTGTATGTATGTACTTAAAAAACTTTTTTATATATTTTATTTAAGAAAGAAAGTGAGTGAAAATTTGATTGCAATAGAATAATAAATTAAAATATGATCTTATTGTGGTGAAAAGTTAATAAAACGATATAATATCCCTTAAACTACAAATAATAATTTTTAAACAAGCCAAATAAGAAATTCGGAAGCAAAGCCTCCATTATTTGTGACAAAAAAACATTAACACATTTAACATTTAAGGTTACACAAATTCTCAAAGTACCCAGCTGTCAAATATCACTGACGTCAACAGGCAAGATTTAATTTATATTACTGCTAACAAGAGTAAGCACCCCTAATCTTTGGATTGGTCGATCGTTTAAGTTAATAAGGTTTCCTTTATTTCTGAAAATATGAATACTTTCCAAAATATCTAGTTGATTATAGTTTAACATACATGTTGAGCTGTTAAATTACAATAAAGTGTGCCAAATGATGCATATAAATAAGATATCAAATTCTATCATATTATCATATATTTATTAATTATATATAAGATATATAAGATAAGTAAAATGATAACTTTTAATGCGAGATTTTACAAATACAATTTTTTTTTTTCAACAAAATATTTTTAAAAAAAATTTAGTGTTATTTATATAAGATTCAATATAAGATCAAAATAAATCAAATAGACGATGTAAGAAAAAACTATAAAATATAAAAACAAATTAAACTTACTGCGGAGAACTTTAACAAGTAGTAATATAAAAACTTAAGCAATTACTTTATTGACAATATAATTTCAATTATATTTAATAATAAAATGATAAATCCACGACTCTTCCACATATAGTTGTACGTATACGATTTAATATCGTAATATAACGTATCTTCCCAGTCATCTATAATCCAAATGACAACATTAACAACTAGCCATTACCCATTTTCCAATCATCATATCCATCAAATCAATAATTCAATCAAACCGCTCTCCATAATTCATCTCATCTTCGCCAATAACTTTGCTACTTCCTTTCACACAAATCGTCTATCTTAAAAGTTTCCAGACTGGATGTAATAAGGAAATTAACCAATAAAACAATTAATGAGAAAATATATTTACCTCTTTTTAACCATAAATAATATGCAAAATATTTCTGATATTACTTCAACATTTCTTAACTAAAACAATTGCTTAAATTTTTTATACAGTATGTCATGAACGATTTATCAATTATTTCAATCATTTTCATGTACAATGATAATTTTATTGCGATATAAATATAACGTTATATTTATATAAAATATTTTCAATATTTTGATGTAAAATTATCTTCGTTACTGTTAGGACAGATAAAAAGAAATTTATCTAGATAAAGATTCATATTTTTTTATTCTCTAAATTAGGTAATACCTAGATATCAAAACAAAAGTTTATAAAAATAATAGAAAATCAGATAATTGGTATTAGTTAAATTTTTTTAATTTCTAAATTATTTATATATGCACATATTATTAAAAATAACAAAAAAATCATAAAAAATTTCTACAATGTTGTTGAAAAAAAATAGTTTATCTTTTTACAAAACTAAAACCCAAGGTAGTTGTTTTTTGCCAATAAAAAAATAGTTGATATTTTTAACAAAGTTTCATATGTATTAAATTGTTACGGAATAAATAACTGTTACAATTAATAATAATAAGAATTCTTTATTGTCCAACAGCATAAAAAAATTACAATGCAATTGTACTTATAAACAAAATTAATAAGAAACAACTAACCTAACAAAAATTTATATAAAATATACTCCTATATTTTATATATTAAAATTCTACGTTTAATTTTTTTATTCTAAATTTAATAATTACTAGATTGGTTGATTTTAAAATGAAATAAAATTGATCCAATTTTTTTTACATCTAAATAATTATAAACGCAATATCAGGTACAATTCTATACTAAAGAAAACTTTCAGAAACGATTAGATAAGATTAGATTAGAAATAGATTATAAGAAAAATAATCTAGGTATATACCAACCAATGATCTCTATAAATTTTAATCTCAAAATATTTTACACTCAAACTTAATACACATTAACAACGATATTTTTTCAACCCTTCAAAAATAAACAGTTTGTAAACTTCTAATTCAACATAATAAAATAATATTATTAAAACTGACAATAACGATGAAATTTTATTTAAAAAGTTTCCAGTAACTTTCAGATAAATACTAAATACATTAATCAGCTGCTACGAAACCTAAACACTTACAGCCAATAAAACTATATGTAATTAAATAGGAAAATAGCATCAAATTCCCTAAAGCTAGCGGAACATAGCCATAAAATAAACGGCAAGCAACATGATAAACAACAACCAATTTTACTAGCTATTCATTTTGCCGCTTACCATTATTTCCTACAGTTTCCAAAGAGGAATAGTGAAGACCATCCAGGAAGAATGAATATACTACGAATATCATCTCTTGTTCTCTCTCCCTCTCTCTCTCTCTCTCTCTCTCTGTGTGGTAAATATATGTATCTGATGTACATATTCCATGTAGTATATATAGTACTAGCTGTAGAATGGCATAGTCTGTAGTTGTTGCTCACATACACAAAACAACTTCTTATCTTTATTGCTTCGTAGCCATGCAAGCATGAATGCTGCCGGAACTCTCTATGCACCAGAGAGCATTGATGATCACCTGACGAAGGACTATAAGAACGATAATGCCGGCAAAAATACTATGCGTTATAGTGTGCTTTATAATTTATCTTTATTATTAAATATTCATATTTTTTTTCTTTCCACTCAAATAAAAATTTAACTAACTTGATTTATTAAATTCGTACAAGACTATTGAAATATTTTTCAAAATGATAGAAAGCAAATATTAATTTCAATTTTTGTAATATTAATAAAATCGTTGAACTATACAATAAAAAAATACTTGACGATGTAACAAGTGACATTTCAAAATAATTATAATTTAACAATTACACGATATCCTATCAACACTACGGAATTTTAGCAACTAATTTACAGATTAATCTATTTTATTGCTGTATTGTGATTAGATAAAAACCGTGAGTTATGATTTCATAACGTATGGACAGTATAACTTAAAAGAATACAGATACATGTGACTTTACACAGGAACAAGAACCTTATCTTATCTTCACAAGTCAAATTTTTCAGGAAAACTAATTAAAGTGATTTGGGCCAAAATTTTACATTTTTTAGATTACTGTATTAAAAGTTACGTACACTCTTTCTTCATAACTAAATCCTACGTCTACACTTTCCTGATTAATAAAATTAATATTTAAATTCTCAAACCAACTTTAAAAATTTCTCGTTCGACATATATTTTTATATCGCCGATAAACCACATGATTCAATTCAATCTTTTAAGACATTAAGAAATGTGTTGAATCATTTTAATATTTATTGTTCTTGTTATATCCTTCTCCTGTGATTGGGCATGTACAAAATAATGTACAAAATATTATACTCCTAATCAATCTAATAATAAGTGTTAATATTATTTTTTTTCAACGCTAGATAATTTAAAATAAAATAGTTTTAGGATTAAGTTCTGTATGTGTTTTAATTAAAAATCGACGTTTCGATATACTCTATGTACATCATCATAAAGAAAAATTATTATTATTTGTATAATTTTTCCTGATGATAATAAATACTAGAGTACATCGAAACGTCGATTTTTAATTAAAATTTATACAGAATTTAATCCTAAAGCTTTTTTTAAATTTTAATATGAGTTTTGAAAAAAAAATTACTATGCTAGATAAGTTTTTTACATTATTGGTTTAGTATGATATGAATATTTGTTACTAAAAGAGCAAAACACATATTCTCTAACTTGCGATTTCAAACTGGAAAAACTTCATTATTTTAATAAACTTTATATAAAATTAATCGGAATTTTAAGCCATTTCCAGTGATACTAATAACTTAATATTGACTTGGGCGAAGATTAAAGTCCCTTTTCCTGTGACTGACTACATATATATTATTATATCAAAATAAGAAATAACAATATTTAAATTAAAATCAACATAATATCGTATATAATTTCCGCAAATATTGAATTGAAATATTGTGTATCATCTTGTGTGTTTATTATTCACCTTGTTTAGTTTAATATAATTCAAAGTTTATCTAGGAGGAAAATTAGCTGAAATTATATGCATAATCTTTGATATGGTTTCTTAGTGTCGGAGAGGTAGTTCGATCAGCCAATTCTGATTCGATGTGTATGCATACATATACTCGGTAGCGCGCCCCCATTCACGTTCGTATAGAAAGTTTGCATGAACT
The DNA here is from genome assembly GCA_963966155.1 of Clivina fossor. Taxonomy (NCBI): domain Eukaryota; kingdom Metazoa; phylum Arthropoda; class Insecta; order Coleoptera; family Carabidae; genus Clivina; species Clivina fossor. The sequence goes on along the minus strand of OZ014551.1, from coordinate 24,884,987 downwards.
GAAATTAGCCCTCATTGGCTATGTAGATAACTCGACGTTGTTGTAAAGTCACCGTTGGGACTTTGCTTATAACCTTGCATATAACGTCTATAGGTATATCGGATCTGTGCACCAATAACCAATAATCGTTCTTCGGCTACTGTAAAATAACTTCACAACGAATTTCATATCATCATCATTGAGGAACGATGTTACCTTTAACATTGTACTTTAAAAATATCCATGGATAAACTTTTCTAGAGGAAAATTTTAAAATTAGGATATTATACATGTATATTGTTGAGAGTTATCGTCAATTCACTTTATTTATATCGTCAAAATAAATAATAATAATGTCATCATGTTTTGTTATGATCGTTTTATGATATAAATTTGAAAAACACAAGAATAATTTTAACTAAAAATAGTATAGAAATAGAAATTTCCGTCAGAACTATTAGAGATACGAATTTATAAAAGTACTTTTTCTTCAAGCGTATTAAAATATTGATATAACATTACTTATATTGCCTATGCCTATGCAGATGCACTGTAATATTATATACTTAGTGGTCTAAAAAAATATTTTTTATTTCCTAGTAACTTGTTTCTATGTTCTGTTTATTTTTTGTATATACCATTTTCATTATTTTTCCTGATGATATTGTCAAAACGTCGAATTTTAAATAAAATTAATACAGAATTAAATGTTTTAAAATCTTGTATCTTTATAGAAAATAAAAAAAAAATAGTAACCAAATTCTCCACATAACTTTACAAATAAAATAACGACCATTCAAATATATAATTTGGGAAATAGTTTCTATTGCCAAATAATACTTGTATGCACAGAACAAATAATAATAATAATAATAATAGCAAGTGAATTGTAGCTATCCCAGTTGTCCGTGTACTTTCCCGTTGTTGTGTGTTCACTTGCATGTCATTAACTAACCCATCCCTTCATTCAAACCAAAGACGACACACCGAACATCACTGTAGCCTGCTATCTTTCCCGCTCCATTTAATAATTCATCTAGCGGAAATTGTTCGTTCGTTGTTTGATATATGTGTATATGTGTTGTGCTGTCTTTGTTGCTGCTTACTGGTGGGTTGCCTATCCGATTTGAATTTGCGGTTAACTTGTATTTGATGCATTTGTTTGAGCTTCAGGGCAATGTAGGTCTTTCCAAAGATCAACTAGTAGAGAGAGAGATGAATTAAAATATTTGATTTGGTATTGCCTATATTATGGAAAAAATATTGATACTTCTTAACGAAAAACTTACGCAGCAAAAAAATTATATAGATAACATAAAATTTTCAAATACATTGTTTCAGAAATAACTAATCTGATATACGCACAGTTTATATGATTCCAATTGGTGTGTTATGATCCTTTGGTGTATCATTGGTCAATAAGTCTGTCGCAAAATATGTTTCATACTTTGTATATGTATCTCTTCATATTTGCATTATAGGACAATGATTATTTTTCTTTCGTTTTAAATAAACCTTAAAATGATAAAGTTATGCTAACTTAAATATTATGCCACGATTGAATAAAGCATTAATAAAGGTTAACTAAATAACTATCTTCAAACCGCCTCATTGATTGGTCAATCGGCAAGTAACCAAATTGATAAACATACAAAGCATTTAACAATTTTTTGTTCAATCGGACATATATAGATGACAAATTAATATATGCATTAAAAAAAAATGTAACTTAAATTTGTTTAAATGCATTGCTTAACAAGTCGATTCAATGATTGAGTAACTTGTGAAATTTTTGAGAAAAATCTCTACATTAGAATATTATTATATTAATTTCACAGATACACTTATGAACTTTTGTTCAATTTTATTATTATTATTATTATAAATGGCGTTGGTGGTATTTATTGCTTCTCAGCTACATCTTTTTAATTAATTCACTTGTCATACAAGCCCGCTAGATGGTTACACCTGCATCAGTGTCTTCGGACATAGATCAAATCACCATTCGGACATGCTCCTAAAAAGCAAAACACGTGGTCCATGGCCAGTCATTGATACATAGCTTAACAAGCCGATTCAATGATTGAGGAAAAATCTCAGCATTATAATATTATTATATTAATTTCATAGATACACTTACGAACTTTTGTTCAATGTTATTACTATGTAATTTTACATAGCTTTCAGTAGCTTTACAATATTTTGTAATTTTATCATAATAATTTACGTAAAAAACATTGCATTCATAAAACATGTAAAATTATAAAAAAAAGTTTTACAGTGTGAATAAATAAATACAAATATCTTATTAACATCTAAGTCAATCATTTTTTACCATAATAGAAACGACACAAATATTTTCTTATTTTATATTTTATTACAATAATTCAGTAATAAGTATATAAATAAATTATGAATGTGAAAAAACTCTATATAATGTAGAATATTCGTCATAGTTATATGATATAAATTGTTAATAACTTTATGCACACATTTGTTTACACATGAAACACAAATCACTATCTCCCACACAATTTATTCAAATGTTGTAATCTGATAGTAAACTTATGACATCGTTCTATGTATCTTCTACCTCGTCTACCTCCCTTGGCACTTCACCTCTTCGCTGTGTTTCATGTTCACATCGAAACGCTAATCTTAATAAAGTACAACGGTGGCACAAGTTGAGTGAGACAAATAACTGACAATTTAACGGTAATCCCGTTACCGGTACAACTTACTCATACCCACACACATACATACTAACGTATCGTTTTATACGTTTTACTCGTTAACGATTGTCAACTATCTTGCGGTTTTGATTACTAATATGTGACGCAAATACCGTCCAGCTAATTGAATTCGGTTAATCTAAATGTAAATTTAAAACAAATGAATTGTGGTTAATTGATTTTTTTAGTTAAATGTGAATGAGGAAAAACTGCTTTGTAGTAATTAGTAGTTGTTTGCAAAATTAATTGCTTGTACAACAAGATAAAAGCACGCTTTGTTTCCAGTAATTAATCTTAGACAAGAAGAAGGAAAATTTATATTTTTAATTTCTACTAAGGTAGTTTAAAATGAATTAGTATAAAATTGTTTCTTACATTCTACATTTTCACCAGTTTTTTTTTTTTTTTTTATTAAGTTGATATAACCAAGCGACAATTGTTTGATGTTCTAGAAACAATTAATTAATAAGAAGTAATATTACGGTTTACAGTAAAATTCTGTCAGAATTTCTCTAAAGAGTTATTCGCAAGTAAATTAATGTTTTCTTCTAAATACAAAATTAGAGTTAACGAGTTTTACCGTAAAACCGACAATATTACAAAATAGGACTACCTGTGTCGTCATCCTTGTTATCATTAGTATTATTTTTGTATAAATTCCACGACTATGGTTATTTTTGAAGTAATTTTTAATATTTTTATATCTAATTTCTATCTAAAAAAGCATGCAAAATTAATATATTTTATAAAATTAGACGCAGAAGTTTATGCTCTAAAACTGATATTCGTACTTTTTAGCCTAAAATAATTAGGGAAACAGGAAATTACGAAAGTATGATTGTACATATTAAAAATATAACCATCTTGTGTAAACTGTTAAGAAAAAATATTCTTTTCCATAGTGAAAATTCCATTTACATTGGTTCAGTATTTTCAAGTTTATCGCAAACATATACCTATACATCTTTAAATATTAGATGTGAAAAAATCTGTATCATAATGCATTAAAAGTACTTCCTTCTTAGTCAGTTAATTAACTGTATTATTATTATTATGTACCAATTAAACAAAAAAAAAACTATTTTCGTAAATACTATTGCTGCTACTACTACTAAATTTAAATAAAATTTTAATTAATATGCATTAAAATATTGACGATTAACATGTGATTTAACTGTGATAAATGATTTTAATTAATTTTAACTATGTAACATTCGCCGGCCGGTATGACCGAGCAGTTTAAGACGTGTGCCTGACACTGCTCGTACCTATGCAAGCCCGAGTTCGTATCCCGCTTGGGACATGGATGTTTGTGACGTCTGTATATCGTCCAAATACAATTTGAAAAGTGATAGCCAAGCATCTATTGGTTGATGGTCCTCGCTTTCATATCCATTTGTGAACTACTAATAACCTGCTTATGTAACAACATCAAGTTTTAAATGTATAAATTATATTAATGTAAAGCACCGGAATATGACTACAATAAATTAGTTTGTAACTGCATTATTTATGTACAATTTAAAATTGTAAATGTAATGTATTATAAATAACTGTAGCTGAGGATGGCACAAGTTTCTTGACCAAAACGTCAAATAAAGTAATTAAAAACAACATTATCGTTTCTTTAATGCTCTCTATTATATTAAAAAGAAATTTATTAAAAGGAATTTATTAAAATAAATAAAAATATTAAAGTTTCATATTTTTTTCAAAAAATTTGAAATTCGAAATAACAAAGAAAATATGTTTAACACCATTCCGAATTAAAAGATGTAAAAAACCGACGACATTAACACCACCGGAACTAACGCCGTGCAGGATATCCGAAACTATACGAAAATACACGCATAGACACAGACACAATAATCTTATATGTGTAAAACCGACCACAGACATCAACAAGAAAAGCGAGGGCAGAACAGCCTAAATACAACGCATTCTCTTTGGCCCGGATCTTTACTAGAAAATCTCTACAAACTTAGAGGGCCCCTGTTTCTCTGTGTATATGTATATTCCTCGGCACAGACGACGTAGTAACTTTCATGATGGTAGCAAGAGGAAGTCATGGCGGCTACGAACGAAGAAGATATTGTAAAGATACATTAACCTAACCCCTTTCTAAATAAAACCGGAATTAAGATGTTGTTCATTATTCTAAGGCGGGTGGTGTTGTTGATGTTACTACGATGGGTGCCGCGAATATTTTAAAGATAAACATACGTTCTGCTAGCTGAGAAGCTTTTAAATAATTTAAATATTTGCGCAGTAATGGCTTGGAAAATTATAGGCGTATATAAAATTTTATTTTATTTAAAAGAATTTATTATAAGAAAACCACTTCGAAATAAATTATAATTCTACTAATTTAACTGTTAAATTTTTATTAAATTAGTTTAGTTTTCACTCATCCAGAGAAAAAGATTCCTTCAATTTAATACATAAAAAAAAAACTATACCTAAATGTTTTAAAAGTATTATTTTCACAGTAGAAATATTTAACATTATCCAGCGTCCATTTTCGGACACAGCAAAAATAATGTAAAAATTATATCAGATGAAACTGTCAAAAAATATAGTTATTGATGTTACCGGAAAACACTAAATTAAATTACCACCAATATTTTTTACACTATTGTAAAGTATAATTTATAGACAAAATTAGTGTCATGTTTTACAAATAAACACTTACACAAACATTAAATTTTTACTGTCTATAGAAAATAGATCTTCCAGTCATATTATTTCATGAGAAATCTAATGCAAGATTAGACAAAAATGTTTATACTTATATTGATGAAATAAAACTTGTTGGATATTTATATAATGTTATTTGTTAATTTAACAAAGTTTTCAATTATTCATATAAACCTTATTCGATATAATAACGTTAGCCCAACTAATTTATATATAGATGAAAGAACTATCGTTAGATAATATTACCAAATTAAATAAACAAAACATCTTATTTTATATTTTTAGAATATAAATTAAATGAAATAATAGATATTGATCTTTTCCGTCTATTCTACATTATTTTTTAATTAAAATCAGGTTTCAATTCATTCGTTTAATTGTCAAAGCAAGCCAAGTATCGTTTTATATTATTATTTAGATATTTTTTAATTATCGAGATAAAATTTTAAAAATGTCAAGACAATAACGAGATTTCTTGAAAAAAATATTGACATAATTAATTTTAGTATAATAAAGTTGATAAAATATTTCTTTTTTTTTATGTTTAAATCTTATAATCAATAAAACTCAATTATACTTGTGCAATTGAGTTAAATTTATTTAATTTTTCTAGACAAAAAAATAAAACCTACGTACAAAAATATCACTTTGTCTTATCTTGATAAAAACACTAGTTGTTAGTGAAATATTTCTTTTTATTTTGTTGAAATGAATTTAATCAAAACTATTTTCTAATTCTAAAATTTCCAAATTACACGCTTAGAATATGTTACGAAAACGGAAAAACATGCATAGCAAGTAAAGTAAACAAGTCTGACCTTGGATTTCCTCGAAGTGCAGCATGATGCAGTGCATTGAAGCCGTTGTTGTTGGTCAGAGTGATATCGGCAGCATGATCCAATAGAAGTGTCAACATATCGTCTCTCTTCTTCGAGATTGCATCGTGCAATGGTGTGTCGCCTTCCGAATCCTAAAACATACGATAAACAAACACGTTTAACTTTTTGAGAAGAAGTTTCGCTACATATATGTGAAAAGACAAACTTTAAATCAATATTTATAGAAAGAGATTTATCAGATTTGCTCTAGTATCAAATATATCATAACTATATTATATGTTTTTTGGGTTTAAATTAAAAAAAAAATGAATGGAAAATTAACCTATAATTATTACTGTTCTGTTTGTGTCGTCTTTGTTTTATATTCATTGAATGAAATATGCACAATATGTAAAATTTTATAATCGTTATAATAATGAACAGCACATATAAGTTTTTAATACTATTTTTTTTTTAATACATATTGGCTTTAACTGCTATGGCCATTAGTCAGAAATAATGTTTTATATTCACTTTCAAGTGTATTTTAGACGATACAAAAACAATAATTAATTAATATTTATTATATGTGAATTCTGTAATTACATAAAAGTTGTTATTGAACAATTAATTGCACATACATATATTATCTAATTTTAAAATTTAATTAATCTAATTTAAAATTTAAAATTTTAGTTATTCAGTTTATAAAATATATTTAATGTACGTGATTATTTAAAAAAATGAGAAAACATATATATATATATATATATATATATATATATATATAATTAACAATTTAATAGTACTTTTTCTATTATTAATGGATTAACATAAAATAAAAATTTAAGATACAGAGAAAAATATGTTTTTAATGAAAATTCTTTAAAAAAATTATTATTTTTTTTGTTCAAACTACAAAAGAAAAAAATTCGAAATTTTTGTAAAAAAGATAGAGATTTTTTATTATAAAATAATCGTTTTTAGATTTGCTAAGAAACTCGTAAATACATTTCAAACGCTACAATGTAAAAATGAAATGTTAAATAAATAAATTCAATATTAATTTTAGCTTTTTGTATTCCCTAACGTTAAATATAAAAAGTAAAACTAACAACAAATCTATCCACCTACAAACAACTACAATGTCAATATAATTTATTCCTCATTTGTTTCCATTTCTTTCAAAAGTCTGCTTTCATCAATAAGACAAATGAAAGCAATTACTTATATCATAATCACAAAACCAAGCAAAGTTTTTTGCCAATCGGCCGAAGCATTTTGAAAGCCCACGTCGACATGGCCTCTTCGTCGTAGCATAAATCTCGAACAATCCCATCGCGAAAGAATTTACATAATATGTTTTATTGCGTATTCGGAGCAAAGGCTGTGTGTATCTGTGTGTGTGTGTGTGTGCTCCATTTCCCCATCCAGCCCGAAACCTACTAGGATCCCATTTCATCCAGATCCCATCTCCATCTCCAAACATGGGATTACAGTAACGATCGTTTTCAATCTATATATATATATATATATATATATATATATATATATATATATATATATATATATATGCGGGAAAGCAAAGTGTGCGGAGACTCCCTGCGTTACCGCAACTATTCTATAACTCAAATTGATGCATTTATCGGGAAAGGCAAATGGGAATGAGAGAAGCCATTCCACTTTTGTCCGTCTTGATAACGACAGTAGGAGAAAAAACTGGCACATATGCAAGAGTTGGAACAACTGGGTTGTCTTCCAATTCACTGACAGAATGAAACGATAAGACAATTCTTCGACGATGTATCGCCCCGTTGTATTATTCTAGCTCGGGATACATATATATCGATAACGTAAATGGATAGATTTGGCGTTATTCGTTGACAGTTTGCTTGAAAATTTGTAGCCGGGATTTTAAGTTTTTTAAATTGATGTCGATGTTGCCTTTCTATTTCCTCGCAAGGAAATTGATTTCCATATAGAAATATAAGATAATAACCTCATCTATTTTTTTATACGTATGATATATTTGATTTTTGCAAAAACCTTACTAAACTGATGATTTTTTAAATGCCATAAGTCAAAGGTACGTACAATTAATTCAAGTATGTAAAAGGAGTATGTATATTTAAATGTATTACTTTCGACGTTAATAAAAATATAATAATTTCAAAAAGCCCTTAAAACAAACATTTATGCCCGATTTCTTCACTATTTATTTAAACTTCGATTTTCTAAACTCCGATTAAAGTTAACCGGCCAATAAACATTTGTCGGATTTCTTCACTCACATGCAGGGTTAACTAATCTACGGTTCGAAACTCCAGAAAATACATTTGACGACGTCGCAAATCAAATTACTGCTAATGTCATACGGATTGTAAGCATATTATTAACTTTATAAATATCAAACAACTTATTACATTGACTATTATTTAGATATTTTATATATAATATTATTTTTATCTTATGACATATATGTATACTAATTAATATAATTAAGGAAAAAAAAGTTCCTTATTTATTTTTCTGTAGTATTTATGAAATGTATGATTTTCATAAATTCTTACAATTTACATTACATAAATAATAAATATTTGACTAAATATAAAGGATCATTAACTACTATAGGTCCTATGATACGCTTGAACAAAAAAATATTTTATTCTATATTAATAAATAAAATTAAAACAATTTGTCAACACATATTTACATAATAATATTCTTTTATTTATTAATTTGAATTTTATTATCAATAACATTTAATATATTTTACATATTTAATAATAATAAAATTAATATAAATTAAAAAAATATATATTTAAATATCTTATTTAAAATCAATGCAAAACACGAAATGTCAAAAGACGCGTAAGGTTATGAAAGATATGAATTGTTATAGTTCCATCAACCATCACTGCTAAATATTGGCGCTGGTGTAGATAAACCACGTTTAAACCGCCAATGTTCGTCGGTTAACTATAATCGACGAATAACATCTAGCTGGAGTTTCGTGAGTGTGAAGAAAACCGATTTCAAGGTTTAAACTACGTTTAACTTTAGTCGTGGTTTAACCGAATGTGAAGAAATCGGGCATTAATGTCTTATCTTGCATTAAAATAAAAAATTCAAATTTATAAATATAATACATAAAAAGGAAAGACAACTGTGTTTTTAATGAATCTAAAATAAATACCCCCTACCTTTATAAATAATAAAATATAGAATGTTTTAAAATAAAAAATTTTTATTAATAAATTAAACAGTAAATATATCTAATATAATGTGCATAACATTTAACAAAAAATGTTCATAAGTTTATATCTGTGAAATAAACTAAATTGAGATTTTTTTCTCAAAATTTCACAAGTCATTGAATCGGCTAGCTAAGCTAGCTAAAGCATTAATAAAATCTTATATATTCATAGAAAAATTTATATTGTTAATTTATAAATCATATTTGATAAAACTATTAATTTCAGTTTGTACGGAAATTTCACTAAAAATTCAAGTAAAACAAGCACCTACATAACCCCCTAACTTTCCTTTAACAACCGCGTAACAAACACGGCAAACAAAACCGTGAAAACCAACAAAAAAAAACAAAATACAAAAAAACCTCGCTAACTTGGACACAATGTCAGAGCCAAACACATACCTACTAACAATTTCGCCATCCTAAAAATAAAGTGATAACATCCCTAAACAAAGTAGCACATAGAGAATGGTCAAGCATGCCATTAACTTCAACCCCACCCCCCTCCCACCTTAGGTGGATGGCGGTAAAGTAGATCGTGGGCTTCATATTACGTAGCAGCGAGATAGAGTATGCCGGGGTTGGTATGTCGGTATGTTACATAAGACGGCGGGCTAGGAGTAACGTAAACGTAACGTAAGGCAAACGATGAGTATTAAACTCTGGCACGCAATGTGCTCATCTCGTTCGGTGTCGGTAATAACGAGCAAACGAACGCGTTACCTGTTTTACCGACACATACACACACCTAAAACCCCTCTGACGTGTGCGAATGAAGCTTCAGCATTCAGGCGGCTATTTATGGACACGTTGTTTCGTTTCGTAATAGCGGGGAAGAAATAGCGTTACATGGCGTTGGAATCTTTAAACTTATTATGTGATACGTAAATTAATTTTAGAATAATTTCTTCAATTTTAATTATAGATTACTGAGATTCAGTAAGTTGTTGAAAAAATAAATCACGACAAATCGTTCTGGAATTTATATTATATATTATTTAAAAAGTATGTTACAATGATTATAGATATTATGATAACATCTGTGACAATTTGCTATCTTTATGCAACTTAAGATGACAAATTTTTTCTGAGTGAATTTAGAATTTATTTAAAATGAATCCTTTACTTGACTAAATAAAGTTGTACTGGAATCTTGGGTATTACGATAATATAATATAACTTTCATTAAAGATGGTAAGATGGTTCGGGCATGTTGAGCGAATGTCTAATGAATGTTTGGTTAAAAAGATTTATTTGAATGATTTTGATGGTATACGTTTGCGTGGACGTCCGATGAGTAGTTGGAGTAGTATGATTGAAAGTGTTTTGCGTGAGCGAAAGTTTCTAAGTAGCAGAAGTAAAAGAGCATGTATGAGAGGAATTACGAATGTGGATGAAGCGAAAGTTGCTTATTTAGATAGGAATGTTTGGAAGCGACTGATTTCGGGATGATAAAAAGAGTTTGTGCCACACCCTTTTGGGTACATGGCGTGATTGTGTGTGTATATATGTATGTATGTATGTATGTATGTATGTAAATAAATTAATAAATTCATATCAAGTTTCTTAAACACTTTATAAAATATTGTATACACTAAACATATCGTATAAGACAAAATTCACATTACAGATTTAATTTTATATATTTTTCTTATACAACTACACGACTTTTGTGTAAAATAGTTTTAAGACAATTTTTGTATTTTCAAGAATTAGTATTTATGATATTATTGAAACAAAAATGTAATTATCTAAAATTTTATTTTGCAACAATTTTAGTAAAACGTTACTATTGTCCAATTAAACTTTTATTATATTCCCAAGCAATTGTAATGTTATTTCTACAGAATTTTTCTTTTTCTAATTGCATGTTCTAATTAATTTAATTTAATTAATCTTTTCTTATTTTACGGTTATCAACAAAGAAACAATTATTTGCTGTACTTTTATACATATTACAAAATACAAACTGACAATTTTAGGACAGTTTTTATGAACGAATAATAAGTAATTTTTATGATCACTACATTTTTATAACTACATACTATGTACTAATCTATAAAGTTAAAACAAATAGGTAAATTCAATTTATAAACCAGTCGGTAATAAAAGTAGTTTTCTTAATGTTTAAATTTCTGTAACTCTGCAATTGTACTTTTATTAGATTATAATGAACAATTTCCATGTATACGAACAATCACTTTTCTTGTTTCTAATTTGTTTGCAAAATTCTATTTTTATTTGCATATCAATTATAATAATCTGAAACTGTTCAAATTGATTTTGTAACTTTTTACATTTGTTTAAAAATGTAGAATTTCAAATTGTATTACGTATTATTTAGTTATTAATGATGAAATAATGTTTTGTTTTTTTTTAACGTTTGACCCTCAGTGGAAGTTATCATCCAAAAAATGATTGAGAGAATTAATGTTATGCGTAAGGATATGATTCTTGTGATAAATGCTGATAAGTACCAAAGTATTAGTTTTAGAGAAGGGTGGCTTGATAACTGGATGTAATGTATTTGTTGATGTTGTACATTTAGAGCAAATAGATGAATTTGTGTATTTGGGTAGTTTATTATCTAAGGATAACCGCTTTGATCGTGAAATTGTAAAAAGTAAAGTAAGAAAAAAAAGAAGCAAGAGAGTAAACGTTGACGTATACTAATGAGTGTGAGATTTGGATGCAGGAATATAAAAGGAAAATGACTGCTGCGAAATTAATTTTTTTGCGTAGAATATAGTGTAAGTAGAGGAAATCGGCTACAAAATAGATTAGTGTATGAAGTGTGTGAAATTGGAGTACAAAGAGTGTAAAATTGAAATAAAAAATGTATTGCAAAAATTGGTGTTAGTTAGTTACAATACCTAGTTCGGTCATCTTGAGAGAAAATTTTATACACGTTCGGTTAAGTTATAAGAATATACAAGTATGTAAATGATATTGAAAGTATATGTCTGCGTAGATGTACTATGAGTAGTTAGAGTGGTATGATTAAGAGCGAATGTTTTCAAGTGGTAGAAATAGAAGAGCATGGATAAAAAGTATCATTAATGTAGATGAAGCAACAGTTACTTGTCTGGATAGAAATATTTGAAGAATTCTAATTTCGGCATAGTGGAAAGAATTTATGCTACATCCTTTGAGTACATGACTTGGTTGTGTATGTATGTATAATTATATTGCATTTCAACTTTGTTAATTAAATTTACATTGTCAACAAAAAAAATTTTACATTAAATTTTAATGGTATATAAAAGATTTGTTATCAAAATTTAAGATATAACACAGATTTAAAATTGATCAAATTAATTTTTTTTAGGGCTGAAAAAATCATGATTTTTTTAAAAAAATCAAAAAAATCGGATTTTTTTGATTTAAATCAGATTTTTTTGATTTTTTGCAATTTTATGTGCACTGTTCATTAAATAATTAATCGATTTTTTTTTATTTAAATCGGATTTTTTTTATTTAAATCAGATTTTTTTGATTTTTTTCAATTTTATGTGCACTGTTCATTAAATAATTAATCGGATTTTTTTGATTTAAATCGATTTTTTTTTATTTAAATCAGATTTTTTTGATTTTGTCAATTTTATGTGCACTCTTCATTAAATCAATGATTTAAATCACTTGATTTAAATCATCGCAGCCTTATTTTTTTTGAATATTAATCTAAAACAACTAGCACAATTAAGGATTAGTTTATTTTATACCATTCAATTTATCTCAAAAAGTTAGCAAAAAAAACCCAAATACTTTTTTTCACAAGTAATACAATTTCAGAACAAGTAAAATAATTTATGATCTCGACATTGCAATGAAATATTTAATCTAAGTAATAAAATTCCGTAGCACATAAAACTAATGCATATTGAAAAGTGAAAATTCCCTTTAAACACAGCGAAACGTAATTATCTCATTTTCACATGAGACCAGCGCAGACAAGACAGTAAGGCGTATATTTATAGGCGGGTCGGATTGGGCCGGACTGCGACCACACTTAACTATATTACAACATAACGTTACGTAGTTATACGTAACGGAACGTAATGTAAGTTATTTCATGCGACGACGTTCAATGAGCACTTCTCATACTCCGGAACATCGTTCTGACCCAACGACGCTTTATGGACGCATTACGACGACCCTTAACCAATGACGCTTTGTCACTATATTACTTTTCTTGCACGCGTCGATGTTTTATTCAATTCTGTGTAATATCATTCCAAAAGTAATTGTAAATAATAGTTAATAATTTTAAGGTAAAAGTAAAAGTTACGAGCCGACACTACAAACTCGGATTTTAGTTCAATTGTTTAGTGTTGTGACTAGTAATTAAATCCGAATTTGCAGTACAAGCCCATCTGTTTGTCATAAAAGAGGTGTTAAATGCCTTTTTCTTAATTTATTAAATCAACTAATTATACATATTAGTTCACTGCAAATAACTGAATATTTAAATAATTGTGAAACTCTTAGTTTCATCGCAGAAAAACATTACTTTAAATACCTTTAACTAAAAATAATAACAAACAGTAAAAAAGTATTACAATTTATGAATTCAATTTTGGATGAATACACATGAAAATTATATCAAGGCAGAAAATTACTACGTTATTGGATTAAAGTATTAATTACAGATAAATTACAAATATTTGTAAACTTCTAGTATTTGTTTTATATTCTTAAAAATATGTGAATGCAACATTTATAATTTCGGTGGTTCGCACTTGATGTAACATTTTTAAAAATTAATAAAAAATAAAAATAACTTAAATCATAACAACAAAATTTCAAATAATATAAAAAGTGCTCTAAATAAACAAGATATTAATATAGTAACAACCAATAAAATTAATTTTAAAAAAATATTAGTTAATAATAGTTGAATTATCTAGAGGTTTACCAATTATATTGTAATGACTGAAACGTATTTTGCATAAAACAGACAGGTAGAAGTTTTAAACAAAGGATCCATAATTATCACAAATCAATAGATAGTAATAAAAATACAACAGGCTTCACTTCAAACAATCATGAGTTCTTAGGCGAATTCAAAATTTTATCGGTTTAGAAGAAAAGTTATAAACTCAATTTGTTAGAATCCCTAGCAATTAACAAGACCTTTACGTTAAACAAAAACATTTTCAATGAACATACTGATTTGTCTGATTCAGAACTTGTAAATATTGTATTACCTGAATAAGATATTTTTAAAATGTAAACGAACAGTTTAATATTTGTGAAATTTTATTTCTCCACCACTATTTGTATGCTATTTATATTAGAAAAATTTAAAGAACTTTTGTATGTAACTCTTGAATATAGGCGAAAGATTGAAACGATTGTCAAGTAATATAAATTTTGTAAAACTAACCAAGTGTTTCTTTTAATAAATAACCTTTATAGTTATTTTTATTCCTTATTAATATAAGAATTCATTTTAAAATATTCTGGACATATCTATTTCTAGTTGTTCGCAATTTAAGTTCATATTTCACAACAATTTCTAATATTTAACCGTTTGAGTGCCAAGCAGCGATTTTGCGATCTTCTGTTACGCTCTAAATTTGTCAGCGCTCTAGCAAACTCGGTTTCTGTTGATGGCCGACTATACGACTACCGTTCTGTTTTAAGTAAAAATAAAGTAACATTACATTTTGTAGGTGTAAACTTTTAATTCTTATAAACAACGATTACTATAATAATATAATTAACTAAATAATGTAGAATAGGAAATAATACAAGCGCAAAAGCGATCCTTGGCACAATTGGACGAGGAAACAGCAAAAATCCGTGGCACTCAAACGGTTAAAGTAAAATCTTCCATATTAATGTTTACTTATTGATAGTGTGTCTTTTTATCTGAATTTCCTAAATATCTCATTTATTATTAGAAATAGCAAAAAACATTTTAAATAAGTTTCTTACCTTTTTAATATAAAATACTTGCCTTTTAATTGTCATATGTATATTTTTATTTTTTACTCTTTATTCCAACATTGTCAAATTATTTAAATTAAAATTAAAAAATAAAATTGTATAGGATACTAGATACGTGTATACGTAAGCTTTCATAAATTTGAAAAAACATAATTCGTTCTAATATAATTTTAATAAAGTATACAAGATTCCATTCATTTCAAAATTGATTTGTTTTGCAACCTGGCTTTTAAATATGAATTCGTCAATGTAATAAAACCAATTAATTGTGAATTACTAAACTTATACAGTCTATATGCAAAAACATACAAAACGTATTCAATTGTCAATTATGTTCTATGCCGAGATATCAATCACATGAAAACAAGTTCGAATCGTAAACATTCGACAATCGTAAAAATACGTCATTATTTGCTTCATTTAAATTACTCGCTTTCATCGCTATATGCATATTTTTTTTTTCAATACAAAATATTGATTCAGAAAATTGCTAACAACACATTTATTCATTTTCTGGTTTATTTTTTATGATAGAATTTTCATAATTTTTAATGAAAATAGTTAATTATTACTCTAAATATTAAAACACAAATTAATACATTTATTTTATTTGTCCAAATCTATAAAAAAATTACAGTTCCTTAGATATATCTAAAAAAATTGAATTTTTATTAATGTACTAGGATATTACACTATTTGGATGAATTTTTTGAATAAAATATTTAGTTCATCAATAATTAAAATATCTTATTAAAATTTTGTCCAAATACTGTTAAAAAGTAAATGTATAAACCTTGCATATGTTCGTAAAAATGTACACTCTTAAGTGCAATACGTCCTAACTCAAATACGTTTTAAATCGTATACTCACTACCTGTATGTACAAATAATATTAGAATAAAATAAATATTTCGAAGAAAAAAAACTACTTACAATCTGGTGTACAAATTAATTAAAATCCCTAAGAATATCAGTAAAATTTAATATTTTCCAAAACTCATGTAAGATTTCAAGTAAAATCTCTACGATTTTAGAAATTTCGTATAAAACCGGAAAAGTCATTACAATATCAACAATAATACTTAAAATTTGTATAATTTGATGTAAACTTATGTATCTTTTAAAAATATTGAACCGAAGCACTCAGCTTTATTTATGTAAATAAATGTAACTAATGTAAGTGTGTTTTTGTTTTGTTTGCAAATAATACATCGTGCAAATATTAGCGTATAGGTATCGTATATCGTCACAGTCAACTATGATTATCGCTTTTCAATCCAGGCGCTGTCAAACAAAACAAAATCGACAGCCTAGCTTGGCGTACGATGAAGGCTAACCATCAATGGATATACTACACAAATATGAGGTCTATGCCAAAAATATCATTCAAATTTCTCGAATTCATTTAATAGCAAATTAATGAATATATTAGATAATTTTGATCATACGTACCAGATAAATTTTTACAATTCAGCTACCAAATTGTATTGCAGATATAAAATAAATTGGTTGTTTAATAACACAAGGTCGAGTTTTTCAAAATTACAAATGATAGAAATAAACTATGTAATTATCATATTTGGTTCTACAGCCCTAGGAGATCCTTGACCGTAAATACAAAGTACTTGTTCTGCGATTAATCATTTAGACACTTTTCGAAACTGCAAATCGTGCGTTCGTATGAAGCAGCGACGAGTTCGGGCCAGTAATCTGAACTACTGATATTTTAAGACAAGCAGTTGATCAAAATGATGTTTCCAATTTTTTTATAATTAATGCCTGACCTTGTGGCATTTTTGAATAACTTAAAACGTTTGCTAAGCATTTGTGTTTGATAGCAAATTGTTACACATGCTATATAATTTGCTTTCTTAAGCCTGGTACTTCCAAATGTTGGACTAAATTTATTCTTAAAACAATTTTAAAATTAGCCAATGAAATGTTGTCATTTATTCTGAGAGTACATTTTTAACCAATCACAAAATGATCTATTACTTATCTTAAGAATAAATAAAATGTAAATACCCGGCTCTTAAGCAAATACTATCATGTAAAAATTATGGGAACTGATCAAACAAAATATATACGAATATTTACTCAAACGATGCCAGCGCCACCAGGTATTCGTTATCGCTATCATATTTATTTTACAAGTTACTAATTATAAGGCGATTGGGTCTTTTATTAAGTTAAGATGTAGTTTGAATCTACAAGTTGTTCGTATCTAATTATGGCAACAAGTTTCGTTTGGTAAACTAAACTTAAGAAAATATTTAATCTGTTCCTAAATACTTTGATATATATTTTTAAATAACAGATAATTAATGGCACGTATATTTAACCTATTATATATATATATATATATATATATATATATATATATATATATATATATATATATATATATATATATATATACATATACATATTTCAAATTGAATGGTTAGTGACAACATAATAACTTTCGCTTAATGTAATGTTTCAATAAAAAAAAAAAAATTATTAAACTAATTAGAAAATCTTCCAGAACTCATAATGATTAAATAAGTAAGGCCAACAACTTAAAACTTCGGCATATTATAAATAAAAACAGAACGAATAGTCTTTATTCTGAAAATATTCAATTTCACGACAATATAAAGAAATTTTTGATTACGATCAAAATATTAATTTTTCATAATTAAGGTTTTACTAAATTTATTGTCAGTTTTATTTTACTGTTATAATGATATTTAATAAATAAAAAAAATTAAACAACACGATATAAATTAGTTCTGTATAAATTTTAATTAAATTTCGACGTTTCGATAAGCTGTAAGTTCATCATCATTATCATCATCATTTTTACTGATGATGAAGTACGTGCAACATATCCATCGTTGAAATTTAATTTAAAATTATACAGAACTAAAACCAAAAGATTATATATATATATATATATATATATATATATATATATATATAAAATAAAAATATTCAGGCCCGTTTTAAACAATCATAGTTTGTGAAAAAATATTTATTAATAACCATTTAATCTACGAAATCAAAAATTGTACATATGACAGAGTACGTTGGTATATTGTTTTTCGTAACTAAGACGTATTTTGCAAACATGGCATTAATAAATATTTGTTTCCAAATTTTAACCGCCTGAAATGGGATTAACAAATATAATTTTTCTTAGTATAAACAGTTGCAAAGCTAAAATCGTTTTGTTGAAAAAAATAAATAATTTACGAGTTATAAATGTATAAATTATTATTGAAAAACTATTTTATAGCAATGGCGATTTTAGAAAAATTTATATATATTTTAAAACTTTAAAAATATTGAAGTATATGTATTCAAAAAATATTCAATTTTTTATCTTTTCTATCATAATTTTCTTAAATATTTTGTTTCCACAAAATGACATTTCTATATGTCGCAAAAATAAATGAAAACTTAATTAGAAATAACAACACAAAAAGTATTTCATTCCTTGTTTGACAAAGTTAAGACCAAAATATACTATTTAAGAAAAAAAAACCTAATATACACTAATTATTACTACAAAATTCATTATTTTAACTAATACAAAAATAATAATTATAAGGAGCGGAAATCATTTTGTCAAAATTTGTACACCAGATTGTACAAATTTTAAGTGTGATTGTTGAAACTGTAGTGATTTTTCGTTGATTTAACAGATTTTATACGAAATTTTTAAAATTGTAAGCATTTTACTCGAAATTTTACATAAGTTTATAAAAATTTTAAATTGATTTTCCCATGATTTTAAAGAATTTTGCTAGGATTTTAAGAAATTTTAATTAATTTATATACCAGATTTTACAAGTAGCTTTCTTTTCGAATTATAATATTTTCTTTTCGAATTATAATATAATAAGTTTCTACTTTGCATTAACCAATAAAAAATCAATCTCATAATTTTTGTAGTAAACCCCGACTGCTTCACTTTATTCCGTTATGTACACACTATTTAAATATGAAATAACGTTATGAACGTATTACAATCTGTGAATTTGGCTAGCATACATTTGGTTGCGGGTATTATATAAAACAACAGATATATATGTATCGCTGCGCAGATGGACACATAGAAAATCCTAGTAATTTATGCGACTAAATGATTGGAAATTGACATAATAGGATTTAATTCGAACATTTCACATTGCGCAGATCGATCTCTAATCAAATTTTATTGTTTTAAAAACCCTATTACGGATTGTGGCTTACTGCATTATGATTCATTTCACTTGAATACGGTTGTAATTTTTATTTAATATGTATTTCAATTGGATTTACGAAATTTATTACACTATAGATATTTAAATCATGCTATAATTAGTAATTATTTATATTATCGCTATTATTATTTAAGTATTTATAGACAATATTATATCAATATTATTTTTATATTTATACAATATTTTAATTTTTTTTTAAATACCGTATTTTTTTCATATCTGTTTTCATGGCTGGTTTTAAAATCGGTTTTAACTAGTACCAGTTTTAAAATAACATAACTATCATTAAAGTAAAACTGAATAGTTAAATGATTGGTGTTTAGTGGGGTTTTCTAATAGTAAAATGTATTTTAAACTTAAGCAATACAAGTATTTCTTGGGTATTTTTGTTTGTTTTTGAAGATAAAACAATAAAAAAGTGTATAATAATTTACTTATTTTTTACAACCAAATATTCGGTATTAAACTAAATATTCGACCGCATACTAAATAGTACAAATATGAATGAATATCATTAATATTTATTGTAATTTGACGAAAATTTGGACTTTAAAATATGCAAAAATAAACTAAATACAATTATTATTACATTTCTAAATCGATCATACAAAAACAAGTGTATAATAGTGTTAAGTTCTAGTGACAAAATCTTGGAAAATAAAAAAGTTCGATTTCATCTTACTTTATCAAATTTTTCCTCGATTCTGTTAAATTGCATTTACCAACCTTGTATTTATTCAATTAATCCCAACGCTGTAAAACCAAATGATCTAAAAAGACAGTGTAAGTATACGTAATAGACAGTTCTTGCTCTTCACGTATTCTTCAGGCCAACTGCGTAAAACATTATTAACTTAATCAGTGAGTTAACTGAACAACTAGATTGTCAACTGCCTTTGATTTTTTACTTGTATCGATGAGAACAGCATCGCTGTCGAAATACGTATATACGTTAATAAATAATTTTTAGTGAAGAAGTGGTTAAGTATTTAATTTTTTATTTTATATTAATTCGTACTTTATAATTACCTTAAACGAATTAATGTCAAATTTGATTGAGCAGTTAGTAAATTAACGAGAAGAAGTTAACTAACAAAGCATTTAACAATGTTTAGCCAATTAGTCCATAATCTCTCAAACGAAAAGACGTCAGTCAAGTTAGCACCCCCCATTCTCCAAAAATGAAAACAAATTAGCTCACATTTATGAGCTATTTATGAGCTATTTTTGAGCTACATTCAAAATTTTTGAGCTGCAAAACTATGCATGAAAAAAATGTTTTTCGATGGGGTTGCTAACTTGATTTCAAGTTAGCACCCACGCTATCAAAAATTTTTTAAAAATTAAAACAAATTAGCTCACATTTATGAGCTATTTTTGAGCCACATTCAAAATTTTTGAGTTGCAAAACTATGCATGAAAAAAATGTTTTTCGATGGGGTTGCTAGCGTGACTTCAAGTTAGCACCTACGCTATCAAAAATTCTCTAAAAATTAAAACAAATTAACTCACATTTATGAGCTATTTATGAGCTATTTTTGAGCCACATTCAAAAGTTTTGAGCTGCAAAACTATGCATTGTTGTCATTGTTATTTATTGTTATTATTATTCGGATATTGGTTGAAACCAATTCATTCTCTTAAAAAGTGTTCGATTTTATGCTTTTTAGAAAGTAATTATAACTCGAGCACTTTTTGCCTTATCCCAATACAGTTTCATTCATTTTACATCGCCGTCATCAGAATTGTCATCTTAGCTGACACCGTGAGTGTAAGTTTTAAAAGTACGTTTTTCGTCACTGTAAATCCATTTTACAAAACTTACGCAAAACGAGCTCATAAATAGGTCATTACTCTGGGGCTAATTATTCTACATTATATTTTTTTTTTAATTGGAGGAGAGTACTATCTTGACGTCATGACAGAACCCCCCCCCCCCGCGCCCGTAATTCTAAATAAAATGTACAATATCTAACATGAGATTTATGATCACTTTATAAGCTACTTGTGAGCGTCGAAATTTATTTTTGAGCTCTATTTTAAAAATTCGAAAATTTATTTTTCGCTCGTGCAGAATACTGTGAATTTTCGAATGTCCAAAGTGGTGCACAAAAATAAATTTCGACCCTCATAACTACTTCATAAAGAGTCCATAAATATCATGTCAAATATTGCCCATTTTATTTATAATTAAAAGCGGGGGGTGCTAACATGACCTAAATTTATTGGCACATTATTGAACAATAATTTTTTCCCATTTTGAATATGCAGCACGAAAGTAGTTTTTGTATTTCTCAAGTAACTCATAAATCAACTCTTATACAATAATTTATCCGCATTTTTATTTTGCAGGCTCAATAATATATCTAACTAGTCAAAATTATATAAATAAATTAGAGTTACTTCAAAACAGATCAATGAGAATAATTTTAAAATGCTATAGATATACCAATATACAAAAAATGTTAGAAGAATTACAGTGTACAGTGCGATATAAAAGAATTAATGGAAATACAAATAATTATATTAATTAAACAAGAACAAAATACATTACTGTTTAAAAGAGTGCAAATATATAATAAGTTACCTGATAGTTTTAAGAAATTACATATAAAAATATTCAAAATTAGCCTTAAAAATTATTATTTAAATAAAGTATTTTTATGTTTATAATAGATTTAAAAAATATTTATATATGATTTACATTTATATATTAGTATTTTTATATTATTATTTTGTATTTGAAGCATTTGAACTAAATAAGGATTATTATTATTTTTCATGTAAACTTAAAGATAAATTTTGATAGCGAAAAAAATTTTTTTTCATGCATAGTTCTGCAGCTCAAAATTTTTGAATGTGGCTTAAAAATAGCTCATAAATAGCTCATAAATGTGAGCTAATTTGTTTTAATTTTTTAAAAAAATTTGATAACGTGGGTGCTAACTTGAAATCAAATTAGCACCCCCCATCGAAAAACAATTTTTTCATGCATAGTTTTGCAGCTCAAAAATTTTGAATGTGGCTCAAAAATAGCTCATAAATGTAAACTAATTTGTTTTAAATTTTGGAGAATGGGGGGTGCTAACTTGACTCACGTTTAACAACACTGCATTTTACTAAAATTATATTTATTTATTTATTTATTTATTTATTTATTTATTTAATTACACCAAACAGGCAATAGCCCAATTAAATGGTGCAAACGATAGAAACATAGATTACAAAATTATATACATAAATTATAAAAAGAAAACATTAAGTGTGTACAGTGCGTAAATGATTAATAAAAATATAAAGAGAACATGAAAAAATATCTATAGTTACATCTAATTTATTAAATGAGTGACACATATGATAAATGGGAGACTTTGTTAAAAGATTAGAATAAGCAATTGGCAGATAAAAAGTATTTGTACTTCTTGTAGAGGAAGGAAGAAGAAATTGTAGTTGAGATAGTAGTGCGGAGTCATCGATAAAGTTATTAATTAACTTAAAAAGAAAAGTCAAAGATGAAATAATTCTGCGAGATTGTAGAGTATGAAATTGAAATAAAGAAAGTAAGGACGAGTAAGAATAAGTATAGGCAGGATACATTCCAAACGATTTCAAGTATAGTAATTTCAAAAAACGACGTTGAACTGACTCAATGTCTTTTATAGAGTTATTGTATGTTGGATTCCATATTAATGCACAGTATTCTAACTTAGATCTTACAAGTGAGTAAAAAAGTGTTTTAAGTGTATCAGGGGATTTACACATGCGCGTGCTTCTAGTAATAAATCCCAACATTTTATATGCAGAAGATGTTATTTTTTTAATATGTAAATTGAATCTTAATTTAGGATCAAAAACAACTCCCAAATCCTTTATATTATCTACGCGTTGTAAATGTGTATTGGACAAAGAATATTGATATATAATAACGTTAGATTTTCTAGAAAAGGACAAGACTTTGATAGTAAATATGTTAATTCAATATATTAATTTAATTTAAAACGTTAATTAAATATATTAATTTAATTTAAATGCCATATTTTATAATAAGTTAAAATACATTTAGTTTCAGTTTAGTTTTAGTGTGCATAAAAAAAACTCATATGTGTTTGTGTCGCGCCAGCGTCTCAGCGCGCCAGCCTCTTGCCGCGCGCAACCCCAGCCATCTAAACAAAACTCAAGTGGTTCAGATAAGATGTTTAGATGTGCGCTCAGCGTCAGTTACCACAACGCTCTAACCCCTAGCCCATATATTGCCGCTTGGACACCACCAACCCGCTCATCTACAAGAGAATCGCTTATAACCAGGAGAATTCGAGCGAAAATTATCAGTTCTTCCAAGCTGATCAGGCGAGCACACTAGAGGCAGTCTATACCCCTTACCTACCCAGGCGAGCACACTAGAGGCAGTCGACATCCTAGGCGAGCACACTAGATGCAGTCTATACCCATTACCTACAAAGGCGAGTACACTAGATGCAGTCTTTATTCTTTACCTACAGCGTAACCAAAGTCAGGGCCATCCGACGTCCTGCATATCGTCTCCACGACGAACTACGTTAAAGCCAGAACCAGCCGACGTTCTGCATCTCGTCTCCGCGACGACCATTCCAAAGCCAGGGCCATCCGACGTCCTGCATATCGTCTCCACGACGAACTACGTTAAAGCCAGAACCAGCCGACGTTCTGCACATCGTCTCCACGACGACTACTCCAAAGCCACGACTCAACCGACGTGCTACACTTCATCTCCGACGACGATCACATGCAAACCTACAATTATTCAACGTACGACACACTCATATTCAACGACCATTCTCCAAACTAGAACCTAAGAATATATCTTTGTTTCCTTATGCACACAATTTACTTATTCGCATTTATCCTATTTTTTTTTAACTATTTTTAAATAAAAACCTTATTTAAAATATACATCGTACAATAATTTAATCCCTAAAACAAATTCCTTCTACAATAAAGAAAATCATAACAATCCTAATTATATACCCTTGATACTTGTCTAAATTCAATCCCCACTTAGTATCAAATGGCTCCCATAACGTGAGGCAATCGAAATCAGGAGATTTCAACGAACCCAGTGAGAAGAGAGAAAAAAAAAATAATATCATTTACCAAAACTGAGCAAAGCCCACAGCCTTAAGAAGAAAGAAGAAGTTTTATCATAACAAGACAAACACAATCAGTCAAAATTGCTAACCAAGCTCATCATCAAAATCCATACAATCTAAGAAGAAAGAAGGAAAAATCGAACAATCAACCCAGTTCCGGAGAAGAAAGAATTATTCTACCCGGTGGCGCCCAACAACAACAAGCAAAAATGACACTTACCACGCCAGTACGTTGCGGTCTAACCAGCTGCAGCATAGTAAGCGACAAGGTTTCACTCTGCAAAACATGTATGCAACAGTTTCACAACGACTGTTTAGGCATCGAAGAAGAGAGCACAATCGTGTCGGTCGACTGTCCAATATGTAAACAGCGAAATGAACAATTGCAAGGCGATTTAGCCCGAATAATGCTTCTTCTCCAAACGATGCAAAGAAGAGAAACACCTCCGGTACCTGAGTTCAGTGGAGCTCAACACGAAGATCCACAACAATTTATTCGACGGTCTGAAGAGTACTTCAACCAAACTCAAACTCTTGAAAAAGATAAAGTTACCACCATCGAAAAAGGACTTCGTGACACGGCAGCAAGTTGGTGGAGTACTTACAAAACTCTCCACTTAACGTGGCCGGAATTTACTTCAAGAATTACAAAGAAATTTGCGGGACCAGAAACCTTAGCCAGTCTACGTTCTCAACTATACGGAACAAAACAAGCAGACAGAGAGAAAGTCGAACTATTTTTATTCAACAAACTCAAGTTATGGCAGCCTCTCGAAAACTTACTTCCAGAAACCGATGCCATACCTATTTTCATAGAGTTACTAAAACCAGCGTTACGGCCATATTTGCGAATTGCCAATCCTACAACATTCGACGAACTAATCGAGCGAGCAACAGCCATAGAAAGAGACCTCAGCGAAACTCCATACAAACTACCACTTCCAAATAATCGGCCAATAATAAAACCAACCTATCATACGCCCATTAAATCCGAAAACAAGCCTATGATACCTTATTCTCCCAAATGCTTACATTGTCCTGAATACCATTATCATCGAGACTGTCCTGCTCTCGCAAAGAAACAAGAACAATGGCGACAAGAAGCTCAACAAACAACCAGAGAACAATGGCAACCACAAAACAATCAACCTTCTACATCTCACTCTAAAAGTGTTGGCAGAACCGACGACATGCCAAGGGTCGAAATTGAAATCGAAAAAAAACCAACACTTGCATTACTTGACAGCGGTTCAGGAACAAATTACATTGACCTGAAACTCGTACCAACAACCAAACTCATTCCTAAACCTTCATTTTCTCAAATGTCATTTACAGGCGCCCAAATGCCAATTTTGGGAAAAGCCGTAATCAATTTTAAATTAAACGATCAAATAATCAATGACCAGTTCGATGTTGTTGACGGACTAGACGAATCCGTTATGCTTGGAAGTGCATTCTTTGAGACACAAAATGCGATATTAGATTACCGCAACAACTCCTTGCATTTCGGAGTACAACGAAGAACTACCATTCCATGGAAAAATAAAATCACCAGCCTCAACCAGGAAACACCGACACTACAAGGACAAAAAGATGAATCTCTTCATCAACCATCCATTACGAGTTTGAGTAAATTTACATCTACTACGCCAAATTCCAAATCGCCAATCAAACTCGCCAAACAAAAATCATCGTTTAAAAATTTTCGTTCAGATTCAAAAACTAAACGAATCTCAACACCAACCACAAACTGGAGAGCAACGCCCACTTCAGAGTACTTCGCATCTTCATTGGACATCACAGAACCACCAGCACGGCCCAGATTTCCAGACAAGGAATCAACCCCGAAGAAAGATCCAGAGAAAACGTCTATTCCCCATTCTCAACTCGTCGACCCTCCCCCAATTAGTGCACAGTGTTCAGTGTCCAGTGCTAAAACCAAGTGAATAAAATCGTAAAGACATTAAGTTAGAGACATTAAGTAAGAGACAATAAGTTAGAGGCATTTTAGTTTTAGAATAATACCTATATATTTTAACTTACCTATAAAATATGGACAAAAGAAGGGGGCGAATTGATAGTAAATATGTTAATTCAATATATTAATTTAATTTAAAACGTTAATTAAATATATTAATTTAATTTAAATGCCATATTTTATAATAAGTTAAAATACATTTAGTTTCAGTTTAGTTTTAGTGTGCATAAAAAAAACTCATATGTGTTTGTGTCGCGCCAGCGTCTCAGCGCGCCAGCCTCTTGCCGCGCGCAACCCCAGCCATCTAAACAAAATTCAAGTGGTTCAGATAAGATGTTTAGATGTGCGCTCAGCGTCAGTTACCACAACGCTCTAACCCCTAGCCCATATATTGCCGCTTGGACACCACCAACCCGCTCATCTACAAGAGAATCGCTTATAACCAGGAGAATTCGAGCGAAAATTATCAGTTCTTCCAAGCTGATCAGGCGAGCACACTAGAGGCAGTCTATACCCCTTACCTACCCAGGCGAGCACACTAGAGGCAGTCGACATCCTAGGCGAGCACACTAGATGCAGTCTATACCCATTACCTACAAAGGCGAGTACACTAGATGCAGTCTTTATTCTTTACCTACAGCGTAACCAAAGTCAGGGCCATCCGACGTCCTGCATATCGTCTCCACGACGAACTACGTTAAAGCCAGAACCAGCCGACGTTCTGCATCTCGTCTCCGCGACGACCATTCCAAAGCCAGGGCCATCCGACGTCCTGCATATCGTCTCCACGACGAACTACGTTAAAGCCAGAACCAGCCGACGTTCTGCACATCGTCTCCACGACGACTACTCCAAAGCCACGACTCAACCGACGTGCTACACTTCATCTCCGACGACGATCACATGCAAACCTACAATTATTCAACGTACGACACACTCATATTCAACGACCATTCTCCAAACTAGAACCTAAGAATATATCTTTGTTTCCTTATGCACACAATTTATTTATTCGCATTTATCCTATTTTTTTTTAACTATTTTTAAATAAAAACCTTATTTAAAATATACATCGTACAATAATTTAATCCCTAAAACAAATTCCTTCTACAATAAAGAAAATCATAACAATCCTAATTATATACCCTTGATACTTGTCTAAATTCAATCCCCACTTAGTATCAACTTTACACTTATTGATATTGAGAAATAAACAGTTTTCAGCGCACCAAGAATTGATGTTATTCAAATCATGCTGTAAAGCGATGCAATCATTAATTGAGTTTATAGATGCATAGAGTTTGAGATCATCCGCAAAAAGTAATTGTTTGTTAGAAATTTGAGAAGTTATGTCGTTAATAAATAATAAAAATAATAACGGTCCCAAATTAGAACCTTGTGGTACACCAGATAGTGCTGGAAAAGAAAAAGAATGATGACCAAGATATTTAACAGAAAGAGATCTATTAATTAAGTAAGTTTGAAGTAAGTTTATGATAGCATCAGAAAACCCGAAAAGATTCAGTTTATGTAATATGATAGAATGATCAATCGTATCAAATGCTTTAGCAAAATCCGTATAAATAACATCTACTTGTCCACGTTTGTCAAGAACATTAGAAGCGAACTGAGTAAAATTCCCGAGGTTAGTAGCAGTAGACCGACGTTCAATAAAACCATGTTGGAATGGAGATAAATATTTTTTAGCATGAGTATACATAAACTTATATAAAATAGACTCAAAAACTTTACTAAAGTTACACAGTTTAGCTATTGCTCTGTAATTAGTAATCATGTGCTTATTACCATTCTTGAATAATGGAACTATATTAGATTTTTTCCATAAAGAAGGGTAAGTTTCTGTTTGTAAAATCAAATTAAATAAATAAAATAGTGCTACAGAAAAAGCATCAGAACAGCCTTTTAAGAGAAAATTGGGAATAAAGTCAGGACCAGAAGACATACTTGATTTTAGAGACGTTATAGTTGCAGATATATCGTTTAAAGAAATGTAAGATAGATGAGCAGTTTCAGATATGTTAAAATTTAGGTTTGGAAGAGGGTTATTAGTGGGATGCCGGTAGACACTGGAAAAATATGAAGCAAAAGCATTGACAATATCAGGAGGCGTATAATTTATGTAGACTTTATTAGAATTTTTTTGCTAAAATTTGATTAAAATTGGATGAATAATATAGCCATTATAATTTTTTTTTAATTTTATTAATTTTTTTCTCGAAAACTTGGTAACACTGAACTTTAGCCAAATTTTCACTGTGAAGACACTGAGTTAAATAAAATTTGGCTTCCATTAATTATAAATCTATAAATTGTATAATCTAGTTACTTATTTGTTACCTAGTAACTTGTTTCTATGTTCTGTTATTTACTGTACTGTGATTAGTATTTTTTATCCTGATGAAGATGGATGTTGACTTTCGTCGAAATGTCGATTTTAAATAAATATTCGTACAGAACTTTTACGTCAAGCAGTTTTATTTTAATAGAAGTTCTGAAAGATTTTTCACTATGTTTTTGTAAAATGTAAAATCGATTTCAATTAATATTCTACCGCGACTATTAAATAATTGACAAAATATCAAATAACCTTGCGTTTGTGTTACGTAACTTTTGTCTGTACCTTTTAATTAGCAAAAACAATATGGGTGTTTCCCTATTATAAGATATACAGAATAATAAAATATTCTTTTTCGTTCTTTGTTATAAGAACAATTATTTCTTTGTTTAATTGCAGTAGATAATTTTCTTTCACCGAGAAATAATACAGTATTATTTTAATTAAACTTAAATATCAATTACTTTGTCACTAAATTGACAATATTATTTACTATATATTTACTATATAAAATACAACGAAATTTTTAATAATTTGAAAAACAAAAATACAATATTTTGTTTTGTTTTAATATTTGCAATGACGAAAGAAAAAGAGGTAAATATACTATAATATAGTATTTTTTTTAGATTTTAATACAATTATTTATATATATATATATATATTTCGTCTTCTGAAAAATGTCAAAATGATATAAAAATGATAAAAATACCTCTCATACAGCATTCCTCGCAGGAAAATCTATTTATTCAGAGAAACTCTAAATGAAACCCTCGCCAATTAAAATGGAATTAAGCATTTCTTAAGATAGAAAGTGGTGAATATTATATTAGCGCATATTAAATTGTAGCTAAGCGTATTTTTATCATTTTCATATTTTTTTGTCATTTTTCACAAGACGAAATCCAATATTTCAGCGAAAAAAAAAACATTCATTTTTTTTAAAAGCTGTCTACTATTTATGTATTTTTTTTAATATAATATTTTTACGCCATTATAGTATACAAGTAATATACTTTTCTACTGTTTCACTCTACATTAGTTGTATTATTTCACCGAGATGAAGTGTACGAGGCAATTATATACGATGTGTCTAAGAAAATTATTTACAATGTAGTTTTTAAGAATTATATATATATATATATATATATATATATATATATATATATATATATATATATTATTATTATTATATTATTTTTAAAATTTAATACAATAATATATAGAATATATTTTTTTAAAAATCTGCTGTGTCCTCCACAGAACCGACCGTCATAGTATTAAATAAATTTATAGAATAGAAAAATTTCTATAATTACTATGGTTTTGACATAAATATGCCACCTAGTTACAGAATTATCATAAAAGTAGAAAAAATTGTACAAAAATTATTTAGCCGTATCAAAAAATGTTCAAAATGAAAGTTATTAGTTATAACTTGTTTAGCAACTTTTGTTAAATAATTTTTTTTCAAAATATGTTGCGAAATATTCGTAAAAGTAACATCAGTAAATTACCATTGGTAGATCTTTACCAAAAAGTTGATCAAATTGAGATTATTCAGCACCATTCAAAGCTCAAATATGAAATTTTTTAACAATCTATTCACCCTAAATCAGCTAAAACGCTAAAACAGTTGATTCATGTTTACTATTTTATTTAAACTCATTTCAATCTGCTGTTAATATTGATGGGGGTCTTGCAATTATTACAGTATCTTTAAATTTTACATAATAAAGATTTTTCTAACGCATGTTCAAGAATAGCAGATTTATCTGGATGATTTAGACCTATTGACCTCTTATAATACTATATTGAATTATTTGTTGTTTTGCCAATAAAACTGTGCTTTTTTTTATCAACTTAAAGTCAACCTTTAATTAAGGTGTTTATTATGAAAACGAATCTTTAATTTATTACAGATTACAGTTAAGCAATTAACGTTACAAATACTAAATTTAATGACGTATGTCGGATGTAATCCAGAAATACATACGATTACGGAAACCATAACTGGATGGTTCTTTAAAACTACATCGATAGCAATTCCCATTTTAATGGCTGCGAATTTTATTTTTACGAAACATGAGTCAATTGGTAGTATTATGGAAGATAGTGTCATGTTTTTTGGTTGGTTTCAGGTAAATTATTATTCAGATTTAGAGTGGAAAGAGTTTGTGCCACATCCTTTTTAGATACATGGCGTAATTGTGTATGTATGTCTTGATAATAGTTTGTGCTATACCCTTATAAGTACATGGTTTGATTGTTTTAAATATTATGTAAAAATGTAATTTTCCAAGTGCAGTAGGAATAAAAGAGAATGTTATGTCTTGATAAGGGTTTGTGCTATACCTTTATGAGTACATGGTTTAAGTATACAGTAAAAATGTAATTTTCCAAGTAGTAGGAATAGAAGAGCATGTATGACAGATATTATGAATGTATTATTGTGAATGTATGTATTAAAAATGTATTAAAAAATTGTATGACCTAATTATTTATTTCTTAGCTAGTAACTTGTTTCTATGTTCATTTATTTACTGTAAATATCATTTGTATCATTTTTCCTGATACAGACAGATGTTAAATTTGTCGAAACGTCGATTTTCAATAAATATTAATACAAAACTTTAACCTAAAGCAGTATTATTTTAAGTAACTATTAAATAGCTACTAATTTATATCTATGTTCTGTTATTTACTGTAAATGTCATTTGCATCATTTTTCCTGTTGAAAACGGACGTTGAGTTTCTTAGAATCATCGATTTTAAATAAATATTAATACAGAACTTTAACTTAAGGAAGTTTTATTTTAAGTTACTAGGCAACAAAATAAGTAATTACATCATAAAAATAAAAGCAATAAAATTTATAAAAAAAAAGATAACATTAATTACTGTGAAGGCACTGATTGAAATAAAATTTGGGTACATGGCGTGATTGTGTATGTATGTATGTATGTATGTATGTATGTATGTAGATATATAGTTATTTTGTTACCTAGTTACTTGTTTCTATGTTCTGTTTATTTTCTTGTAAATATCAGTTTTCCTAAAAAAGATGAACATTAAGTTCGTCTATTGTTAATAAATATTAATACAGAACTAAAAACCTAAAGCCATTTTATTTTATATAAACAATATAATTTCAGATTGGCGGTAAATTCTATTTCACAATTAAGAAAGCAAACGTCTTATCCAATATGTTGGACACAGTTTGGAATCAGTTTTGGCTAACCGATAATTTAGACATGAAATCAAAACAACAAATGCAGTCATTGTATAAAATGGCTAATATAATCAGTAAGGCTCTTCAATTGTGTATAATCCTAGCTGCTTCACTTCTAGTCGTACGTACTGGTCTAAAAAATAATCACGCATTACTAATGGAGATTTGGATTCCATTTAAAGAATATTTAAAAATATCACCGTATTACGAAATTGCTTTCATTTTCGAAGGAATTGTCTTTTTAATGGCGGCTTATTGTTTAGTAGGACCTATCGATAGATTATTTATCATATTCACGTGTAGCGTGTGCATACAATTTAAAATGATTTGTAGAAATCTATTGAAAATTGGTTATGATACTGTTGAAGAAGATCAAAAGATAATTAAAATTAATGTTTCACATCATGTTAAAATATTAAGGTAATTAAGATAAATCCACTAAAATAATTGCAAAATCCATTAATATTAACAGTAGATTGAACTAGTAACTGCATTTAAATCAAATTTGGCTACCTTTCATTAATAATTTATATAAATTTTATCATCTAGTATATTTTTATATTTGTATATATTTGTATATATATTTTTCTCCTGATGATGATATACGTGCAGTATATTGAAACGTCAAATTTTTATAGAAAATTAAACAAAATCGTTTTCAATTTAAATATTGTGGATTTATTTATAATTTTTTAATTTCAGATTTTTGCAAACTTTTGACGAAATCTATTCAAAACTATTTTTGGCTTCAGTTACAACATCTTTCATGGTATTATCTTTATCAATGTATGGATTTATACTAGAAAACGAATTGTGAGTAATATAAAATAAAAATGTCTAAGATTAAAATTTTGTATTAATATTTATTTAAAATCGACGTTCCCAAGAAACTCAACGTCAGTTTTCATCAGGATTATGATATGAAAAAAAAAATCAGAATAAATGATTTTACATCATTTATCCTGATGAAGACAATCATTGAGTTTCATCGAAAAATCGATTTTAAATTAATATTAATATAGAACTTTAACCTATAGCAGTTTGTTTTTAATATAATAAGTTCCAAAAAAATTTTTATTATGTGAATTATATATTTTTAACACAGTAAAAAATCTTTCAGTACTTATTATATTAAAATAAAACTGCTTAAGGTTCTAGTTCTGTATTAATATTTATTTATAATGGACGTTTCGACAAACTCAATGTACGTCTTTATCAGAAAAAATGTTACAAATCACATTTACAGTAAATAAAGAAAACATAGAAACAAGTTACTAGGTAACAAAATATAAATAACTAATTACTTGTATTTTGTTACCTAGTAACTTGTTTCTATGTTTTTATTTACTGTATATGTTATTTGTATCATTTTTCTTCATAAAGACGGACGTTGAGTTCGTCTAAACGTCGATTATTAATATATATTAATACAGAACTACAACCTAAAGCTGTTTAATCGTAATATATTTTTAATTAGCGTTTCAAATAAAAATTGTTTTCTTTTCTTTTTAAATTCAGAAACAAAAAATTACCATATGTATTTCTATGTATTGCACTTTGGCTCCAAATGTTTGCATACTGCTTTGCTGGACAGTTTATACAAGATGAGGTAAGACAAAATCAAATTGTATTGTTTTAAGACCGTGTGGCACTATGAATTATTTTCTTTAAAAAAAAAACGATTCTTTAAAATGCGCAGTAATTCAATTTTATTTAATTTTTTAATAATTTTAAATTGTGGTGCCAACCCCCCTTGACCTAAAAGGTTTATTTATAAATAATTATTTTTTTCAGGGTCAAAAAGTTAGTGACGCCGTTTATGACTGTATGTGGTATCAAATTAATAATTCCAAAGTACAAAAATCCTTAATTAATATTATACTACAAGCCCAAACAAAAATTGTACTTACGGTTGGCGGTTTATTAGACTTAAATATTTATAGTTACGGAAAGGTATGTAATATATATATATATATATATATATATATATATATATAT
Organism: Clivina fossor; assembly: GCA_963966155.1. Classification (NCBI taxonomy): domain Eukaryota; kingdom Metazoa; phylum Arthropoda; class Insecta; order Coleoptera; family Carabidae; genus Clivina; species Clivina fossor. Next base: position 24,850,613 of record OZ014551.1, on the reverse strand, counting down.
ATATATATATATATACAGTGTGCGCCAAAAAAGTTTACAGCATATAGAAAATTATTTAATTAAAATAAGAAAGCTTCAAAATTAACATAGTAGAAAATCTTTCAGAACACATTACATTAAACTAAAACGGCTTTAGGTTGTAGTTCTGTATTAATAATTGACGTACAAATCACATTTACAGTAAACAAACAAAGCACGAAAACAAGGTATTACTCTGTAAAAAAAAAATAGCGAAATTACAGAAAAAAGTAGTAAAATTTTATTATAAAAAATCTGTTACCTAAATATTCTATATTTCTACCTCAAAATTCTCTAATTTTGTACATAATTCATAATAATCACATAAAGTAAGTAATATGATCATAATCATGTATATTCCTGGTTAATGAATTATTGACATATGGTACAATTTTTCTATATGAGTTTTTTGCAAACACTGTATATTAATTTAATTATATTTTATAATAATTTAATTAATAATTTTTAATTTTTTAGGTTCTTCGTGCTTCATTTTCATTTATGACGTTTCTAATTAATACAAGATCAGAAAATAAGAAATAAATATTTAAAAAAAATATATATAACCCGGATTCTAAGCTTCATTTAGAGCACTTTTGGTTAAAAGTAGTCATAATTTGAATATTAATTGTTGCTTTTATCACAAATCAATTATAAGCTATTTTTAAAGTGTATTATATCAAATGTCTTGATTATATTATTTCTGGAAAGGTATAGATTTCTTTGGTTGTTATGTTATAAATATTTCGTAAAATGGTTACCTTTTAAAATGTTTTATTCATTAAACGAATTCAGTTTCACGTCAGTCAAGTTAGCACCCCCCATTCTCCAAATATTAAAACAAATTAGCTCACATTTATGAGCTATTTATATCTATTTTTGAGCCACTTTCAAAATTTTTGAGCTGCAAAACTATGCATGAAAAAAATGTTTTTCGATTGGGGGTGCTAACTTGATTTCAAGTTAGCACCCACGCTATCAAAAATTTTTTAAAAATTAAAACAAATTAGCTCACATTTATGAGCTATTTATGAGCTATTTTTGAGCCACATTCAAAATTTTTGAGCTGCAAAACTATGCATGAAAAAAATGTTTTACGATGGGGGGTGCTAACTTGACTTCAAGTTGGCACCCACGCTATCAAAAATTTTTTTAACATTAAAACAAATTAGCTCACATTTATGAGCTATTTATGAGCTATTTTTGAGCCACATTCAAAATTTTTGAGCTGCAAAACTATGCATGAAAAAAATTTTTTTCGCCATCAAAATTTACCTTTAAGTTTACATGAATAATAATAATAATCCTTATTTAGTTCAAATGCTTTACCAAATACAAAATAATAATATAAAAATACTAATATATAAATGTAAATCATATATAAATATTTTTTAAATCTATTATAAACACAAAAATACTTTATTTAAATAATAATCCTTAAGGTTAAGGCTAATTTTGAATATTTTTATATGTAATTTCTTAAAACTATCAGGTAACTTATTATATATTTGCACTCTTTTAAACAGTAATGTATTTTGTCCTTGTTTAGTATTTTTTTGAGTAATATAAAATTTATTTTTTTGACGAGTATTATGATTATGTATATATTCAGTTTTAGCTAATTTATCTTTAAAATAATCAGATTGAGGACCTAATTTTATTTTAAGGATTAATATAATTATTTGTATTTCCATTAATTCTTTTATATCGCACTGTACCACTGTAATTCTTCTAACATTTTTTGTATATTGGTATATCTATAGCATTTTAAAATTATTCTCATTGATCTGTTTTGAAGTAACTCTAATTTATTTATATAATTTTGACTAGTTAGATACATTATTGAGCCTGCAAAATAAAAATGCGGACAAATTTTTGTATAAGAGTTGATTTGTGAGTTACTTGAGAAATACAAAAACTACTTTCGTGCTGCATATTCAAAATAAAAAAAAATTATTTTTCAATAATGTGCTAATAAATTTAGGCCATGTTAGCACCCCCGCTTTTAATTATAAATAAAATGGGCAATATTTGACATGAGATTTATGAACTCTTTATGAAGTAGTTATGAGTGTCGAAATTTATTTTTGTGCACCACTTTGGACATTCTAAAATTCACAGTATTCTGCACGAGCGAAAAACGAATTTTCGAATTTTTAAAATAGAGCTCAAAAATAAATTTCGACGCTCACAAGTAGCTTATAAAGTGATCATAAATCTCATGTTAGATATTGTACATTTTATTTAGAATTACGGGCGGGGGGGGGGCGGTCTGTCATGACGTCAAGATAGTACCCTCCTCCAATTAAAAAAAATTATATAATGTAGAATAATTAGCCCCACTATTTATGAGCTCGTTTTGCGTAACTTTTGTAAAATAGATTTATAGTGACGAAAAACGTACTTTTAAAACTTACACGCGCGGTGTCAGCTAAGATGGCAATTCTGATGAAGGCGATGTAAAATGAATGAAACTGTATTGGGATAAGGCAAAAAGTGCTCGAGTTATAATTACTTTCTAAAAAGCATAAAATCGAACACTTTTTAAGAGAATGAATTGATTTCAACCAATATCCAAATAATAATAACAATAAATAACAATAACAACAATGCATAGTTTTGCAGCTCAAAAATTTTGAATGTGGCTCAAAAATAGCTCATAAATAGCTCATAAATGTGAGTTAATTCGTTTTAATTTTTGGAGAATTTTTGATAGCGTAGGTGCTAACTTGAAGTCAAGCTAGCAACCCCATCGAAAAACATTTTTTTCATGCATAGTTTTGCAGCTCAAAAATTTTGAATGTGGCTCAAAAATAGCTCATAAATAGCTCATAAATGTGAGCTAATTTGTTTTAATTTTTAAAAAAATTTTGATAGCGTGGGTGCCAACTTGAAATCAAGTTAGCACCCCCATCGAAAAACATTTTTTTCATGCATAGTTTTGCAGCTCAAAAATTTTGAATGTGGCTCAAAAATAGCTCATAAATAGCTCATAAATGTGAGCTAATTTGTTTTAATTTTTGGAGAATGGGGGGTGCTAACTTGACTGACGTAACGAAAAGAGTTAGTTTATGTTTTAATGTAACATGCATAGTGCAGATGTCTATTTCAAAAGCTAAGAGATTAATAGCATTGTTTTTTCTTTTCATTTGGAAAATACAAACAATGTTTTCTATTTGACCCTCATTCTTTTTAACCCATTAAAGGCAGCCATTTAGAACAAAGCCACTTCTCGAAGCCGGGTGGAAAAAAAAAGTGGTGTGACGGCGCGACGAACCGATTGGAAAAGTTGGTGAAACAAATGCTGCAGAAGAAGAATAAATTGAAGAGACCGAGCAGGCAGGCCCTAGACGGGGGCACATCAACGTGTGTCCTGGAGAAAGAAGACGCCCGAATACGAAAACCGGGAACTGAACCGAATCCGACCCGGAGTGAAGTCAAGTGAAGTGAACTCGTTCGTCTGTTCGCTCGCTAGCGTCGGGACCGAATTAAAAGTTAAATTAAATACGACGTGCTCTGACAGCGAATTTTATTTGTGACGATGTGCTTGCTCGCCCGACTTCCCACTGCCTTCTTACTTTGCTGTTTCGAACGCGAACGAAGAAAGGTAGAGTGAATACGAAATACCTCTACTGACTACTACTGAGTAATGGTGACGCATAGAAATAGGTTAGTAATGCTATTTTTCTAGTTTGTAGAATGTTAACAATTACAACTTTCGTTCAAATTTTCTAATCATACATAAATACACACAATCACGCCATGTACCCAAAAGGGTGTGGCACAAACTCTTTTCATCATCCCGAAATCAGTCGCCTCCAAACATTCCTATCCAAACAAGCAACTTTCGCTTCATCCACATTCATAATTCCTCTCATACATGCTCTTTTATTCCTACTACTTGGAAACTTTCGCTCACGCAAAACACTCTCAATCATACCACTCCAACTACTCATCGGACATCCACGCAAACGTATACCATCAAAATCATTCAAATAAATCTTTTCAACCAAACGTTCATTAGACATTCGCTCGACATGTCCAAACCATCTTAACTGACTAACACCAACTTTTACTACATTTTTTTTTCAATTTCACCCTCATCATACACTAATCTATTTCGTACCCGATCTCTTCTATTTACACCACATACTCCACGTAAAAATCTCATTTTCACAGCAGTCATTTTCCGTTCATGCTTTTGCAAACAAACCCAACATTCACTACCATACATCAATGTAGGCACCAAAACTGCATTGTATATACTCAAACGGGCTTTTTTGGAAACATTTACATTCCTAGCAAAAGTTCCCAAAGCACCTAATGTATACTGCATATACATAAACAATTAAAATTTCAAACAATAACTGTGGATTAAACAGTTACAAAAAAAATTGTTGTTCACTATTATGAAATCAAAAAATGATTCCGCAATTCAAAACTTGTATTAAATAATGACTAAGGCCCATTATTCTCACCTCACTTTAAAAGTAATTTTTGTCAAAAGTACTTTTTACGTTCATTTAAAATCATTTATTAAACAATTTTAATTGGTTTATTCTAAATTTATAATATCAGATATAAAAATATAACAAAAACAGAATATTATTCATATTTAATAAGTGATAAAAGTCAAAATTTATTTTAAAACAAAAAATAAAAGCACTTTTTTTAAACAAGAGGTGGGAATACGGACCTAAATTGTTCGATTGTACCATAAAAATTGTATTTGATACATGTTCTTCCTACATAATTTTATAAAATTAATTATAGACTCTCGAATATCTGGGCCGATAGAGAAATAAAAAATAAAAAATATCGAAAAAACAAAACAAAAAATTTACGTTTTAGCAATTTTATATTTATTCCTGAGACACACGGCAAATCTTTTATGATCATTTAGCTACATTCAGGCTGCGGCATTAGGAGTAGCAGAAGAATGGATATGCAGTGGTAGCTACACTGCTACTGCTAAATGTAGCTTAATGATTGTCAAATTTTGCCATGTGGTCCAGACATTACTTAATATTATGTAGTTGAATAAAAAAAATATTTTTTTTAATTTTATACATTTAACATTAAAAAAAAATTTAATGGAATTTTCTCACTACTCCGGTTAATACGCGACCCGGTTCAAGTGGCCCCGGATATATAATTGACTATATGTATCCAAAAAAAAAAAATAATAATCTGAATTAAATCAGATGTTAAAGAATTAATACTTTATGATGCATTTAGTATACAATATAAAATCTATAAATTATTATTATAATAAACATCCTTGTATAAAAAAAAATCAACATATATATTTAGAAAGAATTCCCAACAAGATTTACATCAACTAATGCCATCGTACAGGAAGTTGTATCCTTTTTTCTGCTCATTTATCTATTTGACTTCGGCTTTGGATAAAATGCGTTTTAGCCTCACGTTTGTGTTCACACAAATGAACAATTCTCTCTATCTATCTTTCTTCTGCATCTTCTCTTCTTTTTTTTTCCCCAAGCATTCATCCATGATATTATTCACTGTGTGTGTTCTATGATTTATGTACGTTGTCGGCTTTTGTTTGTTCCTCGTATTGATATGATTGGTTGCGATTTTTTTTTTTTGTTTTTCCTGCGTTTCTACGTTTTGTTCGTAGCGCGAAGGGATTGGTCCAGGTTTCCATTGTCAAGAGAAACAAAGCTAACAACAATATATTTATAACTGTTTGGTGAGGTTTTCATGTTTATATTTATAGTGTATTCTCTCCACCATCTATCTCACTTTCTGCTTAGTTTATATGTTAGTTTAATGGACCAGAAAAAAAAACTGATGTTTGCTTTATACGAAATAATCAGATTTACAACTGTTGCAAAAATTGTTGATATGATTGTAGGTCTTTGCGACAGAATGCATTAGGTTTATGATTCATATACGTTGTTTAATCCTTAACTAAATTTGAAGGTGATTGAGATCAAAAATGAATAAATAAAAACTAACGCTTTTGGAACTGTGATTCGCACCAAACTATAAAAGTGATTTATTGTGATTCAACGTTCCATGTTATTTGTTTGTTTCAAATACATTTGCGTTTTAAAGAATTACAATTTTTAAAATAAAATATTTTATATTTATAAATTAATAAATTTATAGTTAGTAAAAACAAATATAAAATTTTTATTTGACTTATGTAACGTAATAGAAAGATTAAATATTTCTGGTTGTTATTAGACATATAAATGAATTGTATCAATTATTTGATGTATTTGTCGAGATAAATCTCATGATCTAACTTCTTGTTTAATTGAAAGTTACATGAAATTTATTTATTTGACATAGAATTAAATATACAAAAATTTACAGAATATTTTGTTTTTTCTTAATTGTTATTTCAGGTAATACAGAAATTAAAATACAATGACTGGTACCACAAGCTTGGATTTTGGGTGTTGTAGTCCTGTTTTTATGACAATTGTATTATCTGAGCTTGTAGTACCAGTCAAAATTGGAACATATTAAAACTTCTTATCTTTTTTGCTAATAATAATATTAACAACAGCAAAAAAATGTAAATGTTTCTATGTTTTTCTTCACCGTTTATTTGTAAAAGAAAAAACTCTTCTTTATTTATTGAAATTATATTAATGCAATTGGTAAATAATAAACAATAAACAGCAATATTATAAAACATATTTTATTCGATAATATTTATTTGTGCGAAAGAATTTTTATAGATAATATTTTATAAAGCCACTTACGTAGTGGTTCATTTTTATTTTTCAGTTGTATCGCATAACAGATATTTACCCAGAAGACTGAGAGCAAGAATGAATTCTTAAAGACTTAAAGACGAAGCAAAATATTGAAGGCCAATTGAAGTCGGTAACCAGAACAAAACAGCAAAGCATCCTTTCCCATAAACAAAAGGTTTTAGAAGGATCCCGTTGTAATAATATTGTCGTCCCAGAAAGCGTATTATCTTTACCTTGTGAAATTCTTTTCTCTTTCAAATGCCTTCGAACTATTATTGCTTATACAATCTATCTATAGTGTGTTTCTTGAAATTGGAAACGATTTTTAACTTAAGATCTACAAATTTATAAAATTTGAGTAAAATCTTTCTATTTGATAGCTTATAACTAATAAAATAAAATAAAGCTTTAAAAATATTATAACTCGATAAATTTTAGAAAGTGTCATTGTTACTATAGTAATTAAAAAACTAAATATAATTATTATAAAATGTCAAATGCAGATATGTCAAGTAATATTCTTGATTGTATTTGAAAATTTTCTACTTTTCGGTAAGAATAAAAACAGAAAACATTGTATTATTTATATAAGATTAAATTTGACATTAAACAAATATAACGAATAGTCTAATAAAACATTGATTACAAAAAGTGCTTTGTAACAGAATTAAGTTTACAGCATTACCAGGAACTTTAGCCAGATCTATATACAGACCGATTTTTTCAAGATTCTTAACACAAATTAATAAGAGACAATAATATATCCAATATTTATTAATATATTTCGTTGTTTTGTAAACATGATTATGTATTACATGAATATTTCATCATATCTTTACACTCTGTTATAGTAAATAAAGCCATTCAATAAAGATATGTCATGAATTCCTGATTCAATTTACGATAAGTTGTGTTCCATCTCTTTTTATTATACACTAACTGGACTGTGCACGCATTTTTATTTAACGAATAATTAATGACACTTTACATGACGTAACTTCATTAAATGACTATTTTTACTATATTACATATTGCTTATTCCGGAGAGTGATAAAAACGCATTTTGGATACCAAAAACGTTGAATAAGCGCTGAAAAGCAGCATTGAATAAGCGAATTTAAAAACATTAAATAAGCGCATCAAAATATAGGGTAAGGTAGGGTAGGTTAGGTTAGGATAGTTTAGTTATGTTATTCAATATATAGTTCTCGCCATGAAAATCTGTCCTTTTGGAAAACTAAGTATATGATTTTGTTAGACATACGTAGCGATTATCTTCTTCTTACTACTGATATGACAGATTAATTTGTATTATCATGTAGCTTTTAGCTTAGTTTGGAAAATTTGTATCACGTGTACATAATTATGTATAATAATTATGACGATAAGACAGATTTTCATGGCGAGAACTATAATCATGAAGCGATTACTCAGCATATTTTGATGCGCTTACGCAATGTACACAAAAAAAGCTATATGCGCTTTTTCAACACGCCCATTTTATTTATATGTCGTTTGATTATTATTTTTTCTTAATTATGTATTTATTAGAAACAATTGCGTTATTGTAATTTTAATAATACGAATTATCATTTTTATAAATCTAAAAAAAATTTAAACATTTTTTATAAGCACGGTTATATGTTAATTTTGTATTTTTTAATAAAATATATATAGTATAAAACTTAATATTAAGCATAAACAAAACATCTTCCAATTTGTAAAACACACTGTATATACAATTGCTCGGTTGTAATTCATAAAAGAGAAAGACGAAAAAAAAAAAAAAACTGGCCGGTGGTATCAAAGGACCTCTTTCAATAAAAAAACACAAGTGGAAGCGTGTGCAGCAAAATAAAATTGGTAAGCAGAAGAAAAGAGACAGTGATGTGTCAGCTGATGGGCATCAAAGTATTGGTTGAAGCAGGAAGATGGAACGTGTGCGTTGATGATGATGATCATGATGAGACAGAGAGAGAAGACCGAAATTCGGAAGAAAGAATTAAAGAGAAAGAGAGAGAGAGAGAGAAAGGTATAAGGCAAAGCAACGTGTTGCAATCAATTTAGCGTGGAGATCGTTGAACGAAGCCCAATCGGCTTACGTCTTTTATTTCTGCGGTAGCGATCGGAGGATGAACGTTCTTCGTGCAATAGTAATGCGGCATGGTATACATACATATACACACACACACACACACGCGCCTACTTTGATGGTGAAGCTGAATGTAACTAAAAATAAATAAAAAATAAAAATTCTTATAATTCAGTATAGTGTAGAATGAAGTAACATGGGCAACTTTTTTCCAAAGCCTAACAAATTAATATTGTCAAAATTTTTTATTTAACTTAACAGTTTGTTTGTCGTTAAATCTTGTAATTCATGTATCACACATATGTAGGTAGTTCAGAGTGGCTGGATTCTATAGCATTTTCGTAATTGTAATCAAAATGAAAAAATAATTTACAAAAATAAGATAAATACAGAGCATGTGTCAAAAATCCGTTCATTGCCGAATAGAATCAAAGTAATATGGGCTTCCAAATAATATAGGTTGTCATCTGCTACATTATTGGTGTAATGTTTCGATTATAAACAACAGGGTAAATTTGTTTCTTCCCATATTACTTCTATTCTATTTGACAATACACGAATTTTCTGACACATGCATTGTATTTATCGGTTAAACTTTACTTTACGGTTATGTAAACGATTTTTCTTTAAACTTTACATACCGTTAATTTTGCACATTTTATGAATACATATCACAAAATTTTAGTGCGGAAATGATAATGTTAAAACTGATTTTGAAAACTCGTTTTTAACATAGGTTATACGTATGATGCAATAGTTGTAATTGACATATAAGTGACACTCATTGCAGGGTAGGTCAGGTAAAAAGATTAATTTGAGGTTAATCTGTTAATATTATAAATATCATTTCCGCACTAAAATTTTGTGATTTACGTTCATAAAATGTGCAAAATTAACGATATGTAAAGTTCGAAGAAAATCGATTACATAACCGTAAAGTAAAGTTTTACCCTGATAATATAGATAAAAATTACTCCTTTAGTATTGAAAACAAATTGGGACAGTTTTTGTAATTAATATATGACAGCAGTTTGGATAGTTTTCCGATGTTGCTATGGTGATAAATTTGACAACGTTTCCTTAGTGATTAAATTATGTAACAACATATTTATTGTGTCCTAATAATTATTACTAAAAATTTTAATTACAAGTTTTATCAAAGTCAAAATTCAGTTTACACTATCATATTATATTTTGCCTTTTAAAACAAAACTCGGGAGAAAATGCAGCATTTCTTTTCAAATGTCATATTGTCATTTTTACTTAACAAAAAATAATTACAAAAATATTTTATATTACTGAATTTTTAACATAATATCACTAAAAATACAACTTGCAAAAAATAAATCTTCTAAAAATAGCTTTCGCATTCAATGCTCGAAAATAACATTTTGCATCAGAAAAGCCAGAGACTCGGGCATGAGGTGGTGTCAAAATATCATTCAAGTAGATTCCATGAACTTGGGCTGTTACATAACAAAGGTATTTTGATCTAAGACACACTAGGTGAAAAGGGACATTCAGCAAACATCTACAGAGCAGACAGACTGCTTACTCAATGTGTGCGCCGAAGACTGAATGAAGAATGAAAATGGTTTGAGACAAAGGAAACCCCCCCCCCCCGAATCGTATTGCATTGGCAAGAAGGAGAATGAACAAGAAAAAGACGAAGAGGTGGAATTGAAATGAAAACATTTCCAAAGCCTACTAGGTTCGTTCGTCTTCTTCATCGTCTCTAGACACTGTTTCAGCGTGAATACCTTTTCGATACACATGTGTGCGTGTGTGTGTGTCTGGAGTGACATACTGTTGATAAACAGTAACCAAAAAACTGTTTCTTTTCATCTTAGTCTTTGAACTAGTAACTTATATTTTGTTACAGTAAAATAATGTCAGATTATTAACTTTAAAAATTATGTAATAATTTTTAATCAAATAATGTTAGAAAAAAAATTATACTATAAAATATTTGGTTAAAATCCAATCTTCTTTTGCTAATTTGTTTTTCCATAAATATTAAGTTTTAAAAAACTGTAATAATTTATTAAAAATAAAATAATTTGTAGTCAAATAATGTCAGAAAAAAATATACTACAAAATATGATTAAAATCCAATCTTCTTGGCTCATTTGTTTTTCCGTAATTTATTAAAAATAAAATATAATAAAATAAATAAATAAAAACTAATCATGGTATAACTCATAAATTCGAAAAGTTCGAAATGATATGATAAAACAAAAGAAATATAAATTAACGCATTGAGTGCGATGTGAATCAATAGATGCCTCACATCCGCATTAATAAGATCGTGAAGCAACATTTATCCTTGTTAAAAAAATATGTTACAACGATTGGACTTTTGTCACTATTTGGGTAATCCACGTATTAAATTATGTATAAAAAATATTATTTTCTTAAATATATTTCCAAATTAAATTATTATAATAAATACTAAGCAATGCAATTATTTAAATTTACCGCCATGTGTCAAAAACAAAAACAATAGAATTTTTCTATACACTTAAACTACAGACCTAAAAATTAATCACACAAAATTAAAATCAACCAAATATCAGCCAATAATATATTCTATATATAAAATAATGTTATATACTTCTAGATCAAAATAGCAGTGTGACACATTTTCCTGCTAACATCAAATTATAATCTGAATATCATCAATAACTTAATCAGAAACAATGTCGCATCAATTTCTGACTTTTGACAAGCATCTGTTCATTTTCAACACAACCGTCAACCATATCTCAAGTAACATTCCATCCACCTACTTCATCAATATTCCAACAGAAACAAAAGACAGTCAAGTCAACCAAGCATTTCTTTTCCCTGATCTATTCAGTGTAAAAATATAACAACACCTATCACGGACGACACCTTGCCTTCATAAAATATCTAACACAAAAATATACAGTCAGTTCATTAAAAACATGTCAGTACTTTTATAAGTGTAAAACATGTTTAATCGTATTTTTCTATTATATTTATGCATGTAGCTAGTGAAAGCTTTGAAAACAAATGTTATTTCAACAATTTATTACTCTTACCAGATTATTATTATTATTAATAATAATAACTATTTTTTAATACCACTAAATTAAATTTATTCCGTTTTATTAATACGGAAATCTATAAACACATCTCCTTCTAAAGTAAATATCACTACTGTTTATGAAACCAGATCTCAAAGAAATTTAAATAAAGCAATTCTGAACATTCACAGCTTTACCATTTAAAAGATTTTATATCTATATTGGCAATGTATGTATTTAATATCTTACCATCCAAACTCATCTAAATATAAAAAATTGCAAACATTTTTGTATTATTAATATTATTCTTCATGCAAATATTTACCACACTAGTTCTGTTAACTTAACGAGTCTAATTTCAAATTTAGTAGCTAAAGCACCTTCAATGGCCATTTAAATTTAATGGAATTTTAGTTAAAGTTTTACACTTAAAGTATCTAAGTGGTGACCAAAATTGAAATTTACTTAAAATTATTTGAATTTAAAGATTTAAACTAAATTTAATGACCAGAATAGCAGCATAAAAATGACATTCATAGCTGCTGCAAAATATATAAAAAAAGTCTGTTTTATTTGTAAAAAAAAATTGGTAAAATGTAGATCAAACAATAGTTAGTGTTTTAAAAAAAAAAATCCTTGCCATATATTAATTACGTCAGAAACAAAATATTCTAGTCAAAAAAGATATAGTTTGTCCAATTCTAATAAACTCATTATATTACATTATGTTTAAAGTTTTGTAACTAAAATATTTTGTAAACACATAATATTTAAAAACATTTTCGCACAACTCTAAGTTCTATTGAATCAGTTTATTTCATTTTATGTTATGTGAATACACTTAGCATATATTTGTGTAAATACTATATGTCATTAATTACATAAATTTAATGTAAAGTACTACATACTACATCCTGAAAAACAACTTTTCTGGGCTAACAACTCTTGATTGGCTAACATCATCACCAGACGCAAATCCAATCAAAAATGTTTAGCCTTTAATAAAGCTACAGACACGTAAAAACTTGACTATGAAGTTGTTACGTCGACAATTAGAAATATATAGCGTTATTTCACATTAAAATACTTGAAAAAAATGTGTTCAAGGTATTCCGAAAAGATGTAAAGCCATAATAAACAGTGGTAGTGACCGGACACTGTAAGGTGGACAAGGTGGCACAAAAGTCATCATCCTATCTGATGATGTTCTAATTTTTGTAGACGGCGTCTCATGTTATCGCGACTTTGTGAAGTAAATAGATTCAAAATACACGTAGACGAACCACGAATCGCTATACTCCTCAAGAACGCGGAATAATCATCTATCTAAATTTAATCAACAAACAGAACCAATTCTTTTTATTTACAAAGTTACTGCATCAGGAAATAAGTGATAACTTTTTCGCAACCTGTTAAATAATTGTGTTTTAAATTTACATGTGTTATAACAATAAATAATTGTTAATATATTCATACATGTCTTTTTTTAGAAATAAGTGACACGCTTTTCTTAAACAGGCTGTATAACCAAAACAAACATATAAGCAGTCAAGTCATCTTTAACCCGGCGTTACATATGTGAAAAAATTATTAATTAATACATATGTGGGGTGTGACAAACCCCAGTAGTAAAAAGTCAGTAAATATTTTTTTTCTGCAATTTTGTGATATTCTATCATTTCAGGTTTTTGTAAGTATACCGGGTGTCTACTTTTTTTTTGTTACATAGGGAATACAATGCTAAAATTTTCATTTGGTGATAAATTTTCCCCTAATTATTATAGAACAAAAGTACAAATACAAAAGTTGTTTAGAATTCAAAAATGCATCAAATGATGCCAAATTTATCAATATAGGATGTTCTGATCAAGAATTAGAAGCAAATTAAAATTTCCATTTTTGCGCTCTTTACATCAAAGTGCCATGGAAATTAAACAAATAATTTCATTTCTTCTGGAGTTTGAGTTTGACAGATCGTATTTATTTTATTGTTACGTTCTGTATTATTATCATTATTATTGAAAATAATGAATAAACTTAAGGTAAATGAAAAAGTTCAGTGCGTAAAATGGTATTTTACTGGAAATTCGATACGACGAGTAAGAGATTTATTCAGCGCTTTCTTTGAAAACCGTCCCATACCTTCCGCTATGACTATTCGTAGGATAATTAAACAATTCGAAGAAACTGGAAGTGTGTTAAAACGTTGTAAAAATTGTAGAAAAATCAACGCAGAAGATCAGGAGGAGAATTTAAATCAAAATGCAATTAAAGAAAATACATTGAATATACTTTTGTGTGTAACGGAAAACCCAAATGTTAGTGTGCGTCAACTTGGTGCTGAATTAAATTTGCATCCTTCAACAATACATAAGGTACTAAAAAATGAAAAATATCATTCTTATAAATATTCCACGCACCAAGAGATATTTGAAGCGGATAAAATGGCTAGAAGCGAATTTAGTAACATTATTATGGAAAAATCCAATTTAGACAGAAACTTCTTGAAATCTATTTGTTTTACTGACGAGTCTACGTTTACTTTACACGGCGAATCTAATACACAAAACTTTAGAATATGGAGCCAAACAAATCCTCATTTAATGGTACCAACACGTACCCAATATCCAGAAAAAGTTAATGTATGGGCTGGAATTTTTGGCAGGTGTATAATTGGGCCATTTTTTATTGAAAATAATTTAAACAACGAAAAATATTTGGATATGTTGCAAAATCATATTGGTCCGCAGTTAGAAGAGTGTGCAACTCAAGATAATGTTGTCTGGTATCAACAAGACGGATGTCCGGCACATTACAGCTGCAACATTAAATTATATTTGGATCAATGTTTTCCAAATTCATGGATTGGTAGAGGTGGTCCAATTAATTGGCCAGCTAGATCGCCCGATTTAGCACCGTGCGATTTCTTTTTATGGCCATATTTGAAGGAGAAAATTTATAAACGACATATCAAAAATCTTGTTGATTTGAAAAATGCCATTGTTGAAGAGTGCAATAATATAACACAAACACAATTAAGCTCTGTACGTCACGAATTTTATAACAGATTAGGTTATTGTTTGGCAGTTAATGGCGATTTATTTGAACATTTAATTTAAATTGTTAGTTTCGTTTTTGTTCTCCTATATCTTGTATTCATGAATTTTTCTGTTTTATAGGTATATTGAATATTGTAATAAATAAAGAAAGTTTTACGGAGTTCAGCTATTTACTATTTATTAAACTCTTATCCGACGTTTCACTGCACAACTTACAGCATCCTCAGGGATAAGTTTAAATTATTATAATAAATATATTAGGCATAATGCCAGTCATCTAATTCAAATGTATTGTTTTTATAACTTGAAGTTAATAAATAAATTAAACAATTACTTAAAATTATAATGGAGACATTCACAATTTAAAACCACAGCTAGTACGTAGTGTACAGCCGAGTAAAATACCCTTTCATTGTAATAAATAATAAATACTTAATACTTTTTATACTTAATAGCTTTTCATTTACATTAAGTTTATTCATTATTTTCAATAATAATAATAATAATAATAATAATAATAATAATAATAATAATCAGTCCACCACAACCTCACTTTATCTCTGGGTTGTAAGAAATCCGTTACCCCGATCACCTGGGTAACTCAGCCAAGTTGAGGTGGTGTGAAATAAAAACGAATAATAATAATAATACAGAACGTAACAATAAAATAAATACGATCTGTCAAACTCAAACTCCAGAAGAAATGAAATTATTTGTTTAATTTCCATGGCACTTTGATGTAAAGAGCGCAAAAATGGAAATTTTAATTTGCTTCTAATTCTTGATCGGAACATCCTATATTGATAAATTTGGCATCATTTGATGCATTTTTGAATTCTAAACAACTTTTGTATTTGTACTTTTGTTCTATAATAATTAGGGGAAAATTTATCACCAAATGAAAATTTTAGCATTTTATTCCCTATGTAACAAAAAAAAAGTAGACACCCGGTATATTTGGATCATATAAAAATACAAAAATCAATGAGAATTGCTTTATTTCGTATGAACGATAAAAACAAAAAATATATAATTTGATGAAAACTTAAAAATTAAAAAAAATTCAAAAATGTGTATTAAAAAAAAAAAACATTCTATTTAAAAACTACACTTAAAAAAGCATGTAGTAAGGTTTAAGGAACCTAGGAAAAAAAACGGTGTTATGTAGAACAAACAGGGTAAAACTATTCGCTATCTAAATCAAGGCATTTTTGGCGACACATCACAGCATGTTCTAGGCACAGTAATGTCTTACAATTGGTGCAGAAATATTTTGTCTTTCGATCTCGGTTCCTAGGACATATAGAACATCTTCCTACAAGCTTCTGAATTTTGGCAGGTGGGCCTGCAGGATTTTCATTTACAAATTTATTTATTTTGCTGCGAATTTTCCTGTGAACCCTCGGATTATTTTTTCTTTTGATTAAATTGTCCCGTATTAGCTCAATAATTTGAGAGTCAAAAAACAGCTGCCAACAATCCAATACACTTTTTGCATTTGTTGCATATTGTTTCACAAGTGGTAAATGAGTAACAATGTTTTCGGCCCTTGTTCGAACTCGTGTTTTCGATGAATGAGATTTCCATTTCGATCCATCTTTTCCTAGGTACACATTTTCCCTGCTTCTCTGAATCGTATCGGTAATTTCATTTTTCTCTTCTTTCGGTATTTCATTTTGAAGTTCTGCTTCCATTATTTCATTGTTATTGTGGGCCACATTTATTTCATCGTCCACAGTTATTTTCTGCTCCGAGTTTGTGTCATGTTCACTTTCATGAATATTGTCACTATTATCTTCGCTTCCTGATTCAACTACATCGTCCTCAGTTTCAACTTCAGCCCAAAGAGCTAAAAGCCTTTTCTGTTCTTCTTCATACGACATTTTTATTCTACGAAAAAAAATTTAAAATGATTTTTTAACCCAATTCAATCTGAAATAACAAATTACCTATTATGCGTAACTCACGAGCTTTATTACATAAGTGGGGTTTAACACACCCCAGAGCACTTAACACACGTCTAACTTTTTCCACTGTCTCACTAGTACTGAATTATATTCTGTATTTGGTGGTAGCAACAAATTTAGGAAGCTACTGAAACGCGCATGAAATTAAGATTACAGTTCATTCGTTTTTTTAGCCATTTAAAAATACTGGGGTTTGTCACACCCCACATCGGTAACGCCGGGTTAAGCATTGTTGTTTTCTGCTCTGACGTTTACCGTGTTTGTGGTTTAACACCTTCGCTCGAAAAAGACGCTAGTCTATTTCTTCTTGTTCGTTTTGTGATACGTCGCGACGGCTTTTTGGCGTGATGCTTAATGCGTAGAAGCGTCGACAATGACATGCACCACCTACATACTACACCTGTTGATGAAAAGAATGACAGCTTCCCACCCAATGTATATGTCAATGCAAAATCGCGATAACGTGAGAGACAAATTTTCGTCTTCGCTGTTTGATTAATTTCCGTTCCTTTTTATCATTCACGATGTCAAATACATGTTTGTGACTAAAAACAAATTTTTATGCTGAAGATATAAATTGCACACGATAGTGTTAGGAATTTAAATTGTTTTATATTATAAAATTTATTAATAATCAGAAATATGTACATTATGAATTTATATAATAATGATCATTTGTCAATATACAGAAAAGTGAGGCAAAAGTTCGGAATCGATTAAATATTTCTAAAATTATTTATTGTATTAACATGCAATTTTAAGCGAATATCGACAATATTATAATCTACTTATGTAAATATTTTCAAGTATATAAAAGATCGGCAAACTGTCACATTTCCCTCTTGCAGTATAAAAATACATGTACCAAAAAAGTACATTGAAAAACAATTGTAACATATCTCACAACCTTGACATTAGATGTGTCAAATTTGAAATGTGTGTTTTGATGTTTGTGTAAGTAAATTCTTTCTTTTTTATAGTAGTAAAAATATATATGATAATTATATATTAAGTTTTATTTTTTCACTGGTAATAGTAAAAGGTCATTATTTCACTATGGCATTATGCAAATACATATATCAAAAAAAGTGCATTAAACATTAATGCAGTTGTCTTGCAATCTTGTCGATAGAAATTTTCTTTAGTCAGAAAATATATTGTTTGAAATTCATGCTTGAAAATGTCTTTTTTCACTCATATAATTGCCGTCAAACATCCCATTTGTTAAAAAAATATTACTTTATGCACATGTTGCATAAATTACTATTATTTTTTTCAAATAATTTTTCAATAAATTTTATATGTACCGCGTAAAAAATCATATCTGTCTTTCAATTTTGATACATAAATAACTATTATTTCAATATTTTTCTTCTTATTGGATAAAAGTATACGGTTAGGATAATTTTTAAGCTCCATCAGTAGGGTCACAAAATCTTTGAAAAAAATCCACATTCCCGTGAAAGTCTAAGTTTGCCAAATATATCCCCAACAATATCCTTATAAACTAATAAAAAGGTGAACCCAAAGCTCGTCCGCATCGTCGGCTAAACGTACAATAAAAGAATCACGAAAAGTTACCAAGCCAAACTCAGTTGCTCACATCCCAACCCAACCCATCCCATATATAATAAAACAAAAGCCCGTCCGTCCTCGTTTGTCGCCCGAATTCTCTCTCCATCGTCTTGCCGTCTCGTAAATTTTTGAACAAAACATCGTCGCATTGTAATCCAAGTTAGTGCCTAAAACGGGTGCGGGTGCGGACACAAAGACCACGATAATATACGACGGTGTTACATTAAAAACGAATTGAAGATGGGCCGCCCTTCCCCGGTTTTGGCTGCGCCCGTCGCGTTTGTCCACTGCTTCGACCAAAACGTAGATTAGAACAAATCCATTTAGTGTCCAGTAATAAAAGGGTATCGTTGAAGTGGGACAGTTTTATGTTGCTAGGACTCGTGTAGTTTGTAGTTTTCTAGGGTTGGCCAGCAGTGGACGGTACAATATGCTCTGAATACAACGATTTATCTGCGACTAAGATTATTTATTTCGGTTTTATTTTAGTGCCGATTTTGTTTTCCTAAATTTATTACTGGATTTATTCTGTTGTCATTTTATATTTAAGCCCAATTCTATAAAAGATTATTAACTTATTCAATGAGTTAACTAAACAACTAGATTGTCAACTGTTGTTGAAGCACTTCATTGATTTGGACAGTTGACAAATAAGAAAATAAAACCTTTGCATTTTTTAAAAACAAATGCTGTCGTACGGTATCATACCAGAAGAATACCATTTACAATGGGCTGACTCGTACTGACCAAACTTTCTTGGCCAGAGTTCAGTTTGGGCATTCAAAACTCACTCATTCGTATATATTAGAAGGTCAACCTCCACATTGTGTCCTTACTGCTCAAAAAACAATACTCTCATAATACACCACATCTTTAAAACGTGTCCTTATTATGCCAATTCTCGAAGAAAATACAAAAATGCTAAAATATAATTAATTTTATAAAAAAAACATTGGGTTGCAAAAGAAAATATAAAATATTAATTTTTTAATTAATTATCAGCATTCTAATCTTAGGGAATGAAACCTACGTTAGGCCTTGTTGCACAAAGCATTGTTCAACGCTTTGTTAGTTAACAACTGACCAATCAATGAGGCGGTTCTAAGACAAATGATAATCTAGTTGCTTAGTTAACTCATTGTTTCAGTTAACAATGATTTGTACAACCGAATCTTAATCTAGTATTGCAAAATTATTTATTACAAACAAAATTATACTTTTTATAATATACATCGCAATAATATTTTTAGATGCGACAAAATATATTTCCATATCATTTCTCGGAAAAACTAAATTTACCATATAACATATTTCCCAAATGGCAAGCCGCTTTTGAAACATAATTTAGAAAAAAATATTTCTTCCCTTCTACTTATATCGCAGTAGGAAAAATGTCAATAAACCATAATTTCGTAAAAATTCTCTTACAAAAACGATATTCCAGAAATCACCTTGACATTTTTCTATTCATCAAAATTCTCCGACATTCCCCAATTTTCTTTTACAAACCTTGAACTAACAAAAATAGAACTGAAAATCTTTTTTTCTTCAGGTACACAATCGAAACAGAAAATTTATTCAAATATACAACAACGGCAAGAAAAACTTTTTCTTGTAGCATCCTTTCAAACATACACATAGATTTGAAAAGTTAGCTTGGATATAGACCATAAAAAAATAACTTCCGTATTAATCTTTTTCGGTTATAATAATATTTTATTTCCTGCAAAATCGCGTGCGTTACGATTTTTATAAGAATCGATCAAAAAGTAATGCCTCTAAACTTAGTTACTAGCTAATTTAATAAATAACAAGTCGTTATAAATTTCAAAAATGATACAATTTCGGTCTTGTTAATATTTGAATAACAAATTCTTTAAACATTTATTTTTAATTTTAATATTCTGTTGTTTGTTATTTCATTTATATATGCACACTGAGAAAAATGTTGCTTTAGATCCGAAGTTTATACGTTTAACTCAAAAGTAAACGTAATTTTGAACTCTAAACTTATGTGTTTCTAATAGAATTAGAAATTTTAATAGCAAAAATTAATCGTAAATAACAGAATAACTATTTTTAAAAATTTGCATAAAATTAATTATGAAAATTATTAATAAATTAAAAATTAATTTTATTCCAGAAAAACACTGTTTCTAAACTAAAATACGAGTAGTAAATTATTTTACACAAATCTTTTAAAATAGTTGTTATATTTATTTATTTATTTTTTTATATTAAAATTTTTATTTATATTAGGAAAATATAAGTTTACAGTTCAAAACCACGTTTACTTTGAGTTAAAAGTAAAACCTTTGGATCTAAAATAAAAAAAATTTCAGTGCATACAAAAATCAAAAATGTGTAAATATCAGTAATTTACTAAACATTGAGAAGCTCATGAAACTGAACTGGTAAGCCAAGATAAATCGACCACAGCATACCAACTCAAAAAATTCTATAAGTTTAATGGATACCGACAGTGTAAACCTGAAGATTACTATTAAAATGCACACTTCTATTGTATAAAATGTAAACACTGAAATATTTTTAAAATAAAATAAATTCATTTTGCATTCATTCTATCATTTCAAACACTTTTGTCCGCGCCAAATAAAATAAATTTGTTTGTAATTATATGAATATTAAAGATAGTTTGTCATTTTAAATTTTTCAACAGATTTCAATTATATTAAGCAACTGATAATGCAAAGGCATTACTTTTTGATCGATCCCCGTATTATGGAAACGCTGTAAATAAAAATCTGAAGGCATTTTGCGTTTGACCGTGTCGTGTCGTATTTCGTTTTTTTTTCGATATCGGAATCTTCTAGCTGCCGAATATAACACATAAATAACCTATTTATTTTGTGTTTTGCGAACGATGCGCGGCCTTTTTCCTATAACGGGCGGAAAAGTTAAACCTCTCCTTCCACCCCTCTATAACCATTTTGACTATTTTATTGCTTATTTATTCCTCAGACTCAGAAAATCGTGCTAGGCTTTTTTTTTTGTTACGTATTTTTCTCGTGCTTGTATGTATGTGTATCTGCAGTACCCAAACAAACTTTTAACTAGAACTAAATTACGAATGATTCCAGATTTCGTTATAGAGAAAACTATTTACCAGAGTTATGCGAGTCTGTAATAACACATTTATGGCTTGAAGCTACAAAGTTGTAGCTAATAAAAATTGATAGTTTATTTTTGGTAGACAGATATGATTTTACAAATAGTATCAAAAAATTTGTTTCAAAAATAAAATACTTATTCAATTAATTCAATAAAAACGCTTTAATTTTAAAATTCTAAAAAATTTGTTCCATTTTCCATCAACATCAAATGATATTTTAGAAACCAAAATTTGTTTCAAGAAATAATAAATTCCAAGTTCAAATTCAACTAAACTATTCTTGTATTAAATTCACCTAACTAACTTCAACAAAACTTAAAAAAAAAACTTGTAAAATATTCTGCAGAAGCAGCCAACCAGCCAAGCAGGATATACCTGATGTCTTAGTGTGCAATGTACCAGGCGAAAGAGCTAGAGAACACACAACAAAATAAATATAAGTGTACGCCTCGTCGCAACGCGAATTCTCCAGTAATATTTGCCCGAGTCTCCAGCTATACGACGGCTGCATTTTTAAAAGCTGCTGGCATCGGAAGAAACGGCTCGAACGTGACCTAAAACTTGAGATTTCTTCCCGAGATAATATCCACTGTAAAATGGTGGTCAGTGTTAGTTTTTAAACTTTTTCGCTGTGCACTCGGGCAGCGAAAGCCGGCTATATACGAGTAAGGATATCATTTCGTTGCTTTATTACAGTGAAACAAAACGATACAGGTACAGTATGATTTTTATCGTTGATATTAGTGCTACGTGCAGGCGAAACGCATTAGTTTTAATGTTAAATATAAAATGGTTTAAATGTGAAGACTTTGAAGTTAAGAGGGCTAGTTTTGAGAAGAAAAATAAATAAAGTTAAAAGCATACGAGAAATTCATATATACATCATTTTGATATTTTATATTCGTTTACAACGATTGAATTAAAAAATTTATTCTCAAATATAAAACATGGATAAACATTATTTTTTAATTAACAAATATATAGTTTTACGCACTAAAAATTTGGCTTTAAGATTAATTAAAATTATAAAACTTTTTCAAAAAAATTAAAGTACTTGACAAAAAAATCGAACAAATCTATGTTAAAAATATTATAAAAAACAGATTTAAAAATTCCTTTTTAATTGATTAAAATCTAGTATTTTTTAATCTTCTAAATAACTGGCAAATATAAAATTTTCTTAAATTGGACATAAAATCTTCCTATAAATTAAAATAATAATAAACACAGACAAAATCCTGAAAATTCCATTTTAATTGAATAAAATTTAGTATATAATATAAAAATTTCATAAATTGGATACCTAAAATTTCTCTACAAATTAAAACTATAATAATAAATATTTGTATCTAAAAACAGTTGGCAACGCTGCACAAAATAAATTTTATTTTAAAAATCAAAAGTATTTTTCTTCTTCAAAATTGAAGTATAACAGTAGAATTTATATAAAAAAATTCTTTAAAAAAGCTAGATTTACAATTATCTAATCTAGTTAAAGTTAATAAAAAAATATTTAAAAAAAATCTTAATGTGGTTCATAAAAAAATCGAACAATAATTAAAAATTATAAAAAATAACAGAGATAAATTATAATAACTTAAACGAACATACAAAAATTCGTGTTAATACAATAAATAAGTTTTAAAATTGTATACAACTAAAAACTTAAAGCTTTTTAATTTTAATATAATTATACTTATATGAAAGATATTTTACTATGTTAAATTTCAAAATATTAATTTAGGACCAAGCTTTTGCACCACCCTGTATATTCAAAGATAAAACCATACACATCTTCTGATTTTTCTAATCTTTTATCTTCTGTCTGTTATATAACTATACACAACTATAGAAATAACACATTAAATTACAAATTTCCATATAATTCCCATATCATTTCTTGTTACCATATCCATTTCTCTATCTTACACAAGAGACAAATCTTTACATTTAATCTCCGATCTTTCCATATTTCCCCAACCCGACTAAAATGTCAGTCATTGGAGCCCCAGAATCGCAGTCCTGCATCAGGTAAAATCACAGCAGCTGATCAGCGAATCAGCCCTGAGGGCCAGTAACCGACAGGACCTCCTATACACAAGCTGTACTTCGGGCCTTATGTGTTCCAATCAAGTTATGGTTGCAAGTTTTAAACGTGTGCGCCGCGCCGCGGTGTCAAATTTGTTACCGAGTTTCATGGCGGATTTGGGGACAGCCTCGGGCTATCGACTGCCAAAAACGCAGCTACGTTAGGCGGTTATCTAAGGTTAATGTCGTAGGCATAATCAGTTCGACGAAGAAGTTTTGCAAAAGAGCAGAGGTTACCAAACCCAAAGAGATTATAATTATGTAGAAAAACCATTTTAAAAAAGTGAATTATTAAAACGAGTTTAACAAAACCTTTTTACAATAAAAAATCAATATTAATTATTTTTCTTCGGTAAAAGGGTTAATAATGATAAGATTATTATTGCCACTTAATCAGCCTAATAGGATATTATTGTTTTTCAAATATTAATTAGCAATTTAAAAAAAATCCTAAATAATAAATATGTAAAGCGATAATAAAATTAAGATTCATGTAAAAATTTCACCAGAAAAAAATGATAAAAATACAAAATCATTTTACATATTCTTGTGTAGAAATTAAACACAAACATATTATAATTATATTGTTATAGTTACATTGTAAAGAAATATTTTCATTTTTTACACAGAAACGTTTATGCAAAAATTTGTTATTTTTTAAACATCAAATCCAAATATTTTGTTACTGTATATAGGTTACATCATAACGTAAATTACACAGTATACTTAATCTGGAGAAAAAGGGAAATTAATAATGTCACCATTTTATGTTATAATACTAATAATATGTTTAAGTTGGTAATATTCAATTAGTTTTCTATCAAAAGTGACATTACTATTGTATTTTTTCTATAAGTTGGTGAATTTTATTCCACTTTGTTTTTGAATTTAAATCTAGAACACCTAATTTTTATTATATTGTATGTGTAGGTATTAAAAAAGTTTATGACAGAAATTATAAATATAATAATGAATAACAGGTTGTATATATTATAAACATTATGTTGCATATTCCTTATAGTAATTTGTGTCATTGCATACGTCATCAAATATGGTGGACAGAATAGTGGCTATGACATAATCTGTCGTGTATTTAAGTCATTTTGATGTGTACATATATATATAATAAAAATAACATTATTTTGTCCCGCTTTAATCTTTTTTCTTTTAATTATAGAAAATAAGTTTTGGTAAATCATACTTTGCAATAATATAGTAGTTTATAAAGTTTTTATATTTTAAACATGATGTTCGGAAATAAGACGAAAGAGAATTTCATCTTTTATGTATTATGATCTAGTTGTAAGTTTTCGGTCACGTGGTTAGTGCGACACGAAGTTCTTTTATGACTTGGTTTACGATTGGATAGTGTTGATACGTGCTTACGTGCTTTACTTTCTAATACATATAGTCACCATTCTCTTTTGTTGCTGACTCCGTCATATTTATACCAAAAGTGCAAATACAACAATAAAAGAAATTGCCGATATACAAAAACAAAAATACTGTAAATTAGCAACATAATGTTATGATAAAATAACTTACATATACAGAACAGTGTGTTCACGGACAGATATTACAAAAAGAAAAACAGAAAATATTGTAATGATAGAAGTGTTTGGTGGAAACTAAGTTTACTGAAAAGGAAAGAGTTTGTGCCACATCTTTACGATTACATGGCGTAATTGTGTATGTATGTATAATAAAATAATTTATGATGTATATTAATACTTTTTCATTTATTTTCATTGTAGATTTTTCATTGGAGTTTCATTCGATTTTTATATTAGAAATCAGAATTGATCGTGTATAGTTTGTCTAGAGCTCATAAGGAAATTTGTAGTTAAAATATTTTGTACAGATATAATATTTAAAAACATTTTTGCACAATTCTAAATACTATTATGAGTTCATGTAAAGATTTTTTTTTTTAAATCATTTCAAAATGACAACCAATGAAACGAAACATTTCTGATTCACGACAAATGTAACAACTATAACCTCAAATAACTGCTAATCGATTGATAAGTATATAAAAATTGTATGAAAAATAAAACAAGTTGTATATTTGTGTACTAGAAACTCGAATAAAATTTGAAGGGTAATATTTACATTATACTATAATTTTGACTAGATGCTCTAGTATGAAAAAAGTATAAATCTAATTCATATTTAAGCAAAAAAAATATATATTTTATTTATATTATACATAAAGGTCAATTCTAGTATGCACCGATTACCATATAATTAGTAATCATAATCACCAAGTTGTCTTTAACAATAGTCGCTACCTAAGATCACTTATTAGAAATTAAAATTAAGCTTTTGATTTCTCATACAATAAAAGAATGTATACTGAATAATTTTATTAAACGATGTAATCATTTTATACGAGAGAAATATAAGAAGAAATCCTTCTTACTTCACGGCCCATCAATTTCTATTATTCCTAGTCAAATACTTATTTCTAAAGTTCTTTTCCATATCATTATTCACTATTATCGTTTTCCGTATGTAAGTATAGCTACTTTGTTTGCAAACTACCCGCATATTATACATATAAAATGCATTCAGTTCTTCTGCAAATTTGAAATAAACAAAGTTTAATGATAACGACATTAAGTTGAAGTAAAAGTTTGTTCAATTTTCCATTTAATTTTTTTTTCTTACTTCCCCCTTTTTTACACTTTTTTCAGTTCTTTCTGGATTTTAATGAAAGATGTTTCAGCTCGGATGCCATGAAAGAAAATTAGAGTTTGCAGATTTAATATCTGTGCATATTTAAAAGAGCAAGTTCATCAGATATAGTCACGTGGAAAAAGTTAGAGGAAGTTTGAAAATAATTTTATGTTGAATATGGAGAAACTTTTCTTACCTCGAGAAAAATCTCTCTTTAATTACAAAGATGTAAAAAAGCGATAATACTACCTAATGTATTACACTATTTAGTAACATTTTTACTTCGTATTACTTTTTCACACTATGAAGCAAGTTTACTAAATAAAAATACTACAGATCTGCATTTGAAAACAAACTTTTTTTTGACATCCATTATAACAAAACAAGTAAGATTAATTTTGGCTAATATTTATTTGCTAAGTTTTTGTTTGGTGATAGAACGATTAAAAAATATAAATAAAAATTGCTTTATATCACCTACAAAAAAAATCTGGGATGATTTATCTAATGTTTAGTTGCTTTTTCAAAACAAAATAGATGAAACATCTAATTCGAGAGTAGATAATTATGTTTGATGCATTCATCTAATGTAATTTAATATTTTATTCTAGCGTATGCGTTGATTTATCTATTCTTGTTCGTTAATTTAAATAAAGTTTTAGATTATTATCTAGACTTTATTGAAATAACAATTTCATTTTAACTACTTTGTAGATGAAATAACTAATGTTATTAGAAATTTATTAATTAATTTTTTTTCTATACGTAAATTACATAATAGCATAATTTTTGTAACTGAAATAATAGTGAAAGATAGCGTTCTTTTAATATACGTATTTTAAAATACATAGTACAATAAATAATTTAGTTAATCTAGACAAATATTTATTTTGGGTTTTTATTTCTCTTCTTTCGTAGTTAAAACTGATTGCATAAATCATGCCTACGGAATCGTTTTAGTTCTGTTAATATTTGCATTGTAAACATTACTTGAATTTATAGAGTAATTAATTTCACTTTAATATCATATTAAATATTATGCTTAATTAAAATTACTAATTTTTAACTAAAAAATCTGTATACATAACCAGCATGTAACATAAAAAACCATATAAAATTCAATTTCGGTTGCATGAAGTTTTTATTAATGTTTACCTGAGCAGCTCAGATGTACAGTGTCTCATGGACAGTTGTTGAAATTAATCAGCTGTTAGTTTTAAACCTATGGCAGTTAATGAATAAACAAAAAATGTGATTGGTTAAAAGAATATATGTGAACTGATTTTGAAGGTATTCGTTTGCGTGGACGTGCGATGAATAGATGGAATGGTATGATTGAGAGTGTTTTGCGTGAGCAAAAGTTTCCAGGTACTAGGAATAGAATAGCAGGTATTTCTAGGTATCATGAATGTGGATGAAGCTAGAGTTGTTCGTCTGGACAGAAATTTTTAAAGAAAACTAATTTCGGAATAGTAGAAAGAGTTTGTGCTACACCCTTTTAAGTACATGGGCTTGATTATGTATGTATATATGCGCTGAAAAGAAGGTAGTTTGCAATATTTTTATTTTGTTGATGAAAACTAAGCTAATAATCTAATAAATACATATCATTGGTTTTATTAAAAATTTACATGTGCTCGTAAGCCTCTTTACAACTAGTATAAATTCAACTGTAATATTAAATTTAAATAAAAACCACATACATGCGAGAAGACAATAAATACAGAAACAATGTATCAAGATTCATTTCAGTTTATATTAAAATGTTTTATAAAAGCATTAAGCTTATAACATTGAAAGAACATTGAATTATTTAGCTGGATATACTCGTAAATATTTCAAATATTTCACTACATACATAACAATGATAGGAGATAAAATAAAACACAGTATTTGTAATTTCCTAAATACAACAAATATACTAAAATAATTTATTATGTTCCATCAATAAACAATTCCTAAATAAATAACAAGAAAGAAAAACAACACCATCTCCCTTGTCTTGTTTCGTTTTCTTTTAATTATTTTGTTTGAAGTTCGTTTGAACATGTAATACGGACTTTTATCTATAATTTAAATATGCGCTTGTAAAAAGTAAATGTTATTGGGTTATCTGAGCGCCTGTATTTGTTGTTTCCTTTGAGAATCAGGAAACAGGTCCGTATTGGATTATTTATTAGAGGGACAAGCAGGCCTGGTACGCCTTAATATCCTCTGGGAATACAGCGGGGGTCAATACAAACTTGTCTAACATTGTGTCTGTGTATTTTTCAGGTAATGATTAATAGCTTTCTAACCCTTTTATAGCTACTGGCACATTTTAAATGTTAAGTTTTGGGCAAGATATCTAACATATTTTATCATAATGTCTAAATTTTTAAGGTTTCCTTTGCAGTATATTATTAATTTTCTACTAAATGTAATAGTTTTTCTTATATCTTATATATATATATATATATATATATATATATATATATATATAAACGAATTTATTGTGACTAGATAACAATGGTAAAAGAAAATAAAAAAATAACACCAACTTTCTGTTTTGTTACTTTCTAGTGTTAGTGATATACTAATTTCGTAATTTTCAAACTTTTCCACTAATATATTCAGATTTACAATATTTAAGATTCAAAATTACTACATATTTAATCTTTTACTACCATTTCACAACACTTCCAATCAAATTAACTACGTTCAATTTTAACTAAAGCATTTTTTTTGTATAACGTATAAACATATATATATATATATATATATAAACCCATATATTTTTTAACAACAATACGAAAGAAGTACAAAAAAAAGAATAAAATTTATATGACAAACAATTTGCCGTTATCTGCGGTTGCGAGTGAAAAGCTCCGTATTATCTGAAAATTCCCGTCTGAAGAATCGGAGTGAACGTCTTTAGTCCTATAAACATAAAAATTACGGTTGAAAAAGCGCCACTTAGAAAAGTTTAGTAGCAATTTCCTTGTCCTCTCCACGCCTCCAAACCCTGCAAATTTCCTCTCTCTAGCCCCCTCAGAAAACCTCGTCGCTGATACAGTTAGGAAAAGCAGGCGTCCATAATTTATATATCCGATATTTGAAATTTATCTTAACGCGCATATAATTTTGTTTTGCTTTAAACAACCTCCTCTTCTCCTTTACGGTTAATTACCTCTTTATCAGCGGCAACGGCCTCGTTTCCAACTTTATATTCTCTTGCTTGTTATCGCGAACGCGTTCGGTTACGTTTCGTGGTTACGCACTGCGCACTGCTTTTATCCTGCTATTCCTATGCTTTTGGTATAGACTTTGCTGCCAAATACTTACTTATATTTACTAGGCCATTCGCTTCTCAAAGTTGTAAAGTTTAGGAGCTATTAAAAACGATAATATTGTACTACTGTATTGTGTTTCCAAATTTAGAGGTTAGTTTTTATTGTTTCCCTAAGAATGGGATTGTTTTTATTGATAGGTTTGCAATATAAAATGTTTTTATTTGTCTGCAAATATATTATAAAGATTAATATAATTTTAATTAATTATTTAAATTATGGTAGATGGATAATGCAAAAAAGCATTAACTATTATAATAAAAAAAAAATTTTGTAAATTTATTCAGAAAAGATTTCACAGTGTAAAAAAATTCGTTTTGATTGAATTTGTTTTCGATAAACTTCTTGTGAATCGTGTATGTATGTATATAAAAAATATACGATATTGTTAATGGTTTGTTTGTTTTAAATACAATGTTGTGATTGCCCACAAACTACTCGTTTTCATAGCAAGTTCTTATTTCCCACGAATAAACATAAATAACTACAATTACATATGGTGGTTTAGTTTCCAAGTAAGCGTGTACAATATACAGCATTTGCTACCCAATAACAAGTTAATAAATATTATATTTTATTATAGTCGTAAAAAAAGTAAATTCTGCATTTCATTTTAGAATGAAGAAATCACTTTTTATATTTTGTACATCAGAATGTACAAATTTTTAGTATAATTGTTGAGATTGAAGTGATTTTTCCTTAATTTTACAGATTTTATACAAAATTTCAAAAATTGTAGAAATTTTACTCGAGATTTTATACACATTTTAAGAAAATCTATAACTAATTTTACCATAATTTTTAAAAATTTTATTAACATTTTAAAGTATTTTAATTAATTTTTACCCTTGTACCCTTCTAGGAATTAAACTAATAAAACAACTAAAATCTACATTAAACTATGTATACAAATTTTTATATTACATTTTTTTAAAACATATTTATGATCAGAAACATACTCATAAATAGAAATGTATTATCTAGTTTCAAAATAAATAAATTTCATTAAGTATCCAATTCTAATTAACAAATATACTTCCATAAAGACAAATCACCCGATTTTTCTTTGGGAAAACTTAAACAAAATTCATTTATACGCAGTAGGAAAGAACTATTGTACTTCCTAGCTCCGGCTCTCATTTGAACAAGGCAAGCAAACAAACAACAGTACTAAACAGAACGATGGGGCCGCTAATGCCTGTAGGCGCAGCTCGTCGGGGGCTGTACAATCGACAAATGGCCAAAGTTTCCATCCGAAAACTTACCGCCAAAAGCCAAACATCATCGACGAAGCTAATTTATGACATGACTTCGTAAACAACAACCGAACCGAACTGAAGAGAACCACCACCCGAATTGGGTTTGTGCTTAGCCACTGAACTCCGAGATTGAAAATCGAAAATGTTATTTCCGAGCGACGGTTTTTAGTTGCGTGGCGCGCTGCTGCAAAGTGCCTTCATTATGCTACTGTTGTTAAGTTTTACTGCCCTACGAAAAACAATTCGATGTTTAATTGGAAGAATTAGAGAAATAAGAAATGCAAGCAAATTTTGATAAGTATTTATAACCTTTAATATATCCAAAAAATATATTCTTCTATTAATGTCAATGAACTTATGAAATAACTTATGAAACAGTTTTTTAAAGCATTTATTAAAAATATATGAAGTATATAAATGTATGTTAATGCAAGATTTCAAAATTATAATTGGAATCAACACATAGAAAGCGAATGACTTTAAAAGTTAAGCTGTGTTTATTAATTCTATGTATATTTCTCTCATGCACAGATATTGTATAGCTATAAAATTAATAGTTATGCTTTTGATTTTTTTTCTCAATATTTATAATAGACCTATAACAACATATTTTCACCATGAAGTAAATTTGTGCCCCTCTATAAAATGATTCTTTTTTGCGTAACTACACGAAGAAAAAGGATTCTTTGGAGTAAAGAAACTCATTTTCATTCAAATAAATATTTTTTTCAACAGTAGCAAATAAATATCTATTTAATTATAAGATATTTATATTTGATACAAACAAATATTATTTTCTAAATAAATATAAGTTATTGAAATTCATTTACTAATATCAAAAAAATATTTTTCTCCGTGTACGTTCAGCTATAGAAAAAATTCAAGTAAAATCAAAGTTTTCCGATTATGACGTCAAAAATCATGATAAATCAAACTGCTGTTATATAATTCAATGACAATAAACACATTGCCAAAGTTATGTCCATAACAACATTATAAAACTGCAGAAATATCCTTTCTATTCTATTATTAGAAACAAAGTTTAGTCTGTTAATATTGAATTGTGATTTGAACTAGGTATGTGTAAAAAGTTTCAAGTCAATCGAATATGTGTATATGGGTCAAAACTGGATTACATGATATCACCCCAACAAGTAAACTTAATGAAATAAAATAATTTTTCTTAAACCACAAAATAAACTTAAATATAACCTAGACAGAACGTTAAACCAAAAGTAGTTTTCATTATTTATTATAAGTTCTCAAAAATTTATAATAATACAGGATTTGATTGGAATATAGTTTGTCATATTCTATAGATATATGGCGGTTTTCAAGTTAATATTATACTTCATTGCTTTTTGTTTATTTTATAAAAAGTAAACAAAATAATAAAAGAAATTTTTTAAAAATTCAACATAATTTTTATCTTTGTCAACAAATCACCAATCATTTCTAATGCAACAACAATGAGAATGTAATAAATTTGACAAAGGCAGGATATGCTTTCAAAATTTCTAACCTAGTCAATTCCACCATGCGACAAGACATCCGTTCATTGCTCTGTGTGTTGGTGCAAGTAAATGCATATATATACAGTAGGCAAACACACATCTGAACATACGGCGCGACTGGTGTATTGCAAATTGCGTCTTACATCTGAACTATATATATGTAGTATATGTGATGACGTCACAGCCGACGTCGGCATCGATGTGGTTTAACGAACCACGTTCCTCTTTGAGGAGCGAAAACGAAGAGAAAGAGAGAGGGAGAGAGAGCAAGCGAGAGCACCGACAAGACGAAAATTTTAGCTGATGCAGCAACGGGACCCTGGGGAGATTATTCCAATTGAGGTTAGTTCAGCGAAGAAGGAGAGTTTCTTCTATCTTATTCTTACGTTTCGCCTCTTTGTCATTTCCTTCCGCGTTCCGTCTTTCTCTATATCCGTTTCTATGTATGTGCACGCGAAATGTATCAAAAAAAAAGTAATGAGACTGCATTGGTCAGAAGCTAAATCATCAACCACACATATTCTGCTCAACAAATAATACATGTAAGTGTTCTGAAAAGCTACCATCTGTAACATATAGTACCCTTATATAATATAAGCTAGGGTACCTATATTATATAAGGGTATGGACATGGTCAAGGTCGCCGCCATTAGTCCGCCAAATATGTATAGAAGATATACAGGAAAAACATGAAATTTTCATTATTATCGCAAATAAAGTGGTTTATTATATATTAATAGATACATAAATATACTTTAATTAATTATTTTTCATATTTATACAATAAAAAAGTATTTAAGTAATACACAGAACAAATAAATGTAAATATATTCCTCAATGTAAATATTTGCAAATACAAAAATACCAATTTTATAATTAATAATACTAGATAATTTTGATTTATTTTAAAATGTTTCATTTCCAGGAATTTTTAATCGTATAACGATTTCAATTTTTTAACTAACATTATTATCTTTTAATTTGTATTTAGATTATAATATAAAGTTTATTATAATAATTTATAAAAATATTTATTCTATTTTTAAAAATATAAAATATCACAACAAACACAAACGCACGATCAACGCTGTCAATTAAAT
This sequence comes from Clivina fossor, assembly GCA_963966155.1. Classification (NCBI taxonomy): domain Eukaryota; kingdom Metazoa; phylum Arthropoda; class Insecta; order Coleoptera; family Carabidae; genus Clivina; species Clivina fossor. Next base: position 24,817,013 of record OZ014551.1, on the reverse strand, counting down.
AATAACAATGGGTATAATATATAAACAAAAAAAATATTTATTTCTACATAAATAAAAATATCTAAAAAGCCATAGATTTGCTGGAAAATTTTGATTTATTACAAATTTTCTTTTCTCCTCTATTGCTGCAACCCACTGCTGAACAACCGGGCATTCTCTATAAAAATAAAATATAAATATTTTAAATTTTTAATAATGAAATTTTTTTACAATAATTATAATAATACAATTTATACCAAATACATAATATAATAATAAAATCGTTATTGTAAGTTAAGAGAGGTTAAGATATCAAAATTTATATAATTAAAATTTTTCCAATTACCTAATCTTATTTTGTTGTTGTAAATGATTACTTATATATAAAATTAAATTAAACTTTTTTACACTTAACTTCAATATAAATGAAAATTATTTCTAAAGTGTATTATGTCACTTATCACTAAACTAATTAACAAAAAATAAGTCTTTGTCGATATTTTAAATATTTAATTCCGGTCTATACACTATTAATTATGTTAATATAAAATCTTAATATAACAAAACTGTTTATAACATTAAAAAACCTTAAAATAACTTCAAATAACAAGGATCAGCACATATATCACAACAAAAATTTGGCGGACTAATGGCGGACACAAGCGAAAATGAACCTTATTGATTTGACCACTACATGGCCATACCCTTATATTATATAGGTACCCTAATATAAGCTATTGCTAAGCAAATTACAAACGGTACAATATTATTAACCATTTACAATGGAAGTTTTATAAACTAATATTTACAAAAATTGATGATATAGTTTTAATTTATCTTATTTACAAATAATTCAAAATTTAAGAAATGTTTTTAGCATAAAATAGTGAAATATAGTCAAAGCTGTAGTGGAGTATACCATTATGCATTTAACTTTTCTTTAGAAAAATTAGATTTTCTATGAGATACGATATACGTATACGATATACTTTTTTATAAATTAAAATTAAACCAAAATTTATATGGTTTTCCATGTAATACCATATATTTTTATTTTTTTTTTGCATTTTCTCGAAACTTAATATATGAAAAGATTTCCTTATTTAACTAATGAGTTTATTCAGTTCACATCTATAAGACTTGTAGCATTATGGAATATTTTGTCTTTTTCTAACAAGAGAAGAATATTACACTTACTAGAATATATATATATATATATATATATATATATATATATATATATATATTCTGGAACATTACAAATCCTATAGATGTGAACCGAATAGACCCATAAGCCCCAAAAATAAATATAAAGTTACTATCATATCTCAGAACGAAAACAACAAAAAAAAAAAAAACTAGGCTAATTATTACTCAATTTTGTTTTAGCACTTGAAATAAAATAAGTTTACTTAAAACAAACAACATTGGTATTTATTTGAAACTCTGCCACAATCGAAGCATATTCTATGTACGCATAATAATAAATAATAATTCCTAGATTATATCAAAGTTTCAAACAAACAAAAATACAAAAAAAATTGAGCTATATATGCTTTTAGAAAACTAGTCCTATAACTTTTCCGACACACCTGGCATGTATATATGTGCATTCTTTTGCGTTCTTGCAAAGGTGCTTTTCGCACATAGAGAAAACTTTTCTGTTTCATTTTTAGTTTTTATTATTTCTGGGTTGGTTTTCGTTTGGTTTTGTTTTCCAGTCGAGTCTGACTCCAACTCTGGCTACTGCCTTTTTATTTTCTTGGAAAACTCAAAAGATATTTTGTCGCAAATTAAGTGAAACTTACTTTACTAACCCGTTATATAGTTATTCTTAAAGTTTCATTACATACACGGTTAGTTAAAGAAATGTTCTTGGACAAGTCGCAGTCGCTTTCTACCAACATTTCTTCATTTACTAATATACTTGGAAACTTTACTTATATTTTAGTTTTACTGTAGATAGGTAGTTACCACGGAAATGAAATATTTCTATTCCTGGATTTTGTTTTGTGTTAGCCAAGAAAATTAACGTGTTATCACCAAACTACTAGTATTAAACGGTCAAACTACAATATTAACAATATGAAAATTCAAAAAATACAAAAACATTTAGAGTTACTTGTGCAAAACATTGTTAACTGAATCAATTAGTTAACTCGAATTCTAAATTGTCAAATGACCAATAAACAATGCAATCTAAAGAAAGTTAATTTATTGATAGAGTTAATAAAATTGTATGCTACTGTCATCTATTTTAAATAAATTATTAAATAAATATGATCTCAATATGACGAAAAGTTAATAAAGTAAAAAAATAATTTCTCTTAAACCACAAAAAATAATTTTAAAAAAACTATATACGTATTTAGAAAGATAACCTTTTATCATCATGAAATTATTGTTTGTGGTATTTCAGATATTATTTTGTTTTAGTGTCATCTTTTTTGTCTAAAGTTTTAGTTTAAATGGTGCATGAAATTCGATATTGTCTATCATTAGTTCAAAGGCATAAATTATAGTTTCAAAAAATATTTAATATCAGTACATTTCATAAATTATTAATTTTATTTTGCTGCCAACTCGAAAAACATAGGGTCAAATTATTATTATTATTATTATATTAAATGTCAAACTTGCCACAATACATACCAATAATTTATTAGATTATTAACATATTTTTTATTAATGAAATAAATTGATATACAAACATTTTTGTTTAATATTATTTATACTCATTAAAAACTGCACACTTTCCACTTTTCAGCGCAATTTTTATTTTTTCAATAACCACATACATTTAAATATGATAACTGATTTAGAAATGTAGAAATATGTCATAAAAAATCTTGTATCATCATTAGCTTTCTAAATTATTAGCGTATTTTTTGATAAAATAAAATTTTATACAAACATTTTGTTAAATTTGATTTGCACTCATTACAAACTTCAGACGTTCGTTTTTCAATGCAAATATTTGCTGATAACTGCATATGTTTGAAAATAACAGCTGATTAATTTCAGCAACTTAGCATAGGTAAGTAGATAAACAAGAAAAAATATAACTTCCTTTAATTAATAAAGTATTTAAAAAAAACTCTAATCTAGTTACTTGTATTTTATTATATGGTAACTTTTTTCTATGTTTTGCTTGCGTCATTTGTATATATTTCTTCCTGATAATGATATACGTTTAATATATCAAAACGTCGAATTTTAATATAAAAGTAAACAAAACTTCAACCTGAAGCTTCTTATTTTAATACGAGTTCTAAAAGATTTTTACTACCTATGTTAAAATTAATATTGTTTAACTTACCAAATGTATATTTTTGTAATGACATATAAAGAAACATACCTGCAAAAAAAAAAAAACAAATATTAATCATTATGTAGTCTACGTAACAAGAGACATCTGACAAAATCTTACATCTAACATAACAACCAATAACAAAAATCACGTTTTAATTTATTTTTCTGCAGCATATAGTATTATATTTTATATTGTCATAGTTCACGCGCACTTTCAAATAAAACAAATAAAAAATCTCTTAACGGAAAATGGATAAATTCAATAAAACCAATAAACATATATATTTATTTATCCGTATGATTTCGCAAATAAAACTAAATCCATCAGATTTTGCAAATACAAGTTAAAGTTCTTGCTACTTGAAAACGTTTTTGTAGAAAATGCACCCGAAGATTCGATAACTGGGATTTGTCGCCAAGTAACACAACATCTATATACAAGACGTAAAAAGCACAGTTTACAATAGGAAAACGTCTTGCACTGGATGCAACAAACCCAGCACGAGAGCGCAAATCGTAAAAATCTTTCGCGAATCGATAGTTAAAGTTATGGTGCGGACTTTTGAGCAGTTGTTAAATAAATTGGATAAATAAAGTCGCTCACTACACGCTGACTGTGTTTGTTACGTGTAAACCGTGTAAGAGCGAGATCGTCGAGAGTAAGTGAGGCGAAATCGGGCGAGTAAGTGAGTGAGATCGAGACGCGACACGCCTTATGTATTCGATTACGGATTTTATTACTTTGTTTCCATGTATGTGATTTGGTCTTTGAATGCATACGTGTATAGTGTTGGTCCAGATTTGCTGTTTTGATTGGTCTATCCAACATGATGTGCATATAGTATTTTATGAGTGACGTAATTTTTTTTTTTTAATACCGCTTTAAAAAATAATATACTAATGCACTTCTGTAATACATAATATTTTTATAGAATGATCTTAGTGAGTACAGTATTTGGAATGCACAATATAGATGTCAATTTCTAGCGAAAAATATTTTAGAAGTTAATATTTCAATGGTTATAGTTAAGTTAGAAACCACTTTTCAATATATATATTTTAAACATTTCAAATTTTAATAACATGTCTTCAACTTAGACCTCAAAGCATAGAACGTTCCGTAAATTTAAACATATGTTCAAAATAATTTTCCTTATCTCTTTATGAAAAACTGGTTGACTTTTATTTGGTGTTATATTTCTGTTTCTCATAAATACAGAGCAAGAAATTATTTATATTATTTTTTAGTGTCTCAAATAAAATTTTAATTCCACAGATAATTTTGTTATATCGTTTGTAATTTGTGAGTTATAATACAAACTTATTATAATTTCTTACTACACAAAAAAATTATATTAATATATATTTTACTTAATAAAAAAGTTATTATTGAAAAAAGCATAAATCTTATAAAATTAAATTTAAAAAAAATGTGAAAATGAAATAACAATACAAAGATACTTGAAATGGGTAGCAATTTTGTTAATATAATTTTGAAAATCCTTATTACCAAACATCAGTATTTTTAAGTAAAAGTTAACTTATATACCTAATTTAAGACTTAAATTTAAAACAAAAATAGGAAACACTTCACAAACTTCCTTTGTTATAATATCAATTAACCTTCCACCCTCCAAACCTTAAAAATAGAAACCTCCTCCATTACCACTCCACTACCTCATGCCGCTCTCCTCTCAAACCATCCAACTCATTATTCCAAGTAATCGCCATTAAAAACAAACACTCTCTCTCATCAACCATTTTTCATTCACGAATTCGCGATTCGTTCGTCGAATTCCCCAAACAATTCGACAATTCCGACATTGAACGCATATAAAACTCCGGGTCGTCATTTAAGATGCTCGATGCCGTCCGTCTTTTTGTCGTTTGGAAACGTCGCACGAATAAATTCGTTCGTCTTTGGCCCGCGGACACGTGAGACGTGAGATAATTTCGCATTTCCCTCTCCCAATTTCTAATTCACAATGTTTGCAAGCGGGGACTTGGTTCGCACACTAAATGTACCGTCATAAGTCATATCGGTGTGTCGCTTCCAAAGGTTTATTGCCTTCGATCGGGTAAACTAATCGGAAGAGTTACGCGTTGGTTTCGGAGAGGTTTAGGATTGTGGTTTCAAATAGTCATATAACGATTTTATTTAAATTATTGATTTATGTCTTGTAAATATTGTATGATATATACGTTGAGTGATATTGAAGTACACGTTTGCGTGGACGTTCAAGGAGAAGATGGTACTGTGCGTCAGTAAATATATCCAAGAATAGCAGAGCATATATGAGAAGTGTCATGAATGTGGATGAGGCATAAATTGCTTATTTAGATATAAATGTTTGAAAGAAACTATTTTCGGTATAGTGAAAAAAATTTGTGCCACACCGTTTTGGGTACATGACATGGTTATATATCTATGCTTACGTTCATAGATAGTTTTACTGAAAATATTTTATTAAAGATATACGTAACTAAGCGTCACATATAGTGAAAAAGATATTGTAATTATATCAATTTTGTTTATTTTTTAATATAATACCGATTTGTCGGTCGATTGTCTGTCTATCTATAGACACGTCTAAAGCAAGTTTGGATAAATAAATTTTTAAGAAAATCATATTTAAGCGTCAGACTTAATTATCTAAAATCAATGAACTTCTAGTACTAATCCGTCTACCCAAAATAGTAGTTTACTGATGTCACTTTCATGTATTTTACAAATAGATATATTTCGAAAAAATGTATTTAAAAAAACTGCTTTACAAGTTTTATCTAACAACCTTTATTTGGAACAAATTTTTACTTTTTTCTTTATTTTGCGATATTTTTCTAAAAATCTATTTTGACATATATGTAGATACGTTACCATAATTACGGTAATTATAATTAAGTATCATAAAATTGTCATAGCAATAATATGATGTTATTAACTTTTTCAATACTTAATAATTTCTATGTTTAAGTATTTTGAGTATCAAAATTGTCTTAAATGTAACTGAATTTTTAGTTACATTTAGGCCATAAGGCCATTAAATAAATTTACAAAAATAAAATTAAACACAAAAACTATAAAAATTAAAATCTATTTAAAAATTTATTCATATATTTCGATATATTCATTCTAAGTTCGGTAAATAAAATAAAAAATCCGCTTAAGCAACAACGTTCACGTTTGTTACGGTATTATGTATTTTATAAAATTAAATTTTCACAAAATAAACATTGCAGCAGCATTTTAAGCTTATTAATTTTAGATTCGTTGTAATGAAAAAGACGGAAAGTAGCAAACCAATTAAGAGCGCATTAGTAAAGTGCACAATTAAACGCGCATACAATATAACAATAAGACAGTCGCTCCCAAGTTGGCGTTCTACTCGACTCTACTTCCTTCGTTCCAGAATACCTAGTAATAATTCCCACCTCGTCTTCATCTTCTTGCAAGCAATGTTCACATACTGAATCCCACTACACTGCTTAAGAGCAGCTACATTCTCAGCTAACGTAAGCTTAAACCATTAACCACACATTCAGGCACACACACACATATACTCGTATGTACCTAAATGCAACAAAGATAACACCAGTGTAGTACAGTGTTTCTTAAACTATAGTAGTAAATTCTATAAACTTTATATTTAAAATATAATGCTGACTAAAATTCTAGGTTATAAATTTTTATTTTCCTATTTATTTTAGATAGAAATTGCTTCAAATATGAATTTTAGAGCATGTAATTCTGCTTCTAAATCAATAAACAAAATTATTTTTGCATGCTTTATAACGGTGGTAATTAGATATGAGATATTCAAAATTACCTCAAACATAAACATGACTATAAGAATTGCTAGAGAAAAATAAACAAATGTTTGTTGTTTTATGAGATATCAAAATTGAAAAAGACACAGGAAATTGATAAAGTGATTGAAGTTTTAGTCAGAAAATATAAGACAAAATTAGCATTTTAAGAAGAAGGAAATAAATAAACAAGATTTGTATCTCCAGCTAGACAAACACGCTCGTCTTCACTCTGTACATACGTAATCAGGCCATGTACTTATAAATGTGCGACACAAACTCGTACCATTATGCAGAAATTAATTTCCTATCTAGACAAGCAAATTTTGCTTTATTTACATTCATAAGTAAAATTATTTTTAAAGTGTGAAAGAAAATCTCATATATCGAGTTCTCTCGGATTAATAATTTACTGAATAAAAATCTAAGACAGTTTAGGAAACACTGTTTTAACATATCTCAAAACAACACTACTAGTAACCCCGACCCAACCAACATAAATGTACCTAGCTACTAGGCAGAGTTCAGTTGTTAGCATAAATCTACCGACATTTCCTCGTCCCGACAAAGACAGGAAACAATGCGGCGGAAGGAAGTACGAGAAAGACGCCGTGATGTAGACAAAAGAGTAGCACATCCTCCGGCGAGAGGGAAAAGAGAGCGAACACCCGACGAATGTAGACTTAATTAGCAGAGAAAATAGGTGGCACTACATGCGTCTTCACCCTGGCCATTGTTAGCAACGCGTTCATTTGCATTTGTTCAAAGTGACTAATTCAATACAACTACTAGCCCTAACAGTTCATCTCTACAACAGCTCTAGATGAATTTGGTTGAAGATTTTATTATGAGGATAAATTCATTTATCATAACCGAGTTTCTTTTAAAATTAAAAAAGTTTGATGCTACCAGAAATATGTTATAATTTTGCTAATTTTCATATTACGTTATAATGTGTATTATTATCTATTTTGTAAAAGGCATTACATACAATATCCTGCTTATCTATATGATTACATAAATAGAATACTCTCTATGTTAGGTTAAATTATGTTAATTTATAACTAAAAACTAATGCACTAAGATCCTTAAAACTATGTACATAATTAAGTTGTCATACAACTTATAATTAACAACTTTTATTAGGCATAGTTTTCAATACAATTAATTTTTTTTTATTTCACATATTTTGGCAAAAAAAAATCCATATTTACGGTAAATTATAAATACGTTTCATAAAATTTTCAACATACTGATACGGTATTATCTTTTTAAAAAATAATTTCTCTGTTAGGAAGTATTTTGTTTAAGTAGCAGATTTATTTCGTTATATGTAACAAAATAAAAAATAAAGTAACAACAATAATAGAAATTATATTTTTTCTATATAAATAAATATATTGTAATGCAAATCAAACATATTTTCAACATGACCGACCTATTTTACTGACATTACTAAAAATACACATATAGTTCATTCGAATTAGAATCGGTTTGACCGTTATATCATTGATATATTATTGCACAACATTATTGTAATATTAAGATAAATTTAAAAAGAAATGTCACTACCTGTAAAATCAACACCATCAAAAAAGTCTTATCATATCTTTTAAAAAAAACAAGCATTTACTACTCAGTAGGTTGATGCTAATGGAGAAGAACACCATGTAACAATAGAATACAGCATACGTATAAAGAAGCGACGAAACAAAATCAAATATTAAATATAATATATTCATGAGAAAACGCATAACATATTGCGCACACAGAATCCAGGATCAATGTACGATAAGTAACAGGAATAGGGAGACAAAGATAGAAAAGATGAAACGAGAATTTTCTTTCTTGCACACACCGGAATGGTTCGCTAACCAACAAGGAGGAAAGTAAGTGTAGTAGTACGAAGCAAACATTAATCACAAAATTCTGTTAGTTTTGATGCTGAACAAACAGTTTGTAGCCGGCGGGCATTAATTGTTCATGTCGACATTACCACAATAACAAGGTATCTATCTGTTGGAGAAAGAGATGATACATGTGCTATCATTTCCACTCAGTATACAATATGCGATAAAAGAATTAGAAAACACTTAAATATTTTTGTTGTCTTTCGGTTTTAGTCCGAAATGGTAATAACTAGGAAAAATTCAGAACGCAAATACTATCATACAAGTCAACTTTTGATATAAAAATTAGTATCATATTTGTCAAAACCTATACATTGTTTTTTCCAATTCAGGCTTTCCTATTTATCTCCAACTTAAAGTTTATTTATACATAAGATAGATATTTTGTGTTTGGAATATTCTTGATGCTTTGTACACATGATGATTCGTCTTGTGTACGACAGAGGTAAACACTGTTTTCCGTAAGTATCGACTTCGTTTGAATACAACATTACAAATAGCCTGAACACGGAACGCCTCATGTATAAATAGGCATTTAATTTTATGTTTTAGACGTAATGTGATTGATGCTGAATTGCAACTATCTACTAGCTTATAAAAACAGAATTAAAATTTGTTAAGAAAAATAATCTCAATTTTTACTCCAATAAAGCCAATAATAACAACAGTGCACGAATAACGTATCATCTTTATAATGAACTGAATTAGAATTTTAAAACTACTGCATTCTGAAAGGTTTTTACAATGTTAATTTAATCTGTTTTATAGCTTTTATATTTCTTGAGATACCTATAAAAATGTTACGTCCGATATAAGCAGCGGTAATTCGCAATTACGTAACGAAAGCAGTATACACATGTATCCCAATGACATTTTCACTAATTCTCCTAAAATTTCCCATCGTACGCGATGATTCATCAGGGACACGGAACCGAACCGAATCGAGTCGAAATCCAGACAGAACGAGCAAGCGCATATTGTTTCCTGAGTGCACTTGTACGCCATCTATTAGTCGACACGGCATATACGACACACACATACACTGAGTTAACGTACGTTAGGCAAGGCAGACGTATTACGTCAAATAGAATGAACGCAATACGTTAAGAGCTTTAAAACAAAAGCAAATCGGCGCGTCGTGTCGCGCGCGCGCAACCAAGAAAAGGAAGGAAATTTGATGGGCTTCTGGTACGTATAGTGAGCGAGAGAACTGTGTCTTAATTATGTTCCTGCCTCTACCTTTACCGGATCGGCTGAGAATTCGAGATAAATTGTGTGTGCATAGTGAAAAAGGAACACTAAGCTGATACCAACAACCGTGAAATAGTTTGGCTTCCAATCAGACGTGATTATTTTCGTAACTTTAACGGTTGCATTCAATTTAGAACAATAAGAATTATGTAAGAATTTAAACATTAATTACACAGAAAAAAAAATTAAATAGCTATTTCATTCAAACTAAATAACTAAATTTTAAATTATATAGAATTATTAATTATATATTATATTAATTATGCAACAGTGCAATAAAAAGTATAGCGGCTACCTACACAAGCGACCGTTGTCTATATGTAGGTAGCCGGTTCCTGTATGTATGTGCGCTTATATGTTTGTGTTTCCGTCGATTACAGCACTATCTATCATGAATAGAAAAAAAATGTTTCAGACAAATCTTACGTATTTTTAGCCGTAGAATCCGAATCTGCAATAAAAATAGGGATTCCTATTTAAGATTTCAAAGTTGACCCCCTTCCCACCCCCTGCGGATAGGGGTAGGGGGTCGAGCGTAGTATCATTAGATAGATTTTTTTTAAATATTAAAAACGTATTTTTTGTTTTTTCGATTTGATGTGTATTTCTCGAGATATTTGACCGTTTCCAAACTTTTGGGACACCCAGTATTAAAATTCCAATAACATTAAGTTCTGTATTATTTTTACTAAAATTCGATGTTTCGATTTATCAAACATACATCATCAGAAAAATAAATACAAATAAATTATAAATTATTAATCAAAAAAAGTCGAATTTTATTTAATATACTAAATTTCTTTCTATTTCTTTGATGATTTTGATTGCATTCTTATTTGTTATTCAAATAAAATTTAGATAAATAACTTAAAACTTTCGGTAAATCAACGAACAAGATTAGATAAATATACGAAAAACTAGAAAAATTATCTAATTGCATTAGATGAATACACCAAACGTATTCATCTACTCTTGAATTAGCTGTTTCATTTAATATAAGTAATTTAGAAGACTGCAAATAATCTATTTTTTATTTAAGATAAAACAACTAAAACATAAAAAAAAATCATCTTAAATTTTGGTGCATCTATACCCCACGTTTCGCTTAAAAATTGTAAAAAACAGTTAATATTTTATATATATTTCTTTGTGCATTTAAATTGTGTTATGCATAAATAAAATAAATAAAAACATTGAAAATGAATTCAATGTATTTTACGCAGTAAAGATCATTGTTCAGAGGTATAAAAATAAAATAGTAAGAGTTTTAGGTTGACGCAATATCAGAATTGATTGAAAAAGATTAAAGTCCCATATTGTTATCGTATTTCAAAGATTTCCATTTGCTAGTTTTCTCGGCAAGTCGGCACTTTCTTCTACCGTACATACATACATACACTACTTTTTTATTGTATTCTTGTTTGTTTGTTGATGGAAATATAAATCTGTTTGTTGCAAACTAAGAGTTCGTAGTTTTCCCAGGTCGGAAAATGCACTTTCCAAAGTTTATAAATAAAACAACTACAGTCGGAAAATGTTTTTACCGTTGTATGGGTGTACGTCATTTGATAGTGTTTTTCACGCTATTCTTTCGAGCAGTGTTGTCTCAAGAAAAATTTCCAACAATTTCATATAAAGTGGTCATTTTGGAACATTTACTTTTTTCTTCGAGAAATCTTATATTCCTTGAATTTATGTTATATTTTTCAACATAATAAAAATTACTATTTATTTATTAATATCTTTCTCAGATATTTAAGCATCATTATAAATTACTTATATACAGAGAGCCGTAGCCCAGTGGTAGCGTATTAGACTCGGACTCTAAAAATTCTCGCTACGCTCACACCAGAATTCAAATTTCAAAAATATTATTTCCAATATTTAAACCTTGTACCACAGAACTGATATCGGCTGCAATTAAGTGGTTCGGAACCCACTATAAGCTATGGGTCTCTTGTTTGACTATATACTATTCATCCGCCCCATTTGAAATGCAAGTAATAATTGTTAAAAAAACTATATGATCTGCTGCTCGAGCATATAACTCAATGTTCCGCTTAGCAATTACAAAAACTGTTATGTTATTTATAAAAATTTATAAAAGCTTCTAGAATATCTACAAACATATTTCTTTACAAATTTAATAACAGATTGATTACCTAATTTAAATCCTTATTCGGAAGTCTACTGTTCTTTCTGTTTTAATTTCAGTATTTAATATTACAAATAAAATGTACTTTTACACATAAAATTTACACCAACGAAAAGTTGAACAATATTGATAAGAAACGGGCGGTCGTAAGTGTAATTCGTCGTAACTCGAATACGTCGTAGGTCAAGTCCTATTTGTAATGAGCTTAAATATTATTTCAATTTTATGATATTTTGCTTCAAATTTCAACAATCTTCTCCTAGTGAAACTGAAATAAAAATATAACGAGTCGCCGCTGATCAGATCGCTTATACAATTGTCCAGTCCGCAAACAAACACAACTCATTTTGTTTCACAATTGTTTTTTTACTTGTTTCCGGTCGGTACTTTCACCGGCTACAATTCGTATTGTTCCTGCTGACCATTCGGATGGCGGATACCAGCCAGCAGCAATGAGGTGCCCTTTTACCGCGCACTGACTCACTGACAACTCGTTGAAAATGTTTCGGTAGCTGTACGGTACGGTACGGTGTTTCTAATGGAAGTACGGTTTCGTTTTAAAACCTCAACACGACACTTTGCCCCACCTCCAAGACTATTCCACACTTTTCGGAGGTTTGTTATCCAAGGGTTTTGTTACGTTTTTCAGTTGTTTTGCGTTATTTCGACTAGGTGCTTTTGTTAATAAAGGTTTGTCTAATCTTTGGATATGTTATCTTATTTTTAGTTCAACCTTGCCTGCACATATTTTCTATTTTAAAGGTCGAAAGGGAAACCACTTCCTCAAATTTTGTATATCAGATTGCACAATTTCAAATATGATTATTGTAAATACAGTAATTTTCTGTTCACTTTACGGATTTGATACGAAATTTTTAAGATTGCAGAGATTTTACTCGAAATTTTCGAAAAATTTTAAAAATATTAAATTGATTTTCCAATGATTATATAGGGTCTTAATAGATTTTTAATTAATTTGTACACCTGATTGTACAACGTATAATAGTTATTAAACTCAATGCTGAAGGCTCTGGGTTCTCGGTGAAACATCTTGAAATATATAATATGTATATAAATAAAAACACTCGGTTGTTTCACAAAATTAAAGAATAATTCTTAATTAAGAATTATTCTTTAATTTTGTGAAACAACCGAGTGTTTTTATTTATATAATATAATAATTATATTATTTTTCTACAACCACTAGACAAAACTACTCAAATACACAAAATCATCTACTCGCTGTAAACTTACTTAACACTTTACATTATTATAAATATTCCCTGGTAATACGTTAATAAATTAAGTTTCTCAATCAATGTTAACAAAATAACTAATAAGACAATATCTATTATTACTAAAATTTGAGCACAAACTTCCTGATTTAATAATGTATTTATGACGGGCCTACTACATTAGTATACAAAATCTGAGTATAGGAACATGATATAAAATTTCTTCTATATTTCAAATTCGATAAGCAAAATTATAAAACTATTATCAGAGCATAGCAATCTAAGTCCAGCAAAACGATATTGGTTTTTTGTATGAATTAAACGCAAATTCTCCGTATAAGATCCTGCTCGATAAATTACCTAGTTTTTGTTCAGTTAAATTAGCAGACACACACATACACACTCAATACACAAAGTATGGTTTAGGTTTTCGAGTTTAGCTGTATAAAAACAGTAACAGAGTTGGGTTTGCGACAGGCGTTAGTTGGAAACTTTTGGCGCGAAGCAAAACAGACATACACATACACAGCCATAGAGAGACAACGAGCGCGCTGGCATTGTAACCAGGAGGAATGGCACTCGTTGCTTCTAGTGGAAAACGTGCAAAAAGCAACGTCACTTTTGCCGCTAATAGCCAACACCCTCTGGCTCTTTCTAACCGCGTTGTTTTTGATGGTTTTCTGTTGTTTTTTGGTACGCATTGCATAGATTCAGATGAATTTTGTTTCCTCATTGTTTTAATATAGTAGTTTTATATTAGTAGTGCTAACGTATAAAATATTTTATTTTCAATGTACTTGTTAAACATAAAGATCAAAAAAACTCACTGAGAAAAAAAAGACCACAACACGTTTTGTCAATATAAAAATGTCACAACACGTTGTAAACGCTTATAAATACAGCCATAATGCGATGTGACAGAAATACCTAAGTAAAAAATGTAAATTTGCAATTTTCCGTTGTTTTTTATAAAAAAAATTACTAGTAATTTTTCATCAAACCTAACCAAACTTAATACAAAATTCTTCAAAGTACACTGAGAAAAATAGATATTTAACAAATTGGATAATAATAAGTAGATATTTATTTGAAATATACGAGTATGTTTACTGTATTCACAAATTTATACATTTTTAAAATCTACTCACATATATATTTTAATACTATTAATTTTTATTTTTATTATATTTATAGTTAATTTTTTAATATACTTATTTTGTTATTTTTAATATCTTGTGTTTGTGTCACCTTTTTAAATATAAATAGCGTTACGGTAACTATCCATTTTTCTCAGTGTAACTGACATTCCATAAACGATTTTTAATAGATCGCGTTGTGGCTACATTAATAGATTGTCCACAACGCATTATAGCATTTTCACATAAATTTCGCGTTGTGACTAAATCTGAGAAGCTACAACGCGTTAAAATAAAACAAATGAAACAAATGACTTAAAAAATCAAAAAATTTAAAAAGACTGGCAAAGTTATTCTATATATTAAAATGTTTGTAAAAGAATTAAACTTATAACATTGAAACAACAGCAATAATTTTAGTTTTAAATAAAAACTTATTAATATTAATACTAATTTTTTAATTCAAATAATTAAAAACATTGTTTTAATAAAAATCTCACCTATATAGCATTTATATAACCGAAATAGATTTACCGTACTTGACGGAAACTTTATAAAACGCATAATCAGAAAGCAATGCTACAAAATAAAAAATGAGAAATAGATTTAAAATCAATCATATCAAATAGAGTTGATGTTGTAATAACATTATCTGTACTAACATTTCAATTTAGTTTATCGAAAGACGGTATATAAAAATATTGACGTCGTTCGTCAACAATTTTTTTCCTGCCAAGGCTGTCAGAAGTGCCGGCCCTGTACCATAACCGGAAGTCTCATCCATGTGTATGTGTGTGTATATGCGTCGACAACACCGCAAACCTTAATCCGGTTACCGTAACGAGGAAAACCATAACAGCCCAACTCAATTACGTTTATGGATACCGCGGAGGAAAAACTCGTTTTTTCGGATATTTCAAATTGAAAGAGATACACAAACACATATCTACGCACAGCGTGCTGTACCATCACGATTCGGTTTGCTTTTACGTCCTCCACTTTGCTCCGATAAAATGTATCTTTATCAACTCTTATCAAGATCTCACTCTCTGCAGAATGTCCAATTTTCCTTGTTTGTTGTAGATTATAATTTGGAGAAATTTTACTCGAGATAAAGAAATATTTATCATGACGCATATTTTGCACTTTCATAACTTAAAAAGTATCTCGTTGTAGTGTCTCATTTTTCTTGTTTGAATTTAAGAAAATACATTGTTGTTTGAAATAATAAAACAGATTAAAATTGCTAAAATGCTCGTTTGTCATTTTCATATTAAAAATATTTATAAAAATAATAAGGCGACTTAATAGCTTGGCAGTTTGAGCCATAACGCAGTTCATAGAAATATATATGAAGGGGAAAAAAATTGGTCGTCGCCATTGTCCATTTATTTGATCAATACTGTTTAAGTTGGAAATATTTAATAAGCTTTTCTGTCAAAAGTGTATTGTATTTTTTCTATAAGTTGCGAATTTTTCCAATTTGTTTTTGAATTTAAATATAAAACGTCAACTTTTTATTTTGTTGTGTGTGTATTAAAAATGAGTGCGACAGAAATTTTAAATATAATAAATATAATTATTAATATCCTTACACAATTGTAGATCACTTTTTTTTTAAATAAAACTACTTCATTTCATTTCACATGCTAAAGTAATAATAAAGTAGTTTTATGTAAAAAAAACGTGACCTACATTCCTGTACAAGAAGATTTTTACTTACATACATTTTAAAACGTCGTTTAACTCAATTATTTTAAATATTATGTTGCAGATTGCCTATATGTAATTTACCAATGCAGCAATGTACCAATGTACATTAATTATAAGATATATTTTTTTATACATATATCAAAAAACATCATACATCAGACAAAAAAATTATGTAAAAATATATTGTACACAAAACAAACAATTCTATAATAATAGATGTAACATCTAAATCAAGAGTAGATGATTTATCTAATATAAAAATTGATTTCAAATAATTTGTATGTAATTAAAATAACTAATGTTATTGGAAATATCATCTAATTAAAAATCATCTAAAATTTTGTCGTCTAATACGAATTAAATGTTTGTAAATTTTTGACCATAAAAATATATTTTAGAATTATGTACAAATTTGATTAAAAATATGTACATTTATTTCATTAATTTTTGATGCTTGAAATTTAAATTTTTTTAAAATTATAAAATAAAAGTGTAAAAATAATGTATAGAAAGTGCTACTGAGTGAACTCAAATTATGTATTTTTAATCTGCTATTTAAATTCACTTATATGTACATTATAAAAATCATAAAGACAAAAAATTTATCAATTATATTTCTAAGACTTTTTTCAACTTTTAAAAATCAACAAATAACAATTTTTTTACATTGCAATATTCTAAAACGAATACATCAAAATAAAACACATTGTACATGCTTTGTTATAAAACTTATACGATCATTTTTTTCTACTTTATTTATAATTATGTTTTCATTTTTTACTCATTCGACGATCACTCGAAGGTATTCTACATACAAAGGATACAAAGCTTGCTTTGATATTATGAAAAATTCCTCTGACACTATTTTTGTAATTATTTACTCTTTTAACTCAAACACATGACTTTTTTTTAAGTATATTTATGATGATATATTTCTCCATATTTCTGAATTTTTTAATTTAGTTTAAAACAGACATGAAAATCAATAAAAAAATAATCACATTTAGTTAGGTTTATTAACTAATTACAATTTTATAATATACTATTATTACTTAACCATTAAATTTTTTTTTGAATCGCAGAAAAATTATTATACAAGATTTTATATGGCGTCATTGTGTATGTATGTATGTATGTAAGATTTTAAAACCGATTTTACTGCATTCAATGCCAAGTTATCCCTTTCACAGATTTATTTAGTAATGTTCTTATTTTCTAGAAATATAAAAAATCATTAGATATTATTAAAAATAAAAAATGTTTAAATTTATTTTCTTTTAAAATTATGTTATTTAACATTTTGTATGCATATAATACACAGTGTGTTGATAAAGTTCCGCAGAAAATTAATATTCCCTTTATTTAGAGTTTTATCAAAAAAATTTCGAACACGTCAATTTTGTTTTGTTTAACACTTCATGAAAAAAAAAAAGGTTTTTAGAACATTTTGCTTTGGCGTTATAACTTTATCACAATTTATTTAAGTGGTAACTCAATCTTTTTATAACTGATTTTGATAGATCTTTTTTTAAGGGTTGAGGGGGACACCATCCTGAGCGCTCTAAAAATAAGCAAAATTTGTTTATTTTTCATGAAGAAATTAATACTACAATTGTTTCGGGTATATTTAAACTACGTTCCCAAATTTTTATGTCAAAAAGTGTTTTCAAATTGTGACGACACGCGTGGATTAGTCAGTTCCTATCAAAAAACCCTGGCCACTGGCTACAAAAAAATTTTTATAATATCCTAAAACTAAAATAAAAAATGTATCATAATACTTTGAATTTTTGTCAATTTTGAAAAAATACGAAAATAGAGATTTTAATTCGAATATACTTAAAATCAAGTTGCTATGGAAACAAAAATTAATTAAACTGAACTTTAGTCAAATAATCTTGTACATGTATACAAAAGCTACCACTCCAAATTTTTACATATTGGTAAAATAAAATATAAATTCAGAGAAATATATATTAAGAGTACAGGTTGGTTTCAAGTGATGATATATAAGCATAGAAAAAGGTAAAATATTATAAAATCCCACGATTTCTATGTATTACAAGTGGCTGACGGGCAGCGAAATTGTAAAAGGAAAGAAAGCAAAAAAAAGAAAGAGTAAGGAGGAGGGAAAAATAGAAAGGCTCGGGCGCAAGAATAGCTTTGAAAATCTCCCGTGTATCGTATAGGCAACACGCGGAACGCACCAACTGACAATTCGTAAAGAATCTGGGTTAGAGTTGCCGTTTTTGTTAAACATTTTTACGAAGCTGCTTCTATAAGCAGCCACTAGAAATTCCATTCACAATTGTGTGTGTGTGTGTGTGTGTGTGCGGGCCAAGAGCCCACCACCGCATGCTTCTGGAGAAACTGGACAGGAACGGACTATGGCCATATTTTAACATAATAACGCAAACTGACAAACGAAAAATCTAAACAAATACGTATCGAAGAAATTTGCGAGCTATTTCTATTTGAAATTTTAGTACGTTGACTCCTATAGCTGATGTACTTACTTCAATGTTGGTATTTCAATATTTTACAAAATCACCGTCATGTTTAACAATATATCTATGATGATAATACATTTTAATGGACCTGTCCACGATCTTTTATTAGTAATTTCAAATCTACTGTAAAAGTCAACGTAATGCATACGTCAAGAATAATGTTTTTTAAGATGCAAATTTATTGCAACGATTCGGTATATTTTGTGTTTTTACTCGTCTCAATCAAAAACAGATATAGTCTACGCCACGAGAAAGTCGCATTGTGCAAATATTAAGTGCACGTTTTCGTACGACACGACATACTACGTGTTCTCTTCTTGACATTCAGCTGGCGAGCTTGTATTTAAACGCTCAAATTATTTTTTCTTCAGATTTTATGTTTTCTCGATATATGTTGTCTAGTGTAATCAACTAATTACAAAAACGATCAATTTTTAATTTATATTTATTAAAATCAAAAATATAAACCATCCTTATTTGAACAGTATTACATAGTCAAAACAATAAAATAGGAATTAACATGTATCTGATAAAATTATTTCTCAGTTTTATCCAGAAAATACTTTTGCAGTTCATTCATAGTATGTTTACAGTGATTTATTTTCATAAGTCGTTGTGTTTGTGTTTTTAAATCGTATTTATTTTTCGATAAATTAACATTACAATTAAATATGGCAGTATCACCTTTCTCATGGGTAAATAAGTTAAAATGTATAAGCTACATGAGGTGATATCATCTTGTAATGTGTGGTGTAAAATATTTTTAAATATATTTAATTCTAAACAACTATACAAAACATAATTAATAGATAGAAGATTTTAATTTAGTAAATATTAACAATACGGTACTGGTGAGTGTGTGACAAAAGGGCACATAGTAGGCGAAGGACAAAAAGGGGCATCTCTCCATTCGTAGACCGTAGTTAAACCTAGATACGGCAACGAATTCGAAAATCGGCAAGGTATTGCGGTCACGCCTGAAATATATATATTGAAAGTTGTGCTTTTGGGCAAAAACTAAAATATATTTGATATGAAACTTCGTCTATAATTCATCCGTAATGGTTTATATAAAACGCATCTAGCCCAGGAAGGAATTGGGAAGAAGCGAACGAACAAAGTACTTTTTTACTTTAGGGCCCACCACGCCACACCATCGGGGCACATACAAAACTGATTTAAACCAGTCGATGATTTACGGTGACATTTGGAAAAAGTGCAGCCATGCCAGCAGGCAAGATGAAAAGTCGCCCGCGCCTGTTCCCTTCGCTCTCTTCGGATTCGATTTGAAACTTTCAGGTGTTAGAAGATTTTTCCAACATTTTCTTTATAGACTATAAATAAGTCTTCAAGTTTTCAACAAAAACTATTCAATATTTTCAAATAGTATTTTTTCCGACCGTCACATAGTGAAAAAAGTATTGTAACCGCACCATACAGATAAGTACCAGTTAGGTTTTTTGTAATATTGATTTTTTATTAAATTCATATTTAAGCTTCGGTTGTAAATATCTCAATTTGATTAACTTTTAGTACACATACGTCTACCGGAAATAATAATTTACTGATGTCATTTTTATATTTTTTTTACGAATAGTTCGCAACAAAGAAATATTTCATAAAAGTTATAACTCAAAACTTTATTTAAGACATTTTTTATACAACAATTTTTTATAATTTTTTATATTTTTGCGATATCTATTTTACGTTTCTATCTATAAGTACGTTTCCATGATTACGTAAATAAATACGTATCATAAAACTGCCAATGCTTTTTTAAGTCTTTTGTGGTGAAAGTCGGTTCTGTGGATTCTCTTGATAAACAACAGATTCTTCATCATCATCAAGAAAATAAATAAAATAACAAATAAACAAAGGTAAATTAGAAACAAATATCTAGATAACAAAAAAATGTTATAAATTATTAATCAAATTCAGATTTTATTTAATACAGTGCCTTCACACTCATTGACTTTATCTTTATCGAATTTTAATAAAAATAATACAGACCCTAAAGCCTTTTATATATATATATATATATATATATATATATATATATATAAATTTCTGCTACTTTAAATGGAATACGATTTTAAAAAATATAATTAATATTTTTTACTTACAGCAAAATGAATTAGTCCATCAGCAAGTAAAATCATTTTCGAATAAGATCAAATCAAAATGGATTCAAATTTTTAAAAAAATTCTTTAAGAAAATAAACAAAAACATTCATAAACCCAGAACCAAGCTCCATTATTAATATCAAGGCGAGAGATCCACCACAAAACTCGTGGAAAACAAGCATCGAAAACTATTCCCTAGACCAAACAGCAAAAATCCGATAAGCATCTTAATACGAATCGGTTAAAAGAGAAGGAACAGAACAAAACAGCAGCCCAGCAGCACTGACTCATCCTCGTCGGACATCGCTAGCGATATTCGCCCATTCGTCGATGAAATTCACCGCCGAAGAAATCATTCGTATAAATTTCAGTTAGAGAGACGCGTCGCGACGCGGTATGGCCGTGTTGTCACAGGCAATCAATAGTGGCGTGACGCCCAACCCGCGCCTCCCCAACTGAACCACTTTTTCGCCCGAACTAACGTTTCCATAAATCTGCAAAAAGTTTTCTCGGTTTGGTGCCAAATCGGTGTGTATGTATGTGTGTGTGTGTGTGTGCGCGCGTCGAGAGAAATATCGGAACCGATGCTGCGACTAGTCGCTCTGGCGCTGGCTGAAGAAAATGAAAGATTTACTCTGCTCAAGAAGTGCCGAGCTGAACTTGGAACTGGGTAAAGTGTTGGAAAATGATAGTCGCATGTGGGTGGGATGATGCTTTGAAGTGCTAGTTTATTGTAACAGATAAATGTTGGCTCGGAGAATAACTTAAAATCAAAGAATTTTCATCGAGTTCTTATCCTAGATGCTTTGAAGTAGAGCATGAAACCGGTAAAATAAACCGGTTAATAAAAACGGTTTAACCGATATTTTGCAAACGTTAAACTTATGCTTAACAGATATTAATTTTTTTTGAAAGACCCAAAAAAAATAATACCGTGTTTTTTTTATTTTGAGTGAGAAAACAAAATCAAAATACGAAATTATTTTTATGTAAGATGTATATATTTCTTAGCGAAATTGATGAATTATTATAAACTTTGTTATCAAAAACGGCGTCTGCAAACATTTATAGTAAACAATTTTAAAGCAAGTAAACAAAATTGAATCTTTCTTTCAAAATTTAAAAAAATATTTTATAACATAAAATTAAATTTTAAATTTCTGTAAATAAATCATGATAATTGTTAATAACTTTACTATTTGGTTACATAACAAATATTTTAAAAACTACAAAAATAAACTTACGACTGTAAAGAAATAGTAAAATACAGTTATTTTTATTAGCTGGATCACTTATAACACATAAAAAAATAAGACATCATGTGTATGTGCACACAATAACAGCTGTCTTTATTAATAACAGAATATAACAAAAGTAAATTGCAATAATTATAAAATTTTCCATTTGAAACCACTTTTCGAATAGATGTTCAACATAATACATTTACACATATAACCATCAAACCATAAAAAAACCGAATTTTTTTCCACTCTGGTATAACCATTTAATTTCATGTCGTTCGGACAAATAATTCACCGTACTGCACACCATCGTACCGCAAAAAAGATGAGACGATATTTGTTTTTAAGCGTACGACAAATTAATTTCCACATGCTGCTAACAAGCCGCGTGTTTCTTTTGTTTTTCCTGCGTAAAAACCAAATGACAAACGATAATTGCTTATAACAAAAGCTACCACCACATACACACACATACACACTAACTACTAGAGACATCTAGTAATTTTTGATGAAAACACGAGGTTGCATTTAATAGCCAACTGAGTTCTCTTTTTTGTACTTGTCTGATTCTTTTTTGTTATTCCTAGTTTTTTATATGATGTCTGGTGGCAAAGGAGAGCGACGAGGTATACGCGGGTGAGAGTTATTGCATGAAAAGAAACGGTCAAAATTGGTCGTAAGTCAGAGATGAAAACCGTAATTCAAGACAATACGCGATGATCATTTGTCAACCCCGCTGTTGACGTCACCAGCCCCCCTGACTCTTTCGTGTTCCCTAGCGTTTGTTTTCTGCCCTAGTACGATGCGATGCGACCCACTTGTGCCGTCTATGTCAACATCAACACCTTATACTCATGGTATTACAGTCAACTTTAACCTAGTCATAGACGTGCGAAAAATATTTGTTTTCTAAAGTATGAAAATATTAGAAAATTTCGCAAAGTTTTTCAAATATTTTCTTGCAGAACATGTTGTAAAACGCTCGTTAAACTACATATATTTATATAGGTATCCCACAGGACATCGCTGAAACTGATTAGCTGTTATTGTCAAATGTAATTACTGAAAGACCAAAAATTGCAATAAAAAGAAAAAAGTCTGAAGTTTTCACTGGATGAAAATAAAATTTAATAAAATATTTGCATGTTGGTTTATTTTATTGATGAAAAATATGCTATTACAATAAAAAAAGCTTTAGGATTGAGTTCTGTGTAATTTTTAATTAAAATTCAACGTTACAATATATTCCACCTATATCATCATTTGGAAAAAATATACAAGTAACATAAATAATAAACAAACAAAACAAGAAACGCGTTACTAGGTAACAAAATACAATTAACTAGATTATAAAATTTATAAATTATTAATTTAATAATTTCTATTGCTTCTCTTATCAATCTACTGTTAATATTTTTGAGTCTTGTTTAATTATTTTAGTAACTACAAATTTTACATCATAAAAATTTCCTAACGCATGTTGTGCAATAGCAAATTTAGCTGAATAGTTTAAACGTATTGACCTCTTATGTTAATCTGGTAGAAACAGTTCTATCTGTTTTAGTTCTTTATATACCTGAAGATTAAAGAGGAATAATATTTTTTATACTGTTGAACATACGTTCAATAGAATTTTAATATAATGAGTTCTGGAAGATTCTTTACCATTTTATATGCTATAAATTTACTCAGTTAATCATAAGTATTTACATATTTTTCATTAAAAAAGTAAACTGTTACACTAATATTTTAGTAAATTATATTTATTCTCATTGTGCATACTTTCATTTTATCAACACAATTTCTGTTTTTTTTTTCATTAACTAAAAGAGTATGTACGACAGACATCATAAATTTGGATGAGGTAAAAGTGAAAGAAATGTTTAGCGGAAACTAATTTCTGCATAAATGGAAAGACTGATTGTGTATGTATGTACATACATTTAACAGCTGTACAGCAACTTCTTATGGAACAACGTATTTATAGATTTAAACTTTTTTTTATAAAAAAAAGTAGTAACTGAATATAAATATATTTATCAAAGTTAAGAAATGATTCCTTACAAAAATCATTAAAGTTACAAACTATTTGTACATAAGATATCAAAAATTAATACTCTTTCAATTTAATTGCTCTTTAAATTATTGCTAATTACAATAAATTTAAATTTTTCAATAGATCGATATCAATTAATATTAAATACAGTTCAACAAATATTTAATAAAATTGAAAAATAAATATAATATAATGTAAATCTATTATTTAATAATAAAATAGGGTGTTTCATCCCGTAATGTGCGCGCCACTGTAATGATGAAATAGCGCGAATGTCTTGACGCCATTGAAAATAAGACTAGTGTCAAGTGAACTAGTTGTGTTGACGTGAAGGATATTACATCCTTTTCCTGGCGGTTGGTAGATTAAAACTAGCTAACCTAACGTGTATCCAGTGCCTCCCTCTGACTGCCGTGCCATGCCACTGCTGACGACTTATTGAAATTTAATAGTGCCACCTGCTGACACCCGCCGGCATCAGCAACGCCGCCACATAAATATAATTAAAAATTATTAATTTTATAACGCGTTACACAGTTGCTAGAAAAATAAACCAAGTCACCCATTATATTCTTTATTACATAAATAGAAAAGGAAAAATACTTTATACTTCCTAGAGATTCATTAATTTTTAATAAAACGTATTTTTAGTGAACCAAAGTTAGTTTTCTTTATTATATTGTATAGTGTGTTTATGTTAAATATCTATTTTTAACAATTATTTTACTACAATGTTTTAAAATGTTAATATAATAATATTATTTTCAATTATAGCAATTTTTTAATATTTAAATGATATCTACATTTTTTTTTTTCTATTTTTGTAAATAAGTTATAGCAGAAAATGAACAATCAACGTTCTTCTGTTTTTGCAATTTACTTAAAAATGGTTCAAACAATTGAACAACAGCATCGGATTTGTTTTTAAAAATAACAGATAAAAACTTTTATGATTTTTTTTGTTACTTATTTTTATATGAGAGTGAATCTAGCAGCCGATTCGTAGCAGCCGATTCGCGAGCGTACCACTGTAAACGTGGTGACTCACAGCTAGCGCTATAGCAGTTATATATTGTATTTAACATAAAACTCGTTATAATTATTAAAAATAATGTAAATACAGTGATAATATTAACAATTTTTAAAAATCAATCTAATAATATTAAATAAAAGTAAATTTAAAGTAAAACGGAACACAAGAAAAGTTGCAATACATGTTATCAGAAAAAATTAAAAAAAATATATTTCTAAGATGTGTCTCACTTTAATTTTTTTATAGTGGATATCTACCCTCTTATAGAACATTTTCACCATATCATCGATATAGTAGCACCCGTACGAAACTCGGGAAATCGAAAAGAATTCAAAGTTGTAATATAACGTAATAAAGAAAAAAATTCAAAAAAAATATTTCTAAGAGGTGTCTCACTTTAATTTTTTTATAGTGGATATCTACCCTCTTATAGAACATTTTAACCATATCGTTCATATAGCAGCACCCGTACGAAACTCGGGATATCGAAAAGAATTCAAAGTTATAATATGCAAATATTACGAAAAAAATTAAAAAAAATATTTCTAAGAGGTGTCTCACCTTAATTTTTTTACAGTGGATACCTACCCTCTTATAGAATATTTTTACCATATCGTCGATATAGCAGCACCCGTACGAAACTCGGGAAATCGAAAAGAATCAAAGTTGTAATAAAACGCAATACAAAAAAAAAATTAAAAAAAAATATTTCTAAGAGGTGTCTCACTTTAATTTTTTTATAGTGGATATCTACCTTCTTATACAACATTTTCACTATATCATTGATATAGCAGCACCCGTACGAAACTCGGGATATCGAAAAGATTTCAAAGTGGTAATATGCGAATACTAGGCAAAAAATTAAAAAAAAATATTTCTAAGAGGTGTCCCACTTTAATTTTTTTATAGTGGATATCTACCCTTTTATAGAACATATTCACCATATCGTTGATATAGCAGCACCCGTACGAAACTCGGGAAATAGAAAAGAATTCAAAGTTGTAATATAACGTAATAGAGAAAAAAATTCAAAAAAAATATTTCTAAGAGGTGTCTCACTTTAATTTTTTTATAGTGGATATCTACCCTCTTATAGAACATTTTCACCATATCCATGATATAGCAGCACCCGTACGAAACTCGGGATATCGAAAAGAATTCAAAGTTGTAATATGCGAATATTAGGAAAAAAATTCAAAAAAAATATTTCTAAGAGGTGTCTCACTTTAATTTTTTTATAGTGGATATCTATTCTCTTATAAAACATTTTCACCATATCGTTGATTAAGCAGCACCCGTACGAAACTCGGGAAATTGAAAAGAATTCAAAGTTGTAATATAACATAATAAAGAAAAAAATTCAAAAAAAATATTTCTAAGAGGTGTCTCACTTTAATTTTTTTATAGTGGATATCTACCTTCTTATACAACATTTTCACCATATCGTTGATATAGCAGCACCCGTACGAAACTCGGGATATCGAAAAGAATTCAAAGTTGTAATATGCGAATATTAGGAAAAAAATTCAAAAAAAATATTTCTAAGAGGTGTCTCACTTTAATTTTTTTATAGTGGATATCTACCCTCTTATAGAACATTTTCACCATATCCATGATATAGCAGCACCCGTACGAAACTCGGGATATCGAAAAGAATTCAAAGTTGTAATATGCGAATATTAGGAAAAAAATTCAAAAAAAATATTTCTAAGAGGTGTCTCACTTTAATTTTTTTATAGTGGATATCTACCCTCTTATAGAACATTTTCACCATATCCATGATATAGCAGCACCCGTACGAAACTCGGGATATCGAAAAGAATTCAAAGTTGTAATATGCAAATATTAGGAAAAAAATTCAAAAAAAATATTTCTAAGAGGTGTCTCACTTTAATTTTTTTATAGTGGATATCTACCCTATTATAAAACATTTTCACCATATTCATGATATAGCAGCACCCGTACGAAACTCGGGAAATCGAAAAGAATCAAAGTTGTAATATAACGCAATACAAAAAAAAAAATTAAAAAAAATATTTCTAAGAGGTGTCTCACTTTAATTTTTTTATAGTGGATATCTACCCTCTTATAGAACATTTTCACCATATCGTTGATATAGCAGCACCCGTACGAAACTCGGGATATCGAAAAGATTTCAAAGTGGTAATATGCGAATACTAGGCAAAAAATTAAAAAAAATATTTTTAAGAGGTGTCTCACTTTAATTTTTTTATAGTGGATATCTACCTTCTTATACAACATTTTCACCATATCGTTGATATAGCAGCACCCGTACGAAACTCGGGATATCGAAAAGATTTCAAAGTGGTAATATGCGAATACTAGGCAAAAAATTAAAAAAAATATTTTTAAGAGGTGTCTCACTTTAATTTTTTTATAGTGGATATCTACCTTCTTATACAACATTTTCACCATATCGTTGATATAGCAGCACCCGTACGAAACTCGGGATATCGAAAAGATTTAAAAGTGGTAATATGCGAATACTAGGCAAAAAATTTAAAAAAATATTTCTAAGAGGTGTCTCACTTTAATTTTTTTATGGTGGATATCTACCCTCTTGTAGATCATTTTCACCATATCGTTGATATAGCAGCACCCGTACGAAACTCGGAAAATCGAAAAGAATTCAAAGTTGTAATGTAACGTAATAGAGGAAAAAATTCAAAAAAAAATATTTCTAAGAGGTGTCTCACATTAATTTTTTTACAATGGATATCTACTCTCTTATAGAACATTTTCACCATATCGTTGATATAGCAGCACCCGTACGAAATCGGGAAATCGAAAAAAATTTAAAGTTTTAATATGCAAATACTAGGAAAAAAATTCAAAAAAATATATTTCTAAAAGGTGTCTCACTTTAATTTTTTTACAGTGGATATCTATTCTCCTATAGAACATTTTCACCATGTTACTGATATAGCAGCTCCCGTACGAAACTTGGGATATCGAAAAGAATTGAAAGTTGTATTATAGGATAATAAAGAAAAAATTGGAAAAAAAGTTTAATAAGAGGTGTCTCATATTAATTTTTTTATAGTGGATATCTACCCTCATATAAAACATTTTTACCATATCGTAGATATAGCAGGACCCGTACGATTCCAGAGTTTCGTACGGGCGCTGCTATATCAACGATATGGTGAAAATGTTCTACAAGAGGGTAGATATCCACTATAAAAAAATTAAAGTGACACACCTCTTAGAAATATTTTTTTAAAATTTTTTTCTCTATTACCTTTTGTTACAACTTTGAATTCTTTTCAATTTCCCGAGTTTCGTACGGGTGCTGCTATATCAACGATATGGTGAAAATGTTTTATAAGAAGGTAGATATCCACTATAAAAAAATTAAAGTGAGACACCTCTTAGAAATATTTTTTTTGAATTTTTTTCCTAATATTCGCATATTACAACTTTGAATTCTTTTCGATTTCCCGAGTTTCGTACGGGTGCTGCTATATCATGGATATGGTGAATATGTTCTATAAGAGGGTAGATATCCACTATAAAAAAATTAAAGTGAGACACCTCTTAGAAATATTTTTTTTGAATTTTTTTCCTAATATTCGCATATTACAACTTTGAATTCTTTTCGATATCCCGAGTTTCGTACGGGTGCTGCTATATCATGGATATGGTAAAAATGTTCTATAAGAAGGTAGATATCCACTATAAAAAAAATTAAAGTGAGACACCTCTTAGAAATATTTTTTTTGAATTTTTTTCTCTATTACGTTATATTACAACTTTGAATTCTTTTCGATTTCCCGAGTTTCGTACGGGTGCTGCTATATCATGGATATGGTAAAAATGTTCTATAAGAAGGTAGATATCCACTATAAAAAAATTAAAGTGAGACACCTCTTAGAAATATTTTTTTTTAATTTTTTGCCTAGTATTCGCATATTACCACTTTGAAATCTTTTCGATATCCCGAGTTTCGTACGGGTGCTGCTATATCATGGATATGGTGAAAATGTTCTATAAGAGGGTAGATATCCACTATAAAAAAATTAAAGTGAGACACCTCTTAGAAATATTTTTTTTGAATTTTTTTCCTAATATTCGCATATTACAACTTTGAATTCTTTTCGATATCCCGAGTTTCGTACGGGTGCTGCTATATCATGGATATGGTGAAAATGTTCTATAAGAGGGTAGATATCCACTATAAAAAAATTAAAGTGAGACACCTCTTAGAAATATTTTTTTTGAATTTTTTTCCTAATATTCGCATATTACAACTTTGAATTCTTTTCGATATCCCGAGTTTCGTACGGGTGCTGCTATATCAACGATATGGTGAAAATGTTGTATAAGAAGGTAGATATCCACTATAAAAAAATTAAAGTGAGACACCTCTTAGAAATATTTTTTTTGAATTTTTTTCTTTATTATGTTATATTACAACTTTGAATTCTTTTCAATTTCCCGAGTTTCGTACGGGTGCTGCTTAATCAACGATATGGTGAAAATGTTTTATAAGAGAATAGATATCCACTATAAAAAAATTAAAGTGAGACACCTCTTAGAAATATTTTTTTTGAATTTTTTTCCTAATATTCGCATATTACAACTTTGAATTCTTTTCGATATCCCGAGTTTCGTACGGGTGCTGCTATATCATGGATATGGTGAAAATGTTCTATAAGAGGGTAGATATCCACTATAAAAAAATTAAAGTGAGACACCTCTTAGAAATATTTTTTTTGAATTTTTTTCTCTATTACGTTATATTACAACTTTGAATTCTTTTCTATTTCCCGAGTTTCGTACGGGTGCTGCTATATCAACGATATGGTGAATATGTTCTATAAAAGGGTAGATATCCACTATAAAAAAATTAAAGTGGGACACCTCTTAGAAATATTTTTTTTTAATTTTTTGCCTAGTATTCGCATATTACCACTTTGAAATCTTTTCGATATCCCGAGTTTCGTACGGGTGCTGCTATATCAATGATATAGTGAAAATGTTGTATAAGAAGGTAGATATCCACTATAAAAAAATTAAAGTGAGACACCTCTTAGAAATATTTTTTTTTAATTTTTTTTTTGTATTGCGTTTTATTACAACTTTGATTCTTTTCGATTTCCCGAGTTTCGTACGGGTGCTGCTATATCGACGATATGGTAAAAATATTCTATAAGAGGGTAGGTATCCACTGTAAAAAAATTAAGGTGAGACACCTCTTAGAAATATTTTTTTTAATTTTTTTCGTAATATTTGCATATTATAACTTTGAATTCTTTTCGATATCCCGAGTTTCGTACGGGTGCTGCTATATGAACGATATGGTTAAAATGTTCTATAAGAGGGTAGATATCCACTATAAAAAAATTAAAGTGAGACACCTCTTAGAAATATTTTTTTTGAATTTTTTTCTTTATTACGTTATATTACAACTTTGAATTCTTTTCGATTTCCCGAGTTTCGTACGGGTGCTACTATATCGATGATATGGTGAAAATGTTCTATAAGAGGGTAGATATCCACTATAAAAAAATTAAAGTGAGACACATCTTAGAAATATATTTTTTTTAATTTTTTCTGATAACATGTATTGCAACTTTTCTTGTGTTCCGTTTTACTTTAAATTTACTTTTATTTAATATTATTAGATTGATTTTTAAAAATTGTTAATATTATCACTGTATTTACATTATTTTTAATAATTATAACGAGTTTTATGTTAAATACAATATATAACTTCTATAGCGCTAGCGGTGAGTCACCACGTTTACAGTGGTACGCTCGCGAATCGGCTGCTACGAATCGGCTGCTAGATTCACTCTCATTATTTTTATATATATATATATATATATATATATATATATATATATTAAAGTGTTTCGAAAAAAATCGAAACAACTGGCTCAGCGCTAAAATCAAAGATTTCGGTCTAAAATAGACGGATACGAGATCATTCGCCATTTAAAAAATATTTAGGGGGTCCACCGAGCTCTCAAAAATGCCATTTTTAGTCCTTTTTCCAGATAATCGCCCCAAAACTTGTCTTACAGGCATCGGACCAAGTCGTGCTTGTGATATTTTGTGCCCAGATGAATATAATACAAGTTAAACATGCGGATAATTGATTTGCGTTAGGTCTAGGTGACCCTCTAAATATTTTTTAAATGGTGAAAGGGCTCGTACCCGTCTATTTTAGACTAAAATCTCTAATTTTGATGATACTATTTTTTCTAAACATTTATTACTTGAAAAATCGTTTATTTTCAAAAAAAAAAATACTAACTTTGTCAATTTATTTTGCAGATTATGAAAATGTACATGCATTGCATTATAAATTATTTAAAAATTAAAACAGTTAACGGACTTGAAAACTGACATTAAGTAATAAATTTTAATTATAGTGTATCAAAAATAACATATCGACAAAATCTTCATATATTACTTTACATTTCAAACTGCATGTACTCGTAATACAAAGTTAACTAGAAATAATTTGAATAAAAAATATGTTAAACTGAAACATATGTGTAATACAATTTTCGTATAGAAAACAACTATTTTATAATAAAAAAATTTAATGTGTCTGAATTGAAGCATATATTTCCCTCGCAACAAAGTGCAGAATTATTAAATATAAACGACGCTATAAATGCGAGTAACTATCCCATTCATATCTTATCTGATGGATAAAGAAAGTTATATGTCCCTAGACGAGCAGAAACAAAAATGAAGTGTTTCCTTCTCCTATAAGAGAAGAAAAAACCGGGTGCCTATCATATTGCTTTTACGATTTTCTTAAAACCATAAAAAAGGCGAAAATGGACACACTTACCCTTCATTCATCACCCTTCCATATTCTATCACTTGTTTTAAGACAAAAGACTCATATTTCTTCTTTTTTTTTAAGAAGTAAAATTGAAAACCATAAAATTTACTGTAAGATAAGTAAATTCTGTATTTTTATATCGTGTTTCGAACAGTAGCAAAATTTTACATGACGGCAAAAAGAACAATCTACACATTTGAGCGAATTTAATTCAGCACACGATGCATACTTATATTCTAAACGTTATATTAACACAAAGTATTAAAAAAGGTTAAAATAAAGGTATAATAAAGACTTAATAAACATAGATCCGAAAATAAACAGATTTCAATATAAGGCATTATTCAAACCATTCTACTTATCACAAAATTTGTGTTATGCTTTAGCACAAATCTAACTAATGAAAAACAAATGCCAATGCACAATTTCAATTTCATTAATTTTTATTGTGTTTTCACAAGCTAGTAGTTGTTACAAGCTAGTAAACAGTATAGTTCAGAACCAGTTCAATATTACCACTAAAATATAAAACTAATTATCAATTAACATAATTAACAAGATTAGAAGTATATGGATAAACCCATATATAGACTACTTTGACATTTCTCGGAAAGTTGGCAACACTGTATTTTAATAATATTATAATTTATGTGGACATTAGTAGATACTTTTCTGAAAATTTGATCAAAATCGAATAAATAATGGAAACACTGTATTTTGTTAAAAATTGCATAATTTATTTAGGCACTAAAAAAGACTTTTATGAAAATTTGATTAAAATCGGTTAAATAAAATGGTCATAATAAATTTTTAAAAATTTTACTAATTTTTTTCTCGGAAAGTTGGCAACACTGTATTTTGTTAAAATTACATAAATTATATGAATACTAGGAGAATCTTTTGTGAAAATTTGAGTAAAATCGGTTGAATAACATGGCCATAATAATAATTTTAAAACTTTAGTAATTTTTTTCTCGGAAAGTTGGCAACACTGAATATTAATAAAATTATGTAATTAATAGGAGCATTAGGGAAATCTTTTCTGAAAATTTGATCAAAATCGGATAAATAATGTAGCCACAATAAATTTTTAAAAACTTTAGTAATTTTTTTCTCGGAAAGTTGGCATCACTGGAAAAAACCAAAACCACATGACCATCTTGGGCACTAGGCAAATTTATCCTGAAAATTTCATTATAATCGGTTGAACCGTCTAGGAGGAGTTGCGATCACAAAATTTTGTCTGACGACCGAGCGAGCTGACGACGCACATCCATACACCCACATAAACTAAGTTCAGATTCGTCATCTAGAGGCTATATGAAGGATTTCTATACAAATTTTTTTTTTTTTTTGAAAATGTTACAGACACCGTACCAAACGCTATACTACTTTTTCCTTGCAGTCAAAGTAGTAAAAAATCTTTCAGTACTCATTATATTAAAATTAAAAGCTTTAAGATTAAGCTCTGTATATATGTATTTTATTTTAATTATCAAATGTTTAGAAAATAATTAATCAAACTAACACGATTGTTTATTTTAATTAGTATTTCTTTATATACGTATTTGGTATTTTTTTTTTGTACACATTACCTTTCCCGTAACTGGATATGCCTACTCATATTGGTTAATGTATACACTGAAAAATATATTATTTTAAAATCAACGTTTTTACTATTAACGCAAAAGTAAACATATTTTTGATTTGTAAACTTGGGTTTTTATAATACAAATATTTTGGTAATAGAAATAAATAATAGGAAGTTATAGCATAATGTTTTATAAATTTTCTCACTACTCAATTTGAGAAAAAATATATACCTATTTCAATTGAAAATTATTAATAATTTTTCAATTAAAAACCAGTAGTAAGTAATTTCATACAAAACTTTCAAAATAATTACATACTATTATTTATTTTTATTAAAGAAAAATTATTTCTATTATAAAAATCCAATTTTACAAATCAAAAGTATTTTGAATTAATACTAAAAGCTTTGGTTCTGAAAGTAATATGTTTTTCGGTGTATTAAAATAAGCAAATAAGATTATCTAAATGAGATAAATATCATATTTTCTGTTTTAAAAATAATGCATTAAATATTTAGTTTTTTAACTAATTATGCACTCGTATAAATTACTATTTTGAAATATAATTAAAAAATATTGTACTAAAACATGGCGAAACTCCATCTTACCACTAAAAGAATAAGTTAAAAATTTTCAACAGACATAAACTATAATCCCATACCTCCCTATCATCACATGTCTTAATCATGTTTCTCTGCGCGAACAGACGAGTAACATTGTATATAGAAGTCGAAAGAAAATCCTAGTTCGTGTTCTCATATTTAATAAGAGCGTCACGGTCTCCATTTACACCCACGTTATAACGTGGCGAGATGCACCGATAATGTCCGTTTATACCCAGTCGCGCCATGTACACGAGATATTCCCAGTTCTTCACAACGTCGTTGTTATATCACGACAATGTTAATAACGCCTCCTTTCTATGCCATGCCGTGTCGTATATGAAATGTGTTATAATTATGTACATGCTCTGTTATCTCAGATACTCGTACCTACGTTACATTATTTTGATAATTTTTACATGTTGTATAATGAGGAAGAAGAATGCAGGTATTATGATTGCACAATATTATTTAATACACGGAAAAATTCAGGATATTTGTAATATACCAGTAGAACTATATAACAGTAATTTTAACTTAATTTAATTTTAAATTAATTAAATTAATAAATAAAACACCCATTTGAAAAAAAATAAATATTTTGAAACATAACCGAGTGTTTTATTTATTAATTTAATTAATTTAAAATTAAATTAAGTAAAAATTATTAAAATGTTTCAACGAGTGCCAACAGCAACCTCTATTAACTTTATTATATAATAGTAATTATATATGAGAGAAATTATGAATGTATCCACAACGAAAGTTGCTTGTTTGGATAGGAATGTTTGGAGGCGACTGATTTCAGGATGATGAAAAGAGTTTGTGCCACACCCATTTGGGTACATGGCGTGATTGTGTATGTATGTATGTAATTATATACAGAAAAGGAAACCAGTTTTTCAAATTTTGCACACCAAATTGTATAAATTTTTAGTATGATTGTTGAGATTGTAGTAATTTTTCAATGATTTTATACGAAATCTACGGTTATAAGAATTTTACTCAAAATTTTACAATGTTTTTAAGAAAATCTTTAATTGATTTTACCGTAATATTAAAGGATTTTACTAGATTGTACAAGTAGTTACAAGTAAGTATATACCAAAGTTAGAAAAATATTTTTTATAGTCGAGCTGTATTATTTCCCAAGATGCTATAATAGTTTTCCAAAGTAGCATATTTATTCCTATTATATAACCACACTTTTATATTGCTAATAAATACTTTTAAAAAAATTGAAAATAAATCAATAATTTTGACATTTTTTATTAGAAAATGAGTTCTCTCTCTCTGTATTATGCATTGTCTGTATTGTTATTGATAACTTAAAATTTTCAGAACTTTGGAACCACCAAAAATTTTAACTGCACGATATTTATACAACTGCTCCAAATCGGCTCAGCGGTCCAAATTAAATTTTTTGTGAAAAAAATTATGAAACATAAAATAAAAAAATAAATATATGAAAAAAAAATCAATTTTTCTAATCACATGTTACAAAAAATGGAGCAGTGGAGCAGCCAATATTTTCATAGCTCCGACTCCGCTCCTGCTTCGAAAGCATGCTCCATTGCTCCGAGCTCCAGTTCTAACTCCAAAGCTCTGAAAATTTTTAATAACTTTTGTTTAATTTATTATTCCAATAATAGGTAACTAATTGACTACAAATTAGATCTAAAAATATTAGAGCAACACCATAGAGTCTTCTATCAAGAAAAATAATAACCATTGAACAAACAACTGAAGGAAAAAACATTTTTTACAAACAGCCTCATATAAGGCACCCACTCGACCAAATGTTAAAAGATCCAAGCAGGCGCGAGGGTTTAGCAATAGGCACAAGGTGGCGTTGACGACAACGCCACCGTCGCGGAGTTATGACGTCACGCGTCGCGGCGCCTTTACGAACCGACGCAATGTCCGTATATATATACATCAGCACGTCGTCTCCGTAAAAAGGGACACGGGCACAATTTCTGCTCGAGAGAGAGATTTTCTGATACGACCTTAGGAGCTGGGCTTCGGCTAGGTTAGTGTGCGCTTTCGCAACGGAGACGGTATCAAGCCAAATGTATGATATTAGATGATGGAGCGCTGCCGCCAACTTTGACTTGATGGCTAAGTAGATTTTTTTTTCGGCTCTGCCATTTCGCTGAAGGAAAACGCTGATGTGGCCGATATTTAATTTTAGCTTACGCTGATGCCCCCCTATATTGAAATAAATTAATTCTGACGTTGCCGACATATGATACTTTTTTATATTCAATCTTACAATAAAGATAAATTAATTAAATAGCAAAAATGTAACAGTAATTGTAGATATAAATACAATTTTTCAACGAAGAAAAATTATATATTTTTTTATGTAAATGTAAAATCCTATATATATATATATATATATATATATATATATATATATATATATAAACCATGGCATTCGCGATTTAGTTCCGCAAAATAATAAAGCCCATGTCCCACTATAAAAATTTTTATAAAAATTTTACAAAAGTTTTTATAAACAGAATTTGGACAGTGTGACAGCGCGTAAGTTTTATAAAAATAACGTCACGGTAAAATAATTTTATGGTGTCTCTATTTTAATGACGTCACGTAAAATGTTTTTATAAAAAATAAGCATTTGATTGGATGTTGAACGGCCCGTCAAACTTCTAGAGATTTGAATTGCCGCGCGAAACCTCTAACCAAAACATATCCAATTAAACCTATGGTAACCGCACTCACTAGTAAATGCTGGTTTGTATTTAAACTTTCAATGACAAAAAAATTATAAAATAGCACACTTTTTCAAAAGTTTTTAAAGTTTTAAGCACCAACCTTTTAAACACCAATCTCACAACATCAACCGCACTTTTCAGTATTGCATCAAACAGCTGATCAGGTTTTTATAAAAACTTTTACCAAATACTTAACAGTGGGACATACCTTAAACATATTTTTATGGTGGGTGACGTCATACCATTTTTATAAAAAAATTTATAAAAAGTTTTTATAAAAAATTTTATAATGGGACATGGGCTTAAGGTGCCGAGTTCAAATCATGGCGAAGACAATACATATTTTCAAATTTATTAAATCGACTAATAATATATTACTTGAATTAAAGATCTTTAACTATTTAGGAAAATTAGGTAAAGGAATTCTGAATATTCATCTTTAAGCCTAACCATTTAAACATTTAAAGGAATTTATTTCCATATTAGCAATGTATATATACTAAAGTTCTTACCTTCCAAAATCATCAAAATATAAAAATTGCAAATATTTCTATATTACATACCCATATTCATGCAAATATTAAAGCACCTCCGATGGCCATTTAAATTTAAAAGAATTTACACTGCAAGTATTTAAGTAGTGATCAGAATTAAAATTTACTTAAAGTTCTTTAAATTTAAAGCGTTGAACTAAATTTAATGACCAGAAAAATGGCATAAGTAGATATTTAAATACATGTAAAAATTATAATATTGAAAATAAATTAAATATACATAAATTTTTAATAAAAAATAAATTCTGAAACTTTTTTACCGTTATAATTACATATGAGAATAAATAAAAAATTCTGCTTAATTACGCATGCGCAGATAATGTTTGATTTTTGACGTTATCTGAAAACTGTTAAACTATAAAATAATTATCAAAAAATATCTAGTCCACAACTATAAAAAAAAATTATAAAATACAATTTTGATATCAGTCAAAATAAATTTTTCCAATTTTAATTAAAATTTGTATTTGTTATTTATACAAACTCATTTAAAACGATTTTTACTAGCTGTGATTCCAAATGTTTACCTTAAATTATAATTTATTGCAAATGTCAACAGATTTTTTATTATTATTATTTAAAAAATATGTAACGCTCTGCTGCGTACAAACAATACATTCAAATTAATTTAATAAATATTTATGTATTCGCTTCTATGACATTGGAAAACATTAATAATCTATTATAATCTACTGTTATTTATTAAAATAAATATTTTTTGGTATTATCACTGTAATAATATTAAATTTATAAAACTATAGTTATACTAACATGAAGATGAAACGGACAGGGTTCAGGGTGCCAAAATAAAAAAACTTACCAGCTGTTAAAAAGGGCAGGGTCGAGTTGGATGCCGGTACCCGAACAGGTATCCGAAAAGGGATTAAGTATTCATATTTTCAATTTCAATAGACGATTTGTAAATAACTGAACTTATATCCTTCGATATATAGGAGTTTTTTACCCTTTTCACTTAAAATTACACTATTCATCTTTGCTTGTTATTTCGTCAACGGTCCACAATTTAATGATTGACACTACCGCTAAACTAATGTTAGAAGTTGCGAATTAATTTATTTTTATACTGGTCAATCCTACTCCCCCGACCCTTACACAACGGTATATAAAAAAACTACCTGTAAGGAACGGCACCCAACTGGACCCATTACGGTACCCAAGTAAGACCCTCCAAAAACTACCTGAAAATACGGCACCCAACTCGTCTCGTCCCGATGAAACTACACTTTATCATTATGTTTAACTATAATATTTTTGTTATTTATTGAACATCGGTGAAATCCTTTTTTTTTACTTATAAACAATTTATATTTTTTTTAAATTTAGATAGAAAATTTATGACAAGTATTAAACACTTATTAAGTTATTTACTGTAAATGTCATTTGTATAATTTTTCCTGATGAAAACGAAACTCTAAGTTCATCGAAACGTCGATTGTAAATAAAATATTAATACAGAACTTGAACCTAAAACCGTTTTATTTTAATATAATGAGTTTTCAAAAAAAATGTACTACGAGAAAACTAAAACTTAATTCAATTGTTTTCTGTGTGCTCTTATGATTTGATTATTTCGATACATGTACGAGTATTTACATAACAAAAAATGTAAAATAATAATCCTTTTTTTTAAGAACACTGATTCGTCATAGCATCATTTGATAAACGTCAATTTTTCACAATGTCTAAAGAATGTAAAATGTAAACTATTTATTTTTGAGAATGTTAAACATTATGTTGATAAAATAAAAATGCTTTAAATTTTAGTTCTGTATAATTTTTATTTAAATTTCGACATTTCTATATACTGCACGTTTATCATTATCAGAAAAATAATTAAAAATGACAATACTTAAATACAAAACTAAAACCTAAAGCGTTTTTATTTTACTATAATGAGTTCCGAAAGATTCTCTATTATATTGATACTACTTCAAATAGTTATAATTTTAATAATAACTTATAAAAACGCTGTATTAGTTACGCAAAGCATCATTTCTTACAAGTTCACCAAACTTTCATAAATTTTAGAACCCAACCTTTTAGATCTTCGTACAATTTCCCCCGAAAAACATCATATCCCAATATAGCGGCTCGATATATTTTGGCAGTGCCCCGGGTCGACGTGCCCACATGGTTAGAACGGGAGCAGAACGCAGCTCGGCGTATATATGTTATGGGATAGGATATATCATTTGATTGGTATCATAGAATTTTCTGCGTCAGTTGTCAGTGACTTTCGGGCCGCCCGCGTGACATGCCACCGTTACGAACGATTGGACTTTTACTACGCACGCCAAACCCTTTTTTTTTCCTCTTCCAAACCCCTACAGCAGCTTTAGTATTTACGCACACACTAAAAATGTCGCTCTGCCACCAACTAAATGGTTAAGTGAAAATCTAGACTATATTTTTTATATATGTTTCGTTTATTTATTAAAAGGAAATTGTTAATGCAGATAA
This sequence comes from Clivina fossor, assembly GCA_963966155.1. Lineage (NCBI taxonomy): Eukaryota > Metazoa > Arthropoda > Insecta > Coleoptera > Carabidae > Clivina > Clivina fossor. The sequence goes on along the minus strand of OZ014551.1, from coordinate 24,776,758 downwards.
ATCAAATAAATATAACAAATAAAAATAAATATAAAAATAATAATTATAATATATTAAAACAAAAGATCTTCAGGTTTTAATTCTGTATAATTTTTCATCAAAATTCAATGTTTCAAAATACTGAACGTATATCAGAAAAAATATAGAAATGATAAATAATAAACGAATAAAACATAAAACCAAGTTGCAAGGTAACAAAGCAAAAATAGCTAGATTACAAAATTTTATAATTAAGCCAGATTTTATCTAAATCAGTGCCTTCAATGTAATAATTATATATACCATATATATATATATATATATATATATATATATATATATATATATATATATATATATATATATATATATTAGTAATGGGTGTAGCAGTCAGAAAAAAAACAGTTGTTAAATAAAGCTCATTTGTAGTTTCATAAGCAGGCCTTCAATAATTTTATAATCTTCATCAGGATTCGACTAGACAGAGTTTTGTATATTATATATATATATATATATATATATATATATATATATATATATATATATATATATTAAAACTGAGAAAACATTGTTAAAGCCGACCTATATTATTTCAAGAGATGACAAGCATTAAAGGGAAAAAAGAACGCGAGGCTACAACAGTGTTCCTAACCGTGATTTATAATTATCTTTTTCATTACTAGCACATTTATTAATATTGAACCATTTTTATATTAATAATAAAGTAAAAAGTTTCATATAAATACGGTTTTAAATAACCGCAGAAAACAGGTAAGCTTTTCAAGTTTCATTTTTGAAAACAAATTAATAATTTTAATTGACTTTTATTAATAACATAAAGTAATTAATGTTATTAATTAATAAAAATGGCTTAAAACTGTCAGGTGAGTGAAATTCACAGAGTGGCAGATATCAATTGTTAAAACAATTTTTGGTTTAACTACACAATCACGCTATGTATCCAAAAGGGTGCGGCATAAAACTTTTTCCACTATACCGAAATTAGTTTCCTCCAAACATTCCTATTCAAACAAGTAACTTTAGCATCATTCATATTCATGATACGTCTCATACATGCTCTTTTATTGCTACTACTTGGAAACTTTCGCTCACGCAAAATACTCTCAATCTTATATTCTTTATATTTTATATTTTTATATTCTTTTAACCGAAATTTCATTAGACATTCGTTCAACATTACCGAACCATCTTAACTGACTAATACAAACTTTTACAACATTTTTTCTATTTCACACTCATCATACACTAATCTATTTCATACACGATTCCTTCTAGTTACACCACATACGTTATGTTTTATGAAGATGTTTTATTTTAATATAAAATAAACTATTAATTTAGGACATATGATTAGCATTTCATGTGCATAATTACCAACAGATGGCAGAACATGCTTTCATACCGGTGAAAACCTACTTTACTACTTACTATTATTATCTATTAATAATCTACTAATATTACCCACTAACTAATATTATCTTTCATTTCGTATAACTTATTTGTGATTAGCAACTAAATTTTCAATTGTAAGTAATATATTGTAAAATTATTATTCATTTAATTAGTAAACACATGTAAATTGTTTGTAAAATTGCACAATTTCTAAAAAGTACTACAATAAAAGCCAAAAATTTAAAAAATATTTATTTACCATCAAGTTATTCAACGAAAATTCATAAAAAATCTTAAAGAATAATTCGTAAACAATAATGTAAAATATATACACTTTAGTGTAAAATAATCTTTCCCTTGTCTTAACCGTAACAAATATAAACAACCTGTGCGACTGTATTCGGCACTGATTAACCAGTCAAAACAGAAAACAAGCCAAATAATGAAAACATACTTCCACTCAAATTATTCCGAATTAAGCGGGACATCCTCTCTCTCGGCAGATGGTCTAATTCAGGTCATCAAACCACCGTACGCGGGCAGCAACAGCCAACCAACCTTATGACTAAAATCCTAGTCACCTCTCTGCGTTAAATCCTCAACGGACGCCGTACCGCTATCTTCTTCCGTTAGTTAACGGGAGGCTACTGTAGCTAACCGTGGGCTAATTCAGATAGCGAAAGAGAAAGAGGAAGAGAGAGAGAGAGAGAGAAAGGAAGAGTTTCAATGTCTGACTATACTATAGAGCAGAATTAGTTGGCTGTACGTAATAGTTGGCGATGGCTGTTGTTATATGCTTAATATTAACAAACGTTCAAAGTTTTGTCGTGGTTTGTTCCGGGGTTCCGGGGTGCTTTACCTACTTGTATACATATACGTACTTTTTGGCTCTCGCCTGCTGCTTCGGGCTTAACTTACGTGATTTGAATACGACCAGATTTTGGGTTGTTTTAGATGGTATTTGGCTAGAGCTCCGGATATTTATTATTTTTGATTATATTATAGAGTGGATTAGTTGTAGCCACATTAAGAAGATTGATAAAAATATGATATAGTTAATAAACATTTATGAGAACGTAGAATTAGACACAAAAGTTGTATTTGGTAACCTTCAGGCTTTCACGGCCGGTATCCATTGCATTTGGCCTGGTATGCCATGGTCGATCTATCTTCGTCGCAGACGTTTTGCCATACATCATCATTTTGGCATCATCAGTACTTGGTGAGTGAATGATAGTTTCTACTGTGCAAGCAGGCATATATACCTGTACCCTCATCATCCTCTACAGATGCCGTTACGCCATTGACCGATTCTAACTAGCTAGAAGCTTCATTTTTTTAAAAATAATATAAAAATCTTACCAACTTTCGTATAAAATCAAACAAAAAACCACTACAATCTCAAAAATCATACTTAAAATTTGTATAATTTGGTGTACAAAATTTTAGAAAGTAGTTTCCCCCTCGTACATAGATATATAATATTTAAAAATATATTTTTATTATTTATATGATGATTTACATTCATGATACATACTTTTTTCATATTAAATTTTTAAGTTATTTTAAATTAGGTGGAATCCAATCAGCCTGTCTCCTAATCCGCCACTGATTAATTTCCAAGTGTATCTCAAATTATGAAAAACTTTATCAACAACACTGCTCTAATTCATATTTCGTTTATCCACAGAGATCAATTACTCATTTCCCAAAATAAAACAAATCCACTAAAACCATCGTAAAAATTTCAAACTTTTACCATCCATCCTGGTAAATACTCGCCCCCCTCTGAAAATGCAGCTCAATTTAAACATGAAAGGAGATGAATCTAGACTATAAGTAGAGGGGCACGGCCAGGCAGACCCCCCCCCCCACTCCTGTATACACATACGGGAGTGGTTAGGTTGGAAAGCTGGCTGGATTCGGAATTGCTTTCGTTTGCATCTGTTCCAAGAGTTTACGATCTGGGAACAAGCATACACAGCCGAATACGTGTACCCCCATAAAACAACGTACGCGAGTTTCGTTTCGCGAATCGTTTTGCGAAACACGTGTGTGTGTTTATGCACGACTATATGAGACCGGGAGGGGAGGGAAGTTATGTTTTGGCGCTTAATAATACCACGGTAAATATGTGCAGCTGCTAAACTATACTGGTAGTGTTTTGTTTTTCGACCAAGATTTGTTTTATTAATTTTTTTATCCAACAAAAAAATTAATACCTTTAATATACATATATTGTAAAAGTAATATTAAAATATCCAGTATAACAATAATGATTTTATTTACAAAAAATATTGTACACAAATCTGCTAATGAATGGAGGTGTTTTAGGACAAATAAAAATAAATTATTAATTTATTATTATTTTACTTTTATTATTAATAATATTATTTTAATTTATTATTCTTATCTTATTTATTGATTTAAAAATTAATTTTAAATAATTAATTACCCAGCATTTTGATACCAATCACAAAACTGCGCTATTGTAAAGATACAGTGCAATTATTATACGTATAATTAATTTAAAAAGTGGAATTGCATATTCAAAGAAAAAAAAATGTAAAAAGAAATAATAACCAAGACTTTATGTTGTACTGTAAATCGAAAATAACGACAGCATATAGGAAAAAAAATCTATAATTCTATTTAAACAATCTTTTATGAAATTGTTATAACAATTGTAACTCTATAACAAGGCAATATGTGTCATAAGCATATTGCAAAACGCTTAGTATTTTATTTAATTTCGGGGCATTGTGAAATAAAAATGATAGTTTATTATTAGATTAATTATTTAAATAAAAAGTCTTACATTCTCAATATTATAATAATCAGTGCTCTTAATAAAGTGTTTCATGTATCGTCAACAAAAAATAATAATATGAGTTTTGAAAGATATTTTTAATATTATAAAAAATAATATTAATAAAAAAAGGATGTAATATATTTATGATAAACGATGAATTTAAAACTGAATAAAATTGGTGGAATGTTTAATTCAAATAACAGCAAATAATATGTTCCTACAAACCCAAAATACTATTAACATCAATTTGAACTACATCTTCAGTCAAACCGGTGCAAACTTTTCAGTTTTTTCCAAACCAAACCGACCCTCCCCCACCCTTCAACAGCAGAAAGGAAAAGTTGGTAAAACGAATTTTCCCAACAAACGCGGTTATCGACGTATCCGTTGAAAAATATATGCTTGTCAAACCAAACGCAAACAAAATCAGTAACCTAACGAAAAGGTTTAAAAAATTTACTTTTCCATATAAAAATATATAAATATCAAAAACTATATGAGGCATGATGCAAAATAAATTAAACAAAAAAATAAATAATAATAGTTAGTAACCTAGTCAAAAATATATAGTACCAAATTATCCTGCTCTTATGATAGTATTCTGTATAATTCTATAACTACTATATTGTTATACAATCTTTTTTTCTTTTATCGACCGTCATATCATATATGATAGGAAAGATATTGTAATTATACCAAATTTGACATATCAAAATTTTTACAGATAAGCACGAATTAGACTTATAGTAACGAATCAACTGTTTTTAGCTTGATATACTCGTGCGTCTCTCGGTCTTTGAACACGTGTAGAGCCAATTCTGCTGAACGGATTGTTATAAAATTTCATATTTAACACGTTGTATGCGGGAAGCGTATTTATAACGTATTTGTTGACTGGTGCTAGAGCGCGGGTCACGTATTAATATACGTATTTTATACACATAGACTAGCGGTAGAATGTAGGTAACTTATAAATACGTTTATTTTTATACTTTTTTATTACTCTCAAGGGATGCTAACATGCAGATATAAGAATTCCAAAGGACAAAATTTGGGTCTCTAACACATACAATGGTGAATTATCAGTACCGGCAAAAAAAAATTGCTCAAAAGCAATGTCGGATTTGCGCTACAAATTTTTCTATTCCATAAATTTATTTAATACGATGACGGTCGGTTCTGTGGTGGCCATAGCAGACTTTATAACATAATTCATTATCCATTTATTAAAAAAGACTAAAGAATCTGTAATAATACCTAGTTTATAAAAATGATACAGAATACTAACATTATTTTCATAAAAAAAAAATTAAAAATTTTCTCCACTCCTTCATATTCATAGTGATTAACGAATTATGCAACATTATAAGTAATTAATAAAATTTTATTGAACACTTATATGTGTACGTATCACAAATGCAAACTACAGCTATACAAAATACGCTTGAAAAACGAACTACATATACAAGTTGACGTTCCATCAATTTTTAAGCGCCTACAACATGATGTAAGTAAAGTTTAAAAGCGGTAACCAAACTTTTTTAATCTTCGTTCCAGCGATGACAACCAACAGAGATAGATAACTTGGTAAAGATGTGTCGGACGAAAAAAGATAGAACAGTTTAAACATATACATAAACAGTTGACGAGCTGTATGATGTTGTATGCAAAACTTTTTCTATTTTATCTACAACGTGTACTATGTTATAATACATCCATGTTGAAAAAAACTTTAATAATATTTGTCAAAGTATTAATTTATTATCGCAAAATAAATATGAAAAGTTGTCGGATATTGAAAAATAATATATCAAAAGAAATTTTCCACTAAATCATAATAAATCTGCTGAAAAAAATTCAAAAATTTTAATACGATTTTAGAAAGGTTACAATTAATTGTTATAAGTATAATTATTATGTAAACAGATTAATAATATTGGTGATGTAATTAAATACTGTAATTTTAAAATTACCCAGACGATACATACATACATAATCACGCCATGTATCCAAAAATATGTGGCACAAACTCATTCCACTATTTTGAAATTAGTTTTATCCAGACAAGCTACTCTAGCTTCATCAATGGAATGAATTTTTAAATCCAATTTTTCACAATATTTTCTACTTATAAAAGTTAATCAAAAACAATTAAAAATTTGTTTGCAACATGTCTCAAAAAAGTTACCAAAGAAAATAAAGGCTTGGAAAATAATTCATCCTATACATGTTTCAAAATATGAAATTTTATATAATAAATTTATTTCGTTATAAAATTTCTTGCACACTATTACGCCGAGGATGCAAACTAACAATAAGCACAGTAATACTTATTATATCACAAAGTCCAGTGCCTGCATGAAATAACCGCAACCCGGTGGGATAAACACGGACCAAAATTTACGGCATTTATAGTATGCGACTTTCGTAATGCTCGCCCCGTTAACACAATGTCAGCGTGTATGTAAGCAAACGGTATGTGGAGATTTGGACAGTAAGCTGACCGAACATGGCCGCGGCATTTCCAAGCAAAAACGAATGTCAACAAATCACTAGCTAGCCGGGCAAAGTGTGAATTGGGGCTCTATATTCTTTCACAATGATAGATGATGTTTGTTACTGAAAAATCTAGGTGAAGTAAATTTGATTCAAAATATTCGATTTTTAATGTAGATGTAAAGATTTATAATATTACAGTGAATTAAAACTTTTGTAAGTGTGCTCCAACATTTTACTCAATTATTTCAGCTATTTTTAAACACTAAAGTTATAAATTTTCTGATATATATATATTTTCTCTCATAACAGTGTTATATCCAAAAATCGAAATAAATATTAAATATTTTAATTCAATGTATGACTTGTTTCAGAAATATAACGACTTTTTTTTAAATTTAAAAATGCTATTTTATACAAAATTTATAAACTTTATTATATATGTAATAATAAAATTTAAACTGGTATGCACAGATACAACTTTAGGAAAAATACACAAATATTTTTCCATTATTTAAATGTTACAATAACCCATTATTAGCTTCAAAAAAAAAAATCATAAATCACTAGACATAAACAAATACTCAAATTTTATGTAATTTAATTTCTTCATAACTATTTTATTTTTAATTGCAGATGCCATTTCAATTCAATATATATATAAAACAAAAAACTTACCAATACATTAATAAATGTAAATAGAAATTGCAGAAAATTGACGTACCTGTAACAAAATAAAAAACAAATTAGTATTGAAATTAAATAGAAATAATGAAATGCCAATTGAACTATAACATTATATAGGTACTTTTATACTAATTATTTTCAATAATAAATAACCTATACCTAAATATATCAAAATTCGTCAAAATTACATTCAACAATGATATTTTTATGTAGTGCTAATTAATTTATTCTCAGATCACTGACTTATGTTTATAAATCTACAAAATACAAAGCAAAATAAAATACGATTTACTTTCAAAGGAAAAGAAAGATATAAGGAATTTAAAGCGCAAATTAAGACACCTTTCGTGCAAGTCAGACGGATTCTCTCTTCTTTTTTTTGTTTTTCGGTTAATTTAGACGGCGTCATCACTACGTCCGCGTTTACCGTTACGAATCGTTTCGCTCGCCTACCGGTATAAGACGCGCTACTGCGTTTTGTTCTAATGGCATTATTGATTATGTAAATTATACCGGCAAAGAATACACACACACACATATACACACACAATCGACAATACGAAAGAATAAGAAGAAAAAAAAAAGAACGACAACGAAAAAGTAGAAATATCCTTTTTTCCTCTCGTAATTTTCTTAATGTCGTTCTCGTCGGGATAAATTCGATACTTTAACGTTTGTCTGAACGTGCATTCAGTTTGTTGTTAACGCGAAAATAAATGGACTTTATGCGACTCTAGGTGATGAACGTTTACTCGATTTTATTTTCAAGATTTTTTTTTCTTCTTCCAGTATTTAAGAAGGAAATAATGTTTTTCCCGTAGAAAACGTTGGAATATTTATCTATAAAAATTTTAAATATAAAATTAATATTACATGGAAAATTAAATTAATGATAATAATATTATTTTTCTTCAAGCGTATCATAAGATTAATATTACGTTATCATATGCCTATATACAAAGAGCTCATTATGTTAATAGTATAATAATAACATTATTGTGCAGCAGTTAGTTACTATACACACCATTGATGACAGCACCAAACATAACTACAACGTCAAGTATATTTAATCTGACATCTTAGGCGGCCATATTGCAAAACTTCAAGTTAAGTTAAGTTAAGTTGATTGCTTATTTTTGCTTGAATTTGAATTTAATTATTGAAAATGTGTGAAAAAGTGCAAGAAATGTAATGTATACTGCCAAATTTGTCAGAAATTATATATTCGACCAAATAAAGATTAATTCTCACAAATCAAATAACAAACATAAATTATATATATATATATATATATATATATATATATATATATATATATATATATTAAGGTAACTTGGCATGTACTTTTATTTATTTTTAGTTTCTCGTTTAGAACACTTGAAGAATAAATCGTATATATGTCACTCGGAATAAAAAAGTTCTTTTTGTGTTTCGCTCAGATTACTTGGCAACACTGTTTTGTTTTTACCGAAAAAGACGCTGAACACTTGCTGATACACTAATACGTCACGACAAGCAAATTCAAATTTGACATTCAACTTTAAAATTTATTTTCTTATCTATTATAAATAATTTTGCTTTGAAACATAGGTATATTTATGTAGTTATTTTAATGTACATTTTTGATTAAAAAAATAAATAAAAGGTGTACAATGACCCCATTATAATTTTATCAAATAAAATACTTAGGTATCTAAAAAGTTCTAGTAAAATTAAATACTAAAAAAAAAACACCAACATCAATAATGCTCAATAAACCGTTAACAATTCACCCTTCTCATTCAATTCCTGCATTTCACCAAAGTTTACTTGACCAGAAACCCGAATATATTTTTGCAACGTTGCAACGTAACCCTATTTTTTTTTCTTTCTCCCCTATCAGACTTCCAAATCATGTCCCGTCCGTATTACGGTTCCCAATCAGAATCGCGGTCCCGCGTGCTTACCGGTTCATATCGTTATCACGCAATCGGTACAAATGTAATTAATAGCGTTTAAGTGCGGCGCGGGTGCCCGGCTTTGCTGACCCCAAACCTTTGACCCATACCCACCCCCCATTGACGTCCCGTTTGGTCCGTTGAAACCAGTAAACCGGGGGACGGAAGCCCAAGTGACCTCGATAGCAGCTGGCAAACGCTCGCGGTCAATATGTCACACGATTGGCTGTCTGTCAAATTTATTACTGTTTGCTTATTACCGAATCATTTCGTTTTTAGCACGGCCTGCGATCGCGTTCGTTTGATTTATTTTACTGATTATATTTACCAGGGTGCGACAGAAGTTTTTTGCACGATTAGGTTTTTAAATTTCATTACAGGATAATTTTTTTAAAGGGATGATAGTATTGATGTGTTTGATATTTGCCAAAGGAGAAACAATTTTCTCAAATTTTGTACACCAGATTGTACAAATTTTAAGTATGACTGTTCAGTTCAGTTATTTTTCGTTGATTTTACGACTTTTATACAAAAATGTTAAGATTGTATAAATTTTACTAAAAAATTTTCATGATTTTAAAAAAATATTTAATTGATTTAACTGGTTTTCCCATCAATATATGCAAAGCTACTTCTTCGCAAACGAAATAAAATAGCAATCGTATTTACTTCTACATAAGTAATAATTATAAAATAATGTCGTCATTAACTCACACCTACCACAATTAATCACATTTTCTATTATTAGATTCATCTCTAGACGTAAAAATGCAATATGATCTACTGTTATAAAAATTTAAACAAAACAGAATTTTAAAAATTCCCAACACCATAAAATTAATTATAGGTAAAGCTAAATTCGTATTTTAAAAGTTTAGATCAAAGTGCACTGATCAGTGATCTTTAACCATTGTTTAACTTGAGATCGATGACAATAAATTTGTTTTTAAATGCAAATTTTACTCTCTAATATAGTACATAGTGTTTTATATCATTCACAAAAGTCAAGAATGTAAATAAATGCAATTTGAATAATTCAAAAACTTTTAATTTGCCAACTTCTATCTGTTAGATTGATATAAGCTACATCTTTTCCAATAAAAAAATCCTGATTTGACCGTGCAAGTAGTTGACTCAACCGTTTGGATAAACTGGCGACAGTTATGTCTGTTTAACAAGCCAAGTATTAATCAATGCCATTAACTTGTCTTTGATATGTTAAGCTGTTATAGACAAATGCAAATACCAAATGATGCTAGTTTATCTACGCGAGTAAATTGTCTGGATGGCAAATCAACTCCAGCATTGACACTGCATATCCAGTAAGGATACCATCAAACACATTGCTGTAAAATATAATATCACATATAGAAGATAAACTTTAAGACCAAACAATTCAAACAAAAAATTTGAGAAAACAGTAAATACAGAAATTGTGTCTAAGCAACTTCAGACAATTAGACTAATAACACAAAAATAAATAAATTATACTAGTGACTCATCTAAAATATTACAATCCAAACAAACAAAAAATACCAAATAATTACTTGTAATCAGGGTGACCAGGTCTCAGGGTTTCAACATCTGTTCTCAGGGCTCCGGGTTTTGTTATAAAATCTCTGGGTTAGGTTAATTTTATCTAAAATTAATATAAATGGTTTATAGCAATAAAAATAACACTGTTACGTTTTATATAATGATCGCAAATCTCGCGCGCAGTGAATTCGTATACCTATCGACAGCAGTTGCCGACTGCTTGATTGTTCTCTGTCGCCAACTGCGCAACTGCTTTATAATTTTTATAATAAAAATAAAACTATATTTTTGACTTTTTTAACGTTCGAAGTCACATATTTCAACAAATTTAGCTAGGAGAAAAGTGATATTGTCATTCTTAACTGTAATATTAATTATTAAATTTATTTCTAATCATTTAAAGAAAACTACCACGATTTAAGACGTTCAGTGCCGGTGACACACACCGTGTGTCATCGGCTACTTCCACCGGGAGCCGACGACACACGGTGTGTGTCGTTGGCATAAGAATTTTAGACGACGATAGCCCCGTGTCGGCCTCTGAGGTAAGAGCAGAAAAATGGACTGGCACTGAACGTGTTAAAACCACAAACAGAACGGTTGATAAAAATTAAGCACTGTAAACGTTTAACGTACTATGAATAAACTGCAAAAATACTCCCTGGACAAAGCTGGGATATACTTCATTATAGTATATTTGTCAGCTGAATGTTAAGAAGAAGCAGAGAATAGTTACGTATGTCGTATGAAAACATACACTTATCATTGTGCCATTTTCTCGTGGCGTAGACTATAACAATAAAACGACTAAGTCCACAAATAAATTTCACCACAAAAATTCTATATAAATATTTTTAGCATTCTTATTTTCTCGACAAATTATCAAAAAATTTAACAGTCGATTGATATCCAATTACGACTATAAATACAATTTTTCACTTTGATTTTTTTTTTTTGCAGTATTTGAAACAAACTAGTTCCTCTTTTTGAGTAATTTATTTGCGTTCATTTCATCAGAAAGAACTTTGATAGGTTTTTTGTAACTGTTCTTTTATTAGAGATTTATGATAGTTCTATGCAAATATCGGTTGGAAGAAGTTGTTAAGTTCTCGTATCGCTTTTAATGAATATGTAAAAGTACAAATTTAAATGTTAGATTTCATTCCTGTAAAAAATGCCACTATTTCAACGAACATTTTTTCATCCTTTTCTCGTCTCCTATTTGTACTTTTTGCTGATTGTTGTAGATATAGAATTTTAGATGAAGTATCGAAACAGTACTTGCAATCAAAGTTGTTATTTGCATATAAATCATAAAAGGTAAATATTTTTAGAGGTATATGCTTTTATTTATTTTACATAGTTGGCTATAAAAATGTTTATATACCAGTAACGTTTATTTTGTATTTTAATTCACCTATAAAAATTATTTTTTAAAATAAAATCAAGGTAACTTAATATTACATAGGTTAACATTAAGTTTATGGTAAAAAAGATTATGTAACATTTATTTACTATTATTATTATTTATTTATTCCTGATGATGATGGACGTCGAAACGCCGATTTTGTTTTTATTAAAATATAAAAAAAATTTAATCCTAAAGCCTTTTTATTTCAGATTAGTCAAATATTAATGTTTTTACTATTTTGGCAAGGTTTTATTCTTGTTTCATTTTAAAATTATTGTATGTTTTATACATTATTTATTATTATTAGATATTAGATACAATTATATCTATAATAAAATATCAATGATTATAATAAATATATTATTAAGTCCAAACAAAAGTATATGTCAAATGGAATTAGCGCGGATCTTAGAATACCAAGCAATTTTATATTATAATTATTTTAAAATTTCATTTATAACGGACCAAAAACTACAATTTTGTATTTTAAAGTAGTAGAAAAAGTATAGTGTAATTTTTTTGTAAAATATACATTTTCCACTCGTATGAATTACAGCACTCACCAAAGCTCGTAATACAAATTTTCATATACATGAGAAATTAGTATCATTTCGGATAATATATTCGTAAGAAATCGGTATATTTAAAGTCAAATAAAATATGCGAAAATAGGTAATATAAAAAAAAAAAATTTTCTCAGAAATAAATTAGCTTTATTAAATGTACAAGAATTTATCAAGTAAGAAAACTCTATTTTAATAAATATATATATAATTATATAATTACAAATAAAATTTTATAATTATAATACCTGTTCTAATTAGTAAAAATTACTCGTCAGCAGATACAAATATAATAATCTTATTTTTCTAATTAAAATACAATTAAAACGAAAAGAGAGCATCCTTATAAAACTGTTTGAGTACTTGAAAGTTAATGACGTAGTCAAACGACAGTCAACTGTTTTAATTGAAACAAAATAGCAACTAGGACGAAAGGCCGGCTGACGTTAACAAGCCGAACTTAAACAAACTTTATTAATATTATAAATTCAGATGTTGTAAACTCGTCTTTAATTATTTGCGGGAATAAAAAAAAGGAAGAAGATCATAAACCACAAAATTCGTTTTTACGTCGCTTGCTTGATGGGCACTAATTTTTTCCTCATTTTTTTTTTGCTACCTCGTAAAACAGCTCTTTAGTCATATTTTTTTTGCGTTTTTTTATTAGTTCATTAAAAGAAATATTTCATATTAGTCAAGCGTTTTTTTGTGAATTTTTCAACTTTGATTTTATTTAAAAATTTTAATGCCAATTACATAGTTGTACTTATTCCGCAATATTTTTGTTATACTTTTTCTTCATCTTCATTATTATAGGTCAAATTAATACATAACAAAGATATTGAAATCACGCTACAATTTTGATACCTAAATTTTAACAAATAAGCAAAAAAAAATAATTTTTTTTTACATTTTCTTGAAATATATATTAATCATATGACAGTCCTACGAAAGCCTTGACAAGTATGAAGTACCTGTTCCGTGATCATTCATTTAGACACCATTCGAAATTGCAAGTCGTGTGTTCGAATAGAGCAGCAATGAGTTCCGGCCAGTAATTTAAATTACTGATATTTTAAGACAAACATTTGATCAAACTGCAGTGTCCGATTCTATTTAATAATACGACGAACAGAAACGCCGACCACCGAGATCCAACGATCTTAGTAATATATTCGATAGTACCTAGACCCTAGACTCTTAAACACGCTTGGCTACCGCGCTGACATACATATTAATAGTATATTAAAATAAAAAATAATATTCAAATGTAGAGATTTTTTCCAAAAATTTCACTAGTTACTCAAGCATTGAATCGGCTTGTTAAGCTATGCATCAATGATTGTTATTATTAAAATAAAAAAGCTTAAGGTTTAAGTTCTGTATAATTTTTAATTAATATTCGATGTTTCAACATACTGTACGTATATTAACATCAGGAAAAAATATACAAATGACATAAATAATAAACAAACAAAACATCTACAAACAAGTAACAAAATACAAGTAACTAGATTATAAAATTCATAAATTATTAATTAAAGAAAGTCAAATTTTATTTAAATGATTGCCTTCAACATACACTTTAGGCTATAACTCAGAAAGCTTTAGTTTACGAAAATCATCTATCAAAACCAGCTTGTTGAACAACATACTTTTTCTAATACTACACGATAGAAAAAAATCACTTTTCGATGTTTCGTGAATTACATTTAAAAAAACAAAGAAATTTGGACAATTGCAAAATATTCTATCACTATTCTATCTTAGCAACGGCGCTAATTTAAGAGTTTCTATTTTACTTTTATGCATAGTTAAAGTTTTTAAAAGTTGTAATTGGTCAAAAATTGTTAGTTACTATTTCATAACTAACGGTTGTGAGATATGGACAGTATAACTCATCAACAGTAAAATACAAAATTAGTAATGTAATATATTTAAACTACATATCCGTCAAACTATCAAATTTTCTATAACAAGTTAACAATAGGTGCCTGTATAGTATTGTTATATCAAAAATGAACACAATAAACTATAATATGACGATACCAAATACAATATCTGCACGAGAATCTCCATATACATACTTTAATCCGTATTGATAAATAATCCTTCTTCACTGTATAGTAAAGATAAACATAATTGCATGAACATTAAGATATCAATTTCTCGTTTGACTTAAGTGCAACTTAAGATTTCACATATGATAAAAAAATTATAGTTTCTTAATATTTAGTTTATTTCAATTTACGAGTATTTCACCTTCCATAAGATCTTTAAAATATGACTGATAAAACTTTAGAACCAGATAATTACGAAATATTACAAATTTTTGTTTTCAATAAGACTTTTTATTTTAATACAATAAGTTCTGAAACATTTTTTACTATGTTTAAAAATATTTACTAATATCAAAAACTAACATACAAAAGTAGATAATTGGAAAATTGTAAAAAAAATTGGCCTCCTTTAATTAATAATTTATAAATTTTATAATCTAAGTATACTTATATTGTTACCTAGTAACTTGTTTCTATGTTCCGTTTATTTATTATACATGCATTAGCATAATTTTTTCGAATGATAATATATGTAGAGTATAACTAAAATAATTAAAATTTATACAGAACTAATCCTAAAGCCTTTTATTTTAGAGAATTCTATTTGAAGATGCAAACAAAGCAAATTTTAAATTTTTAATTTTAATTAATATTTTCCGTCACATTTTTTTAAAGAAGTAATTAGTTTCTATATAACCAAGAGTTGACATACAAAATAAAATATTTACATTAATTCTCTCATATTTTGTATTAAACATATTTTAATATTTATATTTAATTAACTATCTGAGCAGTGTCTGTGCCAAATTCTATATAATTATATCCATGATAAAATACTTGTCGTAAAATTCTGAATAGACCCATAGCGTTAGAGAATATTTTGTCTCTTTTTATCGAGTAAAACATAAAATAGTTTGTTAATCTGATTTTAAAATATTAGTAACAGTAATTCAAATGTCACACATACATGATATATATCTAGTAACCATCGATATTATTCACAAAAAAAATTCTTCCCTTGACACAAAATCTAAAAAGATTTGTTGAAAATTTAAAAATCTTTGTTCCATATCATCTGTCGTATTAACACACGAAACGATGAAATATCTGACAGATTCATGCACATACAACCGGTAATAATTTACAAGCCTGTAAAAACTCTACATCGGCACAAATAAACAAACGGTTGAAAGTTTCCCGGCTGCCACAATCCCCAGTCCGGTCAAGGCAAGCGCCGCGAACCGGTAATTCGGCTAAAACCCGATTTGCACTGCCCGACAATCGTTATAAAAATCGTCGGTCGGACTACGGGGTAGCGCGTGTGCGACAAAGAGAAACTGACAACCCGATAAAATTGAGTACATAAGACGACGTTCGTGTTTATCTCATCGAACTGGGTTCGTGCCTAGGCTGTTTGGTTTCGGAGTCGGTTTAGCTCGCGCAAACCGCTAAGCCTGATACAAGTGGCCCCCAATAGATTGTCATTGCAACGTAATCCGTGAAACTCCGACGTCTTGGCCTGCTCGCGCGGTCCGAACGCGCTAAATCGCCGATAAATTGGACGTGTTTGCCCCCAACGTCCAGCAGTAGGAGTTGAAAATGTGAAAATCGACACAATTTTAAATTGTGTTGCTAGGTTTCTGATTTTATTTATTATGTTGCAGAGGCTTACTGTGATTGTTATTAGACTTAATATAGAGACGGTTTTAAAAGGTTTTACATATTATATTTTTCAAATGAATTCGAAAAATTATGTTGAGAAGGTTCTGCAAAATTTAGTTACAATGTTTATTATGAATTGTTAAATAAAAAAAATTAATAATCGATTAATAATTTGAATTTATTTTATTAAAATTTAAATTCTCGATGTTTAGTTGTCCTCTTAAAATTAAAAAAAAAAATAGAATAAATTTTATTATTTTTTATAACCTCCTTAAAAATGATACAGACAAACATTCTAAAAATTAATCACATTCGTAATTTCTCAAATAATTTTAATGTACACGTGTGTTATCGTCGTCCATCTCACAAAGTGACGTATCTCAGTTATTGTAATTTAGCAGGAGAGCGATTTTAAAATTTGCATATAATTTCAACTCAATTTAATGTAAAATATGTTTCTAAAATACCATCATTTTAATACTTGCTTCTGTATTTTAAGTACAATATTAGATTATAATGGAAATAAACGTTTAATTATGTACTGTTAATTTATTATTCAATAAAAACCTAAGATACGTCATTTCGTGTGAATATAAATTAACAATAATTTAATAATACAAAAGACTTACGACAGTAGAATTTTTTTATTAAATATTGTGTATTAACAATTATTATACAATATATGTAAACTTAATTAAAAAATTAACAATATTTTGTCGTTCTTCAAAAAAAATTAAGGAAAATCCAAACATAAATATTTTAAGATATATATTAAAGGTATAAAACAAAAAATATAATTTTAAAACTTTAGTGAGGGAGTGATTCGTAAAAACGTTTGTGCTCGTCTAATCGAATTATAGGAGTATCTCCCTGACAAAGTGATATTAAATCATTATATTTCTCTTTGGAAATAACTTGAGGTCCGTTATTCAGTTTTAAAAGTTGGGTGTCTTTTAATTCTTGTTTTTGTCTTTTTAAAGTAATACTTTTATAAATCATTTCAAGATGACTGGTTTTAAAAAATATTTGAAGATGAGCATTTTTTATTACTCTAATTTCCATTACTGATTTCCAGTTGATATTATCTCCTGCGTCCGTCGAACGTACGCTTAATACTCTGAGGTCTTTTGATAATTTTTTGAAATCAAAGAAATCGCTGTAATTTAATGCATGTACTATATAGGGCTGTTTTTTCCTGGCCAATTGGTAAATTGGATATAGTTGAGATGGAACAAAAAGATCTCCAGCATGCTTAACTGCTGAACTTATGGCACTGTGACAAGAATCACCCTCGTTCTGACCATGGAAAGATTCAAAAAATCTTAATGAAATAGACGTAATATTATTACTATTATTAACTGCATAAAGTAACATTGTGGCCATAATGGAATTTTTATTTTGACCACTACAGCCGTCCGCAAATAGCGTAACAAATTGAACACCTTTTTCGTCATACAATTCCAACACATTGTAAATGGCAGTAGCTATTTCTGAAGAACCTCTTTTACTTAGATTTTCATGCCAGCAAAAACAATCACAATCTTTTGTAGCCATATTGTAGAATGTTAAATTGTAGTTGGCTAAACGCCTTTTATAAAATAGTGCACTTTCTTTGGAAATTGGTAAATGCATAACTTGCTGAAGATCAAAAACCCCACATAAGTAAGTTGCATCACTCTTTGATTTCAGTTTGCATTTATTTTTAATTTGTCTTACTTTAATTTTCTCTGCTGTATGAAGATCATAACGATCCTTTAATTTAGCTTTTACAGAATCATTACCATCTTTGTATGTCATACATAAAGTACACTGATCTTTTTTTGGTGTAAAAAAAGATAAGTTTTTTGTTTTGAAAATTCTGGTATATGTTGAAAAGCTTGGCTTATCATCGGTAGGCCATTCGGATAAGAACATTGCATACATCTTATCTTTGGCAGAGAAAGTTCAGGATGTAGATATTCTCTAGAACTACTAGATCTACAATAATGCGATTCAACTCTAGGGAATCTCTCAATATGATGTTCAATAGCCGCGTGAATTCTTTTGTCTCTGTCCTTAACTTTTTCGGACTTTCTACCGCCTCTCTTTTCTGTTTCAACAATGCCCATTTCGTTTATTTTGGAAATAGAAGAACGAAGAGCGCGTTCTGATATTGATAATGTATGCAAAAATAACGTTTTGCATACCAATATGCGATTCTTATCTATTGTTAAATAGTACCGAAAACTTTTCTGTCTTCGTGACACTTTATTATTAGTTGTTTTTTGCTTGGTTTCAGTAACTTCAGTATGATGTACTATAAATTCTCGTTGGCGTTGTAAACTTCCCATATTCCAATATTGCTTACAAATTTCATCTCTGAGGTCATCAGTAAACTTAAAACATTCCTTACCTATCTTCTTGCAATAGTCTACATTGCAAGTGCTTAATAGTTTTCTGGCATGTATAGTTTTATTTGTGCTCGGGCTTTTATATTCCTTTCCTAAATTTCTTAAAACTTTTGCCAGTTTTTTTTTGTTTACTCGTGTGGTTTTTTCATGAGTTCCTTCCTTTTCAACTCCTTCAGTTTTAAAATCTTCAGGTTTTGATAGTGTACCATGATTTTCAGAGGACATATTATCCTCCTGTTTGAAATGATTCCAACAAAGTAATGCAAGACATTTGTGACAGGTACTAAAAACTTCATCCTTGCAGTTTCTAAATTCACACGGTGGAGAATACGTAGGATCTGCGTCTGAGTCATCAAAAACGCTCACCAAATCACAATCTAAAAATTAAGAAGTATGATGTAGAGTTCATTTAATAGACTTTTTTTAATTGTACCTGAACTGGATTTCCTAAGGCCTAAATCATTTTGTTTTAATGATGCCAGTGGAACATTGTCTGAACTATCATACTAATCTTGTCTGTCGTTCTCTGACAGCACTACGGGATTCATTATTTTATATGTAGAGGTAGAGAATAATAACTACAAATTGAATATTTTTATCTATAATTTGTTATTAAGGTAAAAATATACTAAAATACTCACATTTTAGCTATAACACTTGATTAGCTACACTCTATACGAAGTACAACAACGAACTGAAAATCCGTTGTTAAGTTCAAACCAAACAGTAACAAGTTAAATCTCGTCTGTATGAGATACGCCACAACTAAAATATCTGACTGAGAAGATATAAACTCTCACAAACAGACGTATCTTGAGTTACGTTTATTTGTGTGATTTAAAGGTTTAAATTTCTGAGATATGACAAGCAGCTCTTATGCAAGAGCACAAGAACTATTTCGTATTGCGATACGTCTCTTTGTCAGAATGTAAACAGACCTTATAGAAGTTGTCTGCACGGCATAACTCATTTTTCGCTTTTTTTGAGATACGTCACTTTGTGAGATGGACGACGTTATGTTTAATTTTTTTTTTAATAGAAAAAAAATTGTCAATTTTATTATTTTATGGTATAATTTGCAATCCATATATAAAAAATTAATTAAATTTATAATAATAATTCAAACATAACATCAAATAAAATATTTCTTAATATAACGCGTATAGGAAACACTGTTTTGATTTTACCGATTTTTGATTTTTGAATACTTTCTCATACACTATTACGTCACGACGAGCAAATTCAAATTTGACATTCAACTTCTTATTTATTATAAATAATTTTGCTTTGAAACATATATTTTAATGTATATTTTTGATTAAAATTATTATAAACTGCATATAATAATCATTTTTTTAATGTACGACTATAGTACTAAACATCTAAATCAAAATAATAAATACAATTTTTCTCATATAGTTCCATAACATTACATCAATCAAGCAGGATTTTTTGGTGGAGTCGCCAGCAGTTATTTACCATTTACTACAATAACAAAAAAATTGCACAACTATAATATATACCTTGAGAGTTGATCGTAGACACTTGTCATACATCACCGTTAAACATTGTCACCATTAACAGCAATCCAGCCCAGTGGCGTTCGTGACTTGGGGGGCTGTCAAACAGGGGGCGTGTACCCTACTATGTCACTTCATTCGTAATCTCTTTGTCTCATTAAAGCGCACATTTCGGCAGACAGATGCTTCTTAAATTCTAGATAATTTCGTACTAGATTTGATGCCATCATTTCTAGGCATTATTATTTTATGCTGTAAGCTACGTACGCTATATTTCATCTATTGCTGAAGTCGGCAAATCTGTACTTTTTTTTTGTTGAAAATAGTTCATTTCGTTAGACGGTTGTGATGATGACAATCGATTTTTGTTACTTTTCTTGGAAAATTTTTCTTATAAAATATGGTTATAACTTCGTAAGTTAAATTGAAATTTAATCACTGTTTACATCGAAAAATTGTATTAGGGAAAATATATTAAATTATAGCTACTATATAAGGTAATAACAACGTCTTAGTTTTTTTTAAATTTTTATAAATTAAAATTCTATTAATCAAGAAAATTTATTATTATTAAGAAAATTTATTTATTTTAATCCTGTACAAACGTTTCTAAAAATTTGAATTAATTTTAGTGTTTAAATATTTTAAAGAAGGCAACAATACTGCATGCAACCTATCATTCTATGTATCTGAAAAAGAAAAAGTCAACATTGAAACTTGATTATATTTATAAAAATTGGCAAACTTAAATGATCCAAGAAATCCAACATATGTTCCAAGAAAGCCTTAAATTTCATAAAATTAATTCAGTGCATGCATTAAAACATTTAAATATTAATAGTAATCTTCGTTTCCAGGCCTTTGAATTCTAACAAAATTGAATTGTTATTTACAAGTATTTGGCTAATTGTAAAACTATTTCCAAATGAATGAATTACTGATTAGATTTTTTTTAGATTAGATTAGATTTATTATTTTTTTTTAGAAAAAATAAAAATTCCTTTTTTTTACTATACGCTACATTTACGTTGTAGACCATTCAATAATTTTTTATGATGAAATAGAAAATAACATGTAAAAGAATATTCCACTGAATTTCTATTCTATAAACTAAAAATTATTTAAATTAATTAAGGTCTGGTTTCATAAACGCTTGTTAAATTTACTTTAGAAGTAAATGTGTTTACTCTTTAGATTTTCGTGCTAAAAAGGCGGAATAAATTTAATCTAGTGGTATTAATAAATAGTTATTATTATTAATAATAATAATCCGGTAGTAAATTGTTGAAATAACATTTGTTTTCAAAGGTACTTAGAAGAAGAATGAAATTTACTTGTCAAGTAAGTATATTTATCGTTTATGAAATCGGGCCTAATCTTGTTGTTAGGTCTATTGGGTTTTATAAGCGATTTCTATTATTTGTTTTGTTTAACAAGTCACTTACAAATGTATTTGAATGCATTGAAAGTCTAGCATGATATTATTTTAACTAAAGTTTTGTATTTCCTCTTTCACGATTGACATTTGTAAGTTTTTTATGTATGTTTTTTATGTTTAATAGACAATAAATTGAAATTCGATAAACATGTTCAATTTTTGTGTAAAAAAATTTCCAAAAAAATTAATTATTTAGCCAGAATTTCAAAATATCTGACAACCTGGAGTACCATAGTTGTATATAATACTATTATATTGCCACATTTTACGTATTGTTCCACCATACTATATATGTGTAATAATAGCGAAATAGACAAGTTACAGAAACTTCAAAATAGAGCAATGCGAGTTATACTGAAGTGTGATAAATATACTAGTATCAGTAATATGCTGAATAATTTACAATGGCTAAATATAAAAAAGTTTATCGAATTCAATGTATTGACATTTATATTTAAAATATTAACTAATAAACTGCCAGGTTATTTGCAAAAGAACATAAAATATGTAAATGAAATTCACAATTATAATACTCGTCAAGAAACAAACTTATATATTCCCCGAACAAACAGAATTAAAACATGTTTGTCAATTTATAATAACGGTCTGAACGCTTTCAATAGCTTGCCAAACAATGTTAAATGTTCAGTTACAGTTGGAGAGTTTAGATATAAATTAAGAAAACTATTATAAAGATATCACACAATTTTGTACCATTTTATGTATTTATGTAATGTATGTATTTTTTATTAGCTAAATGCTATTTAAATAAAGTTATTATTATTATTATAAAGTTCAATACAAATGAAGGTGCGTTGACAAGGGCCCCAAAAGGTTTATTTTGAAATCATTGCAAAATTTCAATGTTTGATAAACTAGCGGCGTCCCATAATTGCAAGCTATATGTTCAAATGAGTTTAATTAATACAGAAATTACATTTGAAACAATTATATAAAAAATTAAAATTTTGTTCATTTCATAAAAAAAAAAAACTAATCAAAATATAATTTTCTATTAATTTATACGAACAAAAATTTATTAAATAAAATTATATAAGTAATATAATATAATTAATTTGTAATATAAAATTTAACATGAAAATTTTCTTAATTATAATTGTAGCAAGCATTGGTAGTTTATTCAAAAATGTTTACAGCACAAAAAAATATAATAAATATTCCCATTATTCTCAACAAAACGCAAATCCAATGTAATTCCAAAAAACAGCTAAACTTGCTAATAAAAACTAAATTCAAATATCCACAAATAAAAACTTTAAAAACCTAAAAACTAAAAAAAAATACAAAACTCGGGAAAGAAACAAACGAAAAAACAAACGAAATGCGTTGTCAAGAAACATTCGCATCAGGCAAACAATGGTGCGGAAATGGAAGTAAAAATAGCAGTTGGCATTCCTACTACCCTACTTTGTTTACCCCTTTCATACCCGCTCTTACCCAGTGGCGGAGTGAACTCGTAAGAGAATAAGAATTTTTGCAATCGGACCAATCAGTTATATCAAAATACATCAACATTAATTTGTCGACTGAAAATTTGACTAGAATTCAATCAAATATATTATTAAGGTAATTTTTCATTTAACTTAATTTTTAATTAATTTTCATTTTCAAAATTAATAATAAAGTATGTGCAAAAAAAAATCAAGTCCTATACAGCTATCTCGAAAAAATACTAAATAAAAAAGTTGTTCAATTCCCAAAAAAAAAAAAAATTTAAAACAGTAAAATATAATATATATAATATAATAATAAAATATAATAAATTAAGATACAATACACGTTTTTTGGAACCATGTAAAATATTCAAATTATTATATAAATATCAGCTAATAACTTAAATTGTATGATTGTATGTTTAAATGTGTCATTAATTTTAATATTATAGTTTAAAATAATAATAAATAAACATGAGTCTATAAGAACCCAATAGAAAATAAATTTCCAGGGCCTGAAAAAAATTACAATCCGCCACTGCCACCTATCAGCTTCACCGGCAAATGAGGGAACTAACATATTGTTCAAGCTCTTAGACGCAACGTCCAAACTACAGAGCGGGCGTGCGCAAGGATTTTGCTTTTAAAAGGATGCATTATTTACGTAAATTACATCCAAACCGACTATTTTACGAATACTACCCCCCTGAAACACACCGCCGCACACCGCATTCTATTTTCAGTTTGCTTGCGTTCTGTTCTGTGTTCTGTTTTACCCTTTTTGCGAATGCGAAATGCGACCTGTTTCGTTATTCCGTTCGTTGCTGTGCCTGGATGTATTTGTGTAGATGTGGAAAAAGACCTTAAACGCGTTCCTAGCCTATTCCGGGTGCTTTAGACGAAAATAAAACTAGATTGACAATTTTCTATCACGGAAATGTGTTGCGATTTTTTGCTGTGTTAGTTTATTGCATAGTGTATTATTTAAAAATGTATTATTATTTCAAATTACCAAAATAAATGCTAAAAATATTATATTGTACAATAAACACAAAATGATATTCATGTCATACGAATTGACAATGAATACTCTGGGCAAGTATTACATTATACTATTTCTACGACTATAAAATTAAAAATTGTACTTTTTAGTCTGATATCTAACTAAACAACACTTTGTAAATTATATAGCATAAAATTTAGGTTTTTTAACTTGTATGCAACTTTATCAAATTGTATGTAAGTTCTTCTACTTGCACACAAGTTTTTCTTACATGCATGTTTTACAACTTATATGCACGTTTTCCAACTTATATACCAATTGTATGCAAATATTTTATCTTGAATCCAAATATTCTAACTTGTATGCAAATTTTTCTACTTGTAAGTAAGTTATCTAACATTTATGTAACTTTTCAAACTTGTTTATATTTTTTTAATCTGCATACATGTTGAAACACTTGCATACAAGTTGAAATATTCATATACAAGCTGAAATACTTGCATACAAGTTGGAAAATTTCCATGTGATTCATGAAATTGCATTCAAGTTGAAAAGCTTCCAAACAAGTAAAAATGGAACCAATAACAAATACCATTACTTGTAAAATCAAATTACAACAATAAAATGATCAAACATCAATCAATATAATTGTAAAGCCCATTAACGAAATTCAGCAAAAGAAACTACCATTTCTAACCGTCCAAGTTAAAATATACTGTCATGCGCTTTTCATTACAATAGCCCCCCCGCCCCCTCTTATGGGCGAACTATCAAACTGATCCTAAAGCACCCACAATCCATTCTTCGAAAACGATCTGAAACATTAAATTTCTCGTAATGTTGAATAGACACACCTACACTCGCACACAAACACTCAGATGTGTCCATCGTGATGTGTCATTGGTCGCCCAATGCTCAAGCAATTGAGGAACACAGTGAAAGAATGACGAATACGCCACCTTAATCAAAATTGAGATTTATTTTTTGGTTTTATCTGGTAAAACCAATGGACCAAACAAATATTTGGATATTTGTGCAATATTATATTTGAAAACATTGCGCGTTTATTCGACACTAGTTATTTCTAAACTTTAAATGGCATTATCCCAAAACTTATAAAGTAGCGTATTCGTCACTATTCTACTGAAACCCCCAATTCTATCCGAAAGCGAGTAGAGAGAGAATTACATATAAAGAAATCACTTGAACCGCACATGCTTTTCATTCGACAATCTTACCATTCATCAACCTATTCATTCGGTGATCGGCGGGACAAAAGAAGCCGCATTACACACCCACACACACGCATACAGCGTCGCCCCGCGTAATTTGATCACACACCGTCTTTGTTGCACTAGCACAAGGTGAATGCGTATTGACTCATTCTATATTTAATCTGCAGGAAATTGGACACACAGCGATGTGATCGTTATAAGTGAAAATGTTTTTCAACTGCCGATTATTTCTATTGATTGAGAATTATTTATTTATGTGGTTGATGGACTTGTGTGAATATTAACAATTAACATTAATGTATTGCCAAGGTGACTTAATACTAGACACTTGCGTCATAAGCCATAACTAGTTTCAAAAATTGTAGACACATACACAGTCAATCAGAATTCTCAAATAGTTATTTTGGTAAATAGCAGTGCCATTTATCAGTAGATGTACAATATTTTTACCAGTCAGATGTATTTGCATGCATTTTTTATATTATCATTGACAAAAATAAATTTTAAATTGGGAATGTTTAAAAAATGAGATTTGATTTCATATGATATTGTAACATCAGTAAACTATAATAATTGTATAAACATTTAAAAATAAGTTTAGTGAAATTAGTGATTAAACAGCTTAGTGAAAAATATCTAAATAGATTGCAAGTGCATTCGAACTATTAGACAATAGTTTGCATGATAAGAGACTAAATAGATTCCAGCCACTGAATAGCAATTCAATGTATTAATTAATGTATTTGTTAATTACGATCCAGTATTTCCAAATTTTATTCTATGTGTGTTGTTTAATTAAGTGTCAGACTAAAAAGTACAATTTTCAATTTTATAATCGTAGAAATAGTATAGTGCAATACTTGCGCAGAGTATCAATTGCCAATTCGTATGACATGAATATCATTTTGTGCTCATTGTAAAATATACTATTAGCATTTATTTTGGTAATTTAAAAAATAATACATTTTTAAATAAAGTTATCCTTGGAATAATTTTAAAATTAGCCAACGGAATGTTGTAATTTATTCTGACGATACATTTTAAGCCAATCACAAATGATTTTTTACTTATCTTAAGAATAAATGAAATTTAAAATACTGACCCTAAGTTATCGTATTAAGATGGAGAAATTCCGATCATGTAATTTTAAGATATAAATTTACTTATTGTCCCACAATGGACAAATTGTAAAAATCGAAAATTAAAAAAAAACATTTTCAATTTTTATAAGTTCAAAATGTGAATATAAGACATTTAATCCTAGCTGTAAGATGAGAAACACATACTCGCACTTGTAAAACAGTCCTAACGAAAGTAAGATGCCTAGTAACTTTATCCATAACGCAGTTTATAGGAAATAAAAGCAGGAAAAAATTTATGACTTTACATTTTTATCTTGTCAGTACTAATTAAGTTAGTAATATTTAATTAGTTTTTGTCAAAAGTAACATTACTATTTAATTTTTTTCGTTAGTATTTGCAAATTTATTTTTAAATTTCAATCTAAAACACTAAATTTTTATTACAAATGTGTATAATTGAAATATAATTTTAAATGGCGGGTTGCATACATTGCAAACTTTGTGTTGCAAATTGCTTATATGCAAAATAAATTTCATCAATAAGAAATGGTTCGAGATTAGAATTAATTTACACAAACATCAAAACATAAAACTAATATTCAATATTTCTAACGCCAAGATTTTGAGACAACTTTAATTGTTGTCAAAATATGTATTTGTATAATACAATACTTTTTTTTTGTTTACTGTTATCATAACTATATATTTTATGCACAAGAAATATTGAAATAAAATACAATTTTTTAACAAACGTAGTATCGCAAAACACATTTAAATCAAAATATCCCTTCTTCTTATCTTACAAATCTAGCAAGTAAATCGCTCTCTATTCTATAGGACAGTAGTGAATGCATATACACAACCCGAATGCAATTGCAAGTGAAATAGAAGCGCATCGTTGCATAATGCAGTGTGATTGCAATAGAGATTCCTTGTTCGTTCGTTCACTCATTCTACCTCTAGATTCTAGATCGATGCACGGATTTATATACACACACACACACGCATACAAACACACACATACTTGCAATCTGATTATAGTCGTCAGCAACGAATGAAAATTGAAAGAGACCGATCTGAGTGCACATCATTCACTCTGCTAAGATGTTGCATGTATGTTTTTGTGTGTTTATATAAAGATATATTCCATAAACGTATATAAACACTTACTGTTGTGTTGTATTAGATCATCTCTTACGCCTGGCTTTGCACGATACATTTTTCTATACAATTTTCTATACAAAATTTTGTATAGAAAATATACAAAAATTAATATGTTTTAAACGATATAGAATAAAATGTGCATACGCATACGCAATAAACAATATAATAGACAATACTGTACATATAAATATGAATTGGTAATAATAGAACGCGGCCTAATTCATACATTTTTCTATATAGACAATCCACAGACAAACTGAGCATAGCATGCGTGTGTATAAAATATTCTGCAGAGATTTCTATATGAAATCAAATATTGGATCGTGCAGTACAAAAAATTTTGTTTGTACAAAAAACTATATATTTTTTGTATACAAAAATACATCGTGTAAAGCCAGCATTAGTCCAGAGAAAATGTATCTGTTATACGCAAATCTACTACGATAATAAATACAAAGTTCATTAGATTGTAGTTCTGTATTAATATGTATTATTAATCAACGTTTCAACGAACTCAACGTACGTCTTCATTATAAAAAAAGATGCAAACGACATTTATAAGAAATAAACAGAACATAGAAACAAGTTATTAGGTAATCTTTGAAAAATCCCTTTAACTAAAGATGACTTTAAACTGCTAAAAAAAACATTAATTTTAAATTCCACTGGTATATTATTTTTATAGCCGAGCCGCATTATTCAAGAGAAACAAAACATTGAAGGAAATACAAATGCGACGCTAAAATAATCTTCTCAATATAAATTTAATTATTTTTTTTCACTCTTTTATTTCCATTATTTAATCATTTTCATACTGATAATATAATAAAAAGTTTGATACGTGTTCAGTTTTAAATATTTGCGGAAAACAGACATTTTAAAAATAAATAAATAATTTTAAGTAAAACTTTTTATATGAAAATTAATACTCTGAATTCAGCATTGTTTATATTTTATTAATAACATAATAATATACTACATTACGAAAAGCAGAAAGCGATCTTCATTGGGTTGAGCCCAGATATTTGGGCCGAGACAAAGCTGAGGTTAAGCAATCTAGGAGAACCATAAAAATAATATTCTTCTTCGATTGATATATGCTATTTTTCTTCAAGCGTTCCAAACGAAACTAAACTCAAAATATATAAAAATGCATACCAAGTAACCTAATCCTTACTAAAAGTTGTAAAATAATATATATATATATATATATATATATATATATATATATATATTTTAAAAATTCAAGCAAAAATAAGCAATGCACTTTTCAACTAAATTAACTTAACTTAATAAATTTCAATATGGTCGTCGGAGATGTCAAATTAAATACACTTGGCGGTGCCACTATTGATGCATGTATATAGTAAATATCCATTGTACAATAATGTTACATTATTGTACTAGTAACATAATGACCTCCTTCTACATAGGTAAGATAGTAACATGATGTCAATATACGCTTGAAGAGAAACCATATTTTTTTATTGAACCATAATATAATTTTCATACATAATAAAATTTAACATAACCGAACCAAATACACATATGTCCGAACCAAGTAACACAAGCATATCCAAGAATGTTGTTAATAAATAACACCAGGTAAAGGTGTAAGTTAGCGGTTACCCGCAACCGTGGTTACCGGTTAACCATTGGGGCAATATGGCTTCATTTCACGTGCCCAGCCCCGTATAGCGAACGAGCGCCACCTAGTCTCTAGCATTCAGTTATTTGAATATAGCATTCAATTAATTCGGTCAACAAGTAAATAATTAAATTTGCAAAATTACAAATTCGCCTGTTTCAAACCTGATGACGATTTCAATTATCGCAAACATGCTGATGAAATACGTTACGAATAAATTTTATTTTGTGGTCATACTCTGTAGAGGGAACGTACAATTGAGCGAATGTTTCGCGGTCAGAATAAATTTTATACCTACTATAAACAAGCAATCTATATTGAAAAAAATAATTTACTTATAATTATAATACAAAACAGATATTCCTATAAACATTTTTTGCTTACTTTCTTTTTCAATTTTTCCTATATCTGTATATAGAGAGAGAAAATGCAAAATTTTTATTGAGATATTTCTAAAATATTGTTTCATATCTATAAAGCATACAAAATATACGAGACTAATAGTACCCAATCTTTTTTTTTTTTTTTAATTGATAATATTCTTAGTAAAATCTGTAAAATCTATTATATGTATCAATTTCAAAAAATATAGCAAGGATAAATGCTCGTCTGTTAATCACAATTAAACATAATACTATTAGACACATTTAGTCATAAAGTAACATAATTTCTAATGGAGTAGAACACACAAATTAGTTATAAATTTTAGGCACTATTAAGCATAAATTCTATAAACCCAAAAAATTCTTTAGATATATTGTGTATATGATTTTTAGACACATTGTATGTAACATTTTTTTATATACATTGCATATACCTGAATACATTGTATACATTGTATATAAGCTATAATGATTAATGATTATTAATCATTACTTTTTTCTGAGTCAGAAATCATATTTTTCAAATTCACAACATTTCGTTAATAATCATTGAAATTGCATGAATTTTAGACTACTAAAAAGCATTTTTCATTAGCTTTTTGGTAATTATTTTGAAATATTTTTAAAATGAATACAATAAAAGTTATATCCCAAAATGTGTAAAAAGGCGATTTTCCCATTTAAGCTAAATGCAAATTTTGAGCCTTCAACAGGCACGGGTTAATATCATCTGACAGGTCTGGGAAGTGTATGGACATTTTTTTTTATTTATTTGGAGTAATTTTGGCAGGTGGGAGCAACAAATTTCCGACTTTACCAAAATAAGATCCACCCTAATATATATATATATATATATATATATATATATATATATATAAACACATAGTACATAAAATTAATAAGATACATTGTACATAATAGTTATTTTTTCAGTCTTTTATGGGTGTATTGTATCTAATCGTGTCTAATCTGTGTCTAATAGTGCTTAACCGATATACACTCAGTCTGAAAAAACTTTTCTTTTACATATATTTCAATGTAGCTTCTCAAGTCGAATCTAAGTATTTATATTTTTAATAATAATATAAATATCCATTTTTCTAATTATCATTTATTTCACTAATTTTTATGTGAAAATAAATTTTCGTTTAACTGTATAACAATCAACCAGATATGTATACATACAATCACACAAATGACAGCATTTTATGTAGTATCTGTTGAAATGCTGATTGAATTAAAATTTTGTTTTACAGAATTAGTTTAATGCATTTATGATTTGATTAAATTAAATGTTATACTACATTGATGTGCAAATTATTCTATTCAAATAATATTATATAGAAATTATTATATTTACCAATATAACAGAATTTATCTTTGAACACTGAAAAAAGAAACAAATCCAATTATCAATTTTTTTTGGCCAAATTTAATATAAATTTTGAAATTTTTGTCGAGAATCAAATGAATGAATGAATGAAACAATAAATTTGATTTTCAAAAATAAATTCAATATATTTTTCTTGTGAGTAATTGCCCCGTTCATATCCCGTTTCTTACTTGTCCAATTTGTTTCAACAAATTAAAAACCACATTCTTCTTGTATCTTAATCTTCTCTACACAATAACAAACTAAATTTTTAACCTAATCTGCAGAAAACCCCACATTTTTTTCGTGCAGCCATTTCACAAATTGAACAGAATTTTGCCCATTCCACGAACTGAGAAGTTACACAATTAAGGTTACAACACATACATTAACAAAACTGATTAACATGTGCATTTCTTTTCAAACAACATACATACATCTTAAAAAGAGATTTTATAAAATTTCTATAATATTTTTCTATTTTTTTTTGTACCTCCACTCCACTTAATTATTTAAACAAATAAAATTAACACTGTACACTGTGTTTTAAAATATTCCAATTTCATTTGTAGTCAAACAGAAAGAATTTTATTTGAAATGAGAAGGATTTTAACTTTCTCGCTCGAACCGTTGTCTAATGTCAAAAAGGTCCTTCGTTATTTGTCCATTTAATTGTACGAACAGTTAGGCTTAATTCGGTCCATGTAATTAACTGGGCTTTTGTTTTTATACTAGTAAAGAGAATACTGTTATTTTCTAACTTGGGCTTCTACGCAGAGACGTACCGACTAAAATTTCATTTACATATTATACAATGACTTTACACTATCAAATTAATTTTATATTCAGCAAATTAAATATAAATTATTTTAATTTTTTTTTTCTTAAAAAACATTGTTATTACTTTTATTAATATTTAAAATATTTGAATATATTTATTTTTTTCATTCATAAGATTGCTGCGCTAACCTTTGGCTTGATCAAGCTTTCCCTTCGTGAAAAAAGTAATACTTTACGCACTTGTTACATAAATTACTATTTACTAATTATCATAACAATATTTTACTAATTTATAATTAATTTAAAAAGTTGATTATTCAAATAAATGAATAAATACATCAATATTCATAAACAATTTTCAAACAAATTAAAAAATAATTTGCGATACGTTCCTGTTCTCAATACATCTCATTTCATCCAGTTCTTCTTCTTTGCCAGAGCTGACTGGTCTCGTTTCAGTGAACAGGAAAAATTAAACATTTTTCGTATAAAAAACGACGCAAAAGAAAAAAAAAACTAAGACGAGAAGTTTTTCGACGAGCAATATTATCCTTAATTTACGAGCCAGTTCCTAGTCCCGTATTCGGAGTCCTTATTTGATGCTAATTAAATTAGTAGCGTTTAATTTCTTTGTGTCGGTTTCCAATTTTTATTGGCGCACATCAACTTTATCGGTATTTACTTTTTACGTTTTACAGACACACCGGACTTTTTTTATCTATGTTCTTATCTCTGTTCCCGTCTGTCTCTGTATCTCTTTGTAATTCGTATTATTTTCATTTAATTAACGTTACGAAAATAAAATTACTGTTTGTTTTATACAATGTATGGAATATAAATTTTGATCAAATATTTTCTAAATAATTATATGTCGACTATAATTGGCAATAATTGCATATAATTTAATAATTAATACTGCCAAATTCAGAATGAAACGTTTGCATTTTCAAAATCATTCAGACTACCTTACTTATCTCAAACTTATGTTTTAGTTGTAATGCTATTGGGTCTGAACAGCATTATCTAATATCTGGTAAAAATTTAAAATTTGTTAAAAACAGAGTTATTTTATTGTGCAGCTTTAGCTTATTTGTGAATCTCCAAAATCTAAATATGTAGATTTAATTTTAATTTTGTGCAACGTTAATTTGGATAAAGCAAAAGTTGCTTGAATGGATAGAAATATTTAGCGAAAACTGATCTCCGCATAATGAAAAGAGTTTGTGCCACACCCTTTTGATACATGGTGTGATTGTGTATGTATGTATTAAATTTAAAAAAAAGTTAAAATTAAATAGTTTAGTCAAGAACCACTAGCCTGTCCTAAAACAATACTAACATGTCAGTCCATATATGTGTCAATAAAATATCAACTACAATAGCGCAAAATTAACTAAATAAAAAGCAATATTTATTTAGGTGATTTTTTTTTGCTTTTATTTCTGTTGTTCCTGTTTGTCACAAGTCATCTCAAAACATCCCACAAATATTTTGTTTGGTCGCACAGCACCGTACAAGTTTGTCGAGTTCAACTGAATTGGAACTTCCTTCTGTTAGTAAAAGATTCCTGCGAAGGACTGGAGAAGCAGGAAAAGTCTGAAAAAAGGCGGGGTTCCATCGTTGTGTGCGAAGGATGTGGAGGAGAAAAAAAAAAAAGAAAACAGAAAAATAGACGAAACAAGTTTTGATATCGGCAACATCTTGTTACCGACCAAGATCATCCAACATAGCAAATTTATTTTGTCAATGTTTTGCTAGCAACTGTCATCCGGACACGTCGACTTTTATCGATCTTCATATTTTATTTGACAGAGTGAATGCTTTATAATTGCAGCAGATAATTAATCAGAATTCATTTAGCAATTCTGATTTGCATTTAATCCATTTTTATTCATTAATGGTATGTATAAATTATTCTAAACAAATAATAATTAGTTGTTTTTTTAAATTAAAAAATACTCAAATCTTTCAGAACGCATTATATTAAAATAAAACAGTTTTAGATTATAGTTCTGTATTAATATTTATTAATAATCGACAAACCTTTTTTGTATCTTTTTCCTGATAAAGATAAACGTTGAGTTCGTCGAAACGTCTATTATATTAATAAATATTAATAAAGAACTATAACCTAAAGCTGTTTTATTTTATACTAACTGGTTCTTAACCTTTTACCAGTCACAACCCGCTAAATATCTGAAAAAAAATTTGCGGCTCCCTAGTTTACATATGACGATAATATATATGAAAAAAATCTGCTACGGTAACCACAGAACCAAACATCACCACACAAAACAATCGAAAAAATTTCTGACAGAAGAATTATCGTATTATATTAATAATTTCATAATAAGTATATACTCGTATATAATTTAGTATTATCAAAGAAACGTACCTACATATACATGTCAAAATTAGTATTATACAATACCTTGTTCTCTGTATACTATGTAAACACATTCTTAGTTATTCAAACATCTAGGTTTATGGCTATTGCATAAAACGTAATTAAATATTGTCAATAACAACAAAAATAACAATAAGTTGACAACTGACCATTGAGTGAAGTGCTTCGAAGACAATTTACCACTGACCATCAATAATCTATTTTTTAAGTTTACCATTCACTAATATGTGTTAAAATGCATTGAATTTAACAAAACAAATTCTGTAGGTATCAGTTCATAATTTCAATTTGCCTATTTCGTATATAAATACCACAACTAGTACAAAAAGAAATGTTAAACAATTGAACTGTTTCAGTCTATAGATAAAAACAATATTTGCACATTGTACAAGCTAATTGTATAGTTCAGTTCGAATACGTTTGGAACAAACCGTTGTATACTTTTAATACTTCACCAAACTAGAAATAAAGCCAAATGCAGTTCGTTTTCGGGGCAGAGGCGACTAGCATTCAACATTCGGAATCGAGGTCGAAAAGTTACAGCGGTTAGTTCGCGATCTAACAGTAAGATAAAGTGCAGCATTTGGCGTTGCCAACGCGGCGCGTCGCGGCATCGGGCACTTGTACAATAAAGTCGCGCACCCCCCCCCCCCCCCCCGACGAACAAATTCTTGGCGCAACTGGAAGATGAAAACGTGTACACCGCCGAACAAACCGGAACTTCTAGACAATTCCACAAGGATGCACATAATATCTCAAGGGTGTCACAGACACTCGTTCATAGAATCACTAATACGAAGAGAAGACGTCTTCTCGGTTCGGCTCCGGCTTCTGCCCTTTATATATTGAGCCCAGCGATATAAATAAGAAGCTAGCCGAGGCAAGGCGACTAGTGTCTCCTCTCATTCTCAAGAACTTCACGAATAAGTGAGATGTATTATTGCAATTATATTTTAGGAAATATTTTGCGCTTATTTTAACATGTGTTGCACTTATAATACATTGTATTTTGAATGCGTTCCAAAAAATTTACAAAAAGCTTTGTTTCTACAACAGCTTACATTTTAAAGCCTTATTCACTTTTATATAGGAATTTGATTTATTAGACAAACATTATAGAGTAAAATAAAAACAAAATTAGTTATTTACACCAGAGCCGAGCCGAGGCTGTGGCGAGTGGAGCACTTGCCTCAGGTAATAAATAAAAGAAGGCTTAAAATTAAAATAAAAAATTTATTTGCAAAAATTTTTAGTTCTTTTTTTCAATATTTTATACATCCAATAATACAATTTATATTTGCATCAACCGTCATATAATATGGTATTGACAATTGTAATCATACCAAATTTAAAATATCGAAATTATTACAGATAAGCGCAAATTAAGCATATATTTTTAGCTATTTTTAACGTGATGTCCGTCTGTCGATCTATGAACACGTGTTGTGCAAATTCAGCTAAACGAATTGTTATAAAATTTCAAATTTAATCTTCGAAGGTAAATAACTTAATTTGATCAACCTTTGGTAAAGATCTGCCAACCGGAACTGATAATTTACTGATGTCACTTTTATGTATTTTATGTACGAATATTTCGCAACAGAGCTATATTTCGAAAAAAATTATTTAACAAATTATTTAATAAACAAGTTCTAACTAACAACGTCATTAGTCGATAACGCTAAATAAGTTTTTATAATTTTTCCTATTTTTATTATATACAAATAATTCTGTGAATAGGTGACATATTAATATCAAAACAGTTTTGTTTTTAATTACCATGATTATAGTAAATTTTTCTACTCCATAAATTTATTTAATACGATGACGGTCGGTTCTGTGATGGCCACAGCAGATTTTTTTAAATTTTCTTCATAATCTATTAAAAAAAGTTAGGGTTAGATAAAAATAATCATATACTAAGTATTAAACAAGTAACATACTTAAAAAGAAGGAGTGAAGTAAAAGAAAGCTTTAAATAAATATAATTATTTGATAGAAATGAGCATACTCATTCGAAAACATTTCCAATTTTTTTATTATATATTTTTGTCTAGTATAAATTTAGAGACACAATTTTGACAGTTTCCTCAGGTCTTAAAATTTATCAGCACGGTTCCGGTTTATACAACAATTAAATAAATAGCACGGCTAAAAAATAATGAAATAATTATTTTATATTTTTCTATAAAAATGTAAAATAAAAAAAACAACAGAAATTGAACTAAAAATATTCCTTTAGATAACTTATGAAAATTCTTCCAAATCTCAAACATATATTTTCATTGCTTCAGAGCGTTCCACTAAACGGAACAAATTAGTAAAAAATCCGAGTAGAAAAAAATGTGTGTGGGGGGGGGGAGGAGAGTAAAAAAAAAACTGTAACGAAATGCTGTGGGGGTTGCGGTCGCAATAATTCAGGCAGACGATCTCAATTACACGTCTGAAGGCAGATAATAGCGGCATTCATCAAAAATTATAAAAGCTACCAACCATATGGCACCCATCAATTTTCGAGTTGAATTCACCCGCCGCTGCTGCCACCATAACCATTGGCAGACGAGGTGAAAAGGACATTGGATCGGGGTCAATACAGGCACGCATCTAGGAGAAGATACTGTTCAGATAGATAAAGCTACATATTATTAAAACTTTACAACATTTTTTTATTCGCAAGTTTCGAAAAATAATAACTGTTAAACCAAATTGATGAAATATTTAGGATTTTTTTTAGAAAAATAGGTGTACATATACACACAAATTATACAGCATTATATTCATTACATATTTGTATATCTTTTCGCAAATATATCATACAGCTACTAAAATAATATTGTATAAGTGATCGTAATAATAAATGAATATTCTATCAGCAATAACTCGGACCAAATAAAATAAAACAGTATATTATTACTGATTTGTAAATTAATAATTTTGCCGTATTCAAAAGTTAAGTGACAGCATTTGTCTATTGCCAATTTAGTCCATTTACAAGCAAAAGCAATTAGCATAAATAAATTTTTGAAAAAATAATTAATTAACAAATTTCCCATATAATACGTAGTTTACTGGAATATATAAAAATAATTTGTTTTATAAACATTGATGTTAACGACCAATATAGATAAATTTAAAAATATTAGCCTTTATAAAAGATATTCTATATTTTGATGTATATAGAAATTGGATAGCTGAATAATTTGAAACCCTGTATGTGTGCTAGAAATACGAATAAAGCTGTATATCTAAACAGATTTATAAAAGTTGAATAAAAGTACCTTAAAATAATAACTAAAAATGTAACTGATACTCAGCATTATATTGACAATACACAAAGTATTTTATTTGTTCTTATTTGACAAATAAAATCTAAACACCCAAGATTTCTAATTTGATCACACAAAAAAATTTAAGTAAAAAGAAATATTTCTAGTATTAAAGAACTTTATACTACCGAATTGATATCGACTAGATCAAACTGATTTGGAACTCATTATAAACTGTACGGTCCCATGATTCGCTGTGAGCTAATGCATCATTGCATTGTCAATGATTCAAAATAATACAGAAAACAAAATTATATGTTAATGAAGTCTACAACTTTCGATAACTCACCCTAACTCTGCTAGTGACTTGAGATCCATGTTATAATTTGTCGATCACTAGCTTAATATATTACGAATTATATATATAGATTAATTCAAAATTATTAGTTTTACGCTAAAATATTGATTCCCAAAGTGTGTCCTGGAGAGCCGCGACTTCCTTACAAGGATGCCGCGAAATATTACACAATTTTCATAATTATATTTCCATTTTCAATTCAATCTTAGAAACCACTTGATTAGTGATGTAGTTAAATTTATTCAATTACATTTGAATGTGATCTAAAATGTGTTTTATTTATTTTTACATAACCTTTGCGAAAAATTATTGCCTATTTCGCAAAGTCTAATTGTTCTAATTTAACATAAAATACGTTAGGAAACTCTGGATTCAGTAAGAGCACTAAGACTCAAAAAAGTTTGAGAACTTCTGTGCTAAAACATAAAACTAAAACTTAATAGCGAATGAAGACTATTAAGTCTAGTTTACATTAGTAGAGTTAGTAGTAAAGTACACTAGTATACTTTTCGCCAAATTATTCTACTCTACTAGTTTCGGTAAAGTAACTGTTTACACAAAGCTAGTAGGTTGGTTAAAGAGAGTTTAGTTTAAAGTTCGTTCAGTTTCCGTAATTTCATTCTCGTAAGTATGAAAATAAAATATTAATTAATGATAGCAATTATTTGACAATCTCAATAACTTCCGCTTAAAAATAAAAAAAATTGACATACGTTTTAGAACCCAACAACTCTACTCCACTGCAATAAATCTGTTTACACTGGTAGTATGCCGGTAGAGTAGAGTAAATATTGTAGAGGGGGAGGGGGGGGGGAGCGAGTAAAGCGTACTATTCTACATGTATTATCTACTCTATTCTGTCCATTACTATCTTTTGTTTCAATAATTTAATAGTACTCACTCTAAAACCGTACTCTACTAATGTAAACTAAGCTTTAGTATCAATAAAATAAACTGATATACAAACATTTATTTATATCCATTAAAAACTGCAGACTTTCTTCCTTTCAACGCAATTTTTGTTAAGATAACTGCATAAAGTTGAAAATGGCAGTTGATTAATTTCAGCAATTTCCCATGGGACATCCTGTACAACTGTATATAATAAATTCTCGTATGCATAAAAGAGAACGAAAACTTAAACACAACATCAAATACCTTCTTGTATCAAAAGAATTGTTTTTAATCCGTTCCTGTTGAAAGTACAGGACATAATGTCGTCCGTTCAGAATGGAAATTCTTTGAAAAGTAATTTGAAATTAAGTGAAATTGGT
Organism: Clivina fossor; assembly: GCA_963966155.1. NCBI lineage: Eukaryota > Metazoa > Arthropoda > Insecta > Coleoptera > Carabidae > Clivina > Clivina fossor. Next base: position 24,737,428 of record OZ014551.1, on the reverse strand, counting down.
GCGTACTCATTTTACAATAGCAATTTAAAAACTTTAGCGTACATGTCGATGTTCTACGTTATCCCCTCTCCACCATTCTGATAACCCTAGCCCCCAACCGGAACTTCTGCTGCCCTCCTGCTTATGGTTAGTTCTAATTCCGACCGCCGCCTGCAGCGCATCAGCCACTCTTAACACACCGCCTCAATTAAACGCAATGACTTGTATATATCATCCCATTCGCTCAATGTATTTTAGTTGCAGCATTTTTTTCTTGTTCGCTCTTTCCGGCCTTTCTTAAGATAAGTTTTAAAATGAACCAGAATTGTTGGAACCAATAATTTCTAGTTGGCAAGCGCAGTTACAGCAGATAATTTGCAATTTATTACTGCACTTTTTTCAAACGACTTTTAATTTGAAAATTTCTTTTACTTTCTCTTTCAGAAACTTTTGCGATTAGATTAAAATATAAGAAGAACTTCAGCAATAAAATATCTAAAAATGTAGCACAATCAAGAATTTTAGTGGCAGCAAGTAATAACTTTTAAGATGTCAATGGAAATTTAGAGGTATAAATTTTTAAAATGACTTTTAATTTAAAGTTTTTGTAATATTCTGATTGCTCTTGAATCGAATGTCACAAAATATTATTTTACTAACTCTCCTGAACTGATGCTGATTATAAGGTTTTGGGTGATTTGGGTACTTTTGCTAGAAACGTTAATGTTTCTAAAGAAGCCCGTACGAGTATATGCAATGCTGTTTTGGTGCCTATGTTAATATACGGTAGTGAATGCTGGGTTCGATTGCAAAAGCATAAAAAAAAAATTTCTGCTGTAGAAATGAGATATTTACGTGGCCGTATGTGATGTAACTAGAAGAAATCGGGTATGAAATAGATTAGTATATTATAAGTGTGAAATTTAAAAAAATGTTGCAAATATTGATGTTAGTCAATTACGATAATTACAATATAAATATGCGGTTAAAAGCATATACGTGAATAATTTTGAAGGTATACGTTTGCGTAGATGTCTGATGAGTAAATGGAGTGGAATTATTGAGTGTTTTACTTGAGCGTAAGTTTCCAAGTATTAGGAATAGAAGAGCATGTTTGAGATGTATCATAAATATGAATGAAGCTAAAGTTGCTTGTTTGAATAGGAATGTTTGAAGGATACTAACTTTGGAATAGCGGAAAGAATTTGTACCACATCCTTTTTAATACATAGCGTGATTGTGTATGTATATATCAATAACTTAAAACCAGTTATGTAAAACTTTGTCAACTTAATAAATGAGTTAAACAACTATTTTCCGAAGAAGTGCTCCATTTATTGGTCAAATATTAGGACAGTCAACTGATAAAGGAATTAATAATATTTTATAAAGCAAACCCTAAGGTTTATCTGAAGTTTAAGCGTAATTATTGGTTTTTCATATTTTAAAATACCGCAACAGAAAAATATATGCAATTACAGTTAACAATCTAACATTTCTAAATGATTTTATCGTCACAAAAAAAACCTAACCTAACATAACATATTTAGAAAAATATAAAATTATCTATCTCATATTTAGTTCAATTTACAGAGCTATCATTCAAATATAAATAATATTAACTAATAACCTTTCTAAGTTCCTCAATCATTTTTACAAAACAATATAAAAGTAAAAAATAGCATCATAATTCTTGTTTCTTGTTAACATTACTGTAATGAGCAGCATATAATGGACGGGGTCGTACATGCTTTATGCAAAGCAAGCTACGAAATAAATCTTTAGTAATTTTGTTTGGAAAATTTTGCCAGCGTTGTGTACAACGTAACATAAATGACTATATACAATCCGGTGTTGCATTATGACATAAATGCAACGTTGCATTTGAGCGCGTGTCATACTGTACCAACGTCCAATGAGACAGCAGGAGGTCCCTAATTCTATATTCAACTAAATATTGGAAAAATTCAATTCGAATAACTGGGTATTTATTTAGAGTTTAGCTTTATATTTATTTTTTAATTTGATAATCCTGTATAATAACAATGCCTTTTGCTAAATCTAAAGTAAATAGACACTTTCTTATAAGAAAACACAATATGATTAATTTTGAACAAAGATTGCAATTTGTTATATTATTTTTTTGCCAATTTTATTGATCGGTATTCGCAATCCCTTTTCGTAATATAAAAATCATATCTAGTTTTGAAGTTTTAGATAAATAGAAATTTTTTTTATTTATTAATTATGCTTCTCATTGAAAAATTTTGTTATCCGGAACCTTTAAATAAATAAATAAATTAGAAATGCAAACAATGCCATTGGAAACTTCTTGCTTGCATTCTATTCATTTGTTTAAATTTATAATTTATTACGATTTTGCTATGAAATCCAGGCACTGATTAACTAAGGCAATTTGATTGTCTATAATTTTGTTAACAAATAATCATGTTGTTAGATTAGACTAATTTCCTGATACATTCTCAATTAAAATAATGCAAAATGTTTCGAGAATAAGATACAACCGTTGGCGTTAGTGAAACAGGCAAAACGCTGATGTATGTAAAAAGTTACCGAAACTAGAAAATTGCAGTTTTGCACTTTTCTGTTCTGTCACCCAACTAAATGGTGACGTACAAAGACTTTAACACAAACTAATGACCGTCAACTGGAGACGCATGCGCATGTGTTCCACCCTCATATCTATCTCTCTCACTCACTCACTCTAAGAAAACACGTGCTACCATCTAACGGTAACAGTGTGAAACACGTGTGCCTAGCACATTGGCCTTAATGGATATGGGGTTCCTACTGTGAAAAACATACAACCGCGTAGTTTTTCACGATTTATGTTAGGAAAAGTTGGTTTTTCCATGTGGGGATAGACGGCTAATTCTATGTTTTACTGCGAGAATAAATATCATTTGTTTCTATTTTCGTTGACATAAATTATTTTTATGATTAATTGCTTATGTAACTGAAATAAATGCGCTGAATTAATATTTTCAAAACTTTACTTCTCTAATATTATTTAATTAAAATTTTATTTTATTCCAACGTCAAAAGCTGTTTATGATAAAATTTAACTTTTAAAAGCAGCCTTTTATTGCACAAATGAATTCAGTAGCGAAGACCATTAATCCAATAGGTACTATTTACCGTGTGTTGACTTAGACCGTCGTACATAGGGATTTAGCATGTAAAATCAGACATGTGCGATTTCCTGCTTCCCAAATTATTTTACAAAAAAAACTTTCGGATAAATGTTTTAGGAAACACTTTTTTACATGTAAATCAATCAACAAAATTTTTTTTTTGATTTTCGATTGATTATCGATTTTAGCCTTACTGGAATTTTTTTTTTAACGGACACTAATATATATACCGGGTGTTCGTTCGTTAAGTTCGTATGGGCGTTTAACATGCAATTTTGATAATTTGCGATATACTTTTTTCTCGAGTTATATTCGGAGAAATTCTTTAAATACTTTTTGATAGACAATAAAAAGTTCTATAATTTGGTTTTAGTTTTAATTTGCTAGCATGTGCCGTTTGGGCGCTAAAAATTTTTTTAATTTTTTGGTTTTTATTTTTTTTTCTCAAAAACTATGAGGTGTAGGAAAATAAGCATGATATGGGAAAATGCGGAATAATGAGTACTATAATTGAGTGTAGAAACTATTATTTTAGAATGCGTAGTTTAGTAGAAAAAATCAAAAACTAAATTTTAGAAAATTTCTCAAATAAGACTTTTTTTCAAAATTTGCTGAAAAAATCTGAAAAAATTCTACACTCAATTATTATAGTACTCATTATTCCGTATTTTTTCATATCCAACCTTTGCAATCGGACTGTACCTTCAGTTTTTGCTTTGGTTTCCGTTATAGGTTTTGCCACGCCATTGGCCAATTCCGGTTGGTTCATCAAGAACAGTAAAGACATCTATAGAGGATGCTTAAAATACAGGTATATATACCAGATTGCGGAGCATAAACTATCATTTAGTTAGTCACCAAGCACTCAGGATGCAATCTACGATGGCAAAATTTAAAAAAATATCTTAAGTTAATTTAGTTATATTTCTAAACATAACAATATACAGTAGAATCATTTAATAATAGTCAGATAAATATTTGATATATTATATTCTTTTTATTACAATATATAGATCTCTTCCTGATTCACGGGCCCCCTTGGTCCAGAACTTGCGCTACTGTTCAACATCAAAAATTTTCATCGCAATAAAATAACCCATCAATATTCTTGTCGAAAACTAATAATATCAAAAAGCATTAAACCATCATCAACATCATAGCATCAATCCGATAGATAATCTTTCCGACTTTTGAAATTCAAAATTTTCACCCTTAATACTAGACAGCCATTCGTTATAACGCCAAAATAACCTCGATGCGATTCGGGCAGAAGCGCACATCGAACCTCAAATTCTATACATATATATGTTACGGCAGCAGAAATAGATTGATATATTATATATGGACAGAGTGGTAATCGTGATATTTTTAAAGAGGAAAAAATCCATCGGCGCCGGAGCTTAGCCAGGCATCCTCCCACGCATTCAAGGACAAACAATTTACATAAAATAACAATTTAGTATACGGGAATATCGTTTCGCAAAGCTCGTTCTCATCCCCTTCCCCCTACCTCACGGTCCCCCGCTGTCCGATATAAGCCATAATTCTTTCGAAACGAATGATTCTCTCGCTCTCTCTCTCTCTCTCTCCCCGAATGGACGATATCATAATTTCTAGCTTCTAGGCGTACAGTGGCGCGCACGTTATAAAAACGAGCCATATAGATGGTTGACGCTTTGGGGTTATTTATTATCAGGGAGTTATATTCGTGCCCCTATAACGACGCCACTGCGTTGGCATCAATCACAATCTATTACTCGCATATTTTCATTTTCAATCTTATGAACTGTGCGCAGCGATGCCGCAGTGCTCATTTGCAATTTTTCCTGGTTGAGTCTCAGTTAGCGTATTTGTACCAAAATATTCCTATTTTTATTGTATACTTAAAATAAATTTGTGTTATTTAACAAAATAGAATAAAACTGATCGAAATTTACAACCGATTTTGATTATTTGTTTGAATGTACAAACAAACATCGCCTAGCGTATATTTTATTTGAAACATGGTTTGTACGAAAAATTATAACACCGCATACTTTGTAATGAATTATAATTCTACCAAATTATAAGTAGCATTTTCAAATAACAATAAATAATAATTTTATTTTAGAATCCTGAAGAAAGCCTCTGGAAGTTCAAAATATCGAGCAAATAAAAATCAACAAAAATAAAACTGAGCATTCATTATTCTAATATCCTTACCCACGTATGCATAAACATTTTTATTAGAAACAACGGTTCGTTAAAATAAAAATTCTGAAATTCCGTAAGAAATTTTTCTCTGTATATTGCAACGAAATTTCTTACGAGATCCATAAATATATATATATATATATATATATATATATATATATATATATAATAATATTTTATCATTCGATTATTACTACATTAAAAATTATCGTTTATAGTAATCATAACTTCGGTTTATGTTATAATTTTGTTTCCTAGAATTATTTTCGGTTCGCAGAAACTTTTTTGTTCATAAATACACATGTGTATTAATGTAGAATAATTATTTTATTTTCAAATTTAATTGAAAGAATGTTATGTTCATATTTAGATTTTTTTAACAATTTCAATTGAAGTTGGTAATCGATGAAACAATTTTTTTTTATATAATGTATAAACAAATTAAAAATAATAAAAACACTCGATGTATTCCTTCTGATGATGACTTAACTGCCGAAATTGACCAATAAAGGGTTTTTAATAAAATTGTGATACTTAAAACCGAGTGTATTTATTGTTTTTTGTTTGTTTATAGATTTTTTTTAGTTTATCGCATAATTTATTTACTGTATTTTTACATATTTCTAGTCAATAAAGATTTGTGAATATATTCTTTTTTGTTGTATATTATTATAAATCGGTTATTGTTATCAAAAAATCAAACCCTATTGTGATAGTATTAAGCGATATGCCCAGTATTATACAATTTTATCATATGTACTTTATTATTATGACTTGTTAATAACCTTAATATATATATATATATATATATACAAATGCATCTCAAATGTGAAATATTGTTTTATATTCCAATCATATCTTCAAATATAAATGTTTCCGAGCAGAAAAAATTTATCACAATAATTATTAGACATTTTATTTTAGGTTAGTTAGATTAGTTTTATTTTAATTTAATTATATTAAAAAAAAATATTTATTGTTGTCAGTTTTTTAACCTTACCTATTCAAAAAGTAATAACATCAGAATTTATTAATAAACATTAATAACAAAAACATTTTAAAAGACAATTAATGTACGAAATATATTTTAAAAAAAAAGTAATTACATATTTTTGATAACTTTCAAATATTTCATTATCCCTATGGCTTTACATGCAAAAAATAATTTAAAATTAACTCGTTTTTGTAACAAAGTCAATTTGAGAATTTTGAAGCAAATGCCCGAACTGGGACACAACCAGGGCGATATATAATTTCTCATATATTTTCCCATTTTCTTTTCTTCCCCTCTCCCATCTCTCTCTCACTTATTCATCCCATCTTTCTCTTTCTTACACATATAATACATTCATCTCCGTCTCCCACTCTCTCTGTTCACCATCGTTCTGTTTTATTGTACATTTTTCGCGTAACATTTCGTTGAGTAGCATTACGTATACAGTGTCTTTTCCCCATCCTTACCATTCCCGTATTCCTATCTTTTTTCATCCTGCTTAATAGTCATACACACGACCCGCACTGTCTATCTTCGTCTGTCACCGAAAAAAAAAACTAAAATGCATTCATATTTCAAAATCAGGTCGCATTTCTGTGATTGTCTCATTTCCATTTTATTTTAATAAATGCCAGTGTATTTTTCATCTGTGCTGCTGCTTCTATCTTTTTTCTGCCACAGCCTACTAGACGGGAAAGCGCGCGGCGAAAAACTTGAACGAATGTTTGTGAATATGAAACGACATTCCGTCAAGTTTATTAATAATATTTTTTTTATTCTGATATATTCTACTTTCGTATTTATATTATTAAAATATTCTAATAGCATTATATTAAATCTTCCATTATGCAATTGGACTATTTGATTTGAAAACACAAACTAGATTTACTGACGCATATTAAATTTTTATATTATATGCTTCAATTTTAATGTTTATTGAATTATATTTAGTTATAAATTTTTAATATTTATGTGACAATTATAATATAAAATTAATTGTAATTATACATAATAATATCATATTACAATAAAAATTTGAAGAAGAAAAACCTGTGGGATGTATAATCGAAATTAAAACATTTTCATTAAATATTTTATTTTTTGAAGGATTTAATTCCTTTTATTCAAATGGGGTACTTTCACATTTTTTTTTTGTTGTTGAGATTTTTACTTGGCGTATGTGTTATAACTAGAAGGAATCGGGTATGAAATAGATTAGTGTATGATACGTGTGAAATTGAAAAAAACATGTTGTTGCAAAAGTTGAGCGAATGTTTAATGATCGAATTTGAAAGTATACGTTTGCGTGAACGTCCGATGAGTAGATGGGGCGGTATGATTGAGATAGTGGCTTGCGTGAGCGAATGTCTCCAAGTAGTAGGAACAGAAGAGCCATGTGTGACAGAGTATCAATATGAATGTGGATGGAGCTAGAATTGCTTGTCTGTATAGGAATATATTTCGGGATAGTGGAAAGAGTTTTTGTGCCACACATTTTTGAATACATGGTGTGATTGTCTATGTATGTATATAAATTTATGTTTAAAACTTTTAAATAATCTTTTATATAAATAAAAAAAATACAAAATTTATACATAAAATTGCAATTTTTTAATGAAACACAATAGTGCTATTGTGATTTTATTACGTAATATTTTAGTGTGCATACTGTTTTGAAAAGAATTATGAATAACTAAAAAAATTGCAGATCTAATTATACCATTCGATTTGTCTCAATATTTTGAATAACACCGTGAAATGAATACCCTGTACATTATTGTAACTTATAATCTAAGTAGTATTAAAAAAATTTGATTAAATCCACATGTAAGTTATTATATTGTATACCTACATAAAAAGCATCTAATATCATAAAAGTAAACCTTATAGAAAGCCTTATTTCGTAAGCCGGGTGCACAAAATAAAGCCATAGATAATATCTAGTCGTAGATCGTTCCCATAAACATAACGCATAACCCATTACTTCTCCTCAAACAAACGCTTGGGCGCCAAATTTCATACACACTACCTACCAGGACATGGCATACCCACGCCATTATCTAGTCAAACACAGCCCCAGATATACAAAGATAGATAATACAGCAAATGTATTTTCTCGTCTAGGTAATAATGTCATAGAGATTCTGAAAATGGAACCATAATAATCGTTTTATTTTCATTCCAGAATATATGAAATGAAAAACACTAAATTATTAAACCCTAAGAAATTACCAGTAAGACGAATGAATACCTTTTATCATTCACATATATTCTTTTGTTTTTGAAATAATTTATATATATATATATATATATATATATATATATATATATATAAACTCATATCACCTCGACCTGGGATCGAACCAGGGTCACTCCACTTGCCGGGTGGACACTCTACCACTGAGCTACCGAGTTGACATCAGATCTAGTGACAGAATTTTAATCATTTTCTTTTTCTCAGTACAATGCTTTTTCATAATTTTTATATACCGTACGTAAAGTTACAATTTTTGTAATTTTCTATACATACGTTATAACATAAATAAAAGTTGAAAGGTTAATGCCGCCGTGAGCAATTAATATTATGATATAAGTGCGAATTAATGGTTGTAAAGAACAAATATGAGAGTATATCAAATATAAGCATGGAATAACTATTCAACTGATATCACCTCGACTCATATCACCTCGACCTGGGATCGAACCAAGGTCACAATATATATATATATATATATATATATATATATATATATATATATATATCATTTTCATATTTGATTATATGACATTTTTCAATATTTCAACGAAAAAAAAATTATTAATTTTTTCAAAGCAATCTATGTTATTTATGTATTATTTTTTTTAAAATGCAATATTTTTATGTCATTACGATATACAAGTAATATACTTTTTTCCTTCCTCTCTCTCTTTCTCTCTCTCACTTTTTCTCTCTACATAAACTGTATTATTTCACGGCGATGCAGTGTTCGAGTCAATTATATACGTGTGTCTCAGAGAATTATGTACCATGTGTTTTATTATATATAAGTATATATATTACAACTTATTTATAATTTTTAATATTTTTCTTCACAATAATATAAAGAATTTGTGGGTTATAATATGACATTAAAGATTAATTTTTAATGAATTACGTCTCGAAAAAAATAAATCTCAACATCTCAGCCGGTTAAAATTTGAAAATTTGTATTGAAATCGCACAGTGATTTCGTAGCTCAGTTGGTTAGAGTGTCGTCCGCGAAAGACGAAGGACCCCAGTTCGAATCCCGGCGAAATCAATACATTTTTTCAATTTGTAACTAATTTAAATTAGTTCATTGTGATGACCAAATCGTTTAGAATCGTTGAATTGTTAACTATAATTCTATATATTTATAAATTATTTCATTTTATCTGAAATTGTAAAGTCCGGTTGCACAAAGTATTATTAAATGCTTTGTAAGATAACTATTTCGTTAACTTGTCTACTAACCAATCAATCAGGCGGTTTGAAGACACTTAAGAATCTAGTTAACTCATTGGTTAAAATAACAAAGTTTTGTGCAACCGAGCTTAAGTCCAATATTATCGAAACTCAGTTTTTGAATGTTCTGATAGTAATGACTAAATCGTGTAATTTTTGTTTGTTCTGATTTTTATGCAATATCTTCAACCAAGAGACAAACTGCGTGTACCGAATAAGTTTGTCAGTCGAGGCAAATACCTTACGAAAAATATTAGTCAGTTAGCCCTAAACAATATTAACCTTTTATCAATACCTATGCGAATAATCAAATTTAGTACAGATATAACGTAGAAGATATTTTAGATATTAAATCTCTATAAATAGAGTACACATTATATTCTCAGAACGAAAAGATGAAAAGCGTTAATGACGCATGCGCATTCGGTGCGTCGACAATTTCGTGAAGTTATATCGTGATTTTCCGCACGAGAAACGTGCCGCAAAACAATTCAAGTTCCTATTAAGTACGTGACGTACGTAATACAAGACAAAGATAATGGCCGTGCCAATGCGAATATAGCCGCGATATACGAAACAACGCAGCACCCATCTAGCGGTGTACAAAGTAAATATCACTTACAACTACCAGAACTATATCCTTCATCTTTAATAGAACTTCAACGCGAATTCAAATAGTTTTCGTTTGCAAAATATTTAATGGATTAAAAGTTTACTAGTTATGAGCCTTTGATAAAGTATTATAAAAGTCGAAATATCTAAGATATTTTAATATAAGATATTTTCGAATTATATTGTATTGCCTGAGCTGGGCAAAGTTTATTCCACACAAGATGTAAAAAATTGCAGAATGTTTCTTGAAACATGAGTAATACAATGTACTTTTTCTATGTCAGTTTTGCTCTGAATAGTTAAACAATAAACCAAAAGCATTATTAAATGCTAATTCGTTAATAGTTGGCAATCCTAGTTGCTTACCGGGTCTTAACATGAGTTCTGAAAAACATTGCAATATTTTAAAGATGTCGATCGAAAAATTTTCAAATAAAAATTAAATATTAGAATAGGTAATATTGCAACAAGTAAAGTATGCAAAAATTAAACTGCATTTTAAAGATAGTGGAAAAAAACTCTGTTCTTTAACTTACAAATTCAAAATATTTGAAAAACTCACCAATAATTTAGTAATAAGTATAAGATGAGGACGTACCTGAAACAAATTAAAAAATATATTAATTAAATCTAATAATTATAATATATTTCTGGCATTTTTTTAAAAAAGCAATAGCCCGTATTCCCATCTCTTTTGTTTATAAAAAGTGCTTTTATTTTATGCTTTCAAGTAAATTTTTACTTCTACCCCTGTTTGATCTTTTGAGATTCACTGGTTTTAGTTAGTTTTTCTGTGTGAGACGTTGGTGGTAGCACTAGTAACAAGACGTTGGTAGCAAGTTAGTTATAAGCATGTTATAAGTCAGCCATTGTACAGTGAAGATGTTAATAAAGTTGTTAAAACAAAAATTTAAGTTTTTATGAGATAATAATCCAATCCTGAGATAAATCTACAAACAACCCCTTATGAAATATAAATATTATTTTTGTTATTGATATATTTTTGTTATATCTAATATTATAAAATTCAAATAAACTAATTAAAATTGCTTAATAAATAATTTTAAATAAATGACACACATACTTTTGACAAAAATTACTTTTAAAAGTGAGGTGAGAATACGAGCCAATATTTTTTTCTCATACCGGAAATTCTGTTGCATAAAATTCCGATATTAGTATAATTTTTTCATTATAATTATAAGTCACACGACAAAATTTAACGATCATTAAGCTACATTCACCATTGCGATTTCAGCAGTAGCAGTATTGCTATGACTGTATCCCCACTTCTATTGCTACTGCTAAAACCGCAGTCTGAATGTAGTTTATTAATTATCATTATATTTTGTCATGTGTCATAGATATAAAAGTTTTGATAATTCGGAATTCGAACCCGAACCCGCACAAATAATAAAAGCTAATTCCTTCAAACTACTCGGCCCTGCAAATTAGCAATGTTGTTATGTTATATCTATTTATATAATTATAAATATTCTAATTACAATATAAATAACAAAAGTTGCTATAATAAATTTTATGGTTTTTCAGACCACTGTAATATTTCAATGAAAAAATTAAAAAAACAGCAATAATTCTATATGACCACACTCGTATATCAAGTCATATTTAGCGCGTAATCTTTTGATTTATTGCCATCATGTGTATGTAGAAGAAGAGGTATTTTCAAGAAGGCGTAACCCTCACGTACACTTCCTTGTTGCCCCCCACCCCCACCCCTGTGCCATGGCCAGAATGACTTATGAGCGCAGCGCAAGACCCCCAGCAAGTCTCAAGCATTCCTTTGTTATGCAGATGCACTTTGTACAAGTTTTAATGCTAAAAGTTTCAACTTTTTTCCCTTAAAATAAATTCTCTAACGCGTTCACCAAACTCTTTCGCTTCTTTGTCTTTTCATTTCGTTCGTCACCCGCATCTTTGTCGCTCCCGTTATAAGAACTAATCGCGCCATCTTTGTTTCAACGCAGTTCCGCGTCTATTTAAACTAAGATTGTCCTTTTTGCAAATCGTTGTTGATTTTTACTTTTCTGTACAGAAAATTCAATGAATGGATTTAGCGAAAAGAGGTTAGTTCTTTTTGCGTGTGCATTTTTAGATACTTTTTTAGCGCGCGCAAGCGAAGGAAATAATTCTTACTCTATCGAAAATGCTAAATTTAATTTGAATCTTAAAATTTATTGCACAATTTACTTAAATACAAAAGTTTGAAAAATATGTTAATTAAAGTTTAATGTTGACTTTTATTTGCTAAAACAGTAATTAATTGTTAAAAGATAATTTTTTAACATGTTTTATATGAAAAAGTTTTTTAATTTCTAAAGATAGATCTTTGTTCGTTTTGTTTTTTAATACACTGATATAAATATATTTCAACCTGTTTGCATGTTTAGTTCGATTTTATGAGCATGAAAAGTCAACAACTTTTTGGCTAAGTATGCAAAAATATAAAAATAATATTTTTACGCGGTGAATGTAAGTAGATAGAATCGGGTACGAAATAGATTAGTAGGTATATGATTATAGAATGTTTGGTTAAAAGAATATATGTGAATTATTTTCAAAGTATATTTTTGAGTGAACGTCCGATATGTAGATGAAGTGGTATGAGTATTTTTATGAGCGAAAATTTCCAAGTAGTACGACAGGTATCATGAACATGGATGAAGCTAGAGGTGCTTGTCTGGATAGGAATGTTTGGAGAAAATTAATTTCAGGATAGTGACAAGAGTTTATGCCACATCCTTTTGGATACATGGTGTGATTGTATATGTATGTATTTAAATGGATATTCAATTGTTTCAATTATTTTTAAATAAATCGCTAAAATAACATTTCGATTTTATATTGAAAATTAAGCTAATCAGTTATCATTTTCAAATGTAAGCAATTATTGCAAAACGAATTTTACTAGAAAGAAGGAAGTCCACATTTGTTAATGAGTATAAATAAAATTTAACAAAATAATTTTATATCAGTTTATTTTATTAATGATAAAATGCTAATAATCTAATTAGTTAATAACATTAGATTGTTGGTATATTTTGCATTAATAAAATAAACTAAAGTTTTAAAATTTGTATGTGCACTCTAAAAATATTAAATTGATACAATATTGTTAATATATTATCATAACATAATTGCAAACCTGAAAAAAAAAAATAATTAACTTGAAATACATAATACTATAGAAAAAAATCTATAAATAAAAAATGTATGCTGTTATACATATTCAACATTCAAATATTTATGTTTTAACTCAAGTTTTAACAGTGTAGAAAAATAATAATATTGCAAGATCACAGATAACTCAGTTTTGTCCATACACTACACAGTTTTTACTCGGTTATGCAGAATCAGAAAAGACATTTTAATATATGATATTTTTCAATAAAGCTACAAAATTCTCTTGTCCACGACATATTTCACTACATAACTATAGAATGTCCCAAAATTCACGCAAGAAATAATTTTGATAGAAAACAAAGGTCTTTAATTAAAAACTGTAAATTTCTTATTAATTCATAAAGTATAGCAGTACAGCATCTTATACTTTTAAATGTCAGGTGTCAAGTTGTCTTTTTGTTTTTCGTTGGCAACACTTTACCGCACAAATGACGCAAAATTCAACTCTTGCGTAAATTTTGGGACAGCCTTTCATGTTAATCAAAAATTAACGGTATTGCATAATGCAATATGCTGTTATGATTTGAGCAGTTAAAATATCTATCGGTTACAGGTTTCACTCAATCCATATTCAGTCCAAAATTTTGGACTGAATGTCACTTCGATTTTCACACACACACATACACACATGTTACAAAATAACTGGGCAATTTTGACCTGTGCAGTTAAAACTGTGCAACAAACTGAACGTGTATGACTCGTCTAAAAAGTGCCAAATTACAACTGCAGAAAATGTATAGTTTCCAATATAGAATTCCTATTGCACATTTTTGACTGGTATATAATATGCCCGATTTTTGAGTGTTTTAGTTCATTTGTTTAGTCCCGCTCTCATAACAGTTGCATTGTTTTAAAACCGATATAAGTTAAAACCAATTTTATAACCGAGCTCGTAATACGGCCCTTTGTGTTCAACTGTACGTTACAATAAAATCTGATACTTAATACATAACTTATATAATTATAAATAATTCATAATACATATTAATTAGATTACAAAAATATTAATGTAAAAAGCGTTATGTGCTTATCAATATTTTTCAGCACCCTCAATTAAAAATCAGTGAAGTAATGTAATAGAAAACTATACAAATTTATCTTACGTTAAAATTAATCATACAAGTATTTCACAATCTAATTTGAACAATCCAATTAAATAGACAAATCTAATATTTTGCCATCATATACGTACTATTTTATTTCTATCTATACATACATACATACATATATACACAATCACGCCATATACCCAAAAAGGTGTGACACAAACTCTTTCCATTGTCCCGAAATCAATCTCCTCCAAACATTCCTATTCAGACAGGCAACAACTTTAGCTTCATCCACATTCATAATTCCTCTCTTCTATTCCGCTCACGCAAAATACTCTCAATCATACCACTCCAACTACTCATCGGACGACCACGCAAACGTATATAAATAAATAACAATAATAAATTGTATGTAATACACAATATACGTCTATATAGAAAAATAATACATATGCAATTTTAATATAAGCATTTATATTGAAAAAGTTTAAGGCTGCAGACATATAAGAAATAGAAAATTCGAGTGCAGAGCGAACTTGAATGTGGAGTGCATGATTGTACTCGTACATACATGACATGGTCAGATACAGATGTATGTGTGCGTAAACCAAATCATTCACTGTTGACCAGTTCGACCGGTTCGCTTATTTTCTCTCCCTTTCCACACCCCACCCTTTCTTTTCTTTTTCTTTTCATGTTGGTCCTGTATGTGTGTGCAGCAGCTTTTTCTTCCAAAGTTTGCGTTATTTCTTTTGTTACTATAGCCAAGATAAAATTGTTGATGGAATTTAAGATTTTTTTTTTCTCTGAAATTCTTTTCTTTTTTTCGTTTTTGCTCTTTTTTTTCTCGTACAACAAACTATGTTATTAAATGTTGTAAAAATGTTTTTTTAGGGTAAAAATGCCGATGTTGCAACTATATGTTATTTGTTATTGCGTTGTTATTTATATATAAAAGCAAAAGAGAGAGAGAAAATACTTAAATAGTATTTTCAGATGTAATAAGTCTTCGGGTAATCATGGATTTTACTTTGCTTATTCTAGCAAAAAAAAAATTACTTTCAGTTGTTTTATTGCAGCATGTAAATGCTTTTTTGTTCACTAGATATCTTTTTCTCTTATCGATTATTCGGAGTTTTTAGTATCCAGATCATTTTAATCCCTAATTAGCCCGAATAATCAAAATTCAACCGTAATACAAAATATTATAAACTACTATTCATTTCCTTGTTATTCTTTCAAACTTCAGTAACAATATAGGTAAATATAGTAAATAATAATATTGTTGAAATTAACGCTTCTCTTAGAATAAACTGTGTATCACGTAATAAATATTTAATTTTTTAATGAGTTCTGTTACTTTTATTTTAACGTATTGTTAATTTCAACATTGTTTTTAAACTATAAAATATTTGTTTTTGAATAATGAATTTTTTTTATCATATGAGTGACCTAGATAACCATAACTGTAATAAATCCAGTCAAAATTTACTTATAGTCGATTTCATAATAAAATCGATTTAATTTAATTTATAAATTAACTAATTATAAAATTAGTATACTAATAGCGATTTCAACATTCAAATATTAAATTAATTTACGTTTACACGCCTTTAAATTTATTAAATAAATAATAAAATATATTTTGCATTCCGGTTCAATTAAAAAAATATATATATATATATATATATATATATATATATATATATATATATATATAGAAGATTTGATAAAAAATATCGGCAAAGGTTTAATTGAGTTACAACAACATTAATGTATACATCAATTTATTATTAATTTCCAAATTTTCGCCTAACAATTGTAGGCTTCATCAGGGAAGAATAAAGTATGATGAATGACAATAATGTAGTTGATCAGCTTAAAATTACTGTAACTTCTTCTGGCATATTATATGTATTGTAAATATTTAAATTAATTGTATGTGTATAAAATGTTGATAATAAATAATAAATAGTTGATAATAAATAAAATAAAATATTAATAAATAGTATAAATAAATTAAAAGCTTGTCAGAATATAAAAATTTTTAACGCCACAAATATAACACTAAACTAAACATTAAACAATTGTACAAAAAATTAACTGTTTTTTTTTAATTTTGAAAAAACTCCTAACCAACTAGTAAAATTACGAAAATTTGAAAAAAAATTCGTAATTTTACATAAATATTATATAATAAATTCCAGCAGCTTTTATTCATTTTCCTTATTTACAATCAAAACCATTCTTGCACACAGTCAATACCATCAAATCTATAGCAATTTCATCGCTAAACAAACAGACCTATATGAAATGGTCCCATTCATTTTTCTTCATCTTTATCATCACGTCGAAATGATAGTTGCAGTTATAGAGCATGCATGCCACATCGAAAATCAAGCCAATATTCTGACTCATTCCGCCACTCCTGCCGCACTACATATGTAAGAGTCAAGGGTGGTGAGAGAGGATAACCCCTAAACCAATCTTAGGTTCGACCGCATGTTCAGAATTACAATTGCGCATTGTTCGCAAGCTATATCGACATTATTGGCAACGTTGTCCACGTCGCCGCTTGAAGGCAGACGGGTGGATGAACATTCTACTAGGTCACTCCACCCTCCCCTAGGTTGTTGTCTTCCGGGGTGTGACGGCTGACCCACCTATTGGTGTTATGATCGAAATGTTACCGCATTATACAGGATCGACTATATGGTAATTTGAAAGCAAGTGAAATGTTATGATATTTTAATGATAGAGTATCTGTGTTAGAAATACGCCAGCATATTGATTAATACTTAAATATTGGTATTTGTAATATTACACTCTAAAAAAAATTATGTAATTTTACCTACAAACCATGAGACACTATGATTCCCAGTATTTCTAGGTATAATTATTCAACTGTTCTAATTTAAACATAATTGTTTAAAAATACATAATATCAAAACTATTACTAACATTATGTAATATGATATTACCAACTGGATGGAAAAGTATATATGTAGGTATGTAATATTACAGTTTTTTTTTAGTAAAGTCTCTTTTAGTAACTTTACAGAAATTCAGTAAAATTGCTGTCAGGAATTTTCCATAAATAGGTAAAATTTGTTTAGTTTTGCAATATTATTGTACGTATAATTTCACTTAAATATTTTATTAGTATTATTATACTAAATATGTACTAAGTCTCATAATTTTGATGAATTATTACAGATATTAATAGGTAAGCTGTAATATTACATAATTTAAAAAATTACACCAACAATATGTAATTCTACATTAAGTAGGTGATGTAATTGGCAGAAAGTAAGCAATTTTACATACTTATTAGGTGATTTTTACTTACTTTATGTGATTATTATGAATTATGTAAAAATTACAGAATTTTGAGGTAGAAATACAGAATATTTATGATAACATGAAATTACAGATTTTTTATAGTAAAAATGTTACTATTATTTTTCTGTAATTTCGCTAATTTTTTTTTACAGTGTAGATTTCGTTTAAGTTAAGTCACCTTAGATCAGAACGAGTCTAGTGCTGGTATTCTGTATTACATAAGTTCTACAGTATTACAGCATCTTTTGTTCTTTTTCAATAAATTAAAAATTGCATATATTAAAACAAGACAAAAGATTCTATAATACTATAGAGCTTACAGAACAATACAGAATACTGGCATCATGTTGAAATATTTATGAAAAAGTATCATAAAAATATTTTTTCATTGGAGAATTCCCAACTACAGCCTTTATCACTATTTAATTCCGTTATGTGAAAATATTCTCCATATAAACCTTAACAAAATGAAAACTTTATACAAATATATGTCCTCAAAAAATTAATTTAGGGAATTTGATTATCGATAAAATCATACATGTGAACTTCAATATTATGATAGTTAGGTGTAAATTAAATTGCAAAAGTTTTTGTACTTTAAGTTTTTAAAACAAAGCAAACAGTGTAATTACATCTTCAATTATTTCTACAATTTTAAGTAAGTCGGAAGATGACTTAACACCAAGAAAGGTGGCGCTATAACCGCCATTCTGTTCACCATCAGTACAAATTACATATAATCAATCTACAACACAATGTTTATAATATATGCAACCCAGTATTTATATTAATATTTATTATATTTTTAATTTCTGGTACACATATTTTTAATAAATACACATACACAATAAAAAATTTACGTTTTAAATTTAAATTCAAAAACAAATTGAAAAAACTCTTCAACAATAGTAATGTCATTTTTGACAAAAAAGTTAATTAAATATTACCAACTTAAACAGTATTGACAACATAAATGATCAATGATGACATCATCAATTTAATATCTCCGGCAGATTAAGTATACTCAATAAACTGCATTATGGAACAATCTGTATAGATATTAAATGACCTAGGTAAATCGCTAAATTTAAAGTTAATCTATTTTTATTTGGTAAAAAGCTATTTTTATTTATAAAAATAGAAAAAAAGGTATATTTTCAATATTTTTTCTGATATTCTAAATAAGATTTTAATCCAATAACTAGTTTAGTTATAAACACATATAGTTTCGAAGATAAAATATAAACTTACATTTTTTTTAATGGAATGTAGAATGAAAAACTAGTATCATTGAAAAGTATCATTGTTTTATACTTTCAAAGTTATTACAAAAAATATATCAATGACAAATATATTTTGTAGACTAGACAATAATATATATTCATATTATAAAGAATTTTGTTTCAATTTTACAAAAAAAAATTACATAGCAAAAATTTCATAAACTGAAGACGATATTCTTCAGAAAAACATTGGTTATTCGAACATTCCATAAATGTATTTTAAATTAATAAAAGTTTTTTTACTAAATTTAAAATAAGTTATCTCTATACCTATATATTTTATAGTCGAAAATATAATAATTAATATAACGAAATAATAAATGAAAGTAAATTTCACATTTGTACATTTGAAGCATTTTGATATATAATATAAATTATAAATTAAATAGAAAAATTTAATGAAAAAAAAATCACTACCTTTCGAGGACCGGCAATCGAAAGGTTGTGGGTTCAAATCCCACCAGGTGACATAGCTTTTTCATAAAAAAATAATATTTAAAATATTTTCTAATATATATGAAACATACATGTGACACATACACAGTAAGTAGTCCTACAATGTCACTAACAGTATCTAAATAGCTGAATGCCTATTATTCTATTATAACTGATAGTGTTATAATTAACAACCTCATAACTATGTGACATTTGTCTATCTCTATCTCTTTCTCTCTTGCTTGCATCTAGCACATACAAACTCGATTACTTGTCGTTCCTTTTGCAAGATTGATTTCAGTACATAGACACATGGTATACGTCAGTGTATAAGTACATGTGTGCTAGATAGAGAAAGAGAGAGAGAGACAAAATGATTGAAAGATAAAGTACTAAGTACATTGCGCAAATTGATAATGACGTAATAAGTTTAGCACATAAATGTTATTGAGTAAGTAATTTGTCACGGGGACGTTAAAAGATTTTAACCGTTTGTTGAATTCATTCGTAATATATACCTTTCTTGACCTAAAAAAGTACACTAACTTTATGAAATTTTTTCTGCAAAACTATAAAAGATATTAAACCGCGGTTTTCTTTGGGTGAAATAATAAACTATGAACTTTTTTCAAAAGTTGCCATTTTGTCCCGAATGAATATTTGTTGTAAAAATCGGTCAAAAATCAGATAATATATCATACTCAAGGGTGCTTTGAAGAGTTAGAACTCAAATGATTTCCAACAAAAGTAAAAATAAAAATTCCTAAACGAAGTTCAAATTCTATTCTTTCACCTCTAGAAAACCGCGGTTTGATATCTTTTATAGTTTCGCAGAAAAAAATTCATAAAATTAGTCGATTTTTTTAGGTCGAGAACGGTATATACCCCTTTAAGCTAAGATCGTGATTGCGTAATATTCTGAACGACATATGAAAATATAAGTCATTTGCTACAGAAGTTATTGGAACTGTTTACACACGTCGTAACTCTGTGAAAGAAATAATTCTGAATTGTCAACCTACTTCGTTAACATAGGTTAATTAATTAATTTTAAAAAAAAACATAAGTTTTATTCCAAATAATTATAATCCGATTATCGTAAGTGCCGTTGCACGTCATCCAAAAATGTAACATAATGTACATAATAAATATTTTTTAAAAACTGTTATGCTATAAAATAATATAATTACTGTTTTATTCTTTATAAAATAAAAATGAGTTATTAAATAAATATTAACACTAGAACTACCAACCGGTCAAAATGACCGGTTGCATCAGTTCATCACCACTTTTTGTTCATAATTACAAAAAATATTGTTTTTAGAATAGTTTGTATTTTTCTAAATTTATGAAATCTTTAATTTTACAAAATGTTAGATTCGTGCGATTTCATTTTACAGAGATAAATATGTGGTATACCTAAATATACCAACCGGTCATTCTGACCGTCATATAAAAACATTACCAGAGTTTAGGATTGCTTGTGCAAATGCAAAAAAATTAAAACACGCGTTAGCAACACACTCTGTCAACATTGTAGCATACACAAAACATATTTTTTTACTCTAAATACGGGGAGTCTCACGAATAAAAAGATTCTGTTCTGGTTCACATTTCTGCGGCTAAGTAGTTTCATTTTCTTGTTGGTGCTTCTGGTGCGAGGTGAAATAAATATAAAAAGTGAACAATATTTTGGCAAATATTTTACCATTGTTGCTAATATTGTAAAAGTAAGTTGGGAACAAATATTTTTATCATATACATAATATTTCATATATTTATTCAGTAATTACACATGCAACTACACATCAAACCGGTCATTTTGACCGGTTGGTAGAAATAGATATAAAACAAATCCTGGTAGTTCTAGTGTTAAATTAATCTTGAAAAAAACTTTTTTTTTGATATTTCAAAAGAGAACAAGAAAAATCTAATCATAAAGCAAAATGATAACACAAAAACAAATGATTGCTTTTTTTTGTTTTTAAATGTAAACGCACAATTTAACAAAAATAATCATTGTTGCCAAGTATACGAAGAATAAATGCAATAGTCAGTAAATATTATGGTATATAATTACTACTTGTTTGTTTGTAAATATAACAAAATATCATTGATAAATAAATTTTGATTTTAAACTATTCAAATACTATCTTATATAAAATTATATGCAAATACATTTACAAAATATATTAAGTACTTACAGATACTTTTGTGTTATTAGGTTTGTCACCAACATAATGAAGTACAATGGAATTTACGATAATTAGACTATATAGCAACGTTATTCTATTTTTCTTCATTCCAGCCACGAGTATTGACAAACAGAACAGAGTTCGCAAAATATTTTTCGCTTGGTTGTTATTATTTTTTTGTGTTTGGTGTGGGGTGGGCAAAGGGGTTGATAAATGCCCGATTGCCACCGGCACTGTATCAAATTGACGCCTTTGTATCGGACTATTGTACTGGTGGTACGGCCCGAATCCAGTCGTCGTACAATTCCTCGCTTATTGGAAAAAAGAACATTATTAACTTGGTCCTTTTGTTATTAGCTACTTTTTTTTTCCTCTCTCTCTCTCTCTCTCTCTCTCTTGGTCGGGAAAAAATATCTTTTCACTTCTGTTATTAATTTTTCGTTCATTCTCGCCCGTTCGTATAACCGCGCGTTCTGTTTACAAAAATTGAAAAAAAAAAATAATCATAATTCGCTCTTATGCTGTTATTCGCATTGTGGCTCGTCGCTTGTACCAAAAACTACGTTATTTTAAGAGGATTGTAAAGCTGGGATAAAACTGTGACATCAAATAAATCTCTACCATAATGCGATAATAAATAAATAAACTTCAAATATTTCGCTCTTTCAATTACTTTTTTTGTATTATTAGCTTTATTTTCGTTTTATTTTTTATTAATTATTTGATATAATTCTGAATAATGCTACAAAAACTGTTTGCTATAAATTACAAAAATATACAAATAAATATATATATATATATATATATATATATATATATATATATATATATACAAAATGTTCTAAAAAACATTTTAAAATTTTCAATCATTTTTCCTGCTAAATTAGTATGAGTTAGAGAAAAAAGTTACTTAGCTATTATGTAGCAAATTTTTTTCTTTATTTTACTTAATTTTTTCAGATTTTTTTGAGCAAATTTTGAAGTCTTATTTTGAAAAAAAATCCTGAATTTTCAAAAATTCAGTTTTTCTATTTTCCTGCTAAATGATGCATCTTAGAATAATAATTTCTTCACTCAATTATAGTACTCATTATTCCGCATTTTTCCACACCATGCTTATTTTCCTACACCTCATAATTTTTGAGAAAAAAATAAAAACCGAAAAATAAAAGAAAAAATTCTAGCGCCCAAACGGCACATACTAGCAAATTAAAACTAAAACCAAATTATATAACTTTTTACGCCCTATCGAAAAGTATTTTTCCGAATTTTACTTCAGAAAGAAGTATTCTGCATATTATCAGTTTCCTATGTTATTGTGCTATATCAACCTGGCGAACGAACATCCTGTATATACAGAATAGCAAAGCATTGGACGATCCAAAAATATAATAGTTATAACATAGATTAAATTAAACAAAAGATGCACTTTGCTTTTCCAAAAAAAAAACAAAATCGATTTTCTTTTATTTGTAGAAAAACCAATTACTTCATTCTTTCTATATACTATACAATAATCGGTAAGTTGTATGGTATCAGTTTTGAAACATACGAAAATTTATTTTATATTTTCTTCGAAAAAAAAAAAATTTTTTCTCAATATCCCCAAAATTATTGCGTTAAGCAAATTTATCAAAGTATACATTTCAATTAGGAAAGTAAATTACTATAACTTTAATTTTTTTTTTCAATACATGTAACTACTTAATTTATACATACGAAAAGCAAATATCTTGAAACTGCTTTGTTTGCAAACCCATGTTTATTAAGTCTTTTCGACTTAATTTTTTCCTAAAGTTTGTAACTCTTTTTCTTTACACCCTACTTTAAACAAATTCCATACTTTTGCTAAACTCTGTAGATCAGATTCATTATATTCAAAGCTGGATAGTATTTAAAAAAAAATATTTTAAGTATTACTTAAAATACTTTAGTATTTTAAATACTAGCATTTAAAATACTTTTTACTACTTTGACTGCAAGGAAAAAGTAGTATAGCGTTTGGTACGGTGTCTGTAACATTTTCAAAAAAAAAAAAAAATTGTATAGAAATCCTTCATATAGCCTGTAGATGACAAATCTGAACTTAGTTTATGTGGGTGTATGGATGTGCGTCGTCAGCTCGCTCGGTCGTAAGTCAAAATTTTGTGGCCGCAACTCCTCCTAGACGGTTCAACCGATTTTAATGAAATTTTCAGGATAAATTTGTCTAGTGCCCAAGATGGTCATGTGGTTTCGGTTTTTTCCAGTGATGCCAACTTTCCGAGAAAAAAATTACTAAAGTTTTTAAAAATTCATATTGGCTACATGATTTATCCGATTTTGATCAAATTTTCAGAAAAGATTTCCCTAATGCTCCCATTAATTACATAATTTTATTAATATTCAGTGTTGCCAACTTTCCGAGAAAAAAATTACTAAAGTTTTAAAAATTTTATTATGGCCATGTTATTCAACCGATTTCACTCAAATTTTCACAAAAGATTTTCCTAGTATTCATATAATTTATGTAATTTTAACAAAATACAGTGTTGCCAACTTTCCGAGTAAAAAAATAGTAAAATTTTTAAAAATTTATTATGACCATTTTATTTAACCGATTTTAATCAAATTTTCATAAAAGCTTTTCCTAGTGCTTAAATAAATTATGCAATTTTAACAAAATACAGTGTTGCCAACTTATCTAGAAAAAAATCACAAAATTTTTAAAAAATTCATTGTGGCTACATTATTTATTCGATTTTGATCAAATTTTCAGAAAAGTTTCTCCTAGTGCCCACATAAATTATAATATTATTAAAATACAGTGTTGCCAACTTTCCGAAAAATGTCAAAGTAGTCTATATATGGGTTTACCCATATACTTCTAATCTTGTTTAATAAGTATTTAGTATTTGTATTTAGATCATAAAGTATTTAAAAATGTACTTAAAACACTTTAAAGTATTTAAAATACTTCAAAGTATTTAAAATATTCTCATGTATTTAAAATACTCCGAAATATTTACAATGTTATAAATTACTTCAGCGCATGATTTAATAATAAATTAATAGGGTATAGCCGTTCATTTTATGTTTAACTGGCATATAATTTTTTTAACATACACTGTATTTTAACAAAATATATAAAAACAATGAGAAAATGCGTTATTATATTATAGATTATCTGGTATGTAAAATTTATTTTCTACTATTATAATTAAAGCAAGAGCAGTTTGATCAAAAACTTGTTCGAAAGACTGCATTTATTTTACATGATTTTATAATATATATTTAACTTTGTATAACTTTAAGTATTCATAAAACTTTTTATGTATTAAACAAAACAGATTATTAAATAACATTCTGGAATTTTGTGCAATAATTGTTAGCTTTTCTAAAATGTTACATCTATAGTTTTACATAATAATTGTTTTAATGAATTATTATTATATTTAACGAAAAGTTTAATACTGAATTATTATTGAAATCTAACGGGTAAGAACTAATTTTATATAATACAGATATGTTTTATTAAAAGTATTTTTATTTAGTATTTATAAAAAAATATTTAAATACTTTTATGTAAAGTATTTAGTATTTTTTACTTAAATACTTTTTAAAAGTATTTTGTCCAGCTCTGAATGTATTAAAGATTAAAATGTTAAAAGCAAAAAAATGTCAAAATTTATCTTTAAAAGTTAAAAACCAATCATAAGTATCAAATAAGAACTTCTAACTTTCGTCTAAGATAAATAAGTCTGAAACAGACTACAATATTATCAAAACAACACAAACTACTAAACCACATCAAAATTCTCAATGTTACACCAAAAAAAAAAAAAAAATTAACAATAAAAACCTAAAACTAGAAATAGAAATGCTATGTTACTGACGATGACTTCAAAGTATGTAGGAAGGGTATATGTATCACGTTTTTGAAACGAAAACAGGAACCATACAGCGCCACAATGGCTAAAATAAGAAACAATAAAAGCCCGCGAAAATCCCCCAAACAATATTGTCGCACTATGGAAACCGGAAACGACAAGGATAGCGAATTAGAATCAAGGCGGAAAGTTGAAAAAAGTCGACGTAAAGATTTTTAAAACCGTATTCGTGTTATTTTTCTTTACGGTCAATTCATTGTCACAAAATAAAAGAGAAAATCATACACTAAAAATACATAACTGGAAATTTATATGCACATAAGATACATGTTCACTGTAAAAATATAAGTATACACACGTTTGTCATATAATATAGAAATATATAATAAAAGAATTATAGACACATAAACAAGCATTGTTATCACCACTGTACAAATTTTAACTAAACATGTATGATATTTTATTAGGTAACAGTTCGTAAAATACATATCTCAACTAATTTCTATTTATTTACATATGAAGTACAGTTAAATTCCAAATAAAATCTATAGATCATTAGGAAAACTCAAATTTTCTGTAACTAATGGGTCTATTCGGTTCACATCTGTGGCATTACAGAATATTTTGTCTTATTCTATCAATAGAATTCCATTAACTGAAAAAAAAAACATTCTGTAACACTACAGATCTTACAGACGTGAACCGAATAGACCTAATATATTTTTCATAATTTTTTAAATTTTTAAAATAAATAATTTTAAAAAAAGCTTTATTTATGGAACTTTTTGTAAATTTCAGTGACGCATAATAAAAATTAAATACTTGCGAAAATGGTTACCAATCATGGTTACCAATTCATGATTTCAAACATTTAAAAAACTTCAAACATAACCCTATATAAAAAAATAAAATAAAACAGCTTTAGGTTGTAGTTCTGTATTATTAATTAACGACGTTTGGACGTACTAAACGTTCATTTTGATCAGGAAAAATAATAAAAATAAAACAAAACATTAAACCTCCAGTTGTTTTTAAATATATATTTTTGCTTTATTTGCTCTTAATATGCGAATAAATTTCACAAAATAACAAATTTAATATTGTCTAGTTTGTATATCGCTTGCTCAAACCATAAATTTACTAATAAGTTGTAAAGTAGAGGACTGATTCTCATTTCTATAACACGTGTAATAGTAAAGAAAAATTTATAAAAATTAAAACTATATAACCATTTTTAATTAAAACTTAATTTCTCAATTTTTAATATAAAATTAAAATATTCAATTGCAAAAAATTTATATAATTTATTTACATTTGGACTTGCATTTTATTTTTTATTTTTGCAAATTATGACAATCACTAACTTTTGTACAAAAATAATGACCAATAAATGCAATTCATATCTAATAGCAGTCAATTCTTTGATTGATACCTATAAATAAAATCTACACTCACGGCCATAGTAAAATTGTCGATATATTCTATTAGTAATAAACGAAAAAAATAAAGTCTTCGCGAAAAATTCAACCAAGCATTTGCAACGTGTTTGTAGTAAAGTAGAAATCAAACGAAATCATTGATTTTTCATCATCTGAGCTGTAGTTATATACGGAAAAAGAAGCCGTTGGCAACTCAACAATACAAACAGAACAATTCTCGCAACTAATAATAACAATCAAGAACATACATAAACTTTCCGATCAGCACGGAAAACAAAACATAAAAATTTACCAGAAAAATACGACAAAACTTTCCTTAGCTCGCAAAATTCGAACCATTACAGCCACCCAGTTCTTACGATACATTTCTAAAGCAGGAGATTTTAGTTCAATAAAATATATTTCTATTCATTTGAGTTTATTCAAAACCATTTCTTTTTTTAAATAAAATTGTCATCAAATAATTGACTAAAACGAAAAATTGCATTAAAGTAAATTAATTTAATATTATTAATATTCAAAGTTAATATATTTAATACGTTCATACTAAGATATCAAATGAAAAAAATTTCGTCACCTAACAGGAATCGAACCTGCAACCTCTTAATATCTACTTGATTAAACAAACATTAATAAATTTAATTCATTAATTAAATCATTATTATAAATATTAAATTATTATCTTGTGTACCATTTTGTGTTCCAAAGTTGAATTTTACAAATTCAAAAAGTTTTTACCTTCAAGTACCGAGAACAATATTTTGAAGATATATTTCAGTTTTAAATTTAAATTTATGCTTATTTTCAATCAATTTCATTTGTGTTTTGTATTATTATTATTTTAATTATTCGTTTGTATGTGTACTATATTACGTATATTACTTTAATTATTAACTAAATTATCCTAACAAGATTTGTACGTATCTGTTTGGCAATAAATTATTTTTAACATAGTATCAGCTTTCCTGATGAAGACTGACGTCGAGTTCATCGAAATGTCGATTATTATTAATAAATATTAAACAGAACTTAAACCTAAAGCCGTTTAATTTTTTATAAATTATTATCATTATTAAAATAAATGTTTATAATGTATTCTTTCAATATCTGTATTTAATAAAATTATACATAAAATAAATAATTAATAAAATTATTCAAAACCGCTAGTTCTTATCAGTTGATATCGAAATAATTATTAATAAAAAATTTTTTTTTTAATAATCAATAGAATTTATCAACACTAAAAATGATAATAAAAATTCATGTGTACATTTCACAATTATATGATGTCATATTACAAACTAATTTTCTCAGTAAAAATATTTCAATTTAATTTATTTTATATAAAATTTTATACTTATAACTATCTTTTGACATAATTATTATATAAATAAATCGAAAAAGTCTCCAAATGATATGATTTTAAAAGATTGGTCACTGTAATCATAATACTGGTTCCATTAAAATTAGTCATAATTAAATTTAATTCTAAGAAAAATTTATATATTCAAACTCCGGATAAGATGTAGAATAGTCAATTCTATGGTTACCTATTCTATAATTAGAAATACATACTCTTAATATTCAAATATTAAATTTTTAAAAAACAGTAAAAAAATAATGACCTGTAAAGGATCATATTACTCCTTTCACATTCACCAAACCATTCTTTTCGTAACCTCCAATAACTTCCAAAGACATAACCACACATTTCCCACAATCAAGCTTCCAAAATCCACACAAGTCTTGTCCCAGTTGAAAGAGGACATTGGAAACGAATAAGACGACGACACGGCCCAGCAAAAATCTGACCCAGCAGCAACCATATGGCGCGCAGCACCGCGAGCATCCCGATATCGACATCCAAACCCCCGTCCTATATATCTCCAATATTGCCAACTTTTACGTGTTCAATGGCATTACGAATAAAACCGTGCAGCGTCATAAAACAGAACCGTAACGATGCCAATTCGCGTTTTGCAGCCCCGGGAGCCGTCTTTATTTTATTTTAATTTCCAAATTGGCTTTTGCAATTTCTTAAGTGAATATTCTCTTCTTCTGATATTCTTTATGAGTCCTGTTTGCTGTATGGGCCAAGGTGCTATTGCAGAAATGTTTCAACGAAATTTCACTGCAAATTAGAGATTGTATTCGCAGTTTTCGTTTTTTTTTTTTTCTTAGTCTGTTTCTCTTTTAAAGTAGGCGGAATATCTCGAAATAAATTTATTGAATTGAATTTTAAGTGAAAATTGAAAATTTTATATCAAGACGAGTGGATTTACAAAATTGGAAGCTTTCTTAATGTTGTAGGATCTGGCACCATTTCACAAATTATGTAATTACATTAAATTAATCCTATAATACTATTAGCTAATATATCAAAATAAAATAAAAAATTTGAAATTATCCTTAAATGCTTCTAGTGAACAATTTATCAGAAATATATGAAATTATAGACACAGTTTCTCAAGGGAATATTGTAGTGTATGGAGATTTAATAGATTATGCAATTCTTTATAAATGATGTAATTTATTTATTGTAAATTAATAATATTATATTTGTATTTAATATTTATGTTGATTTCTGCATATACGGGAATTAATAGTGAATAGACGAACTTACAGTGCAGATGTGTATGTTTAGTATTTATATTTCCCAAGTGACAAATGCAAGTGATCCAGAAGTGATACAGAACACAAAACGAGAATGTTAGAGTCAATAAAACTTAAAATTACTTAAAGACTGTTTTAAATTTGAGATTAATGCATCATAGGTTTTTCAATCATGTTTTTCTATAAAATTAGTTATACATACTTCAGATTCTGTAATCTGCAGTTTAAATATAACATAATCATAATTACGTATATGATATTATGACAAAATACACATATATAGATACATACACAATCACGCCATATATCCACATAAATGTGACACAAACTTTTTTCATTTAAGCAGAAATTATACAGACAAACAATTTTTGCTTCCACTCTTCCGCCTCTTATGTATAGCTCTTTTATTCTTACCACGTGAAAACATTTGCTGACGCAAATAATTTCAATCATACCTATCCATCTACTTATCGGACATTCATGCCCCAGACATAGGTATATCTCCAATATAAAAATATAATAATAAATAAGAGCATAATTTTACAATTAAGTATAAACATACGCGGATTTACTTATTACAAGCAATTACATAATATAAAAAAATAATTAATCAGATTGTTAGTTTTACCAACTTTATAATTATGTATGAGAAAAATTTTACTCATGTTCATTTTATTATATAATTAATTTTTCTTTTAATGAAGAAATAATTTTATCTTTTTATTTATTATTGCTACTCGTTATGCTACTTGATATACTTTCATTATTATACCTATTAGTATTAGAATTTTAATAAATATGTCAGCATTACAAACTGTAAAAGTTTAACGTATAATTTGAAAAGAAAATTTACACTTTAGGTAGTATTCTGGTAGTCATTCAGACTAACTGATTCATAATTTAGAGTTAATAATAGTTAGTATATTTTAATTTTGTTAAACAACGAGCTTCATAGTTACCACCTTACTAGAAAAATTCCCGGTCTTTCAACTTTTTAATATCAAAATTAAAAACTCGTTTGGTATTTTAATACATCTTCATGGCCCCATCACAAAAATTAAAAACAATATTTTTCCGCTATCAAACTTCCATAAAATTCCGAAATTACAATCTATTCCATAGGAAACCGTTCGGGAAAAAGTAGGGTATGTTATCAAGCACACGGCACAATTTGGTGACACAAACATACAGACAGACATACACCCATACCGAAAAACAAGCAAGCCATCAAGCTCGATATAGACAACCTACACCGCCCGATATATCCTATAACACAAGCGTGTTCCCCGAGCAATATATTAAAAATTCGCAGACAAGTATTGCAATAAAAACTTTGCTGGCTGGTGCCCGAAAAAAACCCAATGATTTATGAACAATCTCCGTCCGCTATTTCCGCGCTATACTGGTGTGCGCTACAGTGTTTGTGTTATCCTGCGCGCCCGTTGCGCAACGATACCCATATCCTTGTTCGACACCAACGTTTCATCGGAACCGAGTTGAACGAAGAAAGAATGCTCTTATGCTGGATGCCCCGCTTGGCTCCGCGCTCGCGGCTATTCTATATATTATGCGTGCATCTTTTTAGCTAGACTCAAAATTTATCATAAAAAAAAAAAGATGAGGAATATTGTGCTGCGTCATAGATTTCACACAGGCACGGACTCAATCCCTAACCGAATTAATAGTTGTTTTTCTTTTAACACACCACACCTTATTTCACTTTCACGTGAGTTGAGGTAAAATAAAAATTTGGTAAAGAACATAAAATTACTAGTTTTAAAGGAACTTGTTTATGTTGTATTACTTTTTAGATTTTTCAGTATTAGTAGGCAATTTTAAAATATATTTTAATTTTATTTATCTATGTACAATATTAAATATAAAACTTAAATACATATTAGTTTTGAATGTTAGGTTATTAACAAGAATTTGAAAATTTCTTAAATGTATAATTTAGATTGACTTATTAAATTATAAATATATTTTTATTAATCATTAATCAAACTAACATAGAAACAATTTGTTCAATTTTATTTATACATATTAAAAACTGAAAACAATCTTATTCTTGTTTCGTCAATAACTGCATACATTTAAAACTAACTGATTAGTTTCACCAACTTAAACTTGAAATATTCTGCACCAGCTTAATTTTTTCATTAATAAAATAAACTGATATATAAACATTTTATTAAATTTTATTTATACCAGCAATAAAAATTGCAAACTTTTCTCATTTCAATTCAATTATTATTTCACTAATTGCATTCATTTGAAAATGACAGCTGATTAGTTTCAGCAACTTCATAGACGTCCTTGTATGTTTCTACATTTACATTATTAAATATTAAACAATTTTTTGCATGTACAGATTGCTCAAATTGTAAAAAGATATTCAAATTTTTACAATAATTTATATTATTTTATTTCTAAATAAAATAGCAAAACAATGTTTCAAATTAAAACGGTAAAAATGTACACACCAGTATATAACAAATTAATTTTAATATTTAATTAGCCAGATGGAGTGTATTCACATCTTATTTGTTTTCTGTCACATTTCTCCCGTACTTTCGTAATTATTTTTTTGATAAACAGATAAATAATGTTTGAAAAATATTTCATCTCATTATAAACTAATGTGTAAAAGTATAATTTTAAAATTATCATAGTTGCATTAAAAACTAATCCTGTGTAACACACCTCACACGACTGATGGTATAATTTGTTTTACGCCCAACTAATTGAGAAATAAAGTAATAAAAAAAAAAATTTATAAAAACAGCTGTTCAAGATTATAGATTTCAAAACAAATATAATAACAAATGTCAATGTCACAGTCACAATGTTATCAATCGAGACATAAATAAAAAATATAAATATCTTCAAAAGCTAATTACAAAAAATTATTATGACTATTTTCTCATATATTATTATCTCTAAAAACAAGTATTAAGGGGATAGCCCAGTTCTCTGGATCGAAAAAAATTGATTTTTTGTTTTTTGCATAAAATTAATGCTATAAGTGTATAGAATGTGTGGCCGAAACGGTTTTTTCGAATTCGAAAAAATTTCGAAGTTATAGCCAAAAACGTGAACGAGTGCACGACCGTCAAATAGGGATTTAAAACTTTAAAACTCGTTTTTTCGAAATGATAACTCGAATGATTTTCAATCTTTTTGAGTAATGGGCGTTTCTGCCGACGCAAAATATGACTGCCTATCGACTCTCGAACCAAATTTTCGATATATTTATTTAAAAATTGTTTTTTAAAGAAATAATTATGTTAATTTTCAAAAAACTTGATCAAAAGTCGATAGCCACACTCTTAATCTTCAAGGGAGTTTAGTGGAAACATTTTTTTTTATTTTACAGGCGGCAATCCCTGGAGCAATCAGGCCAGCTTTTTTGGAGAACCTTCGGGCGACGCCATTTTGCGCGCGTGCAGCAAAAAAAAACATCGCTATGTTATTTTGTTGTTCGAATAACGTATAATTAAGTGCTTTTTACCCCATTCCAAAATATTAATTCCCCTTTGAGCCGTGGACGTCTGAAAATAACAGTTTTTAGCTCTGAAGAACTGGGCTACCCCCTAAAAATTGAACAATTAAGATATTATTACGTATTAGAAATTTATTTTATCTGCTATATTTTTCTTATATTATAATGATATGAATAAACTAAAATGGTGCGCTATTAGTTTGATAAAAAAAAATTAAAAAATTGGTCTATTTATTCGTTTTGTATTTGGTAAAACAAATCAAGAACAAATAACATTTATAAGATTTTCAGCGAAAAACAAAGTTACACCTTTTTTGAAACAACCATTTTTTACGCGCACATATCTCTGTTTACAATAAATTTCTCCGCTCCTAATATGCGATATCTAAACCAAAAAGAATTGAAACCCATAAGAAAATCTGGGCCGCGGCGAAAAGAAAAGCAATAAGACCACTCGGGCACAGAGAAAATCCAATCTCGGTGTGTGCCTAAATTCGTCTCTGGCTTTAGTAAGATAGATGCCCACTCGCGGGCAAAGCGAACGAAGCAAAGTTATCCGAAGCATGTAAAATATTTTCGTCCCGAGTTTTCCAAAAACTTTCCTATCAGCAAAACGCTCGACATTTTAATCGCATTTGTTTACGGCCAGCTGCTACAATAAACAGCGCTACATATTTCAACCCGCACGACAACAAACGGGGAAAAGGGGGAAGGGGACGATGCCAACAGGGAAAAAAAAATTAGTTACCCGCCGCCCATGGGCTGTTGGGAAAGGCCTCTATGTATATGCACACGCGAACCTTGCTACGACAACGAAGCCCTTATCAGCTACGAATTCCTACAGTGGCGTCCCATGGGCTGATAATAATTCGGTGTGGTTTTAAAGTTTATTTATGCTAAGAAAACTTTATGTACATGTACAACACGTTTAGGTTGTTACGATTTTCTCTAGATATTTTCACTACATCAGCAGGAAATCGTATACGTTACATTAAAAGTTATATTTTAATAGAAACCAAGCTGTTTATTTTTTTGTTGCAAATATAACATGTATTCTAATTTGTAGCGACGGTAAATAGTTGACTGAGCTCTGTAATATGATGTCATATCAGTAATATTGTAGCAAATAATCGCTACCTAGTTACTGTTTAAAAAAATCTACTGCAGTCACCTCAAAACCAACCATTACCACAAATTAAACAGCAGAGAAATGATTACTAAAAAAAATACAATATAAATACAATTTAATTACAAATATTTTCTTTAGTAATCTTCAGGCTTTCACGGCCGGTATCCATTGAATTTATAGAATTTTCTGAACCGTGGTCGATCTATCCTTTTGGCAGAAGTTTCACCAAACACTAAGGATGCCATGTACGATGTATGGCAAAACATCTGCGACACGAATAGATCGACCACGGCATACAGGCCTAGAAAATTCTATATTTTCTTTGTACTAAATATTTTGTATCCATATTTTCTTTGTAGTTTCCCGGTTATATCTGAAGATGAATAGGGTATCAAGTAAAGGTAGTTTTGGCTTTTATTGGTTTTTATAAACCCTTTACAAATTTCCTCATTATGCTAATAAGAACGTACTCTACCACCGTACTCTACTACTAACTCTACTAATGTAATTCAGATTTATGTGCCTGAGTTTATCTTTAACATACAATTTTTAAAATTTACTGTCAATCTTCCAGAATGTATAACAGAAATATTAGATAATATTCGCAAATTTTATAATACGATAATACGCAAAATATTTGATGTAAAAAATTATAGTGACAGTATAAAATTTGCATAATTAATTCAACATAAAAAAATACAGCACCTAATCAAAAAACTAAATAAATTTAGCAAATTCTCTGTACTGATAACCAATACCCGATTGCATGAGGCAATGCGATCAGCCGTTCGTTTTCAACACGCAGTCCCGAAACAAATTGAATTTTCCTCATTGTGAAACTAGGTGGGCGCACTTCGTTGCTCGTTGCCTTTAGGAGTCGATTCAAGCTACCGTACACGTCGCCCGGAAAAAAAAGCGAAATAGCCTCCGAATCTCGGATCTCGGTTTCAACTTCAGATCGAGCTGGAGCTTGGGGCCTGATTACTACACGCTGACATCGACAATAGCCTCCCCCCCCCCCCCCGAAAAAGGTACTTGCTTACTTATTAGACAAACGTGACATACCTACTTATACGCTGAAATGTTACTTCAGAGGGTTATCTATTTCATAGTTTTACAATGTAAAAATATAAAATATATTTGTCAGTTTTTATAAGTGTATCATTTATAAAATATACAGTTACTCTTAAAGAAATTTTGATAAGCCATAAAACAAATCTATAATCTATATGTAAATATCTATCTAAATCTATATGTAGGCCAAACAAAGCGTAAATTTATTACTAGATTCAAAGAACACCAATATCACATAAAAAATAAAAACATTTTCAGATCATAACTAGCATGAAACAGGACCTAACTTTATAGTAGAGAATTTAAATTGTTTAACATTTTGTAATAATAAGAAAAAATTAAATGTATTAGAAGCTATACAAATGCATAAAAATAGAACAAATTTGTTGAACACGGGTCTTTCACCATTAGAAAACCGTTCGTTAAAATTTCTCTGAATCTAGTAATAAACAAATCATCCCTTTTTAAAAATAAGTATTTCTGATAAACAGCATCTGTGTAACACATTTTTACGCAAAACTGAAAACAACCGAAATTGTAAACAAATTGTCAGTCGTAACTGAAGATGACCACAGTGTGGTCGAAATGTACATTTTACATTTTATTTAAAATAAATAAATGAAGTAAAGATACTCAAGTTTTAATTTTATTTAATTTTACTATAATGAAAAATTTAAATATTTCATAATTAAAATATTTTAATAGAAAAGAAAAACGAAAAAAAAAACTAATTCAAATTTGCTTATATACAAGTATTTGGACAAATAATAAACACAATATTACATCATTATTTTATTAAGAAAAATTGACGGTCGCCTTCATATTAATTAATTCATACATACCCAATCACGCCATGTACACAAAAAGAGTGTGGCTCAAACTCTTTCCACTATCCCGAAATCAGTTTTCTCCAAACATTACTATTCAGACAAGCAACTGTAGCTTCATCCGTACTCATAATACCTCTCATACATGCTCTTCGATTCCTACTACATGGAAACTTTCATTTACGAAAACACTCTCAATCATATCACTCCAACTACTCATTCGACGTCCATGCAAAAGTATACCTTCAAAATGATTCATATCATTAAAGTGTTTTCGTTAATTGTCCTGTATAACTGTAATAATTACCTATAACTTCAAACAAATTTTTAATAAGATAAAAACATATTTTAATGATATTTCACACAATTAAAATTAAAATTCAAAATTCGAAACAAACATCTTATACTCTCCACAATATTTATTTCACTCATAAAATAAAAAATAAAAAAAACTCCTCCTTTTTAAACGAAAATTCAGTTTCCTCCCATCCAGCGCCCGTCATAAAACTGTTTCAGAGTGGAGCACAAACCAACCACCGCACCCCATAACATCGCGTTAACCCTTCATAAACCGCGCCGAGGGAATGGGCCCGTGGCCATCTGGCGACCAATTAGGGAACAAGCACCGTAGTTCCCAGCTACATACACTTCCTGCTATCACCATTCCGAAACTGCGGCTAAGAAAAAGAGAGGAATACGCCTTTCCTTCGAATGGATATTATGGAATGTTTATTTAAACAAGTTTTGGTTGCCGCAGTGCAAGTGGTGTACTCTCTGTACTGTAGATGGGTAAATGACCCGGGTGATTTGGCTAGGAATTATTGTTATGACTCGAAAAATGGGCTGTACTAGTGTTTGTTAGAAGAACATTGTTTCAGAATGGTGCTTATGTTCGATTTGTTTCGGTAAAATGGTGAGTTTATTAAGAAAAATGTAAAATAGATTCTTGTATTAATATATATATATATATATATATATATATATATATATATATATATATATATAATTTTATAATAATCACGTCACCAATTAACGTTTTATTTGCCGCAAACTAATTGCAATTTGATTTTAAAATCCCCCGTTTTCGTTACGTGTTATGCATTAATAATATTCATGTGATACATTTAATTATAAGGCTAAAGGACTTTGTTGTATGATATACTATACCTTGTAAATGGTTCTACTGTTAGGTTAGGTTAAATAATTGCCTAATTATTATTATTATTATTATTATGTGTTTTATGTTTTTTGTCTTTTTTTTTTATTATTATTATTATTATTACTATTATTATTATTATTATTAAATAGTTTTACAAATATTTAACCTGATCCAACCTTGTACCCGGATCATGTATAAATTATATCATTAATCTAATTAGTATTTAAAATTTAATGTTATTATAATAAATGCATTTGACATTTGACATCTTTTTAGATATAAAAATTGTGTTTTTTGTCATATCAAAAAAATATGTTATTATAATATGCACAGTGATGTTTGATAAAAAAAAATTGCATATTTTCAGAATTATATGAAAGGAAAATTAAATATAGTATTCCATTTAAAATTTTAAGTTTAATCACCGTTTTTTTATCAGATGTTTTGCATAAAAAACAATAAAAATACTTGTTAACATTTAAAACAAAAGCAGCATCTAAAACAAAAGAGCCCTATTAAATATATTTACAAAGCCGCTTTTATAAATTCAAAGCAGATACAACAACAAGCCTGTATGCACAGTACACTACAGTACAGATACAGAGTGTCCATTTAATGTAAGCCTCGCCGCGAAGAGTATAGCAGAACGAAAGAGGTAATTAAGCGAAGGTTATTAGACCCTCTGGACAATACCCGGAACCAGGATTCTCATTGTCCTTCAGCGAGCACTATGGTTTAATACGGCCTGGTCGCCGGCGACAAAGGACAATCGCGGAAGCCAGTGGTGAAATCGACCAACATTGGAATCAAGTGGTTTGTGATTTTCACACGGCATTGCGCCACGCTGCTTTCTATTGCAATTAAAACAAATGCACACTAGGGGTAGGGGTATGCCGCCTTTCCAAATGGCTATTGTTATGGGGTTTCTTCAAGTATCCTTTTTAGAAATATTTAGAATTTTGTTCTAAATAGATTGGCAAATAATTGAATGATTAATTTTTTTGTTATAACTTTCTGTTTAAAACTAACTTTTAGTTTCCTTTTTCTAAGTCCATAAATAGAATTGTCGATTACATGAATTTATTAAAATAACCCTTCAAAAGCAATTAATTTAAAGAAAGTCTTAAAAAACATACTTTTCAAGTCATAAAACATCTGACATCACAGGACGATTCTACATCATGCAGTATCGTATATGCTTCTCTTTCTATCTTGTTGGCTGAGAAACCATAACTCTGAACTAGCGTAATCTACTGACAGAAGCAAATAGGATTAATTTGATATGCTTCATCTTTTTAATACTGCTAACTTAACCAAACCTAGCACTAATTATTCATAATAAAGTAATAATTAATCAATACTAGTTGATAACTTAGCAGGAACTTCATTCAGCCATTAAACAATCATCACTAAATCAAGTGTACTTACTCGTATCAATTTTGTATTACTATCATCATCAATTTCATATTGTTATAATTGAAATTTTATTGAATATCTTTTGTTAGTTAAGTATTTACTAAAACAGATTTCACGACATGAAAATAAAGTTTTACAACTTTACATTCAATTATCTCCAATCTGATAAAATTTAGAAGAAAACAATTTCAAATAAGTACAAAAATTTTTTTCGTTTTTACACTACAACTTTGTTGCTGCATGTATATGTTTATCTGCTACAAACGAAAAGTTTTTTGATTAGTGAAAAATTGTCTACGTTGTGAGAAAAATTTGTTCTTAATATTTAAATTTTTTATCAATTTATAAGAATTTTTAAAGTTTTATTGCTTATATAGTAACAATAATCAAATCATTATTTTCTAAAAAAAAAAATCTTAATAAGCATAAAAAAATATAATTGGTTAAATCTGCAGCTGAAAAAAAAACTCTAATAATTATTACCCAACTTCTATTAAGATAGCCGATTCTGCTAGATTTATAAAATCCCAGGCATTATCTGTCTTCGTATGACCAAGGGTAGCCTACACCTCATATAAGAATATAAAATACACCGAACAGTTACCGCCAAATGAATAAATTTTAATAATTTATTCTAAGCTAATGATTTTTAATTTATAATTAAAAATTTAATATACGCATTAAATTATAAATTAAAAATATCGATGACAAAGAATATCTCGAAAACAAAATATTACGAATTCGCTTACACTTTCAGTAATAAAAACTTATTAGAATCAATAACTTACAACTTAAATAAAACATGCAAAAACTAGCATATCGTATATAAAATTTTCAAAACTCCTCCACAATATGTCAATATAGACGAGAATATTTCGCTGTAAAATTTTACTTCTTTTTTAAGAATTTTTTTTATTCTAGCAAAAATGATGTTGACAGTAACCGATCGAAAGTATTAAAAACTGACAAAAAAAACACACGACGCACGCAGATGCAGAGACGCAATAAGGGGGGGGGGGAGGTGACTGCACGTTGAAAAGAAGCCCCAGATTTATATATTAAAGCTTGTTGTAAGCAATTATCAATCAAAATGTCAACGTGTTATTGCACAACACCGTTTTCACGCAAAACATGACTGCTACATAAAATTCGTTTAAACTTTTTTTAGACATTTCAAAAAATAGTTTTCCCCTACAATATTTATGTATATAAATTCATTTTAGCCATACCTATATAAAATACTGTTTTATTTAAAAATATTTCGTACGAATTGTATATTTATATAATTCTTAAACATTTGTTTTTTATTTCAAAAAAATTATACTGATAATATTAAAATACAAAGAAAAGTTCAAAAAAAAATTATCAAAAATTTTGAATTAACTTACCATTTCAAGCAGTAATGGAAAATAGAATGTAAACATATCGTACCTGAAACAAAAAAAAAACATATTTGTTAATTTTTATATTATTTTAATTCATAATTTTTTAAATATATATATATATCAAAATAAAGTACATCTTTATCTAAAATAACGAGTTATCTATTTTTTTAATAATTCATACATATCTGGCGATAATTTGCAATAAACATTTGAATGGATCCGAGTTCACGTAACAATATATATTTATCTATGTTCTTCTAATTTAACACTTTTTTAATTATTAAATTGTCAGAAAATACAACACATTAAAATTTAAAACAAAACAAAACGCATATTTTTATAAATTGCAACATAATAATAAATATTTACTAAAATTAATAATTATATCTTAGTTACTTGTTTCTAAATTACGTTTGTTTATTTGTCAGTTATATTTTCCTGAAAACGGTTTACGCATAGTAAACCGAAACGCCGTATTATAATTATAATACACAGAACTAAAACCTAAAGCTTTTTTCTTTTAATAATATATCAATTCTAACCTCTAAAGATTAAATTAAAACTGCTTTAGGTTAAAGTTCTGTATTAATATTTATTTATAATCGAAATTTCGTTTTATTTTAAAATAATGAGTTCTGAAACATTTTTTACCATTCTAAAAATTAATTTAATAAAATTCACATCAATTTTTTGTTTTGGTTCAATTATTTGGCGGGCCATACACCTCAATTTATTGCACAGTATTAACTGCACATGCGAAAATTGCGCAGTTATTTCGTAGCGTGTGTGTGTGTGTGTGTGTGAAAACCGTAATGACCTAATGACGTTCAGTCCAAAATGTCCAACTGATTGTAAGTATGTACTGTGTAAAATTTGTAGCCGATAGATTTTTTTAATTGCGCAATTAATACTGCACAATAAAAACTGATTTAAAACTGATCCTTATGTCTTTAATTGTAAATTATTCTTTTTGTTATATCCACACATTTTTACATTGACGTTGTTTTAATTAGAAACATAATTCTGTATCTTATTAATGCAAATGGCATTTGTTTCTACTCCGTTTTCATTAAATACATTGTTCAATTTTTTATCGTATGACAAGTGTTATTAGATAGATAGGTACGTATGTATTTATATGAAACAGTAGTGTTACTGTAATTTTAATAATGTACATTGTATTTTTGTATAAATTCAAATTTAAATTCCATGTAAAAATAACGCTACGATACTTTTTAATGTTTTATATTTTTTCACACTGATATCATAAACAAGTATTTAAAGAAATCTAAAATAGTGAAATAAAAAACAGTTTTTTTAACAGTCATAGATTTTTTTTTAATTTTCTCTTTGCAATTTTACACATGTAACAGTCTGTTACAAAATACTGCACCACATTTAAAATTTCACATAAACGAAACGAAAAAAACAAAAGAAGTAAAATCCATAACGCGCGGGGGCATATGCAATAAATTCGAATTAAGCTAAAAGTACACCTCATCGCAACAGCAGCCAGTAACTCGATTAAAACAAATTAGCGTATAGGAAAACGTGTTAATATGACTAATAAAGTTAGCCAAGGCCCCGTATTCTATCCCTCTAACCTATTCGATTCTATCCGCATCCTTTCGCCTTGCCTAGTTTCATTCCGTGTGCTCGGTTTTATGTGTCCTTACGTCGACCGGCAGGGGTCTACGTCTACGATCGTTGTAGTACGACACCCTTTTCCAAAACATTTCGCCCCGACATACGGAGAGTACGACGGGAATACAGGATATGGATACAGATATACGTACGATGGTATAATAGTACGGTACGTAAATTTTGCTACAGCTTGCTGGTGCTTTACTGTACTGTAAACGGTAATGATGATACCTGAACGTGTTCTTTTTTAATTAATTGCACTTACTTTAGACCCTATATATATATATATATATATATATATATATATATATATATATATATATATATATATATATATTGCTACAACCACTGATCTTCCGCCAAAGGATAATGCTAAATTTGTATTTTTTTTTCAGAAAATA
This sequence comes from Clivina fossor, assembly GCA_963966155.1. Taxonomy (NCBI): domain Eukaryota; kingdom Metazoa; phylum Arthropoda; class Insecta; order Coleoptera; family Carabidae; genus Clivina; species Clivina fossor. The sequence goes on along the minus strand of OZ014551.1, from coordinate 24,695,045 downwards.
CCATGTATTATACTATACTAACTATACTACATTATGCTAACGCCAGTAAGTTTTTTAATACACTTTTTGACCAATTAAATTTTCATTTTATTTTATAATGTCATTTTTGTCGTAGTCAAACCAAAAAGTATTGTTTAATATTGCACAGTAATGAGTAAAATATACTATAGTATATGTTCGATTCACATGCAATGATTAATATTCATTCTAGAAGCTCATAACACAAAATGTATCGCCATGAGTAATAGCCCACCATTACATACTCGTTGAGTAATATACTATTACACAATTTTTAATTTTATTACTATAAATACATAGTTATTTACGCAATAAGTTAAGTAAACCTTGGTATTACAAACCTTGGTATACAAAATAAAAATTCATCAAAAGAAAGCGAATTTCGTACAAATAAGCAAAGAAATAATAAAAAATTTTAAAGCCAGGAATCTAACTTCTAGTTTACACTCTTCTTAGTATATTTTGGTTACTTATTTCATGAAAGTGACTGCTGGTGACTAGAAACACCAACATAATTTAAAATGATAATAACCTAACAACAAAAAAAAGCTGAATAATTAGAATACTAAATTCAAGATGACAGTTACATAATTAACACAAATAACACTGTTCATATTTCATTTGACTTTATTTATATTAAGGGGGTAGTACACTTTGAACGTCCAAAAAGTAAGGCATTTTCGTTAATTTTTTTAAGCAATAAAACACTAAGGGAGGGCAAATATGTTATAACCCATTTATTACTCATCCTTCGAACTACAATTTGTATTTTTTTTGAACTCGATCGGCGCCCCCCGTGGCCGGTGCACCAGGTCGCGCAGACGTCCTCGCGCGGAAGTCGGAAAACGGTGTGGGAAAATACTCCTTCCCATGTGATCCTGGTACATAAATCGAACTAAATCCTAATTAGTAATGAAATTTGGGTTAGAAATACGTATTCCGATTTTTTTTAAATTGATTTTTTCAAAAGTTGTGGCCTTAGGAAAAAAAAATCCATTTTTTCACCCTAAAAATGCTTACAAAATCGTGGATTAAAAATCCATTTTTGACAAAATCAAAAATGTGGATACGTATTTCTAAGCAGAATTTAATTCTGAACAAGAAAACCTAGGCGATATCCAAATTTGATGATAACTGGTTAGAGTTATTTCCCACACCAGTTTGAAAAACCTCGTTTCGAGATAAACGGCGTTCATTTTTCTCGTGGAAAAGTATTTACCTTCAATCGGCTATGCCGGCTCCATACATTTTTTAGGAAATCGTTTCGTAAAGCGGTAAGGAATATTCTGGCGGACTTGGAGTCTTTTCTAAATTAAAGTATACATCCCAAGGAACATTTTAAGCCAAAAAAAAAAAAATGCATTTTTTTGAAAAGTCAAAGTGTACTCCCCCCTTAATGTTTTTATTTATTTCTTATTTTCTTACTGTTTGTAACAATACAGTACGATATATCTTCTATAGCGAAAATTAATATTCAAAACTAAGAAAAATAATAAAACCTGAATTAAAAAATACTGATTAACACAAAAAAACAAAATCATCCCGACGTTTCCAGGGATTGGTACAAGGTATTCAAAAACATAAAAAAATTAGTCACATTTTATTTTACGCGAACAAACAAATCTATAAATACAAAACATAAAAAAATATGAATATGCCTAAACAAATTTCAAATTTATCTAAACATCTGTTAAATAAATATATTAATTTGAAATACAGTGTACAAAAAAAAAAACATTAATATGAAAATAAAAAGACAATAAAAATTTATCAAAACAAACGTTGAAAAAAGCGTCCAAAAACCATTTAAAACGCAACCGAAATTAAATACGAAAACAGAATAAGAGAACGGGACAAGCACATGTATCTGTCTAAATATATCTGTATCCCCGTATTCATGAACAGTAGTCCATCCAGAGTAGGTGAACTCTAGAGTCCGGAGGGCTTGGCACGGCAGCGATGGCTATCCTCATCAAATACAAGAGGGTCGGAGCCAACAACGGCATTTGCCATTTGAAGGCCTCTATCAGTCCTCTTGTTCCTCTTAATTGCCTCCCGACTGGCATTTCATGGCACATCAAATTCTCGATACAACCAACACAGACTCCTTCTATCTCTCTCTATCTCTTTCTCACTCTCTCTCTCGCTTTCTCTTTTTCCCACTCTTTCACAAACATACAGAATGTGCCAAAAATGTATGCACAATTACTTAACAACTTCGGAATATATCAAGGCTTAATTCACATAATTAAATTTTACTATAAGTTCTACATGTATAACAAAAGAACTTCTGCTATTAATCCTAAAAAAGAAAGCCTTTTGCGTTGTTTGAAAATTTCTTAAAATAAATTTTAAATACTATTTTCGACCAAAATATAACTATATAATTTGTGTCAATCTATCTATAATTTACAATGTCAAAATAACCCGAAAATTTGTAATAAAAAATTAAAAACTTATAATAAATTTTATTCCCCACTTAATTTTTTCGAAAACAAGGTATTCTACAACCAGTGTTAAAATTTTATATAAAATCATTCTGAACACAAAAGTAAACTGTAAAACACAAAAAAGTATTTGAATCGTGTAAAATTTTCATATCAAAATTATTTTCATAATATTCAAACATTTACAGTCATAATAAACAACGAAAATAAATATTTAAATGTAAAAATAAAACTGACATTAGTAAAAATATATTGTATTTATTGAAAATTCTATTTTTAGAAATTAATATTTACAAATAAAGTTACGTTACTGAACTGAAAAATGTGTAAATAATTGTAATGACAAATCTCCTAGAATAACAAATTATATATCTAATAATAACAATCTAATAATAAAATAAAAACTATATAGATGTTATAAGAATACATTATGAATATGGATGATGCAAAAGTTGTTTATCTAGATAATAATATTTGGTGCAAACCAATTTCTACTTAAATGAAAAAATTTTTGTGCCATGATGTGAATGTATGTAGTAGGTATTATGGTTTTGTACAAATGCTTCGCAAGCTGAAGTAACTTCTTCAAAAAATCGGACTTTTACAAAAATTTCTACACAGTTTTGGCACACTATATAGACACAGGATATATTACCTACCGAATCCAACCCTGTCGCGCTATCCTTCTTTGCGTTTCATTCGTTCATCTTTCTCGCTCTGTTTTAATGCCGCTTTTTATTTCTTTTCGCGTATATTAAATTTCGCGGTTGTTACTAATTTGTTACAGTGCGAAAAACTTCGAACAACCGACACGCGTGCAATTATTTTTTACAAGCTTCCTTTTTTAAGAGAGTTTTTTGTAGCCTTAGTTTGTTTTATTTCTGTTATGACAAAAACTGCAAACAGAGACGACAATTTAAGATTTGAAAAGTTTTTTTAAAGGCGTGTTTTTATGACGGGCGGGTGAAGAAATGAGTTTATATGCTAAATTGACACATAGTTGTTTGTCTTAAAAATAAAAAAAATATCTGAATAATAAATATTTCACAAATCAGTTCATAATTCTTATCTTAACTCATTTCAATATGAAACCAATTGTACATAGTTTACATAGTCGGTGACTAATAAATTAAGGTATGTAATCATTTTTAATAATTAAGAAAAATTTAATTTATTTTAATATATTTTATTTTATTTTTTTTTACATTTTTATATTTGCTCAAACATAACAAAAATTAAATGTATATTAATTTTTAATCACAGAAAAGAATTAATATTCTTTGTGTGCTGGGGTGTTGCTAGCGCTCAAGTGAGCTCTGTTTTGATAGTAGTAATGGGGGTTGTCAAAGTGACCTTCAGTCTTGTGGAAGATGACGACATCTTCGAAGTAGGAGTTGGGCACATAGAAGGTGTGCTCGTCGGTGATCTGGCGATCGAAGGGATAGCCGAATGGCAATTCATCGATGTAGCGAGAGCCGCTGCCAACGCCAGCCGAGATGATGTGGTCGTAGGTGTGTTTGTGTTGATGGTAGGGGCTGATGTACACGTAGAATTGGTACACTTGACCGCCCTGTTTGCCCTTGGGGAGAACGAAGCGAGCGGGGAAACCGTTGTGGGCTTCGCTCATGTCCAAGTGGAATTCTTCTTGGCCTTGGAGGGCAGCCATCACATGCTGGTAGAGATCACGGAAGCTGGTGCGGTCCTGGACGGTGTGGTGGCTGTGCTGAGATTGACGGTCAATGACATTCTTGCCGGGTTGCAAGGTGTACACGAATTTGTCGAATTCAACGAAGTTGACACGGTTTTCGTTCAATGGAATTTCGTGACCTTGTTCGTCGTATTTGGGACCGTAGAAGACGCGAACGACTACGTCAGTGGCCTTGTCGCTGTGTACGTTCACCTTGTAGTTGAATGGCTTGTAGTTGAGACGATATTGGCGAGCCCAGACTTGGAAGTCGTCTTGTTGGAATTCGTGCTCGTTTACGTACAAGGCATTGGTAAGTTCCCATTCGAAGTTGTCGAAGTAGGTGACTAATTTGTCGACATTGATGCTTTCAATTTTTACGCCGGGATAGAGCAATTCGGTGTGGGTGTAATGGGGCAAGTAGCTCTTGTATTTCAAGAAATAGTAGGTGATGCGCTTGTAGAATTGGTAGAAGATTGGATCGCGGAGAGCGGTTTCAAAGTGTTCCATAGCGCTGGGGTGCACCTTGTATTCGTGGACGGGGTGGTGAGAGTAGCCGAGCACTTGGTGGGCAATCACTTGCAAGTAACCGTAGAAGCGGTTGTTAACCGAATCAGGGCTGGATTCAATGATTTTGCCGAGGATATCGAAACCGTCTTTCTCGTACAAGTTGATTTGCTGACCATCTTCAGTCCAGACGAAGCCTACTTCGATGGCATCACGGATTCTACGTTCATAATCTTCGATTTCTTGGATCAAGAATACATTGTCTTCACCGGTGAAAGTATAAGCTTGGTTGTGTGGGTTGTAGACGAGATGAGCGTAGGCGGGCCTGACGGGGAATTCAAGTCCGTTGGGGTAGCGCATGGATGGAACGTAGCCGGTCTTAATGGGTTCATCCCAATCGAACACAGGAATGCTGCCATAGTCGTTGGACAAACGTTCCATGTAGTAACGGGCGAGAAGTTGTTGGTGGACAAAGTAGAACAATTCACCGCGTCTGTCCTTGTGGAGTCCGTATTCTTCACCGCCCATCCAAAAAGGATAATCGAGATTGTAGTAATAGTAGAAGGCGTTGAGGCCGATGTCTTCGGTGTAGTAAGACAACTCGTATTGTTCGGGGTGAGAGTTCAAGTACCAGCCAGAGTAGTTGGCGTAGACGTAGTATTTGTCGTGTTTGTCAGTACTTTGGTAGTTACCGCCATATTTCATTTTGTATTCGTACAACTGGTCGATGGTTTCGCTGTTGACGAAGAAGTAGGGGTAGATTTCGTAAATGGGAGGCAAGACTATTCCTTGGGTGTCGTGGCGGTGAAGAACAGCAACGTGCATGGCGTAGACGTACATGCCTTCGTTGACATATTCACGAGCCCAGCAAGCGGTCTTGTAGAAAGTTTCCCAGTCCTTGGCGTGGTAGAACACGTGGAACAAAGCAATAGCTTGTTGTCTGTGTTCTTCGTAGAAGATGGAGAACACTTCACCGCGTGGCAAAAGACCTTCCTTCCAGTAGTGGATGAATTCTTTCACGTATTGGGTGTGAGTGTATTGGTCCAAATGTTGTTCGATGTCCCAGTTGTGGGCGATTTCGGCCTGATCCTTGTAATAGTTGTGTTGGAACACATATTTGAACAAACGAAGAATGTTCTTTTGTTTTTCGAGGAAAACTTTGTCAGCTACAATGTAAAAATGTAATTGTTATTATACTAGAATCTATTTCAAACTAATAATATTTCTTTAAGTAATTGCTCATGAAATAAGTACTTACCGACTTTGTAATGTTTTTCGTGTTGGTTAGCGGTTGTTGGAGCGGGGCCGGCAGCAGCCAAGGCGCAAAGGCCTACCAAAAGCAAAGCAACAATGGTCCTCATGGTAATGTTTTCTTAAAGACACAAAACCGTGAGTGTACCGCTACCAGAGATTTGAGCAACTTTTATACTTCTCTTCACTGACCTTTCAATTATATCTTTTGTAACACGTACATTTTTATCAACATTTATTTTTAATTTTTTTTTATGTCGTTGCAATGTCATTATTTGCTATTTATTTTTCTGCATATTACTTTTATCTCATTTGATATATTTAAAGTTATAAATTGGTGTTGTTACTACGTAAGATATTGATATTTATTGTATCAATATTGTATGGACGAATTAAAAATTATATCTTTCGATAATAATTCAAATAATTTCTAGTTAGAATTGAGCGTAAAGCTATATGATTTGTTAAATTTTTCATAAGTTTATGAATAGCTGTACAAAAAATACATGTTCACTTCACATAAATCGTTAAAAACACAAAAAAGTGCTTATTTCTTGATATATCAAAATATTTTTCTATTTCTATAACATATTTATTATATATGCCTTATTTGATAAGTAATATAAATTATTCAATACTTTTTAACCAATCAAAGTCATGTGAATTCATTACACAACAGTTTTTAGCCATTCACAATACTGCATTTTAAATATCTGAGAGTTAGGATTGTTGCTAAAATATCGAGCAATTATTTTAAAATATCATTCATTTCAGACAAAAATATCCAATTTTTTATTGTGTAGTCGTACTTATTCTGATAAATTATGAGCCAAGTTTCCTCAAAAAATATTGATATTAACCCGTGCCTCACTCAAGTTGAAATTTAAATGGCCAAGTTTCGTCCAAAAATATTGATATTAACCCGTGCCTCACTCAAGTTGAAATTTAAATGGGGTTTAACATAGGTTTTGGACAGTGTCATATATGGCATGTTATAACTGCCTTGATCAAAAAAAAATATTTTTTTACTAATCCCCTAACAAAAAGTTCATTAAAAAAGAATTTTTTTGAGCCAAGTTTCGTCAAAAAATATATATATATTAACCCGTGCCCCTTCGAGTGTAGTTTAACATAGGTTTTGGATAGTTTCATATAACTGCATGGATTCTCGAAAGTTCTGCTTGAATGAGGCACGGGTTAATATCAATATTTTTTGACGAAATTTGCTTCAAAAATTTCTTTTTTAATGAAGTTTTTTTCAAGAGGTGAGTAATAAAATATTTTTTTTGATCAAGGTAGTTATAACGCGCCATATATGAAACTGCTAAAATCCTATGTTAAACTCCATTTAAATTTCAACTTGAGTGTGGCACGGGTTAATATCAATATATTTTGACGAAACCTGGCTCAAAAAATTTCTTTTTTAATGAAGTTCTGTTTTAGGGGGTGCGTAAAAAAATGATTTTTTATTTTGGACCACCCTAATATATATATATATATATATATATATATATATATATATATATATCGTCACGATTTTTAATATGTATAATTCATTTTTGATAATTTTAAAAATAGTTATTTTTATTCTGTTAGTTATTGTAATCAGGATTTTTGATAATGACCTTGCGTTATTATACATTTTTAGGTCAAAATTTATTATCTTTCAAAATGTCATAGAATGACAAGCTATTTTTAGAATGATATTAATACAATAAACTTATTTACAATATTTCAATAATTTTTATATTAAAATTTAAAAATATTGCTTTTAAATGTTACAACTTAATAAAAAAATTAAATTCAATTATTTTTATTTGAAAATTACAATAAAAACTATTTACAGAGCATACGTAGTATTAGAGTTAATTTGAAAACATGTCAAATATTTATTAGCTAACATGAAACGTGATAATTTTTCTGTGATGTAAAGAAATTTTATTTTCAATTTTTATCTATTTATATTGATTTTTAACAATTTAAGACTTTCACAGAATTAAATTATAATAATAACTACCTAATACAAACATATATTAAGACATAACTGTGATGTAATATTGTAAAAACAAAACCATACTAATTTACAATAAGGTTTCTATATAAGAAAATGTAATTCAGTTTTAAATTTATATGGACTTGAAAACGATAAATTTATGGAAACTTGTTGTCAAAATTCATACATTGTTTTTAAGTTTTACACTTCTAAAAATTTTAACTATTCTGAGTTTTTAAGAATAATTTTTTTTATTAATTTTATAAAAGATGATAGAAAATTAATGTTTTATATCACAAATATAAGTTATAACAAAATATTATTTGTTTTTTCTGTTAATTTTCAAAAATAGTATTAAGAATAAAATTGGTATTTAAAAATGTATTAGAGTTTTTTTTAGAAAAAAATTATTTTTGACAATCGTCTTGATATTTTATATATGAACTAATTTTAATATTAACACAATTTCTAAATAGAAAATTTTGATATTGTTTATTTTTAATGTACATACTTTATTTGTCAGATAGACAAATTTTGCAAAATTCATTAGTATTTTTAAACAAAGATTAGATTAGACCTTTTTGTCTAATAAATTTAAATGATTTTTTTTTTAATTCAACTGAATTTTGTACATAATATTATACTTACATAAATTTATTAAATATCTAACCATTTATATAGCTTTAAGCTTACTTCTAAATTGAATAAATACTAGAATAATTATTAAAAATTTGTTTTTTAATTTATTAATGATGTAGTCAGTAACAAATATCACGTAGTACAATAAAAAAATACATATACAATAAATGAAAGTATCAGGTGATAAGTTTAAATATATCAAATGAGATAGACATAATATATAGAAAAATAAATAGCAAATAATATGAGTATGCAACAACATAAAAAGAAATTAAAAATAAATGTTGATAAAAATGTACGTATTACAAAACATAGGATTGAAAGGTCAGTGAAGAGAAGTATAAAAGTTGCTCAAATCTCTGGTAGCGGTACACTCACGGTTTTGTGTCTTTAAGAAAACATTACCATGAGGACCATTGTTGCTTTGCTTTTGGTAGGCCTTTGCGCCTTGGCTGCTGCCGGCCCCGCTCCAACAACCGCTAACCAACACGAAAAACATTACAAAGTCGGTAAGAACTTATTTCATGAGCAATTACTTAAAGAAATATTATTAGTTTGAAATAGATTCTAGTATAATAACAATTACATTTTTACATTGTAGCTGACAAAGTTTTCCTCGAAAAACAAAAGAACATTCTTCGTTTGTTCAAATATGTGTTCCAACACAACTATTACAAGGATCAGGCCGAAATCGCCCACAACTGGGACATCGAACAACATTTGGACCAATACACTCACACCCAATACGTGAAAGAATTCATCCACTACTGGAAGGAAGGTCTTTTGCCACGCGGTGAAGTGTTCTCCATCTTCTACGAAGAACACAGACAACAAGCTATTGCTTTGTTCCACGTGTTCTACCACGCCAAGGACTGGGAAACTTTCTACAAGACCGCTTGCTGGGCTCGTGAATACGTCAACGAAGGCATGTATGTCTACGCCATGCACGTTGCTGTTCTCCACCGCCACGACACCCAAGGAATAGTCTTGCCTCCCATTTACGAAATCTACCCCTACTTCTTCGTCAACAGCGAAACCATCGACCAGTTGTACGAATACAAAATGAAATATGGCGGTAACTACCAAGGTACTGACAAACACGACAAATACTATGTCTACGCCAACTACTCTGGCTGGTACTTGAACTCTCACCCCGAACAATACGAGTTGTCTTACTACACCGAAGACATCGGCCTCAACGCCTTCTACTATTACTACAATCTCGATTATCCTTTCTGGATGGGCGGTGAAGAATACGGACTCCACAAGGACAGACGCGGTGAATTGTTCTACTTTGTCCACCAACAACTTCTCGCCCGTTACTATATGGAACGTTTGTCCAACGACTACGACAGCATTCCTGTGTTCGATTGGGACGAACCCATTAAGACCGGCTACGTTCCATCCATGCGCTACCCCAACGGACTTGAATTCCCCGTTAGGCCCGCCTACGCTCATCTCGTCTACAACCCACACAACCAAGCTTATACTTTCACCGGTGAAGACAACGTATTCTTGATCCAAGAAATCGAAGATTATGAACGTAGAATCCGTGATGCCATCGAAATAGGCTTCGTCTGGACTGAAGATGGTCAGCAAATCAACTTGTACGAGAAAAACGGTTTCGATATCCTCGGCAAAATCATTGAATCCAGCCCTGATTCGGTTAATAACCGCTTCTACGGTTACTTGCAAGTGATTGCCCACCAAGTACTCGGCTACTCTCACCACCCCGTCCACGAATACAAGGTGCACCCCAGCGCTATGGAACACTTTGAAACCGCTCTCCGCGATCCAATCTTCTACCAATTCTACAAGCGCATCACCTACTATTTCTTGAAATACAAGAGCTACTTGCCCCATTACACCCACACCGAATTGCTCTATCCCGGCGTAAAAATTGAAAGCATCAATGTCGACAAATTAGTCACCTACTTCGACAACTTCGAATGGGAACTTACCAATGCATTGTACGTAAACGAGCACGAATTCCAACAAGACGACTTCCAAGTCTGGGCTCGCCAATATCGTCTGAACTACAAGCCATTCAACTACAAGGTGAACGTACACAGCGACAAGGCCACCGACGTAGTCGTTCGCGTCTTCTACGGTCCCAAATACGACGAACAAGGTCACGAAATTCCATTGAACGATAACCGTGTCAACTTCGTTGAATTCGACAAATTCGTGTACACCTTGCAACCCGGCAAGAATGTCATTGACCGTCAATCTCAGCACAGCCACCACACCGTCCAGGACCGCACCAGCTTCCGTGATCTCTACCAGCATGTGATGGCTGCCCTCCAAGGCCAAGAAGAATTCCACTTGGACATGAGCGAAGCCCACAACGGTTTCCCCGCTCGCTTCGTTCTCCCCAAGGGCAAACAGGGCGGTCAAGTGTACCAATTCTACGTGTACATCAGCCCCTACCATCAACACAAACACACCTACGACCACATCATCTCGGCTGGCATTGGCAGCGGCTCTCGCTACATCGATGAATTGCCATTCGGCTATCCCTTCGATCGCCAGATCACCGACGAGCACACCTTCTATGTGCCCAACTCCTACTTCGAAGATGTCGTCATCTTCCACAAGACTGAAGGTCACTTTGACAACCCCCATTACTACTATCAAAACAGAGCTCACTTGAGCGCTAGCAACACCCCAGCACACAAAGAATATTAAATTGTTCATATTCAACAAATCATGTTTTCAATAGTTGTAAAATGTTATATTATTAAGTAAAATATAATAATTTCTCATCAATAAAATCTGTTTGTCATTAAATCCCGAACGTTAATCATAAATTTAATTAAATATTTAGATTTGGTTTACAAACAATTAATAAAATATTACATTATGCAATTTTAATATAATTAGATGTTTTGACAAGATAATATGAGGAACAATTACATGATTTATATAATCAGTTAATTAAATTATCAATAAACCAATCACTCATTTAAATTTTACTATTTAAATTACAATTTTTATGAAGAGTTTGAAATTTGAGAATATCTTGATAATTGCAATAGATTACAAAATACTAATATTTTTAATACATTTATTACTTGCAATTTCGATTGCCACTTTATAATCTATATTAAAATTATACGAACGAAGAAAATTGTTAAAGAAACAATTCTATTTACTTGTCAGAATAAAAAGAAACAAAAAACATAAATTAGAAAATCACTGATATATTTAAATAAACATCTTTTCCATACCTATATAAAAACTCTATATACTTAATATTTTTTAATACAACGAAAAATGTAAATTATTAATGAAAAATAACATGATATGAATTGCAAATCAAACAAAAAAATTTATTCTAACATTTGAATTATAAAATAAACGTTTACCCATAAAATTTACCGAGCACGCTATAACAATATAAAGAAAATCTCGAAGAAAAAAATTAATTAAATTTTTCGGTGTAAACACGGCAAGTAAAATGAAACACTTAAACATCAACTCGAAACAGAAGTAAATCACCCTTTCGGAATACGAAAAGTCAAGAAATAAAAAGAAAAACAAATGAACTTCAAACAATCGCGCGCAAGACCAGTAAGAAGAAGATCCCAGTTGAAACAAAAACAAAAAATATATAACAGAAAAACAAAAGAAATAAAAACAATAAAGAATCAGTTTGTTAGGCGGCATATCGCTGAATGATATCAGCTAAGCGTTAAAGCAAAGGGCAGATTCAACGTTGATCTATTAAGGGGAATTAACTAGCCGTACGGGGGCGCAAGGGGGTGATGGTATATAATGGTTGGAAAAAATGGCGGAGGTCGAGGCACGCAACCTTCCTAGATAATTAGGTCAGATAAGGTCTGGGCATTATGAAGATTTATACCAGCTGAGATTCTCGTTAACAGAAATGCAACGGACCACCCAACCCAACTCTCATACCACCCTCTACCCTGGCTCCCCCGCTAAAATAATCCTATAGTAATGAGGTTAAGGTTTATGACGTCACAAGGCTATATACACCAAGGCATAACATTTTCAAAAGTTTAAATTTATGTATTAAAAATATTTTGAAAGGTACTAGAATCTCTTAAAATCTTAGTAACAGAATTTAAAATCATGGTAAAAATCAATTAAAGATTTTCTTAAAATCATGTAAAATCTCGAGTAAAATCTCCACAATCTACATATATTTTGTTGATTATGTGTCAGTTTCCGCTCTGATACAGACACTAGTGCAACGGTGGGCAACCCCCGGCCCGCGGACCAGCTACGGCCCGCGAAAAGTTTCTATCCGGCCCGCGAGATTTTCAGAAGAAATTATACTTATACATGTATATTTATTGTTTTATGATTAATAGTTATTAATAGTTATTTTTTGTTATTTGTCGAAGACGATAAGGGAAATAAATGTAGTAATTAACTTCTTTTTTTTATTTATTTCATGTTTACAAATCACAAGAATTTGTCAATAATTAACTACTACGGCCCGCGGAAAAAAAACGTAAAATTTATTCTGGCCTATGTCATGAAAAAGGTTGCCCACCCTTGCGACTAGTATATAGTTTCAATACGTTAATCAAATATAACTAATCTATACAAAACATTAAATGAAAAATTGTTTCAATTCTATGTTGTGTGTTCTGAAAGATTTTTCAATATTTCAAATTAAATTTCATTTATAAGCACAAAATACATGAAAAAATACTGCAATGCCACATCATTCAATTGGAACAAAAGTCTAGTAATAGAATAATACAACGATAAATGCGCCATAAATGGAGAGAATCATCGGCCAAACAATATGTGTGCATTACCGTGTAAAGATATTAATTGCTACATCTAGATTACGACGTGTATTACTAATTATCGAGTCATTATTATTGGCATCAAGAATTGATCCACTGGTCATTTCAAAGATAATTTACTAACTCGCTAATTGCGCCGAAGCTGAGCTGGGACGGGCCCGGGCCCGGGCCCTCTGCTCTGCAGTTATTCAATAAACACAATACACTGACTCTGTGTAGTGGCGTATAGTAAAGTTTCAGGCCCATAAAACAAATACAAGTCTATAAATGGCTGACGATGCGCTCTCCTGTTTTAATGGCTATTAAAGCCCAGACAATTGCTATATTTTTAGTCATAAAACGGAATATAATTATGATTTATTCGCTATACAAATACGTTAAAATTTCGTTAATGTGGTAAATGTATTATTTAGGATTTGTAAAAATGTTACCACTATATTACTTGACACTGAGATTGTAATTAGCATATTAACAAATAAGATAAAATACAGGATGATTTATAAATAGCGCACGTTAATAGAGCTAGAATAAAATACATTGCATATTACTTGATACAATTTTAAGAGATACGATACGATTTCGGTTAAATTCATTATTCAAACATTATAATACTGCATTATAATTCTAGATTACAATATATAATTAATTATATTTAGATGTACATACAACGTATTATATTTTCAATGAAACAATACTTGTAAACTACATTATTATAGATATTTGTGTTACAAATTGAATTATGTTAATTTGACCTGCAAATTGTTTCATCCATTTTCAAGTAAATTGCTTATTTTAAAAAAAAATTTAATACAAAATTTAGTTATATTGCTTGTAGATTCGAATATAATATAATATAATATAAGTAAAACTTTACGTAATTTTTTTTTACATTTCACTGGCATACGCAAAAAAATTGTATTACTATTTTTGAGTTACAAGTACCAACTTTTAATTTTTTTATAGACTGTGTCTAATTTTTATACTGTCAAAAAACACATTTTTATATTTCATTGAAATACGAATAACTCAAGTTAGTTTAAAAATTAGTAATTTAATAAAATAAACATAAAAAATAGTTCTATAAAAATGTAAAGAAATTATATCGTAATGAACAAAAATGAGAGTTTTCGCTGGAATATATTCACATCTCGTAAGACTCGTACCGTTACGAAATATTTTGTCTTTTACCAGTAAATAGCATCTTTTGATGTGAACAAAATTGTAATATATGTTTATACTACAAAATATTTATTTAATCATACCTACTACAATAAAATATATAATTATATATGTACACAATTTTTTTTTTTTTAATAATACAAAATATATGCGTACGTTAAAATACATCATTATAATTTTGGAAAAAAAATATCAAATTTAACCCAAATCGTATCTTATATAGTTCTCGAGATTTCCAATATATCACCAAATAGTTTTTAAAAATGCCAAATTTTTAATAAAAACAATAATAAAAAATCAAAAAATCTATACATTATTTTATCTAAATTCCTTCAGTTTTATTCATAACACATTAATTTTTCTTTATAATATTTAATATATTTCGATTTTAAATTTTCCAATCTACATTATATAATAATTTTAAATAATTGAAAATAAAATTCTAATTACTGCAGTATAATAAATTATAATAAAAGGCAATGCCAACAATTCAAAATTATACAACTAGCGACATCTCTTCGAAATTCGCAGCACTAAAATCAAAATCGGAAAATAAACTGCATCTTTATACAAATACAATAATAAATCTGTGAATTGAGTATATAAATATTCTTATACAGAAAAAAATGCACATACACATAAAAAATAATTTAATGATTATTCTTTTCTTATCCACCAAAAACAATATAATCGGCGCAAATAAAAATTTAATAGATCATAAATACAAGTACGATATAAAAATAACAAAGTACGTAAATAACACATAAAAAAAGATAAACAAAAAATCCGAAAAAGTAATAAAATATGTGATAAATATAAACATATACAGAATATTCGATGAAAATGTATATAAAAACTGGTATACTTTAGTAAGTTAGAATATTATGTACAGGAAAAACATTAAATTGGATTATTTTTATTTTTTGTAATAGCTACAATTTTTTTTTAAATATTTCAATAAACAGATTATCGTGGAAATAATCCTTTTAAAATACGACCTAATACTCAATGTACTCTGTGATAATGTTATAAAACAAAGAAAAGTTATATATAAAACAATAACAAAATATTTACTTTTGCCATAAAAAAAAGTTTATATATATACATATTTAACATAATATTTAAACTGAAATACAAATCCTACGAAAAGAGATATGGTTATCAAAGAACGTGCATGCCACAGACAGATACTACGTTACATACGTAACGACGGATAGTAAACATAACTAAAATAGATATGGTTGCCAAAGAACATGCATATCACAGACAGATACTGTATTCCTTACGTAATGATGCATGATGAACATAGCATTTGTTGACAAATTAAGACTGGCTTCATGTATCTCAAAACAAGAAAATGTAGATTTGTACTATTCGCCTCTGAAATTATCAGTGATGACAATAGCTGTGTTTTTTTTACATTCCACTCAGATCAGTAAATCTTGTAAATGAGCTGAGCTGAGTTTCGATGAGCTGAGTTGTATTGATAAATAAAACAGTTTATTTGAAAGTGACATATATGATATAACCTAAAATATTAGATGTATTTGGGTTGTTTGCGTTGATAATTTAATGCAACTCGCCGGATATCTATTGTTTGATTTCAAAATAAAATATTCAAATATAAATGTCAACGTATCAAACACATTATCAAATATGAAACTAGGAAAATTTGAATTGCGCATGTGCGCTCACTTGAATCTCAGCGAAGCACTAGCTAAATATGCAACTCAGTATCGGTAAGGGGGAAAACAATTCACTCACTTCGAACTCAGTTACGAGACGATAAATAAAACAGCTATTATTTTAAGGTTACTGATATCTGCTGATCTGAGCTGAGTTTTTCGGTAAAAAAAAAAACACATCTATTATCATCGCTTATAGTAAAGTAGTTAAAGCTGTTAAATAACATTAAAAGTCAAACCAAAACTTTACTACTGAAACTAGTTTAAGTTTCGCCGCCAAATGGCTTCAAATTAATTTCTATTGCAAATAAGGTAAATGGCATTAAATGACTACTTCTATTTTTATATTTTCTTAATTACACATTGCGTATTATATTAAGCTATAGTATTTTCTTTTTGCTTCAATCGCTATTTATTTTGATGAACTAATTAAATCGAATTAAATCATTAGTTAATTTTTAAATGAAGAAAAATGCATTGACCTTATTTGGGCTTGAACCCAGGACCTTTTGCTTTCACGGCAACTGCTCTAGCCAACTGCGCCACAAGATCACAACGACAAGGTAATGCATTTTCTATAGTTTGACTGCTCATGATAAACTCATGAATTTAATCTAGTCAAGTACATCACATGATGTGTCTATAAATCTAGCAATGCATTTATCATCATTTAAAAATTTACTAATAATTTAATTAGTTCATCAAAATAAATTAATG
Organism: Clivina fossor; assembly: GCA_963966155.1. Taxonomy (NCBI): domain Eukaryota; kingdom Metazoa; phylum Arthropoda; class Insecta; order Coleoptera; family Carabidae; genus Clivina; species Clivina fossor. The sequence continues at coordinate 24,678,138 of OZ014551.1, read as the reverse complement.
ACGATTTAAGCAAAAACAAAATACTATGACTACTTCTATTTTTCATTTCCATCCTGTCCTATTCTAATCCCGTTTTTACTTAAACTTACAAAACGAGTTTTTAGTAAAATATATAAGAAACAACACTAACCTGTAAGCTCGGATGGCAGGCCAATTCCAGTAGAGTCTTCACGACACCAACGTGACCTTTATTAACAGCAATATGGAGCGCTGTTTGTCTGCGCTTATTTCTCGCATTTAAATCGGCTCCGGCATGAGCTAGCAATTCCATCACACCGGGTTCATCACCAAAAGCGGCATGATGTACTGCTCGATCGCCATCTTTGTCTTCAATTTCAACGTCTGCTTTGTAACGAAGCAGAACCTTAACAAATCAAATATCAACATTAATTCATTGCTTCGTATATACAAAATTTATTTTCTTCACTGCATCATCCATTTTTAAATTATTTTCAAATTTAGATATATATATATATATATATATATATATATATATATATATATATTTAAAATATTGTAAATATAGAGTTGATATAGGCCATTACGTAACTCTTTTACATATTTTTTTAACCTTCACCTGACTGAAAATGGCTCAACATTGACCCAAAATTTATTTTTTTCTTTGTAACTTGTTATATAAATTTTTTATATTTTTTTCCTTTTGTGAATTCTCCTAAAATACTATATTGAAACATAAGCAATAATAATTAAAATATGTATATTTCATGATATTTTATTTACGATTACATAATAAAAAAGATTGGGTCAACGTTGACCCTGTTTTGGTAAACAAACATTTTTAATTATTTTAGTCAGGTGAATGTTAAGTAAAAAAATTACAATTTTGACGAAAAGTAATACTCAAACTTAATTACAAATAAAAAACATGATTTTTAAAGTGTTTATTATAAAAAATGGCCGTTAGTCATATTTAAAAAAAAGTTAGAAAACATTAGTCTATTTTTACTACTTTGACTGCAAGGAAAAAGTAGTATAGCGTTTGGTACGGTGTCTGTAACATTTTCAAAAAAAAAAAAAAAAAATTGTATAGAAATCCTTCATATAGCCTGTAGATGACGAATCTGAACTTAGTTTATGTGGGTGTATGGATGTGCGTCGTCAGCTCGCTCGCTCACTCGCTCGCTCGGTCGTAAGTCAAAATTTTGTGGCCGCAACTCCTCCTAGACGGTTCAACCGATTTTAATGAAATTTTCAGGATACATTTGTCTAGTGCCCAAGATGGTCATGTGGTTTCGTTTTTTTCCAGTGATGCCAACTTTCCGAGAAAAAAATTACTAAAGTTTTTAAAAATTCATATTGGCTACGTTATTTATCCGATTTTGATTAAATTTTCAGAAAAGATTTCCCTAATGCTCTAATTACATAATTTTATTAATATTCAGTGTTGCCAACTTTCCGAGAAAAAAATTACTAAAGTTTTAAAAAATTATTATGGCCATGTTATTCAACCGATTTTACTCAAATTTTCACAAAAGATTCTCCTAGTATTCATATAATTTATGTAATTTTAACAAAATACAGTGTTGCCAACTTTCCGAGAAAAAAATTAGTAAAATTTTTAAAAATTTAATATGACCATTTTATTTAACCGATTTTAATCAAATTTTCATAAAAGCTTTTCCTAGTGCCTAAATAAATTATGCAATTTTAACAAAATACAGTGTTGCCAACTTATCGAGAAAAAAAATCAAAAATTTTTTAAAAATTCATTGTGGCTACATTATTTATTCGATTTTGATTAAATTTTCAGAAAAGTATCTCCCACATAAATTATAATATTATTAAAATACAGTGTTGCCAACTTTCCGAGAAATGTCAAAGTAGTCTATATATGGGTTTACCCATATACTTCTAATCTTGTTGTTTTTAGAAATCAAATTCATCTATACCTTTATAACCTCCAGATGACCATTCTGGCTAGCAGCCTGAAGAGCCGTATGTCCAGCAAAAACTCCATTAACATCGGCACCGAGTGCAGCACCCGTATTAGACTGTTTCAACGCTTCCTCGCATTTCTGCGAATCACCATTAGCTGCAGTCTTTACTAACTCCTCGTTAACATCACCCGAAACATGCGTCTCAAATAATTTCTTAAGCAATGCGCTCAAACGTTCACCGCTCGATGTACCGGGCACGGTACCATCAGAGCTTGCAACTTTTGTCACCGCCAGCGGATTGTAAGTCCAAGTAGTCGAGCATACTTCGACTTTTAAATCGTTGTCATGGTAGATTTGTTGAACTCGGCCAATTTTGCCCAATGTCTGTAAAAACAAATAATGATATTAATTAATAATAGCTTGAAAATACAAGAAAGTTTGAAACGCCTCGTAAAAAGACAAAAATTAAGAACATAAAAAATGTCAACATCGTTCGATAATATTTTAAATATACCTAATTATTTATTTTATTTTTTATTATTTATTTATTACATATTTGATATTTTATGCTACTTGATATAGAATTTTCAATGGTATGTGAGTATTGTTGTATTGCAAATACTTTTCTGCAATTCTTATCTACCGATATTTTAAAATAAATAGAATATATTAATATTACTATTACTGTAACTATAATACATGTATAATATTAGCATATTTCATTTATATTTTTTAATCATTTCTTTTTCAAAAATATTTTTTCGAAACAACAACAATTTAAAAATTGTTATAAATTCATTAGGTATATAAATAGAGCAGAATATGTAACTAAGTGAAAATAACTTACAGGAGCCATTCCTTCAGCCCATTCGCCGTGTCCCCTCTGCATTACTTTAATTCTCTCCAAATCGCTACAAATCTGAACGACATCACCAACAGCAAACTGCTGCTGGGGTGCATCAGTCGAACTAGCCGCCGGTACCGAAGTAGCAACTTTCGTCAAAACAGCTGGATTAAATGTCCAACGATTGCCGCTCTGATACGAAACAACAATATCATGATCTTCATCTATCCCAACAACAGTGCCAGTACTGCCCAGACATTCGAACATTCCATCCGTCCAGCCTCCGTGTCCATGCTGCAGCGACTGTACAATTTCCAGCTCTAGATCAACTGTCACTTGATCGCCAATATTTAAACCGTGAGGTCCTGCACGACCCGGACCCTGTTCGCCCAATAACGGCAAATGATCGCGGTACACCGTTTGTCCTTTGGCATCGTTAACGACTTTCAAATCGGCCATACCCTCGAAACCGACCCGATAGAGATTTTTCGCCCCGTTATCCCAAACAACGTACGCCGCTGAACGCGGACTAGCCGCGGACCAATCCTGGATTTCGTTAACTTTGCCACGACGTCCATTGCCGCCGTCCTGATCCTCCCATTGCCAATCAACGCCGCGCACTACACGAGCACTAGGAAAAATGCCACGAATCGCGATCTTCTTACTCTTTCGACGGGGTTCGAGCAGAAAGCGCTCACTGCCCGGCGTTGTTATACGATAGAAACGATGACGCAGCTGGTGTTTGTCACCGTGGTAGCACAACGAGCAGAGATCGTAATTACCGCATTCGGCACATTTCCAACGTATGCCGAAGATGGGCTGCTGACGGCACGTATCGCACATGGTTCCGTCATGTTTGACGCCGGTTGGGGCGCTGTCTAAGATGCGAAGATCAAATGCACCCGAACAACGATAATTTGCTGCTGTGCCATTGTCCCACACCACGACAACTTCTTCGGGTGATTCAAAGTTGCGAACTGTACCGACGTGGCCCTCTCCACCGTCCTAAATTGACAAAAGTTTTATTTATTAAATATATATACCTACATACTTATATTGTATTACTAAAAACCAATTATTATTTTTTTTATTTTATAACATTTTTAATGCATTATACAAAATTAACAAAATAACATATTTTTTCAAAATTTACCAGAATATAATAAATTATCTAAGAACAGAGAAGATCTAATGTAGTTTTTTAAAAATAAATAAATTTAAAACGAAAAATTAAATAAAATATAAATTTTGACAACAAATTGTTGATTTTTAAACATTTTAGAGACTTTTTCACATTATGATTAACTTTTGCTATTAACAAATATTATTAGTAATTTAATTTTATATACGATGATTTTATTGTGCTAAATCAAAACAAAGCTACATTTATATTTTAAAGAATATTAATAAATAAATAATATGTCATTAATATATATCAACATTCAGAAATTGCTTTTAATTAGGGCTGAAAAAAAATCATGATTTTTTTTAAAAAAAATCAAGAAAATCGGATTTTTTTGATTTAAATCGGATTTTTTTTATTTAAATCAGATTTTTTTATTTTTTCAATTTTATGTGCACTGTTCATTAAATAATTAATTGATTCTTACTTGTATTACAAGTAAAACTAAAAATTCATAAAATAATCCCATCTCAATACCCTGTATCGCCGTAATTAACAGTTTTGAATTTCGCGATGAGACGTTCGTTTATCAAAATCAGATTATACTTTTTTATTTCACTGTGTAAAGAATAAAATATTTGTTTCCTCACAATAACATTTACTTTATTAAAACCTTGCTCCTCAGCTATTTATTTGTTTTAATACATATAAAAAATGTGTCTATTAAACCACTTGATTAAATCAGGGCAAATGATTTGCTGAAATATTTTTTTTGGTTGATTTAAATCATTGATTTAAAAAAAAAAACCATTTGATTTAAATCACGATTTAAATCAATGATTTAAATCGCTTGATTTAAATCATCGTAGCCTTACTTTTAATTAAACTAACTTCTATTTCAATACGATGTTTATCAAGTTTTAATAAAATTAAATCCGAAACACATCGTGGGTCAAATTTTGACGATTTTGAGTTATTATGCCCAAATAATTCCAATTTGTAATTTTTTTTTTAGAAAAAAGTAGCCAAGTCATATACTGTATTAAATATTCATGAAATAATTATTCAACAAAAATATGTTACCGGTGTTTTTATATGAGCATTTAAATCTTTTTTAATTAGTTCCAGAAACCATTTTGATATGGTCACTTGCAGTATACCCACGATATATTAATTTTTATTTAAAATTACAAATATTAAAAAACTAAATGACAAAATTTTAAATATTTGTCAATTTAATAAATGAAAACTTAATATCTAACATTTTCTTTTATTTTTTAAATGTAACTTAAAAAACAATAACATTTACAGATACTATATAAAGTTATAAACAACTATTACAAATAAAAACATTTAAATAATTTTCAGTATCTTCATATAAATTTGACAAACATGCTTTCAATTTCAGTTCAAATAGAGGAATTGTCTAAATTTTACAAAAATAGAAAAATATTTTATTCTTTTTAGCATTATTTAAATTTTACTTAACATTTTCAAATAAGATATTTCATATGCTAAAAAACAAATGTCATAAACAACCTGTGTCAATGCACAAAATAATTGGGAATCGTCATCACATAACTAGTTAATTGAAAGATAATAATTAAAGTAATAAGAAGATAATAACCGAATTAACTTGGTAAATTAATACAAAATAAATAATAATTCATAGAAATAACTGAAAAAAATTAGTATGAAACAGTCTTACGGAAAACACGAAAATTGATATTTAAAACTAACCTGTTTGCCCCATTTCCAGTCAGGGCCCCGAATAACACGGGCCCCAACACCTTCCATCATAAATCGTGTTGTTCTAGGTACTCCAGCAGCCCCAACAACATTTCCCGATTCCATTCTGGACACCTTCCAAAAGCAAATAACCTCTTTTCTAACAAACACTAAATTTTATTTAGGTTAAAGTATTGACACCGGTAAAACTAATAAGCAAAACTATCCAAGTAACACAAAACGTTATTATTTCACTTAATTGAAATAAAAAGTAAACGAAACACTAATTATAAACACTAAAAACAAACTTTTAAATAAGGAAGTATATTGTTCACAGACACTGAATTCTTCTTTGTATTACTACTGTCACCTGTTACTTTCTAGAATTCAAAACATGAAATTTATATTTAATAATTTGTAAATTATGAGAAATAATAGTGTATTTTTAATATTATTAAAATTAGTTTATTTAAAATATTAATTTTTTACATAAATTTTATTATTTTTTTTTTAGAATGAATGGAAAAATGTGTAAGGGCATGAACAAACAACAACAAATTTAATTATATATTTTACATATTTTTGTATATTTTAAAAACATATTTTTAATTAAATTAATTATTGAAATATTTTATTAAATTACTACAGTGTTGCCATATACAATTATTTTTACAAGTTTTAACAAATATTTTATAATTATTTAAATAAGTATTAATTAACATAAAAGAATTTGTAAAACGCTAGAAAATAAATAAATAATTTACATTAAAAAATCAAAGTCACAATGAAGTGGTAATTGCTACTAATGGCAACAATGTTCCGATGATGGAGTGACGTAGCGACCAACGTGTCAAAAAACTATCGCTATTCTTGAGTACGTGGAGCGAAATAGAGGCATCGTCCTCAATTTGTGAGCTTACGTTGAGGAGACCACTTGTACTATAAGTTAGTTCTTTATAAAACAGCAAAAATATAACACAAAATGGTAAGTAATTATTTAGAAACAGGTGAATAAGTGATTAGTAATGTATTTGAAGTTACATTTAATTTATAATTCATATATTTAATCGGCTTTTTTTTACGATTTATAGCCTGCTGCACCAAGTGCAACATCTGTTGGCTCTGCCAGCCGATCACCATCCAAAGCCGTCGCCCCAAGAACGGCCAGCGGGGGCACAGTTCGGCAAAGAAAAACTACAACCGCAACAGCCGCAAGAAATCGTAACACAGGAACCAGCAGCGGTGGTATGTGGCGATTTTATACTGATGACTCTCCCGGAATCAAAGTGTAAGTGTTACAATATGTTTCTTGTTTTTATGAACATAATTTAAAAAATTTACTTTTTTATTATATACGTTGCATTTTAAAAATAATTTTACTGAGATTTTAATTTACATTTCATGTAAGCCTTGTAAAAATATAATAATCTGATACAAAACATAATTGTTTATTGCATTTACTTTGTAGAAATTATTTTAAATAATCTATATGTTCAAACAATGCTTTTGATAATGTCACTTTATTTTATTTTTAATTTGTAATTCAGTTTATTAATATTATATTGTTTTTATTTTAATGTTAATGAGTCCTATATCAAATATATTTATTTAACCCATTAATTTATTAGAGCATAATAATTATATAAGTATTTAAATAAGTTTTCGTTGTGTGTCACATGTTCACACTATAAATTTTTTGAAAATTCGATTTATGGAAAAACAGTAAGAAAACAAATACAAATATACTTATGTTTCTATTTACTGTTATTTAATGATTATACAGTTTACCTAATCTAGTATCTAATTAATTACAAATCTCTTATATTTCGGCTTTCATAATAAATATTTTAACTGAAGTCGATTTTAAGCCGAGAAAGAAGCATTCTGTTATTGACGGCAATAATAATTATTCTAATAGAATTTAAAATCATTGGCCCGTATTCTCACCTTATTTATAAAAGTGATTTTTGCCAGAAGTATTTTAAACGTTTACTTAAAATTATTTATTAAGCACTTTATAATAGTTTATTTAAATTTTATAATACCGAATATAATAAAAATGATCAGAAATAGAAAAACTATTTATATTTGATGAAAAGCAGAAGCAAAAAGTTATTTTGAAATTAATGATAAAAGCACTTTTTTCACGAAAAAGTGAGGTGAGAATACGAGCCTATGTTTTCAATCGTTGTAAGTTGACTTTATTTAAAGTGTTTATCATAACAATGTACCGTAAATAATTAAATATTTCCGATTTTATGCCATAGAATTTTATATATAAAATATGATTTACCTAATTTGCTTTGTTTATAGAAAATTACACTAAACGCTAGCTAACATTACAGAATCGTTATGTTAAATTAATTAAATTACAGATAAATATTTCTGATTATTACCATATATAATTATTTATCTGTATGCGAATAGAAATAAATATAAAATAAAGTAAAAGAAAACATTAATATTATTTTGCATTTGTAATTATATAAATAAAAAAAATAATAAAATTTTAATTATATTTATTTGTTAATTACAGAGGTCCAGTTCCCGTACTTGTAATGTCTCTGCTCTTCATCGCGTCTGTATTTATGCTTCACATTTGGGGCAAATACACACGTTCTTGAGGTCGAAAATTACGCTCAATTGTGACACCATTCCAGCCACTCACAGCCCCTAACATTCAAGATTATTCATTACATAATATAACTAAATACATCGTAATCTATTCAATGCATCATTCGCATTAATGAATTTTTATTTACATTTTATATAAATACGTGTTACAAATAAAATATAAAAACATATTGTACGCGATCTATCGTATGTTGTTGTTTAATTTAAAAGGAAGATATTGAAACAAATACATCTTTTCTGTATTTTGTAATATCTAGTGTTTTTATTTTTAATTTTATTTTACAGATATATATAAATTTATTTAAAAATAAATTCTACTATTTCTACATTGTAAAAATGTTTTTATAAATTTTCCAAATTCCACAAAATAATAAAAATTTGTGAACGCTGATATTATATTGGGCCCGTATTCTCACCTCATTCCTAAAAATGATTTTTCACAAAAGTGCTGTTAATGTTTAAAATTACTTATTAAGCACTTTAAAATAGCTTAAATTTTATACCAGATATAATAAAAAATATCAAAAGTAGGAAAACTATTCATATATGATAAAATCACTTTTTTTTTACAAAAAAAAGTGAGATGAGAATGCGAACCATTCATTTAAATAATTAACATAACCTTATTTAAAAATTATTGAAGTTATGCGGTTGTATTTAATAAAAATATATTAATATTATTTTAAAATTTATTTGACAAGTTGTACTTCAGTTAAATTGGCGTAAATTTTCCAAAGTTTTTCATTCTCTTTCATTCATCGTTAAAAAATTGTATTCTGATGACATTAGTAAACGAATTCTAAACATTTTTGAAATAAACAAAATTAGTTATATGTTACAACTCCTGTTATTCTTCTAATTATCATTTACTTATAGTTTACTTTGATTTATAAAAAAAAAACACTTTAAAGTATAATATAAAAAAAAGATAAGAAATTAATTTTGAACGAATTATGAAACCAAAGAAAAAATAAGTTTTAAGATTACGAAAATAGATTCATTTTTGATAATGAAAAAAAGAGTGACAAAATTAAATAATAATTTATAATTATATTTTCATTTATTACAAAATAAATAAATTTTAGTTATTATTGTTGTTACTACAAAGAGATGGGGCATTTTGTGCATTAATTTTCAAATTAAGTTTTTTGTATGTATGTGACTTGTGCTACATAACTGTTTTGCATAAAACGAACTTAATTTTGCGCACTGAATAAAAATTATTATTATCAAAGAGAATATAATATTCTCTTTGTTATTATTAATAAGTATTCAAGTGCTTTGCAACAATAAAATTAACGTTCTTTATAAGACTTAATTTTTTTTTTAGCTTTTTACAGTTAAAAAGTGTGTTGGATAGTTAATCATTGTAAAAGTTAAATATATTTTATGCAACTGTTCCTAATTTTGTTATTATTTACAAATATATTGATTTCAACAAATTAAAATTTATATTTCATATAAGAATTCTGTATAAAAATATTACAAATGATAAAAATTAAAAAAATATTTTCAATATTTCTAAAATAAAATTATACATAATTAACATTAAGCAATAAAAAATATTTATTTTCAGTAATCCATGGATGTTTCATTACTTCTGGTAAAGAGATTCGTGTAGCACCAAGTTTTCGTAAAAGCTAAAACAAAACTAAAATGTGTAATTCAAATATAAACTTAACATAATTTTTTTCTTTTTCTTCACACAACAAAGTCAATCTGCAATTTTTTTGTTATTCAATGTTATTAATATTTACTTTGAAATAATAAATGGTACATGCTATTTTAAAAAATACTAAAACAAATTATTTTATACTGTCTTCTATGCTTATTACATAACTAGTTGTGAAATAAAACTATGATATAAAAAATAATTCAAATACAAAATACCTGAGAAATCAAATCTTTAGTACCATGTGGCACATGACTAGGATACTCCATATTCAAAGTGGTAATTCTTTTGTAAGTAGCTTCTTGATCCTGGCTCTCAAACGGCGGTTTTCCAACTAAAAATTCATAACACAAAATGCCTAAACAGTAAACACCAATTATCGACATTTGCATTGTAATGTTGGCCTTCAACTATTTCGGACGGAAGATAATCTACTGTACCAGACATTGTTCGACGACTGAAAAGAAAAAGAAAAACATTTCCCAATTTTAATTTATAAAACAGCTTTATTAATAATTAGGCAAATACGTACTGCGATGATGGAGCGTGAACAGAACAACCAAAATCTGCCAGTTTAATGTTACCGTCAATACTATGCGTCAATAGTGGACATCAAATTTTCGGGCTTTATATCACGATGTATAACATTATTTAAGTGACAGTAATGTAAAGCGTCTGCCACCTTGATAGGTATATTTTGCTGATCTAAATAAGTAAATATAAACTATATTTATGTAGCAGGATTCCAAACCAAAAAACAGTTTGGTTACAGTTAACGATTTTATTACTAAACGATTACATTTTCCATATTGGATTCAGATAAATTTCGATTTGATTACAATTAATACATTACATTTTTTTTAATCGTTTAAATTAGTAACAAATAAAACAAACTAGATTAATAATAAAAATATAAAAGATAACGAAAAGGTTGTTCTATTGTTAGCAATAATAAGTTTACTATTAGCAGCAATAATTTGAATGTAATAAAAACTTACAACTGTTCACTGAATCGGCCATTAGGTGCATTTTTTAAATGTTTATATAATTCCCCTTGAGCTGCATATTCTAAGTATTAGAATATGCAGCTGAAGGGGAATTTTATATATATATATATATATATATATATATATATATATATATATATATATATTGTATTAGAATCTAATACAATATAAATGCGATGTTCATCATGAAACCATGTATACAATTGTATAATATTTGGATGCCTATAAAAATAATTATTTTACTATTAGCAGCAATAATTTGAATGTAATAAAAACTTACAACTGTTCTCTGAATCGGCCATTAGGTGCATTTTTTAAATGTTTATATAATTCCCCTTGAGCTGCATATTCTAAGTATTAGAATATGCAGCTGAAGGGGAATTATATATATATTGTATTAGAATCTAATACAATATAAATGCGATGTTCATCATGAAACCATGTATACAATTGTATAATATTTGAATGCCTATAAAAATAATTAGGTGAGTTATAACTTACAAAAATCATCAAAATACAAAAACTACTTGCATTAAATGTGTTCGAATTTCTATTTCATGTAGCATTTGTCTTTCAACACGGCCTTTGATTATTTCATTTTTCACTAATGTTTTTAATGCAACTATAAATCCAGTTTGTTTCACTCTAGCTAATAATACTATTCCGAATTTTCCAAGTCCTAACCGATTTGCTACTTCGAAATCATCTATAAACTCCAGTGAAAACTGACAAAAATTATTTAAAAACATAAACATATATGAAAACTTGTACGTGCAAGTAGAACTAAATTCATCAATTTATACGGAATTCAACATAAGTTAAGTAAAATATTGATCTCTAATGTATTTTTTATAGCTTTCTAGTTTATTTTAGAGGTAGAAGAAAGGTCGTATATTTATTATAATTAGTATTACATATGAAGCGTATAGATGCAAAATTCACTATATGATAAAAAGTGAAAAATGAGATTATGCGAAATTTGGACGTAGAATTTTACAAGGAATACGATAGTTAGGTTAGTTAGAAAAAAACCCAGTATTTAATATGAGAAACACTCTTTAAAGTTTAGTGTTGGATGCAAAACTCACTATTTGCTTTCCACCAATAAAATGACAGGCATCTAACTATGCGATACGTAGACCAGCCTACGCCAAAAAATCTACAGCGTTTAAATTTTCCTACTTGTCGCTCGGTGCATCTTTATACTTTTTATACTTATTCAAAGTTACTATTATGTTATTTTATTTTGTTTATTGTGTTTTGTCTAGTTAATAAAGTACTCTCTGATAACAGCAATACTATCTTGTTTTTCCTAGTGTAAATAATTACGCAGGCGTATGCAAAAGCAACTAGTAAGTTGCAAAAGTCTCTATATGCAAATTTTAGATCTACATAAATCGGTTTGTATGAATTAATGATGTATAAAACCAATGATTCACGATTTTAAATAAGTATTGCCATCTAGTAACAAGATTTTATCATCAAAATACAATTACATTTAGCTATAACAGTTTTTTGCAATTATCTCAGAACTTAAAATTTGCAAATAGTGAGTTTTGCATCTATACGACTGATATACAGCGTGATTTATTAGTAATTGGAAATATTTTAACTGGAGTATCCTGGGCTCAGAATATGAAGATTTAACGCAAATCACTTACAAGGCTTACAACAGCGCTAACTGGGTTATAATAACAGAAACTATAAAAGAAGTTCAACATACCTGTTTTTCATAAAATTAATTTAATTTTTGTAACAGTTTTAACAAATATGTACAGTGTAATTCATTTTCCCTGTCCCGTCATGAAAAAACTCTTTATTATTATAATAGTAATACTCAACCATAACGTAAGTTTCATGTTGATTGGCAATGAAAACTAATTTCTTCAATTTTTTATTGTTATTCAAAATTTTTAAATAATTTTCTCGTAAAAACTGATAAAAATCTTTAGTACACTAATAATATTGTAAAATGATATTTTATCCACTATATAATTAATATATACACTATTACGAAAGTTCGAAAATAAATTAGTTAAAAATCGATATGAATGAATGAATGTCTAATGAACGTTTGGTTAAAAAGATTTATTTGAATGATTTTGATGGTATACGTTTGCGTGGACGTCCGATGAGTAGTTGGAGTGGTATGATTGAGAGTGTTTTGCGTGAGCGAAAGTTTCCAAGTAGTAGGAATAAAAGAGCATGTATGTGAGGAATTATGAATGTGGATGAAGCGAAAGTTGCTTGTTTGGATAGAAATGTTTGGAGGCGACTGATTTCGGGATGATGAAAAGAGTTTGTGCCACACTCTTTTGGGTACATGGCGTGATTGTGTATGTATGTATGTAAAAATCGATATTTACTGATTTTTTAACAAGAAAAAACTGCAGAAACAAAAACGATATATATTTACTTATATTTTCGCGCATTTCTATTAGAATGAAACTACATAGAATGAATAAGGTAAGGTTTAATAAAAGGTTAATTAAGAAAAAGGTATGTAACAAAACATATTGTTCAATGTTGTTTTTATTGATGTATTGCACATATAAACACTGTACAATTATCCTATACATCACTCCGGAATTCGTAAAAATTTCAAAAATTTATTGCAAAATAAAACAATAAATTATTACAATTAACAAACTTGCATCAATATAGTTTTTATTCTATAATTCATGTTTTTAATAATAAATGTAGTGAATTAAAAACGAAAACTTATCTAATAAAATGAGACAAAATTAAAATATTTACTAAGTAAATAGGAACAGAAATGATACAATTAAAAAGAATTATTTAAATTGCCATTTAGAATACTGATTTTGTCCTCGATTTGTTCAACACTGATTCATATCGAAATTAATGCCAATACAATGAATTAGTAAAAATCAATAAAATTAATCACAATTGCGTCAATTTCAATATGAGTTAATCTTAAACATGATACGAATAAAATTTAATTATATTTGTATTTACGTTGAAATGACAAGTTGGAGAAGAAAAAAATGACAAAATTATTTCTACGTGATGCTGATTTATATCACTTACTTTTTAAGGAAGGGGCGAAACAGAAAAAAAATTCTATTTTCTAGCTAGTCTTATTTAAGATAACCGACTATGGAGCACCAAATACCCAAAAGGTAATTATATATTTATATATATATATATATATTTTAAAATCCTGTGTAACTTAACATTTGAGTATCGTATAAAATATTCAAAAAATTTTATGGTCGATTTTTCATCATCATATCTATTTTATATACAAAATATCCTTTCAGACAATGAAAATTAAACTACAAAAATTGATTTGATTCAGTCTAATTTGTTTTTTTTTTTTTTTCATAAATTAGTTTTCATCGTGTTAACAAGAAGTTAGATTAAGTGATTTGATCCTGACAATTTGAGTTGATATTGTAAATAAATTTATAGAAATATTTAGATTTTACATTTTCTAAGTACATAATTACACAATTTCTTTTGAAAGATTCTTCAAAATGGAAGAAATATTTAATCAACTCGCTTATTATTTTTTTTAATAACCTAAAACACAAATTCAACTAGCATGTTTTATTTTTAATAAATGTAACACACTTGCTTAGAGCAAATTTTAGACCATATTAGCGCAGTTAAATTGTCTAATATAGACGTTCTAACCTATAAAAAAACTGGCTTCATAGTCGCGCAAAATATACAAGTAGAAATTATATCCGTAACTGTTACAAAAACAATTGCGGATTATAATTAAAATAAATTTTTTCATCGAAAATGATTAATAAAACTCAAAAACAAAAAAAAAACTATATACATTTTTACATATATAAATAAATTAGCTATTTTTGCTTTAAAAATACACGTTTCACTTTTTTTTAGTTTTTTTTTTTCATGCTGGATCGGCGCAAAATTTATATATATATTTGATGATTAAAAATTCGTATAAGAAGAAAATAACAACAGAGAAAAAATAAAGAAATTGTCCTTATAACATAATATTCACTTGCATTTGCAAATGACACACACATTCTCGCGCGCACAAAATTCAGAAAATATTTTTCTTATTTATTTTTTTTGTTTTTGTTTGTTTTGGTTTTTTTTTTTTGGAGACGAAAAAATGGGGTTGTAGTAAAATATTTTAGTTTAGGGTTTTAATTATTTTGTTTATAGTATTAGCTTAACGCCGTTCGGACCGCTTTCAGGAAGCGTACATACGATTAATCTCGTGTTGATAACGTTCTTGAATGTCTTTTCGTTTCAGTTTGAATGCGGCTGTTACGAGACCCATATCGGGCGACCAGACATCAGATACCAAACTTACAGCTGCCGGCACTTCGAATTTTTCTAATCTACCTGCTCGTAACAAACAAAAATCATTATAAATTGTGTACAGTTTCAAAGAAATTAATATTTTACTTCAAATTGCAATAAATAAGTTAATATAGATAACTAATTTCTTTGTATGTTTTCAATATTTAATTTTTTTTTATTACTCATAAAACATCAAATAAATGAGAAAATATAATTAAAATTTAAAATTTTTAACTTGGCTGTGTACCTCGGAAATCAATAATAAAAATTGAAAATAATAACGGATATAACATAGTACAAAATCTTACAGAACTCATTATATTAAAATAAAACGGCTTTAGGTTGTAGATCATAAAAATCTATATAAATTTTTAATTAAATCCAGCCAAATTTTATTTAAATCAGTGTCTTCACACTATCATCAATCTACTGTTAATATTGATGGGTCTTACAATTATTACAATATCTTTTAATTTTACATCATGAAGATTTTCTAGCGCATGTTGTGCAATAAAATTTGACATCTTTTAATTAAAAATTTATAAATTTTATATCTAGTTACTTACTTGTTACCTAGTAATCTGTATCTATGTCCTGTTTATTTATTGTAAATGTCATTTGTATTTGAGTTCGTCAAAACGTCAATTATTAATAAATATTAATATAGAACTACAATCTAAAGCCGTTGTATTTTAATACCAGATATGTTTTAACATTTTCAACATTCATACAAAATATCATTTTAATTCAGAGAATAGTTTTTGAAATTTTTATTAATTCGTAACTTTCCTATTTCAATCTTATTTCGGTTAAAAATTACGTATTACATATTATACAAATTATATTTAAATTTAATTATCTAACTTGCAAACATAAATAATAACATTAATTTTAAGTAGCTAATATGATAACAAATTATGTATATTATTTTTAGTATTAGTAACAAATTATTATAAACACGCAAATATATTTTTTGTAATTAATAAAATGCAGTTTAGTAAATGATAAAAATCTAAAAATAGTTATTTAATTTATGATAAGATTTTTTTTTGTAAAAGTAAAATTAAGTAAAACTAAATTAGGAAATATTATTTATATATTGTTTTATTCGCATTCACATTATTTTAAATTTAAAATCAATCACGTACTTAATACATCCAATGTGGATATACCGATAACGAAAAACTAATATAAAAATAAAGTTGAATAAAATTTATCAAAAAAAAAAGAAAGAAAATAACTGATGAACGTTGAAAAAAGCCAACATCTCTCATTTAATAAATCTAAGTAATTCATTTAAATTGTCAATAAACGAAAGCGTTACTTACATTTCTTGGCATGTTCAACCAATTCCTTAGCAACAGCTTTTTCGACGGCGGGACTCGTGCATAATTGTTCGAATGGCATAGTGGCATCGACGCCTTCCTTCAACGCTAAATCTTCCAATTGTTTCTGATTGGGCACGACCAAGGCAACGGTAAAATGTTTGGTGGGGTCACCATATATGCAAATATTATCGACGACCGGACACGTTTTTAATTCAGCTTCAACTTTACCTAATGAAACGTATTCGCCGGCTTGAAGTTTTACCAAATCCTTCTTACGATCTAAACAAAAATATTATAATTTCAAATTAGCAAAATTTATCTAGATATCTAAAATATGAAAATATATTATAATCATACAATAAAAAGGCAATAGCTTCACATAACCTATATTTTACAGTTAAAAAAAAAAGAAACGTTGAAATAAAATAAATACAGAATACAATTTGATTGAAACAAAAAAAAATGGGAGAGCTTACCGATAATTTTGAGTACGCCATCTTCCCACATTTCGCCAACATCACCGGTACGGAACCATCTTTTGCCATCATCATCGAAGAAATCTTCGCGTGATTTTTCCGGTAATTTGTAATAACCTTCGGAGATATTTTCGCCACCGATAATAATTTCCCCTCGTGGATACGGTTTATCTGTGACACGATAGTTGCCTTCTTCCCAATCGACTAGTTTCAAATCACATGCTGTCGTTGGACCACCAACACGACCAACTGTCATATCAGCTTCTACAAAATGCCACAAAATTGACTAATTACTGTTTAAAATAATCCACGTGTTATCATTCAATTTAATGTGATCACTACTATTCGCCAAATTACTCAATCAAATGTTGAAAACAGAAATAAATATATCCATATCTACATAATAACATAACCAATATATCCAGAACATCATTGTCATATGTATAATAATTTACGAAATGACATTAAAAATACAATATTAAGGAATTTAAATAGAAAGTAGTGTTGTTGCTCAGAGGTTTGTACATGTTTACAACTATTTTTGTCAACACTTTTTTTTGTCATATTTGTAGGGAAATGTAGTTCCTGTGTCTAGGGACTTTTGGGATTAGAAGGTGTAATTGACAGCATATATGTAATACTCCTATATTCCGCACTGTATATGAATCGCATTGATAAAAATTCTGCCGATGAAAGGAGACAAAACATATATCGGACGCACCGTTGATCCGACGAGACACTATGCGCATGCGCTGGGATAACCAATCATGTACTAAAAATTTGCCGGTGAAAGATTTCTAATTCAAATAAAATAGTTTAATATTTTTTTTTTGTTACACATTGCATTAAAATACACATTGTATACAGAATTATGTATAATTATACTATAATAAGAGTGTAAATATATCGCATTTAAAAATTTAATATATGTATGTAAATAAACTTAGATAGCTATGAAAAAAATGAATCTCGCTGCCATATTAAAAATATGTCAAATTGATATATAAAAAATGATGAAAATACCTTTTAAAGAGCAATTCCCCAATAAAATCTTATCGTGCATCGTTTAGGCGGTGCAACAGCATAAGATTCGGGCATTTTTACCGCAAGAAATCGCATTTGAATTTTAAACAGCGATAGCGCATGCGCATATAGTCTAGTTGGACTAACGGTACGTCCGATATGTTCTGTCTCCCATCATCGGCAGAATTTTTGAACGACAACTATCAATATAGGAGTATTACATATATGATTGACAGTTATCGAATGTATTACTGTATGTGCACGAATAAATAAATAATAATATAGTACGAAAATAGAGTTTGTTTAAATACAACACATGGTGTCAGGTAACACAAAAAATTAAATCAAAGATAAAATGGCAGACCAAAGGATCGAAGAATTAGAGCAAATGGTACGAAATTTGCAAACACTTGTAGTAAATATGCAAGTTCAATGTCATTTGGGGCAAGCCACAAACACTATTTTCGACAACAACGCCAGAAAAATTTTCCTTTGAGAAAGAAGATTGGGTTAAACTCGATTTTACGGCCAAAACTGAAGTTGGCTGCAGGCTGTCAGCCAGGTGTCAGCCGCACTTTGCGTAGTGCCAACCTTACAATGATATTATAAATATTATATATTATTATTACATATTAATAATTATAATAATTAATATATAATATTAAT
This sequence comes from Clivina fossor, assembly GCA_963966155.1. Lineage (NCBI taxonomy): Eukaryota > Metazoa > Arthropoda > Insecta > Coleoptera > Carabidae > Clivina > Clivina fossor. The sequence continues at coordinate 24,659,431 of OZ014551.1, read as the reverse complement.
AATATATATTTATACATACGGTATGTTTACGCAATTGGCTATTTAGGTTAGGTTAGGTTAATAGGTTGGTTTAGGTGTTTGTTTTTTTTTTCAGTATGTATAAATAACCAATTGCGTATACATACCGTATGTATAAATAGCCTCATCCTAATATTTATAATATCATTGTAAGGTTGGCACTACGCAAACAGCTAGCTGACAGCCTGCAGCCAACTTCAGTTTTGGCCGTAAACTAGAGTTTTACCGAAGATTGGGTGGATTGGTTAATAGGATATGAAAGGTACCGAGAAGCAGTGAAATTAGCTAACCAAGACGAAAAGGTACAAATCAATCACCTGTTATTGCATATGGGCATTAAAGTTAACAAACTTTTGGCAACGATGCAGAAGAAGGAAGAAGACCTTTATTATAAAAACATTTACTTTAGAATATTCATGTATCATAATTTTGTTTCTATGTAGTGTTTCTACTAGCGTAAAGCTAATTAATAAAGTATTATTATATAAAACACACGTACCATCCATAACAGTGGCACATGACGTAGTTTCCGTTAAGCCATAACCCTGTACAACATCGGCGCACAGACATATATTGACCTGTTCGTGTGTATCGGGCGATAGAGGAGCACCACCAGACAAAATCAATCGCATACGACCACCGAGAAGACTAGCTACCTTTCCGAAAATAACTTTGTTTAGCAATGGCGTCGAATAACCACGTTTAATCCATGCATGTTTATAATCGTAGGCGAACTTGAATAAGACTCTTGTTAGCGCACTGCCTCGACTAACTTTTTCTTGAATGCCTTTCGATATTCTGTCGAGAATTAACTGTAACGAGAAACAAAACAAATATTTTTAAATGTTTTTCACAGATTTCATATTTGATTTTATTATTAATAAATAATATTATTTGATAATTTGATAATATTATTTCATCTTCCTGATCCATATTGTATTTGTAATTGACTAAATTAAAATATATAAAAAAATCAAGACAGTAATAAAATTTTCCATTTTTATTTTAAATGTGTAATCAATATTGTATAATTCAACAAAACAGCATAAACTATGTAGCTCTAGATTTACAGAAATTTTACTATATAATAATAATGAAATACTCACTGGTACAGCAGTCATACAGGTAGGACGTAAAACAGTTGCATCGCCTTTGGTTCCTTTCTTGATTTTACTCGATGTATCGATCATGGTAAGCGGAGTCGAATAACCAATTGGTACGCCCATTAATAAACATACACTTTCGACTAACAGTTCAAAAACGTGCGCCAATGGCAGGAAACCGATTAAAATATCATCATGGTAGATCGTTACCGCATCGGAGAATGCCTTCAATGTTGCAATTATATTCGCATGCGATAAAATTACGCCTTTTGGTACGCCAGTTGAACCACTTGTGTACATAATAATCGCTGTATCTTTTGGTGTTGGTGGACTTGGTTCTATAGAAAACATACATTTCATTTCATTAATCTATTCATTTAGACTTATTAACAAACAAAAAATAAATTAAAGGTCGATTGCATTGTAACTGATCAATCAATACGGTTTTTTTGCAACTCGATCTAATTCTCTTATTTCTTAGATATTTCTTATTTGAAAAAATATGAACAATTTTCATAACAATAAACAACAGATTAATTTTTTATATATGTATAAATTCTATAAATACATAGGATTTCTTATTGAATAATTAATTGCATATATAGGGGTCTTTTTGTAATCTATTTAACCAATAATTTCAATACTAAGAGCTGTAGCTTCTCAGTAAAACATTGTAATAATTAAATGTAAAAATTAATAAAACTCTTGATTGTTTCACAAATTTAAGAATTTATTTATTGTCCAATTTCGGCTGTTATGCCATCAGCGAAAGATAAAATAATATTTAATTTAATATGTAACCAATTTTTAAATTTTCCAATCAAATTGCCGTTGTTAGGTTGGTATCGTTGACGTTTAACAAAAATATAACTAACAATTACGATTAAACTGTTATTACACAATTGCGTTTTATCATTTTTATAATTGGGAATATTTCATTTTAATCAGTACTATACGTTCAAGTTTAGACGCTTAATGTTTTCCAATCACGTGGGTTACGAGAATAAATAAAGATCCTGTATATTATCTAATTCTCGAAATAATGTTATAGTAATTTTTTTTTTTTTGCATTCGTGCTACGTGTATGAATATAGCAATACTTAACGTTAATAATCAATATTACTTTTGATTTAAAAAAATAAATCTATTCTTACCGATTTTGGATGTGCTGCCCATTTGTACGACTTCGGTGAATGGAATAATTTTAACACCATCTTTGTAGCCATTTGTATCAGTTTTCGTTAATTGATCTTCCATATAAATAATGGTGTTGACACGTGGTGTAAGCTGTAGAATATGTTTGAATTTTGGTAATAAATCGTGCGATGTGATGACAGTTGTAACTTCAGTTTCGTTGATACCATGCGCGATTGCATCGTCGCCCAATGTTGCGTAAATTGTAACCACTATTCAAAAAAAAACAAAAACAAATTAATTGGTCAAATTTTATATGAATTGATGTAACTTAATAGCTGATATTACAAGATCAATAAATATATTTTAGTTTAATTCTATCTTAGAAAATATAGTATTAAAATCTTTAGTGTATTTGGTTGGATTATTTAATAAAATTCTATAAAATCCGAAATATCACATACTCATTAAATAAGCAATGTGTATTTCAATAAAAAATTATACGACACATATTACATGCATTTTATTTAAAAATTTCAAATTTGATACTTCTAATTTTATATAATTTATAAAATGTTGTAAATAACGGCATTTAACGGCTACGTCATACAGAAATTTAAAATATGAAATTTTCGATAAATGGAAACCAGAATTAAAAGTGCAGAAAGTATAGTTACCTATGGAAGAATCGCTCTTAGCTTGTAGGCAAGTCATAATCTAGAGAAAAAACTTTGCAATATGAAAGTTTCTAATGAACAAAAATTAATTCTTTCTCTTCTATAGGCAAATCGCTAAATTTGCTAAAATATATTCAAATATTTATTTTAATAAAGTTCAATTTAAATATGTAAAAATATATCACATATTATTGTATGTTTGTATTGAATACAATATATTTATTTTGCCTCTATTGGCAACAGTGTTTTTCAAAATCAAATAATAAACTTTATTTACATTGGGCGTTACATCTATTACGTTTGAGAATAGGTTGAACAAAAAATTTGACATGATGGTAAAACAATTTCATTGTGATTCGAAAGCTCATTTAAACTTTTAAACATACCAGTAACTGACGTCACAAGCGGGCCTTACACGATCAATCAGGAATGATAGTCTGCCTAAAAAATCAGACTGTCATTCCTGACTTCAATCACGAAGCCCCTACACTTATCAGTAAAACTGACAATCTGATTAAAATAATTTTAGCTCAATTGACATTGAAACACCAAAAAGTGCGGATCTGGCGTGACCATTCAGACTGTCAATATTTCCCGTGATTGAAGCTCAGATTTCAAAATATTTGGAAATCCGTCAATCCATTCATCAGTCCGAATGATCGTATGAGGCCCGCTATACACCTTCAGTGAACAAATTTAATGACGTACCTACAAGTTAAGAGCGATTATCCTATAGTTATTAATGTTTGAGTCTCACAATGAGTAAGTAATAATAAATATTTATTATTAGCACACCTAGACAGAGCAGAAAAACAATAACAGATGACTATAACAATTCATCGACCTACTTGGAATGTTCTGTTTGAAAAGTCCATGCGCAGCCACCATCCATTCGGCCCGAGTTTCAGCAAAGATAACCATATTTTCTTTTGGCCGTTGACCAAGCTCCCTTAATCCACGTCCGAAATGCATTGCCTGTTCGTTTATTTCGGCAAAGGTCTTCCATTTGTAGTCGCCCATATTGTACTAGAAAAACAACGAGACATGAACATTCTCATTAATGACGCGTTCATTTAAATTTTCTCATTACGGCCCACACTCACACACAGGCACACACACACACACACACAGGCATAAAATAAACGGGCGTTTATTTCACAGCCGACACTAAACACACTCTCCGGAGAATCATTTGCACAAAATTAAATTAAGTTGTAATATATTGTAAAATCCGTTCTATATTACAATTACCCCTTTATTTACTTTCATTTTGTTTAAACAGTAATTTCTGTTTTGTTTAGTAATTGAAATGTATCATAACATGAAATTAACTCATTTATATTTTAAATCATTTTATGAAATGTAAATATTAAGTTTGCGCTATTATTCACTTGTCGATTTCATTTGTTCTTTAAATAAAAAAATAAATATAACAACTTTATTAATTAAAATTTAAAAATATATTTTGCCTATGTTGCTAAACTAACAATAAGTTAAATATCTTCGAAACATATTTTTTCAAATTTTTTGAATTACAGTAAAATTAATAATATTAGAATATTTTCTATTAAATCTTAAATATATGAAATAAATTGAAATTTTACGAAGTAACTGGTGCAATTTCAATAAATTGTATGATAGTATTATATTCTCGAAATTCTACTATATAACACTCATTTGTAAAAAGTGGAGATGGTGGAGATTATACTGTAATATTTAAATTTGTATTTTCATTACAAATTCAACAAGTAGATTTATTAAATTATCAAAAATAATAATTTTACTTTTAGAATTATACCTATGGAAAATAATTATATAACTTTGAAATCTTAATGTGAAATATAGTCTTTTTTTGCGTAAAGAAATGTCAAATATAGAAATTGTACACGTGTACTAGTATTTATTCTAAAATGTCTAAAATAAAATATGTATATCCGCCCGTCAATAAAAAAAGGATAAAATAATTTAAGTGTTAATATTGTTTTTTTTTTTTAAATAAATAGTGATGCATATTTACATGCATAATTACGGAAAGTTATTTACTCATTTTGAGAAAAATAAATTTATTTAAAATTTGATAATAAACATTAGGAGCTCAGTTTTAAAATTGGTTTTAACTAAATATTGGTTTTAAGGCAACGTAGCTGCCATAAGAGCTGAACTAAACAAATGAACTAAAACACCCAAAAATAGAGCTTGTAATATCAACCATTGTGTTTTATAAAGAGATCTATAAATATATGACCAAGTTATAAAGCATAAAATAAAATTTGACCATACACTATTTAATACAATACATAATGTAAATGACAAAATAAATTACTGTCATGTAATATCTGAACTACGTTTTTAATAGAATAAAAACAAAAATTCTTTATATTTTAATTTTATAAATAAATGTATGTAAAAATTTCCCGGAAATTAAATATTATATAATAAATAAAAGTAGTTGTACGCTGTACGTTTTATTATATGGGATATATTTTTCATATTACATAAGATTGAAAACAGGGATAATTATTTATAATAACATATATTAAATCTATTAATAAATTAAACTAAAAATAGACTGTAAATGCAGAAAAAAAATCGGAAAACAGACAAGTATTTACGTTCAGTTTATAAACATAAAAACATTTATATTTTCTCATTTTCACACAGTTAAAGATGTATATTTTTATTTCTACATAACTAAAAAAAACAACTCTATTTTGAACATTATAAATAATTTAATTTTCTAATTTTTATATAAGAAAAAAATTGTTGTTAATAAAGTATAATTGCTTCTAATAAACAACAATAGTACTGTATACAAAATAATATATACTTCCGATATAAATACATGTTTAAATGTATAATTTTTAACTAACAAAACATGAAAATTAAAATTAACCATAATTATATTATTACTTGCAGTTCCTTACTATGCATGTTAAAGAAAAATAAAATGGAAAATTAAAATTAAAAGATAATTTTATATTTGTTTATATTTATAAACAAATAGAATTTTTTTAAATTTAACTAATTAGCGTTTAAAGTTTTTACTATTTAAATTGTCAAATGAAAATTTTATAATAATGCACGTCTGTCATATATGTATGTATGTAATCATATTAAATTCATTAAAGTATGTTAAATTTTTTATTATATTATTGCCTGATTACGTGTTCATATTGAAGAGTAATGTGTCTGTAATGTTGTTTTTGATAAAAAAATATATTATTGAATATAAATTTATACACTCGGTATGTACATTTCTAAAACTACTATTTTATTATTTGTAAGTAAATAATGGCACACATTTACAACCCTTTTCTAAAAATACTTTTTGACATTTCAAATTACTTTTTTATGATTATTTTTTTGTTTTATACTTTGTTTCATTTGATATTTATAAATATAAACAAAGTTCAATAAAGCTCTTGAAAAATAATAATTTTGCTCCATTTAATTAATAATTTATAAATTTTATAATCTATGTTTTCTTTATTTATTACTATGTTATTTGTATTTTTACTTATATTAAAATGTCAAATTTTAATTAAAAATTATACAGACCTAAAACTCTAAAGCATTTTTTATTTTATTAAAATGAGTTCTGAAAAATTCTCTACTATGTTAATAATATGTAACTTGAATTAACTTTTAACTAAAGATATATCTAACGGCCAATTTTATAATAAACACTTTAACTAACTATGATCGACTTTAAATCGACAAATAACAAACACGCATCAATTTTATTCATAATTATTATTACTGCTGTCAATAAAATGATGCTTTTCACGACTTTCCAAACTTCTAACGCCATAATTATTATTACTGTACATAAACAGTGTTTTTTTTTTAGTTGACATTAGTTAAAACATTTATTATAAAATCGGCAGTTAATAAAATATAACAATCAAACGACTTCTATTTGATAATTAAAATAATAATGAAAAAGTACTTACTTTCTTGAAAACTCTTCCGTTTGGTTGCATTTCATCTTCTTCGCCTAAAATTTGCCTTGTACCCAAACAACGTTTGTTTCCGTACATTTTACTAACGTACACAAACATTTTCTCGACTGTATCGACTTTATTTCGGATCATGTCAACGTGTGATTTTCCGGGACGATTTAATGTACGGTATGTGATACTTGTTACGCCCCTGATTGGTTTGTTCATTGGCTCAGACTAAATAAACAAAAGAGAATATTTTTATTAATTCTACATTTAAAAATTTCTACATACTGATATTGTTAAAATTTGTAGCAGTCGTAACAAATATAATGACTGCAAAGGTCAGTTTCACCATTTAAAAATTATTGAATAACTATTATTAAATATTTATTCTCCTAATAATTGTTATTGTTTACTTTGATAAAGAAAGAAAAAACATAAATTGTTAATAAATTACGTTCATTTGTCAAGATAATCAATAAAATATTTTTTAATTTTTAAACTAGCTTTTATAAATATAAATTTTATATATTTTTTTATATAAACTTTCGATATATCACAAGTTTATTTTGTTTATTACTATAATATATGTAAATAAATTTTATTTCATGAATTAGTTTTATATATAGATACTATAAAATTTAAGTGGTGAAATTTCCCATTTTAATTGATATTACAAATTCTAATCAATTTTTTGTGCATGTGCTAATTATATAAAACGCCAATTATTATTCATTCATTTTAAACATGCAAATAATTGTGCATAATAGTAAACATTAGATACATACCTGTTTTTAATGAATATTTTTATCTCAGACAATGTATAAAGTATTAATTCAGTAACAACAATAATATTGTTAAAAAAACACACATACAAAAAAACATTTTACTTATTTTATATAAAAATTATTATCATGAAAAGCAAAAACATAATTTGGCTGAAAGCACACAGTTTCACAAAAATATGCAGAAGAGATCAGGTAATTATATAAAAGATGAATGCTCAAGACAAGGAACATTTGAATTACAAATTTTAAACAAATATTTATCAAATTGGAAAGATTATGTATATAATAATAGTAAGTGATTTCATCAGATAATTAATTAATAATAATAAATAATTAACCATCATAATATAATAATTTAAAATGCACTAGATAAATTCAAGGTAAATTAGTATTTTCATAAATGTAAAATTGCTATAATTTTTATTTTAATTAATGCAAAAATAATATAGTTAGCATATGCTAGTATTTAATAACAATAGAACGCTGAATATTTTATAATATTTATACATAATTCTACAAAATTAAAATGTATTTGTTTTATTTGAAAAAATATGAAAATAAATAAAACCTTGTGTCTATTTTTCAGAAATAAAAAATAAATGTAGGTTCATCTTTTCTAAGGAAACGAATGAAAAATAATAATTATAAAAAACAATTGATAATCACTCACATACACACACTCATTCAATCAAAGCGTTGAAAAAAAAGAAGCAATTTCTTGAACTGAATTTGTATCCATTGCACAACCAAAGTTATTTAGAATATTTATATTTTTTAAATTATTTTATAAAATTTCTAAGTATAAATATTAAAAACTTTGAAATACTTTCACAAATAACCCTGAAATAAAGTTTAAGTTCAGTGATACAAGTGCAAAATACCAGAATAATATAAGGACAAACAATTTATATATTAAATGTCATTTTATTTTTAAAATTATTCCTGACTTATATAGGTCGATTTCAGAATAATTTGATAACTTCATTTTAAATTAATATAAGTTATAAATTAAACGAGTTTATTTTAGAAAAAATATAGAAAATAAATATTCTCGGAAACATTAATAAATTTCACTAATTTCTATATTTTCTTATTTTATTTTGCAAATGCATATTTATGACTGAATTTCGGAATAATTTAGAAACGTTTGTATAATGGTGTGAAACATTAAAAAATAAAATTTAAAATTGTTTATATAAAATCTAAGTATTCGGAGATTAAAAATATTACGTAACTAATAAATTTGTATAAATATATGTATAATTGAACGATATATACAGTTATGTCACTCGTTAGACAATGTTTCTGAACACTCAAGAATTGTTTAACATGTAATTCGAATTTTAGAAATAGTTTTCGAATGATATAGAACTTCTAAGTATTCTAGAAATGTAGATAATATATAGCATAATCTATAGAAATTTCTGTTTTACTTTGATAATAAGAATCCACATACATGTTTCTATTATAACAGGTAGAACGCAATATTCAATCTATTTTGATACATGTAGGTATTATGGGTTAACAATATTGAATGGATTGACACATGAAAATTTAATGCATATTAACTTGATTGAATAGCAACTAAAATAGCTAATCAACTATATTATGGATTAGTTTCTGAACTATTGGTTTTAGTGGAAGAAGTTCATTAATTTAATGAAAGCTGCAGATTATATATTTTGTAAATCTATTAACGTGTTGTTTGAATTGTATTTTGTAAAATAATACATATTTTTCAGCCATTTTTTTCTTTCAAAAATACTATTTAAATTGTTATATTTTTTCATTTTTTTTTTAAATGAGCAAATACTTAAACTATATCTATCCTACATTAATGTGCTGAATTTGTGTCTAACATCAAAATAATTTTTATTATATTACAAAAAAGTATAGTAACAAAAGTTAGTACAAGTCAGTTAAATATTTATTGTATCAAAAAAAATGAATTAAAACAAATATTTAAAAAAATTTCTGTGAAATTTTTTTACCAATGGCATACGATTTCAAAGCGAATTCATACGAATTCATCTGTTTAATGCATTTATATATTAATTATATTCAATGAAAATTAAAAGTAGTGTAGCTTATTTTACATTTTATTCAATTCCTCTTATATTTTTTTTAATACATTACAAGCGAGTGGTTCGCAAAAAATGTGTATGTATTTTCTAAAGTGAGTTGCGGCCCATAAAAGTTTGAGAAGCTCTGCGTTATGGTATAGCCTGGTATAGCGCTTATCACTTGTTTTTCTACCTGACAAAAATTCTAGACTATTGGCCGTATGCATAAACGTTCATTAAATATATAACGCATCGTTAAATTGAAAATTCTTGGATTTCGTAGGAAATTTCGTTGCAATATACATAGAAAGATTTCTTACGGAATCCAAGAATAACGGACCGTTATTTTTAACAAATGTTTATGCATACGGGGGTATGAGTTATATACACGTTGAGTGCCGCAATGTTAAAAAAATTTTTACTCTCAGGGCCACTCACTATTGTTATTGTTTTACTCAATATATTACCCTAAATTTGAACCAAAACTAAATAAAATTAGTAAGTGGAATTCCCCTGTATAACAGGCAATCTGTGGTATATTAGATACGATTTTCTCACTTGATCATTTCCCCTTAGTATTTCATTGTCTACATACATGATTCACAGAGCCTCAACGGTGAAGCAACTTTGATTCACGTAGCACTATGAACAAATATCTACTGTAAATCATACGTGATTTCAATGAAACAAACTCTTAAATCAACTTAAACATTATAGCAATATCGTATACATTTGTCTCTCCCTATTTTGTATCCTTTGGTAGTGCAAATAGATATGTATAAAATAACCAAACAATAAAAAAAAAAAAATGAAATAAAAAATAATAATGTAAGTATAAAGAAATGGTATATGTATGTATATAGAGATGATAAGGTATGGTGTGTGATGATGGATAATGGCTCTCTCTACCTGAACAGAATTCAACGTAAGAACAGCTTGATCACTATTAGTATTTGGTCTTGCATCGGTCATATCAATGCTGCATTCCGCTTGCGATGCTTCACGATTCGTAGCGATCAGCGTTGCCTGTCCATAATATCATTCAACATTCATTATCGTATACCACCGCCGTCATTAACCAACAACTCATTAGTTAGAATAGTTGTGTATATTGGCTTATTGTCCAGTCAAATTAAATACGAACTTGGAAATTTTCCGAGAGAAAAATGTTTCTTTCTTATTAGTAAAACAATTTCTTAAAAAATCATTTCTTAATTTTAAATAAATTTATTTAGAGTAACTGTAAAGTTTATTGTATTATTACTAAATAAATATATATTGGTCACTATTGAAAAAAACAATACATATATTTAAATGAAAATAGTTTCCTTTGTTCTAAAGTTAAAGAATCCTTTTCCTCAGTATATACATTTCAAGATTGGTAAGTTTTTCTTTTAAACACATCGACTGGTACTATAAGATCGGTTTTAATTAATACTGATTTTAAGACATATTACCATAAAATCATCAGGACTAGATAAATGAACTAAAATGAATTGTTGACAAAAATTATAACCATTATATTTAAAAAAAAAACGTTTCATTTAGTAAATTGGAACTTTAAATAAAAAGTTATTTTGCGATATTATATGTATAAGAGGAATAGTTTTTTAGTTGTTATTATAGGATATAAAATAGCTTATATATTTAGAGATTTTATTTGATAAAAGTTAAATTTATTAACATTTACTGTACTGTAAAAAAAAATTCAGTAATTTTACGTAAAAACCTGGGGGAACTGATTTACACCAGTATATGTAAATTTACAGACGTCACAAAAAAAAATTACATATATTTATATATATATATATATATATATATATATATATATATATATATATATATATATATATATATATATATATATATATATATATATATATATATATATATATATATATATGAAATTTATATATTTTATGTATAACTTTACTTACTTTTTCGGTAAAAGAACATAATTATATAATATGGTAAATTAATTATTTTATTTAAAATTACAAAATTATATTTTTACAAAAAATTTATCATTTTCCTATGGTTTTTATGTAAAATTGCAACTTTTTTACAGTATACATCGAAATTTTGATACAATATAAACAAAAATTGTTTGTGTAGAAACAACAAATTTTTTATATTTCATGTCATGGGATACTAACTCTTGAATAGTTTTATGAAATGGAACAACAATAGATAAATAAAAATATTTTATTTTAAGATTCTTGTTTTCGTTAAAAAATTCAAGAAATATATTATACCAACTAAAGTAAAACTAGTGTAAAATCTAATCATTTTGACAAATAAATATGCAATTTACAAAACGTCAATTAATTTTTTTTTTTTTTTGTTGAATCTTTCTATAAATAAAATTTATTTTCAATATTATTACAAAGTCTCTTATAGTCAGTTTTTCGAGAACCACTGTATTTTTAATAATTTTAGGAAGGAATTTTCGCAAACTACAATAAATAGTAGGAAAAACTTGATTTAGAAAACAAGAACTACCAATCTTGAAATTATAATCTCAGAATTTTACAATACTATTTTCTAAAATAATTTAACTGGACTTAAAATTAAATAAACGAAAAAATAATGTAGGTGTATATATATATATATATATATATATATATATATATATATATATATATGTATATATAGAACGTAAAGACGAAACATAAAACGTGCGCCCTTCAAAAAAATAAAATAAAAAAAAAGGACCACCAAAAAAGACAGTACAACAGTTGTTTGATGGAGTTAAATTTTGCTGGCCAAGTTTTTTTAATAAGTAGATTTCGTATTTTGGTCGAGTCTTTTGTCGACTTTTGACGATTTGCTTTTGTCGCTATTGGCTACAGCCCGTTAAAAAAAACATGCGCTAACACCATTTTACTAACACCAGCTTTTTTTTTTGACTAACACTAACCACCTAATTAACACCCTTTTAGTCTTTGAAATAATTAATATAACCAGAGATTGTGCCCAAGTTTAAAATCCAACTCTAAATTTGCAATTTTTAATAGAAATTTTTTGTTTAAAGTCAAAAAAATTTTAAAAGCAAAATTTATAATTTTTTAAATTCAAATATTTAAAAACTATTTTCGAATTAATCATCTTGAAATTTATTTCTTTTTTTTTGATAACGAAAATAAATAAATAATAGAATAAATGAAGAATAACCTCATTTATTTTAATCAAATATTCGTATAAAAAATATTTAGACAGGAAGAAAACCAACAAATCATTCCCCAACGAAATTACATCAAATGTTTACAAATAAATTACAGTGATTATATTTCAAATTGCACCATACATAATAATTTTCTACATGGTTTAACAGAATTTTGAATAGAGTTGATTTTTCATGGCTTTTAATTTTCAATTGTTATTGTAAACGTTAGAAATTTTATCTAATTCTAAATATCAAAGTCGATCAAATAGTAATTCATTTGCACGTAAATTTGATGCTGCAATTCTGTTCACATCTCCTGACCCTCGTTGTGTTACTAAATATTATCTTTTCTAGTAAATGGAATTCTTCTTTTGATAGAAAAAAAACAAAAAAAAACCAGAATATCTCGTAGCGTGACATGTCTTAGAAGATGCGAACAGAATTGCAGTATTTTACATAAATCAATCAACTGATAATTGAATAACATAGTAAAAAAATTTCAGAACTCATTATATTAAAATAAACAGGCTTTAGGATGAAGTAATAATAATACAAGTATAATTGAATATTCGTACGTTAGTAAATTTTTACAAAAAAAAATTAAAAAATACAAATAATTAAATAATTAAAAATTTAAATAAATGAATAACTTAAAAAAATCAAGTATTGTTTCAATTAAATAAAATTACAATTATAGCATTCAAATAGTCAAAAATAATCTAATAAAAACCAATAAATTTTAGGTTTTATACATATACAAAAAAGTCCTTTGTTACTTGTATTTTTTATTTTTACAAATAAACTAGTTATTATGAATAATAGAAAATGCTAAAATAACCTTTTGTTAAAAATCAAAAACATTGCTAGATTTTTAACTATTTATAATGATTTTTTGAAATTTGGAAAAAATTACTATAAAACAATGTGTCCGAACATTATTTTACTACACCAAGTTCCAATTTATTCAGTTGATTTCTAAGAGGCATTACTTTTTGATTGATCCTCGTTTTTTTATCTCCTCCTACGTCAGGACCGTATCGCCAATGAAGCTTATTAATTAATATTACAGCGTAATTAATAAATTATTTAAATTTTATACCAAGTTATTTAATATTATACTTTCACCACAGCTAATTATTTTAAATACTTAAATTATAATGTTTAAAAGTATTTCATTTCAATACGAAATAGAAATATTATATTCCACATGCTACCAAAAAATTATTATAATTCCAATATTAAATTTTACCTATCTTAAACTAATTATTAATCAATATTTTTGAGGATATTTTACTATGGAAATAAATGACGATTACTGAAAACCCATCAAACGAAACAAATGAATAAACTTGACAAATGAAGTATGAACTGAGAAATATACACATCACACAGCAAACTTACCATTTTTTTTTTTTACAAGAAAAGCAAGATGAAGTATGGTCGTGTCATATAACCGCGATTAGAAATTTTATTAATCGCGGTTAAACCAGGTTAAAACCAAACATATACATATACCAAGCTTGCATTGTACACAATAAATAATATTAGTCACATATACACAAGTGAATGACGTTAGATTATATATTTATCGTTTGAAATTTTTTTAACACATCATATGTTGATAGAAAAATTCCCAGTTTGAAAGAAAAATCATGTAGATCAATGCTAAATTCCGAAATGAAACCGTGATTGCGGTTATACCAAGAAAATAAGATAAAGGTTTATTGGTTTCCATAAGAATGTGTTTCTTATGTAATGAACAATCTTTTATACATTTAATTTCTGTATCTATAACCATGACGATTTCATTTTTAATATAATGCAAGAAATTTATAAATATTAATGTTTTTCATTAGAAATAAGAATTTGAAAAACAAGCAATAAAATTTGTTTTGTCCAATTTGTATCATATTTAAAATCAATTATTTTAAAACTAATACAGCATTTTTATAACACTTCAGACTCTGTTGCATTAAAAATTGTTAAACACTTTATAAGTTAATTCTCTCGTTAAGTTGCCAACTGACCAATCAATGTGAAGCATTGAAGACAGTAAGTTGGCAACTTAGTTGCCTAATTAACTTATTGATTAGTTTAACAATGCTTTATGCAATCGGGTCCTAGGCATACACAATCCTACTTATCTCAAAATTAGTTTTATGTTTTAGTTGTAATGCAATTGATTCTGAACAATCTACTAGCTTAAAATAAAACTGCTTTAAGTTAAAGTTCTGTATTAATATTTATTTAAAATTGACGTTTCGTCGAAACTCAACGTTCGTCTTCATCAGAATAAATTATCTAGTTACTTGTTACCTAGTAACTTGGTTCCTATATGTTTTTATATTTACTGTAATGACATTTGTATCATTTATCCTGATGAAGACGGACGTTGAGTTTCATCAAAACGTCGATTTTAAATAAATATTAATACAGAACTTTAGCCTAAAGCAGTTTTATGTTAATATAATGAGTTTTGAAAGATGTTTTACTATGTATTTACTAGCTTGTAAAAACACAATAAAAATTTATTGAATGACATTCATAATTTAAATTTTGAGTTGTTTTTCAAAAGTTAATAAGTAGTTTGGTTTAGAACCACTAGCTCTGGCTAAAACATAACACTAATTTCGTAATAATTAAAATTGTCTGAATTAACCTTAAAGTATTTAAATTTAAGAATAAAAATACAAATCAATAACTTTTGCATAACAAAAAAGTGTTATCCAAGTTATCGTCTAAGTTTTATTTATAATTTATATCTGAATTGTTTTGCAATGACCAATATGATAATATCAATCTGGTATGTTTATCGGAATTAATCTCAAGTAACTATTCATGGAATTGATAAATTAATATCAATATTACTTAAAACATATGTCTTACAGAATGATATCGATATTATGTTATCGATTATACGATAGTTATTCAATATTTAATTATTTTTTTTAAAGAAACTAGATAACAAATCTGTTAATTTGTTCTTTTACATACTAGAATTTTAAGTATTAAAATTATACAAACGATAAGTATAGAAATAAAAAAGCTATATATAAATTGAGAAGCAAAGAAAAAGATAGAAGCAAACACGTAACACGTAAAAGTGACACAGACTCTTGTGAATTATAAAAAAACAAAAACACTTTGAACTACTTTCTTTCAAAAACTACAATTTCAAAACAAAACTGCAAAATCAGGCTAGACAAAATGTGTTCAAATTGACATACATACATAAAAACATAGAAATTGTGTGTAATAAGAAAATACAAAATAAAAACAAATGTAATAATAATAATAATAAACTTAATAATTACCAAGTTCTAATAAAAATTGTATCAACATAATAATAATAATCTACAATTTAAATTCAATTATAAATAAATATTTATGCAGCAAACTAAAACATTATAAAATTAATCATTAGAGAAACAATGCTAATTATATACAGTATGATTGATTATAATATTTATATTAATTTAATATTAATTTGACAGAAAGTACACCTTTATTTAAGATATTTAAAAAATAATTTAAAAAAATACATAAACATCTTATTAAAATAAAAACTTTATTGTATATTTTTTAAATACTTTGAGGAAATCAATAGTTTATAAATTGATTTTTAAAATTTTCGCAATGCGCATTAAACTTATCAAGTGCATAAAACCTAACTGACAAGGTTGGACAAAAAAATTGGAACCGGTTTATACTTAAACAAATACTTATTTATTTTATTTGACACGTAATTTTATGTGAATGTAAATATATTTTTATAAGTGTGTTCAATTTATTGGCTGATTTTAATAGCTCGGTTTCAACGAATACAGTACAAAGTATAATTCCAATTTTATGAATTCTTTGTATAAAAATGTACAATATTAGATGTAATACTTGGTATAAAGCAATAAAATAAAATATATATAATTAAAAAATAGGGTCAAATTAATAATGACACAATAACAGTTTTCTTAAGAATTGTCACTGAGTCAATCACACTGTATATACATATATAGCATTTGAATATTGTAATAAGACTAGTAATTAAACGAATAAAAAAAATTGCAAATTGAAGTGTACTGCCAAGTAAAAGAAGTAAGTTAAGTCTCTTTCACTGACCTTGATTTTACGTGATTCTTCTCGCCGCTTCCATGGTTTCTGTAATACGGCGTAAACGGGAAACGTTAGGATGTCGCAGACGAAGGCGATTGCCTTTAAGGCACCTATCGCCAAATTCACGCCCACGCCGTCCATATTGCTATAATAAAACAGAAAATAATCATTTATTAAGATTTTCATTTTTTTTTATAAATGTTTTTCAAGAAAACAAAAAAAATGTAAATAGGATAACTTAACAACTTCAACAAACGACAAAATTTAATGATCATTAAGCCACATTTACACTGCGGTTTGAGCAGTAGCAGTATATTTACTACTACATCCCATGCTACTGCAACTGCTAAAAACGCAGTCTGAATATAGCTTAATGATTATTAAATTTTGTCATGTGTCGAACGTATAAAGTGAATATTTTTTAGTAATCAGAAATAGTTAAATAATTAACATAGTAAAATTTTTTTCAGAACTCATTACATTAAAATAAAACAGCTTTAGGTTACAGTTTTGTATTAATTTTCTTTTTTTCTGATGGAAACGAACGTTGAGTTCGTCGAAACGTCGATTATTAATAAATATTAATACAGAACTAAAACGTAAAACTGTTTTATTTTAGTAAAATAATTATTAGAAGAATTAATTCATTATTATCAAATATTAATGATTATTTTTAAATTTCACATGCGCAAATACTTTTTTACATTAATTTATATAATATTTTTTTCAAACAGAAGGTTTTTCTACAATATTTAATAAATTTCGAAAAAGAATTGTTAATTTTAACATTTTAACTAACTAACATAAAACTTTATGCATAAGTTCCAACAATATTTTTCTACAACTGTCTGTAATTAGAATTAGCTAAACATCACAACACAAATATAAAATTTGACGTTTTTACGCTAAGAATAAATTCTTATAATTTGACTCCTTTGGTACACGTATTTATAGAACCAGAACGACAAAGTAAAATAAATTTAAATATATAAATTATATTTAGTAAAATAAAATTTAACTTTAACAGATATTTTACATATTAAAAACAATGAAATAAGGCAGTTAATGGAAAAGTTTAGCGTGATTGAACTTGCGTATAAAATTATTTTTTTCTCAAATATATAATATATAAAATAATAACAAAAACTGTCATTAAAATTTTTGATAATTGTTTAATTTATTTGTTATTAACAATTTTTGTAAGGACATTACTGACGTCACAAGCCTATTGTGCGCAAGCGCAGAACAATTGGTGAGATATAATTTTGAAAACGTATGTCGTAGTACACACTTTTTAAGCCATGACCAAATAAATAAATAAAAAAACTACGCTAAACTTCCCCATTTAACAGTTGTAGAAAATTAGCAAAATAATAATAATAAAAAAAAAACAATTAAATCATTGCCCCTCAAAAACAAAAATAGCTATAGTTTGTCCATTCCTTATAAACTCATTGTATTGTATTGTATTGTTTGAAGAAAATTTGAATCTAGAATATTTTATAAACTTAATGTTTTAGCGCAGAGCTAGTTATTCTGAACTAAACTACATGCAAACTTATGGGGATACACTGCACAGGCGTGGTTTTAGTTTTATAAGCAAATTTTGTTTCATCGCAGCCAAAGTCTGGCCTGGTCAAGGTTTTTTTTAACTAAAATTCACTTATGTTTTAAGAACGGCCAATCAGATTTCAGTAACATGCGATATGTATCTGTTTTTATCAAAAAAAAAACGTCAAATTTATTAATAACTAAATGACAACTTTGATAAAATTAATATTGTTTTGAAAAGATGTATTTAATATGTATAATAAAATAATATTTATTTTAGAAACATTTGAAAAAAGTTAGCAAAAACAAAAAAGATGCTGAATTTCTTTTATAAACCTGCAAAATTATATGTATGCCTTATTCTATTCCAAATGTTCCGGTTCGCATTCGTATATTTAAAATGTTTGTACAGATTTATTTTGTATAATAATAAATTCTTCTTTAGACATATTTAATACAACAAAACAACTTAAACTGTAAGAAAACTGTACTGACGATAACCAAAAACTGTTTGGCATGTATACAACTTACACAGAAATGTCAGAAATGATTTTTAACAGCATTTCAATTGTCATCATTGCGCAGGCGTAACTGAAAATTCATCAAGACAACAGGCAATGTGAATGATCAAGTTTTTGCGCTGTGTTAAATCGTGAAACTAAAACTGAAATCGTAAAACTGTTTTGGCTCTCTGAATGAGACTTTACTTTAGCTGAAACTTGCAAAAACTCCCTATTTTAAATACTATATGTAACATGCAATCCGATAAAATTGTTTTAATTTACCAATTTTTAACAAATTACAAAATTTTTCCTTATCATTTCTATAACGAGCTACAATACCAGTCAAACTGATAAAAAAAAACAATTATTCGCATTTAACATGCAGCCCGATAAAATATTGTTCTAATTTTCCAATTTGTATCAGCTAAACTACATAATCAGCTCAACTAATTATAGTAAATACTACTGCAAAAATGTTAAACAATCTTTGTAAGTAACATTGCAAACCATCTGCTTAGCATTCTGCTAACGGGAGTAACAAGTAGGACAATTAGCATTAGTCTAGCAGCCGGAATAAAACTATTACCGACATACGTTGGACTTGTTGTTTCGAGATCAAAAATGGCCGCATTTGTTTTGTCTGTTGTTTCAAGACAAATTACTAAGGCGATGCTATACAATCTTTTAAAAAATCTAGGTTATTTCACCTTAAAAATTATCAGTTAATAATAATTAATAAATACAATTAATTGTAACGATAATTTGTCAATTAATAATTACGATAAAGATCGAGAAATGTGTGTTTATCATTTTAAAATTGTTTAAATGTAATTGAAATTTTTATCTATTGAAATTTTACATAAGTGTAAACAGATAAAAATGTTGACATTAGTTTTCAAATTATATAGTCTCTTCACCTTCAATTATTTTTATTCGAAAACCTTTTTATTTTTATCTAACAAAAAAATTTATCTTTCTCGTAAATAAAACAGAAAAAAAATTAAAAAATTCTTGACGCCAATGCAACATGCAACATTGATCCAAAGTCTATTTAAAGTGTTTTAAACAGTTTGATTTCGTAATAAGCATGTGGGGTTTATTATCAATAAAATATTGATCTTTTCCAATAACATTAATAATCATTTACCGATAAGAACATATAAAATAATATGAATATTACCTTAAATATATATTACTTGCTTTTGAAAAATAATCCGTGATGATTTCGAACATTATGATAAAAAAAAGTATCTTACAATATTTAAAATAAATAATTTTTATAAAAATACGAGTTGACTAGATCTAGCAAGCGTTTGCACACAACTAAACAAAAGACGGTCGACAAAATGTTGAAACAATATTTTAAATAAAAGAATTTATTAACGTTCAAACAGAAATTAACGGTCTGATTCCATCAATAATAACTCAGCAGACAGGTTAATAAATATTTTTTATAAAACTTTGTAAAGTAGGTAAACTGGTGCAATCTACAGGTTGTTTTACAAACTATAGAGTGAAATATATTACCTATGTTTGTTTAAATAAATGATTAATTTTAATATTATTATAAAAATGTAAAATAATAATTTGCAAACTTCATATTAAACAAATGTTATTTATGTCCGTGTTTATTCATAGAGTAATACTGTAAAGCGAACATACGTTAGTGAATATTTGTTATTAATATTAATGTGGACATAACCATCCATATACTCGGTACACATGTAGATAGACTCCGTAATACAAGCCGGACAAGTATTTGCCTACTTTGATATGTATTCTTTACCGATTCATATTGGAGCAATGTTCTCTTATTCTGTGTATATACCAGATATTCGTATACGAATACAAACAATCCATATACATTTACGTATTTGGACTAACATCTTGTTTTCGTGTACAAACAACATAAAGACACGTGTAGAGCCGATTTAAGGTGATCATATACGCTCAGTTTTGACTGTACAGTCAGATCGTAGCAAAATTGCACAGTTCACAGATTTGGTCATACACTATACAATTTTTACTCAGTTTAATACGCAGTTAACTCGTAACAGGCATTCTAATGTATAATATTTTTCAATAAAAGCTACCAAAATTCTCTAGTCTACGACATTTATCACATAATTACATATTAAACAAAAATTAATAGTATTATATTAATGCAAATGTCAAATGAACTGCAACAGTTACACACACCTTCCATTTGTTGAAAAAAAAATCTATCGGTTACAAATTTTATTCAGTCCATATACTCAGTCCGAAATTTCGGAATAAACGTCACTCCGGTTTTCACACACACGCGTTACGATTTTACTGTGTAATTTGGTTTGTGCAGTAAAAACTGTGCAATAAACTGAGCATGTATGGCCTAATAGATTTGTAGATTCACATCATATATACAAGATAGATTCACGATTGAGGTGTAACATACACAGAAACAAATAAAATAGCTATTTCATTTCATTTGAATTGGATAACTAAATTTTAAATTTTTCTAGGTTATCCTATCGAAAGAAGCAATTCCGTCATCAGTATAATGTCAATAAAATGATAATGTCATTTGTTGTTATATTTACATAAGCGTATAAAACGTATTAAAACATTTGCTAATTCGTTTTATAGTTTATACGCTCATGTAAACGTAACAACAAACATTATTTTAGTGACATTATACTGATGACGAAATTTGTTCTTTCGCTGGATAACCTATAGTTATTTTATGTATATACAAATTAGTTGGAATAAAATTAATAACTTTAATTGGTACTCGGTGAAACATTTTTAAAATGTATAAACAAATAAAAAATACTAATTCCTTCTGATGATGGCTTAACTGCCGAAAATGGCCAATAAATTGTTAAACTTAAAACTGAGTATTTTTATTATTTTTTATTTGTTTATACAATTTGGAATAAAATTGCTATTCCAAATAAAATTTAGATAAATAATCTAAACTTTAGATAAATCAATGAACAAGAATATACGACAAACTAGAAAAAATATCTGATTACATTACTCTTAAATTAGATGTTCCTTCCAATATGAGTTAGAAGACCGAAAATCATTTATTTTTTTTATACACAACAACTAAAACAATCAAGTTTTGTTTTTCTGTGTACATATTCACAAAAACTATCGACAAAAACTCGTATTTTATAGTTTATAAATAAAAAAAAGAACTTACATAAGCCGTGTATTCTTAAAAGTCAATTAAAAAAAAAAACAATAAACCGCAATGTTTATCGAGATTATGGTGTATAAAGTTTAGCACAAGCACAGCTACGACACTATAACTAAACATTTATTAGCAAACTGCCACTATTTTAATAATAAGACAACCAGGTTCATAGTACACAAAACAAATGATAAAAAAAGTTTACGGTGACAACAAATCCGATTAAATCCAAAGTTCATTCACAGTGAGAAACACACAATTTTATTTTATATGATCCTTGAAATATTTTGATAAAACACTTTTAAAATATATTTACAAACATATTAGGTTATTAATCATACCTAAAATATTTACAATAGTTTATTTCTTTGGTGTCTATCAATAAAAAATTGCTATAAAATATTCATCAAGTCAGTTTTTTCACATCATCAAATAATTCACCGAAAATGCATCGTATTTAAGTACAATTATTTTGCTAACTAATTGTTAAATTTTTACTAAAAGAACTAGAACAAAATTGTATACACATTAAAAAATATTTGTCACTATTCGGTGTCCCATCAAAAACAGTGTAAGTAAAAATTATTCTAAGAGAAAATGTCAAAAATACACTAAATGGTGTTAGTAAAAAGACAAAAAATGAAATTAATACCAACATTGATACTATTTTAGTATCATTTTTATACAAAAAAAAGTAAAGAATAGTGTTATTTTTCTAACACCAAATCCAACAATTTTTACTGTGCATTAATTATTAATAATACTAGGGAGATTTTGCAAGCCTCCGCTAAAATTACGATAATGTTAAACTAAAGAAAGTCGTAATACGAATAACATTGAATCACGTGATTTTATTGTTAATGGATCATTAAACGTAATATTAATAAATGAAAATTTATAGAACATATAAATTAAGATTTTTAACAATAATAACAAAAATTAACAACAAATATTTAACTATAGATTAAAACGTCAATTAGTTGATTAATAACTTAATAACGATAATTTAAATTATTAAAATTACGCAGTAATACCACTGTTTCTAATATGTATAATAGAAAATATACCTATTAGCAACACTTGCTATATGGTACTGAAAAAGTAGAAAATAAATGGTAACTTTTACATGATACGGAATCAAATATCTATTATTTTATTAATTGTTTAGATGTAACAAAACTATTTTTATTACATTCTTAATCATCTATCTTCATAAAAAAATGTTCTTTTAATGACTTCCTCGTGTGTTTCTTTTAATTTGATAACCTTTCTTAATAGACAGCTTAATCTTGTCAAATTTGTTGTCAATTCACTTTCATTTATATTGCTAATTAATATCCAATAAAATTACTATTAAATTTTATAAATCGAGATTACATTTCCATAGAAAGACTTTCTAAATTCATTTACAAATTTTTCCCATTCGTCGTCGACTTAGTGCCGTAGAAATATCATAATTCTGAAAAAAACCCAAAATAAATTAACAAAACGTAACCTGTCAATTATTTTTTTTTTCCAAATAAATGACCAAATAAACTAACACATACATTATTTTTAAATACAAAATTGATATTAAAAGCTCAATTTTTGAGTGTTTTAGTTCATTTGTTTAGTCCCGCTTTTACGACAGTTATGTTGTCTTAATATCGGTATTAGTTAATACCGATTTTAAAACCAAGCTTGTAGTACCAGCTATAAGTTTTAATCATTCCTAATTTCACTAAAATAATTTAGAAAAAAAAAAACTAAAATGTCACACTAGTGCAGAATAATTTAAGTTAATTTTTTTGTAATATTGAGATATTTATGAAAAATGTAACATAACAGTATATTGTGTTACGAGGAGCAAAAAGCCATCTTTATTGTGTTGAACCAAAGAGAATATACATACTATATTGGCTGAACCCAGATACTTACGGCTGATTGTGACTCAATTTTTGATAAAAAAAATTCAGCTAATATTCCGTTAAAATAAAAATTCTTGGATTCCGCAAGAAACCTTTCTATGTATATTGCAACGAAATTTCTTACGATCTTTGAATTTTCATTTTAACGAACCATTACATTTAACGAAAATGTTTATGAATACGGACATTAGGCTAGTTCTGCACTAATGTGACGGTTTTTATTCACATATATTTTTTATCACTATTTACTCAAATATTTTATCACAGTCATATCAAATATGTAATAAATAAATAATAAATTAGTAATAACTTAATTGATAAAGCACGTGTCTGTTATTCATATTGTATATCTTAAAATTTATATTTTCAGAAAATTAGAAATGATTAGTTACTTAGAAAATTACTATTAAAAATAATATAAATTATAATCAGATAATAATAATGAATCTGAAAGAAATAAAAGCACAGCTGTTCATAATTAAAGTCAAATTATTTTATTATATTATTATCTAATCATCAATATGTTTTTCTTCAAAATTTGATTATCAATTTCCATTGTAATATCTGTAAAATGGCAAATTGAAATATAATGTATAACACTTAACTATTATGACTAATAATTTTTCATTTACCAAAATTAATTACATATTTCATAATAAATATTACTTTAAAACCAATATTTTTACAATTAATTCAAATGTAAACATACTTTTGAACTGTAAAATTTGATTTTTAAAATAGTAAAAACTATTTTGAAAGTTTTGTATAAAATATTTACTATTTGGTTTGGAAACACAGTGTGTTTTTTAGAAAAAAATTGAAGTAAAAAATTATTAATAATTTTCAACTTAAATATTTTTTCCCAAATTTATAAAATTGTTATACGTACTACAACTTACTATTATTTGTTTCTATTTATTAAAACCCAATTTTACAGATCAAAACTTTTGAATTAATAGTAAAAACGGTGGTTTTAAAGCAATATATTTTTCAACGTAAAAATGTTTTAATTGTAATTTAGAGAATATACTTATTTTCTTGAAAAATGAAATAAAATTCGATAAAATAATTAAACTTGTACATTAATTAGATATTATTTTGCAAATTTTGTAGTTAATATAATTAAAATGCTTTTAAAAAGCTACATATAGGTGTAAACAGTTTTTGCAATTACACCTATATTAAGAAACATAACGAAAAACTACATATTTTAATATATAAACACATTAAATATTTTTATTACCTTCATATTTTTAAAATATCTAAATTTTAATTGTAGTTGAACATTTTAAAAACAGTCACATTAAATATTGATAAAGATAATCCTAAATAATTAGCTGAGGCTTGACCACAAATCATAAACATATTGTTCGAAGGGAATTTGTACCTAAAATATATTGTATACACATAATATTTAAAAACATTTTCGCATAACTTTAAGTTTTATTGAATAAATAAAATAAATCAAAATCAAATAAATAAAAATAACAAAATATTTTGAAATTTATTATTTTTTAATAGTCCATCGTGTTGTTTGCGTTGGCGCGAGTGCACGCGTTGTTTGGGTCACACCAAACTTGTGACCATATTGTATATATTGCATATACAAGTCCATGCATCTAGAACTATTTAAAGGGTTCAGAAACTACGTATGTATATGTGCCAAGTTTCAAGTCGACGGATATATGAAAGTGGTCGAAATTTGATCTTAATAAACTAACAAGTGAATTTGAATACTTAAAAATTATTTTTTATTAAAATAAATATATGAATAAAAGTTTCAATAACTAAATATAAACAAACATAAATTTATCTTTGTAATGATCCTTATATTTTATCTATCTTGACAATCGGAACAAAATTTATTGACAATTTATTTTTCTTTAGAATAAGCGGAAAATTTAAAATATTAAATTTATTATATTTTAGAAAACATTTTCTTATATAATGAGTAAAGGTCAAAATATCTGATATCTGTTATCACTTATCCACGCAACGTTTGAAAATATAGTTTTTTTTTTTTATATAGATAATATAGTCTATTAATCTGACGTTTTACAGTTTTTTCAAAATAGGTTAAGATTATTTTAAATCATATTCAATATATTTATACTTTATACATAACTGCAAAATATATTTTACGATTTTTTTTGTAATAATAAAAACAGCACTATTACACGACATATTCTAAGAGATAAAATAAAATATATTATTGAATCTATTTGATATATGAATGATATATATGCGCTAGATTAAAAATTATTACAGTTGTATATTAAAATATGTCATATTCCAATAGAAAAATGATGGAATGATCTAAAATATTAAAAAAAAAATAAATAAATAAAAAATTCTAAAATGTTGTATAAACACTATGACTGGTACTATTAACTCAGTTTTAATTAATACCCATTTCAATACAAAACAAACTGTCGTCTGCGTAAGATCAAAACTAAACAATTAAACCACAACACCCAAAAACAAAGCTTGTAGTTACCAGTCAATGATTCATTAATATAGTAATGAGTTGATATACATATTTTTAAAGTTCAAGAAAAAAAAAATTAAATTATCGAATTTTATTTAAAAATTGCAGAACATCAACTAGTATGTTAATATGTTAAAAAGAAAACACTTAAATACAAAAATGATATTTGTTATTGAAGTCTTATATCATAGAGAAACATCTTAGATAAAATTTAGATAAAAAAAAAGAGAATAAAACATTTTCTGTATAAAAAAAATGTTTAAGTTAACACAATTATAGTAAGTGTCTACCTAAATACTAAACAGGTAATAAGAATTAAATAAAAAATATCAAAAATTTAAAAATTCTAAAATTTCTATATTATCTAACCAGGAAGTTGCACAAAATTCTTATTATAATGACAAAATATCGATCTTAGTACTTTTAAGAACATTGTTTGTTATCAGTGGCAGTACAAAGATCAAAATTATACTCATCCTAATACACTAGAAGTCCATAATTAAATTTTACTCCCAAAACTAAGGTCATAGCTTTTAACATACGGCTCGCTGCTTTTAAATAAATTGAATCAAGTAATTTTAGACCAAAAGGATTTCATTCGAAATACACAAGCAAAACACGTGTTGGTGGCATAATATCAGAGACCTAGCCAAAAGTAACAACTTCCGCGATCATGTTTTGATTGTCAAAAAATTAGATTGATAATTGGTATCGTCGATAAAACACTCATTTGTTTTTCAAATTACAGTAAAAGTTGATTTATCCGGCATTTGTATTAAAAGATACGCTCTAAAAACCAGAATAATTCAAAATTGTTTAATTCCAAACTGATATTTGTCAATTTTTTAAAAAGCAAACGAATATTGAAATAGTCTAAATTTATTATATATTTTATTAAATATAAAATATATAACGTTTGTGTTAAAATATATTTCTTATTAAACTTAAACATGTGCTTTTTTATTTAGAAAATATTGTTATTTTAAATAACAAATAAAAAATCGACTACAAAACAATTGAAACATTAACTTTTATACTGAACTATCCGTTATGCTATCTTTCCACAATTTCATAATATAATTAAGCAATTATGAGTTTGTAGACATTACTTTTTGATCGAACCTTGTACTTCCGTCAAAAGTTATAGCAACGCCTAGCATTTTCTCTAAGATTACATTAGAAAATGACACAATGATACGACCCCACTTAGTAATTCAGTAGCTAAATGAATAAGCTATCTACTCATAAGTCAAATGTTAATTATAATTATTATATATAAACTTTGCACTTTACTTATCTTCAAAATTATGATTGTAATTATATTTTTTGAGTTTTATTTATTTCGAAGTTCAAACCAAGCAAGCGTGATTAATTATTTTTTAATTTATAGTTCATATATTGATTTATCGTCATTTTCAAACGACAGATAACGGATAAGAGTTTATTACCAAAAAATGACAGTTTTTTTTGATAAATATTTTATTTCGACTAATATTTTTAATATTAAATGAATATATATTTTTTTTTAATTTAAAACTTTAAAAAAATTACTTTATTTCACTATTTTCGTGCATAAAATATTTGTTTATGATAATAGTTAAAAAAAAAAAACCGAAAAGAACGTAAAAATAAGTGCGGCAACGTATCATCTTTTCATTCTGACGTTAATTCTATTAATTCTGCATAATCAGAGTTGTGATTGATCTAGAACAAAATGTAAGATCTTTGATCTGATCTAGATCAATTCATTTTTACTGATCTTGATCTAAATCATATATAAATGATCTATGATCATATAACTCGCATATTAGTTATATTGAGTTTAAATAAAATTTAACACCGCATTACCCTCATCTGCCCCCCAGTAGCTCGACTATTTAGTAGTAGGAATCAAATATTAGCCCCTAGATATTGCAATTTGAGAGATAAACGATTTGAATCATTATTATTTGTAAAAGAAATCATGAAAACAAAATCAAGGCCTATGAAACTAATATTTGATCCCTGTACTAGATTTTAATTTAATATAATAATGTTTCGTAAAAAAATCTTTAAATTAAAATAAATATACAATAAAACTATCAATCTTTTTTATTAATTGAATACTTTGGAACCATGTTACCTCTTTTTTTATTGTAATTAAAAAATAAAAGAAATGATCTATTTTATGATTAAAAAAAAAGATCCGATTATAGAACATCTATGATTAACGCTCTCTCAAAATTTAAGATTCTTTTACGAAACTGAGCACTAGAAGATCTAAAACACATTAACTGTGAGAATCTCGATCCTTTTTAAAATGATCTGTTACAATACTGTGTATAATACATGCACCAAAAGATTGTATTGAAAAATAATTGAAAAACTATTGAATGGCATTTATACATAAAGTAGAATAAATTATCGCACTTGTCAGACGTGCGGTCAAACTTTCCATTCGTGAAAAAAGTATTATTACCATTTCAAAACTATATTTTATTTTATTGAGAAAACTAAACTTTCCGCTCGTTAAATAAATGCTTATCTATTTAATAAATTTATTTAATAAAATATTATTATCTTTGTTCCATCAACCAACATGCTATATACATAAATTACTTTATAGATAATTCACCAAATCAATTTATTTATATCATAAATTTAGAAAAACATACAAATTTATTGATTTTATAAATTAAAAATTTGACTATTATATTTATTTTAAGAAAACGTGATTATTCTTCTAATAATTATTTTTTAAATTATATTTTAAAAAAACTACACTAGATAATATATAGTCTATGCCACAAGAATATAGCATTATGCAATAGTAAGTGTACGTTTTCGTACGATATACATAACTATTTTCAAACTGATAAACTCATACATAATGTGAAGTATATCTCAGCTTCATTCTTTATTCAAAGTACGTTTACAGTTCTTCATTTTTATCAATCATTGAGTTTTATGTTTTTAAATCATATTTATTTTCTTTAAATGTTTCGAAATAAATTTAATAATCAATATTATTAGAGTTAAGTAAAACAACACCATCTTTCTCCCAGCTAAATATATTAAAATATATAACATTTCAATTTGCGGAGCAGTATTATATAAACGTACAATTATTGCACAATGCCATATTTCAGTGGCGTAGACTATAGATAGTCAAGTGACGAAAAGCCACAGACATAAAACGTTGTCAACTTAACTAATTAATCAATAGAGGTCATGTCCATTGGTCAGTTTTCAAGTTAACAACAGAATTATATAATAAAGTGTTTAACAATATTCAGCGGAAACGGCTCGAATTGTTTTTAATAACTTATTTAATGACGTAAGTAAACTGACTTGATAAACATTCTACAAAAAAATGCAACTTATTTAACTTGTATTAAAAATTTTCGTACTTTTAACTATAAATAAAATAATAAACAAACATTCTTATCTCAACACGGCAAATTATTATTTGCATAAACAATTATCAAACTACATAAAAACGTTTGAATAAACATAAAATTAGGTGTAAAAATTATTGAAATAGCACGAGAAAACAATTCAGGAAAAATAAAAAATAAATTCGTCACAGTTTTAAATCGCATATAAATAATTTCAATGCATTACAATACCTATTATATACGAATATAACAATAAACTTTTTTCAAATCTCAATTGTGTCAGTTTAATTTGATAGAAATTTGTGTGGCCCAGATCTCTAACGACCTTGGCACTAGTATAGTAATATATTCCTCGTAAGTTCAAGGTCACTGTAAAGATCAGAAGATCATGACAGAAACAGTGGAACGTCAATTGCGAGATGCTTTTGTTTTTGTTTATTTTCATGTTGATAATTGCGAAGCGATTACGCTAGATTGTTACACATAAATATTGTGTTACAACTATTTGTAATCTCACTGGCGGTACATAGAACATTATCATTGTAAGTTTTCGAAATTAGATTATATACTTGTCAATGTGTTGCAAATTTTAATTTTATATGACATTAATTAATTTTCTATTCTTATAAAATAAAACACAAATACAAAAAATATATGTGATACTTGATACAGAACTTAGAAAAAAAAATACAAAATATTTAGCAGAAGTTAAAAATTAAATTCTTAAGTGATTAAGAAATACTATTAAAAATAAAATCGTTTTTATATTATGCACACGCAGTGCACTCGAACGTAATCCGTTCTTGATTTGGTCGAGTACTTTTTGTCCAAATCAGTCTACTCTACTAATTTTGATAGAATAATTGTTTATATACTCAAAGCTGGTAGTTTGGTAGAGAAAAGTGTCCGTCAATTTCATTTTTGTACTTATTGAAATAAAATACTATTTAACGATGGTAATTATTATTTGACAATCTCAACAACTTCCGTTCATAAATTTAAAAAAAATTAATACACGTTTTGTATCAGACTACTCTACCATTACTTTACTGCAATAAATCTGTTTACACTGGTATACCAGTAGAGTAGTAGAGGAAGATCGAATAGAGTATACTATTCCATGTCCTATCCATTTTACTCTACCAGCTGTTATCTTTAGTACTTGTCTTTCACTATCCCAAAGTTTTTACATTGTGCTAGTAATGGAATAGTTGCACTCTACCACCGTACTCTACTAATATAATCCAACGATAAGCTATAAGAAATATTGAATTAATTTGTTCTTGACTAAATTCACAAAACATATATATTATACATTTCTAAAGTAAATTAAAATTGTTTAAAAGATATCTTAAAAAAAAAGAAATAAAAATTAATTTGAAAAAAAGGAAAGCAAAAATTACACATAAACACTTAATAAAAATTAATATGCGATTTTCTGATTTATTTAATTAATTTTTATATTAGAATTTTAATCTAAGTTAAACTTATATGGATCAGGTTAGGTTAAATTTGTTTAAAGTAGATTAAATAATTATAAAATAAATTTAAAAATAGTTTTTATAAAGGCTATTTTTAGTAATTAATCAAATTCTCCTCGGTTACTCTATATCAGTGGTGTTCAAACTAAATTACGCAAAACCTTCGAATTTCCTGCGATCTTAATACGAGTGATATTTTCACAATATGACTAATTATTTATTATTTTATGACAAATTTTATTGTAAATAATAAACATTTATAACAGGAAAATATCATAGGAAATTTAATTAATGGAAAAAGTTCCCAGAATTTTTAAAGTTTGAAGATCACTGCTAGAAATAATTTCTAACGGTGACGATGCATGTAATATCTAATTTATTAACTAAAAAATGTATATATTTACGTAAATCAAAATATATTTTTTTATTTTTCAAATTTAAACTAATGTTTCTATCGTATAACATCACAACTCACAAGTATAATAATATTAGTTACATTATGAGATTTAACATTAACTTTATGTTAACTTTAATGTTAATTTTTTGTTTGTTTTGATACTTTTAAGATATTTCATTTCTTTTTAATAATTATTAGTTTACGAAATATCATCTGGACAATGCAAACCAAACCACTGTTGTATGAATGGAATATATATATAAATAAACATTTAAATATTTAAAATTGCAATTTAAGCTATTTGTACGTCAGGTTATGCAAATTTACGCTGGTTGCATTTTGTTAGGTTGTTTCATTTTATAAATTAAACATTTAAATTAATGTGCATATCAAAAAAAAAAAAAAGATTAATAAATTTCTATTAATGATTGTTACATTGTCCTATTCTGGCATTAATTTACCTAGTTTCAGCGTGCACAAAAATCCCATTCTGTATAATTTACTCAATTAAAATGAATTTATTATTAATACAAATATGAATCACATTAATAAAAACAAAAAAACTTATTAAATAAAAATATTTACGATAACAATATAATTATAAAGAAAATTACTGACTCAGATGAATAAAAATTTGAATGTGTAATTAACTTTTTAATTCAATAGGAATTTTAAAACAGAAATTGTTATTTTTATTTCATTAATAAAAAGATTAATTATAAATTAAAATATTACTTAACTATATAAAAATGTTCGATAACAATATGTTGATTAATGCAATAAACACTTAATGTTAAAATAATTTTATAGTCTTATTCGAAAATTATTTTAATATTATATAAACAACATTTTTCATAAAATCATTTATGAGCAATGAAAAATATACTTCATTATTAATATTCTAAATATAAACAAGACATAATATATTTAATAAAAATGTAGTTTTAGTTTTAATTTAAAATTTATTTTTATTAATAGCGTGCAAATATATTACGTGTTATTATTAGAGCATTTATGAAAGAGTTTCATATATTTTGTTAGTTAAACCTATTAATTATTTGTATGTTAACATAATCTATTTAATAACTAACAATGTTATAATTTAGTGTGTATTAATTATTTATTTATAGAACAATAGATATAGGTAATACACTATTATGTATAATTAATTATACATGAGGACTTACAATAATTATTGTCCTGTAATGTCATAGATATTTTTTTAATTCTTTGTTGAATTTTAAATAGAATTTGTAAATTAATATTCTCACAATAATTATTATTAATAAAACATATAACATACTATTATGTTAATAATATTTTATATTAAATTTATAATAGTAATTAAACATTACATGTGACTTGGCCATATAAAGGGTTGTCATGATGTGTCCGGATTTTTCCGTGTATCGACAAAAGTCCGGCAGGATTTTGCAAAAATGCAAAACGCAATCAATATATAACAAAAAAAATTATTTTAAACATTTAGATTATTGTTTATTTTGTTACTGTATTTTTTTAACTCAAAATATAAGAACATTCTGTAAATGTTATTTGTATATTTTTTCCTGATGAAGACGTACGTTGAGTTCGTCGAAATGTCAATTATTAATAAATATTAATACAGAACTACAACCTAAAGCCGTTTTATTTTAAGAACATTTTTCTTAAAATTGACAAATATACAATATATATCTTTTTTGAATAATATTGATTTAATTGGTTTATTATTAATTTATTTATAGCGACATATGTAAAATTTTTCTCGCTTATAATTTTATACTAGAAAACGTACGTATCTTTCAGTGGCGAGTCTTAGATTGGACTTTTTTGTTTAATTGTTAATATCCTAATGATTGCCCTACAGTGAGAAAATTTTGCTTTAGATTCTAGGTTTTCACTTTTAACTCAAAAGTAAACGTGTTTTTGAACTGTAAACTTATGTTTTTCTAATAGAAATAGAAATAGAAAAAAATAAAAATAGTAAGTAAAAGTATAACTATTTTAAAAGATTTGTATAAAATTATTCATTATTTAGTTTAAAAACATAGGCCAGTATTCCCAGCTATTGTTCATGAAAAAGTTCTTTTATTTTTCATTTTAAAATAAATTTTTATTTTTACCTCAAATATGAATAGTATTTCTATTTTTGATATATTATTTTCTATCTAATATTATAAAATTTAAATAAACTAATTAAAATTGCTGAATAAAGTAATTTTAAATAAACGTCAAAAGTAATTTTGACAAAAATCACTTTTAAAAGTGTAAAATTATCAATAATTTTCAGTTCAAATGCAGTTCAATTTTCAAACTAAATATTAATTAATTTTATACAAAGTTTTGAAAATAGTTATACTATTATTTACTAATATCATATTACTTTTTCTATTAAATTTTGTATTATCATTATAAAACCACAGATAAAACATAATATTAATGTCAAAAGATAAACTTTTGTTCTTGGGTCCTGAACCTGCGTTATGATTAATTATAATGTTATTAAATCAGGTTCGATAAAACATAAGTTTACAGTTAAAAAACACGTTTACATTTTAGTTAAAAGTAAAAACCTCAGTTTAGATTTTGAATATTATTGTCCTGGTTAAACATTTTATAATTTAGAACTTGGCAGCCTTACTTGGACAAATATCTTCTTTAAATTTGACACAAATAATTTTCCTATATTTCATTCAAAATTATAATATTGGCTGGTACTACAATTTCAGTTTTTGGGTGTTTTGTGAATCTATTCGTTTAAGATCTGTAAGACCTGTAAGTGTTACAGAATGTTTTGACATTTTCTAGTAAATAGAATTTTTCTACTGATAGAAAATGACAAAATATTCTGTAACGTTATAAGACCTACAAACCAAATATGAGTAGACCCATTAGTTTATTTGTTGTTATGTTATGACAGTTGCATTGTCTTAAAACCGGTATTAGTTAAAACCAAAATTAAAACCGAGCTTGTAGTACCACCCAGTTGTCTTTTAAGGTACACAACCAAATCATTTTTTTTTAGAAACTTGCATAAAATTTCATTCCATTTATTAAAAAAAATAATAATAATAAAATTGTAGTAATAGATTCATTAATTTTTGTAACATTCCGCATAAAACAATTTATGTAATTGAAACAGTAAGTTATTTATATACAGGTGTCTCATAAAATGCAGGACACATTTCAAATAAAACAAATGCTTAAATCTTGATTGTAATTTATTAAAAAAAACGTAATTTTTTATTATTTCACATTATACTATTTTATCGGTTTAAATTGATGAAATATAAGAACAAAGAATTTTTAATCGGTGGAAAACAAAAAACTAGAAAAACTAGATATTACATGCTCTATCTTAATTTATTAGCAGCATTCAACAAGTTACGGTCGCATATGATATTCAGTATTTTTTTTGCTTCATGATTTAAATTTAAATCAATTAAAAATGCTTTGTCATCTGATCCTGTTGATTTAAATCGATGAAAATCGTATAATGTAAACAGTAGGTAAATAAGGTCTTGTAATATGTATTCAATAATTTTTCGTTTTCATTTATTTCTTACATTTTGGATAACTCTTGTACAACAAAAATGTCTAAGTTGCAATAAAATAAATCAATAAATTAAATATAAAATGCAAAACATTCGATTATTATTACAAAAATTACTTCAAATCTACTATCTACTGGACTTTTGTTAATAATACCAATAAGGAAATCCTCAAAATAAAAACCTTCAAAAGTCTTTATAAGCATTTTCTTGAAAATTATGTTGGAAGAAAAAAGTATGGATTATGTCGATTATTATATGGTACAGAAAATGTGTCCCACATATTACGAAACAACCTGTATTATTCTATAGATGCAGATATTAAGATATATCATGCTTAATTTATATGTATACAGTATCGTGCAATAGATATCGAAAATACATACAACATACGCATCACATACACTATAGAAGAACAAGAAAGAAAGATTGACTCAAAATGCAAAAACATCAAAAATGCAGAATCGTTTTTATTTTATACGGAAATTAATGAATTTTACTCACGGTTTTTCGTCTACTAACATGATGACTTGTGATATGTCTGAAACTACATAAAAAACACAAAATAATGAGTTTCACAGACACATTTAAAACAATGATGATTGTATAAAATAACAAAAAACATATAATGATCAGTGCCGGCTCCAGCTGCTCTCAAGGATCTATTAAATTAGCAATATTTCGTTTATCTCATATTGAAATTATGAAATAAATTTTTACAACTTGAAATTTGAAAATAAAAAATGTACTTAATATTACCGAGATACTTTTTTCAAGTTAAAATTAAAAAAAAAAAATTATTGCCAAAATTTCAAACTGAAATCTTCGTTCTATTACAGAAGACATTTATTCTTCTTCACGCTGAAATTTTGAAAAAATGTATTTGGTACTGCTGTATTTTAAATTAAAATTACTGTTAAAAGTCTTACATGATCCCAGTATATTTTGAGCCGGTCCTGATAATAATGATAAGCAATGCTTAACAAAAAATAATATTTTAATTAAATAATACATAAGGATAAACATTTTCACAAAATAAATGTTTAATTATTTAATTTTATTTGTATAAAAATTGATCACAAATCCCTAAGATCAAAATAAAAAAATAAAATTTTTGGTGTATTATTTACAAAAAAAAAGTATAATAAAACACAGTTTTTACATATTTACATATACGTTATAATAAATTTGTTCCAACCTTTCAATCAGTTTGGAATTAGTTCAGAACTGTCTGAAGCATGCGCAAAGTAAATTTAACTTTTAATTTACCTACTGCGCATGCTTTGTACTAGTACATAATTTAGTTGGAACAAACTTACAATTAGTGATAACTTTAGAATGGTTCTTGAGAAAATGCCAGTGCCTATTTTCCATATGATCTACGACGGTTTCACATTCGCGGTTTCAACATTACACGAGAATATAAGACATATTGTAGTTCAGGGTTTCTCAAATTATATTAATAGGTGTTCGGTGAAAATCTGAAATGGTGTTATATCCTGCAATAGCTACACGAAATTCGAACATGCTTGATCTCATATTAACAGACGAGTGATAAAGAAAGACTATCTATTAATTGTTTTTCTTATTTTTTAAAATTCTATTGATTCCATCCTACAAAATAAACAAGGTGTTTCGTTAAAATTTCTGAATTTACAAAGTGTTCCATCACAGGAAAAGTTTGGGAAACCCTGTTATAGTTTATATAATATGTAACAAAATAATCAGTTTGTAAATTTTTATATATTAAATGAGTTTTCAATATTAAAAACAAATCTTAAAACTAATTTTACGATAAAATGATCTAAATAAGTTATCTTGTAATCTATGATAACACGAAACAATGGGATAATTGTCGTAACTACTTGATCATGTAATAATATCACTTTAATTATGAGTAACAATTAAGATATGATAATTATTTATCAATTTATTAATATAAATAATATTTTAACAACTACACAATACTCTAATATCCATGTTTAAATCTTGATATTTTTAAAAGTTACAACAACATATTTTTGTATTTTTAATAGCAATTTTGATGATATAATTTATACTAATTGTAAGTAAAAAAAAGTTTGATATATTTTTTAAAATTTGTTGTAATTTTTAACTGAAAAATGTACAGCAATGCTTTCTTATATATTATATTATTATTTAAGGTTTTCATTAGATTAATTAATTAAAAAAATGTCAGTTTTTCGTATTAAAAAATATTTAACTTTTAATTTTTATGTTAAATATAGAAGCGTTTTCCGTAATATTTTAATTTTGAAAACAAAATTATACTTATTATCGCAGTTTGTACATACAAAATTATTTTATCACAAAATTTACCACTTTAAATAAGTAAACATAACACAACCGTATTGAAAAACACTTGACAAAACTTATAAAAAAAAAACGCCTAATGAATATATCTCTTTTTTATTGAAAAAGTATTATTATGATGGTAATATCTGAATACATATGAAATGAAAATACAATAATTTTTATATTATTATCAAGAATTACAGTTAACAGTCTAACGTTTCTAAACGATTTAGTCATCACTAAATTGGTAAAATCTTAACATATTTAGTATATTATATTCAAGTTTAAAAATTATCATAAACTATCAAAATTAACTTATTCCTGGCCTACCACAATTTTTAAAATGTTATTAAAAATAAACATGTTCTCCCACATTTTTTTATAGCATACTTGATTCATTATAGTTGTTATTTATAAACACAACTTCAAATATATGTTTACATAATTTTGTTTACACTTTCGCATTAGCAGTATAATAGATATTAACTTGAATGCTATATATTTTTTCACCTAGCAAATGTTACAAAAAAAATAATATATTGTAAACATCAAGCGATTCTCAACTGTTTGAAAAAAAAATGAATAACTTTTAACGATCAAACTACTACGGATATTATTTAAGCTGCTACGCAATGAGATTGCAAAAACTGTACGAGATATGACTTGATTAAAATAGTAAAAAATTCTATTACTCAAAATTTAATAGACACTAACTGATTTTTAACTACAATGTGACGTAAAAGTCATGATCCTATCTGATGATGCTCTAATTTTTGCAGGCGGCGTCTCATGTTATCGCGACTTTAAAATTTGTGCTCAACGTGAATTTCGTCGTCGATTTCCTGGTCGAGTTATGACTTTTGCGCCATCTTGTAATTGATAAATACATACGTGAAATTTTTAATTTGAACTATGTATAGATTTAAAAGAAAAATTCATCCAGTTTATTTCACGAAACAATACGTTTTCAAAATCAGATAATAATAAAAAAAATTCGAGCACATCACTAGATTCTATAAAAAAAAGTTTATATCTACAAAATTAAATCACGTAAAAATTTTTTTTGCTAATTTCTAGTAAGTAACCTTTTTTTTAAATAGTAAAGTATAATTATAATTTTTGAATAATGAATAATATTTTATCTAATTCGAGAAAGAAACGACTTCTACAACTAGTGTACAAATTAATTAAAATCTTTATGAAATTGTTTTGTATTATTTAATAAGGAAATACAAAACAATTTCATAAATATCAGCAATGAAGTTAGGAAATATAACATAATAACAAAAAAAATAAAAATTGTAGCAAATGTATCTTGTGTTAATCAGTTAAGATAATTCGAATATTTTGAGCAAATGTCTAATACGTGTTTGGTTAAAAAAATTTATATGAATGATTTCAGAGTGTTTTGCGTGTGCAAAAGTTTCCAACTAGTAAGAATAGAAGCGCACGTATGATTATGAATGTGAATGAAGCTAAAGTTGCTTGTCTAGATAGAGAGAAACTGATTTCGAGATCATGGAAAGAGTTCGTGCCACACCCTTTTGGGTACATGGTGTGATTGTGTATGTATGTACACCTACACATCAACATTAATTAAAATCCCTTAAAATCATGTAAAATCTTTACAATTTTAGAAATTTCGTATAAAATCTGTAAAATAAACGAAAAATCACTACAATTTCAAAAATTATTATACTTAAAATTTGTATAAAATTTGAAGAAATGGTTTTCCTCTCGATCTAATTTAACAAGTTGTATCTCTTATAGTTTTTGATATCTCAATAATATCGAGTATAAAATAATTTTTGTTTAAAAGAATAATCTTAATTAATACCATACCTATTTTATATTTGAACAAATTTTTAATCAATTTTATTAATAATTAATTTTAAATAATAATATTAAAATTTTCTCATTGAATAACTATTTTTTAAATTTATTCTAATTCAACAATAAAATTTCATATATTCTAATCATATGTATTCATGTGCAATATTTATAGCATTTTGAATTGACACAAAATTTTTATTTTAAACAAAATCTTGTTAAAATAATATTTTATAAGATTTTATTATCACATAATAATAAATATTTCATAACACAAAATTATCTGTAATTTTTTTTTATTAATTTATAATGTGTTTACTTTTTACCAAATTATTATTCTAAGGCACATATTTTTAATTTGTACTTATATGCACATTTATTCTATTTTGATGAGATACCTGCGCATATATTTTTAATTGCTTTAAGTCATGCAATTGAAACTAAAATTTTATTTATATCGATTTATATGTAACATACTAAATATTTCGAAAGAGCTAGAGAAATGCCGCATATGATGGTATTCGTATAAGAAAATAATACAGGTAATGATGTTAACACATGATGTTAACAAAAAAAAAACTATTATGCAAAGAATTAAAAAAGAGCATTTTTTTGTGATCCTAATTTTGTGTGATTAATTCAATAGTTAATATTGCTAATTCTTATCAATATATATCATTAAAAAAAGTAAGCAATATTAACTACTAAGAGCCAATATTTCCAATTTTATTTATTCTTAAAATAAGTAAAAAATCATTTGTGATTGGCTAAAAATAAATGACAACATTTTATTAGCTAATTTTTAAATTAATTTAAGAATAGATTTATTTCAACATTTGAAAATACTGGACCTAAGTTTATCAAAGATAACCGCGATCGCAAAAAATTGCCTAAAGATTTGATTTTTGTTAAGATATTAATAAAAAATTTTAATTAAAAAAAAAAAAAACCCCCAATAAAATACATAATAAAAATAAACAAAGAGCCGTCTCATTTCAATCATTTCTTTTTTAAATTAAAACTTCTAAAAATAAACTTTTATACATATTTTTTGCCAACAACATTTTGTTTACAAAACACATTTAAAAAAAAACCAATAAAAATGAGCATTTTTTGTATGGTAGTAAAATTTCAAACTAATTACTATAATATAATAATACATTCATATTTACGTAAAGTGGCGTGATATTATTATATATTACAACAATTTTAATGTTTTGAACGAAGTTTAAGGCCGAATCTGCAAGAATCAAGGTTGTCCAAAGTACACAATTTATATACACAACATAAATATATTGCTAGCTATATAAAAACTTATTTTATACCTGTATAATAAACATTTCCTTTCAATTAGTGAAAGTTTGAGCGTCACTGTTTACAAAATTGATTAAGAGATGAAAATATTCCATGCCTAAAAGTCATTCGAATTGGCCAAGAGAAAACTATGTAGTAAATAATAGTTCATAGATCACCCTACTACTGAAATAAGATGTACATAAAATACTTGGCTTCCATCATACATATATATTTAATTTATATAATTTGTATTCATTTCTTTTATTCTATACTTAAATAATATTTTACAGCATACAAATTCACTAATTCACATCGGAACTGAAATAATATCATTTAATTATAACAAATAATATTTCCAATTATGTGATAATTAAATAATTTTTAATTTAAAAGTACTTTTTCTAATTTTAATTGAGTAAATTTTTGATATTACTTTATAACTCGCAATCTTTTAAGCCTGGTACATGATGAATTTAATTTATAAATTTAAAATTTATGAAATACCGTGCTGTGGTACATATTGCATTTAAGAAATTTATTATTTCAAAATTTAGATTTAGTATATTACCATATTTTAAATTTCAAATTATAAATCCAACCAATCATATTACAGTATTTTAAACATATGACACATGCACATGGCTGACTTGTATCAATAGCTTAGTTGTCGTCAGCAATTGAAAGATTAAGTTTTTCTTGTTTTTTGTTTTATATTCATTACATATTAATAACATCATTTCTGTGACAATTGTCATGTTCATTATCATCCGAAAAAATCTATTTTTGGAATTCAGTTTCTACATAACCCCCCAAATGATGTCAAAAACGTCAAAATATATATATATATATATATATATATATATATATATATATATTCAGTCACGTGATTTCTAAGTTAGGACCTGATCGGTTGGATTTTCCTATTCTAAATTAATCATGTACCAGTGTTTAAATTTATAAATTTAAATCTCCCTACTTTGTAATGCACGAAGCTTTATTAGAAGAAAATTGTGAATGAAAAGTTAAAAATTGCTTAAAGATTTATAGTAAAAATTGCCTTACTGAATGCTGTTTAATTAATAAGATAGAGCGTGTCATACAAAAATTAATTCAATGGTTTAAGAAAAATGTCTCCTTTTGTTTAAATCAATGGAAATCGTCTAACTTTATTACAAAAGATCGCAATGACAGAAAATAAAATTGGAAAATTTAATCGGACAAATAATTTAAAGAATTTATTTATATAATATATAGCAAAAATAATATTCTGCATAAATAAAAAAATTGTGCAGTTTAAAATATATTTGTATACTATCAAACGAGCACTAATTGTATACTTGAAACTTTTATTTCAAAAATTGCTCTAAGAATTTTGATAAAACGTGGTGAATCTACATTTTCAGGTGCGAAAAAGGATTTACCTAGGTCTCGGCTTCATTTAAAATATAAAAACTTATTTTGAAATCCGTTTTTGACATAAACTGCTGTCGTATAATACAATCAACATAACAAGAATGCAAATCTGTTAAAATATTCTTTCTATACTATTAAACGAGTAATTTTAAGCAATATATAAATTCTTTATATGTATAGTTTGTTTTTAAAGTATGATTTGCCTTAGGTCCAAAAACAAGTAAATAGACAATTAAAACCAATTATTACATAAACTATTTGAATGCTTGAAGGCGGATGATTCAAAAGTGACTTGTCTGGATAGAATTTTTACAGTAAACTAATTTTGGCTTAGTGGAAAGAGTTTGTGCCATACTCTTTGAGCACATAGTTTGATTGTGTATACATATATTTTAATACAAATAAATAACAAACACAATAGTTCTATTCTTATCAATAACATCAATATAAAAATATTTC
Organism: Clivina fossor; assembly: GCA_963966155.1. NCBI lineage: Eukaryota > Metazoa > Arthropoda > Insecta > Coleoptera > Carabidae > Clivina > Clivina fossor. Next base: position 24,616,681 of record OZ014551.1, on the reverse strand, counting down.
TATAATATTTGAAGGACATTAACTAAATCATGTATAATGTATAATAATATCCTATTATTTTACAATAACCTATTATACTTTGGAGCCGGAAAAATGCGACTAACCGATCTTTATCATATATTATTTAATGTTATTTATAAGTTATTATAGTTATTTAATGTTGCTATATGATAGTGACATTGTTAGAATTAATAATTTTCCTTGAAGAATTTTAACATTAATATGAAAATAATTACTTGTTGTCTGATTGATGTTTGCTTAAACGACACATCATTTTCAGAAGTTGTCGGTATGTATATACCATACACATAAATTATTAGCTAATTCAAATACGTATTATTTAAGTAAATATGCATTGTCTTGTTTTTAAATAACTGGTTTGCCAAAGATAATATCAAAATCTTATATTCTATGTAAAAAGTTATCAAATTGTCATTTATAGATTAAAAGTTTTGATAATTTTTTATAATATATCAAAATAACATTCATAGCAAGTGCGTAAATACTTAAAAATAAAAGAGATATAAATAAAAAAAAAACATAAAAAATTCATGCAAAATTTTTGATTAAAAGTTTCGAGATATTTTCAAATATATTCTTTTACTTTTACAAGAACATTAAATATTAATAAGAAATTCTATTAATTTTTCATTCCTTAAATATTTTTAAGAGAGAGAACTCAATAATTAATGTCATGTATATTGTATAATCGTAGTATTTATTTATATATTTTTTATTTAGTTAATACTGGCGTTACAGAAGATTTCATCGTTTTCTGCCGGATAAAAAATTTCATTCTGTAACACTGCAGAACTGTTCAGAATTCCAATATAAATGTTAAAATACATTTGTTTATTTTTGAAGTTTAGAGATTATTATATCATTTATTTAGCTACGTATTCATACAACTTTTATAGAAAATTAAACGCGACTGTTTGAAAATCAAATTCTGGGATTCCGTGCAATATTCGACATGTTTTATGAAAGATATAACATTGTAACTATTTTACAAAGTCTAATAAGTTATACTAAAGTGTTACATAAACTCGTATCGTATTAAACTAGTAATCGTAAGTAATTTCGGCTCGTTCACCTCCAAGAATCATTTGGAAACATTTACTCCCACAAAATACTATCAATCACATCAATCCCAGAACTCGAATCGGAACAACATTTCAAAATTATTTCACAAACTAAAATGCCACCACAAAATTATTGTACAAAATTACTTCTCAAATCGAAACGATATTTTCGACAACTTGACAAACTGAAACATTGTTTCAGTTTTGCTTCGGAACATTTAGATTCCAAATCAATCCATTTACTTATCAGACATCTACGCAAATATACTCCTTCAATTTTATTTACAATTAGATATATTCTTTTCAACATATGTTTATCAGACATGCCTTTAAGATTATTTTACAAAAATATGAAAATTAACATCATAAAGTTGTTGAAAAGTTTAAGTATTTTAATTTAATGAAATAAAAAAAAACAGTAAAAAAATAGATAAAAAAACAACTATTTAGTAAATAGACAAATAAATAAAGATAATGCATAATCACCATAAAAAAATTCGGAAATAAAAAAAAAATACACCTTACTGAAATTAATATTAATGTACACACGTATGTAATATAGTTTTCTACAAATTATAAATTATTCTTAAAAAAATAAAAACAATTTGTAAATTAAAAATTAGACCTCCAATGAGTAAATTATTTTAAATCAAATTTAAAAACTTAAAATTACAAATTTTATCAAATAAATGATTTGTTAATTTTATATTAGTTCAATATAAAATTAACAATACTAATACTAAAAAGTAATAAATTTTTGATCAATTAAAAAAAAATTTTGTTAAAAAATACGAAAAATCTTATAAAATTTAATTTCAAGTTTAATAAATTATTTATGTTTTTTTTTTTCATTTGTTAATAAACTTGTTTAGATATTTAGTAAAATATTAATAAAATAAAAACAAATCTAAAACATTACTAATTAAAACAAATTAAAAATTAGAATAATTAAATTAAATAATTAATCTAACCTTATGTAAATCATCTTGTCGGGGAAAATCTCAAAAAACAGATCTAAAAATTTTTGAAAAAAAAAATCGTCAAAAAAAAAATCGTCAAAAAAAAAAAATAAATCACAAAAAAAAAAAACTAGCGAAGCACTGAAACAGTTGAAGCTACGAACAATTCACAACTGAACTTACTATACTCCGTATAGGTTTCACTAACGGTTATGAAATTAAACGGAGGTAAGTTAACGGACCACTAGCAACCCGAAAACTAACCTTAGTAATGACCACACACCAATACTAAATAGCTCTTAGTGCGTCCACGTGATTAGGTCAATAATCAAGGAGATATAATTACTATATGTCACGAACGCAAATGATGAGAGAGGGACAATTTTATATATCGATATTGATAGTTTATATAAACTAAAACGAGATAGATAGACATAATAATCTCACAGCATACTTTGATACCAAAGTAGTAATACACAGTATTAACCTAAAGCAGTTTTATATTAATATACAGTATGTTTTTTTTTTAATTTTAAAGTATTTTTGTAGCAAGCGCATGGGAATAAAAAAGTGAAAACAAATTTATTGAACTTTAGCACCACAGAAAACAATTGACTGATAAACATTTGAACGTTGTTTAATCTTAATTAGCCAAGTTTATTTGCGATTAAATCTATTGCGAAATAATTATCTCATTTTTTTCAATTTTTTTTTTGTTTTGTAATTTTGAAACAAGAAACATGAGTTATTATTACTACTTTGACTGCAAGGAAAAGTAGTAAAGCGTTTGGTACGGTGTCTGTAACATTTTCAAAAAAAAAAAAAATTGTATAGAAATCCTTCATATAGCCTGTAGATGACGAATCTGAACTTAGTTTATGAGGGTGTATGTGTGTGCGTCGTCAGCTCGCTCGCTCGCTCGCTCGCTCACTCGGTCGTCAGACAAAATTTTGTGATCGCAACTCCTCCTAGACGGTTCAACCGATTTTAATGAAATTTTCAGGATAAATTTGTCTAGTGCCCAAGATGGTCATGTGGTTTTGGTTTTTTTCAGTGATGCCAACTTTCCGAGAAAAAAATTACTAAAGTTTTTAAAAATTCATATTGGCTACATTATTTATCCGATTTTGATCAAATTTTCAGAAAAGATTTCCCTAATGCTCCCATTAATTACATAATTTTATTAATATTCAGTGTTGCCAACTTTCCGAGAAAAAAATTACTAAAGTTTTAAAAATTTTATTATGGCCATGTTATTCAACCGATTTTACTCAAATTTTCACAAAAGATTCTCCTTGTGTTCATATAATTTATGTAATTTTAACAAAATACAGTGTTGCCAACTTTCCGAGAAAAAATTAGTAAAATTTTTAAAAATTTATTTTGACCATTTCGTTTAACCGATTTTAATCAAATTTTTATAAAAGTTTTTCCTAGTGCCTAAATAAATTATGTAATTTTAACAAAATACAGTGTTGCCAACTTATCGAGAAAAAAAATCACAAAATTTTAAAAAAATTCATTGTGGCTACATTATTTATTCGATTTTGATCAAATTTTCAGAAAAGTATCTCCTAGTGCCCACATAAATTATAATATTATTAAAATACAGTGTTGCCAACTTTCCGAGAAATGTCAAAGTAGTCTATATATGGGTTTACCCATATACTTCTAATCTTGTTATATATTAAAATAGATTATTTATAGTTTGAATATATCTTTAGCAATTTTTTTATTAATAAAGTTTAATTTCACTTAGATAAACATTTAGTTTTTCCGTAATTTAATTTTAATTTAAAGAACTGCGAATAAATCTTGAACAATTTTTAAATTTTTTTATTATAAATTAATTTTATGCATGAAATATGATTTTTTCGCTTCGAGCAGCGGGCATAAAGTACCACTTTTTCGTCCTAGAACATAAAAAATCATAATGGTGTCTATTTGTTGTTACCATGGTAACGCTAAACTATTTTATACTTTATACCACAGGTGTGGGAGTCGACTTCAACTCTGAATCTTCTTTAAATTCCGATTCTAACTTTTAGTTCAATCATTATTTTCATGTTTTCTCATATTAACTATAATATATTCCTGTTCATAACATAGTAAAAAATCGTCAGAACTCGTTATATAAAATAAAATGGCTTTAGTTCTGTATTAATACAACTGATACAAATGACATTTACAGTAAATAAGAGAATAAGAGAAACAAGTTACTAGGTAATAAATAAGAAACTGTAAATGTCACTTGTATCAGTTTTTCTGATATAGACGGACGTTGATTTCGTCGAAACGTCGATTATTAATAAATATTAATACGGAACTTAAACCTAAATTTTTACTATGTTACTAATTATTTCAAATGATTATGACATATCTCATACAAGAACAATAAAATAATACATTTTTTTTTTGCTCTAACAAAAGTGTAAATTTACATAATAATAATTTGTTAATTCTCTGCTTTAACGAAAAAAGTCGAAGTCGAAACGAAAAATCTACTCCGACTCCGACAAAATTCTTCGACTTTTAGACTTCCAACTACACATCCCTGCTCTATTTATACAGACAAATGTTACTTTAGTGATTTACCACTGTAGAGTAAATTTATTCATTCTTTATAAGACGCAAATCGATAAAATAAGTTTATTTATTTCTAAAGTAAAAATTAAACAGCATTTATATTACCGAGTATTATACAATATTATACAATTTTAGATAATTACTACACGTAAATAATTGACACACGCAAAAATACTATTTACTATGACACCTACTTTCTACAAAGTATAAAAAAATACGTACTTTAGTGATAAAATATATTAAAAAAAAAACTTTAAATTTGTAATAATATATCAATATATGATGTCCCTGAGAATGTGTTTCGTGAACACGAAACCAAGTAGTTTTTTTATACAATCTTTGCATATAATCCAGTCGAGAAATTTATTTTCACTTAGAAATATTACGTCTCGCCACTTACATAATGCATGACCAAAAAAATAATGCTATTATATATAAAAATATAAACAAAACTCGGTTAGTTTCACAAATATTTATTGAAGACTCAATATCGATATTTCGACACTAACGTCATTGTCGCGAGCTTATTGCAAACTTTGTAATAAGCTCTTGAAATTGATGTTATTGTCGAAATATTATTGAGATTTTTTTTCAATAAATATTTGTAAAACCAACCAAGCAAAATGTTTCACAGCGAAATTTCGGATACTTCCATACACCAAATACTTTTTAAATATAAAAAAGTATGAAAGTTAAATATAGAATTTTTTACAATATTTTTAGTTACAAATTTTACGTTTACGTACACTGTAAAAAAAAGTTGCCATTTTACATAAAATTGATAGTAAAAATATTATGCATTATTTCAGCAAAACGATGGTTTACATAAATTTTCTGAAAAAATAATAATATAATTTTGTAATTTTAACTAAAATAATTAATTTACCATATTACTTACGAGTATATGTTTTTTTTTCAAACCGAAAACGGAAGTAATTACATAAAATATACGTATTTTATATTAATATAATGTAAATATTTTCCTTAAAATATCTGTAAATAATATTACATACATTTTGTAAAAATATTGACGTCTGTAAATTTACATATTAAACTGATGTAAATCAATTGCCCAGGTTTTTATGTATAATTACTGAATTTTTTTTACAGTGTATATATAAAGTTAAAAATAGAAATTTTTTATCATATATAAGTTCCAAAGTACATATGTACTTTTATCATTTTGTTGATTATCAGTAAAATGCTGTAAATCAACTAATTAATAATAAAAACGTTCAAATAGTTTTAATAATGTTATACGTAGTTATATATTATCTCAATTTATCTTTCCATCAAAATAATTATTATTATATACATAAATTACAAATATAATATATAAATATTAAAAAAGTATTTGAAAAATACTTTTTTATTGTTTTTATTGACTTTTTTGATATACGTACTTAAATTATATGTTATAAAAAATACTCATGTAAAAATGTTTTTTTAATATACAATTTTTTCGTTCAAAATGAAATTTGACTTTTGTTTTGTGAAAAAAATTAGTCAAAATAATAAAATCGTAAATTATGAATGAAAAGTTTGAAATTTTAAAATAATTTTATATACAACTGTCACTCGCTTTAGGCTCCTAATTTTTCATTATAAATTTCAAACTCGCCCCATTTAAAAAATAGTTTTTTTTATTAAATTTTGTGAGCAATGTTTCCAAGTAGTGGGAATAGATGCGCATGTATGAGGGACATCATAAGTGTAAATAAAACGTAAATTACTTGTCTAGATAGAAATGTTTGACGGAAACTAATTTTGGCATAGTAGAAAAAGTTTGTGTCAGACTCTTTGGGTACATGATTGTTTATCTATGTCTATAATTCTTTACTGAAAATATTTCGTTCTAATTAAAATGTGTTTCTCTAAAATATTAATTTCATTTCATTAAAAACATTGGTATTCAATTAACATGTACACTATATCCTGTTACAGAGTAAGAGAAGTATACGTATAAAAATAAATAAATTTCTTATAAGTATAACCACATAATTTTTTTTATAAACAAATTTATGATCGTATGATTTGTTTCCGGAGTTCATTAACATTCTTATTGAACCGTATACAATGTCAAGTGAAGTGAAATTTACTATACACATTATTTATTGTTATTATCAAGAGGTTCCATTTGGCGTTCTATAGATCTAGAAATTTTTATAAATATAAAAATATAAATAAATAAAAATATCAATTATAAAAAGAACACTAATTATATTTGGTAAAAGAAAAAAGCAAAAACATACTTTGAAATATATAGGTTAAATAGTGCTCTAAAAATTTAAAATCAAAAGCGCATCTAAAAATAAAACTATGTGTACGGACTATATTATTTTATATTAAAAATATATTATCAGAATTTTAACTTTTCTATGAAATGCTGTAAAATATGTATATTGTAGATTGATTATATTACACGGAGTGTTTTTTCAATCCATATTTCTCAATATATCATTTATTATTAGAAAAAACATTTCAAACAAAAGTTTCTTACGTTTTTAAAGTCTATAAAATACTCCTGCAATTATTTTAAAATTGTACAGAATGTTTTGTACAAGCGTGGTAGCATTGCACTTCATATTTTTAAATAGAAAGCTGTGCAAATTTTTATTTCCTATTATTTATCTCTGAATTGTCTAGTAGTTGATTATTTTATTAGATTTTATTGCAACTTTACCGAATTATTGTATATATTGAACAAACACAAGTTATCAAAAACCATAAAACAAATTTTATGATTTATAATAAGTTTTGTGAAAAAAAATAACGAAAAAGTTTTTATCTATAAAATATTTTGTTATTTTCTAGAAAATAAAAATTGCTAGTAAGGTTGCACGTATAGAAAAAAATATAAATCCACAAAACGTGCTGATCAACAAAAAATTTTCTATACACATAATTTTGTTTCAATATCTTTTGAAAAGGAAATTGATAAAAATAATTAAGTTTCGTGACTGAAACTTTAATAAAATTATAAAAAAAAAACCTGTTCAAAACACAAACAGTAAAAAATATGTAGTACAGTTTTTCATAAAATAGTATCACTTAAAAATCGTTTTTATATAATTAAATTTTTCAACTCTGCATTACAGTATAAAATTTTGTTAAACTGCTATTTATTTTTGGATGTTATGATACTGTAAATGACAATTGTAAAAATTCGAAATATTCCTTGTTGAGTTTTTTTTTTTTTTTTGATAAAATATTAAATTGTCATCGATAATAAACATGTATGTAAAGTTTGCAAAATATCGGTTCGATAAAAGTAGGTCAAAAATTAATTGCAAAATTTTACGATAAACAAATAAATACAGTTATTAAAAGTTGAATAAAATCTGTTAATAAAGATAATTTACTCACATGTATAATAAATAAATATATATTCTTTGAATAAAATTCAGTAACACTTCACTTTAGATTGAAAAATCACAACTTAAAAATAGCTAAAAACAAAAGATTGTATAATACGAAGAAATAAATGAAAATCGTTGTACTCTTAAACAAAATACTTCTGCAATACACTAATAATATAAAAAACCAAATAAATAAAAAAAATAATAAACTTTGAACTTCAAAAATTTGCTCGTGAATTTAGAACGATTCAGACTAGACATTTAATTTGCCGCAGCGTGATCGGAAACGTAGCCAGTGCAAAAGTGACAGGAAACTGCACAAAAGTTAGGCATCAAAGTCAGCTGTGCAAAGGCATTTATATGTATAAGTGTGGTAGTATGTATACATGTAGTCTTCATGTATGTTTGTATTCGAGGTTGCGTAGATTCCCCCTAGGTTCATCATGTATAGTCGGCGATGGTTTAGTTAGTTTTTATCAAATGTTCTATGACGTCATTACTAGCCATTGATCAAAAAAATAATCTGGTACCTTCTTTCTCATATATGTGCAAATTATTATTACCTTCAACTGTTTTACCATGATTTTTTACCATATTTATTTATAATTTAATGAATGATATATAAACTATTCGTATTTGCAGTGGAATTTTTTTTAATTGATTGTCATTTGTTATATTAGTCAATCGGTAAATTAGGTTTTTTCGATAATCTATGGACGTACTTAACCTTTTATAAGCCAACATTCCTTTTTTGGAAATAAGTATTTTACGTTACTTCATTCATTACATATTGAACTCGGAATTAATTTAAATGAGAATGCAAAAAAAATGTTGTTAACAATGAGTTAAGTAGACAACTAGATTGTCAATTGACCAATCAATCAATTAGTTGTCTAGTTAACTCATCGATTAAGTTAACCTTTTATGAAACTGGCCCTAAGTGCTAAAAATTAATATATGTATTACACACATATGTACTTTATGAAAATCCAACAATTTGTTTTAAAATATTATATAAAAAAATATTAGAAGACCTTCAATAAAAATCTTCAATATACCTATATATATATATATATATATATATATATATATATATATATATATATATATATATTTATATATATATATATATATATATATATATTTATATATATATATATATATATATATATATTTATATATATATATATATATATATATATTTATATATATATATATATATATATTTATATATATATATATATATATATACATATATATATACATATATATATATATATATATATATATATATATATATATATATATACTTTTACATAGAGTCTCACATTCAATATATGTAAATTATTTTGAAAATACAGAAATTCCTCGTATATCGCGGATTCAAAAAAAGCTAATTTTGCTACAGCACGATTTAAAAACTTACATAAATAGCTTTGAATTCAAATATATGATATATAATATTTCTTCTAATTACAGAAGATCACAGTCAACTACGATATACATATTTATATCAAACGGCAGTCACTTATTTTGCCCATTAATTTTCTATTATTGTCATTACAGTATTAGCATAATAACGTATATATTACGTGGCGAGAAAAAAGCTGAGAAAACTTTATAAAAACCGTCTAAGGACAAATGAAGGTTGGTGAACGTAATTCTTGTTTTACATAAAATAAAAGAGAATCTAAAGCAATTGTTTTTTTTTGTGCAAATTATTTTATTTATAACATTTACAACATATTATTCATTTCAAGTACAATTGTTACTGATTAGAGAACTATTAAAATACAGGTACTTAATTAAAGATAAAAATCAATGAATTAATTTCAGTTACAAAATTTGACAAGGATCAAAGTTTAAATTGAAATTACGGTTTTTTTTTGTAATATAGTAGTTCAAAAGTTGTTTTATATTAATCACGAATTATCAATACTTGTTACACTCTAATTATTGTAATTTTTTACATAAAATAAAAATTTTTATTATAATGTTATTGTTTTAGTTGTCTTCAATTCTTCTTAAAGTAAAAACAGTTGTTTTATACTAGATATGAATTTTCAGCCTACACATGTTACACTATAATTGTAATATTTAATAAAGCGACTTATTTATTTGATTACTTTTTTTATATATATTGTTCTAGTTAAGTTTTCATTCATATAAAGTAAATGTTTATTAAGTGTTTTATTGTCATTTGTAATCATTTCAATAAACATTGTAATGGGATACTCGCAAAAATACGTATTTACTTTTTTGCTTATTTAGAAATTTTACATTTCCACATAAAAATTATTATTTTAAAATTTCATTCATAAACTTCTTGAAAATAGTATTATGCGGACTGAAATGTGACGTACCCATTTTATTGAAGCAATTTAATAAATTATTTAAAAACTTGCATGATATATTAAAATAAAAAAATCTTCTAATTTTAGTTCTGTATAATTTTTAATAAAAATTGTATTTATAAGTTTCATATTTATCTTAGGGAAATATATAAATGCAATTGAATTAAAATAGAATGCACTTGGTTAGTTTGGATACTTTCCACTATAAATTAGATACTTTCCACTTTGTACAACCTAAACTTTAATTTGAATAATTTGCACTATAAATTTGATACATTCCACTATAAACGCTACGAAACCCTATCATCTGCGCCACTGTTGGATTAGTGTCTGTTAGCTTAGGGTAGGTCAGGTTAGGTTTAGATTGTTTTGTTATGTTATTATTCAATATAGGCGCTTATCTCATCGGCGCAAATGATAGGTATCGACTGGCGTAAATGATTGACAGCCCCCAAAGTAGAAGGTATCCGTTTTTATAGTGGAAAGTATCCGTTTTATAGTGAAAAGTAATTAATACAAGTGATAATATTTTTTTTGTGCATTGTGTTTTTTCAAAGTTAAAATATTTTTTTTAAAGTTGAATAAATTTAATTCTAGTGGAATTATTTTTTTCGTGCAATATATTTGTTATGAGTGCAAATTGTTTTTATCAAAGTGAATATGATTTAAATTAAAGTGAATATATTCTAAATTATAATGCAGTTAATTCCAACCCTTTATCTTATATCTATTGCATACTTCAATATATTTTAATAAAACAAATTAAATTTTATATAATTTATAAAGTGTCGTTCAGTTAAATTTTAAAAGTGACCAAAATTTATAAATGAAACAATTGTAAATAACTGTAGTTCCTATTTTGAAAAATAATAAATTTTGATGATATTACGTGTTTTTATTTGTATTTTTTAATCAATAGCAGCCATTTACTTTTTTGTATTTACTGTTTACTGTTTAAGCAATTAAGAAAATTTGTATAAGGACAAAGATCTAAATTTATCATTTCAGAATCTATTTAAAATTTACTAAATAATTTAGTATTAGTAATTTGATAAATATTTAAAAATTAAAGATTGTAATCTATACTCTGATTCGTACAGGGTCTGTTACAAAAGTGACAATACTTTCGTTTTACGCGAACAGTACGATTAACATCTACTGTTTTAAAACAATATATAAATATTTACTTATAGAGCTTCTTTCAGAATTTGAAAGAGTTTAATTATGTTACCTTACTATGTTTTCTAGCTGTAGTTCCAAGTAGTATTAAATAAGAGTATTATATTATCAGAAGTAGGGCTGGGCAATAGTGGAATTTCAATATCAATATTTGATATTTTAAAAATATCAATAAATCGATAATTAATATTTAAAAAATATCAATATATAGATAATATTAATATGTCGATATAACAGATACAATTTAAATTTATAATAATAATTTATAATTTAATTTATAATAATTAATTTGTAAATTAAACAATATATCAATGTATCTTCATTTTTTTACATTAATAGTAATTAAAATTGAAAAATAAAATTTTAATAATGTTATATATTTTTATTTATACTTTATTTACCTATATAAAGTGCAATTGATTGACATTCCAAAGGTTTTTAATTAAAATAGGTTTACTATTTTATAATAGGTATTAATAAAAAATGTATGATTTTTTTAAAGTAAAATTAATATCTAGAAACTCTAAAACATAGGTAGGATCTAATTACAGCCCAGTCAACCCCCTTCTTAATCAGTTGCTGTCAAAAGTGAATATCATTTTGATGAGTTTTCGTAATTAGTGCAATATGAGATTAATCACACTAAATCAAGGAGCAAAATTGAGTGTCTGGATGTTAAAACTAGCTGAGCGCTCGGATTAAGGGTCAATACGAGTACAGGTCCGCGGAAATAATGGTCATGAAAAAATTTTTTGCATAAAATTGAAAGAAAAAAATATATTCTGATAGACTATTATAAGGCGCATATTTTTTGTTATTACAGTTTTTATTTTCAATACATTACTTTTTGAAATAAAAAATAAAAACTAAAAATATTTTACTGCAGAAAATCAGTGTTTTTAAAAACTAATCTTGTTCTATTTCATCGACATATGTACGAATCGCTTCCAAACTTTTAGAATATATAAATCAATTACTAGTGAGGCTTGTGGGCTAAGTAAAATTGCTTAATAAATTATTTTGTTATAAATATTTATTAACAAAGTTGATTGCGCACCAAACCACGTTTTTCGTAATTTGCGCGTAGAAAGTGTGTTACGAACTTTTTCGTAGAATAACATTCCTGTTACAAAGTTGTTCCTTAATGTTTAAGGAAGTTTTTTGTAAAATTTCAAATAAATCTGTTAATAATTGTAGGACATATGAATTTTTGTAACAAAGCGCTAGATTGCCGCGGCGGCCGTGCGCTGTAAGATCCGCGGGCGTCAACGTATCGCGATAGGTTTGCATTTGTTTAACGCGTTTTTGCAACGTCAGATTGCTTATTTGCAAATAAATAATACTATTGCATTAAAAAATATTTTTAATATTATAGATATTGCATAAAATATTATTACATACATGTAATTACATAGAAGTTTGTTGCTTTTTTCGTGACAGTTTCTTTTTCGGATTATTTATGAAATTATCTTGCTTATTCTTATCACCTATTGTACGCTTATTTACAAATAAACAAATCTGACGTTGAGAAAACGCGTTAAACATGTGCAAACCTATCTCGATACGTTGACGCCCGCGGATCTTACAGCGCACGACTGCCGCGGCAATCGAGCGCTTTGTTATAAAAATTCAGATGTCCTATAATTGTTAACCAATTTATTTGAAACTTCACAAAAAACATCCTTAAACATTAAGGAACAACTTTGTAACAGGAATGTATTTCTACGAAAAAGTTCGTAACACACTTTCTACGCGCAAATTACGAAAAACGTGGTTTGGGGCGCGATCGACTTTGTTAATAAATATTTATAACAAATTAATTCATTAAGCAATTTTAGTTAAGCCATAGGCTTCAATAGTAATTGATTTATATATTTTGGAAGTTTGAAGGCAATTCGTACATATTTCGATGAAATAGAATGAGATTAGTTTTTAAAAACACTGATTTTTCTTAGTAAAATATTTTTAGTTTTATTTTTTATTTCGAAAAGTAATGTGTTGAAAATAAAAACTGTAATATCAAAAAATATGCGCCTTATAATGGTCTATCAGAATATATTTTTTTCTTTCAGTTTTATGCAAAAAAAATTTTCATGACCATTATTTCAGCCGGAACTGTACCCGTATTGACCATAAATCCGAGCGCTCAGCCAGTTTTAACATCCAGCCACTCAATTGACTTCTTTTAAGGTAGAAATAAACTTTTAAAAAAGATTTAAAAGACTTTTTCAGTAAATATTACTAATACTGTTTGTAGCACAACAATTCGGATACTTTTGAGATAAACCTTGTAATATGTTCTCTACTATTTCACATAAGAATGACGTCATTTAAACATAATTAAGTTACTATGGAAATATTGTTTTTACCGTGTAAAATTGTAATATTGATTATATCTAATTTAATCTACAATACATTTTGAGATATCAAGCCGAATTCCAGCTTTTGATTAACTCCTTACAAGTTTTGAGTATTTAACAACTAATCACTATCAATAATCAAATGTTAAATAAGTTCAAAGTTTATCAATTTATAATTCGTAAATTGTTTTACGAAAGAATAAATAATAAATCAAATGCAAAAAATACAACTTAAAAAATACAAAATAGTAAAATTCAAACAGAAAAAAAATAAATTATAATATTGATATAACATTCTATATTCAATGAAACATAAGAAAATAATACTTATAATTTCAAAAAAAATATTGTGTAATATTTATTTCATTCTAATAATAATTAACTAATAGCAAATAGTATAAAATAATTATAATATTCATAAACTATTACGGCAAAAGAAATATATATATATTCAATGTCAAGATATTATTACATAATTATCTATAATAATATGTAGTAAAAACTAAACTGTTACGCCACTGATCTAATTGATTCGAAGGGTGCCCGGATAAATGATTTGATTAAGTGACCAACAACTTTAAGATTGAAATATATTAGTTGTAACATCAACGGAAATATAAGTTTCCTCTATTAAATGTCATTTTTCTTACTACAGAAATTTATAGATTTAAATTAATTTAAAAGCTCAACGCACACTACCGCGCGACGAAATAGCAAGCGATCTTTTTCAAATATTTTTTTAAATTTAACAATATATCAGATACATATTTGGAAAATTAATCAAATAAATAAAATAAAAAACAAATCGGTTCGGTAAAAGTGGATGAAAATTTTATTGCAAAATTTTACTACAAACACACAAATAAACAAACAGAATTCAGTTAAACAAAACTATGCGAAGAATGTTATTTTAACAATTTAAATTTTTTTGCATTAAACACCATTAATTTTATATTTATTTATCTAATTAAACATTAGACAATTTTTAAATTAAAGAAAAATACATTGGCCCTGCCGGGGTTTGAACCCGGGACCTAGATAAATAAATATAAAATTAATGGTGTTTAATGCAAAAAATTTAAATTGTTAAACATTTACACCAAAAGAATTTATAAAAATTAATGTTATTTTATTTAAACTGAATATATAAAAACAACTGAAATGTATGCATATAAAATTAGTATAGCTTGTAAAAATATAAATATTGTTAATAAGTACAGAATTTAAAATCTACATCATTTAATTTATTTAATCACGTTTTACAGTAAGAAATTATATATTTTTAATTTTTTTAATATGAAAAGTCAACATTTTCTTATTATTTTACATTTAAGCTGTAATTTTAAAACAGCTATTATTTTATTTAAATATTATTTTAAAATTATTTTGAATCGTTATAATATAGTAAATTCATGAGTAACTAATTCATTATTTTTTATATTTTAAATTATTATTTTTTATAACTAAAAATATTTATTATATAAATATACCTATAAATAAAGTATATCTACATACGGTATTTTTCGGACGGTAGGACGCATCAAACAATAAGATGCACACCTCAAATTTTTAAAACGATTTTTAGGAAAACTATTTTATTATATAAAGATATTTACAAATTCTTGTTTACCTTATTTCGTATTTTAATGTTACCTTCGGACGCATAAGACGCACACCAATTTTACATTTTTTCTATGTAAAAAGGTAGGGTCTTATGGTCTAAATAATACGCTTCATTAATATGAGTACTACGATAAAAATATAGCAATTTTACAGTAAATTTCAAAATTTTTAATGTATACAACAGTAATTGTGTTTTCAAATTTAATGTAGTGTTTACGTTTACAGATACAGCGATTGGTAATTTGCAAAATAAATTATTTTTTCATTAGAAATTATCATTACAACTGACAATATACATAACCTATATTTCGAGCATTTTTGAAAAGCGACATTCATTTAAACATTTAGCTAAAAGTATACTTTTCGAAACTACAAGTAATTTGAAATATTTGTAGATAAAAATTATTTTTTTATTCATATTCTTCTTCAAAAACAGTTTCTAGATTGAAAAATTATATAATACATTTTTTTTTAAATTATCATGTTATTAACTGATATGTGCTTAATAACGTTTTACGTACGTTTTACGACCGTTAGCTTTTAATTTTAATTGTTTTATTATTAAAAAGTTATAAATTTTTTAATATGTGTAATTCTAGAAATATTAAACAACGTTAAAAAAAAGCGATAAATTTGAATATTTTCAAAAATTAACAATATTTGATATATGTTCTATTGGTAATCAATGTTATCATTTTTCAAAGCAAAAATATTTCAAATTATTTTCAATTTATCTCAGATTAAATCCACTAAATATTTAAAATGGCAAAATAAATATAAATAATAAAAGCAAATTAGCAATAAATATTTATTAAAAAGCAAAATTGTCAAATATTATTTTTAACTACAAAATAAAAAAAAAATGTAAATATAATAATGTATAATGCGCATTATCAACAAATAGTATTAATATTCAGGAAATTCTTGAGTTTATATTTAAATATAATGAAAATATACTTTTGATTTTAAATTAATTATAAAAACATAATGTTCTCTTTTATCAAGTCATTAAAAACATCATATTCATTTACTCGTATTTAATTAGGGGCTAATTTTTAAGCCCGCTTTATACGGTCATAATTTGGTAATAAATGTTTATTAATGTTCACTCGATGCGTCGTTATTACTAAATCCAAAAAAAGTTAATGCGACTTGGTTTAGAACATCTATTTTGTTTTTAATCGTTCAAGAATATTGATTTTATAATAACCCAAATAGCAGTAGAAAAATCTATTTTTAATACCAGTTATCGGAAAGTTCTAGTTATTAATAATATTACAAGTTTATATTTAATATTTAAAGTCAAAATATTAAATGGAAAAAATTCGGCATCTGACGGGACTCGAATCCCCTACTTATTAAGATTATCTATTTATCTATTTAGATCTACTGTCCTTTCTAAAACTACCATTAAGATAACCCAGTTCTTCAAATTCATTATTTTACCCATTATTATTGTTGTTACAAATTTTATTGTCAAATAAACATTTTCAACTGTTTCCTTTGTATGGATAGATTAATCATTTTCTATTAAATATTTTTGAAAAAAAATAAATCGTATGATATTTAGTTCAACTGTCGTTTTAGTTTTACGCATAAGTAGAAAAATTTGACCAATCCAAACACTTGGTATAAAAACTAGAAATGTGTCAAGTTGGGATTGATCAAATTCTGGCGCTTATGCGTAAAACTAAAACGGCAGACTGAATAAGACTTAATGCCTACAATAATTCTTCACGTTCGGTACTGAAAACTTTCAGTACTTGATACATAACTATAAAATTATTTCATTATTTAATTTATTTTATATCTTCAAGAGGCTGTTTAAGACGTTAAAACAAGGTTACATACTGTGACCTATTTTTCGTCCTTTTTGTTTTCGCAACCTACATTAATTATCTATATGTATAATATGAAATATGAAAGTTGCACATCTAAGTTTTTTTTTTTATTTTTCTCCAAAAACTGTAAAAAAGACTATTAAAATTGACACATATTTCACATTGAAAAAATAGCAAATTCTAAACTATTAAAACAATACACAAACCCATTTGACTAACAATCAAAAGATTTAAAATTCAAATCGCGGTATAGTAATACTTTTATTTTATTGAATATTACCAGAGCTGAGATGAGTACTAAAAATACTAAATACTTTCAAAAAGAGTATATAAATATAAATATCAGTATTACTTTAAATACTTTTTCTCATTCAAATTTACTTACAGTGCTAAATACTAAATACAATCATCTTGTATTATCATTTTTTTTATTACAATTGCAGTAAAAAAATAATATTTATAAACATTTATTTTTTAAATAATTGATTCAACAATTTTATTTATCATTCAAATAATACTTTATACAATATCAATGTTAAACAAATGTTAATTTCCCGATTTTGTTAATTTGGAAATTTCTATAAAAATGTATCTGTAATTAAAATGTCTCTTATCGTGAAAACTAAGCCGAGTATTTTATTTTACTTCATTTAATAAATATATATTTTGGAACACAATATTTAATATTTTTTTCATATATATTTTAATAGTAATTAGGAACACAGATATTTGTACTTCAGAGTATTTTAAATACTTGACAATATTTTAAATAGTTTGGAGTATTACGAATATAAATAAAAATATTTAAAATATTGAAAGTATTTGAAGTGATACCCGGCTATGTATATCTATTTAAAAGTAAAATATATGTATTTATATTTTTAAAAAACAAAAACAAATTTTTCTTTTGTATATATATTATACTAAAACGTTAACAAACGAACTTTGGATCAAGTGGTCTGATGTTTGGTACAAAATAATATATTATCTTTAGTATTATATGTGTGCATCACGACCACGAGTAAACGGTGTGATGATAACGCCAGAACGGGAGCTATTAGGGTTAATTAAAAACTGTTTAATTAATTGAATTTATTAGTTGTTTTTGTTTTATATATACAGGGTGTTTCACAACTTAGAGCAAAAAATTAAAAGGTATATTCTGTACGACGTGCTGATCATGAAACAAAAAGAATTTTTTTAAAATTTGCAAAAAAAATTGCATCGTATTTCAAGCAAACATTTTTTTTGCCACTGGTCGATAGTTATTTTTAATAATTGTTTTCAAATCGTCTACAATGAAAGTAATTGTTTACGTAATATCTAATACTAATAAAATGTGTAATAGTTTAATTAATAATTTAATTTAATTTGATAGGTAGTGGGTAGGTAGTCTTTCGTCGACATTGCTGTTAATTATTATTATCTATGCTGGTGCACTGTTCTCATTTTACAGTGAATAGCAGTGTAGTGTAGTTTTTGTTAAAATGAATGCATTTAGTAACAGTGAATTAGTGGACATGATGTTAATTTATGGCGAAGCACGGCAAAATTCGTTATTGGCACGACGTCTGTATGCTGAACGTTATCCTTTACGCCGATTACCCACTCCCCGTTCGTTTGTGAGGATAGTCCAGCGCCTTCGAGACACAGGATATGTGCAACCTAATCGTGGGAGAGGTGGTGGCCGCCAGCATCAACACGACAATATGATTAATGATATCTTAGATGCTGTACATGCTGAACCAACTATTAGTACCCGAAGAGCGTCTCAACAATTAGGAGTATCACATAGTTCAGTATGGCGAATTTTAAGAGATCAAAATTACCACCCATTCCATTTTCAACGGGTACAGGGGCTAACAGAACCTGACTATCAGTTTAGAGTACGATTTTGCAACTGGCTTTTACAAAAACACACTGAAAATCCGAATTTCCCCTCGTACATCATATTTTCTGATGAGGCTACTTTTACGAGGGAGGGAGTGCATAACTATCATAACTCTCATTATTGGAGTCAAGTAAATCCACACGTTGTTGTACGGGGCAGTTTTCAGCATCGTTTTTCGATAAATGTTTGGGCAGGTATTGATAATGGAATATTACTTGGGCCGTACATTCTACCAAATAGGATGACTGGAGCTAATTATTTATTATTTTTACAAAATACTTTGCCAGAACTACTTGAAAATGTGCCTTTAAATGTGCGTCAGCAGACATGGTTTCAGCACGATGGTGCGCCATCACACTATGCTCTAAATGTAAGAGAACATTTAAATCAAGTGTTTGAGGACAGGTGGATTGGTCGCGGTGGACCTGTAGCTTGGCCTGCTAGATCCCTTGACCTAAATCCGCTGGATTTTTATTTCTGGGGTCATTTTAAATCCCTCGTCTACGACAACCAAAATGCGCCGGAAAACGAAGAAGAACTTAGGCAGAGAATAGAAAATTCAGCAGAAATAATACGAGTACAAAATTCGTGTCAAGACTGTACTAGGTCATTAATTCAACGTGCTGCAATGTGTGTAGGGATGAATGGTGCAAATTTTGAACAGTATTTGTAGTTTTGTGCTTCAGGTATGTTATTTCCCAAATTATCTTGATATTAAATAATACAATGCATTAATATTATAAATTATTTTGTATTCAAAACAATTATTGTCTCTAAATAAAACTAACATTACATAATGTTTCTTTGATAATTAATTTCATTTAATATTTCTTTCTATGACGTATGCTACTCCAGTGGTTCAAAAAATGTCTACTTCAAGTAAACTACCCTTAACTTTGCGAATTTTAAAAAAATTCTTTTTGTTTCATGATCAGCACGTCGTACAGAATATACCCTTTAATTTTTTGCTCTAAGTTGTGAAACACCCTGTATATATATATATATATATATATATATATATATATAGCCGGATCAACTGCGAGTTTCATTATGTAAGTCAACGTTCTTATTTAATTATCGCAAATAAATGTTATTTTTCGGAAACTGTTTATGCATTTATTTATTTATACATAGGAGATATAAAATCATCTTGCATTCATGCAATTAATACATAAATAGAATAATTATAAAAAATGTTTAAAATAGTAATTTACGCAACAAGTGTATAAAGTACTGCTTTTTCACGAATAGGAAGTTTGATCAAGAATAAAAAAAATACTTTACGCATGAGAAATACTTTACGATATTTATTCAACGACTTTCTGCAATTAGAATTACTTACACATACATCGCGAGACAATTATTTTTAATGCATTCTTATGATTCAGTTCGATGGGTACATGTATTTGGATAATGCCAGAGTAAAATAATGCCACGTTATTTCATTACATATTTTTATATTTTTTAAATTTTCAGATTGAAAACTTTTCAAATAACTAATACAGAATTATAATATTTGCTGACTATTATATTATATTACTTATTTTTTAATTATATTTTTAATTCTAAATTATTTTATAGAAACATATTGATTATAATTACTAAATAACTAAATTTTAATTCAGAGTGAATTTAATCCAAGTTTTCATCTATAATTAATTCTATTGCCAATATTTAATTAAATCAATTAATTTTAATTGACAACTGAAACAATATATATTTTTTTTGATTATATATTTACAATTGGAATAAATAAATAATAATTTAATATAAAAATAGAAAAACAAAGTCATACTGTTTGTGACACATAACAGTGTTCTTCAAACTTTTAAGTTACTATCCTTCAAGCGTTTTTAAATTTTTATATAAATTTATCTACTATATTGTAATTTGAAAAATGTAATTTTTACCATTTTCGATATATATTTTATATATTCAATAAATAAACAATTTTAAAAAACTATATTCGAAATATTTTTCAATTGGCATTTTTAATAATTATACAGAGATGGCGTGAATTTCATATAAACAAAGACGGCCGATATATACATTTGACGTTTATCAGTGTAAAATAACAAAGTTAAGTAGTTTCTCTTGTTTTCTGTCTAATTTTCTTGTTTCTTCAAATAAAATTTTATTGCTAGTAGTATATTGATTTGTAGATTTAAGTTATTGGTTATTTTTGTAGAATATATAAGTATATAAAACAGTACATAAGCGTTAAATGTCGAAATGTACATATGTTGTACATTTCTATAAATTGCGTTACACGGCACTAGGGCGGCGTATTGTTAATCTCAAATGCCAATAGAATAAAATTTTAGAACATAAAATAAAAAAAATATAAAATTGCAAAAAGATTCATTTTAAACATAATATAAAATAATTTACTCTGGCAAAATTTTATAAATAATAATATAACGATTTTGGAATATATTTCTTAAACTTACAAAATTTAATATACAAACCGTATACAAACTTGAAATTAATTATTGACTATTTTTATAGAAAGATTTGCACCGAAATTAGTCTTATCGGACATCATTAAATTTCGAATTTAAGGTACAATTCAAATATGTAAAAATATATAAGGTATTCCGTTTAACATTAAAATTATAAGTACATGTCCGCTCAAACCGGAAATTACATAAAGACACTTGTATTTGCATCGAATTTAAAATACATCTAAATACTTATATAGCAAAATTCATTTAATTATCTCTTTAATTATTTACTTGTTTCCACACATTTACGCAACCCTGTGTCGCAGTTCAAAGTTTAAGAATCACTGATCTAAACAAATCAAAACAAAAATCATAGACTTGTCAGCTATTTTATTATTTCTAGTATTATGTTTGTAAAAAATGTTACGTCATAGAAAATAGATACACGCGTTTCTATACATACAACTACAAGTTAGCAAACCCAAATAACCGTATTCAAAGTCCACGTCTAGTGCAGGAGGTCATTTTAAAATACAGACGTAAGTATATACTTTATAGTTTTCCTGTTCAACTTGTTTCAAACTAAAACTTTTTTTTTAACAAATCAAATTTTTGCAGTACATATTCTATATTCTATATAAACACTATAATTTATTTTTGCCAGCAATGAAAGTTTACTTCATACATAATATAAAAACTTGATGAGGCTATCTCAGGGACAGTTACTTAGACCGTTAATTTAATTAATTTATTGTATCGTTCAAGTAGCTTCTGTATTCTTGCAAAAAAGTTTTTCGGCTTCTAACAAAGTCAGATTTGCGCAGTTTTCTTTATTTCATCAAAAGTAAATCGAGTATTCTGGAGAAAATTTGCTGAAGAAGATAGATGTCTCCGCTCTATGTTTTATCTTTTGCTCTTTGGGTCGTAATGACGCACCTATGTCTTGTCATCGATGACAATTATCTCCAGAATACTGGGTTTATCTCTGATAATGAAGTAAAGAAAGCGGTGCAAATCTGACTTTGGTAACAACTGAAAAGTGTAACAAGGCAGTTTTCGGCCATGTGGTTGTGTAATCTGATACATATTTCTGAAGCTAAGTAATTTTTGTGTCTATTAGATATGGCCAAGTGACAGATTTATGTATCAGGGTTCGCGGCCAATCACTTGCCACTTCTAGATATTTCTTGGAAATATTTTGAAGTATTTTAGATTTTTATTATAACAATTTAGTTTTTGGAGAAAAGTTTGTATTTTTCCGATGTTGCATCGGCAGTTCACACTACCTTTTACGCACGCTCCCTAAAGTTATTAAATATATGCTAACCGATCATGTGTTACACAAGTACCATTTCTGAAGAAATACAGAAGCTATTTGAACGGTATAATAACTACATTGTTTTGAAAGTGGACTATGTGGAAAACTAACATACTTTCGATTACTTACTTATGTTATCATTCAGGTATCGTTATCACTTTTGCGTGAAAAAACAAGCCGGACCGAGAAGAGAAACTTCCTCAAATTTTGTACACCAGATTGTACAAATTTTAAGTATAATAAATTGTCTAGGTTGTAGTAATTTTTCGTTGATTTTTTCGGTTTTATTACGAAATTTCTAAGTTTGTAGGGATTTCAGTAGAGATTTCACATCATTTTTGCTAGGATTTAAAGAAATTTTCATTATATTTGTACACCAGATTGTACAAGTAGTTTCACCATCATTCCGGATGTATACGACCATATAGGAAAAAACATCGTTTAATCATAACTCCGAACTCCGATTTATATTATCATTTTTTCTTAGGAGTATTTTCGTCCACGAGCAACAACCCTGTTTGCATGCATTTTTTTTTTGTTTATATTTTCAAACTCACGAAATATCGGACCTCTCTTTCTCTCTCTTGTAAGTTAATAGTCTACAGGCTGGTTGGAAGAAGTTTCCTTTTTGTTCATAATTACATATGTGTATATATGCAAAATAATTATGTACATATTTATTTGCAAATTTAATAGAAAGATTATTGTGTTTATTTTTAGAATTGTTTAGTTTATTGTAATAATTTATTTAGACCCAATTATTAAGTAGCTACTTCACAAGTAAATTTAATAAACAAGTAAAATTACTGTTGATTAACAAAAAAAAAAAACTATTGAGAAATTTACTGACTGAAATTTTCACATTTGTCACAGTAATATATATTCAATAATATTTTTAGATTGTTAAAAAGTACTTGAAAATGAATAAAAACCGCAACAGAAGCAAAAAAACTACACAGGATCTAACAAATAGGATTTGTTAAAAATAGATATTATTCTAGACATAATACTGAAATAAAATTTGTAGGTCATAAACTTTTTTACTTCTAGAGTAAAATTGAGAAACACAATATTTGACCAAGTAATTTACTCGATTAATTTGTTTATCAAGTAAATATAGTAAGGGTTTATAAGAAAAATCGTATTTGCTACTAAATTTACTCTGTTGTTTTTGAAACCGGGTATAACTGTTTATGTTTACATATTTCTAGTCAATAAAGATGTGTTTACGTTTTTTCGGATATTATTATTGATCGTTATCAAAAACTCGAAGTCCCGATGTGCTCACATTAAGAGGTGTGCACTGTAATAAATATGTTAAATTCTGCATTAAACAACAAACATTTAATCATATTTATTTTAAAATTATAGTCACATGATTTTTTTTAATATTAGAACAAGTAATTATGAACTATTTTTTTTCCTTTGGCGGGCGGAAATATGAGAATTAACATAAGTGTGCACGTGCTCAGGTGATATACTTGACACTATCAATAACTTTAACAACTTTCAGAACTGATTATATTAAAATAAAACTGCTTTAGGTTAAAGTTCTGTATTAATATTTATTTATAATCGATGTTTCGACGAACTCAAAGTCCGTCTTCATCAAGAAAAATGAAACAATTGACATTTACAGTAAATAACAGAACATAGACAAGTTACTAGGTAACAAATAATAATAATATTCTAATAAGAACTACGCTTAATCTACGTCATTTTTTTGCGGCAAAAAAGTCTAATGAAAAAATAAAATTGTATTTCTTTACAATTTAATAAATAACTTTCTAAATTTATAATAAAAATATATATTTAGATTTTAAGGGATAACCCCATTAGTTACCTAAATCGAATACCTCAATACTGAATCAAAAATAAATATATACCTACATATAGATTACAGAAAGTAAACAAATGATAATCTGATAAATTTCACATGTAATATATGTATGTGGCTCAAAAAATTATAAAAACTTATTCATATGAAATATGAATTCTTTCACAACATACGTGTTGTAAAAGAAACGAAATTAATTTTAAAATGACTAATCCACTTTGTATATAATATACAATTACTTAGCAAAATATAAAAACAAAGGAATTTCTGAAAACTACACGTAATATATTTGGTTTAAATATAAATTGCCAAACCTAATTTTACTCCATGAATATTTAAAAATACAGACTATAATTTTGTTTTTTTGCAAATCGAACGCACTATAAAAATCCACAAAAAATATGTATTACTCTATCGGTTGTTGCAGATAATATAGTCGTAAATCGAAGGTTGCATACTTGTAAATATAACTGGCATACTTTAGTTTGTTTCTAAATATAAATCAAAATATTCTATTTATTGTTTAAGAGTAACAATGCCATTATGTGCTGTTTTCAATATTTCGGAAACTTAAAGAAAATAACCAAGTTCAAGGACAAATAACATGAAGACACAAGGTCATTTACCTCTTGCAGAAACCGCTAAGTTACAGCAAAGTATTCAACAACTCCTAACATACCTTTTCATATATTTTTTCAGTTCACTGCAATTGCAGTAAATATTATCGGAATTTCATATATTATTACATATATAACCTATGAAACATTAAGGGAATATCACATTTCTTTTATCAAAAAAAAAAACTTTTATTGCATTTAAAACTTCAAATAAAAATGTAATAATAAAGAATAATGCGCACAAGTCATTGTAAAACCGTGTATGAGTAATCCATTAACAAATTAACTGACAATGTCACGCGCCTCTAACCGTGTGAATTCTGTTTCACAAATTTCAAAATTCAAAAATTAAGTTTATCAAAAAGGACCGGTAATGTCAGATGAAACCTAACCTATCATATTAGATCATATGTTTGGCATGTCAAACTTGCAAAAGCAAAAAAACTCAATGTTATCATTACAATAAAATAATTGTTGATAAACAATGTAAATAAACACAGATCAATTTTAAATAAACTTGGAAAGATTTTTAAACACTCACCGTTAAATGAATGATGCACACACTATATCAGTTTTTTTTTAAACAGTCAGTACACTTTTACACGGAATATTTGAAATTATTAATAAAAAAGTTATTAAAACACAATACAGGATAATTTTGTCACAAACGTTATTATGAAAAGCGATGAGAACACGCTAAATACAAAGTGCGTGTATTAAAACGGGATAAATGTGACATATTTTTGGACGGGAACATTCTGGCCAATGAAAAGCCTCGTACGACTTGGTAGGGAGTGTGGCGTGATTTCTACGTCACAACTTCACTGAGAAAGTCGGATCAATAATTTTAGCCCTTTTCCTTTTAGATATCTCTTAAAAACGAAACGAATATAATATTAAATGTATTTTAATGAATGTATCTATACAATGACAATTATAATAAATTAATTTGCAAATGAATTAAATTAAAATATATTAATAATTTTGCGTATATAATTACGTATTTCGCCGTCAGAGTGCAGCATTAAACAAAGGCATGTGACGTTTAACAGTTGTATACTTATGTATTCGTGTGACAGTTTTTTAGTTTATCAATGGGCAAGGGATTATTTCCCACGTGGTTGTACAATCTTTATAAAATGAATCGATTTCATGCTACGACTAATTTTTTGTATGATGCTTGTAATATTTTACCATCAACAAGTGCGTATAATGTTATACGCAGTAATATACTGTAAGTCATTCAATATAATTTATCTTATATGCAATATTTGGTAAAATTGCACTTTAGCATCCCACACTGAAAATGGACGATGCACTACTTATACTGCAAAAAAAAACCTAAACCAACCTTCTAACCTAACCTACCCTAAATAACCTAACCTACCCTAAATAACCAAATAACTGCAGATTATTCAGTTAAGTAGTGTGTGCGCATGAATGAAAATCGTCCATTTTCAGTGTGGGATGCTAAAGTGCAATTCAACCGCAATATTTTGAAATAATCTTTTCAGGCAAAAATATTTAGGTAATTTGACTCGATTGAAGAATGAGATATTAATAAAATGTGCTTTATGTGGAGTAAATTTTAATGACGTAACACCACTTCATCAAATTACTCCTTCGAAACTATGTAATAGGTTTGATAAAAGATTGTTGAAAACTGATGATAATTCAAAATCTGTATATCAAATCAAATGTGTTAAAAAACTTAGAAAACAATATAGAAAACAAATTTTGGTAATATCAAGAAAATATTTTTATTTACATTTTACAAAATATAATTTGTAATTTTTAGGTTAAAAAGTGTAGGTTATGTAAAAAAATATATAAAACACCTTTTAATAAACCAAATACATTACCGAAAGTAGCTGAGATTGAAATTCCAAATGATAAATCGAAGAAGAAAAAACGGAAATATGATAAATTTTGTGGTTTAAATGCTTCAGTAATTTTGTCGCAAAAAAGATCTTCTGTTATTGATATCAAAGATAGTCCAGTACAACCAAGCAAACGTCAAAAATTAAATAATGGTCAATGTGAAGTAGTAGATTTAAATACTTCTACGGTTTCGGAAGATGAAAGTGTTATTATAATAGACTCAACACCGAAAAATAGCAAAGTTCTTTTTCCGAAAACTTCAACTCCAAAAAATAATGCATCTAATATTACATTAAAAAATTCTAGTTTAAAAAAGAAAGCAAAAAATAAGAAAAACAACATAAAAAAACCGAGAACACCGAATATTGTTTTAGCAAAAATTGAAAAAGAAAATACGAAAACGAAAAAACTTAATTCGTTAGCTTTACTTA
This sequence comes from Clivina fossor, assembly GCA_963966155.1. Taxonomy (NCBI): domain Eukaryota; kingdom Metazoa; phylum Arthropoda; class Insecta; order Coleoptera; family Carabidae; genus Clivina; species Clivina fossor. The sequence continues at coordinate 24,588,919 of OZ014551.1, read as the reverse complement.
TGAAATCAAGTCAAGATAATAAAGCAAATGATGCCAAATCACGACTTACGAATTTTTTAAAATCGTTTTCATAAATTACGTTTGTTATCGGGAATAAAAGAAATATATTTTTTTTCTGTTGTGAAATTGAACTATCATAATATATATTTTTTTATCTTTATCACACAAATAATATAAAAAGAAAAACATTTTTAAATAATTATAATGTTTGAATAATTAAAACATACACAACTAAGCAAATTACACAAAAACATTTACAGAAAATTCTAGGATCACAAATAGTATTTTATTTCATAAAAAATATTGTAGAAAATTTAATTTAAAAATAATTTTCTCACATCTTTGACAAGAAGTTTTTCTTACTTTTGACTTCTTATATTTTTCGTTATTAAAACTAAATATTTGTATTCACTGGTTCACTGGCAGCAAAATTGTAAATTAAAATGTATTATTTCTTCATTCTAGTGGAATTTGGTCTATCACAATCTGGAACATAATAAAGAAAAATTATAATAAATGTTCTTATTTTGTTAAAAATACTAATTAAACTTTCTTTCTTGAATTTATTTACAATTGATTAAAATGAAACATTTTATTGGCTTGTCAGTTAACTTTTAATAATGAAAATCGAAAATTCAGACAATTAAAACTATTTTTGAAGAAGGTGAAACGAAAACAGAAAATAAAGAATTTGATGAATCAATTATGAAGTTTTGATAAATTGATGAAATATGTCATAACTTTTTATGATATTTATATCATATAAATAAAATATATAATTTGTTTGCATATGTACTTTCTTATTTATAATTCTTTCCAATACATATGAAACCCTATATGTACATTGTAAAAATGGGTGTACATTTACAGTGATAGTTATAGTATTTTTTTTATATTATTTTTTGTAATTTCACAAGTTGTAAGTTTACTAACTTCAAACTGGTAAATTTACAAAAATTTGTAAAATTATAGTAAATAATATAAAAAAAAATTACTATAACTAGCAATGTAATTGTGCATCCAATTTTTACAATGTATATTTTTCCTACATTTCGTAGTTAAACAACAAATAAATAAGCTTAAATTAAAAAAAAAAACTTTTTTAAAAACCACGCTTATTACAATTTTATTTTTATCTGTCATTTACATTATTCAATTGTTAATTGAACAAAAAAATAGTTCATGTGACAGATGTCATTAGTTGTATTAAAAAAATAAATATAAGCGTGTCATATCTTGTAATCGTTTTTTTTTTATTATATAATATTGTGCTGTCTCCTGGAATGAAACTACATGCAAAATTTCAGTGAGATCAAATGATAGGAAGTGGTCTAAAAATTGGTTACAAAATTTGACCGCGACAACAGAGTGAGTTAATATAAGCGTGGTAAAAATAGCGATATAATTCTTCAATTTAGTTTTTGTTAATCAATAAATTTGTTAAGAAATTTTGTGTTATAATTATGATTTTGTCGAAAATAAATACATATGTTCAAAATCAAATGGAATACCTGCATTAACTACTTTTTTATCGGGGAAATTTTTTAAAATTTGAAAGCACTTAGAATTAAGGATATGAGGTTTTCTTGTATGTATATTATTCTCCGGGTGAGTCAGAGAACTTGTTATTTATATACATTGTCAGCGCTGACTTCCGTAACATGATACATGTAGTATATAGTCGGAGATATTTCTAGGCCTATTTTTTTTACATTTTAGATGTGATGAGTTTTATGCAAGTAAAAAATTAAGGTTATAGCTAGTTTTTCCTAAAATATTTATATTTACATAGAAATTAAGGCAGGTATTTCATTTAACTAATAAAAAATATTTGTTAGTACAGCTCTTCTCAAATTATCTGTCATTATGGGCCAGTTTTTACAATTCAAGTATTCTGTAAGTACTTTTTTTTCTAATTTTGCAATACATTGTAGTTTAATAGATAACATTAAATGCATAAAATACACAAAAGTGAAATTTACAATTTTTAAAAAGTTATACAGTTACATAATTTTTAATATACTTTATATATATTTGGCCGTATGCCGACAGAAAACTGATCACGGATCAACTTGAATACTTGTTAAAAAAACTAAAAAAAAAATTAGCATATTTTTATCTAGCCCGTTATATAAATATTTATTAGCGTACACAAGCCACAAAGAAGCATTAGTAGAACTAAAAGCCGATTGGGCAAGACACAAGATACGAGTGAGAAAATTTTAGTTTATAGTGTCACCTTGGCGACCATCTGCCTGTACTGGAACTCAGAGAAGTTAGCGGGTCGTTCGGGCAATGGTTTACCGCGACGCCGCAACTCTTGGCTCACCTCAACGAGATCCAGAATCGAAACGGGATCGATCTTATGTTTGCCAATCAGCCCCACTAAATACTCGATGTAATGCACCCTGCACACACAGAAAAAACAAACACACTAAGAGAGAGAGAATGACAACCACCAACCTGGCTCAGCCGGCGTCGGTACATTTCGCGCGGCGTACCAAACGCATTGGGCGGTAGACGTTTCGCCGCACGACGTACTACCGTTTCCAGATCGTCTGCGTTTAGTATTGGCAACGTGTCCAGATCATGTTTGCGTATCAGACAACACAAGTATTCTATGTAATGAGCTCTGAAAAATTCATCAATTTTTCTTTTTTCAATTCTACTTTTAAAATTCCTCGAAAAATTTTTACATCAACATGCATAATTTTTTAAAGTACTACAACAATTAAAATAGTCATTATATTATAAAATACTCTTCAATTTTTCAGGCACTTTTAGAAGTCAATTAGTTAAAAGCAATTTTATCATAAATAAGCGACTGAACTAATAACAAAAATCTGTCTGCCTGTTTCAAAATCATAATCGGACTTGTATAATATTTGATTTTTATAGTAAAAATATACCATATTTGTAAAATATCTAAAAAGTTACAAATCTACTATCACACCATTGCCCCTTACCGGCATAATCCACCATGACCAGGATTACATTCATTTTGACAAACAGAATCCACCAATCCGGCTGGCGTTTCCTTCTGCAATAGTACAGGACATTTTAGCGGAGCCGAAGCATTCTCTTCCGTTTTTGGCAATTCAGTATTGAACTTAATATGATTTTGCTTTAGTAAATGTTGCAGTTCTTCCGGTTCCTTATCTCGTAGATAAAACAAACAGTTCCTCGGATGATGTGCATGCAATCCCAATTTTGAGCAGTATTCGCTCACTCCACATTTTGCACCCATTCTGAATGTTTTACCACAGCCGTTACAAAATTCGTGTTTACATTGTGTGCACGTAAAATGCATGCAACCGCCTCGTGCTAATGAATAACGGAATTTGCATTTCGGACATGATATACCATTGTCTTTCAAATGATTTTCGATCACTGTATGTGATTGGACGTTGTTTGGATCATTTACTTCTTTCCATTCGGCAAATTTTTCGCAAGTTACGCCTTCGTGTTCTGGTTCCCACTAGAAATAGTTTTTTTTTAATTGGTAATAAAATATTACAAACTTGAAATATAATTAATTGTATGCAACGTGTAATATAATAATGCTATAAGAATTGTGACCAAAATATGCAGTTAATTCAAAATTGAAACTGCATGTAATACATAGCCATAATTCCAAAAACTTTTGAAATATAGTTCAATAATATTTTTTGAATAAATTTTACATTATACTATGTAAAATAAGTAATCATGTGCTCAGAATTCAAGAGAATTTCAATAAAAGTTTCAATTTTGTATCATTTTTGTAGGTAAAGAATTAACTTTAATAGTAAATGGAAAACTTACTGGTCTTCTACAATTAGCACATGTGACTGACTTGCAATCAGGACATATGAGTCTCTTCTGTCTTGGGTTAGCAATAAATCCTGAAGAACACTGTAAATTATAGTTTATCGTAAAAATTTATTATTGTTTGATGTTATTTTTTTTTATTAATTGTAACTCAACATGAAATAAAAATTAAATATAAAAATCAGTAAATCTACTACTTACTTGAGCACACCATTTGAAATGAGGATCTTGCATCAAAGTTCTGTCTCTGAGTTTTCGCTGAAACAGTTCATGTACTTCTTCATCTAAAATACCTTTGAGCATAATATCTAAATTCGAAAAATAATCCAAAATATCATCTTCATGTATTTCTGTATCATTTAAATCTGGCAGTTTGCAAAACGGACATGTACAATCTGTAATATTTCTGTCTGTCACTTGAATGGTGAAATAATTTAAAGCACAATCTCTGCAGCAACGGTGTATGCATCTCAACATAGATACCATCTAAAAAATATTAAAATATAATAACAGTATTTATTTTAAAATGTTTGTTATCTACTATTCTTAAAAGAGAATGAAGCGAAAGTTGTTTGCCTGGATAAAAATTTCTGATCAAATGAAAAGAATTTGTGTAACACCCTAATGGGCACATAGTGTGATTCTGTGTGTGTATATGTATGTTTTGTATAGTGTCTAGATATAAATTATTACAATAACTAAAAACGAATTGCCCTAGAAATTTATAATCCTTGATTTTAATTATAACAGAGTTTTCTAATTCAATAAAATGACTCCAGAAAAGTTTTTTACCATATTAAGAAAATATGTTTTTCTAATCAAATTAAAGATACTATACGAGTAACTCCGAAATATTTTATTTTACTCATTATACTTTATTTTGCATTCATATTTAAAATGTTAACTTTTTATTTTATAATCAGATTTAACGCTGACAAAAAGATAGAACTTATTTTTGAAGCTTGTCATGAACAAGGCAATTTTATACAGCTGGTTTACCTGTGTCATAGGATATTTTCCTGCGCATAGTTCGCAATCTTGTTGAAGATACGCTACAGCTGCATCAAGAGTGTTACAATCTTGAACAGCTGTTAATGCTGCTTCTGCTGAAAATTTCAGCGAAATCAGGCTTACAGCTAGTTCTGCTTGCTGGTATGTCTGTACTTGTCCTTCGGCAAGAAATCTTCGTGCTTGACGCTAAATAATAAAATAATAATCAGTTTACATTTTACAAGATTTTCCAAAAATTTCAAAATGATTTAATTATGGCCAGATCGTTTATTTTTATTTAAGGTTAATAACATTTTCAATAAATTTTACAAATTAGGAAGGTACGACGTATTTCCAAATATAAAATTCTAACGAGAACTTGATTTTTTACTGCTTTTAATTTAAGAAATTAAAATATTTGTTATAAAACTTAAATTAGTTATTAAATTTCTCAATTTATCTAATTATGTAGTATATCTTATAAAGAAGGAAATTGAAACAAATGTTTTTGATTTTTAAAATATCATTTGATGCCTATTATTTTAATTTCTTATTAAGTTTATTATAAAATATAGAAAGATAAAAATCCAAATTTGATAAAACAGCCTGGCTGTAATCAATCCATTTTTAAACTTTTGTCCAATCTTGCATAATAAGTTACATATCGCCTTACTTTATCTGATGATGTTTTCGTAAAGAAAAAATATACACAATAAATAATAATAGTAGTATCTTTCACACATGTTGAAATAGTAATTATGAAAATATATTTCGTAGATAAAATACAAATTTAAAAAAAAAAAAATCGGGGGTATATTATTAAAAATTGAATAAAAAACTTAAATTTTGGCAACATTAAATAAAATTTTATTTACAAAGAAACACAAAATACAAAAACATATATGTTAAATCTTATAGTACAAAATTTGAGAACAAACTGCTGAAAAACTACAAAATTATAATGTACATTACAAAAATTTCAAAATATTACGTTTTATAAAATTAAAGATAAAAATCCTTACGAAATATATGTGTATGATGATGAGAAATAAATAGTGATATCTACTAAATACATACCTCCATTTGTTCATACTCTGTTAAAGGGTTTTCTACAATTTGTTGCTCAGGTATTTCTAAAATTTGCTCAACATTTTCAGGATGTTGCAGCTCAAGTAATTCAGAAAATTGTTCAACATTTTCAGGATGTTGTTGCTCAAGTAATTCAGAAAATTGTTCAACATTTTCAGGATGTTGTTGTTTAAGTAATTCAGAAAATTGTTCAACATTTTCAGGATTTTGTTGCTCAAGTAATTCAGAAAATTGTTCAACATTTTCATGTTGTTCTTCAGATAATGCAGAAAATTGTTCTATATTTTCAAGATGTTGTTCTTCAATTTGATTAAAATTTTGTGCTTCAGTTGTTTCAACATGTTGATCAAATTTCGTATTGCTTTCTTGCTCAATATTTTCCGATGTTTCATTGTTTTCATAAATTACTTTGCTGTTACTTATATTGTCGTGTTTTTCCGGTTCATGAGTAGATGAATCACTTATAAACTCATCAGAATCACAAGTTTCTTCAATATAACTATTTTTTTTCTGATATTGTTCTCTTTTTTCATTTACATTATTATCTTTATTATTTTGTTTATTAGTAACTTGTGTAACATTCCCCTTATTATAATCATCTTCCGATTCATCTTCTTCCTCAATTTCTTCTTCATATTCTTCTTCTTCCGAAACTTCTTCATATTCTTCTTCTTCCGAAACTTCTTCATGTTCATCTTCTTCAAGTTCATCCAAATCTTCGTAACTGTTTTCATCCTCATCTTCACTACCACTTAGAAGTTCGTCGATATTACTTTCGGACATTGAAGAATCTGAATCTTCATCAGAAGCAAAATCCGCAGAAGATTTACTAGTTGATTGCATTGATGAGAGTTTTTTTCTTGCAAAATTTGATGTGCCAGGTTTGGAATTTAATATTTGCTTTTTTAAATTAATTTGTCTATTAATTTCGAGCAGAGCGCTTACAGTTCTATCCATTTTATCAGCAATATTTTCTGTTTCATTGTTGAAATCGGAATCGCTTTCAGTTATTGATCGACTGTATAATTCTTCAGGCGATGTTTCCTCTGAACTTTGTGTTTGCTGAATTGGTTCAGGAACAATATTGGTTTGTTCCTTTTTATTAATTTCAGTATTTTTTGATGCAACAGAAGGAAACTGGGGACCTTTATTATTATTTATAATTTTGGGAGATGGTGTTTTTTGTCCAATTTTAACTGGAATTTTACTGATAGAAATTGATTTTGGTTCTAATTCTTGTTTATTAGATTTATGTGCAATAATTGGAATTTTGGATTTTGGAGGCAGTTTAACTTGTGCAGAATTAGATATTTCTGCGTTGCCTTTTTTGATATGAACTACAGTATTACTTTTCTTAATTTGTGTACGATTATTTAACGTATCTTTTTCATTATTTGTAATATGAATTACAGTGTCACTTTTTTGAATCTGTGTAGAATTATTTGGTGTTTCTGTTTGATCATTTTTAATGTGAATCACAGTATCACTTTTTTGTATTGCATTTTTATTTTGATCTATTTTCTTTTTATCATTTTTCTTTGGATGATGTTTCTGCTCTGAAGTATTTTTATTTTCTTTTTGAGTAGATGAATGTGAAATGTTTTGTTTATGCGGTGTTATATTATCGTTACTGTGTTTTACAGAATCTTTAGTTTGAGTTTTAAAGTTTTCTTCTTTTGCTTTATTTTGGTCATTTATTTTTGACGCTGGCTTAGTTTCTGATTTATTACTAGAATCTTGTTGATTATTTGCTTGATTTTTATTGTCAGATTTTATTCTTGTTTGTTTCCTTTTAATACCACGATTTTTTTGTCTATTAAATTTATTATTTTTATTTAATTCAAAATTTTCATTACTTTTTGATTGCATCAATTCGTTTATCTTTAAATTTTCTGTATTATGTTCATTAACATTCATATTGTCAATTGTAATTTCATTATTATTTGCTTCTGATTTTTTTTCAATATTTTCTACCTCTATTACAGCGTCACTTATTGGCTGATTATTTAAGTTTTCATCAATTGTTGCAAATACTTCAATATTTTCTGAAGATTCTTCAACTTCATAGAATATGTCACTATCTAAACTAACTTTTCTTAAAGATTCTTGATTTTCTTCATTTGTTTCTGAATTTATTGTTTTATTTCTCCTACTTTCATTAAAATTATTATCGTTTTCTTTCTCAAAAATATATTCTTCTTGTTTAATTTGTTCTGTTATTTCTATAGTATTGCCTCCCGCTTCTGTTCTGTTCTGTTTATGAACGTTTTGAGATTTATTATTTTTTTTCTTTCGTTTTGATTTTGGACTTCGTGCATGTTGAATATTTTTTTTAACAATGTTATTTGTAATCTCTACTTTGTTGTCTTCAATTTTTTCAGTTATAGTTTTGTCAGGTACAAGAGAACTAATGACATCCTCAACAGATTTTGTTTCAGATGATGTAGAAGGGATATTATCAATTTGTATATTGTTGTTAGTATTTTCTGGTGTTTTAACATCTTTTTTTGCTGCAGAAGAACTATCATCGATTTGTGCACTGTTGTCCATGTTTTTAACAACTATTTCTGTTGTGGAAGGAATATTATCAATTTGGTGAATGTTATCGGTGTTTTCTATTGGAATTAATGTTTTTTCTTTTGATACTTTTGTACTAGAAGATGATATTTTTGTATCTGTTTCTATTTCAGATGACTTTATATCAGATTCATTAATGTTAGCTGTAGTTCTTTGTTTTTCTTGTTCAATACTTTCTAATTCTTGCTGGTTATGTAATTGTACTTTTTGCTGGTCTGTATTTTCAGATAATTGATTATTCTCTTTATTTATAATATTATTGTTAATTTGTTTTTCATCTTTTTGTATTGTATTTATTTCAGCAATTTGATTTTCATTCGTAATTATTTGTGATGTAGTAGAATTGACAGTTAGATTTTTTTCTGATTCTATATTTTTATTATGTTCCATTTCTACATTTATTATTTGTGTGATATCAGTACTAATGATCTCATCGTCATTTATTTTTTGTATTTGTGGTTGTTCAGTATTAGAGTTACTTTCATTATTAACAAATAATTTGTTATTTACTTCATTTAAATTATGTTCAATATTTAAACTTTGTGATGAATTTACATTTCGATTTGTATTAGAATTTTGTGGAATATTTTTTTCTTCAATTTTTAAGACATTTTCACTAGTTTGATTTTGATTTTCGTGCAGTGTGTCATTGGAATGATTATTATGTGAAACTTCCACTTCATCTCTAAATTTTTGTGCATCTTGTATACGTACACTTGTGTATTGTTCCGTTTTTAAATCAGGACTATCCACATTAACTGGTGATATACTTTCTTCTCTTGTATCAGGAATATATAGCGATTCAGATAAGTTATCATTTGAAATATTAAGTTTATTATTAACTTCTAATAAAGGAAAGGGTTCTAAAGTTACACTATCAGTTTCTTCACTAGTTAAATTATCTAAAGAAGTTCTACTTCTTGTATCTGGAGTTAAAAGATTTAGAACATTTGTTGCTAAACTACCGTTTTTTAAATCCCAGTCACTAAGAGCCGGTGATTCATTGCCCGCTAAGTTTTTTTTACCGGGCGAATTTATTTGGGGGGATACCTGAGCCTGAGCGATGGTTATCATCGGTTCCCTTAATTCGGGACTCAAAGTAAGATTATGTAAAGAACTCACCGCACGTGCTAATTCGAGCATAGCGTCATCTGGCGATTTACTAGATTGCGCTATATCTATAACAGCAAATTATTTTTCTAAAGAATTTTAATATATTCACAAAACAGTATATTGATACTTACCATCCCCCATAATACGTTGCAATGTCCCTCCCTCATTTCCTGCTTCGTTATCTTTTCCGGCCGGTGGCCCCCAAATTCTCATTAAAAAAGGTTTTAGCTGAGTTTTATTTAATTCGTGATAAGCAGTCTCTATATCACCGTGATTTGCTGTTAACACAGTCAGAATATCTTCGCGGGAAAAAGTACCTCTGGATTGCAATTCAGCATACTAGAAAATTAAAACATGTTATCGTTAGTACATACCTATATTCACGAACAACATATCTAAATTTTAAAAAATATTTACATTGGTAAATAAACAACAGCTATTTATATTCAAATTGTAACTGACCAAAACTGACAACTACGTATTTCTATTTATTATTTATAAACTATATAATTTCTAATAAGAAATGTTTAAAAATTATTTAAATTAAAATTTCTTTAATACAAAGGGAAATCGAAGATAGCGTTACCATTCAGAAATTAAATTTAACTTGAATATAATTACAAACCTTTTTTTGCCGTTGCTCCACGCATTCAGTGACTGCTGCCCAAACATTGCCTTTATGATTTCTTAGTGAATTTTTAGCTTCTGTAGCTGATACAGTGCCAACTCGATTTTCTGGACATTCATGACCGTATTTAGTAGCAAATGTTTGAACACTGGACACCATTGTGTCCCAATTTGCACGCAGCCACTCAATTGGATCCTGATTCCCGCATTGAACTAGAGCAGCTTGGACATCATCTGTGTTAAATTTATAATGCTCTGCTTCCTAAAAATATATTAATAATTATTAATCTGGAAGAATTTTTAAAATAAATGTGTACGTACTCGTAGCAGTTTAACAATTTCTAATCCTTGAGCTTTCATTGAATCATGTCTATCAAGATGATTTTGTGGATAATCAGTTAAGAGGAAATCACTCTTATTACGATGTCCAAGATTACGCTCATTCTGTAAAACAAAATCAAAATCTTAAATTAGTTAAAAGTGGCTATACATATCTATATAATGCGACATAGATATGCTAAGCAAAACACTTCTGTTGTCTCAATAACATTTCACTAAATAGAAAAAAATTAAACAATAATAAAAAAAAATAACATAATATATTATTGCACACCCTTTGATATTGTAAGTCCAGCATTGATGTTCTTCTGGGTAAATTATATAGTTCTGGACGTCTTAAATCCATAATACTTTGAGTTCTGGTTGGGTAAGGCGATCGAATCTCATTTCTAGAGTGCTCCGTATATGGAATAAAATCATCATAAATATAATCATGTCTACTGGGACTACGCATACGATCAGGTGATCCTGGAAGACTCTAAAAATATAATAAAACCGCAAAATTATTTATTCGCGTTTCTAATGGATGATTTCTAAAAAAACTATTTTATTAATTTAATTAATTTATCCAGTCGCCGAATCACATATTTTACATTTATAAAATAAGCAACGTACTTGCGAGTCGCTTGAGAAAGATTGTCTGCTTAACGATCGATCCCGCCAAGGATCTTTATCGTGATTAACTTGAAGTGAATGCGATCGAACTAGACTTCGAGAAGATCTTCCACTAACACTCACTGACCTTCCTCGAGATTTTGATGAAGGAAGTACATCATAAGTCTAAAACATGTTATACAACAAAAAATATATTAATAATTATAGTATGAAAAATAAACTTGTATTTAAAATGCATTCCTACCTGTGTGGACATATTCTGCGGTGGTGGAGAAGTACCAGTAGAAACTTTTTTAGATGTTTTATTTTCACCAACACTAACAGCACCATTTTTCACTTCAACAGTATCATAAGTTTGCACTGCACCATCATTAACACTTTTAACAATTTCCCGAGGTGGAGACGGGCCTACAGCTGTAGACACTTTGGTTTTCTTTGTAGCGGGAGTGGGACGTGAATAAATGGCTTGATTGTCTGCAACACTTTTTGTATTAGTTTGAGAAACCTCAGACACTTTCAAATCGAATTCGTGATTGCCTTGATGAGAAAAGTCGGTGGATGTGGCAAAATCTTCTTTATTTTTCTCGCCTATAAATACATATTAGTTACAATACTTGTAAAAAAAACTTCACACGTACAAAACGCAAAACCACACAGAACTCTATATCTATGTAAATGCAACAAAACACGTGTTAACACAATATATATTATAGTGGTATTTGTGTGAGATATTTTATTTCAGTTCATTTGCTGTGAAATGGCGAGAACTTCGTTCCGGGCCAAAATGATATTTTTCTATTCGCCCTACCTTTCTTCTTCTCGATGGAATCAATTGCTGTGGATTTTTCTGATACATTTAATTTGCTGAATTTTGTCATTATAGATGCATCGCTTTCGTTGAAATCGTTTTGGCCATTTTGTTGCTTTGGAAACTCAAAAGTACCATTTTGCATTGTACTTAAAGAACTTTTCTGAGGAGGTTTGGTATTATTTGTTGATTTACTAGTGATATTTTTGATAAGTCTCACACTTGTTGATGTGGGAGTTTTACAACAAACAACACAAACTCTAGTACCAGCATCATTGACAAATGTACAGTGTTCACATTCCCATGATTGTTGAGGAATTGTTGGTAGTTCTGTTTTCTCCACAATAATGTCTTCTTCCTTGATAAATTCATCAGGAAGTTGGTCATAATCTGGTTCATTTGCTAATTCTTCTATAGCTTCACTATCTTTATGACTATCAGATTGATAATCAATATCTGATTCACTTGATGTTTTCTTTGTACTTCGAATATTTCTCGACACTGGTATTTTTTCTTGCACTACTGATCGTTTATTAAGTGGCGAAACTTCTCTAGGCAGAGACGTGCGTTCTCTTTCTCGTGGAATACTTGGAGCTCTTGTATCACTGTTTCTTCTTACATTATTTTGATTATGATGATTAATTTGATTAATTGATTCTTTTGCTGATTTTTGATCTCTTTGTGCCCGTGCTCGTTCTGCACGTTCTCGCACTGATTTTCTTTCACTTTTACCTGCATAACTAAATACTGATCTTTTGTCAGCTTCATCATCTGTTTCATCAGATTGTTTATATTTTCGACGAGATACATGTGATCGTTTTGATTTGACACTGTGAGCTGGTGATTGAGATCTAGATTGGATTCTAGATTGACATTCTGGTGTTATCGGAACCATTGGCATACCCATAGGATAGGGGTACATGCCCATTCCTGGTGGAGGACCATGCCAAGTACCCATAGGGTTCATCCACATATTAGGCATTGACGGATATGCTTGTGGGGGATTCATATTTAAACTCATATTGCTGTTTGATCTTTGAGTATCTGGAATCATGTTACCCCACTGGTCCATGAGCATACCATGGGCACAAGTTGGACAATTAAGTTGCGCTAGTGATTGAGCCTGTGAAATTTAAATTATTACCATAAATCCGCATCTGAAGCAATATAAAATAATTACCTGTTGCATATGACCAAAATTATTTTGATGCTGATGACCACTAACATTGTTTAAATCAAAAACAGATGCACTCATTCCTCTTCCTAATGGAGGAGGAGATGATACGTTACTTAATTTTCTTTGAAGTGTTCGGTTTTGAGGATTATCAATTGAAGAACCAGAAATACTATCCGCCCTCATTATTCTATTATTTTGCATCCAATTTTCTGCTTCCCAATCTGGATAACCACTATCGCGACTTGGAGGCTACATGAAGAAATTTTGTATTTAATTTTATTGTATAAATTTATTTATGGCAACTATGATACCTGTGGATCTGAGAATTCCGAAACTGCAAAAGGTATGTTCGGTGTAGTTCCTCTCATATTCATTTGGTATTGACGATATCGTTGTTGTAAATTAGGACTAGGTACTGGTCTATCTAAAGTTCTCATACGATCCATACGTTCTTGTACAGAAAGAGGAGAAAGAGGTGGACTTGGCGAAATTTCCGATCTAGCAGCTACCAAAAAGAATAAACACATCAACTAAACTATCTACCTTTCTCTAAATCTTAGCAAGGTTTCTTAGTTATGAAAAGCAAAACTAACAAAAATGCAGAAATATTTCCACGGCAGAGGAGTTAAGCGATATAGAAATGTACATATGTGAAATGATAATCAGTTGATAGAATCTGTTAGCATCATCAAAACAAGAGTTTGCTTACAAGATAATTGTTGACTCGGTGTTGGTGGCAAAGGTCTTGTTTCCATTGAACTTCTTCGTAAACTGCCTGTTTTATCCTTCATTGTGAACGAAGAACTCAAATCTTTTCGTTGTAAAGGTGATACCTGGTGCAATAGAGTCGTATTACCTCACATCTATTATCTTATACCACGCACACTATTAATAAATATTATTCTACAAAACCCTATTTTTATCAAATAATCAAGGATGATTTTTACCAAAGAAGTTTATAATTTGCAATAAAACTTTTCTGATAAATTATATCTTAGAATATGTAATCGTAAAGGTATTATAATTGCTTAATCTTCCGCGTACGTCGTATATTGGTCAATAAAACACTGTTTAAGCAACAAAAATAAAATATATTTAAACATCAACCAATAACATATAACAATATAGTTTTAATTGAGACAAACAGAAGTGATTCTGCCATATTTAAAGTGTTACAATAGCATTTACTTATAGATATATTAGCATATCTGCAGGAACCATTATAAAGTATTTTTAACACAGTTTCAAATATTAATCAAAGAGATAATTATTATACTTTAAATAATTATTCTCTAAGAAATAGTACACTCTCGTACAATTACCTGATTGTGTTTGATGGGCAATAGTGGGCTAGTGGGGCTACCGGAAAGACGACTAATACTTCCGGCACGACGATGTCGGCGTGGGGGAGGGACAGGGGCGGATGATATTTCTCCTTTCGGAGGAAGTGGAGGACGAATTCCTTGCATCGGAGTTTGGTCCACTGCCTACAGATATTATTAACCAATAAATTATTAAATCGAAATAATGTGACATTGAAATTTAATTATACGGTAGAACATGTATTTTTAGATTATTTTATTTGCATTTCAAATGTTTTATATCTAAGCCATGTGGTTTCAAAATCTCCAGGCTTAACAAAAAATTTACTTTTATTCAGAACTGAAATATTTAAAATTTGTTTACGTAATACATTTTATTAGTTCTACAGTATATGAAATATATTTCTAATACTTATTTGATTTATGATCATCTGATATACATTAAAACATTTATAATGAATGTGCTGCGGGAGGTAATCAATTTATTTTTAGAGTGCTATGTAATTAATAAAATAGGTCGTCGTAGCTAGGAAGTTATATGTTTTATTTACGATTAATATGTTGTCATTTTGATTTTTGGGTCATTGCTCATCTTAAAAATTAAATTAAATTTTTTGTATTCTATATCAAATGTATAATAGTAACTGTGAGTAACTTGCTGGGAATCTATCACATACTTTTGACATTGCAAATGATTAAGTTTATTTTTCAAAAACATTGTTTTATACATATTATCTTTAACAGTAATCGGGATTGAAGAAAATGTTATTAATAAAATTAACTGAATAGGCTCTAAGCGTTTGTTGAAACTAAAATCAAGTATGATTAATTACAATAAAAATATTATTAATTATTATATATGTTTCATATGATTTTATAAATAATCTTCTTAGATATGTAATGAAAATTGCTAATTTATGGTCAAGCATATTTATCAAACTTGACTTTCATTGTGTATCTAGACAAAACATATGTTATGTTAAAGTATTCTAAGCCTGCTTGACAAACTATAATAGAGAAAGTCATATTGTTCAAGCATTTAAACAACACAATATTAAGTTAAAATCATAACTTGTTAAACATAATTAATAAGAATGATTGACAATTTAGGAATTATTTTAGAAACAGAATTATAATCTGCTTAGAAATTTAAAAAGAAAACTCATAACTTTACAAATGGAATATTTTACCTTACGATAATGGGTCTGCCTTTTGGGATGTCTGTGATACATATCGTCGCAAGACAAACAGAAAAATTGATTACTGCATTTCTCACATCGGACAGATGGGTCTGAAGAACCACATAAATTACAGTGACGTCCGTCGCCTCGTTTTCCTTGAACTAAATATATTGTTAGGATTTAAATGTCACTGTATTTCAGTTATTATATTGATATATGTACCAGGAAGAGGTGTATTCGAATATTGTTGCTGCTGTCCGTTAAATTCGATAACTTCGTAGTCGGGTTCTTGCTGTTTACTGGAATTTCCTAAATGATCATTTCGTGGAACTGGAGGCGGAGGCGCTCCAGTATTACTACTAGTATTGCGTGTCTAAAGACATTTTAATTTATTAACAAAATATGCCTATATTAAAATTAAAGTGAAAGCTGTAAACCAA
This sequence comes from Clivina fossor, assembly GCA_963966155.1. Taxonomy (NCBI): domain Eukaryota; kingdom Metazoa; phylum Arthropoda; class Insecta; order Coleoptera; family Carabidae; genus Clivina; species Clivina fossor. Next base: position 24,572,831 of record OZ014551.1, on the reverse strand, counting down.
ATTAATATATTTTCAATAGTTATCCCTTTAAATATCTTAAAAATTAAAAGAAAGCTCAGAGAAGGCTGGAACATGACAATTTTTGATCGAAGGAGGAATCTTAAAAACGAATACATAATAATATTGTATCCTTTTTTGTTGTCTCCATTAGCACAAACTTTAAAATTTTAAATGATCCTGGCCCATTTTGTATTTCATCATTTCAAAGGAAATTTTATTTAAAATTTAATTTTTCGAAATTTTAAAATCAGTTAGATTTTACGGAAGTTATAAGTTTCAATAAAGAAATGAATGAAAAACATGTTCTGTAATTGTGTTAATTTTATAAATACATGTAATATACAACTTATTACTAAATATTGTTCGCTTATGTTTTATTTACTTACAGAACAATTGTTTTAAAAGCCAAACAATGAAATTAGATACTTACCACCCATTGTGGCATATTTCTGGTCATTCTTAATCTGGTAGAAGGATTTGAAATCGGCATAGGCCGCCATTTTCCATCGGAATTCTACAACAAGGACAATATGTACGTTACGATTAGATATAGACAATAATAACCGATGATCAAATCCACCAGTCTGCTTCCGTAACGTACATTCCAAAATTTTCAAACCATTTTTTATTATACGCTCGCGCATAAATAAATCTGATTGGGTGTTTTAAGTACCCACAGATGATATAAATAAACTGAAAACCGCGTTAGTATTTCAAACATTTGTATGTCAATATAAATAGAAGCGCAGAACGTTTGGTCAAAGGCTGTTTCTCTTCAATTTTTACTGAATTCTACTAAATCTCATATTTTTAAATGTTTTGTTATTTAAGTATGTATTTATGTTAATATAAAAATAAATGTTTATTGCATAATGTTAAATTTAAAATTTCATAAACTAATCCGCTAAAATGTACCTTAAAAATAAAAAAAAGATCAAGTAAAGGAAAAAAAAATATTTTAATATCATAATTGATAGTTTTACAAAACAACTATTTCTTATTTCTATCGTACCGATTAATATTATTAGTATTTGAAAAATAATTAACGAATATGTTTATATTTTTTTTACAATAAAATGTTAGAAAATTGAGTAAGCTTTGTAAACAATCAATCGTATGTATATAAATATTTATATTAGATTTATAATTTGATTTTTGTTTAAGTTTCTTTCTATTTTATACTAGAAACTTGGATTATGCAGAACAACTGGATGTAATAAACTATAGTTTGAAAAATCGAAGTGCGCAAACGCAGTGTTATCAAATAAAAATCTACATAAAATTATCTACAATTAAAAAATTATACAATTATTAATGTTTAGTATTCCATAAATTTTTAACAAAATTAGTAATGTATCCAGTGGCGTCACTAGGGTTGATGTCACCCAGTGCGGCAACTTATGGTGTCACCCCCTCACGACACCCCATAATTGTTAATTGTTATTTTAACATTAAATTTTATGTCATATTAAATCTCGACTAAATCAGAAATTTCCTAATGTTATATTCTGGAGTAGTTATTATACACGCAAAATTATAACACGTTTTTGTGTTTATAACTAACAGAACAGAGATATTTTTATATTTCAATAATATAATACATTTCTTTCACTGGCCGATGCGCTGGGCCGGTTAGGCTGAAACAATGCATAAGAATAATTTCATGGAGTGACATGGTGTCACCCCTTGTGATGGTGTCACCCGGTGCGGTCCGCACCCCCCGCACCCCTCTAGTGTAGCCACTGAATGTATCATTTGAGTAGAGATTAATTATTAATCCGGTTAGTTCATTCGGTTCAGTTCGGTACCGTTTAAGTAAAATATTTCTGCATGCATTTCTTGTGAATACTATCTGTTCCGTTTCATTCAATTCGTTTTCATTTAGTACAGAAACTTTTTAATAATAATAATAGCCTTTATTACTCAACAGAAAATTAATTCCAATTATAGAGTAACGTTTATAAATACAAATACACGCATACAGAAAAGAGAAAAATAATACTTAAATATAAAATAATATTACATTAATATAAAAAAACCGAAGAAAAAAATATCAAATTTACAGAGAGAAAAAATAATAAAAATATTAATATAGAAATATGCTTTGAATACCGAAATTGAAATAAGTATGATAATGTAAATATTATTTTTAAAATCTGAATACTAAATAAAGTCTAAATCAAAAACATATTATAGATAATAAAATTTTACTTTTTTGACTAGGTATGTTTTTAAATTTAGTAAGACTCATATCAAATATATCAAGATTATCTTGTAATTACGAGTATTGTATAAGTTACATATACCTATATATATATATTATAGGTGAAAAAATTTTACATTGAAGGTCAGTTGTCCAAATTTTTTTATAATTAATATAAATGTAACATTTAATAATTTACATGTGATTCTCAACGTATATAATAAACAAATATCGAAAATTTTAAATTAAAATTAGAACAAAATTATTTTTATATAATCACAACTTTCGATTAGTGAAAATAGTTTATTTATACAAGGTAAATTGACCTAATAAAAAAAAAGATTTACAGTAAACATCTCCAAATTTTCGGCGAATATTTATAAATTATAACCTGATTCACCGTACTAATTTTAAGTTATGTTTGCGAAAAAATTGTACAAATGTTGCGTATTTAATATCTTACTCCTATTTATAGAAGTAATATTCATAAGATAAAAACTAATAAGAAAAGAATGTAGAGTATTATTCTCGGATTCTCATTTCACTTTTAAAAGAAACTTTTATTAAAACTACTTTTGAAATTTATTTAAAAATTACTTAATTTTAATTGTATAATATCAGATATAATAGAAAATATTAAAAATCAAAACAATTATTAATATTTAATAAAAGATAAATGTAAAAATTTATTTTCAATAAAAAATATAAAGCAAATTCTCACAAAATAGATGTAATATACGTCTGATTCAGATGACGACATGTTTTTGCAGTTTCTAGGAAATCTGGGCATCTTCGAGAAAAATGGTAAATTAAACATCACTTTTTAAGCCAGGTCCAACCAAATAAAGAAATTAAAAAAATACGCTAAACTTCTCCATTGTCAATTAACTTAACTTTTAATATAGCTGTCTGAGCTGTCAAATTAAATACACTTGACCATGTTTATTTGGTCGAATATGCAGTTTTTGACTACCCTGGATAGTGAACATTACATTTTTTGCATTTGTTCACACATTTTTAATAATCAAATTCAAATTCAAGCGACAATAAACAGTACAGTTGTCAATATGGCCGCCGGAGATATCAGATTAAATAGACTTGACGTTGTAGTTATGTTTGTTGCAGCTATCAGTAATGTATATAGTAACTAACTGCTCTATAATAATGTTATTATTGTACTAGAAACATAATGGCCACTTTCTATAGGAAATATGATTGATAACGTAATATTAATATAATACGCTTGAAGAAAATATATTTGTGAGGTTAATTTGGAAAAAAAAAATTTTTTGTTACATATAACTGATTTACAGATATATTTTTTTTAAAAATTATTAAAATTTTCAATTCTATACATGTAAATAAAGGAATATAACTATTATTTTCGTGTAAAATAATAATATTAAAATTATTAAATGTAAAATTTTTGCGGCTCTTATTCTTATAGTTTTTTCCGACCTATTAAATGATAATATATCGATAAGTTGACATTACTTATAAAATTATTGTATCGGCTAAATTTATATTTTCAATTTTCTTTAATAAGAAAGTATTAATGAAAACTTATATTCTGTTAAGCAATTCTAATCGTTTTTGAATTAGCTATTACATAAGATATACCTATAGATATTATGAAATTTATAATTTTAGATATAATAACTAGATTATTTTAAGATCAAATTTTCAAGTAGATTTATTAGTATATATTAGACAGCATAATATATAACGTAATAGTTATTTATGTATTCAGTATTGACCATGCACTGAAAATGCAATTTTTATACTCGTGAAAAATGAGTACCATTCTGTGCTCGTCATACAATTTGTTATTTTGTTACTGTATAGCAGGAGTGCTCAACTTTTTAATAAATGCTAAAAAAATTGCGACCGTGAAGATCGATTTAGTATGTAACGTCAGGATGTACTTTTTTAGCAATTTTGTTCTTAAATTCTGGTTAGCGTTAGAGTAATTTTTGACTTCAATCGACACTGATAGTTATGAAGAGATTGACTGGCTGAATATCTCTTTAAAACATTATCAAATCTGCCGTTACTGTGAATAAATTTGAAAATATTTCTTCATAATTCAAAGTTTTTTTTTTTCGTAAATTAGTGTTTCTATTTATCTTAATGTTCTCAATGTTTGTTAATAGATACTCCTTATCCTGTTAGATGTATTATCTAATTTAAATATAATTAAATTTAGTTTCTAGTTATATTCAAAGTTTAAGGATAAAGATTTACTTACATTAGGAAAATATTTTATTAGATATAGAAAAAACAATGAAAAAAATCTACTTGACAAATGATATGAAGTATTTACAATGATTGTATGACGTTTACAGTGATGAATGATTTACAATTAAGCATGTTTGAGTATATACTCACACACATTTATGTGCACACACGTGTATGTGTGTATGCGTATGTGTGCATATGAATGAGTGTGTGGTAATTAGATAATATAATTTAATATTAACATGAGTTTTGTCTGGCCAACATTCGCACAATTAGTAAGCATTGCGATGGTAAAAGTGTAACTTTCGAATAAATTAAATTGTTTAAAATTATATTAATTAGAAATTTAATAGTAATTAGTAATATATCAGTTGGTAGCTTTTATTGAATAATATGAATAATTAGTAAAAAATATAAAATTTTGACAGTTTATTATTTAGAAGGACAAAATTAGAGAAATGTGTGAGATATTGAATGCCGCAAATTGAATTAAAATTTGTTAATTTGTTTTTGAGTTATAAAGTAAAATATTATTGTGGCAAAGATACGATTTATTGCAAGAACTTTATTGTTAACTTTTCAGAGATAAGTACAGTTTGAATTTTTAAAATATGAATTTAGTATGTTGATGATTAACTACGTGTAAACTCACATTATAAAATTTACAAATTGTTTTAACTAACAGAATTTTGGAAAACAACGACCTCAGATACTGATGGCCCAATTTGTATCTATATTGCTCTGTTCGATTTGCACACTTGCGTCTACTGTTTACTGCTGTGCTAATGTTCGTTGGTTTATTCATATTGCAGTTATATATTATGTAAATGGTAAACCGCTGCATTATTTACAGCGGTGTTCTGCAGTAAAACGCAAGGTACTCAATCGAACAAATTATTAACTAATTACAAATGCTGTCAATAGATACCAACAAAAAAAAAACATTGTAAGTTAATTACTATTAGCATTTTAGACTATCACATACACAAATATGAGCATTTGATATTATTTATGAGTAAGATGCACGCGTAAAAATTTTAAAATGACATATGGAATCAATTTTTGGATAATATGGCATCATATTATATGTTATTAAAATATTTATATTAGGATTTATAGCCCTTTTACGATATTATTAATAAAATTGCAATCAATTTACAATAATGTTCATAGAAATTAGTATAAAACTTTTGAATTTTATTTTATATTTATATCTTATAATTAGTCAGTCCTGTGAGCTGTGACACATTTCAAACAAAACTTGATTTGTTTTTATCTAAAATTAGTACAGTTTAAATGTTGTTCTTCTTTATTAGTTTTAGAGTATATATCTGTGTTACAGTAAGAGCATAAATTTCAGTAAATGTGTACATCTTTATTGAATATAACTAAAAGTATGTGAACAATATATTTCTAACATAAAAATTATTATTGATTTCATAATATGTATTTATAATTTATCGTAATCATGGAATCGTTTTTACATATATGTCAATACAAATACTTAAAAAAATATCGCAGCAATATGGAAAATTATAAAAATTTATTAAGTCGTGTCAAAAAATTTTATAAATAAAAGTTGTTAGTTATAACTTGTATATCACCTCTTGTTGCTATAATATACCTATATATTTTTTTGAAATATTTCTTTGTTGAAAAATGTTCGTAAAAATATCAAAGTGACATTAATAAGTGCCATTTCCGGTGTACGAATCTGTACCAAAGTTGATCAATTAACATATGAAATTTTTTAAAATCTATTCAACTTTACACGTGTCCACAGAGCTAAAAACAGTTTATTTATGTTACAAAAAGCCTAATTCGTGCTTATTTTTTAAAAAAATTTAAAAACTAAAAAATTGGTGTGATTACAATCTTTCTCTCTATATGTGAAATTAACATACTCTAGGTTTTATTATAATTTGAAATGCAAATGGTACATAAAAATTATACTTTTATATTCCGATGTGTACCACTAAGTTTCCTACGTTTAGACATAATATTTTGTATGTATGATAATAACAGTAACAATGTATAATTATTTTTACAGAAGAAAAGAATAATTGTCAGCAAAAGCTATATTTTATATACAAACTAACTGATTTAAAGATAAAAAAATGCAATATATTTGAGAAATTATCCAGTATGAATTACAATAATATACACTGGTCAACCGTACGGGTTCAAGTTCGAATCCTGCTTGTTACACTGATGTTTGTAATGTCTTTGTGTTGTTTAAACTATATTTTAAAACTGATAAATAAACTTATTGCTGGCTAAAATTCTCAAAAAAAATTGTTTAATTAATGAAAAAATATATTATAAAAAATAATAAGCAAAAGTTTATTTTATATATAGGCTAACTGATATAAAGATATACAAATGCATTTACATTTGACAAATCATCTAGTATTAATTCTAAATATATAACTGTTTATTTTAAGCAACACATTAGTACACAAAATGTTACAGTTTCCCAAAAACACGTTTTTATTTTTAATTAAAATTTTCAACATAAAACGATTAATTACGAAATTTAAATTGAGTACTAAAAATCAAGTTAACGTAATGAGAGCACTTATTAAAATTAAATACTATTTTTATATCTCATGTACATTACTTCCGCCATATATAATTTTTACCTAGTACCACTAATATCCAAAAATAACTTATCTATCATTACAAAGTCCTCATTACACTACACAAAAAAAATAATTAAACAGGAACCGATAATCACAACAACCAATCACAAATCGACAGATGAACAGAACACTGTCTTCATGCATTTTAGAACAATATATGGAAACGTGATGTAAAACAATTGCAATCCTATAGCAACAATATAATAAACAAATGAAGATAAAGTGTGACTTACATTCATTGTGACGACGTTCGTCGATGAATCAGATGATTGCCAGTTTATCGCATTTCTTGCGGCATTGGATTACGCCGGATGAACGCCTGGATGATGTTAAAAAACGCTGGATTTTGGAGCGTCGCCTGCCTCGCACTGCAACGACGGCGCGCGTACCGAACGGAACGCTCCTGTCGTCTGCTAATTTTAGAAGAGGTCCGCCTTGATCGCCGGCCAACAAGTGTATAAATACTAGGCTTGATTTTAATGAACAATTTTGTGCGCTAGTCTATGTTCAAATTGTCTTTGACACGGAGACTAAAATTTAAAACAAAAGTTAATGCTGCAATTTTGTGCACATTTGTATGGGTTGTAGTGTAACAGAATGTGTTGTCTTTTTGTAGTAAATGAAATTTTTTTATTTGATAGAAAAACACAAAATATCTTGTAACGTTACAGGTTTTTACACATGTAAACAGAATTGTAGTAGTTACTGTAATGCAGAACTAGTCTAAGTCAATTTTTTATTATATTGAGATATTTATGTGTAAAACAAAGTGGTTTTAACATATATTTTAAAATAATTTTGTGTTTTTATTTTTAACATAAGAATGGATAGTTATTATTTATGATATTTTCAAATATATCTGATATAAAATGTATATAAATTATTTTAAAGCGCTTAGTAAGCAATTTTAAACAAACATGAACAGTACTTTTATTAAATATCACTCTTAAAATGAGGTAATAATACGGGCCATATATTTTATTGCAGAACTTGGTTAAATCTTTATCAATATTTAATTTTTATTTAATGTCTAATTTAATTAAAGACTAAATATTCTCCACATAAATTTTAACTTGAAATAAAAAAGTGGACTTAGATTAGTTCTGCATTAAAACAACGATTTGTATTTCAAGACTGATTCCAGTTGAGTAAATAATTTTCAATTCAGCTTCAAGAAACGAAATAGACATATAGGTGTCAAATTTGATATTTTTCAGTTGTTTTTTTTATATCGAAATTCAACAGTTTTAAATGATTAATTTATAAATATTTTGACAATTATATAAATATTAAATTTAAAAAACACACACTCTTATAATCTTATAGCAAAATTATTAATAATAGTACAAATCACGAACAATGTAATAAGTTTTATTATAACATTAAAATATTTACTGCATTTTTTAAAAATATCATAAATAATTTTTTTTTGTTTTTGTAAAAGTAGAATAAAACAAAATAAAAGTTGGGTAAATTTTTTATCATTTATATTTTTCATATTATTTGTAATAGAAGAATTTTTCAAAAAGAGATAAAGAAAGTAAATCAGTCTGTAGATAGTAGTTCTATGTCAAAATTTTTATGTATAACGAATTTTTTTGTTTTGAATATTTATTCAAGTGACTAAGATAATGTGAACACAATTTAGCAACGAATATCCATTTTTCTGTACACGTATCTAAAATTGTATTTGTACTGAACAACTGTGCCTTCTTCACTAGTAGACATAAAGACTGAAGCGAGAAATTTTCGAAAAATAATAGAAATAAAATGATTTGAAATGAAAGTATATTTGTGCACGACTTTATCTGAATGTATACGCCAAAAATATCATTAGTATTTGTACAATACTATTGACAATAGAATACAGGAAACTGTAAAAATATTTTAGGAAATAAATATTCTTGATTTGAGTTTGTGAAATGTCATATTGGCAACAATATTTGATTGTTTTTTGTTTTGAGAATGAAAGTTTGTTTATAGCAGGGATGGCCAATTTGTCTGTGATATTTTCGAATTAATCACAAGCATAAAAAGCAAAAAAAAAAGTTTCATATATTTTAAAGTTGTAAATAATTATTAGTAAATCTAATTGATAAAAATTTTCTGTTAATAAAATTTTAATTAGCACAATGATTGATGCCATAGAAATATTACATTAATTATGTACTTGATATTAATATTCGTTACTTTTGTTTCGAATAACGTACTTGTATAAAAAATAATTATTTTGGTAAATTTGTCTTGAAATTGACACAATAATAAATTTTTTAATAAATAATAAAATTTGATAAATTACTTATTTAAAAAAATTTGTAGGTATTATGTAGCTTTTAAAATTAAACTGCAGTTAGATTGAAGAAAAACATTTTTTTTTAATTTTAAACTGAAAATTTCTATATAAAAGTAAACACATAACAAAACATTTTTTTTTAAATATTGAATTTTTCATAAACCAGAAATTTTGTCACAGGTTTTGTTTATATCAAAAACCTTTCAACGAACATCAATAATTAACCGTAAAAGGATTTTTTGAATAAAACCGTTAATACAAATTTTTTCCATATGGTGCCGACTGTTTTTGACACAGATTCAGTAATAAAATATATTTTTTAAAACGTATGTTATTCAACCAACAGTATTTTCGAGAGATGCTAGAATTATAGCGTTAAAAATAAAAAGTGTTAACAGGTATTATAATAACAGTATAAAAAAAAATAAATTACACAAAATTTAAGTTTTTCATGTTCTCTTCGTATTTTTATTAATCATTTACAAATTGTACACACTTAATGTTTTCTTTTCAGATAACTTATGTATAATATTTTATCAGTCTATGTATATATCGTTTGCGCCATTTAATTGGACTGTTGCCTCGTTGGTGTAATTAAATAAATAAATAAGTGACAAATGCGAGTGATCCAGAAGTGATACTGAACACAAAACTAGAATATTACAATTAACATTAATGTAAAATTTATATTAGCATACTTTTAAAAAATTAGAAAATATTTTAATATATTTTAATCTAGTTATGGACTTCGTTTAATATTCATTGTAAAACAATATATTTTGTGTTAAATTACGCGTAAATAATTTTAAATGGCAAAATGCCTATGGTTAATGTTATATTTTGAAAATTATTCCAACTTGGAAATTTGTCAATATGTACTTATTTGTTATTTTCATTTTTAAAATATATTACGAAATTTATTTTGTGTATCAAAATTAGAAAAAAACTTTTAAAATATTATAAAAAATCTGTACAATATTAAAGTTGTTATGTTTCAAGAAATTATAGACGTATTTTTTGTTCGTGCAATAATTGTTTCGTCTATTAATAGAAATAAGGCAAGAAACACTATATTAAAATATGGGTACAAATTAAATCCTTGCTATTATTATAATCCCCTTGCAAATTAAATTTGACTGGTAATTTAATCAAATCAGGGATGAAAAACGTAACATAACGATACGCGATTACGTTATACTAACTATTAAACTATAATTTCTAATACAATAACGTAACAATATGTAACCGATAACTTTCTTGTTAAAAAGTTTTATTCTAACTTTATTCTGTATGAATTTTCTTTTAAGAGAAAGATATATTTTGTGTTGAGAAAGCGCATATAGCCTTTTTTGCGTGCATTGCATTAGCGCATCAAAATATGTTGAATAATCGCCCGCTCGCTTGCGCAAAATTTTTGGAGGCAAAAAGCGGCCCAACTCCCGACTCTGACGGACTTCTATATTTACATACTCAAAGAAATAGAGATTCTTATTTGAAACTCTGAATATCTCTAAAAAATTCTTACAGTTCCAATTCTGACAGTTGTTCAGTTTTTTCAGAGGTTCTCACTGACTTTTTTGAGATTTTCAAAGCTTAGGCGCGAATAGTACCGCGCATTTTAGTTTTAAACTTTTTCTTACAATATGCACCGTAAGTTTGAATCACTAATTTGGCGCTAAAAGTGATGTTTTGCAATTAATCGGATTTCGCTAATCCGAATTGATGCTTTTGCATCAACAAAGGCGAGAAAGAACGCAAGACCAAAAACCAAAGAAAGAAGACCAAAGTTTTACCAAATGTTTCTAATGTTCCTCAAAATGTTCCTAAAAGTTTAATAAATAAATAAACATGTATAGGGTGTTCGTTCGCCAAGTTGATATAGAACAATAACATGGCATACCGATAATATGCAGAATACTTCTTTCTGAAGTAAAATTCGGAGAAATACTTGAATACTTTTCGATAAGGAATAAAAAGTTCTATAAGTTGGTTTTAGTTTTAATTTGCTAGCATTTGCCGTTTGGGCGCTAGAATTTTTTTGATTTTTTAGTTTGTTTTTTTTTCTCAAAAACTATGAGGTGTACGAAAATAAGCATAATATAGAAAAATGCGAAATAATGAGTACTATAATTGAGTGAAGAAACCATTATTCTAGAATGCATCGTTTAGTAGAAAAACCTAAAAACTGAATTTTTGAAAATATCTCAAGGGGGTACCCTTGGAATTTTTTTCAAAATAAGACTCTTTTCAAAATTTGCTCAAAAAGATCTGAAATTATTGAAAATTATAAAAAATAATTTAGAATTTTCAATAATTTTTCCTGCCAAACCAGCATAAGTTAGAGAAAACTTAGCTATTATGTAGCTAATTTGTTTCTCTATTTTATTAAATTTTTTCAGATTTTCTTGAGCAAATTTTTAAAAAAGTTTTGTTTTGAAAAAAATTCCAAGGGTACCCCTCGAGATATTTTCAAAAATTCAGTTTTTAAATTTTTATACTAAACGATGCATTTTAGAATAACAGTTTTTTTTCACTCAATTATAGTACTCATTATCCCGCATTCTTCCATATCATGCTTATTTTCTTACACCTTATAGTTTTTGAGAAAAAAAATAAAAACCCAAAAACCAAAAAAAAATTGTAGCGCCCAAACGGAATACGTTAGCAAATTAAAACTAGAACCAAATTATGTAACTTTTTATTTCCTATCGAAAAGTATTCTAAGTATTTCTCCGAATTTTACTTCAGAAAGAAGTATTTTGCATATTATCGTTATCCCATGTTATTGTCCTATATCAACTTGGCGAACGAACACCCTGTATATTGATATCCCGCATATCTAAAGCGCAAAACGAATAAACTTGATTATAGATTTTCACGGGGGTGGGGGCGCAATTACAACACTTGCCATGGGCGCCATTTTGCTCAGTTGCGCCACTGCAACCTAATATTTTGATGCGCTTATTCAATGTTTTTAATTGCGCTTATTCAGTGCTGATTTTTTGCGCTTATTTAACGTTTTTGGTACCCAAAATACGCTTTCACCACTTTTTTTAAAATTCAAAGCATTTTTTTATTAGTTTTTCTGGCATTTTAATTTTTTTTATCATTGGTATTTATTTATCCAGCAAAATGCATTAAAAGATAATTGTAAATTTACCACTTTTAAAGTATTACATATTATAACAAAGGTATATATATATATATATATATATATATATATATATATATATATATACATAAATACATATATATATATATATATATATATATATATATATATATATATATACATAAATACATATATATATATATATATATATATATATATATATACATAAATACATATATATATATATATATATATATATATATATATATATAATTAATAAAAACATAAAATTTTCTGTCATCGCGAGAGAAGGATAGGTGACTGATCCATGAGAATATAGTCAGATATAAACAGCAACCAAGTATACAATGCAGTTTAGCGATTGCCTGAGTATTCTGAATAACATTTTATGAGCAAAACTGTTAAATATTAATCAAAAAATCTTTCAGAACTCATTATATTAAAGTAAAAAGGCTTTAGGATTAAGTTTTGTATAAATTTTAATTAAAAATCGACGTTTTGATATATTCTACAAGATTCTACGTAAAAATAATTATTATTATTATTTAAATAATTTTTCCTGATGAGTAGAGTATATCAAAATTTCGATTTTTAATTAAAATGTATTCAAAACTTAATCCGCCATTTTATTTTAAATATTAATTATCCAAATATCTCTAGTATTTAGTTTTGTTTCTTTAATATTTGAATAACTTCTAACGGCAAGTCAACTTACATACCATATATTTGCAACAATAATCACACCAGATTTAAATTAATCTATTATTTAAATCTATTTATTGATTCTACATATTGTGAATTAAGTTTATTTGTTTTATTTTATATTGATATATTATAATTATCAATTTTTAATATAAATTCGTCGTATCGATTTACTACACATATAATAAATGAGTTCTGAAGAATTCTTTACTATGTTTACATTATCTCTAAATTCTGATGTATAGGGAAGCAAGAATTTTATTTTCACTCAAGCTTACTTTGTATATGATATTTCTGATTCGAAGTGAGTACACGGAGTAGGTCGAGTATATGCAGGGCCGGATTAACACTATAAGGGGCCCTAAGCACAAAAGATTTTGGGGCCCCCTCCCCCCTCCCCCCTTTTTGTACAAATTTTATTATAGAATAAAGTATTTTAGTATAGAATAAAGTACCTTTCCGACATTCTATGAATGTTGGAGAATATGTGTGACTGACAAATCATAACTTTTATTAACACATGATCTAGAAAAACGTTTGTTCGCGAATTTTTGTCGTCTGCTACGAATAATCGCGAAAAAACGTTTTTCTCGATAATGCGTTAATAAAAGCTTTGATTTGTCAGCCACGCATATTCTCCAACATTCATAGAATGTCGGAAAGGTCGGTTTATAGTAAAATTATTATTTGTTCATTTTTTATTAACAAAGACACTATTAGTTTTTTAATTTTTAATTTTTTACAATTTCCGCGGGGCCCCCAAAATTTCGGGGCCCTAAGCTATAGCTTAGTCAGCTTATGCTATAATCCAGCACTGAGTATATGTCCTTCATACAAATGAAGAGTAGGCTATAAAACAAATTGACAAATACTTACAATGTATATTTCAGATATACATTAAATACATACATATCTGTCAAAATAAAACCAATACAATTTAAATCTTTTTCAAAACTAAAGTAAAAAAATGTCTGGTAAAAATTATCAACAAACAATAAGACCAGCTGGTTTAATAGCAACTAAAGAATACGAAGTATATGGTACAGAATCGAAATCAATGTATGGAGACATATCGCAGCCAGAAGAACGCCTACCACCAGTACCGCCTAAAATTAATTATCGAGATGAATTAATCTATTATTTCTTCAATCATATGTTGAAAGCGATTGTTGTAGATTGGCAACCAGATGATATTATTCCAGCTTCTTCAATTCCGTCAGCAGAGAAAATTATCACAAGTAAACCGTATACGCAAGTTTGTCCTGAAGATATGAGTCTAATGTCGATTCATTCTGTGCACGAATCAATGATTAATTTTGGAAAAACTCAGTCTGGTACATCTATTAAAGGTGAGTTGTATAAAATCAATTATATATCGATAATTTTCATTTTTTACATATAATATCTGCATGACACAAAAATATATAAATATCTTATTTTATTCTGTAAGTAGATTTTTTTTAAAAATTTTGTACATGATACATTTTAGTTTCCGAAAAACGTTCCAAAAAGAAAAAAAAAGGTAAAACTGGTACCGACTCCAAACTTAGATCACTTCAGAAACCTTCAGCAATATCTACCGTTACTCATTCAACTATAACGAGCGGAGTATCTGTAATTATCATATTTATCTTATATAATATATTGTCAGTTTAAAGCGGGTCTTACACGATCATTCGGAATGACATTCAGACCAAAGACTGACATTTTGATTGAAGGTGTAAGGTTAAGACTGATGGACTAATGAATGAATTGATGGATTTTCAAATATTTTAAAATTTGAGCTTTATTCACGTCGCAAGGAATCTTAAAGTAACCGCTAATCTCTCTCACGAACTAATATTGAATCTCTCATAGTTGTATTTATTCTAAATAAATATGGTGTCAATATGGTGATCAACGTGTTAAAACGATTTTCGTCTATACGGTAGTAATTTTTATAGTCATCTAAAAAGCATTGGTTACTGAGATCTCATTTTGTCTCAGTTGATCTCAGACTATCAGTTTGACTGATTGACCGTGTAAGGTCCGCTTAATGGTTTATATGTAATAGGCATAAAGTGCAAGTTTTTCTGATATAAGTAAGCGACAATTTTTTGACGTTTTATCAATATTTTTCGATGATTTTACATTAATGGGAAGCAATATTTTTGTTTATAGTAAAGTTCTGTATAGTATTTTTTTAAAGAATTATTCACAAATAAATCATTGTTTTCTCTCTAATACAAAATTAAAGTTTAAGAGTTTTACTTTTATACCGACTATATACCGTGTGAAATTAGATTAAAAGGTCATAGAA
This sequence comes from Clivina fossor, assembly GCA_963966155.1. Classification (NCBI taxonomy): domain Eukaryota; kingdom Metazoa; phylum Arthropoda; class Insecta; order Coleoptera; family Carabidae; genus Clivina; species Clivina fossor. The sequence continues at coordinate 24,557,321 of OZ014551.1, read as the reverse complement.
CTTTATTGTAAATTTTAAAATTGTAATAATAGCAGTTATTTGAAATTATACTAGATGAATTAATCTGTTATGGATGGAAATCTTGAAACTGGGTAGAAAGGGTCTGTGCCACATTCTTTTGGGTATATGGCGTGATTGTGTATGTCTGTATGTATTTACTTACCCATTATAAGGATTAAGTATTATGATTACAATCAAATCTGTTTTTGTGTGGCTTTTTTCTATGCGATTTTTTTGTGCGATTAACTTTGTACGATTTTTTTAATGCGGTATATAAATTCCAATGGTGTTGGCATTATAATGTTGTAATGTTTTCTATCAGTGTACATATGTATATCAGTGTACATATGTATACATACGCGCTATGTTCATTTGATATCAATAGTCTCCCGACAATGCACATTCAATCTCTATTAAACATTTTTCTTTAATATGTTGTAAAAAATTATTTGTTTTAAGTATTTATGAAATTTCCCAATATTTTTTTGTGCGATTTTGTTTTATATGGTCCCTATCTACCGCAGAAAAACAGGTTTGACTGTATATCACTAGATATAAACGAAAACTGAAATTTTATGTGTTTTTTCCTTTTTGGTAACTTATTATAATATGTTAAAAAATATGCACTGTTTAACTGTGCAAGCAAAACTATAATTTTAAAATTTACAAACTTATTTACTTTTCAAAATTATGTACAGTATAATTCCATGTTTATTTTCCAATCAGAAATCCGTTATGGATAGTCGTATGCAGTGCACAACTGATATTCAAGATAAATCAATTGATACGGATTGGTTTATGGATCATAGTTACGAAGTAGCTGAAATTAAATTTAAAAATGGCAATACTTATCAAGGAGAGATTAAATCAAAACTATTTCATGGTGAAGGTACATTTACTTGGATCGACGGTACTGCTTATACCGTAAGTTACATGGCATGCATATCAGAATGCTAAAAATTATGTTAGTTATGAATTTATGTTATTTATAATAATAACTATTAAATTTTAAACTATTTCAATAAAATTTATTAAACTTGAATATTATGAATATGTAGTTGGATAGTATATTTTTTTAAGTATCAAATTTTGTTATAAAATATGGAAGTTCAGGCATATTGGCTGGTACTACGAGCTCGGTTTTTAACTAATACTGGTTTTAAAACAACGTTATTATCGTAAGGACAGGACTAAACAAATAAATTAAAAGACGCGAAAACCAAGCTTGTAGTGTCAACCATTAATATTTTTCTAAAGTAGCAAAAAATTATATTTTATCCAATATTAATTGTTAAAAAAACTCGATTTTTTCCCGAGATACTGTACAACACATTGTGTGACATTATTGACATATTTAATATTTGACGTCATGTCAATCAAGATATAACTTGGTGAACGCTTTTGATTGGGCATGCGTACCATTAAATTTTTGTATTTATTCAATATTATTTTTTATTGAATTAATTACTTTTTTATTATTATAGAAATAGTAAAAATACTTGAAACAAAAGTTTCTTAATAGAATATTTTATAGGGAACATTTCATCGAGGTGAAATAACAGGCAATGGCCAAATGATCTTTTCCGATTTAAGTCGTTATCAAGGTCAAGTGTATTATGGTCTCCGTCATGGTTTGGGCACTCTTGTTGTTGCCAACAGCAATGCTATATACAATGGCAAATGGTCTTTTGGTGCAAGACATGGTAAAGGTTGGTATCTCTACGAACCGAATAACTGGTATAACGGAGAGTGGAAATACGATCAAATGGAAGGTGAAGGATTGAGACATTATGTTTCGGGAGCTCGTTATCATGGTAAATGGAAAGAAGGACGACGACATGGATATGGATGTGCTGTTATGAAAAATAACGATGTTAGCTTTTTCTTTTTTTTTTTTGAAATTTTAAAATAATTAAAACAGATTTTTGTCTATAGTCATTATTATTATTTACTATCAGGGCATGTAACCAATAAAAATATTGGTCAATGGTTAACAAGTATCGAGAACCATATTTTAAAATTGGTTTTTGTTTTCTAACCGACTTCAGTCATTTAATATTTTGGTTAGTTTTATAAAATGAGAGTGTTTAAATAATCTATACATATTAAGTTATAGTATTTTGTTTTTACTTAAATCGCCATTAATTTATTTTGATGAACTAATTTAATCATTATTCAATTTTTAAATAAAGAAAAATGTATTGACTTTCAGCTTTCGCTCACTATAACTTAATATAATACGCCATGTGTAATTAAGATAATAAAATATACTAAAATTGCTAGATTTATACACACATTATGACATAATGTGTGATGTAATTGACTGGATTAAATTCATGGTTTTATTATGACCAGTCAAACTACAGAAAATGTATTATCTTGTCGTTAGGATTTTCTGGCGAATTTGGATAACGTAAAAGCTGAAGGTCTCGAGCTTAAACCTCGGCAAGGTCAATGCATTTTTCTTTATTTAAAAATTGCCTAATGATTTAATAAGTTCATCAAAATAAATTAATGGCGATTTAAGCAAAACAACTATAACTTAATATTATACGCCATGTGTAATTAAGAATATAAAAATTCTATACATATATTTTGTCAAACTGAAAGTTTGTTTTTGTAATTAGAAATACTTATTATATAACCAAGTAGTAAAATTATTAACAATTATCATCATTTATTTTCAGAAAATCAAAATTTAATTAGGTTATAAAATATCCAAATTTATTTACCTGCTTTAAAATTGTCTAACATGAATGTTTGCAGACACCGTTTTTGATAATAAAAATGAATTTTGCTAAAAAATATACGTTTTATAAAAATAATTTTGTATTTTGGTTATATTCAAAAAAAAAATGTTATTAGTTTTTTCGGTTAAAAGTTACCAGTTTTCAAAGATTTTAAAATATCGGTTAATGTTGTTACATCGGGTGACATAGCTCTTAAAAGCGAAACAAGTGTTTATGGTTAATTGGTCAGTCAATAATGCATAGCTTAATTTTTGGAAAAAAATCCAATATTATAATATTATTTAATTTAATTTATAATTAATATTAAATACTTGAATTGTTAATATTCCATCTGAGACTTCTCGAATAAAATTTACTTTCGTTACAATTAACAAAATATTTACAAAAATATCGGTTAACCGGTTTAATTAACCGATTTTATTATGCCCCGTTTACTATACCGAGTGTCACATTTAAACTATTATGGATGGGAATCTCGAGAACCATTAAAGATATGATTTTCGTTAAATTAGATCTTATTTGATATAATTTTCTTCATTACTTGACTATTTTTAATAGAGTGTTAGTATTCATTAATAAAGAATTGGTATCCACAAATCACTAGCTGTGAGCAAAAACTTAAATTTTGTGCTATTAATTTTTTTTCATAACTTTTTTATTTTTAATTGTGGATAATTTTTTAGACAAATTTTTATGTAATTTCTAGTGGCGTATAGTATGTTATTTCACTTACCATCTTTGAGTTACAACCATCTTTTAATTTTCTTTAATCACTGTAGCTGCATTGGTATAATGTTCGAGTAATAGAATTTTTTTGTTCAAGTATTGTGATATCTCTAATAGTTCTAGAAATTCTCATGCACAGCTGTGTAAATTGGGACACCTAATATATCATAGCAAGGTCTAAACGTATTTTATTGTACTAGGGAGTACAATTAACGATAGTAATTTTTGTATTAGTTTTATTCTGGCGAATGGTGTGAAGGAATGCGAAAAGGTTATGGTGAATATACTTGGAATTCATTTTTCAATAAATATTTTTGTTTCCCATCCGAAAATAAATATTGTGGTTCTTGGGAGAAAAACATGCGACAAGGTGTTGGTATGTAAGGCTTACGATAATAATTATATCTAGGAACCATATATAAGAAATATTCATATATCTTTAGACACAGAAAAGAATCAAATAACATGACCCGTATTCTCACCTCATTTTTTCGTGAAAAAGTGCTTTTATCATTAATTTCAAAATAAATTTTTGCTTCTGTTTTTGATCAAATATAAATAATTTTTCTATTTTTGATAATTTTTATTATATTTGGTATTATAAAATTTAAATAAATTAATATAAAGTACTTAATAAATAATTTTAAGCAACCGTCAAAAGTACTTTTAGTAAAAATCACTTTTATAAATGAGGTGAGAATACGGGCCAAAATCACTCAATTTGAATTAGAACCAGTATTTAGATAATTTATCTATTTAATTAGATAATAATTTAAATGCGTTTTATTTCATCTATCACAAATTGTTTAATATTAAATTATTATTTTAAATAAAGTTTACACAAATAATTTAAAACGTTAGATTAATAGACAACCAAGAAGATAGACAATCAAAATATACCTAATTACATTAGATAAATATATCAAACGTAATCATGTAATATTAATTTAATATTATGTGTTATTTCTGTGCATGTATTTAGTAAGCTGTAATAATTACATCCATATAACGACTGATATTATTTACTATCAGGGCATGTAACCAATAAAAATATTGGTTAATGGTTAACAAGTATCGAGAACCATATTTTAATATTGGTTTTCGTTTTCTAGTCGATTTCAATCGTTTAATATTTTGGTTAATTTTATAAAATGAGACTGTTCAAATAATCTATACATATTCATTAGAGTTGTACAAAAAATGACACTATATAAATATTTTAATAGGTGTAATAAATTTTGGTATGGAAGGTGGTGGCCGATATGCAGGATGTTTCGATCATAATGAAAAGCATGGACCTGGTGTGGTTATTTGCGAAAATGGATTAGCAATCGAATCTAATCCATTATTTATCAACGATAAACCAATACATCTTACCACTTCGGGCAAAATTAATGTTGATGAAGATTATCAAATGGAATCTTCTGATTTAAATCAAACGTCGGATTTCGATCAACAATCTATTTCTAATAAATTAAATCCGTCATACGATCAACAAGTTGAAGGTTCTTTTATCTCTTGTTTTTATTTATTTAAATAAAAAAATTAACAAATTTTGTTTTTAAAAAAGCACACTTTATATTCTCTAATTATATTAAAAATTATGCTCTTCCGAAAAAATGTCAAAGTTTTGACAACTGTAAACAGATACATATGAATCTGCAACAAAAAATTAATAAAAATATTTTTTTTTACTTCGAAATAGAAAGTAAGCATTTTTAAGTGTCAACTGACAATAGAAAGTTAGTATTTGTAGTTAAGCAAGCAAAATAAAATTTTAGCCAAAAATATAAAAGCTGTTTGTCATTTTGACAAGTTCGGTAATTTTGTTACTAAATATTTTTTAGTTATGTTATAATTTTTTCACAGGTAAAATGTCCTCAATATATGTTTCGTCTAACTATATTGTTCCAAAACGAAGATTATCGACTTATAATTTGATCAAAAAACAGGCAAAATCTCCAAGCGTAGAATTAGATAAATCGGCGCTCGCTAATATTGAATTGTGTAAAATAAAATTTCCTTGTATTAAAGAAAATTTTCTATCACTAAATATACCAATTAATACACCATCCGAACAAATTATTATCAACCATTATTTAAATCAAGTTTTACAGAAAATCGATACGTACGAAGAAATTTATATGCGTAAAGCATTTTCAGAACTTTCTCCGTAAGTTATTTTTTATACTAACTTATTTTGATTATTTATGAGTTGGGTTTTGTGATTCTCTAACTCTAAATGGGCGTGATTTGTGAGCTGTATAGTAATAGTGTTAATTTGGTATTGTCTATATTTTTACTAACGCTAATTAGTATGATCTATCAATAGTAAAGCCTCATTCAGACTGTCGTTTTAGCACTAGAAGTAAGTAAAGATAAAGTAGTATTTGTTTTATAATAACATATTATCAGGAAATTCAAGCATGTCTCTTTAAAAAGGGATGAATTTCTTAAATAATTGAGAACTGTTTGTTTAATAGTATAAATAAATATTTTGAAAAAAATATTTCTATAGTGATTAAATTATATAAGAGAAATTTGTTAACATATTTATCGCATCAAAACATTTTAAATATAAGTATTTATATTAAATGAGTTTTTTCAAAATCGAGACATAGCAACATCGTTTTCTCGGATTCGAGATCGTGGACTAACCATATTTCATCAAAACTTTTAGAACTGTTTTTAAGATGAAATTTACAAACTAAAAATATAAAAATATTACTTAACATAAAAAAGCTTTAGGACATAGTTCTATATTAATTTTTATTAATAATCGATGTTTTGACATTATCATCAGGAAAAAATTACACAAATGTGTACACGGAGTACGTCAAATCGTTCATTATTAATAAAAATTAATACAGAACTATATCTTAAAGCCGTTTTATTTTAATATAATGAGTTCTGAAAGATTTTTTATTATGTTAAATATTACTCATTTAGTAGTATACGATTTATGTAATATTTATTGACATTTTTATTTTATTTCAAAATTTAATTTAATTTAACAAAGACCAAACAGAATTTAAATTAATTAAAAACTAAAATAGAAAATATTATTTATTAAAAATGAAATTGTTAATCGTAATCAAAGTTCATTTTAAAGCTTTGACTGAAACTATTGTTGTATTAACGAATCATATCTTTTTAGAAACGAAACAAGTTCACCAAGAAGAATGTTATCAGTGCGTTGTCCCGAAAGTCTAGTAAATGTACATACAACTTTAGAAGCAAATCAATCGTTTAAAGAAGACAACTTACTTCATGTAAATCGTGACAAACTGCAATCGCACGAAAGCAAATGGTTACGTCGAACGATAACATTACATTTACCTCGTCTCGTTGCTGTTTACGATCAGTATGCAACAATTACTTGTTCGAAGAGCATGCCATTTAAACCACTAATGATAAGATTATTTTTATGGCAAATGTATCGGGATTGCTTCATGCCCGAGAAGGGAATTTCTCTTGTTGAAATTGATCATTTGTTATATGATAATCCTGATACCGAAATGGAGAATCTTCATAATCCGTTTGAAATTATATATTTTTGCCAGTTTCTACAAAGTCTAATGTCTGTTGCCTGGAAGTTGCATGGCGATGAATGTATAACTTTCGTACATGAAGGAATATTACAAACGACCTTTGGTAAATTTCTTGAAGTTGATATTTATCCACATGTTGGTCATCACAGAGGTAATTTTTGTGCCCGTATGTTTTTTCATAGTTAAAATAATTTATTATGTAACAGAGCCTGGACAAATGCCAAATTAAAAGTGTATGTTTTATTTTTCTTGTTTGCTGCAAATAAACTGTTGTTGTGTGAAATAATATAGCAAATTTTGCATCAATTTTGATGATTAAATATTGGCAAACATTTTATAATTGACTGTTTATTATAATTTTTACCTTATATAGTAATGAATTTTATGCATGTAATTATATTTCTGGTTTTCTAGATTTTTGAGACTTTTTTTCAAATTATGCTGACCATTTAAAATTTTAAAATACATATGAATTTGTTTTAGGAAGTGCATTATTTGATTATTTTGATGTTCTACCAATAGAAAGTGCTTATAAGTGGTATTTATCATTTGATGAGCCAATGACAGTATTGCAATTTCTTCAACAGTCGTGCACAATAAAAAAGAAAGATCCACCTTCGTTCCTACGAGCGAAAGAAAATGCATCGCAACCTCAAATACAATTTGGTTTAAATGCTATGATTCTTGGACAGTATCTAGTATATTTGCAAGGTTTAGTTTTGTTTTAATATTTTCTAATATTTGTCAAATTTTACATTTTAATTGGAAATAAATGCTTTTTCAATATATATTTATTGTTGTTTGGTGCATTCATAATGCTTCTCAAGTTAAAAATCTATTTAGTTACTGTTAATAAATGGAAATATATTGATTAATCCAGAATGATTATTTACAGAGCAACAGTCACCATTGGTTACAGAAGTTCCGTTACAAAATATTGATTCATATTCCGACGATCCATACAGATTTAAACTGTATTTTCTTCGAAAATTAGGTGCTAAAACTGTTCTTAGCTGTGTGAAGTCAATTTGTCCAGGAATTGTTAAAGAAGATCTTTATATTGATTTACAATATCAGATAGTATTTTTAGAATTTTATGAGGCAGTTTTTATGTGCACACAACTATTGATAAATAAAGAAAAGTGTGCAAAAGACAAAGCAATGAAAGCTGAATTAGAAAGATCGAAGGTAGACAACAAATTGGAATACATTAAGAAAAAAAGTTCTGGCAAACGAAGATCTAAAGATAGAAAAACATCACGTTAATTTATTTATTACAAAATTATTTATTGTTATATTTGATTGATATTATTTTTTACAATAAAATGTATTAATACAAATTAAATTTGTGTAATTTAAACGCTTGGTAAATTAACTCTCTCGTTAACTTGCTAAGTGAGAAATCATTGATGCGCCTCAAAAACAGTAGAAAATCTAGTTGCCTAGTCAATTTACCGATTAAGGTAAACCATTTTTTTGTAACTAGGCTTAAGAAATATTAATTATACAAATATGTGTTTATGTATGAAACTAACAAAGTATAATAGTTTCAAATTTAATATTCTGTTTTTTCTTTAAGTTGATTTTTATTAATAAATTGTTTTTGCTATGACAACGGTTATTTTTTTAAATATTTTATTTTGAATATTATTAATCAATGTATTTTTTTTTAAATGATTTTTTATTTTTAATGCATGTTTATGGTAAAAATATTTAATACAAATATATTAGAATTTTGTAATTTTATTAACACGTTTATTGAAACTGTAAATGCCGGAATTTAAGGTAAAAATATAAGTAAATAATACGTTTATTGACATATGCTTAAATCTGTCAAATCTAAAATTTATTTTTTATTACAAAAATATTTTATTTTTTATAAATTCTATAAGTAACTTAAATAAATATTTCCTAGCATAAGCAAATTTAATTTATTACCAAATTTAAATTAATTTTATTAAATTTTTAAGATGTTTTGTGTCAAAATATAAACATCATAAATTAAATATTTAAAACGTAATTTGGCTATTTATATTTACTAGAGAATGCTCAAAAAGTTAACATTGAGTAAAATATTTTTGCGTATTTTTACATTTAAACATAAATATTTCCAGTTAGAAGAATTTAAACACCCGATAGGTCGACCTCAAGTATCTACAATTTACTGCAAAGGTGCATATGATCGAAGAGTTAAATTACCTAATTGGGAAACTGTCAAAGAAGGTTATCCTAAAGATTATGATGCTTACGATCCACCTGGCGGTAATCAATTTCTATCAACCTACAATCGTTTGGGACAAATTGAAAATAAAGATCATTTTATTTCAACTACTAGAACAGACTTTGATAGAATGTTAATCACAAAGAAAAAAGAAAATTTTAATATTCCTCAAAACACTATGGTTCACTATAAAACGTTTACAGAGTAAGATACTATATATGTTGTGGCACATATACATATATATTATAATATCTAACTTTTGACTAAAGAAAGGTTCAAAATGTATACGAAAAACATATAAAATTGTAATATATATTATTAGAAATAATAGTAAAAATAAATGGTTTTACAAATAAGTTTTGCAAAATCTAGTTAGTCTTTCGGTTTGAATATGTAATATATAATTTCTAATATTAAATATTTGTTTTATCTTTTTCAGATATTGCGATACAAAGTACCCTTTTCCAGAGGTATCAAAACGTGATTCTTGCAATGAATATCTTAGTGATATGAAGCTCAATTATCAAATGCCGTATCCAACAATTTTACCACCGGTATAATAAATCATTATAGCCTCAAATAAATTTACAATAAGTTTGGTACACTCGTTATAATTCACACTGTACTTTTTGGAATGTACTAATAAAATTTCATTTTCTAGATAACCTTACCGAAAATTCCACATTTAAAATATCGAAAATTAGGTATGCCACAGAGACACATATCACCATATAAATTCTATGACGACTCAGAAACATGTTTATTTAATCAGATACAAGAACATAAATGTGATAGACACGTATCTTGGAATTTTTGTACAAATACTTATTCTGATGGGAAAAAATATGAACCAAAACATAGAAAATGCATTGATCATCCATATTTCCATGAATACAGATTTTCTAAAGTTAGAATGTAATAACTCTTCGTTACAGTTTAAGGAATATTGTAACTGGGAATACATGTACTACAATATAATAACATTTGTTTAGTTTTTTTATTACATTTTATAAAGATTTGGTGATGGTTATTTGCATTAAGTTTGTTATTTAAGATTTAACTGTTACATGATTCTTGCAATGAATATCTTAGTGACATGAAGTTCAATTATCAAATGCTATATTCAATAATTTTACCACCGATATAATAAATCATTATAGCCTCAACTAAATTTATAATAAGTTATAATAAACTTTATTACAGTTCGTAAGAGTTAAGACGCAAATAGCAATATTTGTGAACTTAAGGGGGTAGTACTCTTTGGCGGCCTGAAAAAAAGGTGATTTTCGGGATTTTTTTAAAAGATAACTATAAATGTATGACAAAAATGGAATACATATATTTATTCTGTCGTTTTCCGGCTACAAAAATTAATTTTTTGGTTTACATTGGGCAATTCCTTCGACTGCTACACCATGTGCAGCGTGGCACCTATGAGGGCAACCTGCTGATCGGCGGACATCATAGAGGCCTCACCGTTGGAGCTAGAACAAAATCGATATTTTTCCCTTAATCTCCGATATATTTCCTGTCATCGTACGTAGGATTTTTTGATTATGTTGAAAAATGAAAAATTGACAACGTTTTGAAAAAAAAAATCAGGTTTTCGGACGCAAAAATGGACATAAAAGCTTGCACCAAAAATCCATTTTTAAAGATAAAGAAAAACGGCTACGTACGATGACAGAAAAAATTGTGTAGAATTCAAAAATTTAAACCGCGTTCAAATCGGACAAACCGTTTTTGAGTTATGATGTCCGCCAACTTTGAAAACATGCTTTTGAGATAATCGCGTTTGAAGTTTTAAGTCCAGTTTTTCATCAAATTCGTTTACATACCTTCAGTCTGCTACACGGCTTCACTTTTCGACCTGTAACTTGGAAACGGAGTGTCTCATGAACTTTGGGTAAAGTTTACGATACAGTAGACACTCCAAAGAATTTTTTAAGCCAAAAAAAATCGATTTTTTAAAACTTGCAAAGAGTACTACCCCCTTAAATTTGTCCAAGCAAATTTTCTAATTCTGCGCATATCGCTGTTTTCTTGTGAATTTATTTATAACCATGGTATTTATATATTTCTTCAAATTTTTCTATTTAGTTAAAAATGAGAAAATAGAGCCAGTTCTAACATATCGTCGTATAGTAATAGAATTTCCATTATTATCCAAGCAAAATTTTTATAATGATGGCGACAACTGTTATGTTCATGCATTAATAGATACTAAAAAAGATCAGCATATTTCTTGGAACTTTTGTACAAATAAGTACACGAATGGTAGAGATAGTGAGAAGAAGAAAACAAATTATACTAATTTTCCATATTTTCAAAAATCTACATATTCTAAAACTAGTAATAAAGTTGACAAATTAATAATATAGTTTTAAATACAAGTTTATTGTTAAATTTTTTGTACTATTTACATGTTAAGTATTAGCAATTTGATTTTAAAAGTTTTAATAACATTAATTACATTGTAAAAATTTTTTGGAAGTCATTATATTAAAATAAAACGGCTATGGATTGTAGTTCTGTATTAATATTTATTAATAAATAATCATCGTTTCGACGTACTCAATGAACATCATCCGGAAAAATTCGAAGATACTTTAATAATTTGTAAGACTCATTAATATTAACCGTAGATTGATTGATAAGAGAGGCAATAGAAATTTATTTAATAAAAATGTATAAATTTTATTATCTAATTACTTATTTTGTTACCTTGTAACTTGTTTCCTTGTTTTGTTTATTTACTCTATATGTCATTTTTTCCTGATAAAAATGTACGTTGAATATATCGAAACGTCGATTATTAATAAATATTAATACAGAACTACAACCTGAAGCCGTTTAATTTTAACATTTAATTACATTATCTGAAATAAACAAATAAAAAATGAAATTAATTCTGAAAACTGGCGTACTCATCTGTGGTCTAATGGACAAAGCACTCGACCGGAGATCAAGAAATTGCATGTTCGATTCCCGCCAAATAACGAAGTTTTTCTTTTCTACTTTAAATATTAAATATAAACTTGTAATATTATAAATTATTTGTTTTATTTTTACATTAAACACCATTAATTTATTTTATTTAACCAATTAAATATTAGTTAATTTTTAAATTAAAGAAAAATGTATTGGCCGTAAAAACTAGTTTACAACATTTTTAATATTTAATGTACTTTGTGGCATAAGTACGACCAGTACGAGTATTAGATGCAAAACTATACAATAAAGAAATTCTGCTAACTGAAAAAGCTTAAATATTAATAATTGAAAATCATTATTTTCCAGGCAATAAATAATCATATTTAATAGTACGTTTCTGAAAAAACAACTACGTATTGCATAATTTTATTCCAGTAGTACAACTTTAATCAACTTTATAGTAAACCAGAAAAAAAAATATCTATCTGACATTTCAATGACATAGCAATGTTGCCTATAACAGCAAATATGTAATTTTGTTTTCATTTATTCATATTACTAATTTGTAGTTATTGATATATTTTAAAATAAATATTATTGGGATATTATACGAAATTTATGTATTTACTATTCTATTAATATTATTTATCATGCGTGAATTTAAGGTAAAAATATTTTTTTACAATTATTTTTTTTGACATTTGACACATTATAAATAATTTTGGTTATGCGTAACTGAATCCAAAATTAAATTATTACTATTTTCGATAAAACGAAAAATGCAATTTTATCATATATCAACGTAAATACCCAAATTTTTTTGGCTAAACTTTGCTTTACAATTACCAAATGTATTTACTTCAGTCTTTACATACTGTACACTTGTGCACATTTATGAATATAAATCGCAATTTAAAACTTATTTTGAAAACTCGTTTTTAACATAAATTATACGTAAGATAAATTGGTTGTACGTTGTACGTGACATATATGCTTTGATTATATGGAACTGGATGTCACGAAGTATGTACTGTGTATAAAGAACAAAGATAGAGAATAAAATGTAAAAACGAATTGCGCAAGCGCAACTGTATGTGATGGAGTTTGGGCAGTGCAGTTTTACATTTTATATTCTCTGTCACTTTTATACTATTTGATTTTATATATCTGTCTTCGTCTGGCGTACGAGTACAAAACCTTGTACATTATATTATAGGCTTCAGCGTATCCAGTTCTATATAATCAAAATATATATGGTGGCGCTCATTGCGGGATAAGTAGGATAAAGAGATTAATTTGTTAATGTTTAGTAAAATTAAAGCAAAGTAAAGAGTTTTTAATTGTTTTTAACGTAAAAAATTAAAAATAACAGTATCCTATTTGCTAGTAGTTATGTAAACATGGAAAAATATGGCAGCAGTTTCTCAACATTCAACATCTTAAAAAAACGAATTTTCAAAATCAGTTTTAAAATTGTAAATATCATTTCCGCACTAAAATTTTGTGGTTTATATTCATAAAATGTACTAAAGTAACAGTTTGTAAATTTTAAAGTAAATACATTAGGTACCCTTAAAGTAAAATTTTATATTTTTTTCATAAAATTTAACATATTATTTCAATTTTATTATTAATTATATATAATTTTTATTTGTTTAAATATGTTTGCTTTTAATACAGATTGATATTTACTAAGTTATTCCTGTAATACTTGACAAACTAATTAAACCAACAATTTGGATATAAATTTAAAAATTATTATTAATTTGATGAATTCATTTAGCTTGAAGCACTGGTCCACCCAAAGGGTCGTCCTCATGTTAATACAATATTCACAAAATGTGAATATAGTCGACATGTTAGGATGCCCGATTGGGACTTGTATAAACAAGCTTATCCTAAAGACAACGATCCTTATGATCCGCCATTTGGAAATCAATTTCTTTCGACACACAATCGTCTTGGGTGGGATGAAGCTAAAGATCATTACAAAAGCACAACGAAAAACGAATTAGAAAAAACAGTGCAAATTAAACGCAAAGAAATCCTAAAACCACATAGGATGCCATTAATTAACGCTTCTACATTCTCTGAGTATATTTTACATTTGTTTCATAGTTATTTATTAAGTCAGTTTATTCACATAAAAAGATTTTGAAAAAATTGATATGTTTATTTACTCATAATTAACTTCTATTGAAGCCGTTAAATATATTTTGTCTTACTTTTTAATTCGCTATCGTATGTATAGTGTTTTAACTACTAAAAATTGTTATTTATTTTTAAGTACGTGTCCGCCAGAACTTATGTTAAATCATAAACCCGTATATACACCAATAGAATATTTAAGTACAATGCAAGCCAGTTATAGCGTACCACATCCACGTGTGATGCAACCGGTAAATATTAATAATATAATTAATTAAAGATAAGGTTTAAATAGTTTAAGGTTTAAAGTTTAAAATTGGATATGAACACTTTTTAAAAAAATTTGAAACATTTTGTTTCAATGAATTTAACAAAATTAATCATTATATTATTAAATTCAATTCAGTTAATATACTTTCTACACGATCAATATTACTGTCACTATATTTTTATTTTTGTAACACTGTCAATAATTAATAAAATATTTGAACATTCTTCAAGACTTAACTTTACACGATCAATAATACTGTCAATATTTATAAATATTGAGAGTATTATCGATCGTGTAGGATCTGTTTATATTATTATAAACTGTGTGGAAAATCTTGTTGCTAAGCAATGAAATATATTGAAATTTTTTATGGGATATTGTTAAGACTAAGCAACGTCACAACGCAATTTATACATTGGCACTACACAACTTTAAAAATAATATTAATTACATTGGTTCGTATTACGAGCCCGGTTTTAAAGTTGGTTTTAACTAATATAAAACAAGTTAAATGAACTAACACTTAAAAACCGAGCTTGTAATATCAGCCATTGTGTATTGTTATTCATAAAAATTTACAATTTACAAAAATTTAATTGTAAAGTAAAGTGTGTTAAACATGTAGAAAAGCATTATTTCATCACTTGTTACATAATACGCTATTATTTTATTATTTATACTGAATAATTATATATAGGGTGATTTATAACAAGTGTACTTTAACAGTTTCTTAGGGATGGCATTTTGAGTGCAAAATGTGATATAAACCTCCTAATAAACAGTTCCTATTCTATCTAGTTCCGCAACTACAAGTGGCATACTTTACTAGTTTAATAACAAGTTACCGTAGAAAAACAAAATAAAATAGTCGAGAGACAAATAAAATTATTTTATATTTTACAACAAATGTTCCAAGTGAGCTTCTTGAACTCAAATCAAAGAATGTTACACGCGAATCACGTCAATATTATAACGAATTTGATTTAATGCTACCATAATTATTTCAATAAACTGTTCACGAGTGCTTATTTCCACACTTTACACGAGCTGCTTTAAATGCCCCCAGAAATAATAATCCAAAGGATTTAAATCTGGGGATCTTACTGGCCATGCTATAGGACCTCCATATCCAATCCATCTATCTAAATCAGGAAGAAGCGTATTTAGGGGGGTGGGTTACGGGGGTGTTAAAACCCCTCCCAAGAACCTGAACGACCAAAAAGCAAAATCAGCAATATAATTAAATCACGTTGATATATAAAATTAAACTACGTGCAGTTTCTCCAAATCACCGAATCAGTAAACCGAAATCACCATTAGAGATTGTAATACTGCTTCATATCTGTACACATGAATAGAACACAGATTAAAAGAAAAGTTAGAATATGTTACAAAATTTGTAACATAACCTAATCTTTTCTTTTAATCTGTGTTCTATTTATGTGTACAATATTCAATTATCAAAAAACCCAAAACGACTTCAACTACGTTTGTGAAATGTTATTTTGCTTAAATGGACTTGAATGTTATTTTACTTTCATTTTTATAAAAATAATTTTTATTGCTCCTTATTTTTTATGCAAATTGTAGTATTATCTTTATTGATTAATATTAGGTATATCATTTCTTTAGTAACCCCTCCCATGACAAGTTCCTGGCTACGTCGCTGAAATCAGAAGTTCTTAACCTTCTTGGTTCCATGGACCTTTTTGACAGAAAAATGAAGGCCACGAACCCCCTTCTCAGAAGAACATTATTAGATACTTAAAATTAATACATAACATAAATAAAAGATAATTTTTATTGAAAAAAATATATTATTATAACCGTTCGGTTTTAAGTAAAAATAAAATTGAAGTACTATTTCACTTTGTAGGTGTAAACTTTTAATTCTTATAAACAAAGATTACTATAATAATGTAATTAACTAAATAATGTAGAATAGGAAATAATACAAGCGCAAAAGCGCTCCTTGGCACTTTTGGACGGGGAAACAGCAAAAATCCGTGGCACTCAAACGGTTAATTTAATCTAGATTCTAGATAGTTAAAATTTAACCATCATGTTGAAACCAAATGCGTTGTCAAATATGAAGTGGTATATCTTCTAACTTTTGATAAAGCCTCTTATTAAGAAAATTTGCATATGCCTCATTATATTCGACTGCAGTAAAAAAATCCAACAATTAAATAAATAAGTTAAATAAACGTCAGGATTAAACAGTTGGTGCTATTTCTTGTTTTATTTTGTTTTTCTACGATAACTTGATATAAAAGTCGTAAATTTACTATGCCACTAATAAAACTTAAATTTCTTGTAGATGCGCAACTAGATAGAATGGGACCTATGTTCATATAACAATTTTCACTTGAAATAACCTCCCTAATATATTGTTAAAGTTTGATACACTCGTTATAAATCACACTGTATTTTTTGGAATGTACTAATAAAATTTCATTTTCTAGGTAACCTTTCCGAAAATTCCACATTTAAAATATCGAAAATTAGGTATGCCACAGTCCCACATATCACCATACAAATTCTATGACGACGCAGAACCATGTTTATTTAATCAGATAATGGAACATAAAAGTGATAGACACGTATCTTGGAATTTTTGTACAAATACTTACTCTGATGGGAAAAAATATGAACCAAAACATAGAAAATGCATTGATCATCCATATTTTCATGAACACAGATTTTCTAAAGTTAGAATGTAATAACTCTTCGTTACATTATTGCTTTGTTTAAAGAATATTGTAACTGGGAGTACATATACTACAAAATAAAATTATTTGCTTAGTTTTTTTATTACATTTTTATTACATTTTATTTTTTTTTTTTTTCTTAGGGTGTTGTTGGTTTCACATTTTATAAAGATGTGACGGTTATTTGCATTAAGTTTGTTATCTAACTCTGAGATCATAAAACCAGAAAAATCGAGAAACACGAGATAAGATTGTATATTATTTGTTTTTGAAGAAAAATAATTTATCAATTAAATTAATATGTAACTCAATAATATAACAGTAGAAATGCGTTATAAAGAAATATAGAACTTTAATGCACATTTCCTTAAAATACATTTTTTCAAACTTACAAATTTAAACAGCAATAACTCTAAGAATTTTAGAATATTTTAGCACATTTTATACCAGATTATTAAAATTTTTATGCATTTTCCAGTAATACTAATATGAACTTTGTAGATAATCGCTTGACAAAGAGGAGCTATAATGACCTCTTAGTCGTGCGACTAACTTGGTACATGATACGACTCAGTATTTTTATTATAGATCATCCAGGTAAATGTTATTACGAAAGTCCACCTAAACTAATTATTTCAGTTAATCAATTAAAAAGACTGTCTAATGCATGTCCAATTCTGACTTGCAGAGATGATTTTGCAGGGTAAGATATGTTACATTATGTCACAAAATTATTTTACTAATGTTGAATATTTAAGCGGATTCCACAAATACGTTTTTCGTATACGAATAAACCAGATTTGTTTCAAAATACACAAATACTAATGAAATACATAAATTTGTATACAAATATTTAGATATGCCTGATGGGTAACACTGTTCCAAATCATTAAAAAGCACGTATCAAAGAATACGAATACTTGTTCGGCTTGCACCAGAGAGCATCTACATAAATACCAATTATGTTGAACAACTATCGTGCGCAAATATTTGTTCTAAAATGTTTATTAACACATTCGCGAATCTGATTATTAGTCGATTTTTATTATGAAAACTTTAACTTAAATCAACTATAAAGAGAAAAAAGCATCGATTACAAATTTCACTGCCATATTTATTATTATTGCTTTCAATAAAATGATGCTTTTTTTGTCAACTTTTCATACATATAATGACAAAATTATTTGTTGTTACAAAAAATGTTGTTTTTTACTACTTTGACTGCAAGGAAAAGTAGTATAGCGTTTGGTACGGTGTCTGTAACATTTTCAAAAAAAAAAAAAAATTGTATAGAAATCCTTCATATAGCCTGTAGATGACGAATCTGAACTTAGTTTATGTGGGTGTATGGATGTGCGTCGTCAGCTCGCTCGCTCACTCGCTCGCTCGCTCGCTCGGTCGTAAGTCAAAATTTTGTGGCCGCAACTCCTCCTAGACGGTTCAACCGATTTTAATGAAATTTTCAGGATAAATTTGTCTAGTGCCCAAGATGGTCATGTGGTTTTGTTTTTTCCCAGTGATGCCAACTTTCCGAGAAAAAAATTACTAAAGTTTTTAAAAATTCATATTGGCTACGTTATTTATCCGATTTTGATCAAATTTTCAGAAAAGATTTCTTTAATGCTCCCATTAATTACATAATTTTATTAATATTCAGTGTTGCCAACTTTCCGAGAAAAAAATTACTAAAGTTTTAAAATTTTCATTATGGCCATGTTATTCAACCGATTTTACTCAAATTTTCACAAAAGATTTTCCTAGTATTCATATAATTTATGTAATTTTAACAAAATACAGTGTTGCCAACTTTCGGAGAAAAAAATTAGTAAATTTTTTAAAAATTTATTATGACCATTTTATTTAACCGATTTTAATCAAATTTTCATAAAAAGGTTTTTCTAGTGCCTAAATAAATTATGCAATTTTAACAAAATACAGTGTTGCCAACTTATCGAGAAAAAAATCACAAAATTTTAAAAAAATTTATTGTGGCTTCATTATTTATTCGATTTTGATCAAATTTTCAGAAAAGTATCTCCTAGTGCCCACATAAATTATAATATTATTAAAATACAGTGTTGCCAATTGTCCGAGAAATGTCAAAGTAGTCTATATATGGGTTTACTCATATACTTCTAATCTTGTTTTACTTAAAAATGTCGACTTTAGCTAAAATATTTATTATAAAATCAGCCGTAAATATAATAGACATCTAGACTACATTGTAAAAAAAAATGGTAATTGTACATAAAAACATAAATATGTGGAAATTATTTACATATATTTTAAGAAAAATTTTTACTTTATATAAATATAAAATATTTATATTTTATGTAATTACTTACTTTTTCAGTAAAAAAAAACATGCATAAGTAATACATAAATTAATTTACATTAAATTACAAAATTATATTATTTTTTACAGAAAATTTATGTAAATTATCAATTTGCTGAACTAATACGATTTTTTTTTACTAGGATTTTTATGTAAAGTGGCATCTTTTTTTTTAAGTGTAGTTAGTAAATACCTGCTGATTTTGTAACAATATTCAAATAAAATACTTGATAAATATTTTAGTAAATTTTTTGACGAAATATGGTGTACATTTTCATTAATAAAATATTAAATCTGTTAAATTTATATTTAAAAACAATTAAAATTATTTACACTTAAAAAAAGAGAATAATAATTTAAATATTACTTAAAACTATTTAAATTTAAATATTATTAAAATTACTAATTATTTTTAAAATTGCAAAAACACCACTTGAATTAATAATAATGATAATTTACATTTTATATTTTAATATACTTCGCAAATAAAAAAATGCTCGACATGAAATTAACAATTCTAAATAAATTAATAAAAAGTTACAAAAATTTACAATATAAAACATATTGTTTCTATATTTAAGATGTAATAAAATGCTAATGATTTATTAAAAAAAAAATGTAATAGTTTTCAGTTGTGGTGTATGGACACCACAATCATATAATGCACACAATATATTTTCCAAATTATAATATGCCTGGTTTCTTTTGTAGGAAAGACATGATGCATGGGGGAGTACTCATTCTCGTAAAAAAGGAATTAAATGTGAAGAAATAGTTGAAATAAAAAATTTAAGTATAGAAAAACACAAAGAAATAGTAGGAATTCGAAATAAGTATGGTGTTTTTGTGTATGTATATAGATCCCCAAACGGTAACGTAGAAATATTCATGGAACACATAAAAAAAGCATTACTACTTTTGTATAATAAATACATAAATTATAACATATATTTTGCAGGAGATTTCAATATTGATTTCTTGACAAATTCTACTGAAAAACATAGTATAGAAAACTTAATGCTGTCATTCGGATTGGCAATTACTTTTAAGGAACCATCTCGAATTACGCACAATTCAAAAACTTGCATAGATAACATTTTTACAAACATCTCGAGTAATAAATTTACACAAGAAACTAAAAACATTCACATAGCTGATCATTCAGCACAATTTATAAATGTACAAGTAGATGAACGCAATATTGAAAACAATGCAAATATTCATGGCAGAGAAATGAATAACAAAAATTTAGAAAAACTAAAACTTTCAATTAAAAATTTTAACTGGAACAATATAACACAAAAGAATGATTCAAAAGTAGCTTTCTCTAATTTCCATGTCACTTTATTACAAATGATAAATTGGTGTTTACCATATAAAAAGAAAAAGTTAAATCCACATAAAAAACAAAATTTTTGGGATGACGATATCATAAACATGCACAATAAACTAAATGCTTTAGGAACAATATTTACAGTTAAACAGGATGAAATATCTCTAAAAGCATACAATTGTTACAAAAAAATATACCACGATAAACTAAATGCAGCTAAAAGACGTAACAATAACAGATTAATACAAAAATCCACAAATAAAACAAAAGCAATCTGGTCGGTTATAAATTCAGAAATAAAAAGTAAGAAAAATAATAAATCAGATTGTGAAACAGACATAACAGCTCACACGTTTAATGAATATTTTTCTAGCATTGGAGAAAATCTGTCGAATTCATTAAAACATAGTAAAAATTCATCTATGGATTACATTAAAAACCTAAATATTAATAACACAAACTCTACATGTCTTTCAGAAATTTCACCAGAAATTATTGTAAAAATAATAACAAATTTAAAAAAGAAAAACACTGAAGATATTTACGGTGTTTCAACTGCAATAATAAAAGAAATAAAAGAGGAAATAGCAATACCTCTCGCAATCGTACTAAACACATGCATATAAGACGGATACTTCCCCGAAGAACTAAAAATAGCTAAAATTATTCCGATTTATAAAAACAACGGTCAGTGTCAAGACTTAGAAAATTATAGACCTGTGTCGATCCTACCAGCACTTTCAAAGATTTTTGAATGTATAATTAAAGACAACGTAGTATCTTTTTTTGAAAAAAAAACAATTTCTTTATAAATAATCAAATTGGCTACAGAAAAAAGAAATCCACAACTACAGCACTTTTACAAGTAGTTCAAATTATAAGTGAGGCTTTTGATAATCATAAATCGACAGAAATTATGTGTTGTGATTTAAGCAAAGCATTCGATACCGTTAATCATGATATATTGATTGCAAAATTAGAATATTATGGAATTAGAGGTATTTATAAAAATTTATTTATTTCTTTTCTAACTAATAGAACAAAGAAAATTCTGAAGACGCAATAAATCGGTGCGGAATTCCACAAGGTTCTATACTAGGATCTTATCTATTCATAATCTACATAAACGATATATTAGTTAATGTAGCACATCACCATGCCATCTTATATGCGGATGATACCTCTTTTTTGACAGTTGGAGAAAACACTGATCAAATAGAAGCGACATCAAAACAAATATTGCAAAATGCTGGCAACTGGTTCAATGCCAACAAATTGCATATAAATAGCTCTAATACACACAAAATTTTAACGACAACGAAATCTCAAACAACCGAGCAACAAAGGAAATTAAAATTTTTAGGCATCATCTTCAACAATAAACTAAATTGGACGGACCACATCATCAACATAAGTAAAAAACTGTCAGCAGCTACTTACACCATAAGAATAATGAAACACACTGACTCTAATGAGACAGCAAGAACCACATATTTCGCTAATTTCCATAGACTAATGACCTACGGGATCTTAATTTGGGGCAACACTTCAGAAGCAACCACAATATTTATATTACAAAAGAAAGCTATAAGAACACTATGTTAATTACAGTATTCAACAGTTGTAGAAACTTTTTTAAAACTGAAAAAATTATGACTCTACCTTGCGTGTATATCTATCAGTGCTTGAAGTATGTCCATTCGAACAAAGACAAATTCTACAAAAACGGCGATTTCCATCGGTACAATACTCGACAAAAAAATAATTTTCACCTACCACATCACAAATTACACAAAACCCAACAAGAAATAGATTACTGGGGCGTTCATCTGTATAATAAATTACCAGAAATTATAAAAACACTGCCACCAAATAAATTTTCAAACTGGATAAAAAAATTACTACTGAATGAGTGCTTTTATTCCATAGAAGAATATTTAATGTACATATTCTGAATTTGTAAAGATATTTTTTTTTACACATTGTGAGTAAATTCTGATATTATTATTTTATTATATGCTATATGTATTATATCAAAATTGTGACTTGTTTATTGTATGCTAGTGCAAGAACTAATAAAATATTATTATTATTATTATTATTATTATTATTGTAGAGTTATTCCAGGCGATTTAAACAAACCATATCCGTATTGTTGCCAAGAAGTGATTTGCTAATTACGTGTTTTAAAACTGTTAAACATTCCTTAATAATTTTATATGCTTTATAAATAAATAAAAAGTAATAAATACAATAATACATACTATTTGATAATTATAATGTTATTTATTTCTCCATTTATTTTTTCGTTTATTTTGTCATTCTCATTTGCCGCAAAAAAAATATTAAATTTTTTATCTTGTCTTTATCTCTATTCGATTAACATTGATAAAAGAATTTATATTTCAAAAACGTATATGTACATAAAGTATGTACATATACGTTGTATGAAATTTTACATCGAAATAATAATGATGAATTTTAAATTTGTAAAAAGTAAAATTTCGTTTAATTTTAATGAATTTTTAATTAATTTGGGTGACAGTTTTCAATGTCTTTTACATGTTAAATTATTAAAATTGTCACTATATATTCACAAAAGAAAATGTTTACTTTGTAGTTTATGCTGACAGATAATTATTAATTAATAAACAACTTTATACATTTCTTATTTATTAATTAAAATTTCTTATAAGTACATGCGGATAAAAAGCAGCATTTTATATTCGTTTCACGGAACAACTGAAAACTTTCACATTGTTTTAAGAAACTAATAAAATGGCTAAAAAACAGAATGAGGTAAAAGTTATTTAATTTATTCTTTTAATTTTATGTAGTTTTAAAATTGACCTGCAGATTGATATTAATGAAATTATTGCGAAAGAAATAAAATTCATGAATTATTGCGGAATAAATCCTAAAAATTCATCGACGTTTAGTAAAGTTTACACTATCATACTAGCAATAATAATTATTATAGAAGTTGTGTTAATGTCTCTACATATAATGATGACTACATATTCATCAATAATTGTTGCTTCGTTCGACGTTGCAATACTTTTTGGACATGAATTGGTAAGTAAAAATAATCAATTAAAATATAATCAAATTATTGCACTTAATTGAAATTACGATTTTTAATAACATATGAAATATTATCATCAGCATGGCAAAACGTTCAAACACTACGTCACATAAATATTTAGCGCTGTTACTAGGATACCAAGCAATATTTTTTTTAATTTTACAGTCGTGTAGTGCAACAGAGTGTAATACTCGCGTAGAATGTCCATTTCCCACTTATATATGAATTTTGTTGTTTTTCTTGTTGTGCAGTATCGATATATTTTACTGGTTTTTGTATGCTTCAATGCGCCTTATAAATGAAACGTCTTTCTATTTAGTATCTGTCCGTCGGTTTAATAGCATATGAAAAACAAACTTTATCATTATTATCGGTATGATAGTAGCAAATGTGAAATGTAATATGTAAAATATATTAAATAATATTTAAAAAAAAAATTAATTTCCTAAATTATAAAAAAATAGTGTTGTTTATATAGCAATGTTTAGAAAATTGTGCAAGATTATTATTAGCTCATCAGAATTATAATACATTTTTTGTTTTCCAGTTTATAATAAAAATGTACACTTTCTCAAAAGAGCGACAACTATTATCTAACTTGTTAGATCATATTAAATTTGAATTTTGGAGTGAAACCAGGGCCAATCAAAGTAAACAAGTGGAATTTCAAAAAATTTACAAATTAATTTACGTGTCTGTGAACTTGTTTCGAACAACAATTCTTATTACAATATTCGCCTTATATTTTGGAGTATACATGACAGGAGATCATAATCTTGTAGCAAATATATGGTTACCGGAGAAAGTAGAATGGATTAAAAATACTTCACCATTTTATGAAATTATATTTTTTATTCAAGGAGTATATTTATTAGTAATAGGAATTGTTTGTTATGTGGGTGTAAATATACTTTTAATTATTATGGTAACAGTCGTTGTTATACAGTTTAAAATAATAAAGGAAGAACTTATGACTATTGGAGAACATAATACTTTGGAAAAAAATTTGGAAATAGTTAGAAAATGTATAATTCATCATATTTTACTCATAAAGTTAGTAACCATTTCTTATTTCTTTTTTCCCTAACATTCTGACACTATAAAAATGAGTGTTAAAAATGTCTGAAATAAAAATAAAATAAATTACAATATAATAGCAAAAAATTTTTCAGAACTTATTACATTAAAATAAAACGTTGTGGTTGACTTTTCGATATAGTCAACATTAGAAAAAATAATACAAATAACTTTTACAGTAAATAAACAGAATATAGAAACAAGTTACTAGGTAACAGAATAAGTAACTAGATTATTTTTTTGTTATTATCGTCGAATACATTTT
Organism: Clivina fossor; assembly: GCA_963966155.1. NCBI lineage: Eukaryota > Metazoa > Arthropoda > Insecta > Coleoptera > Carabidae > Clivina > Clivina fossor. The sequence continues at coordinate 24,531,914 of OZ014551.1, read as the reverse complement.
CAAAATTACTGCCTATAATTAAAAATTATGATAATTGTCAAATTTGACATCAATATATTAAGTTGCTCGTTGTCAGATCAAACGGATTTTATATTAACATTTAAAAATTAAAAAAAAAAACATATTTCAGCTTTATTGCTTTATCATATTTAAAGGTATTTTTAATTTGTTGCAATTTTTTTAGTTTTGTTATCTTCCAATTAATTTTTAATTTTATTTAAATAATTTATATTTATAAATCACTGTTTTGAATGTTTTTTAAATACATTTATTAAAAATAATAATTTTATAATAGAATAGAATGTAAGTAAAACTAAAATGTAATTTATTTAATTAATTTGTAGTCCTTATAATTATTAGTTTTATTCTTATTTCAAAATATTATCAGGCTAACACATGTAATTTTAATTTTAAATTTTAATGTTTAAAAAATATTTGTAAAAAGTTAATTAAATATATATTTTTTTAGTGTTTTAGAAAAAATTGAGAAAGTTTATTCTCCTATAGCTTTTCACATATTGTTCAGCGATGCTGTAATAAGTATAACAGGACTTTATGCTGTTCGTACTGTAACAAATTGGTAAATACATTTTTTCCTAAATATGTAGAAAAAAATATTATTTTGTAATATTTTATTATTTTCAGGATCGAGTTAGTTATATTTGTGGGTTTCAATGTTGTGAGTTTTACAGAGTATTTTATTTTTTGTATTTTGGGACAAACCATTTATGATGAGGTAAATATTTTTATTAATATATAGATACATTGTTTTTTTTATATTACAAGAACTAGAACCATCAATGAATATTTTTTTTTAGATCATATTAATTTATGAAACCTAACAAACTATTTGTTTCTAATAAACGAATAAGCGTTTCATGCAATCCAACGTTACATATCAGACTTAAACATCCAAACAAAAATATAAATTAAATATTTTTTTGCAGACTGAATCGCTTAGCAGCACAGTATTTAATGAAGTTAAATGGTACGAAATACCAGATAAATCTTTACGAATACAAATATTACTATTGACACTACGTTCTCAAAAACCATTTCAAATTAAAGTTGCTGGATTTTTTACACTGTCTATGGAAAGTTTTGGCAAAGTACGTAATTTATTTAGTTGTGACTGTTAATATATAATATATAATATTAATATTTAATAATTTATTTCAGTTCGTAAAACTGATGTGGACAGTTGTTGCTTTTATGACGAATTTTCATAATTAATATTTATGTATATCTTGTAGTACTCGTAAACTTAAATAAAAATAAGCACAACAAAAATCTATTTTTTAATGTAGTTTAAATTAAGTTACATTTTGTAAAAACATGTTTTGTTGTTTATTTCCAATAATTTTGTATAATTTTATGAATCAGTTGTCGAAAAATGTACGATTTATTTTAAACAAAAAAAATAAATATAAAACATACAGTGATTAGTATTACAAGCTCGGTTTTGGATGTTTCAATTTATTTGTTTAGTCCTGCTCTTATGACGGTTATGTTGTTTTGCAACAGTTATTAGTTAGAACCGAACTTGTGGAGTGCAAAAACATGAATTTTAAACTGTTTTGTTTCATCAAAATAATCGATTGAAATGTCCAAAATATTTGAATTTTGACCACGTGACTAAAACGGTTTGGGATTGGCCAAGTGCCAGCGTGACGTCATTAGCCAGATTGTATAAGTATACTCTGTTTTTTTGTATTCATATATAATTTTGTCTTTCTCGTACACTACAACTCAGTGAAATAATACAGAGATTATTTATATATATATATATATATATATATATATATATATATATATATAGAAAAAGAGAGAGAGAGAGAGAGAGAGAGAAAGATTTACTTGTATTTATACTATAATAAATGTAAATAAATCGCGCATTTAAAAATTAAATACCTATATATAAATAAAGATAGATAGCTACGAAAAAAAAAATGAATCTCGCTGTCATATTGAAATTGTGTCAAATTGATATATCTCTGGATATATCAACAATGATGAAAATACCTTTTCCAGAGCATCGTTTAGTTAGGCGGTGATTTAGTGTTCTAGGTAACTATTTCATATAATTTAATTTTTCCGTTCACAACACACTTTTTAAATTAACTATCATTTATTATTAATTCTTTTATCTTTATTGTAACGTCTAAATATTTTTTCAATTTAACTTCTAAACTTTTCTTTTGGAGAAACTTTCGAATTTGTAAAATTAAAATAAAGTTTTTTAAATGTATTATTTAACACTTAAATATTTTAAATACATGAAACGTGATTGTATCTGATGTATAGTTAATTATTTAAAATTTAAAAATAGTGAATTCCTGTAAATAGAGACCATGTAAATAGTTTGTTCTTATTTATGACTTATTTTATTATGTAAAAATTACTAGTAAAAATAAATTTTTATTCTAATTACTATTTTATTAATGCAAACATAAAGAGCTGATTATTTTGGGTTCTTTTTAAAAATAATAAATATTAATATTATTTTTGCAGGAGTATCTTCTTTTTTAATAACAATGCATTATTTGAGATATACAATGATCAGAACTGAAAACGTTGGAACCAAATGCGTTGTCGAATATGAAATGGTATATTTTCTAACTTTTGATGAAGCCTCTTATTAAGAAAATTTGCATATGCCTCATTATATTCGACTGCAATAACACGATCCAACAATTAAATAAATAAGCTCAATAAACGTCAGGATTAAACAGTTAGTGCTATTTCTTGTTTTATTTTGTTTTTCTACGATAACTTGATATAAAAGTCGTAAATTTACTATGCCACTAATAAAACTTTAATTTCTTGTAATTGCTCAACTAGACAGAATGGGACCTATGTTCATATGACATTTTTTACTTGAAATAACCTCCCTAACAAATTGTTAAAGTTTCATACACTCGTTATAAATCACACTGTATTTTTTGGAATGTACTAATAAAATTTTATTTTCTAGGTAACATTACCGGAAATTTCACATTTAAAATATCGAAAATTAGGTATGCTACAGTCCCACATATCACCATATAAATTCTATGACGACGCAGAACCATGTTTATTTAATCAGATAATGGAACATAAAAGTGATAGACACGTATCTTGGAATTTTTGTACAAATACTTACTCTGACGGGAAAAAATATGAACCAAAATATAGAAAATGCATTGATCATCCATATTTCCATGAGCACAGATTTTCTAAAGTTAGAATGTAATAACTCTTCGTTACATTATTGTTTTGTTTAAGGAATATTGTAACTGGGAGTACATATACTACAAAATAAAAATATTTGCTTAGTGTTTTTATTACATTTTATAAGAATGTGACGGTTATTTGCATTAAGTTTGCTATCTAACTGTTAGATCATAAAACCAAAAAATCAAGAAACACAAAATAAAGTCTATGTATTATTATGTGTATTTGCAGAAAAATAATTTATCAATTAAATTAATATATAACTCAACAATATTAAGAGTAGATTGATAAAAAAGCAATAAAAATTTACAAAAAAAAAGATAACATTAATCAGTGTGAAGGCGCTGATTTAAATAAAATTCGGCTTTTTTTAATTAATAATTCATAAATTTTATAATCTAGTTATTCTAGTAATTTGTATTTTGTTATCTAATAACTTGTTTCTATGTTATGTTTGTTTATTATTTATATCATTTATATATTTTTTTCTTGATGATATATTAAAACATTGATTTTTAATTATATACAATATATATATATACCGGGTGTAGAAATGAAATGTGAACCATAGGGATTTCAATGTTATTTTTTAAATACGGCTGTATCTCTTTCCCTATTGACTTTAGAGCAAATATTTAAATAGAAAACTTGTTCAAAATGTGAAAATGCATGGTATAAAGTCATTTTTTTTTTACATAAATATTAATATTTTGCGATATACAGGGTTAACCACTAAAAAATGAGCTATAACATTGGGAAACGGGAATGGTATCGAAAAATGCGGAATAATGAGTTCTACAATTCGGTGAAAAAATCATTGTTCTACTATACTTCGTTTAGGTGAAAAAAATTAAAAACTGATTTTTGAAAAATTTCGTAAGGGGGTACCCTTGTGTTTTGTTTAAAAAAAAAAAGGATTTTGGATATTTTAACACTGGCTTTCGTTGTCTACTCTTTTATCCTACTCTTTGTACCTGACACTTTTTTTTCCTGTTCTTCTTTAATTTTTTATTCAGGTTTTTCTGATTTTTCGAAAAGTTGATAAGGGGGACCATTGGCATTTTTTTCAGAATAAGACTTTTTTACAAAATTTTAATTTTAATTTTTTTTCTCCTAAACGAAGTATCGTAGAACAATGATTTTTTCACCGAATTATACAACTCATTATTCCGCATTTTTCGATACCATTCCCGTTTCCCAATGCTATAGCTCATTTTTTAGTGGTTAACCCTGTATATCGTAAAATATTAATATTTATGTAAAAAAAAAATGACTTTATACCATGCATTTTCACATTTTGAACAAGTTTTGTATTTAAATATTTGCTCTAAAGTTAATAGGGAAAGAGATACAGCCGTATTTAAAAAATAACATTGAAATCCCTATGGTTCACATTTCATTTCTACACCCGGTATATATATATATATATATATATATATATATATATATATATATATATATATATATATATATATAATTATACAAAACTGCCATAACAATAACAATATTAGTAATTATATACTAAAGATTATTTTTCTATTAATAAAAAAACATTTTTATCAAATATTTTTAATTAAAATAGAATCTTTAATCTTATATAATGTAGGAATTGTTATAAAAAATCACTCAAAAATATGAAAAATACTTATCATAATAACGTATCATAATTTTATTTTGCTACTTTCAATAGGTAATCAATTTCGAGTACAGTTCGATTTATGTTTATTTACTCATATATAATTTCTAGTGAAACTATGCACAGTTTTAGTGAAACTGTTATTAAAAAATATATGGTAAAATGATTTCAAATATATTTAAAAAATTATTAAAATTTTACAATAAGCCTACATCGTTAAGATCAATTGTAGCTCGATTTTTACCAGTTGTGATAATATGTGGTTTTTACGTATTTAAATTTAGAATCAATAATAGAAAAATAATTATCAAAGAACAGACTTCAAAATTTCTTCTGTCTCTAAGTGTTCTAGGTAACTAATTCATATAATTTTATTTTTCCGTTCACAACACACTTTTTAATTTAACTATCATTTATTATTAATTCTTTTACCTTTATTGTAACGTCTAAATATTTTTTCAATTTATTTATTTTCAAATTTGTAAAATTAAAATAAAGTTTTTTAAATGTATTATTTAACACTTAAAAATTTTAAATACATAAAACGTGATTGTATCTGATGTATAGTTGATTATTTAAAATTTAAAAATAGTGATTTCGTGTAAATAGAGACTATGTAAATAGTTTCTATTGTTTGTTCTTATTTATGACTTATTTTAGTTCCAGTATTTAATGTAAAAATTAATAGTAAAAATAAATTTTTATTCTAATTACTATTTTATTAATGCAAACATAAAGATCTAACACATTTTGCGTTTTTTTTTTTTTTAATAATAAATATTAATATTATTTTTGCAGGAGTATTTTCCTTTTTAATAACAATGCATTATTTAAGATATACAACGATCAGAACTGAAAACGTGATTGTATACTACTTAATAATATTCATCTACGGTTTAAATTGCAGTCTTGCAATGATAACATTGCTCTTTGCATTAATACTAAATAAGAAATTAGTAAAATCGATTAATTTATTTGACGATATAGATCACATAATAAGAACGAAATTAAATGTACAAATATCATATAAAAATGTGCAAAATGTGGTACTGTTTCAATATATTTTATCATCGTTTGCCGTGTATTCTGTGTATATGGGAGCCGAAAGCATAATTCGAACACTTTTAGATTGTTCTACTTTATTGTACTCTATTGCTATTAGATCACATTCATTAGGCTGGGGTTTATCATCAATTATGTCATTAAAAGAAAAATTTGTAAGTTTAAATCAATGCTTAAAAAATACAAGCCAGTTTGATAGCTTTTTCAACGATGATCAAGATGAAGAACAACGTGAAGAAAATTATCTAGATCCACAATTCGTTTTAGAGCAGGTTACTGAACTTCATATGAAATTAATGAATTATTGTGAATTTTTGAAAGAACATAGTTCATTTTTCTTAATGATAAATATGTCTCCAAATAGTCTTGTTTATATAACCACATTCATTTATATTTATATTGGTGACACTAACGAATTTTCAAAAATATCACTTGTGGGAATTGTTTTATGTATCGCTATTCAAATGGGTTTAGTGGCTTATTATGCTTATAAAACTAATGAAGAGGTAATATTACAAAACTAGTAAGTACTAGTAGTGGGAGAAAGCTTATTGTTATGGCTTGAGCGAGAAAAAATTAACTATTTCAAAAATAAAATATGTTGCTAGACATGATTTGTCAATCATTCCAGGTCCTCCCTAAATCATTCTTTACCCAAAATTTTCGCCTTTACGGTTATTTTTTTCTTTGAGCCACAATTCTTTGATAGCCACAATTTTTTACTGATTTACAATTATTCACTTTTAAATTTTTTTGTCACATATTTGTTTTGCATTATTACACACGTATTGCGTTCTGCAACCTATGTCAATTATGCCTATTAAATTGACCAGTACATTATAAATAAAAGGTTAATATAATTTGGTATTAGGTTAAGGAAAAGGTTATTTGCATATTCATCTATATTAATGATAAATTACAAAAATTGCATAATGTTTATCTCCTTGCTCAGGTATTATATGATAAATAATGACCCATGACAAAATATAGAATATTTATTTGTTTTGTAAATTTTAAAAACTGTAAGCATATATGGAGGGTTAGACTGGATAAAAAATTAGGCTCGGGAAAAGTTGCAAAATATGCCCACCTTACATTCCAAAATTGTTCAAATACGTAATGTTTTTATATTTTTGTATTCTAAACATGGAAATGACATTACAAAAAATAAAGATAAATTGTAAAAATGACAAACATAAAATGAAATATATGTAATTTTTAATTTAAATCCAAGTTAAAAGATGATTTAATAAATAAGTTTTTTCGAAATTTTTTTTAATATCTTTATTATCTAATTTTTCTAAATTCTCACATGACATGAGCATGAAAGCTTCAAAATTATCCTAACTTAAACAATTTCGCAATTTGATTAAAATATGTTTTAATTTTGAAAATATTCGTTCGTATGATACTTGAGTGGACAATAATGTTAGCACTAATTTATAAGCAATGAATAAATTAGCGTATGTCAATGTGTGGTGATTAAATTTTTGTAAAACTGAAAAACAACAGAATGCAATTTCTACAAGTATTACTTCAGTTTGTTACATTGATTTCATCTTTTTCTCCAGTTTCAGTTTGCTCGTCATCTAATTCATTATAAATAAAATAATCATTTTCATCATTTAAGATGTTAATAAATATCTCCCATTTTCTTGAAAAATATAACTCAAATTTTAAATTGTTTTTTTAATAATATTTATGTTTAATTTTCTATTAATTAAATTTATCATTAATTCAAAAGTTTTATCGAAAATATTATAACTATTGATTTTGGGAAAGTTATTAGGATCTAATCAATAAACGTCATTATATATACCGTCATTCAGTACATATCGATGTTTTTGGGATAATCTGTTCCTAAATTTTTGTAAAACTCATTCATCAGTTTTAATTTTTTGACAATCGCTGATTATGGCCCATAATGATGACGGTTCACCGGGAAATGCTCGGTGCCCCGATAGGCCTGTCCAACATTGCACATATGTTGTTTTTGAAATACACATGCATAATTAATCTGCAAGTAGTTCGGTTTACTTTTTTATATATTTGATTAACTTTTTCCCGCTACTATTATGTAAATTAAATAAAAATAAGGCTCTTCTATGATTTCCGCTCTTACTTGTTGAAACTTTATGTACTTACATACCATAATAAAAATAAGGCATTTGTAAAAAAGTTTTTTTTTTTTTAGAATTATAATTATTTTTATTTCAGTTAGTAAATTTGTCTGTAACACTGGGAATATTAAATACATATTACTTTGATCATAATTTAGCTTTTAAGGTAAGAATATTCATTTTTTTTTCTTTTTCTACCTGTAAAGTGTTTTGATCTATGTTTTTAATTCAGAGTAGTTATTGACTGTTTCCAAAGAGTGTTTCAATATGCTATATGTCTTGCAAGCTTTTTATTGTGTGTTAGTTGACAGCTTTCACAATTTCTTTAACAAAGATTTTACTGATTTCTATTTAGGTCTTTGAATGTTTGAAAGTTCTTGTTTATGTGCACATTTTGCGATCACATTATTTGTTTTTTTTTTTAATTAATTTGGATTTTACTTAGTTCTTTTTTAAATATGTGGTACAGTAATTTCTCCATTTATGCGAATTTAATTTTTTAATTTTTTTTTTAAATAATCAACTATGGAATTTACGATACACAAATTAAAATTTTTTAATGGTTAATTGCATTAAAGTAAATTAACTTTATACATATATTTAGTTGATTAAACTTAATTTTAAAGTTGTTTCAAGTTGTACGTGACCTGTCACAGGAAAAGAAATCTTATCTTTACGAGACAAATTTTTCCGGATAGCTAATTAAAGTGACCGGTAAAAATTTAGCTTTTTTGGACTATTGCATTAAATGCTACCCACATTTTTTCTATACAACTAAAATCTATTTTCGTATATTTTTTTAATGCAAAATAGTTAATTTTACAATTTATGGTAAGTATAATATGGCATGTTATAAGCATGTTATTGAAATTTTAACGCATGTTTTCTCAAAATAAACTTTCCTGAACTTCAACAGTTTTTAGAACATTTAATAAATTTTAAGTGATAGTAATATTTTAACATTAACTTGGATGAAGATAGGGTTATTTTTCTTGTTACAGATCACAGATAAAAAATGTTTTTTATTTATATTTATATTTAACATATTTTAAATTTTTTATGTACCATGTTTTTATTTCCATAAATAGAGAAATTACTTAATTTTTTATTTATTTTTTTTTTTCGTACATAATAACAAAAATTTTGCATTTTCAATATTAATATATTTAACACGGCAAAAGCAGTGTTAAAATCATGCCTGTAACACAAACTTGGCTATAGTATAATTGGATTTAGTATTTTCTTTTTAGAAAAATACGTTATTGTTTCAAATAATGAGTAAAAAACTGGAAGTTACGATCTATGATACATTGCCAATTACACCTGCAATATTAATTGAGGTAAATTTCTATTTACTTCTACAATTATCGTATTTTAACAATTTGTTTTTATTTTAGCAATTAAATATATGCAGAAATGCAATTTTGCTTTTTATACAATACTATAATCAATAAGTATATGGAAACTAAGCTGGCGTCAGTCAAATATGTTGATTGCAAATATTTTTGGATGCACAAAAAACATACCACAATTTGAAAGCTTGTCTCTTTGAAACTAATGATTATCGAGAAATAAATAATACGTTATTATGTAGCAAATATGGTCTCATTTATAATAAATAAGTTACAATTATTCACATTACTGTACGTTATTTTAAGGTTGATAGGTTGAAAGGTTGAATAACTGTAACAGAAACCAAAAAGTTGCCCAATGTTACTTTGATAGATTCGTAGGTTTATATACATATATGTGTACGTGTCGTTATTCACGTTTATACAAAAGACAGGTAAAATAAATTGTATTTATATTATCAATATTAATTTTAGAAAAATTATTTTATTGAAATTTATAATAATAAATTTCCTAAATACAAAAATGTGGTATTATCAAAATGTAATATATCAACGATTTAATTATCAGCTATATTTAACAGCTAGTTATTTAAATGATAATTTTATTGTATTAACATAGTAAAATATTTTTCAGAACTCATTGTATTAATATAAAAACAGTTTTAGGATAAAATAAAATTGAACTAAATAAAATTTGGCTTTCATTAATTAAAAAATTGTAATTTTTGTGATCTAGTTACTAGTATGTTACCAAGTAACTTGTTGCAATGAATTTGTTATTTACTTTGTCATTGAACAAAAATTTTGACATGATGAAAAAGAGGCTTTAGCTTTGGTCGAAACGTCGTTTTTATATAAATAATTAACAGAATTTTATCCTAAAACTTTTTTTATTGTATTAGCTAACTTGCATAAAATACAATTATGCACTATTATTGCAACTGTTTAGTTTATTGCTCTAATACAATAATACAAATTCGCATTATTTGCAACCTACATAGCATTAAATAGAGTATAAGATATTTTATTATCGTTATCATTAGTATCACTCATTTTTATTTTCATTCTAGCTTTAAGTAAAACAATACCAACAAATGCAAAACAGCTTTTAAATGCTTTACTCCACTCTCCCTATTTCTGCATATTAGGTTTAATAAATAATTATAATAAGATAAAATATTTGTGTTTTGTTATTATTTTTTATCAGTATTACATATACTTTATAATCCGAATTTCTGTTAACTGAAGTATTCGAATTGATTCCTTATTTTTTAAATTTTTGTGGTACATTATGATTTATATAAATTGTAAACCTAATAATAAATTAGCCTTTAGCTGTAAGTTCGTTGCACTAAGGCATTAAAAATACGTCACAGTCCTAAAGCATTAATATTACATGTCATAGTGCAGCAAAACTATTTCGATCAGCATTTCTTTTTTTTACTACGAATTTTAGTTTTAATATATATTTTGCATTATTTCTAATTTACTCTATTTGAATAAAAAAAAAAATTATACAAGTTTATTTCTGATGATGATATAAAAAAATTAATGCAAAACTTAGCTTTGGAAGCAGTCGAAAATCTTTTTCTCTGCAGAATTATAAAAGCTATAGTTAAACGCAACGGCTTGTAGGATGACTGTGAAGTAAATTGGTACAGTAATACCTAGCTTAACGTTACCTCCGTTAACGATACCTCGCTATAACGTCATTGCTGGGCGACGTGGTAATTACCATGTTTATATACTTTTTGCACTATGTCCCATATGTTCTGTGCATACATATGTGTTTTTACTATAACCTTCACAGCTGTCGTTATACACATGTTACATAAATAGTTTTAACAACAAAAATATTGTCCGATTGCCTGAGTCAGATGTCTCATTCGATAGATATTTTGTCAGAAAATGATCTAGGTTTTGGACGAAATTGTCCTGTAGAAGGAAATGTATTAAATGCTTTAACATGTTACAGTGGGCTATTATGAGAAAAGAAGAGACAATAAACGCAATTGACCCTTGATTTGTTCTTGTGAAAAAAATAAAAACGTCACAACTTGTCAGTTTATTTACATATAACCGCTAATTTTGTAATACTTACACATGCATACTAATTTTAAACTTTAAATTTTATCAAGAAAAATTGTTTTCAGTTGTTCCTTGCTATTAATTAAAAAATTAAAAAAAGGAAATTTAGTAACCTATCCCTATCCTTCGCGTGTTATTTCTTCCTCCGTTAACGTTAATTCGGTTAACGTAATGTTCTTAAAGAACGCATCCCTAACGTTAAACGAGGTATTACTGTATATTTATTTACTCACAATTACGTCCATTAAAGTTAAAGTTAAATGTATTTTACCTATAATTTTTTATTCTCTCTGTTATATTAGAATGATGCATAAGTTGGTAGCGTTTTTATTCTTGCCTTGAAAATCAAAACCATTACAAACTAATGCATCAATTTAATACATTACAAAATTCAATTAATTTAACTAATTTTATACTATATTCAATCAGTAATATGTAAACTATAATACATTCTAAAAAATATATGTTAAATTTATTTAATTTTACATAGGTTTTAACAGTAAAAATAACATTTTGTTATTTTACTGTGATAATTTACGTAATTCTGCATTTTTTATGAAAAATTACATACATAGAACATGTAAAATTACATAATTATTTTACAGTGTACTATATATTATTCACTTTATGAATGAAACGTTATTACATTTCTTTGCTTGTGATTGGCTGAAATTTATGGCAAGTATGTTGAATAAAATTTTTAAAAAAATATTTTGCTTTGTTATTTTTTATTATGTTTAAGGTCTGGTTTGTAATTTTTTAATCAAATTAACTCGAACTACTTCATTGTTAACGTTTATTTTATTTATTTGTCATTCATTTGTTTCCAAAGAAGATCTACGTGTAGAAAACCAAGGGACGAGACGAGTTGGGTGCCGTATTTTCAAATAGTTTTTGGAGGGTCTTAATTGGGTGCCATGATGGGTTCAGTTGAGTGCCATGCTTTATAGGTAGTTTTCTTATATACCGTTGTATAAGTATTGGGAGAGTAGGATTGACCAGTGCAAAAATAAATTAATTTGCAACTTCTAACATTAGTTTAGCGGTAGTATCAATCATTCAATTGTGGACCGTTGACGAAATAACAAGCAAAGATGAGTAGTGTAATTTTGAGTAAAAAGGGTAAAAATTTCCTATATGTCGAAGGATATAAGTTCAGCTTCCAAAAAATGCTGGCAGGGAACAAGAAAAGGTGGCAGTGCACTTCCAAAAAAACATTATGCAAAGCATACGTTAAAATGGAAGGTGTGGAAGAAGTAATAACAGAGTCAGTGGTAGAGCATAATCATGAAATCGTCTATTGAAATTGTAAATATAAAAACTTAATTCCTTTTCGGATAAGATCTACCTGTTCGGGTACCGGCACCCAACTCGACCTTGCCCTTTTAAACATCAGGCATGTTTTATTATTTTGGCATCCAACTGAACCCTGCCCAAAAACCAAAACATCTAATTTTAATAAAATTCATATAAAACTATAAACTAATTTTTTTAATTTTAATATAAGTTATAAAGGTTTTTTTTTCTTTGTTCTAATCTAATCATATTTGTGGATTATCTCTATCTTTAAAACTATTAACTAATTTTTAATTTTAATATCACAATTAAACAATTGAAATTTAAAACAAAATTATTTTAGCTTAATGTGCATTTGCGATTTTGAGATTATTTTATCAGTTGATGGCTATGCTGATACAGAATATTTCAACATAAATAAACAATAATGTTTATAAGTAAAAAAAATGAAAACAATAGAATCGAGTGATGCACTGGTAATCGATTTTTTACATACAATATCGAACTTTGTAAATAAAAATAAATGCAGCTATTTTTACTTATGGTAACCAATGAAATGTTGTAAAATTAGTTTATCATGAAATTAATCTTTTCATGCTCACCTATATAACACGTCTTAAATATTATACACGCTGACGAGTATATACATTGGTGGACAACGGTTTAAGAACGAAGTACTTTCAGTAAGTTTTTTTTTTTCCTAAAAAAATTAAATATAATCAAATAGTCACAAAAATAATGGCTGATATTACAAGCTCGATTTTTGGATGTTTTGGTTTATTAGTTTAGTCCAGCTCTTATAAAAGTTAGGTTGTCTTAAAACCGATATTAGTTAAAACTAATTTTAAAACCGAGCTTGTAATACAAGCCAAAGTGTTTTTATATTATTTTTATACGTTGAAAACAAATGAAATATTTGAAATAATAGTTTTTTCCGCGTGACATCAACTGACTGTAACGTCAACTTCTGCCAATTTAAGTTGTTTACAGTGAAGCGAAAGATTTTAAATTAATTCGATCTTCGAGCATCGAAACAGTACGTTTCCGGACATGGATTTCTTATTAAAACTTTAACTACTAAATTCTTTCTACAACTCCACGAAATATACAGGCTGTTAGGTAAAATTCAAGGGGTTATTCCTTGGCCTATTCTAAGAATATTTTGTCTTATGACGATTTTTAAAAAACCCACTGAAAAAGCCACTGAGTTTATCCAGTGAAGAATTTGAACGACTTGCGAAATCGGATAATTGCTGGGTGTAACTCAAATAGAAACGACCCTGGTGTGTTTGAAAGAATTCGGCAGTCAATGACGAGAAGATTGAATGCTTGTATCCAGGCTGGAAAAAGTCATTTCGAACATTTATTGTAGATTGAGCAACTTTACATGTACTTTTTGATAATAAAATATTGTTACTGTCGCAAATTTTGTTCACCCTGTATCTTCGAAACAAAGGGGTTTTTTCAAAAATCATCATAGGACAAAATATTCTTAGAATAAACCAAAGAATAACCCCTTGAATTTTTGCCGCATGTTTACCTAACACCTTGTATAATAGGAATTCTGAATAGTATTTTTGTTCATTTATTTTGTTGAACTGTACATGTAAACTTTTTAATCAAAAAAATTTTTATTGTTCCAGTAACATAAATTGTTTAGTTCTCATTTACGTGATTAAAAATGTGTAATTTTTGTTAAATGATTTGGTTTTTTTAAATACATGTAATTAAATTTTGGTCATTTAAAAATTATTTAAACTTTTTAATTTAAGTTAGTTTATAGTTATACTGTAATTATTATGATTTAGGTTTAGTATTACAAGATATCATATACTAAATTTGAAAGAACCGCAATCAATCAAAACAGAAAATTTATTACTATTCAACCAGAAATAATTTCAAGCAACTCGTCGAAAAAGCACAAGAACAATGATGCAAATAAATTTTCTGGTAAATCTCCTAATACAGGTACGCGAACATTTGCTAATGAATTTCTTAAACTACTCACTCGAATTTTTGATTAAAAAAATCTTTATAAATTTGCTTCAAAATTTTGTAATAAATAATAATAATTTTATAATTAATTTTTTACTAAACCAACTAACAGACTGGCTAGCGAATGTTTTAGCAAAGATGGAGATGTCCACCAAATTTTTTTTATTTATTTTAAATTTTTTTTTTGAACGTGAATTATGATGAGTAAATGACTGTGAATAGCTGAAGAGTCATATCTGAGACTAATGGCAAAATAATAAAAAAATAATTATAATAAACATCTTTATTATTGTATATTTTTTTATATTAATTAATAAATATGTTTTTTGTTTATATGACGACGCCAAACTGAAAAATTACTGAATCAATTGTGATGAGACAAAAAAATTAATAATGCTGTACTTCATTGAAAAAAATATTCCAAATATTTTAAGGTACAATTTATCGCTTTAGAACATACAATTTTAATAATTTATGTTTGTATTAATTTAGAATCATGTGAAGAATTTTAAATCAACAACCACCGTGGAGAGATTTTCAGTGTGAAGTAAAGAGGAAAAATCTGTGGACTTAATAAGTCATTCTGACCTAACCATTTTATTAAAGAGGAAACAATTATATATATATATATATATATATATATATATATATATATATATATATATATGATGCATGTTGATTTTCACCAGCTCAATTCAATGATATGAGTGACTTAGAAGCAAAGTTGTATAAGTTAAAGTTAAGTTAAGTTAAAAACGAAATCTTTCAGTAGGTATTAGATAAATAAGTCAGTTTCTTTACAACGTTTACTCGCCTTTTAAACGGTGCGGGTCGTTAGCCCACAGCCAAACAAAATACTTACAGCTTACAGTGTGTTCCAAATCTTTCAGATGCAGCCGATATCAGTTCAGTAGTACTAGGATTGAATACCAGGAATAATATTTTATTTAAACTATAGTAAAAAAAAGCCTAATTTCTAAAAAAATGTTTTTCTAAAATTATACCATTTTGCGTCTAATTGTAGGTCAGTTATATGAGAACAAATTCTACCAAAACATTAACGGGCTTAAACAAGCTAATTGCACTATTTGATTTTTGTTAAAATTTTGGTATTGTTAATATTTCTAAACTTGTTTTCGCATTTTACATTTTGTTTTTTTTTATTTACTAAAAATTATTTTTGTATTATTTTATTTAGTATTGTTAATTTTTTTCTGATACGGAAAGAGTTTTTCTGAAATCTAATTTCTTTTTTTTTTTTCATGTATTTTCTTTTGCGTTTTGAAATATTTAATTTATATATATCTTTCGTAATATTGCAGAAATAAAATTGGTAAGTTTTGCATATACAAATATTTTACAATATTAATATATTTTCATCTTGATTATTAACAGTTTAGTAATAAATCCACCTAACTCGACTTTTGATTAAATATGAAATTTTAGCTCATCGGTGAACACATCGATTAGAAAATTCTTATAATTATATTAAAATTCCAACACCTTTCAATAGCTAATTTTCATAACCATATTACTGTGATATGAAATGATATGAAAATTAGAATTTTAGGAGTTATGAGTTTTCCTAATTAGAATAACGATATGCTGATCGTTGTTTATTTATTGATGCAAGTAACACTTACACATATTTTTGTTTTACAAATTCTAATAATAATTATTTGTTACAGTTTGTTTGCTGCATTTATATTCAAGATAAAGAAAACAGAGTGAAAATATGAATATATTAAAAATTATTGATATTGCTATGAATGAATAAATTTAAAAATATTAAAAAACAATTATAAATAATACATAATAGTAAGTATCTTATTATTTAAAGTATAGTTATTACAATTCAGTGGTGGATCCACGGGGAGGCGGGGGGACACGCCCCCCCCCCTGGGCCTAAGAACATAATACAAAATACATACAAATATACATTCCACACAACAATTATTATTAACCCACCTTGCATACAGCTATGCATATAAGGTGGGATAATAATTTTTTTTGTAGGCTTAAAACTTCTTAATAATTATTTACCTTTATTCTAAAAAAAAGGCAAAATTGCTCCCCCTTGACAGTTTTCTACATCCGCCCCTGTTACAATTATGTAATTATTAAAATTAAAAAAAAATAAAATGTATTCTATTTAAATAATGATAAATAACTTAATGAAATATTATATTTAAATGTTGTTTTTTTTTTAATATTTTGTGGCGTCATCTCAAAGGAAAAAGTTAACGTTCTCAATGGTTGTTTGCGTTTCTCGAAATTTAATTCAAAACAGGAATATTTCGTAAATTATCGATTTTCCATGTTAATAAACCCATGTCAACTTTGCAAACAAACACCGTATATATATATATATATATATATATATATATATATATATATATATATATATATAAAACGTATTTATTTGCTACTAAACTAAAAAAAAAATCAACTATTAATAATTGTAATGTACCTTAGAAATAAACACATGATAATACTGTATTCCACTTCCTTGCCAACAATCGTCACCAGCATTAAATCTTAAATAGAACTGCCCTCTTTGCAATACACGTCATTTAAAATCTATCTACTAATTAAAAAAAAATTTCAAAAATTTTGAAAAATCAAAAACTTAATAAAAAATGTGAAAACAGAGTTTTGTGCAACTTTTAATTTTAAAAAACTTTACATTTTACAGTGTTTTTCTTAAAATAAACGGAAAAACAAAAAACTGAATTAAATTAATATCATATTTTAAATTTCTATGTTCACCGCTAACCATAGCGGTTAAGAATATTTTTTTTTTTTAATTTTGACTTTTAATTTTAATTGAAGAATTATATCTCTAGAATTTAAACGAAGACATGTATGGTTAATATACGTTTATAATTGCATACTATGATTTATTTATATATAAAAAACAAAAATTACATTAAAAAACAAATATTTTAATATTTGTTATAATAATAATAATATTTATTTTTGTCATTTTTTTACATTGTTTAACAAAATATCTTTACAAATATAATATTAAATGATTTAACAAACTATAAACTATTTATAATAATCGAATTATACCAATATTTAAGTTATATTTCTTATATTGCTTAAAAATTAAGCAGAAGAATAAATAAATTGGTATATTTTTTAATTAAAATGAAATACTAAAAAACAGATTTTTTTTTCAAATTGCTTAATAAATTTATTTTTTATACCGATAATACTTAAGGGTAGTTGAGAGCCAGGAATATGAGTCAGTAATTTATGTCGTATCGAAATATAAAATATAAAATGATGAAACAATGTAAATATCGCAAGGAGTTTAATTGCGTACCATGGTTCCATATTATCTATACCGACATCTTTTAATATTTTTTTCGAATCGACCCAGTGACAGTAAATTTCGTTACATGGAAATGGTTCACGATTTATGCCAAATATTGTATGCCAATAGCCAACTACGACGTAACGCATAAAGACAAAATTCATGGTGAAATTCATGATGTTTGCACGACCTACCCCATAAATTGATAGTATAAAAATAGCACCAAGTACTGTTATACCTAAAATAAATAGTTTTATTTTATCTTTTCTATATACATAAAAGAGGAAATTGTATTTGTCTGGCATAAATAATACATCAAAATAATTTTAATATGATAATGGAATTAGAAAATCAGAATTAATTCCACAGATGCACTTTTGTGATTGTCACAAACTGTAGAGTAATAAATTTACAGATTAATATTTGTTGAGTAATAATATATAATGTATATTTTTTTTGGCAAAAGTAGAAAAATATTATTTTATTTATATGCTGAATTGCATTTTAATTACAGTTTCAAGATTTTTTCACAAAAATTAACTGTATTTTTTAACGTATCATATAGCCGATAATAGAAGGATATTTTGCGTTCAAATAACGTCATTCGTTATATACGTTTACATTATTGTGACACCTATACATGCGCATTGGTAGCAACTAGCGCATGTTAATAACGATAGCGCAATGCGTTATTTGCGATAAGATAACACCGTGCGTTAACGTAAATTGCGTATTTTGTTATTTTTAGTCACGCGATTTTTTTTAGGTTAAGTAGTTAAATTAATATTTAGGTTAAATTAATATTGACGTTGCAGTTTTATATCATTAGTTAAACTGTGGATACGATTAGGTACTAAATGAAAAAACAAGAAAATGTAATCTTAATGATATATCAGCGAATGCGCTAATTAATGGATTATTTTGGAACCCAAAGGTAACGTGATGTATATACCCGCATTAATACAATAATTCAGATTTTGAATTACATTCAAAATGTTTGCGTTATTCAAATACCGCTGAACTTACACTGAAGTCAAAATAAAGTAAACATAAATACCGCACGAAGTTATTTGAATGCACAATATTTCTCTAATAAACAGTATATTATGGATAATAGTTTAAAGTCAACTGTTTTTACCTTAAGTGTCAATGATTTATTGTACATAATCAAATTATAATAAAACTTTCTAAGGTAAGATAATACTTAATTGCATCAACTTGTATAAACTTACCTAATATTAAACAGGTTTTTACATTTCCTAAACTGCCGATAAACAACCCAAGTCCTTCAGTAGCGTATACTGTTAATATGCTTAATAATATAAAATAGACAAATCTATTTAACTCCCAAGGAATACCTGTCATCTTATATGCTATTATATCGAATAATATAATGTTCGGCAACTGGAAAAAAATATATGTAAATTATAAAGATTAAATCAAATTAAATAGTAAACAAATAACAAATATTTTAAAAACACCAATTTTATTATATAACATACATACATACATACATACATACACACACAATCACGCCATGTACCCAAAAGAATGTGGCACAAACTCTTTTCATCATCCCGAAATCAGTCGCCTCTAAACATTCCTATCCAAAAAATATCAAAATTATATATATATATATAGTTTTAAGTTTCGGGTTTAAAATAAATATAGGTTGAAAAGTTTTCGATAATTAATTAATATACGAGTAAAAAAAAATTGTAATATATGCTTATAAATATATACAATAATATACGTACCACAAAAGGAAGATCATACAAAGAAACTGCAACATTATATGTAAATGTTCCGTACCAGTTATTAAAATATTCACGTTTCACTAATTCTAGTTCGAGTGGAACTGTAAATAAAATTTCAAAGTAAAAAATATATAATTTCAAAATTCAGTTTTACAAGTAAAATACTAAATAATAATAATAATAATTGTACCAATAGTAACAGCACTACTGTCGAAATACGTATTTACATTAACAAATATTTTTTAGTAAAGTAGTGATTAAATGTTTTATTTTTTATTATTAAAAAATACTAATTCTAACAATTTATTGTTAATTATATATGAGGATTTCAGTGGAAATGTGGCGAATCGACCGTCTTATCGAAATTGATACTTTTTTGTTTTTAACTAGAATAAAAGATGTTCAATCACATATTGAAGTTAATTTAGATATTTGTCAAATATTATATACAGATAGTTCCATTTGAAAACATTGAACGCCTATTCCTTCACTGGTAATTTTTAATATTAAAACGGCATTATCTCAAAACTTACAAAGTGTAGATTTGCCGCTTTTTCATTGAGGTCTTCATAAAAAAAAAGTACTTGCAATTTGATTTTGAAATAGTATCAAATATATATATATATATATATATATATATATCAGTCTGTATATATAACCCGTTTTTTTAGAAAAATTTTTATTCGATATTCTGTGAAATAACTAGTTATTTCATGGAACGGAATTATACGGTTTAATGATAAGATAAACATCAAATAAAAAATACATCATAAAAGTTTTTGTACAATTGGCTAAGAATACTAGCTGTCTAGTATTTTAAAATAGGCAAACAAAATTTAATATTTTACGAAAACATAATGTAATAAAATAACTTACAACGTAAAACTGCAAGTATACCATAAGTATAAACGAAAAATACGGTAATTGACATGCCCAATTTTATATTTAGTACAAATTCTTGAGCATCTCGACCAATATTATAGAACGTAAAACCAAGAATAATGCCACAAATGACATGATACAATATTTGATAGATCAACTGTTGATGATTTCTGCAATACTGAAGCATCATTCTAGAGAGAAGAACACTGAAGTCTTGATATTTCTGGTGGAGTATCGTTATAAGATTTTGATTTCATTATTTTGGTTATACCTTCAATCGATAATTTGATTTTTCTCGCGCAGAATTTTGGTTGCGTTTGTTCTGCTGCTACCATTTTTGATAAATGATCAATGTATTCAGAATTTGTATGTACTAATTCTATAACTGAAATTCGATTTAAAATTAATATTTTTTAAGAACAAAATTTATGATTTTTAATACAGAATAATCCGTTTTGCATGAAGCATTTATAAGTTAACTCTTCCGTTTCGAACAATCAATGAGATAGTTTAAAAACAATTGACAATCTAGTTGCTTAGTTAACTAATTAATTAAGTTAACAATATTTTATGCAACCGAGCCTGAGATTTTTAAAAACTCAAGATTCTATTACAAATATAACAATATAGATTTTTACGTAATTGTAAATTTTGAATACAATTCAAAATTTTAAAAATTATCAAACAAAAAACAATACTAACTATAATCAGCAGGACTATAAGTCAGTGGACATGGTAGTCCTGCATCCTGCAGAAATGGTACAAGCTGTTTTGGTGGTCCTGAGTAAACGTAATAACCCTTAGCAATAACAAATGTATGGTCGTAAGCTTGAAATTCTAGCGGTGAGGGTTGATGCACCGTACATACAATTGTCCGACTTTGCTTAGCCAAAGAGTTTAATGCATTCATTACCATTTTACTGCAATGAATATCCAAACCACTGCAAGTTCATGGAAATATACTGATTAAGCCTCATTCAGACTGCCGTTTTAGTTTCAGGTACAAGCACAAGAATTTGACCAATCCAAATACTTGATGTAAAAAATTAAAAATCTGTCAAGCGTTTAGATTGGTCAAATTTTTGTGCTTGTGCCTAAATTTAAAACTAAAACGACAATTTGAATGAGACTTAAGCGATACAAAAACAAAATAAATAAATAAAAAATCACGTATCAGATTTATTTTCCTAATGATCTATTTTTTCTTTTCAACAAATATTTCAAGATGGTAATACTTATTTTTGAAGCAGATAATAATTTTCAGAAGCTTAAAATATTTATAAAATCTATTTCGAATTTACACTACTTATTTTAATGCATGTTGCCGGTTAAAAATACCGAAAAAATGCTGAATAAAATAAATAAAAATGATTGAACCAATCAATATAAAATATTTTTTAGCTATTTTAATCAAATCTACTTTGTAAAGAAAATGCTCATAACTCACGTTCTTAAAATAATTAAAAAAATTAACCTACTAACATAATTCATATCTATGAGTGAGACCATAAATATCGAGTGTACTAAGATATTTTTCAAAAAATGTTGTATACCGATATCGTTTATAAAATTTATCAAGACATAATACTTTTATCAAATATTTATAATATTTTATAATTATGCATTTGAATGAATTAATAAGAAAATATAATTTACAACATGAACTATGTATATTTAATTTGTACTCTTATATTATATATAAAATTTGACACTTACGTAATAGGTTCATCAAGAAATAGTACAGAAGGATTCGACACTAATTCCAAAGCTATATTGAGCCTTTTTTTCTCTCCTCCACTTAGCATGTCACACATTGTCTCTACACACATATTAATACCAAGCGTTTTCAAAATATATTCAATATTTCTTCGTCGTTTTGCATTTGTCACCGCTGCGACTTTTAAACGAAAGGCATAGTCCATAGCTTCGGCAACAGTTAAATGTTCTTGAAGTAATATATCTTGCATGATATAAGCGCACCTATGTCGAAAATGGTGTGGATTTCGCCGTTCTCCATTTATGTTAACAATTTCTTCTGCGTTGTTAGAAGTCACAAAACCCGCTAAGATATTCAGCAAACTTGTTTTTCCTGCACCGGATGGTCCCAAAACTGCAGTTACATTTCCGGAACGAAAACTGCCGCTCATATTATACAAAATATGTTTTAGTTTACCTAAAAATTAAGAAAAAAAATAATTTAAAATTAAAAATACATATCGTCGGCTTAAAGGTAGTTTTCTGAAAATTGAGTTGGCATAACTAAAAAATATTTTTTTAATTTATTTATTAATATTTTTTTAATTATTACTAAAAACAATTATTAACAAGATTAGAAGTATATGGGTAAACCCATATAGAGACTACTTTGACATTTCTCGGAAAGTTGGCAGCACTGTATTTTAATAATATTATAATTTATGTGGGCACTAGGAAAAACTTTTCTGAAAATTTGATCAAAATCGAATAAATGATGTAGCTACAATAAATTTTAGTAATTTTTTTCTCGGAAAGTTGGCAACACTGTATTTTGTTAAAATTACATAAATTATATGAATACTAGGAGAATTTTTTGTAAAAATTTGAGTAAAATCGGTTAAATAACATAGCCATAATAAATTTTTTAAAACTTTAGTAATTTTTTTCTCGGAAAGTTGGCAACACTGGATATTAATAAAATTATATAATTAATGGGAGCACTAGGGAAATGTTTTCTGAAAATTTGGACAAAATCGGATAAATAACGTAGCCAATATGAATTTTTAAAAACTTTAGTAATTTTTTTCTCGGAAAGTTGGCATTACTGGAAAAAAATAAAACCACATGACCATCTTGGGTACTAGACAAATTTATCCTGAAAATTTCATTAAAATCGGTTGAACCGTCTAGGAGGAGTTGCGGCCACAAAATTTTGACTTACGACCGAGCGAGCGAGCTGACGACGCACACACATACACCCACATAAACTAAGTTCAGATTCGTCATCTAGAGGCTATATGAAGGATTTCTATACAATTTTTTTTTTTTTTTGAAAATGTTACAGACACCGTACCAAACGCTATACTACTTTTCCTTGCAGTCAAAGTAGTAATAAGAAGTACTCCTAATATTTTTGTTCACAACAAAATTCTGTACAGAATTTACTTTTTTTAAAGAGTTATCTACAATTAAAACAATGTTTTTTCCAAAACAAGAATTGGAGTTAATGAGTTTTACCTATAAACCGCTGATATTTTTATAGTACTAATATGAAAAATTAATTTTATTAAAAAATTTTTAACAAACATGCAAAATAAATTATTTATACCTGAGGAATAAATTGTATAAGACACATTTTGAAAGTCAATATCGATTGGCTCTGCAACTGGTATTAATTCGTTGAGTACATCATTCGGAACAGATTTTATTGTTAGCAGTTCCATATTTCGTAAAAAAAAATCAGTTGTAATCAATTTTCGTAATTTTCTAATTTATGATGTTAAAATTTAAAATACAATTTTTTTTGTGATAATGAATATTTTATTGCACTTTACTGTATTAAATATAAAACTGTTGCTTGATAACAGTAAAATAAAAAAAGATAAGTTAAAATTTGAAAATAGATAAAAAATTTACATTGTAACAATTTACAAATAATCAAAATTTTGCTTAAATTTATATCTATATCATAAATATATGTACATAGGAAAGTATTTTTTAAAACTTACAAAATTTTCACAAATTATAACAAATTAATATAAATGTTCGTATGTAGTTACACAATAACATTTTTGATTTATTAATAATATAAAATTAATGCACAATAAGTAATAGATTTTGGGAAAGAAATAGAAATAAATATTTTTTAAATCAGATAAGTTGTATGGTAGCTATATTACTGATAACAATAGCTGAAAAAACTATTTATAAAAATTCGTATAAAAGCAAAAGTAGATTAAAGTATAATAATCTAAATTATATTTATTTTAAACGTCGAAAATTAATTAATAAATACAGCAAACAAAGTGACCAAATATATTTTCACAAAACTAGAAGTACCTAACTGAAAAATCAGGGCATTTAGAATTTTTTTTATCAGAAAAAGGAAAAAAAATGGTTAATGTTATAGAAATTAAAAAATAAAATAAAACAATTTATAAATAAATTAATAATATTCTTAAAAGTAAGTAATAATAATTTTAGTGAGACTAAACTCAAATTAAAAATATGTAAATAAAATAACAAAATAAATGTAAAATAACAATGTGATGATGATTTAATTTATTTAAGCAATTTGAATTTATTCAATAAATAATTTGAAATACTTAATTTATTTATTTCAATATTAAATATGGTTAATGGAATTACTTTAATGGACTTAATCTTCAAATTTATTTAATTCTTTTGTCCACTGAATACTTATTAGTGAAAAAACTCTGCGTTTAATCAAAAATGCAAAAAACAAATTAAATTGTTTTTTACTGTATGCAAATAAAATAAATTTTTGCCAGAATAGTAATATAAAATTTAAATTGTAGATTCTTGATTTGAATTTAAGTTAGTAAAACGGGGAATTTAAGTTTTATAAAATATTCCATTTTTTTAATGAAATTCTTTTATAATTTTTTTTTAACTATTTTCTTTATCTGTCTTTAAGTAATTCTTGTATACATATTTTTTTGTGTTATATGCTATATTTTCTATACAAATTGAACTAGTTCAGTTTTTTAAAATTTACAAAAACTATATCTTGCTTTGCATATTAGTTATTGTATTGTACAAAAATTCAATAAATTATGCAATTCTTTATAAATGATGTAATTTATTTATTGTTAATTAGTAATATTATATTTGTATTTAATATGTATGCTGAGTCTGGTATACGGAAATAAATTTCATTCAGTCTGCCGTCTGCAATATTTTAATAAAATACAATGACAAGAAATGAGCACAGTTAATAATATTATTTGAAAATCATGGAGAAAACAAACTTAAAATCTATCATTTATTTTAGATTAAAAAAAATTATCAGTTATTGGTTCAGAAAAATACATTTTTTTGCTATCTTATCAAAAGACGCAGTGTCGAAATGAATATAATATTCATTCAGAATATTTTTTTTTACTATCAGTTGCCAAAAAACTATAACGCAATTTTATTCCAATGTTATTAACAGAGTCGTAACGGCATAGTCTTACCAAAAATCGGTTTATTTATGAAATAGATTCATAGATTGACTCAAAAATATATCAGGTAAGTTAATTTTACTCTATTTGTAGTTTTTGCTTTTAGTTATTTCACAAATATTTTTATACATGTTTATAAAAATTTATTATTATGTAAGATAATAATAATTTTTAAAAAATTAACTACTTATAAGTTTTTATTTATAAAATGTTTATTAATTTTTACATTTTTTTTTCAATATTTTATGAAAAATGTTAAAAGACTTTTAAATATGATTCCATTTAAAATAAAAGTTGAAATCATTTTCGGTAAAAACAAAAATTATTTTTTTTTTTGTAAAATTTATATGTATTATTCTTCAGTTTTTTATAATCAGTTTATTCATGTACATTATGTTTATATATATTTTTTTAAATTTTAAAGTGATTTTGATTTTACAGACACCCGGTATATGTGTAAATTGTTTAAACTAATTAAAAATTATCTTATAAAATTCTATGTAGTAAAATTCTTAAAAATTTTATGTTATCCCAAATAGCACAGAGATAAATAAAAAAACATTTTTCAGTGCTTTTAAAACGAATTGCTTAAATTTATTTTAAAGTATCAATATTGGTTTCGTTTTAAATAATATTAATTTACTTGATATCCAAATCCAAACAAATAGTATATCAAATAATGAAATGTTCTTTGACATACGACAAAATTTTAGCAATACATAGTAGTATTGCTATTACTGCATCTATACTCTATTGCTACTGCTAAAATTGAAGTGTAAATATATCTTAATGATCATTAAATTTTGTCGTATGTCGAAGGCATATATTTGATTTTATATAGTTAGACTTTATATACACTCGGCGAAAAAAAAAAGCTCAACTTGAAAAATCAGAAAAATTACCGATTTTCAAATAAGAATAACTCGGCCAATTTTGAATTAAATTGCAGGAAATTTTTTGAACGAAAAAATTTGAGATCTTGTCTTTAAGGTTATGTAAAATATGTTTCATTTAAACAATTCCGCTCTCCACCACACACCGCACAAAAAAACACGTTTTGACTTTAAAAATTGTTTAACTTTGACAACATGTATAGTATACAAAAAAATTTTTTTGATTTAAATTACCAAGCGAGCGTAAAAATTCAAACATTTTTACGTAAATTCCGCTTAATTTCAAGGTCTTGCGATGTTTTGGCGCGAAGTTATGGTTTTTTGAAATTTACTCTGCATTTTGCGAGTTCAAAGTTCTGACAAATTTTGAACATTTAGACTATTTTAACGACCAAACAAATGTGTTCAATAGTAAAACATTCTTCGGTTAAAAAAAAAGTTCGAAATTGTAAAACATTTTGCAGAATCAACCTCCAAAAAAAAAAATTTGCAAAAAGCAGGGTAAATTTAAAAAAAATCACAACTTCCAGCCAAAGCATTGTAAGTCCTTGAAATTAAGCAAATTTTACGTAGAAATGTTTCAATTTTTACGCCCTCTTGGTAAATTGTGTCGAAAATTTATTTTGTATATAACACATGTTATCAAAGTCAAAAACATTTTTTTTTCTGCGGGGTGTTGTGGAGAGCGGAATAGTTTAAACATTGCATTATTTTGCACGGCCTCAAAGAGAATGCTTTAAATTTTTTTTTTTTCAAAAAATTAATCTATTTTTATCCAAATATAACCAAGAAGAATTTACGTAGAAATGTTTGAGTTTTTACGCCCGCTTGGTAAATTAAATCGATTTTTTTTCATACTATACATGTTGTCAAAGTTTGACAATTTTTACAGTCAAAACATGTTTTTTTTCTGCGGGGAGTGGTGGGAAGCGGAATGACTCAAATGGTCCCATCATCTTACATCACCTTAAAGACGAGACCTGAAATTTTTTTGTACAAAAAATTTAATTCAATTTTGTTCAAAATTGGCCGAGTTATAGCTATTTGAAAATTGGTAATTTTTCTGATTTTTCAAGTAGCGTGTTTTTTTGCCGAGTGTATTTACCTATTTACTTTAACTATCAGAGCCGTAATAAAAAAAGTGATTGCTTTGGGGGGCGGGGGTCATGACCCCCTAAGACCCTCCCTTTGTATCCGCGCCTGGTCAAAGGTATAAGATACCATACAATTTTCGTATTATAATTATTTCGAAAATTTATTAATGCAGACTAAAAAGTACAATGATATAGACTGTTATCTTATTTTTGTTTAGTTTTGCCAATTTTTTTCCAAATATGGAACTGGAAACAATAAAGTCTGTCTCAAATGATGTAATCGGCGAATTCATACCAGTTGCAGAGCCAATCGATATTAATTTTCAAAATTTGTCTTATTCAATTCAATCAGCAGGTATAAACATATATTTTTTTTTGTATATTTATTTTTTATGAAAGTATCGATAATGTGGTTGAAGCAAAAGTTACTTGTCTGGATAGGAATGTTCGAAGGAAATTAATTTCAGGATAGTGGAAAAGGTTTATGTCACACCTATGAACAATCAAAATTTAATATCAAAAATAAAAATTGATAATATTGTTTAATCTCAATTAACTAGGTCAAAGATTGCATTCGAATTAATTGTTGTATTAATAACAAATTAATTTATTTTTATAATATTTTATCAATTATTTTTAATAGTTTTGAAACTTTTATCTTTTAAATCTTTATTTCCTACTGATATTAATCAAAGTTACTTTTTTGAAATCAATTTTTTAAATATTTATTGTTGAAATACTGTAAATATAAATTTACCCACATATTTTTTTATTTCCTAGGTAAATCAAAACATATCTTGAATGACATAAGCGGAAGTTTTCGTTCCGGCGAAGTAACAGCAATATTGGGGCCATCCGGTGCAGGAAAAACAAGCTTGTTAAATATTTTAGTAGGATTTGTAGCTTCGAACAATGCTGAAGGAATTGTTAATGTAAATGGCGAGCCGCGAAATCCACACAATTTTCGATATAAATGTGCTTATATCACACAAGATCCAATACTTCAGAAACATTTGACTGTTGCCGAAGCTATGGACTATGCCTCACGTTTGAAAGTCGCAGCCGTGACAGATGAAACACGACAAAGTAATATTGAAAATATTTTAAAAACGCTTGGTATTGATATGTGTGTAGATACAATGTGTGATGTGCTAAGTGGGGGACAGAAAAAAAGACTCACTATTGCTTTGGAATTAGTGTCGAATCCTTCTGTACTATTTCTTGATGAACCTACTACGTAAGTGTCAAATCTTTTTTATTTACTATGTAAATACATATACAGACATATTTTGTTTCATATATTTAATTAATTGGTCATTGAAAAGATAGATTGAAAATAAGTTTAAATAATAAAAATATATTTGTTATAGTTTTTTAGTTTCATATTACATTTATTAAAAGGTTTTAATGATAATAAAAATAAATAACTATGTACGTTATCAATAATTACTATTTAAATTTGTATTATTTTAGCAGTCCAAAGAAGAGATTCGCACATTTGTTAAAACCAAATATTAGTTACTGTGAAAAGAAAATTATTAGATATATTATCTTTTTGTATTACTTATTCGTATATTTCCACCAAATCTAATTATATTGTTCTTGCAGTGGATTGGATAATCATGCCAGTAAAATAGTATTGAATGCACTAAACTTTTTGGCTAAGCAAGGTCGGACAATTGTATGCACAATACATCAGCCGTCTCCGCTAGAATTTCAAGCTTATGACAATGTGTTTGTCATTGCTAAAGGTCATTGTGTGTACACGGGACCACCAAGCCAACTTGTGCCATTTCTGCATGATACAGGACTACCTTGTCCACAAACCTATAGTCCTGCAGATTATAGTTAGTACTTTTTTTTATAATTCATGGACGATAATTTCGAAAATTATAAATGTCCATCAAAATTTGTTTACAAAATCAAGTTCGGTAAAAGTTTATTCTAATTTTTCTTATAGAAATTTTGAGCTATTAAAACTCTATTTTTTTAACTCTTGAATTTAAAATACATTTGAATATTATTGTTATTTAAAAAATTTGTAAATGAAAATTATATTAAAGCCTTCACTATTAACACTTCTTATTACTAATTACTTTTTGGTAGTCTGTCTTGCTGTCGTCAGCTTTAAAATCTTACGCTTTTTTTTTAACATTTTGAATGAACACAGCGAAATATTAAAAAAAGGAAACAGCACTACGATTTTATTTAAATTTTATTTATTTATTGTGTACTAATTATTATTATTTAAATGTAATACTTATTAGTATTATATTTAAAATGAATATTTTTTATTTTTTTTGGAAAAGCATTCATGCGTATATTTCAAGTATTCATCCATTTAAAAAAATAGAATCTCGTTTTGCCTCTTTGCATATTTAAATTACTTTTATCGTATTTCATTTATAAATTACGTACAATTAATATATAAATTATTCAAAAAAATTTACTTTATTCATTTACTTAGTTTAGTTACGTTTTTCCTAAAAGCTATTGTTAGCACAATGTTGTTTTTACTTAACAGTAAATTTTGAATTTGATTTTAGTTATAGAATTAATACAGTTAAATCCCGAAAACATTGATCGTCTTGCAAAAACGGTAGCAACAAAAGAAACAGAATTAAAATATTCCATGAGGGAAACTAAAATAAAATCAAAATCATCTATACAAATTCCACCAGGAACAACAAAATTTCGTATTCTGCTCTCTCGAATGATGCTTCAACAATGGAGAAATCGACGACAAATATATATGCAAGTGGTTCTTCATATCGTTATTGCTTTTCTTTGCGGTACTACGTATCATAATATTGGCAACAATGCCGAAGAATTTATACAGAATATAAAACTGGGCCTACTACTATCCTTACTTCTTGTTTATATTTATAGCATGCTTACAATTGTACGTTGTAAGTTATTTTGATTAAATTAATTTGCAATATGTTTTAGAAAAGCTATTAAATCCAGAAATAATGAATTCTTTGTCTATAAAATCACACAATGGTATAACTACAATAATACAAATCAATATAAATGTATATAATAATTTAAAAAAAATAAATTGCAAAACTGTTTTTTATATAACTAATATCGGTCTGATTCTGTAACGAAGTTGCTAAGTTTTAGCAACGTTGTTAACAACTATAACCAATAGAAACAAATATAACAATTCTCATTTTAATTTTTTATTTAGTATCAGCTAATATTATTAGCAGATGTTGTTAGCAACGTTGCTAAAATTTAGCAACTTCGTTAGAGAATCAAGCCGATTAACTGGTTAAAATTAGAATTATTTAATAATGAAATATTATTTGCAGTTCCACTTGACTTTGAATTACTGAAATGTGAATATTTTAATAATTGGTACGGAGCATTGACATATACTATTGCAGTGTCATTATCAAATATTCCTTTTATGGTACGTATACAAAAATAGTTGTTTATTACCTAAGAGAAAATGAAATCATAAATCGGCAGCAAGGATATTGCAATTCAGTGTAATTTTTTTTATAAATCTACTAGATTGGCAGTACCACAAACATATTTCTCCTCTGATAGCACGGATATTTGCAAATTGTCATAAAGTGATGCAATTATTTTAATCCACAGTCACCACCACTGTATATTGAATTTTAATCTTAATTTTCGTTCCTTAGTATAACCAGCAAAAACATGTTAAACGTAAACATGCATTGTTTCCATACATTTATTTTGATATTTTTACAATGTCACTAAAATCGAAAACAACATTTAATGGATGCATATTACTCTGCACGTGTTACCTACATTTAAAAATATAGACAAAATTCAATTTACCTTTATTAATGTGAAACCTGTAGTCTTTATTATATTTACAGTATTGCAACCTAGTGGATTTATAGATATAATGATGGTGATTTTAAATATCTTTGTCGCATGTGTGCAGAATTTATGGATCTACAGAAAAACAGTCCTAGTATTTATGTTAAAATTTTGTTCTAGTTTCTTAACATCATATTTTTTGCCTCAATAACATATGTGTTGACAGCTATTCCTTGGGAATTAAATAGATTTATCTATTATATATTATTAAGTTTTTTAACAGCATATGCTTCAGATGGAGTTGGAATGTTTATCGGTAGTTTAGGGAATGTAAAAACCGGTTGTGTAATAGGCAAGTTTATATACATTTAAAAAAAAAAGAATAATATTTTAATTTAATAAAGTACAGTAAATATTAACTAAAAATAAATCTCTTTTCTAATTCTAGGACCACCTGCAATTTGTGCTCTTTATGTTATATCTTGTTACGGCATAGGTTTTGGAAGACTTATAGAACCCACAATGCATTTCGTCATGAATTTTGTATTTTTTCGTTACGTTGTAGCTGGTTATTGGCAAGTAATATTTGGCATGAATCGTGAACCATTTCCATGTTACGAGATTTATTGTCCCTTCACCCATTGGAAAACTACATTAAAAGATATAGGTGTTGATCAAATTGGACCATGGCATGCAATTACACTGCTTGCGATTTTTGCATTGTTCCATCGTTTTATCTGTTATGTCTCAATACGATATAAATTAGAGGCTAATATTCTTGATTCTAAACCACATTTAATAATTGTTGGTGTCGCAAATAAATTTATAAACCAATTTCGAAGAAGTGGTTAAAACCGTTTTATTTTAATATTAATTCTACTTAACAAAACGATTTATTTATTTATTTATTTATTTAAATAAACAAAAACTTAGCTACTGTGATAATTTTGTTAGGTATACATTTAAATTGCTAATTAATTTTATGTATTATTATTGTCATTAGAAAAAAAATATATTTATTCCAATAATTGTAAAGATTCTTCTGATAAAATAAATAAATAAAGTTTTACAAAATGTAGTCTCCTATTGTTTACAAAGATTCATATACGTATAGGTGAGATTTCAGCTACAATTTTATTATACAAATAGAGAAAAATATTTTAAATAAAAGTTTCTTTGCAATCTAAAATATAAAGTAAAAACTTTTAATTCAAAATTTAGTAAAAATGGCAACATGGTTGCATTACGTACAAGAATCTGAAATATTAAAACAAGCATGCAAAAAGTTTTTCAAAACAACATGAGTAATGCATATTTAAATTTGTAAAGTTAATTATAAGAAATGTAAAAAGTAAAATATTATTTTTTGAAATACAATTTAATAATTTTTTTGTAATAATATATGAAAAAGTATCTTTTATATTTCACAATTTTTTTATCTAAAGTTATTTTTTTTCTTTTATTTTTCTATAAATCTTTTATATTTTCACAAATATGGTAACCACTGCTTCAATTTTTAATTAGAGTTTCCAGTTTTTCACTCTTTACCACCGGCTACAAGTATATTATTTTATACATAATGTAATTCTTATTAGTTTTGCCGCATGCTTTAGAACGTGTTTTTTAAATTATAATTATTTTTGCACTGAAATTTTGTGATTTTTTTTAATCGAATTAAACATTTTTGTAATTAGTGTTAACAATTATTTATCTACAGATTAAAGTCAATTAAAAAGTGACCATTTTAATTGCCGATCTAAATATAGTTGAACTTTTATATTGGTAACTAACTTAAATTTAAGTTACTTATACAGGGTGTAACAGAATAACTATTCCTAATTTTAACTGGAGTATCCTGGGCTCAGAATATGAAGATTTAATGCAAATCACTGACATAAAATGTGGCTCCTTACTGAGCTACAGGGTGTTTTATATAAAAATTTAAAAACGATTTTTGCCCAGTACTTTAAAACTATTTGACGTATCCTTATCATACTTGGCAGGAAATGTAGGTACCGTACACCATACTAAATTATGTTAAATAAAAGTTTCTGGCTACTGCCAGTGGCGTACAACAGGGGCAAGTGAGAGGTTGATCCTTCCTAAATTCTACGCCACTGGCGGAATTGTCATTTTAGGACAATTTTTTCGGTTCTCCAATACTTGCTGTGTAAAAAACATACTCTTCCTTTGTAACGATAAAATCACTGTTTTTCGAGATATTTAAAGTTAAACATAAGCTGCACCCTTGAGATTTTTTCAAAATTTGCTCAAAAAAATCTGAAAAAATTCAGTAAAATAGAGAAAAAAATTAGCTACATAATAACTAAGTAACTTTTTTCTCTAACTCATTCTGATTTGGCTGGAAAAATTATTGAAAATTAATATTTTTTGCATTTTATTTTTTTATTTTCAATAATTTTTACAGCCAAATCAGAATGAGTTAGAGAAAAAAGTTACTTAGTTATTATGTAGCTAATTTTTTTCTCTATTTTACTGAATTTTTCCAGATTTTTTTGAGCAAATTTTAAAAAAATCCCAAGGGTGCAGCTTGTGTTTAACTTTAAATATCTCGAAAAACAGTGACTTTATCGTTACAAAGGAAGAGTATGTTTTTTACACAGCTAGTATTGGAGAATCGAAAAATTGTGCTAAAATGACAATTCCGCCAGTGGCGTAGAATTTAGGAAGGATCAACCTTTCACTTGCCCCTGTTGTACGCCACTGGCAGTAGCCAGAAACTTTTATTTAACATAATTTAGTATGGTATACGCTACCTACATTTCCTGCCAAGTATGATAAGGATACGTCAAATAGTTTTAAAATACTGGGCAAAAATCGTTTTTAAATTTTTATATAAAACACCCTGTAGCTCAGTAAGGAGCCACATTTTATCTCAGTGATTTGCATTAAATCTTCATATTCTGAGCCCAGGATACTCCAGTTAAAATTAGGAATAGTTATTCTGTTACACCCTGTATACCGTGTATAGAATAATTATGAAGAAAGTATAGAAATTTCAATATTTTTTAAAAATTTAATAGCTGATAGTAGAAGCTGGATTTTTTAATGTTTCGAAAAACGGAATGAATTAAGAGCTGCATTTTTTATTTTACTCCTATCTTAGCAATAACAATAATATTTAATAATAAATATTAAAAGTGTAATTTATTATTGCAATTTGACATATCATTAACTTTTTAAGTGCCAAGCAGCGATTTTGCGCTTCTTCTGTTTCGCTCGAAAAGTGCCAGCGCTCTAGGCTGCGAAGCCGACAATCGCGACTATCGATGCCCAACTTTACGGCTACCGTTCCGTTTTAGGTAAAAATAAAATTGAAGTAATATTACAGTTTGTAGGTGTACACCTTTTTATTCTTATAAACAACGATTACTATAATAATATAATATAATGTAGAATATATTTTTGGAGAGGGAATAAGATAAGCGCAAAAACGCTCCTTGGCACTTTTGGACGGGGAAACAGCAACTCAAACGGTTAATGTAATCTCCGTATTTGCACTGTATGTTTACTTATTTATTTATTTACTCTTACATTGTCCGAGAGGTAATGCAACCATTAAGTAAAAAAGCAACAATAATTACAAAAATATTAAACAATTTATATAAACACTTAAATATACTTAAAATACTATAATAAATATTATAATAATTATATTATGCTTTTTTTAAAAGAATCTTATATTTAATATCTTGAGAACCACTAGTTGAAAAAATGTTTTATAGTAAAAGTAGCCTTTCAATAAAGTTACATCATAGAAAAACATCATAAATTATTCGCAAAATTCATGATGTACTTCATTAAATGGCTATTTATACTATATCATTTTGTTTAATTTAATCAACATTACATAAAAAAGTAGCAATAGTGACCCGGTTATCGTGAGCACTTTATATACACTTTATATACACTTTATATACACGGTGACACACGGGAAAAGGACGTTTTTTAAATAGACTGTACTCAGTTGATTTTTAAGGAAAACTGATTTTATTTTTATTAAAGTAAAGAACAACATCTGCCATTTCATTCTCATATGAAAAATTATGTCACTCAGGTGGCGGCCATCCGTTTGAATGCAGGTTTCAAGTCGTCGGTAGAAAGCATTCATGCGTCGTTTAGTAAAAAAAAAATTAAAAACTTTTTCAAAATTTGCTCAAAAAATCTGAAAAAATTCAGTAAAATAAAGAAAAAAATTAGCTACATAATAGCTAAGTAACTTTTTTTCTCTAACTCATACTGATTTTGCA
Organism: Clivina fossor; assembly: GCA_963966155.1. Lineage (NCBI taxonomy): Eukaryota > Metazoa > Arthropoda > Insecta > Coleoptera > Carabidae > Clivina > Clivina fossor. The sequence goes on along the minus strand of OZ014551.1, from coordinate 24,495,970 downwards.
GGAAAAATTATTTAAAATTCTAAAAAACATTTTCGTAAGCAGAAGTTTTTGTTCCGGCGAAGTAACTGTAATATTAGGGCCATCCGGTGCAGGAAAAACAAGCCTGCTAAATATTCTAGCAGGATTTGTGACTTCTAACAATGCAGAAGGAATGGTTATTGTAAATAGAAAGCCGCGAAATCTTTTCAGTTTTCGATATAAAAGCGCTTATATTATGCAAAATGTATTACTTCAAAAGCACTTAACCCTTGCCGAAGCTATGGACTATGCCTCACGTTTCAAAGTTGCAGCCGTGACACATGAAACACGACAAGGAAATATTGAAAATATTTTGAAAACGCTTGGTATTGATATGTGTGTAGATACAATGTGTGATATACTAAGTGGAGGTGAGAAAATAAGGCTCAGTATTGCTTTGGAATTAGTGTCGAATCCTTCTGTATTATTTCTTGATGAGCCTACTACGTAAGTTATATGTAAAAACAGACGTTTTTTTTAATACAATTAAATTAATGGTCACTGATTAACAAATTGCCTACAATAATTAAACATCTTCAAATTAAAAAATTTAAAAATGTAATTAAAAGCTTTTGCAACTAAATGCATTTTATAATATTAATGAATTTCAAGAAAATATTTGTAATATTACTATATAATATGCAAGATTATTGTATATATGTGTATATCTTTTTTTCTGAATGACTTGAGTTAATGTACTTTTGTATCTATATGCTTTAATAAATATCTATCTATCTATCTATAACTTGAATATAATTTTATATAATAAATAAATATTGATTATTTTTCCATATTATATTTATTAAAAAATTTTAGTTGTAATAAATATTAATTAATATTGTATAAGTTTTTATTAATTACTTTTTAAAATTTTCGTTAAAAAGGAAAATTAGTTATTATCAAAATAGTTTTATAATATTTTTATTTATACATTTCGTATTTGATTCACTTATTCCTATCTAAGTAAAATTACATAATAAAAATAGATAATTATACTTGCAGTGGTCTGGATATTCATGCCAGTAAAATGGTAATGAATGCACTAAACTCTTTAGCCAAGCAAGGTCGGACAATTGTATGCACGGTACATCAGCCGTCTCCGCTAGAATTTCAGGCTTACAACCATGCATTTTTTATTGCTGAGGGTTATTGTGTATACTCAGGACCACCAGGACAACTTGTGCCATTTCTACAGAATGCGGAACTACCATGTCCAATTACTTCTAGTCCGGCAGATTATAGTTTGTATTTTTATTATAATTCACTAGCAAATTCATTCGTGATCCGCTCGGGAGACACAAATAATTTACTATATTATTTCAAATCTTGTTAAAGTAACAAATGCATTTATAATTGAGGTAAATTTTTATCGTTTACAATGTTTGCCTACGGCTCACCTTCGGCAAGCTCTGCAATTCATAATTACAGTTTTTGGACAATTTCTATTGTTCACAGTGTGAGCCCCAAGCTCACTTTGCATTGTCCCATAGTAAAACTTTCTCAGAAAAAACCACTCAATTATTATTATTAATAAAATTTCCACCAAAATCTGTTCCGTGGATTTCAAATTATAATCGAACAGATAAATAGACAGACGTTGAATTTTTATATATATATACACCTATAGTAGATGGAGGGGAAAATTATAGATACCCATTTATTTTATTAAGTTAGATAAAAGTTAATTATTACGTTCTTATTTTTGTTATTAATATTTTCAAATGTTAAAAATTTTTTTTAATATTTGGATTTCCAAATTTTAGATCATTGGGTTTTAAAATAGGCCTGGAAATTATATCTATAAAAAATTGCAAATAAGATAATTTATGTTAGATCCTTAATTTATAACATTTTTTAAATAATACTCCTAATTACTTTTCACCATAATTCAAATTAATAAACATCATAATTTTTTTGCAATATTTTTATATTTATGATATATTAAGAATCTTTACTTTCATATAACTTTAATTTTGATTCTAATTTTAGTTATAGAATTGGTACATATAAATTCCGAAAACATTTATCGTCTTGCAAGAATAGTAACAACAGAAGAAACAAAATCAAAATTTTCCGCGAGAAAAATTAAACTGCCGCTCGAAGATGTAACTAAAATAAAGAAATCAAAATCATCTATAAAAACTCCATCAGAAACAATAAAATTTCGTGTTCTTCTCTCTCGAATGATGTTACAACAATGGAGAAATAAACAACAAATATACTTTTATATGGTTGTTCATATCGTTATTGGTTTTTTTTTCGGTTGTACATACTATAATATTGGCAATGATGCCAATAACTTTATACTAAATTTGAAAATGGGCGTATCATATTGTTTATTTCTTGTTTATACTTATAGCATGCTTACAATTTTACGTTGTAAGTATTTTTTTAAATTAGTTTGCAATGTAATTTAAAAAAAAATAAAAAATTTCATTGGTTTAGTGTTTAGTCTAACACATTATCTAGAGATAATTAATTATATGTTTACAAAATCACACAGTGACGTAACTACAGTAATACAAGTCAATATACTGGGTGTCCCATTTTAATCCGCCACTTGCAATAACTTTAAAATCATGCATCGGACAAAAACATGTTCCAGATAAAAAGTAAATGGTTTCGAGGGGGACATCTGATGCAGGGACCCTTGCTCCTCTTGGACCCCCTGGGGGGCGAGAACGGGGGACTACTTTGAAATCTTAAATGGAACTCTCTATTTTTATTGCAGATTCGGATAGACCATTAAAAAGTATGTAAATTTTATTTTGTAATTTTTTTTTTATCTTTGACAGATGGCGCTGCAAACAGCATTTTTTTCTCAGTTTATCAGTCTTCAATTTGAAAAAAAAGTTGTAACTAAGTACGATATTCAAGTTCTTTTCAGTTCTTTGGGAAGAGGGGGGGGGGGTAGGGCAAAAATCACTGAATCAGATATCCTCTCGAAACTATTAACTTAAAGTTATCCCTTTCGAAACCATTAACTTAAAGTTAATGGTTTTGAGGGGGATATCTGACGCAGTGATCCTTGCCCCCCCCCCTCCACCCTAAGAACTAAAAAAAACTTGAATATCGTACTTAGTTACACCTTTTTTTTTCAAATTGAAGACTGATAAACTGGGAAAAAAATGCTGTTTGCAGCGCCATCTATCAAAGATAAAAAAAATCTCAAAATAAAATTTACATACTTTTTAATGTTCTATCCGAATCTGCAATAAAAAATAGGGAGTTTCATTTAAGATTTCAAAGTTGCCCCCCGTTTCCGCCCCCTGGGGGTCCAAGAGGAGCAAGGGTCTCTGCATCAGATGTCCTCCTCGAAACCAATTACTTTTTATCCGAAACATTTTTTTGTCCGATGCACGATTTTAAAGTTATTGCAAGTGGCGGATTAAAATGGAACACCCAGTATGTGTATAATAATATTTTAATTGTTATATTTTACTTGTTACAATCAGAATTATTTAATATGTAATATTGTTTACAGTTCCACTCGAATTAGAATTACTGAGATGTGAATATTTTAATAATTATTGGTACGGAGCATTGACATATAATGTTGCATCGTCATTATCAAATATTCCTTTAATGGTACGTATTCAAAAATATTTACTTATTATGTTGAAAAAAATGATAATTATTTTAAATTATAAACTGGAGACAAGGATGATTTTTGTCGTAATAACTAGCACTGTAAAATCTTTAAATCAGCAAAAACTTGTTAAACGTAAAAGTGCATTATTTCCATACATTTATTTTAACATATCATAACGTCTTTTATGCTTAAAACAAAATTTAATGGTTGTATATTGCTCTGTACATGTTCCCTTTATTTTATAACGTAGATGACAGGCAAATTATTTTTATAAATATGAATTTTGTAGCATTTACAATATGTTTACCGTGCTACAACCTTCTGGAATGCTAATATCACTTCCAGTATACATCTGTTATGTGTGCTGCAGCTTTTTTCGTAAATTTAAATAATGAACAATTTTATTTAGAAATTATTTATTTTATTGGTAGTTTGCAACACTAAACATAATAAAAATATAACAACGAAAACTTGTAAGAATTTCGTAGAAATATCATACTGTGTGCTTATGTTTTAACATCAGTTTTATTTTTTGTTAAAGTGCCAATAAAATAAATATATGTTTGATATTATCGGTTATTTACATTTTATTTCTGTGAGTGATTATCGTAAAGGCTGCAGCATATTGGCTTGCTCAGGAGCCCATAATGCTGTTCAGACGACTCTGACAAAATCAATAATTATAAAAACAAGATTAGAAGTATATGGGTAAACCCATATATAGACTACTTTGACATTATCACATAAATGATAAGAAATAGAAATAAAAAAATTTTTCATCGAAAGTTGGCAACATTGTATTTTGCTAATATATAATATTATAGGCGCTTAGGGTATCTTCTGTAAAAATTTCATTAAAATCGGATAAATAATGCGAGCATAACAAATTTTTAGAAAATTATTAATTTTTTTTTCGGAAAGTTGGCAACACCGTATATTAATAAAATTATAATTTATGTGGGCACTAGGAGAAACTTTTCTGAAAATTTGATCAAAATCGGATGAATAATGTAGCAACAATGAATTTTTTTAAATTTTAGTAATTTTTTTCTCGGTAAGATGGCAACACTGTATTTTGTTAAAATTGCATAACTTATCCGGGCACCAGGAGAATCTTTAGTGAAAATTTGATCAAAATCCGTTAAATAAAGTGGTCATAACAAATTTTTAAAAATTTTAGTAATTTTTTTCTCAGAAAATTGGCAACACTGTACTTTGTTGAAATTATCTAATTTATATAAATACCAGAAGAATCTTTTGTAAAAATTTGAACAAAATCGGTTAAACAACATGGCCGTCATAAATTTTTAAAAATTTTAGTAATTTTTTTCTCAGAAAGTTGGCAACACTGAATTTTATTAAAATTACGAAATATATGTGGGCACTAGGGGAATCTTTCCTGAAAATTTGATCAAAATCGAATAAATAATGTAGCCACAATAAATTTTTAAAAACTTTAGTAATTTTTTTCTCGGAAAGTTGGCATCACTGGAAAAAACCAAAACCACATGACCATCTTGGGCACTAGACAAATTTATCCTGAAAATTTCATTAAAATCGGTTGAACCGTCTAGGAGGAGTTGCGATCACAAAATTTTGTCTGAGGACCGAGCGAGCGAGCGAGCGAGCGAGCGGCGAGCTGACGACGCACATCCATACACCCACATAAACTAAGTTCAGATTCGTCATCTAGAGGCTATATGAAGGATTTCTATACACAAATTGTTTTTTTTTGAAAATGTTACAGACACCGTACCAAACGCTATACTACTTTTTCCTTGCAGTCAAAGTAGTAAAAAGAGAGATATTAGGTAAGCAAATTTGTTATCTCGCGATATTTCCAATACTTCGAGAATCGATACCCATGAGCATGGGAATAATATGATGGATAATGGATGTCACTGTTTGTGATTCATTTTGTCTGGTGAGCGAAAAAGAATTAATGACGGGGGGGGGGGGGGATCTATCGTACGAGTACGTACGGTATGCATGTAGATGCCTTGTATTTGGGTTATTGAATAAATAACTTTGGTATTCGTATTGTTCGCTTCTAGATGATTATATTGAAAAATTAAAATTGGATTGCAAAAGCATTGTGATGATAGCTTTTGGTTTACAAAAAAATATTGTATGATGTTATTTCAGCATTATATTTTCAAAATAATGAATTTATCTATTTAATATATTTATGACGATAGAATTAATGTTGTAGGTAGAATATGAATCTAGTGTTAAATGATAAGTGCAAAGCATAAGTTTGTGTAAAGGTTGACTTGATAATAGGTAGATGAATTTGTGTATTTGGCTACTTAGTTGTCTAAGGATGTTTGCCTTGATCATGAAATTTAAAGGAGAGTTAATGCTGGTTGTAAGGTTTTGAGTGCTTGCGAACTTAAATATTTCCAAAGAAGTCCGCTTGTGTATATACAATGCTGTTTTAATGTCTACGTTGATGTATGGTAGTAAATGTTGGGTTTGCTTGCAAAAGCAGAAAAGGAAAATGACTGTTGCGTATGAGTGTGAAATTGAAAAAAAAAGTTGTTGCAAAAGTTGGTGTTAGTCAGTTAAAATGGCTCGGTCATCTTGAGCAAATGTCTTATGAACGTTTGGTTAAAATAATTGACTTTGAAGGTATACAATTGCGTGAAAAGTAAAGAGTAAAGGGAGTGGTATAATTGAGAATATGCTTTAGAATATCTTCATGATGTAAAATTTGAAGATACAATAATAATTGCTAAACCAATCAATATTAGCGGCAGATTAATAAGAAAAGCAATAGAGATTTATACATAAAATTTGACTTCCATTAATTAAAAAACTATAATTCTTATGATGTAGTTAATTATATGTTACCTAGTTACTTTTTGCTATGTACTGTTTTTAGCTATGAGATAGGTAATTATATTTCAATTTATTTCATTGTTATACATAATAATTTATTAAAATTCAATTTTGGAAAAAGTATTTTATATGTTGTAGATTTTTCATGTTAAATATATCATGTTACATTATCAACCTAGATTAAAAAAAATCTAGATATAAGTATATATAATTAGATTAATATTATATATTATTTATACACATGAACAAAAAGAGTCAATTATCATAATTTTTTTTGAATTCAACTGTGGATTTGTTTGTTAATGTGCATCAGTTTCAAGTAAACATGAGACGTATAATTATCCAGTATTTGAACTATCTAAGATTTTATTTCAAATTATGGATAAATGGTCCAAAAACGGTTTCGGAATTGGCTTATTGTTTTAGACCGATGCTAACATTAACAGGAGTTAATGTTATGCGATTTAAAACGGAAAATAACAAACTAAGAGTATATGCAGAAAACAGAAAAATTGTAAACTTATTATACCATACATGTAAGTTATATATTTTGATATTTATACTGATTGCATTAAATTTGTTAAAGTTTTTCATATTTGTTTATTGAGCACCAGTGGCGCAGCCAAGGGGGGGCGACGGGCCTCACCCCCCACCTCCAAGGCTAGCAGAATTAGCATAATTTTTATTCGTCTAGTTTTATTTTTATTTTGTAACGTTCAGTTATTATTAAAATAAATTTATATCCTGAGAAGTTTTTTTATATCTAAATTAAGAGATAGATTGCCTAAATCGTACCTTTTCGATATAATACTGTTTATATGAAATTTTCGTGCAAATTGTTCCCTCCCCAAGAAAATTATAGTTTGAAAACAGTAGTATTGCTTGAAAGTGAAAACCGTTTTGTTTTTTTTTTTGCTTCTCCAAGGTGAAATTCTTGGGCTCTCCCCCCCACCACAAGACAAAATTGTGGCTGCGCTACTGTTGAGCACAGTTAATAATGTTTTATGCAACTGGCTCATAGATATTGCAACTGACTCATAGATATTGCAGCTCTCTTTACAAACATATTTTCATTAATGTCTTGGAAAATACATTTTTTTCTGCTAAGTATAACATAGTAGCGAGCGTTCTGGTGATTGCACAGAACAAATTTTTTGTTCCTAAATTTCACTTTTATAACTTAAAATTGACTATGTTTTGTAACTGAGGAATATTAAGTAGTGCAGTTTTATTTTGAATTAATATAAATATTTTGGTAATTAACTATAATAACAAGGTTAAATGCATATATAGGTAAACCCATATATAGACCAATTTAAAATCATCAATTGACAACTCTGTATAACTATAAAATTATATAATTTTTGCGAGTAATTAAAGAATATTTTTTAAAATTATTTGTTGCAGTTTTTTTTGTTATAACAATATGGTTCCATTGGCTAAGATGGAAATTAATAAAAGAAACAGATCAATTATCATATTATGTGGAAATTGTCATGTATGGTTATAGTGCATTTTCGACTATATTCATAATGGTTTTGTTTGCACTACATCGAAAAGAAAACTTTGAAATGTTCCGTATGGTAGAAGACGATCTGGATGACACATTAAGAAATTTTAATATAAAAATAACTTACCGTAAATGGGTTAATTTTGGAATAATACATGTATTAATTTTAATACCTCCGACGATTTTTTTATTTTACATATACGAGGATAAATACCTTGCAATACTGGATATTGTAACTTTAGTATACACAACTTCTATACGAATTACAATAGTTATAATTATTATTTTGATGGCTGGAATTGCAAATGATCGATATAGACAAATGTACAAAGTGTTAAAAAATTTGGAGACGTACGACTGTCCAGTATACACTATTAGTGAAATTTGTCACATTCATTTGAGTTTATCTAAATGCCTTAAACGCGTATTACATAATTTTAGCACTATTATAACACTACTTTTATTTGGGGCTACTTCGCAATATGTAATGCTTGTTACACATTTCTTTATTAAATCTATTGAAACAGCAAATCCAGTTGTTATCGGTTCACTTGCCATATTTAATTATTATTTTTCAACTTATTTATCTTATTATAGCTACAGATTATGTGAAGAGGTAAAAATTAAACATTTATTGCTATTTAACTTAATAAAAAAAATATAAATATCTATACAAATATAATTGTATCACATTTTAGGAACATAATCTATCAGCGAAACTTGGACTTATAACAATTTTCTATAACAATGAACAGCTAGCACAATTGGTAATAAAAAAAATTTTAATTAAAAAAGGGAATTATAAAATTAAAATGATATTTTTTAGAGAAATTCATTGTTAATGCAAAGTTTTGGTTTTGATACCTCACTAAAATTTTATGATACTATTCCAGCAACACCAAGTATTCTCTTAAAGGTATTTCTGTGTTTTTTTAATGTAAATAACGAAACTATTAGGTAATTCTTTTATCTTTTTCAGCAACTCGATATTTGTAAAACTATTATATTATTACTGTTGCAATACTACAATACAGAATAATAATATTGTAAAACTTGGAATGTAGGCGATACTAGTAGTTAGCACGATGGAATAAGTTTTTCACAAGACGAATAATGCACGATTGAAAAAAAGACAAACAATGACACGGGTTTTCTGCACGACAAATATCGCACGAGAGAATTAAATAAAATTGTTTAAATGGCTTTGATTTTTTCATTAAAAAACAATTTATATTTTCCACTCAATATTCTTTTGGTAAAGTATATAGTTTTTTTTTAATAAAATATTCCATATGAGTAAAAATACATTGCTTTCATATGTTACAAACATTGAAATATTAAACAAAAAGTTTTAAGAGGGGTGGGGGGACACTATCCTGAACGCGTATACTGTGTAGAATATCGTGTTTATCGGTATTCCAAAATTCAAAATTTGGGCCGAGTCACAGCGACCAATCAAAATCAGCAAAACATCAAATCCAGTTGTTATCGGTTTACTTGTTATATTTTATTATTATTTATCAATATATTTAACCTATTATAGCTACAGAATAGGCGAAGAGGTAAAAATTAATATTTTATTTTTCAATAAACAATTAAACTTATAACATATGGGCGTTCACACCAATCATTTGGTCAAAAAAATTTGAGCAAAATTTTTTGAACAAATTACTTTGTTCAAAATAATTTGTTCTCGTTCACACTCATCATAAAAATATGATAATTTATTTTAGCAAAAATAATAAAATTCCCAAAAATGTAACTAGATAATCATAATAAACGTTAAAGTGAACTTGTATATATGTTAACCGCGTAAATAAAAAGATTACTGTAACCTAATTGACATAATAATAGTATATTATTTTACGAGGATCAGAAAGCGATCTTTATTTTGTTGAGCTCAGAAACTTGCGGCCGAGGTTAAAAAATCTGAGCTAAACATAAAAAGAGCATTCTTCTTCAAGTGATATATGCTATTTATTCTTGAAGCGTTCCAAACGAAATTAATCTAAAAATAAATAAAAATTATATCAAGTAATTTTAACTTTACTGACAGTTGAAAAATAAGAAGTACATTTATATATAATTTATATTTGTTACATTATTTGTAAGGATTTGTATTTCTTGCACTTCTTCTCACATTTTCAATAATCAAATTCAAATTCAAGCGAAATTAAACATCACAATTATCAATTAACTTGACGTAATAATTTTTAATATGGCCGTCGAAAATTAAATACAGTTAATTGTATTTCTTTAGTCAAATATGCAAAACAGATAGACAAATCTGGCGGAGTACGTTGTATTTCTTTTTAATGTTCAAAAGTAAATTCAAGCGAAAATACACAATTCAACTGTCAATTAACAATGTTTTCTATTTGGCAAGCAGAGATGTCACATTAAATACACTTTATCTTGTAGTCATGTTTGGTGCTGTCACCAGTGATGTATGTAGACTAACTGATGTATAATAATGTATATTATTGTACTAGTAACATATTGACCTTTTTCTACATAGTAACATACTATACTATAGTAACATAATATCAATATTTTGATACGCTTGAAAAAAAAAACACATTTATTGCAATTTAACTATAATAAAAAAATAAACATACAAATATAATTGAATCATATTTTAAGAACATAATCTGTCAGCGAAACTTGGACTTATAACAATTTTCTATAACAATGAGCAGCTAGCACAATTGGTACTAAAAATTATTTTAATTAAAAAAGGGAATTATAAAATTAAAATGATATTTTTTAGAGAAACTCATTGTTAATGCAAAGTTTTGGTTTTGATACCTTACCAAAATTATATGATACTATTCCAGCAACACCAAGTATTCTCTTAAAGGTATTTCTGTGTTTTTTTAATGTAAATAACGAAACTATTAGGTAATTCTTTTATCTTTTTCAGCAAATTGATGTTTGTAAAACTATCATATTATTACTGTTGCAATACTACAATACAAAATAATAATATTGTAAAACTTGGAATGTAGTCGATATTAGTAGTTAGCACGATGGAATAAGTTTTTCACAAGACAAACTAATGCATGATTGAAAAAAAAAACTAACAATGACACGGGTTTTTTGCACAACAAATATCGCACAAGAGAATTGGTTAAATAAAATTGTTTTAAATGGCTTTGATTTTTTTCATTTAAAAACAATCCATATTTTCCACTTGGACTATCTCAATATTCTTTTAGTACAACATATATTATTTTTTTTATCAAATATTCCATATGAGTAAAATTACATTGCTTTCCTATGTCACAAACATTGAAATATTAAACAAAAAGTTTTAAGGGGGGGGGGGGGAGGACACCATCTTGAACGCGTATAGTGTGTATAATAACGTGTTAAAACAATTTCTGTGTTTCGAACTTTTGGTGGAGTTACAGCGTCCAATACAGTGTTGTATCAGAGCAAGTAAAATGTTCAGATCGGGCAGTAAAAAATTAACTTTAAATTTTGAACTTGTTCTTTTTTCGAAATCATGTTTTTCAACCTTGTTCAGCCGAAATCTCGGAAACTATAATATTTATCCGATTTTCTTCGCTTTAAAACGTAATTATATAGAATTAAATTGTCTAAAACAATACTACTGATATCTGATTTTTATACGCTTTAAAAGTAGATTTTTTTACGTTGATTAAAAGAACACTTTTTTCGTTATTTTTTCTAAATTTTAAAAAAAGTCTTAGGTGTCATTGTAGATTTTTTTATTTTAATTTTAGTATATTCTAAGAAAACTTTTATATTATGTTTCAGAACTTTCCTATATAATCTAGAACATAATTGTTTTATCTAGAAATAAATCAAAAAATAATTACACACTTATATAATCTATAAATTTTTAATAGATTTCAAATAATTAACTTTCGATATTAACTGGTAAAATTACAAAGTAAACATTAAATAAATACGTTATTACAATATTTAATATCACTATTAAAGAAAAAATGAAAAGCAAAAGTTTAGATATATTGACGACACACTCATAATAACAGAACACCAATACCCAAACAAAATAATAGATTACTTAGACACACTTAAAATTTAGAAAAACAACCAAATTAATTTTTTTGATCTCACATTAATAAAAACAACACCCAAAATAACTTATAAAATTTTCCGTAAAAAAAAAAACAACCACAAATATCATCATACATGCTAAATCAAATCATCTTAACACAAACTGGCAGTATTTAGAAGCATGCTATACAGGTTTGAAACAACACCATTACATAAAAACGACTACAACTCCGAATATAACGTAATAAAACAAATAGCAACAAACAACGGTTACACTATAAAAACTATACATAAAATACACAATTTCACTAAACATCAAAAATTCCAGAAAAACAATGAAAAATGGGCAGTCTTCAATTATACAGGAAAATACACCGTATTAAAAATTTTCAAATTTTTTTACATTAAAATAGCTTACAAAACAATAAACATAACCAAAAACATAATGCAAAACAAGCAATACTGAAAACATTAGCCGGTATATACCAACTATCTTGTCTTACATGTAATATGAAATACTACGGTCAGACAAGTAGAAAATTCTTAGACAGATACAAAGAACACGTTCATTCCTTCAAATATAATAAATCAGACTCTAATTACGCTAACCATTTTTTTGAAAAACAAGTGAAGACACCGGAAAAATAGAAGACATAATAAAAATAAATAATAAAGGACTAAAATTAAATATTTTAGAAAATTTAGAAATATATAAAGTCAAAATAGAAAATAAAATCATAAAGGTTCAAATCAATAGTCAATCCGACACAGTCTTAAACTAATAGCCATTAAGAAACAACATGCAAACCAATAAAATAACAGCCAATCAGAACCAACCATGTTCCACAGAACAAAATAAGAACCATAATACAAATCACACAAATTAACAGGAGTTAATGTTATGCGATTTAAAATTTCTTATCAATTTGCTGTTAATATTAATGTATGTTAAGAATATTTAATTAAAAAATCAAACGTAATAAAGCGATTTTTGTTTATTCAACCTCTTCCATTTTCTTGTAAAATATACATTAGAAGTGTGTGAATCGTAAGAAAAAGCATTTTTGAAAGTGATTCGCGGCTCTTAAATGCATAAGAAGCTCTGAGATAGATAATTATATTTATATAATTATTATACATAATAATTCATTAAAATTTAATTTGGGAAAAAGTATTTTGTATTTTGTAGATTTTTTCATGTTAATTATATATATATATATATATATATATATATATATATATATATATATACAAATAATATATTATATAATCAGCATAAATAAAAATCTATATATATATATATATATATATATATGTATAATTACATTAATATATATTATATATATTATTTATAGAAATGAACAAAAAGAGTCAATTATCATATTTTTTTTAATTCAACCTTGGATTTGTTTGTTAATGTGCACTTTTCTCCAAATTCAATTTGGGGAAAAGTGTTTTTAAAATGTTGTAGATTTTTTATGTTAAATATATCATGTTATATTATCAACCTAAAAAAATCTAGATATATATGTAATTAGATTAATATTATATATTATTTATAAAAATGAACAAAAAGGGTTAATTATCATATTTTTTTTCAATTCAACATTGGATTTGTTTGTTAATATGCATCTGTTTCAAGTAAACATGAGTCGTACAATTATCCAGTATTTGAACTATCTAAGATTTTATTTAAAATTATGGTTAAATGGTCCAAAAACTATTTCGGAATTGGCTTATTGTTGTAGACCGATGCTAACATTAACAGAAGTTAATGTTATGCGATTTAAAATGGAACATAACAAACTAAGAGTATATGGAGAATATAGAAAGTTAGTTAGCTTATTATATCATACATGTAAGTTATACATGTAAGTTATATTTTGATATTTATACTGATTGTATAAATTTTGTTTTATGAAACTGGCTCATAGATATTGCAACTCTCTTTATAAACATATTTTCATTAATGTTTTGGAAAATACATTTTTTTCTGCTAAGTATAACAATAGTAGCGAGCGTTCTTGAGATTGCTCAGAACAAATTTTTTGTTCGCAAATTTCACTTTTATAACTTAAAATTGACAGTTTAAAAAATATATCAATTTCAGAAGAGAGAATGAGTGAAAGATTGACGACTGATTTCAGTATGAATAAGCGAATGTTTTGGCAGAACGTGAAGAGAATGAAAGGTGGTAGTGTGAAATCCGTTAAGGCGGTTAAAAGTGCAAGTGGTGATCTATTGTGGAATGAGTTGGATGTAAGAAATAGGTGGTGTGATTTTTTTTTAAGATTTATATGGTAGTAATAATAATGAGGCAATGAATTATGTTTCTGTAATTTTGAATCAAAGTGAGGTTGAATATGACATTGATGAAAGTGATGTGAGTGATGCTTTAATGCGTGTTAAATGTGGTAAGTCTCCCGGTATGGATGGAATTACTAATGAAATGATGAAGTATGGAGGTGAAAAAGTGTTTGAATGGTTAGTTTTTATATTTCGTTTATGTTTAAATCGTTGTGTGGTTCCTGATGACTGGAAACGAGCTGTCATTTGCCCTTTATTTAAAGGTAAAGGCAGTTCAAGTGAATGTACTAATTTTCGAGCGATTAGTCTTCTGAGTGTTCCCGGTAAACTATTTGGTAAAATAATAATTCATAAAGTTAGAGCACTAACTATTTTAAAAATTAGTGACGTTCAGGGTGGATTTTTGCCAGAGAGAGGATGTGTGGATCAATTGGTTGCTCTTCGTATGATTGTCGAGAAGTCACTTGACAAAAATAAAAAAGTGTTCTGTGGCTTTCTCGATTTAAGAAAAGCTTATGACAGTGTTCTTCGGGAAATTTTGTGGGATGTGCTTCGCGAGTACGGTGTTAATGGTAATCTTTTAGGAGCAATTCAAGCTCTGTATGATGGAAGTGAAGCTGTTGTACGAGTTGATGGTTGTTTAAGTGATTGGTTTCGTATAGATGTTGGCGTCAAACAGGGCTGTGTAATGTCTCCTTGGCTATTTAATTTATATATGGATGTACTTCTTCGAAAAGCTTTCTGTGGTAATGATGGTATACAAATAGGTGATTGTGTTGTACCTGCTTTAGCGTATGCTGATGACGTGGTTGTTTTGGCTGAATCTGAAAAAAAACTGAGAAGGATGATTGATAGAATTAATGTTGTTGGTAAAGATATGAATCTTGTGTTGAATGTTGATAAGTGCAAAGTTTTAGTTTTTGAGAAAGGTGATTTGATGACTGAATGTAATGTATATATTGACGGTGCACGTTTAGAGCAGGTAGATGAATTTGTGTATTTGGGTAGTTTGCTGTCTAGAGATGGCCTTTTGATCGTGAAATTGAAAGGAGAGTAAATGCTGGTTGTAAGGTTTTGGGTGCTTTGGGAACTTTTGCTAGGAATGTACATATTTCAAAAGAAGCCCGTTTAAGTATATACAATGCAGTTTTGGTGTCTACGTTGATGTATGGTAGTGAATGTTGGGTTTGGTTGCAAAAGCATAAACGGAAAATGACTGCTGTGGAAATGAGATTTTTACGTGGGGTATGTGGTGTAAATAGGAGAGATCGGGTACGAAATAGATTAGTGTATGATGAGTGTGAAATTGAAAGAAATGTTGTAGCAAAAGTTGATGTTAGTCAGTTAAGATGGTTCGGACATGTTGAGCGAACGTCTAATGAACGTTTGGTTAAAAAGATTTATTTGAATGATTTTGATAGTTTACGTTTGCGTGGACGTCCGATGAGTAGTTGGAGTGATATGATTGAGAGTGTTTTGCGTGAGCGAAAGTTTCCAAGTAGTAGGAATAGAAGAGCATGTATGAGAGGAATTATGAATGTGGATGAAGCGAAAGTTGCTTGTTTGGGTAGGAGTGTTTGGAGGCGACTGATTTCGGGATGATGAAAAGAGTTTGTGCCACACCCTTTTGGGTACATGGCGTGATTGTGTATGTATGTATGTATGTATAGCATGTAGTCTGTATATTTTGATATCTATGTTTTGTAACTGAGGAATATTAAGCAGTGCAATTTTATTTTGAATTAATATAAATATTTAGGTAATTAACTTTTATAACAAGGTTAGATGCATGTAGGTAAACCCATATATAGACCACTTTAAAATCATTAATTGGCAACTCTGTATAACTATAAAATTACATAATTTTTTTGAGTACTTAAAGAATATTTTTTAAAATTATATTTTACTAAATGTATAAAATTTATGTGTGCATTTATTACGAAAATTTGATTAAAATAGCGTAAATAATGTAGCCATAATTAATTTCCAAAATTTTTAAAATTTTATGAATGAAATCCATCATGAATCAGGCTTTAATCTGTTAAATTGTACAATTTGTTGCAGTTTTTTTTGTTATAACAATATGGTTTCATTGGCTAAGATGGAAATTAATAAAAGAAACCGATCAATTATCATATTATGTGGAAATTGCCATATATGGTTCTAGTGCATTTTCGACTTTATTTATAATGGTTTTGTTTGCACTTCATCGAAAAGAAACCTTTGAAATGTACCGTATGGTAGAAGACATTGTGTATGACACATTAAAAAAATTTAATATAAAAATAACTTACCGTAAATGGGTTAATTTTGGACTAATACATGTATTAATTTTAATACCTCCGACGATTTTTTTATTTTACATATACGAGGATAAATACCTTGCAATACTGGATATTATAACTTTAATATACACAACTTCTACACGAGTTACAGTAGCTATACTTGTTATTATAATGGCTGGAATTGCAAATGATCGATATATACAAATGTACAAAGTGTTGAAAAACTTGGAGACTTACGAATGTCCAGTATACACTGTCAGTGAAATTTGTCACATTCATTTGAGTTTATCTAAATTCCTTAAACGCGTATTACATAATTTTAGCA
Source organism: Clivina fossor (assembly GCA_963966155.1). Taxonomy (NCBI): domain Eukaryota; kingdom Metazoa; phylum Arthropoda; class Insecta; order Coleoptera; family Carabidae; genus Clivina; species Clivina fossor. The sequence goes on along the minus strand of OZ014551.1, from coordinate 24,479,045 downwards.
CTATTATAACACTCCTTTTACTTGTAACTACTTCGCAATATGTAATGCTTGTTACACATTTCTTTATTAAATCTATTGAAACATCAAATCCAGTTGTTATCGGTTTACTTGCTACATTTTATTATTATTTATCAATATATTTAACCTATTATAGCTACAGAATAGGCGAAGAGGTAAAAATTAATATTTAATTTTTTATTAAACAATTAAACTTATAACATAGTAAAAACTCTTTCAGAACTTATTATATTAAAATAAAATGGCTTTAGGTTATAGTTCTGTAATAATATTTATTAATAAATATTATTTATTATTATTATTATTATTATTATTATTAAAGCCATTTTATTTTAATTAAACTTATGTTTTTATAAATGCCTTTTAATTAATTGAATTTACATAGTTTTCTAGGTTGTTATGCCGTGGTTAATCTGTCCCCTTTCTTTATATTTTACAATATGTTTACTGTAACCGGATTACTATTTCTTCTTTTTTATTATTAAATGGCACACAGCTACTTGATTACAATAATTATTCAAATAATTAAAAAAAAATTAATTTACCACGTTTTTAACATGGACTAAATAGTAGCCTAGCCCTTTACAGAAAAACGTGGGGCGCATGCAATAGATAATTGTAAGGAGTGTAGGAAGTCGCTGTCGTTGCCGCACGTTTTTGTGTATGGAATTATATATCTGTATTGTGCCAAGAGAAATAAATCATTTTATACTTTTTAGTCAGTGTTAAGAACGTGGTATATTAAAATTAATTTTTTTATTTAAACAATTATTTTTTGAGTTAAAGTAAACTCGTGTATATGTTAACCGCGTAAATAAAAAGATTACTGTAACCTAATTGACATAATAATAGTATATTATTTTACGAGGAGCAGAAAGCGATCTTTATTTTGTTGAGCTCAGAAACTTGCGACCGAAGTTAAAAAAATTTGAGCTAAACATAAAAAGATCATTCTTCTTCAAGTGACATATGCTATTTATTCTTGAAGCGTTCCAAACGAAATTAATCTAAAAATAAATAAAAATTATATCAAGTAATTTTAATTTTACTGACAGTTCAAAAATAAGAAGTACATTTATACCTATATAATTTATATTTGTTACATTATTTGTAAGGATTTGTATTTTTTGCACATCTTCTCACATTTACAATAATCAAATTCAAATTCAAGCCAAATTAAACTTCACAATTATCAATTAACTTGACGTAATAATTTTCAATATGGCCGTCGAAGATTAAATACAGTTAATTGCGTTTCTTTAGTCAAATATGCAACATAGATAGATAAATCTGGCGGGGTACATTGCATTTATTTTTAATGTTTAAAAGTAAATTCAAGCGAAAATACATAATTCAACTGTCAATTAACTTAACTTAACAATGTTTTCTATTTGGCAAGCAGAGATGTCACATTAAATACACTTTATCTTGTAGTCATGTTTGGTGCTGTCACCAGTGATATACGTAGACTTGTAGACTAACTGATGTATAATAATGTATATTATTGTACTAGTAACGTAATGACCTTTTTCTACATATGTACTATAGTAACATAATATCAATATTTTGATACACTTGAAGAAAAGATAACATTTATTGCAATTTAACTATAATAAAAAATACAACATGCAAATATAATTGAATCACATTTTAGGAACATAATCTGTCAGCGAAACTTGGACTTATAACAATGAGCAGCTAGCACAATTGGTACTAAAAATTATTTTAATTAAAAAAGGGAATTATAAAATTAAAATGATATTTTTTAGAGAAACTCATTGTTAATGCAAAGTTTTGGTTTTGATACCTTACCAAAATTATATGATACTATTCCAGCAACACCAAGTATTCTCTTAAAGGTATTTCTGTGTTTTTTTAATATAAATAACGAAACTATTAGGTAATTCTTTTATCTTTTTCAGCAAATCGATATTTGTAAAACTATTATATTATTACTGTTGCAATACTACAATACAGAATAATAATATTGTAAAACTTGGAATGTAGTCAATATTAGTAGTTAGTACGATGGAATAAGTTTTTCACAAGACAAACTAATGCATGATTGAGAAAAACTAACAATGACACGGGTTTTTTGCACAACAAATATTGCACGAGAAAATTGGTTAAATAAAATTGTTTTAAATGGCTTTGATTTTTTTCATTTAAAAACAATCCATATTTTCCACTTGGACAATCTCAATATTTTTTTAGTACAACATATAGTTTTTTTTAATAAAATATACCATAAGAGTAAAAATACATTGCTTTCATATGTCTCAAACATTGAAATATTAAACAAAAAGTTTCAAGGGGAGGACACCATCTTGAACGCGTATAGTGTGTATAATAACGTGTTAAAACAATTTCCGAGATTCAAACTTTTGGTGGAGTTACAGCGACCAAAACAGTGTTGTATCAGAGCAAGTAAAATGTTCAGATCGCGCAGTAAAAAACTAACATCAAATTTTGAACTTGTTTTTTTCAAAATCATGTTTTTCAACCTTGTTCAGCCGAAATCTCGGAAACTATTTATCCGATTTTCTTCGCTTTAAAACGTAATTATATAGAATTAAATTGTCTAAAACAATACTACTGATATCTGATTTTTATACGCTTTAAAAGTAGATTTTTTTACGTTGATTAAAAGAACACTTTTTTCGTTATTTTTTCTAAATTTTAAAAAAAAAGTTTTAGGTATCATTGTAGATTTTTTATTTTAGTTTTAGTATATTCTAAGGAAACTTCCCCATATAATCTACAACATAATTGTTTTATCTAGAAATAAATCAAAAAATAATTATACACTTATATGATCTATAAATCTTTAATAGATTTCAAATAATTAACTTTCGATATTAACTAGTAAAATTACAAAGTAAACATTAAATAAATACGTTATTACAATATTTAATATCACTATTAAAGAGAAATTGAAAAGCAAAAGTTTAGATATATTGACGATACACTCATAATAACAGAACACCAATACCCAAACAAAATAACAGATTACTTAGACACACTTAAAATTTAGAAAAACAACCAAATTAATTTTTTTGATCTCACATTAATAAAAACAACACCCAAAATAACTTATAAAATTTTCCGTAAAAAAAAAACAACCACAGATATCTTCATACATGCTAAATCAAATCATCTTACACAACACAAACTGGCAGTATTTAGAAGCAAGCTATACAGGCTTGAAACAACACCATTAAATAACAAAATTAGAAGTATATGGGTAAACACATATATAGACTACTTTGACATTTCTCGAAAAGTTGGCAACACTGTATTTTAATAATATTATAATTTATGTAGGCACTAGGACATACTTTTCTGAAAATTTGATCAAAATCGAATAAATAATGTAGCCACAATGAATTTTTTTTAAATTTTGTGATTTTTTTTTCGATAAGTTGGCAACACTGTATTTTGTTAAAATTGCATAATTTATTTAGGCACTAGGAAAAACTTTTATAAAAATTTGATTAAAATCGGTTAAATAAAATGGTCATAATAAATTTTTAAAAATTTTACTAATTTTTTTCTCGGAAAGTTGGCAACACTGTATTTTAATAATATTATAATTTATGTAGGCACTAGGACATACTTTTCTGAAAATTTGATCAAAATCGAATAAATAATGTAGCCACAATGAATTTTTTTTAAATTTTGTGATTTTTTTTTCGATAAGTTGGCAACACTGTATTTTGTTAAAATTGCATAATTTATTTAGGCACTAGGAAAAACTTTTATAAAAATTTGATTAAAATCGGTTAAATAAAATGGTCATAATAAATTTTTTAAAATTTTACTAATTTTTTTCTCGGAAAGTTGGCAATACTGTATTTTGTTAAAATTACATAAATTATATGAATACTAGGAAAATCTTTTGTGAAAATTTGAGTAAAATCGGTTGAATAACATGGCCATAATAAAATTTTTAAAACTTTAGTAATTTTTTTCTCGGAAAGTTGGCAACGCTGTATATTAATTAAATTATATAATTAATGAGAGCATTAGGGAAATCTTTTCTGAAAATTTGATCAAAATCGGATAAATAACGTAGCCAATATGAATTTTTAAAAACTTTAGTAATTTTTTTCTCGGAAAGTTGGCATCACTGGAAAAAACCAAAACCACATGACCATCTTGGGCACTAGGCAAATTTATCCTGAAAATTTCATTAAAATCGGTTGAGCCGTCTAGGAGGAGTTGCGATCACAAAATTTTGTCTGACGACCGAGCGAGCGAGCGAGCTGACGACGCACATCCCACATAAACTAAGTTCAGATTCGTCATCTACAGGCTATATGAAGGATTTCTATACAATTTTTTTTTTTTTGAAAATGTTACAGACACCGTACCAAACGCTATACTACTTTTTCCTTGCAGTCAAAGTAGTAAAAAATTGCAGAATAACTTAATTTATTTGTAGAAAATTTGAAAAAAAGATATTTGTAAAACAATTTCAAAATGATATTTTAGACACTAATTCAAATTTTTAATTAAAAATATAAAATAATTTTTTAATGATTTTTTTAATCGTAATTACTAATTTATTTGAAAAATGCATATTTTAATAATTTGGCAATGTCACTCGTCTAAATAGATTATTATTTAAAATTTACCTATATAACAATTATACAAAGTGGGCCACTGAAAACAGTATATGCAAGTTTTGGCCACTTAACATCATTTTTGCGAAAAACGCTTGAACAAGTCAATTTTTTTTATTACCACTTTGATGCAAAGCTGTTATATTTTCTTGGATTTAGCATATTCAATACTGATATCTTTTGAAAATAAGTGCTACAAATTTGAAACATTTAGTTTACCAACATGTGTTTAAAAATGTTTATCTAACAATAAGTCAGATTTGAAATCAAACAAAAAATTGTAAAATGTTTTTCTAAAATTTTATTCAAATAACTTATTTCAAAACTTTTACAAATAAAGTAAGTTTACTTGATATTTTTTTCATTATTATTTATTTTGACATACACCAGAAGTGATATCAACACTTTCGGCTTGTGCATTTTTAATTGTTGGTCAAGCACCAAAATGTCTCGTAATAACTTTTTGACTACCTCTATGTAAAATTTTGTTCCAGTTAACTAATGTCGTATTATTTTCTTCAATATCATATATAATGGCAGCTATTCCTTGGGAATTAAATAGATTTTTCTACTTTATATTACTAAGTTTTTTATCAGCATTTGCTGCAGATGGAGTTGGAATGTTTATCGGTAGTTTAGGGAATGTAAAAAACGGTTGTTTAATAGGTAAGTTCATATACATTAAAAATAAACTAAATCCATTGTAATTTAAAACAGTACAGTATATATTAACTTATTTGAATTCTTTCCTTATTCTAGGTGCACCTGTAATAACTTTTCTTTTTATTCTATCCTGTTACGGTGTGGATTATGGAAGAATTATAGAACCAATAATGAATAACATAATGAATTTTGTATTTATGCGTTACATTATAGTAGGTTATTCGCACGCAATATTTGGCATGAATCGTGAACCATTTCCATGTTACGAAATTTATTGTCATTCAACCCATTCCGAAACAATATTAAAAAATTTGGGTTTTGATCATATGGGACCATGGTACGCAATTACACTTCTATCAATATTTGCATTTTTCCATCGTTTTATCTCTTATGTCTCGATACGATATAAATTACGAACAAATACTGACTATGAACCACATTTAAAAATTATAAAAATTATAAACGAATTTCGAAGGTATTGTATTCAATAATATTTAATTTTACTTAACAAACCTTTTTTTTTTTAAGAAAGCAAAACTTAAATACTGTGATAATTTTGTTAAGTACACATTTAGTTTATTAATTGATTATATATATATTTTTATTGTCATTATAAATTTTTTTCCAATAATTGTAAAGTTTCTTCTGATAAATAAATAAATAAATAAAGTTTTACAAAATATCAACATTTCTTATTGCCTCCTATTCGTTACAGCGATTCATATACAGGTGAGTTTTTACCTACTACGTTCTTTTTTAATTACTGTTTTATTACTATAAATAGAGAAAAATATTATCAATAAAAATTACTTAGTTTTTTAAGGTCTACAAAACTAAATAAATATCTATTATACAAGTTGCTTTATATAAACACTGTAGCAAATAATAATAAGCAACTTTCACACTGTAGCAAATAATAATAAGCAACTTTCACTTAATAATTTTTTATATTGTTTTTATATTATCATTTATTTTCATGGAATACTCGATATTTATAGATAAGTAACTATAGGAACGGTAATATTGAATTTCTGACAGAATTATTGTCAGTATAAACTAAAAATTTTATTAAATTCAATAAGAAATTTTTTAAAAATGGGAACTTGGTTGCATCCCATACAAGAATCTGAAATATTAAAACAAGCATACAAAAGGTTTTTCAGGACAACATGGGTAATGCAAATTTAAATTTGTAAAATTAACTATGATAAATGTAAATTGTCTATTTATGTAATGTTATCTGAATTAAAATTTTATAATTTTACTGTAATAATAAAATCTTAATTTTAAGCGGCAATTAGAGAATTAGTTTATATATCGATGAATAAATATTTTTATGAGCATTCACTAATAATGGATCAGTTTGGAATTGATTCACAACTGTTACGGTAAAAATGCGTTTCCAAACGATCAGTATACTAGTACTAACTGGGTATATATTACTATTAAACTAGTTTGTGAATTAGATTACGGTAATCATGTAAATGTAAAATATTAAACTTTTTCATTTATGTAATTGTTTACTACATATGTGTCTACTTATTGGCATATACTTACTCTGATCCAGAGACTGCTCGGTGGGTCATACACGCTCAGTTTTAACTCAGTTTTTACTGTGCAGTCGTGAAGTCGAAGAATTTTACCGGAGTCGAAGTCGACTGCTTTTGTTGCGACCCCGACTCCGAATTTTTTCGTTAAAGCAAAAAAAATTAACATAAATTAATATAAAACCATGTGAACAAAAAAATATTTTTTTCTCAATTAATAGTAAAAATAACGATACGATATTACCACTAAATATTTGCATTGTCTAATGATCGATAAAACTAAATATAAGCACATTATGAGTATCATCTGACTGCTGGAAAAGACAATCACTCATTCGCTATTTATAACAAAAAATTCAAATAAACTAAAAGTCAAACAAACAAACAAAACAACAGGCAATATAATATTAAACATTATAAATACAATATTACTGCACACTATGTGCAAAATATGATGGATTATATTGTATCATTTTGATAAATAAATTCATCACATTGCATTTGCAACATTTAAAATAATTAGTAACATTATTTTCGTGAATGTTTTATATTAGTTTACTATTATAATCACGAAATGTATTGTCTGTAGTTAATTTAATATGATAAAATATAAAAGTTTGAATCGGAGTCAAATAAAAAAAAATTCGGAGTTGAAGTCAGAGTCAACCGATTGTTTTGTCGACTCCACATCTCTGGTATAAACTGCGCAGTTAAAAAATCTACTACGGATTTTATTTGTACATACGAGGCCGAAATTTTGGAATGAACATCACTCCAGTTTCCACATGCTACGAAATAACTGCGATTGGAACATGCACTACGATTTTATATTTTCATAACTGTTTAGCAATCTAAATAAATTGCATAAAATTTGTATGTGTTGGGGAATAAATATATATTATTACTTATAAATTTTATATTTATGTACTATATTCCTCGACTTATACGAATGTAAGATATAAACAGATTGTTTTTAAAAACCTAATACAAACTTTATCGGTTTATTGGATAAAAAAATTAACAAAAATATATAAATATTGTGGACTAGCATATTGGCAATTCCAAAGAAATCAATTTGAATATAAAACGTTCAAATTTTTGCTATTGATTTATTTGATTTGCCCGATTAACATATATTGTATAAATCATTCTACAATAAATATTGTTTTAGGAACCTTTCCATAAAAACAAATATGAAGAAATGACGTATTTTAACAATCCTCAAACTTTTGAGGAAAAGCCGCAATATGATCTATATTTTGCTTTCTCCCGTACAGAACCTATATATGATCAAAGAAAGCTTAAAGAAAATCGTGGTGCTATATCTGATATTAGAGAAAATATCTTTGAACAAGTACATAAGTATATTTTTATAATAAAATACGGTTTATGCTGGCTTTATAGGTTACATTTTTCTTATAAAAATCTATACAGTTTTCTATACAAAATTATATATAGAAAATATACAAAATTAATACTTTTTACACATTATAAAATAAAATGATATTTTATATTTTGACAATTTATTTATTCATCAATAGTAATATTTACTGCTTCAACTAAATAAGAATTTTTTAGAAAACTGTTCACATAAATATGAATTGATGATAATACATAACCAAAATGAGAGTTTTACGTTTCTAATACCGATGCGCATTCAGTTTCGCGTCAAAAAAGGATAAAAAATTTGACGTGTTCTAATTCATATATTTTTCTATATAGACTGTCACAAACAAAATGAACATGCGAGTGTATAAAATATTCTATACAGATATTTATAGAGAATCGAATATTGGATCGTGTAATACAAAAAATTTGATTTGTCCAGAAAAATATACATGTTTTTTATATTTATATATTAAAATCAGAATTGAGTTATAGATATTGGAAAGTAATTATATTGGTCCCAGAAATGTTTGCATTCTTTTTTCTTTTCTTTTAAACTGAGATGCAATTACAAATAATAAAATCATTTTAAATGGATATCGTTTATTTAAAACGTAATAGCTGATTCTACAAGTTCGGTTTTTGAGTGAGTTACTTCATTAATTTACTCTTAAACTTAGGACAGTTACGTTGATATAAAACTGTTATCATTAATTAAAAGCCGAGCTAATCAGTTGTTGACATACATGAAACAGATTAAAATTTAAAGGCAATTATATTAAAATGTTTTAATTAAAAGTTGTTAGTTATAATTTTGTTACTTTATTTTTCTAAAACATTTTTTGTTGCAAAATATTCATATAACACATTAAAGTAATATTAATAAACTACCATTTCTAATAAACGATCTGCACCAAAAGTTGATCAAATATAAAGTATTTTAAAAATCCATTCAACTTAATATGCTCTGCATGTGCTTACAGATTGACAAATAGAATAAAATCACGGCAAAAATAATTAAATCATATTATAAAAAGCATAATTTATGCTAATCTGTAAACAAATCTAAAAACAAAATTAATATGATTTCAAATTACAATACATTCCATTCTATATGTGAAAATCGATAAAAATTAAATTGCATTAAAATTTATTATAATATTACTTAGAACTGTTTAACAATTTTTTATAGGAACTGAAAAAGGCTGTTCCTGCAATGACATCGTTGAACTATGGTAAACGTAAGCCGTATGATGCACCAGAATCGAAATATAATCGTATCAATCAAATAGCTTCATTCTATCGTCGCAATGGCACATTACCTAAAATAGAAAAACCCGTTTCATCTAATTCACATACGATTACTGAATTAGAATAAAATTAATATAAAAATTAATGCTAATTTTAGTTATAGAATTAGTACATTTTCCGAAAACATTTATCGTCTTGCAAGAATAGTAACAACAGAAAAAACAAAATCAAAATTTTCCTTGAAAAAAATTAAACAGCTCCTCGAAGATGTAACTAAAATAAAGAAATCAAAATCATCTATAAAAACTCCATCAGTAACAACGAAATTTGTATTCTTCTCTCCATTTTTACAGTACACATTTAGTTATATATTTTTATTGTCATTATAAATTTTATCCAATAATTGTAAAATTTCTTCTGATAAATAAATAAATAAAGTTTTACAAAATATCACTATTTCTTATTGTCTCCTATTCGTTATAGAGATTCATATACAGGTGAGTTTTTGTCTACTACGTTCTTCTTCAATTACTTTTTTATTATTATAAATAGAGAAAAATATTTTCAATAAAAATTACTTAATTTTTTAAGATCTACAAAACTAAATAAATATCTATTAAACAATTTGCTCCATATAAACACTGTAGCAAATAATAATAAGCAACTTTCACATATAAATATTAGAAAAGAATAATTTTTATATTGTTGTTATATTATCATTAATTTTCATGGAATAATCGATATGTATAGATAAGTAACTATAGGAACGGTAAAATAGAATTTCTGTCAGAATTATTGTTAGTATAAACCAAAAATTTTATTAAATTTAACACAAAATTTATTAAAAATGGCAACTTGGTTGCATCCCGTAGAAGAATTTGAAATATTAAAACAAGCATACAAAAAGTTTTTCAAGACAACATGGGTAATACATATATTTAAATTTGTAAAATTAACTATGACAAAAGTAAATTGTCTATTTATGTAATGTTGTTACCTGAATTAAAATTTTATAATTTTATTATAATAATAAAATCTTTATTCTAAGCGGCAATTTGACAATTAGTTCATATATCGATAAATAAATAATTTTATGAGCATTCACTGACAATGGACTAACTGGGCATATTATTTATATGCATGCGTTACTATTAAACTTGTTTGTGAATTAGATTATGGTAATTATGTAAATGCAAAATCAAGTGCAAAATATTGAACATTTTTATTTATGTAATTATTTACTGCATATGTTTCTGACTATTGGCATGTACTTACTTTGATCCAGGGATTGCTTGGCAGGCCATACACGCTCAGTTTTTACTGTGTAATATTAACAAAGTGTCTTGAGGTCGAGGAGTCGAAGAATTTTACCGGAGTTGGAGTCGATTGTTTTTGTTGCGTCCACGACTCCGACATTTTTCGTTGAAGCAAAAATTTAACACATATAAAATCACGTAAACAAAAGGATATTTTTCTTTTTATTAATAGTAAAAATAACACCACAATATTTACCGCTAAATATTTGCATTATGTAATGATCGACAAACCTAAATATGAGCACATTATAAGTATCATCTCACTGCTGGAGAAGACAATCACTTATTGGAAACTTATAACAAAAAATTCAAATTCAAATTCAAATAAAGTAAAAGTCAAACAAACAAACAAAACAAAAGGCAATATAATATTAAACATTTTAAATACAATATTACTGAACACTATGTGCAAAATATGATGAACTACATTGTATCTTTTTTATAAACAGATTCATCACATTGCATTTGCAACATTTAAAATAATTAGTAGCTTTATGAATGTTTTATGTTAGTTTACTATTATAATCACGAAATGTATTTTCTGTAGTTAATTTAATATGATAAAATATAAAAATTATTATTGAACTAAAAGTTTGAGTCGGAATCGGATAAAAAGAATTTGGAGTTGAAATCAGAGTTTGTCGACTGCACATCTTTAGTATTAACTTCGCAATTAAAAAAATTTATTGCAGATTTCACTTGTACATACTCAGGCCGAAATTTTGGATTGAACGTCACTCCAGTTTCCACAAGCACACATGTTACGAAATAACTGCGCAATTTCGACCTGTACAGTTAATATTGTACAATAAACTAACCTTGTATGGCCTTTGGATCGTTTGCAAACCAGTATCTTAACTAATCAACAATATGATCTAAAATGTTTGTAATGTCGTCTGGTTTTCCTTAAGACTTAAATTGCTCCCCTCTCTATTGTTTAATATATACCTTGATAACATAAATTACTTTTTGCAAACGATTTAAATAAATTATATTGGAACATCTGGCAAAAAATTTATAATCACGTTCTATATTCGTCGACTTATACGAGTATAAGATATATAAGATGATTTTAAAAAACTAATACAAACTTTATTGGTTTATTGGATAAAAAAATTAACAAAAATATATAAATACTGTGAACTAGCATATTAGCAATTCCAAAGAAGTCAATTTGATCATAAAACGTTAAAATTTTTGCCATTGATTTATTTGCGTTGTCCGATTAACATATAGTGTATAAATCATTCTACAATAAATATTGTTTTAGGAACCTTTCCATAAAAACAAATATGAAGAAATGACGTATTTTAACAATCCTCAAACTTTTGAAGAAAAGCGGCAATATGATATATATTTTGCTTTCTCTCGTACAGAACCTATATATGATCAAAGAAAGCTTAAAGAAAATCGTGGTGCTTTATCTGATATTAGAGAAAATATCTTTGAACAAGTACATATATGTTTTTATAATAAAATACGTTTTATGCTGGCTTTAGAGAATACATTTTTCTATATAAAAATTTATACAGTTTCCTATATAAAATTATATATAGAAAATAGTTACACAATATAAAATAAAATGTACAGACGCATGAGCAATGATATTTTACATTTTGACAATTTATTTATGTTTAATCTAATATCGATGCGCATTCAGTTTCGCATCGGAAGTGCATTGAAAAATTTTCTAATTTATACATGTTTCATATAGAGTCTATATGAAACATGTTTTATTATAGACTGTCACGGACAAACTAAGCATGCGCTTGTGTGAATATTCTGTACAGATTTCTATATAGAATTGAATATTGGATCGTGTAATACAGAAAATTTGGTTTGTTCAGAAAAATATACATTTTTTGTAAATTTATATATTAGAATCAGAATTGAGTTATAGATACGTATAAGAAGTAATTATATTGGTTTCACAAATGTTTGAATTCTTTTTTCTTTTATTTTAAACTGAGATACAATTTCAAATAAGAAAATCATTTTAAGTAGATATGTTTTTCAGTTCACATTACGACACATTATTAAACTATCGTTTATTTAAAACATAATAGCTGCTTCTGCAAGATCAGTTTTTGAGTGAGTTCTTTCATTTGTTTACTCTTGTTCTTACGACAGTTACGTTGATATAAAACTGATATTAGTTAAAATCAATTAAAAGCCGAGTCAATCAGTTGTTGACACTTATAAAACATATTAAAATTTAAAGGCAATTATATTAAAATGTTTTAAATAAAAGTTGTTAATTATAACTTTGTTAATTTCTTTTTCGAAACATTTTTTTTTTTTGAAAAATATTCATATAATACATTAAAGTAAACTACCATTTTTAATAAACCATCTGTACTAAAAGTTGATTAAATTGAATTATTTACGTACGGAGCTTAAATATAAAGTATTTTAAAAATTTATGCACCTTAATATGCTCTACATGTGTTCACAGATTAACAGATCGACATAATAAAATCACGGTAAAAATAATTAATTTATATTACAAAAAGCTAAAAACAAAATTAATATGATTCAAATTACAATACAGTCTTTTCTATATGTGACGGTCGATAAAAATTAAAATCAATTAAAATTCATTACAATATTACTTAGAACTGTTTAATAACTTTTTATAGGAAGTGAAAAAGGCTGTTCCTGCATTGACATCGTTGAACTATGGTAAACGTAAGCCGTATGAATCACCCGAATCGAAATATAATCGTATCGATCAAATCGCTTCATTCTATCGTAGCAATGGCACATTACCTAAAATAGAAAAACCCGTTTCATCCAATTCGCATACGATTACTTAATTAGAATAAAATTAATATAAAATTTAATGTTGGAATTCTAAACAGTTCGATAGTGTTATCGAATGTTTCATTTTTTTCTGTCGATATCAAAATTTTATTTACAGAAAAAGACAAAACATTCGGTAACGTTACAGAACTACTTAGAATTCCACCGAAGATTTTATATAATTTTACAAATTTATTGTACTATTTAACTTATTGTATTATTTTTCTTGTTCTGACATCGAAAAATTTTGATGAAACATAGCATATTCTAAGTTAGTATGTAAAATATTGTTAAATTATATTTGTAAATACAATAATCTTGAGTGAATGCAAATCTTTTTGATTTAAAATTTTCTTTTATTTAAAATTAACTTTACATTATTAGACCCAGTAAGTTTAAAATCTTTTACGTAATCTATAAATTCATCGCAGATTTGAAATACCGGAACTAAGGAAACAAGAATTTGTCAATTTTCAGTATTTTTCATTTATTTAATGACCATGTAAATATGTACAAAAAGTCTCAGTTAGCTAAAGTTATATCTGTATAATTTTAGGATGTTACTAAAAGTTTTTATTATAATTACTAAGTAATATAACAAACAAAATATTACTAAGTAATTTTTAGGCTTTCTTGTTCGATATTCATTGAATTTACAGAGTTTGCTGGGCTGATACAGACGATTTAAAATATACCAGTGCGTGGTACAGGTACCAAATTGAGGAGCAGAAACTGTCAGAATCCAAGCATTAAGGATGACGTCTACGATGTATGGGGAAACGTCTGCTACGACGATAGATCGATCACGGCATACCGGCCCAGAAAATTTTATAATTTCAAAATATTACTTATCAAACTAGTTGCACAAAGCCTTGTTAACTTAATAAATAAATTACTTAGGCAACTAGATTGCAACTATCTTTAAAACGTCTCATTGATGATCAGTTAGTAAGTTAACGAGACAGACAGTGGCGTATCTAGGGGGGCAAGGGGGGGGGCGTTCCGCCCCGGGTGACACCATTTTAGAGGTGACACCATTCTCGGGATGACACATTTCGCCAACTAAATTATTTAAGTAAATTTTTGATTTAAACTCATATAATAATTTGAATTTTTACTCTCAAAATCAAAAAAATATTTTTTTTTGTTTATATTTACTATCAGGGGGTCAATTCTCGAGCAATGAAATAGTGGTGACATATTCTCATCGAGTGACAAAATGGTCACGTGATCACTTTTTCACCTAGTGAAACAAAAATCGTTTTCTCGAGCATTTTTTTCATTTCACTTACGTTTCATTTCCTTTCATCACACATAAAATATCTCATCATAGTTTAGTACGTGAGATTGCCGTGAAATTCAGTGAAATTTGACAGAAACTGCAATAAAGTTATATTTTAAGATTAAATTGACTTTTTGTTTAACGTCCATTACATATTACAGTTTTATTTTAATATAATGAGTTCTGAAAATATATACATTATTTAGACAATCTTTTTTTATAAAATTAACCAGACGGAGCTATGCGCGCATACAATTAAAATGCGATTGCGGGCGGTAAAAATGCGCCAACCTTAAGTTATCGCATATTAAATTGTAGCTAAACTTACCGTCTGTACGATGCGCGATGAGATTCTATTGTGGAATTGTTGTAGATAAGGTATTTTTATCAATTTCGATATATTAATTTGACAATTTGACATATTTTTTCAATATAGCAGAGATATTCATTTTTTTCATAGCTATCTATGTTTATTCAACATACATACTGGGTGTCCGAAAAGTTTGGACTGGGTCAAATATCTCGAGAACGAAAGGTTGGATTAACACGATTGCAAAGAAACGTTGTTTTTGACACAATTATCTACCGAATTCTGTTGTAAAAAACCACCCCCACCCCTCCTAAGGGGGTGAGCGTAAGGGTAGTTTTAAAATTTTAAATGGAAATCCCCAATTTTTTTTTCATTTTTGGATTCCTTGACAAATTCTGTGTATGGCCCCAAAATTTCACACCCAACCCTCGCCACCCCTCCACAGGGGATGAAAAAAATGATTGAAATAAAAATGATACTGAACAGTTTAAATGCTCAACTAAATCCACAACGAAAATAAACATGTCAAAAAAAACATGTAACCCCACCCAAAATTTTACCCCCAACCCCCGCCACCTCTTCATTTTTATTTCAATCATTTTCTTCATTTTTTCCTCCCCTGTGTAGAGGTGGCGGGGGCTGGGGATGAAATTTTGGGTGGGGTTACATGTTTTTTTTGACATGTTTATTTTCGTTGTGGATTTAGTTGAGCATTTAAACTGTTCAGTATCATTTTTATTTCAATCATTTTTTTCATCCCCTGTGGAGGGGTGGCGAGGGTTGGGTGTGAAATTTTGGGGCCATACACAGAATTTGTCAAGGAATCCAAAAATGAAAAAAAAATTGGGGGTTTCCATTTAAAATTTTAAAACTACCCTTACGCTCACCCCCTTAGGAGGGGTGGGGGTAGTTTTTTACAACAGAATTCGGTAGATAATTGTATCAAAAACAACGTTCCTTTGCAATCGTGTTAATCCAACCTTTCGTTCTCGAGATATTTGACCCAGTCCAAACTTTTCGGACACCCAGCATATTAAATTTTTGAATGCGATATTACACACACACACACACACACACACACACACACACACACACACGATTTTTACGATTTTGCATGATTTTTCTTTGATTTTATATATATATATATATATATATATATATATATATATATATATATATATATACTCAAATATAATCATAAAGGAATAATCTGAAAATGAAAAAATCATATCGCCTCAACCTGGGATCGAACCAGGGTCCTTTCGCTTGCCGGGCGAATGCTCTACCACTGAGCTATCGAGGACATTACAGATCGAGCGAATGAAACCTAATCATTTTCAGTACACATTCTATTCATAATTTTTCATAGTCAACAAATACGCAATATCATTAATTTTTAATGTCTAAATACATATAAGAACTATACTTATGAAAGGTGTTGGTTCGTGCAATAGTGCAATCATATATAATTCATTATTCCTTTATGATTATATTTGAGTATTAACTGTATTTAAATGATATATCTATCAACTAACCAGATTAATGAATTATATATATATATATATATATATATATATATATATATATATTTATATATATATATATATATATATATATATATATATATATATATATTTATATATATATATATAAATATATATATATATATATATATATATATATACAGGGTGTAACAGAATAACTATTCCTAATTTTCAGAAATGATAGAGGGCACATAAAGGAACATTTTTTATTAATAAAATAGTGTCCGGAATTTCAATACATATTACAGAAAAACAAATAAGAAAATGTTTTTTTTACTTAATTATATTAATTAATATACATATATGACATAAGATAAAAATAATATCTAATATATCTGTTTATCTCTCTCACTCTCTCTCTCGTTCTCTCTCCCTTGTTGCCATGGCAAGCAAATGTCATTTTTTTATCTCTCTTTATCTCACTCTCTCTCTCTATCTTTCTCTCTTTCTTTCTTTCAACTTTCATCTCTGTTGTCATGGCAACAGTGTCAAATATTAGTTCACCCCAATGAATGTTCTTACAATTTTTGGTACTCAATGATTTTATAAATTTTTTTGTTTGCTTTTTGTGCAAGATATAATAAAGAAACAAATAAATATATTTTTAATCAAATACTAAAACTAAAAAATTTAAATAGATTATTTCACTATCTACATTTTTTTTTTCCATTTTTAACAAAGAGTATCAGTGACAAATAAATAAATAATTACAACTGCCAAATTTTGACAGAAAACAAATGCCCGAGCATGTCAAATCTCACATGTAAGACCAAGACCTTATATATCACGACTATAATTGCACATGCATTCGAGAATACAGTTATATGAAAAAAGTGAAAAAGTCTATGAAATGAGATATAAATGAGATGAAATATTTCATCTCATCTCACGAAATATACCATAACTCGAGAATCGGTACCCGGATAGCAAAAATAATTTTAGCTTTAAAATGATATTTCTACTATAAAAAATGTATTACTTTTCATATTCATGTGAATAATTTGAACAACTTATAAATTTTTATTTCCATTTGTCTGTTTTACGAATTACATATTTTAAAAGTTCTAAATTTTTTTACATCTAAGTATAGAGGTGACACCATTACCTCCGCCTCGGGTGAGAGAATAAACTTAAAACAAAAACATTAAACACTGTTTTACGCAAACTTGTACCATAAAATTAATAATAATGAAAAGAAATCAGATACTTAGAACCGTTAATTTACTACATCCTGTGCAATTCGAATAAATTCAAGTATTTTGTTATGTTATTATCAATTTATAAATATTTTTTCCAAAAACTTAGAATCGGAAGATTATTAATCAGATTAATCGAATTATATTTATCAATTTATAAATATTTAAAATGTCTTTAAAATGAAAAACTTTTATCTAAAACATTATAAAAATACATATTAAAGATAACTCAAAGTTATATAATGTTATTTACTTGAATTTTGTAAGTACTTTTTATTTGAAAGTGTAGTCGTGAAGAAGTTAGAAAAATGTTGTTTAATCATAAATTAATTATATGTATAATTTTGATTTACAAAATTTGTGGTATGTATAAATATTAAATTATTTACATAATTTCAGTATTCATTAACTGTTTTTTTTTTGTTATATTGAATTATACATGGTATATTAACCTTTATAGGACCGCACCTTTTTTTGGAAACTTTTTTCGAATTTTAACGCTACAACATTTTGGGCTTTTCATGCGTAAAAATGCGTAAATATAATGCTGTTGCATATTAAATTGTAGCTAAACGCTCCCTATTAGATAAATAATGAGATTTTGCTGCGGAATTACTCTAAAAAAAGTATTTTGAATGCAATGTCTCTCAAAGTCATTTAATTATAAATCCATTATTACTAAAATTAGTCTTCCGGTCCTGTAGAGGTTAATAATGATTATAGTATAAATGATATTAAAGCAATGTTTTATGCGATGACAATAAGAATTTTACAAATATTTTAATTTCCACTTAATCACAGTGCACTTATACACAATTTATTAAATTTTTTAATTATATATCACTGCGATTAAACGAAAATTAAAATATTTATAAAACTCGTAGTACAAATATTAAAAACATTTAGAAATTAAACAATTTTATTAGATATATTGTAAAATTTATTTAAAAACAAGAAATATAACTGAAAAGAATATTCATATCGGTTAACTAATATTAACTATATTTTAATATTAGTTTTTGTATTTTAATCAGTTTTTTTATTTGGTAAATCGTTTTTAACTGGTTAAGTTTTCGGTTGCAAATAATTTATTTTAATACTTGTTAATGTAAATTTAATTAGAGTTATAATATATATTTTTTACTATTTTAGAAATAAAAATTAATTTTGTCTAACTGCTTTAAAATTGTTTAATATTTTTTTTTGTGTATATATTGATTATTCATCAAAATGGTTTTGTTCCCAAAAAAATCGCATTACTGTTTTTTAGTTAAAAGTTACAGGTTTTGAAAGATTTTGATATATCGGTTGAGTTAACAGTTAGCATTTGCAAAATATTTACAAAAATATTGATTAGGCCGTTTCATGCACTATAATAGAACAGAAAATAACAATGCTCAGACAATACAAATACGACTAGTTTCAATAAATGACAATATGATATAAAATAAGTATTGTATTGTAAAATAAGTAATACAGAAACAATTTTATTTAATTTAAATTGAAACTTCTCGTCTACTTTTAAAACACGGAACCCTTTTGACAAATTTATTTTTTTGTATTGATAATTTATTACCACTCATCGGAACTCTACTGTTAAGTCTATTGTATGATATTTTAAATTACAAACAAGATTTTGATTTTGCTATGGAATACAAATACTCATTAAAAATAACTAAAACTATTAAATATAAAATAAAACAAATTTTTTAAATATTTTTTAGAGTAAAATATATACTAATTTGCAATAAAATACATATCTCTTTAATTTTTAGATGCAGCACATACAATACCAGAAAATATTATTACTGAGGTTGGCGCTAGTTACACCTTAATAATACAAGAAGAAGGTATCGAACCGAAAGAATGCACTTTGTCAAATGGCATACATAGCTACAAAATAGATTTAGAAAATCAAGGTATTATTGCTAAACCTCTTACAAAAAGCAATGATTATGTAAGTTTATTACTTATTTATATTTCAAATAACAACTATTTAAAATAGAACTTGTACAACTCTGTTCCAACTAAATTCGGAACTGATTTGAAACTGTAAACATGCGCGCGTCGATCAGTGCTGATTTGTTTCTAAACTAAGTTGATAATTGGTTGTAATCAGGTCCATAAGGGCGAGGTCGGGCGGTGCCCGACGACGCAATGATTGATATTTCTTACCTTTTTTTCAAATTGAAGTTATGCTCCGAATTAGAAAATATTTCAACTGACAAAGAAAAAAATTAACGGGATATAAGTGATGTTGAATTAATGCATAAATTGCAATTTTCACATAATTTTAACCCCGAGACGTCATCACACATTAAATTACATTCGCAAAAACAATTTAAATCAAGCATTTCCAAATACTACTATAGCACTGCGTATTTTATTAATTATGCCTGTTTCTATAGCTAATGCTGAATGATCTTTCTCAAAACTCAAACTTATTAAAAACTATCTATGATCATCAATGTCATAAGAACGTCTTCAAAATTTGGCTACCATTTCTATAGAATCAGATTTATTTTAATACCTTAAATATAGAAGAGTTGATAAGGCAATGTGCTACAAATAAAGCGCCCAAAATTACTCTGACTTCTTAGTTATTAATATATATATATATATATATATATATATATATATATATATATATATATATATATATATATATATATATACAGTGTGTCCCAGGATTGATGTTACAAGAGGTGTAATGGACTAAAATTTTTTGAATTTCATTTCAAGATTCTGGAATTAAGCCCTGCTTGGCGTGAAACGAATTTTAAGAATTTTTTCGTTTTTTGAAAAACAAAATGGCCGTGACGGTGAAGCAAGAACTATTTTCTTTTCAGGTAAAGTACCCTTTTTGTTTAGGATACGACAAAATTTTATTAAGAAAAGTTGTTTATAATGACAAATCATGGCCGTATACCAAACTTCAGGACGATCTACCTACTTTCATTAAACTGTCTGTTTTAGATTGAACAAAATAAATTGTAGGTATCTATTAATTTATTAAAATTTTTTTTTTTTTTTGGTATACGGCCATGATTTGTCATTATAAACAACTTTTCTTAATAAAATTTTGTCGTATCCTAAACAAAAAGGGTACTTTACCTGAAAAGAAAATAGTTCTTGCTTCACCGTCACGGCCATTTTGTTTTTCAAAAAACGAAAAAATTCTTAAAATTCGTTTCACGCCAAGCAGGGCTTAATTCCAGAATCTTGAAATGAAATTCAAAAAATTTTAGTCCATTACACCTCTTGTAACATCAATCCTGGGACACACTGTATATATATATATATATATATATATATATATATATATATATATATATTATTTTACATCTGCATCTCATAAATTTTATTATATTATATTATTATATTTGAATGTATCATTATATTGTACATAAATTTTTTGTAATAATAATAATAATAATAATAATAATAATAATAATATTTTTATTTTCATTTGAACCAGATACATATGGTATGGAAAAAAGTCAACAAGGGAAAAAACAGTGTTACAAATATACATAGAATAATGAAATACAGTATAATAATGAATTTAAATTACAATAAAATACTAAATATAAACTTATATATAGTAACAACAATAATAATAATACTAAATACAATATTATGTGTAGTGTTCTGCAGTATCGTAATAACATTCTTGAACAAAGTGTGTCCGCAAACAGTTTTTGAAAATTTTTATGTTATCTATATCTTTAATTGCTTGAGGAAGCGAATTAAAAGCTTTTATGGCATTAATATATGGACCTTTTGCAAACAATGTCAGTCTGTGTTTTGGTAAATTTAGATTTTTGTTATGCCGTGTATTCATATTTGAATAGATATAGATATTAATAATTATTAATGCGTTTTAAAATATGTACTCAATAATTATAATTACAATATAAACTTTTGAATTGTAAATCATTATGGGAGGAGCGCATAAGAGTGATTTGCCCGATGGCGTCAGGATGGCTTGGCGCGGGCCTGGTTGGAATAAACCTATACCAAACCAACAAATACATAGGAGACCATATCGATATGTGTGTAAAGTTAGATTTCACAGTAGAAATATAGCAAATGAGCGAAACGAGCTCTGTTTTTTATGAGTTTTTAAAGTGCCAACTTCATTTAACGCCGATTTATTATTTATTCTCACAATCTTTTGTTAATTATAGTACAGTACGTAGATATTTGGATTTTTTGTGATAATAAAAACTTTTTTAGGATAATAACACCAATATAATAACAAGTTTAGGAAATAATATATGCGGCATTAAATTAACAAATTGGAACGATTTAACAATTAAATTTTGGGAGTTTCAATTAGTAGATACTAATAATGAATTTTATGAAGCTAACGCAAGGGTGATAACTAGAGGTAAACTAAAATATATTAATAATTGATTAGTTGCTTAATAATCGCAAATGTTGTGTTGTAATATGTAAAAAAATAAATAAAACTGAGATACAGTATAACAATCTGTTGAAAATTTGTAATGAAAAAAATTATTAATTTTGTCAAACAAATTATTTTTAAATATTGGAAAATAAATATTTATTTAATAATAAGATATTTCTTCTATACAAACAATTATTTTTTTAAAAAGGAACTGTTCAGTTAATAAATAAATTTATAAAATATCAAAAAAAGGTTTTATCCGTAAATATTGTTAATCATTTTTTTGTTAACAGATGTAGCATCTCAAAAATTTGATATATACGCAGACTATGGAGATTTCATTTCTTTTCAATGTGGTGATATTTATTCTGAAACAGAATACTGCCAGTTGTACAATACGAACAGCAACTTAATTAAAGAAAGTTATAGAGATTGTTCTTTTTCTAAATATGTAAATAGTGTACATGATTATGGAATGTGGTATTGTTATAAATATGATGAATCTAATATGAAAGCACACAAAATTACTTACCATATTCAAAAGAAAGGTAAGAATATTTGAAGTTAAACAGTTTATTGTTTCATATAAATAAAATAGATTAAAATATAAATAATTTAAACAATATTACTTTCGAAAAACAATTTAATTTTTAAACTAGAGTAGCTAAAAAGGTACTAGAATAAAATTAAAAAATAAAATAATTTTTCTTTGTTTATTTTTATCTTAAAAAGTCACAATTTGCAAACAAATACTTACTAGAGTCAGATTATTGTAAGTTCTGTTTTACGTTATCCAAAAAGTAACTAAATCTATGATTTCACTAATGAGTACGTTTATATTAACTTCATAATAAATACTACTCCTACTATTTTTTTTAAATGTTATGCAAGTTGCATAAAATAATGTAGTTATTGTTTTGTTCTTTATAATTTTAAAATTTTTATAATGCACGTTATAATTGAATTGTTAAATACTTACCAAATTAGTCTTAAAAAATATTTTTTTAAAATATTTTAAAAGAAAACGAGAAAAGTCTATTTATTTTCAAACGTCAAAGAAAACTGATAACATTAAAATAAATATTTTTTTTTTATTTTAACAAAATTATCATTGTTACCAAGTATAGAAAAAATAAATACAACTGTCAAAACATTATCGTATATAATTAGTACTTATTTGTTTGTAAATACGGGTAAAACTAAATATCATTGATAAACAAATTTACTACATTAAATTTTAATTTTAAACTATTTAAATATTATCTTATAAAAAAATATTAAGTACAGATACTTTTGTGTTATGTTTGTCATCAACATAATAACATAATAAAATCAGACTACATCTTTCTGTTTCTCGCGCGTTTTTCGGTAATCATTAATATTCATAAATTGTGATCAAAACATGATCGAAAAAGATCAATAAAATAAAAGTAAAGTATGGAAAATATGTAACAATTTAATAGTGATTTGACAACAATTTACAGCGTTTTAACATTGAATACTCACATCAATAGCATCTGTTTTTCAAGAACAAAATAATGTTAAATATTTTATTATTACAGAGAATGATGTAATAAGTACCTGGTCTAATGAAACAAATTTATCAGCAAATTTTGGTTGTTCCGTCAAAAATCCAACAGTTATACCAAATTTTTGTTTAATGGTAAGTCCAAGTGGAACACAATATTTACTAAAACCGGGACTGGCTACTGAAGATTATACTGCTATTGGTACAAATTTTGACAAAGAATTAGCTGTTTGTTCTATGCAGGTAAATATACATTAATTATGTAAATATATTAATAATATAAAATAATTTTCCTTAAACCACAAACAATAATTCCTCATCAGTAGCTTTTGAAATACATGTATAGCTTTTTTAAATTATAGTTTGTGGTTTTAAAGAAATTAAATTAGTTTATTAACTTTTCACCACAGTAAAATCATATTTTAATTTATTATATAAATATGGTGTACAGAGTGATTTATTTTTTTGCTTTTTTATGTAATTTTTTTTTATTAATCAAAATATGGAAAAGTATGTAAGTTTTTAAATAATGCAAATCGATATTTAGTCGATAATAGTTCTAGTTGTTTCCGAATAATTCGCAAAAAGTTAAAATGGACCGATTTTATTTTATGTTATTTACAAAAATAGAAAAAATAATTAAATATTTTAGTAAAAATTTTAATGTTACAAGAAATTTTAATATATATTGTTTGCAGTTTCTGAGTAACTAAACTATACAACCTTATGTAATTTTTTTAATAAAACATAATATTATTAGTTTATATTGTTGAAAATGATATATAAATTATTATATTTATTTTATTAAATAAATCAGTTTTTTAGTTATTTTAAATTATTCTAGAAAAACTAAATGTCATATAAAAGTATGATTTCAGTTTTTTTTTTTTGTGGTTGCCAAATTTTATAAACAGCAAAGTGTTATTCAAACTATTCATTATTATATCACTTTTTATTATTTACATCAAATAAACATACATACGTAATCACGTCATGTATTCAATAAATGTAACTGAAACACTACTTCCACTTAGTCAGCAAATAATATATGTATGTTAAATAAAATAAATTTTAAAAACCCACGATGTACACCCTTATTGATATATATCGTGATATATATATATATATATATATATATATATACAGGGTGTTTGCAATCAAGGTATTTTATTTTTAAGGGGTGATACTACAGGTCAAAACAAGGCGATTAACGCCAAAACACCTTAGTAAAAGTTTTCTAATAAACGAGATATTCATTTTTTTTTAAGTAAAATGGTAGCATATGGTATAATTTTTATTATCCAGCTCACAAAAAAAATTATTCTTCATAATAGTTTTGGATTTGCTTGAAACGAATAAAAATGTAAAAATATTCCAAGTTTTAAATACAGGATGACTCGGATTTGCTGATTTGTGTTTCAACTTTTAGGTAAAATACCCTTATTTGATTAATAGGATTATATTATGTTTAAAATTACAATTTAAGCTTACATACAAAAGTAAAAGTTGTAAAGCTTACATACAAAAATTTGTGCCGATTGTCGATTGTTAAAACACCCTAGTAAAAGTTGTCTAATGAACGAGATATTACTTTATTTGAATTTATGATTGAGGGGGCGAAAACTTTCATTTGTTCTTATTGTTTATCTGTCAAACATATTTCGTTATTGTTTAACTGTGCATTATCTATTGCTGGTTGGTTTTAACAATCGACGATCGGCACAAATTTTTGTATGTAAACTTAAATTGTAATTCTAAACATAATATTCAAATAAAATTATTCAAATTTTTTAAATAAGGGTATTTTACCTAAAAGTTGAAACACAAATCAGCAAATCCGAGTCACCCTGTATTTAAAACCTGGAATATTTTTACATTTTTATTCGTTTCAAGCAAATCCAAAACTATTATGAAGAATAATTTTTTTTGTGAGCTGGATAATAAAAATTATACCATATGCTACCATTTTACTTAAAAAAAAATGAATATCTCGTTTATTAGAAAACTTTTACTAAGGTGTTTTGGCGTTAATCGCCTTGTTTTGACCTGTAGTATCACCCCTTAAAAATAAAATACCTTGATTGCAAACACCCTGTATATATATATATATATATATATATATATATATATATATATATATATGTATGTAATGTACAATAAAGAAATAATATATAAATATGTAAATTTAAAAATCAGCGTGGTAGCCGAGCGTGTTTAAGCGCTAGGTACTACCATTGATTAAAGAAGTATATATACTTACTTCTTTAATCAATGATACTACCGAATATAACATTGAGATCTGTGGATCGATCCCGCTGGCTGAGGTCAGACATTAATTGAATCAGTTTGATCAATTACTTACCTTAGAATATCAGTAGTTTAGATTATTTACTTTTCACTGTTCTATGCGAACACACGACTTGCAGTTTCGAAAGATGTCTATGAATGGTTGCGGAACAAGTACTTTGTTCTTGCGGTCAAGGCTTTTCTAGAGCTATCGTAAAAATATGATGATGATCAAATTTAAAAATAGTATAGATTTTTATTCAATCACCTAATCAAAACTTTAATCTATTTTTCAAGATATTGAAACCATTACAATATTTGGACAAAGGAATATGGCGCTGTGAACAACATATTAAATCTGTATCGACAAACCCAATTGGAGCTTTTATTAAAGTACCAAGTAATGTAGCCACTAATCCAAGTAAGCGAAATTTTTTTTATAATATAATTTGCCATAGAAATTCTTTGGGTTTCATTTTAATTACTACATTTTTTCCATACACATTTATGTATAGTAGCGATACACAAATTGTAAAACTTTATTATTTTTAGGTTGAGAAAGATATTAAACTTTATCATTAAATGTTTTAAATTGTATTACATAAATCTCGTTACCTCTACTATTGGTACTATTGGTACTATTGGATATTGGTGTTATTATTACTTTAATAAATACTACAAAAAATAAAAAATAAATAAAGAGTAATATACTAAATAAAAAGCATGTATAAAAGGTATCATAAATATGGATAAAGCTAGAGTTGCTTGTGTGGATATAAATGTTTGAAGAAAACTAATTTCGAGATAGTAGAAAGTGTTTGTGCCACATCCTTTTGGATACATCGTGTGATTGTATATTGCATGTATGTAAAGGTATATCTGCATCTAGATTTATTATAAAAAATTTAAGAAAACCACTGTTAATGAATAAATTACGAATTATGAAACTGTATTATTTTTAAATGTTATAATATTATTATTAGGATTTGGAAAAACTCGGTTTTTTCAGACTCGACGAATCCGAATCCAATCCACGAATATTTATCGGGTTCGAGTCCGGGGCCGGGTAACCATTTTTTTCTAGATCTCATTAATAAACAAATGATATTTAGTAAATAATTTTTATTAATTTTTTTAGTCTTTATAATAAATATACATACATACATACATACATACATACATACACAATCACGCCATGTACCCAAAAGGGTGTGGCACAAACTCTTTTCATCATTCCGAAATCAGTCGCCTCCAAACATTCCTATCCAAACAAGCAACTTTTGCTTCATCCACATTCATAATTCCTCTCATACATGCTCTTCTATTCCTACTACTTGGAAACTTTCGCTCACGCAAAACACTCTCAATCATACCACTCCAGCTACTCATCGGACGTCCACGCAAACGAATACCATCAAAATCATTCAAATATATCTTTTTATCTACCGGTATAAATTTTGGTTTAATTTTATTGACCAAATTCTTTTCTTATTCTTGTGTTCAATTATAAAATTTAAATACAAAAGAAATAAAACTTACTGAAATAATAATTGATTATTTTATTGTCAAAAACGCAAAACAAAATATAATTTAAGAACAGCATACATAAGTGGACAGCTTAAGAACATTAGAAATAAAAAACATTGCACATAAATAAAATAAAACTCCAACAAGTTAGGAGCAAAATACAAAAATAATTAATAACACACAGTACATATCGTGTAATGAAACAATCAATATAATATTTTTAAACAAGTATTTAATAAATATTTTTTATAGAAAATTTTTATAATAATAAAAATTTATGTGAAAACTACATACAGTAGGAACGAGAAGAAATATAAACTGTTATTGCATTTAGAATATACAGATTTAATCATTTTTCACTTTTCTTCGAGCATTAATAGTGCAGAAAAGTAACAACCGAGTCTTATATTGAGTTTCGAGTCCGAGTATTTGTAATGAAACTCGGCGAGTTTGAGTACGAGTTTTTGGAACGAAAAAACTCTAGTCATATTAAGATATTATCAAAAAATACAAGATATATATATATAAATTGTTTGGTTTTACAATGTTCAGACGATATTTTGTCATTATATCAAAATCTCTAAGACGAGTTTATTTTCACGTAATACATGTGTGATACAACTAAAATCTCCACCCCTTAATACGTTTACATACATACATATGCCTTTGTGTTTAATTACATACTTGTATTTATGTAGTTCTTAGCTGATGTAATGTATTTTTCTGTATTGTGCGAAAAATTTACAATAACCAATAGGAAAACAATATGCTTAGTGATCACGTGAATATTCGCTAGATTTTACTCAGTGAGTTAAATATAGAAAAAGTTATTCAGTATTTTGTAATGTATATCATAAAATATTTTTTTATTGAAACAATTGTTTTTTGTAAACAGTAATATATACTAATTATTATTACAATTTAAAAAAGACAATAACTTTGATTCATACACATTTATAATATCTCTCAAATAGATGTAATATGCTTATTAATATGTGATATTACAGTATTGCTTCTAAAATATTACAGAAGCAGATATACCAGAAACAATAACGATAAAGGAAAATAGCACATTATCGATAAGTTGTCGCGTACCTTATTCGATTAATTACTGTTACATAAAAAGTCCAGACAATAAAATCTATTCGTTCAATAATAATAAACGATTAGCTACGTTAGGGCTTTGCGAATACACAGAACCTTTAGCTACAATGAAAGACAATGGAACCTGGCTTTGTGGCTTTGCTACAAACGAACAAACTGTCGATTCTACCTATAAATTTAAAGTAAGTTATATGTCATTCACAATTCACATTATTATTTTTGAAATAATAATATTTATTTTAAATGTTCAAAGTTTTAAAAATGATAGTTTAAAAAAAAAATTATGAATATCAACATTTTTATTAACATTGATACTGATATGAACTGACACATTCTAAAGAATAAAAGTTTTAATTATTTACTATAAATAATTCAAATAATAATTATTTATAGAATTTATCAAATATTATATAAATAATATTAAAAGTATGTATACGAAATTGCTTCCAAAGATTTTATTTTGCCTAAATATTAAGCAAAGGAGATTAAAAAAATTAATTTTTAATCTCTCATTACTTTATTACTAATAATTTACTTATTATTTTTGTTCTGACACCAATTTCTTAATAATAAAACATGATCATTATTTTATCGCAGAACAAGTAAAACAAAAGTAGAATAAATTAGTCCTAATTTTTATATTACCAAATCTGAAATTTAATATTATTAATATTCTTTTTCTTAAAATTTAGGTAGAGGTAATACGCAATGAAACTTTAATTGCACCTTCAAGCGTTACAGTATCCTCTCTAGGCGAAGCTGCATTCATTTGTACGACACGAGGTACACTTGGCAATTATCCATTAAAATATTGCAAATTTTTAAGTCCTAGTGGAAATGTATATATACTTTCTGACGGCTCATCAAATGGCAGGTAACTATAAAATTTAAATTACATCTGTCAGCAGATGCCACTGAAAAATATATTCTAAGTAAGCCAAAAGTAATTTTTATTTTAATGTATCTTAGAATCTTAAGAACAAAGTACTAAAAAGCAATATAAATTAAGAGAAGTTAATGTTTTTTATATTAAAAAAACTAAATTTATTTTATAAAATATACCTACATTTTATTCAAATTTTTGTTAGCAAAACTAATTTTTACAATTAAGTGGTATATATTTATCCAAAAAATAAAAATCACCTTTTTACACTGTTTTCAACTATTAATTTTAAAATGTTTTTTGTTAAATTAAAAATATAACATCTATTTTTTTCTATTATTAATTATATCAAATTGTTTATGCAATTAATTTGTTTTCTCTTTCAGAATAAGTTATGAAGGAAATGGATTAAAAAATGGAGACTGTGGAATTAGATTAAAAAATTTAAGTCACTTTTCAGATCAAGGTGTTTGGACGTGTTTCACGAAAATTGATAGAATTGATAAACCTGAAGAATTATTAAGAAATATAAAATTAGAATTAAGATAAATAATTAATAATGTAATATAAATTTTTTTTTATTTTAATCTAAAATTATTAAAATATGTTTATTATATACCGGGTGTCCAAAAAGAATGGAAACTATTAAATATCTCGAGAACCGCACATCGGATTATAAAGTTACAAAACACGTATTTCTTTAGTTTTGAAAATCTATTTAGGGGTGATATGCGAAAACCACCCACACTTCCCCTGGCGGAGGGGGCGAGGGCAAGTTTTAAAATTTAAATAGGAACATTTATTTTTTATTACACAGTTGCATTTTCCATAAAAAACTGTTTCTGGATTTGCAAATTGAGCCCCCCAGCTCCTCCCCCCTCAGAGCAGGGAAGGGGAGAAAATTTAAAAAATTTTGCAGAAACTTTCACTTTTTATTGCAGTTTTGGATTCTCCTTCTAAAACTGGATATAAAATTGAAAAACGCACCTCCACTCCCGCTCCCACACATGCGGATGGGTACCAACTTTTCATCTCAAATAATACCTGGTGGTAAATTGTGCTGGATTTAGGTCAAAACTATCTACCATTTTAGTTTTTTTTTTTAATGCGATATTTTTATATCCAGTTTTAGAAGGAGAATCCAAAACTGCAATAAAAACTGAAAGTTTCTGCAAAAATTTTCAAATTTTCTCCCCTTCCCTGCTCCGAGGGGGGTGGAGCTGGGAGGCTCAATTTGCAAATCCAGAAACAGTTTTTTATGGAGAATGCAACTGTGCAATAAAAAATGGATGTCCCTATTTAAATTTTAAAACTTGCCCTCGCTCCCCCCGCCAGGGGAGGTGTGGGTGGTTTTCGCATATCACCCCTAAATAGATTTTCAAAAATAAAGAAAAACATTTTTGTAACTTTGTAATCCGATGTGCCGTTCTCGAGATATTTAATAGTTTCCATTCTTTTTGGACAGCCGGTATATATATATATATATATATATATATATATATATATATATATATACACTAATATAATGAACTTATTTGCTGCAGTGTTTCTTACTCTTTACTCTACTCAAAATTCTTAAAACACTTCTATTTTGCGAACATTTTTAAATATTTTCAGTTTGTAATACTATAATGCAGCTTACTCTAAATTAAGTTAGATTAAAAAAATAATTCGTTATTGTTTAAAGAAAATAAAAACAAATAAAGTTATATGTCCATATTCTCACCTTACTTTTTGTGAAAAAGTGCTTTTATCGTATATTTAAAAATACATTTTTGCTTCTAATTTTTATCATTTAAAGAAAATTTTCTGTTTCTAATATCTTTTATTATATCTGATATTATAAAATATAAATTAATTTAAGTAAATAATTTTAAATAAACATTAAAAGTGCTTTTGTTAAAAATTATTTTTAAAAGTTAGTGAGACTACGAGCCACAGTTGTTTTTTATTGTTAAAACAAATTGAAAAAATAAAAAACCAATTTATGAATGGGACAAGAAACCACAAACGAAGTAATTACACCAAACAAACCTTTTAAATCAATAATTATAAATTTGTTAAGTACAAAATTTTCATTATTTTATTTTATTATCTTTATTTTTGATATCTGTGTAATTTTTATCAAATAAAGTACTATTTAAACACTGTAGATATATCTTGATTTTTTCGTTCTCCAAATAAATTAATACCAATTAAAAACCAAAATTCTTAATTTGTATTTACACTTTACATTTAATGAAATATATTTATATAAAATATACATAAAGATTATACAATCTGTACATGTGTATTTATAATTACGGTAATGCTAGCCAGTATTTAATGTATTCTTTAACAGATTTCTTAGCAGCAGCTAATTCTGGTAGATCAAAAATGCCGACTGAATTCAAGTCTTGACAATGGCTTGAACCTGCAAAAGATTGTTAATTATATTTAAGTTATTAAATTAATTTATCTGCTTTTTAATAAAATAATAACCATAATAAATATTTTTTAAATGAAACTGTTAAACTGACCAACTAATAACCTTCAAAAACAGTTGAAGAATCACTAGTTAACTCCTTAATTATGTTAACAATGTTTTATGCAACTGACTCTTAAATCAAATATTTTAAATATTTAAAAAATATATAATAGAGATTTCGTTTTTCTATATTCTGATTTCAGAATAAATAATAGCTAATTTAGCATCATATTTGATCAAAATTAGTAAAACGTAATTCTAAATCATTAAGTACTTCAGAATCAGAAGTTTTCTGTTATCTTGTAATTTTAAATAGTAGTTATAAGAAGCTGTACTTATTTTACATCAATAAAATTTTGTTATAAAATAAAATATTTTAAATTATAATATTTACATATTTGCAATAATTGTAATTTAAATATATTTTTTTTATATTTCTTTAAATGTTTGAAATATACCTATGCTTGGAACTGTCTATTTCATATAATTTATATAATTAATAGGTAATATATTTTATAATTATATTATCTGAATTAAATCAGTCACTTTCAATAAAATATTAATCAAATTATAAATTACTAAATAATAATAAATATACCTTTTACAACAATAACTGGTCGGTCAGGGTTTTCACTAGCTGTTAAGCCAATAGAATGCCATGGATCCCATGTACCATGAACAGAAACTACACGACTTACATCAGGATTCAATGCACCATAATTTTTATTTATATAGTCTACTCCATTGTGTGTTACACTCGATGTGAATCTAATAAAAAATGTCTCATTTATTACCGTAAATTATACAAAGTAAACAATTGTTTTCTTACTCATCTCCAAAGATATCTAAGCAGTATTGATGGGCAAGTTCAACAGGAAAAGTGTCTAAAAATGGTTGATTTGGTGAGCCAGTAGTTTGGAACCATCCGAATTCTGTGCAAGTTTGATATACCCATTGACGCACTAAGAATTGAAAAGATATTTAATGAAATTTATTTCATTATCCATAAAATTGAAAAAGTGATTTTATTAATTTAAGTTATATAACATAGTTAGCAACAACTAATCTTGTACAGCTTGCTGGAGTAAAGATAACTGACACGTATAACTTATTTAAAAAATATTTAAAAAATAATAAAAAACTTTAACAAGTGTTTTAATATAAATTATAAAGTATATAACTACACAAGTAGTTATAACAACTAATATAAGTAATATTTTTGCAATTTACAACAAAAAATTGAAAATTAACAAAGACCTACATATTTAAATGTAAAGTGCAAATGTTTTTTTTGATGCAAATTTTATAAGAATACTCATAATTATTTGATGAGAGAAATTAATAGTTAATTATTGAATCAACTTAAACTTTATTGAAATATTTTGAGCTTTCGGCTTTATTTTCGTCCTGTTTTAGAAAATGTCTAATTGACTACAGATTAAAATATTATGTTAAATTAAAAAGACCATTTTGAAACCAAATAAAATTATAGTGTTTATGTATTTACGGTCTATTCTACGCAAAGTACACTAACAAGTTTTCCTTTTTCAGTTTACTTACTATTTCCGTAATTTATTTCTGTATCGCGAAACTCGTCAATAAAATCTTGGTAGTTATCCATGCAATTAAATGATTTCACAAATTTAACCAATCGATCGTACTCAACTGCAAGTGAAGGATCTTGAAT
Source organism: Clivina fossor (assembly GCA_963966155.1). Taxonomy (NCBI): domain Eukaryota; kingdom Metazoa; phylum Arthropoda; class Insecta; order Coleoptera; family Carabidae; genus Clivina; species Clivina fossor. Next base: position 24,445,209 of record OZ014551.1, on the reverse strand, counting down.
TATATTACATATTTGTGTTGGTGTATTTGGTGAAGAATATTGAATTAGTCCAGCAAATGAAGACCCAATTGACATAAAGAAATAGTAAATATGCCAGCCATCGGCAATATTTAAAGGTGAACACAAACTGAAATACAAAGTTTTTATTTAAATGAAGTTATAAAATGATTGATGATATAAGCTCTATTATATGTTATAGTTAGCATTAATTGATGTAATTACTGCTAGTAATTAGATTCGTAAAGTTTGTTAAAAAATGACGATTTTTTTATTTATCAAAACTTACAGTTCAACATCTTTGCTACATTGTAAAAAAATGTAATATTACTTGTTTTGTGAATGTAATTTTTCATAAAAATATAATATTACCTAAATTATCACATATTTTTAGTAGAATAAAGACAAATACGTCACTTTATGAGTTTCAAAATAATGCCGATTAAAGACTAAAAATAACCAGTACCGAATAGATGTTTAATGTTTTCAAATAGAATATTTGACAAATATTTAAAATGTTTGTAGTATTTGACTGGGCGAACTTTCTATTAGTGAAAAACAAAAAAAATCTCAGTTTCGATTAAGATAATATATTCATCACAATTCCAATAAAGTTTTTATATATTTCACGTACAAATTGAAATTAAAATTATAAATTTCAAAATTACTAATAATAATTAATGAAATTAATTTTAAAACAATTTGAACTTAAGTTTAAAATAAACTATTTAAATAATATATTCTTAGTTTTCAAATTGTTATTCTTAACCAATTATAAAATGTTGAAATTGTAACTACAAATGCATCTTTTTTTAAAAAAGTTCTCAATTTTTTTTAGAACCAATATTATAATAAAATTGTATTTCGATTTTTATATTTAATTAATAATATTATTTTACTAAAGTTTAACGTTTAGTAATAAATTAAAGTTACTTATTTAAAATAGTATAAATAAATAAAAATTCTTACTTGAAATCTTTAGATACTTTGGCTACTCCAGCTGGAGTATTTAAATATTCCAAAACTTGACGCGTTGCATTTCTGACAGATTCGGAACAACTTAAACCTAAAGCGTTCTGGACAATTTCGTAATACTCTAAAATAACATAAATAATAAGAATATAAATATCTTTCTATATTCATAGCTTATTTATATATTTAGAAAACAAAATAATATCTGTGGAGCCTACGGTTAAACTGGCCAGTCATTGATGCATAGCCTAACAAGTCGATTCAATGACTGAGTGACTTGTGAAATTTTGGGAAAAATAAAATATAAAATCTCAATATTTTGAGTATTATTAAATTAATATTTAATGTACCAGGAAAAATCAAATAGGTGCACAAAATACACATTTAAAGCTGGAAGCACACCGGTTAGTCACCAATTAACTTATATTTCTAATATAAGTTATAACTAATTATACGTTTGCGTGGACGTCCGATGAGTAGTTGGAGTGGTATGATTGAGAGTGTTTTGCGTGAGCGAAAGTTTCCAAGTAGTAAAAATAAAAGAGCATGTATGAGAGGAATTATGAATGTGGATGAAGCGAAAGTTACTTGTTTGGATAGGAATGTTTGGAGGCGATTGATTTCGGAATGATGAAAAAAGTTTGTGCCACACCCTTTTGGGTACATGGCGTGATTGTGTATGTATGTATGTACTAATTTGTGTGTTTTATTGCATTAAAAAAATATGTTACTTTAACATAGTTAAAAATCAGAACTCATTATAATAAAATAAAACGGCTTTAAGTTATAGTTCTGTATTAATATTTATTAATAATCGTCGTTTCGACGTACTCAATGTACATCTTCATCAGCAAAAATTACAAATCATACAGTAAATAAACAGATCATAGAAAAAAATTACTAGAAACCAAAATAAATAACTAAATTATAATAATTTTTTAATTTTTAATTAAAGAAAGCCAGAACTACAACCTAAAGCCGTTTTATTTTACATGTTACTTTATTACTAAATATTGGTGGAATACTGAACAAGGCTCTAGCGTTACAAAATAATTTATCATTTTCTATAGAATAAAAAATTATATATTTTAGAAAAAGACAAAACATTTTGAGCAAATAAATATATTAATTTTTTCATAGTCTTTCAGGAAGGCTAGATTAATTTGTAATATTGTAATTTTATACATACATACATTGTAATTTTATAAAGTTTATAAAACAAAATAATAAAAATAAAGTGTAATACCTGTAAAATCAACTTCAGCTAATACAGGTGCACTAGATGATACGGCAGCATGAACCAAATTCGGATATTTTTCTCTCATCCAAATTGCCATAGTAGCACCATACGATCCACCAACTACTACAACCTTTATTTAAAACAATATTTCAATTTAACCGAAATAAATTCAATTTAACTTAATAATAAAATTAAATATAATACAAAATTACCTTGCTGTTTGAAAATTCTGGTCGGGTTGCTTTAATATTATTAATAAAATTAGCAACATCGGCTAAAGCTTGATCAACACTTAGGTACTTCAAGTTAGCTGTACTTAAATCACTAAAAATTAATATATTATATATAGTTACATAATATACTACTGCAAAATTAAAAAAAAATATATATTTTATTAGCAACACTATTTTATAAATTTATCCTTGGAATAATTTTAAAATTAGTCAATGAAATATTGTCATTTATTCTGAGGATACATTTTTAGCCAATCATAAATAATTTTTACTTATCTGAAAAATAAATAAAATATTGGACCTAAGTAAATTAAACAGAACCAAAATACATATAATTCTTTAGTGTGTAATATTTATTTTTGAAATTTAAAAGCTGTTTTTCAGATTATAATAAAATAATATTTGGTATTTTAAACGATAAATAAATTTACTTCATAAATAAATTCCCGATTAAACAAATAATTAAAAAACAAAGTTGTTTTACAGAAAAAAATATAAATTAAATTTAAAAATATTATTAAATTATATTGGAACATACCTAGTGGGAATGCTCCTGCCATAATATCTATGTTCCGTGTAAAACATATATCCATTATTTTCTCGAGCCATGTCAAACATGTTTCCTGTTTGAAGCCAGCCAGGATCAATTGTCCATTCGGCTCCCAACATTATGAAAATTGGACCACCTTCTTTGAAGAATTGGTTATTTTCTAAAAATCTCTGTAAAAACAAAATCATATTTAAATTTTTTTATTTGTATAATTACAATGGATTGATTTTTAAATTAAATCATATTAACTTACCATGGTCCATGTAGCTTGAATGGAAGAATTAAAGTTATCCAAAGGCTGTTCGATAGTACCCCAAACAGGAATTCTGGCTCTAGCATTTGGACGTTCTGGCGGTGGTAAGCCATGGCGAGGAAGAAAACTTCCTTGGCACTACATAGATATTTTTGATTCATAATTTTGGAAAAAATATTATTGCAAAAGTTGGTGTAATTAATTAAGATTGTTCGGCTATTTTATACGAATATGAACGTTTGGTTAAAAGAATATATGTGGAAAAATATTGAAACTTATATACGTGTTTTACATGAGCAAGTATTTCCAAGTAGTAAGGACAAAAAAGTATGTATAAGAGGTATCATAAATGTAGATAAAGCAAAAAAAGGTTGCTTGTCTCAATAGAAATGTTCAGCGGAAAATAATTTCTGTTTGAATGAAAAGAGTTTGTGCCATATACATATGGGTACATGACAAAATTTTGCATGTACATGTATGTAATGATAATCATCTTTATTTTTGTAGCTATTGCCAAATAATCAAAAACCAAATTTTACTATACACAAATTAATTATATTTTACTTCGTTTATATAGGTAGCAACTTAAAATTGAGATTTTTTACGTAGGGTGTAACTAGGAGGAATCGGGTACGAAATAGATTAGTGTATGATGAGTGTGAAATAGAAAAAATGTTGTAGCAAAAATTGGTGTTTGTTAGTTAAGATGGTTCGTACATGTTGAGCGAATGTCTAAAGAACGTTTGGTTAAAAAAAATTTATATGAATGATTTTGAGGCTATACGTTTAAGTGGACGTCCGATGAGTATTTGAAGTGATATGATTGAAAGTGTTTTGCGTGAATGGAAGTTTCCAAGTACTAGGAATAGAAAAGCATGTATGAGAGAAATTATGAATGTAGATAAAGCTAAAGTTGCTTGTCTGAATAAAAATGTTTGGAGAAAGCTGATTTCAAGATAGTGAAAAGAGTTTGTGCCACACAATTTTAGGTATATGGCGTGATTTTGTATGTAAGTACGTAAAAATGCAAATATATATATATATATATATATCAATAATATAAACTTTATTCCAAAATATCAATAAGTACTCCCTTTTTATTCACTTTAAGCCCAGTATTTTGAAATAAATTTATCGTTGGAATAATTCCAAAATTAGTCATGCTTTTTTTTTATTTACTATAAAAATAAATAAAAATTGAAAATACTGGACCTAAGTAAATATATTTAATGTAAAACTAAATAATAACATTACATAACATAATTATAATATTATTTATAACTACCTCAATAACGCCAACTGCAAGAGCAAAAACTAGAAGTAACTTCATTTTTGTTCACATTTACACTAAATGTTTTGTTTATATATGTATATGTAAGTAATCTCCTATCATTTTATCAAGTTGTATGTGCAATCGTTAATATCAACAAAATTTTCCCCATTTATCAGTAACTTGTTCAATTCCTAATTAATTGATAATAATTTTAATTTTCAATGCTATATATCATGACTAACAAATTTTATTTATGTTAAACAAAGTTAATTTAATGATCATTTATCGGAATCTCCAAAATATGTGATTACAATAGATTATTACAAAAAAAAAAACAAATTAAATACTAATACATGTTTGATTTGAAATTTTGATAAATTAAATTTTGTATTTTAATTTTTTTAAATAACAGAATAAAATCGGGCAAATTTTTATTTTATATTCAAATACACATTAAAATAAGACCTAGTTTGTTAGATAAATTTAAGTTAAAACATAATTTTTTTAAAAAATTGCTGCATTTTCATTATTCTGATTTACTAATATGTCTATGTACCAACCGCAACCAATAATAAAGCAAAATAGACTAGAAGATGTATACTAATATATGTTTATTAACTATACTAAATTTCATCAAAATAAGTTCATAATTCACTAGAGTACAGTAGAGTTTCTCTTTGTAAGCTAGATATATTCCTCAGAAAAATGTATATAAAAAAATTGCGCAAAATAGATGCAGTTTACGTATATAATTAGGGATGCGTGTCCTAATTTTCTAAAATCGCATAAAACTGAAGCAATAAATTAAAATAAACCAAAAATTGCATTAAAAAAGTTCATTGAAATGAAGAAAATTGGTTCAGAAATCTGACCGCTGTATATTTTTCTCTTTGTGCTAAGCGATTTAAAATTTTAATTTTTATTTCTAAAGAAATTGCCTTGTTTTAATACTTTTTCTCTATTTTAGCAAGTTAAATCTTTAAAAGTTACAATATAATAAGAATCATCAAAATACATATTCGTCATATATACATATAAAAAGGGAAACCCCAAAAGTTGCATGAAATATCGCACAACATAAATCGGTATATGTACATATGTGTAATACAATGGAAAACCGAAATTTAAATAAAATATTGCACCACATAACTTCAAAACCGCATTAAAAAAGAAACTCTATTTGTTCAAACTTTTTAAATTCAAAATTATCATATAACGATTGTGTTCATTGTAATAATTATCATTTTAGAAGAAATCAATTCAATGATTAATCTACTTTCTAAACAATCGATTTTTGATATTTCATAAGATAAGATCATTAACAAGTTTAAAAAAATAGATTTTTTATAAGAACAAAATCTTCTTTATATCTACGATAACTTAGACATTTACAATAATAAATACATAAATAACTACTGCAATTATTTGTTTTACAATTTATTTTCATGAAATAATAGTAGTCTTATCAATCTCTAAAAAAACTTTTTTTTTATTTTTATGTATATAAGTGAACTGTGGTTACAAATTTTAAAGATAATAGGACAACATAGGTTGTATATAATTAATAAACAAATTAAAAACAAAATTAATGTTTACTTATACCAAAATATGTACAAAACCTAAACAAAAATAGTGATTAGTTGTAATTTAAGGCAGTGATAGCCAGTATCTAATATGGTCTTTAACTTTCTGTTTAGCTGCACGTAATTCAGCTGAATCGTTACTACTTATTGATTTTAAATCTGCAACATGACTTGAACCTGTAAAAATAACAAAAAATTGTTAATTTCCTTATACAATTACCAATCTATCGAAATTTTAATAAAGCATATGCAATTTGACGTTATTATTAAATCCAGAAAATACTTTTACGTAATATAGGTATGTATTAACTGTCTAATTTGGGAATACTAGATTACTATATTTATTCACAAATTAAAAATAAAAAATCAAAATATAATCAAGAACAATTAACTTTCAGTAAACTTAAAATGAGATTTAGATGTGTAATAATTCTTTGTTGTAATTAATCCCATGTCAATGTAATTGAAGTAATCGAATAAATAATATTTGAATGTAAAAAAAAAATTATTATTCATTTAAACTATTTAAAATAAAATATAAATTAAGCAATAATTATAACTTGTACATTTCACGAACAAAAAAAACAAAAACAAACATGCTTGTCTATTTATAATATAGGTCTGATTGCTTTCAATAATTTATTGAATAATATTAGGTAAGTGCTCTATTTCAGTTAAGGAGTTTACACATAAATTACAGGGCTTTAAAAATTGGGGTTCGATTAAAATTTTCGTTTTGGTGAAGTATGTGAAAAAACGAATTTTGGTTTTCGGTGTCGGTTTCATTTCGGTTCGGTTTGGTTTTCGTTTCGGTTTCTTAAAAATATATAATTTAAACAAAAGTTATTACATTTCAGGTATATATCCATTAGATTTCCAATAAATAATCTTTTTTCTTATTAGATAACTATGCACATATGCAAAAATAAAAATTTATAAAAGTTTCAATATAAAAATATTTTGATTTTAAAAACTAGTAATTATAAAAGCCTATTTTTAAAAAATAAAACTTTATGAACTTTTCAAATTATTTAACTTATGTATATTTATATAATTAGTCTGTATATTGTATTTTATCATATATTTGTTTATATATTTTATAAATATGAAAAATAATTTTAAAAGCATATTACCTTGAACAACAATAACAGGAAGATCTTGACTAGCACTTGCAGGTAAACCAATTGGATGCCAAGGATCCCATGAACCATGGACAGAAATTACGCGAGTCGTTTGCGGATTCAGTCCACCATATTTTTTATTTATATGATCTACACCATTTTGAGTAACAGTGGGTGTAAATCTAGAAAATTAATAGGAGTATAATTTTAACTTATATATTTTTTTTAATTATAACTGATATAGTGATATCAAAATTAATTTCATACAAATATATATGCTGTGTAACTTGAATCAAAAATCTATAAATTTCATTTTTGTATATAATTGTTTAATTATTACTTACTGAGAACCGAAAATATCAGCACAATATTTATGCATAAGATCAATCGGGAAAGTATTTAAAAATGGCTGATTTGATGAACCAGTTGTTTGGAAAAATCCGAAATCAGTACATTGCTGATATATCCATGGTCCTAAAATTTAAAAATAAAAATTAGATAAATTACACATTACTAAATCAAAAAAAAAATTTGAGTGCATTTTACATATATAAGATTTACACAAAAGCAATTTAAATTCGAAACTAAAATACAATATATTAAATTATTGCATATTATTTAAATCTTTGGTCCGTAATTATCTTTTATTTTATTTTTAACTAAATAAAAAAAAATAAACTAAGGAAACGTAAATTTAGATACCGACTTAATTTTTGCGATGACAATACTGACGTCATCACGACATGTTTTTGCATTTTTTAGGAAATTTGGGCATCTTCGAGAAAAATGATAAATTAAACATCACTTTTTAAGCCATGTCCAACCAAATAAAGAAATAAAAAAATACGCTAAACTTCCCCATTAAATTGTCTAATATTAAAAACATATTTTCTGAATGTTTTAAATTCTACAAAACGTTACAAAAATAGAGTAGTCTGAATAAGTCCTTGTATGCAATAAATTATTTATTATAAATTTGTATGTAAAATTAATTCAAATTGTAGGCAAGTAAAAACAACAAAATTATTCTATATCTGATAATATTAATAAAAAGATTTTATAATTCTGTAATTTTGTTCACTTACTGTCTCTTCCATTTAAAGATGTATCTTGGAAGTAACTAACGAAATAATCGTAGTTTGCATGACACGAACTGATTTGGCTGTAATTAACCAAACGATCATAATCAGATGCCAATGAAGGATCCTGAATTTCTTTGCATATTTCAGTTGGTGTATTTGGTGTAGCGTGCTGAATTGATCCACCAATTTTTTGAGCAATGCTCATAAAGAAATAGTTAATATCATACACATTACTAGTATTTAACGGGTTACATACACTGAAAAAATTATAAAGTTAAATGTTAAATGTTGTTTATTTATAAAATAGCCAGTTTCTAGAATGTTATTTATCAGTGAGTTCATTTTAATTCAATTAAATGCATAGATTATAATTTCGAGTAAATCTAGATTTACAAGACAAAGTCACTTTGTTATCACAAGTGTTTGATTTTAAATTAAAACTTTTTGAGGTCCTACATACTATTGTAAACATACGCATTCAATTGTATAGATCTTATAACCGATAGTTATAATGTCTATACAAATAAATACGTATCGGTTTGCTAGCGTACATCTACGTGTACATCTTTAATTATAAGGATATTTAAGTGAAATTTTTTAAATCTATTAAAATAAATTCTAGTATATAATAACTCTTACATAAAATCTTCAGAAACTTTTGCAACGCCAGCTGAAGTTTGAAGATAAATTAAAACCTGGTTTATTGCGTTTCAGATAGTTTGGGAACAGCTTGTTCCTAATACGTTTTGAACCACTTCAAAATATTCTAAAATAAAAACATTTTTTTTTTAATTATTATAAAATATATAAATAGTTTAATCAAAAGCTTCAGTAAAACTAAATTATGACTAAAAATACTTCCAAAAGAAAATATGAATACGAGTCAGCATATTTCTTATATTTATCTAATATTTGTAATTAACTCATACTACACAGAATCACAATGTTAATAAATATTTGTAATTAATATAAGATCAAAGATTATTTTTTAGAAAAAGATGATGAAGATAATTAATCTCATTTAAAATTATTTTCGATATGTAAATAAAATCAACAAATATACATTTTACGATTAGATCTTTTAAAGATAATAAAAAGAAACGTCAGTATTGTTTCAGTAAATTTATGAAATTACCTTTAAAATCAACTTTGGCCAATACAGGTGCACTAGATGATACGGCAGCGTGAACTAAATTTGGATACTGTTCTCTCATCCAAATAGCCATGGAACCAGCATATGAACCACCAACTAATATAACCTTATTGTGTAAATAGTTATTAAATTAACAATGTATAAAAAATTATAATTTTCATGATAAATGAATAAAATAAATTTATACTAAAAATTATTGAATATTGAACAGAAAATTAACTTTACAATAGAAAAATTCTCAATTTACGAATATGATTATTTAAAAAAGTTATTATTTTTTTAAAGATTTGTTATTTATTATAATTATAAATTGTTCATTATTAATCAAATACTTTTTCTTTACAATAGATAAAAAAATTAATGGCTCTATTCTGTTTACTTTTGCAAGACTTAAAATAAATAGTAAATTGTAAAATATTTACCTTACTGTTTGTTAATTGTGGTCGATCACTTTTAATAGCAACAATAAAATTAGCAACATCGGCTAATGCTTGATCAACACTAAGATATTTCAAATTAGCCGAACTCATGTCACTAGAAAAAAAATTGATTGATTTAAAAAGTATAACATTGTTATTATACTACAATTCTTTAGGCATCTCCTAAGACTTGTTATGTAACAAGAATTCTGCCTTTTTCTAGTAAATTGACTTCTTTATTTGACAGAAAAAAAGATAGAACCAGTCTTACAAGATGCGTGCAGGATTTGTTTGGAAATATACCTAGTGGGATAACTTTTGCCATAATATCTATGTTCCGTATAGAACATATAACCATAATTTTCCTGAGCCATATCGAACATATTACCAGTTTGAATCCAACTAGGATCAATTTCCCATTCAGCTCCCAAAAATATGAAAATTGGACCACCTTCTCTGAAGAATTGACTGTTTTCAAGATATCTCTAGAAATATTTACATATTTCAATATTAAAAAATTTAAAGAAAAAGTTGCATTCTACAATCTTACCATAGTCCATGTGCCCTGATTGGTAGAATCGAAATTATCTAAACGCTGTATGATGGAACCCCAAACTGGAGCTCGGGCTTTCGCATTTGGACGGTCTGGTGGTGGCAATCCATGACGAGGAAGAAAAATTTCTTGGCACTAAAAAATTTAACAAAATTTTTCAGTGTAATTAGTGCCTGGATTTCACAGCAAAATCAAATTTTCTGTCATAATCAAAATACATATATACACAAACACGTCATCTACACAAAAGAGTGTGGCACAAACTTTTTCCATTTAAGCAACAATTAGTTACCACCAAATATTTCTATCCAGGCAAGCAACTTTTATTTCATTCAAAATAAAATATATTAAGTCGACAAGTAGCATTCAAACTATAAATACAAACAAAAAAAAATAGCAAAATGTTTTTTCTTTGCATTTGTAATGCATTGTAAGTCATCGAAACTAGTCCTCGCATTTTCTGCGCATTGTATTTTTCTGTTTGATTTCAAAGAAAATTTTCATTTTTCTATGAAATGAATAAAATGAATGAAAATGAATTTTGGAAAAAAATAAAGTGAAAAAAAAGTAATATGTAAACTATGATTGAGAAGACATACATACATACACAATCACGCCATGTACCCAAAAGGATAAGGCACAAACTGTTTCCACAAATTCTAAATCAGTTTCCTCCAAATATCCCTATCCAGAAGCAACTTTAGCTTTATCCACATTCATAATTTCTCTCATACATGTTCTTCTATTCTTACTACTTGAAAGCTTTCGCTCACGCAAAACATTCTCAATCATACTACCCCAATTACTCATCGGACGCACACGCATACCTTCAAAATTATTCTTATAATATTTTTAACTAAACGTTCATTAAACATTTTCTTAAAATGACCGAACTATCTTAACTGATTAACACCAACTTTTGCAACAACATTTTTTTTCCAGTTTCACATTCATTATACACTAATCTATTTGGTACCCAATTCCCCTTATCTACATTACATACCCCACGTGAAAATCTCATTTCCACAGCAGTCATTTTTCTTTTATACTTTTGGAGCCAACCCCAACATTCACTACCATACATCAACATAGGCACTAAAACAGCATTGTAAATACTCAAAAGGGCCTCCTAGCAGAAATACCAAAGACACCCAAAACCTTGAAACTAGCATTAACCCTTTTTTCAATTTCACGATCAAAGCAATCCTTGTTAAATAATGAACTAAACTTGGCATATAATTAGTCTTTTATGTTAAACTGTTAATTAAAGTAAAAATAAAAATTGCATTTATGCATACCTCAGCAATGCCCACTACTACAGCAATAACTAAAATCAACTTCATTTTCGATACTACTTGTAACAAATAAAGTAACTTTTTCGAGAAATTGATTCGTCTTTATATATTAGATCTTATTTGCTTATCAATCAATTTACATCAAGATTCACAATCAACAATAGAATTACAATAATTATGAGTATATTACATTGCAATTTTACTTAGGTTTTAACAGTAAAAATAACAACATTTTATAATTTTACTGTGATATAAAGTAATATTACATTTTTTATGAAAAATACACAAACAAAATTTGTAAAATTACATAAAAATTTTACAGTGTAGTTTTATCATTATTTTTAATAAATTGAGATGTTTACTTTCCAAATTTCGTATATTAATTTTATTTTTATAGGTTATAATAACGAAAATAATTAAAAATATTATTTTTATATATTTTTATAGTTTTAATAACAATAATTTTACGAAATTTTGATCTTAAGTAATATTAAAAGTAATTTTATATATTTTATATGTAACCTTAATACTATTTCCATCGTTTTTTTCATATATTTCATTAAGTTTGCTTGTTTTTGAAATTAGTCTCATACACATTAATAATATTAGTTTTTACTTATTTCAAAAATCATCATTTATTCATAAGCAATGTTATATAATTTTGCATCTAATCTAATCTTCCATTTGTATAATACAATACTAGATATCAGCTAAAAATGTATCTTCACAATAAATGACTGTCATTTATTTAGCCAATAATATTATTCCAAGAATAAATTTACTTCAATATCTGAAAATTCTGGATCTTTCTGGTTCAATTTAACTAAACTTCCGAGCAATGAAATCGGCCCACCCTACAATTTTCGTTATAAATTAAGTTTTTTCTAAAACTATATATTGGATTTTAATTTATGCTAAATGCTTAATAAAACTATCTATTTATTGTTGAAATAAGAATAAATTAATTTCGATTATTTTGAAATAATCAGCTAATAAGAGTAAAAACTAAAGTATTGTTGATCTATGCATTAAAGACCGCTATTAGATTTTTTGGGTATTTTGGAAAAGTAGGCGTATATCGTTTGGTTTAAAACGTCAGTTGCATGTAGAACGTTCTAAAGTGATACGTGGTTATTGCAGAGATTATTAATAATGAATACGTCACCAATGGTAGCTGCACAAATCGTGGCTTTATGTGAAAATGGTTGTAGTTAGCATAAAGTGACTCAACAATTAAATGTGAGCCGTGGTTTGGTGCGAAGGGTGTACCAGAGATATCAAGAGACGAATAGCTTTCGTCGCCGACCAGGAAGCGGCCGTGTTCGGTTTACTAAAGAAAAAAAAGTTCTCTTTCTTATTTTAACACTGTTACGAAATCGTAGATACACTGCCATTCAAGCACAACAACAGCTTTGTGATGTCCGTGGTGTAAACATTAGTGAATGGACAGTAAGAAAAAGACTACGGGAAAGAAATATGAAACCTCGTAGACCTGTAAAATGTCCCAAACTTACGGTAGCACATAGTCGAGCTTGACTTCATTTTGCACGGGAGCATCTTGGATGGCCAGCTAATCACTGAAAGAATGTTCTCTTTTCAGATGAGAGTAGAATATGTCTTTATGGCAATGATGGAAGAACTAGAGTGTACCGACGACCCAACGAACGGTATTCAGAGTGTTGCATGGACGAACGGGTTAACTATGGTGGTGGTTCCTGTATAATATGGGGTGGTATATCTGTAGACGAAAAACCCGATCTTGTGTTTACCGATAGGGCAAATAATGATAACAGAGGAGGAGATTTTACAGCCCAAAAGTATAATGAAGATATTCTTGTAGATTATGTGGTACCTTACGCTGGGTATGTCAGCGATAAGTTTCTGTTTATGCAAGATAATGCCAAACCACATACCGCTAGAATTGTTCAACAATACTTATGGCGTAGCCAGCGTGCAGTCCTGACTTGAACCCAATATAACATTTATGAGACCACCTTAAGAGACGAGTTCAAGCCAGATTTCCTGCTGCTAGAACCATTTTAGAACTGAAAAATGACGTACAGGAGGAATGGGACAATATCCCCCAATAATTAATAATTAATTTAATTAATTCAATGCCTAATTGACGCAGATGTGTTATTAGAGCTAGATCAGGTAATACTCGTTACTAAAATAAAGATTTCTGTAGGATTTAATTGTTTAATTTCTCAAATACCCGATTTTGGGTCATTCTACAACAATACATAAATCAATAATACTTTAGTTTTTACTTTTATTAGCTGATTATTTCAAAATAATCAAATAAATTTATTCTTATTTCAACAATAAATAAACAGTTTTATTAAGCATTTAGCATAAATTAAAATCCGATATGTAGTTTTCGCAAAAACTTAATTTACAACGAAAAATATGAGGTGGGCCGATTTCATTGCCCGGGAGTGTAGTTTCTCTTATATTTTTTAAAATAGTGTTGCTAATAAAATATAATATTTTTCAATTTTGCAACAGTATATATTTTAACCACATATAATATATTAATTTAATGATATTTTCAAATTTAATTTATATTTTTTTCTGTAAAACAACAATGGTTTTTAAAGATATTTAGTTGAAAAGTTATTTATGAAGTAAATATATTTATCGTGTAAAGTACCAAATATTATTTCATTATAATCTGAAAAACAACTTTTAAATTTCAAAAAAAAATATTACACACAAAATCGTTATATTTTGGTTCTGTTTCATTTACTTAGGTCCAGTACTTTATTTATTCTTCAAATAAGTAAAAATCATTTGTGATTGGCTAAAAATGTATTTTCAGAATAAATGACAATATGTCATTGGCTAATTTTAAAATTATTTCAAGAATAAGTTTACTTCAATATCTGGAAATACTGGATCTTTCTGGTGCAATTTAACTAGTTTCTCTTACATTTTTTAAAATAGTGTTGCTAATAAAATATAATATTTTTCAATTTTGCAGTAGTATATTTTGTAACTACCTATAATACGTTAATTTTTAATGATTTAATTACAGCTAACTTGAAATACCAAAGTGTTGATTAAGCTTTAGCCGATGTTGCTAATTTTATTAATAATATTAAAGCAACCGATCAGAATTATCAAACAGTAAGATAATTTCGTATTATATTTAATTTTATTATTAAGTTAAATTGAATTTATTTTGGTTAAATTGAAATATTGTTTTAAATAAAAATTGTAGTAGTTGGTGGATGGAATAATGCAACAGTTAAATCAACAAAATTTTTCTCATTTATCAGTAACTTGTTCGATTTCTAATTAATTAATAACAATTTTAATTTTCAATTCTATCTATCATGACTAACAAATTTTATTTGATAGAGGTACAATAAGAAAAATTGATAAAATCATTTATCGTAATCTTCAGATTACAACAAATTATTACAAAAAAAAAACAAATTAAATACTAGTACATATTTGATATGAAATTTTGATAAAGTATTTTTTATTTTAATTTTTGTAAATAACATAATAAAATTCGGGCAAATTTCTATTTTAGTTACATTTTTTGTGATACCACACATTACAATTAGACCTAGTTTGTTAGATAACTTGTTGTTAATAAAACATATTTTAAAAAAAAAATTGCTGCATTTTTAGTATTCTGATCTACTAATATTTCTATGTACCAACCACAAGCAATAATACAAAATAACAGAGTAGTAGATGTAAACTAATATATATCTATTAATTATGCTAAATTTCATCATAAGTTCGTAACTGATTAAAATACACTAGAGTCTCTATTCATGAAGTAGAATTCATAAGTAGAATTTTCTAAAACCGCACAAATTCAAATTTATTTGGGCAAATTAATTAATTAAAATAAAAATTTATAAAATTTAGATCAAAGTTAGAATATGCAGCTCGAAAATGAAAATCACCGAAACACGGGACCGGGACGTTTTGCCGCTCAGCAAAACGTCCGCGGCAAAACGTCCGCGGCAAAATGTCCGGCGGCAAATGGTCGCGGACCCCCGAAACACACATTCGTTATATATACATATACAAGGAGAAACCCCCAAGGGTTGCATGAAATATCGCACCACATAAATCGGTATATGTACAAAAAATTTACATATACGTAATACAATGGAAATCCTCCGAATCTTACACGAAATATTGCACCGCATAACTTCAAAACCGCAATAAAAAAGTTCGCATAAAAAGAGACTCTACTCTATAGAATCGGAGAAATTAGTATTTAATTAAACCTCTTACATTTAAAATTGTCATATGAGGCGTATAGATGCAAAACTCACTATTCGACAAAAAGTGAAAAATGAGATTATGCGAAATTTGGACGTAGAATTTTACAAGGAATACGATAGTTAGGTTAGTTAGAAAAAAAACTCAGTATTTAATATGAGAAACACTCTTTAAAGTTTAGTGTTGGATGCAAAACTCACTATTTGCGTTGATAGTTTTGATGCAAAACTCACTATTTGCTTTCCACCAATAAAATGACAGGCATCTAACCATGCGATACGTTGACCAGCCTACGCCAAAAAAATCTACAGCGTTTAAATTTTCCTACTTGTCGCTCGGTGCATCTTTATACTTTTTATACTTATTCAAAGTTACTATTATGTTATTTTATTTTGTTTATTGTGTTTTGTCTAGTTAATAAAGTACTTTCTGATAACAGCAATACTATCTTGTTTTTCCTACTGTAAATAATTACGCAGGCGTATGCAAAAGCAACTAGTAAGTTGCAAAAGTTTCTATATGCAAATTTTAGATCTACATAAAACGGTTTGTATGAATTAATAATTAACCAATGATTAACGATTTTAAATAAGTATTGCCATCTAGTAACAAGATTTTATTATCAAAATACAATTACACTTAGCTATAACAGTTTTTTGCAATTATCTCAGAACTTAAAATTTGCAAATAGTGAGTTTTGCATCTATACGACTCATATAACGATTGTGTTCATTGTGATAATTATCATTTTAGAAGAAATCAATTCAGTGTATTAATCTTTTTTCTAAATAATTTTTGATATTTAATAAGATAAGATTATTAATAATATTAAATAAAGAAATTTTCTAATACAACAAAATATGTGTACCATATCATAATTTTAGAGAGTAACTTAATATACGCATATGCAAAAAAAAATATGAAATAATATTTTGTATTTGATCAATATATTTCATTTTATATTTATGATAACTTAAATATTTACAATAATAAATACATAAATAACTACTGCAATTATTTGTTTTAAAATTTATATTCATGAAATAATAATAGATTTATCAATTTTTAAAAAAACTTTTTTTTATTTGTATGTATGCTGTGTGCTTCAGTTACAAATTTTAAGGATACTAAAACAACATAGTGACGGATACACACTCGACGGGGTTTCAGGTGATTGCGAACAAGAGGTCCCCCCCTTTCCCCCGACATAAAAATACAATAATTAATTAAAACGTCTAAACATTAAACAAATGATGAGTTTTTATTCAATAATTAAAAATGTCGAGTTTACACGATTCAAAATGTATTTACTTTTCGCTTTTTTTTAATTTACTATATTTACTGAATTTGATAGTTGCATTTATGGGCCCAGAAAATGTCTCAAAAATTAATAAAATTGTATTTGGTTGCAAAAATAAAATGTCTAACTTGTTTAATTACTTTTATCAAAAAGATCCAATTTTTTCATTTTGTCGGGACCCTGTCAGTCTGGGGCCCTAGTACTGCCTATTGGTTAATGGGAAATATATAAATGCACTTGAATTAAAATAGAATGCACTTGGTAAGTTTTGATACTTTCCACTATAAAAACAGATACTTTAAATTTGGTACAACGTAAACTTTAATTTGAATAATTTGCACCATAAATTTGATTAGTTTGCACTATAAACACTACGAACCTCTATCATCTGCGCCACTGTTGGCTTAGGGTCTGTTGGCTAAGGTTTAGGTTGTTTAGTTATGTTTATTATTCAATATAGGCGCTTATCTCATTGGCGCAAGTGATAGATATCGACTGGCGTAAATGATTGACAGTCCTCAAAGTGAAAAGTATCCGTTTTTATAGTGGAAAGTATCCGTTTTATAGTGATAATATTTTTTTTGTGCATTTAGTTATTTTAACATTGAATAAATTTAATTATAGTGAAATTAATTTTTTTTGTGCAATATATTTGTTTATAGTGCAAATTGTTTTTATCAAAGTGAATATGATTTAAATTATAGTTCAGTTAATTCCAACCCTTAGTTAATCCGCCACTAAACATAGGTTATATAAGGTTGTATATAATTAATAAACATATTAAAAACAAAAATAATGTTTATTTATAACAAAATATGTACAAAAACAAAACAAAAATAGTGGGTAGTTGTAATTTAAGGCAATGATAGCCAGTATCTTATATAGTCTTTAACATACTGTTTAGCTGTACGTAATTCAGCTGAATCGTAACTACTTATTGAATTTAAATCTGCACAATGACTTGAACCTGTAAAAATAACAAAAATTTGTTAATTTCCTTATACAATTACCAATCTATCAAAATTTTAATAGAGCATGTACTGTTTGAAATTAATATTATTTCCAGAAAGTACATCATTACAAAAATAAAAAATATGCTAGACTAGTTATTTTACGTAATGTATGTATTGACTTTTTAATTTGAGAATATAAGGTTACTGTATTTATTCGCAAATTGAAAATACAAAATAAAAAACTAAGATTTCGATAAGTAATAATCCATTATTGTAGACAATTCTATATCGATGTAATTGAAGTAATTGAAATGAATAATGTGTGAATGTGGAAAGAATTATTTATTATTTATTTAAACTATTTAAAATTTGTATATTCACAAATAAATAAAACAAAAATAAACATGTTTGTCTATTTATAATAAAGGTCTCATTGCTTTCAATAATTTACCAAATAATATTAAATGTTCTGTTTCAGTATGGGAATTTACACATAAAAAGAAACTTTTGTAGATGTATTTTATATATATATATATATATATATATATATATATATATATTTTATATATATATATATTATTGCACAATACATATAAGTAGTTTTTTATTAGCGTAATGCTATTTAAATAAATATTATTATTAATAAGTTGAAACAGGAAAATTACATCGCGTTTCACAAATATATAATTTAAACAAAAGTTAATACATCTCAGATGAATGTCTATTAGATTTTCAATAAATAATCTTTTTTCTTATAACTATTATGTATATAGGCAAAAGTATGAATTTATAAAAGTTTTAATATAAAAATATTTTGATTTAAAAACTAGTAACTTTAAAAGCCTATTAAAAAAACAAATATGCACAAACTATTCAAATTATTTAACTTATGTATATTTATTTAATTAGTCTATATATTGCAATTTACCACATATTTGTTTATATATTTCATAAATATAAAAAATATTTTTAAGAGCATATTACCTTGAACAACAATAACAGGAAGATTTTGACTAGCACTTGCAGGTAAACCAATTGCATGCCAAGGATCCCATGTACCATGGACAGAAATTACGCGAGTCGTTTGCGGATTCATACCACCATATTTTCTATTTGTGTTATCTACACCATTGTGAGTAATAGTAGATGTAAATCTAGAAAATCAATATAATTTTAACTTATACATTTTCTTTTTAAATAAGTTGTTCACCCATAACTAATACATTGATGTCAAACCATATTCATAACCATAACTTGAAACTACCGCACCAGTTAAAAGTGAACACAATATGTTGTGCAATTATCAATAATTGTGATGATTAATTAAGGTAGATGCTGATATCTTTTATTTCTTTTTATGTTATTAATAATTTGTAAAACTAATTATATTTAGTTTGTATCATATTACACATAAATAAATTTGCAACTAATTATAGGTACTGTCCAACTAAATCAAAAAGTCGTATCTGTAATAATTTGGTATGGTTTTAAGTTAAAAAGTGTATAAACTTAAAGGAAACATTTTTTATCATATAACTAATTGCAAGCCAGAAAGTCGTAATACTGTAATAAATCAAGTTAAAATATACGTATCTATAGAAATTGCCTATATGCTAAAATTGAAAACCTTACTTATCTGAAAACTAGTTACATTTTTACATATACGATCTTTAGTTTTAGCAAGAGAGTATAGTAATAATAAAGTAATAAAATATTTAAAAAAAGAATGTAATTTAGTAGTCAAAAATCTATAAATTTCATTTTTGTATTTAATTGTTTAATGGTTTAGTTGTTATATACTTACTGAGATCCAAAAATATCAGCACAATATTTATGCATAAGATCAACCGGGAAGGTATTTAAAAATGGCTGATTTGATGAACCAGTTGTTTGGAAAAATCCAAATTGAGTACAGGTTTGGTATAACCATTGACGGCCTAAAATTCAAAAATAAAAATTAGATAAATTATACATTACAAAATCAAGAAAAAATTAAGTGTATTTTACATATATAAAATTTGCACAAAAAAATCTAACTTCCAAACTAAAATACAATATATTAAATTGTTGCATATTATTTAAATCTTGGGCGCTTAGTTATTTTTTATTTTATTTTTAACAAAATAAAAAAAAATTAACTAAGAAAACATAAAGTTAGTATGTAATTAAATTGTATAAATTATAAATTCTGAATATTGAAAACATATTTTTTTAAAGTTTTAAATTCTACAAAACGTTTCAAAAATAGAGTAGTTTAAATAAGTCCTTGTATATGATAAATCATTTACTGATAAATTAATTTATAATTCACAATGTACGATAAACAGCAGACTTTTTTATTATAAATTTAAATGTAAAATTAATTCAAATTTTAGACAAGTAAAAAAATCGAAATTATTATATTCCTGAGAATCTTAATAAAAAGATTGTATAATTTTGTAATTTTGTTCACTTACTGTCTCCTGAATTTAAAGCTGTATTTTGGAAGTAACTAACGAAATTATCGTAGTTACCACCGCACGAACTGCTTTTCATATAATTAACTAAACGATCATAATCAGATGCAAATGACGGATCCTGAATTGCTTTGCATATTTCAGTTGGTGTATTCGGTGTAGCGTACTGAATTAATCCACCAAATTTAACAGCTATGTTCATAAAGAAATAGAAAATATGATACACATTGCTAGTATTTAACTGGTAACATAAACTGAAAATAATATAAAAATAAATGTTAAATGTTGTTTATTTACATATAGCCAGTTTCTACAATGTTATTTGTCAGAGAGTACATTTTAATACAATTAAATAAATTACAGAAATAGAAAATTATTTATAATTTCGAGTCAATCTAGATCTACAAAATAAAACTACGTTGTTATCACAAGTGTACGATTTAAAATTAAATCTCTTTGAGGTTTTACACACTATACAATTGTATAGATATTATAACCACGGTTATAAGGTCTATACAATTGAATATGTATCGTTAAATGCGTTAAAATAAATTCTAGTATATAATAATTCTTACTTAAAATCTTGAGAAACTTTTGCAACGCCAGCTGCAGTTTGAAGATAAATTAAAACCTGGTTTATTGCTCTGCTGAGAGATTGAGAACAGCTTGTTCCCAATGCATTTCGAACCACTTCATAATATTCTAAAATAAAAACGTTTTTTTTTTTAATTATTATAAAATATACTTATAGATAATTCAATCAAGGGTTCCAGTAAAAACTTAATTTAAATTATAATTAAAAATGCTTCTAAAAGGAAATATTAATACGAGTCATTATATTTCTTATATTTAACTAATATATGTAATTAATTTATACAATTCAGAATAAAAATATTTATAAATATATGTCGTTAACATAATATCATAAATTATTTTTTTAGAAAAAGATGATAAAGATATTTAATCTCAATTACATTTACATTATTATTTGCGATATGTAAATAGAATCAGCATATATAAATTTAATAAACACTTATAAAATAGATATTTTATTATTTTATCAACAAAAAATTTAAGTACTTCATTTATTGTTTTTCAGCTTCTTGAAACTATTTTATGATTAAATTTCACGGTCAGATCTTAGAAAGATAAAAAAAATAAATATTGATATTGTTTCAGAAAATATATAAAATTACCTTTAAAATCAACTTTAGCCAATACAGGTGCACTGGATGATACGGCAGCGTGAACTAAATTTGGATGCTGTTCTCTCATCCAAATAGCCATTGTAGCACCATATGATCCACCAACTACTATAACCTTATTGTACAAAACAGTTATTAAATTAACAATGTATAAAAAATAATAATTTTCATAGTAAATGAATAAAATAAATGTGTACTAAAAATTATTGAATATTGAACAGAAAATTAACTTTACAATAGAAAAATGCTCAATTTACGAATATGATTATTTAAAAAATAAATTGTTTTAAAGATTTGTTATTTGTTATAATTATAAGTTGTTTGTTATTAATCTAATACTTTTACAATAGATAAAAAAAATTAATGACTCTATTCTGTTTGTTTTATTCTCAACTAAGAAAGTTTAAAATAAAAAATAAATTATAATATATTTACCTTGCTGTTTACTAATTGTGGTCGAGCAACTTTAATAGCAACAATAAAATTAGCAATATCGGCTAATGCTTGATCAACACTAAGATACCTCAAGTTAGCTGAACTCAAGTTACTGGAAAAAAAATTTCGATTGATTTAAAAAGTATAACATTGTTATTCTGTAAGCATTTCGCAAGACTCGTTATGTTGCGAGACAATAAATTGAATTCTTTATTTCACAGAAAAAGATAGATAGAGTATTACAAGATGCGTGCAGAATTTGTTTGGAAATATACCTAGTGGGATAACTTTTGCCATAATATCTATGTTCCGTATAGAACATATAACCATGATTTTCCTGAGCCATATCGAACATATTACCAGTTTGAAGCCAACCAGGGTCAATTGTCCATTCAGCTCCCAACATAATGAAAATTGGACCACCTTCTGTGAAGAATTGACTGTTTTCGAGGAATCTCTAGAAATATTAACATATTCCAATATTAAAAAATTTTAAAAAAAGTTGCATTCTACAATCTTACCATAGTCCATGTGCCCTGATTGGTAGAATCGAAATTATCCAAACGCTGTATGATGGAACCCCAAACTGGAGCTCGGGCTCTCGCATTTGGACGTTCTGGTGGTGGCAAGCCATGACGAGGAAGAAAGACTTCTTGGCACTAAAAAAATTGACAAAATTTTTCAGTGTAATCAGTGCCTGGATTTCACAGTAAAATCACACTCTCTGTCATAATCAAAATACATACATATATACACAAACACGTTATCTACCTATTAGGATGTGGCACAAACTCTTTCCATTTAAGTAGAAATTAGTTTCCGTCAAACATTCTTATCCAGACAAGCAATTTTTATTCCATCCAAAATAAAATACAATAAACCGACAAGTAACAACAAAAACTATAAATACAAACTAAAATTAGCAAAATGCTTTTTTTTGCATTTGTAATGCATCGCAATAAATCAAACTAGTCGTCTCTTCACATTGCCTGTACCTTGTATTTTTTCTGATTGATTTCAAAAAAGATTTCCATTTTTCTATGGAATCCAGCTAAAGAATTTTTATTTTGAAAAATAATTAAATTTCGAAAATTAATGTGCTAGTAGTGAAAAAAATAATATGTAATATGATTCAAAAAACTTTCAGAGCCACTTGGTATATAATTACTCATTTTTTTAAACTGCTAATTAAAATATAAATTAAAATTGTCTTTATGCATACCTCAATGCCCACTACAACAGCAAGAACTAAAATCAACTTCATTTTCGTTACTACTTTTAACAAATAAAGTAATGTTTTAGACAAATTGATTCGTCTTTATATACACATATATTAGATCTCATTTGCTTATCAATCAGTTTACATCAAGATTTACAATCAAGAATACAATTACAGTTATATTTTACGTAGATTTATCATTATTTTTAATAAATTGAAATGTTTACTTTCAAAATTTCGTATATCAATTTTATTTATATACGTTAAGATAACGAAAATAATTAAAAATATGTTTTTTATATATTTTTATAGTTTTAATAAAAATAATTTTACGAAATTTTGTTCTTAAGCAATATTAAAAGTAATTTTGTATTTTATATATTTTATATGTAACCTTAATACTGTTTCTATCGTTTTTCTCATATATTTCATTAAATTTGCTTCTTTTTGAAATTAGTCTCATACACATTAATAACATTAGTTTTTACAAATTCTAAAAATCATCATTTATTAATATGCAATGTTATGTAATTTTGCATCTAATGTAATCTCATGTTCGCATTTTGCAATTCTAGATATCAAATTATT
The DNA here is from genome assembly GCA_963966155.1 of Clivina fossor. Taxonomy (NCBI): domain Eukaryota; kingdom Metazoa; phylum Arthropoda; class Insecta; order Coleoptera; family Carabidae; genus Clivina; species Clivina fossor. The sequence continues at coordinate 24,421,078 of OZ014551.1, read as the reverse complement.
ATTACAAAAACATTTTTTGCAGTTAACATACATAGGCACACATAATCTCGCCATGTACCTATAAAAAAATGGCACAAACTCTTTTTGTTTAAGCAGAAATTAGTTTCTACCAAACATTTTTCTCCAGACAAGCAAATTTTATAATACTTTATTCACATTTATAATACCCCGCATACATATTCTTTTATTTTTATAACTTGAAAACCTTTGCTTCCGCAAAACACGCTCAAACATGGCAACTCATCTACTCATTAAATATCCATTCAGACATACACCTTCAATTTCACTCGCATGTATTCTTGTAACCAATTATTCATTAATCATTCGAACCATCTTAACTTACTTATACCAACTTTGGCAACAACATTTTTTTCAAATATCACATACACCAATTCATTACCCATTTGATTCTTTCTCATATCTGATTAATTAATTATAATACAATTAAGCATATCAATAATATTTTTTTATTATTTAAATAGAATCTTTAGTAATTCTGCATCAGTAGTTTTAAATTTTAAATAAATACTATTCAAAATTGTAAAATTGTTATAACTAACTTTTTAATTAAAGTTTTTACAATATTAAATCAGTTTAGAATTAATTTAGAACCTAGTACTTATTTTATTTTTGAAGAAAATGATAATGTATCTAATGATACACACAATAAATTCTTCAAATCTGCACTATTTGTTAGTAATTGAAGACGCAAATATCTTAAAAATTCATCTGATACTTTAACCAAAAAAAATAAAATATTAGATATTTCAAAATAGGTTTATTTATAGAATTTTATTTTATCTTAATTGAAATATTCTACAATAATTGTTTATTATTTAAGTACTTAAGATAAATATCGTAAAATAAAAATATATTTACATATTTATTAATTAAAATTTTATTTATGTATCTGAAATAACTGCGCAAAATAATAAACTTAATTAAATGAAAGTACAGTAATCCCTCTATTTACACTTTAATTCGGTTGTTTTTACATACACATACATATACACAAAAAGGTGTGGCACAAACTCTTTCTACTATATCAAAATTATTTTCCACCAAATATTTAATCCAGACAAGTAACTTTCACTTCATCCACATTCATAATATCTTTCATACATGCTCTTCTATTTTTACCACTTAGAAATATTTGCTCATGCAAAACATTCTCAATCTACTCATTTGACGTTCACGCAGACGTATATCTTCAATATCACTCACATATATTCTCTTAGATATAAGAAACTAGATGTAACCACAATGCATAAAAGTGCCGCTTGGAGGTACTTCCACTCTAAAAAAAAAATTGTTGTAGTTACCAAAATTTAGTTACCGGAACCAAGTTTTTGTTGTTCCTGTAACTAAATTTTGGTATCTACAACAAAATTTTTTGAAGTGTAGTGGTCAATTTAAATTATATTGTTTAAAATTAAATTAATCAACTGATAAAATGAAATATTATGAAAGTATTATTACCCCTTCTTTAAAGAAATTAAAAATATACATTTCTATCTGACATATCTAATAATGAGTCTAAATAAAAATTAAATCTTATTATCTGATCTATCTAGCAATGACGTGCAAAAACGGATTCTGTCATTCGTTTTCTTTTTTTATCGTTTATTTAACCAATTCTGTTGTGCAACCATTAATCGTACAAAAAAAAAGTTTTTTTGTGCTAAAAACTTATTCTATTGTGCATAATTTATCGTGCGAAATACCTATTTTGTCGTGCTAATAAATTTTTCCTGATAAAGCCTCATTAAGGCACTTGACACATTGTTTGTTTTAACGCCAAGTGTTTGGATTGGTTAAATTTTTGTACTTGTGCGTAAAATTAAAACTAAAACGGCAGTTTGAGTAAGGCTTTATATACTCAATTTTTATTAGTTGTATGCAACCCATTGCACATATTTTGTACACTTGATAGTATAACCATTTAGGCGAAAATTTCATTTGTGTAAAGAAAAATGTTCTATCATATATGCTAATAATAAATAAATTTTATACTTAATAGATTTTATCTAATCAATAAAAGATAAATAAGCAATGTGTCTAATTTATAAGATAAGAACATATAAATCCTTTAAAATACAAAATTTTCCACAATAATTTATCGTTTACTAAAAATGTATCGTTTGTGTAATATTTGTTTATACAAAAAATCTATATTATATAACCCAAATCTGGAAATAAATTTATTGGAAAAATTATTTTTTTGTATATTTGTAAGTAAATATTTTATTATTGTTATTAATAATTACTTTAGTATTATAAAATATATATCTTTTAATTTGTAACAAATTCAAAATAATAAGTTACAATCATTGAAAATGAGATTATTTTTTACGCAAAAATTATTTATACAGATGTTTTTAAATAAAAATTTATTAATAAATTGTAATTTATTATGAAACGCTTTTTATGTATTAACAATGTTGTAAAATTAATTGTTAAGCAATAAAAAAAAAAAAATTTAGTTTGAAACGATTTGAGCAAATAATCTAAAATTACATAGTTAAAAATCTTTCAGAACTCATTATAATAAAATAAAGCAACTTTAGGTTATAGTTTTGTATTAATATTTATTAATACAGAACTATAACTTAAAGCTATTTTATTTTAAATTAAAATAGTTTTTATTCTTTGTCATTAAGTAATAAAGCAATAACTCAAGCATTCATATTATCTTATCTTTAGAATTGTTAGTGCACACATATGACAAATTCATATTAATTTATTATATGATAAGTAATTTTTAATTTTTTAAATTTAAATAAATTTATAAATAATTACATTTTAAAAGTGCTAATGATTATTTATTATCAAAACTAGTTATATTTTTCTGATATCTAGTGATTTATAAGTTTTTCTTTAATTAAATTAATTAAGTCAACACGAAAAAGAAACATAGTTTTGAAGATGTATAACCTGTGAAATTGCATTCTGGATTAAGAAAAATATGTATTTTTTAAATATATTTCCTTGTCAGCATTTTAATTGTTAATAAAAAATAAAAAATGTAAAACATATATAAGAGTATTATTTCATTTATATTGTATTTGGCTTCTTTATAATGACAAAATAATAAATTATGCGTTTTTAAAATAAATATGTATTATTTTGTTTTAAATTTTTCAATGAAACAAAATATTATTATAAATTTAAATTAACTATTTTTTATAACTTTATTCGTTTTTTCTAAAACAGATATTTAATTTTTTTCATAGAAAAAACTAATTCCCATATTATGACAAAGCTGCACACTAAAAAAATTCGATATTTTTACATAAAAACCTGGGACAATTGATTTGCACTAATTTAGTATGTAAATTTACACATGTCAATATTTTTACAAAATGTATGTAAAATCATTTACATAATCTGTAAATAATCCGTAAAAATACAAAAATATTTTAATATTTTTACAGATTATTTATATAAATATTAAAGTATAATGTAAAATTTTTTCTAAAATATCTGTAAATAATATTACATACATTTTGTAAAAATACTGACGTCTGTAAATTTGAATACTGAACTGGAACAAATCTGTTGCCTCAGGTTTTAATGTAAAATTATAGAATTATTTTTTACAGTGTGAATAAAATACTTTTAAAAAGTATTTAAATACAAATTACTAAATACTTGGAATAATAGTATTTAAATATTTTTTTATAAATACTAAATAGAAATACTTTTTTTTTAAATATATCTATATTATATAAAATTTATTTTTTTTTATTTACTCAAATAAAAAGTAAATATAAATTAAAAAGTAATTCTTACCTGTTAAATTTCAATAATAATTCATTAATACAATTGTAAAATTGCTACATGGAACATTTTATAAAAACTATCAAACATTGAGTGCAATCCCAGAATTTATTATTTAGTAAAAAGTTTTTGAAACAAAAAACCAAGAAGTTTTTATTTACTTATCATAATGAATTTAAAGTTTCAACAAGTAAGAGCAGAAATCATAGCAGAAAATACTAAAGTTAGTATTATAATTATTTTTAAAAAGACAAATAAATATCATTAAATCATGTGAAAAAATCTTGTTTTTCGAAAAAATTTTGATAAAGCAACTCTACTTTAATCATAAATAAAAAAAATAAAAATAAATTGTACATATCATTTCTTAAGCAAAAAAAATTCTATATCAATTAAACATAAAATAAACGACTAACTTTCTTGGTAATTTATAACATTGTAAATATTTTGAAGTATTTTAAATACTTTAAAGAATTTTAAGTACATTAATAAATACTTTATGTTGTAAATACAAATACTAAATATTAGTATTTAAAATACTAAAGTATTTCAACTAATACTTAAAATACTTTTTTGATAAATACTACCCAGCTCTGCTACTTAGTGAAAACTCACAAATTATTTTTTTTTTACTTAATCCATTAAAAAGAAATATGAGAAACCCACATTTTTAATATTAATTAAAAAGAAATCAATAAACCTTAGATTTACTTATAAAATATATTTTATTTTTAACCGATAATAAATTAATAAACACTAAGTTTTAATAATATAAAAACAGACAAACAATTTTCATATTTTTTTTATATATCGAAATAGGTTATTGGTAAACGAGCACAGAATGATAATAATTTCTGACGAATATGAAAATTCATATGAGTGAGTAATAGACATTCTTCGCGAGTTTTACACTATCTTTTTTTACTTTTTACGACTATAAAATTAAAAATTATACTTTTTGGTTGGACATAAATAAAATTTCAAAATAATTATATAAAAATTGCACGATATTTTAGCAAAATTTCTTTATTTGACATATACTAAGAATGTAAACTTACTAAGGGTCTGTAACATAAATCGTTGTCAGATTGTTAATTGTTCTTAAAACACTTGATTGATTGGTCAGTTTACAATATTTGTACAATTATTTTTAAATGAAATGTACGAATTTTTTTAAGTAAATAACAAATTAGTATTAAGCGTAATTTTCATAAACTCGTTACTGACATTTGTAATACACGTAGTATATATTTCTCATTTAGTCATTAATAATTTTTATTGATATTAATATTTATATAAATAAAATTTTAATTAATTTTTTTGTAGTATTTTTTTATTTTTTGACTATATATTGTATTTCCATATAAACAAATATCAAGTTTACAGTAAAACTCGATTAACGTTTATTTCAATTTTTATTTAATACGGATAGTTTTAAATTTATAAAAATATTTATCTTATATCTTAAATAAGCAATTAAATACTTTTAATTATTAATAAAATAATATTGTTTTATTTTAGGAAAACAAACAAGATGTTAAAATCGAACTTGTATGTGCAGATTGTTGCAATAAAATTGACACATTTTATGAATTTAAAAAAATGTGTTTCAGAAATTATAAACATCTTCAAGAATACACAACTTCTGTAACAAATAGTATTTCTTTGAATGAATCAGGATATTTAAATATAAACAATAGAGTAGAACAACACAATGAATTAAACAATTTATCTTTATCTGAAAAAAATCAATATACAAAAAATATAAATAAAGAGTTATTATTAAACAATGTGGATACATTAGAAGAAATAATGAATATAGATATATTGAAAGAAACTGTAGATACAGAATTAGAAATTCGTACAAATAATAAAATAAATGTAGAAGAAATAGCTGAAAAAGATAATAATGATAATGAAATAGAAATATTTGGAAAAAACACAAAAGATAATGAAAACAAAAACTCTAGTCTCGAAATTTATCAGATTTCTTCTGATACAAATTTAAATCGAACTGATAATTATGATGAACCAAATGTATTACAATATTTTGAAGGGTTTACATTATCTGAAATATGTAATTCACATGAATATTTATTTAATATTAAAATTATCTGTAATAATTACAGTGTTATAAAAAATAATGCAAAAAAGGTTAATAAAATTTTACCTAATAAACAAAAGCATAAAATAAATAAACGTAAAGTATTGCAAATTATAAAGAAAAGAAATAATAGATATTACTACAAAACAAAAAGTTTTAGAACGAGCTCGTTAAAACAAATTAAAAATGCAAACAAAATTGCAAAATCAAAAAACAGTTCAAATCAAAACTTAAATACACCTGTAAAAACTGAATTTGAATTGCTTAATGATAATTTTGATGGTAAATTGCCATTTGAAATACGGAACACATCACTTTATTTAAAGAATAATGCAGAAAAAATTGTAGATACGAATACGAATTTAGAAATTGAAACACAAGAAGTTACTATTATTATTGAAAATTCTAAACAAATTGAAAATAACAATGAAATTAATCACGAAAATGTTACAATCAGTAATAATAATTATTCAAAAATAAATAATAATCCATTTAATAACAAGAATAAAGCAAAAACTGTGGATATAAAACAAAATCATGATAAACCAAATTTTGACAAGAAAAGAACAGCAGAGTTGGAAATAAAATATAACGACAAAATTCAAAATATACCGTCGTCAATGAATACTCGCCAACAATTGGTAGAAAATAAAACAATTGTGCATCAAAGATATTTTCATGAGAATAATTTGGAAAGGGAGAAACCTACCGATGTTCAAAATCTTGACAACTTATACAAAAAACATTTGAAACAATTAGACGCTAGAAAAATTAATCAATGCGACATATGCGGTACGGTGCTTCTGCACAAAATTAAACTACTTCATCATATTATAACACACACTAAAGCACCACCATTTTCTTGTCCTGAATGCAAAGAAATACATATGGATCGTAATAGTATCGAACAACACATAGATTTTGTACACAAACAAAAACGAATGCATCCAAATCAGAAACAATATCCTTTTAAAGCGACTGGTAATAAAAATTACGCGGTAGACAATTATTTTAATCAACAATATAATTATAATAATATTAGACCATTTAAATGTTATGTTTGCAACAAAAGATTCACTCACAAAATTTACTTAAACAAACATATTTCTATGCACGATAATGGACAGAAATTATTTTATTGTCCAATTTGTCAGAAACAATTTTGGTTACGAAATGAACTTCAGCGACATATGGCAAACGGAAATCATTATTAATAAATGATATTTAGGAACAAATCATGATATTTATTATTAATACGATGATATCTACAGGGTGTAACAGAATAACTATTCCTAATTTTCAGAAATGATAGAGGGCACATAAAGAAACATTTTTTATTAATAAACTAGTGTCACTGAATATATAATCTTATTAGTTATTCAATGCTAGTGTCCGGAAAATTTTTTTTTTTCGGCAGTCGATTGTAAAAAACACAATTTTATGTTATAACTTGAGAATTAACGGAGATTTATAATATCCGTTAAGACCATTTCATTTTACTCAAAAAAGTGCCTTAAGAATGTGAAAATTATTTTCATCTAATTTAAAAAACCATCGAGATATCGCCATTTATCAAAATACGGAAAAAGCGAACTTTTTGCCATAACTCGAAAACAAAAGACAATAGCTAATTTTTGTTTTCATAATTGAGTTTCTCTCAAAAAAAACAATCGAGGATGCGCGGTCCATTTTTCCATATCTCTTATAGTTTCCGAGTTCCCCTATGAAAACGTCCAAATTTGCCCACCCTGTATATCAATACAACTTGTGTATCGAAAATGGTGGTCGTAAGTTCGAACAATTTTTATAAAGTTTAATGCACTATTATTTCTAATAAAATGTTCCTTAACTTAACTACTCTTTGACGTTGTAATAATTAAAATTGTTCTTAACTATATCTAGTGTATCTTGACACCGAGAAATTTTCGAACACTAGTTTATTAATAAAAAATGTTTCTCTAAGTGCACTCTATCATTTCTGAAAATTAGGAATAGTTATTCTGTTACACCCTGTATAAATAATTTGATTAATCTTCTGTACAATTATATTCTATGAACAATTTAGAATCTACTATAAAAAGTAAATTTGATACATACATTTAATTTTCAAATTTATTTTTAATAAGTCCAGATAAATTATTAAAATTTGTCGGTTCGATGAATTTCGTATTTTTACTTACCCCGGTCAAACAAAAATTGATAATAATAAAAAATACAAAGAAAGACATATGAAAGGCTTATAGTGTGAGATTTTGCATGTATTGAAATGTATAATTTTTGAAATTCTTCTAAATTATTGATTTATTTCAATAAATATATAATATTCAATATTTAAAATATATTATTGTTTTAAGTAAAAGAATATTATAAAATTATTGAAATAAGAAAATTCAATTACAGTAGACAGATCTATTAATAAATTTTATTCTAACGATTTAATAAAATTAACATAAAACTAAATATTTTTGGTTGAAATTAATTTATATGTATAAAATATAAATTAAATAGAATAGAATTAGTAAATATAAAAAAAAAATAAAAACGGATAAGGGAAAATTAAAGTTATATATTGAATAAATAACATTATTCACGGCAATTATATATAACTTGCATTTTATACAAGTAACCGTGATAAATGATAAATATTATATTTTAAAAAAAATGTAATAAAAAATAATCAATAAAATATATCGTAAATTTTACAAATATAATACATTATTTATTCCCGCACTCCTATCAAACTTTAATAAATAAAATTAATTGATATTTTTAAAAATTTCCAAAATAAACTAGATTCTAATTGGTAAATGTATATGAAAAAGTGCCCAGAAAAAAAATAAAACACATCAAAATATATCTATTTCAATCGGAAATATAAATTCATCGAAACACTTTGTTAATTATTGTGAGGTTAATGTTTTGCCTCTTTCATTCGAAGCGCTATCAACCTTAAAATCCAAAATTACAGTACCCCTTTTATAGAATATCATTTAAAATATAATTTCATTAGGTTTGTTTAAAACTTTAGTGTAAACTAAAATAATAAGAATTTTATTAAATATTTTTAAATGAATTATAATTAATTCAATTGTTACTTTCATGTAAATAAAATGCACAGAAATTACTTGCGGAAACATGATTGATTTTTTATATATGTATATATAAATATGTACATATAATTTTTGAACATTAATAAAATTCTTTTACATACATACACAATCACGCCATGTAACCAAAAGGGTGTAGCACAAACTCTTTCCATTATTTCGATATCAGTTTTCTCCAAACATCCCTATTCAAACAAGCAACTTTTGATAAATTTAATTAAACAACAATATTAATTAACGTTAATTGAATTATAAATAAATTGAAACAAATACTATATTATCAAAATTGCATATAATAACTGCATTCATTAAATAACAATTATTTTTTACGTTATCAAGAAATTGTTATGAAAAATAATAATAATTGTAAAAACACTAAAATTATTAGTTTTTACGATAGGAAATATTTAAACAAAAAATAATTTTCAACTAAATTTGTCACTAATTATTTTCTTTCCTATAAAAAGAACGTTTTGTTGAAATTTACTTGTATTTCTACAGCTAAAAACTTTCTACACTGCACATTTTGAAACTAATAACATTAAGGTAAGTGATAATGGTATCGTACCTCCATTAAAAAATTAATTTGTAAAATTTTCAATTTTCCATTAAAAAATATAACCAGGAATTCAAACTGCTTAAACACGGTTTAGTTCTAGTTTTGATTACTTTCCGATTCGAATAATTTAAATTTCAATAAACTGATAGCCAGGTTCAGACAAAGTAGTTCGGTTCCGCTATTTGGATTTAGATATCTCAATAAAAAGTATTTGTCATTTTTAAATTTTTATTGACTTTTAAAAAAAATATATATATTTACATTAGAAAAAAAAACAGAGAAACCATAACCACTATTTTAGTTCTCTTTTTTTTCAGAAAGTAAAGGCAAAACACATTTAACGATTTTAATACAGATAACTGTTAGCAAATAAACACATCAATATTCATTGTTTTTCTGCAAGACAATATATATTTATTGATATCAAATGCGTCGTTTTGCAGGAAGACTGTGAAGAAAATTAATATATTATTAACTAAATGTAATACCGGGTGCTGGTTTCTAAATCTAATAGCTTAGTAAAGTCTCCCGTCTTTGTTATATGTAATTGTTTTAATGATATTTGGGAGAATTGTGACATATTCAATTGTACTTTAAATACTATAAACAAATGTATATGTAATTTGTTTTGTAATATTTTTACGTTGTATTTGGATGTATTGTAATTAAATTTATTTCTGTTTGGAAATAAATTATTATTATTATTATATTTATTTGCTCATTATTACTTCAAAATGTAGTTTGCTTTTATTTTTTAATTCTCTTTCGTATTAAACAAAAATATTAAAATTCACTTCACTGAAAGTGCAAGGTATACTTTTAAATAAATTTCTAAATTTATAATATATAATTATATATTTGATTGCTAATTATCAAATATTGAAATATAATATTATTGAAAAAAAACTTATTTCTTCAAATTTTGTACACTAGATTGTACAAATTTTAAGTATAATTGTTCAGATTGTGGTGATTTTTCGTTGATTTTGTACAAAATTTCTGAAATTGTAATAATTTTCCTTAAGATTTTACATACATACACAATCACGCCATGTACCCAAAAGGTTGTAGCACAAACTCTTTTCATCATCCCGAAATCAGTCGCCTCAAAAGATTTCTATCCAAACAAACAACTTTTGCTTCATCCACATTCATAATTTTTCTCATACATTTTCTTTTATTCCTATTACTTGGAAACTTTCGCTCACGCAAAACACTCTCAATCATACCACTCCAAATACTCATCGGACGTCCACGCAAACGTATACCATCAAAATCATTCAAATAAATCTTTTTTACCAAACGTTCATTAGGCATACGCTCAACATGTCCGAACCATCTTAACTGACTAACACCAACTTTTGCTACAACATTTTTTTCAATTTCACACTCATCATACACTAATCTATTTCGTACCCGATCTCTCCTATTTACACCATATACTTACCCCACGTAAAAATCTCATTTCCAAAGCAGTCATTTTCCGTTTATGCTTTTGCAACCAAACCCAACATTAACTACCATACATCAACGTAGGCACCAAAACTGCATTGTATATACTCAAACAAGCCTCTTTGAAAACATTTACATTCCTAGCAAAAGTTCCCAAAGCACCCAAAACCTTACAACCAACATTTACTTTCCTTTCAATTTTACTATAATTTTAATTTTTTTTTTTAATTTTAATAAATTTGTACACCGGATTGCTCAAGTAATTACCTCTTCGGAAATAATAATTTTATAGTAAATCAGACAAAACAGTTTATAAATGCCAGTCAGTAGAAAGCACTAATTATCTTAACAAAAATATATTAAATTTAATTAATAAAAATTTTCAGCATGAATGGTATTAGCTGGTATGTGACACCTCTGTTGTTATGGGCAACATTAGTCACATCCTACTACATAAACGTTCCATACAATTACGTTTATTATAACAACTATCCATGGACAATACCATCTGTATCAACTGTACCAGTTGATAATCCTGTAATCGTTGAAACACTACCTGTACCACCATCAACGCCAACTTACAACATACCACAATATCCAGCACCATCTACTACTTTTTTAAATCCATTTAGAGAAACAGGTAATTGTGTCTGTACCATCCTAGGCAATTGTGCTATTCCTTCATCGCTAAGGTAAATTTTCACCAGCGTAAAATGGTGTAAAGTCGAATAAAAATATGAATATATTTTCTAAATGTTTTAGATGCCACAAAGGCGTAGTTAATTATGAAAAATATGGCAACGAAGTGTGCTGTCCAATTGATGAATTAGTAAATAATATGAACGAGGTTGTTCCGTTACAAGTGAAATATATTTAAACTGAATGATAATTTTTTCCATTTTGTGAAGCAATAAAAATGATAAAAATAAATATATAAATTTCGTCACAATATATTTTTTTATTTTGTAATTAACTTTAAAAATAAATTTGTATTTTATTTCAAAATACATTTAATTAAACATAAAATATATACATTTGTTTTTTATTTGTTTTTAGTATAATTTATTATTACGAAATAGATATACATACATATAGGTACATGACAAAATTTTGCATGTACATGTACAATAATGATTTTTATTTTTGTAACTATTGCCAAATAATCAAAATTTTAATATACATAAATTAAATATATTTTACTTTGTTTATATATGTATATATAGGTAGCAACTTAAAATTGAGTTTTTTACATGGGATATGTGCTGTAACTAAGAAGAATCGGGTACAAAATAGATTTGTGTGATGAGTGTGAAACTGACAAAAATGTTGTAGCAAAAACCTTATGGCATAAAAATTTTACTTATGACGTCATCCATTTTTGAACAATAACGCCATCATTGATTTTCTTAAATGGCAATCCCAATTTTATTTTTGCTGGTTTTTATAGATGGTCCAACTACTTAAATGATGGCGTAAAAAAATTAGTACCTTAGATAACCATTTTTTCGAGAAAAATAACACACTTAAAAATTTAAAAAAATGTGTATCTATAAAACATAGATTGCTTTGAAAAAAATGAATAGTTATTTTTTTTTTTTTGAAATATTGAAAAAAATGTCAAAATCATGTATGAAAATGATGAAAATTTATCTCGTACAGCATTCTAGCAGTAAAATCTATAGACAAAAACCAGCAAAAAAAATTGGGGTTGCTATTTAAAAAAAAACAATGATGACGTCATTGTGCAAAAATGCATGATGTCATAAGTAAAATTTTCATGCCATAACGTGGATAATTAAAAAATAAAAGCGACGTGTCCGAGCATGTTTCTTGAAAACATTAAATAACGAAATTATGAATTTTGTTCCTTACTTTATTAACACACTGTATATTAAGCTTGTTCAGTGGCGTAGCCAGAAACTTGTCATGCGGGGGGGAAGGTTACTAAAGAAATGATATAATATTAATCAATAAAGATAATACTATAATTTGTATAAAAAATAAAGAACAATAAAAATAATTTTTATAAAAATGAAAGTAAAATAACATATTTCATATTTCACATACGTATGTTTTTGGTCGTTCAGGTTCTTAGGGCGGGGGGGCTTATCCCCCTAGCCCCCCTGGCTACGCCACTGAGCTTGTTTATTATATAATTAATTTCTTTTATATTATATTTGCATATAATTCATGTAAACGTAAATTTTGTCTCGTACGGTGACCCTAACTATAGAATTTGTTATGTACTCCTATCATATTTTATACATTACAACATAGTAAAAAATCTTTCAAAACTCATTATATTACAATTAAAGAAAGCTTTAGGGTTTTGGATTTTGTTACCTAGTAACTAGTTTCTATGTTTTGTTTGTTTATTATTTATATCATTTGTATATTTTTTTCCCAAAATTTCACAAGTTACTCAGTTACTCATATACATAAGCTGTGTTTTTTTTACATTCCACTCAGATCAGTAAATATTTTAAATGAGCTGAGCTGAGTTTTGCTGAGTTAGTTGTATTGATAAATAAAACAGTTTATTTGAAAGTCACATTTAAAATCTAAGTTTCACATATGATATAACCTAAAATATTAGATGTATTTTGATTGTTTGCGTTGATAATTTATTGCAACTTGCCGGATATCTATTGTTTCATTTCAAAATAAAATATTCAAATATAAATGTCAACGTATCAAACACGTTATCAAATCTTAAACTAGGAAAATTTGAATTGCTTATTTGCGCTCACTTGAATCTCAGCTAAGCACTAGCTAAATATCAAACTCAGTATCTATAAGGAAGGAAGCAATTCACTAACTTCTAACTCAGTTACGAGACGACAAATAAAACAGCTATTATTTCAAGGTTACTGATATTTGCTGATCTGAGCTGAGTTTTTCGGTAAAAAAACACAGATATTGAGTATATCGAAACGTGAATTATTAAATTATACAGAACTTAATCCTAAAGCTTTTCTATAATTCTATATACGAGTAGTTTACTGTACAGTGTACAGAATGTTGACAGCTATCGTGCAAAACAAGAAATTCTGTTTTACACGAGTTTATACGATTTTCTATATTTAAAATCTGCATCGTGTAAAATTAGTTTAATAACACGTGTCAAGGTTAACAAATATCCTTTCTCAATTATTTGAATAGATGATTCTATCATCAGTATATCTTTCACGTACATGTACATATTAAAATAGTTGTCAAAACAAATCGGAAATTAATTTCCAAATGTCACCAAAATCAATATCACGTGATAAGGGCTTCAGGTATTTACTAAGTTTACTTCTTTTTATTTAAATAACTAGTTATTATAAATGTAAATAAAATTTTAATAATGCTTTAGGATTAAGTTCTGTAGATACTTTATTTAAAAAATCGACGTTTCGACATACTTTACTTATATCATCATCAGGAAGAAATTATATATTTGTTTATTTTTCCTAACGATGATATACGTAGAGTATATCAAAAAATCGATTTTTTAAATAAAACAAGTCCAGCACTTAATCCTAAAGCTTTTGTATTTTAATATAATAAATTCTGAAAAAATTTTTAACTACATTAAATGTAAATAAACTAATAAAATTCAAATTTTATACTGTTAATAATGTTATATTATAAAAAAAAAACTTTTACAAATCGTATTATATGTATAATTTAAATCTAAATTTTTTTACATTTGTGAAAATTATGACATAAAATTTTCATGTACATATTTATAATTAATACACAGTGGTGTTGAACCTGTGCTTTCTCATCAAAATACGATTATAGTTTATTTTCTATATATGCGCATAAGGTATTATAATTATCTACATTCTACAATGTAAATAACACTTTTTTTTTGTTTGTTTTGGCTACACGTAGTGGAACTAAACACGAACATTTTAATTGCTATTTTTTTTAAAGGTTTTTTTAAATTTGGGAATTTGGTAAGTCAATATCAACAATTATTGCTTTCTGGCACCACTGTTTTACATTTAATTAGATTCAGTATCTATGTTCTGACATTGCATACAAACAAGTTTTTTTTAAATATCTTTTGTCGATATTTTTAATAGAAAATTGACTTTCGAGACAATTTTCTTTTAAATTAAATTTTACCGTATACCGAAAGTCACGTGACAACATTTGACTATTGCCAGTTTTGTCCATTTACAAGCTAAAATAATATATACCTAATTAAATTTTTCAAAAAATATTAAGTAAAAAAATTTCTCTTGTAATGCAGATTTTATTGGTTACACTGCATAACACCCTGCATGATTGTCTTTTTAAAAATCATTGTTTCTTTTTGAAAAGTGACAATGTATTTTTTTATCGAACAATGTTATGCGTAATATAATTTTAATGCATTTTCACTGCATTTAATTTAACATAAAAATATTTATAGCTGTGAGAACACCAGTTATATTTAGAATTTATTATTTTGATATTATAGATCTCCATCCTGGTGGAAACGAAGAACAGTAGTAGAAAAACGTGTAATTATCAGTATTATTATAATATTTATTACAATTATTGTTCTGACCTGTGGTGTGATATTATTTGTACAACGTTCAGCAGGTAAAAATAATTATATTCTGGAAAAAAATATTAAATAATAAATTTAACAGCATATTAAAATAAAGATTTCAGTTATAAAATTTGTTTATATTCGCTCGATATTTCTGTACTACTGATGCAATCATCAGGAATAATTTAAAGATAAATATTACAGTTATTTTTGGAAAATACATATAAAATTAGTATTTTTATATTACGTATTTTATGAGTGAAATTTAAATATTTTTATTATTATTATATTGTATAATAGAGGAACAAAATTACGAAATAATAAATTTACAAAGCATTTTAATTTTTTGTAAAATATATAAATTTAAAAACTACATATCATATGCAACAAAAAATATTTTTTACGTTCAGTTAAACACCATTTTTCAATAGTAATTTATTGTTTCAGTTGAAATAATAGCACAATAAAAATCTGTACTTGAATTTTGTTCGTTTGTTAATTAAATTAAATATTACAATGTTTTAATAATTTACAAAACCGAAATGTAACAAACTTTTTTTTATTTCAAAAGATCTTTTAACTTTACTCATTAAACTTTATTAGGAATATTTTAATCATAAATCATATTAGGTTTGTTTTTAAAAATCCTTTTTAGTAGTTCTTCTTAGTAACTTTACTAATCTTTTCTTTTGGTAAAAATCACGTTTTGGTAATTCTTTCAAATTACGTTTTTTACGTTTTTATTATTGAAAGTAAATTTTTATATATAATATTTTTGTTACATCTGATATTTTTAATCAATACAAAGCTATATAAACCTATAAAAAATAAAAAGTAATAAATTTGAAATATGCAGCACAAATACTTTTAATAAAACGACTTTCATAAAAGATCTGAGTACAGATGATAAACAGTTACTGATTTAACAAAATATTTTCATATTTTTTTATAATCTTATATGTATCACTATTTACTAAAGAAAATATTAACCCTTAACTACAGAGGTCATAGAGTTTTTTTAATTTGCTAGTAATATATTTGTTGTTTGAACTAAGGTTTACTAAATTACTGATGTTATAGTAAATAATATGCAATGCATAAAGGCAACTAAAACACAGGTAATTAATAATAGGACATATTTTCTTTTATCTGTACAATATATAAACTCCAAAAACTACAGATGTGAAACTCATCGTCAGTAGAGACTTAAATGACAACACCTCTTTAGTTAAAGGTTAAATTATTTTTATTATTACATTTTTTTAAAAAAAGTTTTATTTTATTTAGAAAATACAAAACTATACAGTAAATCAAATGTGGAAAGTGCAGCAATAATGTTAAATTATATAAATAAAGATGTTGATCCATGCGATGATTTTTATGATTTTGCATGTGGAAATTTCTTGAAAGAGACAGTTATTCCACTAGACAAGACTGACAAAAATGCATTTCAAGATAGAGATGAAGCTATTTTTTATCAACTTCTAGATTTATTTGAAGAACCTGAAAAACCAGAAGATCCCAGAAGTTTCAATTTAGTGAAAAGTTATTACAGAGCCTGTCTTAACGAATGTAAGTAAACTACAGTAAATTCTTAATATTTACGGTATTATATTTCTGTTAAAAACTATGCAGTAATGAAAAAATATAATAAATAATTTTATATACTTTTTACCGACAGTCATATACCTATTGCCTATTAAATATTTACGGAATTATATTCCTATTTCACAAATGGTTAAAATACGAATATAAAATTATTATTCATTAATAAAAAAAAAGATTGAATTATTTCATATAATTTTTACCGACCGTCATAAATATATATTGAGGGACATATTGTAATCATATCAATTTTAACTTTTCGAATTTTTACAGATAAACACAAATTAAGTTCTTTGTAAAATGAATGAACTGTTTTTAGCATAATATTGGTATGCCTGTCTCTTTGTGAACACGTGAACACGTAGAGGAAATTTAGTTAAACCGATTTTTTAATCATATTTAAGCTTCGAACATAGATATCTTAATTTGATAAAAAAAATTTATACAAATCTATTTACTAGAAATGGTAGTTTATTGATGTCACTTTATTTGGGACATGTTTTTGATAAAACTTCATAAATTTTTATATTTATATAATAATTTATAATATATAGCTTCCGTAAATATCCATAAAATGCAAATTACAAAAAAAAAATGATTTTTTTCTGTACCTATATTGAATATATATATATATATATATATATATATATATATATATATATATATATATATATATATATATATATACTGGGTGTCCCATTTTAATCCGCCACCTGCAATAACTTTAAAATCGTGCATCGGACAAAAAAATGTTTCGGATAAAAAGTAAATGGTTTCAAGGGGGACATCTGATGCAGAAACCCTTGTTCCTTCCGGACCCCCTGGGGGGCGGAAAAAGGGGGCAACTTTGAAATCTTAAATGAAACACCCTATTTTTTATTGTAGATTCTGATAGGCCATTAAAAAGTATGTAAATTTTATTTTAAAACTTTTTGTTTATCTTTGATAGATGGCGCTGCAAACAGCATTTTTTTTCTCAGTTTATCAGTTTTCAATTTGAAAAAAAAGGTGTAACTAAGTACGATATTCAAGTTCTTTTCAGTTCTTTGGGAAGAGGGGGGGGGGGCAAGGGTCACTGAATCAGATATCCCCTCGAAGCCATTAACTTAAAGTTATACCCCTCGAAACCATTAACTTAAAGTTAATGGTTTCGAGGAAGATATTTGATGCAGTGACCCTTGCCCCCCCCTCTTCCCTAAGAACTAAAAAAAATCTTGAATATCGTACTTAGTTACACTTTTTTTTTCAAATTGAAGATTAATAAACTGAGAAAAAAAATGCTGTTTGCAGCGCCATCTATCAAAGATAAAAAAAAAGTCTTAAATAAAATTTACATACTTTTTAATGGCCTATCAGAATCTACAATAAAAAAATAGGGTGTTCCATTTAAGATTTCAAAGTTGCCCCCCTTTCCCGCCCCTCAGGGGCGGGAAAGGGGGATCCATCAGGGGATCCAGAGGGGGCAAGGGTCTCTGCATCAGATGTCCCCCTCGAAACCATTTACTTTTTATTCGAAACATTTTTTTTGTCCGATGCACGATTTTAAAGTTATTGCAGGTGGCGGATTAAAATGGGACACCCAGTATATATATATATATATATATATATATATATATATATATATATATTAATTAAAAACAATAAAATAATTTGTTTTCAGCTGTAATAGAACAACGTGGTGTACAACCAATAAAAGATTTACTTTACAATTTGGGTAGTTTTCCAATATTAGATAAAGAAAACTGGAATGAGGATAATTTTGAATGGATAAATATGATGAAAAAAATAAGACAGTTGGGATTTGACGTTGATTGTTTAATAAATTTTGATCTTACTATTGATTATAAAAATGCATCTAAACATACATTACAGGTAAGTAATGTAGGTACTCTATATTGTTTATTCAGATATAATACGGAATCTGCGCCAGCAAAATTTAAAAAATAATCACAGTAGCATAAAATTGTTACGTTGCCTATAGTCCAGTCAAATAAGGTTTTTACTTCGGAAAAATTAAAAGTGAGCTGAATTTTTGTGTACACCTTTATTTGGTGTTTTCAAACAACATCCAAAAAGTACCCTTGATTTGACCTTGAGCTTCACGAGTTATAGGGCGCTAATGTATCAAAAATTTGTTTTTTCGCTTATATCTTCTTTTCTATTGACTTTAGCTATAGAACATTCTACAGAGAAATTGAAGTTTACAAAATTCTCTACAAAAAAGTATTCTAGTAGTTTTTTCGTAAGTCTAACCGTTTTACCGTAGTATAGGTGTTAAAAGTGTGAATCCAATACGAAGTACCCCATTCCACACCACCTTTGAGGTTGAGTACGAGGCGCATTTTTTTTAAGGGGGCATAGTAGTTTTTTATGATCAAAAAATCGATTTTTTTTATTTAATATTATTAAAGAGTAATGACTAAAGAATCGTTTTCACGAAACCGTATGTCAAAATTATAAAAATTACGAAAGTTACATCACTTTTTGTAAAGAAACATAAAAATTTACTTGGGCTTTTCTTATGTGACATTAAACACATTCTGAAACTTTTTTTTTGTCGGTTCCAGTGATATCTCTAGAACAAACAATCGGATTTATTTGAATTTTTGTTCTTCTGAAAGCTAATAGAATTCCGCATCGTTTGACCCATCCTTTTTTTTAAAATTTTGATTTGTTATATTTTTTTTACGTCGAAGAAGTCAAAAAAAGGGCAAAAAATTGACCTCTTTTTTTGCAAGCCCGCCATTTTGCGAAAAAAAAAACAATTTTCAAAAAAATATTGGTCAAACGATGGGGAATATATTCAACTTTAATAATCCGAAACGAGTTTTGTTTCCAATAACCCAGTCCCGAAATATCTATGGAACCGTGGACCTCGGCACTTCAGATTTGGTCTACGGGATAGGAGGGTAGGGAGGGGAACTTTCGGGGGAGGGGGGTGAAAAAATTCTGACGTATTTTTCAATAAAGGATCTACATTATACAAAAAGTTTCAATACTTTACACCTTCCCGTTATTGAGAAAAAAGATAATGAAAGTGGACTACTTTTTCATTGAAAAAAGTATTATGCCCCCTTAATGTGGTATCCTCTTTAGGCCTAATCCACAGTCTCATTCGATCAAAATATCTTCTCAATACTTCTTAAAACAGTCAAAATAGACTTATCTTAAGCTTATTTATTTAATTACTCTATCTGTTCAACTCCTGGTATATTATACATAATTTTAGACTTCAAATTGGTTGTGGAACTCGTATTACTGTCGTGTTACCCTTTAAATCAACGTTCACAGCGAGTTTTTGCAGAATGGGTTAGTCCTACATCAAAAATACTAGAACACTTTTTTGTAGAAAATTTTGTAAACTTCAATTTCTCTGTAGAATGTTCTATAGCTAAAGTCAATAGAAAAGAAGATATAAGCGAAAAAACAAATTTTTGCTATATTAGCGCCCTATAACTCGTAAAGCTCAAGGTCAAGGGTACTTTTCGGACGTTGTTTCAAAACACTAAATAAAGGTGTACACAAAAGTTCAGTTCACTTTTAATTATTCCAAGGTTTTGCCGTAAAATTGTCTAATTTGACTGGACTACTACTGAACAATCACTAAAGCGCTTTCAAAGCAGTTAACAATCTAGTTGCCTTTTTAATTCATTACGTTAATGTTTCATACTACCTCGCCATAATCTGTCAATGTGCAATCTACTCAAATTACATGCATATGCAGTAGTTTTCCCAATTTCTGCGAGCAATTAGTTTTACAAAAACAATTTTACAAAAACATATCCTTTGAAAGCTTGTTTAAAATAAATATTTCAAAATTTTACTTTTACTGTTACTGAAATAGAAAAGTTTTTACTAAATTAATGCATATCTATATAAGAGATTAAAAACAACAAAAAATACTTTTCAATATAACGATTATTTATTATTAATTCTTTCACTTTATTTCTAAAGTCTGAATAATTTTTTTATTTAATATCTAAACTTATATTTTAGCTGGGCAAAACTCAGTGGGATGCTGATATACCTGGATATTATTTAAAACTAAATATAGACCATGAAAAACTACAAAATTATTATAATTTCATGTTAGATATGTTTGAATTTTTGGATTTAAAAAAAGAATATATAAAAGAAGAAGTGAGAGAAGTATTAGAATTTATGAGAAATCTTACTTTGGTAAATATAAAATTATTTTTGTACATTGACTTTTATTAATAACTATTTCTTAGATTTCTTCAGACGATCTTGAGATAACGGCTGATATATATAATCCTACAACTATAGCTGACCTTCAAAATAAATATCCCAGTATTAATTGGATTGAATATATAAATAATATACTAGATACTAGTACTAAATTCACAAGTAAAGATATTGTAAATGTTAAGGTTTGTATAAAATTTTTAGACATATAATTTAAATTAAAATTTATAGGAGCTGTTTTAAAAAATGTCACAAACATTAAAAGTATATTAAAAATTAAGTCAAAATTAAGTCCGCAATCAAACTGTTTCCAAGATATATTTAGTTATTGTTTTTTCTTTTAACAATAATTAATTTCCTTTAAATAAATTTAACAATTACGTAATGCAAAACATACATTGACGGTTTATTTTTTTTTAAGATATTTGAAATACCCTTTTCCCATGTCCACAAAGGCTCTTGTTAAATAGGAAGTCTTTATCCTTCCAAAAATATCCTGTCTGTTTTATTTGCTTTGCTCATTTTGTTGTTGAAGATTATTTACAAATGATACATACACTAAATTAGGGTAACCCCATGCAAAAAAGTTTAAAAAATCTAAAAACCCATAGAACGAATCTATCTCGTTCCATATCTTAAAAACGGTTTACTTGTCAACCCATATTTTTTATTAAGACTTTTTGACTTAATTTTTAATATTCTATATATCCTTAAAGTTTTTAAGTCTTTTTTAACATTCTATATATTAAAAAAATAACGATTTCATTAAATCAGATGATAAAAAATTTAAATGCAAAAAAATAAAACAGCCTTAGGCTTGGACTTCACTTAATTGAAACCATAAATTTAGATATGTAACATTCAATCATATTTAATAATTGAACTATTACGTTTTATTTTCAAGGTTCCATCATTTATACAAAAATTTGAAACACTAATGAAATCGACATCAAAGAGAACAATAGCAAATTACCTTGGATGGCGAGCATATCGAACTTTAATTTCAGCTGCACCAACAAATCTAAAACACCGACAATCACAGCAAATACAGAGTATAAAAGGAACAGAAGATGCGCCAGTACGATGGAAAAGTTGTGTAAATAGAGCAAATTATTATATAGATATTGCAGCATCGGCACTATATGTACGAAACTATTTCGATAAAGAAATTAAAGATCAAGTAATGACTATGATTGAATATATAAAAACTGCTTATATAGACTTACTAAAACGTAATAAATGGATGACTATAGATACAAGAAATTATGCTATAGAAAAAATTGAAGCTATCCGTTTTGTCGTTGCTTATCCAGATGAATTAATAAATGACACAATCATTAATGATTTCTACAGTTCCGTAAGTAAAATTTCAAATCTATTTAATATTTAACATCTTTATTTCTTCAAAAATAATATTTAATTTACCCCAAATTTTTTAACACTGATTTTAAAATTTATCGTCTAATAATATAATTTTTAATAAATTATTTTGTTAAAACATGAGTAAATATAAAATTATAACAAGCCGGCAAATATGTATATGTTTAATAAATGATTGGACAACCGATGAGTAAATGGGTTGACATGATTGAATGTTTCGCAAAAGTAAATGTTCCTAAATGGTGAGAATAAAATAGTATATATATATATATATATATATATATATATATATATATATATATATATATGAAAGATATCATCAATGTAAACAAGGCAAAAATTGGAAAAACTAAATGCTTAAATAAAAGGTTTGTGCCACATCTATTGATACATAGTGCGATTGTGTATATGTATGTATGTATATATTTAATCAAAATTGGTTACTTTATTCAATCTATCAAAGGAAATAAAATTATATCATTTTTTTTGTAAACACAAGACAATTTTATGTTTATTTTTTGTGTTTACAGCTGGAAATAAATGAAAATTTGTATATGGAATTACGTTTAAATGTAACAAAATTCCTAAATAATATTAAATATAATAAATTATTTCAGCCAGCCGACAAATATGACTGGGTTGGCTCTTCGGATGTAGCAGATGCTAATAATAATTATAAAAATAGAAAAAATAGCATTGGTAAGGTATTTATTTCTAATGTTATTCACACTATATAAACCAGTAGTGGGCAAACTACGGCCCGCGACGTAAATTTGTACATCCCGCCCACAAATTTAAAGTTATTTGCTCAACTAATGCATTTTTTGCAAAAATAATAATCATTACTTAATAAATTTAAGTTTTCCCCATTTGTGAGCCGTTAAATAACCTTACATATACTCTCGTCACACTCCTGATATAAATCATATTAATATACACAATTTACAATTAAAAATGATATTTTAGAAATCTAGAACGTTTAATAAAACGAGCATTAATTATTTCAGAAAAATGTATATTATTTCCATAAGACATACATTATTAGCTATTCAGTAAACATAACTGCACGTGGCAAGAGAAAGAATCTGTTTAAATCGCTGTAAAATTAAAAGAAACAACCAATTTTCAGTAATTCATTATTGTAAAATAAACATTACATAAAGAAAATTTTAAATTAGTACAAGTTTTCACTTCTTTTAAATTAAATGTTGAAAAACAAATATATTAATATATTTTTGATCTTGGATTAGTCATACTTAAATTTCATTATCGTTTCAAAAAGCAATCATTAATACAGCTATGTTTTTAGCTGTAAATGCTGGATTATTGGACGGTTTATTTTTTGGAAAAAATAAACCAAAATATATGAATTATGGAGCAATTGGAACATTGATCGGTCTTTTATTTACGGCAGCAATTACATCAAACGGACGGACATATGATAAAAATGGAGTTTTAAATAATTGGTGGACGAGAGAAGCAGATGAAATTTATTTAGGAAAATCACAATGTTTTATTGAGCAATATAATAATTACACGATTCCTATGCTTAATAAAAAGGTAATAGTTTTATAAATAAAATACAATCGAAATAATATATCAGTCTCAGTTTCTTTATTTTCTTAAAAAAAATTATCTGCCTTATTTGATTTCAAAATTTAATAAACATATTTATGGACGAGATGACAGAGGTAGGTTAATTAGCATGATTGAGAAGACTATGTATACAGTTTGGTAATTAAGTAAGGAATAAATTCAGTAATTCCGTTAATATTAATTTTTTGGAAAAAATCTCGGAGCGGTATAGCGATTTCGACTACAGCGAATATTTTCAGCCTATTTTCAATTTCTTATGTCATTTGTTTTTCATGTTATAACGTCGTCGACTTTTTTTTTAAATAACAACCTCTATTTTTATTATTGATTTTGGTAGTACTTTTTATTCCATTTCTAACAGTATAACATTTTCAATAGGTTACATTTGCAAAAATTGAGAAAAATAGTCTTACAGTTCAAATTAATATAAAAAAATTAATTAAATTGGAAAAATGAATCTAGCTATCGGTGTATAAAACAAAAACATTAGTTACAACTGTCAGAATTATACAATTTTTAAATGTTACAATAAAATAACGCTTCAGTTCTCTGGTTCTCTGTTTTTCGCTCCATTGTATTGTACCATTTTTATTAATAAAATAGTTTTTCTAATTTGGAAAAAGCAAAATAATAACACTTATTTTTTTGTGACATCCATAACATTTTTGCTGAAAATAGCGTCAGCTATCATCTCCCAAAGTTTGTTATAGAACTTATAAATCAGGTTATAAATCATTACAGAATTATTAGTAAATAAAAAATAAATTAGCATAAAATGGAATTGTTATTATTTTTTTAAAAATCACGTAAATTAAACTATTTCTCTATGCATTAAATTTTAACATGTATTTTTATAATTCTAATTTAAAACTTTTTAAAAGACATTCAATTTTTCTAAATTATTTAAATTCTTTTGAGTCATTTTAAGCCTAAACTTTTATACAGTCAAACCTGTTTTTGTGCGGTCCTTTTCTATGCGATTTTTTTTGTGCGATAATGCCAACACCGTTGCAATTCATATAGCGCATAAAAAATCGCACAATAAAATCGCATAGAAAAGGACCGCACAAAAAAAGGTTTGACTGTAAATATATTGAAATGTCATGTGCCATAATCCTGTAAATTAATTTACAAACAATTTTTCTATATTCTTTTTTTTGCTAACCAAAAACGAACGTCTTAAACTTATTTAATTCAATTTTCTTAGTGATTTACAACCATGATAATTTAAATTTAATTTAATTATTTATTGCAATAGTAGAAATTTATTTTTAATTATGGTCTTTTTTTTTCTCATAATAAAAGGTAAACGGTAAAGCAACACAAAATATAAACATTAATGATTTTGGTGGAGTTCAAACAGCTTATAACGCATATATACAATGGTTAAAACATAATCAAGAAGAAAATCCGTTGCCTGGTTTGTCATATACTTCACGACAACTTTTCTGGATAAATCGTGCGCAAATTTGGTGTTCCCAGGATCGAAATGAACAATTAGAATATACGAATGCTATCGGTTATACACCAAAACGATTTCGGGTTAATGGACCATTGGTTAATTCTCCAGAATTTAGTAAAGACTTTAATTGCCCCAAAGATTCAAACATGAACCCTAAAAATAAATGTACTCTATTTTGATTTATATTTTTATTTATTTTTATAAAAACATAAATCTTGATATATATAAATAAAAAATTTAATACATGCATTGGTAATTTTTATAAGTCATAAACAAATTTATTTAACTCACATCTATTTTCATAATGTTTTCTTCAATTATATACTCATTATATAAATCAAAAAATAATTAATATTTGCAATACCAAAAGAAGTACATCCTTAGCAATTAAAATGAAAATTAAAAACTTAAATGTATAAAAATTATACACAACCTAGTACATTTTATATTTTTTTTTTTTTATTAATTTTTAAACATGGTATAATTAGCCACAAATTGTTGAGTAATAAACTTAAAAAGTTTTGATTAGTCAGAAGGTGCTGAGTAAAGATTAAAAAACTCACTGACGTAAGTAAGAATGATATAAAATTTAATTAAGTTGTAGAAATCGTCATTATTTTATTTGTAAATAATGTAATTATACAATTATTATGTATTTAAATTGAATAAAGAAACACATAGTAAAAAATCTTTCAAAACTCATTATATTAGAATAAAACGGCTTTAAATTCTAGTTCTGAAATAATTTATTAATAAATCAACGTTTCGACGAACTGAACGTGCATCTTCATCTGGAAAAAAGATAGAAATAACATTTAATTATTTATTCAAAGAAACACATATTTAACAAATGAAATTATTATTATATATTAATTAATTCACACTCACAGTGTAGCATGTATCCTAAGTATAACCTTGATTGGAATTACTTCTACACAGAAAAACATTTTTTACAATGAAAATTTACATTGTAAGCAATTACCATCATAAGAATACAATTTCATAAACTAATAAATAAAAATACTTTATAAATTTTGTTAATAATATTACTTCAGTTTTATCGGCTCAGTGGCTCATAGTGAAAATAATACTCAAATGTGGAAAAAAACCATAAAGCTGTAGATCAATTCTAAAACATTATACTAAAATCATAGTTGGCTCAAAAACAAATTCAACTTTGTCAAAAACAAATGTCATTAGAATTCATTCAAACCACATTCAAACATTCTTCAAACCAAGATTTTTCGAACATTTTAATAAGAAATAAAATATTAAAATGGGAAACTATCTTTCACAGACATTACATAGAATAAATATGTCTTATATATTAAGTATATTACCAGATTATGTAATCCATATCATATCCATATATCATAGGACGTTAACTAGAAATGGAAATCTTAATCCAATTCAAGCAAGACTCACAAGAAACATTTTAAACATTTGTATGTATACATGGAGCTCAGTTTTATACGTGCTAGAAATATTACCAATAGAAAATGAACCAGCTATTAATTACATTAATTACATGAATTACATTATAATTTGTTATACAATTACTCGCATGCACAATCGAATAATTCGCCCAAGAAACAGATATCTTATTTCATTACGGCTGCCAATATTTGGAAGATCAATTCGACTAAACTACATAAACATTTTTCCCTGGATAGTATAATAAATATTTTTCTAACTTACAATTAGATATAGTTTTGCCTGGTAATGTATTTAATGTATTGTATGTAATGTATTTACGAGTTAAAAATAAAAATGAAATTATATAAAATTTTAGTTTTTACTTATATTTAGTGATTCATAGATTTATTTAAAAGTAATAATGTATCATTATAATGATTGAGTAATGGGGAAAACTTTGTCTAATTTAACCAAAGTTTGTCAAAATAGTCAATAATAAAATTTAAATTATAACAAAATAAATCTAGTCAATTCTTGATTTTGTTTGGTTACTCATTATAATAATAATAACTCTTTATTTAGCTATAAGCTACATTTACAACCAAGAAAAAAATACAATACAATAATATAAAAATTGTTAATAATTGCTACATGTGTGCTGACAGAAAGATATGAAATTATTCTTTATAGTACTGCTTCATTTTTTGCTTAAATGCCTTAAAGTATTACAATTTTTAATATTTTCTGGTAAGTTATTATACTCAATTAATCCCTTGTGAAATAAATTTATTTGCTGAACTACATTTATTTCTTTTTAAAATATAAAAGTTACTAGCATTCAGCGGCGTAGCTAGGAACTTGTCATGGGAGGGGTTACTAAAGAAATGATATAAAATTAATCAATAAAGATAATACTATAATTTGCATAAAAAATAAAAAGTAATAAAAATTATTTTTATAAAAATGAATGTAAAATAACATTCATGCACATTAAAGTTACATTCACAACCTCCAAATTAGCAGTAGAATTTGTGGATATAATTATACATAAAACATAACGTAAATTAACCCCCACACAGCTTTCACAATGTTTTGCCAACTAATTTACGGCAAAAATGCATGAATCCACCGAGGGAGAAAAGCTTGAAACGTAAGAAGTCGGATACATAAATATCTGTAATTTGAAAAGTGACGTTTGACTTGTTGTTAACATAACCTAATTTATTTTATACTTGCATAACATCGGAGTATTTGCAGTTTGACCGCAGCGCATAATTAGTACATAAATTAACGTAAAAGCTTGGAGTTTGCAAGGTTCTGCGTTGCTTACTAATTGCAAGTCTGCGTTAAGTACTAATTTCGGTCAGTGTGAACGACTTCATGCACTTGCATATGCCAAACCTTTACGGTTAATTATAGCTACTAATTTGGAGGTTGTAAATGTAGCTTTAAGCACAATACGTAACATTTCACAGAGGTAGTTGAAGTCGTCTTGGGTTTTTTGATAATTCATCCAGTACTTCGTCTGTTGTAATTATAATGTTGCGATGAAATTTCAAATTTCGTTTTCCACTTGCTGGAAATATGAAGCATTCATCCGGATACCATAAGAATTCCAATAAATATATTCTCTTATCATCACTTAATTGTCTATATCATTTTCGATTACTTCATCATATGCATGTAATTCTTTAGTGCTTTTCATTAAACTCGTTGCAGAAAGAGGAAGAATTTCTTTGACAGCATTCACTTGCTTTAAATTGTCGGTCTGATTACTAATTTTGTGTTTTTTGAAAAATAGTCAGTTAAAGTTTTATTTTTTAATTTTCTTTTTTCATCACCCATATTTCACTAAAATTTATATAGTAATACAATATGCAATTTTAATTATTTTTCTACTTACCTGGATAACATATTTACTTATTACGAATTACAAAATTTATAGATAGTAGGCAGAAAATATCACCAGTTACAAATACTTCTTCTTTTAATCTGTGTTCTATTCATGTGTTCAAGTATGAAACAGTATTACAATCTCTAATGGTGATTTCGGTTTACTGATTCGGTAATTTGGAGAAACGGCACGTAGTTTAATTTTATATATCAACGTAGTTTAATTATATTGCTGATTTTGGTTTTTGGTCGTTCAGGGGGGGGGGGGGGTTAACCCCCCGTAATCCCCACCTCTCTAAATATGCCTCTGCTAGCATTTCTTGTATTATAATCATGTTTATCACTGTGAACCTTTAAATTTCTACTTAAATATGTGGGCAGCAAGCCAATGTTCATCTTAAATATGAATATCATGGCATACACATCTGTGAAATATTTAGCCATCCCAACTTATCCAACATATTAGTAATTGGCTCATGCTTAGAATAACGTAATATTACTCGCATTGCTCTATTTTGTAGAAGCTGTTGTTTTCGTTTATTTCCTAATAAGTAACCATCTATAATTTACAAATTATTAATAAAAGTTGAAGACTGTTGAATTTAGAATTTAACGTATAATTGAAATTTGTTTTAAGATATAGGCTGATATTACAAGTTCGGTTTTTGAGTGTTTTATGACAGTTACGTTGTCTTAAAACCGATATTAGTCAAAATCAATTTTAAAACCGAGCTCGTAATACGAACCATAGAGTTTTGTATTTAAAATACAAAAGTTGATATCATATTACGATATTTTGTGGCCACCTATACCTAGCTTACTACTGCATTATGTTTATCAATTTATAAAAGTTATTAAGAGTGGCCCTAATCCTGTGTTTATCCGGTATAAAGCAAATAATACAAGAACAAGATGTTTCATTGTTACATTTCCTGATGATCTACAAACAAGATATGCATTTCTCAGATATTCTGTACTGTAAGTGATAGTTTTTTACGTACTGACATTGACCAACATTGACATTCACATCAATAAGAAAGTATCTCAACACACAAATGAATTTAAACATCACGCATATCTTATATGTAGTAAAATATTTTAAGAGAAAGGATGCCATTTCAATATTGAACTTGTCTTCAAAGTGTTAAGTGCTCCAACAGTGACATTGTTTCGCTATATTTAACTATAAAATTATTTTATTTACATTCTCGAAGAAATGTTATTTTAATTTTTTGAACAAATTAGAAAAAATATTTTTTTATTAAATATGACTAGATATATAATTATTTATTTATTTTTTGTGATATATGTACCAAACTGTCTAGCTGGAATTGCTACAGATTTAAGTAAATATTAATATGGAATTAGTAAATTAGTATTTTGTTTAACGTTAAAATTAATTTTAGATTATAAAGCGTGGAATGAAAGTGATCAAATATTTATAGTGAATCCAAATTCTATTATTTTGGAATTAAAAATGTTAAAAGGTAAGTAATGAATTTGTTTTTAAAATTTATTTTAATTTTTATTAGTTATGAAATATTATATTTTTCTTCTATCTTCTTAAGATTGAAACAAAAATTAAGTTAATATTAATAAATAATGGCCATTTTTTAAACAGTAATATAATTCTAAATTCTTAATTTTCAACTGCCAGACAAAAATTTTGGAAAAAATATAGTCAGTTTCATAAAACGTTGTTAACTTAATGAGTTAACTAGACAACTAAAATGTTAACAAATTAACAAGAGAATAACATAGTATTTACTAATGTTCTAAAGTTATAAATTTCTCTATAACATATTCTGTTAACAAATAAAATATTAATTATAAAATGTGTAAAATTTTAAAAAACTACAATTTTATTATCAATTTTATTTTTTGTCAATAAACCTAGAAATGCTTAATTATAGGAAATTGAACACTAAAAATGTAATTAATTTATAAACAAAAACTAATTTAACATATATTGCCTTCTTATAAAAATAAAATATATCATTATAAGTATTTAAAATTTATGATTTTTGCAATATTTGCATAAGTATTATACCTATGGAGAAATTTTTTCAAAAACTTGTTTTTGCTACTTTCTTATATATGGCACAGTAAAAAAAGAAAATACTATTTTGCAATCAATAAATAATTTCTGATTTGTAAAAGTTTGAATATAGACTATGTAAACAATAAAAATTATATTAAAATTAAATAAAAACACATATGATTATATTTTTACAATAACTTTTCTTTGTATTTATAAATAGAAATTGGCATGATGTTAAATTTAACTATATTTTTTTCGAATATATACACATTTTTATAATTTTATATTAAATATCTACATTATTTACATTTGTTGACACTTTTAACATATACTATTCACGTATATGTTCATAATTAAAATTTATCAATAATTTTCAAATCTGACTGAATGTTGACAATATCAATTTCTTTACAGAACAACAAGGTTCCAGCAAACAAGTATCGAATGTCACAAGCCCAGTTGTCGGAACCGGAGCCGGAGCCGGAGCCGGAGCCGGATCCGGAGCCGGAGCCGGATCCGGAGCCGGAACTGGAACCATAACAACGACGGTGCAAAATACGACATCGAGTGTTGGAGGTCCAGTATCAAATGTTATATCGCGAATACCGTGCAGATGTGGAAATGCTCAGTGCGGTTGTTGTACGGGTGCAATATTGCAATCATTTAATCAAAAAGCATGCTTAAACATAACGTATGAACCAGAAGAATTTGCATTTACTGCCGCATTATCATTAAACAATTACGTACTTTATAAAAATACATTATCAGGTAATTGAAACTGAAAAAATCTGTGTAATATTACATAATCTGTATGAACCATATAAACACATATAAACATTATTGTTTGAGAAAATTCTATTAAAAATACATAAAAATTATAGTACAACAAAATTTACATTATGATTGAAAATTAGAACTTATCACTAAGATAATCATCAAACTTATAATAATTTTTTTCAATAAAAAATTTTTTTAAATAAAATTTGAAATTATGCTTTGGTAAATGATTGTAAAATATCAGGCCATGTGATTTGGGTTAAATTTAGCTTTATTTAAACTTATAACTGAAATAGAGAAGTTTGATTTATTTCTTGTATTGAATTGGTGCAGATCGCTTTAAGTTGATAAATTATTTTTTATATTACGAATGAACAAAATAACAAAGTAGAAATAAATATATGTTTACAAGATTGTAGTTTGTCAAGCAAAAAATATATTCCTAACGGCTGTTTTTTGTAGTTTAAATACTCGTTTTGTAGAAGAAGCATAACCCGCCAAAAACAACAGCGTATATCAGAATTGGAAAGAATTTTGCAAATTAAAAAGTTTTTGCAGTAGCTACATCTGAAAGCAGACGTATGCGTTTAATAAGATAACACAGTCTTGTTAACCTATTGCATAAAATATTAATATAGTCGTCCCAAATCACATTTTCATGTATATACATAGATCGTTTGTGTAAAACAAAGTTTTTCCAAGAAAGAATTTAATTTATACAAACAATCTATCTAATTTTTACATATACGGTTTACATGGATTTTTTTTCAGTGTACGGTAATTTATTATCGCGTAAAATTATATGTATTTTGTTCATTTTGGTGAACAATAGAAAGAAAAAAAAATATAAAGATTTATAATTAAAGTTTTTCTATTTCTGTTAAATAATATATTCATTATACAATAGACTCTCAGTTATCCGGGTTACAAATTAAACGCGATAGTAAAAATTATACTTTTGAAAATTTTCAAAATATTACGCATAATATAATATAAAATATAAAAATATTTTTTTATTTGTCCACAAGTACTAGAAAATAAAACTAACAAAATTGCGTACAAATAAATATCTTTACTGTTGTACTTTAAATAAAATATTCAGTTTCTGTTTTTTGAATTTTTTTTAGATTTATTCTTGCAAAGATTATAAAATCTCTTTTTTCCTACAATTCCAGATAATCGGGAGTCTGTACTGTATATACACTACATTTTTTAGATTTTGTTATCTACAATTACAAATTTAATTCGTTAATTTAATAAAATTATTATTGCAAATATAAATAAAATTAAATCTTCAACATAGTAAAGAATCTTTCCGAACTCATTATATTAAAATAAAGCTATTTTATTATGAAATCTTCAAATTTTAGGTAAAAATCCTCCGCCAATTTGCATTCGAATTCCCCGGATTCGTATAATAGAAATTTGCGTTCGTTTCTCAAACGTTTATTTCACCGGTCCAAATATGCATATGTGCATCAATATGGAGGCAAATTGGGAAGATTTTCAAATCTTTCAAACGTCATTTGATTGCATTCGATTAGGGGCTGCTGGTGTGGCAGTTATTCCGCCGGAAGCCGGCGGGGGACTTCCAGGCGGAACTGTTATTGACGAAGATGACGATGACGACGACGATGATGATGATGATGATGACGATTATGATGACAGTGCTTGATGATTGGATTCATTATTTGTTTATAATTGTTGATATTATTTATATTTTGTTGTGCGTTAATTTACAAATGTAAAACAACCCCGCTGTCGTAACTTTTTTTTCAAAACATTTTTTTATTATTAATGTTATAAAGAAATCATGTAAGTTTTGTAAACATTTGCAGCATATTTGCAGTATTATTTCGAAAAAATAAATAGAGCAAAAATTATAAATTGACCAATTTTCATTTTGTGTTATGTTATAACTTAGTTAATAATAAAAATATAGAAAAAAAAAGAATATTTTTAAGCATTTACAAAAAAAGTTTTACTATATTTATTTATATTGTTTACAAATTTTAAGTTACAAACAAAACTTATGTTGTATTTTTTTTAATAAAACGTTTATGTCATTGAAAATAAAACACATAAATATATAATTTATAAGTATTTATTTTACTATATAAATAGACTGTTGCAATAAAAGAATGATATAAAAATATTAAATTTATAGTTATATTAATTTTTTTAATTTCATTTTTCTATTATCAAATAATTTACGATAAGTCTCAAATAACCATATCAAATACGATAACATTATTTGGCTTAACGGTAATGGTTATCATTGAAACATGGTTTTAACGTTAGAGTAACCATTAATAGTAAAGTGCTAAATAAAAAAATGCGTTTAAAATATTTGAAGATTTAGCGCTGTTGTTATAATGCAATGTAATATTCATATTATAATTATTTTAAAATGTCATTCAAATGAGACTAAACAGTGCAATTTTCTATTAAACAGTCGCAGAAAAAATGTACTATTTTACTCGCATGTAATAATAATTATTACTCATTTCGAAAAATGTGACACTCGGCTAAGATTCGAGGCTAACGAGTAATAACTTAATACCTTTACTAATATTTTCGCTTACTTAAAACTAAGTAATAAAACATTAAAATAGTTTAAAATCAATTTATTATATAATATAAGTAACACTGATACAAACAATATCAAATAAAATTTAAAAGTATTAAGTAAAGAACCTTTTCCTGTAAGTATTACATGTTCTATCCATTCGAGATGATTATCAACCCTAGAATACATAGTTGGTTTCGTTGATTCAGCGCAACTTTTTAAACCCCAAGATACGATACCAACTTGAATATCCCTACACATTAAAGGACCACCAGAGTCACCCTAAAACATATGCAATTTTATACAATAAATTACATAACGTATTTGAACAATTTTGGTGAGCCTATCTTGCAACTTTCCCCGAGCCTATTTTTTTTATCCAGTCCAACGGTGCTCTTATATAAGATACCTACCGTGTTGTTGATAGAAAACATTTTGTCAAATTACAATTATTTTAAAATGTCATTCACTTCATACCAAAAAGATGTTCTTCACCTATTTTTAGGAATCATACAATTTCTATTTGTGTACATTGTCGATCAGAGTCTTATTCAAAATAAATGAATATACCTAATTTATTATAGAAAAAGGTTATTTTGTGAGAAATAAAATTTATATTGTGTAAAATTGTGAATTATGTTTCGATTTCATACGTAATTATATAATATAAAAAAAATTGTGTTGACCCCAGAGTTCACCTGCGACTAGTGAATTATAAAATTGTAAAAGTGCGTGTAAAATCTCATTCAGACTGCCATTTTAGTTTGAATTTTACGCACAAGCACAAAAATTTGATTAATTCAAACACTTGACACTTTTAGTTTTAACACCAAGTGTTTGGATTGTTCAAATTCTTGTGCTCGTGCGTAAAACTAAAACGGCAATCTGAATAGAGGTTTAACGCTGAATAAATATTATAGTAAATTATTATACTAACTTTGCATGGTCCCACTCCACCTTTATTGCTTGTACAAACATTATCGGGAGATATATAATGAGAACCAGCAGCTTTTCTACATTCTTCTATGTTTAATAATGATAAATTTACTCTTGCTAGCGATGGACTTGATCTCCCTATTATTTAAAACCTTTTTTCAATTTTAAAGATATGAATTTCATATAATGTTAGGGTCGGTTTCGTAAAAAAATTCTTAAATATTTTCTAAGTTAACACTTAATTTGCTAATTGATCAATCAATAAGGCGTTTCAAAAATATTTGTCTAGTTAACTCATTAAGTTAACAGTTAACTTTATGAAACTAGCCCCAAACCTACCTAATTTAGCTGGCGTCTTTCGACCCCAACCAATTACATAACATTTTTCATCATTTCTAGCATCCATAACTTCTTCAAAAAATTCTGGTGTGGCTAATTCTTTTGTTATATTTTGTAGTTTGTTTTTATGTAAAGAATATTTCAACTAGAATAAATTATTATAATTATGACTAAACTTTCGCTAGTGATTAACTTCATTTAATTATTATTAAAATTTCAAATGTCACAAGTATTTTTATCACTCCATTTTGATCACTTAATTTAAATTTATTATATTTATGTACCTACTTTTTTTATATTTTGATTATTGCAGAAACTCAATACATAAATAATAAAAGAAAAGTACTAGATTTTTTATCATTTAATTAAAATATCAACAATTGCTGGACTGATGATTTAAAAATATATATGTATGGAACACAATAAAAAACTTTATTTTTTTATTTAAAAAATTGTAAACAAACTGAAGTGATTAAATAAAATCTATAAAAACACACAAAAATGTTATATTAATATGTAAAATAAATAAAATCATACTTTAACCATACAAATATCATTTGATAATGCCGGAATTTTTGTGTAATTTGGATGTGGAACAAATATGTCTACATAATTCCGATACTCCGATAAAGAAGATTCTGGTTGTATAAAAAACGACCATGAATTTAATGTATTTCTATAACACAAATTTATTGCTTTTTCATTAGCATATTTAGCTAATATATTACAATTTACCCACTACCACTTGTACAACAATGTGCAGCAGTTAATACCCAAATTTCATTTAAAATTGATCCTCCACAATTTAAATCTTCACTGAAAGAATGAACTATTCTTACCTGTAAAGTAATAATATTTATTTCATTTATTTATCGTGGTTGCATTAATAAGCATCTACAACGCGTTGTGGCATTGTTAAAACGCGTTGTGGCTAAATCTGAAAAGCCAAAACACGTTATGATATATATTTTTTTGTTCAGTGAGCATTTACGATCCTTAAAACTAACATATACAAAAGAAATTCAATTCTCTACTATTTTCTTACGGCAAATTTATAACTCTTCAATTGTACTGGTATACCTCCAATAATTTTAGGTTCCCAACCAGTTTCAGTTAAAATTTTCTAGAATATTTTAATATAAAATTTAATAATGAAATATAAGTGACATATCTTAACTAATCTTACTCGATAATTTTTGTCAATATTAGATTTGGTCTCGCTTTTTTCAGAATTTATACTAATAATTATTATTACACTCAAAAAACATAAAAGAATTATTTTCATATTCGGAAAATATAATTAATGCATTTTGACACATATTTTTTCATTTACAAAAAGTGTCAAATTATAAAAAGTAGCATAATTATCACAGATAACTCGAAAAATTAAAAAATTGTCAATTCCTGATTTTTTGCACAAATATAAGAATGAGGCTATTTATACATACGGTATGTATATGCAATTGGCTATTTATACATACTAAAAAAAAAAAAAAAACCTAAATCAACCTACTGACCTAACCTATCCTAAATAGCCAATTACGTAAAAATACTGTATGTATAAATAGCCAATTGCGTATACATACCGTATGTATAAATAGCCACTTTCCAAATATAAAGTTAGCAATTAATTTGTTGTAGAACCACTAGCTCTGCGCTAAAACATAATATTAATTTTGTGATCAGTATTGTAACGTGAACGAGTTTTAAATACTATCTTATTGTTTGTACGAGATATCCTAAAACCTTATTTCGATTTTCCTACTTACCACCAAATTAGTGACATGTTTTTATTCTAAAACTACTTAATAACAACGATACGTTTCATTGCAAACATGCGAAATAACAAACAAATATATTCGGAATTATATTCAAAACACTAACTCCAACAAACTTTCATCGAATTGTAATATTTAAAACTACATTTAAATTGCAGAAACAAATTACAGTGCATTAGTTCTTGTACTTAATCATCAATTTATCATTTACATAATATATCTGCACACTTTGTACATACATTAAAAATTTACTCAAACTAAAGATTTACTCACATTCTTTCATACCTACATTTGCTTTCATACAAATACTCTATCTCTATACTCATTTTTACTCTACAGGGGGTCATTGCAACCTATACGTTATTCATTTACTGTAATTGGAAAACAACGTAATTTTATTGGCTTTACAATAATGAAAATGCCATGGAAATTTGCACTTACGTTACTTTACGATATTTAATAACGTATAGGCTTCTCTAACTCCTTATTCATTTTCACATCTAGCTCATGTGTGCTATAGTGCTCAAATATTTGGCGGTGTTAAACTGGCATAGCTGCAATCGCAAACGCCTGCATTCAGCCACTCGTATATATGGTTGAGTTGCTTAGCAAATCTTTTGCAGTGATAGTATCAATGTTTTGTGTTACACTCTTGTAACAATTAATCCTATGACACTATTTGCAGCTCTTTTAAATTTGCTACACAACCCACAATACATGCAACTCATAATTGCTCTTACAATCAGAACGTCTGGTTTATATATTTAGTTATTCTATGGTTTTAGCACTGCTCAGACCAGAGCACCTTCATTGCAGAGTCAAAAGCACGACCCCTATTTTTTGACTCTATCGGATAAAGTCCCTACCAATCACATTCACATATACCTACATCTCGGCAATCACACTTCACTGAACATTGGATACTCACTACATTCAAATTGCACTTTTGCTCTATGCATTCATATTGTATATTATAATGCACTGTAATTGTTACTTGCATATTTTAAAAATTTATTGACAATTTATATTTTTCGTTGCATAAGTTGGAAAGTAGTTTTGTTCAGAATCACAAATTTTGCGGTAAAATGTAACACTAACTTCGTGATAAATAGAAAAGTCTGTCTGAACAAGCTGTTATTTAAAAAAATCTAAGATAAAAATAAACATGAATATATGTACTACAGCAGTAATAATTATTATAAATTTCATTTTACTGATTGTTAAATCGTATTGTATTTATTACTTTATGAATCGGTCACATAAAAGATAAATAAATTTACTTCATAAGTAAATTTTACGAGTATTCTCCTGCTAAATAACCCTAAAAACAAATGTTATTTAAACAATTTACTACCAGATTATTATTATTAATAACAATTTTTTTTAAACCAATAGATTAAATTTATTCTTCCTATTTAATACAAAAATCTACAGAGTATTTGCATTTACTTTTAAAGTAAATTTAAAAAGTATTTATGAAACTGGGCCATACAATAATTCGTTTTTATCAATTGTTATAGTGTAATAGTAATTTTGCTCAGTTAGTATTATATTAAAAATTTTCATTAGTTTTGCGAATTTACAAAGAACATAAATTTTGATTTCATGTGAAAAATATAATTTATATTTTTAATTACTCAAAACCAATTAGTAGAATATTGACTATTTTGCTGATTTTATTAATGTTAATTATATTTTAAATATTATTTACATTATTTATGTTCTAAATTCAAAAATCAACAAGATAATATACTTACAGAATTTTCTGGGCTGGTATGTCAATCTATCTGCTGCTTAACCTGCTCAAAACTAGGTGAAAATTATTACCAACGTTGGTTTTTAATCATTTTAATCGTACTCGAATTTATATGGGCGTTTATGTTCTTTCTCTAACTGATTATAAGTTAATATATACTAAATGCATAAGTTAATCTTGAATTCTGTACGGTCGGTAAGTTCTAATATTTATGTTCAAATAAATTAAACTTTAAAATAATCTTTAATAATTCTCTTGTTTTCTCACCAAACAACAGGGTAACATTAGCATAAATGGCGATAAAAAAATCAATAAAAATATTTTTTTGCTGATATGAAACAAATAATGAAATCCAATTAAAAATAGTATACTAATGTAACTATTGAAAAAAAAAGTTCAAGAAGAGATTAACAGATATCAGATAAAATAATCTCCATTTTGATTCTCATTTAATTCGTAATCATAAAAAAGCAACCAGTTTATGAAAACAATACGGAAATGTAAAGTCAAAATCATTAACCATCATTAACTATAGCTATTTATTTTAACATCAGAAAATTTAGATATCATCTGTATTTTGCAGAGTATGGAGTCACATTTAATCCATAATTTGTCAAAGTCTAATTTATATTAATCTAACATTGAATATACACTTCAAATGTTCAAGTTAAATTATAAAATATCTAACAAAATCATAGCCATTGTTAAATATGAAGAATCGACTAATAGCAAAAAAAAAAAACAAATAATAAAGGAATTTGTTTATTCTTGACCTGGTTTCACACTGTTTACTCAATCTTCAATCAGGTTGCTCAAGAATTGTTTGCTTATTTCCCGACCTGTTTTCCCACTGGGATTAATACCCAATCTTCCGTTTACTCAAGACAGCAAACGCAAAGACTGAAGACAAACAAAAACGACACCTAAAATAAACCAAATAACGATAACTAAATAAATGAGAAAAAATAATACAGAATAGAACTAATAACACCAAGCTGTTTACGTCAAATTTTAATAACTAACAGTTTATTAGTTATAAGACAGATAGACCATTTTTATAATATTTCAGATTACATTCTTTCTTTGAAGACTATATTCTTCCAATGTTCAAGTACTTTTAGTACATCACAGATTTGAAGTCGTTCTCATGTTTCTAATATTTAGTTAAAGGTTTTAGAACGAATATTATACAAAGCGTCCAATCCAATTCAATTATTATATTGTAGTAAGATAATAAAACAACAACTTTCCCAGAATATTAAAATCTTCCATAACCGGAAAAATTTAATAAATTACAAAATTTTATCATAATACTGATACTGGAATACAGAATCGATAAAAATAAATGTTTAACTCAAATTCCAACTCTCATTTTGTTTATTCGACTCCTATTCTAATTTAGATTCCATCTCCGATTCCAAATTAAGTTTAAAAAAAAAATAAGAAAAAACATCTGGAATCAAGGCTTAAACAATTGGCAACCCCAATAATCAAACAACTTACAGTAATATAATATGTATTCGCAATTTTTTTG
Source organism: Clivina fossor (assembly GCA_963966155.1). NCBI lineage: Eukaryota > Metazoa > Arthropoda > Insecta > Coleoptera > Carabidae > Clivina > Clivina fossor. Next base: position 24,380,257 of record OZ014551.1, on the reverse strand, counting down.
TATTTGAAAATGCTTATTTTTACAAAAACAAATTACATACAAAAGAAAATTATCAGCAGACCATATTTTCATTTCATAGAATACAAGTTGTACATATTTGTCAGAAATTAAAAACGCAAATTATGGCACTAAATGCCATTACTAAATATAGCATCTTTACATTTTAAACAATATGGCTCTGCTAATAAAATAATTACTTTGCAAACTCAATCTACATTAATATTTATTCAAGACATAATTTTTCTGCATATAAAATATTTTCACGTTAAGAATATATATACATAATTGCATCTTATGTACATTATTAAATAGATAAACAAAATTTTATCGGCTTCTTTATATATATATATATATACAAATTTTCTTTTCCAATAGAAAAAATCACTTTAGTTATTATACATTTGATTGACTTATCAACAACAACAAAACTAATTAAATATGGCCATTTATTCGTATGCGAACAGCCAAAATAATAAATAAATATCATATTTATATTATATTTAGCACTTATCCCGTTTCTTGAAGTTTCGTTTGCTAGCACAGCGATTGATAATATCAGATACATGGTTTTTGTGATCAAAAATTTTCATCATTTGACATTTTGCTTCAAGTGTACTATCGTTAATAATTTTACTACGTTGCATATTTCCCTAAAAAATAATTTGATTTTAAAAAAATTAGATGGATCATTTAACATTGTTTGAATATTTCATTATACTTAAAAAAAAGTATCATACCTTTATTAATTCATTAACACGATTAAACTCTTTATCATATCCAGTCGAATCTTTAGTTTCCATTAGCTTCAACATTGAACTGAGTTTTTCATAAACTTGAGTTTCTAAATCGGACTGAAAATAATAATAACAAATTGAATTATTTTTCAATGTAGATTTTTTATTAAAACAAATCATACACTTAGAATAAAAAAAAATTGCATTTTCCGGTCTCACCTAAATGAAATATAATTATAATTTGACAAATTATTATAACAAAGGGGTCGTTGCGCTCATTTTTTTTATTTTTTTAATGAAAAATATATATTTAGACAATTACATATATATAGATATTAATGTTAAATTATTTATATTTAATTAGAAAAAAATTATTGAAGTCGAAGGTCAAATTCAAATTTTGAAATTTGTGACGTCATCCATTCTATAGTACCATCTTGTGGCTAAATTAAAAACTAGTCGATTCTATTAGCAATGTCAAAAACATATACGTAGGCTTACGCCTCCGATACCAATAATAATAATACATATAATAATAAAAAATATGTAATTATAATAATAATAATAAAATGTATAATAATAATAAAATATATAATAATAATAATAAAATATATATAATGTATTATTAATATCAAGTGCACTTTTAACAAAAGCAACACTCTACCAGTAGCTGTCATTTGACATTTCTAATAAGTTGTGTGCGATAGAAAGAGATAAATACAGATATCTGACAATAGGTTATCCTTGTCTAATTTGGAAAAGATTGACGTCATAAGCGTTGTGGAGATTCTGTGGCGCGTAAAAAACGCTATTTTTCCTAATTTTTTAAAAAAATACTGTAATCGTTTTTGAATTAAAAAAATGTGTTTTGGCCTTGTTTTTATATAATCTTTTAATATTTATTATTGAAAATAGTAAATTTGATTGAGCGCAACGACCCCAATGTACACAAACTAGTAATGAATTTATAAAATTTTGAATAGTGAGAAAGTGTTGAGTAACAATTCAAAAACACATGTCGTTAATAATGAATAATATTATTTATCAAGAAACCCCCATATACAATAAATATATTCTTACCAAATCTTCCATCTGCGTGCTTAAATGAAATATTTTCCAACCGTTAACTTTCTGCAGTACGTGACTTTGATTCGCCAAATCAATAATGGTCGGTCGGCGTTCATCTTTCGGTTTCACATCAGTATAACGTAAATAATGATTATGCGTTGACTTCCATGTTTGACGATAACTGTTCAATAGTGATGCCGGCGCTGGTTTTTTTACAGTTACTTCATTGCGTGCATCGACTGCACTAGTATCACGACCTACATAAAGAAAACATAAATTATATTATATATATATATATATATATATATATATATATATATAAATAATTAAATTATTACCACTTCTAATAGAATTTTCCTCTGGATCTTTTTTAAATTTGCTTTCTGATAAAAATTGCATATCATCAATACTGAATTTGGGCTCATCGTTGCCAACTCTGCAAAACAAAACAAAATATTTAAAAATTCATAACAACAAAAGGAAATTATATGAAAAATGTCATTCAAAATTTTAAAAAATTATGTGCATGAATTAATAGCTCAATAACACTGTTATTTAAGATTTTAATTTTCCATTTCCGATTGAAAAATATGAAAAACAATTAATAATGCTGTAATCTGTGCTTATACATTGCAGACTTAATAAATAACATTGTAGTGTGTTAATAAAGCAGACATAATAGAGGCGTTTCATTTAAGAAAAAATAGTGTATTATGTTAGTAAAAAGCAAAAATCAGGCTTGTGTTGAACCAAAATATGTAACCGAGGTGCGTGTGACAAAAAAAATCCACTTGCAGTAAAATATACAATTTTAATGTTTTCTTTCTATCAAGATTTGACTGACTCTAACCATTTTTGTCAGAATTTAATAACTCGTATTCATGGCCCCTTTTAGAGTACTTTAATTAAAAAGCTTTTTTATTATAAAGTATATCAAATATAAACAATTTTTATAAATTAAATACTTTTTATTTTAAAATAGAAATTATGCTAAAAACAGATCTAATATTTTTTAAATAAATAATTTAAAATATAGGCACTTTCATCTAAAAGTACCTACTCTAAAAGAAGCTATGAATACGGGCCAATAAGTTTTGTCAAATATGACAATTTTTGTTATATTAAGTTTCTACCAAGATTTGAGTTTTGTCAAAATTTGACAGTTTCTGTGTGTCAGGTCAGACTCCACCTAGCAGAAGAAGGATTATAGTTTATATCTGTTTATCGCCGTCGTATAAATCTATTCTAATTTGTTTTAAAAATAGTATACTATATGATAAAACAGGAATATTTACTACTGTTACTGTTTTTCTATTTATTTGCAGAGATATAATGTTGATTAAATTAGGAAAAATGCTCCAAATTATATTAGAATTTAAACAATATATACTCTTTTTAAACTAGTGATTCTTAAAATATGGAATGCATTTGTTTTTTTATTATTTTAAATTAAATTTCAATAAGTTAAATAATGAAAACTTACAATTGCTGCTTCCTCGGCTTCTTTCTCGGACTCATTTCCGGTACGGTTCTCTCTTCGTCCTTCTCTTTCTCGCGTTCGCGTTCCTTCTCCTTTTCCTGTTCAAGTTTAAGTGCAATAGCAACGGCTGTAGCAGCAGCCGACGGTGGCGTAGAAGATGGCAAAGGCAACGAATCTTCATGATCACCTAAGCCCGGACTAGAGGTAGCCGATATCGTAGTACTACCCGCTGAACTGTTACCACCGGCACCACGTGAATCGGGCCGAGATGGCGGTGAAGCCGGTGCACTTACTGCCGCAGATAATGTAGCTAAAACGGGTGCTAAATTTTTCGCAGCTTTCAGAGGAGAACTGGAAAAATTCAAAATATTTTATGAAATTGTTTTTTTCAAGGTTCGTACGATACTATCAAAATGTTCTTTATGGCAGTAAAAATCCACTATAAAAAATTAATGAGAATCATATAAATTATTGTTAATTTAGAATTTTTTGTTTTAATTTATGTTGTAAGTACGATTTTTTTTATATCGAATCTTTCAGAAATCCTAGTATATAACAAGATTAAAACACATATATAAACCACGTTGATATTAGGAATGTATAACCAGGGGCGCCCAGAAAGGTTGCGGGGCCTGGGGCAAAAAATAGACGAGAAGCCCTTTGTTCATTTAAAGTATTTTGTAGAGAAGCAATTTTTTGGGAATAAAAATGGAAATATTCACAGTAGTAATTATTTTAATAATTTATAATAAATTACATTCTTTTTTTACAAACAAAGTTCCAGAAATTCAGTCAAAAACATCAGAAACGAATTTTCCGTGCTTTAACACGAGTAAACTCTTGGATTATATTGAATTATACTCTTGGCGGCATATTTGGATTTAAAATGTTGAACAGTTACTTTAATTTACAAAATTTACGGGCCATTATTTTCAGAGTCGTCAGTATTTTATATGTACAGTTTTTAATGAAGAATATTAATTAATTAATTAGTGAATGATATAAAAAAACTAAACTCAAGAAACTATAGATATAATTTTTTTAGCTGTTTTGGGGGCTCCCTCCTTTAGTGGGGCCTGGAGCAAACTGCCCCACCTACCCCCTCTGCGCGCCACTGTGTATACCTATACTAAAAGAATCTATTTTTAAAATTACTCTGTTCAAAAATAAAATTTTGTATTTCTAGTTGATATTAAAATATTATCTTAAAAATTTTTCTGCAAAAAAAATTATTCATTTTTGTAGGCATTAAGAAAATCGAATAGTATAGCTTACATTTTTTTCTCTGAAAGTTGGCAACAAAAATAAAATTATATAACTCTTATGGTCAATAAGAGAATTTGTTAAATTTATAGAATTTTCTGGACTGATATGCATTGAACGATCTATCCTCGTGATACATCGTAGATGACATCGTCAGTGCTTGATGATTAAATTTCAGTCACCAAGCACTGAAGATGGCATCTACGATGTATGGCAAAACTTCTGCGACGAAAATAGATCGTTCACGATATACAAGCCCAGATAATTCTATAAATTCAATGGATACTGGCCGTGAAAGCCTGAAGATTACTAGAAGTATTTTTTTGAACATTTCACTAGTTTCTGATAAATAATGTAACCAAACAAAAAAATATAGGTATATATATATTTTAATAATTTTTTTTCTTCTCCGAAATTGGTAATTTTATCGAAATATTTACCAGTAAAAAACTAGACTGGTGACTTACCCTTCATTATCTCTCTTACGGAGTATACTTGGCCGTGGTGATGATGTAACTTTGCCGATAGATGGCAATGGATTATGTTGTTCCTGTTGATGTTGCGTCTGTTGCGATTGCTGTTGCTGCTGCTGTGATTGTTGTTGCTGTTGTTGGCTAATTACTGAACTTGGTTGCAATAAACCAGTTCCGCTGTTATTTTCCAAAAATTGATTATTACGTTTCTGTTCAACTACCATTACCGGATTAAATTGAATCGGCTGACCGCTCATAATACCTAATTTAAAATAATTATATCTTATTAATTTCATATCTATCATATTAATAAAATAATTTAAATTATATGCACTATTCACAAACCAATTCATTCTGCACACAATTCCTTCTGGCAACATCACAAACCCCACGATTCTGCAGTCAAATCCAACATTCACTACCACACATCAATGTTAAGCATTATATACATTCAATCTACAAAACAACGTAAATAAAGTTCAAGAATGGTTAACAAAATGGCGAATTAAAGCAAATGAAACATTAAACAGCGGTGTAGTAGTCCACAAGTGTATTTAAATAACAATACCACAAGCAGAAGATGTAAAATATCAGGGATTACATCTTGATAGAAGATTAACATGGAAAAAACATATTTTTTCTAAAAGAAAACAGCTAGGACTTAAATTTAGACAGTTATATCAGATAGTTGGTCACAGCTAACAATAGAAAACAATATTAATATATATATAAAGCCATAATTAAACCGATTTGGACCATATGGGGATCCGCTAGTTCATCAAACATTGAAATTCTGTCAACGCACTTCCATATGTACCTAATTTCATCATACATAGAAACTTACAACCCAACAAACATTCAGCATTTTCTCTCTCTGTCTGTATCTATGTAGATATCTATATATATATATACAGATATAGAAAAAATGAGAACAAGAAAGGGAAGAAAGAAAAATTGCTAGTTGGGAAACACCAACCGTAAAAGAAGAAATACAAAACTTTAGTAAAAAAAATATCAAGCTAGACTTTCAATGCATTGTTAAACAAAACAAACATATAAAAACAACAAGATTTAATCAATTTAAATAATTTTTAGTTTATAGCAATCATGGTAAACTCTGGTCCAAAAAATGTAGGTTTAAATTTAAGTGGGCCGTAAAAAATAAAAAGTCTCATAATCATGGAATGAATTTATTTTAACTAGTGTAAAAATTAACAAAACTAAATTAATTATACTTTTTTCCCGATATTTGATACCTCTTTGTCCTCCTCAATTGTTTATTTATTACAAATGTTGTATCACCAAGATTAAAAAGGTAAAATCTTTAAATTTTTGTCAGGCCTAATATTAACGTAAAATTAATTTCAATTTGAAAATAAGTCTCAGCTTTATTTCACAAAACTTTATCTTATTATTATTTATTGTGTCCGGGCCACTTGCGGCCCGCGGGCGGCAAGTTTGACATGCTTGGTTTATAGAAAAGAGACTATTCAGTGAAATATTTTCTTACATGTTAATTTCGATTTTATCACAATAATTCATTGAATGTTTTATAATAAACAAATTGTACATGTATCGTGTAGCAAAAAATAATACACTCAAACGGGCACATCTTTCAATCTCTCGGTCAAAGCAGCAATCTTTAAGCAACAAACTTCCCAAATACACCTGCACGTCAATTGATACGTTACATTCAGTTATCAAATCACCTTCCCAAACACTAAGGGTAAGTTTATGTTGGAGCTGCGATAAACGATAAGAGCGACGATACTAGCGAAGCAAAGAAAATGATGTCATTATTTTATATGCAAGTGTTTATATTGGAGCGATGCGTTGAGATACGCTTGGCAGCCGAGCAACGATAAGAGCGGCTTTAATTGTACTGCCTATTTTCTTTGCTTTTATCAAGTGTGGTTAGCATGGATGTCGACAGCTTAATTAGTAAAATATTTGTTAGATCCCATAAATCCCATATTATGTTATAATAAAATACCTGTAAAATAATAGGTGTTTTTTTCTACTTTTTTTATTTTGAAATTTTAAGCAATATAAATATAATATTTTAGAATTTCAAACATTTTTCGTAATTTTATTAAAACTAGTTTGTAGGATTAAATGTAACGTCACCGGAAAATTTATGCAATATTGTATTTCACTAAAAATTTGCACGTTAAATATTTGTAGAAGCAAACAAAATTATATACGACTGTTTCAATAAGAAATAAGTTTTCTTTTTTCGTGTTAATTTATTGGCTGTCCTAAATCTGTCGCGTGATTAATAATTATAGGTTATGTAAGCCACCTTCACAAAATTTGTTTATGGTTATAGCTGATGTAGTTGATTTAGACCAGATTTATGTGAAGATATTTGGTTAGTAACCAAAGGGTCAAACTGCTCATATCCCATAAATCACTCATTTTTAGAGAAAAATTTCTAATTAATTGGTTTGATTTAATGAAATGTCACTTGCAAAGCAGATATCGTCGCTATTGTCGAAGCTCCACTGTAAACTGCATATCATAGAAATGAATTTATCACAGCTCCAACATAAACTTACTCTAATAACGAACTTCATTCTCAAGACACTGCTGCGTATTATACAATTTTCTGTGAGTAAACAACACAATCTAATTATCCATTATATACAAAAAAAAATGAAATACAGAAAACTTACCATGCACTTGCGTAGGTATACCAGCAGATCGAATTTGAGTAGATCCAGTTTGTGGCACAGCAGCAAAAGAGCCCGATGATGGAGTAAATGGTCTTGCTACCAAATTGGTACCAGTAGCTACCGTACAACCACTACCCGTTTCATAATAGTAGGTTGTACCACTTGGCAGCGAATATGTTGTAACTGGTGTACGCTGAACTTCCCCTTGCCCAGAATTTGCTGGTCCTTTCATACAATTATTTTTTATATAAATAGGATTTAAAAGATTTGACATGTATTAGAAAATTATTTTTATTTTCAAAGCTTACTATGTTTCAATTTTATGCAGCAGAATAAAAGTGAAACTTTTTCTTAATCTATTATTATTAAACTTCCTAACAAAGATAACAATTTAAATATCGCGGATTGCCTACAAAACGTTTTTTACTTACATCAAATATATTTTTCTATATTTAATATTTTTATTATACCTGACTTTTTCAAATAACTCGGCCTATGATATCCGGATGGATTGAGTAGGTTAGTACCGCTGCCGGCCCTAAGCTTGGGTAAAGGTGAAGGAATGGATGAGGAGTTGGCACCCCCTTTCTGGATAAAAACACGCCGTTGCGAATATTTTATCATAGAGTATTGGACATATCTTTGGACTACAACGTTGGCTAGGAAATAAGGACAAAACGGATTAAAGAAGTACGTTTCGGAACTTGGAATATATTATCTTACTACAAGCCAAAGTACTGCAGGAATTTGACAAAAGAAATACATACAAAATTAATGTAACTACTGCTCTATAAGAAATCAGAAGAAATAGTAAAAATACAATAAACGAAGAAAGATTGGAAGAATATGTACACTCAGACTAGTTACTATATCTTAACGACTAAAATAAAGGACGTCAATAGTCCTCTTATAATTTTCGTGAAATCCATGCCGTAATTATACATAAAAGAAACGAAAAATAAAGCTTATGAAATGTTATTATTATACCAAAAAGGGCAAATTTCAATATTAAAACTAGAAAATAACATTTACATTTCAAGTTCTTACTTTTAACAAAAGTAATAAATTATGAAAGTAGATGAACCTAAAGTTGCTTGGCTGGATAGAGATGTTTGGAGAAAACTGATTTCAAGATAGTGGAAAAAGTTTGTGCCATAAATTTTTGGGTATATGGCGTGATTGTGTATATATGTACTTTTAACAAATAAAAACATATATCAACTTCTACTGTAACCACTTACACCTCCCAAAAGAATGAATAAAAAATTCTAATAAAAACGCGAAGAGTAAAAACTCAGTCTTGCAAATTTCAAAAACGAAAAAAAAAACAGTTTGGAGAAAAGTAGACGTATGATCTTAGACTTAATTTTAAATTTCATAATATTACGTTTCTAAACAGATACGCTCCAACAAAAGACTCATAATAAGCCACCATAAACATGTCTCATAAATTGCAAAACACTTGTAACAAAATACGATGATTGTACTGCTGGAAGATTTGGACGCTATATTAGATAAAGAAGATACTTTTCAAAATATCGTAGAATAACACAGTATTCATGAAAAACAAATAAAAAAAAGTATTAGGGCCGAAAGATCCACTTCCCAATAAAGTTGCTAATTAATTTATTTTACTAATAAACAAGTAATATTGCATGCAAAAATAAAATTATACATTAATTTTTAACTTAAATTTAATCTTTAATATTTTTATTTTTTATAATAAAAATCTGTACAACAAACGTCAAATGCAAATTAAAAAATTAATGCAATATTACTTTTTCATTAGTACAATAAATTTATCAGGAAGTTGATCTCTCTGTCCTTAGTTTCCTAGAAAAAAACTGCCGTTAAAAGGTTAACTAATAACACTTCCAAAAGTGACTGTAAATAAAAACCAAAATATGCGTCAATAAAATTTCATTTGCTTGGAATATTTATGTTAAAAACTGTATAAAATTTTACGCAAACAAAAAATATACATATTTTCAAAGAAAAATAATGATTGTTTATACTTTCGATTATATTTGACTCTTATAATTATTAATTTAAAAACGATGTAGATTGGTTTTCCTAGCAAGTTTTTAAAAATAATGATTACTTTTTTTAATTCAAGATATCATCAGACGTTTTCAAATACTGCCGGTAAAACTAATATTATTCAAAAATCACATATATCTATAATGTGTAATTGTTCTAATAAATATGCAAATGAGGCAGATATATTTCAGAATTCCTTAAGTTCTATATTAAATAGTGTAAGTTAATTGGAATGTTTTGTTAGTCAATTAAGTATGATATATTTATATAAACTCTTTGTTTGTAGGTTAATATGCAGAAATTTTGTTTCTGTGTTTTCTCTTACTATAGTTAAGTACTATGTACACATGTAATTTTGTAAATTAATTTTCCTATAATTAGATTAATTAATCTGTTGGGCAATAAAGAATTATTATTATTATTAATTTATTACATTACGTTATCTCTCTTTACTTATCAAATCACGCTTGCATTAAATGTAAAACCGAGCTTAAAACACACACGAAAAAAAAAACAATAACAAACTATATAAATACGGGAAAAAAAATAATATAATATTGATAATATTGAAAAGAGTATAAAATAATCGAGATTATACCTGGTGATGTAGTTCTTCGCACCATTGGAGCAGTGTGAATATAAACATTTGTCGGCGGATTGGTTGGTTGTACAGCGGTCGAAGCATCAGAATTATCTATCGTTGCCCGATTACCCTGTGGGAATACTTTTGCAATTGGAATTGCCTGCGTACCTGATGTTACAGCTACTGGCCGCTGACTCACTAATGCAGCTGGTGTCACACTTACTAAACAAACATTTTTGTTGTACATTTTAGAAATATTCTGAGAATGGAAAATAAAATATTAGTTATTTGTGCTGCAATCAAGTTGAAATATTGAAATATTTTACCGTTATAAATAAATATCAATTTAAAAATTCCAAATTTAAAATATTAATTGTTTAATTTTCTATAAAAATTATTTGAGCTTCACAATGTATGATATTTGTCTATATAACTCTTCGTGAATGAAGTATGTATCTTTCTTAATATGTCTAATAGAATTTATAATTTAAATTAACAAAAAAAAAAATTAAAGTTAAATAAGAATAGAAATATTGATCTATCTGGTCGAAAAACTAACAACCGATTCAAAATAAAAACTATGTTAAGAAAGAAAAGCACATCTGCAAAATGAAATCGTTAAGTTGAAAATTTGAAAAAACGTTATCAAAAATTATTGGCTAGTATTACCGCTTGATTTTAGTTGTTTTGATTTGTTTTAGTTAATTTGTTTAGTCCTATTTTTATGACAGTTGCATAGTCCTAAAACCGGTATTAATTAAAAGCAAGTCCGTAATATTTGTTATGTTCTATACAAAATTCTAATAATAATAATATTTATTTATATTAACACACTAGAAAGTGCACAAGCCAAAATACAAATAGAAATTACAAATACAAAAAAACGTGTTTAATTTTTAGAATAATCAATAAATTCTTTTATAGTAAAAAGAGCCAAATCAAGTAATATGTCTTAATTTTATTTTTGAATTGTTTTTTTGTGTTTAAAGATTTATATTCATTTGTTAAAAAATTATAAAATTCAATAGCATGGTAATGGAAACTAGTACGACTTGTTTAATTTTAAAAAAAAGTTTTATTATCATATTTTTACTTCTAGTGTCGTAAATAAGAAAACCAGCACTTTGTTTGTAATTATGCATATTATCATTTTATTAAACAATACAAAATGTACAGTACTGGAAAAGTTAATATATCTAGTTTTTTGTTTTTCTGCTGAACACCAAATACCCTTTGCGAAGCAGATGAATAACCCCAGATTAATATACCATATATCAATATTCAAACAAAGCATAATACGTTGTCTATCAAATCCAATTGAGTCGCTGGGTGCAAAACGACTTAAGTGCACTTAAATTTTTGTACCAAATTAAAGTTTAAACGTTTTATTTTTATATATTATAACTATTTGTGAACTTCAACATATTTTAATTAGAGAGAAAAAGAGCCTGGGGAGAACCAAAACGGTTGTATAATATAACCTCTAGGGATGGGAGATAAATTATCACGCCTTGAATTAAGTCGTTTTTCCATATAATCTCCTAAATACATATAAATATATACAAATATACAAAGTTACAAAGTTCCCACAAATGAAAATATGGATATAAAATAGAAATGGATATGCATTTTCCAGGGTACATACAAATTGCACGCGGCGGTTGGGTTTTAATCCCTTACCGAAATTTTTATAGCTGAATTGGACACCGGTCTGAGGTGGATACCTATCATTTGCGCCGATGAGATAAGCGCCTATATTGAATAATAATATAACTAAACAACCTAAACCTAACTTACCCTACGCCAACAGTTGCGGTTGACCGTCGTGCAATTTAATTATTCAAATTTGGGGTTTCTGACCGCGGCGTGCAATTTACCTGCTCCGATTTGCTAAATTTTTAATCGCAAATCACTCGGAGTTTTGATGATTGAATAGACATGGATGTGTACTTTCCAAAATTATGTACTCCTTAAGTCGTTATTGCATCCAGCGACTCAATTGATAAAGTTTTTTCAAAAAACATTCACCGAGAAAAGAAAATTAAAATTACAAAATTGCGTCAACTTACTTGTTCTGGTAGTTGATGCAGCAGCTACAGCAACAGTAACAGGTAAAACAGTAGCTTGTTGCTGTGACGGTAGCTTAGCGACAGCCGGCACTTGCGCCAGCTGTATTGCTGGACCTTGCGTTTGCTGAGCAATCACCTACAAATCAACATTGTGTATATGTTCACACGCACACACAAAAATAAAAATAGCAAACAACTTATGTATATAAAAACATTGTTATAGTTTCTAAGCAAAACACAACGTATGTGTCACATAAATAATACCTATTATCAAAAAATAGATAACGTTATTTAAAATTAAAACTGCATTTGTAATAATTACATATTTCCTTATGACTCACAACACTAGTACAACAAAGATATTTCTAGTTAATCTCAATTATCATTTGTTTACTAATCAAATACTTTAACATAATTTGAAACATATAATAAAAATATTATTTAATATAATAATAGTACCTAATTTTACATACAAGATGATTATTTTTAATTGAATTTTTCAATATCTTATTTTTTTTAGAAATAGAAAAAAATATATCAAGTTTCTCACTTTTTTCAAGTCTATAAACTAAAATTACTTCCAATTATACCGGACTGTTTTGCATAAGTGTGATAGCATTAAAGCTGAATGTGACTATGAATAATATATTTTAAAATAAGTGTAAACTGATACTACGTAAACCTAGTCACGGTTACTATGAATATGGTTGAATGTATTTTTTTTTTTTAGATTCTATTGCAATGTTGTTAAATTTTTATATTTTAATCAAAAAAAAATGTTATTTTAACATGGTTATTTATTGAAGTTAAAAAACTAATTTAAGTAAAGTTACCTTTAACTTATAAAAAAGCACTGATTTTAAATTCTACTGACAGAATTATTATTACTAACAATAAAGGACGTGTTTTATCAACTTTACAAACTTCTAAGGACAGGTTTCTTCACTTATAAATAAAATATAGAATAAATTTATTTGTCAGAAATCAATGTAAAAATATATACATTTGTTCGGCACTTTATTTGCAAGTGTAGAAACTAGTCCTAAGGGCATAATTAGAAAACCGGTCATTAGTACAAAAATGTCTTTGGCTACAAGGTGTGACTGTAAACATTGTCAATATAAATTAGAAAAATAGTCGACTGTTAATATTTAATAAATAATTAGTAATTGACGGAATTCAGTCTTTTATATGTGTTTATTAACTACTAAGATAACGTTTCGGCAATCACTATTGCCTTCTTCAGGACTCTACAATGAATACAAATATGTATACATATAAATAAAAAAACACTTATAGCAGAATATTTTACTTGATTTTACATGTAACTAAAATATTCTGCTGTAAGTGTTTTTTGTTTTGTTGTTATATTTATTATTATATGTATGTATTTATATGTATACATATTTGTATTCATTGTAGAGCCCTGAAGAAGGCAATAGAGATTACCGATTAGTTAATAAAAACCTATAAAACACTGAATTCCGTCAGTTACTAATTTAAAACAAAATCATACCTTCGGCCCTTGGGTCTGTATAGTCCTAGCATTCTGCGATGAATTACCAACAACAACTGGATGTAACGATACGACGCTAGCAGCTAAACGTCCAGCTTGCGTTGCTATAACAACAGCGGATGGTTGCTGTTGCGTTGGATTAGCAACGGATAGACGAGCTTGTGTCGTTGTTAGTAATGCACCAGGTGGTGAACTAACTGTTAAACGACCTACGGCTCCTGCTGATTGCTGACTACTGCTCACTGCTATACGATTATTATTTGCACCTAAAATAGAAAATAAAGATTATTTTTTTTAAATATTTTTTACGTTTTTTTTTTAATAGAATATTTTTTGTGTTATTTGTAAAAAAAAACTGTAAACACAAGTAAAAAAGAAATCTATAATATAATAAAGAAAGTTTGTTTGAAAGAACTAATCTCTGAATCTACTGAACCGATTTTCATCATTAGAAAGTTTATACCTTCCTTATTAATATAGACTATTTAAAGTCACGCAAAACTGCTTATATAGTCTATTTTTTAACTAGGACAAGTAAATATATATAAAAGAACATCAGAAAAGTCACTAGAATTTTTTTACAGCAAAGTTTAATTTGCAGAAATCTGAAGCTTCCATATTCATCTCTCTAATTGACAAATGTTTGTATGTATGTTTGTATATATGTTTCTGCCCCATCTCCTCCTAAACCCCTGAACCGATTTTGATGGGAGTGGTGTCATTTTAATTGGTTTATCCCCTATTTGAGAATAGGCAAGTTTCATCTTTCTACGATTTCATCTTGGTTCTCAAAAATTTGAAAAACTATGTTAATAATGCAAATGTCAAAAATAAACTTAGATAGCTATGAAAAAAATGAATGAAATAAATAAATAAATAAACAGCTGTCACAATATATTGCAAGTACATTTTTTTTACATATATCAGTGCATTTACTTACATTTTTTTCATTAAAATAAGAGTAAAAAGTACATTTCATTGATATTGTTGTATTATAAAAATTTTGTATCATGCCCAAACGAGCAAAATCTAATATAAACGGCAATAAAAAGGCCAAGAAAATGAAGATGGAATATTTGAATCTTTCGTCGGATAAAAAAGAAGAGCTTAAATCAAAAATATCACAAATATTATATTATATTTGCGTAATACTTTCTACAATGAAATAAATAAATAAACAGCTGTCACAATATATTGCAAGTACATTTTTTTTTACATATATCAGTGCATTTACTTACATTTTTTCATTAAAATAAGAGTAAAAAGTACATTTCATTAATATTGTTGTATTATAAAAATTTTGTATCATGCCCAAACGAGCAAAATCTAATATAAACGGCAATAAAACTGCCAAAAGAATGAAGATGGAATATTCAAATCTGTCGTCGGATAAAAAAGAAAAGCTTAAATCAAAAATTTTGAATATATTATTTTATATTTACGTAATACTTTCTACGGGGCGCGCGCATGCGCGCGCCCTTTATTTTTTTATATTTATATACTGTGTCTTTGTGTTATGTTTGTTACTGTTTTCGACTTCAAACGTGACCCTTTAAGGGTCACGGGTTTCCTAGTTCATATCTCTAATTGACAAATGTTTGTATGTATGTTTGTATATATGTTTCTGCCCCATCTCCTCCTAAACCCCTGAACCGATTTTGATGGGAGTGGTGTCATTTTAATTGGTTCATCCCCTATTTGAGAATAGGCAAGTTTCATCTTTCTACGATTTCATCTTGGTTCTCAAAAATTTGAAAAACTATGTTAATAATGCAAATGTCAAAAATAAACTTAGATAGCTATGAAAGAAATGAATGAAATAAATAAATAAATAAACAGCTGTCACAATATATAGCAAGTACATTTTTTTTACATATATCAGTGCATATATTTACATTTTTTTCATTAAAATAAGAGTAAAAAGTACATTTCATTGATATTGTTGTATTATAAAAATAGCAACTAAATTTACATTTGACTTGAGCAACAGAATCACAAAACAAATCTATATCAACATCAATTTTATTAAATAAACGATATAATCAAGGTATTGGAGTTTTCAATTCAAAAACCGTTTTACAGAGAATTTGTTTTTGTCGTCGAGTTTCGTCTGGGTACATGAAATGCGATTAATTGTAATAAATTATAATTAGTAATAATGTTACTAATTAGTTTGTATAAAAACAAGCAAGAATGCATTGTTCTTCGATTTGATAGCGTTTTTATCATGCCCAAACTAGCAAAATCTAATATAAACGGCAATAAAAATGCCAAGAGAATGAAGATGGAATATTTACGTAATACTTTCTACGGGGCGCGCGCGTGCGCGCGCCCTTTATTTTTTTATATTTATACACTGTGTCTTTATGTTGTGTTTGTTACTATTTTCGACTTCAAACGTGACCCTTTAAGGGTCACGGGTTTCCTAGTTCATCTCTCTAATTGACAAATGTTTGTATGTTTGTATGTATGTTTGTATGTATATATGTTTCTGCCGCATCTCCTCCTAAGCCCCTGAACCGATTTTGATGGGAGTGGTGTCATTTAAATTGGTTCATTCCCTATTTGAGAATAGGCAAGTTTCATCTTTCTACGATTTCATTTTGGTTCTCAAAAATTTGAAAAACTATGTTTATAATGCAAATGTCAAAAATAAACTTAGATAGCTATGAAAAAAATGAATGAAATAAATAAATAAACAGCTGTCACAATATATTGCAAGTACATTTTTTTTACATATATCAGTGCTTTTACTTACATTTTTTTCATTAAAATAAGAGTAAAAGGTACATTTCATTGATATTGTTGTATTATAAAAATTTTGTATCATGCCCAAACGAGCAAAATCTAATATAAACGGCAATAAAAAGGCCAAGAGAATGAAGACGGAATATTCGAATCTTTCGCCGGATAAAAAACAAGAGCTTAAATCAAAAATTTTTAATCTATTATTTTATATTTACGTAATACTTTCTACGGGGGGGGGGGGGCATGCGCGCGCCCTTTATTTTTTTATATTTATATACTGAGTCTTTGTGTTGTTTCTTACTATTTTCGACTTTAAACGTGACCCTTTAAGGGTCACGGGTTTCCTAGTTTAGTTTATTTACTTATAAAATATCACAAAAAGAATTTAAAGCATACGAAATTAAAGAAAACTTGACAATACGAAACTCAACAATAAAGTATTGACAGTACTAACAGTTTGTTGACAGTTGATGACAAGATAAAAAAAAAATATGTTAGGTGTAAAAACGGTTGTGTGCCAACCAATCAAAAGTATATAATTTAGTGCAAAATTTCAAATTACTCCTCCTAGTTAACCTTTGACAAGCCGACATCGAACGGCACCGCGTGATACCGACATGGATGGGTATATTATACCCATTAAAAATAGCTCTAAAAAAATCTAAAAATTGGTAAAAAAAAAACATTCGTTTCATTATTATAAATATAGGAGTAAAGTTTTATTATCTGAAATTGCAAAATAAGGCCAAAAATTCATCTTATATTATTGCATGAATAGTAACAGACCCCGTCCCGCTGCTCAAGTTCTACTGAACCTGTACTGAACACTGACAACGTTTGACTCTGTGTATATATGCTTAGAGAATAGCTAACCAAGTGATGCGCGCGCAGCCGTAATAAATACGTATGTATTTTGATTCATTATATTATTAAATTTGACGATTATTTATTTCTGGGATTGATATTAGTGTATATTTAATATAAACGAGTTGCTAGATACAATAAATTAATATTTGAACTAGGTATGTATATTATACCCATGTCGGATACGGGAAGGTTAACAAAAGATATTACAAAATAATATACGAGAATCGATGAAATGTTGAAGACACGTCATCAATTTCTGTCGCTAAACGAATGATGTCACTCACTCATGGTATGTTTACATAAGCTTTCGAATCGGAATGTAATTGTTTTGCCATCATGCTATTTTTCGTACCTAACCTAGTCTCAAGCGTAATAGAAGTAACATCCGATGTAAACAAAGTATATTATTTGATTTTGCAAAACACTGTCGTCAATAGAAGCAAAATGAATATATTATTGGCTCGTATTCCCACCTCTTTTCTTTATTAAAAAGTTCTTTTATTTTCAACTTTAAAATAAATTTTTACTTCTACCTCTTATCAAATATGAGTAGTATTTCGATTTTTGATATATTTTTGCATATCTAATATTATAAAATTCAAATAAATTGATTAAAATTGTTTAATAAGTAATTTTAAATAAACGTCAAAGTAATTTTGACAAAAGTACCTTTAAAAAGTGAGGTGAGAATACGGGCCATTGTATTCAATAAGAAGATAGAATATATTTGTACATATTTAACTTGAACTTTATTAAAATAAGATATTTGAATGTATTTTGACAAGTTTAGGTAATTGCGTGTAGAATAGAAAGGATTTATTTTTATCTTTAGAAACTTTCATATTGAAAAGTTTTTCTACTAGATTTTGACGTGCCTTCAAGGTTTTACCCCGATTCAATTCTAGATAAAATACGGATTAAATGAAAAATTAAATTAATGATATCATTTTATCAACTGTAGTATTAATGAAAATGGAAGTAACTTTACCGATAACAGTATTTGGTGGCGGTGCCGATGCAGCAGAAATCCTTGTCGTATAAATAGTTCCTTGTCCAGTTGGTGTTACAGTGAGACGTGTAGAGCCCTGACTTACCGACACTGGTACAGCTAGTCGAGTAGCCATAACTTGTCCCTAAAACATCAAATAATTCGTACGTCAGCAAATTTAATTGAAAATAACTCGGAAGTAATAGTTACCGGTCTAGTAGCCGTAACTTGTCGTTGCGAGTTAATCGTTCCTGTAACAGCAATTCGCGGCCCCGTTGCCGAGAAATGTTGATTATTACCACTGTAGACCAAAGTTTGAGTGCGATTTGGCAGTACTTGGGCCAAAGTTACAGTACTACCAATTGTCTGGATACCCGTTGTTGGTTTAAATGAATGAATCTAGAATCAAAACCGTTTTGTAAAATATCGATTTGTTCCAACTAAATTCTAAACAAGTTTGAAACTATATGAAGTATGCGTAATATGGTAAATTACAAGCTAAATTTACATTGCACATGCCCCGAACAGACTTGATTATAGATTGGAACAAACCTTATACCGGGTGATTCATTTAACCTGGAATTTGTTATATTTCGAAAAATACGCATCGGACAGAAAAATTTGCCGAATCCAAACTTTAATATCTCAAAGGGGGGCATCCGCTAGTACTGAATTCCCCACACCACCCCCCAACCCTGTGGGCCGGGGCGGGGGGCAACTTTGAAATCTTAAATAGGAATCCCTATTTTTTATCACAGATTCGGATTCTACGATAAAAACTACGTACATTTTGTCCGAAAAAAAATTTTCGATTCTCGACAGATGGCGCTGTAATCGCAAGAAATGGAACGAAACAAATTGTTTCAATGTTGCAATACACTTGCAATAAGAAATTTGTATTTCCTGTTTTTTTTTTCTGCACACTTGCAATTCCTTTTAAAGATTTGAAATTATTAAATAATTTTTACCTTTTATGCATTTGTTTTGTTCCATTTCTTGCGATTACAGCGCCATCTGTCGAGAATCAAAAAAATTTTTTCGGACGAAATGTACGTAGTTTTTATCGTAGAATCCGAATCTGTGATAAAAAATAGGGGTTCCTAGTTAAGATTTCAAAGTTGCCCCCGCCCCGCCTACAGGGGCTGGGGGGGTGGCGGGAATTCAGTACTAACGGATGCCCCCCTTTGAAATATTAAAGTTTGGATTCGGCAAATTTTTCTGTCCGATGCGTATTTTTCGAAATATAACAAATTCAAGGTTAAATGAATTGTCCGGTATATATAAAAACACAATTTATATGTTTTCCTCAACAAAATGTATCACAAAGTAAAAAAAAATCTAATTAAATTCAATATGTAAAAGTCATAGCTTATTGGTAATAAAGAAAAACAAGATTAGAAGTATATGGGTAAACCGATATATAGACCACTTTGACATTTCTCGGAAAGTTGGTAACTCAATATTTTTATTAAAATTATAATTCATCTGGGCATTAGGAGAAACTTTTCTGAAAATTTAAAAAAAAATTAAAAATAAATAATGTAGCCATAATAAATTTTTTTTAAATTTTGTGATTTTTTTTCTCGATAAGTTGGCAACACTGTATTTTGTTAAAATTGCATAATTTATTTAGGCACTAGAAGAATCTTTTATAAAAATTTGATTAAAATTGGTTAAATAAAGTGGTCATAATGAATTTTTAAAAATTTTAATAATTTTTTCTCGGAAAGTTGGCATCACTGTATTTTGTTAAAATTACATAAATTATAAGAATACTAGAAGAATCTTTTGTGAAAATTTGAGTAAAATCGGTTAACATGGTCATAATAAATTTTTAAAAACTTTAGTCATTTTTTCTCGGAAAGTTGGCAACACTAGATATTAATAAAATTATATAATTAATGGGAGCATTAGGGAAATCTTTTCTGAAAATTTGATCAAGATCGGATAAATAACGTAGCCAATATGAATTTTTAAAAACTTTAGTAATTTTTTTCTCGGAAAGTTGGCATCACTGGAAAAAAATAAAACCACATGACCCTATCTTTGGGTACTAGACAAATTTATCCTGAAAATTTCATTAAAATCGGTTGAACCGTCTAGGAGGAGTTGCGATCACAAAATTTTGACTGACTACCGAGCGAGCGAGCTGACGACGCACATCCATACACCCACATAAACTAAGTTCGGATTCGTCATCTAGAAGCTATATGAAGGATTTCTAAACAAATTATTTTTTTTGAAAATGTTACAGTCACCGTACCAAACGCTATACCACTGTTCCTTGCAGTCAAAGTGGTAAAAAACTGATGTAATAATACTTTAATTACCTATAATCTAATTCATGTAATAAAGAGTTCACGTATAAGTTAAATCAAATTTGTTTTTTTTCAAATGCAAATATTAACCAACCTGTTGGGCTGGTTGTCCTATAGCAATGCCCGATTGCAAGACAGCCTGACGTGCTACGCCTGCTTGCGCATTGCCAGCGGTTTGTGCCCGCGCTACCAGCGGTGTACGTGACGCAACTGCCACACTACCAGCATTACCACCATTGACTGGTACACGTTGTTGCACTGTGCTAATACCTGCTGCAGCACCGCTCGCAGCGATGCTTGTGCCTGCCGCATTTGGTGTCACACTCGTTACCACGGTTTTCACTAATTGTGAACCAGGCTGGACCTGCATACCTAAAATCATTCGTCATATGTCCGTAATGTTTATCTCTATTATAATCGAAAATAAACAAATTATCTTCGAAAAAAACTAGTAATAACAACATTGAACAAAAAAAGTTCATAAGTGTCTTAGTGAAATTAATATAATAATATTCTAAATTAGAATTATTTTTTTTCAAAAATTTCACGAGTTACTCAGTCATTAAATCGGCCTACTAGGCTATGCATCAATAGTCGTGTTTTTTTCAACTGACCGACAAGCTCTAAGCTCCTCGGATCAGATCCGGCAACGTAAGAACAAATTGTAACTACACCACAACTGATCTGTGCTACCTTCTCCTTGCCTCGCGAGCGCCAAGAAAATTTCGGATCACATAAAGTGCAGTTGAACATAACCTTCAAAGTTGGTTGTTGCCATGCAACCGTGTTGTTCAATTGTTTGTAAACATTATATAAGAAAATAAATTTGCAGCTGTGGGATGGCGAAACAGCGCAGTTCATTTACAGATCAGATCAGTTTAAGTTTAGTTCAGATAAGTACATTGTTGAAAAAAACACGACTAATGATTGGCCAGTTAACCATAGACACATGTTTCGCTCTTTAGGAGCTCGTCAAAGCACCATACTGATTCAATGACTGAGTAACTCGTGAATTTTTTTGAAAGAAAATTCTAATTTAGAATATTCTAAAAATATGTTAGTAAAAACCTACGTTTAAGCGACATTAACTTGGCAATTATATTAAAAAGTAATAAAAATATATTTTCTTAGAAAATTAACTCAAATAAATCACATAACTTATGTAAACAAAGTTATGATAATTTATTTCTTTTTTAGTATTTTATATATAAAATACCTGTTTTTATTAACAATTTTAAATCTACTTCGAAAAATAAATTTAATGAATAAAAATGAAATTGAAAAAATTGAAATATGCAAGTACCAGTACTCGAAAGCCATGTTGTACCAGGAGGCAATGCGGTACCAGCTGGACTCGGCGTCCGCGATGGTGCAACTTGTCGTACAGCAGTCACAAATCCAGCCGATGGTTGACCGGTCGATGTACTAACTACGCCCGATGCACGAATTGGTGTAGCAACAGCGCTACGTGGTGTTGCTAAATTTGCTACCACGGCCGGTCCCCTAATAAATAGATAAATTGCATTGACGAATGAAACTATAATTTATATTATTTATTGGCGGATTTAAATTCAGATAAAATATTACTTAATCAATCAACGCCCGCATACAAAACAATATACTATTATCGCCATCAAAACGAACATAAACTACATTTTATTAAATTGATTAAATTTTTGACAGTTAATTTATTTACTCAACGAAGATATAAAGGGCGATTCATTTAGAGATACTTTTTTCAAAAATAAAAACAAATAGAAAAATTCGATTTTATCGGGTAATCTTTTCTTTATTATCATACAAAAGAACCATTCTTTACATTTATTTTTTAAAGATTATTTCTTTCAAATGTTGGCCGTAACTGCGGCTAACATGCTCCATTCCGAAGCTCCAAATTTCGAGCGGTATTTGGCGAATGACTCGAGTAATGTTGGCTTCCAATTCCTCAATCGTAGCTGGCTTATCCCTGTAGACTTTGGACTTTACGTAGCCCCAAAGGAAAAAATCTAGAAGTGTGATATCAATTTTGGTCGAAAACAGTAGATCTTCTTCAAGCTTTTCAAGAGCCCAAAGACTGAAACGGCGACGATTCGAAAGGTCCGCCGGCATCAGTTTTTGCTCGAGTTGAATTTTGTATGCTTTTAAACCAAAATCCTTACGTAAAATACGCCAAGTTGTTGCATATGACAAGCCAAGCTGTTGAGAACGGCGCCGAATCGATTCATCACGTTCAACGCGGACACTCTGAGCTACCGCCGATATATTTTCTTCACTACGTGCTGGATGTGGTCTATTTGGTCGCGTATTATCCAATAATGAAAATTGGGTTTCAAATTTTTCAATGGTACGACGAATAGTGCGTTAGGTGCACCATAAGTTGCTCTAAGCGCTCGAAACACATTCTTCGTAGAACGTTGATTTTCGTAATACAGCTGAATAATTTGTAGACGCTGTGCCGGGCTAAGTCTTTCCATAATGAAATGTCAAAAAATACTGAACAAAAATACAATGACAGGTCGACACGACTCACGCGTCAACTGTCATAAAATCAACTGTGAAAAAAGTACCTCTAAATGAATCACCCTTTATATCGTAAATATGGTCATATAACAATTATTGTAAATAATTACTAAATCCTAATTTCAACAGCTCACATACAAATCAACCAACTAAAACTGAATCAAATCGATCACTAATTGCAATTGCTATAAAATAAAATCAACATATTACAATTATACAAAATGACTAAAAACAAAAAGAAATAGTCAATTACTAATATAAAGATAAATTTTATAAGAAAAAAAATGAAATAAAAATTATGATGTATGGAATGTTTATGTTCGTAAAACTTATATTTATGTCTATAATCGACTCTTTCTAAACTTTTTGATCACAAAATATTAGAAAATAATAAATAGAAATAGTAAAAATGATTAATCTATTATAAACGTCGAACACTACACTTGCTAAAATAAAATTAAAAAACACCATTTAAAATTAAAGTGTAAATAATAACAAAACACTGATAAAAATAAACTTTAAACTTTACAATTTCAATTTATTTCCGTTTTTGAAAACTTGCATAAAGTAATATTCTATTTACTTATTTTTCATTATTAGTTATTTACGTTAGTTCATTTATGGTCAATTATTAAATTGAAATTGAAATTAAATTGAATCTTATTTTATTTTAATGGAAATTGTTTAGGTGAATACTATTTAATAAATTGAAAACAATACCAGCTACAGTTATTTAATAAACATCAATAAATAATATTTTCCTTAAATAAATAAATAAGAAATTACCTGGGAACATGGTAAGTAGTTCCAGTATTCTGAGACTGGCCTACTACCGAAGTAGCAAGTGTAATTTGTGTTGGTCGAGCAACTGTCAAAGTAGAAGATTGCGACTGAGATTGTCCATGATTGCTTAAAATACCTGTTCAAATTCAAAATTACACGATTTATTTATTATTTATCTTAAATTTTAGAATATTTTACACAATTCATCGAATTGTTTATTTATATCGTCATTTTACGGACAAAAGAAAAATTGAACATAATTACTTTTTAGGAATATTTTACAACCTTATAAAATTTGTTTCTATTGTCAGCACAATAAAATTAATATTGTACACATTCTTCTTTTACAAGCTAAGATTTGATTATGCTTATTTGAGTACAATTTAATTTGAAGATATCTTATAAGAAATATTATATTCTTACAGTTATTTTTTTTTATTGATAATTTCAATGATTACTAACGTAATAAGGAAAATATATTTGTTTAAATATAAATAAATTTACATTTTTATTATAGATAGAAATTTATCATATAAGTAATCTAACCTTGTTTTATCATAGCCTGAGGCACAATACTAATAGTTTGTCCAGCAACAGAAGTCGAACCAGAACTTGCAGCAGCCTGTGTTAAGACACGCATACCTCGAAAAGGTTGTGCTGTCATAACTACTGGAGCACCTTTTGGAATTTCTACAGGTTTCACAGTTAGTTTTGAAGCTAAATCCAGAGGATAAGATTTACTAACCTCTGGTTTTTCATCGTCATTACCACTCATTTTTCTTGCTAAAACAATACAGAAATTATTATGCTACAAAATACTTATAAACTATAGTATAATCCAATTTGTAATCCTACAAGATGTTACAAGCAAGATATTGCAATTAAAAGAAATCAATTATTTGTATTTACATAAATTCTTAACTGCAATAATACTATAGTTCAATCATGAAAACAATGATAAAATTAATGTTAAATACGATTTTCAATTGCTTTGTTAATGAATAGTTTCTGATCAGTTTCTGATACAAGCCAACTTTCAAGATTTTAAAGTTGACTACGTATATAAAACTACTATAAACGTTATTAAATTATAAAATAAACATAGAAGATTATGCTATATTACATAAAATTTAATAAATACAAGTCATTTATTAGAAAATGGTCATTAAATTATAAAATTTAAGCTAAATGTCTAACATCATATAAAAATAGATAAAGTAATAATTCATTGTATGAATACGTACATTTTCAAATATCTGCCGAACGAATAATATCAAATAAGAAACATTTTTACTACATTAATACGGAGAATGTTGATAAAATTTTCAATATTTTTAATATTTTCGTTTCACACAACTAGACGCAACTTTAAACGCTGCAAAAGGCAGGGATTGGCTAATGACACCGGACAGGGAAGCTAACCATGCAACGCTGTGCGCAAAGAAAATGCGTAGAAAATATGAAATGTCAAAATGTAAAATCATTATAATAACGATTTTATTTTCATATTAATAACTACATTATTTCAAATGCTATTTTAATACTATTGAAAGCATAATTATTTTCAAATTAACTATGTTACATTTACAATCATAATTAAAAATAATGATTAGTTCTGCCATCTTGTGACAATAATTTGTTTTTATAAATGGCGGTAATACAAAAATAAAACAAATTATTCTAAGATCTATTTTTATTTTAATATGAAAGATATCGATAAAAATGGAATATAAAAATAATAAATTCAAAAAATAAAATTTATATGATTAATATATTTTGGATATTAAGTACAATACATATGATTTATATAAAATATTGATAATAAATATTGCATATAAGATAAAATGTCTTTTCTTTTCTAATATTTATTCGAGTCTTTTATAAAATACACAGTTGTTCTGTTATTTTTATAAACGTCTTTAATAAAGTTTGGCCAGAAAAATATTTTCATATAGCTTATAATTTAAATTTTCAGAAAAATAAAAATACAATTTGATCTTTTTCCAAATGATATTTTCTCAAAACATTTTTTTAAAACTAGAACTTCTGTGTAATATTACGATATCTTACTTACAACTAGAAATATAATAAATAGCAAACTATATATATTTTGTTTCTTAATTGCACTATAATTAAAACGTATTTGAAACTTATCAATACGAAGAAGAATTAGAAAGTTATAAAATATTTTCTTGTTAATATATGGATTAATTTTTGGTGTAGACTAGAAGTACATTTTTACCAACGTAATGTACTGGATTCCACATTTTTATTATAGCGTGCATGTGTGTGACCACTGAAACAAAACAAAAAATTTCAAATAAACACTTAACTAAAGCTTTGTTTTATTGAAAAGAAATCATTTTCCGATTAGAAGTGTGAAAATTTAAAAGATAAAGCATCGTTTTATTGACAACAATAACAATACAATACAATCAATTTCCTAAACTAACCTAGTTGGTGTATTAGTAATAATCACATTTTGCGGATTAATACTAACTAACGGTTGTAATCGTTCTGTAAAACGTTTATAATTTCTTTCTAATTCACGTTGATAATCTCTTTGATCAATGCCAATCAAGTTTTTATTCTTACGTAATGCATCTTGGCACCTACAAAAAAATAAAACAGTATTCAATGAAATTGAATTATGTACATGACAATATTGAATTACTTTTTCGAAAAATCTTTAAAACATAAACGAAGCTTATTTTGGTGTTTGGTAAGTTGTTTGCCTTCGGCAATTCCTGAGAGAAATACTAAAGCCATTTCCATTGGTCCTTGATTAACTGTTGTACCGATGCATCCTTGCAGTACCATTTGTAAAATTTTTGGATCAGGTGGTTCTTGTACTATTGCAGCTGCTAATTCAACTGTTTTCTTTTGAATATCTTCTATTGCTACTTCAATTGGAGTTAATACTATCTAAAATATATGTATTCGGTAAGAACAAATTGTTGCTTTCAAAACCTATGTTTTAAGTTTATTTCAAATTAACACACAAAAAAAACTAATTTTGAAATGATTAAATTTTAATAGTATTTTAAATCAAATGATTTAACAGTAAAAACAATTTGTAAGAGTAAGTTAAAAATAAACTACACAGAATTTTAAACCAAACGTTGTTTAATAATTTAAATTTGTTGTATATATATTTTGTTGTGTATATATTTTTTCTTAACATTAAAATGACTACAAAACAAACGAATCAAGATACACATTTACCTGTTTTCGATCAACAACTTGTATTCTAGTTTTAACATATGGAAAATGCATGGCTGTCGTAAGAATTGTTTTACGTTTACATTGTTCATGTAATTCACCATGTGCTTTGCCAGTTGATGTAAATGGAGTTGCATATACAAATCGTTCTAGAAAAAGATTACAAAAAATAAATTTTATATATATATATATATATATATATATATATATACATATATTTATATAAATATATATTATGTTTCGTAAATAGTTTTCGAAAATAAAAACTAACTAATATTGAAGTTTTTATCAAAATGCGTCTGTCTGTATCGTAATTCATATGGCTCGAAATATGGTTCAACATAAGTGATCTGTATGTAAGCCTTATCAGGATCTAATTGTCTCACGTCAACTGTATTAGAATCTTTTATGATCATTACATTTTCCGCCCCAAATCGTTCTGCA
Organism: Clivina fossor; assembly: GCA_963966155.1. Lineage (NCBI taxonomy): Eukaryota > Metazoa > Arthropoda > Insecta > Coleoptera > Carabidae > Clivina > Clivina fossor. The sequence continues at coordinate 24,352,466 of OZ014551.1, read as the reverse complement.
TAGAAATTCTAAAAAAATTAAAAATAAAAATAGAGTAAGATACTGATGACACAATATTCTTATTTTACCTCAAGCCTACTAAATATTTCAGGTAATTTCGTTAAGGTTGGTTCTTTATAAATAAATTCTTCTCTATCCAAATCTCCAAATTTCTGACCATAGAAGCCAACTCTAAAGTATGTTCCAAAGACTCGTTTTCCCTGAAGTTGATCGATTCGTGTGTATGCTTCATGAAGTTTTCTGTAAAAAATAAAATAACCACTTTTATAGCTCTATTTTTTAAGTATTTCTTATTTGTTTAGTAAACAAAAAAGTTGGTGAACGTCAATTGAGATGATTCAACTATCATGAATAAATGTATAATGAAAGTTTGGTTAAAATATATGTGTACTGAAGATGATTAAAAATATAATTAATGGTCGACAGTTTAACTTTGTGAAACTCTTTAATAGATAAAAGGTTTGTAATAATACTCATTTTCGTAAAATTTCACTACAATTTAGTGTACAATTTGTAGTGAAATTTTACGAAAATGAGTATTATTACAAACCTTTTATCTAGGATTGAAAATGTTTCCACGTGTACATGAAGTAAAAATTGCATGTCTGGATTGACAAAACTAATTTGTGCTTGACTGAAAAGGATCTATACCACACCTTTATGTGACTGTATATGTATATGGATTACTGTAAAAATCGTAACAATACAATAACAATAACAAATTATAAATTTTCCACTAAAAACTCACCCATGTATATTAGCCAATTTCTTAAAATCTCGATTATGTTCGGCAATCGGTATTAGTACTCTATAGATATCATTCATCGGTTCGTACATAGCCGCTTGTTGGTAACTACTCGCCGCATGTTCCAATAGCCCGAGCAGTCCGGCTTCGGTGAAATGAGAACCGAGACAGACACCTTCCTGTTCGGGACTGAGAACATCATCCGATACGGCACTTTCAGATAGTACATTCGGCGAAACACGTTCCAGAGCTACAGCACCAGCTGGCAGATGAGATAGTGGTTCTAACATTGCGAGATACTCAGCTACGAGTGCCGCACTGTGTACCAGACACATGCCGGCTTCGGTGTGATTATTTCGCTAAATCAAAAATCGAACAATTTTTCATATAATTTTTATTTCACATGAAGCACTTTAAGAACAAAGCATTACGAAAGATAATATTTCTCAGTTTATGATTGGCTGAAATTTGTATCTTGAATTTGAAAATTTTGATTTTTATTTGTCAATTTTGTCACAACGTATTTTATGTTTGAGGTCTATTTTGTTATGATTTTGACAAATCAACTATTAAAAATCAATTATTATCCCTTTGTGTGTCTTTCACTCATAAGATTGATGTCAAACTATGTAACATTGAACAAATAAATGTTCATAGTGTATTTGTGAAATTAAATAATAATACATACTCAAAATGTTGAGATTTTATTTTTCCCAAAAGACAATAAATAACACCTGCATCAGTTATGTTCAGACACTGATCAAAGCACCATACTAACGAGCTCCTAAAGAGCTATGGTTAACTGGCCAGTCATTGATGCATAGTATAACAAGCCGATTCAATTTTTGTGGAAAAATAAAATCTCAACATTTTGAGTATTATCAAACTATGTACTTTATATAATTTTAATACAAACCTCCATGTGTTTTTGGGCCATGTTCGCTAACCAAGTTAATCGAAGATCAGGAGAATTTTGATAACCTTTTGCAATTCTATACATTAAATCAAGTAACATTTCCGGATCTTCTTGAAATTCTTTCATTTTTACTGTATCTGATAGAATCATATGTAAATTAAACACCAAATCGTGAACCTATAAAAATAAAATTTATAAATGTTTTTTTTTATATCAACTATTTTCAAATAAAAAATTATTAATAGATCATTGAAATCAAACAAGAAACATCAGATATAATAAAGAAATATTGATTACTTGTTCAGGAAACGTAGTATCTTGCATTTCAGTATCTCTTTCGCCATATTCTAAAATTGTTTTCAGTGATCTTTTCAAATATTCTTCACTGAAACTAGCGTTGGTACCAACCAAGGAACTTAACGACATTGTTACTTGCATTTTAATACGCGCAAAATTCTGAAATTGAAATTATTAGAAATAGTAAATCATGGAGTGTATAATATATGTAAAACTTACATTTCCAATTTCAAATGTTTGTCGCATGAGTAAATATAAGGAAGCAGCTGCTTGAGATCGAACGGAAGCAATTACAGAACCACAATGTTTTAGAAGTAAAAGACACAAATCGGCACATTGTTCAGTCTCTTCATCGAATAAAGCACTATGAAACTAAAACAGATTTATTGCTAAAATTCATAATTATTCAAATACAAATAAAAACCTATGAATAATATTTTGAATTGATTTTTGACATAGTAAAAGGCGAAATAAAAAGCGAAAAATCTATTGCAAATATATACAAAAAAAGTATAATGCAATTCAGATTTAATGTAGAACGAAAAAGTGTCTCTGTAAAAATACAACATAATTGTTTGGTCTCTATATTTTTAGTCTACATTTAAACTTATTTTGTTTTTAATGAGGTAGATTGCGTGTCCAGCACTGCAAAATTCTTCATATGTCCATATATAAATAAATAAAAAAGAAGGTAGGAAAAGAATTAATATAAATTTAGCTTACTTTAAATACTAGTGATCTTTGTGTTGCAAACATATGCGGTAATACCGTTGTACTTTGATTACGCGCCAACGCATGTAATAGAATTTTCAAAATCATTCCAACAACAGATTGTTGTACATCGGAAGCCGATACAACTTGAACAATTTTTTCAAGCATATCCAAGATAATAAACGTCGCTTCAGTTGCTAAATTTCCTTCAATATGTGCATCAGCTTCGATTTCTTCACGAGGTCTTTCACCTAAATCTACACCAGATCTGTAAGTCATCTGATCTTTTCGCCAACGTAGTTTTTCTCCGCCAGTTACTTGAATTATTCGTTCTAAAATTAAAAATCAAAGATACTGTCGCTATTGTAATAATAAAACTCTACGAAATTTAACACTAGAACGCCCGACTAGTCCATACCCCCTAGACAGCCCAGTGGCACAAAAATGTGCCAATGCTAATTTCTTATTATTTGCAACAAGAAATTGAAGCAAATTAAGTACAAATACAATAGTTTCCGTTAGAACAATATATTTTTATTGAAAAATTGTGTTGTCAATATTTCTACATTATATTATTGTACAGTCTTTTTGTCGATAATATTGTAATGAAGTATTTAACTCTCGCAATTAATACAAATAAAAGCTTTCATTACAGTACATTTTTTTGCACACAACTTTATTGCATTTTGCACACAAATTAGGACTTCGCCCAGACGAGCAATGTTGTTTAATTTGACATCGACGTATATCACCTTTTACTGATGCATTTGGTATCTCTCCTGTACTGCCGTCATCCTTTTGCCCTCTTTTTATTTCCCTATTTAGTTGGCAAAGTTTAGCTCCCAGTTTCAAAATAAAATCCCTTCGGGAAATTTTAATGTTCAGGACCGTCTTGTAAAGGATTCAAGCGTTGATCAGAGCAAGATCTAAGATATTGTAAAACGTTTGGAGGGGCCATCTTCGCGACGAGGCTTTTCCAGAAGATTTTTGCGCCATTTGATCTATCACGTCAACTCCAGATTTAGTTTCGTTGCTGACCGATGATCATCCTTTCCAAGATACGGCATTGCATTGAGCAAATACTTGGAATTAATATCAACTGCTAACCAAAATTTTTGCTCGGATTTATCAGGTTTGGCTGGCATGAATTGAGTAAATAGACACCTGGCTTTAGAATGAAATAGCTGTTCATCAACTGTTATGTGGGGTCCAGGTTTATAGCAACTTTTGATGTTTCAGAAATCAACAAATATTTGCCTGTCTTTAACCTGTTTGATCTGGTTGACTTATCATCAAATCGCAAATACGACAGTATATTTTTGAATCTATTTCTTGACATATTGTCCTTGATAAAATTTATTCCCCCCGCATGTGACCAAATTGAATGAAGATCAAGTCATTTTCCTCTTGTGGCCCCTCGTATCCGCATCGCTCATAGACTAGTCATCATTTTCCATACGTCTGCGTGCTTCCAGTTCTGTGTACAGTTTTATTTTCTTCAACATGAAACTGTCGATCATCAAACTCCAAGCGGACACAGCACATTCTTCAGAAATATTCCGCTTAGCATACGAAGTAGGTCCAGGTTCTTTTTTCAGAATGTTCTGCTGATTTCGCCGCTCTGCCGCTCGATTATTTAGTCTTACTATCTCCCATTTCGTCCCATCAGATGAGGTTACTTTTTCACCAATTACCATTTTTGATAGTCTATTTTCTTTATTTTGGGATCTAGCTGAAGATCTGCTTGCGGCCAAAACGTGGGAACCTGCATTGCAGCCGCGAATACTCGCTGCAATCAGAGATACTATTTTCTTCAGATAAATTTGATTCATTGACTTCTATATTTTGAAGTAATTGTAGTTTGTTGTTTGTTGCCATTATTATTCACTTCACTATAATATATCAATACTTCAGATTAGTCAGAGCAAACTACTAAAAGAAACGATTTGCTACTTACGAGTCGCGGCGAGCAATGTCTAGCGCGCGAATTGTTTCTTCGCGAGTTATAACACTTTAGTCGCGACAAGTTTCAAAGCGCTTAGCTTTCAAACAGTCTGAATCAAAGTAAATTTGACAATATTATAATATAATTTGATGTGAACTTTAATTCAGTTCTAATACCACGCAGATATATAAGTAAAAAATTATGATATAAAATGTGAATATTTCTTTAATTTTTTGAGTAAAAAAAATATGTATATAATTGTTACATAACAAAATAACTTGAAATATATTTTGCACAATAAAGTAATACATTTTGAATATACTAGTTTAGTTTCCAAATACATTGCAATACATTTTTATAGCATGGCACAAAAATGTGCCAGTGGGCTGTTAAGGGTGTTATGATATGTGGGGTTAAATTGAAAAATGATACGACAGTAAAACAATTTGTAAAAAGCTTACTATGTTATATTATGAAGGTATGCCAAAAGACAGTTGAATCTAATTAAAAATAAAAGTACGGTAGAACATAAACTTTTTGAATGGCACAAAAATGTGCCGTCGGGCGTTCTAGTGTTAAGGGGTTAGGCCACAGTAGAAGCCGAAAAAAAGGGTCTTTTTTGCGATTTTTTTGGCGAACAGAAACACGTTACACAAAAACGGTTTACTGCATTTTATTTATCATTTTTTGAACTACATTTTACGATTTTTTGAACCTTTTTACTTTAAACCGGAGGGCGCTGCAGTCGTCTGAAGGGAGGCATCCTAGGCGTGAGGTCGTTTGCGGGCGGCACGAATAGTGAAATATGTAGCCGATTTCAAAAATATTAATTTTTGTAAAAATGGCGCGCGATCGAAAAAAATGGTACGATTTTCAGGCTTAAAATTTCGTATTCAATTGTTAATTAAAAAAAAAAACTATTCAATATAAAAAAAATCTTACGTACTTCACTAGAAAAAAGTGTTTTAGAACAAGATATAAAAAGTTTCACGTCGATTGATCAATTAGAAATATGAGTTTTGATGCCGCCCGATTTTTAAAACATGGTTTCTAGAAAAACGCGTTTAAAGATAAAAGTTTCGGTTTTTGACAATACAAAAACGCCACCGTATGGCACCGTATAACATGAAGAAAAGTGTTCCCAAATATAAAATCAGTTGTCCCTTATTCTATAGGCTCTAAACTATCGTTTAAGACAAAAAAAATGATTTTTTTGACCCGCTACAGTGGCCTAACTCCTTAAACAAAACTTAAAAAATACATTGGCCCGTATTCTCAACTCAGTTTTAAAAGTAATTTTTGTCGAAATTAATTTATTTGAATTTTATAATATTAGATATAAAAAAATAAATCAAAAAAAATTTTAATACTATTCATATTTGATAAAAGATAAAAGTAAAAATTTATTTGGAAGCAAAAAGTAAAAGTACTTTTTCATAAACAAAAGAGGTGAGAATATGGGCCATTATCGCTGCAAAACTTCTCTGCATACTGATGCAATGGGGGATGAGATGAAACTGCCCTTTAGTAAACAGAATATTAAAATATCGATAGATATCAGTGGTCCTATTACTACATAATAAATATTACAATATACTAGTGGGAAATGAGTACCATTCTGTGCTCATTATATCATACTATTGCAAAAAATGCACAAAATACTAAGCATATTCTTAGAATATGCAAAATATTACCTTTTCTACGTTGCATCATTTCATTTCTAGCTGAACCTTGTCCAAGAATAACGTCTTCTAACTTTGATTTAATATCAGTTGTTTTGTGGAAACTTTGTTGTGTGCAACGCTTAATTTCTTTCTTGCCCTTTAAATAAATTACAATTTACTGTTAAGACATTTCTTTGTAAATTTTTTCGAATGAAACTTACTTTATATTCGAAACAAGTAATTGATACATCTAATACTTGTAAAAATTGATTAAGTCTTGAAGGTGTTAGTTCGGCAAGCCATTGTGTTAAAACGTTTTTATCTAAATTTTTTAATACCCATAATAAACAGACCAGAAGATGACGTGTTACTTCTGCATTTAATCCTAATTTTCGGTTTTGCTAAAACATTTAATATTTGACATGTTTAAACTTAAAATTGTGTATACATTTGGTAATAATTTATTATAATCACAGATAACCATCGTGATTTACTCACATTAAACATATATGTATATATTTACCTGTTGGAATGTATCATATGTCGGCGGTGGTAATTTGCCAGCAATGGCCAATGCAACATTTTGATTAATACCGCTTTTACCATATTCTTCCGAAGCGAAAAACTTATCTTTATTCTCCACTTGCCAATGATACAAAAGCGGTAAAGCATCCATGGTTATAGCAAGTATAGGAATGTATAATGCAGCAACACGCATTCTGCATTCGGGTGCTGCATAACGCGGATCCGAATCGTGACAAGCGAGCAAATTACGAACGGTAGCAACTATCTTACTATGTAAACTATTGCTTCTGGAAAATTACAAATTATTTCCGAATTAGTATTGTAGTACATGAAAAGTTCGTTATTATTATTAATCATCTAAATTTATATTAATATTATAAAGGGGGAAAGTTTGTGTCTAATATACATAATCTAAAACGAAATTATAAATTAGAACTTTATAAAATGAATACTTACTGCATTTCTAAAACAGTTGTCAAATCGGACAATACTAAACCAGTCAGATAATGTTGTTGTCTATAATCTAATGAGAGTTCAGCGTAACTAGAAGCGCGTTCCTGATTAGTTAAACCAGATAGGAAAGAAGTTTGACTTGCTGATGAAGCAATACTAGGACTCGGCGATACGGGTGCAGATGAAATTGTATATGGTGTACCAAATGGTAAATTCAATGCTACGTAATGTTCGTGACTGCATATTATTCGAAGAAAATCCAACTAAAAATAACAATAATTATTATTCTAATAATACATGGCGTATTATATATTAGGTAATAGTATATTGTTTTTGCTTAAATTGTCATTAATTTATTTTGTTGAATTAATTGAATCATTAGTTAATTTTATTTTGTTCATTTAAAAAATTAACTAATTTAATTAGTTCATCAAAATAAATTAATGGCAATTTAAGTAAAAACAAAATACTATAATTCTGTTAAACATAGGAAAATGCTTTAGGTGTTAATTTTGTTTATTTTAATTATAATATGACGTTTTAGTTTACTACGCGTAAACATTCTTCAAGGAAATAAAAACTACAATAAATTCTGAAAGGTTTTTTTTTTACTTTGTTACTAATTATGTCATTTATTTCAAAATTTCTCGATTATTAAAAATTGTTATAATCATTTAAATTATAACATAGATACGAATAAAAAACGTATTTTATTTTTCATCTAATTATTATCATATATTGAATTTAGTTCGGTTTTACACCAATAGCATACCTTAAAAGAAATCGCTTATCTTTTTTACCTTTAATTCAACAAGTGCTACAGCATCAGGCAACGAACTAATCTTTGCTGACATTTGTTTGCAATACGCTCGGACTAAATTCAAAACATATCCACGATCCATCACCGAAAACAAATCGAATAAAAAGAACGCTAAACTCGTATTCAACTGATGGGCTAAACGTGGATCTAACAGAAAATGCGCAATCACTTCCGATGTAACTGTGTGAGCTAATGTTGTTACGTCGTCGATAAATTGCTCGGGAAAACGTGATTTTCGTGGTTCATCGAAAGATTGCGTTAAGGCTAGATGTTCCACCATACTTTTTATCATTAAATCGAACAGAAACCTGAAGAAAAAAAAACAATCGTAATGTAATGTATTTGATTGAATAGGATTCATTTGTAAACAATTTACCATGAGTTAGACATTGCTAAATCTTTAACATGGCCACTAGATACAACCCATTGTAGTGCTAATTCTTGATGTAAAATTCTTTGACATTGCGATTGAGAATAATAACTGACATCCATTACACCACCTGTTAGAAAATTATTTTACAATTATTGATTTTCATACTGCATTTTTAAAATCTAGATTTTCAACGTCAATATTTTTAAAAATATTAAAGACAAAAACATGCATGATCAAAAATTGTAAATATGTTTTTAGTTGTTGTTATTGCAAGTAGGTGTAAATCAGTTAACATGACTTGGCCATCTTAAACACAATTTCATAATAAGTGCGCGTCTGAGTGAATTTCCGATAAGTGAATTGATAGAATTGAGAGTATTCTGTGTAAGCAAATGGTTCCAAACAGCAAATATAGAAGAAGTAATATTAAAGGTAATTTAATGTTAGCCGTTCCGTTCAGATCAAAATCTTGTGTATTCATATATTATCTGTTCAGCTCAGACAAAAATCGTTTGCATACAAATACACTTCGATCACGTTTTAATTTTTCTTAATTATCAGTAGAAAATTTGCGCAATGTTGTACTAATGTTGACGCCCCGTTGTTATCTTGTTTATAAAGTATTAAAAAGTCGAAAAATTTATAAAAAATACTGAATATTATTTTGAAGATTAATTGACATTATAATGCTTACCTTCTTGATCATAATAATTACAAATTCAATTTTGAAAAAAATATCAGTTACGTGTCTGAACGGAATATATTACATAAATACATACTCGTAATGCTATTAATGCTTTATCTGAACAGAACGAATAAAATGAATTGACTTTTACATGTACGCGAAACATCCTGTATCGTATATGATTAAAGTTTACTGCTAACTTCAAATAAAAATAGAAAAATTTATAAAAAATAACTGAATTCTGCACTACAAGCGATTTGAACATTAAAAATATATTTATGACAAAAAAAGTGTACACAAAAATGCAAAACTGTGTTTTTAAAACATCTAAAACTTACAATCCTGATCTATCAGATCTTGATCTACAATAAATTCATTAGATCCCAGATCATGCATGTAAACAGACAATAAAATTGTAGGAAATTATATTTTTTTAAAATATGTATAGATCATTTTTATTTACATCATCATTTAAGAAAAAAACATAGTAAACAAAAATTCTCTAAAATAGTATTAGTAAAAAATATATATTTTTTATCCGTCTGTCTGATAGCTTATAACTCAAAAACTAATGAAGAGATTGAAATTTGAAATATACATAATTATAGAAAAATGAGTTATCATATAGCCAACAAAAAAATACTATAAACAATTTACAAATAAAATAATGGAGTTATAATATAATCAAGCAAAAGATTGATATAAAATATTAAGTTTGATTTATTACAGCAATGTTTTGTGAAAAAATACTTTTAAAATTTAAGATTAGTTGACTGTAATTTTGATAACGAAAGTGAATTGACTGATAAATATCTCATATATATATATAAAGATCTATTTAAATATAAATATATACTTGATTATTTACCTGTTCGCATACTGGCAGTACGGTCAAGTCCTCTAGCAGCAATTTGTTCAACTTCTGCATCGGCATGCAAGTCTGGATTGCTCGAACTTTTCTTGAGACCTCTGCTAGCATTTTGACCAGCTGCGTCACGCTCTTCAGACAATGGATGAGGTAAATTGCATTGAAATTGTACGTACGTTGCTAAAATTGATAAACGGCCATGTTGGTCCATCGCTAAATCTGGCAATGTCTGAAAAAACAATATCACAATACAATATTATTATAATCGGGTACAAAATAGATTAGTGTATGAAAAGTTAGTCAGTTAAGATGGTTCGGACATCTTGAGCGATCGTCTAATGATCGTTTGGTTAAAAAAACTGTATATGAATGATTTTGAAGCTATATGTTTGAGTGGACGTCCGATGCGTAGTTGGAGTGGTATGATTGAGAGTGTTTCCGTGAGCGAAAGTTTACAAGTAGTAGGAATAGAAGAGCATGTATGAGAGGAAGTGGATGAAGCTAAAGTTGCTTGTTTGGAGGAAACTGATTTCGGGATAATAGAAAGAGTTTGTGCCACATTCTTTTGAGTATGTATGTATCAATATCTGTTTTACAATACTAAAACTTACCGAAATATTATTAAGTAAAAGACATAATGCTTCGAATGTAGTATGACCAACGCTTAAAACATGACCGGAAAGTCTAGGCGGTTGCACCATAACTCGTAGCAGTGTGTCCAGAGTAACAGGAAGAAATTTAACTAGCGCTTCAGCTCGTGCTGTGCCTAATTCAATCATTGCACTACGTAATTCTGATTCCATATTTGCTTCACCAATACGAGCTGGAATATTGCCCGTTTCCAAATAATCGTAGATTGTTAGAAATCGTTCCAAAAATTTATCCTGAAAATTTTTATATTTTTATTTAAAACAAAAAAAAATATTTTTCTACAATTTTTTTTATCATAATTAATTTATAAAATGTTTAATTTAAATTAATAAAAATTTAGTTTTATTTAAAAATTAGAATTATAGTAGAAAAAAATATACATTTAAAAAATACTAATTTATACTTTTAATTAAAATGTGATTTTTAAACCATTTATTATTGAAAACAAATAATGTTTTGTGGTTAGGATTTAATTTACTTTCGGTTTTAACTAATACCGATTTGAAGACAATGCAGCTGTTATATAAAACCAAGTCTAAAAATTGGTAAATTAGTGGGTAATTATAACCATTACGTTTGTATTTTGTCGCATACTTCAGGTAACTGATTAGGACTTTAGCTTTATTTTTTGCTACTTATGACAAAAGCTTAGCTTCCGAAATACGTATTTAATTTATTCTCAAATTTATTATTTGTGATTTAAGGAAAATTTTTGCCATAGTAAGATCATAATATGTAATTGACATAATATATTTCTAATGTTATTAAATTTCCTATCAGGTTCGTTATTGTTTTTAGCAATGACGCTTTTCGACCTTTTCAGTCATCTTTCGATTTTCTGAATCATCTTGAGATTGACTAAAAAGTCGAAACGCATCATTGTCAAAAACAATAACGAACCTGATAGGGAATTTAATAACATTAGAATTAATCATAACGCAGGTTCAGGACCCAAGAATAAAAGTTTATCATTTGACATAAATTAAAAAGTACCTGTGTATGTACGGAAGAGACAGCATCTAAAACGAGAGTAAATACACCTTTATGGTTATCTAACCATCGTGTACCTGGTAAACAAACATCGGGTGGTATATAACTATAATTTAATGGTGGCGGTTCTAACATAACCGGAAGACAAAATTCGCCAGTTACTAAACCACCATCACGACATAGTGGAAGCCACTAAAAATAGAAATTCAATTATGTCTTTCATTTTCTGTATAATATTAGTCGTTTTTTTCAAATGACCGACAAGCTCTAAGCTCCTCGGATCAGATCCGGCAACGTAAGAACTGTTTTTTTGAAACAAATTGTAACTACACCACAACTGATCTGTGCTACTTTCTCCTTGCCACTCAAGCGCCAAGAAAATTTCAGATCACATAAAGTGCAGTTGAACATAACCTTTAAAGTTGGTTGTTGCAACCGTGTTGTTCAATTGTAAACATTATATAAAAAATAAATTTGCAGCTGTGGGATGGCGAAACAGTGGAACAAATGTAAAAATTAACTTGTAGGTTCTACAAGTATTTACTTACAATCATTTTTTTCGCCATTTCTATTCGATAGGGGTATTCGAAACTGATAATTTTTATATAACAATAATAATAATAATAATAATAATAATAACACGAATATAACAACAATAAATTAATAATTAGAAATTATTAACTAAAAATTCAAGTGCAAGCAACAGAGAGGTTACATATTTACAGGCCGTGACAGCCCATCACTATGCTAGAACGAGAAAAGATGTTTTTTTTTTTAAAACAGCGCAGTTCATTTACAGAATAGATCAGTTTAAGTGTAGTTCAGGTAAGAACATTGTTGAAAAAAACACGACTAATGTTCCATTCTTACCGTATAACCAACTGGCGAATCAACAGTGGTTTGTTCAACTTTTCGCTGACAAGAAATATGATAAAATGTAAATAAAAGATGATGTTGATCACCTAATGCAGCTGGTAATTTCATTTTGATTTCGTCGTAAAACATCGGACACCTGAAATATTTTTATAATAGAGTACTTGTAAAAAATTTGAAGTATCCGTTTTAAGTAATACGTCAGCCCGCATACTGTTTTCAAAAAAAAATATATAAACTATCTTTGATGTGAATCATAAATTGATGAATGATTGTTCTGGTTAAATTTTACATATATATATATATAAAAATTACAACTTACTTATTATGATAAGTTACACCCGTGTAAGCTTCAGATGTAAATTCAGGGCACGATGACTTTCCAAAAATATTACATAAAGCATTTTCCTGATTTTCTCCGGACATAAGTTGGACACGAACAGCAATATTACGCGCCGAGCCTACAAAAATACACGTACAATTTAATCAAACCAAGTAATATACAAGTTATAATTTTATAGAAGTATTAGATTGGTGCATAATTATCAGGTATTTTTGTAGGCGAGTTATTTGCTAATAAAAATTGCTGGTTTGTTTACTTGTTTGTTTTTCCAAAAACCATGACTTCTTTGCCCGTGGAATCGACCGTCTTCCAAGCAAATGGGAAGCAGTTATTTAAGTAGATGGTGACTACGCTCGGGAATAATCATTTAAAAATGTTATTGTTGAATTTTTATAATAAATATTGTTTAAAAAACGCCTGATAATTATGCCCCAACCTTATATAATATAAAAAAAAATTAAAAATAATATAAATCTTACCTGTCCTGTTAGAAAAATTCAAATCCTTTGGACTAACATATAAAAGATTTCTATATGTATAATGTGGTGCTAGGATTTCTCGTATTGGATATTCTATAAGTTCTTTTACAGGTCTGTTCTTTTCGTCTGTAGAAAAACAAAATTAAACACAATTATTTACGTTCTAAAATCGATATTTTCAATAGTATGAATAAATTGAATCGAATTGATCATAAAATACATATTGCTGCACCATCTATAATTAAATAAATGACTTTAAACAGACAGACAGGATGACATGCAGATACCGGAAATAACAGAGAGAGCTCGCATGTGTCGGGCACATTTAACAGAGGCATAATTATACGAAATAAGGTGCATCGATAAAGAGAGAGGTCGAATACGTCGAGCGAATTTAACAGAAGCTGGATTAATCGAAAGAAGACGCAAAGACAGAGAAATAAATCGAATGCGTCGAGCAAATATGACGGAAACCGAAATAAATGCAAGGAGATGCATAGATAGAGTACAAGCTCTGATGCGGTGATACATTGTTAAATTTGCTCGCCGCATCTGAGCTTGTACTCTATCTATGCATCTCCTTGCATTTAATTAGATTTTCGTCATATTTGCTCGACGCATTCGATTTCTTTCTCTGTCTACAATAATTTCCGGTATCTGCATGTCATCCTGTCTGTCTGTTTCAAGTCATTTATTTAATCATAGATAGTGCAGCAATACCTGTACTCTTTTTATCTGAAAATTGACTCAGCTGAGTTGGCAAATGAAGTGAGGTGAAACGAATTGAAGTGAGTTGAGTTGCTTTATAAAAGAACAAGATATTCAAACTCTAGCAAGAGAACACGAATAACTGACAAAGATCGAAATACTTTGACACCTTTTTTGACGTTTGTTATTCTAATCAATCATAAATTTGTGAATCAAGAAATACATCTTTGATAAATTTTACATTAATTTTTAAATTTAAAGGTCCAATATTATTCAATCATTCAATTTCGTATGAAATTTTTCGCCGCTAACCTTTAAAACAGCAAGATTGACACAAACTTAACGTCTACTACTTAACTGAGTATCTCACTTCATTTTGAGTTTATTTTGCGGGTGCAACTGAATCGGTAAGGGGGAAAGGTATCCAACTCAGTTTGCCGTAGCTCAGTTAAGATAAAAAGATTAAGAATTATCTGAGTTTATCTGAAGTGAGGTGAGATCTCAGTAAATTTTAGGTAAAAAGAACACAGCTAATATATTAAGCAAAAAAAATAATAATTTAAAAGGCAATATGTATCGATCCTTAAATAATATTTACACTTATTATTTTAATTCTTTCACATTCATACAGACACTTAAAAATGAATACTTTTCGAATAAAATTTAATTAAAATTATTGTACCTTTCTTTTGATCAAAATTACGTATTACTAGTAATTTTTGTTATTATTAATATTATATAATAATGAATAGAAGAGAATAGAAGTAAATATAAAAACTGCATGCACTGTAACGTAAAATAATACCTTTCCTTTTCTTCTCACAAACAACATAACAGTTTCCAGATCTGTCGAAAATTAACTTACCGACACCGTCTTTGTATGCAAAACAAATAGAATTCAACAAAATAATATATTAAGAAACAAAAATGCCACTACCTTTAAAGGATAGTTGCTAAAATGTAGCTTATTATTCACAGAGTAGTCGCAGTTTTCATAAAACTTTCTGTGTTAAAAATTAACACTTGAAAAGGACAATACCAATTAAGTTTTGAAAATATTTACCATTAAAAAAATAAACAAACATATTTTAAAAATTAATTTTTGACTTTCGATATGTGATACCTACTTAAACAAGAATAAAAAATAAATGAAAAAGCTTCATTTTAGCAACTAAAAAATATTATCTAGATAAACACGTTACCTGGATATGGTTGCAATTTAGCTAACTCAGGTGTGAGTGAATATTTAACTTCCGATGGGCATGGTAAAATTTCCAGTTTCAATGAACCAGGTATGCATTTTAATTTTTTCATCACTTGACACGGACGTTTCAGTTCTTGTAAGAATTTGTATAAGTCTTCATCTCTCAAACGTTCACTTTCCTTGAAAAAAATAAAATCAAAATATTGTTAGATTAACAAATTTGCAGTGAGAAATTTAAAATGATTCAAATAAATGCTTATTAGGTAATAGTATTTTGTTTTTGCTTAAATCGCCATTAATACATACATACATACACAATCACGCAATGTACCCAAAAGGGTGTGGCACAAACTCTTTTCATCATCCCGAAATCAGTCGCCTCCAAACATTCCTATCCAAACAAGCAACTTTCGCTTCATCCACATTCATAATTCCTCTCATACATGCTCTTTTATTCCTACTACTTGGAAACTTTCGCTCACGCAAAACACTCTCAATCATACCACTCCAACTACTCATCGGACATCCACGCAAACGCATACCATCAAAATCATTCAAATAAATCTTTTTAACCAAAGTTCATTAGACATTCGCTCAATATGTCCGAACCATCTTAACTGACTAACACCAACTTTAGCTACAACATTTTTTTCAATTTCACACTCATCATAGTACACTAATCTATTTCGTACCCGATTTCTCCTATTTACACCACATACCCCACGTAAAAATCTCATTTCCACAGCAGTCATTTTCCTTCTATGCTTTTGCAACCAAACCCAACATTCACTACCATACATCAACGTAGGCACCAAAACTGCATTGTATATACTCAAACGGGCTTCTTTGGAAACATTTACATTCCTAGCAAAAGTTCCCAAAGCACCCAAAGTACCTTACAACCAGCATTTACTCTCCTTTCAATTTCACGATCAAAACAGCCATCTCTAGACAACAAACTACCCAAATACACAAATTCATCTACCTGCTCTAAACGTGCACCATCAATATATTACATATATTGTTGTCAAGTCACCCTTCTCAAAAACTAAAACTTTGCACTTATCAACATTTAACACAAGATTAATAACTTTACCAACAACATTAATTCTATCAATCATCCTTCTCAGTTGCTCTTCAGATTCCGCCAAAACAACCACGTCATTAGCATGCGCTAAAGCAGGTACAACACAATCACCTATTTGTATACCATCATTACCACAGAAAGCTTTCCGAAAAAGAACATCCATATAAAAATTAAATAGCCAAGGAGACATTACACAGCCCTGTTTCACGCCAACATCTATACGAAACCAATCACTTAAACAACCATCAACTCGTACAGCAGCTTCACTTCTATCATACTTTCATCAAAATAAATTAATGGCGATTTAAGCAAAAACAAAATATTATTACCTAATATATAACACACGCCAAGTGTAATTAAGAATATTAAAAAAAAAATGCTTACTTGTTTAAAGAAACTTTTAACAGTCAATGTAATCGGTCTAAAGGTATCCAGACCATTTGCGAAATTATCCGGCGACCAGCTCCTTCTTTTATCCGCTCCGGAACGTCGTTCCAATGAACCGCGACGAGTTAAACTGCCCATATCAGTCGCACGACGTCTTAATTGCTCCAAACCGCTACTAGATATTTTACGTTCTAACAAAATTCAATTCATTACATATTTAAATTACTAAAATAAATTATACCTATATATTAGAATTATCTGTGTCTAGAGTCTTCCCAAAGTGTGGGTAACAAGCAAATTTCTCAAGTATTCTAAATAATTCAACTGCATATAGTACTTAGGGGGTACTCAATCCGTCGATAGCCACGACAGGGAGAAATAATTTTTGCATAAATTAAATTAGAAAAAAGACTTATGGCCGTATTCATAAAACTTCGTTAAATGCTTCATTACAAAACGAACCGTTTCATTTTAATGAACGTTAAAATTTAACGTGTATTCATGAATATAACTATAGATATTTAACGCTCCGTTTAGTAACGAAAATCTGTTAAATTTTGTAGTAACTTTTTGGTTTAGAAACCAACTTCACTTCTTATTCTAACCTATACAACTGTCATACTATCATGCAATATTATATTACTTATCTTTTTTGTGCATAATTTGTCGTTTATACCTTAAATAATTTTATTTTATTATATGATTTCATATAACTACTGCATATAACTCATCATCAAAATTATTTTGTTTGCACTGTACTGTACTGTCAAATATAACACAAATGTCATTTAAACGGCGCGTTAAAAATATAACGCGCCGATTTTGGCTCGTTATATTTAACGCGACATTTTGTGCTTTTTAACGTAACGTACTTTTATGAATAAGAAAATACAATTTAACAGACCGTTTAGTAAAAAACGGAGCGTTATACGTTTTACGAAGTTTTATGAATACGGCCATTAGTCTGGCATTATATACTAACTTGAACTTTTTAATGGTATTTTTAAAGGGTAGTCTTAGCTATTATCAAATGATTGAGCATTTCTGAAATATAGATAGTGTGATAACAATACTGAATAGAAAATAATTACCAAGACTATTCGTATTTGAAGATGAACCAGTCGAATCGCGATCACTGTCTCTTTCCAAAGAACCACCGCCGTTAATAACATTCATTAAATAAATTGCTGTCCAAGCAAATGCTTGCCGATATTTTCCAAGCCGTTCGCACATTATTACTGCGTTTTCTTTCACTTTTTGTACATTCTAAAAAACAAAACAAAAACAATTCTACTTATATTTCATTTAAGAATTAAACTAAACCTTCTTTAAAGCAATCAAAATCTTTTAAATACTCTTCATTAATTTTCACCGGCATGCTCAAAAATAACAAGCTCAGATACTTATTAATGTGATTAATAAATAACAATGATAAATTATCAAGAAATAAAAGCAATTTTTATTATATTACAAAAATCGTTTAAAATTGTTATTTTCCGAACAGCCCCGCTGTTAAATAGAAAATAAAAACGAAAACTTACGGCTTTATCTTCTTTCATATAAGGTTCGACGCATTCATTAATATCGCCTTGTAGTACTTTTTCCAGTCGTACAACGATAAATAAATCGGGACTGGGATGCGTAATATCAAATACGCACGAACGCGTTAATGAACTAATGTCACTGTACGGCACGTGACCGCCCAGCATACGTTTCATATTCTCGGGATTCATATCAAAATAGAAATTTTCCGAGAGTTTCTTCTTCTCTTTGGCATCATATAAGGCCATCGTTGCAAATATTGGTTCCACTTCTAGTTCTAAGCTATATTACATTACACAGACTATATAAAGTGCCTATTTCATGTTTAATATTTATTTGAAAACTCTATACTAAATATCTGTAAATATTTCTCATACTGTTTTATTTTGCCGAAATAGTATTATAAATGAGTAGTTCGGAAGATTTAAATAAATTGCAAAAGTTACAAAATAAAGCAATCAGAATAAATTATTCTCCAATGTGATAGGTTTACTAGAGTTCAAGATATGTTACGTAAGATGTGTTTTTTTTTTACATTCCACTCAGATCAGTAAATCTTTTAAATGAGCTGAGCTGAGTTTTGCTGAGTGAGTTGTATTGATAAATAAAACAGTTTATTTGAAAGTGACGTTTAAAATTGAAGTTCCACATATGATAACCTAAAATATTAGATGTATTTGGATTGTTTGCGTTGATAATTTATTGCAACTCGCCGGATTTCTATTGTTTGATTTCAAAATAAAATATTCAAATACAAATGTCAACGTATCAAACACGTTATCAAATCTTAAACTAGGAAAATTTGAATTGCGCATGTGCGCTGACTTGAATCTCAGCTAAGCACTACTAAATATGCAACTCAGTATCGGTAAGGGGGGAAGCCATTTACTCACTTCGAACTCAGTTACGAGACGATAAATAAAACAGCTATTATTTCAAGGTTACTGATATTTGCTGATCTGAGCTGAGTTTTTCGGTAAAAAAAAACACAGCTATAGACTAAAATGGTCCAATATTAAACAATTAATAGAAATACAAGTAATTAGATTAATACATAAAGTAAATTTAAGATTAATACCACAATATATTGTAAATAAATTAAGAAGGTTTCAAGATATACATAATCATAACACAAGGAATAAAAATAAGTACGTATTAGAACAAAGATATACTACACAAGGACAAAACACATAATTTTTTAAAAGTTTACAATTGTACAATCAACTTTTTGAGAAAAATTAAAGGTATTACATTATAAGGCATTAAAAAAACAAACTTAATGAGTATTATGTAGATATGAATGTTAATAGTACAATGTAAATATTTTTTATGTAGCCTATTGTAACGCAAATTTACTGCTAAATAAATTTATTATTATTATTATTATTATTATGTATTCGCTAATGATATTGGTCTAGAACTCATCTGAAAAGAACAGGTATATCCGTGTAAAAGACAAAACTACATTTTGACATTTTACATCAAAAATTGTTAAAGGTTTACATACATAATATTTCAACTATAATATTTAATTAATTTAAAAATTATTATTAAACTAATATTAAAATAAACTTACTTCAACTGAAGGCACTTGACAAGAATACGATGTCCCTGATGTTCAGCGGGAGGTTCCGCAAGAAGACGACGTTCAACAGGTTCCTCGCTTTCTGCTACATGATATAACGAAAACAATGATTCCTAGAACAAAAAAGTATTTAATTATATTGAAAAATAAAATAAAATAAAACAATATCGTAATAAAATATCAATTATTACTTGTCTATCTTCTTGACGTCTCGATTCGTTTAATTGATCGATAGTTTCGGGTGCGGTACGTTCCAAAAGTTCCGGTATTAACGGGTCACCAACCGAATTTCGTAAATCGAAACTAGCCCATGAATTTCGTGGTGTCAATGTATCGGTACATGATGATACAGATGATGCAAGCGACTGTCGACTACTTGTTGATATATCTACAATAAAATAAATATATTTATAATCCTCTTTTGTCAATATAAATTTATTAAAAATCTTCTGCAGCAAAAATATTTTATTTACCTGATTCAGACATTTCCGTCGTTGTCTGAAAATCAATTTCAAATTCTTGACGTGGACTTGTGTGTAGGACAGCATGTTTTGGAGTATACGCTCTAGCTGTAACTGTACTACTATAATTTCGATGTAAATATCTTACAGCTTTCCAATCAGACGTGTAGCATCGAACACAAGATTGTACATGAGGTGACAATTCCTCTCTGCAATATTTATGATATGAATTTGCGGACAATTAGCTAAATAATATAAGTAAGACTTACAATTTTTCCTCTGGCACAATAGGTTGCAATGTACGAATATGTCTAGGCAATAAAGCTACCTCAACATCACCCGGTGGAAAATCTAACATAGGACTCAGTGGATCCCTATCAATAAGCATATGATGTTGACCAAGAAAATCTTCATAATCTAATGGTTCGACTATGTCACTAGACCAGCCCTACAATAATGTGTTCTGGTAATTAGTAATTTAATAAAAACATATTAAAATGACTAAATGTTTGTCATAAAAACTTACAGAACAATATGGGCTGGAAAACAATCCCGATTTGCTTGAGTGATAGGCAACATTTCGCCGAACGTCCGCTGCATGTTGTCTATAAACATAAATTTTTAATGTTAAAAATACAAATCTATAAATTAAATAGGTAGTATTAACGTTATTTCTACATACTTTGACAGTTTTTGGGCAAACGCCCGTTGTCCGGACGCCATTTTTATACAAAATGACAGATACTGAAGTCAACAACTCTGAAGTTTGTCATAATTAATTGGTATTTCATAAATCGGATAAGTTGAAAATAAATTAATAATATAATTAATAGAATCATATTTATGAATTAAAGACATAACAACAAAAACTATGTATATATTTTCTAAATATATACAGTAGGGAAATATATGCAGCATATTTGTTTTATACGTTAAAAAATAAATTACTTAATAGATGGCACAACATGTCTAACAAAATGTTGAAATATATTTAAAATTCATTTGTTTTATTTAATAATTTCATTATTATTATTGTTCTAAAATCGATACTTTCTTATAAAAGTTTAATGAAATGTCTTCAAATGAAGCAAATATTGCATCAACTAGTACAAATGAAGATGATATTAATCCAGAAGATTATCTTCATATTTCGCTTCGCACCGACAAAACCTCAGATGTGTTAGTAAAAGTATTTCTCGAAATTCACCTGATGGATACGTCTTTCTATCGGAAATCCATTATAAGTTATAAAATTTTAATATATATATATATATATATATATATATATATATATAAATTTTTGGTAAAATAAATTAATAGTCGATTCTTGAGTCAATTAAATTTATTAAAATATTCTTTAAATTTTTGACCCTTTCCAGAAAATGTGTAATTAATTGATAGTTATGCTATACAAAAATACATATCTAGATTTGTATAGCATATATGAATTTGTATTTTTATCGGGTGAATTAAAAGAAACGTCTTAATTATTTGATTAATGATTGAACAATTAAATTTGAAAATATTTTATAGTATTGACGAAAATAAACAAACCGAAGAATCGGAAACCGACATTGAAACTGAAACTAAAAGTGATGAAGGAGAAATCATTTTGTGTACGCTCTGGCGTTCATCTAAGTTAGGTGTTGCATATTTTAGTACAATTGATTCGGATGTAAGTAAATGTTTTTATTCATCAAATTCTTTTTATATTATGTATTTATTTTATTTGTAGTTACATATAATATATGATATATTAGATTTAGCACCCGAATTTGTAATAATGAAGCAGTTGTATTATCAACTTCAACCAATGCATACTATAACAATTGGTAATTTAAGTTCACAATTTGTTACGGCACTTTCTCTGTTTGGGCAAAATTCTGATTCGGAAACTACCGTATCTTTAAGTGATTGCAAAACAAATTCTTCTCTTCCATCTAATATACAATTATTAAAAAATGACGAATATTGTAAGTAAATATTTTCAGTTATCTTTATGTATTTATTTCAATTATCTTTATGTATATATTATATATTTTATTTGTATAATCAATTGATTTAAATCAAACATATTTTGCTAAAAAAAAATTATTGATTTAAATTTTTAAGTCAAAGGTTATTTTACGTCAGTTATCAGGTATTAAAAATCAAGTCATAATGAAAATATTTATTGAACCATTTATAGTTTTTATATTATAATAAATAACAAACACAGTACAACGATTTTTGATATTAAACAAATCTTTGGAAATGAACAAATATTTCAGCATAGATCTGTACATTTTTTATCAAAATATCAAACTTAAAAGTTCAGCTGTTTATACAAAAAAAAACTAATTTGGCGGTTTCTTCAGTGCCCAAACAATTCCGAATGTTTGAGTGCACCAATCCAAATGTCGAAAAAATTCTTTCCACGCTTGCTGAAAGCACTTGCTTCATTTGATTTTATTTGATTTAAATCAAAAAAAATCGATTTTTTTTAAATCATGATTTTTTATACAACCCTGATTTCAGCATATGAATTATGTTTACACACACTGCAATCACTTCGTTTGCCAAATGAATTGGAAAATATGACAGATACAGAAAGATTAATTTATATAAATTCTTTGGTGGATTTTAACAAAACTGTTGCTGTTCAGGCATTGGGAACACTTATATTATATTTAAATAAAAATAAAGGACTATTTCAAACTAACAATTTGAATTCAGATTATTTGTTTAATAATATACATACAGTCGCTGTGTAAGTTTTCTACTTTTATTACTTTCTTCACATTTTCAACATAATTAAAGTTCTATATTTTTATTATAATTCTTTCCGAATAATATTTATTAAACTACAGTTTATACATACATATGGCACAAACATTCCTACACAGACAAACAATTTTCACTTTATCCACATTTATTTTTACCATTTGGAAATATTCGCTTTCGCAAAACACTCATTTATGCCAACCTATATACTCGAACGTCTCCGCAAATGTACACCTTTATATATTCTTTTAACTAAACATTTATCAGATATTTGTTTAAGATGGCCGAATCATCTTAATTGACTTACATTGACTTTTACAACAATTTTTTTTTTTCAATTTTTATACTTTTCATATAGCAATTTATTCCGTAGTCGATTCATTCTAGTAACACTATATTTCGTCATTTAAAAATTCTACTTTTTTTTTCTTTAATGCTTTTGCAGCCAAACTAGTATTTGTTATGCATTTAGTATATTAAAAAAAATTCAGTTTTAAAAAGTTATTATTTTGCTAATTTCCAGTCAATTGCAATCTACGGAATTATTTTTTGGGGTAATTCTACCTCTGCACATAGAGTTTTTCTAATTCAAAAAATAATAATTAGATTATTAGCTAATATTAAATCATATAATTCTTGGAGAAATTATTTAAATACTACAATATTTTGCCTATACCCCGTTTAAATGTGAATTATCTTTTAATATATATTAAAAATAATATAAATTTATTTGATACATATTGTTATAACACTAGAAATAAAGATTGTTTTATAATTAACAATTAACAGAAAATTAACAACAAAAAATCCGAATTTTGCCGAGATTTCATTATATAATAAACTTCCTGACAAAAAAATTTAAAATCTTATAAAACTCAATACATAACTTGCTGATGTCACATTATTTTTATTTTGTTCATGAATTTTTAAATTGTAAATTATAATATAAATTTATCATTTATTATATTTTCTGTATTTTCACTTTTATGTATTTACATAATTGTATATGTTTGACTGTTTCTATGTCCTATTACAAGGATCAACAGAATATTATTATTATTATTAAAGCCAACATTCACTACCATACACCAATATAAGCACTAATACTGTATTTTTAAACCCTCAAATGCACTTTTTGAATAAATTTACTTTTCTATAAACGTGCCTAATATCTTACAACCATCATTTACTGTACTTTAATCTGTCGGTCATACCGACCATTCTTAGAAAATAAACTACTTAAGTATACAAACTCATATACCTGCTCTAAACGTATACCATTAACAGATACATTACATATGTACAGTAAAACCTCGATATAACGGACTTCTATTTAACGGACTTCGGATATAACGGACAAAAAATCCGGTCAAATGTAAAAAAATTAAAAACGTTCTGTTAATATTATACATGCTTAAATTCAAGTGTCGACGCATGTAAACAATTTTTAGCGGCCATGATAATCACGTCATACGTCTAGCACTAGAATTTGAGACATAATGCCGTCCTGCTCGTAGACTGGACCTGGCCGGAGCGATAATATGTACATACAGTGTATTTTCAAAAAAAGTTTTTTGATTTATTTTAAACCTATTTTTATATAATGGACTTTCGGCTTTAACGGGCACCCCCTTCCCCAATTAGTCCGTTATATCGAGGTTTTACTGTACTGTTTTATAAATGGAGAGATTACTGTACTTTAAATGCAATTTATAATAAATTAGTTTAGTTTACTATATTTATAGAAATAAGATAATAACACGTATTGACAAATTCTTTTAATTGAAAACAGTTTTTGACGTATATTTTAAAATGCAAATTATTATTATCGAGAACTCTATTAGCTCTATTAATGAAAAAAAAATTGTTTTGTTTTAATTTGGTTATATAACGAAAATAGAGAAAACCATAAACACAATTTTGAAATAATCTTCAAAAAATGTTTTTATCTAAAACAGCTTTTATTCTAAATAGAAATTAAAAAAAAAAAAAACAATTTATGATAAAAGCAACTGATTTACTCCTTTAATCAATGGTTCGATCGAAATTTACGTTTGATTTCGAATCATGTTTTTTAATTTAATTAATTTAATTATTTTAGAAAAGATGTGGTTTTCATGGATGAGAGCACATACAGGTATTTAAATATTTTCAGTATTAGTGAACATCCAGCAGCTTTTAAACGTGGTACTGAATCTTCAAATAAAGAGGGCAATAGTATTTTCAAATTATTTAATCGATGTAAATCTTCTATTGGATGCGCAAATTTAAAGTACTTAATACACACACACATATATATATATATATATATATATATATATATATATATATATATATATATATATATATATCAGAAATATTTTATTTTTTTATTTATTTATTTTCTAAATTTTAGAGCATTGCTTATGCATCCAACTAATAATATAAACATTTTGAAAAAGCGTTTGGATTTTATTGAGTTTTCTATAAAACCAATTAATAGTGGAATTGTAACAGGAATAAAAGATTGTATGAAACATATTTTTAATATTACGGTAATTTTTTTATGTAAATCGTTCTATTTATGATTGTTTTTAATGACGGAATATAACGAAATTAAAATTTGTGCATAATTTAATTTTTCTTTAATTATATCTTTGAGACATTTCTAAAAGTCAATAATGTACGTAATTTATTCAAACTGAGTAGTTTTTCAATTATAATCATTATTTTTACGTTAACATACAACAACTACGAATATTTTCATGTATTTATTTTATAGTTTATTTTGTTTTCATTTTTGCCAATAAGATTTGTTTCACTGAATCCCATACTATCCATTCAGACAAAAAATTTATTCCAACTAAATTATACACTAGCTTCAAACTAAATCCACATTGTTCATACCTCAGACAGTTCTAAACTGATTCCAAATTAATTTAATGATAGGTTGGAACAAACTTTAAAGATTTTTATATGCATTTCTTATATTGTCGGAAGGTAACTGGAATTGAACTAAATAATATAAATTGACATTTACTTTTTAAAATACTACTAAATTGTTATAATATAATGATATAATAAACCCTAATAATTTTTTTTTTTTAACATTTTGAGAACATTTTACAGTATATCATTCAGTTTCTTACTTAACAAGATTAGAAGAATATGGGTAAACTCATATATAGACCACTTTGACATTTCTCGGAAAGTTGGTAACACAATTTTTATTAGAATTATAATTTATGTGGGCATTAGGAGAAACTTTTCTGAAAATTTGATCAGAATCGAATAAATAATGTAGCCACAATAAATTTTAAAAAAATTTTGTGATTTTTTTCTCGATAAGTTGCCAACACTGTATTTTGTTAAAATTGCATAATTTATTTAGGCACTAGGAGAATCTTTTATAAAAATTTGATTAAAATCGGTTAAATACAGTGGTCATAATACATTTTTAAAAATTTTAGTAATTTTTTTTTCGGAAAGTTGGCAACACTGTATTTTCTTAAAATTACATAAATTATATGAATACTAGGAGAATCTTTTGTGAAAATTTGAGTAAAATCGGTTAAATAACATGGCCATAATAAATTTTGAAAAACTTTAGTAATTTTTTTCTCGGAAAGTTGGCAACACTAGATATTAATAAAATTATATAATTAATGGGAGCACTAGAAAAATCTTTTCTGAAAATCTAATTCAAATCGAATAAATAATGTAGCCAATATGAATTTTTAAATACTTTAGTAATTTTTTTCTCGGAAAGTTGACATCACTGGAAAAAAATAAAACCACATGACCCTATCTTGGGTACTAGACAAATTTATCTTAAAAATTTTATTAAAATCGGTTGAACCGTTTAGGAGGAGTTGCGATCACAAAATTTTGACGCACATCCATACACCCACATAAATTAAGTTCGGATTCGTCATCTAGGGGCTATATGAAGGATTTCTATACAATTTTATTTTTTTTGAAAATGTTACAGACACCGTACCAAACACTATACCACTTTTCTTTGCAGTCAAAGTGGTAAAAATACATACAATCAAATTTTAATAATAATACAATATAAACTTGTATTTGTCTCAATAGCAAATTTTTTTTCGTAGTATATTTTTCTTATTACTATTAACTCAAAACTATTATTAATTGTGTTTATTATTTTTTAGACGACATTAAGAAAAATTCATGGAAACCAAGCAACAATTACAAACTGGAAAATCTTATATGCCGTAATTATTTATCAACTTTGAATTAGTGTATATAATTTTTTTATAATTAAAATTATATATTTTTTAACAGACGTTACATAATATTTTCCTAATAAATCAGATGTGTGTGCCATATGCTGACCAAATAGAAATATTTTGTGATTTAAATAATAATATCGATGAAGCTGTTACTACTATTGCTAACGAAATTTTTCATAAGATTGATTTTCAAACTAGTTATAAACGTAATATTACTATTAATGTTGGCATCGATGAGAAGTTGGATGATAGTAAGTAATTTATTTAATTAAAATGGTAAAAGTAAGATTTTAATAAATTATATAAATAATTAACAAATTTTAGAATTGAATTCTTGTTTTGTGAATCTCAAGTGACAGTCTACTCTAGATAATAATGATTTTCTTTTTTTTTCTTTCTATTCTAGTGAAACGTTTCCGAAACGATATAAAAGATAAAATAACCTTAGCAGCGAAATACGAAATTCACAATTTACCATCATTTATAAAACAATGTACAATGACTTATATACCAAAGATTGGTTATTTGGTTGCTATTACAAAATGGGATGATGATGCCGAACCAACTGAATTGGAACAATATGGTTTTCGATTTATGGTATGTTTTATTTTGTTTTCAATATTAAATTTGCAATTTTTTTTAAATATATTACAATCAAGTGAGATACTTAACTTTTTTGTCCTGATTTTAAATTATTCTGAATTATCTGTTCCGATTTAAAATTGTTTATCTATTGTAACAATTTATATAACATAATAAAATATTTTTCAAAACTCATTGAATTAAATAAAAACTGTTTTAGGATTAAATTCTGTTTAAGATTATTTTATAAAAACGACGTTACGACGAAACTGAACGCTTGTCTTCATCATGTCAAAATTTATCAATGATCTTAAAGTAAATAACAATTCGTAGTAACCTAGTAACAATAGACCAATCAATATTTGCAACAGATTAATAAGAGAAGCAATAGAGATTTATAAAGAGTTAAATAAAATTTGGCTTCCATTAATTAAAAATCTATAATTCTTCTGATCTAGTTACTGATATGGTTACCTAGTATCTTGCTGCTACGTACTGTTATTTACTTTACTGATGAAGACGATCGTTCAGTTTCGTCGTTTTTCTTAATAAAATAATTTAACAGAATCTAATTTTAAAACAGTTTTTATTTAACAATCGATAATAAGTTTTACCGAAAAACAATTTCGGCAATTCCGAGCGGAAATATAGATTGCAATAAACGTGGTTAATTTGCTTGAAGTTTTAACTTAACAAACAAGATTAGAAGTAAATGGGTAAACTCATATATAGACCACTTTGACATTTCTCGGAAAGTTAGCAACACTGTATTTTAATAATATTATAATTTATGTGAGCACTAGGAGAAACTTTTCTGAAAATTTGATCAAAATCGAATAATGTAGCCACAATTAATTTTTTAAAAATTTTGTGATTTTTTTCTCGATAAGTTGGCAACACTGTATTTTGTTAAAATTGCATAATTTATTTAGGCACTAGGATAATCTTTTATGAAAATTTGATTAAAATCGGTTAAATAAAGTGGTCATAATGAATTTTTTTAAATTTTAGTAATTTTTTCTCCAAAATTTGGGAACACTGTATTTTGTTAAAATTACATAAATTATATGAATACTAGAAGAATCTTTTGTGAAAATTTGAATAAAATCGGTTAAATAACATGGCCATAATAAATTTCTAAAAACTTTAGTAATTTTTTTTCGGAAAGTTGGCAACACTGGATATTAATAAAATTATGTAATTAATGGAAGCATTAGGGAAATTTTTTCTGAAAATTTGATCAAAATCGGATAAATAACGTAGCCAATATGAATTTTTAAAAACTTTAGTAATTTTTTTCTCGGAAAGTTGGCATCACTGGAAAAAAATAAAACCACATGACCATCTTGGGTACTAGAGAAATTTATTCTAAAAATTTCATTAAAATCGGTTGAACCGTCTAGGAGGAGTTGCAATCACAAAATTTTGACTGACGACTAAGCGAGCTGACGACGCACATCCATACACCCACATAAACTAAGTTCGGATTCGTCATCTAGAGGCTATATGAAGGATTTCTACACAATTTTTTTTTGTTTTGAAAATGTTACAGACACCGTACCAAACGCTATACCACTTTTCCTTGCAGTCAAAGTTGTAAAAATAACGAAAATAATTTAGAAGATAATTTTATTTAAATAATGGAATAAAATTAATTTACAAAATGTATTACAAAATAACTAAAATTATTTAAATATGTGGAGTAATTCTTTTGTACGTCGATCTGTAACTTACAATTTAATGTTGTTCTCTTGAATGTCTATCCATAACTAAAACTATAATAATTTAGTTTTCGACAAAACTGGACACGTAAAAATGCAGCTTCAACAAAAATCGAATGCAATCGAAATTTGAACGACGACTAAAAATGCTGACAAACTGACAAAATTTGATGCACTCGACATTCATGGATATGACAACTTACTAACTTCCGAAAATGTTAAATATCAAATATCCATGACTATCTCTACTTATCAAAACTTGTTTCACTTCATCCAGTTTAAAATGTTATAAAACTATATAATTTTCCAAAAATTATTATCATTATCTTTGTATTTTCATATAGCGCTATAACGATGTACTACAATGATATAATGATATAAATATATATTTGTCGCGAGATGACATTTTCAAAATCTGATCACTTTAATAAAGTGGAAATTATTAGATCTATATTTTTATTATATTTATTTTAGCTGTATAAATTATTAAACTTAAAAAAAAAAGTTTTTATGTATAAAATATCTATGTGACATTTTGAATGTGTAAAAATGAAAATCAAACATTACTGACATGAGTAAAGATTAACTGAAAATTGTTTTGAATTTTAAAATTTTTATTTTAAAATGAAAGATATATTTATATTTCATTATACAGTGTAATTAATTTTAATGGAATCGTACTGAAATTTGAAAAATAGTTACATAAAAATTTTGAACAATCTTGGTTTTCTACAATTTTATTATAATTAATTTTTGTTTTATTTTCAGTTTACTTTGGGAACTTTGTTTAATTATAAAAGTAGCATTTGTGATAGTAAGTTTTATTAGTTTCTATTATATATATATTCTTGTTTCTTGTAAAATAATTTTATTTCTAATATTTATTGCGATATTTCAGCATTAGATGACTGTTTAGGAGATATTTATACAGAAATATTAAGTTACGAAAAGGAAGTCGTTGGACATTTAGCAGAAAATGTTTTGAAACGCGCTGCTGTTCTTAAGAAACCTATAAAATTTGTCGCTCAGTTAGATAGGTGATACATGGCTTTTGATTGTAATAATACATCTCTAATAATTGTTTTATTTAATAGTTTACTGTGTTTGGCACAAATCGCCAAAGAACACGGATATGTTCGTCCGAACTTATCAACAAATAATATTATTAATATTAAAAATGGCAGGCATCCACTTTTGGAATTAAATATAACAGGATTTGTTCCGAATTCTTTAAAATCTGGCTGCGAAAATCCACGTCTTAAAATTATTACTGGACCAAATGATAGTGGAAAAACAATATTTCTTAGACAAGTAACTCAAAATCATTTAACTGTATTAAGTACATATGTGATAAAAGTAAAATATTTGCTCCTGTTTTTTTTAGACGGGTTTAATTGTATATTTGGTCCATATAGGATCATTTGTACCAGCGCAGAATGCAACAATCGGCATGATGTATAGCATAAATACTTGTACTGGAATTTGTGCTAATGAATCATCGTCTATGTCTATTTCTACATTTGTTTGTGACATAAATCAGGTACATTTACTTCATATTCAAAGTAGTTATAAGATTAGAAAATGATCTACTGTGGCGAAATTTAAATAAAAATAATATTATAAAAAATCCCAAAACCACACTTAAATTAAAATAAAGCTAAATACGTATTTCGGAAGCTAAGCTTTCCATCTTCAGTAGCTAAATAAAATTTACAAAAAATCTTCCCTGTGATCCGAAGTGCTTAAGTTTATGTACTTCGGATCACAAGTAAGATTTTTTGTAAATTTTATTTAGATACTGAAGATGGAAGTTTAGCTTCCGAAATACGTATTTAGCTTTATTTTAATTTAAGTGTGGTTTTGGGATTTTTTATATTATTTTTATTCAAAGTAGTTGTCTAGTATAGTTTGCAGATTCGAATTTATTACTGATATACTTTGCTAATTGCTTAAAACATTGTTAACTTAATTAATGAGTTAAGTAAGACAACTGATTGTCAACTGTCTTTAAAGCACCATTTAACCGAAGTAATGCCTTTTATAGTTTGGAGATCATAATGAAGGCAAATAAAATTGGAATACATATATAAAATTTTCCTCTTCGGTAAAAATCTTACTGTAATTCTGTGATTGTTTTAATGCAATAATAAATATCTTATAAAATAACCATTTTAACAAATTCTGGAATTTTTGTTTTAATTAAATTTTAATATTTTTTGGGAATGACAACTGTTTTATTTAATAAAACTTTCTTTACTTTCGAATATTTGACTAAATTATGAAAGACTATTTTACTAGATATCAAACGCACAATGCATCTCACGTGAGAATTCTTTAATAATAATCGATGAATTTGGACGTTCGACTTCTGAATTGGAAGGCCTTACATTATTAACGTCATACTTGGAACATATTTTAGTACGTCAGCAACGTTGTCCACATATTTTGGTTTCGACGCATTTTACTCAATTGACAAAATTAATTGAAGAAGATGGTAAATTCGTTGAGCATTTAGTACGTAAATAGATATTTTTAAATAATATTTATAAATTTTTAAGTTTATTTTATTTTTTAATAGAAATTTGATTCCAAAATTGATCAAGACAACTTGATATTTTTGTACAAAATTACAAAAGGCGTGGCGGAAAGTTGTACTTCATTTATTGCTCGTCGTCAAAAAATACCAGAAGATGTAATTAGAAGAGCCAAAGAAATTTTTCATTGTTTTACAGAAGGACAATCACTACTTCCAATCTAATTTTAAAATTTATTTTTCAGTTAATTTTAGTTTTTGTTAATCAAACATAATATAAAATAAAATTTTGTTTTTGTTCTCGAATTCCTACTTGCTTTTAATTTAAAGAATATATTGGCATCTTACGTTAAGAGTGATAAATACATTTGGAGCGACTGATCCAAAATATTTGTATTTCAATAAGGCCAAAGCCATGATACAAACATTTGTTGTTTTTAGCTATTATATTATACTACTTTGTCCATAAAGTTCCGAAACAGTCTATAAAAAATATAAAATGCAACTTATTAATTAATGGTTCCTATCTCCACCCCCACCCCCAACCCTATAAAGTAGTCTTTTTGAAAATCAATCAATATTTTACTTGTTTTTGCAACTAATATTCTATAATATTAAGTAATACACCTACAGCTTGGTGAAAAATGAAGAAAATCAAAACTAAATTGAATATGTTCATGTTAACTATTTATTTTAAAATAGCAAAAACCTTCCACTACATAATAAACAAAATACAATTATTATTATCACACATACGTATAGTATAGATGCACACACAAAATATTATAATGTTATTTAAGAAAATTTATAGTAATAAAATATATTAACAATTTCTACATTAGCAACTTTAATAAAAGTAAAAATCCGCCAAGATATACGACTACTAATTTTTAATAATTTCATTTATA
Source organism: Clivina fossor (assembly GCA_963966155.1). Taxonomy (NCBI): domain Eukaryota; kingdom Metazoa; phylum Arthropoda; class Insecta; order Coleoptera; family Carabidae; genus Clivina; species Clivina fossor. The sequence continues at coordinate 24,319,412 of OZ014551.1, read as the reverse complement.
CGATGGCAACACTGTATTTTAGCATTTTTAGCAAACTGTGGTCATTTTTAAAAAAGAAAAACATAAAACATAACCACTAATTAAAATAATTGTTTTGAAACATGATATGAAATTTATGGAATAATTAGTATTTTCAAAATAAAAGTCTAGTCTTTATTTCAATTTGATTAAAATGCATAAAATAAAAACTACATTGTATAGAAAATATTTCTATATGATGTAAGCCAACGGTGGGCAACCCCCGGCCCGCGGGGCAACCCCCGGCCCGCGGGCCAACTACGGCCCGCGAAAAGTTTCTATCCGGCCCGCAAGATTTTCAGAAGAAATTATAAATAAATATTTTTTTGATATAATTCGTCTAGTTTATGCTAACAAAATCTTTGCAGCCTCAGTTGTCACATTAAATAAATACTTTTTTCATTTATACATGTATATTTATTGTTTTATGATTAATAAGTTATTTTTTTCTAATTCTTTGTAATTTTTCGAAGACGATAAGAGAAATAAATGTAGTAATTAACTTCTTTTTTTTTTCATTTATTTAATATTTGCAGACTAAAAAATTACAGGTCACAAGAAGTTGTCAATTAACTACTACGGCCCGCGGAAAAAACAAAAAATTTATTCTGGCCCGTGTTATAAAAAAGGTTGCCCACCCTTGATGTAAGCTATTAAATAAAAATAAATAAAAATAAACTATTAAATTATATATAAATATTAATAAAATATAGGGAGACTTTTTTTGATAACGTGAATCTTTTGATATAATAAATAAACCATACTTAAATAAAATAAATTATAAACGGAACATTTTTGTTATTATTTGTGTAAGTATATTATATAAATTTTACGTGTTCATAGTGCACAATACAATCAGTAAAATACTATAAAATGACTAGATATTTCTCAAAAAATGTTCAGCTCAATGACCTGATAGTGCAGTGGCTGATGGATAATGTGATCTTAAAAGTTGAATTCTTTCTTTATCAATCCACAAATTCTTCAGTTTTATCATAATTTCTCTTTCCAAAGTTCCTCGTGTTATTGTTAACTTCGCTTTGCAGTCTTCGGATTGTTTGAGTTGGGCATTTAATTGTGCAACACGTTCAGCTATATTCTTTACTTGTGTTATCATCCTATACGAATTAAAGTTATATGAAAAATAATTATACAAAATAAATAATGACAAAATATTAGAGCACTGTAAAATTGCAATATTTGTAAAATTTATATTATTTTGTGCCTTCCCCTCCGCCGTCTAGTTCATAAGATAAATAAATCATATTATACATTTTGTATTCCCTGTATTAGATATTCATATGTTGTAACTACTATTTGTTTTTTTAAATATAAATTAGTTTTAAATGCTCAGTTAATAGAAAATATAATATATATTACAATCAATGATATTACCCAACAGCTGAACGTCCTCGACAATTTTCAACTCTTGGCAAATTTAATTTATTATCCAATCTAGTTTGGGCAGATTTCATCGGAAAATCTAATTGTCTGATAGTATTTGATAATTCTTCAATTAATTTTTCTATGTCAACCAATTCTGTTAAAACCTGTGCAAATATGCAATTAATACAAAAGTATATCAATATATTATCGAGCAATTTAAAATATAATTAATTTGAATTTTAAAGTCAATTATAGTAAAATCGAGGGGAAAAAACCACTTACTTATACAAGCTAGTGTACAAATTAATTAAAATATTAGTAAAATCCTTTAAAATCAATTAAAAATGTTCTTAAAATTATGTAAAATCTCGAGTAAAATTTTAAAAATTTCATATAAAATCTACAATCTCAACAATCATACTTAATATTTATACAATCTGGTGTAGAAAATTTGTGGAAGTGGTTTCCACTCGAATAAAATTAATAGTCTTAAATTTATAGAATTAACAATTATCAATTTTTAATTCTAAAGCAAAACTTCATTTACTAACTTTTTTCAATTCAATTTCTATTTTATTTCGTAATTCTTCAGTACACGAAATACGTTTTGCCAATGCCATTTCGACCTTATCGGCTTGTGTACGTAAATCGCGCGATGCATTTGTTAATATGGCATCCAGTGTGCCACGCAATGCTGCTGCCTTTTGGCGCACTTGCTCAGCTTGATACAAAGATTCACGAGTAAAATGTTCCCAATATTCCTGTGATGATTGTCTAAAATTACATATAGAGTTGCCATAAATGTGGCATAATACTTAACGATGTTTTTTTTTTGTAAAAATTGCAAATTGGCATTAAAATTGTTCTAAGATTGTAATAAATAACAGATAAAAATACTAACAAAAGTACATTCAAATTATAAGTTTTATGGAAAAATATGTATTATTGTCAAAAAACAAAATACGCTTTTCTTACTACTATAACCAAAATCAATTGACTCAACTCAGCAGGTTGTCTAGTTGCTCCAGGTTTAAACATAATCGTCGTAGATCGATTATTTAAGGCAACATTTAATTTCTCAACTTCGTATGCATCTTTTTTATCGCTCCAATCAGACTCTAAGCGTTGTTTCGCCGCTTTTTCTTCGACAATCTGTGCTTCAATATCTTTCAAAGTTCTAGTGAAAATATCTCTTATTTCCGCTGTTAGCGCAAGCTCTTTTATAACTTCTTCTTCAACTTCGTCTCGGACTAAATCTGGCTCTAAACGACTTGAACGAATATCAATGCATTCGGCTGCAATCGATTGTGGAATTGTTAGAATTGCCATGGCTTGTTTTAAACGATTACGTTCCGCATTCAGTAAGTTTAATTCTTCAGTAGCGGCTTCGATGGCTCGTTCTAGTTCACATTTCCAACGATAAATATCAGCCATACGTTGGTTTAGAAGTTTTGTATTATCAACTTCTTCTTTATCCGTGTCTGCATGGGTTTTGTCTATGCATTGACGGCTTGTAAATGCGAGTCTACAAGATTTTTTTTTGTTAATTAAAAAAAAATACATTTTAGATACTCTTATTTTCTATTTGCTATAACATTTTAATTTTGTTTTAAACTTTTATAAGATAGGTACGAGGGCTGTTTGATAAGTCAGTGACTTTTTGAATTTCCAGTGCAGTAACTTTAAATGCAACATTGCTCTCGTCAACTGTTATCTATTGATAGACTACTGTACAATTTTGGGAATGCTACACCATTTAGTTCGTGTTTGACAGCCAGTTAGAACCGACAACCTTGTGAATTTTCACGAAAATGGAAAAAAGTGAATTTCGTGTGCTGATAAGAATTATTTTTTGCGTAAAAAAACCATCACCGAAACCAAGCCAAAGCTTGATAAATACTATGGGAACTCTGCACCATCAATTTCGATGGTTAAGAAGTGGTTTACTGAGTTTCATTGTGGTCGTACAAGCACAATTGACGCCGAACGTTCTGGTCGCCCAAAAGAGGTCGTCACGCCAGAAATAGTCAATAAAGTCCATGAATGATATTGGACGATCGGAGAATAAAAGTGCGTGAGGTGGCTGAGGCTGTAGGCATCTCAACTGAGCGGGTACATCCCATTTTACATGAATATTTGGACATGAAAAAGCCCTCCGCGCGATGGGTGCCGCGATTGCTCACACTCGACCATAAGTGCAACCGTGTGACCATTTCAAAGGAGTGTTTGGCGATGTTCAGCCGCAATCCGAACAAGTTTTTGCGCCGTTTCGTTACCGTAGACAAAACATGGATCCATCACACCACACCAGAGACCAAGGAACAATAAAGACAGTGGGTTTCTTTGGGTGAACGTGCACCAAAGAAGGAAAAGATGGGTCTGTCGGCTAAAAACGTCATAGCCACAGTATTTTGAGATGTAAGCGGTGTCATTCACATCAAAAGGGTAAAACGATCACCGGCGAATATTATTCAGAGCTTTTGGACAGATTCGATATTGATTAGAAGCAGAAACGACCGCATTTGGCGAAGAAAAAAGTGCTGTTCCGACAGGACAATGCATAAGTGCACATGTGTGTAGTCACCATAGCAAAATTCTATAAATTGGGCTACGAACTGCTACCCCATCCAGCATATTCACCAGATTTAGCCCCCTGCGACTATTTCCTATTTCCAAATTTGAAGAAATGGCTGGGAGGTAAGAGATTTGGGTCGAATGAAGAGGTCATCACTGAAACGAACGCCTATTTTAAGGTACTTGAAAAAACCTATTATCTGGAAGGAATATAAAAATTGGAAAAACGGCGAACTAAATGTATCGAGCTAAAAGGAGACTATGTTGAGAAATAAAACACTTATTTGCCGAAAAAATTATATTTGATTCAAAAAGTCACTGACTTATCAAACTGCCCTCGTATTAATAATATTTATCTGGTTTCGTAATATTTTAACTTAAAATGAATTATTATCACTGAAATATATGCCCCTAAATTTTATATTAACTAACTTTCATACTTTGTAATTCCTTTCTTCACAAACAATTTCACAGTCCTAACATATAAGTATACTTACAAATTTCCCTGATGCTGCAAAGTATAATTATCGTTAAACATATCTTCATTTCTTTGTCTCCATTCTCCTTCACTGTACCTCGTAATAGAGTATTTATCAACTACCGGCCTGGTGCCAGTTAATCCAGCCAGTGGGCCCCAATCAACACGGCCAGTGGCCCAGGGACCAATGGGGCCCATCTGAGCTTTTTCACCAGTCGATATACCTTGACCGGGCATATCTTCCTTTTGTGGTAGATAACATGGAGGATCTGAGGCTGGCACCGGTCGCATACTATCTAAGGGGGGCATTTCAATTGATGGCGGCTTGTCTTTCGTTGATGTAAATTGACACGTTGGTGTCTCATGTTTTTCTTCCTTGTCTTCAACCTGATTGCATTATTAATATGTGTATAAACTAAAGTTGCCAGTAAAAATTCATTTAAATTTAATTTGCATTTTCTTAATTTTTGATTCGATTTCTAGGTGAAACTCTCGATGATGGGCCTCAGCTCCAAAATGGGCGAAACTTTGCCAAACATTCCAAAAATTATGATAAATATGGGAAAAATTGTAACAAGTAGCGGTTAAGTTAAGTTTAGGTTTACTATTTTTCCCATATTTTTTGGCATAGTTTCATCTATTTTGGAACTTAGGCCCATCATCGACAGACAGTTGACCCATTTCTATAATATTTTATAAAATACTTGAACATTTATATCAATTTTGTAAATAAAACTACTTTATAAATATGAGAAAAACATTTCCAATGTTATCATTATCATATTAGTAAAAGTATTTTCCTGTCGTTAAAATTATTAAATAACTTTAATATTAATAGTGATGTGGAACATTTAAATCAAGCAAAATTATCATGTACTTATTATACTCCATAATTTTTTGTTATATCAATACTACATAGAACGTATTCTTTTATTTGGTAACGCTTCTTTCAAACACTGTAAATTTAAAATAGAAGTCAATATCAATAGATGCAAAATGTAATTTTGAAAGCGAGATCGTGGATTTGAGACTATAATCAAAATTTCGAATCGAATACTTAATTAATAATTCATAAAAATAAAAACTTTTATCTTCCACATTTCCTATATGTAATCAAAACTTTAAAAATAAACACAATTTTAAAAATACCTGCTTACCTTCACGAATCCACCATATTTACAACAAGATGCACAGGGAGTTTCACAAGAAGCCATATTTAAATAATTAAAATAAAATCAAGTTAAATTTAATAAAAAATATTCATTTAATTTAATAATCCAATTCAAACGTCAATCAAAACCTGTAAAATATTTAGTCATTAAATCAAACGTTGTCATAGTAATATTTCGTTGAGAAATGTATATACAGTGTCCCCGATTGCAACATAAAATTATAACTATTTAATTTTAGCAGTAAAATAATTAATTTAATTTTCAATACTTAAGTTGATCAAAAAGTAAAGAAGAAAATTTGAACACGACATACGTTATAGTGTAATATGGATTCGGGTTATTACTTTTGTATGATACTCAAATAGTAAATAAATCATTAAAAATACGGTACATTATTTATGTAGTTATAAAATAAAACAATTTTATGGTATATATTAGTAAAATTTTATTCTCTAAATGTCTGAATAATACATAATGTAATTTCGTGATATTTAATCGATAACTAATTATAATTATGTAAAAAAAAATATAGGAAACCTTGTTATATTTCATTAGTAGCGTTTTGAATTTAAAACTAATACAAATGGTAACAATAAAAATCATTTCAATTCCCTCGAATTGCAGTAGATAAATGATGAGATTGCATATATTCAGGCGCAATATCAGTCAACCATTCTGTTTCAATAGTTGACAGAAATCTTATATAACAACTTGTTGTTTGAACAACTTCGGTGTAAATAACACATTGTGGTTTCATGCCATGTAATACCGAACTCGGATGTATTAACACTTTCTGATTTGTATCCAACTGAAAATACATAAACAAAAATTTATCATTTTAATGCCGGTTACAGAAAACATTATTAAGGGCATTTCAAGGCAAACAAAAGGCGATGTTCAGACAGGTGGTGGGAATACAAAAATGAATAATTTTACATTCGATTTATTCGTTTAGTACTACATATTTATTGTAACTAATTATTGGAAAAATTAGCTAATTTATGTACAATTAATAATTTAATAACAATTTTTATATTCAGACAGAATTAATATATAAAAAAAAATTAATCAAATATTTAATTGTCAATATTATATATATATATATATATATATATATATATATATATATATATATATATATATATATATATGTTATTAATTGTAATAAAGATTAATCATATTTTTTTTCAAATAAAATGTACATAAAATTAAAAACTGAATTTTTGAAAATTTGACAAGGGGTAGGGTACCCTTGAGATTTTTTCAAAATAAAACTTTTTCAAAATTTGCTGAAAAAAATCTGAAAAAATTTAGTAAAATAGAGGAAAAAATGAGCTACATAATAGCTAAGTAAATTTTTTCTCAAACTCATGCTGGCTTGGCAGGAAAAATTATTAAAAATTCTAAAAAACATTTTAGAATTTTCAATTATTTTTCCTGCCAAACCAGAATGAGGTAGACTCTACCTGGTAGAGAAAAATGTTACTTAGCTATTATGTAGCTCATTTTGTCCTCTATTTTACTAAATTTTTTCAGATTTTTTTCAGCAAATTTTGAAGTTTTATTTTGAAAAAATCTCAAGGGTACCTCTACCCCTTGTCAAATTTTCAAAAATTCAGTTTTTAATTTTTTTCTACTAAACGATACATCGAAAAATAATGGTTTCCTCACTCAATTATCGTACTCATTATTCCGCATTTTTCCATATCATGCTTATTTTCCTACACCTCATAGTTTTTGAGAAAAAAAATAGAAACCAAAAAATCTGAAAAAAATTCTACCGTCCAAACGGCACATGCTAGCAAATTAAAACTAAAACCAAATTATAGAACTTTTTATGCCCTATCGAAAAGTATTCTAAGTATTTCTCCGAATTTAACTCGAGAAAGTAGTATATCGCAAATTATCGAAATTGCATGTTAAACGCCCATACGAACTTAACGAACGAACACCCGGTATATGTATGTATGTATGTATGTATGTATGTATGTATGTATGTATGTATGTATATGTATATATATATATATATATATATATATATATATATATATATATATAACGAGTTAATGAACTTATATGACTTAATTGCTAAATAACATTTTGTTTTACTTACCATAATTAACTGTGTACTGCCAACATTATTACGATACAACTCAGCAACATTCAGAAAGAGTCCCGTAATAAGGCATTTTCTAATTTGATCCATATTACTTCCACAAGACGATAATGGAATGTCGCATTTTTGACAAATATCAGCTAACTGCGTTCTAACCTCTTTCGCATAATTCAAATTACGGAAATTCAAAAAGTTTTCAAAGCACCAATGTTTTTTCTGCCCGGCATTGTTGAAAGCACGATAAATATTAAGTAAGGTTATGTGATCACCATACGGTGAGGCAAATTTCTGTCGCGCTGCAATCGCTTGCTCACGCTTACTAGATGGTGTTACCACCACCGATTCACTCGACAAAACCGAAATTATACTTAAAATTTCCTCTAAACAACCGTAATCTTTCGCTGACAGTAATATTTTACTAAATCGTGGATCTAATGGAAAATGCGCCATTTTTCTACCCAGTTCTGTTAACCTGATCTCAGTTTTACTACAATATTCAATCGCGCCTAAATACTTTAACTGTTCGAACGATTTATCTAATGTTTCTTTCGGTGGTTTGTCCATAAAATCGAATTTAGCTGCATGAATACCTAGTGCTAGTAATTGCAAGCAAACACTCGACAAATTACAGCGTAAAATTTCAGGTACAGTTGACTTGTCGAATTTTTTAAATTCATCATGCATGAACATTCGGTAGCAGTAGCCTTTTGAATCTCTGCCGGCACGACCTGTTCTTTGCCAAGCTTGTGCTTGAGAAATTTTTTGAACTCTTAATGTATCCAAGCCAGTTGATGGTCTATAAGTTCTAAAATAGAAAAATCGTTTCTTATGCATTTTTGTTATTAATAGAAAAAATGTGTCAAGCAAGTATTCCTTACTTCTTTAAAGATTATCAAATAAAGTATCAAGTAATGATAAAGTTTAGAGCAGGTAAGTGAGTTTGTGTATTTGGGTAGTTTATTGTTTAAGAATGGCCGGTTTGACCGACAGATTGAACAACGAGTATATACTGATTGTAAAGTTTTCATCCAAAAAAGCGCGTTTGAGTGTTTACAATTTGGCTGCATAAGCATAAACATGTGGTTGAATGAATAAATGGTGTTACTGTGCATATGTGTGTGTGTGTGTGTACAGGGTCTTCATAAATTTTCCTAAGCGGCGTAACTATAAACATTAGGCAACCAAACTTGCACATATGATAATAATAGTCGTGTTTTTTTCAACTGCCCGACAAGCTCTAAGCTCCTCGGATCAAATCCGGCAACGTAAGAACTGTTTTTTTTTTTGAACAAATTGTAACTACACCACAACTGATCTGTGCTACCTTTCCCTTGCCTCTCGAGCGCAAAGAAAATTTCGGATCACATAAAGTGCAGTAGAACATAACCTTTAAAGTTGGTTGTTGCCACCGTGTTGTTCAATTGTAAACATTATATAAAAAAAAATGAATTTGCAGCTGTGGGATGGCAAAACAGTGGAACAGATGTCTTCCTGTTATATTAATGTTTTTTTTAATTAAAAATTAACTTGTCATAGGTTCTACAAGTATTTACTTACAATCATTTTTTTCGCCATTTCTATTCGATAGGAGTATTCGAAACTGATAATTTTTATATAACAAAAATAATAATAATAACAAAAATATAACAACAATAAATTAATAATTAGAAATTATTAACTAAAAATTCAAGTGCAAGCAACAGAGAGGTTACATATTTACAGGCCGTGACAGCCCATCGCGCTATGCTAGAACGAGAAAAGATGTTTTTTTTTTAAACAGCGCAGTTCATTTACAGATCAGATCAGTTTAAGTGTAGTTCAGATAGGAACATTGTTGAAAAAAACACGACTAATGATAAATCGCAGTAGGGTAACAATCTAACCTTAGTAAATCAATCTATAAAGTAAACAAAAAAGTACTTTTTTGATTTAACTGATTGAACTCAAATCGCTGAACACTTTTAGATTTCTGAAAAGAACTGTTTTAATAAATTTATTGATAATAATGGACAACACCCTACGCAATCTATGCTAAACGGACAATTATATGAATTAGTTCATAACCAGGGACGGCCTTCCCTCCTGCCACCTACTGATCAACAAATTTTAGTTACAAATTTAAAATTTAGTCATATGGGTTGAGATTTTTTTTCGTTTTAAAATAATCTGTAGCGATCAAATAATTGTAAATAATTGTACGTATACTCTAAAGTCTGTAGAATACTATACTGTTACTAATTATTGGGTTAAAACGAGTTAATTACATAAAATATTTTTGTTTTGAACAAATATGTAAAAAAAGTTTTTTTTAAAGACTTGTTTTTGACGAGCATTTAAGAGATCAAAAGCTATGGCAAGTCAAAATTCTTCTCTGGCCGATTCACTATTCTCATCCCACTACCCCCTTAAAATTTAGTCATGTGGCTTACGAGAATTAATGAAGACCCCTGTATAAACCAAAATATAGCTTACCTTGCTTTAACCATACCGCCATCGATGACAAATTTGATTCCAGTAATCGTAACCGATGTTTCCGCAACATTTGTGCTTAATATCACCTTTCTAACATTAGGTGGTGTTGGTTTAAATATGTCTAATTGTTGCTCGGACGATAAAGACGCGTACAGTGGATAAACTTTCAATGACGGGTATTTCGATAATTCAGGATCTCTACTAACTTGATAGATGGTAGAAACCATTGCGTCAATTTCTTCTTGACCAGTTAGGAATATTAAAACGTCGTGACTAAAAATATCAATTTAACAATAAACGTTTATACAGTTTATCTTACAAAATAATATCAAACAAAAACTCTGAATAATGTTTTCTGCCAGTTGAATAATAAATAAATTAATTAATTAATTCCGGGATAAAAAATAATACATTTTGTACAATTACTAATTATATAAATTAACAAATAATTATAAATCTAAATTTTTGAATTAACATTATACCGAGTTTAAGTTAAATTGTAGTTTGAAAACAATATTTTAGATATTAATCTTCAAATCAGGTTTGACTCTTGACGACAAATGTCTTACATAAATTTAAAATAAGTTAATTAAAATATTAACTAGGAAATCCCGTGACCCTTAAAGGGTCACGTTTGAAGTCGAAAATAGTAATTAAACATAAACATAATAAATAAATAAACAAATAATAATAAAATATCAATTGCACTATTATATATCAAAATTGGTTCAGGGGTTTATGAGGAGATGCTAGAGAAACATATATACATACATACAAACATTTGACAATTAGAGAGATTAATAATAATAGTACTTACTTGGCAGGTGCTTCTCTGTGTATTTTAAATAATGTAACCAAACAAGAAAATTGATAATCTTCTTGTGGTCCAGTTGAATGATATACTTCAACTTGATGCGTTCTACCTTCAACATACACCGTTTTACAATTGTTAAAATATTTCGAAAAATGATCGACGTCCATTGTGGCAGACATTATTATTATCTTTAAAAAAAAAGGAAGCAAAAATATTTTGTGTCATAAAACTTTAAAAATATACAGGGTGTAACAGAATAACTATTCCTAATTTTCAGAAATGATATAGTGCACTTAGAGAAACATTTTTTATTAATAAACTAGTGTCCGAAAATGTCTCGGTGTCAAGATATACTAGATATCGTTAAAGACAATTTTAATTATTACTACGTCAAAGAGTAGTTAAGTTAAGGAACATTTTATTAGAAATAATAGTGCATTAAACTTTATAAAAATTGTTCGAAGTTACGACCACCATTTTCGATACACAAATTGTAACGATGTACAGGGTGGGCAAATTTGGACGTTTTTATAGGGGAACTTGGAAACTATAAGAGATATGGAAAAATGGACCGCGCATCCTCGATCGCTTTTTTTGAGAGAAACTCAATTATAAAAACAAAAATTAGCTATCGTCTTTTGTTTTCGAGTTATGGCGAAAAGTTCGCTTTTTCCGTATTTTGATAAATGGCGATATCTCGATGGTTTTTTAAATTAGATGAAAATAATTTTCACATTCTTAAGACACTTTTTTGAGTAGAATAAAATGGTCTTAACGGATATTATAAATCTCCGTTAATTCTCGGGTTATAACATAAAGTTGTGTTTTTTTACAATCGACTGCCAAAAAAAAAAAAAAAATTTCCGGACACTAGTTTATTAATAAAAAATGTTTCTTTATGTGCCCTCTATCATTTCTGAAAATTAGGAATAGTTATTCTGTTACACCCTGTATAATTATGTACTTTTAGAGGAGCGAGGTCTTTTTCTTTTCGTGTTTTTTGTGCCTGTTTTACAACGCCGAAAAGTACGTCTGTGTGAATGGTCCGTTCATGAGCTTCGTCCAAAATGATTACATTATAATTTGATAGTGACGAATCAGCCATTGCTTCACGTAATAACATTCCGTCCGTTAAATATTTTATTTTTGTACGACGACTTGTAATATCTTCGAAACGCACTGTGAAACTGCAAAATATGTATAAAAGCATTATTTCGCTGAACTGAAATTATAATGAGCAAATTTCACATTTAGAAAAACACTTTTTTCAATGTTAAATGTTATTTATCAATAAAAAACATTACAGATTTTTGTTCTTTTTGTGGTTTATATTTATTATTAGTTATAGAATAAAAATACTACAGAAATAGAATTTTTTAAATAATTTTTTTCTAGACAAATGGATTAAATATATTATATCTTACCCAACAACTTCGCCTAATTCAGTTCCAATTTCTTGAGCAACTCTTTGAGCAATTGTAATCGCAGCAACCCTTCGTGGTTGAGTAATACCAATTTTACCCTCACTTTGTAACCGGGCGGAATAAATAAATTGAGGAATTTGCGTTGTTTTACCACTTCCGGTTTCACCAATAATTATCAATGTATCATTACGACGTATTTCGTCTAGTAATCGATTTCGGACACCGTATATTGGAAGCATACGTCTTTGATCTTGTAGACTTTGTTTCGGAATAGAATTATTCTTATTTTTATCGTCATTTTCTTGTAGTTTCATCTTTTTTACAGAGGGACCAGCTGAGTTAAATATAACCGGAGTTGGTTTCGGTTTTATATTAAATTTTGGTACCACTAATTTATTACTATTACCAAGCAGTGCATATTTAGAATCCATTCTCAAATAATTAATGTTATATTACGTACTAAAATATGAAAATATAAATATAAATGTGCATATTATAAGATTTTATTTTTGACTTACAACATTATAACCAACAAATTATAAACACGGCAAACGCTATAAACTTATTTACATATAAAAATCGTCCATATAAAATTGCAAAAATACACTTATCAAAAAATTTAATTAGTTATATTTGTCAAAATTCATAAAAAATAAGTATTTTTTTTTAAGAAAAAGCACGTGCACAACAAACTTGTAAATATTTTGACTTTGACATTTATATTCAATACGAAATTCTACGCATGTACCAGCAACATTAGAACATTTAAAATTTTAACGTATATGTTATATTTATTTATAACAAATTTTATATACTTATAACTATATATTTAGATTTGTAAAATAAAACCATAAAAAATAATAAAATTTATTACACATAAAATTTTTTGTTAAATATTTATGAACAAAATATTTTAAATAATATGGTTGCCAGTACTGACTGTCAAGTTATTGGTGTGTATTGCAAAATAACCTAAATTTATATGAACTATATAAACATTTCTTTTTGCTTAAATATTAAATTAAATTAAATTTTATTTTATGATATTATAAATAGTTTAATATATTTTTTTGATATTTAGTGTAATTTTTGAAAAATTTCTTCAAAATGAGTAAATCTGAGAGAAGACGTAAAAAACGTTATGAAACGTCAAGTTCCGATTCGAATAGTGTTGATAGTGAAGAAGAACGTAGATTGAAGGATTTAAAAGAACGAGATGAATTTGCTAGTCGACTTAAAAAACGCGATGAAGAGAAAACACGAAAAATCGTTCAGGCTTCCGATCGTCGAGCCTATGAGGAAGCGGCGAAACGTCTTAAAATGGAAACAGAAGGTCGGGATAAAATTATTCCGGCGCTTCGTGTACAATCTCGACGAAAATATTTAGAAAAACGTAAGGAGGATAAAGTTGCTGAACTTGAAGCAGATATTTTGGATGATGAATATCTTTTTGAAGAAGAAGTGTAAGTTGAAAATAACCAATGTTACCTATATAAATATCCTTTTAATTACGAAATATATAATATACAGGTATCCCTTGATTAACACGAGTAATTAATCCCTCAATGTCACAGCGAAAATCAAAATCGCGATAATCAGATATGTAAAGTTATGGTATAAATTCTAATTGATCCCTAGCTCTATGTAAATTTTTTAAAATCTAAATTATGCCTAATATAAAGACTGTGGTGAATGATCATGAAAAAAGAAAAAACTTTCAGTGTTTATTTAATATTTATTTTCAACAATAATTATTAAATTTTCTTGAAAATATTATTTAGAGTAGTTTGAAGAATTTTTGGTTTTTTCTCTTCACAAACAAAGCAGAACCTGGTGCGATAATCAAATCTTATACTGCGCATTTTAAAGAATGGTCACAATTTATTTTCGCGCGATTATCAAAATCGCGCTAACTAAAACCGCGTTAATCAAGGGATACCTGTATATTAAAACAAAATTTATTTTAATTAAAAAGAAATATAATTTGGTAACAAGTTTCATTATATTTGAAATTTGGTGAGATAAATTTCATTGTAATTCGACTTCCAGTAATATTATTTTTTAAATTTCAAATGAATTTAATTTAATAAAGTATTATTAAAAAATATTCCCAGGTTTTTGTAAAATTAAATTACGTTAACAGGATTAACAAACTAAAATAAATTATATATTCAATAAAAAATAAACGTAATTTCTAGTTGCTGATTAAAAAAATTAAATAAATGGCAAATGGTATTTCTTAAATTGAACTATTTTGAAGTGTGCTGATTTTTAAAGCGTGCCGCCTTAATACAGTGCTAGATGATAGATAAAATCTGTATAGTTTTTCCTAAACAATTATATGTAATTTGTTTCAGTTTAACCGCACGAGAACGCCGTGAACGCGAACACAAAAAAGAATTGTTATCACTTGCGCAAGAACATGAAAAAGCACGCGAATTGGAACGGGTGCAACGCTATCATATGCCCGCTGATTTGGGCAAAGGCAAAGCAGCCGATTATGTGGAAGTTGACGAACTGGAACGTATACCGCATTCCGAACAACGAAAATGGGAACAGGAACAGATGGCGTCGGCCGTTTTCTCGTTCGGCGCGAAAAACAAATCAAAATCCTCCCAACAAGATGAATACGAACTGTTGTTGGAGGATCAAATCGAATTTATTAAAGCGCTACAAATGCCCGAATTGAATAAGGATAAAAATGCCGAGCGCGAATTAACCGAAGCACAAAAACGGAAAATGGATATCGAGGAAACAAAGAAAAGTTTACCGGTTTTTCCTTTTCGAGATGATTTAATTGAAGCGGTTAAGCAGCATCAAGTTTTAATTATTGAAGGCGAAACTGGTTCAGGTAATATAACATTGAATTTTATTTGACAGTAATAGACCACTTGCACCTAAGTCTGAATCAGAAATAATCGAACTACAATTACCCATGCCTGCTTAAAACAAATTATTAACGATTTTATATTTTTCTGATTAGGTAAAACAACACAAATACCACAATATTTACACGAGGCTGGTTTTACAAAAAATGATAAAAAAATCGGTTGTACGCAACCGAGACGTGTAGCTGCAATGTCAGTTGCGTCTCGTGTAGCTCAAGAAATGGGCGTTAAACTTGGAAACGAAGTCGGTTATAGTATCCGATTTGAAGACTGCACCTCGGAACGAACTGTAATCAAATACATGACTGACGGTACATTGCATCGTGAATTTCTGTCCGAGCCGGATTTACAAAGTTACAGCGTTATGATTATCGATGAGGCGCACGAACGTACTTTGCATACGGATATTTTGTTTGGTTTAGTAAAAGATATTGCCCGTTTTCGGACTGACCTAAAATTATTGATATCTAGTGCAACTTTAGACGCAGATAAGTTTTCCGAGTTTTTCGATGAAGCGCCGATTTTTCGAATACCGGGAAGAAGATTTCCGGTGGATATTTATTACACGAAAGCACCTGAAGCTGATTATGTTGATGCTTGTGTGGTTTCTGTATTGCAAATACACGCTACACAACCGCTTGGTGATATTTTAGTATTTCTAACCGGGCAGGATGAGATTGAAACGTGTCAGGAACTTTTACAGGTAAATTAATTTTATTTGCTTAAGTCTCAAATAAGGTCACCCAGTAAAAAGTAGAAATGTATATTAGAACTTTATGCTTAATATAATAATAAATTATATAAAATATTTATATGACATTTATAATTAGTAAATTAAAGTTAAAAAGTTCTTTTAAATCGAAAATAACATGTGACGTAACATAATTAGTGATAAATAAAATAATACTGTTTCCGATTCGACCAGGGTAAGACTAAGATGTAATAAATGACAACAAAAGATTATTATAAACAATATATATTACAGTTATTTATGTATTCATTTACATGTATTTACTATAATTTTGACTGTTTGCGACCGACCTTACAATACGACTGTCCAAAAACGCATTCTCTACATAACAAACATTTTCGAATAACTGTTTCGCCCCGCCGCGCCGCCCAAAACAGTTCTCTTTTTAAACATTTGCCGAGCACAGGCACCACGAAACTATAATGTGCTGACAAATACTTTTCGTTACGATACAAATGGCAGAAGGTGGCACTGCTCATCTCATTTTTATTTCGTAAAGAACAGAACTAAATAGTTTATTTTAGATGTTATTTGGTATTATTTAAACAAGGTGTACAGTGTAGGGAGAAGCGTGAAAAGCGGGAATTGTACGGGAATTCCATGTGTCGATGAAATGTACGGGAATTGTACGGAATTTTCATAATGTACGGGAAATTTGATTTTGAGGTTAAACCAAAAATATTTACTTATTTTATGCGTTTAAATTATTCTACGCGTATGTTTATGTCGAAACAGAGCCAAGCCGCGTAGTGCGGCGCCACCCGTCATTTAGTTGTTTACAGGTTTACACTATTTGTTGCTGTTATATTTATGTTGAAAAACTGTACGGGAATTGTAATAGGATGTACGGGAATTTTTTTCTCATTAAAGACTGGACACCTTGTTAAATAAATAAACTATAGATGTGTGTACTATTTGAATGAAATACTTGTGAATAAATATTTTTCGTGACCTAGTACCAAATCCTTTAAATGCATTATACCTTCTTTGGAAGACCATTTACTAACAAACTTTTTTTAATACAAAAATTTAACTAATAACAAACTCTTTAAATATAGTAATTATTTCTGAAAAACTGTTCTTTCACATCTCCTAATTACTTCAGTAAAAGTATATATTCACTAGTAATATTTTTGCTTACTAAATGATAAGAACTGTGACGGTTAAATAAAATATAAATAATACTTTGATTTCATAAAAAAATATTATTTTTTGTAAATCGGCGTCATTGGATACACATCTAAATTAATTTTTATTCTATCAGCAAGAAAAAACTATATATTACACTTAAATTTATTAATTTACTTAATTTTTTTTTTAATTAATTTAAAAAGGCCGTGAATTATTTGTTCTCAGGATAGAATGCGTCGTCTCGGTTCCAAACTCCGCGAATTAATAATTCTTCCCGTGTACGCCAACCTTCCCAGCGATATGCAAGCGAAGATTTTCGAACCTACACCGCCGGGTGCAAGAAAGGTCGTTCTTGCGACGAATATTGCTGAAACATCGTTAACTATTGATAATATTATCTATGTTATCGATCCAGGTTTTGCGAAACAGAATAATTTTAATTCGCGAACCGGAATGGAAAGTTTAATGGTCGTTCCAATATCGAAAGCTTCGGCGAATCAACGTGCGGGTCGTGCAGGTAGAGTAGCTCCAGGAAAATGTTTTCGACTGTACACAGCGTGGGCTTACCAAAATGAATTGGAAGATAATACTATACCGGAGATTCAGAGAATTAACTTGGGTAAGATTTTGTTTTATACAATTGGGTTAAGTAAAAGTTTAGCTTAGATTTTTTATTGCCCTTAATTTCAAAGATACGCAATCAAGCTGGGTTTTTTTTATTGTAACAAAGATCAAAATTAGCATAATTGATTGTTATTTTTTTTTTGTATATAATGTTTATAATCATCCTTGTTTCACAAGCACAATTTTGTACTAATTTTAAAATCAAAAGGTAACTTACCGGATACTATAGTCTGCAAAATTTAATATATTTCATTTTCTTCTTTCTTCGATTTTGGCCGACTATTGGACCATGTAAAATAACTTCTCATGATTGTTTTTCTCTCTTCTTTCTTCTCTTCCAGTACTCTTTCATTCTTTCTCCATGTCGTTTCTTTCTTTTTTCCGTCCATTTTGCTTCTGTCTTCTTTTTTGCCTTTTCTTGAAAACCCTTGAAACCTTTGATTTTCTCTCAGAATTCTTCTCTTCTCTCCACCTCTTTTCCATCTGTTTCCATTTCTTCCATGTCTTTTCTGACTTCCTTCATTCGTGTCATCTTGGTCTTAGAGTTTCTGTCGAAGTAGTTAAATATTCTCTTCGTTAGTCTTCCTTCATTCATTCTTTTAATGTGTACTTAGAAAGTCACTCTTCTTCTCCTCATTGTGTCTGTTAATTTTTATGTTTTTGTGTAGATCTCCTTGTTGCTTCTCAGTTTCCATTTTCTATCTTCATATTTTGTTCCCAGGTTTTTCCGTATATTTATTCTCCCCCTTTTTTTATCTATCTCGTCTAACTGTCTGGCCGTGTTTAGCGCAAGGCATTCTGAGGCATAGAGGCCCTCTGGCTTAATAACTGTATTGTAGTGTCTTTCATTTTATATTAGAAATAAAAATATGAACATCACTTTCGGTGAAATCAGAAATTAAATTATAATAAATTTATATAATGAAATGAAAATAATTGTATGTTTAGGAAATGCTGTCCTGACCCTGAAAGCATTAGGAATAAATGATCTAGTACATTTTGACTTTTTGGATCCGCCACCTCATGAGACACTAGTATTAGCTTTAGAACAATTATACGCGCTTGGAGCGTTAAATCATCATGGTGAACTAACAAAACTCGGTCGACGAATGGCTGAATTTCCTGTTGATCCAATGATGGCAAAAATGTTACTAGCGTCGGAGAAGTAAGTTCGGTTCAAGCATTAAAGCTGAATTACATTATACTTTTTTCGTCTAAATTCATACTAGGTTTCTAGTTCAATATTCGTTCAAGTTTTGTTCAATTTTCATACTTTTTTCACAATCGGTCGTGTATTGTCGAGTTTCTTCGATTTTTTTCCGATGTATTGCCAGTACGCAAACTTAAAAATATAAAGTACTTAATTTGACAGCTACTGAAAAACACATTAAAGCAAAAATGGATACCTATAAGGTTGGTACAATTGCGTGCGCATGCGTATAATGTACCTAGTATGAAACTTGAATAGGAAAATAGAGCATGTTGTATATTTCTATACTAGGACTCTTGAAAGAAACTTGGATGCAAATATCTGATTTACATTATACTAAAACTGACTATATGTCCTTGAACGAAACTTGAACTAGAAACCTAGTATGAATCTAGACGAAAAAAGTATAATGTAATTCAGCTTTTATAATATCTAACGAAAACATTCTCTAGATTATTAATCATACATATTTTTAAATATATTACAACAAAGTTATTCTGCTTTTGCAAACTTTTTGTCCGAACGGGTTTTAACTTATATTTTAAGCACATAAATTTTATTGATATTTGTTGGTTTTAGGTGCGTTAGCAGTAAAACACAGAGTTCATATACAGTAGTTTATATTGAATATAAGTATAAACGTATTTATTTACATTATATATATATAATAGAAAACGTGTTCGATATATATTTTGACAGAACAGGAATATGGTTACAATACTTAGTAGTCATGCCAACTGTGTGATATCACACCAACAGTGTGATCTCATACCAACTGAGTGATATTATATATTGGCGATTCAACAGTGTTCTCTCTTTTCAACACCCCCACTAGAACGGTTTAGAATCACCAATCCCATTTTTTCTCGGCATTCATTGTGTTTCATTTTGAATACAGCTTTTCGTGTTCGTGTTGATCTTCTTACTTCGTTTGCTTCTTCATCATCAACCGTCTCATCTTCGGTTGTTTCTTCATCATCAACCGTCTCATCTTCGAGTTCAGATGTCTCTTCGACTTCGTTTGAAATCGTTTCATCGTCAGTTTCCCCCACTGAATTTGTATCCTCGTCTTCGAACAGTATTTCTGTGTTATATTGAGCTTTTGGTTCGTTTATTTGATTCACCATATTATTTTCCAGAAACGTCACATCTCGACTTATGACAAGCCTGTTGGTACCTGGTCGAATGAACCGATAACCTTTCGTACTTTCATTGTAACCTACGAATATCAGCTCTTCCGACTTCGCATCCCACTTTTTACGTTTTTCATCAGGTATATGAACCATTGCTCTGCAACCAAAAACTTTAATATAACTTAAATTTGGTCTCTTACCAGTCCACAGTTCTTCGGGAGTTTTCTTCAAATTTTCGAGTCCTGTACATGGTGATCTGTTCACCAAGTATGCCGATGTCATCACTGCTTCGGCCCAAAAGCTTTTCTTCAATCCGGAATCATATAATTGACATCTGGCACGTTCACACAAGGTTCGATTCATCCTCTCCGCCAGTCCGTTTTGTTGAGGAGTATACGGGCAACTCGTTTGGTGTATGATCCCATTCTTTTTCAACATCGTCTCGAATTCATTATTACAGTATTCTTTTCCGTTGTCCGAACGCAAAATCTTTATTTTTCTCCCGGTTTGATTTTCTACCAACGCTTTGAATGTTTCGAATTTTTCTTTTACTTCTGTTTTCATCTTCAGAAAATACACGAAAACTTTTCTCGTATAATCATCTACCAAGGTAAACATATATCTGGCCCCGCTTAACGAATCATTTTCCATTGGCCCACAAAGATCAGTATGAACCATCTCCAAGATTTGTGTTGCCCTTGTGCCATTGTGTTTAAAAGGTTTCCGGCTTTGTTTTCCTTTTAGACATGCAACGCAGGTTGGATTATCATTGGCTTCTTCAAAATCAATTCCATCAGCTAAACCATTTTTCAGTTTCTTCAGACTTTGTAAATTTATATGTCCCATCCTTCGATGCCATAAATTACAACTTGATTTGAAGTTTGAAGTTAGCGCTACAGTTTCATTGCAATTATTGGTTTGCAACTTGTACATGTTGTCGATTAACTCAGCAGTAGCCACCACTGTGTTTTCTTTGTAGATTTTACATCCTTGATCATCAAACTTGATCACCATTCCTTTCTTTGTAATTTCCGCTACTGACAAAAGATTTGTGGTTAGATTAGGTACATGCAAAACGTTACTCACTGTGATTTCAGCTAGTTTTCCTTTGATTTGCACGTCACCCTTTCCACAAACAGGTATTACTGAATTGTTTGCCACCAAAATTTCTTTTGTTTCGGATTCAACTCGATTATTTAACCAAACTTCGTGCATGGTCATATGCGCTGATGCGCCCGAATCGAGATACCAGTCGTAACAACTCAATGTTTTCGAAATTAACCCAACATGAAAACCTACATTTGCTTTTGAATTTGATTGCTCTTGCTGACTTCGGATTTTTTTTGGCATTGGACATACATTGGCTTTGTGTCCATATTTTTTGCAATTGAAACAACGTGGACCTTTATTTTCATATGTTCTGTTGTTCTTTTTTGTATCAGCAAAATTCTTCCCATAAAACGCACGATCACTTTTTGATTTTGTACTTTTTATATCCTGGAGCAATTTTGTTTTGATCGCATCACCTGTTATTGCCGTACCGGAACTTTCTATACCCATAATCATCGGTTTATATTCATCGGGTAGTCCAGCTAGTAATAATGTGCCGATCCATTCGTCAGTGATATCGAATCCAATGTTATTTAACTTATGGCCAGTTGAAATGATTTTTGTGACATAATCATCAACATTTACACAGTTTTCAAGTCTGGTCGTAATCAAAGTTCTTAATAACCCAACTTTTCTTGTCAAACCCGTATCTTGAAACGTGGCATTCAAACTATCCCATACTTCTTTGGCGGTTTTTGCACTTTGTATATGGACATAATTTATCGGATCCACTAGCAAGATTATCTTCGACTTTGCTTTAAGTATTTTCTTTGCATCAGTTTCTACACCCGTGACGCAATCCCACAATTCTTCATGTTCTAGGTACGTCTGAACAGCGAACTTCCAGGTGGTAAAGTTTTCTCTACCTTGTAATTTTTCAATAGAGCTACCGAAACTTGCACCAGCCGCCATTTTACGTACTTTTTCACTCAAAAATTTTCTGTATATACTTGTTTTTCTATTATTTTAATTGCGCCTGGGCGCATAACCTGTTGGTTTTAGGTGCGTTAGCAGTAAAACACAGAGTTCATATACAGTAGTTTATATTGAATATAAGTATAAACGTATTTATTTACATTATATATATATATAATAGAAAACGTGTTCGATATATATTTTGACAGAACAGGAATATGGTTACAATACTTAGTAGTCATGCCAACTGTGTGATATCACACCAACAGTGTGATCTCATACCAACTGAGTGATATTATATATTGGCGATTCAACAGTGTTCTCTCTTTTCAACAATATTTGTTAGGGTTATTTGAAATAGTTGCACAGACATAAGTAAATAACAAGTACTGAATCTTCAGATATTACTTTTTACTAAACTAATAATTATTTAGAACTTTTATACAATAAATAATTTACATTTGAAGTAATAAAAATAAATTACAAAATAAATGTGTACTATATGTAAAAGTTTTAACAATAGCATTGTAAATTAATGATTTGTCAACTAACCAATCAATGCTTCGAATCATTGTTAAAAGTTTTATGCAACTGGCCATACATGCTGAGGAAATATGGAACATTAAATAATTAACATAATATATATATATATATATATATGAAATTGAAATTATTCTCCCAATTGTTTTGCAAGGAAATACAATTCGGCTAGAGCAATTGCTAGAGCACACATTATTCCTAAAAGAAGCTTTAATCCAAAATCAATGTTACCAAATAATAATTCTATTCCTATAAAGCCAAAAGCAAATCCAGCTAGAACAGATATTATAAACTGACACACGGCGATTAGCTGTCTATTCATTTGTTTTACTAAAAAAAGTAATAAATTGTTATGGTATTTAAAAAAAATATATATCTCATGCTAATAAATAATTTCCTAAAGTTTTTTCAAATTTTTCAGACAAGTTTAAAAAAGTACCAATTTTTCAAAGTCAAAATCATGATTCGGGTAACGAATAATTCGTACTACGAATCACTTCGTAAAATTAATTAAATTTGTTAATCTGTACTATATCTTATCTTACAATTAGAATAAACTTAAAGGTAATAAATGAATAAATAAAAGTAGTAATATTTAATCATATTAAGCTGCTTGTATAATATTACCTCGATCATAAATTATTTACAAACTTCAAAAAATAATATTTTTACTTGAGTTAAATCTAAATATAAAACGGAAATTAGACACTTACTTTGGTATCCGATTGATTCTTCAGGTAGTCTGAAACGTATATTATCTATATATTTTGTCATTGATTTATAACGTAAATCATCTTGATAATTTTTGAAAATTTTACATCGGTTTTCTAGTTCTGGATTACGTTCAATCTTTTCATTTTCTGGTACGTATATAGTGCTATCTTCTAGTAATTCATATAAATAAATTTTATGACCATTTGTACGCTGAATTTCAAGTTCTTTATTCAACCAAAGCAGGTCATCGATATCTAGGAAACCTTCACATGAATTTTTCGGAGAAAACGTCTTTATTTTGTTTATCCTTAGATTTGATATTAATGTTTCGTTTGACTTATTATTTAATAGTGAAGATATAAATATATAATCTTTTGTAGTGGAACATAATTTATCCACAATTTGAGTGTTTGTTTCTTTTACTCTTTGTTTTCCAATTAGCGCTTTTATTCTTATTGGAATATTTTGTTTTATATTTAAT
Organism: Clivina fossor; assembly: GCA_963966155.1. Lineage (NCBI taxonomy): Eukaryota > Metazoa > Arthropoda > Insecta > Coleoptera > Carabidae > Clivina > Clivina fossor. Next base: position 24,295,461 of record OZ014551.1, on the reverse strand, counting down.
TTTTGAATGTTTTCGCACATCTTGGAGGATGGTTTTATTAAAATATATGAAGCTGTCAATGTAGTATTCATTTTCTATTTTCTTGAACGAAAGCAAGTGTAGTATCCTAAAAGTGAAAACAAGATAAACAATGATAAATTTTAGTTAATAATGTAAATAATATTTTCTAGGTACAAATGTTCGGAAGAAATTGTATCAATAGCAGCAATGTTATCAGTAAATGGAGCGATTTTTTATCGACCAAAAGACAAAATAATTCACGCTGACACAGCTAGGAAAAATTTTAATCATCCAGGCGGTGATCATTTAAGTTTATTAAATGTTTATAATCAGTGGCTTGATACTGATTTTTCCACACAGTGGTGCTACGAAAATTTTATTCAATACAGGTAAATCAATATTTATATTTAATATTCCTTTATTTTATAGTTTTAAGTGAGCTTCATTCTATTCGCTATACAAGTTTTAACTGTAAGACGCAAGCTGTAAATAAATTATGGCGAAATATCAACTTAAATAAAATAAAATCAAAATATTTCGGCTAAACTTTACGGTTATGTAATCGATTTTCTTCAAACTTTAACCGTTAATTTTGCACATTTTATGAATATAAATCGCAAAATTTTAGTGCGGAAATGATATTTATAATGTTAAAACTTATTTTGAAAACTCGTTTTTAACACAGGTTATATGTAAGTTGAATTGGTTATACTTGATATATATATATATATATATATATATATATATATATATATATATATATATATAAAATTGAATGAATAATGACTGGTATAATATTTGTAGGGTAATTGATGGGTGTTTCAGTCTGGTTATTGGGGTTGGTTAAATAAAAACACTCATTTGAAGTTGATGGCTAGCTTTCGGTCTAATTTTAGACCTTCTTCACGGCCACTACAGCTTAAACTGCTTAAAACTTGTCAAAAACTTGTCAAAGTAATAACCTATGCGACGCAAACAAAGAAAAACTTATAATTTGGATTGTTATACGTTTAATTTTAAATATATTTTATATTTCGTGACACAGATTGTTAAAATCGATTACTATATTTTAATTACTGGTTACAGTTGAGTTTTTACAATATTTAAAACTTCGAACTGGAGTTTGAAAATTGTTGGAGTATAAATGAGTTCGTCTAAAAAAGCAAAACGTATCACAACACTTTGTTAGTGATGTAAGTAGATTAATTATACAACTAATTAAATGTATTATTATTGATGTTTATAATATTTGAATCGAAGAGAACTAAAACGTTCTAAGTCACGGTTTTGAAAATTTTTGGGTTATGGCGGTAAATCAATATTTGAACGTGAATACAAGTATCTCTGCAGATACATACTAAATCAGAGATCTGTATACATTTTCTATGCATTGTGAAAAATCGTAACGCAAACAAAAACGTATTAAGTCACTGACTTGGAATGTTTTAGTTTGCTTTAGACAATTTATTTTTTTTTATTTTTCGTGCATGAAAAGTTATTGCATTTTATTTTATTTTATTGCATTTTCATTTGGTAATAATAAAAACCAAAAATGGAAGATGCTGAGGCTAGTATCGGAAGAAAAAGGAAAGTTGAATCGGAGTGGAAAAGAAACGTAGTGAAAACGGCTAGAGTAAAAGGATTAGAATATGTAGATTACAAACAGAGGATAGTGCCTGCTGTAACTAGAGGACCACATTGTGGGTAATTAAAGTGTTTATATTTTTTTATTATCAATTTTTTTGTATTATTTTTAATTTTAATTTTTACCCAAAAATTCCATTTTTTTTTTATTCAATATTATTAAAGAGTAATGTCTAGGGAATCGTTTTCACGAAACCGCATGTCAGAATTATAAAAATTACGAAAGTTACATCATTTTTTGTAAAGAAACATAAAAACTCACATGGGCTTTTCTTATCTGACATTAAACTCATTCTGAAACTTCAAGCGCGTTTTTTTCGGAACCATATTTTTTTTGTCGGTTTCAGTGATATCTTTAGAACAAACAATCGGATTTATTTGAATTTTCGTTTTTCTGAAAGCTAATAGAATTCCGCATCTTTTGATCCATCTTTTTTTTTAAATTTTGATTTGTTATATTTTTTTTACGTCGAAGAATTAAAAAAAAAAGGGCAAAAAATTGACCTCTTTTTTTGCAAGTCCGCCATTTTGCGAAAAGAAAACAATTTTTAAAAACAAATCGGTCAAACGATGGGGAATATATTCAACTTTAATAATCCGAAAGGATTTTTCTTTCCGATAACCCAGTCCCGAGATATCCATATAAATGTATGACAAAAATGAAATACATATGTTTATTTTATCGTTCTTCGGCTACAAAAATTAATTTTTTGGCCTACATTGGGTAACTCCTTCGGCCGCTACACCAGGTGCAGCGTGGCACCTCCGATGGCAACCTGCTGATCGGCGGACATCATAGAGGCCGCACCGTTGTAGCTCGAACAAAATCGATATTTTTCCCTTAATCTCCAGTAAATTTCCTGTCATCGTACGTAGGATTTTTTGATTATGTTGAAAAATGAAAAATTGACAACGTTTTAAAAAAAATATCATTTTTTCGGACGCAAAAATAGATATAAAAGCTTGCACCGAAGAGCCATTTTTTAAGATAAAGAAAAACGGCTACGTACGATGACAGAAAATTTTTTGTAGAATTCAAAAATTTAAACCGCGTTCAAATCGGACGAACCATTTCTGAGTTATGATGTCCGCCAACTTTGAAAACATGGTTTTGAGATAATCGCGATTGAAATTTTGAGTCCAGTTTTTTATCTAATTCGTCTACATACCTTCAGTCTGCTACACGGCTTCGCTTTTCGGCCTGTAACTTTGGAACGGAGTGTCTCATGAACTTTGGGTAAAGTTTACGATAAAGTAGACATTCCAAAAAAATTTTAAGCCAAAAAAAAAATCGATTTTTTGAAACTTGCAGAGTGTACTACCCCCTTAAGACAGTTAACAGTAAATTTATTCTGTATAAACGACATTAAAAATAATTTGGGCCATATGTATATTTACCATGAAGGAACTGCAAGAAAGGGATCGGATGAGGTATGTTCATTTGTGTACGAATATCTTTCATCAGCAGCACAGCATATTACAGAAGTCCATGTGTATTCCGATAATTGCGGCGGACAAAATAAGAATCATGCTCTGAATAGAGTATTACTTGCTCTTACAGACTCCGGACGTTTTAAAAAAATTGAGCAATATTTTTCTATAAGGGGTCATTCTTTCCTGCCCTGTGACAGAGATTTCGCTATTGTTAAAAGAGCTCTACGAAAACATGACAGACTTTTCACTTTACAGCAACTAACAGATATCATTGTTATGTCAAGTTCTGCAAAAAAATTTACAGTGAAGGAAGTAGAAACATGTAGCATATTAGATTTTAAAAACTGGTGGCAACAGTATTACAAAAAAACCTGTGTCTCTGAAGAAACAAGAGGCAAACAGGTTTCCAAGGCAAACAAAATCAGTTTTGGAATAAGTTCTTTCATGCATTTCACGTATCAGGATAATATTAAGGGCTGTGTTTTAGCCAGAAACTTTATCGATGGGTTGGGAATACAAACATACAAATTATCTCATCACGCCAATCCACAACCAGTGTTTCCAACAATTGCAGCTTATGATTCAGGGAAAGTGCCTATTAAAATTCAAAAGTTGACCGACATCAGAGAACTCCTACCATTCATTCCAGCAGAGTTCATGGAATTCTATGAAGCTCTAATAAATTGGCCAACAGGTGATGTGAACGAAGGAGAAGATGAACATGATATTTCTTAAAATACTTCTGTAATCTGTATTTATCACCTACACTTTATGTTTTTAATCAACTTCTTTTTAGGTATTTATGCCTAATTAAAGAGAAATAAAGATAAAACTACTACAAATTGTCAAATTTCAATAAAAATCCAGTAAGCAAACTAAAAGGTTCTAAGTCTGTCATTTTGTTTAATTATTTTCTTTAATTTCTATAAATAAAAAACTGCCAACTTGTCACAATTTCCTTCTTGTATGATTCTAAATACATAATAATATATTTTTGACATTAAATTACCAACTTGCTAAGGGCCAAACATATTTTTTCAATTTCCCAGAAACTAAGACTCGTTGACTTAGAACGTTTTAGTTTTCCTCGATTGATTTATAAAATGTATTATTTCCATGTAGTGGCCGTGAAGAAGGTCTAAAAATTAGACCGAAAGCTAGCCATCAACTTCAAATGAGTGTTTTTATTTAACCAACCCCAATAACCAGACTGAAACACCCATCAATTACCCTACATATATATATATATATATATATATATATATATATATATATATATATATATATATATATATATATATATATATTAGGGTGGCCGTAATTTTGACAAAGTCGGAAATTTGTTGCTCTCACCCTCTCAAACTATTCAAAATAAATAAAAAAAAATTTGAGCCGTCATCGCAGGTCCGAAAAATGACGTTAATACGTGCCTGTAGTGGGGTCAAAATTCACATGTAGTTTAAATGGGGAAAATGACTTTTTTGATACTTGTGTGTATAACTTTTTATTCGTTCAAGCTAAAAATATTTCAGGATGACTGCCAAAAAGCTTATAAAAACAGCTTTCAAGCAGACTAAAATTCAAGTCATTTGAACAAAAATTGACGGCGTAGCGTCAATTTAAAATTTGAAGTATATAAACGACAAAAACCTTTATATAAGAATTTCGATTAATATTTCAGTTTTGACCCCAAAAATTGATATACCACTAACAAAACTAACAAAACTATATTCTGAAATTCATTTTAACTATTTTGAAATGGCTGTAGGTATACATCAAGTTTTGGGGTCAAAACTGAAATATTATTCGAAATTCTTATATAAAGGTTTTTGTCGTTTATATACTTCAAATTTCAAATTGACGCTACGCCGTCAATTTTTGTTCAAACGATTTGAATTTTAGTCTGCTTGAAAGCTTTTTTTATGAGCTTTTTGGCAGGCATCTTGAAATATTTTTAGCTTGAACGAATAAAAAGTTATACACAAAAGTATCAAAAAAGTCATTTTCCCCATTTAAACTACATGTAAATTTTGACCCCTCTACAGGCACGTATTAACGTCATTTTTCGGACTTGCGATGACGGCTCAAATTTTTTTTTATTTATTTTGAATAGTTTGAGAGGGTGAGAGCAACAAATTTCCGACTTTGCCAAAATTACGGACACCCTAATATATATATATATATATATATATATATATATATATATATATATATATATATATATATATGGTGGCGCTTATTGCAGGATAGGCAAGATAAAGAGATTAATTTGTTAAATGTTTAGTAAAATTAAAGCAACGTGAAAAATTTTTCTCGTTGTTTTTAACATAAAACATTAAGAATAACAGTGTAAGATAGTAGTTACGTAAACATGAACAATATGGCAGCAATTTTTCAACATTCAACATGTTGAAAACGAATTTTCAAAATCAGTTTTAATATTGTAAATATCATTTCCGCACTGAAATTTTATAATTTACATTTATAAAATGTGCAAAATTAACGATATGTGAAGTTTGAAGAAAATCGATTACATTACCGTAAAGTAGTTTTACCAATATTTCAAATATGACTAATTGGAAGAAGATTAATAAAAAAAAATTGTTTTTTTTTTAATTTTAGATCAATGAAACGAGCTCGAGATGTACGAGAACAGCTAGTTGGTTTAATGCAACGTGTCGAAATTGATATGGTATCGAGTGTGACCGAAAGTGTAAATATTCGAAAAGCAATTACAGCTGGATATTTTTATCATATTGCCCGATTGTCTAAAGGCGGTAATTATAAGACTGTCAAACATAATCAGGTATATAATCATCTATGTGACACGTCATATATAGAATATTTATTATGTAAGTTTATTCACGTCATACAAAATTAATAAAATAAAAATAATCTTCTATTTCTCTGTTATCAGTTTATAATAATTATTTTCTGCGACTGTTAAAAAAAACTGTACTTTATCACACTATTTTTAGCTATCCAGTTTCAATTTGATTTTTTTTAATGTTTGCAAAAACTAGAAAATTTTGTTCTTATACAGTGTTGACAACTATCGGTAAAAAAATATTTTTTTTATATAAGCTAATGCTGAGGTAATTTATAATATATTGATTACATATACTTGTAATCTTATTAGATATTTTGATTTTACTTGAAGTGTCAATTTTTACTTTCCATAAATTATTGATGTGAATAAACTATGTCGATGAATGAGCTTAATTTTATTTCGTTATTATATACTATGTTTCTTTTTTTAGAGTGTAACTATTCATCCAAACAGCACATTATTTGAAGAGTTACCACGTTGGATACTATATCACGAATTAGTATTTACTACTAAAGAATTTATGCGGCAGGTAATTGAAATTGAAAGTAAATGGTTATTAGAAGTTGCTCCGCATTATTATAAGCAAAAAGAATTAGAAGATTCGACGAATAAAAAAATGCCCAAAGTTATTGGTCGAGCGGAATTAACCGAAAATTAAGTTTTTTTATATAGTAAGTGTATAGTATACAGGGTGATTCAGGACTAGTGTAACAAACTTTAACAGCTTATTCCTGAGGTCATTTTGAGCCAAAAATGTCATATGAACATAGATCCTATTCCTTCTAGTTACCAAAATACAAGATGTTGAAGTTCTATAAATAATACGAAATTTTCTAATTTTTGTAATCAAGATACTTTCGGAAAACAAGAGTTTTATTGAAAAGTCATACCTTATTTGTCTTAATTAAAAATTGTTATACTTTTGATTGTATTTTTGTTTCATAATGGATGGTTATAGTACTGCTGAATATGCAGATATGATTTTTATTTATGGATTATGTAATGTAATGACAAATAAAGTATGACTTTTCAATAAAACTCTTGTTTTCCGAAAGTATCTTGATTACAAAAATTAGAAAATTTCGTGTTATTTATAGAATTTCAACCTCTTGTATTTTGGTAACTAGAAGGAATAGGACCTATGTTCATATGACATTTTTGGCTCAAAATGACCTCAGGAATAAGCTGTTAAAGTTTGTTACACTAGTCCTGAATCACCCTGTATATAAATACGTTTTAGGTTAAGGAATTTATAATAACTTGTAAATAATTTAATATGATAATTAAATAGTTTATTTTTATGCTCAGTTATTTTATTTTTAACCAAACAGTCGAATAATAAAATACAACTATAATTACTTAGTTACAAAAATGTATGTCCATATATAAGATTAATAATAAACTGTATTCTGAAGTCGAAAAAACATTAATTCCACGTGAGATGTGAAAGTTGCGGGTCAAAAGCGAATGCCACAAGTTGTAGAATGTACTTTTAAATCCGAGTAATATAAACCGTATTTTTTCTAAAACTACATTTTTAGAAAAAGCATTAAAAGTTTGCAAAACATTTTTGTATACATTATAGACATAAGCTGTTGCCAGATGATATTTTAGAATCTTGGAAAATTTATTAAAAAAAATATTTTAAATAAGAAAATTCGAAAAGAAATAGTTGTAAACGACAAAAGATGAAAATAAACGGAAGAGGTAACCTTCGTCATATTAAATAGGTGTCAATTTAAAAATAAATAAAATAGCGTGTCATACTTAATTTCTGTTATATAATAAATTTAATGTAATATGCAATTATGCACTATAAATATAAAATTCTATTTTATAAACAATAAATAGTTAAAAATAAAGAGTAATATAAAAAGTTCTTTGAGTATCACATTTACAAATTTGATTTTGTTTAATATTTAAATTCTAAACAATTCGTCTACTGTAAAACTTGTTTAATTTTTCATTTTCAAATGGTTATATTTTAATTATAAGTATTAAAAGAAAAATACTGAAACTTTTACGTGTATCTTAAAAAAAAAATCTATAAAAATTAATCTATACATTTAAAAAATACTCAATAAATATTTGTAATAACTTATAACTAAAATTTAACTAAATTAATAAAATTACTTTATTTGTACTAAATTATACGAAATATTGCAACATTAAAAAAAAAATACAAATTAAATTTATAAATAAAAAAAAACCTAAATTTTAAAATTCGAAACCAATATTATTTAAAATTTTTATTTGCTCATCAGGCAATAGATTTTGATTTTTAACACTTTTTATAACATTAGATAAAGTATCGATTTTTTGATTTTGACGCCGATTGGTTTGTTGTAATTGCTTTACTTTATGTTTATATTGTTTTTTGAGAGTGTACAACTCTTTGAGCAATGTAGTCGTTGTTGGTGAAAAAGATGATCGTGAAACTTGATTTCTATTATTTTTCTTAACTGGAAGAGGAACTGATGATGTTGGTGCTTCTGTTGCTATGCTTGTTGAGGTACTTGGTGCGGAAACTTCATACGAAGTACTAGAATCTTGCTTTGATATACGTATTATTGGTACAGCTGTTAATGTACTTGAAGAACTTGACACATCTGCTGATATTGGCGATATTTCAGTTAATTTACAATCGTCATCCTCAGAATAATCACAGCTGGTTTGATTTTCCTGCAATTATAATTTTAAATTGAAATTTATAGTATAGAAATGTTTTTATCGACTGTTACTTATAGTGAGAGAGATATTGCAATCATACCAATTTCTAGTTTTCAAAATTTTACAAATAAGCACGAATCAGGCTTGCAGTAACATGAATTAATTATTTTTAGAGTGATGTTGATCTGTCTATTGTTCTATAAATTCATGTAGAGTTAATTTGGTTATACAAATTTTTGAAGAAATGTCTCATTTAAACTTTGGATGTGAATTTTTGATGTCACTTTTATGTATTTTACGAATATTTCGTAAAAAATTATTTAACAAAAGTTATAATCAACAACTCAAACCACAAACACGGACCAATCTGAAGATGACTGAATAGCTGAAACGCGTCATTGTTACAAACAATAACGAACCTGATAGGGAATTTAATAACAGCAGGTTCAGGACTCAAGAACAAAAATTTATCTTTTGGCATTCATATTTATAATCAACAGTTTTTATTTGAGACTTTTTTGATAAATTTTTATAATTTTTCATATTTTTGCGATATTTTCATGATTATTGCAAATTATATATACTTTTCAGTTTACAATTTTATATAAGTTTATATACCTTTTGTAAATGTGACGAAAAAGATGGAAAATTTGTTGGTGCTGATAGTTCACGTAATCTCACACACGATAAGGCAGTTCTATCGAAACAATCATCAGGTAAATGTTCTGAAGAGAGAGAACTATTGTTTTGTGGTTCCCAACCAATTCTGCTTATAGCCTTTATCCAAGCGGAGCGTCTGTTCTGATTTTTCGGAAACCTAAAAATGAAAATATGTAAAATAGTAAAATGTACAACAAATGCATACAATAGTATTATTTTTCACAAACGGAAAGTTCAACCAATGAGTAAAAAAAGACACTATTTATGAACAAGTTTCATAAATACTTTTTCTACGACTGTTTGCATTTAATATAGATATATAATTTTATCTTGTAATAATGAAATTAAGAATATTTAACAAGTTAAAAACAAAATAGCAATATTAAATTTTGAACCGAACAATCTATCTTCTGAATGTGACTGATTTAGATATAAAAATTCATGTACATTATTCTTCAGGATTGGAATATTTAAGTTGTTTTTGCTCTTATTTATAGTTGAGGTTTATTGAAAATACCACTATTAATAACTTCAATTGAAGATGTCGATATTCGGTGAAACATTTTTATAATGTATAGACAAATAAAAAATAATAAAAACACTGGGTTTTAAATTTCACAAGGTGCAAATTTAATAAATAAACATTTAGATTTAATAAATTTTCCATTTTTAGATACATTAATACGCAGGTAATTAACAACCCCACTACCGCCTGTTAAAAACTAAAATATTTTTGTGTATTTAAGATCTGAACTTTGTTAAAATTTATGTATTCCTGTTGATGATGCCTTAACTGCCGAAATTGGCCGATAAAGAATTTTTTAATAAAATTGAGAAACTTAAAACCAAGTATTTTTATTATTTTTTTATTTTTTTATAAAATACCAGTAGGTATTAGTTTTATGTCCACATAAAATCTTTGATACCGCAATCCATTTGAGTGATAAAAGAATTATCCACATACCCTTCAGAATCCAGAAGAAGCGCTGCCGCAGTACGTCGAAAGGTATGACCTGTATATGTTTCTGGTTGTGGTAAATTAAGATATTTGGCAATCAATGATGGAATTTTTGAAAATGTGTTTATGCCTACAACTTGTTTAGTACATTTTTCATTTCTATATGAGAGAAAGAAATGTCTATTGTCAGCATTTTTTGGTCTAAGCTTAGCATATTTTCTATAAATATCCAACAAATTCAAATTAGGAATATCTGTCTCTCCTATAACAGTGTAGCACCGTTGTTTAAGCGTTTTTAAATCTTGAATTGTTACGAGTAAAAATGCCCCCTTGTCTTCAATATTATCAATGAGTGTTTTATACAATTCCTCTCTTCGACAAGCCCCGGCGACTCCTAATATTAATGTAACCTAAAAATTTAGAAGCCATTAAATAATAAACAAATATTAGCAATAATTTTTACCTTAAACATTAGATACTTTTCATCTGGTGCTTCCAGTAAAAACTTATTTATTTCGTCACTTGAAAATGTTTGAGATTTCTTCGGTTTATAACCAGCTGACTGTCCCTTTAGATAGGTTATTAGTTTCGAATATTTGCTTATATCCACATTATTATTAATAATTAATGTTGCTTTTATCTTTGAATAACTGGACCATAACGTTGAAGATTTAAAATTTTTCGCTTTATCCTCAAAAAATGCTAATAATACTGGTTCTGTAAAGCTATGAACTCCATTATGATTACACCATTCCATAAACGTGTTATACTCTTTTATATAAATTTCCCTTGATTTCTCTGGCAATAAGTTAAGCGTTGGCACATTCGCTTTTTCAATAATTTCTTCCGGTGTTATTTCGTGTTCAGAATCTTCCTCAATTTCCATAATTAATATAAATTTCCAGAGTTAACTTACACAAACATCAAAACAAACACAAATATGAAATTTAACGTTTCCAAAATCGAGATCGCGAGACAAATTCATTTATTTTTAATACACTCTTAAATTACGGCTATTTCGGTGCATAAATTTGCATGACGCCTGAGTGAAATAATGACACGCTACGGTACTTTTTTTACGCTCATTACTTTTTTTTTACGCATTTTACTTTTTTTTCACTATTACCATAAACAGATGTTTTACACACACCAAAAATAAATAGTGAAATATAAGTAATTTTTTAACAGTCGTAGAAATAGTAAATTAAATAAACTTACTTATTAAATATAATTCTAATATTTCTTTCAATACTTGATTCAAACTTTTAAAATACACAACATGTAGACATGTTTAAAATATCTTTTCACAATGGATTTGTTAAATATTTTTTCAAATACAGTTTTAAATATTTAAAGCATGTAAATAATATTTCAATCACATAAATATCTAATAAACTCAAAATGAAAAACTATTTAAAAAGGGGTACCTACCTAGACGCTGTAGAAAAATATCCCATATCCATATATTCTCCCTACTCCAGGTGTACCCAATTGTCAAACTAGTCTCCCATGTCCGTCCTCACCCTGTTTCAACGGTTTCAACCCCCACGACTATTCTACTTCTATAGTAATTACATTTCCATGCTCTCAGTAAATTTATATTTCTTATCATATTTCATAATCACAAATTACTTATACAAATGTATTGTAAATATGTTGTAAATGTAAGAAGAAAATAAAGTTTTATTATTAAAAATTAATCAAGAATTTATAACGTCACATCAAAGTAATTTGTAATTTGTTCCAAATCATACGTCACATGTTTAATTATAACATGATTATAACATATAACTGACCTGCGTATTGCGTCTAGTTATCTCTGGTCTGTTGCGTATATAAAACGGTAGTTTGCGTTGCCTGTCGTTTTCTGTTTCTGTCAAATAATAATAACAAACGAAAATCAGGTGCAATTCGTTTAAATATTAAAATTGATTAAAATTTCAAAAAAATTTATGTAACATATGTAAGTATTTATACAATTACTATTCAATAAATAGTTTCGATTTTTACACAATATTTCATCATCATTATAACCTATAATTCCAGAATGTTCTAACGATTTAAAATTTAATTATAATTTCAGTATTACAATCATGGCATCGTTATTGTTGAGTAGGGCATGTTCAGCCCCTACATTTCGAGTATCACTCATAAAACAACTTCCGCGAAAACAAATTTTTAGAACTTTTGCGGAAGATTCTCGAGATGCTCTCCGAACACGAACGGCTCGAAGAAAGACTTTACGGGAGCGTGCAATGGGTCCCGCTAGTGATACACGTACGTAAATATTATATAGAATTGTTTTAAGTCGATTACAATTTAATTTCGCCTTGTATCATTTTCCTAATTCTTATCTTTTTCTCTCAATTTAAATTCTATTGCTAATTTCTTTAAATTTCTATCTACACTTCTCTATTTTTTACTCTTTTACTCGTAAAAACAACATTTGAACAAATAGTATAAAATCATACTATGGGCTCTTCTAAAAATTATTTGTAAAAGTTAATTACGTCAAATTTCTGCCCGCGACAAATAAAAAGTACTTCGTATATACAACATTCGAAATATGCAAAAATATCAAACACTTATTTTTTTGCAAATGCCCCATTATTTGCAATCGGATATTTAACTAAATTATTTCAGTTTTAAATGAACACAAGGTGCTTTAAAATTAAAATTATATGTCGTAATGCAATAATAGAACATCAGATTTAAAAATAATTTTGATTTATAGACTAAACAGTTTATAAATTAAAAGTATTTTTTAAAAAACCGTTAAAATAAGGTCTCTATTATATTTCTTAAAAATTTTCTAGCGTTTAATTTGGGTAAAGGAGCTCTGGCAGCCGGAGGAGTTCTAGGACTTGGAGCTTTGTGTTATTACGGATTGGGATTGTCTAATAAGCCCGGAGTCATTGAAATGTCGATGTATGTTATTTATTATTAATAATTCTATTATGAATTTCTGAAGTAAAATATTTCAATAATTGTTTTTAGGGCATGGCCGCAATACGTAAAAGATAGAATCAAAACTACTTATTTGTATTTCGGTGGTTCTTGTGCTATAACTGTTGCAAGTGCTATGGCAGCTTTCCAAAGTCCGACTGTTCTGCGCCTTGTTACACGAAATGGATTTATGGTAAGAAAAACTATAATACTCATATTTTATTTACCTTTATCAATTATTTTCTTCACCATTTTTTTTTAAGAACATGAAACAAATATTAACACTATAATTGTTTAATAATAAAAGATTAAACTTCCGATGATGTAGTAATTTTCATATGTATTCAGCATTTAAAATTTTATAATTTAACGAAATACGCTGTTAGTGACTAACTTTCAATTTTATGTTTTCTTATTGAAAATTATTTTTCATCAAAATTCTGATGAATATATCTGCCAAACTGACACATCGGATTGCTCTAGTCATGACAAAGTCAAATGGACAAGAAATACACAATTTTTGTTACCGTTTTATCTACATATTGTATATTTTTCCTTTATATGCAACAACAATATGTTGTAAGCCATAAAACAATTATTTTACAGGAGATAGAAAAAACTTCTTTATTTGAATATGATCAGCATTAGGATTGCGATAATAGTAATAGCAAATTTATATATAAAAAAAAAAATTGTGGGCTATGACGTATTGTGTACTGCTGTATTGTGTACTGCTGTATTGTGTACTGCTGTACTGCTGCTCTATTGGAAAATACCAAAAAGTGCGTTTGGCATATTTTGTGGGTTACGACATATTGTCGTTGCATGCGATATATTAAAACTTAAAAATGGCCAATAGAAAACGAAATATTATAATTTATTTATAGGGTATGGCTATAAGTCTAGCTGCCATAATTGGATCAGGTATGGTAGCCCAAAGCATCGAATACAAACCCGGTTTCGGTGCAAAACAAATAGCATGGATGGTCCATGCTAGTGTCATGGGTGCCATGTTGGCACCACTATGTTTTGCTGGTGGACCAATTCTTATTCGAGCTGGCTGGTATACAGCTGGTATTGTTGGCGGATTATCTACTATTGCGGTAAGTTATAATATTTATTATTATTTGCAGTCTACAACTACGAAAAGGGTAAATCTGATATCTAATGCTATGAATTTAAAATAATGGAGATTTTCATATAAAATTAATTTTTTTTATTATTTGATTTATTGGCTAAAAAAAGAAAAAATAACTACATTTAAAATATATATTTATTGTCAAAATAAACGATATTAAAATTGTTATTAACGACTCTACAAGACAGTAAAAACTTTTAACACGATTGTACTTTTAGGGATTTACTATTTAACGAATGTAGTAACATATGCGATACTAAATATCTATTATCTCTTTCTGTTACTACCAATTTTAAGCGTATGTTGTGCACAGAACACATTACTCATTCTGTTCTATTTACATATATTTATTTGCTAACGATATTAGTACTGAATTGCATTGACGAGATGACGTATTTTCATTCGGTTATTCTAATTCAAATATTTTATCCAAATTTTTATGAAACATTGAAAAGAAAAAATACTTGTGATTTGTTTTTATATGTAGTAGATAACATATATACATAAAAAAATCAAACTTGTAAAAGGTCCATATTGTAACAATTTTTTTGAAGTACAAGCAAATTTGTGTTACCACTTTAGGTTTGCGCACCAAGTGAGAAATTCTTAATGATGGGCGGTCCATTGGCAATGGGTTTGGGTGTAGTTGTTGCATCATCTCTGGGCTCAATGTTCTTGCCACCAACTACAGCTCTTGGCGCTGGTCTCTATTCGATTAGTTTATACGGTGGTCTGTTGCTGTTCTCCGCTTTCTTGCTCTATGATACCCAAAGAATTGTTGCACAAGCTGAACGCTATCCCATGTATCCAGTGCCTGGTGTAGTACGGCCGTATGATCCAATTAATGCGTAAGTTTTCATTTTCTTTAAATAGTTTTAATTTAATGATTTATATAATGAAAGAGTTCGTGTATATATATATTTAAAATTGAAAAGAAAAAAGTGTGTACTTGTATTAAGTCAAAAATAAAATATAATTTTTCAAATTAAAGGCTCATTTAAACTACCCTACTTATTATAAAATTAGTGTTATGTTTCAGCGTAGAGCTGATGGATCTGTACCAAATAAGTTACCAACAACGCATAAATGCACGATTTTAATTTGTTCAGTTGTTGATTTTATTACAACCAAAAATTGAGACTTAACAAATTTTTATTGTTTTTACAAGTCCGTAGATAGTTCAGACCCCAATAGCATTAGGATTAAAACAACACTAATTTCGTGATAAATAGGAAAATGTAAATGAGCTTTAAATTAATGATAAATATGTCTATCGTTAATAATAATTGTATTTTTATTGTTAAGATAACAATTTGAAATTAGTTTATTTTATAGTTCTCTGGAAATTTATATGGATACAATTAACATTTTTATAAGACTTGTTATAATATTAATGGAACAACAACGCAAATAATTTTTAAATTTTAACAATTGTGAAATAAATGTATTAAAAAAAATGTTATTGCGTGAAATTAATTTGAATAATTTATTATTTATAGGGCATTAGCGATTTACCTGGATACCTTAAATATTTTCATTCGAGTTGTTACTATTTTAGCAGGAGGTGGAAACCGACGCAAATAAATATTGTTAATTAATACGTTACTATATTTTGTTCTGTTCGAATTTTTTTCTTCATAAATGATGTTTAAATTATAAGTATTGTACATATTTTCCAATTTTGCACTATTTAATTTTTTGTTTGAAATAATTACATTGTTATTAATCAGATATAATTTATGTAATAGAATAATTATAATAATATAAACAAGGTATTTTATTGTTAAGACGTATGTATAGTGTAAGTTATATATATATCCATTAATAAAATTTTAATATAAGTAAAAATAAAAATACATCTTATGTAACAAGTGTAAATTCTAAACCTTTTTTTTTGTGGAAAATTTTACCGCAAGTATCTCATTGTGTTGTTTAAACAATAATAATAAAATATTTGTTATTTGTAGGTCATTATCAATTTATATGGATGCCTTAAATATTTTCATACGAATTGTTACAATGCTTATGCATTCTAATGATGGACGACGGCGGTAAATTATATGTAAAAAAAGTATATTATAAAATTAATTTGCATATTTGATAACAAGATAAAAAAGTCACCCATATCCTATTTGTATACAAAAATAAAATTGTAAGATTTTTATGAAAACGCGAGAAATAATGGCCTTTTTTTTTGGAATCAATGTAATTCGATTTCAGGTATAATAAGCTTTGAATATATAATTCGATTTTGTATTAATTATATGGTCGCCGCAAATAAAACTTGCAAGTATATTTTTTGCGGAGTATATTAATATTAAAATCATGTAAAATTAAATTAGAGGGGGTTAGTACTCAATTTGACAACTTTGTACCCAGTGAAAGTAAATCTTAAATACACGTGAATTTTTTTTTAAAATATTGAAAAAAAAACAAGTTAATAAAAAACATTTATTTTAATGTAACATAAAAATTTAAAAAAATATGCCGTCAGTGTTTAAAATTTAATTAATTTAAAATATTTTTCTTTAAATAATTGGATCTAGATTGAAAGTAAAAAATAAGGGGTAGACAAACTGTACATGTAAAAAAATATTTATTTGCAAAACAAAACTTATACAAAAAATACAAAATACATTACCAAAAATGTAACTTATAAAGAATTAAACAAAAAAATATTTGAAATAGATATACAAATATAATGCAAAACTTATCAATAATAAGACAAAATTGCATAAATTGGGTGCTGGCGATTAGAAATGACCATATTAAAATATTTATTTGCAAAACAAAACTTACACAAAAAATAATAATAAAAAATACAAAACAAAAGATTAACTTATAGCATTACCAAAAATGTAACTTATAAAGAATTAAACAAAAAAATATTTGAAATAGATATATAAATATAATGCAAAACTTATCAGTACATGAGGTGCTGGCGATTAGGAGGTGAAGATAGGTATTTAACTGTGATATTAGTTTTTTTTATAAAATTTTCTGCTTTTAAACGAAACAGTCTAAAATTGTGGCGAAACCAGAAACAGTTTCTTTCTTCAACTTTAATTTTGAACTCAACATTTGGTTTTTGTCATAAAACCCTAACTGCCATATCCGGTAATATAATAATAGAAATAAAATGAAACTTATATGTAAATATCTTTTACTTTTTAGTTAAGTGAATTTTCACATCAAAAAACGCGTTATTGTCGCATTCTTCCATTTCAAATTTTGTTATCCAATCATATTCTTTGTCATAGTTAGGTTCAGGTGTATCAGTAAATTTCTCTTTTGTAAAAATATTGGTAAATTCTAGCTCACACTTATAGCTATTTAATTTGTCAAATTTTATACAATTTGAATATATTTCGAAATGAAAGACTGGTGTATTTCCTTCAACTTGTTTTAAGTAGTAAAGGCAATATACATGATTACTTTCTGGTTTAGTAATAGCGCAAAACTGATTTCGTTTATGTGGTGCTATACGAAATATTTTATCAAATTCAAATTGATTTTCCGAATGGAAATTACCAACATGTTGAATTATATCCCTGAATTCTTCATTACAGTGTTCACACTTTTGAGGAAGATGATTACAAAAATATTTTTGATGTTTCGAAACTTTAATACTAATATCTTTGTAATCACAGAAACTTGTTACAAAAGATTCTTTCTTACCCTTACATGTAATTACTCGTGGACAGCAATATGGACATAACCATCCCGTAGTATCGCGATAAACAAAATTTATTAAAGCCAAACGACATTTATAACATCGGACAATTTCATCTAACTTCTCTATTTTGTTATCAGCGATTTTATTAATTGTAATACAAAAATTAAGTTTATCAAGCGAATTAAACATATCTTTTAGACTGCTTATTGTAATAACCAAAGAATTATTTTCTTCCACTTTCATACTGCTGTATGATACAATGTTGCCCTTTTTGCAAAAAGTTTCATTTTCATTGCTCGAAATGCGTAAAATAAAATTATAACACGAAACCTCATCGGGATCGCCAATTAAACGAATACAATGAAATAGTTTATTTGATGTTAAACAAATTTTCGTATGTATCAAAAACAGTAAATTAAACGCTTTAGTAAAAAATGTTTGTAGATTATCAATATGGAAATTATGTTGAATATTACATGGATGCGATAAAATATTTTGCAAATGTGCCGTTTGGCAATGCTCCAGTAGTTTATTGCTTGAATCAATCCATGAACATGTTTCCGATGAGACAATTGGACATGGTAGCTCTTGAAACTGACAATTTTCTTCGTGGTTTTTTAATGTTGCAAATGGTAAATTTCTTGTGCAACCATTGTTTTTATAAAAGCATGGAAACTCAATATTTTCGGCAAGATCTTCATACAGTGTATCTCGTATTGTTGTTTGTTCAGATGTTGCTGAACAGCGGCCACACAAACGTTGACCGGTAACTGTCAGAAATACTGGTGCACTTGATAAATAACTTGTACATGTGGAACACTTTAGTTTTATCAACGTATTTTCATTTAAATGCACCATTTTCTTGAACATCAAATGCTACTTTTATTTAAATTACCTTTTAAATATAGGTACACGTATAATACACGCTTTCAACTTCTGTAGTCTTCACTATAGACTAGGTGTATATACCTCTATATCTTATCTAAACTCTGCACCATAAATATGGCTTCACCATGTCTTGATAGTCGGTCAAATAGTATTTGGTTGATTTCTGTTACCTATGGTTGACTCATAACCATAACGAAATAACGAACGTTATAACTTATAACCATCTTATAACTGCTTATAACTCCGTGCCGTGGTCATGTGGTCATGACACAACATCCGGAAATTTAATTTGCTCAAAACTACCCTCTCTTTCTAAATTTTTACTCCAGTTTAATTAATTTTTTATCAAAAAGTAGAAAGAGCCTACATTTTTCAGCAAGGATACTGTATTTTTACAGGGTTTTTTTCGGTATTCTTATTCAAATTATTTCAAGGTAAACATCATGTAAACATTTTCAAAACAACAGTGTTGCCAATATATTCGATTTCAAACATAAATATGTTGTTATATTTATTTTATTTATATTTATGTATTATAAGCATTAAAATTAATTTTTTTAATAGTTTATAATAATAAATGATAAAAAGTGCTGTTATCTTTTCTAGTTTCAACAAACTACTATAAAAGACGATTCAACATTTGTGGGACAGTTGGCAGCATATAACCGCTTTACATATAAAAAGAAAATTTGTAGCAATTTATATTATTTAAATTTTCTTTACTTTCTTTTTTTTAACCTAATGTCTTGTATCAATAAAATTCGAGTTTTATTAATGTTTATTTGCACCAAAAACTAGCAAATTCAACTCGCGTAAGTATTACATATTGCATAATTTAAGTCATTTTTTTAAAGAAATTCAATTTCTGTTCCAATTATAAAAGATTGATAATTTAGATTTCCAGTATTAAATTTAATAATGTTTTATGCAACCGGCCTTTAGTAGTTAGTGTACTGTGATTTGGAATTAATCTTTGGCACGCGATCCTACAATAGCAACAAGTGCTCCAGTTTAATTTTTTTTTAATATTTCAAAATTTTCGAAAAATAAATACACATAATCAACCGTGTTCCGATTTTTAATTTAATCACATTAAAGTTATTTCATCATATTATAAATAGGATTGAAAAAATATATTCAATTTGCAGATTTCAGTATAATTAAAATTATTTACAGCATAATATATAAATATATTTATATTGTAATTAGGATTGCGCATTACTTTAATTAAATTACTAATAACAATTAAATTATTACATCGTAATGGCACATAGAAAAAAAAAAGACGAACTAATTACATATTACATTATACAGAACCCTTAAAATAGCGTCTTACAATTAAAAACAATAAATTATAATTTCTTAACAAGAAACAATCACAATGTTCTAAAAAACTTAAAACTAGAAAACAATAGAAAAATTAATCCACAAAAAATACCGAACTAATATGATTATAATACAAGTAAATTAACTCTCGTGTGACGTCATGGTATATTTTTACACACACACAAATATTTATTTAGTTACAATAATAGAAAAATCCTAAATAATTTTCAAAATTAATGAGTGCTAAAATAAATATGTTCGTGATTAATTTTAGTTAGTTATACAATAAAGATTATTATTTGGAAAATTCAGTGCAACAACAAATAGACTATACATGGATTTATTTTCTTATAGTCATCAGTTACTGTTTTTCAATATGATTACCATTAATGATTTACAAAGCAAATTTTCGCGATTAAAATTGAACTATAGTTTATCATTTTCTCGAGTAAATTGATGACATCAGATTCTAATGCAGTTAGCCAGATATTGTTTATTCATTTTAAAAATATAATTTTAGAGATAACATAATTAATTAATTGCTATTGTAAATAAAATATAGCATTTTTTCTACGACTACTAGAAATGACTATAATTTATTAACGCTTCAAATATATAAGAATAATTTTATCAAACATTACAAATGTGTCGCTGCAATTATTAATCTTTTGCACGATTCTCAAACAAAAAAAGCGTATTTAGTGTAACTATTTTTAATTGTTATACTAATTTAGATTCCAAAAATAAATATATTTTGCAAATATTACAGAGTATTATTGAAAAACTAAAAAATAAACAATCGATATTTTTATTTTCGTGAAACAAGAAACACGTCTTAAAATAAACTTTAAATGTTCAGCGACAAAATTGTACTTGAAAAATAAAAAATAAAATACTCCTATTAGCTATTTATAAAAAATTCTGTCGTAAAAAAAGTACTTTCACATCTTTTAAATTTTGGCTTCATTTCACTATGCTGCTTGATAAACACAATTTTAGTTTTTAATTAAACAGAATCAAAACGTCCAAAACTGCCTTTTTGTTAAAATGCTCTAACCACATCAAATTTATGATATCATTCTATTTATTGTGAAAAATCGGTTTAACATGACAAGAAAGTTAATTTATTTGAAGTTCAAAGTGTTTTTAAAGATCAACCAACATTTTCTCATCATCAAAGATTGAAAGCTAGAATTTATCAGCGTTCCTAGTGAAATATTTCTAAAAAATGGCCAAGATTGTGGATTCATTTTTATTTAGTTAAAGTCAACAGTTAAATATAGCTAAACAGTAAAAGCAGTTTTTCAGTCATTTCATATTTTTTTTCCCTTATTATTTAAAATACAATCGTGTGGTTTCGTTTATTATAATGTAGTAATCAGCACATTGATAATTACGTTTTTCTTTATATTTAATAGCCGTTTATGATTAATTATTTAAATATTATTTATAAATGATTGCTAATCATGAGATTCTCGTGATATTTTTTTTTTAGATTAAAAGATAAATTTCAAGATGCATTAGTCAAATTTGGTGTGTGACACATCACATTTAAAGTGGATTTTAAACAATATTTTTTTACACTAATATTGTCTTACAATCAATTTTTTTATAAGTAACAGTTTATTCAGTAAAAGAAAATATTAATTCCGTTATTTTTAATTAACTTTTTCTGCTAGATTAATTTTTGATACGTATTAGATTTTTACGTAGTAGATTTAATAAAAATTACAATTACCTTTTTCTATAGTGAATTACGCCAATTTTTAGATCACATTTTTCGAATATTACATAAAAATATATACCATTGTTTTAATAAAATAATAATAAAAAGAAAAATTATTCGTAATTAAAAATTTTCATTTTACTAATCTTTTATTTATTGATGAGAGTATTAATTGTTTCTGCCATGCAATATCAAAATATTGGGCTTTATTCATACTTCTATATCGGTCACTATTATATAAATATTAATTAAACAAGATGTTGCAAATTTATATTTTATTAATTTTTACAATCTTTGTATTTGTTTTTTAATTTCTACATAATATATATTTTTAAAGATTTTACTGTAACGTTGTTAAATTATTTTACTCATTTCTAATTGGTCAAATTTTAGCTACTAAAATATAGCTAAAATTTGTTTGGTTGTATTAATTTGAATAGTGAGCAACATAGAAATAAATAAATATTTAAATTTTAAACACTTATAAAATATTTAAAATTTGTGAATTAAAAAAAAGTATTTTTGTTAAATTTTTGGCATAATTCGAGCGTCTAATTTTAAAATCTAATCTAAATTTCATCTAATACGTTTAACAATATGCGTAAATTTCAAATAGTTTTTTATTTTAAATTTTTTAAAGTAACGATTCTATTAATATAAAAATAATAGTCAAGACTTACTTAAAATATTCTAAACACAGTTAGTATGTACATTTTTTAAAATTATTATTTTCTTTTTAATTTAAAATTGCTCATTAAAATTGTTATTTAACCGATAATTTTTACATAGTTTTGAATAATAACATTGATGTTATTTTGAGATTTATTTCGATTGGGTATGCGTCGACATTTTAATGAGATATTTTAAATAACGGTTATTACATTTCTTTCAAGAATAAAATGTGTTTTTGTTTTTAGGAACACATTCTTTAGTTTGAAAAGCTTAACATGTAATTTTCTACAATCTGTTTTTTTTTTTCAATTATTTTATTATTATTTTCTTGATATGGCAACCACTGATAGTAAATTTTATAAATATACATTTTATTTATTTTTTGGTGACATGATATGCAAAAAAAAAATTATGAAATAAAATAGTTTAAAAAGTAGAGAAAACAATAAATTAACGATTTATTTATTGATGATGTTCTTTTATTTTAATATTTTTTCAGTAACAAATTTATAAGAGTTGATCAAAAGTAATGTCTCAAACTAATATTTTAGTTAGTTTTCAACTGATTAAATTGGAATTTGATATAATATATAATCACTCATACAAAGAAATAGAAAATAATACTTAAAAGTGTATTCTTATAAAACATCATTTAATTCTTAAAGATGTGCAATTCCATTTTTATTAAAAATTAAAGAGAGTGTTTTGGTTTAAATTCGTTTATGATTCTTCAGTAATTTGAAAAAAAAAAAATGACTAGAAACTAATGTTTGTTCGTTAACTATTTTAAATTCCAATGTAGTGAAAACGCTTTACAAAGTTTTCAATTTTTACACATATTTTTTTTAAATATGTCATAATTTTTAAATATTGAATTACAGAGTAAATATAAGTCTATCTATTTTTTGTGTGTATGTTCTGACTAATAGTGTTGACAAATAAATACATGTGCTTTACGTACACATAATAATAAAAATAATAATAATAAAAATGTTTTTTATTTCCATTTTACCCAAAAATGAAAAAAGTTAAAAATAGTACAAGTACCTTAATTTGTAAAAATGGTAGAAAGAGATAATAGATAGTTGTAGATGCAAGTAAATGTTATTAATTCCAAAAACAAAAACTACTCATTTACATTTTATATGAAAAGTCTATATTACCAACTGAAATATATAGATCGGAAACATTACTTTTTAATTAATCCGTATATTCAATAAATTTTAAATCGTAATAAATAAAATAATTTATAATTCGTCACTTTGTTTTTAAAAATGAAATAAAATAAACATCATCAATTTCAACGTGTAATATTTTATTATAACTATGTTTTTGAATGAAAAATTATTAGAGTAATTTACATTTACGAATATTAAATTTACTCTATTTTTTTTTTTAAATATTTAAAAAAAAAAAAATTGTATTTCTTTTACGTATATAATCGAATTCTAGATGTTTAGTTTTATAATTATATATACAAGATAGTGTTGCACTACACACTAAAAAAGGGAATGATTTATTATTTTATATTAAAAT
Source organism: Clivina fossor (assembly GCA_963966155.1). Lineage (NCBI taxonomy): Eukaryota > Metazoa > Arthropoda > Insecta > Coleoptera > Carabidae > Clivina > Clivina fossor. The sequence continues at coordinate 24,271,357 of OZ014551.1, read as the reverse complement.
TAATTATTTATTTTTTTTTTGTTGAGTTTAAATTATCTATTTTTTAACGAGACTCGCTATTCGGTGTAATCGCGGCTTGACTGTATTATTAATGGCCGATAATGGACTAGCGGGGGCAGGCGATGGGGGCGGTATGTTGTTGTTTTGTTGCGATGAGATTTTTTGGTCTTTTACTGTTTGCTCTTTCGCACCTCTGAAATACAAAATAACAATATTTATTAATAGAAACACGTGTGTACGTTGAGTATTTGTGTAATCTTATATAATTGATTAGGACTTTTTACCTATATCTTTGGTCTTTACAAATAAATACACGCTTTTATTTAAAGTTTTTAGTAACGAAGTATAAAATTCATAAATTTTACTTTGTCATATAGAAATAATTTCATATAATTTACCTAAAAATATCGGTTAAGGTTACGTAACGTTTTTTTAAATGGTTTAATGCCCTTTCACGAACTCACGAAGTAACACAAATTTTCTAATACAGTTAAACATGCAAATTATTTATAACGTTTAGTATAAAATATATGTTACTTTGTGACTAAATGTGTCTAACATTGTTTTGTTTAAGTGTAACTAATAAAGTGTGCGTCTAGCTTCTTAACCCTGAAGTACTAACACACGGTCTCCCGACCCTCATGTAAAAGTGTCACAATTAGTTAATTTTTTATAAGAATTATTTCTTGTTATACAATCTAGTTACACATTTGTATTTAATAAAAAAAAAAATATAATAATATAATTTGTTCAGGTTGAAAAAATAAAGAAAATTGCTGCCTATATATATTTTGTATAAATCGGTGGGGGTCTCACAGACCTATGTTACTACTTACGTTAGTTAAATGGAGCGTTAGTACGTAATGGTTAAAAATATTGTAATGAAAAGAAAGAATAAATTGACTTACAAATATCTAGTTAAATCTTCGATATCAACTAACATCGAATCTTGTTCCATATGTAAATCATCCCGATTCATAAGAAAGCGTACGAGACTTTCGTTTAATGTCTCGATTTGTGTGTGCAGATCGTTAACGATCACCTGCAGCTGGGCGACGTTCATTTCGGTTAGGATCTGTCGTGAGACACGGCGTCGTTCCTCCGGAAATGGTATACCGACTTTTTCGAAACTAGATCGTATCATTTCGGTGATTGGACTTTTCTTCTGTCGTTGTCGTTCCACCTGCGAACCAATTCCAAAAAACAATTTTATCGAATCGAAAAAAACTTTATAAAATTTTACTATTGTTATAACTTATTAAATAAATATAGATATTAATGGAAAATTTACAATGATTGGTTCTATTACTGAAATATCAAAGATCTTTATATTTTTATTTAACTTCCATGTATATTTAGAAATTTTAGGTTAATATAAAGATAAATAACGAAACATATTTCTGATTGTTTTTTCTAGTCAGAATTCAGTGATAAAAAGTAATTGAACATATAAAAAAGAAAATAAATATGAAAATTATATTAATATTTTTTAACAAATTAATGGATAAAAACAATTGAAAAACTTTGAAATATAATATTATATTTCAAAGTAATATTATAATAAAAGTAAAATTAGTAATGATAATTACTGTTTATTATAAAATTAGTAATGATAATTATTGTTTAATGTTTCTTTCAAACGAAAGTTGAAAGAAATCTTGTAAATTTATTTTATTGTGTATTCTTTTTTGAAGCATTTTCATGTTAATTATAAATCGATTTATTATTAAAACATCTATATAAAACTAACTAATCACAAATTGCTTGTTGGAACAAATCTATAATTTCAGAAAATATATTTTTCAAATTCCACATGAATCGGTTCCAAACTTTTGCTCAATCAAAGAATTATTTGCCAAAACGCGCGGCGTTGCTTGGGTCCTCAAAGTTTAATTATTATAATAGATAAAACATTTTAATATAGAGTAACACTTGGATACATTTAATTTTATTCATTGTTTTTGAAGATTATTAGTTGATTTTTTAGGCCCAGTTTCATAAATCTTAGATAAATTTACTAAATAAAAACAAAAAACAAATGTTATTTCAACGATTTATTACTACTATATTATTATTAATAATAACTATTTTTTAATACCACTAGATTAAAATTTTCCCCATTTATAACACAGAAATCTATAAAGTTCATAAAACCGGGTTTCAAGTTTAATATAATGACACTATTTTATTAGAATTCCGATGTTTTTTGTAAAAATTTTAAAAATTGTGGTAAAAATTTTTTTAAAATTACTTAAAATTTCGAGTAAAATTCCTACAATTTTAGAAATTTTGTATAAAATTCGTAAAATCAACGAAAAATCACTACAAGCTCAACAATCATATTTAAAATTTGTACAATCTGATGTACAAAATTTGAGAAATTGGTTCCCCACTCGCGAAACTCATTCTTATCAAAAATTGAAATTTTTAAAACAGACACTAAAAGTTAGACCTTATGACGTTTCATGTATATCATATTAGTCTTGTTGTTCATGATATTATAACCACGTTATTTTGTGTGTAAATTGTTTTAGAAAATATTTTTATAGTCTATATGTTAAGTCAAGGTCCTAAATTTCGAGGTTTTCAATCTTATTAATTTTAAGCTATTCAACAGACCAGACAGACATCACATCATTATTATTATTACATAGAAAAACAAAGTACATATTTGATTTACCTCCATCTGCATATGAGCCATTTCTTTGGCCTGCGCTAAAGCCATACGGGCTTCGGTTTGTAAGCGGGCTTGTCGAGCGAAAAAGTCCGCTTCGGTCATCGGCTGGGTTACCGGTTGAAGTAACGGTTGTGTGGTACCTATTGGTAACGATATCGGTCGTGGTTGATTTGTTGGTTTCTGATGATGATTAATCGGTGATGATGTTCTATACGATTTGACCGGTAATGAATTGTGTTGTTTGGTTTCGGCTAGAGAACATTCCGTATCGGAGTTTGGACTTTCTGTGTCAGACACTGTTTCGTTCATGAAGCAGATTTGAAGATTCATTCCTAGAAATTACAATTAAATGTTTCAACTTATTTTTTATTTTTTTTTTGCAGTTAGAATTTTCATTTCGCGATTATCTCGCAACTAAAAAAACATAACAAAAAATAATATATAACTGTCAAAATAAATATAAAAAAATAAACATATTTGAAAATAAATAACTTTAAAATTTTTAAATATAATATATATATTGTGTAGATTGAAAATAAAATAATTCTAATTAATTTTTTTGGTAAGTTTTTGAGTCTAATTAAAAATTAAGTTTGAATATATAAACAATAAATTTAAAGAATTTAATTTTTTTACAAATTACTGATTTACTCTGTACATAAATATATCAAAAATATTAAAAAAAAATAACTCAAAAGCTTTTTCACATATACATATATCAAAACAGATAGTTGATAAGCTAAATATTTTTTTGTATAAGCTATTAATTTAAATTTACATACTCATATTTATGAATCTTTACAGTGAGAAACTAAATATATATTTACAATAAAAAAAATAATTCTCACCACTTTGTAATCTGGCTTGAAGGCTTGGTTTTCTGCCTGGCCGATCGCAACCGTTATAGTAATCATCTTCAGATCCCATTGCTAATCTCCGCCGTATTTCTTCCCGATCCGTTCGTCTCTGCAACAAAACCAAATCAAATAAATATTTTCCGAACTACATTTTTAAGGTCAGTTTTAAGTTGATTTCTTACATCAATATCATCATTAATAGTAATCACCCTAATAAATCGTTCAATCACAGAATTATCATCGCCTGGTGGCATATAAGGCACCCATTCTACGTCTTCGTTAATTATCGATGGCCATTTATTATCTAAACTCGAATAGGCTCTCGGTGATAGGTACATTTCTGTCATTTCATTGTCATTTTGTAAAACACTCCTATAGTCACTTTTGGCACTTTTTTTACTAATTTTACTTTTAATCAAATCGAAATTATCACCTAATTTTTCAGTCTTCTGTTTCAAATTTGTCGATAAATTATTCGCTTGATTTTTGAGTTTGTTTATGAAATTGTCAAACATTTCGAAGCGTTAGTTTATTTGTTTTTAACGGCTAAATGACATCAATTTTTTTTTAATTACAATAATTTGTACGCGATTGATATTAGTTAGAAGTGAAATGGCACTCTTTGTTTAAATTTCTTACATAATAGTGAAATTATTATTTTTTTAATGTTATGGCGAAGAAAGTATTTTGAACATATCACAGTGGTACATTTCTATCAACTGTCAACAAAGAAATGTTGCGTCTTTATGAATGCCAGGTGCAACGAAGAAGTCTTTAGAAAAAGAGCGAACGTGTTTCGTTATTCTTTTTATCCAGTGGCGTGCAAGTTTTTGTAGTTTCTATTATCAAAATACAATAAAACGTGTTTCTTTTTTAATACACTATCATATACAGATACTGTTTCATATATTAATAACCCTGTTCGATTCGCACACTTACGTCTACTGTTTATTGCTGCGTCAAAGTTAAATTTATTGTTTTATTCACTTTGCAGTTTCATGTTATGTAAATGGCAAACCACTGCATCATTTATAGCGGCGTTTTGCAGTAAAACGCAAAGAGAGTCAATCAAACAAACCTATAAAATAATAATTTAAATTCTTTGTCAGTATAATTTTAAGAAGGTGGAACATTATATATGGAAATTATTTGTATTGTAAAATTAATGTAATTATAAATATTTAGTATGACGTCCGTATGTAACAAAAGAAAATTTATTGTAATGGGAAGTGTTTCCAAAAAGAAAATACGTCGAGGTTGCATGATTGATGTTTGCATATAGATGTTTGAACAATTTTCCAAATCAATTTAAAACAATAAATTTGTGATTCTTAGATGAAATATTAAAATTGGTTTTTGTTCATAAAAGACGGTTTATTTGTCATGTTATTTATTTTTGCTATATTTGAGTCATTTTATGTTTAAAAGAATTTTTTGACTTACAGGTTTCGGTATAAATTAAACCACCTATATAAATTATTATAATTATATATTACTTTTGTCATTAATTTATATAAATTTAAATTTTAAATATAACTACATAAATATTCTATTTGATTCTAGGACTAAAGCATAATAAATAAAATTTCACTTGACAAAGGCCTATATCCAAAAGCTATAAAGAATTGAATACTAATTTTTTGTTTTCACCTAATTTAACCTAAGTAATGTCAAATTTTTCAAATGTATTTGTTTTCTATAAACGATTGACTATTATTTTTTTCACCTTTATCAATTGGACTTTTGGATTTGAGCTTTTGTACGGGGCTTTAGGCTCATCCACGATTCAATTCGATTAAAATAAATAAATTCATCTACGCCACTGGTAAAATATGGCAGGTGGCTTGCAGCCAAGGTGCAAGTCTCGTGTTCAAACTAAAAATATTTTTCAAAATACACGTATGATCTTTAAAAAAAAGTAGCCGTGTTGAACATCTTTTGGCTTGGATATTATCCTATAAAATGAAGCAATAAAATTGATCTAAAAGTTATTTGTTTTTCCGAAGAATGAATATGACTTTAGTATCGAATTGCGTATTTATTTGTATTGTAATTATTTTAACCTATGCGATATAGTAAATATTTGTAATTCTAAACATGTATCGTTTGTTTTAAAGTACATTGAATATTACATTTTCCCAAATATACAAATGAAATAAATGCTGAAATATTTGTTCTGTGTTATTTTAAAAGCATTGTATTTTAACTACAATAAAAATACTATTAAAATTTATTATTGCAATAATTTTTTAAGAAATTTATTGCAAATTAGATTTATATGTTTTAATATCGTTTATGTTATGTACATAAGTATAGATGTAAGTTTCCCAAAATTAAGTTAATTATTTTTTAAACTAAATTTGTATGTTCAATTAAAATTTACAATTTGTTTTTGTTACGTATATTTTTACTTTTAACAATAAATTGCATTGAATAATCTGCCAATTAAAAATTGAATGTTGTCTCGATTTTAAATTCTTTGATTTGTTTTGGATGAATTAAGCAGAGGAAAACTGAGCGGTCGCTCGGGGCCTCGTAAAAATAATAAAATTATTATTGAGATATTAAATTGATTTATGATTTTAATTTTTCTTTTATTTTGTGAAGATTTTTTCGAACAATTATTCAGAAGAATATTTGATAACGATGTTACAAGATATTGTAAATGATTAAAGTGGATAAATTGTTTTTGCATTTACATATCAATCCCTTCTTTAGAACAATTAACTCTCAATATTCTGGTCAAAGTTTGAACGAACTTGATATGTTTATATCATTATATTATAGTAATTCTAGTGATTCATATTTATTTATTTATAAAATTATATCTTCTACCATATTACATTCAAAAGTACGTATTCTTAAAATTAAATAGGAAAGTTAAGTCAAATTGTTCAACATTTTAGAATTTGTGTTTGTTTTTCTTTAAATTATGATATAAATAAAATATACATTAAATTTTCATATATATTCTAACGCTTTCTTAAATGTTATATATATCATATAAAAAATTAAAATTGAAATAAATAGAAAATATAAATAATTAAAATAGTAAAAAGAAAGTTCTAATTTTATTGTATTTGAATTGAACAATATTAAATGACACACTTATTTTTAATAATTTAATTAAAATTTCTAATTTTTAAATAATCTGCTTAAAAAACTAGAAATATGAGAGGTTGATCGAAAAGTAATACTACCAATTCCAAATTTTATTTAATAGTGTACTTGCGAAAAAAAAATCCCATTTTTCCACAATTTATAAAACTTTCAGCAAGCAATCTCAATAAAAATGTCTTATAAATTTTAAACTTCATATTCATAATTTTCTTTAAAACAGTTTATTTGACGTCAAAGAGTTACATACTTTTTTCTATAAAAATTAATTTCACTAAAAATTACATGTTGATTTATTACTAAAATTTTGTTTTTAATTTTCATATTTAATAATTTTTTATTGTAGAAAATTAATTTTATTTCTGCGCATTATTAATGTTCAATTAAAATTATATGAACTGGATAATATACATGAAATGTTAATTTTTCATAGTGACATTTGAAAAGTAGCTAACTTACAATGTTTGGCATTTGTTGTTAATGCGAAATTAAATGCAGTGTGAAATTTATATTAACTTCAGTAAATATTAGTGTTTTTCTAATGAAAACAGTTTACTATTTTCTGGTTTTAACTATAATTATACATATATAGTTTTCATTTTATCAGCTAGAGATGCAAAAACTCTCAGAATAACAAATATGTATGTATTTCCAAAATTAATGCAAAAAAATAAACATTAACGACATACTTAGTGGCCGTTTCATACTAGTTTGTGTAGTCGACGATAGAGGTCTCATCGTTATTTGCAAAAGCGAATATGTTTCCGTATAAACTGAAATATAAATTAGCGAAGTATTACTTTTGATCAGAACTTGTTTTAATCTGGCTTCTAATAATATATAAATTTATGTACATTATATTTTAATTTTATTGTAAATCAGGAGGTTCCGCTCGCTGAGGCTTTACGGGACTAACTACCGGACGTTCACCTACGTTTATCATTTTATTTGCAACAGTATTACCATTAAAATATGTTGTTTTTCAATGATTGCTACAGAAAACTGAGTAATTTTTTATAAAAAATTTACAATCTCTTCTAGTTTTCTTTTATATTAAACCGGAACGAAAACTGAACCGGTAAATTATTAAAATTAGTAGTTTACAACCTTGATTAAATTAAAATATAAATAATTTATAATATCAGAATTAAGATTTATAATCTAATATATCAATATCAATTGTAATTAATATTTAAATTGAACTAATAAATATAAAAAGTTTATAAATCTTACATATTCGAGAAAAATAAGTAATATATTACTAATATTATTATAATAAATTAAACCAAATGACATTTATGATATTATTATAGTAATGAACTAATAACAAATAAAAATTATTTATAACTTACAAATGAACTTATACTGTTCAAATTTTCATGATTGTCATATGTTAGTGTATATAAGTCCAACACGTAAATTGAATCTTTCTTATATTCCCTTCGACTCATTTTATGCACAAAATGAAACACGACACTAATAAAAACACACTAAATAATTCTTAAACAGAGTGAACAAACAACGACACTAAAATATTCATTGTTGCAAGTTACAATCAAGTAGTTTCTTTAATGATTCGCTAATATCATTCACAACAATGTTACTGACGTTGCACTAGTTTTATTTATAATTGTTTCCAAAACACTATTTCGTAGGCGTATTGATAAAGTATTGACTTAAAAATTATAAGAATTTTTCGATAAATTGTTCGTAATTTTGCACAGCTAGATTTTTGGTCTGATTGCTGTGCTATTGTTAAATGAAATTGTAAATTTTTTCCTAGTCAACAAAAAACGGACGTTGCTAACTTTTACCTGATGGTTACAAACCATTCTCGAGGTCACGTGATTTTACGTTAAGTTGAGCAGAAATGAATTATTTCTACTGGCTCAGTTTTAATTAAAATTTAGATTCATTTATTTACTTATATTAGGTATCGTTTTTAGGTTAATAAAAATTATAATGTACAGGTAACCCTCCTATAACACGGTAGATAGGTTCCAAGAAAACGGCGTGTTATGTGAAACCGTGTTATATGAGACCCAGATCCAATAGAAAAAAGGGAGTTAGGTTCCAAAAATTAAAATACATATGTACATATTTTTTTTAAGATACATAGAAATAACTTCAATTTTATTAAAAATGTACCTAAGAGGTAAACGGTTATTTTTGTCATTTTTACAGTAGACGCAAAAACGAAAAATTACGTAGTTTTTTTGATTTTTATGTCGCAATATTGTCCATTGTCTTCAATGGGGGCTGGAGGCCCTTTATATCCACGAGGCTCTTGACTGCAGCCCAAAATGCCCATATATAAATCCGCCCCTGAGTTTACCGCATAAGTTGTAATTCATTAGAATCAGTAATAATTATTATATGAAAGTATAGAATACTAAACGTTTTCTACGACTGTACAATAGAAAATTGTGCTTTTTCGATGCGACATGAACATGAATAACATTTCAAAATAATTATAATTTAACAACAGATCTAACTTGTCAGATATTTTAAATGCAATTTTGTGATTAGCGATAAACTCAAGATTCTAGAATCTAGAGTAATAAACATAAAATTTGGATTATTCAAAAAATGTTGAGTAATAATTCAATAACTTACTAGCGTGAATAATGAATACCATTTTTTATCAATAATACAAAACTTGGGAATAAAGAACATTTAATACCTATATTTTTTACACAAATAAATGCTGAATAGAAAATAAAAAATTCTCCGAAAGTGTTGCTGACTTTTTGCATATTCAAATGTGCACTGACCGTAAATATTACAGTGTAATTCCGGCTAATTACTGTTATTAATTAATAAACCGCCATTGTCGTTATTTAGGAAGAGTTTCGTAAAACTTAATGTGAGCAAAAAAAAATTAATTAGACAAGAAATTATACTTGTATTTCCTTCCTCATTAAAGAAATATGATACTAAATTACGGCATAATATTATATAAAAGTTGTTAAATTTGAATTAATTAATGTTCTTATGTTTATTTATAGATATTTAAAATTGAACTAAAAATTTAGAAAAATTAAAAAATACGCTGCGGACAGGATTCGAACCTGTGCGGGCAGAACCCAATGGATTTCAAGTCCATCTCCTTAACCACTCGGACACCGCAGCCCGTAACACATTTTATTAAAAATTTCATAGACATAGAACATATGACTCTTATCAATTACCTTCACAATTATATTATTACAAATATTATTTAAAAATTCATATTTTTATTTAGTAAGTAAATAACACAAATAAATGATTAAAACATTAAGATTTTATTTATGATAAAAGTTCTTCATTATAATTTTAGAAATATTTATAAGAATAAAAATGTTTTTTGTCAATCTAATTTACAAATTCTTTAATTTTAATGGTTTTTTTCCGGTTTTTAATAATATCAAATATTCTGTATTTTCAATTTCATTATTAAAAAAATATTTTGAAAAATGTTTTATTTTAATGATGAGCAACTTGTTGTACTTAAGCGTAGAATGGGTTGTCTATCGAAAACTTTTTTGTTTAGATTAGTATATACCAAAAGTTCTTAATATAAAATACAATTAAATATTGATCGAGATTTTTACAGAAAAGCATTAATTTGGTTGTAATATGAATCAACTATTTATACCGTAATAAAAAATCAGTTATAATATCCATTTTTTTTATAAAAGAATTCGAAAAAAATAAATACTCAATTTCTGTTTAAAATTTAATTTATTTAAAATCTATACTTTACATTTTTTAAATAAAAATAGATACATACATACACAATCACGCCAGGTACCCAAAAGGAGGTTGCACAAACTATCTCGAAATCAGTTTCCTCCAAACATTCCTATCCAGACAAGAAACTTTAGCTTCATCCAAATTCATAACTACTCTCATACATGCTCTTCTATTCTTATTACTTGGAAACTTTCGCTTACGCAAAACACTTTCAATCATACCACTCCAACTACTCATTGGACGTCCACGCAAACGTATAGCTTCAAAATAATTCTTATACATTTTTTTAACCAAACAATCATTAGACATTCGCTTAAGATGTCCGAACCATCTTAAATGATTAACACCAACTTTTGCTACAACATGTTTTTTCAATCTATTTCGTACCCGATTCCTCCTAGTTACTTAAATTAATATAAATGTAATAAATAATACAATACAATTTTGATTAGATATTATTTGTGATATAAAAAATAAGATTTCTATTCTTCTTTAATTAAAAATAAAAAAATATTTTCTAGAATTAACAAAATTGGTTTATGATTTTTTTGACAAACTCAATTTTTTTTTGTAAATAAAAAAATGACATTATTATTTTGATTTGTTTAAAAAATAAAAAATAAATAAAAATAATTTAATATTTTTTTATAGAATGCAGTAAAATATCGTATTTTTACTTACTTTATTATAAAAATAATCCAAAAATTTTGATTCCATTGGCGTATGACTTAATCGTCTGTGTACAGGATCATTCTTATCTAATACCATTTCTTCTAACATTTTCTCAAAATTTATTTATAAACTCAAATAACAAAAAAATAATATTACACAATGTTTCGCTTTCAAATATAAATAAACATATAACCTATAATTATTATTAAACGTGTATATGTGTAATGCAAATGTATCAACTAATTACCGTACGATATTTATCATTTTTATCAGTGTTATCAATATCTAAATACAGTTCCTAGTATGTAAAATGTACTAGCGATAAGAATATGGGACAAAATTTAAAATTTTTGTAATCACTGTTACCTGTAAACTGTAATTACTTTGCTGTATTGCAGCACAATATAAAAATAGGCGTAATTTTTTTTTCAAACTTAATTTTTTTAAATCATTAGGAGTCGGATTTATGACTATATTAATATATCAGGGTGATTCAGAAACAAACGGCATCCTGTATATAGCGTGTTCCTCTCATAAAAATAAAAAGAAAAGTTCCTATAAAATAAACAGGGGTCCTTAAATGCAGCGTTACCAAGATACAGGGTGCTGAAAAATTGAATTTTCCTAACTATTTTATTTTAAAATGTGGTATTGTAGTAACAAATAAAAAGTATATCAAGGACCCCTGTTTATAGGAATTTTTCTTCTTATTTTGGTGAGAGGAGCACGCCATATACAGGATGCCGTTTGTTTCTGAATCACCCTGTATACTTATATAATATATACCGGGTGTTATATTTACATTATCACACATGAAGATTTTAAGAATTTTAAGAAATATGATAAAATATTCGCTTTTATTCAAGGCCCGTATTCTCACCTCTTTTGTTTGTAAAAAGGTGCTTTTATTTTTTGTTTTAAAATATATTTTTACTTATACCTCTTGTCAAATATAAATAGTACTTCTATTTTTGATATGTTTTTATATATCTAATATTATAAAATTCAAAGAAGCTAATTAAAATTACTTAATAAGTAATTTTCAGTAAATGTCAATAGTACTTTTGACAAAAAATCACTTTTAAAAGTGATGTGAGAATACGGACCATATTTTTTTCATTATATCCAAATACTTTTGGTATGAGTAAAAGCAAAATAAAAATTTTGACACACAAACATTTCTGGAATTTTATGTTATTAATTTTTCTTAAAAAATAATTTTATAATTATTTACAAGTAAAAGTGTATACACAGAACGAAAACCCATTAAACCAATTCAATATAAAGTTATGCGAAAATGTTTTTAAATGTAATGTGTTTACGTAATATTTTAGGTACAAATTCCCTTGAAACATGATACAATACAATGAGTTTATAAGGAATAGATAAACTATACAACTTAAATGTAATATACAGTGTTGCAACCACCAAAATTACTGATGTGCATTGCGGTACAGCATAAAAGTAGGCGCATTTTTTTCGCATAATAATATAGTACCGCAAATTTCCTTATAAATAATTTTCTTATCACCAATTTAATAAAATATTATAAATTATGATTCATGTTTTCGTCTGAAACATTTGTCCACTTTACATTATTTATATTTATATATTTCGTGTTAATAATAAAAAAAAAATTAGTTTCATGTAGCAAAATAAAAAAATATTATTTACATATTGTTATAAGATTATCAAAATTAATGCAGATTTAGAGACCTTTTGCTTGTTTATCATTTTCATTTCTTTATTTCTGTTTTTTTTTTTGTATACAAATTTTATTTATCAAGTGCATGTATTTTTTATGTTAATTAAATTTGTTTATGAATAAAACATTTTTTGTTCTATTTGTAAGTTATAAAATTTTCGCATAGATATTATCATGAATAGTTTTTATTTATTTTTATATTTTTATAACGTCAGCAAAGTAACTGTAATAAATATATGACAAATAATAAAAAACTAAATAATTTCTTAGATTTACACGGAAATATATTCTCAATATTTAATTATAGTCATTTCCTGTTATAATTAAATGTAAATAAGCACAATATTGATAAGAAAAATAAATTTTACATGATAAAGATATAGAAAATGTTACTAAGTTTGATAAATGATATAATGATTTAGAGTTTATTAAATATGTATTTTTCAATATTGTAAATATTCTTGACCAAAAATTTTTTCGTTCTGTTCAGAAAATTAAAAATAAATGTAACACCAATAACAACATTATGGTGAGCGAAATATATTTAAGAAATTCTGACTCACTCTATCATTTATTAAACTTGGCTAACAATGATTTATGAATCGCAATTACAAATTTTAGTTAGTTTTCAAAAAGATTTGTAAATATATTACGTCATTTTATGCTGCGAATATTATGAAAATTATAAAAATAAATAAATTGGAAGTATACGGTTTAATAATTTATTTAAATATTATCGCATTGAAATTAGTTTTATTAATCAAATAAATAAAATATTTGAGACGAGGTTTCTTGCTTGATTTGAAACTATTATCGTTAACTATTATAGTTAACAAAATTAAAAATAGAATATAATAATATTCTAGCAAAGCGAGAATGGAGCTAGTCGAATGTGGTTTGATTTTATAAGCTAGTTTTTCGATTAGCCAAAATACAAAATACACTTTGACATTATCACATAAATGATAAGATAGAGCAGAGGTTCCCAAACTTTTTTTCCCCGTAGACCACTTTCAAAAATTTACTGGTTTCGGTGGACCCCCTGCTGCTACATTTCTACCATATTCCCAAAACTCGTCAAAAAATGTGAAGATTAGATCTAACGATGGATATATGCGTCGCGGCTGAGTTCCAACTCTAAATTCGGAGTGGTAAAAATAAAAAGAAGAATAGTATATTTTCATTATTCATTAAAATTTTTTATTAAAATAATATGATTAGACTTAATAGACTTAAAATTAAACATTAATAACGTAACTTCAACAATTAAAAAAAATAGTCATTTTTAATGGGAGGGATGCACTTGATGAATTGATAGCAAGTTATCAATATTTGGCTTCAGTTTTGTCAGGAATAACCGCAAATCTCCCCGTTCTGTGATATTCAATCTGCTCCTTTTTTTTGTTAATAGGTTTGTCACCACACTAAAACTTTTTTCGACAAGGTATGACGAGGGAAACGCTATCAAAAGTTTTCTCGCAATTTCCCACAGTCCAGGATATTTTTCGGCAATTTCTGCTTGCAGCCAAAATGTTTGATAGCCTTTTTTAAATTTCACCTTCAGCTCCTCATTGGTGGTAAGCTCGAGTAGCTCCTCTTGCAATACCACATTCGCCACTTCCGTTTCATCAAATGGATTTATGATCCATGGTGGTATTTCCATCGTCAGAATATCTTCAAATCTATTTTTGAAGTCATCATGCAAGGCATTTAAATGTTGAACGTATGTCTGAATATCCTCATCAAGACATTCTGCCTGTGACAAGTTTGGAAACTGTGCGAATTCGCGCCGACTAATATTTTGCTTCATAAATTTCAATTTTCCAAGAAAAGCCGAAATTACACCCTTTGTTTTTATTAAATTTAGGCTGTCCCCTTGCAACTGCAAGTTAATGTCATTAAATTTTTTGTACAAATCTGTCAAATACGCGATGTCTGCTTTCAATTTGATCAGATTTTCTTTTAAATCTGGATCTTTACTTTCCAAAAACTCTAAAACTGATTCAAAAAGTGAGTAAAATCTTGTTAAACATGCACCTTTCGACAACCAGCGTACTTCAGTATGTAAGAGTAATCGTTGGAAGTCTTCATCATTTTCGTCGCACAATTGTGCAAATAAACGGGTATTTAACGCGTTGCTTCTTATTTTGTTAACTGCTTTAATCACAAATTGAAGCGATTGGTGCAATCTATCACTCAAATTTTTCGCTACCAGGTGTTGTCGGTGTATGACACAGTGAATTGCAGTTACTCCTGGTATAATTCTTTGAAGATGGCTTATAAACCCACGATATCGCCCGAACATGGCAGGAGCTCCATCTGCTGCCACCGAAGTAATGTTTGTAAATGGAATCGATTTTTCCTTAAGAAAATCGCTCAGGACATTAAATATTGATTCTCCTTTTGTGTCCGTCTTCAAAGTTTTCGCGAATAGTAGCTCTTCATGGATTTCTTCGTCCATAACAAATCGAACATATGCCAATAATAAGGCTTCATTGCCAGGTAATGTTGATTCATCCAATTGAATAGAAAAATGAGTTGTTTGCAGATAATTGCACAAGAAGCTTTCAACATCAGAGCTCATTTCATCAATACGCCTTTGTACAGTGTTGTTACTCAAAGAAATTTTTTTAAGTACGTCAAATGGAGGTTTGTGCAGAACAGTTTTTAAAACCTCTTCAACAGCGGGTAAAATTAACTGTTCACCGATGGTGTGCGGTTTTCCAGATTTCGCGATAAGCAATGAGATATTGTAGGATGCCCGCAAGCCATCATCGTTACTTTGAGACGTTGAAGCGAACATACTTTGCACGGTGGGTCTTCTTTCATATTTTTCCTTCAATGTTTGAAAATATTTTAAATCTTTGCCTATTTTATCAGGATGACACCTTCTTAGATGATCTTCGAGCTTCGATGGTTTCATCGAGTCATTGCTCAAAACTTTGTTGCACAAAAGGCATATGGGCAATCGTTTGTCGGCCGTTGATGGAACAAAACCAAATTTCAAATATTGAACACTGTATTGTCGACATTTCTTCTTAGATTCAGCCATGTTTCGTATCAGTTACCTACGTGTAAAGAAAAAAAAAAGTTTGTTTTAGTAATCATAAGGTGATTTTAACAGGATATGGCTATTTGAACAGAATTGAATGGGAATAATTAGTTAATTATTGCAATGAAAAAACCAAAATGCCGGCGGCAAAACTGATTTTAATTATTAAAAGCAATAAGCCGCTAAGATTGAATCTATTTTAATGTAATGCAAAACATTTTTTGATTAATTATATTTTGATACATTTCTGTAAATTCGAGAGAAAATACTTTTAAAGAATATTTTGACGTCAAAACACCGCGATTTTAATGTTTTATTTATTACGTTGATACATTACTATACGAGTGGTACATTTTATGAAAATATTTTTAGTCATTTAGCATTAGCAACTACGAGGGCACTGAAATATGTACAAACATGCAGGTCAATTATAATAACTCTCTTTTAGTGAATCACCACAGTCGGGTAAATAAATAATTTTATAATAAAAAGTACTAAAAGTTCAATCTTTCTCGGCTTTCTGTTCTTTTATAGAAGTATCGAATAATGGCCCTGTTCAGTATTTAATTTTTATTACGTACCTACTACACGCAAACATAACAAATAATATAATATTACTACAATATAAAATAAAAGTATGTATAACAAATAGGCAGGTATACTTACTTTTTCCGGCACTGGCAAACACTGACATCGATTCACTCACACGTTTCTTTTCAAAATTCCCGAAACAAATGAGCACAGCAAATGAGTAAAGCAAATGAGTAACGTTTGTTCTTGGCATTCGTATTTATATTGGTGAAGAATCAAACAAGTTCATGCAAGATTGCAAGCACAGTACAAGTCGTATTTCGTCCCTATGCACGTCTTAACTAGCGTTGCTGGCTGGCTAGCGGGCGGCGCTTTGCAAGTCTCGATACGCGTTGTACTCAAAATATCGAATATGCAAGTTTTTACAAGTTAACAGTCGCTGACTTTCTTAAAATACACTACTCAAAAAAATTAACGGAGGTTTAAAAAAAAGGAAATTAATACTAAATAAACAGGCTATCAGATCCATATGCCGGCCTAACTGAAAAAAAATTTTCACACCCGTGGACAAAAAAAAAACAAGCAAAAAATTTGCAATATTATTTTTTTGCGCTATCTGTTAGTATTGCATGAGAACCGTAACTCCTAAAATATTTTAGCAAAAATCTGAAAATTTGAATCATAAAGCTTCAAAATGCTTTTTTTAAAGTCTCAATACGACCATTTTGCACCGAAATAAAGCCTGTCAAAAATCACCGAAAAATTTGGAATTTTTTTTAGTACCTAGTGTATTATCTGCCTACAATGTAGGCCCTACATTGATAGGTACAGCCAAGCCAACATTTTAGTTCTTTACGATCGAAACCAGATAAATTTTCGTGGACCCCCACTTACAACCAGTGAACCCCCATTTTTTTTTCTCGCCATCGTAGACCCCCGTCGAGTCTTCCGTGGACCCCTGGGGGTCCACCTGGACCACTTTGGGAATCACTGAGATAGAGGGATAAAATTTTTTTTATCGAAAGTTGGCAACATTGTATTTTGCTAATATATAATATTATAGGCGCTAAGGGTATCTTCTGTAAAAATTTCATTAAAATCGGATAAATAATGCGGGCATAACAAATTTTTAGAAAATTATTATTTTTTTTTTCCGGAAAGTTGGCAACATCGTAGTTTAATAAAATTATAATTTATGTGGGCACTAGAAGAAACTTTTCTGAAAATTTGATTAAAATCGGTTAAATAATGTAGCCACAATAAATTTTTAATATTTTAGTAATTTTTTTCTTAATATGTTGGCAACACTGTATTTTGTTAAAATTGCATAATTTATGCGGGCACCAGAAGAATCTTTAGTGAAAATTTGATTAAAATTGGTTAAATAACGTGGTCATAATAAATTTTTAAAAATTTTAGTAATTTTTTTCTCAGAAAGTTGGCAGCACTGTACTTTGTTGAAATTATCTAATTTATATGGATACCAGAAGAATCTTTAGTGAAAATTTGATTAAAATTGGTTAAATAACGTGGTCATAATAAATTTTTAAAAATTTTAGTAATTTTTTTCTCAGAAAGTTGGCAGCACTGTACTTTGTTGAAATTATCTAATTTATATGGATACCAGAAGAATCTTTAGTGAAAATTTGATTAAAATTGGTTAAATAACGTGGTCATAATAAATTTTTAAAAATTTTAGTAATTTTTTTCTCAGAAAGTTGGCAGCACTGTACTTTGTTTAAATTATATAATTTATATGGATACTAGAAGAATCTTTTGTGAAAATTTGAACAAAATCGGTTAAACAACATGGCCGTAATAAATTTTTAAAAATTTTAGTAATTTTTTTCTCAGAAAGTTGGCAGCACTGTACTTTGTTGAAATTATCTAATTTATATGGATACCAGAAAAATCTTTTGTGAAAATTTGAACAAAATCGGTTAAACAACATGGCAGTAATAAATTTTTAAAAATTTTAGTAATTTTTTTCTCAGAAAGTTGGCAGCACTGTACTTTGTTGAAATTATCTAATTTATATGGATACCAGAAGAATCTTTTGTGAAAATTTGAACAAAATCGGTTAAACGACATGGTCGTAATAAATTTTTAAAAATTTTAGTAATTTTTTTCTCGGAAAGTTGGCAACACTGCGGTCTGAAAATTGAACTTAATTTTTTATTTGGTATGAACTATCTAATTGCCAAGTTTCAGCTTTCTACGAGCTTTCCTTTATACTTATAATTAACACTCGTATTAAAAATTTTAGTAATTTTTTTCTCGGAAAGTTGGCAACACTGCGGTCTGAAAATTGAACTTAATTTTTTATTTAGTATGAACTATCTAATTGCCAAGTTCCAGCTTTCTACGAGCTCTCCTTTATACTTATAATTAACACTCGTATTAAAAATTTTAGTAATTTTTTTCTCGGAAAGTTGGCAACACTGCGGTCTGAAAATTGAACTTAATTTTTTATTTGGTATGAACTATCTAATTGCCAAGTTTCAGCTTTCTACGAGCTCTCCTTTATACTTATAATTAACACTCGTATTAAAAATTTTAGTAATTTTTTTCTCGGAAAGTTGGCAACACTGCGGTCTGAAAATTGAACTTAATTTTTTATTTGGTATGAGCTATCTAATTGCCAAGTTTCAGCTTTCTACGAGCTTTCCTTCATACTTATAATTAACACTGGTATTTATCGTATTTTTTGGACACGGCCGGCAAGCCAGCCGGCCAGCCGTATTGACGATTTTATAAGCTAGTCTTTTCGACTAGCTAAAAATCGCTACAAAATTAAATTAATTATTAATTTCTTAATTTTCCTTTTTTGGCATTTATTAATCACTAGTACATTTCGAGAAATTACTTTTCAATTAGATTAGTTACGTGTGTTATATTCGCGGAAGAAATTGGAAATAAAAACACGCAAAAATTATAAATTGTCTAATTATTAACACAGCACTCCTACATCGTATATTATCGTAATGAATTAACCAATTACACACACACAAATACACATATATATTCACTTACACAGTTAAGATAAAAATAATCACACATATAAAAAACTTTATGAATGGTCATTGAATTGTCGTAGCCAACTTTGTATACAGCGTACGTGTATATACATAATTTTATTAAATAATTAATTTAATTGATTTTTTTGAAAAGATAAATTTAATAGTAGTAGTTTAATAAGTTTATTAATATGTATTTTTGTAAAAAACATATGCATCATATTCATAAATGTTAAATTTAAGATGTTAAAAAATTGTTGTCAATATTTCTAAAAAAATCATTGAAAAACCATTATAAATATGTCTTATTAAGACAATAAAATGCTATTATACCTATATATATATATATATATATATATATATATATATATATATATATATATATATATATATATATATATATATATATATATATATATATGGTGACACCCGGGGCGGATCGCCCCCCACCCTTGCTACGCCACTGGAACTAGCCTATTTCCATTTTTTGTCATATTGAGATATTTATGGAAAAAGTAGCAACAAAGACATATATTTTCATTGCAGAACTAGCTCAAGTTTCTATTATTAGTTAATTCCGATTTATGAAGATTTATTGTGAAAATATTTAACCCCAAATAACATTAACAAGCATTCATTACTATTTTTGCAACAACAATTTTTTTCCAATTTTGCACTCATACTGCACTTAATTTTTTTAAATACTGCACATATTTTTCTCAAAAATCTCATTTTCATAGCAGCCTTTTTGATTGTTCAACATTTTAATGATAATTCAAAAACAAAAAGAATACTAAAAAATACTATTATTTACTATTTCTTATTGATATTATTCTAAAGATATTTTAGTAATATTACTGTATAATGAGTTTTTGTAATTAATAAATGGACCACGGGGGTTATATGTTTAACACTTCGTTAACATCAAATATTTTAGTGCAAACAGCTTTGAATAAGCTTTTAACATTGTTTTGTTAACATCGGTGTTAAAATTTAACATTCTTTCACAAAACAAAGTAATAGTTTCATTAACATTTAAACTTGCATTGTCAATGCATGCGTCTTAATTTACAGTCAAGTAAGACACCTAAAACTTATAATGGGTTCGGAACCATTCAGTGGTTAAAGATCTTCATTACAGAAATAATAATTATTATTTGATTTAAATTCTGGTGTAAATATGGCACGAACTACGGTTTATTGTATACATTTATGTAAGGAATGTCCACAGATTGTATTGTATTATGTTTGGAGGAATTTTTAAAAATATATTGTATATTTAAAAACATTTTCATATAACTCTAACTTCTATTGAATAAAATGTGAGTTTATGATCGGTGGACAAACTCTACAAAATATATTTTATTAATCCAATTAAAAGAAATATGACTTACCCGTCTTTCTTCTTCTCTAGCAGCACGTAAATGTGATTCGATTGCGTCCAAATCAATTTTTGGCATTGCTGTTTCAATGTTATATACGTCAAAGCCACCTAAAAAATGTTTAGATTATTTGACATTTGTTTATATTTTAATACAGTAAAAATATTTAGTTAAAATAGTTATTTAGAATATACGTTTTCTGCAAATGATTTGATAAAGATATAAAAGAAATTAATTATTTTAAATTAATTAAAAATTCACTGCTGCGGATAGAAATTGTTTCACAAAATAAATAATAACATTTTAAAATTTCAAATTAGTAATTTTTATACTATCTATTTACTAAATATACTTATTAGTTCATTAAAAATTTGATAATTTATCAACTGGAAGAAGATTAATTTATGTTGATTTTTATAATAATTAAAAAAACGTAGAAATTAATAGATTAATTGCACGAAAAGTGATAGAGATAGACCGCAAACATTTGTGGGGGTCAACATGATTAGTTTACAGTGCGATAATCTGTATATTTCTTATGGATTAAACTATAGTAATTGGGAAACAATTAAAATACGGATTTATGATTTCAAATTTCTCAAAAATATACATGAAACTGTACTTAATATAATTTAAATAACTATATTTAATAAGTTACACAAGAGAGTTGATCAAAATAGTTTGTATAATATCATGCCTTTTATACATGATAATAATAATTCAAAATAATTTAGAAATAAAACTTTTATGTAGGCCGTGTAAAACAGGCTTGTTATAAATATAATAGTAGCTGGATGACCAAGATTCGTGATCAAACTAAAATGAATTTATATTTAAAATAGTATTGTCCACCACGTAATTATTTTAAATTTTGGATATTATACAAAGAAAGTATAAATTTTTCGGCCAATTTCATAATTAACAATAATTTAACTAAAGTCGACTTTACGGCGGCAAGAAAGCGTTGTTTTATTTACAACAATAAATAATTTATTGTTGTAATTGTAATTTATTGTTCTATTACCAGCAATAATAATTTATTATATCAGTAGAATTTAAAATCTATGGCCTGTATTCTCAACTCATTTATAAAAGTGATTTTTACTAAAAACACTTTATAACAGATTATTTAAATTTTATAATATCAAATATAATAAAAATGATCAAAAATAGAAAAATTATTTATATTTGATCATAAACAGAAGCAAAAACTTATTTTGAAATTAATGATAAAAGCACTTTTTCACGAAAAAATGAGGTGAGAATACGGGTCAATGTTTTCTTGTCTGCCTAAAATCGATTTTATTTTAAAGGATTATTATGAAATCGGCTGTTAATATTTTCACAATTACTGTAAAACGTTACATTAGATATGTACAGATCATAAATCATATACTGTAATTTAATTGTGCTAAATATTTTAACATAATTATATATATATGGCAATTAAAAAACGCAAATATAATTTAAAAAAAAAATAATGGTTTTATGGTTTGTTTAAAAATATGTCCAAAGATCAATAGTAACTTTATAGTACTTTTAGTCAAATATTATAATAAAATAACAATTAAGAATAATCAAAAATTTAGATATGTAAGTTTTTTTTGTATTTCGACTAATCAGAAGCAATGTCAGAAATTTCAAAAAATAAGCTGTTTGTCTTTAGGATACAGAATATGTAATTTACTTATAGAGTAAATATTATAGATAAAACTGTTTCAGATAGTTAAAAATATTCTTTGAAATTAAAACATATTTTTTAATAAAATTATTAATACATTAAACAGCATTAAAATTTTAATATACATAATAAAATCTACATTTGACATTGAGAATACTCTGTTATAACATTCAAACATATGTTTCATTAATTAATTATTTTTGTGCAATTAAATTTTATTTTAAAATTTAATGACATAGATTTTAGAGATAATTAGTTGTATATAACATATATATATATATATATATATATATATATATATATATATATATATATATATATATATATAAACATATATAAAAATTAGTTAAATTCATATTGCTAAAATTTCAGTTGTTTTTTTTTTCAAAAAAACATAACCTGATTTTCAGTATGTATATTTCTGAAATAATTAAATTTAATCAAACAATTAAAACATATGTTGAATTTATTATTCAATTAAATTTTAAAAATATTAATTTTTAACTAAATGAAATATTTAACTATTATAAAATAAGTAAATAATATATAAATGAAATATAATGTCGAAAATGCGGTATTATTATTTATTTAATTGTTGTCAATTTGTAATAGAAGTAAAAATAAACGTAATTAGTATATGTCAGTTTTTAAAAAAATAATTATTCTTGAAATAAAATAGTGAAATATGCACTAAATTTTAATTTTTAATTTTGGAGAATTTTAAGTTATTAAATTGATTTGTTGAAAGACATGTAATAATAAATATAAACTTACTGTCAGTGTCATACATTGTTGAAATATTTAATTATATCAATCAAGTAATTAAATGTTGAAATAAATATTTGGCGCACTTATAAAATTTTATTCAAATCATTGACAGTTGCCAGATTAAACTGTACGCACTCATTTCAATACACAGCAAACACAGCACAAAATGATTTCATTTTTATATTATGTCGAAGTATTATCTGTAAATGCAGTTATCACTCAATGACACTAAAATATGAACTGGATATAGAGAAGAGAATTATGTTACATTTAAACAGACTAGCCGCGAGCTGACAGTCATTTAAAATTGTGTGTGTGTGTATGTGTACGTACATCTTTAATGACGTCATTTCCACAGCTGACTGAATCATTTTAAACGAATTCCCGCTACTGTACGTTCGCGACAATTTAACATATGAATATTGTAGTACTTATTATCGCAAATGTCGATTTGATTGTACTCTATGGCATTGTTGACTCATTGTTGCACTGATTAACACTTGATTAAGTGCTAATTACACAATTTACGGCTATGTTAACTTTGGTGTGTTTGTGTTAATACTGAGGTTGTGTTTAAAATGCACGAAAAGTCTAAAAATAAGTCGCTGTATAATGGAATTTTATTATTTTGTTTATGCAAAAGCTATTTTTGGAAGTTAAATGTTCCTTGAATTTTGACAACTGTCAGCTTTATTTATTTTATCGGTTCGATTGTAAAATATTATTTTAAAGTAACAATTAAAAAAATTGTAATTAAATATTCGTAAAATTAAAATACTATTAAATATCATCAATTAGATTAAATTAATTAAAAATATTTCATCATTTCATTAGTTGTGCCTCAGAAAGATCTATGCTGGTGAAAGATAAGACTTATTTTTAAAATTTTGCATATTTTTATTTCATTATAATTTTTGACTTTAATATAATAAAGAATATATATTAAATCAGTTTATTCAAGTCATAAAAAAAAAACTAATAAAAATAATGTTATGGTAACAATATCTATATTAATGTTAAAATTTAAAAAAATATTAATTTTTTAACTTCTAAGATTTTATAAAAGTTAATATTATATTAAATGTAAATAAATATCAAATATGTTAACAAGTTTTAGATACTTTTATTTATTAACTAGTTCTCAGTTTGTAAGAAAAGGCTAAAACAAATGTAGTGCGCAAATGATAATGCAAATAATAGAGATATATTTAAAAAAATTAATAAATAAGGAAATATGACTTACCTAATATTTCTGGAGACACTTTTTTCTTTTCTCTAGCTGCAGGAACCGATCTCCGATTAGCCAAATGTTTCCCTCCTAATTCTCTACGCGGTATTGTTATTAAACTAGCAATTTGTTGACTAGAATCTCTTCGTCTCTTCACTAAATTTGCCTCAATTTTTTCTTTCTTCCTTGGCACTGTGCTATCTTCTTCTTTTTCATTTTCATCTTTCGTTCGATCTTCTTTGCAAAACTTCTCAAAGTCATCAATATCCATTTTCTTTTCTACTTTATAATCTTCATTTTCTCGATTTGAATCTCGTCGTAATTTTTCGGGTTTCTTAATTGATTCAATTTCCATTTTTTCTGATTCTAAATTCACTTTACTTATTTCCTCTTTATGTGGTGGTAGCAATTGTTGATTTGAAGGCAATTCTTGAAGATATTCCCTAGCTTCAGATAGAAATGCATCAGCTGTTTTTACTTTAACATTTTCTTTCAAATTCATGTAATCGATTTGGGAAAATGGCTGATTCATTTTCAAAGTTAGTGCTTCAGTTGATGTCACCCTGGCAACTTTAATATCTGCCATTTCTTTAACTAATGTTTGTTGAAACTGTAAAGGTTCTTCTAATTCTTTGGCTATTGCAGGTTCACCAGCAGATTCTTCTTTAACAGTAATTGGTTCTGCAGCTTCAGTTGTTTGAACAATAATAGCATCGGATTTCTCAAAGGGTTCATTCGAATTCGGTTCGATGTTGTATTTTAAAGCAGATGGACTCAAATCATTAGTAACTGTTAATTTTTCGACAGCTTCTTCTAATTCTTGCTCAATTTCTCTCGCGACAATTCGTCCAAATTCTTGTTCGATTTCTTTGCCGAAATCTCCGATAATATCAGCAGTAGAAATACTTTCAGTTATATTTAATTTTACATCGAGTGGATTTAAATTTTCGTTTGAGTCTTGATCAGAATCATGAAGTATATTACCTTCTAAATCTTCATCTGATCCTAAATTCGATCCACTGGCTTCTTCTGTCGAATCTAAGCAATTATTCTGTTTCTCTAGTTCGAATTCTAGCGGAATATTTAACTTTGGTTTGTCGTAAAACACTTTTTGAATGTTTTCAACACTATCAAGTCTGTTAACACTATCAATTTTATATTCAATGTCCTCATTGTTGTTATTATTATTGATATTATTAACGTCACATGTGTTTATTTTGGTTGTATCTTGTTCTAAGTCTAAATCATCGTCTGTGAAATCGGTATCGGAGCAGGTTTTAATAGTGTAGTCTAAAGTGTGCGCCAAATGTTGGAAACCGGGATAATTCGGATTAACAATGCCGCGTGATTGTAAATGATTGTTATCACCGCTTAGATTACCATCGTCTGATAATGATTCACTGTCGGATAAATCGAAGCCTCTGTCTTCATCTTGTGGTGATGTATCGACTGAAGAACAACTTTGTTGGGCTTCTGTAAATAAAAATTATATTATTATAAGCATCTATTTTTACGAAGTTGCATGACGAAGTAACAAGATTATCAAGTGTCTTTGAATCGCGTCATCGAGTGCTTTATGCCACTAGGCCTAGTGTATAAGAAAGAAATAGTTATTTTGAAGATGTGAATAATGTGTTTGGTGTTTTGCTTACCTTCGTACTCGAGTAAGCTGTCATCTGGTGATGATTCCGAGCAGATGGACGAGGTGGTGTTGGTGATGGCGCGCGACTGCTTGGTGGGCAGTTGGGGATTGGGGGGCGGCGCGACACCCGAACGCAAGCTTGCCGCCAGCGTGTTGTTTATATTGTACACGGGACGTGGATGCAAATTCAACTGCTGCTGATGTTGCTGATGATAGTTGTTGTCGTCGCCTAGCGATTTGTTGTTCGTGTCCTGATGATGATGCTATAACACGTAAACAAAACTCACTTTATTAGAAATTTCATCAAATTCAAGTATATGTATATGATGATAAATATAAATATGGTAAATAATATATACGATAAAATATTTGCACGAAAAGAGTTAGATATACAGTGCGTTGCAAAAAAGTCGGCCCTATGTAGGAATGTTATTAAAAAAACTTTTACTGTAGTTATTGGCGTTTTTTGAAAAAGGTCTATATACAGGTGTAACAGAATAACTATTCCTAATTTTCAGAAATGATAGAGTGCACTTAGAGAAACATTTTTTATTAATAAACTAGTGTCCGGAAATTTCTCGGTGCCAAGATACACTAGATATCGTTAAAAACAATCTTAATCAAAATATCAAAGAATAGTTAAGTTAAGGAACATTTTATTAGAAGTAATAGCGCATTAAACTTTATAAAAATTGTTCTAAGTTACGACCACCATTTTCGATACACAAGTTGTAACGATGTACAATCGACTGCCGAAAAAAAAAGAAAAAAAAAGAAAAAAAAAATTTCGGGACACTAGTTTATTAATAAAAAATGTTTCTTTATGTGCCCTTTATCATTTCTGAAAATTAGGAATAGTTATTCTGTTTCACCCTGTAGATACAAACAAAATGCATTTTATATGTCTAATATACATTCTTAAATATCTTATTGCAGAATGAATAAAAAAGAGTACAAATTAAATACTTCCCTTGCAAATTACATATTCGTAAATTTACTCAAATGCACTATTAAAAATAATTATTCGATAAAGATAATTCGATAAATATTAAACTTACATGTCTGGTAAATTACGGATTAGCAATTTCGATCTGATACGTAAGCAGTGTTTGTACGTACACAGAAATCGCATTTGGAGTAAAAAAAAAAAATAGATTGTACGTTTGAGAAATATAAAATGTATTTTTATCGAAAGAAACGCTGCGCTAGTTTAAGCAAGAAATGAAAAATATTCGATGCATTTACCTCTATATCACTATGAGTGCGCATTGTGCTTCCTGCGTCAGTTCAAAATAGCTAAACGGTAATAAATATTCGATAAAATAATAAACACGACAAAATTATTTATTAAAAGCAGATTAAAATTTACTTAAAGATTTTGGTTACACTCATTGCTAGATATGTTGATCACAATACTCTTGAAAATTTTGGTCATATTCATTGTTTAGAAAGCTTGAGTTATCGAGCAACTATATTTTTATATAGAATAAATTTGATTAAAATACTCGATAGAATTTACTTAGTATTTCTATTATATTATCCGACATTTTTAATTTAATTTACTTTAATGTCATTGATAAATTTTGTTCTGATAAAGATCAGTGTTCAGTTTCGTAGAAACGTCGTTTTTACAAAATAATGAAACAGAATGTAATCCTAAAACAGTTTTTATTTTAATTTTTAATCTTATTTATCGAGCATTTAGTATTTTTTACCCTGCAAAATGCATTAAAGGACGAAGTGTAAATTACGACTCACAGAAAAATACGACTAATAAAAATATAAATAAATATTTCTGTTCTCTTTTTCAAATTAATAGTGATCTAACGTTATAATAATTTGTGGAATAGTGTTAATATTAGCCCGTACCTGTATAGTGTTGATAGTGTTGCACCATTGCAACGTGTCTTGCTGTCTGCGCCGTTGCACGGCGTCGTGGTGATTGGTGCGTCCGTTGTTGTACAACGTGAGCACGTTGTCGCAATTGGTGTTATAGGAATCGTTGGTCGCGTGCGTATGATGTAGATTATCGGCTGTAGCGGTTGTATTTTCGGTGGTAGTGTCTCCGGTCGTACCTCGTTCCGGCGATAACAGATTCTCGTTTCCGTTATGTTGAAGCACAGCCAATGGCACGTGCAGCATCGGTTGTTTCAGACGCATTGTGGAAGACGCTTCTTCCTCCTGAAACAGAGATATACATTTTATTTTATTGTTTTCGTTCAAATTTACATATCTACAGTGAGTTCTCAAAAATTCGCTATCATTATATAAAAAATATGTATCTCAAAAAAATAACTTTTACAATAATTAATATTTACACAATAAAAAATTGTTGAATTGATGTTAAATAATAACACTATTTTGTGTGTAATTTACACTTTACATTAGTGTTAAACATATTGATTTAATTATGTGCCTTTGTGGTAACATTAACAAGTGTATTTTTTGATATATATGAACAGTGCCAACTTTTTTTTTTACTGGGTAGGCATATTTTTTAATATCGGATGATTTTCAATCACTTAATTATATAACTAACTAAAATACCCGGTGTAATATATTTTATTTTAAAATTGTAGCAATAAAAATTATTGTTAAAGTTAAATAAAAACTGTTTTAGGATTAGATTCTATTTAATTATTGTATAAAAACGACGTTTCGACAAAACAGAACGCTCGTCTTCATCATTTCGTCGAAACGTCATTTTATACAGTAATTAAACAAATCCTAAAACAGTTTATATTTAATACAATGTGTTCTGAAAAATATTTTATTATTTTATTGTTAAAATGTTTGTGGCACAAATAGTAATTGAATCCAAAAATATTTGATAGTTTCAATAATAGTTAACTTGCAAGTTGAAAAGTATGGATAAAATAATTTTTAATTTCACTGAAATTGTAAAAATAGTTATTAAGAAAAAAGGAAATAATTGAATCGATAGAAAAAATATTTAAATTATGAATTTATCGCATGATAACTTTATGTATGAGTTTATAAATCTAGTAGGTATATGTTCTCGTATTAAATTTTTGTATTTCATCAAAAATAAAAGTCTTAAAACTTGCAATTTAAATATAATACATTTTATTTTAATCTGCAAATATTCATTTAGAATAAAATAACTTTGAATAACATATGTCAAAGTCACAATTATATATATTCGAATAAAGTAAATATATAATTTTGTTTTTCCAAAATCCTACATAAATTTTTTTGAGCTTATACATAGTAATATTTTTAAATTATATTTTGCGTATGAAAAGTAAAATAAAACTCTTTTGACGTTGAAATAAACAGAAAAATACAATATACATATAAAGATTGACAAACACTTTCTGGTATGCCAAGAAGAATTTAGAATATTTTCATAACTTCATATTTACATGGAGCCTGTCATCTTGTCAGTTTTCGTATAACTGCGCTAAATTTTAGAAAATTTTATCATTTAATATTACCTTAAAATTGTTTTCATAAGTTATTAAAATTATTATCTATAGAATGACGCAACAATTGCCCTACTAATAATAAAGTGCACAAAAACTATCAAACTTATTATGATCTGTAATAGAAAATGTTGTTTCCTAAATATTAAATATTCTGGAGCACGCAACATAAGAATCATAGCTTTATAATAAAGTTTTAAAATTGTACCTATATTCAATTATTTTCAATCTGATAAAATTTGGAACAAAATGATTCAAATAAATAAATCTCAGTATTTTGAGTTATAAATTTTTGTTGGTGCCTATTTATGTCTATCTGTGTAAACAGGAAGTTTCTTCCTACATAAAATTTTATTGCAATTTATAAAAATCGATTGTATTTATTAATAACAATTATTTGTAGTTTTTATTTTCAAACCTCAATTAATACACGGAGAAAAATATTTGTTTGATATTAACAAATTATTTTAAAATACATTTATTTAGAGTAAATAAACAGCTCTTTATTTAAAAAAAAATAATATTTGTTTGTAATAAATAAATATTTTACAGTCAAATAGATATTTTTTGCCACTATTGAAGAAAATATTTATTTGAATGAAAATAATTTTCTTTACTCGAAAGAATCCTTTTTCTCTGTGTAGGTATAAAAGGTATGATTAGTTAAAATAAAGCAAATATTTAAATACGGAAAATCCTGGGACCAAAATATGAAGATGGAAAATGGAAATTGAGAAGCAACAAAGAGATCTACACAAAAATAGAAAAAATAACAGACACAATGGGGAGAAGCAGATTGACTTTCTACGGATACATTAAAAGAATGAATGAAGAAAAACTGACAAAGAGAATATTTAACTACATCGACAGAAACCCTAAGACCCCAGATGACATGGATCAAGGAGGTTAGAAAAGACATGGAAAAAATGGAGAAGAGGTGAAGAGAAGAGAAGAATTCAGAGAGAAGATCAGAGTTATCAAGAAAAGGCAAAAAAGAAAACAGGAGCAAAATGGACGGAAGAAAGAAAGAAACGACATGGAGAAAGAATGAAAGTGTACGTGTATTTCACGTGGTCCATAGTCGGCCAAAATCGAAGAAAGAAGAAGAAGAAAGCAAATATTTAAAAAATGAGTAATTACAATACTTGTACTAATTTTTTTATTATTACCTATGTAAGAAAAACTGATAATAGCTAGTACGCATATTCAGTATATAATAAAATAATTATTCTCGTATGTCATTCTGTATATTTTAACTTAAGATAATTGTAACTTTCAAATCTAGTAAATAATTTAAAATTATAGTATATTCTGTAGTGATCGCTGAGAAAAGTTTTTGGTTTTGTTACTAAATTTTCTATGATAAAAAAGTTTTGTTTTTCAAAGAAATAACGTTGAAATCGCAGTTTTATGTAAGATTATATTCCAAGGATCAGTGGTAAAATTTACAGAAATATGTCAAAATATATAACAGCTAATTAGTTATATATGTTTATTAGTACAAAGTATGACCATACATGCATAATTACCGTAAAAGATAATTAATTACTAGCAATTTGTAATCAGAGTGTATCGATGTACCGACTATGATACATAATTCATATTCTTATCATAATAACAACGGTGTTTTGACTGATAACATATCATTAAAGTTAAAATATTTATACATTGTCTTTGACAGAAATTGTAATTCTGTTTAACTTAAACTTTAAACGTGACTTGTTTTGCTCTCATAAAATATTTGCAAATATTTACAATACTTACAAATTTGTGAATTTTTTCCTAAAAAATCCAGTAAAAACATTTCTACATATATTTCATTAGTGATATTCGATTTTTTTTAAATACTCAAATTCGAGTTAAAATATAATCATTCATTTCCGAAGTTTAAATATAAAATATCTTTAAATAAGTATAATCAAATTTGCTCTACATGTGTCCACAGACAGATAGAGAACACATTAAAAGTAGTTGCCTATTTGTAAAAATCTCAAAAAAATGTAAATTGGTATGTTTGTAATACCTCAGTCACTGCATGTGACGGTCAGTAAATAGTAAACCTGTTTAGAACTGCAACGGTACCTAAAATTATCAATAGAATACGAGTAAATAATTGTATTACTCAAGTTTACATAATTAATCAATTCTATTTATTGTTTTGTTTTTTCTAATTATTAAAAAAATATATATATAAATATTTGTTGTAAATAAACTTACAAATAATTTTCTTGGTAGGGATAGATTGATAATTTTATGTTACACAGTTACAGAATATTATTATATATTTTATTTGGAAGAAAGTAGATTTTATCTAATTTAAAAAAAATGTAAGATATGTATTTCATATATAAACTGATTTTCAGTACTAGATACACAAATAATTAATAAGTATGCTTATGACGTCATATATGCATTTAATTTATGCATGACAGTTAAGTGATAGATTTCAATAATTCTACAGTATTACATTTATTATGTATTTATACATTATTCAAGATAAAGAATATGTAAAAAAAACAAAAGTTTTTAATGTCGTATTAGCTTATTAAAAATTGAAGATTGAAAAGTTTTCGTTTGAATTAGTTTTCCTTTGGCTAGGCTAGATGGTAAAAGTTTAATCAAAATGAATAATTTAATAAAAACGTCATGAAATGGCAAAGTACTAAAACAACTATAGGGAAAAACGTAAGTATATTTTTAAAGCAGTTATATTTATTTTTATTACAGTATAGGGTCATTTTGCAAGTTTTATGAGTTCTAACCATGCTATTACCATAAATAAATATAAACATTTTATAAATCAATATTCACATTCTATTATAATGCAATAATAGTATAATTTGAGATTTATGCTTTGTAATTTTCTTGTTGAAAATGTATTTAATTAAATGTTCAATATTTTAAATGTTATTGTATCATTTTTAAATTTCTTATGTGGAATACAATATAATATAATAATAATATATGTAACAAGTGTGTAAAGATGTTTTTTTTTACATGAGTCAGGAAATTTCGTGCCTAGCGTAGCGAGGCCCAAAAACGTCCGACCGAATGGCATAATACCCAGTTACTCATATATTGCATACAAAATTTTATGTACGATTCCAAACTAGACAGACAAACAAAAAATGTTTTTATGAATATGTTAAATTTAATAAACAAATGTGATTTACAATGACATAAAAACTGCTACCAACAATTATTGATAATTGTTATTAATAGTTATAAATTTATTATTTTATTATTTTAATTAATTTATTTACGAAAAATATCAACAAATAACAAATCGCAAAAACACCAAAATACAACTTTCGTTCACTATTTACACTTACAGGTTAGAGCAAAGTGTGGCTATGTTGTAATTATGACTACCAAATAAATAACGTTGAATAACCATGAACAGTTTTGACAATATTGTTAAATAATTATCTTATTTTAATATAATTTTCATTATTAAATTATCTGCATTTAAGGGAGTTTTTCGGTAAATTCGAATCAAAAATCACAATTTTATTTTTGGCTTCTTGCAATCTTTGAAGGTTCTAGAATATGCCCCTGAAACAGTTTTTCGATATTCGAATTAGTTTTGAGTGAAATCGCATTTTGAAGGTACAGCTGCAGCGGCTAGATGAGACGCATATAATAATAATATATGATATAATAATATTACATATATATATTATATATATTATATAATATTATATAATATTAATATATAATAATAACATATAACAATAATATATAATTAGCTGTAAGTTAGAAAAAAAGACACTTATCAACAAAATATCACTGACAAAACTGTAAAGGCGTTTTTCTTCAAGTCATATTTTTCAAACTGGCGTGCACGATTGCGGTCGGAAAAGTTTATTTACGGTATTTTTTTACTGCGCTTCAAATGTAAAAAACACATGGGAAAAAATGACTTTTTTTCACAGGCCGCCATTTTGACCACAAAATCAACTTTTTCTACTTTTTCTACCTCAAGCTCCCGGAAATTTAGTCTATATATGGAATATCATTCCATTTTTAATTCGAGATGAATCGTTCGGGCTGGACTGTGCACGCTAATAGACCGTTTCAATCGCTCGCGTGCGCTGCTGTTGACGCATGCTATATGGGATCCCATAAAAGAATTTTTGACTGAAAAAAGTCTATCTAGTCCAAAATATGTAATGAAAACCCCCAGGTTGTATCTTTTATACTTTCAATAAAAAAAATTACGAAAATAGGCTTATTTTCAGTTTCATTTACCGAAAAACTCCCTTAAAAATAATATAATTATTATTTTTAATTTAAAATATCTTTTTTTACAAAGAGAAAAATGTTAACAAAAAATTAATAATAATAAAATAATAAATCTGATCTGATTTCAACAGCATCACTGACATTGACAACGTTGGTTACTTTACGCATTGCATTATAACATCGTTTGGAAAACGTCAATTTTTTTACCATGTTTATAGTGCGTAAAATGTGAGCTTTAGAGACGGCCATAGATAAAGTAATTTATTTAAATAAAATTGAATAAAAATATTTTAATTGATTGATAATAATTAAATGTAAACTTTTTATTTAAGTATGTGCGCAAACTCAATGACGATGTTTCAAAATGCTTTGTTCATATAAATATTATCTTTAATTTCCTTATTATTAAATCCCTATCAGATTTTTTGTCTTTTTTATTATTGACTGAATATTGTGTTAATAATAAAAACGATAACAAACCTGACACGAAATTTAATAATAAGATTAAAGCTAATCATAACGCAGGTTTAGGACCTAAAAATAAGTTTATTTTAATATTCACATAAATATATTAAAAAAAATGTTTTGTAAACTAATTAATCCTTCAAGAAAAATTGAGTATTGCTAAAATAATTTTTCATTTTTGTTTTAGACTCGTTAAATTTTCTTATAATCTTACCCTCACTATACATTTTTCAAGGATATGTTAAATAAAAACTTCTAAATATAAAATATTTAGTGTATCCTTTATGTTAAAAAGTATAAAATAAACAAAAAAATTATAAATAAAATAATAACGCAAAGACTTAAAACAAGCAAATGTAAAATAAACAAAAAACAGAATTTAACCCCGAAAAAGCTGAGAAAAGCATATAAAATTAAACTTTTATCACCAACACATACATTAATTATATATAGTCGAGTTTTCATCGTTGTGCTAATTTATAAAGCGTCTGTAATGTGTTGTATAAACGAGCGAGAGATATTTTTAGGAGAGTATATCAGAGACGAGCATAGCAAAGATAAACATCAAATGAGTTTATATCTCGGTGAAATTGAGAACATGTTTTTCTCTCTCTTCCAGCCCCCCCCCCCCTAAAGAACTGTTTACACAAATGCATTGTGTGTGTCTGTGTGCCGCTCGCGCTGTTTGTCTTGTTTACACAAAAATGCGAGATGTTTTTATATCGTAAATTGTTCGAATCATGTTTTATATCCGGTTATTTTTTGTTTGTTTGTAATGTTTTTCTGCAAGTTGCTTTAATGGGATGCGTTGTTGGTTGCAGAACAGCAGGTGTAAATTTTTATTTTTTTTATATTTACATAGGATTAAAATTTCATAATGTTTAAATATAGTGTGTTTTTAAAAAATGGAAACATTCGATGACTGATATAGCTATTTTGTTAAATACAATTTTAATTTATTGAATAATGTAAGATATAAATAAATATAAATTAACTATAGTACCTATATTATACAACTAGCATGTAATAATTATTAATTTTAAGATAAAGTTTTTGAATTGTGATACAAGCCACTAATTTGTAATTCATCCAAATGAATAATAATTATTATATGTCAGTATAATTATTTATGTATATATGATCATATAGTGAAATAGAAATTGCAGTTTTTATTCAAGTACAGTAGATATTGTATAGTGACCCATTATCGGGCTGGAGAAAGAAAAATAACTAACACCAAACTGTAAGAAGAAAGAAATAATTGGCATTGGAAAGAAAAGTGATAACTAGATTAGGGTCAGTTCGAAATAAATTTATTGCAATAAGTGTACAAATTTAAATACTTTTAAGAATTTATTAATATCGTTTTCAACAGATATTATGATATATTGAATATGTAAATATATCAAATATTTATTTTGACTATGCCAGTGGTAAATGTATCTACTATAATAGACAAATAAAGATATTATCATTAAGTATAGTTTAAATATGTGTTGGTATTGCTACGTATCTTTACGTATATAAATGTTAGAAATCTTAAAGATAAGAAGCGAATCATACATACATACACAATCACGCCATATACCCAAAAGGGTGTGGCACAAACTCTTTTCATCATTCCGAAATCAGTCGCCTCCAAACATTCCTGTCCAAACAAGCAACTTTCGCTTCATCCACATTCATAATTCCTCTCATACATGCTCTTTTATTCCACTACTTGGCAACTTTCGCTCACGCAAAACACTCTCAATCATACCACTCCAACTAAGCGAATCAATTGTTATTTTATGAAAATAAATTAAAACTTTATCCTCTAAAAAGATTATTAAGTTTAAAAGTGTGTAAATATTTTTTTATTTATGGCATATGAAAACACAAAATTGAAAAGAATTGTTGAGCATTAATATTTTCTAAATATCTATTTTAGTGACACTATTTGGTATTTGTTATATTTGTCATAATATACTGATATAATTCGATCGGTATAATATGTTTATTTTCTCAAATAACTTATTTTACAGTTATTGAATATTCACCTGAGAGTATATTTAACAAAACGTCCACTCAATATTATGTTAACTAAAAATATTTAGTTTAATTTAGTGCATGCTATTAAGAAAATAAATAAGTGTTCTAAATAGTTTTTTGCAGAAACTGAAAAAAATATTTATATAAAATAATATATATACATAATTTATAATTTTTTAAAATTAGTACGATATTAGGTAGGTTTTTATTGAGAAATAAAATTAAATTTAATAAAATTGAATTAAAATTTAATCTAAAAAAAAAGGGAATAAGTTTTTTTATTATTATTAATATCTAGTGACTTAAGTACTTTAGCAAAGAAATTAATATATCACTAATTCATTTAAAGAAAGAAGGAACTTTGCTTTAATTTGACAAAATAGAATATAAAATATAAATTTTGGAAATATATTTTAGGTAAAACATAAATTACATTTTTATATGTTTTTTTTTACAAATATATCTGAAGACTCAAAAGAGCCATTCAAAGCACTTTTAAATTTAAATTTAGTGTTCCCTTTTCGAACATTTGTAAAAATAAGAAAATAATTTCAGAAAAAGCGTACTATATCATCGAATTATTTATAGTCTAACGGTCTAAAAAAGCTCAGTATAGTTTTTCTAATGTCTAGGATTTTCGCGTGGCATTATTTTTATAGTAATCGATAAATTGTGGGTGTGTTTGTATTTTGTTTTTTTTTATTATACATTAGTATTAATATACATCATCATGAAATTGGGTGATTATATTGATATATACTTGAAACGAGATATCAACTAGGTAATTCTTGGTTATTGGTCCGAATAACATGTTTGCTAGTTTTATGTAATTAATTGAATTATAAATTTGTTTTATCAAAGAGATTATCGTGGTCAAATAGTAGCATGTTCATTTAATAATATAAATATTAACAGTTTTTATATAAATTAGATGTATAATATCCGATTATTCATTTAAGCTGCTATGCGTAGAGATCTCATACAGTCATTCTGATGATTCGAGGCTAATGATACAATATCTTACAAGACTCCTTGCATTACGAGATATTCTATATTTTTCTAGTAACTGGAACTTTTTTTTTAAAAGATGAAATATCTGGTAACGCTACAAGTTTTCAGAGATGCTTACAGAATTATTACGTAAGTTTTTGAAAAATTTACGAGACTAAAAAAGAATGATGTTTAAAACTGGCAAGATATCACAAGACGTTTGAAAATCCAAAATTATAAAATTTCAGTATTACGAATGGACAAAATTTCAACAGTTAAATAAAGTTACTCTGCAATTCTGTAGGTATCCCGTAAAACTCATGACGTTACGAGATATTCTTTTTCTATTAAGAGAAAAATTCCATTTACTAGAAAAGACAAAATATATAATTATTATACGAGATGTACATAGAATTATAGCATTAAAAAATTAACACTTTCGGCCGCTACTTTGTGAAACTTCATATTGAAATAAAATAAAAAACTTTTTTTTAACTTTGAAAATTTCACTTTATTACAGAAATATTTTGACTGCAGTTTCGACAAACCTTGTCATTATCAAACTATCAAACAGTTTCATTTTATTTTTATAGCATTAAATTCCGTTTAGTTAAAATTTACAATTATTTGTTAAAAAAATATATTTGAAAACACTATTTTACTGATACAGATGTAAAAATTCTATTAAAATAAAAAGCTTTAAGATTAAGTTCTGTATAATTTTCATTTCAAATGCGACGTTTCAATAAAAATGTACAAAAATAACATTTGTATATTTTTCCCTGATGATGATATACGTTCAGCATATCGAAACGTTAAAGTTCAATTAAAAATTACACAAAACTTAATTGTAAAGCTTTTGTATTTTAAATAATGAGTTCTGAAAGATTCTTTATTATGTTAACAAATTCTTTGTTTAATCTATGATAATTCTTCTACTTGTAAATATTTCCTTACATTCTTTAAGTAAACCTATGTTATATATAGAAATAGGACAGAATTGTTTATGCTTTGTGCTCATATGTTTTTAAAACAGTAAATTAAAATTTTAGCTTTTTAATTATTTAATAAGTTTTAATAAGCAATAATTAAAAAAAAAATATTACTTTTGTCGATTGTCACTTATGTGTAATCTAATTATATTAAATAGTATGAAGTATATAGTCACTATACAAATTTGTGACTATTTGATGGACTATAACTTGGTTTTTCTGATATTATTTCTTAATTTATCAAAAACTATTAAGGGTCGCGTAGAAATTCTGTTTAAGAAATAGATTGTGCACTACTGCTCTAAGCTATATATGCATTTTTTTTTCTATTTTCTAGTTTACCAACATAGATAAGATAAGTTTACGTTACACTCGTTGGCTTTAAATTAGTAATTTTTACTAATTTATTCTAGTCTTATGAAACATATTTGAAAATTAAATATATGTATTTAATTTATTTTTATAGTAGATTACAAATTGCTAATTAAAATATTGGTAGATAAACTCATCAATAATAATAATTAAATATTAAACTTATTAATAAGTTTAAGAATATATATTTTAACGTGTTATTAGTTTTAAGAATTTCGTTGTACTGTATTGATTTAAAATATTAAAAAAAAAAAAATAATTAACTTTTAAAATGCCTGGACATGCACTGTACAAAAATAGTTTTACAACTTTTAAAATTACGTTTGTTTTATAACAAAACTTATAAAAAAAAAAATAATACTACTTTTATGAGTATAAGTATTTAAAAAATAAAATAAAGTCAGAAATGTCTTGTACAGCATCTAAAACTTAAAATTACTTGTAGTTAAAAACCATGTCTTTCTTTTTAAAGAAAAACCGATAAAAAAATATCAAACCAAGAAAAAAAACAAATGCAAGTTGTAGTGACGTAGATCAATATACTTCTCTATACTCTAAATACACATAAAAAATGTGTTATAAAAAGAGTTCCCCCTTCTATCATTTTATTACCGAATCGTGGCTATAAATGTAAAAATCAACAAGTTATTCAATTTAGAATTTTATGTATGTTTTATAAAGTCAACACCTTTCGAAACTTATATTGTCAAACAAGACACATAAAATATTTTACGATCACCCTGTTTAACACACTTTAACACTATACAAATAGAACTGTATGCGAAATAAACATTATCTATCTCGGAATGTTATTATTAACACATATAATTTATCATTGATAATTTTAACACGTACATAAAATGATTAATTTTCACAATTTTCACTTGTTTTGTACGGGTTCCTTTTTTTTTGATTAATGGATTTTGTTCGAAAATATGCGGAGAAAATTCGGGAAATACAGCGACTACTACAACGTTTTAAAATTGTCGGAAATTTATGTTTGACTAAAGAAAATTGCTTGATAATTCCAAACAATTTATCATAATTTATACGGTTTTTCTTACTTTGCCATGCCCACAGTTGTATAAATATTTTTATGTTTTTGTAAATAAAAAATAAATTAATTAAATTGCAAATTACTTTTTAAGGTAAAATGCTTTCTATCGGGATTACCGTTTAATGCAAATCCATAATTTAAAACACACTCAAGAGTTAACTGCGTAGTTTGATTCTTTTTAGAAGTGTAAGTATAATTAGGATTAGAATAAGTCCCGGTTTGACCGAGATAGTTCCGATATTGAGAGTTTAATATGGAATAATATGTATGGAAGATAGTTTCCGTCTGTGAAGTAGTAAGTCTTTAGTGGAAAACTGACAAATACGCCGCCTTGATCGAAATTGAGATTTCTATTTTTTTTGTTAATAGAAAGGATGCCCATTCATACACTACAGTTCATTTGGATATTTGTCAATTAGTAAACATATATAGTATATATATATATATATATATATATATATATATATGTATATATATATATATATATATATATGTATATATATATATATATATATATATATATATGTATATATATATATATATATATATATATATATATATATATATATATATATATATATAGGCTGTTTGAAAAACGCGATGAGCTATAAAGTCAAAAAAAAAAAATTAATAACCAAAGCACTTGCAAAGAATTTATTTGCTTTGCTAGAATTTTCCTGAAAAACCGAAAGTGGGAAAAACCGGAAACACTTCTGAAATTTCAAATGGAAACATAGTCTATGTTTGGTATCGCTTGATAAGGTTTTTAAAAAGAATTCTTCTTACACTGAAATAAGTAAAAAAACAATGACCTTCATAGTTCGAGTGGTCTGAAATATTCTATATATATATATATATATATATATATATATATATATATATATATATATATTTATATTCCTATTTGAAAAAATTTAGCGTCTATTTGTCACTAGTTTCCTTCTTTCTAATCTTTAGACGAAATTATTTCAAAACTCACAAAGTAGTGTATTCGTTACTTTTTCACTGAGGTCCTAATATTACACTTTATATCTCCTTCTTTTTTTGAAAAAATCGATTGTAAATTACATCATTAAAGACAATTTTGTCATGAATAGGCAAAGCAAATAAAAATTATTGACAAATCTTTCAGAACTCATCATAATTACTTGATTTCTTTATATATCATATGTCAATTTTAGCTCTGATGGAGGCACTAGTATATAATATGGAAACGTTGGATTATTATAAATTAAACAGAACGTTAAACCAAAAGTTGTTTTAGTGCCAATTTTTCCAATTGTTATTTATTCTTAAGATAAATTGTATCCTCAGAATAAATGATAATATTTCATTAGCTAGTTTAAGATTATTCCAAAATTTGGAAATACTGGTTCTTAATCAAATAGAAATAATTAATGCAGCTACATAATTAAGAATATTGCGCATATTATATCCCAGTGTTCCATTTAGAAGTAATGAGAAGCTATCAGTATCGAGTTAACGCAAATATTTGATGTGTAACAATGCAACTAGAATAGATAGTCAATATCCTTCTATTTCGTTGTTGCAACATCAGTAATTCTCTGGTAAATGACTTATATCCAATTTCAGAGTGAGACAATAATAGATGAGTTTCTAGTCTAGTCCAATGGTCATTGGAAGCTATATCTACGATAGTATAGTATAGTATATATATATATATATATATATATATATATATATATATATATATATATACAGTAGCGCAGCCAGGATTTTGTCTTGGGGGGGGCCCAAGGATTTTGTCTTGGGGGGGGCCCAAGGATTTTGTCTTGGGGGGGGGGGCCCAAAAATTTTATCTTGGAGAAGCAAAAAAAAAGCAAATACTAACCAGATTTTCACTTTATCTTACATGAATCGAATAATTAATAGTTTAAAATAATGAATTTTGGCTCAGTATTTTGGGGTAAATAATTGTAGCGTTAGAAGTGACTGCTGAATATATGACTAAACGAATAAAAATTGTGCTAATTCTGCTAGCTTTGGGGGGGGCCGAGGCCCGTCGGCCCCCCCCTTGGTTGCGCCACTGTATATATATATATATATATATATATATATATATATATACGTTATTCATTTGTTACTATAGTTTGGTGTTGTACGTCATTGATTTTCCATTTGTCATTTGTTTGTCTCTTTCTCTCTCTTTCTCGCTCGCTCACGAAGTGTATTGAACTGTCAGACATGATTCGTCCACCGGCTACTCACCCCTTTTGAGGGTTTTCCGTGTTGTGCTATGTGCTGTTTCGACTCCTCTATACAAATGTTTCCACATTACTAAGGGGAGTTGTATTGTTCGCTGGCCACTTACAATTATAATTACAGTTGCTGATTAGTTGGAAATTAACAAGTTTTCAAATTATGTTTAGTTTCAATAGAATTAAAATTTTATTGTTAAAAAAAAATAACATTTGTTACTAATGAGGCTCTACCATTGTGGCTTTTAGTTACAATATCTCAAAAGTTTACAAAAAGGTTTTCTGTATGAAAATATATATTTGTAATTTTAATTTATAAATTATAAAACTTCATATTTCCTTTTTATAAATATGAATATTGCTTTTTTATTTGATAGGTTAATGGAATTTTTAAGTAAATTACTAAAACTGAAAATTGGCTGATTTTTTTTTGCGTTGTACGTTTGTACTTACACACACAGTCACGCCATATACCTATATGGGAGTGGCACAAACTCTTTCAACTATCCCGAAATCAGTTTCCTCCAAACATCCCTATTCAGACAAGCAACTTTAGCTTCATCTATATTCATAACTCCTCTCATACATGCTTTTCTATTACTACTACTTGGAAACTTCCGCTCACGCAAAACACTTTTAATATAAAAATTGAAGAAAAAAGTATCTAGATATCTTTTAAATATTTTAATATAGATTTTAATGCAATGAAATTTAGTTATTTAATTTAATAAGTATAGTAGAAACAAAGTAAAACTCAGAACTCTTTATATTAAAACAAAATCGCTTTAGGTTGAAGTGCTGTTTATTTTAGTATAGTAGAAAGTTTAAAGTATTTATTAAAAACTAAATTAAAACTTCCTATTACGAGTATATAGGATGTCATATGGGAAGTTGTTGCAACTAATCAGTCATCATTTTTAAATGTATGCAGTTATTAAAAAAATATTTGTGTCAAAAAAAGGAAAGTTTGCATTTTTGAATGGATATAAATAAAATTTAATAAAATTTTTGTATATTCGTTCATATTATTAATAAAAATTATGCTAATAATCTAATACATTAATGATGTGAAAAAAATGTTGTTGTAAAAGTTGATGTTAGTCAGTTAAGATGGTTCGGTCATTTTGAGCAGATCTAATGAAATGAATATACGAGTATATAGGTGATATTGAAAGTTGTCTACGTGGACGTCCGATGAGTAGATGGGGATGTATAATTGAAAATGTTTTACTTGAGCGAGTATTTCCAAACTGTACGAATAAAAGAACATGTATTAGAGGCATCATGAATGTGGATAAGGTAAAAATTGTTTGGTAGAAATTAATTTCTGCATAATGAAAAAATTATAGGAAAATAATTATAAGTACATGGTAGGATTCTGTATGTATATATGTATTGTAACAAACGTAAATGTTTGTTAAGTATTTCTAGTGCATCGTACTTTGAGCTACTGTCAGCAATTTCGACATATTTTGAAATTTAAATTTTAAAGTTCGATTGCACACTAATTATTTATGTTTACGTTGCCACCTCGCACAGTCCAGTTTGATGGTCAATTGTAATTTTCCTATAATATTTGTGTAAGTAAAATTATATTTTATTATATTTTTCTATCGTAATTGTTTAATGACCAAGATCCAAGTGCAACTTTATCTAGTCAGTTAAAAGTTCCATTTTAAATAAATGCTAAATTTACTCAGAAGAAAATTTGTCATCTTAAGTTGCAAATTGTTGCATTCTGTATATACAACGGCAATTCTTAGTTCTTACTATTTGTTTATAGCACAATTTTGTTTTTGTTTCAGTCTTAATTTGATAAAAAACAAACATGTTAAATCATTCGTCAATTATTTGATTAACCCTTCAAGCAAAACAGTTAAAATCGTAGTTTTGACAGAAATTTTATTCCAATCGTGAATTATATTGTTCCTAAAGTTGTAAAATCTGTTCCTGTCGATCTACATAAATAATCGTAACACTTTAAACAAATAAAAACCCGATAATATCAAGTCGTCAATTTGAAAAGCGTTAACAAACAAATATATCTATAACAGCTTTCGAGCTTTCAGGCTTTAGATAACCTACAACAAAACACCACTTTACACAGAGAGAGAAAATGATATAATCATATTCCTTACGAGCGCTTCACATGCAAATGTGCAGTTAGTCGTCATTCAAACTAAATAACACTATCGTATAGACTGTGAGCGTATCGTGTGTGGGAGGTAGCAGGGAATATTTAACTATTTAGTTACTAACCATGTTGATTGTTGTCGGAAGAATAACTAATCAGTTGATTGATAATCATGCCCGGATTGTTGGTACTTAATGAATAATAATGTCCGTTTGTCTTTCTCCTATCCTCTTCGTGTTTTGATTGGTGGAAATTACAAGTTGCACGAGTCTGATTGGACGTTATTTGATTTGATTGTTTCAACACTTTAGTGCTTTTTGTTTTTATCGAGTTTGTAAGTTTGATTGTTTGAAATTTTGTTAGCACGTTGGTACACTGTTGCGAATTTTAACTTTTAACTGAGAATAATTGTATTAGTTTCATATCTGAAAACTGTTTTATCACTATGTAATTTAAAATTTTATTACACTATATAATTTTTTTAGGTTATTATTTAATAACCAAGTTTACATAGTAAAATTTTTGAAAAAGAGGTTATCTAAATTGAATATATATACAAGATGTTTACTATAACTAAGTGGTATATTTTTTTCACGATAATACGATATCGCTAAAATTCCAAATAATTTAAAAATAAAACTTTACTTTAAAAT
Organism: Clivina fossor; assembly: GCA_963966155.1. Lineage (NCBI taxonomy): Eukaryota > Metazoa > Arthropoda > Insecta > Coleoptera > Carabidae > Clivina > Clivina fossor. The sequence continues at coordinate 24,226,689 of OZ014551.1, read as the reverse complement.
ATTTTATTAAACTAATACCTATAAAAATGTTCAATATAACTTTCTTATCTTGAACTAATAATATTGAAAAAATGTTCATAAGTGTATATCTATGTAATAAACTAAATAAACTAAAGTTAAAATTTTTTCTCAAAATTTCACAAATTACTCAGTCATTGAATCAGCTATAAAGCATCAATGAAAGGCCAGTTAACCATGGACACGTGTTTCGATCTTTAGAATCTCGTCAGTATGGTGCTTTGATCAGTCGCTGAAAACAACTGACGCAGATGTTAGTTCTGGCTGACAATTTAAGCCAAGTAAATTAAAAGATAAACAAGAGAAGCAATAAATACTACTAATGACATCCAGTAGCGCAGCCAGGAATTTGTCTTGGGGGGGGGGGGGCAAGGATTTTATCTTGGAGAAGCAAAAAAAAGCAAATACTAACCAGATTTTCACTTTATCGTACATGAATCGAATAATTAATAGTTTAAAATAATGAATTTTGGCTCAATATTTTGGGGTAAATAATTGTAGCGTTAGAAGTGACTGCTGAATATATGACTAAACGAATAAAAATTGTGCTAATTCTGCTAGCCTGGGGGGGGGGGTCGAGGCCCGTCGCCCCCCCCCCCCCCCTTTGGTTGCGCCACTGATGACATCTATGTCTATGATTAACTGGCCTTTCACTGACGCTTTAGCTAGCTTAGCTAGCCGATTCAATGGCTTAGTAACTTGTGAAATTTTAAGAAAAAAATCTCAACTTTAGTTTATTTTTCTTAAACTGATATGTTTTATTACATATTTAGGGCCAATTGCATAAAACGTTTTTAACTAATCAATAAATTAACCAGGCAACTAGATTGAAGTGCCTCATCTATTGGTCAGTTGGTAAGTTAACGAGAAAGTTAACTTACAAAGCTTTTAATAATGTTTTATGCAACTGCCCTGATATATTTATCTTTTATTCCGGTCTATTCTGTAAAATAATGCTACACGTTAAAACAAAAATTTTAGAATTCATTGTGTAGTATGTTATGTAAGATAGTTAATTGTTCTAATATTAATATTTGTTTTAACATGTTAATTTTAACGGCAATGTTACAGAATAGGTGCCAAATGTGTGTCAAATATTTAATTTTTTCTATTCAAAATTTTATCTACTATCATTTAATTATATTATTATTATATTATATTTATTAAGTTTGTTTTTATTAACTGTGGAACTTGTTAGAGACTGTACTGAGCATGCGCTTAATGATAAATTACAAAGTTTATTTTTCATTGCGCATGTCTCAAATAGTTGTAAAACTGATCCCAAACTTATTACTATAACTATAAAACATTTTATATGTAGTTTCATTTTGGTCAAACACCTTGTATACAATACATTAATATAGTGGCGGATTAAGCTTATATACGGCCCACGACTAATTATTTTTTTTGGAGCAATTGCATTAAACTAATTTCTGTTTACACATTCTGGTCAATGACCCTTATCCAAATTAGATAACCCACAATACTTATATGCATATTACAAATTACTTAGTTTCATTTAACTCCAAAGATTTTTGGATTAAGTCTCTATCACATTAGAATTTATATAATAATATTATTACTAAATGGATTTATTTATTTGTATTATAGTAGATATTAATAAATACAAATAAATGCATGCAGAACCTCTTAATTCGCCGCTACATTAATAAGTAAAAACTTACAATAAAATTTTAAAAATTAACAAATTTCGCTATATGTAAACTTGTACTGGTCGTATAGACCAATCGCCAGCTTTAAAAAAGCTATGTAAATATCTTTTATTAAAGTTATTACTATTTGTGGGTGGAAATATAATTTGAATTTTTCTGAATCATTCCAAATATTAGTGTAGGTTTCATACAAATTTCTAATACAAAAACAATAATATTTTGAATTACTATAAAACAATGGAAACGATTAAATTGAACAATAAAACTCGAGATTTAATTGAAAATAAAAAATGCGAATTAATGTGGAACAATAAAATGTGTGTGTATTCAAGCAAATACGATGACTCACAAATTTTGTTATTGAAACCTGTCAATATCACACATTTTTCGTTTGCAATGTCATTTTAACAATTTATTTGAGACGTAAAAATATGTATTTGTTTGATGTTTGATTTTAAATGAATGATAAAAAAATGCATATGAAAAACAGTGCCATTGATAATGACAATTAACTAATATTTTTTTTTTTGTAAAAATATTATATTATTGTTAAAAAAAATATTTTAAAGTTTTCAATCAATCCTCATTTTCTTAGTTCCAAAGTAATTGAAAAAAAAAACATTACCAAATATGTTTTTTGAAATATTAATTAGACAAATATTCTAAAAACAATAATATTTGTTGTTTATTTCAAAATTTATAAAATTATAAATTTTATATTCTCAAATTTTTATTCTGATTTAACATAAAACCAAATAAAAATTATTTTGCAAATCTGATTTGATTTAAGCAGTTCAGTTCAAATTTTTTATCAAAATACTAATAAAAATTAATCAAGTTTTCGCAAAAAAATATTAAAAAAATGTAACATTTAAAAATAAAATTTGTATTATACTACAGTCCATTCCGATAATGGTAAATTATTTAATTATAATTTGTGTTCTAATTTAGTTTATCAAAATTATGAAAAATAAACTTTATTTCTGGTTTTACTTCAACAAACCGATTCATGATAAGCTGGAAACTTCCATTCAAAAATGTTAGTACGGTTTCTAATTTATTTAGAGCAATTTTTAAATGTTTCTAATTAATATATTTATCTATTTTACCGACAAGAAAAATTATTGTAATTATTAAAAATAATTGAAAAATAATTAAAATATGTGTTTGTAAATACTATTTATTTTTTAATATAAATTATAGTAAATAATTATTTAAAAATTATGTACTGTTACCGAATTATCTTAAACAATAAAACAAATTTATTAATAACAAAAAATACGTTGATGTTACATTAGATAAATAAATAAAAATTATTTGAAAGTGGTTTATTAAATTTTAAAAAGTGTTTGTAAATATAATAAATGTAAATAAATGTAATAAATCTGTTGTCATTATGATAAATTATTTTTCTTAAAGTAAAAAAAAAATTATTCGGGCAATTTTTCGTTGAAATTTCGATAATGATAAACTAAGAATGTACTTATAAAAAAAAATCATTGAATTATCTGATTTTATCGTTAGCGCATAGTTTAATACAAAGTTAGCAAACAACCCCTTTTATTGAATACTTACATCATAAGAAATAAAGTTTATTCATAGATCTTTTTTTAGTTGTAGTATGAGCAAATATTATTATATTCAATAAAATATTTCGTCAAATAAATAATAACAACTAAAAACTATTTGGTAAGGTTTTTTCAAAATTCGGTATATGTTTGTTATTAGATAAACAAATATTTACGAATTAAATTTAAACTGTCACCCAAATTCAACAGTTCGTATTTCTAAACTGAAGTCACTCAAATTAAATCATTTTAATTAGTTTAAACAGCACTATTTAATTCACTGTATCTTTCCGACAATAACGAAACTATTCTAAAGTACTTCATTCTAGCAAACAAAACAATTGCAGCAAAATTAAACACAAACACCGTGAGAGGTCACTACGGTAAACGTCAAAATCGTCTTTTCGGTCGGGGGGTTTATTTAACCGGATCTCGTTTGCGGCTGACTTAACACACGACACGGTTAGAACGATACTGAATATAGTGACGGGACGACGGCGAAACTTCGTTACGGCTTGTGGCATGTGACGCGGGTCGCCGCTATGCCAGGCGTAGTGGCGCCAATCTACTTCATCCGTGATAACTTGACATTTCTCTCCACTCCCACCCCCCCTCTCGCCCACGGCATTTTTCTACTTCCACAATTCGATGTAAGTTATATTGTTTTTCGTAATGATGTTAATGGTATTAAATGCGTTAAACGTGCGGAAATTTTTATGGGCAGTGCTAAGCGATTGTGAATGAAGTTGATGAAAGAGGAATGCTAATGCATTATGGGTAGAAAGGGGTGGCCGAATTAAAAGGATTTAGGAGGGTGTGTGTGTGTGTGTGTGCTGATAATGTGATTGAGGGTAAATTATGCGAATTTTTATTTTAACAGGGGTGTTTTCGTCGGGTTTAATAGTAATGCTAATTTTGGAAGCGTTATCTCGTGTATTTGTTTTAAATTTTTGATAATATTTGCTAATTTTTTAATTTGGTTGGTTGAAATTGGTAAAAATAAATGAAAATTTTTTTTTTTCTTTTGATTTATATATTATGTTAAATATACTAATGGTTTTGCATTAAAATATAATTAAAAATGTACATCTACTTTCATATTAATAGATTTTTTCGTTTAATAATATTAATGATTTTTATCGTTACAAATTTTTTTTCAAAATAAAAAATACGGGAAAATGAAGCTAAATTAAGATTTTTTACTGCACAATTTTAAAACTACAATAAAATTATAATGAAAAATATATCATGCCATTTAAAAATGTATATTAAATTATTTTTTAAAACTACTGGTTGAAAAATGTTTTTTTTTATATGAAATATCTGTTTATTGTAATAGTGAAAAAAGTTGAAATAAAAAGTTAATTCTAATTGCAGATAATCGTAGAATGGTATATTATATTACGTAGAGCAGAAAGCCATCTTTATTATATTGAGTTAAGATATTTACGGCAAAACCAAGGCCAAGCAATCTGGGTGAAACATAAAAAGAGCATTTTGTTTCGAATGACATGTACTATTTTTTCTTCAAATGTTCCAAACGAAACTAAACTAAAAATAAATAAAAATACATACCAAGTAACCTTAATCTTGCAAACAGTTGTACATAGAACATTATATTTGTTAAGTGATTTGTTAGAATGTTTCTTTGGTCGAATAAACAATTTCTAACAAATCACACATTTTCAATTATTAAATTTATATTTAAGCACAAATAAACACTGCAATAATTGTCACACTATAATTTTCAATATGCGTGGCGAAGATGTCAGATTAAATACGCTTACCCGTGTAGTCATGTTTGGTGCTAGGTGCTACTACCAGTGCTACCAGTGGTGTATATAGTAAGTAACTACTGTATAATAAAGTTCACATTATTGTACAAATGTAACATAATGACTCCTTCTACATAGGTAATATGGTAATTTAATATTAATATTTTGATACGTTTGAAGAAAAAAATTTGTATGTATGCATAAAGTGTCATATTGCTTGTGTCCTTTCGTGAAATAAGTACAGCTTTCTGCACTTGTTAGAGCTTTTCGTCAAATTTAATTGAAATAGCATCTTTTCAAATACAAATTAGCAACAGTGCAATATTGATCCGATTGCAGTGAACACCCTGTGTAAATTGTAAACTAAAATAAAACTGCTTTAGGTTAAAGTTCTGTATTAATATTTATTTAAATTTGACGTTTCGACCAAACTCAACGTCCGTTTTTATCAGGATAAATGATATAAATGACATTAACTATGAACTATTAATATCATACAATATATCAAATGTTATTTGTTTTAATAATTGTAATTAAATCACTTATTCTTGTATTATAAAATGTTTTATACATTTCGCAAAACACATTTACAGGAAAATTAAATTTTTAGTGATAATTGAATAAATAAGTATTATTTTCTAATTTAAATTGAGAAATACTTAAAACGTTCCTTTCAGCAAAATTTTTTAAATGTTTTTCGATATCGCTTTTGTGCATAATTTATTTGCTGCACATTTTCCTGCTACGAAAAACATTGAAACAAAGTTGAAATGAAATACGCTAGCTTCGATTAAAAAAAGGGGTTAATTATGAGAATTTAAAGTAAATTTTTATGTAATTAATAGTACATAAAAAGAAAATGTGTTTTTATACAGTACAGTTCTTATAGAACTTAATTAATAATTTCTGTCATTCAACTATGATGTAATTTTTTTTACACTTAACGGAGAAATATATAATTATACATTTCGCGTTACTGAAAGTATTTAAAGTATTTCTATAAATATAGATTTATATCAAATAATCAATAAAAATATTTTAAATGCATATTTAGTATTATAACCCCGTATGCATAAACATTCGTTAAAAATAACGGTCCGTTATTCTTGGATTCCGTAAGAAATCTTTCTATGTATATTGCAACAAAATTTCTTACGAAATCTAAGAATTTTCAGTTTAAAGGAGCTTTATACATAATGAACGTTTATGCATGAATATAGTTATAGTTGAATTCAAGAAGGTCTGGCATTACGTAATAATAAATAAATGTAATTCAACCAACTTACGTACTATTGTTTGTAAGTTTTTTTGCTGCTAACGTGCTCTTTCTAGCCAAATTTACTTACATCATACAGTAAATCATAGCTACAATAATGTACCTATCTATCAGTTTTATTTTTACTACGTAAAATATATTACAAAAAGCCAAACCTTTGTGAATTCAACTATAAAATTTTTTTAAAAACAGTATATCAAATCTTGTTGAAATTTGGTACACTGTTAGAAAGAATTATTTAAATTATATTGTTTAAGAGGTCTGCAATATTTTTCAAATTTCTAGCTTGATTTTTTAAATAGCACAAAGGCTCAAATAGATATTTTTGAAACGGGTATTTTTTTCGGAATTCTGAATAATTAGAGAAGCAATAAAGTACAAAAGTATAATTATATATATTAAAATCTTATAGGCAAGAATAGTAATCACCATCCTGCATATAAATTGAATTTTTTAAAAATATTTAGACATTTTAATTTGTAAGAATTTTTATTATTTTTCAAAACTTGTTGAAATTTGATACACAGAAGTATTTAAATTCTATTGTCTGAGAGGTTTGAGATATTTTTCAATATTCTACCGTCATTTGTTTTGGAGATACATAGCTAACTTGATTTTTTTAAATGGCACGAAGGATCAAATTTAATATTTTTGAAACGGGAATTTGTTTCTAAATCATTTTGAATAATTAGGAAGTCAAGAAATTACAAAAAATATAATTTTACATGTTAAAATCTTATGATCGAGAATATATAAAAGTGTATGTATAGAGAGTATACAGAAAGTATGTATACAAACTGAATTTTTTAAAAGTATAAAGTTTAAATGTTTTTTAAAAATATTGGAAATGTTCATCAAAATATCAAACTTTGCTATTTTTTATATGAAATGTATGTGCTGGCTTTACGAGATTTATTTGTCTATTCAAAAAATGTATAGTTTTCTGTATAAATAAAGTTTTCTGCATTACACGATCCAATAGTCGATTCTGTATAGAAATCTGTACAGAATATTTTATATACGGGCATGCTCAGTTTGTGCGTGAGAGTCTATGCAGAAAAATGTATAAATTGAGACACGTCTTATTTTTTATGCATTTTCAACGCGAAATTGAATGCGCATCAATTCCTTTATATGTGTACAATTAAAAAAAAACATATTTAGTGAAAGCAGTAAATATTATTATTGAAAATTATGCAGTTTCAGATTATATATAAATAAATTGTCAAAATGTAAAAAAAATCATTGCATATGCGTCTACACATTTTATTCTATATGGTTTAAAATATATTAATTTTGTATACTTTCTTTCTATATATAATTTTGTAAAAAAAATAGTATAAAAAAATATATTGTGCAAACTCAGCATTAGGTACCTATTTAAATAAAATATTACAAAAAATTATGTCACCAATATTTAAAATAAAATAATTAATAATTTTATGATGCTATATATAGAAAAAGTTCTATATAAATTTATAATTAAGTTGTAAAAGTATTTTAGTAAAAATCGGCCAAATAAGATTTTATTTTTTCATTATCTATCCTCCACCGGTCAGTATTAAATAAAATAAATATTTATAAAACTATTTTCGGGTGAAATATGGTTGTGCAAATTTTTATCTTTTGCAGTAAAACTTTTTTTTCCGTCGTACTTGTTCAATTAGATGTAAAATATGTGACTAGTTTATTATTATAATAATAGAGATAAGCTTAGATGCTGATCAAGTACTACCAATTTGAGTTCGGTAATAAAAAAAAGTTACCAAGTTTAATTGTCGCGTGTAGAAATGTTCTTAACCTAAAAGTTCAAGCTTTTTAAGCTTCAAGTATATGCGTGCTTTACGTACTGAGTATCGAATTACTGTAAATGGAAAATTTCTCTAAAGCAATAAGAAAAATAGTTAGTGTTACATAAATGTTCTATACAATTAAATTACTTTATCCGGACAACTATATGACTTTATAAATAGTCACTCAATTAAAAAAAAAACTTAATATTCTTAATGTAAATGAGAAGTTTATTAATATAAAAACTGTTTTACGATAAAATTCTGTTAATTATTTATATAAAAACGACGTTTCGATGAAACTGAACGCTCGTCTTCATTATGTCAAAATTTATCAATGTTATTAAAATAAATAACAATACATAACAACAAGTTACTACACGGAGAAAAATGTATTGTATGCAGTACAATAATTATAATAGTAGATATAATATTTTTTTGTAACCGAGTGACAACAATATGGAAATTGTACAGTGTACAATTTAAATTTATTAAACATTTTAACAATAAGTTATTGTAAAAAAATATGTACAATCTTCATATTATATGTAGTATAATATAATTTATTATGCTATTATTAACTATGTATTATACCCAGTATTATATAGTTTGTAGTTTTATAGGATGGGATTTGTAATAGAAATAAAATTTGTTTAGTATCATTTACAATAATTTATTATAATATGTTTATAAATTATCTTAAGCATACATATATTTTGTTATTTTTCGACAATATTTGCAATACAGGATCAATACTTAATAAATTCGATTGATTTACAGTCACAGTCTTATTATTAAATTCAACGTCATAACAAAAAGTATGAGATGAAAAACCAATTGTATTTAATTGATTACATATAAAAATTATATTATCTTTTATAACAAGAATATGTGTAATTTTTCCAAAAACTGGAAAACCTTCTATATCAATATCAATATAGATAATATAACCAATTTTATAATATGTGCCATACAATTCAGTCCAATTTACACTGTAAAAATTATTAAAAGTTTTATTTAATATTTTACATATATTTTCTGGTATTGGATTTGCCATTGAACATTTGCATAGTTTTAATTCTCGAACTTTCTTCAGGTAAATCAATGTTAATATTTGTGTCAGAAATTTTATATACATTTTCAAAATTTATAACTGAATTTTCATCTCTATTCTGTTCTTCGAAATTATTAATAAAGTGGCATGCATTTAAATGTTTCCGAAAAGAATTTACTGAACTAAATATTCTGTAACAATTTTGTTCTGCGCATTTAATAATCTCATTATTTTCATATGAATGTATTAACTGTATATGTGACATAAGTGCTTGAATTGTATGGCATTTCATATTACAAAATGAACATTTAGGCATTTTTTTTTAAATTCTACAAAATTTAATAAATCAAAAAAAAAAAAAACGTAACGAAAATATTACTTATAGTAATGTAAGATCTTTTTTTTATCTTTAACAATATATTTTAAATGTGATTAAATATATCGCCATTTAGGCAATTCAAATTATTAATTACTAACATGAGAATATAAGTATATGTAAAACACTACTGTAAAAATATATAATTAAAAGAAACTAATTTTTATATTAACGAAAAAATTATGCTTCAGCAAAAAACAAACCTAATTTAATTTATAAACTGATTCAAATCAGTTAGTAATTGCGACACTGCTGGATATTGAATATCATAGTTAGTTTTTATATTATAAATGTGCAATTGCATAAAAAGCCATATTTGTTTCGATTCGATTCCTTGTGCTAGTTAGTCTTTTAGGAGCAGTTGATGTTTTTGGATGGTACGGAATAAAATAGACTGATTGTTCTTCTTTCGGAAAAATTTTAACGATTTCTTCTGCAGCTTGTGAAAATGCTGTAGCTGGAATTCTAAAATAAACATATATATAAACATAAAAATTAAAAAGTAAATAAAAAATAATAACTCACTTATAATCCGGAAATGTTTTTAATAAATGTTGTATAACAACATCTACAACATCTGATGTGGATGGTGGCGGCATTAATTCCGATGAAGAGAGAGGTATATCAAAATCTAAATCACTTAGAAATAGATCTGCATTCTCCGAAGTTATTGTAATTGTGCTATCGGAACTCGAAAGTACGGGATCAGTATTTTCTTTATTCTAAAAAGAGTAAAATTAACACACCAACATAAAAATTCATATAAATATACATACAGCATCCGAATGTTGATCATCACAAATTAAAGCGTTTTTTGTTATTCTAAATTTATTTAAAAATTTTAACCGTGCGCCAATTTTTGGTATTAATTGGGTTATGATATTCTCGGTTAACAAACTGAATGCTTCACTGTCTATTCCTTGATCTACAATAAATAAATATTGATTTATAATGGTTTTATGTAATTATTTTACTGAAACTGATATACATAACCACACATGCAAATAAACATTAAACCATTCCAAATTGTAAATTTGTGAAATACACTTTCAAATATTAATTTTGTTGTGAATAAAAATTCTATATATCACATATTAGCTAATTACATACCTTGAAATATCTCAATTAATTCGAGGACTTCCCATGATATTAAAATGTTCCTTGTAGTTTCATCCATTTCACAATAATATTACTAATTTTATCACTTATTTGTATTTTTACTACTTTCAATTTGAACTTTTTTATATTTCAACACAAAACGTAAGCGATGTGATGTGAATCATACGTATGTAGATATACAAATGGCGCATTTCATGTTGTTCGTGAACACAATGCCAGCGTACAGCTGTCATAATAAAAATATTTAGTTAATTATAAAATATTAAATTGTAAATTTATTATTTTACAAATATAGTATTGTATTTTCAAATAATATTATATTGTACAATTACGTTATTACAATATCTTATAATATAATTTACAATACGTATGTTACATTTTACAATAAATAGGTTTAAATATAACCGTTTTGTATCTGTAACAAGTCAGTTTTATTTAGAGTACAAAGCATGTTATATGATGTAAAATATTTATTGTATTCAATACAAAAAATCGTTTTATAATATTTTTTTAACAATCTTTTTTCTCCGTGTAGGTAACATATAAGTAATTGGATAATAAGAATTATAGCTTTATAATTAATGGAAGCTACTTTTTATTTAACTCAGTGCTTTCACAGTAATTCATGTTATTTTTTTCTTTATAAATCTCTATTGCTTCTTTTATTAATCTGCTGCTAATATTGATTGGTCTAGCAATTATTACTGTATCTTCAAATTTTACAACGTAAAGCTATTCTAAAGCATGTTCAGCAATAGTAGATTTATCTGGATGATTTAGACGTATTGACCTCTTATATTTTGTCAGTCTATTAGAAACAGTTCTACCTGTCTGTGCAACATAAACCTTACCGCATTCACAAGGTGTTCTATATATATATATATATATATATATATATATATAGAAATGTAAGGTTTTGACCGTAAGATTATATTTAGAAAATAGGATATATTGGGATATCGGTCATCAATGTAGGGCTAAATAATTCGAAACTCTATTTGAATTTAATTCCGAGCTTTCGGCTTTATTTTAGGCCATCTTCAGGGAAAAGTTTGAAGAGATTAGTATTAGTGGTTGAAGCTCGCGAAAACAAACACATATCACTATGTAGAATTCATGAAATTGGACATGGTGTTTGAGATTCAAAATTATTTTTGATTGTTTTTGATTTAACTTGTAACAATCAAATATAATTTTGAATCTCAAACACCATGTCCAATTTCATGAATTCTACATAGAGATATGTGTTTGTTTTCGCGAGCTTTAACAACTATTACTAATCTCTTTGAACTTTTTCCTGAAGATGGCCTAAAATAAGGCCGAAAGGTCGGAATTAAATTCAAATAGAGTTTTGAATTATTTAGCCTTACATTGATAACCGATATCCCAATATATCCTATTTTCTATATATATATATACCCAAAGATTGAAGCAGAATAATATTTTTTATGCTTAATGTAATAATAAAATATACATTAGTTGTCCGTGGAAGAGCTATTATGAATAACTTGTTCATATTTATAAAAATAATGTAATGCAATTTTTTGAGAAGTCAACTAAGTATAAGAGGACAGAGAATAATATAAATTAAAAATAAAAACGTTCTCGGTTTTAATTAAAATAGAACAGTTTATATATTTTAGATAAGGTAGACTCTCAATTATTCAGAGTTGTGATTAACCGGAGTAGTAAAAAATTCGAATTTTTGAAATAATTATTTGAACTATTCAAGACCTGTTGCACAAAGCATTGTTAACTTAATCAATGCGTTAACTAAACAACTAGATTGTTAACTCTCTTTGAATCGTTTCATTGATTGGTCAGTTGCCAGGTTAACGAATTTGTTAACATACAAAGAGTTTAATAATGCTTTATGCAACCGGGTCGAAATATATAAAATGTAAAAATAATTTCTCATCCAAATACATAATATTGAATTGTCGTACTATAAACAAAATGATAATTTTTAGATTTTGTTTTTGTTTTGTTTTTTGTATTTATCTTTCCGAATTTTCTTGCCGAGATTATTCGTTATTATATGTTTTTGTTTTGTTACTGTTTCGCTTGGAAAATCGAGAATCTACTGTGCTTGAATTGTACGTTGACTTTGTAATTCAGTAATGTACAAATAATAAATTATATAAAATAAAACGACTTTATGTTATAGTTCCGTATTAATATTTATTAATAATCGATGTTTCGATGAAATCAACGTACGTCTTCATCACGAAAAATAGATACAATTGACATTTACTGTAAATGACATTTGTATCTTTTTTCCTGATGAAGACGTACGTTGAAATCGTCAAAACGTCGATTATTAATAAATATTAATACAGAACTATAATCATAATCTAAAGCCGTTTTATTTTAATAAAATGAATTCTGAAAGATTTTTTTACTATGATAACGAACAATATAATTAAAATTTTCGTAAAAATAATAGAAAATTTTAGTATTTGTCATTTCTCTAGACTATTTACAGAATTATGCACATTAAATTTAATGTTGCTATTCTGGTAATTAAATTTTGTTTAAATCTTTAATTTTGAAGAACTTTAAGTTAATTTCAATTCTGGTCAGTATATAAATTCCTATAAATTTAAATGGCCATCGGAGATGCTTTAACTGCTAAATTTTAGATTAGACTCCTTAAGTTGATAGAATTTGTGTGAAAAATATTTGTATGAATATAAATAATATAGAAATGTTTACAATTTTTTATATTTAGATGATTTTGGAAGGTAAGAAATTACATCTATACATTGCCAATATAGAAATAAGATCCTTTAAATGGCTACGCTTAAAGATGAATGTTCAGAATTACTTTATCTTAATTTCTTTAAATTAAAGTCTCATTTAAGCTAAAGATCTTTAAATTTAAATGTACAGAATAGCAGCAAAAGTCAATATTCGAATATCTTTTCATTTTACTTCATTAAATTCGTTATAACATATAATTATTCTCAATATTACAAAACAAAAAGACGATTACAGAAACGAAAAACAAGAAATATCTTATCAGTAAACAATTTCCATCCAGAGTATTCTTTTATTTTATCAAATTGGTTTATTTACTTTATCAAATTTTCGTCGCCGTGTATTTGCAATAATTCGATTTTTATTTTATCCTTCGTATTCGTAGATATATATTTCTTTTCGAGCAACAACCGACCGAAATCTGGTGCTGAAGATAAGGTAAGAAGAGAAACATGCTTGTAAACAATGTTTTTATAGCGTTGGATATCCTGGTGTGTGTGCAGGAGAAAGATCGGCGAAAACGAAAAACGCGCACGGAAAAAGGTAAAGTCAAAAGGGCAAATGCTGGAATGTTTACTTAGTGGTTGGTGTCAGTACCAGACCAAGCCAGACTTATTTCAGTTGACTCTCTCAATATTGACCCTCGATATGTTTGTTTAACAAAAGAAAGGGTTGGACTTGCTAGCTAAACCATTCACGTACTATGATATTTTTCCAATTTTTATATTATTGAAAACAAAGAAATAAGTTTTTATAAATTTAAAAATTGACTAAAATGTAATCTATTTTATCAAAAATAGAGTACTTGCAAAAAAAGCTTATATGTATATAAAAATTGTTTTCAAGCTTCAAACTTTTGTTTGAAAATAGTTTACAGGCTGAAATGTGATATACACCTTTAATTTAAACAATATATTGTGTTTCAATTAAAATATAAAAGCTTTAGGATTAAGTTCTGTATATATTTGATTTAAAAATCGATATTGCGACGTATATCATCATCAGGAGAAAATATACATACATACACAATCACGCCATGTACCCAAAGGGTGTGGCACAAACTCTTTCCATTATCCCAAAATCAGTCTCCTCCAAACATTCCTATTCAAACAAGCAACTTTCGCTTCATCCAGATTCATAATTCCTTTCATACATGCTTTTCTGTTCCTACTACTTGGAAACTCCCGCTTACACAAAACACTCTTAATCATACCACTCCAACTACTCATCGGACGTCCACGCAAACGTATAATACCTTCAAAATCATTCATATAAATCTTTTTAACCAAAAATTCATTAGAAAATATACAAATGACATAAATAATAAACAAACAAAACATGGAAGCAAGTTACTGTGTAACTAGATTAAAAAATTTATAAATTATTTAAATATTATTTAAATAGTAATATTATAATATAGTTTAGTTAGTTATGTTGTATTTAATAGTTTTTTATTATTGTTTAAAGTATGCTTTGATTAAATATAAACATTTGAAAAATATTTAAAATATATATGTAATTTTTCTAAAATAAATATCATATAACACTGTACGTAATATAATTTATCACCGAATATAATTTCAAAACTAATTTCTTCGTTGTTATAAGAAGTAATTAAACCATATGACGTCACTACGTATTTAAGAGCAGGACAACTAAAAAGCATTCTTTAAGAATGAATGATGTTTATATTATATTGGTGTAACGCATAGCATACCAAAGTTACCAGTAACCAGACATTTGTTGGAAATGCATATGGTCTTTGTAACTTGACATACTTATTAAACAGACATAATTCTAAATTTAGATCGTATTTTAATAACTATTTGAGTGTATTGGGTGATCTCTATGCCTTTGCCTTCTCGTTCAAAAGTATTAAATTACATTGTTTGATGTTTGTTAATGTTTTGTAAAACACATGGATTCTTTAAACAGTTCATGTATGTTCAGTTTTTTTTGTTGCGCAGTTTAAACTGACAATAAGTAGGCTGGTATACAAAGTTAAATCGTACCGTCGCCGTCGGTGCGAAAATCAGAATGCCGTTTAGTCAAAAAATTTGAATTAATTGTAAGTAAAATCTATAGTCGGTACTGCTGACAGATTGTTAAGTTAGTTAATGGGCCGGTATGTTAATTGCGTGTTATATATATATATATATATATATATATATATATATATATATATATATACTGGGTGTCCCATTTTAATCCGCCACTTGCAATAACTTTAAAATCGTGATATTCAAGTTCTTTTCAGTTCTTTGGGAGGAGGGAGAAGGGCAAGGGTCACTGCATCAGATATTTCTCTCGAAACCATTAACTTTAAGTTAATGGTTTCGATCGGGATAACTTTAAGTTAATAGTTTCAAGCAAATATCTGATTCAGTGACCTTTGCCGCCCCCCCTCCTCCCAAATAACTGAAAAGAACTTGAATATCGTACTTAGTTACACTTTTTTTTTCAAATTGAAGACTGATAAACTGAGAAAAAAAATGCTGTTTGCAGCGCCATCTATCAAAGATAAAAAAAAGTTTTAAAATAAAATTTACATACTTTTTAATGGTCTATCCGAATCTGCAATAAAAAATAGGGAGTTCTATTTAAGATTTCAAAGTTGCTCCCCGTTCCCGCTTCCCATTGTGTCCAAGGGGGGCAAGGGTCTCTGCAACAGATGTCCCCCTCGAAACCATTTACTTTTTATCCGGAACATTTTTTTGTCCGATGCACGATTTTAAAGTTATTGCAAGTGGCGGATTAAAATGGAACACCCAGTATATATTGTGATTTAGAAAATATCTTGTATTTATGACAATGCTACGATTTAATTTAGTAGTAAACTAAGTAAAAATTGTGTAGTGCATGGCCAAAACGTTCGTCATTATTTTACTGCACAGTTAAAACTGGCAACTGGGTATGTTGGGCCATTCCCCAGCCCTCCGTTTAAAACGGGTTTAAACTCACAGTTTTTAAATAAAATTTTACGTGCACAGACCTAGACGTTGCATATCAAATATTACGTTTATACGCCAAAAATTACATTTCAAGTAAATTTTCACATAAGATTTTTTCTGATCTAAGATAGTCGTGAATTTATCAATTGTAAATTATTTTTAAATTATTATTAACAAATTTTAACAAAAAATTTAAATTTGTACAGTCCACGATTAATTAAACTTTATTTAATAAATTTGTATACCGTCGTTATTTTAAGTGCACAAAGAAAAAGGATTCTATCGAGTAAACAAAATTACTTTCAATCAAATAAATATTTTTTTAATAGTGGCAAAAGAATATCTATTTGACTATAAGATATTTATTTATTATAAACTAATATTTTTTTAAATGAAGCGCTGCATATTTGCTCTAAATACATTTAGGTAAAATAAAAAAATATCTGTTATTAAAATTTATTTATTATTATCAAAAAAAAAACGTTTTTCTCGTGTGTAGTCTTAACTCACTTAAGAGGCTTATATCTCCACGATTTTTTTTCTTAACTGGTCTCTATACAAATTCTACTATAAATATCACAATTGAATATATTATATTTTTCCTTTATGCGTATTAAAATATTAATATTATGTTACTATATTGTCTATATAAAAGAAGTCATTATGTTATCAGTACAGTAATGTACATTGATATACAGCAGTTAGTTACTATACACTACTGATGGCAGAACCAAAAAAGCACAAGAAATGCAATTGTACGACCAATTAACAGTTGAATTTCGCTTAAACTTGAATTTGATTATTGAAAATTTGTGAAGAAGTGCAAGAAACAAATCACGTAACAAATATAAATAATATACATATACATACTATTCTACAACTGTTAGTAAAGTTGAGGATACTTGATATGTATTTTTATTTATTTTTTGTTTAGTCTTGTTTGGAACGCTTAAAGAAAAAAGTAGCATATGTCATTTGGAGTCAAATGCATTTTTGTTTCGTCCAGATTGCCTAGCCACGGCAGTAAGTACCTAGGCTCAACACAATAAAAATCGCTTTCTACACCTTGCAATATAATATAGTATTGTCTATCAATTATAATAAATTTTAGATTAAAAAAAATTCTTTGAATTTTAAACAATTTTTTATCTAAATAATAATAGATTTATTTCAATTCCACGTATGTAGTTATAATTAAATACATGAATATGAAAACAGTTTGTTGATACTTATTTGATAGTTGCATTTACCATCTCTCTGTATTTAGTTCAGCAAATCTACGAGAACGAGTAGTATAGTATTTAGAGCTTGTGGTATACGTAGATATAGTTGAATAAAATCGTTTTTCACGGCCGACTAAATTTATGCTCGTGCAATTATAACGGCTTTATGATGAAAACTCAGCACGAAGCTGGGGAAGCGCAGCGCACAACGTAGTAGCAAAAGCACAGCGCGGCGCAGTCCGAAATTTCAAACTCAAATTTACGTTATGAACCAATTAAATTAAGCAATTTAATTAAAACGTGTATGCATACAAGTTGCGTATTGCGCGGGACCAGGCCTGAGAGCACACACAACTCGTCGACCAATTATGAAATGAAGCTGCCGGGATTCTAATTCTTCAACACGTTTAAAAGATAGCTTACGCGGTTTTTTTGGCTTATACTGTTTGGTCTACAACATAATACTATAAGTTGAAAGTAACAAGATTAGAAGTATATGGGTAAACCCATATATAGACTACTTTGACATTTCTCGGAAAGTTGGCAACACTGTATTTTAATAATATTATAATTTATGTGGGCAATAGGAGATACTTTTCTGAAAATTTGATCAAAATCGAATAAATAATGTAGCCACAATGAATTTTTTAAAAATTTTGTGATTTTTTTTCTCGGTAAGTTGGCAACACTGTATTTTGTTAAAATTGCATAATTTATTTAGGCACTAGGAAAAACTTTTATAAATATTTGATTAAAATCGGTTAAATAAAATGGTCAAAATAAATTTTTTTAAATTTTACTAATTTTTTTTTCGGAAAGTTGGCAACACTGTATTT
Organism: Clivina fossor; assembly: GCA_963966155.1. NCBI lineage: Eukaryota > Metazoa > Arthropoda > Insecta > Coleoptera > Carabidae > Clivina > Clivina fossor. The sequence goes on along the minus strand of OZ014551.1, from coordinate 24,208,270 downwards.
TGTTAAAATTACATAAATTACATGAATACTAGGAGAATCTTTTGTGAAAATTTGAGTAAAATCGGTTGAATAACATGGCCATAATAAAATTTTTAAAACATTAGTAATTTTTTTCTCGGAAAGTTGGCAACACTGAAAATTAATAAAATTATGTAATTAATGGGAGCATTAGGGAAATCTTTTCTGAAAATTTGATCAAAATCGGATAAATAACGTAGCCAATATGAATTTTTAAAAACTTTAGTAATTTTTTTCTCGGAAAGTTGGCATCACTGAAAAAAAACAAAACCACATGACCATCTTGGGTACTAGACAAATTTATCCTGAAAATTTCATTAAAATCGGTTGAACCGTCTAGGAGGAGTTGCGGCCACAAAATTTTGACTTACGACCGAGCGAGCGAGCGAGCGAGCGAGCTGACGACGCACACACATACACCCTCATAAACTAAGTTCAGATTCGTCATCTACAGGCTATATGAAGGATTTCTATACAATTTTTTTTTTTTTTTGAAAATGTTACAGACACCGTACCAAACGCTTTACTACTTTTCCTTGCAGTCAAAGTAGTAAAAATTGTTTTTTTCGCAAATAAGATTAAAAAAATGAATGATCAATTTTAATGTTTTTAAAGATGTTTAGTTCTATATAATTCTACAATTCTAAAACGGCTGAATTCATGTAAATATTAATGAGGCCCAATTCACGTAAAAGGCTTAATTCATAAGAAAGCTAAATTCACGTAAAGAAAGCTAAAATTATTTATAAAACCAATTTATTATTGTATTTATTTATAAGCATGAATTGAGGCTTGCAATGTTAAATTTTCTACATTCTAAATTTTACTAGAAGACTTTAGGTATATATGTATATCCTAATATTATACCTAACACAAATATAAGATTTGTAAAAATATTTACATGACATTTTTAAAAAAATAGAATTAGAACTAAGAAAAAGTACTCAGTTGCAATACAATCTCTATCTGGCCAAAGTAGGCACAAATTTATAAAACTGTTTCTTAGTTTTATTGTAAGAATATTTTATAATAAAAAAACTAACACCAAAATGCATAAAACACAATTTTAAATAAACTGAAACAAATTATAAAACAAAAATATTATATGTAATACATTTATAAAGTATACATGCAATAATTAATTTTATAATTGAGCATCTGTGCTAGTTGATACACAGAAATACATTATATTTATTTAATTTTTTGTTAAAGTTATTGTGTTTACAAGCAATTATGTTACATAATAAACTAATTATTTTTATTATTAATAAATTAATTCTTTTTGTAAGTGAATTTGCTAACATCTAATAGTTATTTAAGTTTAGTTGGTGTTCTATCTTTTTTGTTTGAGCAATTACCCCTTGTGAAGTTAGTTGAAAAACATCTTTTTTTTAGTACTTAGGAAATATAATTATTTCGACTTGCTCCCATTTTCACTTTACTTTGTAGAGGTTCCAATAGAATGACATTTGGAACTATTCTTCAGTGGTACAATTAAGAATTTTTGAAATCTATTTATTATTTCATTTTTTGTGTTTCATGTTTTTGTGTCTGTATTTATAGTGCGTCTTATACTTAATGGCTTCTTAAAAAGGTACTGGTAACTTTATTTTTTTAGTTTACAAAAATAAAGGTACATCTTGTAATAGGTGGCGTTTTATAATCAATGTAATACGGTGTTTATTATTTATAGTAAATAAACACAAAATTAGAAAGCAGTTTATAAGATTGTGTTTTATTTCAATCCTGTGCTTCAAAAATCTATTTTTATTATTTAAAATATTCAGGGCTGAGTTTTTTCATAGGTAATGCCTATCCCGAATATATTCGGGCAAAATTTAATGTAGATAACTCACTCGTGAATATAGTCAATAGCGTGGTTCTTAAGCGATTAAGCGAACAAGATAAACAGGACAAAAAACTTACAGAAACTAAGTGAGAAATAACTGCTCGTAGTAATAGTTAATGTAATGCGTGAAAATATCCATTTAACTTGTATTCCAAAATGAAACCGTGATTGTGGTAACATCAAGGAAATAAAATAAAGGGTTATTTGTTGCTATTAAGTTATGTATTTGTAAAGTTGTGTTGCTCTTATGTAAGCAATAGTCCTTTTTCGTATTTCCTTGGTGATGCCATAACCTAGGTTTCATGAACGTTTGGTTAAAAAAAATGTATCTAAATAATTTTGAAGCTATACGTTTACGTGGACGTCCGATGAGTTGTTGGTGTGGTATGATTGTGAGTGTTTTGTGTAAGCGGAAGTTTCCAAGTAGTAGGAATGAAAAAATATTAATGTGAATGAAGCTAAAGTTGTTTGTTTGGATAGGGATGTTTGAAGGAAACTAAGTTTGGGATAATGGAAAGAATTTGTGTCACACCTTTTTGGGTACATGGCATGATTGTGTATGTATGTATATATGTCATCAATTATTCGTAAAATAGATAATGCGTACGCAAACCGGCTATTGTATAATAAAAAAAGATGGAAGATAACTTTGTTATCGTACATTGAATCAGGAATTTATGACGTAACTTTATTGAATGGCTATTTCTACTATACTCACTTGTAAAAAGAAAAAAATATTCAGTTTTTAATTTGATATATTTCGTTCAAATTGTTTAAAGAATCGTGTCGCCTTTAAGCAGCTGGTAAAACTGGTAGCGATAAGGCTCGTTTTCCGTGTTTTCCCCGAGTTCCTTCTTTTCACATATTTTACAGTTTTTATTTGGTCATGTACTACTGGTGGACGAAGTTCGCATGATATTCACCCTCTATGTATCCCATTCGACCCTTACTAGGCACGCATACACGCATATATATGTGGAAATTTATACAGCTTTAACTGGCGACACTTTGACACTTGCGATAATTTTTATGATGTGTATGTTTTAACTTAGTTAATTTCTATGTTTCAACCATTCATTTGTTATTTTTTACTTCGACTGTGTTTTTTCTTCTGTTTGTAATTTTGCTAAGTGCACTCGTAAGTAAAATTGTGGTTATTATTATTTTTTTCTGCTCTTCGAGTAGATACAGAAATATGTAAAATTGTTTTACAGTTTAAATTAATGAATAAAAGTTTTGAGTTCCATTTATAATGATAAAAATAAAATATGGTTATGTTTGTTTTTAATTTACATCATTTATTATACAAAATGAGTTAAAATGTAAAATAATAACAAAAAGTGTATTATAACTACTGTATAAAAATTTTAATGTTTTAGTTTTTACAAAAAATATATTCTCTTACTCTTTCTAAATAATGTATTTATTATTAGTAAGTTTCTTGATAAATAATGTAATTCATTATTTATGTCTGAAAATCTTTCAATTATTTTACTTAAGAAATCAAAATTTTGAAGTATGTAATTATCTTGTAATTATATGTTGTTCGTCAGATCAAAAAGTGTAATTTTTACAGATAAAAAAGTTGTTGCATGTAATGTTTATTACTCACTCGGATGAATTTTAATATAAAAATAAACAAAATTTAAATCTGAAATTATTTTATTGTAACATAATCTGTTCTGAAATTTTTTATTATGATAATTTATCATATATTATTAACAAAAATGACATTTAGTTATTTTGTAATTATTATTAAAATATAATTACCTCTATCTGCTCAAACAGTTTTATCAAACATATTTATTAATAAATCAGATATAATAACATATATTTAATAAAATATTAGATACATATATAAATTCAAAAAGAAATCAAGTAAAATAAAAAAGGTACAACAAAGATTAACCCAGCTCTATAAACAGAAATAAAAAAGGATTCTAGATACACGTATAACACACCAAGAAGTTAACTATTAACTTCGTTCTTTTAAACGTTCCAGTAAATCTTTTGTTCTAAATTAAATACAATCACTTGTTCAGCGAAAACAATCGCACTATTTCAACCGGGTCGGTTGCTTGGGTGACAAGCGACAGTCGCCAGTCGCCATCGTTGCCACAAACAATTGAGCATCGTGATCCCCGGATGGTGAATAAAGGAAGGAAGACACCCCACACCCCTCCATTCCCTTACTCTTCTATTTTCTTGCTTCTTTCTCACTCTTTCTCTCTCTCCATATATACAAACACACATACACACCTAACTTTCTCGTAATGAAATTCCTGGAGATCAAGCCAGGTCATGGAGAACAAAATTAAACGAGGCGCAAGTCTTTGTTTTTTGGTCTAGGGTGGCTATGGAATCAGACGGGTAATAACAGCGGACATTTTCTGCGGTGGCGGTAGTATTTCTCCAAGAGGGGAGGCCTTGTTTTGACGCTTTTTAAGGAGCTTTACTCGCTTGACTGTGTGCGTAATTATCCAATTTGTAAATGTGTTATTTTGCGAAATAAACACGCCTTCAAATAAGCTTCAAATGGTATATGGTGAATTCAGACTTCAAATATTTTAGAACTTAAAAGCATGTTCTCGTAAAAGAAAAATACGGAAATGTAGACAGGTTTTTGTTTTGATGTATTAGAATTATTATTTTGATAGACGGTTTATAGTTTTTAAATAGATTTTTTTTTTTAAATTCTAATACTTTGCTTATACAAATAATTTAGCATTTTTTTTTCTTACGAGAGCTATGAACAATAGCCTATTTAAAAAGAAAAATTTATCAAAATTATGTGTCTATCCGGTTTACATCTGTTTACATTCAGAGTTACAAAATGTTCTGTCTTTTTCTAATAAACAAAATATCCTATAATGCTACATATCTTACAGATGTCAACCAAATTAGCCCGTTAATGATGGATATTTTTTTTTTTTTTTTTTTATGTTTTAAAAGTTCTGTTTAGTTGGCAATTTTTCTCGTTTTAATAAAATGAAGATAAATCAAATGATTTAGTTGCGCCAAATTTGGGTTTGGTAAGTTCTTCTCTCAGCCAATTTCTTATATTTTTTATTTTTATCTATTTATTTTCATGTTGTATCTATATATGATTATTTCATATTATTTTATATAAAAAAAAATATGTTTTTAATTTATTTACATCAGTGGCGTAGCTAGGGTGGGGGGCGGTCCGCCCCGGGTGACACCATTTTCGGGATGGCACATTTCACCAACTAAATTATTTTAGTAAATTTGTGATTTAAACACATTTAATATTTTACTCTCAAAATCAGAAAAATATTTCTTTTTGTTTAGTTTTTATTTACTATCTGATAGCAATAATATATGTAATTTTAGCTTTAAAATGATATTTCTGCTATAGAAAATGTATTACTTTTCAGTATTCATGCGTATAATTTTCTGCTGTAAAATGTAGAAGAAAATTGTTGTAAAAGAGACATAAAATCATAGTCAGTCATTTTTGTTTTTATTCAATGTTCTAATCTTTCGTGCAATAAATAAAATAGCACATTTGTCAATAATTTTATTGTTTTATAATTGTATAACTTGATTAAATTTATTGTATTATTGTTTTTGTTTTCTTGCATTATATGTATAATTCTCTAAATTTACCTTAATTTATAGAATATCAGCTTTTTTTACATCTAAGTATAGAGGTGACACCATTACCTCCCCCCGGGTGACGCCCACCCTAGCTACGCCACTGATTTACATACATACATAACTAATCACGCCATGTACCCATATACCCGAGTTTACATTAGTAGAGTTTGTAGTAGAGTATACCAGCATACTTTTTCTCCAAATGACTCTGTTAGTTTTGATAAAGTAACTGTTTACACAAAGCTAGTAGTTTGGTAAAGGAGAGTTTAATTTAAAGTTTATTCAGCTTCCGTCAATTTTTTTGCGTACGTATTAAAATAAAATATTAATTGATGACGGAAATTATTTGATGATCTCAACAACTTTCGTTCAAAAATTAAAAAAAAAAAATTGACACATCTTACATCCGACAACTCTACTCTACTGCAATAAATCTGTTTACACTGGTAGTCTTTCACTATCCCAAAGTGTTTACATTGTTGCTACTACTCTACTAATGTAAACTAGGCTTCAGAGTGTAGCAATATATCTTAATAAAATAGTTTTTTTTCCAATATGTGGATCTCAATATATTAAACATTTTTTTAAATTTTAAATGGCATGATATATTTTTATCGTATACTGAGGAAATGAAAATTCAATTATATAAATTATGTAGGGTGCAATTTTATTCATGGTCATGCCATATATACTGTTTATTTATATACCAATTAAATATTTTTTATATTTCAGTGTAAAATTAAAATTTCCAATATTTTTATAGTTATTTTCCATTATATTTGCATATATAAATAATTAATAATCCCAATTTTCATAAATTATATATTTCAAATTCTTTTATAGATTTTGGTATTTAAAAAAATGTTATCAAATCATGTTACAAAATTACTCTCCATCTTACACATTAGTTTAAGCATTGTTTTGTCTTTATAAAATATATCGTATCCATATAAGAAATTGTCATTCTGTATTTAGTCTCTAATGAACAAAGTTGTTTTTAAAAACAACACTCGTATAATAATTAATATAACTTACATCAATATTTTGTTAAAATTTATTATTTATGAAAATTGTAAAATGCAATTACTATTATAATTATTAAATATTCATCACATAAATTAATAAAAAATTGCATGTATAACTAATTGAATTTATAATTAATTTTGTAAAATTTAGTGTTTTTAAAATTTTCAATAAATATGTACATTTACTAGCGAGTGACTAATTTACTCTGTCTGAGGCATTTTAATTAGTGTACAAATATTTTTATTTTTAATTGTTTTATACAATTGAATAAAACATAGAATTTATTAACAAAATTAATTATTTTTGTACAAACTATAAATATTTACCTAATTTAAAATGTGTATTCTAATCGTATACACAAAATCTTATTTTCGCTTGTAGTTTCATCTATAGAATGTTTTGTTTTTTTTTCTTCGTGCAAATACAAATATACGTAATTAGTTTATGTAACAAATAATAATATTTTATTTGCTAATTTTCTTTGAAAAATGGTAAACGTGCAAAATTGTAACCTGTAAATTAAAGAAAAATTGACTTCTCTCATAAGCGTATTTTTATTTTAATGGGAATTAAATTTTTTTCTATTTTAAAATAATAATTATTTTTTTATAAAAGTATATTTTTCGTTAAATGTGATTAAATTCTAAATTTTTTTTTAATTTTTTGTGCATACCTAATCACGATTGGGTGTGGCACAAACTCTTTTCACTACCCCGAAATTAGCTTTCTCTAGCTTCATCCACGTTCATATATTAATCAACAACAAACATATACTAATTATAATTATTTTACTCGAACATAATAAAAATTGCTAGAATTTATTTAAATAAATAACTGCAGTTGAAATGTTGATCAAGTAACATTCTGTTGAAAACAAAAGAGAATCGTTAAACTGATCAACCTATAAATTGATAACAAACAATACAATCAGTGTTGCGCAAATGTAACAAGAAAAAAGAAATTGTGTTGGCACATGTTCCAGAAATGAGGGGGTTGTAGGCGGTTGGGTTGGGTCAGAGGTCATTTCACAGTGACCAACCGCAATGGCAGTTTGAAACAGCTGGTAGCGTAACATCAATTTATCACTAGACGCTGATTTTATATGACGTCGGGATTATTGGAAAATTATAGTCAAGTTGAGACCAAAATCGACACATTTAACGTACACTTACGTTCGACGGCATATCTCAAACTGTTTTTAAAGATCAATGCAGTGAATATAATAAGAAACTAGTTTCTGCTTAAATCGACATTAATTTATTTTGATGATCTAATTAAATTATTAGTTAATTTTTAAATAAAGAAAAATAAAATTGACTTTGCCGGGGTTTGAACCCTGGAGCTTTTGCTTTTGCGGCAACTGCGGCAACTTCGCCACAAGATCACAACGACATGGTAACGATGCATTTTCTATATTTTGACTGGTCATGATAAACACATGAATTTAATCCAGCCAAGTACATCACATGATGTGTTTATAAATCTAGCAATGTTAGTATATTGTTTTATATTCTTAATTACACATGACGTATTATATATTAAGTTATAGTATTTTGTTTTTACTTAAATCGCCATTAATTTTTAAATGAAGGTCCCAGGTTCAAACCCCGGCAAGGTCAATTCATTTTTCTTCATTCAAAAATTAACTATAATACCATATAATATAAATATACCTACTACATTTTAAATAAAATATATTTCTTTGATGTTCAGTAAATGTAAACAAAATGATTCTATAGTACATAATAATAAAAAATAAATATTTGTTATTAAGCCACTGATTTGGTAACACTGTTCGTGTGTGAGAGAGAGAAAGAGAGAAAAACGGAGGAGGATCACAGTTTGTTCGATTTTTATGATGTGCGATGGATGGTATCTGGCGATTGCTTGAAAACTTACAAGGATTACAATTTTTATTGGCTGAAGATTTTCGCTTAAATCTTATACTGATTGCCACATAAAAATTTAACACCGTCATCAAATCATATCATAACGTCAATTACGATTTAAATATTTGTTTCTGTTTTGACATATTTTGCCATAATAAAATGCTTTTTTTATCTGTGAGTGATCGAAATAAAATACAATGGAAGACTTCTTTATTATTATTAATTATTATTAACGAAATTAACGTTGGTTATGAATCTGAATATAGAATATATAGTTCCACACCGCTAATGAATTTTAGAATTAAAATAATCATAATTTTCTGATTATTGTTCTATGTTTAAAGATATGAGGATAAAATATATATTTCTTTCTTCAAGCGTATCAAAATAATGATATTGCATTATCATATTGCTTGTGTAAAAGAAGATGTTCATTATGTTACTAGTACAATAATGTGCGCGTTATTATACCTTAGTTATTTACTATATACTGCCATTGGTGACAGTACCAAACATGACTACACGGTCAAGTGATATCAATATGATATCTTCGGCAGCTATATTCAAAGTAATATAGTGAAATTGCAATGTTTATTTTTGTTTAAATTTGAATTTAATTATTGAAAATATGTGAAGAAGTGCAAGAAATGCAATGTACACTATCGGATTTGTTAGAAATTGCATATTCGACCGAAGAAATATTAATTTTTACAAATCACCTAACAAATATAATATTCTACAACTTAAGGTTAAGGTTATTCGGTATTTATTTTTAGTTTGGTTTTGTTTGGAACGCTTGAACTATTAAGTGTAATAGTATACCTCGGCCGTAAGTATCGCTTTCTGCTCCTGGCAACGTAATATACGAGTAATATTTTTATTTTGACACCTTTTTTGCGCCATATACGTTTTATTTCAAAATAGTTTAATAACGAAAATTAACATTCAAATTGAAGCATTTCTATTTAACATGTAAGAAGAAAACAAAAGATTAAAAAGTACATTTCTATTTGTAATATAGTAAAAGTATAGAAACGTGAAAAGCTAGTATCTAAAAAGAAGTAATTTTCGTAGCGTAATTTCTAGAATAAACAAGAAAGCAAATAGCAATTGGTAAACAGTAGAAGTAGAGCATCCGTATTCAGCATACAGACGGCGTCAATTTGCAATTTTCTCTTGGTTTTCCTAACCTGATAACTGCTAGCGTATAACAGACAAAATGTCCTATTTTCCTTGTTCTCTTTGAATAAACTAGTTTTAACATATTAAAAAATCTTTCCGAACTCGTAATATTAAAAAAAAGACTTTAGAATTTAGTTCTGTATAAATTCTAATTAATAATCGATGTATCGATGTACAATATGTGAATACATTGTATACAATAAATAAACAGAACATAAAAACAACATACTAGATAAAAAAATAAATAACTAGATTATAAAATTTATAAATTATTAATTAAAGGAAGTCAAATTTTATATACCTATATCAGTGCCTTGACATCAATTGATGTTATCTTTTTCTTTGTAAATTTTATTGCTTCTCTTATCAATCTACTGTTAATATTGTTGGGTCTTGCAATTATTACAGTATCTTCAAATATTACACCATGAAGATTTTCTAATATATTTTATTAGCAGATTTATCTGTATGGTTTCAAATATTAAAATTTATTCAGAACTAAATTCTAAAGCGTTTTAATTTTAAACTATTGTTATTTAAAATGATAAAACAAAATTAACTTTGATGTTATGTGTTTAACAATTTCGGTGTACAAATATCAGCAACTTTTATTTTTCGAATACATGCAGCGGTAAATTGGAATTTTTAATTATTTCTTATAATTATAAAGCAAACAAAACGAATTAAAAAATAAACAAGGAAATTAGAACATTTTATAGATTTACGCGCAATACGCAGCCGTAAATTGGGTTGCCAGTGTAATAGACGCATCACCAAACAATCACACCCCGAAATCGACTTGAGAGAAATTTAATAGATTAGATGATGCGTTACGAATCCTGAATTATAACTATTTTATGCTTCATTAAAGATTGCATTCACTTGTATTATTCGTTTCTCAACATTCTACTGTAACTCATTTACGGTTTAATGACAGGAATTTCCTCTACGAGAAGTACAAATACTTTTTAATCTGTCTGTTGTTCATTCTAATCTTCTAATAAAGTCTCCCATTTATCATATATATATATATATATATATATATATATATATATATATATATATATATATATATGTTAATTATAACTTATTAAATGAGTGCATTTAATAAGTTAGAATTAACTATAGATATTTTTTCTTGTTCTCTTCGTATTTTTATCAATCTACTAATTAAAGTCTATGTTTGTATCGTTTGCGCCATTTAATTGGGTTGTTGCCTGTTTAGTGTAATTAATTAATTAAATAAATAAATATATATATATATATATATATATACATATTCCGGGTGTCTACTTTTTTTTTGTTACATAGGGAATACAATGCTAAAATTTTCATTTGGTGATAAATTTTCCCCTAATTATTATAGAACAAAAGTACAAATACAAAAGTTGTTTAGAATTCAAAAATGCATCAAATGATGCCAAATTTATCAATATAGGATGTTCCGATCAAGAATTAGAAGCAAATTAAAATTTCCATTTTTGCGCTCTTTACATCAAAGTGCCATGGAAATTAAACAAATAATTTCATTTCATGTAAAGAGCGCAAAAATGGAAATTTTAATTTGCTTCTAATTCTTGATCGGAACATCCTATATTGATAAATTTGGCATCATTTGATGCATTTTTGAATTCTAAACAACTTTTGTATTTGTACTTTTGTTCTATAATAATTAGGGGAAAATTTATCACCAAATGAAAATTTTAGCATTGTATTCCCTATGTAACAAAAAAAAAGTAGACACCCGGTATATTAAAGTGGTTTTTAAAAAAAAAATTTTGTCCCACCCCCTAAAGCTGTCGTAAATGTTAAAAAAAAAAAGATTCGCAAAGTATCAGAATTTTGTGATGTCCCTAAATGGTGCCGAAAACGTATTTTGCGCAAAAGAACAATCATGCTCTTTTTAACATTAGAGAAATATTTTTTTTTGTTTTTTTTTCTCCATTTAAATCAAGTTTGTGAAGTCCGGTGACGACTGAAAATTCTAAAAAAATCCCGAAGACTAGTCTTGAGTCATAAATTAATGATTGATATCTATAAGCTGAAACAAACACACTTTCATGACACAAAAAAATTAAATTGAGATTTTACCCAAAAAAAAGCATGTTTTTTTGCACAAAACACGTTTTCGGCACCATTTGGAGACCTCAGAAAATTCGGATACTTTGCAAATCTCATTTTTTTTAACATTTACTACAGTTTTAGAGGGTGAGACAAAAAAAAAAATTTTGCGTAAATAATATTACAAAAATAATTTTTATTTGTAACTTTAAAATTGTTTGGAAAGGAAAAATAAAAGAAAAACATTTCTCAATTAACTTTCATGTTTGAATATAAACAAAAAATATCTTTCTCTAAAAAAAAAACTGATAAAAAATAACGTTACAAAATATCTTTTCACGTAACGTTATCGGTTATTAAAACGTTATTGAATTATCGTTAAGTTATTGTGTTAGAAATTATAGCTTATACGTTATTATAACGTTATCGGTATCGGTATGTTACGTTTTACATCCCTAGTAAATAGTGAAACTTCAACTTTTCAGTTCTCTTTTGCGGAAGGTGGTGGAACAGATTAAAAGGTTTTTGCATTGAAACTTACGAAAAATTGTAATTCAGTTTAACAAATAATACGTACTACCGATCATTTCGTAGAATAAATTCAATTTATTAGTCAAAGTACTACTGTATATGGATTGAAAACAATTAAAATATACTTATATCGTTTAGTCATAGTAATTAGAAACGTCTCTTGTATGCAAAGATAGTGATGTATAAAATCATTTCATGTATGTACCTAGTCAGTCTCTTTGGAATGAGTACTTTTTTGATGGCCATATGTTATTATTGACTCTTTAACTGCCAATATTTCTTATTATTTCAATCACCTCAGGAATAAAAGTAAGCTAAAATTTGTTTAAAAAATGTGATTATATAAGACTGTAATATTTCTAATTGCACATAATAAATATATGAATTTAAAAATATCTGCGGCATCAAATAAGGCAAAATAATATAAATCGCTTATTGAAGTCTCAGAGACTTTCGATTAAGTTGCTTATTGACGATCTCGACAGTTAAAGGGTTAATTCATTCAATTAAACGTTTTTTTGTAATAAGATATTTTTGTTTGAAATACCAATTTTCTTCTACTTATATAATTCAAAACTTATATACAAAGCAATAATCTTTATTACCTTCGTACATCAAAAATCGCAAAATCTAATTTTTTTGAACATTAAAATCTCCAAAATCTCTAAAAATCACAGCTCATCTTTGTGCATTCAAGATCGACAAGCAACATACAAAAGTTCTACGCAAGAAGAAATAAGAAGAAAAAAAAACACAGACAATCACCGAATAAATTGAGCGTTGAAAATTGTAGCAGGCGGGCTGGGCTGTATACAGGCGTGATTCTTTCAAAATCTTTTCGTCAGAAAGAAAGCGTGACACGGTAAGATTTTTACGCTTGTCTTGTGCACGTGTACGACGGAGACGGATGGACGCGGATGACAAAGTAAAACCGGGTAGCACGAAGTAGAAGAGATTTTCATTGTTGGTGTTGCGTGCTTATGTGCTTATATTCGCGTCAACTGCTAGCAATTTTGTCGGTGTTACGTCGACTAACTTTTTTTATTCGGTTTTATGTCACATAATTGCCGTAGATTATATTATTAAGAAGGCGTTGAAATAAAGATGTTTTTCTGTCTCTTGTTTGTTTTTTTTTTGTATTTTTTTTTTTAAGAAAAATATGATTTATTTGATAAATAGGATTCGATTTATTTTAATTGATTAGCTAATGTTTAATTATTGTATTAATGTATCATAAAATTAATCTAATAATGTTTTATTAAAATATTATAAATATAATTTAGATACGAAAATTGACTAAAGATCGAACGACTGTTTTTTTTATGTTTTTGTAAAATTTATGTTTATAAATTAAACCATTATTTCGTTGACTAGAAATAATTAAAATATAATATTTAATTAATTAATTCTACTTGTAGTTTAAGACAAATATAATGTATATTTATATAGTGTGAAAATAATTTCAAAACTATTATAATAGTTTCTGCACTAGTAGTTTTCGTAAACCGTTTTGCTATAATGGAACAATAGAATTAAATAATATATTATGCAAACAATGCATTTCTACTCTAAAACTCCCACTATCCTATTTCTCTTCAAAAGGAAGCTGTTCAAGGATCTCTCATGTGGTCACTGGACCATTTTATCTTATTCGAATAAGCTGGATTATTTTCCATTTTCCATTTCCTCCATATTCTGATGTGATTTTAATAGACTAGCTCGATGTATCTACGTATTGCACGTTAGCTATAAAAGGATTTATTCACTTCGTACATCTTCGGTAATCATCGGGTAAAATAAAAAAATAATATTTGCTGTAATAGATTTGCTTTAAAATATAAAGAATATTTGCTAAAAATTGGGTACGGAATAAAAAGTTTGATGAGTTTATGCTAGTATTTGTCAAACATTACGATCTATTATAAAACTAAAGCTGAGTACGTATGTTTCTTACTTAATAACTCAAAAAGTAATGCACCAAAAATGCTTAAAGTATTATTTATAAATAAAATAGCGGCTTATTAATACAATAGGTAACAGGACCCATGTGACATAAATAAAAATAAGACCGGATTTATGTTTAAAAACCCTATACTAAAATAAAAAGACACTTTTAGCAAATAATTTTATTTGCAAAATGTGGATTATTTTATATTATATAATATTATTATTATATAATGATAAACAGAGCACTAATTTCTGGAAAATTAATTTAACACAATTAACAAAAAATTACTTTGTTCTATGAAATTTCAGCACTAAAGAGACGAGACGTGACATTATTGACATTTACATTTTACTTACATATTGTTTTTTTTTTAATGAATTTAAAAAGTTTCTTTAAAGTTTTTAAAAAATTCACCAAACAGAAAAAATATATTTCTTAAAACAAAAATGCTTTAAAATTAAGTTCTGTATAAATTTTAATTAAAAATTGACATTTGGAAAAATTATACAAATGATAGTAAATAAACAGAAATATAAAAACAAATTACTGGATAACAAAGTAAGTAATTAGATTATAAAATTTATAAATTATTAATTAAAGAAAGCCAAATACTATTTAAATCAATGCCTTTTTGTTTATTACATAACAAAAAATATGTAAAATCTTCATTCTAAGCAGATAAATTTAACCTGTCCATATTTGTATTACAAAAATTTAATAACGCTGTTACTATACGTGTGGCTATAAAATCGGTTTGAATTAATATCGATTTTAAGACAACGCAATTGTTGTTATAGGAAGATTAAACAATTGAACGAAAACAGCCAAAAATGTTTTGTGAAGATGTCGACTATTATACCGGGTGTCTACTTTTTTTTTGTTACATAGGGAATATAATGCTAAAATTTTCATTTGGTGATAAATTTTCCCCTAATTATTATAGAACAAAAGTACAAATACAAAAGTTGTTTAGAATTCAAAAATGCATCAAATGATGCCAAATTTATCAATATAGGATGTTCCGATCAAGAATTAGAAGCAAATTAAAATTTCCATTTTTGCGCTCTTTACATCAAAGTGCCATGGAAATTAAACAAATAATTTCATTTCTTCTGGAGTTTGAGTTTGACAGATCGTATTTATTTTATTGTTACGTTCTGTATTATTATCATTATTATTGAAAATAATGAATAAACTTAAGGTAAATGAAAAAGTTCAGTGCGTAAAATGGTATTTTACTGGAAATTCGATACGACGAGTAAGAGATTTATTCAGCGCTTTCTCTGAAAACCGTCCCATACCTTCCGCTATGACTATTCGTAGGATAATTAAACAATTCGAAGAAACTGGAAGTGTGTTAAAACGTTGTAAAAATTGTAGAAAAATCAACGCAGAAGATCAGGAGGAGAATTTAAATCAAAATGCAATTAAAGAAAATACATTGAATATACTTTTGTGTGTAACGGAAAACCCAAATGTTAGTGTGCGTCAACTTGGTGCTGAATTAAATTTGCATCCTTCAACAATACATAAGGTACTAAAAAATGAAAAATATCATTCTTATAAATATTCCACGCACCAAGAGATATTTGAAGCGGATAAAATGGCTAGAAGCGAATTTAGTAACATTATTATGGAAAAATCCAATTTAGACAGAAACTTCTTGAAATCTATTTGTTTTACTGACGAGTCTACGTTTACTTTACACGGCGAACCTAATACACAAAACTTTAGAATATGGAGCCAAACAAATCCTCATTTAATGGTAGCAACACGTACCCAATATCCAGAAAAAGTTAATGTATGGGCTGGAATTTTTGGCAGGTGTATAATTGGGCCATTTTTTATTGAAAATAATTTAAACAACGAAAAATATTTGGATATGTTGCAAAATCATATTGGTCCGCAGTTAGAAGAGTGTGCAACTCAAGATAATGTTGTCTGGTATCAACAAGACGGATGTCCGGCACATTACAGCTGCAACATTAAATTATATTTGGATCAATGTTTTCCAAATTCATGGATTGGTAGAGGTGGTCCAATTAATTGGCCAGCTAGATCGCCCGATTTAGCACCGTGCGATTTCTTTTTATGGCCATATTTGAAGGAGAAAATTTATAAACGACATATCAAAAATCTTGTTGATTTGAAAAATGCCATTGTTGAAGAGTGCAATAATATAACACAAACACAATTAAGCTCTGTACGTCACGAATTTTATAACAGATTAGGTTATTGTTTGGCAGTTAATGGCGATTTATTTGAACATTTAATTTAAATTGTTAGTTTCGTTTTTGTTCTCCTATATCTTGTATTCATGAATTTTTCTGTTTTATAGGTATATTGAATATTGTAATAAATAAAGAAAGTTTTACGGAGTTCAGCTATTTACTATTTATTAAACTCTTATCCGACGTTTCACTGCACAACTTACAGCATCCTCAGGGATAAGTTTAAATTATTATAATAAATATATTAGGCATAATGCCAGTCATCTAATTCAAATGTATTGTTTTTATAACTTGAAGTTAATAAATAAATTAAACAATTACTTAAAATTATAATGGAGACATTCACAATTTAAAACCACAGCTAGTACGTAGTGTACAGCCGAGTAAAATACCCTTTCATTGTAATAAATAATAAATACTTAATACTTTTTATACTTAATAGCTTTTCATTTACATTAAGTTTATTCATTATTTTCAATAATAATAATAATAATAATAATAATAATAATAATAATACAGAACGTAACAATAAAATAAATACGATCTGTCAAACTCAAACTCCAGAAGAAATGAAATTATTTGTTTAATTTCCATGGCACTTTGATGTAAAGAGCGCAAAAATGGAAATTTTAATTTGCTTCTAATTCTTGATCGGAACATCCAATATTGATAAATTTGGCATCATTTGATGCATTTTTGAATTCTAAACAACTTTTGTATTTGTACTTTTGTTCTATAATAATTAGGGGAAAATTTATCACCAAATGAAAATTTTAGCATTGTATTCCCTATGTAACAAAAAAAAAGTAGACACCCGGTATATTATTATGTTATGCAGAAATAACAAATTTGAAATATTTAAAAAGACTATAATTTATTTTAGCATTTTAAAACTGTATGTGGATAATAAGTTGTTAACAATTGCTCAGTGACATTTGCTCACCCACGGTTACACGCCCACAATTGCTCGGTATATTTAGTCTATATCAGTGGGGGTAACTTGATCAATTACAACTCGTGCTTAAAGTATAATATAAAAGATTAAATCATCCGATCATTGTCAAGGCACTTTAATTAATCTGAAAGAAAAATAAAACAGTTACATCAATGTAACTTTTTGTTAATTTAATTAATTGATTAGTAACTAAAATATTAGTCGCAAAAACATTACTAAACTGATCGAACTTCGTACTAATACTAAAATTATATTACAGCTACAAAAACATATTTATTTTTCTGAAAACAATATCATTAGAGTAAACAATTCTACTACACTAACCTAGCAAGTATAACGTTTTTAACCTCAAGAATCGTCATCAATTTACATTAATAGAAACTAATCGTAACTGTCCCATGCAACGACGCATGTCTGTTGAAAGAGGAAGTGACGTCACAGAAACACATAGCGTATCCTTTCGGTAGGAGTAATACAATCGTATTGGGTACAGTTCGTCTAAGAACTACCGCTACACCTACACACACACATACACATCGTCATGATTTCCCCCGAGAGTGCAACGGAAACGGAAAACTGACCGGAACCGAACCGGATATCGGTAGGTGGAGGGGGGGGGAGAGGCGAGCCAATGGTCAATGCGTTGGTGGGAAGGAATAGATGGTGACAGTTACATGAACGAGAACAGAACGGTTTTATTTTATATTGGGTTGTAGATACTGAAAATTATGTCATGTTTTTCGCCGAATGTGTTTGCTTTAAAAATGTGGTTTATAAAAAAGCAATTGTCATGGCTATTGATAGATTCTGTTACATATTATTGATTTATGTTATTATTTTTGAAAATAATCTTGTTACTATGGCTCTACGAACAAAAGTAAGCTAAAATTCGTTTAAAAATGTTATTATGTAAGATTGTAATACTTCACATAACAAATATATGGATTTAAAAATATCTACGGCATTAAATAATGCAAAATAACATAAATCGTTTATTCACGACTTTGGCGTTTCAGAGACTTTCGATTAAGCTGCTTATCTCGGTAGATAAAGGGTTATTTCATTCAATTAAACGTTTTTTTTATGTAATAAAATACTTTTGTTTTAAATGCAAATTCTCTTGTACTTATTCTATATTATATAAATCAAAACTTCCATACAAAGCAACAACTACTATTATATAGAAATTTGCCATGTTATTGATAGATTCTGTTACATTCACTGTAAAAAATATATCTTAAATTTATGTAATTTTACATAGGTTTTAATAGTAAAAATAACAACATTTTGTAATTTTTCTGTAATAATTAACCTAATATTACATTTTTTTAATGAAAAATTACATTTACAAAACATGTAAAATTATATAAATTTTTTATAGTGAATTATTGAATTATGTTATTATTTTTGAAAATAATTTTATTACTACGGCCCGGTTTTATAAAGGCTGGGTAATTTACTTTAATAGTATTTAATGTATTTAATCCATAGAATTCCGTATTAAAAACAGGGAATAAATTTAATGTAGTAATATTGAAAAATAGTTATTATTTATTATTAAAAATAATAATAAATTGTTGAAATAATATATATTTCCAAGATTATTTAGTAGGAGAATAAAATTTACTTGTAAAGTAAAATTTATCGTTTATGAAATTAAGCCTACGTATGATAAAGTTTAAAAAATATAAGTAGGTAGACTATACTTGGGTCGTCCTAGATTTAGTGCCTTTTTTCAAGTTTGCAGGACAGTACTAAATCTAGTGACTTTTTGAGTTTGCGGTACACCTTAAATTTAGTGACTTTTTTTTTAAAAAAAGCTTGTTATTAATTTCATATATGTTAAATTGAAATATAAGTATGTGATTATAGATTTATCTTTTACTAAAACATTAATTTGAATTACAATAATAATAAAAATTATACGATTAAGAGCAAGTTGCATAAAACGTTGTTAACTAAATCAATGAGTTAACTAGTTAATTAGATTGTTAACTATCTTTGAAACTTTTCTTTATTTATTAGTCAATTACCAAGTTAAAACAGCAAAGCGGAAGCTATTTATACAACCTGGTTTATAAATTAATTAAAATCATTTAAAATCTTAGTAAAATCGTGGTCAAATAAATTAAAGATTCCCATAAAATTATGTAAAATCTCGAATAAAATCACTACAATGTTAGAAATTTCGTATAAAACCAGTAAAAATCTTTATAATCTCAAAAATCATAGTAAAAATTTGGACAAAATTTGAAGAAGTGGTTTTTCCATTTGCAAGACAATTAACTTACAAATCATTTATCAATGTTTTATGTATCCGGTTCTATAAGTTACATAATATGTATGTATAATAAATAATAAGTATAATTGGCTATTTTGACATAAATATTTTAGTATTTTATTATAGTATAAATACTTACATTAACTAATTTGAAAATATCTATTTATGAGAAAAATTGATGTTGTACTCACCTGCAACATAAAAGGAAACAAATTTTAATCACAAATCCAAATTATGAAAAAAAGGACGACATGCTAACGCCAGCCAGCCACGGTCAGTTTTAACTCAGTTTTTACTGTGCAGTATTAACTGCGTAGTTAAAAAATCTATCGGTATAGAGATTTTACTCAGTACATACTCATTGTCATTCGGAAATTTTAGACTTTATTACGGTTTTCACACACACGTTGCAAAATAACTGCGCAATTTTGACCTGTGTAGTTAATACTGTGCAATAAACTGAGCGTGTATGGATCGCCTAACAACAAATATTCAAATATGTTACTTAATTTTCATAACAGAATAATATAATTGATATAAATATTTAGAAATTTTAGTTTGATATTTTTTAACTCGTATATATTGATACCGATAGGTGATGCATTTGCAATAGTTTTTCTTTTGTTATTAAATGTTGAAATAATATTATATTATGTTACGAGAAGTAAAAACCTATATCTTTATTGTGCTGATTTCAGATATTTGCGGCCAAAACACAAAAGGAGCATTTTACTCTAAGTATTTGCAGTGAAGGATCTTCTAGGGCTCTAGCAGCAAATATGATGAAATCGAAATGAAATAAACTATATATAAAAATATTTAACTTAACCTAACCTAACCTTACTAATAGTTGAGAAAGAGTAAATACATATATTATTTATATTTGTTACGTGATTTGTGGGAATTAATGTTTTTTTGGTGGAATATATAATTTCTGTCAAATCTGGCGATACACATTGCATTTTTTGCACTTCTTCACACATTTTCAATAATCAAATTTTGAAATTTTCGGAAAAATATAAAATATCAATATTTTGAGTATTATTAAACTAACTATTAGATTATTATGTTACTAGTAACATAGTAACGTAATATGAATATTTTGATACGCTTGAAGAAAAAAATTATTATTATAATAATTTAGTAACATTTTATTAAAATTTAAATATAATTGGTGCTATTCTAGTCAATAAATTTAGCTTAAATCTTTAAATTTCAGAAACTTTAAATAAATTTCAATTTTGGTCACTACTTTAAGTGTAAAATTTATAGCATAAATTCCTTTAAATTTAAGCAAGCCAAGTTAAAGTCGCACTTAACCTAAAGATCTGTAAATTTAAATGTGATAATCAGAATAGTATCATATGATTCATTAATGAAATATACCACACATCAACTACCAGTATAATTAATATTTAAAAAAATAATTTCGAAATATGAAATCTATTATTCAACTTAAAAAATACTAAAAACATAAAATGTTAGAGTACGCGAGAAAAAATTTGTTCATGTGTGAGAAAAGGAAAATGTTCGGTAGTCACGTGACGACATCGTATGCATTATAGAAATCGACGAACGGACGACGACGCCGAAACGCTACACGCCGTCGGGAGCGATGCGATCATGACGTCAACACCGCCGCTGCTCACATCTATCCGTTCTTTTTCATTCCACCTGTATTATATTTGTTGCTCGATTTTTTCCTATTTCGTTGTCTTTCTCTTTTTACCTGCTAACTTGTCTTGACTTGACTTGACTTGACGTCACTCGACCGACTACTGCGAGTTGACTTTGAACATAAGCTGAAGAAGTTCGTGTATTTCCTCTTCGTTTCTTGGCGAACTTACAAAAGAAAGAATATTTCGCTTTTCCACTTATTTATTTAGTATGATTTGAAATCGATTTTCCGCAGATTGAAATATTAAATTTTAATATGATAATATAGAGTAAAATAAAATCAACAAGTACTTAATTTAACAGTTTATTTATTTATGTATCTAAATACAGAAAATATCGTATAATTATTTATTTTTAAATACAAATTTGATGGAATTTTATTTTTTAGAACAGTATTGAATTTTTACTGATCGTCATATATAGTAAAAGAGGTAGTGTTATAATATAGATTTTTATAGATAAGCACGAAAGGCTCTTTGTAATATGAAACAAATGTTTTTAGCGTGACATTAATCTGTCTAAGTGAATACGTGTGCAACAAATTTAGTTGAATAGATTTTTAAAAAATTAAATTTTATTAACTTTTGATATAGATCCGTCTACCGAAAGTGGTAGTTTACTGATGCTTCTTTTGTATGTTTAAAGAATATTTCGCAACAGAGAAATATTTAGAAAAAAATTAATAAAAGTATCTGTACACACAAAAAATAAGTAGTTAAAATAGTCGTGAGGAAACTTCTTGAAAATATTAAAACGCGTAGTTAGTATTTTTATATTATTATATTGCTTGTCTGGATAGAAATATTTGGAAAAAGCGGATTTCAGGATAATTGAAAGAGTTTGTGCCACACCCTTTTGGATACATGACGTGATTGCGTATGTATGTAAATTATTGCAAAACAAAAATAATTTTTATAGTTAAAATTAAGAAACTATTTACTATTTGTTGATTAATTAGTTTATGTAGTAAAGAATAAAAATTTGTTAATTCCCTTCTAAAATAAACTATTACTTTAATTCTGAAAAGTATGTCCCTTGAGTCCATTTTAATTACTTATTTTTTCGTATGTATTATAACAAAAACTTTTTATTTGAGACATTTTTTGATAATAAATTTTGGAGCAGAACTCGTCTATCTTTATTTTTTGTAATATTGAGATATTTATGTATAAAGTATCATAAAGATAATTAAATTCGATTCATGTCGACTTATAAAAAGAAAACTTCAAACCACTGTAACTTTAAACTGAAATACAAAAATGGAGTTAAGCTAATTTTGCTCCGAGCTGACGATATGTGTAAGTACGCTTTCAAGATTACCGTAAATTATTAATACCTATCATAAAATTGTTAATATAATATAATAATGTTAACATAGTGTTAACATAGTAAAAAAATCTTTCAAAACTTATTATATTAAAATAAAACGGCTTTAGGATTTAGTTCTGTATTAATTGTTATTAATAATCGAAGTTTTGACGTACTTTACGTACGTCATCATCAGGAAAAATGATACAAATAACTTTTACAGTAAATAAACAGAACATAGGAGTATAATAGGTAACAAAGCAAGTAATTAGATTATAAAATTTATAAAGGAAACCAAATTTTATTTAAATCAATTTTTTCACATTGATTGATGTTATCTTTTTCTTTATTTTCTATTACTTTCTTATTAATCTACTGTTAATATTGATGGGCATTGCAATTATTATAGTATCTTCGAATTTTACATTATGAAGTTTTTCTAACGCATGTTGTGCAATAGCAGATTTATTTACATAATTTAAACGTATTGACCTTATTTTCTGTCAAACTAGTAGAAAGTATATTGTTTAAGCCTTTTGTAGTGACAGTAGGTACTGTGGAAGCAACAGCATATTTAAAATAATATATAAAAACTGATTAAAACAATTTTAATAATTTTAATTTTAATATATTATTAAAATAAAATCATGGAGAGTATAAAACAAAACAAAAACGTATAAACTGCTGTGTTTGCAATTCTTTACAATCAGCTTAATATACAAAAATTTTTTTTAGACAAAATAGGTATATAGAAAATTAGTTTATATATAAGAAAAACAAAGTTATAACTTACTGTTCAGTTTAAACATTTTAACAGTTTATTAACGTTATTTATTTGATTAGAAAATATGAATACTTATACAGATTTAAGTGACAATATCAGTATCACTTCTTTTTTACTATAAATATTCAGTATTTCTTCCTAAAAATTCTGTAATTATTACATACATATGTACTTTTCCATTCCGTTGGTAATATCATATTACATAATATTTGTAATAGTTCTGATATTATGTATTTTTAAACAATTATGTAAAATTACAGCATTGTGTAATTATACTTACAAATACTGGGCATCATAGTGTCTTATGGATTGTAGATAAAATTACATAATTTGTTTTAGAGTGTAGTAAAAGATGTTTATAATTTTATCTGCTTTAAAACCCAACAAAATTTTATTCCAGTCCAAACAAATTTGAACCGAAAATTTTATTCTAGTCAACATATGTCTACCCTACCGTTCCAAAATCCATACACAACATTTATAATAATATATGCACATATTTCTACTATATTTTACTATCATAAAACGGTCTCTACACATTTTGACCAACCGTCCACAAGGCCTGCATGTGCAATAGAGACAAACGTATATCTTCTTCTTTAAGTTAGACAAAGCAAAACAGTTTCGGCAAGTCCATCCACCTTTGTTCCGGATGCCTTCAGAATTCGTAGCTGAATTCATTTCTATATTTAATTCGATATCCGGGCAACAGGAATAACATTTTCTTATTTTTCTTATTCCTATCTCTCGTTTGGCCTGCAACTCCTGCGATGCTGTACAGCCGTGCTATCCTTTTCTAACGTTTGGTTATCAAGGTAAAGGTGTCTTTGTTTAATGTATAGATTTGGATATAAGAATGTCTTAGCTTGAGCTTTCGTGTATGTGATGTCGATGTGTGTTTCGTTCTTATTTCTTGAATCCAACATGCTGTTACCATGACGACAAATACAGGACACAGTGGCGGAGTTATAAAGGTTTTTTTCGGTGTTTATAAAATATTTTAAAGGTAAGCTCAACACGTATGTATGTAGCTTATAAATATTATATATATATATATATATATATATATATATATATATATATATATATATTTTAAAAAAAATTATGTTTAATTTAGTTCTTATGGTTTGTGTAAATGAAATTATGCTGATATACTGATTATATCTGTAAATAATAATAACTTGCAATAAATTTAATATTCACAAAAAATAAAATAGCTATTTCAATTAATTCAAATTAGATGACTACATTTTAGATGATTTATCTATTTAAATAAAATCTGATTTACTTTAATTAACAAATTATAAAATTTTGTAATATAGTTACTTATATTTTGTTACCTAGTAACTTGTTTCTGTATTTTGTTTTGTTTATTACTTATGTTGTTTGTATATATTTATTTCTACTAATGATATATGTTTAGTATATCGAAACGTCAAATTTTTAATATAAAATTATTCTAAAGCTTTTTTATTTTAATAAATTATGTCATCTACATACATAGTAATTGAAATCACATAGTCATTTCAAATAATGTTTAAATAAATATTCAAAAACTGTAGATAAATCAATGAACAAGAATTGATTAATATATGATAAACTAAAAAAAAAATCTAATTACATTAGATGAATACAACATACGTTGTTATCTACTCCTTAATTAAATGCTACATTTAATTTAATTAGAAGGCTAAAAAAATCGTCAATTTTGTTTAGATAAAATAACTATAATATTAAACAAATCTAAAGATGTTAGGTGTGTAATCTATCGTTTTATTGGATATCCCAATTTCACCTGTAATTATTGCGATCTTAAAACTATAAGATTATTCCACTTTAGAAATCTCACCACCCCCAGTAAAATTTTGATTATTATTATTATTATTTATTTTTTTTGTGGCACACGGCTATTTTATATATTTCATTAATTTGAAGGTACGTTATCATTTTTTTGTCACTAAACGAGTGACATCACTCACTTGTATGAGCTTTCGAATTGGAATGAAATTATTTTGCTATCATACTATCTTTCATACTTAACCTAGTCTCAAACGTAATAGAAGTAAAAGTCCAATGTAAATAAAAAGTATTATTTAACTTTACAAAACATTGCTGTCAGTTGAGGCAAAATAAATATATTGTATTCAATAAGAAAACATATTTGAATGTATTTTAGCAAATTTAGCTAATTGCAAGTAAAACAAAAAGAATTTATTTTTGTTCATTAGAAACTTTCATATTGCAAAGTTTTTCCACTAGTCTTTAAGATTGTGCTGATTCAACTTTAGTATTCTATTCGCATGTAATGAATATTAGGCCGATTTAGAGAGGCAGCTTTGTTGTTTTAATATTTTACAAAAATTAAAATTGAAATGAAAAGATGTGAAGTCACTTTTTGAACGACGCCTCTTTCTTCAGTTTCTTGGATAGAATTACTGATTAAATATTAATAATTTAATGCTTACGAAGAATTTGTAACCACTTTCATTTAGATAACCAGTCAAACAATCAAGTGATTTTGATCAGAAGGCACTTATTACATGCCCGGTGAATAATATATTATAGTACACAACAAAAATAACAAATTACGTATTTTACTTTTTCATAGATAGTTAATCTCAATAAAATGAAATCATTATTAGAAAAATTAGTCTCCAAAGAGGGTCTGGGATAAAATTCTAAGCGGGCTTAGACAAAGACAAAACTGAAATTAACTCTCGGAGACGGTAAAAGAGGCAAGAAAAACAACGAACAAAAAAAAACACTAATCCATGTTGTCTTAGATTTATTATTTAGTTAATCCTAAGAAGAAGAAGAGCTTTCTAGGCAATGGTTTAGGTTAGGTTAGATATATATATATATGTTCAACGGCCGTTGTTCTTACAAATTACCCATTTAATTTCGAATGAGCATTCGACTTCAGGTGGCAGAAAAGCCCCATACCTAATTACGTATCTTGAGAGTAATTAAATACTTTAAATTAAATCTTCTTGTCATACTTGGTTTTTCAAATATACATACATTTAAAAAAAGTGTCATTTTGAATTTAAGTATATACATATCCAAACTAGTAATGTTTGTTTCTTCTCTTTTTTGCTCTCAATTTTTTTATATCTGTATATAGAGATATTATACATATATACAGACAGTGTGAGAGACACAGAGAGAAAATGCAGAATGTATATAAACAGATAAATAATTATTACGACTAGTACAAATAATTAAGGAAATAATTAATGGGAATTGTAGTCAGATTTGAATAAAAACCTCAAATCAGTAATTGTTGTGTGTTTCACAATACATTTAAATTTTTTTTACAATTTGATAAGGATAAATAATTCCAAATCTGTGTTTGAATTATAGAGTATTTATTATTTTATTTGTTGTAACAATAATATTAATTTTTAATATACATTAATAGTTTAAAAGGAACCAGTTTAGTTTATTTTTAATGATGAACGTTGTGTTGACTGCTTACATTATAATATGTTGTAAAAAAGGAAAAAAAAACAAGCTCCTGAAGAAGGTGAAAATTTACACCGAAAGCTCGGCTAGGAATCTAGATTTGAGGTTTTTATTTAACATCATCGAAATCTGACTACAATTTCCATTAATCAATTCTTATATATATATATATATATATATATATATATATATATATATATATATATATATATATTATTTACAATTTAAATATTTTGTAAAAATAATAATAAAATTAAACCTATTTAGTAAGCATTTTTTGATGAAAATCTTGTGCTGCTTGTAAATATTTTCAACTAATGAGAAATTAATAATTTTAATAAGTAAAAAACTTTTCGTAAGTGCGGTAGTAGAGCATGTTTAAGACTGAGAACGATGGTTCTAGTCGGCGTTTCTGTTCGTTGTAAAAAATAAAAAATTTCACAAGCTCAGGCATTAATTAAATAGAATCAGACACACCAATTTTGTTCAACTGCTTGTTTTAATATATCACTAGTTTAGATTACTGATCGGAACTCGTTGCTGCTGTATGCGAATGGACGACTTGCAGTCTTGAAAAGTGTCTAAATGAATTATGACGGAATAAGTACTTCATACTTGTGGTCAAGGTTTTTCCAGGGCTGACGTACCAAACATGATGAAAAAACCTTTCAGAATTTATACTTAATTATTAAACTAAAACTTTATGTTATTCAATTACAGAATTTTTATTATCACTTTAGTACATTTATGTACACTGCAAAATTCAAAAAATAATCTCGTACAAAAAGTGAGCATATATTAGTACTATAATAAATAATTATTTATAGTCAAAATCAACGCAATAATTTTTCTACTTCTTTTAAATATGTAATATATGTGTATTTTGTTAAGTTATAATTTACAAGCGCGAATGATGAAATCATAATTTACAATTACAATTTTTAAAATTATAACTACACAATCGTAAAATAGATAACACGTAAATTAAAGTTGTTATTAGAATATCAGATAGAATAATTGCACATTGTCATTTGAAAATTATTTTAAAATGTCATTCACGTTACACCGAAAAGTAATTATATATACTCGTAGAAAAAGTATACAGTTCTACTCGTATTTTATGTTTCTAATTCATTTAGTATTTCTATTATAAAAAACCAATTTTACAGATCGAAAATATGTTTTGTATTAATAGTGAAAACGTTGGTATTAAAGTAATATTTCTTAATGCAAATTTTGTTATAATTAACAACCATGAGTTTTGAAATTATAATACATGGATTTTGACCACTCACAACTCTAAAATTTTAACTACAGAGTCGCAAAATAAATAGTCCATTGTAATTGTTATTTGCGTTCCACCAAAAAGTGATTTTTTTATTGGTATAGTCGAACAAATAGTGTAGTACTTTGAATTTATAGAATTAGAAATTAGATTTAGTTTACGGCACTTGCTTGTGACTAGTGTCGTAAGTTAGGTACATTAAATATTTAATTTTTTTTAATCAATTATTGCTAAAAAAATTAATCAAAGAAATGTTTCATTTTACATTTTATACAGTTTGTACAGTTTATAAAATTAATTTTAATTTAATAATATCAGATTAAAGTTGATAATTTGACGTCAGAATGACGTCGATTGTATTTTGTATCATTTGTAAAATATTGGAAATTTAATTAGTAAAAGATTTACATATCGTTTTCGCAGTTAATTTTACTCGGATTACATTTACTTAAGCGATACATAAACTGTAATTAATAGTAATTATTCTGACTTACGTCAAGTTCCAATATATACGCAATTTGTGATATTAATGTTCACTTTCGTGACGTGAACAAGACCTAATTTACTTTTATTAAACACATAAAATAAAGTAAAACAAAAATGTGCAAGTACTAAATTATATTTCTATAAAAAATGCATCAGAATTCATTAAGTAACATAAAAGATTAAATAATAAAGTTAAAGAATTTTTATTTTGGAATAAATGTTATTTTCATGTTAAACATAAAATATCATATTTGTTCTTTATTCTCGGATTAAATACGGCAACTGTAAAATCCGTTTTAACTGACAGCAAGTAAATATGACTGTTAGCATAATTTAATATTATATTATATAAATAGTAGTTTGACGATAATGAAAAAGAAATTATTACGAAAAAATTATTACTTATGCAATAAGAGTTAGATCAAATTTTAATATATATTCCGAAATTGATGCTAAGAAAAATGTTTTAACTATACTACATTTTATTCAGCCTTAAAACACACAAGTTTAACATTAAATATAGCAAATCATACAATATTATCAAAAAATATTTCCTAAAATTTAAAATTCCGTCCTTCATAACCCCAATAATATTCCGAGAGAAAAAAAAAATGAAAACCCAGGCAGTTTAAAAGGGACAAATAGTCGTATTAAAACATTTCCTGTCATTCGAATGCGACATTTAGCATTTAAAATGGACATATCCATCGGGTTATTTAAAATGTCTCCTAGCGTATCCGGAGTATGAAAGGGTAGTTTAATGTTTTAACGGTCGATGGCGCGTCGGTGCTTTCGCCTTCATTTCGTTTCTTCTAACGTCTTCTGTAGGCTTCCCCGGATATATGCCCATTTTTATGAGCCTACATGGACTAGAGATGGCCTATATTGCTGCTGTTCTAACCTATTCTGGCCGGTTGTATTTGTGAGCGCGTGTCCTGCTCGTTTTGGATGAGAACTCAAACTAACGTAGTTCCCGTTGAATTCATCCGGTATTTATGTCAAAGTTTCGCTGGAAATTTCTTTTTTAAAATTGCATCGAACAACTGTAATATTTTGCCTCGTGGTGGAAGAGAGAGGTGGATCAAGTGTACACTAGAGATGAAATGAATATTCGATTATAAAAATATTTGAGTTTTCTTTTATGAGAATAAATAACTTATACTAAATATTCCAAATTTAGTTACTACCGTTACGATCTTTAAACTATAAAATATGATAATAATAATAATATTGATGACAAATAATTGATAAATAGTATGAGAAACTAAAATTTTTATATAAATAAAAATGTATTATAAAGTTGCTGTCGTTGCACCTCACGATTCTTACAAATATCTATTGCATGCGCCCCATGTTTTTCGTTTAAAATCTTACACGTATTGTCATAGCTATTAAAAATTCACAATCCAAAATTTTCAGGACAATCTGTATGGAACCAGGAATCTGTATGGGGTTATAAATCTGTATTATTTTATTTAATTATTTTGTACTTTCAGTCCGTTTTAAAAACGTAGTATATTAATTTTTTTTAAATTTAAATAATTATTTATGTTTCTAGTTAGCATGACTACAGTTGTTATACAAGTTTTTCTATTTTATTTTATTTAATACAATCAATCATTGTCAAGGACGGTCGATTCTGTGGTGGCTACAGTAAAAATAAATTATATATGTCAAATTTTTTGTAAATTTTTGATAGAAAAAATTTCAAATAAGATAAAAAAAAATTTGATATTTCTACTAGTGCATCAATTTTGTAAAAAGAACATATTTTTAAATTTAATATTATTAAAAGATATGTTATTAGATCGCCAAATAAACAAATAGGTAGACACTCGTAGTATTTGTATAAGTATTTTTTTTATAAAATAATTAAATAATAAGAAACCGCAAGCATCTTCTATTAGAAATAATTATTTTACAGAACAATTTCGGTGCGTCATTTAACATAAAATGACAACGACACATGACGCCATAACGGTCGCTCATAATCACGTGATACAATCACCGACGCCCGGGCGCGTTTTTCAGATAAGACTGTGCGTCGTAGACGTTTCGCAAAAGCGTACGCTTTGCGTCGTTTCTTGCATCAAAGAAAAGAGATGAAATTATGACGTGTTGTTAATGAAAAGACGCACTTGTGATAATGATATACTTCGTTGTTTGAAATTGTTTTCTTTTTGGTTTTTGTGGAAATTATGATAAAACGCTGCAGGAAATGATATTCATGAAAAAAAGATTGTAGTTTAAATATTTTATTATTAAATGTTTATATTTTTAAAATTAAATTTAATATATAATTTAATATATATAAAACACTCAAAAATATGACATAAATATTTATTTTCTTTTCTGTGTACAGATATACACAAATCGTATTTTAATTTTAACAATTGTAAATATAAAAAAAGTACTTCAGTGAAATCTACGTATAAATCGCTTGAAAAAAATTGGACTCGAAATTATTTACAATTAAAACTAAAAGAGTTATAAAAAATAATTAAGTTTCATGAAGTTTAATATTTCATTTAGGGTATTTGCTGACCTATAAACTTTTTTGAAACTAATAAAATACCATTATAATATTTAAATAATGAGAATAATTTTGCTTAATTTAACCGAAGCAGTATCTTTTATAATTCTTAAGATAGTCATCGATCCTGGAATAAATTTCTCAAATAATAATAATTGTATGTTTTAGATACTATATTTTTCAGTAAGTATGTTATAATGACTATAACTCACAAAGATGAAATATGCGGCACAAGCCGTAGGCAAGCGACGTAAATAATTTAAGTAAATTATAACCAGAAATACAAGTAAAGTACTGCCACTAATAATCTTCAGGCTCTCACGATCGGTATCAATTGAATTTATAGAATTTTGTGGGTTGGTATGCCGTGATCACTAAGTACTGAGGATGTCATCTACGATGTATGGTGAAACGTTTGCGACATAGATAAACCGTCAACGGCATATCAGCTCAGAAAATTCTTTAAATTCAAAGTACTACACTATTTGTACGACTATACCAATAAAAAAATTACTTTTTGGTGGAACGCAAATAACAATTACAATGGACTATTTATTTTGCGACTGTGTAGTTAAAATTTTAGAGTTGTGAGTGGTCAAAATCCATGTATTATAATTTCAAAACTCATGGTTATTAGTTATAACAAAATTTGCACTAAAAAATATTACTTTTATACCAACGTTTTCACTATTAATACAAAACATATTTTTGATCTGTAAAATTGGTTTTTTATAATAGAAATACTTTTTAAATTAAAATAAATAATAGTAAGTTGTAGTATAACTATTTTGAAAATTTTGTATAAAATTATTTACTATTTGGTTGAAAAGTGAAAAATTATTAATAAATATCAAATTAAATATATTTTTTCCCCAAATCGAATAGTAAGAAAATTTATAAAATGGTTTATTACTATTATTTATTTTTATCTAAAAAAATATATATTGTATATAATTATATACGATAATACAAAACAATATCATTTACTACCAAACTAAATTTGTCCCTTAAAAAGTGTGTTTCCTCGATATGAACTGACAAAAATAACCACATACATCAATTTTTCACAATTACTCCATGGGCTATTAATAATTTTCCGGTGAGTTTGACACCAAAAATATCTACTCTGGCAGCCCCACGTAGGGGGTTAAACTTACACCGCACTCGCATTTGGGAGAGATGAAAGGGGTAGAAAGACGTCGACGTTCTAATATGATCGCCGGGCAGCCGTGGTTCTCGCTGTTGTATATATATATATATATATATATATATATATATATATATATATATATATATATTGTTTGTCTTTCATTTCGCCCTTTGCCCACTAATGACAAATCAATAACCGATATTGTGGTTCGCGTCTGAGCTGATGGTTCCTGTTCCCGCTAGAAGAATTGACTCTGACGGCCGGCGTGAGGGTAAGAGAAATATGATCAGTGGTTCTAAACCGGTGGCCATTATTTAGTATAAAATCAACGGTAAATATTTATTATTTTGTCGCTAATAGACTTTGAACTTATTGCGAAGTAGCAATAAGGAGCACTGCAATACTATGCACAGGATGGTACTATATGAATTGAAGCTCGCTTAGGCTCGAGCTGTAAATTTTCATAATCGTGGAAAATGGATACACTATGTGAGTTTTACGCCATAGTTTTTTCTACGACATTATATCTATTATACAAACAAAATATTTTGTAATTTTTATTTTATTTGTTAATAATATTAAATGTAAAATTATTACAATTATTAAATATCATGTTTTGTATAATGTACATAATTCATTAGCATCGTATAAAATAAAATATTGTCAGAACTATTTAAATTATCCTAATTTAATAATTTTTATGTGGCAAGCAAAAGTCGACTAGTTTTATGTAGCAGTTTTATTATGTTGTTAGTAATTAATGACAGTACGCCGCCCTTATGGCGAAACTGCACACTACGTGTTGTCATAGCAACTTGTTACGTCGCATAAATCAACAAATGACAATGAAAAAATCTATACTACAATATGTTCATTGTATTGTATTGACAGATTCATAAGTGAGAAATATCATTATAGTTGTACAAAAAAATCTAACTTCGTATGAATTTTTATTTATATATAGTTTATTTTCGGAACTGTTTTAGACATTTTCTATAATTAAATTCAAATTCAAGCAAATATAAACACTGCAATTGTTACTATATAATTTTCAATATGATTACCGAAGATGTCTGATTAAATATACTTGACCGAGTAGTCATGTTGCTGCTGCCACCAGTGTTGTATATTGTATCTAAATACTTTATAAATATTTACATTATTGTACTAGTAACATAATGACCTTTTACTGCAAAAGCAGTATGTTAATATGTTAAAGTAACATCAGTATTTTGATACGCTTGAGGAACAAGATCGCTTTCTACTCTTTGTCTATCATTTGCTACTACTGAAAAAAATATTTAATTCAGTGAAATAAATTTCTTTTATTCGGAAAAATTTTTTTTCTATGTGAAAATTTTAAATTGTTTCATTGTCAAATTTACATACTTACATGTTTTGTTTTTTTGTCAATAAAATAAATCACGAATGAAAAAAAAAGTTTAGAATCACTGTAACAAATGGTTCGTTTACAGTATATAAACATTAGTTGTGTGAATCTACCTGAATTGATACTGGTACTCTAAAGGCTTTGTCGAAAAGTTGGTAATGGAGAGGGGGCTGTGTATCGATTGTTTTTGATTGATTTTGTTCGGTAATTTGATGGATAAGTTTTTAGTAAATCGGTTATTTTTACCAAGTTATAGAAATATTTTTGATGTAATTTTAATGAAACTTTTCGATTACATGTTAATGTCTATTGTACAGGATGACAAATTTTCTTTGTTTGCTTGAAATAAACTATTCTTGTTTTAAATAATAGAATAAAATACACTTTTATATCGTGGAACTAATTTTCTTGATTAATTAATTATTCTTTCCCTATATAATTTTAAAATAAAAATTAAATATTATTTAAACATTTAACCATTTGTTTTACTAAATAATAAAATAAAATAATAATTATATATTTAGCTATATATTAATTTCACTAATTATTTTGTTTTGAATGTATTATATACTTACTTTTTTGAGGAGCATTAATAAATAATCACCAAGTTTTATTAAGTTATTATACATTTATTTTCAGATATAGATAAGTCTAGATAATAAGACAACAATTGCTTTATAAATATAGACTTTGTTTTATCATTGTTTGCATTTAATGTATTCTATCATTAGTAAAATACAGTTATTTTTTTATACGAGCTATAATTAGTATATCGTAGAATCATTATATATAATTTGTATATTTGTAAAACTGTACATTTAATAATAAAATTATTTTTTGTAAATAAAAGTGTGAGAATTAAGCCAAATCGTCCCGGCAAAAGTTAATCTTGTTCGTAAACTGAGCAAAATTTAGTCCAATCTGTGGAATAAAGTGCGAAAAATGTGGAGGAGCTTATTACAGGCAAAGCTGGGTAGTATTCACAAAAAAAAGTATTTTAAGTATTACTTACAATATTTTATTAAAATAAAATTGATAATTGATCTTGGGCGAAAATAATGTAAATAAATAATAATTACAATGAGCTATTTCCAAACTTTATTAAAAATATTCTTTACGTTATCAGTTATACTATAGCAAGTACAGAGCGGTCTGTTAGCAAATTAAAACTATTGAAGAATTAGCTTCGGTCAAGTATGTGTAAAGAACGCAGAAACGCACTTGCTATATTAAGTAACGAAAAGAAAATTGCTAAAAATTGTAATTTTCCTGAAATAATTAATGCAAAAATTACAGAAAAACAGTACCTAGTAAAATTTTAGTTTAAAAAATCTGTAATATCATTTTACTATAAATATTCTGTATTTCTACTTCAAAATTTTGTAATTTTTACTTAATTCATAATAATCACATAAAATAATAATAATCCATCAAAATAATGAGACATAGTATATATTTTGTGTAATAATACTAATAAAATATTTTAAGTATAATTAATTTATTTCAAAATACATCCTTTATGTAAATTTAGAAATGTGTGTAATTATATTGTACCAATAATAATATTACAGAACTAAACAAATTTTAACAAATTTACTGAAGTTTTATAAATTTACTAAAATAAACTTTACTAAAAAACTATAATATTACATACATATGTACTTTTAATCCCGTTGGTAATATTATATTATGTATTTTTAAACAATTATGTAAAATTACAGCAGTTGAGTAATTATACCTAGAAATACTGGGCATCATAGTGTCTCACGATTTGTAGGTAAAATTACATATTTTATTTTTTAGAGTGTAGCAAAAAAAAATCGCAAATTTAAATAAATACATATGACGCAACATATGTTTCTATTTTTTAAAAAAAAATTCTTTTACTTTTGAAAAAAAAAAATAATTAGAAACTTTAAAAGGTTTCTTGCATCCGGGTACCTTTATAGAGAAGGCCGGCCCTTTGTGTACGTACATATTCCTTAAATGAAAAAATTTCAATTCTTATTAAATTTGTGTTTGCATGGTTTATATTTCCCTATTTTTGCACTTTGCGCGATAACGTTCAATTAAACTAAAATATTTAAAATAATAAATTACGTTCGTAGTTAAAGCAATTTGCCCAGTAAAGTACACATCGCTGTAAATGTACTCATAATGTATAATATCCTTGGTAGCGAGGAGAGCCAGCAGTATCTTCACTCTTACTGTAAATTTTATGTTTGCCCCACTAGTCGTACGTCACTGAGTACATATAATAAACTCATATCGTATATTAGCTAATTTCATGTCTGTTTCACGTTGTACGTGATTCCTGTGTATTATGTTATACGACGACATTTCGCGCGCGCACACACACACACAGCTGAACGTTATGTTATGGCACTCTGCGTTAAGTTATGTCTAGTTGGTCTCTATGTTTGTGTTTGAACATGTTATAATTAACATCGAACAGGATTTCATATACATATGATGGCTGCGGTGCTGGTGGTATCTACGTAAAGCCTTCGTATATACTACGACGCATAATTAGTTCGTAATTATTGTTTGTGAATATGAATTGACGTTGAAAATTATCCGTAATTATTGGTGTGCTCAGTTTTTTTTTTTTTTTTTTTAAATATCGTACTATATATACATTTGATTTGTAAATGGGTAAAACGTATCTGAAAAATGATATTTTCTTCAAGCGTCTCAAAATATTGATATTACGTTATTATATTGCCTACGTAAAAGAAAGTATTACTAGTATAATAATGTACATTATTAACAATAGTTAATTACTATATGCGAGTACTGGTGGCAGCACTAAACATTACTACACAGTCAAGTGTATTTAATCTGACATCTCCGGCGGACATAAAATTTATTAAGTTAAGTTAACTGATAGTTATATTGCTTAGTTTCGCTTGAATTTGAATTTTATTCATGAAAGTGTCTAAATAAATGCAAGAAATATAATGCCAGAAATGATATATTTGACTAAAAAACACGGTCAAGTGAATTTAATCTGACACCTCCGGCAGCCATATTGAAAATTATTAAGTTACACTTAGTTAATTGATAGTTGCATTATTTATTTTAGCTTTAATTTGATTTTGATTATTAAAAATGTGTTAAGAAGTGTAAAAAATACAAATGTACATCACTGCCAAATTTGTCGGAAACTGCATATTTGATCAAACTAACATTAATTCTCACAAATTACGTAACAAATATATATATATATATATATATAGTTCATATCTTAACTCAAAATCTAACTATATGCCAAATTCTATGGTATTTAATTTGTTAATTCTTGAGTTATAATTATAAGCTATTAGACAGACAGAGATAGATACACCACTTTATTTTTATAATATTACAATCAGACTACAACGTCAATGTTACTAACAGTATTTGTTTATTAGTAATATTGGTAGTATTGTAAATAAATATCAAAATATTCTAATATTCTACAATAATATTGTCAACAGTTCTAGATACTGACAGTATTGCTGGTCTTGTAAGATCTTCTATAAATTATACGAGTCAACTCTATTTTAATACAAATTTGATTTTTTTTAAGTAGAGTCATTTTTAGAAACCAAACACATTTTTACGATTATACATTGTTTGTCTCCGGAAAAATAACTTTTCCGGCATGCTTTAGTATGAAACTCTTTTGTTTTATGGTTACAAAAAAACAAGCGAAGGTAGAAAACAAAAATCTGGCCAAGCTGGTGTTGCAATATGTGATGGAACAAAAAAAAATCCAGAAAATTCCCGTATTTAGAACAAGACAACATTGGTGAGCAACAGTGCTGCCACAGAATGCCTGCGGCAAACCGAAGAATTACACATTACAGTTGAAAATGTTTTGTTTATGAACATTTTTTGCGTTACTTTTGCTTTATATTCATGAAAGGATATGTAACGTAACCAAAAAATTATTTTTGTTTTATATCTTTTATTATGCGTGTTAAGATATTTATTAGAATTTTTCGTTTATAAAAATTACATATATCATATAAAAAATATAATAAAATAATTAAAAAGATATAATTTCAGTTAATTTTTTTATTAAACTTTTTCATTAAGACATACGACTTACATTAAAAAGTAATTCAATACTAGAATATAAGAACTATTCATTTAATTTTTCTTTTAATTCTAGACAATTTTAAATTAAATTTCTTTAAATGACTATATTTTTTTAAATATTTATATGCTAAAATTAGAAATCTAAAAACCTAATTAAAATATTTTGATTATGGTTTCCTGTTACAAATATAAGAGATAATAGTTTTATTTGATTTTGGATCAACATTTTTAAAATCTATGTTAAAATTAATAGTTTAAAATTTACAATTTTTTGAACTTCTCAATAAATTTTTTCCAGAATCTGAATTATTAACATTGATTAATATTTTGTGAATTTTAAACTATTAACATTTTTGATTATAAATATGTAAATTTTTGCAGTTATTTACAATAAAATAGTAATGCAAATTACTACAAAGAATAAGCCATCAAATTATATCTTATATTAAATTCTTAAATTCTTTTTTCACCAAGTTAATTTATGTAAATACCGAATATTTTACATTACTTATTATAATTTTAACATAGTAAAAAATCTTTCAGAACTTATTGTATTAAAATAGCTTTAGGATTAAGTTCTGCATATATTTTATTTAAAAATCGACGTATCGATATACTCGACGTATATCATCAGGAAAAATATGCAAATGACATAAATAATAAACAAAACAAAACAAAACATAGAAACAAGTTTATAAATTTTTAATCTAGTTACTTTGTTACCTAGCAACTTGTTTGTACATTTTGTTTGTTTATTATTTGTGTCATTTGTATATTTTTTCCTGATGATGATATACGTAGAGTATATAGAAACATAGATTTTTAAATAAAATATGTATAGAACTTAATCCTAAAGTTTGTTGTTTTATTATAATTTTATTTAAAATTTTGAAGTATTAAACATTTATTAGATTTTGTATAAAGATTCATTATCAAAGCGGAAAAAATATAGATAAATAAGCCTTTTGAAACTGCAACAAAATCAGATTGTAAAAAGAGACAAATCAGAGATAACTAAACTTTAAGGCAATACAAAGTACAGTCAGAAAAGCAAGCGTATTTTATTTCCTATTAAAATTGGTTAAAGTTGATACTTTGAGAGTTAACAATGAGCTAAACTTGCCAGTCTTTTTTATGTTATATTGCTCATTATGTAGTCTACAATCATACATGTTTTGGGAAATACTTATTTATTTTACATATTGTATTATTATATCTCTTTACAATGGGCATTTATACAAGTTTCTGTGTATTAAAAAACTTTTAAACAATGTAAATATAAAGCATTTCTAAAAAATTTAATGGTAAAAGTAAGGTAAAAAAAAGTAAAATTTCATGTTAAAGTAAGCGATACATATTTTATGAGAGTATGAAGTACATTTTCTTTATGTTTTAAGTCTTGAAAAATTCAAATAAAATTTGCTTTGCTTTTGTTTGGCCGTATTGTTTGCCATCAGACATAATCTTAGCAGCAGCGAAAAATCTTTACGACTTTTCTAGTTTCCTGTCTCGTAAACTTTCGATACAAAAATATAATCCGTTCTAAACTATATATAAAACTACAACCAACATTTTTTCTTTAAATTAACTATAAAATCTGAGTTACACG
Source organism: Clivina fossor (assembly GCA_963966155.1). Taxonomy (NCBI): domain Eukaryota; kingdom Metazoa; phylum Arthropoda; class Insecta; order Coleoptera; family Carabidae; genus Clivina; species Clivina fossor. The sequence continues at coordinate 24,168,905 of OZ014551.1, read as the reverse complement.
TAAAATACCAGATGTCCGTCTGACATATTTTTATTTCTTTATTATATGTTATATGTTGTAGTTATTTGTGTTATTATAGCTATATCAGTACTATATTATTGTAACAAGACAGTTCTGGGCCATGTGGTTATTGTGATACATATTTCTGAAACTAAGTAATTTTGTATCTGTTAGAATTGACTTAGTGACATTTATATATTAGGGTTCACGGCAAGCCACTTGGCCACTTCAAGATATTTCTTGGAGATATTTTGAAGTATTTTAGATTTTTGTTATAATATTTGAAAAGTTACAATTTTAGTTTTGAGAAAAAAGTATGTTTTTCTCTCTGTTGAATCAGTTCAGTTCACGCCCGCTTGCAGTTTAGTTAAGTTCGCTTTTAGTTAAGTCACGCATAGAGTGCCAGAGGCCTCTAGATCGCTTTAGTTATTAGTTTATTAGTTATTAGTTAGCTTAAAGTTTATATTTGTAATTTAATATATATTTCACTTTGTTTTCTTTGTATATTTCTGTAATTTGGTTTTTTTTGTATTATTATTTAATAAAAGATTAAATTAATAATTGTTGATCACTACTTTTACGCACGCTTCCTAAAGTTAATAAATATATTCTAACCGCTTCTCGTGTTACATTATTAATTAGGTACATTAAATATTATTCTTTAAACTTGAAAAAAAACAACACACATAATAGTTATGTATGTAACAAGTGTGTAAAGATGGATTTTACGCAATAAGTTTGGAAATTTCGTGCTAAGCGTAACGAGACCTAAAAACATCAGAACGAATGTCATAAAAACAAGTTCACTCATACAAAATTTTATCTACGGCTCCACATTACGCATAAAACAAAAATACTTTTATGAATGTATATGAATATGTTAATTTTCTTAAACAAATGTAATTTACTATAACATAATAATGCTACCGACGATTATTAATCACTTTTATTAATAGTTATATTTATTGTAGATTCCATTTTATAATTTTAATTAATTTGTTTACGAAAAATATTAACTAACAAAAAAACCGTAAAAACAGAAAAATGCAATTATCATTTACAATTTATAAGTTAGAGTTAAGTGCGGACATGTTGTAATAATACTCGATAAGTGAATAACGTAAATAATTATGAAGAGTGTTGAAAATTGTCAAATAATTATTTTATTTTAATATAATTTTCATTATCAAATTTTCTGCACTTACAAATATTAGGAATTATTTTTACTTTAATTTACCTTTTCTTCAAAGAGATGGTTGTTAAGTTAATCATAAAAAACGTCAATTTTTCAGTTCTATAGTATATAAAGTGCAAACTTTGAAAGTAGCCGTAGATTGAAAATATTTCAGGGATTCTAAAAGATTTTAGCGTAAGGTCTCTGAGATAATGATGGGCAACTTTTTTGTAGCTGTGGAACCAAATTTAATTCTATGTTTTATAAGCAAGTCAAGATAAAATTTTAGTAAGTTATTTAATGTTAATTTGTTTTTTTTTATTACATTAACGCTGGATGAGTAGAAAAACGAAGGTACAAGTATTTAATTTCAGACTTTCCGCTCTGGATAAAAATTATTCACAGCCTGTGGAGCTTGCCCACAGTTACATTAGATAAACTATATTATAATTTTATATGATTTAATAATATTTTATTTATGTTTTGAGTAAAATAACAAGAAGATTATATTTTGTACGCAGTATATTTAATATTTTCACAATGTTAACTGAAAGATTTCTGCATAATAAATATGACTGTAGTTTATTAAAATGTATGTATATCAGTGCAAAGTTAGTTCGAAATATGTATATAGTTCATTGTTTATTATTCTGTATAATTTTTTATTGCTGAGTTTTCCAAATTACTTGTTTATAAATTTCAGCTGCAATATTTGTTAATAACACACGAAATAAAATAAATGTACATATTTATATTCATCACGTTATAAGAATAACTAATGAAATTCCGATTCTAATATTTACATTACTAACTATTCAGTCAATCGTAACGATGAAATTTACCGTTTCATGATGTTGGTTTAAGCATATTAATATATCTACATATATTGTTGTATTTGTTCTAACAAATCATATATTAGTAAACAAATTTGTTATGTTTAAAAATTATAATATTTAATAAAAAAAAATTCTGTTAGAATTATTTAATATTTCAGGCTATTCCGATATGTGAGATAAATGAAAATTGAATAATTTTGTGCATATTTATAATACTAAGTTTTTTAACTTATCTACTGTCAAATTTCATGAAAGTTACCGTACAAAATAAAAATATATCTTTGTAGATTTGATATTTTCGGCAATATCTATTATAGATATACTAAATAAGTTTTAGTTATAAATTTTATTGGAATAAGCTAGGCATAGGGGGCCAACGAATAATATAAATTTTACAATAATTTTTGGCATTGTACAAATATATTTTTACATATTTGAATTATACGTTAAATTGGGTATTATAGGACGTGCGATAGATTCATTTTTAGTGCAAATTTTTTAAACACATATTTCCAAATTTTATCAAAAATAAAAGTTTCCAAATATTGTATTTTCTTTCATTTATATTACATTAAAATAAGTCTTGTGAAATAAAAATTACTTCACTCTAGTATTAATTAAAAAATCGTGAACAAGTCTCCACTATTTACTGTTATGATGAAAATATGAAAAATCCAATACGCTACTCCACAACCACTGTGAAAACAAACTAAAAAAAAAACAACCATCTCTTATCCTCTTCCTGCCTCGACGCACACCACACACCATAACCAACAACCCAGTTGCTATGGCAACCGTTTAGGGGCACATTCTAATTCGGCTTGGCCCAAACGATAAATCGCGTTGAGAGCGAGCGAGAGAGCGATAGAGAGAAAGAGAGAAAAAGCACACGGTTCTGTTTCGCGCGCTCTACCCGGTCTTACATTAAGTGTAAAATACGACGCCTCGCATTTTCATACCTGCCCAATTAAGGTTTGCTAGCGCACCGTACTCTACTACCTGCCCCCTTTCCTCCCAAACCACTTTCGATGGCAGGAAGATCTTTCCGGCTTTAGCAGGAACATAGATAAAACGATTTTGGCGCGAAAATTTCGAATACGGATTGATTATCGTCATAGATATTTTATAATAACTAGATGGTACTTTGAATAATTTTAGTAAGAAATAAAGTACGTTTGCTGTATTGGATATTCTACGTAAATAGAAAAAGTTTGTACCACATCCTCGTGGGTACACAGTATGATTATGTATGTATACAAAATGTACGTAGTATACTTTGAACCGTTTGAATTTTGCCTACAATTTTGTGTTAATGGTAGGTACAGTTTCAAGATGCCTATTACACAATCACGCCATGTACCCAAAAGGGTGTGACACAAAGTCTTTCCATTATCCCGAAATCATCCTCTTCCAAACATCCCTATCCAGACAATCTACTTTAGCTGCTTCCATATTCATAATTTTTTTTTTAACTAAACTTTCATTAGACATTTGCTCAAGATGACTGAACCATCTTAACTGACAACAGCAACTTTTGCTACAACATTTTTTCAATTGCACACTCATCATACACTAATCTATTTCGTACCTGATTCCTCCTAATTACACCACATACCCCAAGTAAAAATCTCATTTCCACAGAAGTCATTTTTCTTTTATGCTTCTACCAATTTATCTACAATTTTCCCTTCCAGCTCAGATAACTAGTTTCTACACAAGTTCTACTATATTATCTACCAGATTGCTATGTATCACTTATCAGAAATTTGAAAAATCGAGCGTAATTTCTTTATTTTATTGATATCTGCTAGAACTAAAGACAGGATAATTTTTTATTATCAAAAGAAGAAATACATTTACTACAGAAAACAAAACAGTCTTACGGATGTAATTAAAACAGAGCCATAAGTAATATACAGTATCCACATGTTAAAATTATTTAAAAATTTTAACTTATTTATAATTTTCTACAAAAAATTTACATTTTTCATTGTAGATGTGATTAAATGTTACTGTTAAAACCGAATATTTTGTATCAAAATTATGTGACAATAAAAAAATTCAAATGTCAAATATCGTTAAATATTTTGTAATTTTCTTATGAGTATATTATTAATTACATAAAAAACAAGATTATATATTATACTATATTATTTAAGTATAGTTATTTGCATTGTTGAATATAATTATTAATTATAGTTAATTACGTACAGTCTAGATATTTTATGGTTGTCTATGGTAACTCCTTAAGCCGGACGATGTATGTTGGAAGTGTTTGAATTTGAGGTTAGATGCGGATGCAATAGGTAAAGTACATGTATGTTTCAGAAGGTTGCGGTGGGCAGAAGAGGCGAAGAACGTTGATGAACGATTAGTAATTAATGTAAAAGGGGTAAATTGTAGATGGTAAAATAATGGGGTGAATTATGAATTAAAAGGGAAGATGTATAGATGTACAGTTGCGTGGAACAGCGTTGATATTTAGTCTGTTGAAATGCTCTGAATATATTTCTGAACTCAATTTTTTCTCTCTCTAAATGCGTCATATTTATAAAAAAATAATGATTATAATGTAAAGATATTCCTCATTCAATTTTTCTACAAAAAATGTTTACAATGTGGCTGAAAAAAAAAAAAAGAGGTATAGGTCTCTCGGTACGGTGTCTGTAACATTGTCTAAAATTTAAAAAAATATTTATAGAAATTCAGCATATAAACTCTAAATGACGAATCTGAACTTAGTTTATGCAGATGTATTTGTGTGTTTGTGTGTGTGTGTATGTGTGTAGATCTCGCTCGCTCGGTCGTTCTCATCCGATCTGCACCAAATATTTATCGTAGATTCAGTTAGTGCCCAAGATATTTTTTCAGTGTTGCCAAAAAAAAAAGTTACTAAAATAAAAAAAAAAATGGTTACATTTTTTACCAGAGATTTATCAAATTTTTGCAAAAGATTCTTATAATGCTCACATAAAAATTATACAATGTGACTACTGTACACTACTGCCAACTTTTAAAGAAAAACATACAAAATTTATTTTTATTTTTTAGTATTTATGTGATATTGTCAAAATGGTCAACAACAATTTAACCATATATTTCTTTTCCAAAAAATATATAAATAATAATATTTTTATATTTATTTAAAGCGGCTTTAGTAAACAAATAATTTGTTTCTCATAATATTTGCATAAAACGTAAACAGGTAAAATAATTATATAAAAAAACTAAATAAAACAATTGTATAACATTCAATTACAATGTGAGATATTTTATTAATATACTTATAATATTAAATATGAATACAATTTTACGATAAAGAAATCCAATGTCAGTCTTTGTAAATTTGGAATTAGTGCACCGCTAGCTTTTGTATGGCAAATTAATTCTGAATAGTAAAATATTATGACCTATATTATCGGGGAATAGGTCAACATTGGTTAGTCAAATGTCTGGGACGGGGTTAAAAATAGTTTATATCTGCATTGACTCAGTGACACACATATTCAATCGGAAAGAGTATTGAAAATTTTGTCATGTTTGCAGAATAATTGAATATAGTAAAATACATTTTGATATTGACAGATCTAAATAATATTCTTCTACTCTAATTTTGTAAAAGTTTTTCGTTTTCAATCTTATTTAATTTTCATAACATGTAGAGTGTAGTTTTTTTTTATTTTACACAGAAAATGTACAATAAATTGAAAAAAAAACAAAATCAATTTTTTTTAAAAGTTTAAATTTTAAACTCTAATTTTATTGCAATATAATTATTTTGAAATACATCTACAGCGGTAAGTTACTAAAAATGTGTTAAGAATGAATAAATCAGTATATTTTTTTAACCACAGGCCTCTTAATTTGTTTTTATTATAAACAAATATTATTATCTTGTGAATATTATATATATATATATATATATATATATATATATATATATATATATATATATATATATATATATATATATACGGACGGCTAGCTTAGATAATTATAAAATGAGTTGTGTTTCTAAAGTTTAGAAATAAGTTACATTCAAATATTATATGATTTAAAGATCCTATAGAAACATTATTACACTGACAATAGGGAGTTTGTAAGGTTTGTATTTTGTTCAAATGTTGAGAAAACTTGGCATATCTCAATGTAATGCGATATATTGTGTGTGGTTATTATAGATTTATTATTTTGATTCTTAAACCAAAGAGTTTGATCTACTTTTGGATTGATATTTCTGTACAATCAGTACATGAGCTTGTGCAAAAAAAAAACTAATAAAATTAATACAGCAAATATTATTTTTCACAAAGAATTACAAGATTATAATCAGCTACCAGAATTTAGAAAAACATGTCCTTCACTACATAATTTCAAAACTATATTAAAACAACATTATTTGAATAAAATTAGTTTGTTAGCTTACAGCTATTAATAAAATTTTATTATTGTTTTACATATTATATATAATAACTGTAAAATTACATTGATTTTTTTTACGGTGTACATAAAATGCAAATTATTGACATATTTAATTATAAAAGCAGATAAGAATTATTAAAGATATTATTTATTTCTAAAGCAAAGTAATTTTCTATTTAAGAAATAAATATATATTACCTTTATCAATAATATAGGTATAGTCATTTAGTAGATTAATCACTTACAAAATACAGTTGAGAAAATAACAGTTATTATATCTTATTTTATTTAGTTGCATTTGATATATTTAAAAATTATATTTGGTAAAAAATTATTTTTTAACAGTTCCTTCGTTTGCATTATTTAGATGCATGTCGCAATAACACAAATCTCTTTCTTTTCTCGTTTCGTCGTTTTTTGTTTTGTTTCGAGCAATAAAAATAAGATTTCACAAGCTCGGAGTAATATCTCATGGCACACTTTGATATAAATTATTCATACAAATATATGGGTCCAAGTATAAACTTATACTATTGTTATATATAAAGTTTGTATGTACAAATATTTGGTATGCCTGTGTTGGTAGCATTGTATATATATATATATATATATATATATATATATATATATATACAATGCTACCAACACAGGCATACCAAATATATATATATATATATATTAGAAAGGCTGAGAAGCTGGAAAATTTCTGGAATACAAGGACGAAAGACTTTTAAAGAATTTAAAATATTGGATTTTTTTAGGGAACGTTTCGAAATATACCAATGCTAAAAGAAGAAAAAGAATATTTGTTTTATTAACATTTTGTTTTTCAAATTTTCAACATTTATTATTAGCAATACTGTTTACGCATATTTATATAAATATATAATTTAATATTCTAGTATTAAATATTATAGAATATTTGAAGGATGTCCCACAATGTACGCTAAACTCTATTTTTCAATTTTTTAGATTGCTATAACCAACTTATAAATGATTAAAACTTTATTTCGTTATTTAATTTTTAAGAGCATATTTAGATCTAAAACATTATTTACATATATCACGGAAACGCTTCTTTGGTATTAATAAATAAATTTTAATAATATATATTTCTTTACTTTAAATAAATTTATGTAAATTTGCAGCTCTTCATTTTTTTTAAAAATTTGTAAATAAATATAGCCAAATAGATATTTGTCACTATTGAAAAAATATTTATTTGAATGAAAATATTTTTTTATTCGAAAGCGTCCTTTTTTTTCATTTATAAATTAAAAACTGAAACCTATTTTTTTTGTATTAAATATATTTTTTTTTAATTACGTTGTTTATGTTAAGAAATATTTTTTCTTGATCAAAACCATATTCAATGACTTTTAAACAATATATTCGCAAAAAAAAAACGATTTGTAAATGATATGTATAATATAATTATTTTATATGTAACAATTAAATGGAAATGTGTTACTTTACATATAAAATCAAGTAAATAAAACAAATTACGTTTATTATTATTATTTAAATACAGTTTAATTTATTGTTTAAAATATAATTTATATTTATGTATAAAAAAAATAATAGTTTTTATATAAAAAATATTGGTAAATATTATGCAATTCATGTATTTTGTAAAACATATTATTCCTGTTTTTATTTTGTGAAGATATTTGAAGTTATAATACTCAAAACATATTGACAATTAATAAATGAAAATCACAATAAGTAACATATGACAAACGTCAAATGCACGTTCATATCAAAACTTAGATCAAAATTAACCTTACATTTTATAAAGCAACATTTTGCAAAACATTTCAACATCATGTCATAAAACCACATTTATACATAACCTAAACATATACAGCAATCATTTTCAGTTAAAACAACTGACATTCATTCGTTATAAAAACAAGTTAAAGAAGATGAAAGAAAAAATTGACAATCACTCACCCCATGTTGTGGTGGCGCTTGTATCCATATTCACTTGTTTCAAATCAAATCGAACACTTTAACAATCGTCTTTTTTTTATTTGACGTTCAATTATTTTAGTCGAAATTTGACCAATATATTACTAGGAATCTTATAAACGTAGAATAAACGTGAATAAATATTCGGAAAGATGTTTTATTGGTGAAAATACTCGTGTAAGGGTTAGAGCGGTGCCGACCGACGCCCAGACACGGGAAAACGACGCCACGTTTGTCATTCCATGCCGGGTAGGTTGGCGCCGACGCAACCACCCCTACACGTAGACAGCGGCGTGACATTGGAGTTTTTGCTTGAGGGCCTGATACATCGCTCTGTTTTTTTGTTGCTATTATGTAATGTAATGTAGATCGGGTTTTCTAAGTGGTCGAAAGTGAAATAGGATAGTTTTTGTCAGAAAGTAATTTGTGTTTTTTTTTATTATGAATGTTTTTGGTGATAAATATAGCATTTAAGATTAAAAAAGATTTTTATATATATTATATGCTACAATTTTATAATACCGTCGCAAAAAAATCAATCAATCAATATTTTTACGGATAATTAAATCAGTTTTTTTTAATTGTGTCATAACGTAATATACTTAATGAAAATACTCTGTTTCTAATATTATTTTATTTGTAACGTAAATGTCTTAGCAAATATTAAAATTTTTATTTCAAAAATAAAAATTGAAAAAATAGTGTTTAAAAATTTAATATATGTCTTATAAATATATAAATTTATTTATTGTATATTCTTTTTGTATTTACCAATAATAATTTGTATTAATTCTGTAATATTATATGGATATGCTAAATAAATAAAATTATCATTATTATTATTATTATTATTATTATTATATATATATATATATATATATATATATATATATATATATACGTACATAGATAAAATTTAAAAGAATCATTGAAGATACCAATAATAACATTTGAATATTAAATTCAAGAAACATATATATTTTTTAAGAATTAGTAAATTTTTTTTATTTTATACAAATAATATTACTAATAATTGATGTAAAAAACTAGAAGGTATTGTAAAAATATAAATTAGTTTAATTATTATTTTCATTTTTACATAAAAATAAAAGTTTTTAAATGTACAGAAAATTATTTAATGATTAATTATTGTTAAAAATGTATTGTTTTTTTAAAATTTACATGAATGCTTTGTTATGCAATAAATGACTAATTTAAATAAAAAAAAATAGTCTATTTTTAAATACATACATATACAATCATGTCACATACCTAAAAGGGTGTGACACAAACTTTTTCCACTGTCTCGAAATTAGTTTTCTCCAAATATTCCTATCTAGACAAGCAATTTTAGCTTCCTCCACATTAATACTGATAGTCTGTCATACATGCTCTGCTATTCTTGGCTACTTTTACTCACACAAAACACACTCAATCATACCATTCCCTTTACTCATCGGACGTCCACGCAGGCGTATACCTTTAAAATCATTCGCATATATTCTTTTAACCAAACGTTCAATTTTTGAATTATTTGCATATTATAAAATTTACTTTCCAGTCAAACGAAACGTCGAGTTTTAATCAAAATATAACAGTTAAGTTAAGTTAAGTTAAAGCTTTTTTATTTGATACTTACTTTTATCTTTTGTTATAATATTGTTATAATATTTGTTTAATAAGTAAATTTTTCTTGATTTGCAATATATGTATATTTATTAAGGAATATATAAGAATTTATGCAAAATATGTACTGAAACATAATCAAGTATTTTATATTATAATTAATTTGAATATAACTTATTATTTTACTTATATGTTAGGTTAAGTTTTGAAATATAAAAAAAAAAAATAAAAAAAATAAATAAATTTAATGCAATATAGAAAATATTTTTGGACGCCTCTGATTCTGAACTATTACCCAACCTAATAATGTTGACCTAGAGCTTATACGTGCTTTGAGGGCAGAAAAAAACAAACTCGTTTTTGTAATACCGGTAATATATTTTTTTATTTCTTATCCTATTTTAAAAATAGAAGAAAAACATATTATATGAATATTTCAAATATACCGGTAAATATTTTTTGTTATAAAAATATTTTTTTAAACAAAAAAAAAATAAATGTTTAATGCTGAATATTTGCTATTAATGCGTAAATTAAAAACTAAATTTCATGCGTTAACAAGATTTTTTTTTTGCAAACGGAAATTATATTTCAACGAAAATTGTGGAAAATAAATTATTGATGTATATAGCAACCTTAAAAAGTCATATATTTAACATAGTAAAAAAATGTTTTGAAACTCATTACATAAAATAAAATGGCTTTAGGTTTAAGTTCTGTATTAATATTTTTTGATAATCGACGTTTCGACGAATGCAACGTCCGTCTTTATCAGTTTTCCTGATGAAGACGAACGTTGAATTCGATAATTATCAATAAATATTAATACAGAACTTAAACCTAAAACCGTTATTTTAGTCATATATTTCTTGACTGAAGTACAATAAAGTGAAAAAAATTTAGGTATAAATTTTTTATCTAACTTTGTTTTGCATTGAGTCTGAATCTTCAAAAATTGTAAGTAATTTTACAAAACCCATTACTCAATATTCCTGAGACATACATATTACACAAAAACTTGTGTAATAATTTAAAAAAAAGATGTTATAAAATTCTGTATATATTTTTTTTAAATGTATATTTAAAAGTAATCTTCATAATTTATTCTCTAAATTTATAAAAAGAATGTAGTTAAAAAATCAACCAGTTTTAATTGAAAATTTCTCAAAAATTACATAGAAAATTCAATTATTTTGAAAAAATGAATATGTTTTCTGTGCTAATATAATAATAAAAAGTATTTAAAAAAAAAACATCCATAATGAAACATTTTGTATAATAAATATTAAAGGCAAAATTTATATTAAAAAATATCTAAATTATTTATGCAACGAGTAATATAATAATTATACTGTACAGACAATTAAACTACTAGGTTATTTTATTATGAAATATCTTTAATATTTTTTTGTTAAAATAATTTATATTATAGTAAAACCACCAGGTTTGATCAACAAGTAACATATCGATTAATTAAATTATAAAATAAAAATTCAAGTAGTACATAACCTTTTAATAAAATAAACCTATTTTTCTTATAGAGCTTTCAAAATGTATATAAGGAAATCTGACTAAAGAAAAAACAAAAAATAGCGTTGTTTATATAAGATTAAATTTAGAAGCAAAAAAAATGAATATTGCAGCATCTGAGCAACACTAGATATTTTAGCTAATATTAAATAAAATATTAAGAATATCCAAACACAAATACTTAGATGTAATCCATCCATGCGATCTGTCTATGTATCACAAAAGAATCTTTAAAAAAAAACTGAATTTAATAGTTGATTTGTCAAAAATATAACAAAATACATTTTGAAGATAAAATACGTTGCAACAAAGTTGACAAATAATAATTAAATTTAGTGATATTTCATTTTTTCAACATAAATTTAGTGAGCAATTTTTCCATATTTTTGTAAATTTCAGTCAATCAGAAGCTGGAAAATATTATACTATCTTTCACAACGCTACGTTTTTAAAGTGAATTTATAATAAAGAGTATCAAATTTTTACTTTATTTTAAAAACAATAAATTGAAATAAATTTATAATAAAAAAGTTTTAGATTAAAGTTTGGTATAATTTTTAATTAAAATTCGACGTTTTGATGTACTGCACGTATATAATCATATAATTATCAGAAAAAATATACAAATGACGAAAATAATAAACTATAAATAATTTACTATCATTGATTAGTAACTAAAGGTTTGTTCCAACTAATTTGAGAACTAGTTGGGAATTGTATGAAGCATGCGCAGTACGGTAAATTACACGCTAAATCCGTATTGCGCATGCTTTCAACATATCTGAATTGTTTTCAAACTGATTTGATGATAGTTATGAAGTTGAAATAAACTTATACATTCAGAACTATTACTTTTTAGTTGATCTTGGTAAGAAAACAAAAAAAAAACAAATTATATTAAAGCTAGCCTAGCATATTTGAATAGCAGTCCATTTTAAAATGCATATTCGTACATATATCTCATCTGTTTCAAAGTCAAACACGGCAATAATTTAACGAGATACGAGATATTAGATACACACTCTCATACAGTTATTGTATGCGTTGAGTAGAACTACCAGCTATATAGCACATTCTTTCACGAAATAACTTTTTTCGATCATATATATTTTCCTGAGCACACGGACTGTTTGTTGCAAAACTGCAAACATTGTATTTAAAACTTTGATAACGGTTTTATGAACATATGTTACGTGCTGAAAAATATCCTGCTGTATTTTTCAGCAACATTGAAAACAATGTAATACGACTGAGTTTTTTTTTCGGTTTGTTTTGTTTTGTGTATGTGTGATTTGTATTTGAAAATAAACAGTGCAAGCTAAGCTGCTATGATATGTAGTAAGTTTCATTTGAAATGGAATTAGTTTCTATGATTAAATTTTCTTGTGGCAATAGTAATTTTTTATCTGCTGAACCAAAATAATATTTAAATATGGCAGCTTTAATATATTAAGCTTCATTTAAGTGGATAATTCTATTCATAACTTTTTTGTTTACAATAAATATTGTTATATAAATATATAATTACGCCATGTATCTGTAAAGGTGTGGCACAAACACTTTTCATTCAAACAGAAATTAGTTTTTGACAAACATTTACATATATTCAAGCAAACAATTTTTGCAACAACTTTTTTCATTCTTATCACTTATGCTATGCTGGCTTTAAACAATGAAATTTACTATACAAAAAATGTACAAACAAATTTTTTTGTATTACATGATCCAATATTCCATTCTATATAAAAATCTCTACAGAATATTTTATATACGCGCATGCTCAGTTTGTTCGTGACAGTCTATATAGAAAACTGTATAAATTAGAACACGACCTATTTTTTATGCATTTTCGGCGCGAAACTGAATGCGCATTGGTATTAGAAACGTCAAACTTTCATTTAGATATTATTATCAAGTCATATTTATATGTTCAGTTTTTTTTAAAATATTCTTATTTAGCTGAAGCAGTACATATTATTATTGATAAATGTAAAATATTATTTCGTATGCGTCTGTAAATTTTATTCTATATCATGTAAAACGTTTTAATTTTGTTCGTTTGCCAGGTTGATATAGGGCAATAACATGGAATACCGATAATATGCAGAATACTTCTTTCTTAAGTAAAATTCGGAGAAATACTTAGAATACTTTCGTTAGGGAATAAAAAGTTCTATAATATGGTTTTAATTTGCTAGCATGTGCCGTTTGGGCGCTAGAATTCTATTTAAAATGTTTTTTTAGAATTTTCAATAATTTTTCCTGCTAAATCAGTATGAGTTAGAGAAAAAAGTTACTTAGAGCTATTATGTAGCTAATTTTTTTTTATTTTACTAAATTTTTTCAGATTTTTTGAAGCAAATTTTGAAAAAAATTATATTTAAAAAAAATCAAAATATAACGTTTTTTTCTAACTCATACGGATTTAGTAAAATTATTGAAAATTCAAAAAAAAACATTTTAAATAAAATTCTGGCGCCCAAACGGTACATGCCAGCAAATTAAAACTAAAACCAAATTATATAACTTTCCCTATCGAAAAGTATTCTATATCGGTATCTCATGTTATTGCCCTATATCAACCTGGCGAACGAACACCCTGTACTTATAATTTTGTATAGAAAAATGTATCGTATAAAGCCAGCATTAGAAACACTTTTCAATCTTGCCAACCCAGTACTTGTCAAAGGTCCACGTAGATGAATATCATCTTTAATATACATACATTCTTTTAGTCAATTATTCATTAGACATTCATTATAGATGGCTGAAATATTTTAATTGCAGAAAAATGTGATAAAATTTTTAAATGAAAAAAAAACTTAGCCCGGGTTACACAAAGCATTGTAAGTTAACCAATTGATTAACCGGCCAACTAACCAATCAACGAGGTGATTTGAAAACAGTTGACAATTTAATTGCCTTGTTAACTCATTGATAAAGTTAACAATGCTTTGTACAACCGGCCTTAATGTTCCATTAAATGCTACCATATTTTTCTACAATGTTTTAATTCTAAAGTATTTATTTTATATGAAATAAAGCGAAATACATAAACCTTTCATAATCTACTTATTTATTACCAAGTTATTTAATACAATAAATAATTTTATCTTATCATCGTATGCAAATGATTGAAATAAAATATTCAAAACAAATAAATCTGCTCTTACATTTTTCTTTCAAGTGTTAAATACATATTTGTATTTCTCTGTATTTCCGTAATATAAAAATGAAACCAATTTTTCAATACTAATATTTACTTAGTGAGTCTTTGAAAACGTTCCTATTAAAATTATTCAAACAAATCAATATGAAACTTTAGAACTCATCACTATGTAATTATTTTCAAAATTGTCATTTATTCATTTATTTAAACTTCAATTTGATCCTGTTACTTGTACCAGTTACCTATAGCAACGCTTAAAAGGTCAGGTTATTTTAATGAAAAACATTTTATGCACATAATATACAGGATGATTCATAATTAGTGAATCAAAATAAAATGGTGGATTTCTCATGTCAAAAGAAAACAATATGCCTATACGAACATATGTACTTAACCAAACGGTAACCGAGATACAGGGCTTCCAATTATTAATAAGAACAAAACATATTAAGAAAGTTGAACGACCTCTCGAATTGATTTTAGTATATAAGATGACAGGAAAAAGGTCAAATAAAAATGCTCTAGTTTGTTAGCATGCGACTAGTTTCGGTATATTCAGCATACCTTCCTCAAGCAAATCTACAATATTATGACAAAGTAACTTATTAGTAATTAACCAACAACAGAATAAGTACAAAAATATTTTTTACAATAAAAAGTTACTTACGCTAATATGTTTGAACAAAAATTAAACATTTATATGGTTTCAATCGCAGCTCGGTACAATATATAAAATTATTAAATTAAAATTATTCAATTTGTCACAGTGTAAACTAATAATACAATCACAAGTCAGGAATAAAATATAAATAAATTAAAAGTAAAATAAATATAAATACAAAAATGTCAAGAATTTAAAAACAAAATTGATGTGTACACAACCGTTGTATATAACAGACTGAAACATAATTGAAAACAAACTGGATGTTTCAGGTTTTTTGATTTTTTATAAATTCTAAGATGTTACCATATGACGCGCTTAAATTCTCCACGTCCTGTTGTATGTTAATATTATTTTTATTAATTTTTATATAAACCATCTCTTTTGTTAACCTTTTGTTTAGTACGTTTTCTTTATCAAGAATTTTGATATTATCAAAATCGAATTGATGAATGAAATCGATGCAATGTCTCGCTATTGGTTTGTCTGCGTTCTTTTTAACATCATTCTTATGTTGCTGGATGCGTTTTTTAATATATTGCATAGTCTGGCCGGTATATGTAGCTTGGCAATTTTTGCATTGCAGTTCATATATTAAATGGCTTTGTGAAAGTATAGGTGTCGGATGTTTGGTTGTTGATAATATACCCTCAACTGTCTTGTTGTATTTAAAACAGATTTGTGTGTTGTCACGGGTTAATATTTTCCGTAATGGTTCTGATAACCCTTTTACATATGTTAAAGCACAGTAATTAACATTTTCATTTTTGTTAATCTTGTTACTGTTACTTAATCTGTTGTTGTTCATAATAAAAAAGCGAGACATTGCATCGATTTCATTCATCAATTCGATTTTGATAATATCAAAATTCTTGATAAAGAAAACGTACTAAACAAAAGGTTAACAAAAGAGATGGTTTATATAAAAATTAATAAAAATAATATTAACATACAACAGGACGTGGAGAATTTAAGCGCGTCATATGGTAACATCTTAGAATTTATAAAAAATCAAAAAACCTGAAACATCCAGTTTGTTTTCAATTATGTTTCAGTCTGTTATATACAACGGTTGTGTACACATCAATTTTGTTTTTAAATTCTTGACATTTTTGTATTTATATTTATTTTACTTTTAATTTATTTATATTTTATTCCTGACTTGTGATTGTATTATTAGTTTACACTGTGACAAATTGAATAATTTTAATTTAATAATTTTATATATTGTACCGAGCTGCGATTGAAACCATATAAATGTTTAATTTTTGTTCAAACATATTAGCGTAAGTAACTTTTTATTGTAAAAAATATTTTTGTACTTATTCTGTTGTTGGTTAATTACTAATAAGTTACTTTGTCATAATATTGTAGATTTGCTTGAGGAAGGTATGCTGAATATACCGAAACTAGTCGCATGCTAACAAACTAGAGCATTTTTATTTGACCTTTTTCCTGTCATCTTATATACTAAAAACATATTAAGTGTAGCAGTGTTCAATACGTGTTAATATTAAATTATTATTTTTAATATCAGTTACAGTAAATGCTTCAATTTTTGTACATGAGCGCGAATACAGACATTACAGCGACGTATCAGTGAACCATAAACTCGATGGATTACACACAACTGAAATACTACTAATGAATATCTGTTTGATTTAATGCACATTTTGTTTTGGTGAACTCATGGCTAACTTAATATGTTTTGTTATTATTAATTAAGCAACAGCCTGTATTTCGTTTACCGTTTGGTTAAGTACATATGCTCGTATAGACATTTTGTCTTCTTTTGACGTGAGGAATCTACCATTTCAGTTTGATTCACTAAGTATGAATCACCCTGTATAGTGTGATTGACTGGTACTAGTATTATTAGATATTGAATTTCAATGTAATTTTCAGTTAAAGTTGATAATATATAAAATTAATTATAATGATAATATATTACTTGGATTAGAAACAGATTTATCTGAATTAATCTCCGATACTCCGAGTTTGTGCCACATCGTATGGATAAATGGTATTCTGTATTATTATATAAACTCTACAAGGTTGTAACACTTGAAATTTTTTATTTTAACACGTTTTTATTAACTCGCTTTCTTTCCTGTCTGTTTGTTTGTTGTTCGGTACAAATTTTGCAATCGATTTTAAACCAACTCCCCGATAAGCTAGAGATTTGAACTTTAAACATACCTCAGAACTGGATGACAATGCAATATTAATTAATTAATAATATTAGAAATATTAAATTAAAGATAATTAACTTAATTAATTATAATTACCTATATGTAATTATAATTGTTAAATTATAATTAATTAAATTAATTAATTAGGCTAAAGTTAAAGTTAAACAAGACTAAAAGCAGAAAATGATTATTTGAATAAGAAAATTTAATATACCACGTTTTTAACACGAACTGAAAAGTATAAAATAATTTCTCCTTGCCTCATAGAGATTTATAACTTCATACAGAAAAACGTAGAACAAATGCAATAGATAATAGTAAGGAGTGTAGGGAGTAGCTTTCATTGCCCCTCGTTTTTCTGTATGGGGTTATAAATCTGTATGGGGTTATAAATCTGCATGGGGTTATAAATCTGTATGAGGCTAGGAGAAATTATATTTGTTAAAAAGCTAGTATATTAAAAATTTTCTTTATTTAAATAATTATAATAAAAAAAAAAAGAGTTTAAAATTAAGTTTTGTATATATTTTATTTACAAATCTATATTTCGATATACTCTACGTTTATCATGGTCAACGAAAAATATATAAATGACATAAATAATAAACAAACAAAACATAGAAACAAGTTACTAAGTAGCAAAGAAACTAAATTAAAAAATTTATAAATTATTAAAAAGAAATAAAAACAAAATATAATTAACATAGTGAAAAATCTTTCAGAACACATTATATTAAAATAGAAAGGCTATAGGTTGTAGTCCTGTATCAATTTTTATTAATAAATGACAAGTACTCAACCTACATCTTCATCAGGAAAAATAGAAACAAGTTAGTAGGTAACAAAATAAGTAACTAAATTGTAAAAAATTTATAAATTATTATTAAAGGAAGCTAAATTTTATTTAAATTAATTTATAGAATAATACAGAATACCCGCTTTAAAATATTTATAATAACAAAAAATAATTACGCAGAATATGAAAATAATTTAAAAAATATTCGAAATAAATCATAATGTAAATTACGTATCTCATATTCTAATGGATGTTTTAAACTTTTACGCCAATAAATCGACTGTTTGCATACTTTTGAAACTTACTGTATATTTTTTCAATTATAATATAAAAAAATATTTAGTGAAATCATTATAGAAAAACGAGAAATCTTCAAGTGACATCATTATTGGCAGAACTGCATGTGTATGTTTGTGCGTAGTATGTTTTTTTTTAAGAAAAAGTTTTAGTCGTTATCATTAGTTAGCATACGTACCGAGTTCGTGATGTAACCGCTCGCGTATCTCACACATTCACGTTTGCGTTCATGCTCGGCGCTGCGTGAATGTGCGTCAATGTTGTTTATTTCCAGTATTTCCGGGTTACTTTCTCCTCCAGTTTTACGTCCCGCAGGACGAGTTCTACTTTTTAAAGTACACCAGGTTTATTCACTTTAAGAACCTACTGCTTACACTCTATTTGAATATTTTTATTTTGATGAACAGAGAAAATATATATGAATATCATCAGAACGTCAAATTTAATTTAAAAATTGTTTGAATCATATTGAAATATTTCTAAAATTTTAAAATATAATTTTTTTAAGCATATTAACTTTTGATTCATAATTTTGAAATGCACATATATAGAAAAATACAAATAAATTAATAAACACGAAAAAATAAAAACCATTATTAACACGTTTTTATTAACTCGTTTTCTTGTCTGTCTGTTTGTCTGTCTGGTACAAATTTTGCAATCGATTTTAAACTAACTGCCCGATCAGCTAGAGACTTGAAACTCTAAACATAGCTTTAGGAATATAACTGTTACAAATCAGTGTGGTACAAAATCTTTCCACTATGCTGAAATTATTTATATTGTCTTTTTATTTGCTAATAAGATATGTCCAAAAATGATCAAAAATTAAGTACATATTTTTTTCTGCCATCTTATTATTTCAAGTGAAAAAATAAATATATTTTAGCAAAAAGTATTTTTTAACGTAATAATAATGTTTATTAAAAGGAAAGTGTATTTTGTAAGTATATACGATTAAAAAAAATGCTTTGTAAATTTAATACGTTTTATAATTTTATTCATTTATTTTCCGGATATGCTTAAGACAGTGTAGTTCAGAATCAATAGCATTACGACTAAGACATAAAACTAAAACAAAACAAAAATGTATTGTCAGTTTTATGTGTTGTTTCAGTTTAGAATTTAGAAGAAATTCTCTATTCAGATATTTAATACAAGATACTAATATATCATTAAAATGTCAAATAGTTTTATTAAAAAAAAATCGTTATTGAAGTGAAACTTATAATTTTTATAAAGTATATCGAATGCTCAGACAATAATAATAATTATTGATTCATTTAGTCAAATTTTTCAATAAATTCTTATCGTAGTTGTGTTACACATTACTGTAATGTGTAATATAACTAAGATAAGTATTATTGCAGACTCCTGAAGAAAACAACTGCTAGTCGAGAATTTGATTAAATAAATCAATAATTTATTATAATTATTGGCTGAGCATTAAATATCTCTTACAACTCCTTCTCATAAAAACAGTCATTTTATCATCAGAAACATCATATGTATATATCTATAAATTTATTAATTTGCTTGAAAATAACTTATTTAAAACAAATATTAAAAGAAAAAGTTTTAATTTTAAGTTCTATATAATTTTTAATGAAAATTCGACGTTTCGGTATACTGCAGTAATTCAAAAGGTTAAATTCTAATTAAAAAAATATACAGAATTTAAATCTAAAGCTTTTTTATTTTAATATAATGAGTTATAAAAGATTATTTACTATATTAAAACATATATTTTGTGATTTTCAATGTGAATGCATCTATCCGTATAACCTTACTGAAACTCATTTCAGCCGTTGAAACCAGAAACCTAACAACAATTTTTTTCTTCAATTTACCATTTTTCCGGGTATTTAGCCCCCACCCCTTCCCGTGCTGTACGATGCGTTTTTGTTTACGTTACGCTTTTGTTTCGATTTGATTCCTGCTGCGTATGAGTTGTTTGTTGTTGTCTTTTACTCACCTTGGCGATTTTCATATATATATATTTGTCTTTGTTCTACCTTTTACGTCAAGTCGATACTTTGTTTTTTTTTTTGCTGTTTTTTCTTTTGTTTTTCTACGTTACTTTGGCGTTTCTTTTGTTTTCGGCGCTGTTGGATTTCTCATTGCTGTGGCTGGATTTGTTGAGGTTTATTTTAAATAGGAAGTTATTGTTGCAATAAAGGACGTGTAAAGATTTTCTTTCGTTCTTTTCTTTACAGTGTTATATTTCCTATTAAATGTTATTCAAATAATTTTGTACATATATAAATATAAACAATGTATTCATATTCAATTTTGACGTTAATTTTATGTAATTGATATTGAAAACGATAATTATAATATAGTGAAAAATCTTTCAGAACTCATTAAGTTCTATATAACGTTTTGACATACTCTACGTATATCATCAAGAACAATTATACAAATTACATATATAACAAATAAACAGAATATAGAAACAAGTTACTAGGTAGCAAAATAAGTAACTATTATAAAATTTATAAATTATTAATAAAACAAAACCAGATTTTTATTTAAATCAATGCTTTCATAATGATTGGTGTTATCTTTTTCTTTATAAATTTCTATTGCTTCTTTTATCAATCAACTGTTAATATTGTTGAGTTTTGCAATTATTCTTCGAATTTTACATCATGAAGATTTATTAACGCATGTTGTGCAATAATAGATTTATTTGGATGGTTTAGATGTATTAACAGTAATCTAGTAGAAACAGTTCTGCCCTTAAGTATAATCTTCCTGATGATGATATGTGTAGAATATATCGAAACGTCGATTTTTAATTAAAATTTAAACAGAACTTAATACTAAAGCCTTTTTTATTTTTTTTGTTTAGTTATATTCCCTAACTTCATTGTTGAATTTGAAAATTTTTTTTGTTTATTTTTCCTTTTTTTTCTTTTTAATGATAATTATATTTATATAAACATTTGTAGTACAGTATTAATATTATTTCAACCATAATATAGATGAAGAACATAACACAATGTTTAGTTATAATAATAAGACAGAGAAGTTTTCTTTATAAACACTCTTGTGTTTATATTTGCTTTGATGCCTCTGTGTTAGCTGGTGATTCTATTTTAGACATATGGAGGTATTAAATTACAAAATATAATCAAATATTATTTCCATCCTTTTTTAATGTATCTAATAAAAGAGTTCATGTATTAGATACAGGCATTAAGTATCTATATTTATGGATGATCTGATGTAGTAATGTTTGATTTTTAACATATTGCAGGCAAGACTCTGTTATTAGTCTTTTAAAGATTGAAAGTGGGAAATTGTAATCTCAGATGTGTAACTCATAAAATCGGAAAACTGTTTTATTTTATTTTACGGAAAATCCAGTTTTGTTCTGGAACATGTGCTGTGCTAGAAAACCATTTCTTGTATTACAATTTTAGAACTTTTTTATTTTCATTTCATGTTTGCGACTATTATTTTTCTATTAGATGTATTTTGTTACCAAAAAAGAATAAACAATTAAATATGTCAATGAACGTCAAATAACAAAAATTGAATTTAGGCTAATTGCACGTCAGGTTATGTAAATTAACGCCAGATGTAATAAATAAACATCAGTTACATAAGATTAGATTTGGTTAGGTTAGGTTTTATTTGTCAGATTGTTTGTTTCATTTTATAAATTGATATTTAATATGCAATTTTAATGTGCATATCAAGTAACGGTTATTACATTGTTCTATTCTGGCGTTAAATCACCCTTTTTCAGCGTGCATAAAAATGCCACCCTTTTTACAGACATTGCTTTCAATAAATATATTTTCAAATTAGATTATTTTCTTTTATGCTGTTGGCATAGTGAATTATCAAGAGATGGCGTGAATTTCACATAATCAAAAATGACCGAAATATACATTTAATATTTACCTGTATCTTACGCGTGAAGCAAGAAATTCAGGCAGTTTCTCTGTGTTTTCTGTGTAAAGTTTTGTTATTTGTTGTTAATAGTATATTAATTTGTAGTTTTAAATTACTAGTTATTTTAGAATAATATTTAAATATACAAAACATGACTCTTAAATGTCAAAGTGTACAAATGTACGTATGAAAATAAAATATTATACGTTTATGTTTTACATTTCTACGAGTTGCGCTACGTGGTGTCAGGGCGTATTGTTAACTTCTAATGCCAATAGTAAAAGTACCGTGACTAATATTGTAAGATACTAGTACAAACAAATAAAGATTTTCTGTTGTCGCCTTAGTTACTATGAATAAACATTTTGAAAAGATTTAATATACATCTTTGGAGATTTCCATTTATCCAAATTTTTCGATAGTGATAGGTAAGTTTCGGGAAGTCATAAAATGTATTTAAAACAGCGGCATTGTGACGTTACAGTGTGAAGTAGAAAACATAGGTGAAGTCTACCACTCGGTGGCATCACGCAGTAAAGCCTCAAACTATAAGTTCTTATTTAAACTTACGTGCTTCTATACGTTAGGATATAGAGGTATCAAATATATAACACTGAAAACGTTTTAAAAGAACTCTTATCTACCTCTCGGTCACTAATCATGACTAACTATTGTTTTTTAGATTTCACGATTTTCTTTTAGCAAATCTTTTTTTTTTCTTCATGTATGTAATTAATTTATTATATGCATAATGTATATGTAAAATTAATGCTCAACTCTGCAAAGAAACAATATGAATATAGGCCTTATTCTGCATGTATATATATATATACAGAAAATACAGTAGCAGAGTCGGGTCTCGGACGATGCCGAAAGGCGAAATAAATACTGTAAAATTTAGCAGAATTTATTTTTTCATTCCAATATGAATTCAAAATTTCACAAAGTTAAAAACTCGACTATTAATTTTATAAATTACTGTTTGTAATTTTATAATTTCAATCTAAAATAAAAATAATTATATATAAAATTTTAAATGCGTTATGACTAATAATAATTTAAAATTGCATGAATTTTCTAATACCATATAAAAAATAAATAAACTGCCGCAAACAGTAATGAAGTAATATAAAATGTAAAATGTAATATTTATAAAAATAAAATATCTATAAAATTTTCAGCATTACATAACGTTGCCAAATAAAACCGTCCTAAAAATTAAACACACCTATTAACCTTCGGTCGGATGCCGGGTATCAAAAATGTAAAAAGGTGTCGAAAACTACCATCTCATATCGTCGATAAAATAACACTATATTTAAATTTTTAATCTACACATTTACGCTCGCTAATTTCGTGACCCAATCGACACCGAAACCATCGCTTTTTATACGAGCGAAATTCTCGTTTCCGGTTAACGATCTCTATAACTTCCGCTTTCTTCTCTTTCCCTTCTTCTTCTATTTCTTCTCATTTCCAACCGTCTTTTTTTGTGCTTTCAACGCGATGCTTTTTTTCCCGCTGCACGCGTTTGTTCCACTTAAAAAACGTTACCAATCGCCGAATGTTTTTTTAGCTGGTCTTTTTTTTTACGAAACTGTTGGCAAAGTAAGTAGAATTTTTGGGTGACAAAGTTTCAGGAATTGTATAGGAAGCGATGGAAACCTGTTACGTAAGTTTGTAACTAATAATTTAATGGAAATGTTGGAATGTTGTGTCGTTTAAGTTTTGTATTAGTTTGGTAGTTTATAGTTTGTATATATGTAATTTGTAATTAAATTATATTTTCCTAATTAGTAAAGTTATATTTATATAGAGATAGATTTAATTTAGTTGTGTTTATATAAGTAAATCTGTAATTTTAATTAATGTGTTACTAATTATTTGCTGTAATTGTTTTTCAGTGTTAAAATTTAAATATACACGAAAAGAAACTAGGCTCTTTAACGTTTCTTATTATGGAATTAGTGTTAAAGGTAAATTTAGTTTTAAAAATTTATATAGCAACCATTATTATAGTATGAGAGGCATCATAAATGTGGAAAAAATCAAAAGTTGCTTGTCTGAATAGGAATGTTTGGTAGAAATGAATTTCTACATATTGGAAAGAGTAGAGTTTGTACCACACTCTTATAGGTATATGTATGAATTTATTATTGATAGTTTCTTTAAGTAAACAAAAAAAAATAAATGATAGTTGGTAACTATGTAGACCCACTTTATCATCCAAAATAATATGAAAAAAAAATTAAAAATGTGCGAAAAACCATTTGCATAAATGTTTTTTTTTTTTTTAATTTTTATGGTATTTATGGTGTTATGGTATGCGCTATCCTTAAATTAAAGAAAAGTTAAAAAATTACCGAAAAGTCTAGAAAATGCCGGAAAACTATTTCAAAAATTTTGAAAAATCTCCGAAAGTTTCTGAAACGCATTTATCATTAAACACCAAAAAAGTTGGACCTTCTGGAATGTGCATTTTAAAATTTTTCATGCAACTCTTTCAAAAAATTTCACCTGAATTTAAATATTCTAAAAAAGCTTACAGTTTTTCGTTAAAATCTTTTTTTTTGTCTTACACTCATAGAACAGTATGTTAAATTAATTTTGCATTTTTATTACTTATTTTTTTAGCATATTTAATAAAATATAATACATAATAATTATATAATACAATTTTGAAAATGAGAATTGGTTAAGTATACCGAAAAATTATTTTAAAAAATCCCCGACCGCCACCGTTCATCTGCGTATCCACGTGACAAGCAGGCAGGCAGGCAGCGCAGCGGGGTCAGGGTCTCAGTTGAGTCAGGATCGTGCGGCGGCAGCAGGCAGTCTCGGCAGCAGGAGCGCAGGACGAAAAACGATACGAAAGCGCCGCGCGCGTTCTGTGGCATCGTGGCGGTGGCGTGACGTCATCGTATCGATTTTCATCCTATACGAAGACGTTATATACACACACACACACAGCCGCCGCACTGAACCGAACCGAACTGCTAGCCGGTTACCGTGTTGTATGAATTTAGTGGAAACAACATGTTGTTTATACGCGTGCCTAAAACTGGTACCGATGCCGGGAAATGTGTGTGTGTGTGTGTGTGTGTGTGTGCTGTGGATGTTTTTCGAACAGTGATCGTCAAAATTGATCATTTTTTCACTTGATAAAAATAATGAAAAAAATTACTTTTTTCTGCGAGCGTATCAAAATATTGATATTTCGTTTCTATATTGCCTACATAAAAATAAGTCATTATTAAAATAAAACTGCTTTAGGTTATACTTCTGTATTAATATTTATAAATAACCGACGTACTCAACATATATTTTCATCAGGAACAAAGATATAAATAACATTTACAGCTCCTAAATATCGAAACACGTGTCTATGGTTAAACTGGCCAGTCATTGATACATAGCCTAACAAGCTGATTCAATAACCGAGTAACTTGTGAAATTTTGGGGAAAATATATTTTAAAATCTTAATATTTTGAGTATTATTGTTTTTTTTTTTTAACATCATCCAAATCTGACTACAATTTCCATTAATCATTTCCATATATATAATCACTAACACTGAAAAGAAAATCTCTATTTTTTGATATTTCAAATTGACATATATTTTTATGAAAATTATGCTACAAAAAATTGGCCACTTTCAGTTTTCATGATTTACCTAAAAACTGTTCAAACAATTGACGTTCTAATTACATTATTCAATTTGTCTCAAAAAATTATAAAGTAATTTCATTTACTTAAAACATAGGCCAATAAATTTATGTCATTCTAATAATTAAATTGAAAATAAAATATTTTTATTATATAACAAAAAAAAAAGATGTTGCACAGTTTAAGATTGTCTGGTCGAGTGTATGCGTGTCACATAAGTGGAAATAAGAATGGGGGAATGAATATTCTATCCTGCTTGGATATATTGATACTGAATTTTGCTATCCTTTTTCTTTCATTACACGCTCCTGTTCTATATTTCTATAGCGTTCGTTTATGCTGCTATCGCCTTCTATTCTGTACAACTGATAGGAATGTTTCATCCTTGTCTATACTCTCTTGAGCTTTGTACTACACAAATGATTCTCGTGGTATGTCAGTGACGGCGAAAATTCTGTTTTTTTTTTTTTTGACGTTTACTTGTACTTAAATATTTTATATATGTTATATATAAATATAAATTGAATTAAATAATGTTGTAGTTTATATTTTTGACTCAATGTTTTGTATATTCTAAATTAAACAGCCACCACATTTGCATAAGCGGCAACTAAATATATTTGGAAACTGTTTTTTTTAAGTGAGTAAAATTTTATTAATTTATATTTAATTATATATTTAATTTATGCCAAAAATAACTATATCTTAGTGATTATATAACAAAATATTGTTAAGAATTTAATAATATTTATACAGTCAAACCTGTTTTTGTGCGGTTCTTTTTTATGCGATTTTTTTTGCGACCAACTTTGTGCGATTTTTTTTTATGCGGTATATGAATTCCAACGGTGTTAGCAATATAATGTTGGAATGTTTTCTATCAGTGAACATATGTACATGATATGTACACCGTAAGGCGCTGTTCGCCTTTACGCGCTATATGTTCATTTGATATCAACAGTCTCCCGACAATGCACATCCAATCTCTAATGCACATTTTTCTCTAATATGTCGTACAAAATTATTTGTGATAAGTATTTATGATATTTCCCAATATTTTTTTGTGCGGTTTTGTTTTATACGGTGTCTATCTACCGCACGAAAACAGGTTTGACTGTATTATGTAATATCTTCAACATTAAAAACTTTGTAAAAATGTTGTTTTTGAATAGAAACAATTATTTTGTATTACAATATTTGATGGAAAAATTATTAGTTATACTAATAAAATAACGTTTAAATAACAAATACATAAAATTAAAATATATACAATAATTATAAAAATTGTTTAAAAAAACATTTATTATCCTAGCTATTTATGTTTTGGAAATATTGATCAAAACATTTTCTAAAAAATAATTTCAAAGTAAAAAAAATTTATAAATGTTCAAAATGTCTTTCTTTATTAATTTTTTTAATGAAATTGGTGTATAGTTTACATATTTGTAGAAAAATTAAATTATATATACATATACAGAATTACAAAACGTATAATGATTTAAAATAATTATTATTTGATTTTAAACCGTAATTCAATTTTTTTTAAAAAATATGTACAATACATAATTCAGTCTGTAACAATAAATTTTTAATTTCTATATTTATTTGTATCATTTCAAATATTAAACACTTTCTTTTCGAACAGATTACTTGTTACCTGTTAGATATAAAAATTAATAATAATTTAAAAAAAGTGAAAACATTAATTAAGTACGTACTACATATTAATAAGTTACCATGTGAAAATAGAGTTACTTTCAGCCATCTATCGGCTTGTTGGAAAAGTTACAAAATTCTTTAACTTTTAGAAGTTTCCGTGTGCGGCAGCACTTCGAGCTTTTTCTGTAGTCCTGCGCATTTATCGATTTGCAGATTTAATATAAAAGCACACCGCTAGATGGCAAGTTGTCTGTGTTACTTTTAAAATTTGAATTAATTAGTCTTTCATAAAGTATTACAATTTTTATAATTCCAATTTTTTTAAAAATATATTTTTAAAACTAATATTAAAATGTTAAAATTATATATATGTATATATATATATATATATATATATATATATATATATATATATATATATATATATATATATATATATATATATATATGAAGATGCTACTTAAAAATAAGTTGTACAAAATATATTTTTGATTAGCAATTCAATTTTTAATTAATTGCATATTTTCTGTAGAGGGCTACGATAAAAGCAGAAAATTTTAATAAATATAATTGACTCATAATCGATTATCAGCTCATTCAACCAAAATTCCTAAAGAGTCATAAAGAAAAATTCGTAAACGACATATCATTTCTTGTAATTTTTTTCAAAAGCTTTTGTTATGTATACATATTTGTTTTAATAGGTGAATAAAAATTTATAAAATTAGTGTTTGTAAATATTTAGAAATTATGAATCAAATTGATAATGTAAAAAGATAATTTTGGAAGTAACTTCTTTTTTCATGACAACAAAATTTTTTAAATTTCTTAATAAAAAAAATTTTGGTAAAAAAATTAGAAATAATTATAATATTCATAAAATTGTCACTGAATTATAAAGTTATTATATAAAATTTTTGATATTATTATATATATTATTATATATAATTATATATATTATTATTATATATACGTATTAATTTTAGAATCGATGAGAAAACATTTTACATGAATACGATTTTAACTTTTAATATATTTGGCTTTAGTTTCATATGTCAATTAAGTTAATCTGCTTATATGTAAATTATTAAATTACAAAATCTGGTTTGTATAAAAACAGAATTAATATTTTATTTGAATAAAAATAGTATAATATTTTACTTGCATGTAATGATGGTTATACTTATTTAGATAAAAAATCATTTTTATCAGTAATAATCGTCATTATATGATCGTTGAATAATAATATTATATTCAGTTATTTTTATCAGTAATAGTCATCATTATATGTTTGTTGAATAATAATATATTTAGTTATTTCTACAAATAACTAATAAATTCTTCTATTTTTGCTTGATACCTTTTTTATAAAACACAAATAAAATATTCGACAAAATCAAATGTCACCTAGGAAAAATTCCGATCAATCTCGTATCAGAATAGAAAACGCAAAAAAAACCTGCTGGTAACTCATTTGAAATATCGGCAACACCGTATTCTCCATAACAACAACGTAATTTATATGTCTCGCACGGCTATCCTGATTTTAGTTTTATTGCACAAGGCAAAAAAAAAAAAACAGGAACAGGAGAACGCAGCTGTTTCGCATTTGTTTTGGCCGTAAACTTTTGAATTTTTACAGTGGCCTCGATTTTCCCCGTTATATTCTTCTTTTCTCTTCGCGTTCGCATTTTTTTTTGTTCGTCCTGCTTCACGTTCGTCTTTTGTTACGATGGTGCGTTGTTTTGAATCAATTTGCGTTCGAAGCCGGGCTGAAATATGTACAAACTGCCGTTGGAACAAGGCGGCGAAGTACCCTTTCTGATGGTAAGAAGCGATCGTGTTATTTATTAAAGTTGGTTTCAAAAATTGTTTGAACCTTTGGTTGTACAAAGAGGGTGAAGGAAGAGGGAGTGATGTATGCGTATGCAGTGAGAATACCTTATTTTGGATTTCTTTATTAGATTGTGGGTTGTTTTAAGATTTTTGTTTCTTCTCTTTGCACAAGTTTCTTTAAAAGATGTTTCTTTACTTTCGGATAAATAAATAATAACATATGCGTGTTTAAGATACTTGTTTTGTTTTCTTATTTTCAAAAATGGTAATTTTTTTATTTTTTTTTCCTTATAATTTATGTTTTAACATATAAAATTTATTAAAAAAATTTTTTGATATCTCACATTGGCAATCGAAAATAAATTTGTTTAAGAATTACGGCAATTCTGTGTAAGTTGCAAAAAATAATATTCCTAAGGATGTGTTCCATGAACATATTATACAATATTAAATAATAAACTGATTAATTAAACAATAAACTGATGTTTTACTAGTTATTTATACAATCCTCGAAAAAATAGTCATACAGAATATTTTATACTACTATATTTTTATATTAATGTAGAGTACGTACAATGGCGTGTACAGCAGTTGTTTTAGTAAATCACTAAAAAAATGGTTTATTTATTTTTAAATAATAATTACATAATTATTTATGCTTTGTTTTTTTTTTTCATAAAAATTCTGTAACTAGAAGACTTATTTATATTGTTACAACTGGTAAATTTAGTCACAAAATTCGACGCTAAATTCAAATACAGTAATTTTTTTTATAGTTACATGTCAATTTTTTCATTCGGATTTTTTATTAAACCTTTCGATAAACAAGGCAATTTGTTCTCAACCTTATTTTTAAAAATTTCAAACATTGCCAGAATATGAGTCAAATTAAATTTGTTTTATGATTAATATACTTACTTGATTTTTAAATGATACATTTAAAAAAAAAAAGAAATAAAAACAGAGATGGACAATTAAATATGCTGTGTGTAAACTTGCCCGCGATTTTAACCAATCACAGATCAAGGTCAAATATGTCCTATGTTTTCCATACAGAATTCTTAAAAAAACAGAGTATAGTTTGTCGACTGTGAAAGAAATTTTTCGTTTTATTTAAAATTTTTCATAAAAAATTAACGAAGTACAAAATTAGTAGTTATTTTTTTAAGTTAATGAATTTGTACATTTCTAAATCCGATGACAATAAAAAACTGAAAATAATAGCAGAAATAGATATGATGGCTGGCTGCATCGTTATTGTATTTAATTTGTAATTACTTTGGAATTTGAAACAAAATATAATCGGCAACTTCAAATAAAATAAAAAGATTGCATTGTACAATTTTATTTTATTTACTTTTAAATATGTTAATTTTATAAATTTCTTCCAAATATATGTTTATTGTTTTGTCCATCAATCAATATTTTTAAATAATTAAACCAATAAATAGATTTCAAACTTTTTCTCACCCCTGTAAACTAATGTTAATTTTCAAAATAACTAACAATAATATATCTTTTCCTTTAACACTTAATCATCAATCAATAATCAACAATTAATAAACCCTTTTACTGTACGAAACAATACAGTGTGGTGTGAGACACATTTCCTAATATCGGCAATTTTTCTTCGAAACAATATTAATGAACCACCCTCTACAGATAAAGAAGAAAACTAACACAACAACTCCCTGACAACAATTATCTTACCTTCTACGACAGTGTTGCGAAACTGCTTAAACAAAAGTTCGCCGGGTCCGTCACTAAAAAGACTGCTTTCTCCTGCTGTGCTTCCTGCTACGGTAGCGCTCTCGGATTTCACGGTGTCAGCTTCTGAAATTACGCAACACACACATATATAGTCATTAGCTTAATTGCGGGATTGTTTCGTTGTGGTGATTGTACAGAGTGTCTCGTTTTGTTTGTATGCTTGAAGTAAATTTTTTATTTTTCATTTTTCATTTCCAAATTTTGAAATATATTTATCTTTGGAATAATTTTAAAATTAGTCAATGAAATATTATTTATTCTAAGTGTAGATTTTCAGCCAATTACATACTTTAAGAATATGTATATATATAAAAATTGGAAATATTGGTTTTAAATGCGTTGATACAGTAGTATTTGAAAATAAATTTTTTCAATTTAAATATTAAAATAATGTTCTATTTTACTTTTGCCACAATACACTACACACTAACATTAAAAAAATATATAGTTCAGTAGTAAAATTTTTTTTTAGAACTCATATTAAAATAAAAAACTTTAGGAATAAGTTTTGTAGATTTTATTTATTTAAATCGACATTTCGATACACTCTACGTATATCATCATCAGGAAAAAAATATACAAGTGATATAAATAATAAACAAACAAAACTTAGAAACAAGTTAATAGGTAACAAAGTAAGTAGATTTTTAGAAAGTTATAAATTATTTAAGGAAGTCAAATTTTATTTAAGTCAGTGCTTTCAAATTGATTGATGTTCTCTTTTTCTTTGTAAATTTCTACTAGATTATCAGTACATAAGAGATCAGTACATCTAAACCATTCAGATAAATTGGCTATTGCACAACATTCGTTAGAAAATCTTCAAGATGTAAAATTCGAAGACCCGACAATATTAACAGTAGATTGATAAGAAAAGTAATATATACAAAATTAAAACTCTATTTGATATTCATATTAACTTGAAATAGACATAAAAAATGAGACACAAAATACAAAAGCAGTGCATTAAGGCTTGCAGAACAATAACTTTAAATATGGCATGCGGGTGGCAACGAACGCCACTGTGTTTCAAAGTTAGTTTAGTGGTAGGGAGCAGTAAATAGAAATGTAGTGTTAGTTTAAGGCAAGATTTTGGCTCTAGGATGGTTTAAAGTGGTTTAATGGGTTGAAACTATGAGGCTTTAAGCATGTATGTGTGTGGTTCGTTAATTGCTAGGTGTGTACATGTTTGCGTTCGAGTTGTTTAGTGTGGATGTTTGAATTACAATACATTCGATAATATTTAATGTTAATTTTATTTAATTACTATTTCAAATAGTAGTGTTTCATATATTGTGTGATTAATTTGAATTATATATATATATATATATATATATATATATATATATATATATAATTTCTGTTTTGTGATTTAGAATAAGATAATTTTAAAACAAAACACATTTAAAAAACTTTAAGCTTCCAAAAATTATTTCTTTAAAAATAAAATATAAAATAAAATAAATAACTTAGTTTTTATATGACTAAACTTTATTTAATTGTGACTGCACAATGAAAAAAAATCCATATGATGTAAAAATTACATAGATCGTTCGTGCAAATAATTTTTGTTTCTGTAAAAAACTTTGTTTTACACAAATAACCTATGTAATTTTTATACAGACGATTTATGTAATATTACATAGATTTTTTCGACCGATTTTCGCATTTAAATAAAGTTATTTATATTAAAATAAAACTGCTTTAGGTTGTTGTTCTGTATTAGGAGTAATATTTATTAATAATCGACGTTTCGACGTTTCGACGTACCCAACGTACATCTTCATCAAGAATACAATACAAATAACATTTACAGTAAATAAACAGAAAATAGAAACAAGTTACTAGTAACAAAATAAGTAACTAGATCATAAAATTTAGAAATTTTTAATTAAAGGAAGTCCAATATCATTTAAATCAGTTAAGTTTTTTCTTTCATCTTATATTTTATTCAAAATGTATCACAGTCACGGTTGATCAAATTAAATCTGTATCTAAGAGGTAAACAGTCGTAACTCCATTTTTGTCATTTTTATACAGTAGACGCGAAAAACGAAAAATTACATAGTTTTTTGATGTTTATGTCGACATAAGTTAACTAACAATTTGAAATATAATTTAATTAATAAACAACTTTAATAGTTTGCTAAAATTTATCCCTACATACACATCCATTGATTAAAACAAAATTCGAAATTAATCTCTAACTTTTAATTGTTCATAAAAACAAAAAACTTTACAAAACAAGAAACAAATATTTATATCTTTCAATTCTGTTACATAAAATACTATGCCCGTACAGAGTACATTTGAATGAGAAATCTAATTGTTAAATTATATATCTATATGCATATATGAAGTCCGTACAGTCATAACCTTCTCATTAACAATATCCTGCAAATGAAGGCTTGTGAAGTCCCATGAAGAAGGCCTCTCGCTATTAATTACGCGTACAAAATCCGACATCGTCATGCCGAGCGATTTTCATTTGTCGTTTTCATAGGCCTACTTGATTTTAAACCTGTCAGCGTATTCTAACTGTTTTGCAGTTTGTTTTGAAATAAATTCTGACTTTACTTCGAAGTATAGTCTAGACGGCTAAATAAAGTTTCAGACGTCTGTAATTATTAAACTGACATTTCAAATATTTGGAGTCTCTCTACTGTTTCTGTATAGTGTTTTGTTATTTGTTTGAAATTGGAAAATTTTTAATGAAATTCTTTAAATAGACTTTTTTCCGACTGTTTGAAAAAAATTAGTTGAGATTTAATTAAGAAGAGAGATGTTGGTTTTCTTAAAGAAAAATGTTTTTCTAGCTTTATATGAGAACTAATTAAAAATTAAATTAAAAGAACTGTGTTTATAAAATGAAACATTGTTCTTAGCTTATAATAAGATCAAATATATTTTATTATGTACTAGCTAAGAATATTAATTTATTTTTTTCTTCAGGCAAATAAAATATTGATATTACATTATCATATTGTCTATGTTGAAATAGATCATTATGTTACAGTAATTAATTACAATATACACACACACAGTAAAAAAAGTTGCCATTTTACATAAAAACTATAATAAAAAAATTACATATTATTTCAACAAATTGATGGTTTACATACATTTTCTGTATAAATAATATAATATTGTAATTTTAAGTAAAATAATTAATTTACCATATTACATGTTTGTTTTTTTTTACCAAAAAGTAAGTAAACTTATATAAATTATATGTATTTGTTATTTACATAATGTAAAAATTTTCCTGTGACATCTGTAAATTTACTTATTAAATTGATGTAAACCAGTTGCCCCAGGTTATTATGTAAAATTAAAGAATTTTTTTGTACATTGTACATTATTGGTTGCAGCACCAAACATAACTACACTGTCAAGTGTATTTAATCTGATATCTCTGACAACTATATTGAAAATTATGTTTATTAACAATTGCAGTATTTATTTTTGCTTCAATCTGAATTAAATTATTGAAAATGTGTGAAAAAGTGTAAGATATTTATTTACATCGTCAAATTTATCAGAAATTGCATATTCGACCAAAAAAACATTAATTTTTCACAAATCACTTAATAAATATAATATTTTGTAACTATTGGTAAGGTTAAGGTTACTTGTTAGGTATGTTTTTTTATTTACTTTTAGTTTAGTTTTATTTGATGAAAAATAACGTCACTCGAAGCAGAATGCTCTTTTTATGTTTTGCTCAGGTTGCTTGGCCTCGGCTCTGCGTTAGTCGTGAGTATCTGGGTTCAAACACAATAAAAATCATTTTCTATTCCTCATAACATAATATACTATTATATATTATTAAATATCCCTTTTTTGTTTCTGTATCTATCGTTTCCTCGAATCATTTATTTAGTTTGTGTGATGCTCTATTTATGGTCATATATAACAGTATTTTTTCATTTACTTGATAAATTAATATAATATATTCACACAATAAGTATCTTGAAATCAGGGGCGTAGCAACCGGGGGTGCAAGGAGTGCGATGCACACGGGCCCATGAGCAAGAGGGGCCCACGAGCGAAAGTGCCCAATGGGGCCTTATTTTCATTAATACTTACAATTTTTTTGTTTATTTTAATTTTTTTGGAATAAATAAAGGACAAAGGAGCGGAAAAAATACCATTCATAAGATTAAATACATTTATTATATAAATTAATTTATTATAGTAAGAAAAATACATTTACATAGATTATTTTAAGTTTACAAACACAAAAACATACAGTACAAATCAAATTTAAAGTTTAGGTTTACAAATATAGTTCATTTACTTTAACTAAACTTAACTTTTCTCGCTTTCATTGAAGCAAAGATTCTAATTATTTCACTTAAATTTAATTTACGTGCTCTTTCATTTTAAATGCTCAAAATCGCCAAATTTTATAAGCGCTTCTCCCCCATAGAGTTTCTTAAATATGTTTTAATAAGTTTCAATTTTGAAAATGTTCTTTTGGTGCTAGAAGTTGATACGGAAAATGTTAAGAACAAAATAAGAGCGGTACAAAGTTCCGGAAATCCCGAACTAAGAATAGAATATTCTATAAATATTAATTCTCTTAATTCAATTACCGAATTAATATTTTCTAACTGTTTTTTAAAGGTTTTCCTAAAGGATAATATCTGTGCCTTAAAATCTGTGGTTAAATCATCAGTATATTTGTCTAGTAAAGGTTGGCATAAATCAATTATTTCAACATCATATAATTGTTTTAAATTTTCTGGGAAAATTACTCCAAATAATTTATTTATTTCCGTAAAACTCGAAAATCTATCTTTTAATTGTGCAATTATAATATCTAACGTAGCGTTAAAAACGTTTATCCTAAAATTATCTTCTGAACTGTTAAATCGAAAATCTTCACATCTTTCTTGTCTATGGTTAAGCCAACTTTATTAGGTACATACATATATATTTCTTGGCAAGTTGTTTCTTTAGGAATTTCACTTTAATTTATTAATTTTGAAAATACAGATTGCATTTAAACAAAAAGTAATTTTAATTAATTTTGATTATCATAAAAATAAAACAACTTTTATTTGAAAATTTTTTCCAGTAAGGAGCAAACTGACAAAATTAAAATGACGTTTAGTACTTAAAATGAGCCAAAAGAACATTAAATTTTTAAACAATACAAGGAGTAAGGAGGGGCCCCTTAATCCCAGTGGCACACCGGCCCACAAAGGTCTTGCTACGCCCCTGCTTGAAATAATAGTACAATTTATTGTTAATAATAAATTTATTTTTCAACATATATACAGAGAAATTTAAAATATAATGTTTTAATATTTTTAAAGATTTATTTTTTAAACAAAAAGAAATTATAAAACTACGGGATGAAAAATGTTATTCTTCAATAAACTGGATCGCCAGAACTAACGTTGTAGTTATTCCTGAAATTACCTGAAAACGTATTATTTTAAATTATTTGCGTTTCAACTAGTTCTATGAAAAATATTGCAATTACATATTATAAAATAACCTTTATATTCATAAATATTGAAGCTTTATAAATTTTATATTAATAATCGCGTTATAAAATTCTACATTTATTTTATTTAATAAAAATTTTATAAAAATGGGACTAAGTAATTACTTTGTAATTATCCAAAAACAATATAGAAGATGTTGATAAATAATTCAAAACTTACTGGCGATGGCGTAAGTAATTAATATAATTTCTTATTATAAAATTTATATGTAATAAATATATTATTTAACAGAAAAAGAAAAACTTTTTTAACTTCTTGTTATGAAAATGGTTCAAATTTATTTATAGTAATTTTTACAAACCGTTGTTAAAAATGTAATATCCAAATTAAATAAGTTGTAAACAGACATTTTGCATTTATTATGATATAGTTGTAAAAAAATTGGCAATATCTGAAAACGATTTTTTGGTAATAAATATACGATGTTGTTTGTATAATACATATTACTTACTGCTTGTTTTGTAGTACTATTTTGATGTATAAGTAATTTACATAGAAAAAATGAACATTTGTTTGCCTGAAATTAATATATTTCAATTAGAAAAGACAAAAATATTTTTAATAATATTATAAATAAACAAAGTGAGCTTGTTTATTATAACATTAACATAAAATTTTCGTAAATGTCGATGTTACCTATATTTATGTAATACATTCGAATTGTTAGTTATATATATATATATATATATATATATATATATATATATATATATATCAAACATTTTTTTCAAAGTCGACTAATCGATGTTTATTTATGACAAACTTATTTTTTGGTTCAGATTTGAAAAGTGTATATAATTTTTTTTTTACAATCCAGTATCAATAAAAATATTAACGAAAGTATATTAAAATATAATCGACATTACTGCAAAATTATTTATTAATAAAAGATAGATTAGTTAAAACTTTCATCTCACTCAATTATCATTCCAATTCTAGTGGAAGCATTCCTATTTTTACACACAGCTTTTGCCTTACATTCATAAAAAATAACTGCCATGATCTCTTAATTTTTTTTGTTTTATTTCTTCTATTTGGTAACATTTCTTTTTTTCTATTAATGATACAGATTTTATAAAGCCTTGATTCTGATATAATTTAATTCTGTTTCTCTACCATCTATGCATGATTTTTTATATTTATATGTTGAATCTTGATTTTTATATATTCTTTGGTTTATTTATTAAAAAATTATTATCTTTATAAATACAATACACTTGTTCTACTGTTTTATCCGGCCCGAGCCCAAAGTTCGGACGTTATAGACCCAAACCGAGCTTGACCAAATTATTTTAATTGATTCATACTTATTCTAGCAACAAAATTCTTGTCATTTCTATATTTATTACAAACAATTCTTTTACACACTTATATATCCAAAATAAAATCGTAGTTAATTAGTTAATTAGTGTAGTTAATTACATTGCATTTATGTAAGTGGTTATACTTCTTTGCATTTTCTTGGATGAATTATATCTAAGATTTTATTTTGGAATATAGCCTGAATCTTTTCCTGGTACATACACACGCCATGCAAATACCATATTCTCTTGTATTAATTATTTTTTTTTACCTTTTGACACACATTATGACAGATTAATAAAATGGTTCCCATTCTCAAAAGATTATTAAACATCCATGGTATTTGTGCATATCCATCTATTATACTATTTTGTCCTTTTATAAATAATAAGACATAATAACCAGCGGATACTAAATTTGAAAATATTTCTAGCAATTTCATGAAAAATTGCGAATTATTTACTTTATTTATTATTTTAACTACATCAATTAAATTCTGATGCAACTTCGTAATATGATTTATATTTTCAGTATTAATAAGTAATTTTTTTTCACAAATTTCGTTCATATATAAATAAATTAGTGACAATTTATTATTAATAATAAATAAAATTATTAAAAAAAACAGCATCAGTAGATCAGATGAATAGTTTATTAAAGCGTAATAAATGATTGAAATGGCAAATTGAATTTGAAAATCTGTTTGCAGTGAATATAAAACAAACATTAAACAAACATATATTGTCCAAACGAAAATTATATAAATCAAATAAACTTTAAAATTATAATAATCAACAATAATATTTAATTTTCGTAATTGTAAATCTATGTTTGATAATTTATCGAAAACTTGCTGTATTTCTCTATTATACACATATGGTATAATTATTATAATACATCCATTAAGAAAAGAGCAGAATGTGAAATCGTAATCTAAAATAATGACAATTAAGTGTGCATTGCCAAAAATGTCTTGTTTCCAATCAAGATGATTCAACACAAATACTAGCAATGAAATTAAAATTATGAACCAAATTATAGATTGCATTTTATTCCATGTTGTTATATTTTTATTTATTGATATACCCCAGATCTTTAATATTATTGTAATTGGTGTTAAAGATTCAGATATATTTGATAATGCTTTCATATTTATTTTTAAACCTATTAAACAATAATTTATATTTTATTTTCTTTTTATATGTTTTGAGTGGAAAATTGATATCTCGTATTTTAAATTTCTTATTTTCCTAAAAATAAAAAAATACTCGTAAAAAGAAATATTTACATCTAATTGATGATAGATCTGACAACTATAACCTCAAATAATTGTTAAAAGGTTGGTATTACTTCGCATACGTATAACAATCTAGCGTAGAAATCAAATAGAAAAATACAACTTGTTCTATATTTCTATAATAGAAATTCGAGCAAAAATCAAATAAAACTTAGAAATTTATGATTTAGATTAAAATAGTTTTAACTGGTATAAAATTTGAACGAAACTTGTAAGAAAATTTGAACAAAAAAGTGTTCAAACTTTAGCTTATGAATTTCGATTTCGAAATTACAACTTTTGCTTGAACAAATACAAATATTAATCTTACTAAAATGTTGATACACACATTACGCAATAATATAATACAATTTATGTACTTTATTAATATTTTATAAAGCATAATATAAAAATAATTTTAATTATTTTTCTAATAATAACAAAATAATTTCCTAATTTGAATAATATAACGTTGTTTACTTTTCTATAAACTTATAATAAAAGTAACATTATGATAACAATTTTTTTAATAAATGAGGAAATATAAATGACAAATTTAGTGTTCTTACGTTGACAATAATAAATGAGTTATTAGCAGAGTACAAATTTGAAAATAATGATTAAAAATTACAAAAAAATATGATACACAAAATTTTCTTGTTTCATAAGTTTATTATTTTATTTATTTGCTGATATTTTATATATATATATATATATATATATATATATATATATACATACATACATACACAATCACGCTATGTACCCAAAAGGGTGTAGCACATCATCATCCCGAAATCAGTCGCCTTCAAACATTCCTATTCAAACAAGCAACTTTCGCTTCATCCACATTCACAATTCCTCTCATACATTCTCTTTTATTCCTACTATTTGGAAACTTTCGCTCACGCAAAATACTCGCAATCATACCACTCCAACTACTCATAGGACGTCCACGCAAACGCATACCATCAAAATTATTCAAATAAATCTTTTTAACCAAACGCTCATTAGACATTCGCTCATCATGTCCGAACCATCTTAACTGACTAACACCAACTTTTGCTACAACATTTTTTTCAATTTCACACTCATCATACACTAATCTATTTCGTACCCAATCTCTCCTATTTACACCACATACCCCACGTAAAAATCTCATTTCCACAACAGTCATTTTCCGTTTATGCTTTTGCAACCAAACCCAACATTCACTACCATCCATCAACGTAGGCACCAAAACTGCATTGTATATACTCAAACGGGCTTTTTTGGAAACATTTACATTCCTAGCAAAAGTTCCCAAAGCACC
The DNA here is from genome assembly GCA_963966155.1 of Clivina fossor. NCBI lineage: Eukaryota > Metazoa > Arthropoda > Insecta > Coleoptera > Carabidae > Clivina > Clivina fossor. Next base: position 24,127,984 of record OZ014551.1, on the reverse strand, counting down.
CAAAACCTTACAACCAGCATTTACTCTTTTTTCAATTTCACGATCAAAACGGCCATCTCTAGATAATAAACTACCCAAATACACAAATTCATCTACCTGCACTAAACGTGCACCATCAATATATATATACATTAAATTCAGTCGTCAAGTCACCCTTCTCAAAAACTAAAACTTTGCACTTATCAATATTCAACACAAGATTCATATCTTTATACATATACAGGATGTTCACGGTCCTCTCTGTTTCCTTTTAGGAGGCGACAAACCTTAAAACGCTTTAGTAAAAGTCATCTCATAAGCGAAATAATAATTCTTTTAGTTTTTACATTAAACGATTAATTTGTTTTAAACTCTAGCAACTACTAATCAGTATTATTCAGTTGTTATTACGTTTGTTATTTGACAGTTAAAGTCACCTTTGTTTGACTAAATTTTTTTATTATTTTTACCATGTTTTTCAAAAATTGCGATGGCCCATCGAATTAGTCGATATGATACTGATTTATGGCGAAGTGAATCAGTGGTAATAACTTCAAACATCTTTTCTAGTGGACAATGAGGATTAAGTAGTAGATTATTAAAGTTTTAAAAAAATTAATCGTTTAATGTAAAAAATAAAAGAATTATTATCACGTTTACGAGATTACTTTTTCTAAGGAGTTTTAAGGTTCATCGACTCCTTTTAAGGTATAATATCGTCCCCTAAAAGGATATAAAGAAGACCATAAACACATTCTCTCTCTCTCTCTCTCTCTCTATATATATATATATATATATATATATATATATATATATATATATACCGTGTGTTGACTTGGACCGTCGTATATAGGGATTTAGCATGTAAAATCAGAGATGTGCGATTTCCTGCTTCCCAAATTATAAAAAAAACTTTGGGATAAATGTTTTAGGAAACACTTTTTACATGTAAATCAATCAACAAAATTTTTTTGGAACCATCCCAACGTCAGGAATTAGCCCTAAAGTTGTCAAGAAATTGACTGAAAATGGCATTAACCGTGAAATTGGAACAAAAATAAAACAAATGCTAGTTGAATGTCACAATGATTAATAACCATTCTTTAATTAATATTTTCTTATAATACTTAAAATAAATAACAATGCAATTCTATTTCACTGTCCTAGGAAAACGAACATTTTATTTTACAGTATTGGAATTAATCATGAATATAAAAATATAATTCACATAAGAATGTCAAGTAAAACATAATTTCAACAAAACTCCAATTGGATATTCTAACTTATTAGTAGTTAATAAAAAGCGAATTATTTTAAATTAAGTGCTCAAATAAATCTCCACTATTTGCTACACAAAATCCCAACCTCTTATAAAAATTGGGCCGCATATTAGCTAATAGGCGATTAGAAATATTAGCACATTCTTGAACAATAGATCGTTTCAAAGCGTTTACATTTGGATGCCTTCGTTTGTACACGTTATTTTTTAAATGTCCCCAGATACAAAAGTCGTTAGGCGACAAGTCAGGAGACCGAGGTGGCCAATTTACTGGACCACCACGTCCTATCCAAGAATTTGGAAAACACTGATTTAGAAATAATAAAACGTCGTTAGTAAAATGAGACGGGCAACCGTCCTGTTAAAACCAAAGTACGTTTTCATTTTCTACATTTGCGATTGCTGGCTCAATTTTGGTTTGGAGAAGCTCCAAATATTTTGCTCCATTTAGTTTTCTTTCGATGAAGAAAGGTCCAATAATGTGAGTTCCCAACATTCCCAGCCAAAAACATTCACTGTTCCTCTGTATTGAGAATTGTTGCTTGAAACCAAATGTTGATTATTTTTACTTCAATAACGAACATTCTGTCTGCTTGGCTTTCCATTTATTGAAAATGTAGTTTCATCCGAAAAACAAATGTTCTTCAGAAAATTTCTGTCGTTATTCGCCTTGTCCATAATAGTTTCACAAAAGACCATTCGTTTAATTTTGTCTTCTTCGAATATTTCTTGATGAATTGCAATTTTAAATGATTTATATTTGTTTTTCTTAAGCACTTTAGAAGCCGTGATATCTTGAATCGCCAATCCAGAACCAATTTTTCTTAAACTCGTTCGTGGATTATTCGCTACCGCAGCCAAAACGTCAATTTCCCTGATGTTCTCGGCTTGTTGCGCAGGTTCGGGTTCCAAATTTAGATGTATGGTTGTGCAGCTTTTGCACGGAACGAAGACTGACTCATACAGTTCTTGATTACGTATAACATTATGAATTGTATCTATCGACGGAATTGGCCTTTCGGGATACAAGCCAGCAAACAAGGCGCGCACTTCTCTTAAACTATTTCCGCTATAGTAAAACTTTAAAAACTGATTTCTTTCACTAACTGTGAAAACAGACATTGTTATAATTGACAATGTGACAGCAACGAGATATTTAAAATAGAAATCATTGTAACATTCGATTAGCATTTGTTTGATTATTTGTTCCAATTTCACGGCTACTGCCATTTTCCAGTCAATTTCTTAACAACTTTAGATCTAATTTTTGACGTTAGGAAGGTTTAAAAAAAATAAATTAGTAATTGATTTACATGCAGAAAAGTATGCCCTAAAACATTTATCATAAAGTTTTTTTGTAAAATAATTTGGGAAGCAGGAAATCGCACATGTCTGATTTTACATGCTAAATCCCTATGTACGACAATCCAAGTCAACACACTATATATCTATATACCGGGTGTAGAAATGAAATGTGAACCATAGGGATTTCAATGTTATTTTTTAAATACGGCTGTATCTCTTTCCCTATTGACTTTAGAGCAAATATTTAAATACAAAACTTGTTCAAAATGTGAAAATGCATGGTATAAAGTCAGTTTTTTTTACATAAATATTAATATTTTACGATATACAGGGTTAACCACTAAAAAATGAGCTATAACATTGGGAAACGGGAATGGTATCGAAAAATGCGGAATAATGAGTTCTATAATTCGGTGAAAAAATCATTGTTCTACGATACTTCGTTTAGGAGAAAAAAATTAAAAACTGATTTTTGAAAAATTTCGTAAGGGGGTACCCTTGTGTTTTGTTTAAAAAAAAAAAAAAGGATTTTGGATATTTTAACACTGGCTTTCGTTGTCTACTCGTTTATCCTACTCTTCGTACCTGACACTTTTTTTTTCCTGTACTTCTTTAATTTTTTATTCACGTTTTTCTGATTTTTCATTTGGCATTTTTTTCAGAATAAGACTTTTTTACAAAATTTAGTCCAAAAATTTTATAGAACTCATTATTCCGCATTTTTCGATACCATTCCCGTTTCCCAATGTTAAAGCTCATTTTTTAGTGGTTAACCCTGTATATCGTAAAATATTAATATTTATGTAAAAAAAAAATAACTTTATACCATGCATTTTTATATTTTGAACAAGTTTTGTATTTAAATATTTGCTCTAAAGTCAATAGGGAAAGAGATACAGCAGTATTTAAAAAATAACATTGAAATCCCTATGGTTCACATTTCATTTCTACACCCGTATATATATATATCATCATTATCAATTCCCGCAATTCTTAAGTGGAGCATAAGAGGTATATGCACGAGAAGCTGAACATATAGTTGTAACATGCAACTGCGATGTGAATAAAACAATATTGACGCAGCAGTAAACAGTAGACGTAAGTGTGCGAATCGAACAGGGCTATTAATTCTCACTTATTCATTAGACATTTGCGTACATAAAATCACTCTTCAAGATGGCCAAATCATCCTAATTAATTCCTAGTTATTTTCGCAATAACATTATCTCAATTTTCATTCATAATATAACATTTTGTTGCAAACTTGATTTATAAAGTTCTATTTGTTACAATTTTTTTTTATTTTCTCGATAATTACAGTGTAATTTGGCTAAAGACCAATAGTCAAAGTTCAGCGGAAACAAACCCAGATTTAAGAGTGAATATTTTAATAGTCAATTGTTAATAGAAAATTTGAAGAATGTAGTACTAGCTAGATTAAATTGTGTTCAAAGGTTAGTAGCCAATCATTCATAATTTGTGTATGTGGGATTTTGTTTCGTGAAATTTTGTCCATTGGAATTTAATCTTAAAACCTACTTACATGCACCACGCAACAAATTTACTACATTAATATTATTTTTTGTACCTTTTGACATACATTATGGCAAATTATTACGATTGATCCTATTTTAATAAGAGAATAACACATCCATGGTATTTGTGCATATGCATCCAATACATTACTTTTCCCTTTGATAAATAAAAAGATAAAAGAACCAGTAGATACTAAATATGAAAAATTTTCTAGTAGTTTCATAAAAAAATTCGCATTATTGACTTTATTTATTATTTTCACTACATTAACTAAATTCTGATGCAATTTCATTATATGATTTAAATTTACAGCGTTTATAAGTAAATTATTTTCAAAAATATCGTTCAAATGTAAATAAATTAGTGATAGTTTTCTATTAATAATAAATAAAATTGTTAAAAATAACATCATCAGTAGATCAGATGAATAATTTGTTAAGGTGTGATAAATAGCCAAAAAGAAAAACTGATTTTGAAAATTGTCTTGCAGTATAAATGCAACAAACATCATTAACATTGTACAAACTGTCCAAATGAAAGTTATGTAAAACAAACAAACTTTAAAATTGTTATAATCAACAACAATATTGAATTTTTGTAATTGTAAATCTATGTTCGATAATTTGTTGAAAATTTGTTGTATTTTTCTATAATACACATATGGAATAATTGCTGAAAAACAACCATTTAATAAAGAGCAGAATAAGAAAACGCTTTGTAAAATAATGGCTATTAAATATGCATTTCCAAAAACGTCTGCTTTGTAATTTTGAATTTTCCACAAAATAAGTAGTAGCAATGTAATTAAAATTATTAACCAAATTACACATTGTATTTTATTCCAAGTTGTTATTTTCTTATTTATTGATGTTCCCCAGATCTTTAATATTGTTGTTATTGGTGAAATACCATCGGATATATTTGATAATGTTTTCATAATTATTATTTAAAAAATAGATTAAACAATAATTTATATTTTATATCACTTCAAAAAAAAAAAATTATGCTCCGCGTTAAATGGTAAATACTGTAGATTTGTTAGTTTCCTAGAAAATAAATGTTTTAGTTTTAATTTAATGAAATTGGTATAAAATTAATTATGAATTAAAATGAAGCAATTACAATATTTGTTGACCAATTAAAAATAGTAATGTACATATACATTATGTACATAAACAGACACAAATGTAATAATAATTACTTTAATATTAATAAACTAATTTCGTCGCTAAGGTAATTTGCTTTGTTTACTTTTATGTAAAGTTAATAATATTGAGAGCTCTCTTATTTAATTAAAATATTTCAGTACATGAAGAAACATCAGTCACGATTTTGTGTTTTTATATTATAAAAAAAGTTAATGATTACGTATTATTATTATTATTATTATTATTATTATTATTATTACTATTGAAACGTAAAACTAATTTCGAGATAAGTAAGGAAGTCTGCAGAAGAATTAATTATTAAATTTTACTAAAATTTGTTTTTATATATATATATATATAAGTAAAATTTCGTTGTTTATAAGTAAAGTCTAAAAAATATCAATTTCTTAAAAATATAACAATTACGAAATTTTTATTAGAAATGAAACAATTTTTTAATATAAAATATTTATTTTATAATTATATTTATTTATTTATTTTATTAATATTATATTTGAAATTATATTTTTTATAACAATGTTAATGATGATGAGGGGGGGGGGGAAGAACAGTGGAGGGGAGAAGTGGAGGAGGGAAGTGGAGGGGATGAACCAGATTACACCAGATTACCCAGCAGGACCTGTCATTTATTCATCAACCATTGAGGATGCATGTAATCCACGGTCTATAACAAAACGTCTGCATCTAAGATACATTGGTATACCAGCCCAGAAATTTCTGTAAGTATATTATTTTTTTGAATTTAGATAATGCAAATAATATTTATAATATAACTAACATTAATAAAATCAACAAAATAGTCAATATTTCTATTAATTGGTTTTGTGTCATTAAAAATATAAATTATATTTCTCACGTGAAAAGAAAATTTATATTCCATGTAAATTCGCAAAACTAATAAAACATTTTAATATAATACTAACTGAGCAAAATTACTATTCTTAAAAAAGTCTTATTTTGAAAAATTCAAAATATAACTTTTTTCAATATTTACTCAAAAAAATCTGAAAAAATTCAGTAAAATAAAGAAAAAAATTAGCATCGTTATAGCTAAGTAACTTTTTTCTCTAACTAAAAATTATTGAAAATTTAAAAATCATTTAAAAAAAAATTCTAGCGCCCAAACGGCACTTGCTAGCAAATTAAAACTAAAACCATATTATAGAACTTTTTATTCCCTATCGAAAAGTATTCTAAGCATTTCTCCGAATTTTACTTTAGAAAGGAAGTATTCTGCATATTATCAGTATCCCATGTTATTGTCCTATATCAACCTGGCGAACGAACACACTGTACTTATAATTTTGTATATATAAGTTAAATTTCGTTATTTATAAGTAAAGTTTTTAAAAAATATTTATTTTTTAAAATATAATTACGAGATTTTTATTAGAAATAAAACAATTTTTTAATATAAAATATTTATTTTATAATTATATTTATTTATTTTATTAATATTATATTTGAAATTATATGTTTTGTAACAATATTAATGATGTTGTGGTGGGGATGAACGGTAGAGGGGAGAAGTGGAGGGGAGCAGTGGAGGGATAAATCACATTACTGCAGATTACTCAGCAGGACCTGTCATTCAATCATCAACCACTGAGGATGCATGTCATCTACGGTGTATAACGAAACGTCTGCAACGAAGACAGATTGGCATACCAGCCCAGAAAATTTTGTAAGTATATTATTTTTTGATTTTTAAATGTAAATAATACAAATAATATTTATAATACAATTAACATTAATAAAATCAGCAAAGTCGCCAAATATTTCTACTAATTGGTTTTGTGTTATTAAAAATATAAATTATATTTTTCACGTGAAATTTAAATTTATGTTCTTTGTAAATTTCGCAAACCTAATAAAACATTTTAATATAATACTAACTGAGCAAAATTACTATTCTTACACTGTAACAATTAATAAAACTAATTATTGTATGGCCCAGTTTCATAAACAGTGGTTATATTTACTTTAAAAGAAAATGCACATTTACTGTGCAGATTTTCGAATTAAATAAGAAGAATAAATTTAATCTATAGGTTTTACAAAAATTGTTATTATTGCAAATAATAATAATCTGGTAATAAATTGTTGAAATTGTTTCGAAAGTTATATAACAGGAGAATACTCGTAAAATTTACTTATGAAGTAAATTTATTTATTGCTTGTGTAACTGATTAATAAAGTTATAAATATGTACAGTACGATTTCACAATCTTAAAAATAATAAAATAAAGACTTGTTCAGACAGACTTTTCTATTTATCACGAAGTTAGTGTTACATTTTTCTGCAAAATTTTTGATCCTGAACAAAACTACTTCCCAATTTACGCAATCAAAAATATAAATTCTCATTATAATTTTTTTTTAGTTTGTTTTAAACATCTATTGTAGTTTTTATCTATCTTAGATTAAGTGTCAATAAATTTTTTAAATATGCAAGTACAAGCAACAATTACAGTGCATTATAATATACAATATGAATGCATAGATCAAATCTGCAATTTGAATGTAGTGAGTAACGATTGTTCAGTATGAATGGTTTCTGAGAGATGATGTTCATAAAGTGTGATTGCCGAGATGTATATGTGAATGTGATTGATAGGGACTTTACCCGATAGAGTAAAAAAATAAAGGTGGTGCTTGTGTCTCTACAATGTAGGTGCTCTGGTCTGAGCAGTTGCTAAAACCAGACGTTCTGATTGTAAGAGCAATTATGAGTTGCATGTATTGTGGTTGTGTAGCAAATTTGAAAGAGCTGTAAATAATGTCATAGGATTGATTGTTACAAAGAGTGTAATACAAAACATTGATACTATTACAGCAAAAGATTTGCTATGTAACCCAACCGTGTATACGAGTGGCCGAATGCAGGCGTTTGCGATTGCTGCAATGCCAGTTCAACACCGCAAAACATTTGAGCACTACAGCGCACATGAGCTAGGTGGAAATTAATAAAGACTTAGAGCAGCCTATACGTTAAGTGCAAATTTCCATGGTATTTTTATTATTGTAAAGTCAATAAGATTATGCTGTTTTCCAATTACAATAAATTAATAACGTATAGGTTGCAATAGTCCCCTGTAGAGTAAAAATTTGTATGAATACAAATGTGGGTATGAAAGAATGTGAGCAAATATTTAGTTTGAGTAAATTTTTAATGTGTATACAAAGTGTGCAAATATATTATGTAAATGATTAAGTACAAGAACTAATGCGCTGTAATTTGTTTCTGCAATTTAAATGTAGTTTTAAATATTACGAGATAAAATTCGATAAAAGTTTCTTATTTCGTTATATCGTTGTTTTTAAGTAGTTTTCAAATAACTAGCTATGCGCTTAAACAGATCACTAATTTTGTGGTAAGTAGGAAAATCGAAATAGTGTTTTAGGATATCTCGTACAAAAAAAAACAAGAAAAAATAAAACAGTACTTAAAACCATTAAGGCTCGTTTACGTTACAATACTGATCACACAGAGGCGTATTTAGGGCGGAGGGTGTCGGGGGTTAACCCCCCCCCCCTCAAGAACCTGAACGACCAAAAATCAAAATCAGCAATACAATTAAACTACATTGATATATAAAATTAAACTACGTGCAGTTTCTCCAAATCACCGAATCAATAAACCGAAATCTCCATTAGAGATTGTAATACTGTTTCATATTTGAACACATGAATAGAACACAGATTAAAAGAAGAAGTATTTGTAACTGGTGATTTTCTGTCTACTATCTATAAATTTTGTAATTTGTAATAAGTAAATAAATTATCCAGATAAGCAGAAAAATTATTAAAATTGTATGTTGTATTACTATATAAATTTGAAATTTTAGTGAAATATGGGTGATGAAAAAAGAAAATTAAAAAATAAAACTTTAACTGACTATTTTGCAAAAAACAAAAAATTGGTAATTAGACCGACAATTTAGAGCTAGTGAATGCTGTCAAAGAAGTTCTTCCTCTTTTTTCAACGAGTTCAATGAAATGCACTAAAGAATTACATGCACATGATAAAGTAATCGAAAATGATATAAGCAATTAAGTGATGATAAGAGAATATATTTATTGGAATTCTTATGGTATCCGGATGAATGCTTTATATTTCCAGCAAGTGGAAAACGAAATAGAAATTTTATCGCAACATTATAATTGCAACAGACGAAGTACTGGATGAATCATCAAAAAACCTAAGACGACTTCAACTACGTCTGGGAAATGTTATTTTGCTTAAATGTACACTTGAATGTTATTTTCCTTTCATTTTTATAAAAATACTTTTTATTGCTCTTTATTCTTTATGCAAATTATAGTATTATCTTTATTGATTAATATTATATCATTTCTTTAGTAACCTCTCCCATGACAAGTTGCTGGCTACGCCGCTGGTTAATATAATAAATAAATAAGTTATTACAGAAAATTGAAATGTTATCAGAATAAAGATAATTCATGTATAATAAAAATAAATTGTTATAAAAAATATTTAGGTAAGTAATAAAAACACTTTTAAATATTTAAAAATTTGAATAATTTTTATACAAAAATAACAAATTTTTGTTCAAAATCAAAATGAAATGTTTCTTTAGCTAATAATTTTGATATTTATATTTAATCTTAAATATAATCATTTTATTGTGTAAGTTTTGGGCTATTACTTTGTTTTCCAATTATATATATATATATATATATATATATATATATATATATAAATTAATTCTTTTTTTTTTCACAAAAAGGAATTGCATACAAAATTTGACAAATTTGTAATGTAGTTTGATTTTACAGGCACCATAAAAATAAATATATACGTCAAAAAACAGCTAATATTATATAATACGGAAAGGTCCGGTTGCTCAAAGTATTGTTAACTTAATCAATGAGTTAACTAAAAAACTAGATTTTTAACTGTCTTTGAATTGCCTCATTGATTGGATAGTTGATAAGTTAATAAATTGATTATCTTACAAAGCATTTTGCTTTGTGTAACCGGGTTTGAAACTGGTACATAGGCCTCTTATTATTTTGATGAGTATAATCACTCCTAAGAATATAATTCAATAATTATACTCATTTTAAGAACGAAACGTTATGAAAGATTAGATAATATTTTTCACCTTGTGATTGGGAAATTTGCAAATTTTGCTCGTTAATTTTATAAAGAATTTGAAAAATTTAATTTTTATCTTTTAACTTTAGCACAGCGTATTTTGTTTCATTCATTACTTCATTCTTAACGTGAATGGAGTATATAATAATAAGTTTCTATTTATTATAAAAAAAAAACAAAAAAACAAATCATATGTAAGGCCGTTATTCTTTTAATAATATTAACTACTGAGTTATCCACAGATAAAATTAAAATATAAATTTCAACTTTATTCTACTGAATTTCTTCGGACCAATGTTTAAAATATCAGTACCCCTATCAGTAACAATCTGTGCACTTAACCCTAAATTCCGACTTCCTCATTAAAACACACATGGGTCCTTCCGGTTTGGCATACGCTTCCGTTTCTCCATTTGCATGTCCTTAAACATACAAAACGTATCCTTTCGCTTAGGACCGTTCGAGTCCTCTTCGGGGCGAAATGCCTTAATTATGAAGCATGGAAGATGACAGGGCCCCCGTTGTAAATAAATTATACGACGAGCATCTCGACGTCAACTTACAGGAGGCGGGTCCTTTGAGGATTTTGCGTTGATAGTACTATCCTCTGACGCCTCATTTTATATGGGAATTGTGTGATGTACGTTGTGCGCGTTTGTTTTAAGTGCGTCCGAATTAGGAAGTGGTCCCGGAAATTTCTGAAAGGATTTTTGTGGGTTTTGTAGGTTGAGATGATAAGTTTAAAGTAGGTACTTGAACAATAAATATTAAAACTAAAATTATATCCGGTGTTTAAAATTTACAACTGACAATAGTAAAATTAATTTTATGGTTTTGTCTTGTTAATTACTGCGTAATTATTGTAATTGTTTACAGGCAGTTAGTAAAGTATATTTAATGAATAACTTATATTTTTGTTGTTGTTCGCTATTATTATAATTATAGCAATTTTTTGTTCTTAATTCTTTAAGGACGGGTATTTTAATTGGGTTTTACTGCACAAAACGTAAAAAAAAACTATGCGAACAAAATTTTAAAACAAAAGCAAATGTAAATTACAAATTTAATTTATTTTTGAATTGAAACTAATTTTATAACAATTGCCTGCTTTCAGTTTTACCAAAGTTAAATTTTTTTTAAAGCTAATAACTTAAAATTTTTACTTTATATATCTTACATTTATAGTATTTGATACTACTGATAATTATTTTATTAATTACAATAGCAATAATAACAAAATGTGATATGTCATTTATATATTCGTATTAGTCTTATTGTTTAGTTTGTAGACTTTTTATGCAATTTTATTGCACCTTACATGTTAAGTCAAGTTCGTAACAAAGAATTTGTACAGCAAATTTTTATATTTACAGTTTTTATATCATAAGCTATCAGATGAAAATACAGATACAATTTTACAAATGGACAAAAACCACTTTGTTTTTTTATAATATATAGATTGAGTTTAGGAAAAAAAAATTATTTAACTACATAAAAATTAATTACAACGTTTAAAAAAAAATTGAAAGTTGCTAATTGTAATTCAAAAATGGTAACAATAAATTTTATCGTACGTTACTAAAATTTCCCAAATTTTTTTTTACCTAAAAGATGTACAATTATAAATACAAGTAGATAATGACGAAAACCTTATTTACACAAAATTTGAGTGTTTGCTCATATCTAGCAATCTATAAATTTTTTGAAACAAATAATAATGCATCACTATAATGTTCGAGTAATAAGAAAAAAAAAAAATTCATACCTCTAATGGTTCTCGAGATTATCATGAATAGCAGGTTTAATGAGACATCCGGTATAAATATATGTACTTTATGAAAAGTTCATCTACGTTTTTTCTTATTTTAATATACACATTGTACAAATGCTTCTTAAGTTTGTACATAGATAAATTTTACTTCAGTAATAAAAGTTTAAAAATAAATAAAACCATTTCTTTTTAGAACAACATTGTGATAGAAACTGCATATTATTTCAGCAGAGCTTAATAATACAGGCTATAATAAACATTCAAAATTATCAAATTAACAAATCCACTCAAAAAATCTAAACACTCCATAACGAATTCTCGCGGAACACGAAATCTCTACTTGTACGTAAATTATATCTGCTCTCGCAACATTGATAAACACTCGTGGTACATTACACAATGTCTCTACCAGTCTGTGTAACGTACATTACAACGCTCTGGTGCTGTATCCTCTCGGCCTCAATTTATGTAAATTGACATGACAGTGGAAGGGCCCCTTATACGCCACGGGGGGCTAGGGCATCTGTCACGCAGAATAGCTGCCGGTGTACCAGCGCGACCGTACACAATATAAAGTTGACAAATATTGATAAACATATTTACTGGGTCCGTGTTCGTATATAGGTTACGTTAGGTTAGAAGGAATATAGTGATGTATCGTAGACTGGGTTATTGGAATATGTTTTGAGTGATGGAGTGGAATGACAGCTGTCACCTGCATTGCGAATTGATGTGGAACGTTTTTTTTTTCACAAAGTTCTGAAAATTTGAGGAGTGGTTTTGTTTGGTTAATATTTGAGAGATATATTATGATTTTTAATGGTTTTTATTTTATATTTAACCTAATTTATGAATTATAATTTGATCAGATATGAGAATTGAGATTTTAATTAATAATTTTTAATTAAAGAGTAATCGTATATCACTTTAAGAATGTCTGTATCTAACGCGAGAGACTTACATTTATACGGGGGCTACTTGGATGTTATTTATTTATTTTGTTTTTCGAGTTGTTGTTTTTGCGAACGACTTGCTATCGAACACTTGTTATTGTTTATGATAATTTGAAATTGCAAATATATAACATAGTATATAACTAGAGTGTTGCGGTAGAGAGAATTGTATAGATTGGATTTTTATATACAGCGGACTATATGAAAGAAAAATATGTTAATATTTTAATGCATCTTTTTGTGAAGAATTAATTTTTTTTTGCTAATGTTTCAATGTTTGCTAATGTTTTTTTTTTTCACAAAGTTCTGAAAAGTTGAGGACAGGTTTTGTTTGGTTAATATTTGAGAGATATATTATGATGTTTAATGATTTTTATTTTATATTTAACCTAATTTATGAATTACAATTTGATCAGATTTAAAAATTGAGGTTTTAATTACTAATTTTTAATTAAAGAAATAAATATAAAACATGTTTAACAAAGTCACTTTCCTTTATAAATTTTCATACATATAAAGTTTGACTTTTTAATAAGAATCAAAGCATAAGGTTTGTGTGAACATTTAAAAAACATTATTTTTGTGAAAATTATTAAAGTCAAATTTTTAAGGAAATAATTTTTTAAAGTGAATTTTTAAGTGCATTAATCGCCGTATATATTTATTTCGAAGAACTAATGAATCATTAATATTTTTTAATTCTTCGAAATAAATATATACGGCGATTAATGCACTTAAAAATTCACTTTAAACAATTTTCTACGCCAAAAATATTTAATTAGAAATATTTTTTTGTTAACGTCTATTTTTTGAATTTGTGGTGTGATTATAATAAAAAGTACTCTTTGTGTTTTATCTTTTATGATATATTTATTTATGAAATATTGTTGAATAATGTAGGTATATTTTTAATTATAAAATAGAAATGATTTTAATAATTTATGAGATTTTTAAAATTTTGAATAAAAATGAATATTCTGAAGATAACTGTCGTCAGTGACAAGACATGAGATCAACATTACGTCTTCTACAGCAAATTCTATCGAGAATACTTGGTTTACCTATGATGATTAAATGAAGAAAGCAGTGCAAACCTGATTTCGGTAGCAACCAAAAAACCAGTTCTCTGCAGGAATACAAAAGCTAATTAAACGATATAACAATTGTATTATCTTGCAATGAGATTATGTTGAAAAGTAGTACCTTAAATTATTCAAAATTACTTCTATTAAAATTGTTAAATGTATTTTGTTTTACTTTTTGATTTTAAATAATATTTTAAATTTTACATATGCTAAAAAAACAATCAAATAAATTAAAAATTATTTTGTTGTATAAAATTTTCTATTAAATTAAAACTTCCGCACTTTTATTCTTATAAATAATAAACATATTCATATTTATAAAATGAATCAAATTTACATAAATTATTACATTAATTTATACAACCTAGTTTTTCTTATCCTAAATAAAAGTAATAAACTTACCTAGGAAGTATATTTCTAATTTAGATAAAAATAAACTAAATCTTTATTTGTATTATGTAACAGAAATAAAAATTCCAAACTGAACATTTTTAATCAAACAAGCAGTAATATTAAATTCTTTCGTGTACATTGTTGTTGCAAAATTACAATGTGTATGTGTTTAAGAAACAAATAAACATCAAAATTTACGATCAACTTAGCCGAAGCAAAATTAAAGTTACAAATGAAAATCGGCGAAACAAAATACAAGCGAAGAGATGGAGAAAGAAAAGAAGAATAACGCATGCTCGCAAATTGGACGAGAAAAATTGACAATTTGTACTGAATGAGATGAAGCAAGATGTGTATAAAAAGTTTTGTTATGTATTATAAGATTTGTTCTTTTTTCCTAATTTAGAAAAAAAGTTTTGAAGATTTCCTGTGTAGTGTAAGGTATATGTGACAAATAACTGTGCAACTCTTCAAGAAATTCTGTGTTTATTATTTATATAATACAGGAAAAAGTTTCAACTTTTTGGACCAACATGACTTTCTTACTAAATGTTTTATGTACAGTGTTAGAATTTATCTAGATAATTTAGAAAAAATTCTCTATCTGATCTAATCTAGAAAAAAAGATAAAATTAGATATTTCAGTTTCATACTTTACAAACTCGCAGAACTATTTTATTTTTGACTTTTCTTTTTAAGCAAATTAATAACTTTATCGATGACCTACACTGGCACTGTCTCAACTAATCTAACAAAGTTTCTCATTTATCGTATGTGCCACATATTGAACAAGTTAGAATTAACTATAAATTTTAACCCCCCCTAACACCCCCCTGGCTACTCCACTGACTGGTATATTTGAAGATATACTTGAATTTAAGAAATTGTAAAATTAATGAATAATGATTCAAGTTAAATTAAATCAAAATAGTTTGCTCTCTATAAATATATAAATTTTAGTTTCTTACAAAAATACGCATAAATTACTTAATTTCTTACAAATTAATTGCTTTTGACATATTAACTTAAAGTAAAAAATAAATTTAGCAAATTTTATATTTTTACTGTTGTGTAATGATATGGATACATCTTCATGGAAAACAAAAATATTACAAAATTAGCCTTTTAAACAGACAACTATCTAATTTAAGCTGTATCAATTATAGTTTTCGAGATCTTAATATATAAATAAATTGTTAAATATTATAGTACGTGCAAAAAAAAACTGGATTTGCTATTTTTTTTTATTATATTTTAAAAATAAATAAATTTCTATTTCTAAACTTATTTTATTATAAAATATAGAACTTGCACAGAAGTCTCTTTTGAAGAGTCCTAGTAACACATATGTCAAACTATACTGACACTGCACAAACAAATAAAGGTAGATTCCACAGTAATAGTATAGGAATATAACGAGTTCAGTTCATTGTTAGTCCTCAAAGTGTTAATTTCAATTTTATTCTGATACAGTAGTAGTAGATACAGTTTTAAGGAGCTTGTTTCTCCATATTTTGTTTTGTATTTCATCCCTATATAGAAGTTCTACTGTACATTTGCAAATAAAATTAAAATATGCTAACATTTTTTTGTAATATTTCAAAAACCAATAAAGATATTTCATTTAAATACATAATATATTCAGAACTACATTTCAAAATAAACAAAAGAAAAACAGACTTCTATAATAAACATTTACAAATCTAATATAATATCTTCCTCATAAATTCCTCTTGGCAAAAAAAAAACCCATTGTCTCCGCCTCTGGTAGCGTTTTTACAATATACTAGATAGCTTGCGAGAACGATTATGGCAACATGGTTTCTTATTGGCGTGTACTGTACGAGTTGCTGCCTCGCTTTTCCGACACACCACTGTTACTTACTCCTTCGTAAGGTAAGAGATGGCAGCAGCCGAGCTATAGCTACTAAACGAGATTCACCACATTTCTTATACGAGGTGAGCATCAGAATTCATGAGTAATCGTATATCACTTTATGAATATCTGTATCTAACGCGAGAGAGAGACTTACATTTATACGGGGGCTACTTGGATGTTATTTATTTATTTTGTTTTTCGAGTTGTTTTTGCGTGCGCCTTGCTACCGAAAACTTATTGTTTATGATGATTTGAAATTGAGAATATAATATAGTATATACCTAGAGTGTTGCGGTAGAGAGAATTATATAGATTGGATTTTTATATACAGTGGACTATATGAAAGAGATATACATTAATACTTCAATATAAATCATAAACAAATTAGATAAATTTGATTCTTTTTTGTGAAAAATTAATATTTTTTTTGATAATGTTTCAATATTGTGTACATTGAAATTATTGAAATTAAAGATGATGTAATATGTTAGCTTGTCAATAAAATATTTCGTTTATAAATTATAAATAATAACAAAATAAATACAAATATAATTTACATAAATATAAGTGTCATCTCTTATTTTTTTAATACTTTGACTAAAAGGAGTTATAATATGGCGATTGATGCTGTGTGAGTAATATTATTAAAATAAATGAAAAACAAAAAATTGGCCTATTTTATTTTGCGTAAAAATTTTCTCGGTAAAATGGAGTTTACAAATAAAAAATGTGTAAGAAGTCTTGCTTTAGATCAGTGTCATGTGCCACGGACAATAAAATGTCAATGTTTTTGCTTTGAATCACTAAAAATAATATTGTAAATAAATTTTTTGTAATAAAATATAATAAATGTACTATTAAACAAATTTTGGGTATACCGGGTTTATGCAATATAGGAAAAACAATGTTATTTTTTTAACATCGCAATTCCTGCTTCCCCGTTAGTTACAGAGAAAAAATATAAGAAACAAAAATTGTTTACAATTAAAAACTACATTATTTACGCTTAAAATAATTGTGATATTGCGTCTCAGTAATTAATTATTAATTAAATAAATATTAACAGTTTTCGGCAACTGACATTTGTGAACAAAATACATTCGCGTTTTGTCCATGGCTGTCTGATATTGCTGAAAACTGATAATATTTATTTAATTAATAATTAATTACTGAGACGTAATATCACAACTATTTTAAGCGTAAATAATGTAGTTTTTAATTCTAAATAATTTTTTTCTCTTATAATTTTTCTCTAAAACTAACGGGGAGGCAGGAATTACGATGTTAAAAAAATAACATTGTTTTTCCTATATTGCATAAACCAAGTATACACCCGGTATATAGAACTATACATATAATTTCTCAGTAATTAATATTACTGAAAAATTAATAAAAATTAGAGAAAATAAACAAAAGATTTTTAAAGTCATACATGAATATTTCGGATCAAATAATACGGTTTAAAAATTCAAAAAAAAATTGCTAGATACATTGTCAACAATGCATTAATAGCCGTTAACTTAGTATTTCCAAATTTTAAAAAAACTTTATGGTTGGAATAATTTTAAAGTTAACCAATAAAAAATATTATTATTTATTTTTTACTTATTTTAAAAATAAATAAAAATGATTTTTAATGAAATAATTAGACAATTAGATTATCAATTGTTTTTGAGGCGCCTCATTAATTGGGTTGGTAATTTCACAAATAATTCGAAACACTAAAATTTATATTAACCATCACATCTTACAAATAAAGTAACCAGCTAATGCCAGTTTATATCCAAAATAGAAACATTCTGTAATATCTAAAGTTTCAGTAAATATTTTTAATGGACCAAGATGGTAAATAAACTTGGGTTCCTAAAAAACAAAAACCTGAAACAGCTTCGTTAAGCTATATTATATGTTGTAAATATCAGTTATAACTAAATTAACGCAATAGTCCAATATGGAGTCGTTTCGAAATCCCAATGCTTAACAAACAAATTTTCACGGCCATTACGCTGACTAGCAAAAGACGACAAAAACGCTTAAGCTCTTAAGGGAAGGTACCCGTTCAAATTTCGTTGGTTGATTATATGTCGTAGTTTCAAGTAAACTGGCGCCACGTTCACCCTTTTCCTGCTGCTACTTCCTGCCGCGAAAACTATTCCTGCTGAGCAGCGCACGCCTGCAACCTGGTCACGTTCAAACCGAATGGCCGCCATTTCGTACTGTTTACGTCCTGTTAAGTGGCAACGTTTAAACGTTCCGGTTTACTATTACCGGATTATCACCTTGATGAATCTAAATGGATGTTGCTGCATTCGGTTCTGTAATCACCGGTGCGCTAATAGTGGGGATTCGTGGTTTAATGCAGATACGGTATGCCGAAAGAGGTTTTAATCGAATTTGTAATTTTCGTGTTGATTTTGACTGTAATTTTGTATTTGCAATTTGGTTGTAAGCTAGATAACTTTGCAATAGTATTTAAATTGATTTTTATCAATAGAAATACCAAACTTGTGAAAAAAAAGTTCATATTTCAAATTATTGGGATCATATACACATAGTATTTTTGTAAGAATTTACGATTTTATTTTATGAACTAAAATAATATTCAATAAAACTTACCATAAATTTTATACAGTTAATTATCATTACAAATTGATTAGGTTTTTCGTTGTGTAGGTAATACTAATAGCTTTATGTTTTTTAAAATTAATATACGTGGTGTAAGAAAATAATTTATACTTTAATAGATAATACCATACATTATAAAAAATAGAAATTTGTATGTAAGTAATAATCTAAAATTATTTTTTTTTGTAATAAATTAAAAAGTCAAAAATTTCCTTTTTATAAAACTTATCGTTGTTAATATATGTTGAAAAAAAATCCGCATTCAATTTTGAGTTGATTTGATATTATGAATTAGATCTAATTAATGAAAAAAACATTCATTTTTGTTAATGTGATTATTTCAACTCGTATTTTAAATTTTTTTATCAAAGTTTAGCTCTTATTCATTTTTTAAAGTTAATTTGAAAATATTATAAAAATAATTACATTTTCTTAAATTTACTAGCAATGAAAAGCAGCTCTTTCAAGTTCCAGGTTTCAATGTTTTTCGATTATAAGTTTCATGGATAAAAGAATATATGTTAATGATTTTGAAGTTGAGTAGATGGAGTGGTATGATTGAAAATGTTTTGTGTGAGCGAAAGTTTCCAAGTAGTAGGAATAGAAAAGAATATATGAGAGTTACTTGTCTGGATATGAATGTTTAAAGAAAACTAATGTCGTGATAATGGAAAGAGTTTGTGCCACACTCTTTTTGGTACATGATGTGATTGTATATGTATGTATAGTAAGTTTAAGAAAATAACATTTAAAAAAAATTCTATATTCAATTTATCTCTAAAATTTTAAATAATTTATAACCACGTTTCACATTGAATAAAAACAATATTAATGTTTATCTAATTATAAAAATTTCATATAGCAATCTATAACTATTAAATTTTTTTTTAGAGTAATAGTAAACTGGTAATTTCAATTAAAATTATTTCATCTAATAACATCAAAGTTAATTTATCATAGAATGAACACAAATATAGACCTTATCAAAGTAGGAAGTAGGTTTTTATCTGTGTGTGTCGCAAAAGCACGCCTTGCTTGTTTTATAAATAATGTAACAATTGACGTACACCGTTTGTCTTCTGTCGTAAATTACCATGGTTACCACGTAACTCCTGCTGTCCCTGCTGTCCTGTTTCCCCAATGTACCTGGCTCAGGATCATTTATCAAATGGCAGCAGGACAAAGCACGAAAAAATAGCCTCCTGCTCAGCGTTTTTATTTCTTTTTTTTTTGTTTAATTTTGCTAATAGACATTAGTAGTTTTAGTAATAGTATTTAATTTTGAAAATAAATAGAAATAATTTCGAAGTTCATTTAGTAATTAAAAATACCAAATCAGTACCAATCAATAAATCATTATATACATACACAATCATGCCAAGTACCTATGAGAGAGTGACACAAATTCTTTTCAGTTAAGGAGAAATTAGGTTCCGTCATACATTCCTATTCAGACAAACAACTATCGTTTTGTTCACATTTGTAATATTTGTATCATATTATTACCACTTGAAATATTCGCTCACGCTAAATACTCTCAGTCATTTTTATACCCATCTACTAATCGGACATCTAAGTAAAATGAATAATTTTAAAACAAAACGGCTTTAGGTTATAGTTCTGTATTAATATTTATTAATAATCGAAGTTTCGATGAACTCAACGGACGTCTTCATCTAGTAACTTATTTTGTTACCTAATAACTTGTATTTGTGTCCTGTTTATTTACTGTAAATGTCATTTGTATCTTTTTTCCTAAAGAAGATTATTAATAAATATTAATACAGAACTATAACTTAAAGTCATTTTATTTTAATATAATGAGTTCTGAAATATTTTTTTCTATGTTATGTATAATTTTATATAATTTCGCATATGCAAAACTGTTGTTTCACACTTTCTGATTAGAATCACTGACATAGAATATGCATACTTCATGTTATGAATGCAGAGGAAACACTAATAGTAAGAAATGCAAGTTTTTCAGTGTAAACGTGCATAGCTAGCGCAATTCGTGCATCAACAAAGACCGGGACGCTTTGGATTTTAAAGTTGGAGAACAACGTTGCACTTATTAAAAAGCATTTTTCATTTCGTGTCGCAATTGTCACTGCACATAAGAATTTACGCTCGCAATGTTAAGTGAAGTGAAAAGCACAAGATGTATAAGTTATTGTAAAAGAAAAATCATTTTCAGTTATATGATAATGGAATAGATGTCAGGCTATATATGGTTAGACGTTACAAGCTTGATTTATTAAAAAGTTTGTGTTATTAACGATTTTATTTCGTAATAAAAATGTCAGATTAAAATAGAATAAAAAATCTGTGAAAGTATAAAATATGACAAATTTATATTGAATATTTTTAAAGTAAACTTTAAATATAAACTTGTAATATTAACTATTTCAACTGATTCACTAAATTGTCTTTAATATTATATATATATATATATATATATATATATATATATATATATATATATATATATATATATATATATAAAAACTACGAGTTTTTATTTAAAATCAAACACAACTTATTTTATTTTTAGAAATATAAACACATGTTAAATATTTAATAAATAAAAGCAGTAATTAAGTATTTAATTTTTAAAAGTTTTTTCATAAAAAAATAAACTAATTCTGCACTCAAAGTTATAGTATCACAGCCAATTATATAAAACGTTGTTAAATTAATCAATAGTTAACTACGCACTTTGATTGTCAATTGTTTTAATTGCCTTATTGATTCATTAGTAAATAACTATAACATTGCTCGGTTGATTTATGTCTAAACCTGTTTAATACAATAAATGTAATTATGAATATGTAATTATAAGGTCAGCTGCCTAAAAGATATATCTTTAGAACGTATTTCATTTAATTATTTAATTTAGAATGTTTTCAGTATTTTGACTACAATGACATTAACTTATACATATATTTTTCCTTTTTACTACTTTGACTGCAAGGAAAAAGTAGTATAGCGTTTGGTACGGTGTCTGTAACATTTTCAAAAAAAAAAATTTGTGTATAGAAATCCTTCATATAGCCTCTAGATGACGAATCTGAACTTAGTTTATGTGGGTGTATGGATGTGCGTCGTCAGCTCGCTCGCTCGATCGCTCGCTCGCTCGTTTGTATATGAATTCAAATGTGTAATTTTTGTAGTAGAAATGTTTTACACTTACGGAGGTTGACACTTCATAAAAAGTTTTTAAAAAATTAGTAAGGAATAAAAATAACTAGATAGGTTATTATTAAAAGAAACATTTGGTTAGTTTCACAAAATTTATATTACTCGACGATCGTGTCAACCTTTAGGCTATCTTCAAAAGTTACATACAAAAATTCTTAAAGTTATTCCAATGTAAATAGTATATAAACTATGGCGGGGAAACTAAATTTTACAAATATTAAATAATGTAAACAAACAGTTTAATATTTGTAAAATTTGTATACTATTTAAATTGGAATAATTTTAAGAACCTTTCTATGTAACTCTTGAAGGTAGCCGAAAGGTTGAAATCGTCAAGTAATATAAATTTTGTAAAACTAGTTTTTCTTTTGATAAGCAATGTTTTATTAATTTACATAAAATAACGGGTGTCACCTATTTTATTTCAAAATATAATATATACAGTCCGATTAGTGTAAGTTTCGTTGTCATCCAAAATTTTCTTACTAAATCTATGACAACAACAACAAAGAGCACTTTTACATGAGCATAGAATAAATATCCTTTCAAAATATTACGCAAATTGCACAAAATAATGTAATTATTATTTTATTTTTAACAATTTTTTTTATATAATACATCTTAAATAAAATGAAAATAAATGATAAATTCCATATAACTTACCACAAATATATATTGTAAGATTAGATTACCAATTTGTATTCTGTATCACATCTGGATCATTCACAATTTGTCACTTAGGAAATATAAATGATAACACATACACGTTTGCACTGTAAGCTTGTTCATTCATGACTAACCGTATATTAGAATCAACATACATATTAAATACAAATATAATATTGCCAATTATATCATTTATAAAGTATTGCATAATTTATTAAATCTTTTTATATTACATAAATAAATAAAATTAAAATACTCGTGTTTTAATATGTTTATTTGAAAATATTACAATAAATATAATAATAAATAAAACACAGATATATATCGTATTATTATTTTCTGTAATAAAAATGAAAAAATTAAATAATTTTTTTAAATGCAAACTGTTTAATTTTCAAAGAATCAAACGATAACAAAAAAAAATATTAGTTGTACTTATTGAATTTGTTGACTCGAAAAGTTAGTCGCTCAAGCTTAATTTTAATTTTGGATATTAGAAAATATCCGCTTTGATTTGAAAAAAGTTCTTATCACTCATATACAATAAATTTATTTTATGAGTATATTTCATTTATTGCATTTCAAATAACGCATTTCGTAAAATTGTTCATGTTTATCACTAGTTTGTCGTGTTTTCTTGTTCTTTTTCGATTTTCTAAAGATAGTATTTTTCTAATTTTTGTCAAAACTATTGATACTGTTGACAGATTAATTTGTAAAATTTGAATAATTCTCTGTAATGCAAAAGAATCATTTGATTTACCTCTTATCATATCAATTAAATATCTCAAAATTCAATAATAATTACTTACATTTCTTACAGTTGTTAGAGGTAGCAAAGGTTCTTTTGTGTTTGTAGTCTTAAAAACCCTATTGTTCCACAATATTCATTTATTAAAATGTATAACTACAACCACTAAAATTGAGAATGTCATAGAAATCTTAATAAAAATGATTTTATTTTGTCATTGAAACAATAAAATATACTACAAAAACTATAAGCATTTTATAAAAAGTAAACATCAATAACAATTTTAATTAGAAATTGTAATAAAACGATATAAAAAGTAACAAACTAAATCTACAGTTACTCTATCAACAAGCAAACATTACTTCAAACAATTTCTGTTCTGAAAGCTGAACGTTGTAATAGAATACACCAACTATTGATACAGACCGTCTTCAATCACTTCCAACTTTAGTTTCTTCAAACACAACAAAGATATTGTAGTTACAAGTTCTTTTGTGTGCGCTCGGCGCTAAAGAACATTAAAACTTTCGAAAAATGATCGACTTAAAAAGAAAAGACAAACGAAGAAAGAAACTATTCAATGCTATAGTGCAACGTGTAGAGTAGAATTGGGAGGTACTTTTAACATCAATATATCCAAGTTAAAAGTTTTGCACACATACATACAACCTAGCACTAGCATCAGAAAAACGAATAAAAATCTTAAGTGCATATAACTCATCACTCAACGAAGTTTTCTACTTGTAGTGCAGGAAAAGTTTTACGTTGGCACAACTGTGTGCATGCTATTTTCAAAATTTAATTTTACTCTAATCAAATTTTATTTACAATACCATAAAATATATATATTTTATTATTTTTTTTAATATTTTTTTTTAATATTTATGCTTTAACAAATATGTAAAGTATAATTCTTCTAACATAAAATGACCTTAATTTGAGCAACTTTACCAAGTAGATTTTCTACTTCAAAAATACTAATTTTAAAAATTAAAAAATACAAACTCAAAGATATAAATAAATTACTTATCTTCGATTATAGTAAATAACACATTTATGTACTTAATAATTTAAAAAATTAGTAAAAAATTGTTATTTTTTAAAAACAACATAAATATGAGTTATTTTCTAGTTGGTTAATTTTTTTTCCAAAATTACTATTAATATGTTATTTAGTTTTTCATTTTAATATGTACTAATTAGAGCTGACAAAATATCGATATATCAAAAAACGATATCTTTATGAAAAAATATCGATATAATCTATGTATATTCAATCAATCGAACCACATACACAGATAAAACAAAACACGGACCAAGCCTAAGGATGACCAAAAAATCGAAACGGGTTGTCAATAATAAAGAAGACAACAAACCTGACGGGGGATTTAATAATAATAAGATTAAACGCAGGCTCAGGACCTAAAAATAAAAATTTATCTTTT
The DNA here is from genome assembly GCA_963966155.1 of Clivina fossor. NCBI lineage: Eukaryota > Metazoa > Arthropoda > Insecta > Coleoptera > Carabidae > Clivina > Clivina fossor. Next base: position 24,102,825 of record OZ014551.1, on the reverse strand, counting down.
AACATTAATATCTATATATTTTAATCGATTAATTAATTAATCAATCCTAAAACAAAAGATAAAAAATTTGATAATTTCAAATTTATAGATATTTGTTATATTACAGTATAGTATAACTTGTATTGAGATCCGTTGTTAATGTTAGATAAAAAAAATCTCTTAAGATTGCATCTACCATTAGTACTCGAATTATAAGAAGAATAAAAAGTTCAGCAGTTAGAAGCGGTATGAAGTAAATTTAGTGCAACAAACTTACTTTATAATTTAGAAAAATGATCAAAATTAACAATTTGAAAGATAACAGAAAATTAAGCTGTCTCTCCTTTATGTTACATTGTCACTGATAGTCCACCATCAAACGCATAATTATTTCACATATGTGTTGGTAGGCATTTTTACAACGGGCCAACAAGTTTTATTGTATATATATATATATATATATATATATATATATATATATATATATATTGTACGTAAAATATTTAAAAATTGAAAACACATGAAAATATATTTTCAAAATATGTACATAAAGAAATATATTCACAAATAGTAGTTTTTTTTCATGTATATTTTTTCGCTGTTATTAAACAGTAAATCAAAGTTTGCCTTGAGAAAAAAGAAAAGAAAACCAGCTCTCATTCTTGTCAAATAAAAGCGGTAGCACAATTTATATATATTTCGAGTAAACCTTATATAAAAGTCACTAGAGTTTCTTGCTTAGAAATTTTCAATTTGAATCTTCGTAGAAAGAAATTTCAAGTTAGCGTTTATCTCAAGCTCCTTAAGTTGCTTATATAAAAAGGCACATAATATGAATATAAAACTACAGCTTTTCGACAAAGACAAAAAATAAAAATAAAGGCAAAGTAGTGAAACGAGTAAAGTTTGCAAAACTGTGCTACATTTCAAAAAGTTGTTGATGTAAGGTCGTTTTCTAGGTAACGGCTATGTAGCGTGATTTACTGTACAATGTTTTGTGTCGACTTTTTCTCGTTGAGTTTTTGATTCTTTTTTCCGGTAAATTGATGAATTTAAGAGCCGAAACTCGATGAGATTTGTTGGTGAGAAATGTTCTAGAAATATTTGATGTTAAATCAGACTTTTGCTCAACGCTGGTTTGTTGTGATTGAATTTTTCTTTTATTGTGACTTCAATGTTTATGTTCAATTTTGGCTTTAGTATAAGTTTTTTTTTCTTTTTCTTACTATTATATGTATATTTTATTATTGTTGACTAAATCAATTAAACTGTAACAAAAAATTTAATACATAATACTATAATTTACATGGACATTTTAAAATTAAATATTTGAATGTAAAAATAATAATATAAACTACATTTATTGAAACAAAATGAAGAGTTTTATTATTTTTTGAATAAAATAAGTAAAGTACTTTTAATAAAAATGGGAGTTATATAACATAAATAGAAAGAATCGGGTACGAAATACATAGTTTAATGTATGAAAAGTTTAAAATTAAAGAAAATTTTTTGCAAAAGTTGCTGTTAGTCAGTTAAGTTAAACGTCTGTTAAAAGAATATATGTGAGTGATATTGCACGCATATATGTGCGTGGACGACCGATGAATAGATGGGGTGTTATAATTGAGAGTGTCTTGCGTGATTGTAATTGATGTATGTAAAAAACCAAATGGTTTCAGTAAAACATTTATATTTCATATTTTATAAACCATAACAGAAACTTTAAAACCATAACAATTTCTATTATTTCATCATAAATTCTTAAAATATTGTAATAACATTTTCATTAGAAATTTTTAAAAATAAACCAAAATTGCTATTTTTCGTATCTAGACAACAATTTTCAAACCAGTTAGATGGAAACGATTAAAAAACATTAGCCTCAACGGCCCCGAACATCAGTATAACAAAACGCAAAATGTATACACATTATAAACGCATATTTTAAGCATGATGTTCGTACATTTATCGCTGGTACAATCTAAGGAAATTAGGTTACATTTCGCGCTCTTAATGGCGAACGCGGACGCCACGCTCGCAAGGAATCATCGTGTGCCCGTCCGTCTCTTACCCGCGACGCCAAAGAGGTATTTCCGTTTTCCGCGTTACGGCGTTGTCTTCTTTGTGTTCGTAAGCAGTGAGTAAGCTGGATCGTGTTTGAAGCAACATTGTTCTGCTTTAATAAAGTCATGGAGAAGATTATTATAACTTTATTTTAAACTAACTGTGCGGTATTTGTATAGAAATAATGATAATATATGGATTGATTTTATTATGGTTAGATTATTAAGTTTTATTAGAATTTGATTATAGTGAAGTTTTATAATTTTATTTGCGTAGAAAATAAACGTTTCGTTAAAAGAATATATGTGAGTGATATTGAAGATGTACGTTTGCGTGGATATCTCATGGATATGATTGGATATGATTGAGACAAATGTTTTCAAGTGATAAGAATAAAAGAGCATGCTTGAGAGGTATCATAAATGAAAATAAAGTAAAAGTTGCTTGTTTGAATAGGAATGTTTTGCAGAAACTAATTTATGTATTATGCATTTTGTATGATATTAATGTTTTCATGTTTTTTTAAATATTACAGTGAAATTTTGAAGTACAATTTTATATAATGAAAGCAACGAAAGAAGCGACAATCTATTGAGTTGTTTTAATTTAATTTAAAATTAGTTTGATTATAGATACCTCGAATATTTATAATCATGTCAGTATTTTTATAATATATATATCTGAATGCGTATCACAAATTTTTATATCTGTCAGTTATTCTCTTAATTAGAAATAAACCAAAAAACTTTTTGTTAATGTACAGAAAATATTTATATAATGTTTACAATTAATTTTATTATATAATTTATCTTCTGGTTTAATATGGAAATTAATTGATTAATTTAACTTTTCAAAGTTAGTTAATTAATTTAATTGTTAAACCCAGTTAACAAAGTTTATTAAAATAACTAATGTTTCATACAAAATATTTGAAAATATTTTCAATAGTTTAATAATTTAGTTAAAAAAAAAACACTGTATTTTGTAATTTAAACAAATTTAAAATAAAAATAAAATTTGTAAAAAAATTTCTAAGAACAGTTTTTATTATACTTTATATATTTTTAATTTTCATTTATAACTTTTATTAAAGTATCTATAAAAAATATTCAACAAAAAAAATTTAAAAAAATAAATATAAAATATAGAATAAATAATGTAAGTAAGAAAAATACAGCGATTTTATCTTTTTAATTTAGCTTGAAGTTAAAAGAAACAACGTGAATAAAAACTTAAATTAATTAAAAACGTGTATAATATATACGAGGTATGTTTTTTCTTACATTAAGAGCTTTGTTGAGCTTTGTCCGTCTAGGGTAAATTCGAAAGACGCAGGTGGCAGTACTCGCAGGTTTGGTGATAATTAACGTTAAATTATTATAATACTCGCTTTAATCGAGGGATTAATTTTTGGAACTAATTTTCTTTTTCTTTATCAAGTGCTTTTTCTTTATACACGCACTTAGGCAAATTGTTTTTAAAAACGTCGTTTAGCTAAACAAGGGCGAGCGTGGAAAATGGTTTTAAGTATCGCTTAGTAAAAGTGTTTTTCACATAATCTTATTTTTTCGGAAAATTTATTATATGATAGTTTATTATAAATTAAATTATAATTTAACCTTTTTATGTGTAGTGTAAAAATAACAGTTTTCTTCCTGGTTCAGAACAATGTGTCCTGTTTCCTTTGTCTGTTTCAAGTTATTATTTCAAATAAAAACTTTGGTACTGTGTGCTCAATTTTAATAAGTATTTTAATTTTAGTTTAATTGTTAATATTATAAGTTTTTTGTAAACATTTTAGATTGGAACTTGAGCAAAAGCTTGCAATAGAAAAAAAATTGTGTTTCTTTTGAACAGAACCAATTCCATTGACACTATATTTTTTTAAAGAGAACAGGAGTCGGCATTAGCTAGAACAAAGATAATTAGACTGTGAGGCAATTTACAAGATATTCACTGTAGCAAACGTTTCATATTATACAATTTAATCGTATTGAATTTGATTTGAGAGCTAATAATAAACTAAGCCTGTCTATTTTTATGTTATATTTTTAATACGCAGTTATTTTTATAACAAGATTGTAGTTTTACTGTATTTACGAAATTCTTAAAAAAAATAGTAGAATATTGTTTATACAAAATTAAACGTAAATTTTATTTATTTTATTAGAATATTTTGATAGATTTCGAATTTCTAATGAAATAATTCCACAATTTAAAAATTCTTTATAAAGATATAAACTCGTATTTTTACGTCACTTTTAAAAGTAATTTTGGCATTTATTTAAAAGCACTTTAAAATAGTATATTTAAATTTTATAATATTACTTATAAAAAAAAATATTTGAAATAAAAAAAAAAAATATGTACATCTGATAAAAAACAAAAGTAAAAATATATAAGTATTATCGTTACAAAAAAATGAGATGAAAACACGGGTAACAATTTTTACATTTAGTTTTGTAATTAATTAAAGAATTATGTATTTTTCAAATTTTATATAAACTCATATCATCAAAAAGAATATTAAATTAAAAAAAAAATAATAATAATAACGTTTCCTCAATTTGGCAAACCTACGTCGCCGTCGTTACAGTCTAGAAAGATTCTAATCAAGCAATGGTTGAAATGCATGTAATCAACCCCCAAGTGGCAACCCTTGTAATCTAGGCACACATTTTTCCCACAATGATTACGTGATCGAAGACATCACGAACGCCCACCAAAACGAATAGTTCTCGTTTTCCGAAATTACATTCGGTGGAAAGACACAGCGCGAACAACATGTGATCACACAACTATTCGGCAAAGATCCAAACCATCCTAGACATTGAACATTTTGAATCGACTATTTACTAGTTTCACAATTTCACCCGAACTGTCTTCATATATACTGTCCCTTAAGAAAGTATCTTAGGTGGCTGGTGGAGAAGTGGTGATGCGAACTTGTCCTATTCGAAGAGATAAACATTTGTTTGTCTGGGGTCCCTACTACACATTGGACCAGTTTCTATGCTTCTTATGTCCCCTTGTTTCGTATTTTGTTTGTTCGTTCATCGACTGGTTTTTGTTTTTTGTTTTGCTAGACGTGCAATTTTTTGCGTTGCGTTTTTTTTTTTTTTTTGTTTTACGATGTGAATGCTGGGATGTTGGCTAGGTTTATTTCAAGTGTTTGTTTTATTTAAATGCTTTTTTGAATGGTGTTCTTTTTGTACTTTCAATTGTTTTTAGTGTCTCAGATGGGAATAGAACGTACTTTTTACTTAAAAGATAAAGTATATAAAAACATCGTTTCAAATGGAAGTGGAGTAATATTTTTAAGGAACTTGAATTAACTTTAGTACGTGATAATTTTTAAAATGTTTACATTCTATACACAGGTGTTCCAAAATGTTTTTGTTAAAATTAAATGTTTGTTTATTATATTATTTTATCTACTGAAAGATACAGATATTTTTTGAAAAAATAGAGTTTTTTTTTATTTCTTTACAAATTTTATTTTGTTCATATACATATGTGTATTTTAAAGTTTTATCATATTTATATTATTTATTTAATTTTAATATAATTTTATTAATAACTGTATTTATTATTATATAGTGTTCGATAAAAAATATGCTGTTGCCACCCCAGAACCGACCGTCATCGAATTAAATAAATTTATGGAATAGAAAAATTTGTATTACAACTGTAGTCATGGTAACTAAAACAAAACTGTTTTGACATAAATATGCCATAATCGAAAAATATTCCAAATCAAAGTTGTTAGTTATAACTTGTTTAGCAACTTTTGTTCAATTTTTTTTAAATATTGCAAAATATTTGTAAAATACATAAAAGTGACAATAAATTACCACTTCCTGTTGGCAGATCTTTACCAGAAGTTAGTCAAATTGCGATATTCACCTTTTAAGCTTAAATGTGAAATTTTATAACAATCCGTTCAATCGAATTTGCTATACACATGTCAACAGACCGACAGACAGATATCACACTAAAAGAGTTGATTCGTCTTATTAGAAGTCTAATTCGTGCTTATCTGTAGAAATTTCCATATGTCAAATTTGGTATGATTACAATACCAATGTGATATGATGGTCGGAAAAATTATTTTTTGTTTTTCGAAAATTATTATTAGGGAATTGTATGTAAATACTTGCAATAAAAAATAAGACACTTGGTGTAAGTTTCACATTATTACACCAAGTGTCTTATTTTTTTTTTTTTTTTTTTTATTTTTTTTTAAAATGTTTCACCAAGTGCCTACAGCTGAAACTTTTAACTTTATTAAATACTTGCAGTAATGCAAAGTTGTTATATTCTATATGTATTTTCCACATAGGATATTTTGTAAGAAAATAGACTGTAAAATATATTTTAGAAAAATAAGAAATAAAATTACATAAATATAATTCCCAAGTCAGAAACTAATTTTGAAAACTAAATTCAAATTTTCGTTGACGACTAGCGCTAATGTTGAGTAGCGGAAACTTTTAGTTGGTCGCTTTTGAAAGTTTAGCAAAAGCAATTTTGCTTTTACTTTTAGTCATTTTAGCTAAATCCCAGATTAAACACAGATTAATTTAAACAAAGTTGAAAGTCTCATGCACCTATATGATAACACATTGTGCACTTCAAACTTTCTATAAAATTATCCGGAACGGAATAATGAAAGTTAAATGCACGTTTAATAGAACTCTAGCTTTCCTGCTAAATTCCTGCTGCTATACAAACTTTAAATATTTAAGCTGCTATCGTAATTTTATTGCTATGTTTTAATTAAATTTGACATAATAATATAGTTTTATGGTTGAAATAATGTCATGAACACTAAAATTATATTTAATAAAAATGTATTATTCTATTTAAATAATAGGAAAGATTGACTAATATGATTTGAAATTTTACAAAAATACTTGATATAATATAATCGTGTATTAAAGATTATTTTTGGGTGTCCCACGATTTTATTTTTACTCCATATAACCGAGCATATTGTAGAATATAAAAAATGTACTCGTATATTTTTTTTACTGTAGAGTGCAGTTTTAAATAAAAACTGCATCACTTACAAGAAATTTCTACGGTTGTTAAAAAACTATAATTTATTTTACTATTTTTTGTGTGTAAAATATCTTTTTCTGGCAATAGTGCGAAAAAATAAAAACATGAGAAAAAGTCCTGTAACTTGTTATTATTTTACTATTATATAAATCAAATTTTTTTTAAATTCTTTACGAATTCAGTGTACTAATTTTATAATTATTTAAGTTATAAATTTGGAAAAATGTATTTCACCTCGATATTTCACCGAGATATATTTTTCTAAATTTATAAATTAGCTAATTATAAAATTAGTTCACTGTGTTTGTAACAGAATTTAAAAAAAATTAAAATTATCTTCAAGTCCACGCCTTTACGTTATTGAAAAGGTGTATAAAAAAATAAATCACGCAATCTTGTTGTTAGAAATTTTAAATTTTAGATTTATGTTGCGATATTTGTGTAAGTTAATTCTTTCTTCTCTGGAATCTTAGTAAAAATGTTGTATGGGACTCATGCTAAAAGTACCTATATTTTACTCATTGTAGTGGAAACTTTCCATTTGTGAAAATAGTACTGTCTTATTCATTTGTTACATAAATTACAATTTTTTTATAATTTATTTGATATTTTATAGTGTTTATAAAACCTTATGGTTAATTTTTTTTTTTATGAAATATTATATTATCATCAGAGATATCTAAGGCGGGTCACACTCGCTCAGTTTTTGCTCAGCTTTTACTGTGCAGTATTAACTATTAATAAACTGTAGGTTTCAAAGAAACAGATTCGGTAATAATGGGAAAGTTAAATAAAATTGTGTAAAAATCAATTAAAATTGCATATTGGGCAAATGACAAATGCCATAATTGACTTTTAAAAATCAGTAATTATAGAAACAAAATTCACCAATTAAAAATCCCCAATTACCCATTCAGCCCCTCACGCTCAAATTGCAAATAAGACAAACCATCGTCCATTTGAAACTTCCCCATCAAACTCGAACCTTGCACACAAGAAGTAATGGTCCGATAAATCATAAGGTCCTTCTGCCTGCGTTTTCGTCTTTCTCTTTGCTCCTCGCTTTCCTGCTTCCATCTCTTGTACTCCAGAGTCAATTTGGAAAGTTGGTACGCTTGCTGCGTCCGCCGTTGCGCTGTCGACCTCCCTTTCTCTCCACCCATCGAATCATGGCTTACTTGACGTACCAAGTTGAAATTCGCTTGTAGTTCGACTAGTCGCGCGCTGTGCGACTGGTTGCTGGTTCTGGTGTAAGGATGTGTCGTAGCCCGAAAACTTTACACTTGTCACATAAATCTCTTTAGTTTCACTTTAGTTTAACTTACTTACTTTAGTTTCGGGTTAGTTCGCTCTCGATTCGTTTAGATGGCACTAGTATTGTACAGTTGTACTGGTAGTATTGAATTGAAGATGGTAGGTTTTTGTTTTAGTGACAATAACAGAATCGTATCGAACGCTCATTTTCATCAGTTCAAAATTTATCAATAAATTTTGACCAGATGAAGAAGAATGTTCAGTTTAGTCGAAACGTAGTTTTTATAAAATAATTAAACAGAATCTAATCCTAAAACAGTTTTTATATTATTTTATAGTAAATTACAGTAGATAACGATAATAGATTTTGCAAGCTCGAACAAAGAAAATACACGAGCAATTTATTATAAAGTAAATTAGGCCGTTTTTCACAGCGATAATGATAAGTTTATTTAGCAAATAGGTGAAGCGGAAAATACCGACGCAAACTTTCCAAGAAATATAAATTACATCGTTAGTATAAGTAACAACAAACATATACGTTATAGACGATACGTTCCTGAACATACATATATAAACTGAAATAGATAATAATTCAAGCTTCTGCATAATGTTACACAATCCAGGGCATGTGCTAATATATTTTTCTTTCTTTATTGTGTCTCCATCTGCTTTTATGAAAACAAACTAATAAGGGTTATTAACGTACTTGTTGTGTTGGATAGCCTGGGTTAATGGAGACTTAAATAATTGTTTATTTTTATTATAAAATAATTTACTTCCTTCTTTAGTATATGTATATTGTATGCTTCATATTTACTTGCCATGATATGCCATGTAAGCCTTCGAGTAGATTACATTAGTAGAGTTTGTAGTAGAATATATTAGTATAAATTTTTTTTTTAATTACTCTACTCTACTAATTTTAATAAAATCACTGTTTTCACGAAGCTAGTAGTTTGGTATAAAAGAGTTTAGTTTAAAGTTCATTCAGCTACCGTTTATATTATTTTCGTATTAATAAATTTAGCTTCATTTAACACGTTGACTGCCACAATAATTTTTAAAATTCTGGCCTTAAAAGTTAATTTAATTTAATCATATTATTATTATTATTTTCTATTCATTTATTAATAAATTTTCTGTTCGTTTAAGCCACCCTTGATTTTTATTCTTTTTCCAGAAACGATCTATTCATAGTTACGCTTATATATTACGGGATAACTCGTAGCTGCACAAATATAGCAAGTCAAACAACTACGAGATAACTTGAGGAGTGATGGTATTATTCGATATTCAAAACGCATATTGTCCCGTCTGAAATAGATATTGAAAGTTACTTTGACATTCAATACGCTTTTTGTCGATGCGAAATAAATGCACTTTCAGATTTAATCAAAAAATGTGTCACTTTCTGTCAATGAATTTTGCCTCTTTCTGAAAATTATGGAATTTGGACAAAACGCATTTTAAAAGTCTGCTCCTCACTTGTAGTCGGCGCCCTAGTCAAGAACGCAAACTACAAGTTATCTCGTAGTTGGCAGTCAACGTGTTAATTAATAATTTATAAATTTTATGATATAGTTATTTATTTTGTTATCTAGGAACTTGTTAATTTATTGCATATATCGATTTTAATTACGGAACTAAATTTTAAAGCCTTTTTATTTTAAATAAAATATTATTTAACGATGGTAACTATTTGGCAATTTCATCAACTTCTTTTCATAAATTAAAAAATTTGACAAACATTTTGCATCCGACTACTCCATCATTACTCTACTCTACTGCAATAAAACTGTTGGCACTGATAGTATACCAGTAGAGTAAGTATTGTGGTGATGAAAAGGTAAGGAAGGTGTATTATTTCATACGTGCTTTTACACAATGTTTAACATATCAGTATTTTTCAGCTTTCAGCTGCGTCTACGCTATATCTAGCTAATTGTAATCAGTGGTTATCTAATTGTAATTGCAATTTCAATGGGTTTACTTTTTTAATTTACTAACTATTAACATCAAATAAAAACATTTTAAAAAATACGTATCATTTTATTTAGCATAAAGTTTCAATTTACATTAAAAAATACTGACTTTAATTTTTACTGGATGATACTAAAAATAGAACCAGTTAAATTGAATTTACCGTATTTTTCGCACACTTTCCCAACTTGTCAAAGATTTCGCAAACATCAAACAGCTAAAAACATGAACGTACGTATCTCTTAGTAGACGCAATTCCCGTCAGAGGCATAAGTTCGTCAAGCGGACATAGAGAGAGCAAACGCGGAAATTCCAGTCCCCAAAAATACCGGACGAAATTCCGTACTGCATCGTGCACATCCTTTCGGCAACCTTTACCATCTCACCAGAACGGCGTCGCGTTCCTTCATTGTGTCGCGACGCTAAATACCGCGCGCCACGCGACCAAATTAAACATTTTCACCGTCCTTTTCAACCGGTAACCCCGTAATGTCGTTCGATTATTCTCTACCTCTTTGTCTTTCTCTTTCTTTCTTTTTTTGCATTCTGTAATTATCAGAGTCGATTTGACGATGCCTTTTAATTAAAAATTGAATTTAATTCGAATCGAGTTTAATTGTCTCTTTGTTGAATTTTCTATGACTATTTAATATTTCTTTAAAATTTATTGGTTATAGTATTGTATTTGTAATTTAACTTTTAGTTTGATTAAGATTGAATATGTCGAGATTATCTAGTAAAAATTAAAATCAGTAATTTTTAATGTAAATCAAAACTTTATGCATAATACTGTAATATATATTTTTTAAATGTTTATATATGATGTCAATAATTAGTTAATTAAAGTTAAATTGTAAAACCATTCAAATCACAATTACGCTGATAAAAAATATTGAAATATCAAAATATAAAAAACAGATATAAATGACAATCGATTTTATTTGGTGTTATTCAATAATTTCGATATAAAACAATATTTTTCATTCATATTTTAAAAATATTAAATTTTATGTAATTTGTGCATATATCTAACCATATAACACCAATAAAATTTGTAAACGTCAGATTTTTAAACGTACATTTAAAATTTTTAGACTACTATCTCTTTCTATATTATATCAATTTCTATATCCATATCTAGTTTGTTAGTCGTAACTTAATTCAGAAAAAACCTGATTTAATCTTTGGTATAAAATTGGATGTGTAATGTCACAAAATGATTCGAAAACAAGCAACCATTATTTTAGCAATTTTAACAATTTTTCTCTGTATTTGCTCACTTTATTTAAAAACATACACGGATTTCTTATTTTTAAATCTAGTTTAAGATATAAAGCAACCTCAAATTTATTGGATGACTTCATTCATCTATACATTAATAACTAATACGTTGATAGATACATACATATTCAAAGGGATGTGACACAAACTATCTCGAAATTAATTTCCTCCAAACGTTCCTATTCAGGCAAGTAACTGTAGCTTCGTCCATATTCATGATATCTCTCATATATGTTCTTCTATTTTTACTACTTGGAAACATTTACTTACTCAAAATAGTCTCAATCTACTCAACGGATGTCCATGCAAACGTATACCATCATCACACACACATTCACACACACGCACACACACACACACACACAGACATATATATATATATATATATATATATATATATATATATATATATATATATTCTTTGATCAGAGCTTATTAATCAAAATATTAATAAATAAACCATCCTTTTCACTTCTATAATATATTGACAAATAAACAGCTAACATATTTATTATAAAAAACTTTTTTATTTACGGTTAATAAGTTTTCCTCATCATATTTTTATTTGCCTGGTACTATCAATATAAAATTCAATTGAAACTTTTTATCAACAAAAAAAAAGTCTAAAACTTTTCTAATTAAACCTTGTTTCTCATATTTCAAAAAAAAAAAAACAAATTAATTTTTAAACTAAATAAAAAAAAAAACGTAAAAGCTTTTGACAATAAACTACATAAACCACCAATATAACTTTCTGCAAAAAAATCAACAAACCATTTTTTAAAAATGAATTATAAACTTAGAAAATTTTCATCGTTATAAAACTAAATAAAAATGAATGCTAAAAGAAATGAGCTACCATCTACTTTTAAAGCACACCCTGTAGACGAATTTTTTATTATCTGAGAGTAAAAGTAACATAAGAAGGGTAATGTAAAAAAGTAAAATAACGCATCTACTTAGCTGGTCTTGGAAAAACAAAGAAAAAGGAAATGGAGGTACAAAATAAAGCACTATGATTTTGTATTATTTAAACGGTATTTTTACCCCCTTATATGGTTAAAAGAGATAAAATATTTTCTTCCATATATTCTTGTTAAGCATACGTGAGACAAAATTTAAGTACACCAGGAAAATAAAGGCAGGTTTATGTATTGTAGTCCTTTAAATTTCCTACATTTATTTCTATGTAATGTTTGTAGTAATAAATAATTTTTAAACTAGAAATAAAATAATATTATTCTTGTATTATAATGTTGATATTGTTTATTTAGAGTAAAATAAATTTTATGTAAAATAGTAACTCTACTAAAACTTACATACGAGTACACTAAATGTTTCAAAAAATATGCTTACTTAATTTTTCTTTAAATTAGTTGGGTAGTTAAGTTAGTATAGTGCTTATTTGAAATTAAGTAAATATTGTTACATAAAAAAAACTAGTTAATTTATGCACCTTATTTTTTTAATTAAAGTAAATTGAAATAAAAAAAGCCCTTAAATTTTAGTTTTGTATAATTTTTAATTTATTTTCGACGTTTCGATATACTTTATAAAAAACTAATTACAAATGAAATAAATAATAAACAGACAAAACATAGAAACATTTATTTCATTCTTTTTTATCTATTTTTTTATTGCCAATAGAAATTTGCAAAAAAAAAATAACATCATTTAGTTTAAAAGCACTGATTTAAATAAAATCTGGCTTCTTTTAATTAAAAAATTTGTAATCTAGTTGTATTTTGTTACCTTGTTACTTGATTCTAAGTTTTGTTTGTTTATTATTCATGTCATTTTTCTGATGATATATATGTGCAGTATATCGAAACATCAAAATTAAACTAAGGTATTTAATTAAATTTAATGACTTCTGAAAGATTCTTTACAATAGAAAATTTATTTATTTTTTCAGAGAAATTTAAAAAATTTAACAAACATTAGAATGAAATCTAAATATTTTACTGTGCAGATAATTAAAATATAAACAAAATTATTTAAAATTTTATATAATATTCCATTTAAAAATAGAAAGTGCGTTTATGTGAAACATTCAGTATAATTAAAAAAAATTGAATTCATAAATCTTAAAAAGATAAGAAACCTTTATTTGAAATATATTTGCTATTTTTAATAACGATAAAAGAAAAACTAACATAAATGAAATATTGAAGAAATAAAAGAACGAACATGTATACGAGTATTATATTTAGTTTCAACTGTAAACAAAAATTGTTTTATAAAATTTTCAACAAATAATTTATTTTTCATATTTTTTTTTATTTATTTATCGATATAACAAATATTGGTAATTTTTTTGTTAGATTTCCAACATTTTTTTGTAAGGCAGTTGAAAGTTAAATGTGCCCAATATATCTTACAGTAACAACAATCTCGAGTTGACAGATTTATGAATGCTAGTTGCATTTGTTTTATTTTTTATCGAAAACAAATGTGTCCGATATTCTTTTATTTTTCGTTTATTTTTCTAGATCATTTGTTATTTTAAATTATTACTTACATAAATATTGTAACGGTACTGTGATACAAATAACATTCTTATGTTTAGTAACTGAGAAATTTGGGTAGTTATTTAAATTCAAAATATTAAAACTACTATTTTATAAAAATTGGTTAAAGTAAAAAAGAAAGATAAGAATAAATAAATTAGATCACAAAAAACGAGTGTTCATTAGTAATTTATCTAAATTAATTATTAAAACTAAGTCATTTAAAATTATAACTATAAAAAAATAGTAACATTTATAAACAAAATATCATTTTAACATACATACATACAAAATCGAGGTATATACCCAAAAGGGTGTGGCAAAAACTCTTTCCACTATTCCGAAATTAGTTTTCTCCAAACATTCCTATCCAAAGAAGTAAATCTAGCTTCATTCATATTCATGATACCTCTCATACATATTTTTCTATTTCTACTACTTGGCAGCTTTTGCTTGCGCAAGCCACTCTCTCAATCATACCACTTATCTATTCATCGGACGTCCACGCAAACCTATACTTTCAAAATTATTCACATATATTCTTTTAACCAAATATTTATTAGACATTCGTTAAAGATCTATCTAACTATCTTAACAAGCTATGCTTTATTTAAAATAAATCTGTATACAAATTTTCTATTATTTTATTGTACAGATTTACTTCCTGATGTAATATCAAAAAAATTTGAAACACCTGCACATGTATCATTTTATCGATTTTCAACTAATAATACTAAATTTAAAATATTTACTCAGTAGATTTAACAGTGAACGTAAAATATATAAATATATTTCAAATAATAATATAATATATAATACTTATTTATAGTATTTACCATTATTGGTAGTAAAATTGTGTTCGTATATAGAAAATTATGTAAAATAGAATGAATGTAATTTACAATTTGTGGTTATAACAAATTATTTGCGGGCTTGTAAACCGTAGAGAATTGTGGTAAAATTAATCAAGGGCTCTTCTCTAAAGCCAGAACAGGTCAAATTCGGTTTGGTTGGCTCAAAATCTAAAACCGAATTGAAAGGGATAATCGCCTTAGGCAAGACATACAAGTACAGAACCTTCTAGATAAATCTAATATAACTGCTTTTTCAACGCTTGTAAATTATCATTGATTTCCTATGTTTAAATATAAGAAACTTTCACAGGCAAATTTGTTTTTTAATGAAAATTACTTAATTTTTTTTAAATGCAGCGAAACGTAACTTTATTTTATAAAAAGATGGACAAAAGTTTAATTTAAGATAGTTAAATAATCTGTCAGAATTTATTATATTAAAATAAGAAAGTTTTAGATTTTAGTTCTGTATAATTTTAATTAAAATTCAACATTTCAATATACTGCACGTATATCATCATCAAGAAAAAGTATATAAATGACATAAATAATAAACAAACAAAAAATAGAAATAGTTTATAATTTTTGTATTAAAAAATACAAAGAAACATATTTCTATATATATATATATATATATATATATATATATATATATATATATATATATATATATATATATATATATATATATATAGAATAGAATAGAATTAAACTTTTTTTAATATATTGTACATATTACTTAGTTTTACAGAAATAAACTTTATTATGCGTTTTGCAAATGCAGTATAAAAATACTAAATTTTTTAAAAATTATTGCATTCAGCGTTGCACTGAACAAACTTTGTATAAAACCTGCTAACATATTACGAAATTTTTTCATAAAAATTTCCATAAATATGCACGATTGTACATAGATTTATTTACCTACCTTCTACAGCTACAGCAAGCTCAAATACAGAAAATTCGAAACTTTTGCAAATGCTAAAACATTTTATTTCAACAATCTATTCACCACATTCAACCGGCATCGCTTGCTAGATACAAGATGTGATCAAAAAGAACTGTAACTTGTTTTTATTACTAGTACTAGCTGGCCCGGCAAACGTTGCCTTGCCTTTATTTTAATGTGAATATTAAATTTTTCATGATTTTTTTTTGTATTACAAAAAAAAAATCAATTACATTTTTCATGTTATAATTATTTTCAATAGTTACGTATATTGTACAAAAACGTACATTTAATATTGCACAATGCCAGTTTCTCGTAGCGTAGACTATATAACTAGGAACTTTGTCACAGAATTGGAATAATTATCAAATAAAAATTACTCCTATTTTTTTTCATATATGAAATGTAACTAGTACATATAAGTCTTTCCAAACATGTTTATATATATATATATATATATATATATATATATATATATATATATATATATAGGGTGTCCCCGGATGGGGTTGCCCACTCTTGTAAACTTTTTTATTTTGGAGTTTTCGGCAAAATGTTATTCTTTATAAAAAGTTTTGCTTGGCCTGAAACTTATTTTTAGCCTACTTTCGATTTTTTAAAATCAAGTAGGCCTTTCCAGTTGAGCAAAAACTATTTTCATTTTAGGTAAAGTACCTTTTCTGTTCACAGTATGCCAAAATCTTGTTAAGAAAAGTTGTTCGGAATGAGAAGTTATGGCCATATGCAAATAAATAAAATAATAATAATAATAATAATTTAGAAAACGATTTGGAAAATTTAAAACAAAAAATCATAGAAGCTGTTGCTAGTGTGAATGAAGAAATGCTTTCATCGACCTACCTAGAATTTAGAACCCGAATAGAAGAATGTGTACTAAGAGGAGGATATTACGTGGAATAATTTCAATGTTTAGAATTTAATTTGTTTTTTGTTATGTTGTATTAAAGAAAAAATATCCTAGATATGATGTATGCAGTTACAGCAACTGTTTACTGCAGTTTGTTCTATTTTTCCATTACATCATGCGAAGTTTACGCAATTTTATAATATCGTTCAAATAGCAGTACTTGACCTACCGTACTTTGATAATATCAATATGGCGTCGACAATAACAAAAAGATCTTTATTATTAATTCTGCGACGAAAATTTACATAACTCAATAACTTTTCGAATTTTATCAAAGTAGGACTATCATCCTGAAAATTTGCATATGGCTATAACTTTTCATTCCAAACGACTTTTCTTAACAAGATTTTGGCACACTGTGAACAGAAAAGGTACTTTACCTAAAATGAAAATAGTTTTTGCTCAACTGTAAAGGCCTACTTGATTTTAAAAAATCGAAAGTAGGCTAAAAATAAGTTTCAGGCCAAGCAAAACTTTTTATGAAGAATAACATTTTGCCGAAAACTCCAAAATAAAAAAGTTTACAAGAGTGCGCAACCCCATCCGGGGACACCTGTATATATATATATTTTCCTATTATTTAACCATTTTTATAACATTATAGCCATTATAAGATTGTTATTTTGTGTTCGATATCACTTCTGGATCACTTGCATTTGTCACTTATGAATTATAAACAATAACTCATACACGTCTGCACTGTAAGCTCATTCATTCATGACTAACTCTCGTATACGAATATCAACATACATATTAAATACAAATATAATATTGCCAATTAAGAATAAGTAAATTACTTATCTAGTATTGCATAATCTAACATAATAAAATAATCTTTTAAAACTCATATTATTAAAAAAAAACTGTTCTAAGTTAAAGTTCTGTATAAATATTTATTTAAAATTTACGTTTCAACGAAACTCAACGCTCGTCTTTATTAGGATAAAAGACGATAAAGACAAGCGTTAGTTTCGTCAAAATGTTGATTTTAAATAAATATTTATACAGAACTTTAACCTAAAGCAGTTTTATTTTATTGTATAATCCATTAAATCTTTGAACACTAGAATAATAAACTAAAAGTTTGATATATATTTGCTGGGTGTTAAATATCCGCAAAATATAGATAAGCTTTAAAACTGATATTTTTGTAAATAAATTACTAATTAGTACTTTCTGTATTGTGTATTACTTGTACTTTTATTAAGAACATGGAGTAATTTATTAATGTTGTTAAGTAACAAAAATGATCCAGACTTGCTAAATGATTGAAATTCTAAATCAAGTTAAAAATAAACTAATATCAATTGCTTTGATTTTCTTTTAAGCAAAGGAGAAAAAAATAGCTTTTGAAAGTTTGATTGACAGTCTGAATACTTTCCAACCCTTCCTCTCAATACGCGAAAGAAATAAACCGTAACCCGACTGTAGGAAAAAACCGCGTACACGCTAGGCAAAACCAAAAATAAAAACGGAAAGCTGCGAAAAAAATTCCGGTTGGTGCAAAAATTCGCGATGGTACATTCGACATGTACTGAATATGAAAAGAGCATAGCGTCGTACCAAGGGCTCAGTGGCGTAGTCAGTTGGGGGTGGAGGCACGACCCCTATATACAACGGCATGAAACAAAATGAATTGAAATGTAGATGGCGTTAGCATTGACGCAAGCAAGAGTTTGGAACGAGGTGAGGGAGAGGACGGGTTAGAAAAATGTATGTATGTGTGTATTGCAGCAACGTGATCGTACAACACTTGCTCTTATATATCTCGCGCGAACACTGAATTTTTATCGTTGAACGTGTGCGGAAGCACTTTTTTAAGGGGTTGTTTTGTTTATAGTGACGGAGGGGGGGGATGGAAAGTTTGTTGGTAGGTAGATGCTGAATGCTTCGTTGCATTTATAATGAAGGGATGTTCGTGATGTATGATAATGCTGTGGTTTTGTTGCGAAAACGCAAATCAGAGGAGTGCTTATTTAATTTGAGTAGACTATAGATGGTTGCATTTTGAAAATGGCATATTGCAGCAATAGAGGAAAAATTGAGCCTACATTTGTAATCGATTTTAGATAAAATAATTTTTTTGATGTATGTTTTGGTATTTGATACTTTAACTAGTTATTATGTAGAATGTCGACTGCAGTCTATTTCAAGGAAATAAACTGTCGTTCACATTCCTATCCTCAAAAATCACGTTAACTTTTATTTTAACTGATGCTATGTAAATATATTATTACAATAATAGTTACCCTGAAGTGAAATACGGCAGTTGTATTGTTTTTAAATTAGTATACAATGAATAAAACCCGGACTTATTTAAATTTACATATATAATTTTATCGTTCTCGTGATATTTTTTAAATACTAATCACTAGTAAATTACAATTTTAGTTTAATTTTAATAAAAATAAAATGTAATCTAAAATATCTTACCATCTGCATTCAGTATTACCATGACACTCACCTGAAATATAAATAAAATTTATTAATACAGACACCATAACTTTGTTTATAATTATAATTATAGTTCATATTTTTTGAAATAGTTTTAACTTTATTTATAATAAGTAATATTTTGATTATGTAATTTTATTAAAATTAAAACATTCAAAAACATGTTTTTGCGTCTAATTGATTCATCTTTGAATAATAGTTTGACAACCATTACACTAGAAGTTAAAAGTATTTTTAAATTATCTTATATGTTTAAATACAAACTATTATATTTTTATAATCTAATAAGTTTGTATTTTGCAATCAAATAAACATTATTACCATAACATAGTAAAAAAATCTTTCAGAACTTATTATATAAAATTCTGTATTAAAATTAATTTCTAATCGACTTTTCTACGAAACTCAGCGCTTGTTTTCATCAGGATAAACTGATTTAAATATCATTACAGTAAATAATAGATCATAGAAACAAGTTACTAGGTAACTGTAAAGGCATTGAGTTAAATAAAATCTGGCTTCCATTAATTAAAAATCTATAAAAAAATTTGATCTTGTCACTTATTTGTTATCTAGTAACTTGTTTATATGATCTGTTACTGATCTGTTATTTACTGTAATGTCATTTGAATCACTTTATCCTGATGCAAACGAGCGTTGAATTTCGTCAATATGTCGATTATAAATTAATTTTAATACAGAACTTGAACCTAAAGCAGTTTATTTTATTGTTACCATATATTTTTATCCTCTTCAATGTTTGTTAAAACTTTAAAAACCAACTAAAGAACGTAATGTTAAACACACACACAAACACACACACATATATATATATATATATATATATATATATATATATATATATATATATATGTACATTAAATATTTCACAAGGCATTATAATCCAGCATTATTACGCATTATTCTCCTAGTCCCAGTATGCGGTGAGTTGAAGCCATTGGAGACGAGACCTTGCGTCTGTCTGCTCTCTACTTAATGGGATATTAAATTTATCACATTAAAATTTAGCATGAAGTTTACCCATGAGACTATCGGAGCCGTTGTGCTACAAAATTAAGCCCGTAAAAAATTAAACTGAAGCGCTGAAAAAAGAAAACCTATTATATCGGTGGAATAACCCAAGCGAATTCATTTAAAAATGCAGTTACGAAAAAATCTTTATATATCCAAAACGTGTTTTGCTTATCATCTAAAAACAAAGAGACGTTAAATAATAATATTTTTTTCAAACGTATATTAAATTATCAATACTGTCTATATTGTCTATTTGGAAGGAAGTCATTAGTACAATAATGTAAAGATTATTATACAGTAGTTACTTATTATATATGCCACTAGTGCCAACACCAAGTTAAGTGGTAAAGTGTATTTAAATCATAGACCATATATTATTTAAACCATATTTAAAATTATGTAGTGATAATTGCAGTATTTATTTTCACTTAAATTTGAATTTGATTATTGAAAATGTGTGTACACCGCCAGATATGTCAGAAATTGCATAGTCAACCAAATAAACATTAATTCTTACAAATCACGTAACAAATATACTTTTAGTAAAGCTAAGGTTACTTGGTATATATTTTTAGTTTAGTTTCATTTGGAAAAAGCAGCATATGACACACAGAGTAGAGTAGAATGATTTTCTCATAGTTCGCCCAGATTGCTTGGCATCAGCTATACCTCGGCCGTAAGAATCTGTGCTCAACACAATAAAAATTGTTTTCTGCTCCTCTTAACTTAATGAACTATTAAAGACTGAAATTTTATTAAATATTTTTATTGTTTTTTTTTTCAAAAAAAAAAAAGAATTATTACTTTTTAAGTAATTTCGAAATACTTAGATTTAGCTGAAATTTGAAAGTAATAAGAATATATTTATTTTTCCAACAGACAAACACCCAATTACAGAAAAAATACAAAAAATAAATTAAATATTTAATAAAAAAGTAACAAACAAATTTTACAACTAAGTACATATAACCTATAATATTTCATTTGTACTGTTAAAGAAAAATGTTGTATAATATAAATTAGTTAATTAAATACTGCAAACTTAATGAATTGAAAACTATTATTATGAATATCACAAGCATGACAAATTCTATTATAATAATCATACATTTTAAATATCGGAGAATTTAGTAGTGAAATTATTCTAAAATTTTAAATTTTGACGAAAATAAATACGTGGAACTAGAAAATTTAATTTAATTAAAAACCAAATGCAAACAATATTAAAAAAAAATTTACTATTAAAAAATAAAATATATTTGCAAAATTTTATCAAAACTAAAAAATATTCCAATGTACCATCTTCTTCCTTATTCAAATATTTTAACAATTCCGTACCAAATAATAATACACTATCTTTCGTATTTAGCTTGGAAAATGGTTGTCTCCAACACATAAACAATCATTAAAGCTAGTGTATGAATACGAAGAGTATCTCATTATACGTGAGAGATACAGAGAAATGTAGTAAGGGAACGTGCCTGCTACTACTGTTTTCCTTCTATTTCGGTTATCCTTCACAATTGTCCTGGCTGGTTCGTGTGTATTTCCGGTGGCCTATATACAGAACGGATAGTGGCGCCGCGTCGCGGACGAATTATCGTTTTGATACTAAAGTTGATATATGATTCTAGATATGGGCCAAGTTTTGGTTCGGATAGAGGAAAAAAGTGTGTTTAGTGATATTTTATGAAGTATACAAAAAATTTAATGTGATTAAATAACAATTTGAAATTTATGATTTATATAAATAATGTGGTGTTTTTAAAACAAACAGTTAATCAAGCTGTTGTGTCAATTCTGTTTAATTAATGCTTGAACTTTATGGCATTTTTCTAAAATTTACGATGAACAAAAACGCCGGCCAACGGATTCGAACCACCGAATCTACTATTATACTTGGTAATACCTGTAAATACGGCTACGGCGCTGGCGATGTTTCGATATACTAAACGTATATCATCATCAGAAAAAATAAATAAATAATAAATAATAATAAATAATAAATAAACAAAACCTGGAGGTAACAAAATACAAGTCTTATTTGTATATATTTTTTCCTGATGATGATATACGTTTATTGTATCGAATTTTAATTAAAAATAAAACAGAAATAAATCCAAAAGGTTTTTTATTTTAATATGAGTTCTGAAAGATTTTTTAACATGTTAATTTAATTATTAAAATAATTTTGGACTTAATTATAGTTTACAAAATACAGAGATTGATACACTAATTATTTTTAAATTAATTTTATTTGAAAAAAAAATTTCCATTGTGATATATATTTTGTTTTCGTACAAAGAAACATTTAGTTAAAAAATATGAGAGATATTGAAGGTGTATGTTCAATAAGTAAATAAAAAAGCATAATTGAGGGTATAAATGTAAACAGCAAAAACTAATTTTTATTTGAATTCAAAAAGTTTTCATTACATCCTTATGGATACATGACGTAAATTTGTACATATGTCATTATCAATTTAATTTAATTTAATTGAAGAAAACGTGTAAAGAGTTTATAAAAACCATTAAAAACCAAAACCACATTGTTCAGAATAATAACTTTAATTGATAACCAGTTTTGAATATTTAACATTCATCTTCAGACCAAACCAGGAGGCTACAAAGAAAACAAGAAAATATATGTAATAAAATTGTACTTATCGTACTATATTGTAACATAAATATTACTAAATAATAAAATCAATTACACTAAAAAAACTACAAAAAATAGAAATACTACAGTTGTTGTTAAGAAGTGAGTGAAATAATACAAAAGATTATATTTGATCGAACACCATAAAGATAGAACAGACAATGGCAAAAAAATTAATATTTCATCTAAATCTACGTAAATTATAAACTGGTAGCGACGAGCTTACACAGAATATTAATGATCGCCAAATGTGTGAGATTTGTTTGCTTATTTAAACATAATGTAATGGGTTTTCTTCTGATACCTTTTTTTATTTTCAGACATTCAAGAAAGTCAGTGATGTTTTCCCTTGTGTTCTGATATAATATTTCAAAATCTTTGGTCACAGTTATGATCTGTTTTTTTTAAATGTTCAGCAAACGCTGAGTTAGAATCGCCTTTTTTCAAACAATATTCATATTCATTTAACCTTATTTTAAATAATAAATCAACTATACTTGAGCTATTCCATTTTAAGTTTAACTAATTATTGTACAAAAATAACAACAATTTTACATTCACATAAAACATAATAAACTACTTAAACACAAATAAACCCATTAATATGTTTATCAATTCAAAATTTTGTCTCAATACATAGTATCGATTTTCCACTTTGCACAAAGTAACTATAATAACTCTTACATTTCCTACGGCCTCACGTTCTCAACTGCCACCAAAAAGCACATATTGCACGCAATTGTAAACGAACTATTGCATTACATAAAGCAATATATTTCACGAGTGGCCCAACCCACAAAATTTTCGATTAAAATATCCGTACCAAGACAGCAAAAAGGCAAAACTAAAATAGACGTTTATTTTTATAATCTTTGCTCGAGGTTTTATACTTTGTGTGTCGTAAAAAGTAGTTTTATGTGTAGATAACCAAACATATATATGCTTATATAGCTTCGGTATATTGATGTATACACTCATTTTTGTATGCTTGTGCAGAACGATACAAAATGTAAAATATTTGGAGAAGAAAAATAAAGTGAATGCTGGATATTAAAGAGTGGAATGTTTAAATGGAAATATTTTCTTACGGATTTTTTATTTGTATGATATACAAGTAATACAAGGATATGTATTTTATATTACACGGTATTTAAAATTATTAAAGTGTAGCACAAAGTCTTTCTGCTTTCTCGAAGTTACTTTTCTTTAAACATTTCTATCAAGGCAAGAAACCTAGCTTCATCCATATTCATGATACCTCTCAAGCATGCACTCATACATGCTCATGACAAGTATTATAATGAATATGGATGAAGCAAAAGTTACTTGTCTAAATAGAAATGTTTGTAGGAAAATAATGTCGGCTTAGTGCAAAAAGTTTGTGCCACATACTTTAGGGCAGTTGGCATGATAGTGTTATGTATGCATATAAATTATTTTACTTACTATTGCTTCAAAAACATGTAAATACTGCAACACACAAACTGATAAAATAACTATAATTTTAAAATACACTCAAAAAAAGATTTACATATTTTAAAACGTAATATAAATTAAAACATTAACTCACTCTAAAATTATTGGACATGTTGAACCATTATTTTTAGTTTCCAGTTTTAGTTTATATCATTTCAACGAACAGCACCAACAAAACAAAAATTAAAAATTATTACAACAAATATTTTTTCACGTTAATATTCGTGTGACATCCTAAAGTACGTAATTCACTGATACGTCACAAAAAATATGCTACTAAAAAAAATGTAATTTATGTAACATTAACTCGCCAAAAATTGTTCGCTCAGTTTCATATTATTCAGAGATTTTAATTTTTTCAAAATGTTTTTAAAATTATTACACATAATATAAAAAATAAAAATAATCTGATATCAAATATGTGTACAGAGTAAGTTTTTAAAATGTTGTCAATTACTATTTTATAAGTAGAAATATAGACAAACATTAAAAAAAATCTTGCTTCTTCAAAACATATAAAGTAACATTAGCCTGTATTCTCATCTCACTTTTAAAAGTGATTTTGTCAAAATTCTTTTGACGTTTATTAAAATTACTTATTAAACAATTTTAATTAGTTTATTTGAATTGTATAATATTAGATATAAAAAAAACTATAACAAAAATAGAAATACTACTCATATTTGATAAGAGATAGAAGTAAAATTTATTTTAAGCAAAACATAGAAACACTTTTAATAACAAAAAAAGTGACAATACGGGCCATTATTTTTCATGATAATATTTAGATGGTTCGAATCTGCTGGCCAGCGTTTCGTAAAATAAAAAAAATATCACAAAGTCAGGCATTAATTAAATAGAATCAAACACAACAGTTTAATCAACTGTTTGTCTTAAAAATATTAATAATTTAGGTTATTAGTAGAAATTCCACGTTGCTCTATGTGTACGCACGGTTTGTAATTTCGAAAAAAATTCTAAATGAACGATCATGAAACAAGTACTTCGGTATTTAAAGTTAATATACAATAATATACAATTGTAAAATAGATAGAATACAGTTTTGTTACTAAAGTACTGTGCATTTGCCAAAATATTATGAAATGTCATTACTGTTAAGACAAAAAATTGTAATTTTTTATTAGTATGATCGCAGAAAAAGTTTAGTATTTTAACAAGTTTTTATTAACTCACTTTCGTTCCTGTTTGTCTGCTCGGTACAAATTTTGCAATCGATTTTAAACTAACTTCCCCATGAGCTAGAGACTTGAAACTTGATACATAGCTCAAAACTGGATGGCAATGTAATATTAACTATTTAATTAATAATATTAGAAATATTAAATTAAAGTTTATTAATTAACATAATTGATTATAATTATATAATTATAATTAATAAAATTAATTAGTTTAAATTAAAATTAAACAATACTAAAAACAGAAAATAATTATATAAATATAAAAAAAATAATATACCACGTTTTTAACACGGACTAAATAGTATAAAATAATTTCTTCTAACCCCATACAGATTTATAAGCCCATACAGAAAAACGTGAAGCAACGACAGCTACTCCCTACACTCATTACTATTACGCATATTCAAATCAGTAACGTCTAGAATTTAAATATTTATTATATTTATTTATTTATTATATTATTTATTAGAAAATAGCGTTTTTTCCGCAAGCTGTCACTTTTAATCGTTGACACAAGTGCACGCAGTGTTTCAGTTTCTCATTTCGCCACCAGATGCCATTCAGAACATTTTAGATCCCAATTGCATGCGCACCACGTTTTTCTGTATGGAGTTAAAAATCTGTATGGGACAAGGAGAAATTATTTTATACTTTTTAGTCCGTGTTAAAATCGTGGCATATTAATTTTTTTTTAATTTAAATAATTATTACTTTTATATTATGGCTATAATTTATTTATATTTGTCAGTTATATTTATACTTAATATTATGGTAAATAAAAAATAATTATAAATAACGTTTCACTTAAGATTTACGTTTATGAAAAATGGACTATTTTCATAATTCTTACTATTAAATAAATAATTTCGTTTTAGTACAAAACTTAAATTACAATAGAACTTAGCTAATAAATAAACGTATGAAAATCACGTTTCTGTATTCTGAAAACGATTTCACAAAAGTATAGCATTCTTGAGCAATTTCTATCGCTAATTTTTATCGGTCCTGCACTAAACTTATTTAGTATGCAATAGTGCACATGAGTAATAAATAATACTTTCTTATACTCTAGGTAATTTCCAAGTAAATCCGCGCATAAAATTACCGCTCTGAAAAAACTTTAACCGGAGCGTAGAATATTCCTGCTATTTCCTGCTGTTGAAGCCAAGCAGGAGCATCAGGAATGTAGATAGAAAAATAAAAAAGAAAACATTTCGAAATACGTTCAACTCAACTTAGTTTGATGTCAATTTTCCGATAACGTGCTGCTGGGCTATTGAACCGGTATTACAGAACCGGACTTGTCGCGAAAATTTGCCTGACTAAAGCAGAACGACCCTGGATCCATTAGCAGTGACTCAGTTTTAATTATTTTTCACGAGTTATTCGTTTTTTATTTTTATTATTTTTTCGTCTTTTGCACGTTATTAAAAAGCTGTTGGAATTCAACTGAATTTAAATTGCTCGCCGGAGAATATGAAATTCAAATGAAATGAACGAGTTTTTTAAAGGTATAATTTGTTATTAATTGCGTGAATAAAAACTAAAAATAATGTTTTTAAATTGTTAATTAATTGTTGTATTTATTAACTTTAGGTATATGATATACTTTCAAAAGTAAATTAAAAATAACATTTTGAAGTTGTTGAAATCATACATTATTTTGCAGAAATTTATGATTACTTTTACGTAAGTAAGATGAAAAAATTATATACTTAATACTCTCATTATTTTCCATTCAACCACTTTACGAATAGGTTTTTTTTAATTCTAATGATAACGTTTTAACTGAAATATGAATTTGTGTTGTGACATATGGTTTGACTGGAAAAGCATAATAGTAAAATGACTGCTGTGAAAATGAGATTTTACGTGGCATATGTGATATAACAAGAAAAAATCGGCTACGAAATAAATTAATGTATAATAAGTGTAAAGTTGAAACAAATTTGTTGCTGCAAAAGTTGGTGTTAACCAATTAAGATGATTCGGTCATCGTGAACGAGTGTCTAATTAACGTTTGGTTAAAATAATATATGTGAGTGATTTTGAAGGTATACGTTTCCATGTACGTCCAATGAGTAGATGGAGTGATATGATTGAGAGTATTTTAGGTGAGCACATGTTTCCAAGTAATAGAAATAGAAAAGCATGTATGAGACGTGTCATGAATATGGATGAAGCTAGAGCTGTTTGTCTGGATAGGAATGTTTGGAAAAAACTAATTTAGGAATAGTGGAAAAAGTTTGTGCCACACACTTTTGAGTACCTGGTGTGATTGTGTATATATATAAATATATTAAATTACTTCAAATTCTTGTTCATATCATATAATATGTATAACTTGTTAAAATACTAAAATATTATTAAATAATTAATGTCTTTAAACATATCCTTATAGTATTTTTTTAAAATTGTGCATGTTTATTTTTTAAAGAGCGGTAAAATCTTAAAATGCTTTTATAAATAATTGAATGAGAAACCAAAATATCTACGCATATTAAAGTTTTACTTAAAAATAAAAATTATATATTGATGTGCAAAAATGTAAGAGTAGTTATAAATTATAGATTTTATTTTCCCAAATTGTTAAATGAGATTAAAGAAATTCAGATATAAATTCAGTATTACATACTAATTCCGACTCTGTAATCGGATTAAGAATAAACCTGTTATTTGAAATTTGAATCAATTTCGTATGCAGTGTGAAATACTATCCTAAATATTCAATTGTTCACAGAGCATTTCTTACAGAATCACTGATTTTATTCTAGTTTCTTTTTTCTTTAATGTCAAATCTAGTTTTACTACATAATTTTATAAATATAAAAACATATTTTACGTATTAAAATAAAACGGCTTTAGTTTCTAGTTCTGTATTAATATTTATAAATAATAATCAATGTTTCGACGAACTCAACGTACTTCTTTATTCTTTTAACATAATGAATTTTGATAGATTTTTTATTTTGTTATATTTCACATATATTTTTTAAAAATTTATATTGACTATACTATTAGCTACTCTGTTAAATTATTTCATGAATAATATTTTTAATTGCATTTTCTATTACCAATTACAATTATTGTCATGCCAATTAGTAATTTACTCAAAAATAAACATAACAAGTATTATATAAAAAGATAATTACAATCTCAATATTAAACAGAAATCAGATTAAAACATATATAAATTTAATTTAACATCAACATACACGCAAACACAAGCCTGAATCAAGTGTGCCATGCGTGAAGAGATAACCGAAAAAAAAAACAGGTGTACAAATTAAATAAACGTACATATATGTAATTAGCGTTGAAAGCGAGAAAGGCTACAAACTATTCAAATGTTAATATACATAATTCTAGCACCAAATTCATGAGCTGAATATAAAATAACGTTGCCAGCTTATATCTATACATATACAAATATATAGATGCAATTGTAAATTGGCTCTTAAATAGATGAAGTCTGTTTTGAAACTCGGAGCGGTGTAAAGGGCTGTTTCTCATTGTTTGCTGTAAATAATTTATTCCTACTTTTATTCGCTCATTTAATTTAGTTACTGCAGACGAACGAGATTTGTATTTTAATGAAATATATATGTTCAGACCAGGCATTGCCATCTGTTGGCAAGTGACTGACATGTACTCGTCTGACTTAAATGTTCAAGTTTTGTTATCATGTTAAGACCGCAGTTCCATCTGTTGGCCACTAGCGCGTACAAATCGTAACACATTTCATATTCTTATCAAGCTTCGTATGGCGCCCGCATTCAGTACTAGTTTCGCTTTGCATCCGCATGCATTCGGAGAGTTCATATCCGGCCGTGAACGAGTCAACATCTCCACGCTGTGCTGTTAAACAAAACGCACATTTCATCTCATCAAATATCATTCGCAGCAAGTATTATTATATTCTACGTCGTTTGTACTAAACACTCAAGTTATGCTACGTTATTTGCTATACGAACGACTTGCAGTGTGATTCTGTCAAACACGAATTGAAATATATCGCTAGCTTGCATCACGCTACTTACTATATCAAAATATATTCGCTTTTCTCCGCTATTCTACACATATTACGCAGAATCATATCATTTCTACTATTAATTGTGATTAACTGATTGTAAATTACGAGATATCACATTTCCGCATATTTTACCAAACACGTGTTGGAACTAACCTCAAATATTCAGTTAAGTACAACATATTTTATTCTTTGTGATTTACATGTTATTATTTACAATTACAAACGCTTGTATACCTGTTACACATAGAATTATTCCAATTCTATGCATTTGCAGTATCATTATTCCGCATTTTATGTACTATGCTTACATTATTGTCGCATCACTCGCATTTCTCATTCACGCTCGCATTTCTGTGCTTGCAACATTTATTCTCATATTTAGTTGCAGATTCTTTTCTTTACTTGTGCTTTATTAATTGTTCTGGAAGCTTATTAACACTAATTCTCGCTCAACACTCGTTGAAGATTTGACGATCTATACACATTCACGCATAGCTCCAGACACACACCGCAGCAGCAGCCAGCTTACGTTAATTGAAGTACACGCATCTCGAAAGCTCTCACACTAACCACACAATCCTAAGCTCAAGTGTAAGGTATCTAACCGCCATTTTATTAAGGATCTGTACTACATTATATAAACGTAAGTTGCTTTTGCATTACTCACTCCAATCGTGCAGTAATTGTGCTGACACTTGACTTGCTACAAGTTATTGGTTTAATTCACCTCACCTACCGTCCCGCACTCCTATACCTCAGTTGTGGGCCAACCTCTTTCCTCATTTCTTCCTAGAGCTACCACTTCTTGTACAAGCCCGATCTATCGCTCGGATAGGTGAAGATCGTCTCTGATCCTTATCCATCCTCTTATTTATCAATTAATTAGTTCTATTCAGCAAGTTACGCACGCTTATTCCATATTTACGCCGCAATACAGTCCACTAGCTCGCTACATCACCGCACACACGCCGCATCGCCTTTTTTAGGAACTCGAGCACTTGCCCACAGACACAACTAGTGTTTCGTGGTCGCCAAGCCAGCACCGGGTCCCAACATTTGGTCCTTCGAGCCGGATGGGCGGGTCACGACCCTAGTGACGTGTGCCCCATCATTTGGACCTACGATCATTGGATGGGCAGGTCACAACCTGTTGACGTGTGCCCCATCATTGAATCTTTGCACCGAAACGGGCAGGTTACAACCTACGCTACGTGTGCACCATCATTTGAACCTTCGATAGCCGCTAGGCAAGTCACAACTTGTTTGACGTGGCTTCATCATTGATCATTTGCGCTCTGAACAAGATCAAACGCTATTTTACGCATTCTAAACACAATTCGCTTCGCTGTCGCCACGCTGTGCACATACAATGCACATCAGCTGACGCCTCACTAGCTCATCAGTAGCAACCGCATATACTACGTTCAACAAGAACTGGTATCACACGCTCATCAGTAGCAACCGCATATACTACGTTCAACAAGAACTGGTATCACTCGCTCATCAGCAGCAAACGCATATCACGTTCACCTAGAACACGCCTCATTCGCTCATCAGTAGCAAACGCTAATCACGTTCATTTAGAACTCGCATCACTTGCTCATCAGCAGCAACCGCACATCAAGTTCATCACGAACTTGCTTCATTCGCTCATCAGCAGCAACCGCAAATACTACGTTCAACAAGAACTAGTATCATTCGCTCATCAGTAGCAACCGCATATACTACGTTCAACAAGAACTGGTATCACACGCTCATCAGAAGCAAACGCTATCACGTTCAACTCGAACTCGCATCACTTGCTCATCTGCAGCAAACGCAATCACGTTCATCTAGAACTCGCATCACTTGCTCATCTGCAGCAAACGCATTCACGTTCACCTAGAACACGCTTCATTCGCTCATCAGCAGCTAACGCATACCAACCGCATATACTACGTTCAACAAGAACTGGTATCATTAGCTCATCTGCAGCAAACGCTATCACGTTCAACACGAACACGCATCATTCGCTCATCAGCAGCAAACGCATTCACGTTCATCTAGAACTCGCATCACTTGCTCATCTGCAGCAAACGCATTCACGTTCACCTAGAACACGCTTCATTCGCTCATCAGCAGCTAACGCAACAAACGCATATTCAAGTTCAACAAGAACTCGCATCGCACGCTCATACGAAGCCAACGCATCTATATTTTATTCAAACCGCAATTCGCATTACATTCTCATCATGACTGAGTTACTAGCTCCGTCTGTACGCCGCAAGTTTTGTCAACTGTTTGTAGACAATCTACAGTCTCTAATCACACAGGCTGCAGATCCACAAAAGGTCACAGAAGCACGCTCCCAGTTTAAGTTGCTTCCGAAACGTATTCGTGAGTTTGAAGACCATCACACTCAAATCATGATCCATCCAAGTAACACAGCCAAACAGGATCAGCTTTATTCTGAATATAATATCTTTATGGATTCTGTACGTATCATACAAGCAGCATTCACGCAACCTCCATTCTACGAGCAACCAGCTCTGGATACCAGCGTTGCAGACACCGCATTCATATCGCAGACGTTGTCACAGTCATACACGCACGCAAAACTTCCGAAATTGGATTTACCTCAATTTTCTGGTGAGATCGCTAATTGGAACTCGTTTTTTGATATATTTTGCAGCTCCGTCCATGACAATGACAGTCTACGACCAGTTCAAAAATTCCAATACTTAAAACCTATTGTAAAAGGAGAACCGCTCGCTCTAATCAAGAACTTATCGCTCACAGATGATAATTATTCGATCGCTATTCAATTATTAACTGATCGCTACGCTCAAAGAAGATTAATATCATCTTATCATATTCAAACGCTAATAGAATTGCCAAAACCAATTCCAATGACTTATGATCACGCCACAACATTCATTGCTGCAATCAGAGAGCACACTGAAGCATTAAGGGCAAATCACGAACCTGTCGATGAATGGAGTCCAGTATTAACTTTCATTCTGCTCACTAAACTCGACACAAAAATTCGCAACAGCTTTGAACGCAATTTATCTAAAGATAATTTACCTAATCTCGCTGATTTCTTAGATTTTTTAGATAAATTCATACAATCTCAGCAGTGGCAATGTATTGGCAAACCATTCACTCAAGCAGATACATCTCGATCCTCCGATCAGACAAATCGCACGTCATTTAAGACAAATCGCACATCACTCAATCCAAATCGCACGACATTCAATACATCATCATTTGTATCAACTGTAAACACAAGTAAGTGTATCGCTTGTTCCAATCCGCATGCACTGTACAAATGTTTCAAGTTTCAATCTATGGAACCAACCAAGCGATTTGAGATGATACGCACCAACAACTGTTGCCGTAACTGCTTATCAGCAATACATGCTACGTCTACTTGCAAATCAAAATTCAACTGTCGCAAATGCAATAAACGACATCACACGCTCCTGCACTTTGAACGAGTTGAAAAGTCAACAAACGCTTTAAGTCAGCCGCAAGTTGCGGACAACGCAATCAACAACAGTCCGTCAACTTCTCCTTTGCCTATGATAGCAGGTACAACTCGTACTTCATCATTTTCGCACAGCACGACAGTTTCAGCAGTTCTGTTAGGTACAGCTATTGTACGTATTCAAGATTCACTAGGATCATGGCAATCAGTACGTGCACTTTTAGATAGTGGAAGCGAATCTTCATACATTTCTGAAAATTGTTCCAATCGTCTACAATTACCAATACATTCTGCAAACATCGTCGTTTCAGGATTTGGAAACGCTACAGCTCTGAACAACGTTCGAGGCACTACAACAATTTGTCTATGCTCTTCGCACAACGCTTCATCAGCATACACGCTCTCCGCAGTCATTGTTTCGCAAATCATCCAAGATTTACCAAAGGCGCAACTTTCTTCCGATTTACTTCGCCAATTTCAACATCTACAGTTAGCTGATCCAGACTTTGTGACACCGGCGCCCATTGAATTGTTAATTGGTGCTGATCTATACTTCAATCTTCTCACTGGTCACAAGCAAACCACTGCGAATGGTCCGACCGCTATTGACACCTCATTGGGTTGGATTGTTTCTGGACCAATCTGTTCGCTAACCGCATCAACCGTTACCACATGTTTAACGGTTCAGAACTCGTCTTCGCCAGCATTATCGGAAATTTCGGAACGTGAAGACGCTGCCACGATCGCTACATTGTCAAGTTTAGATCATCTATCCAACAATATCTTTTCATCTCAGCATAGAAGATTAGAATCAGGACGCTATATGATTCCGCTTTCTCTTAAAGAATATCCTCCCAAGTTAGGAAATTCATACGCGAACGCACTTATATGTTTTAATATTTTTCAATGTCGCCTACCATCTGACAGTCACTTACAATTGGAATATTGCAAATATATTGCTGATTACTTAGAACAAAATCACTTGTTATTATCTCGCTTAATAAAATATTTGTTAGACACCGTAACATTGTCTTTCTTTAATATTTTAGCGTCGTCCGATTCTACAATCACTCTGTCATGGGTTCGGACACCACCATACAAATGGAAAACTTTTGTAACCAGCCAAGTTTCTGAAATTCAACAGAATCTTCTGCAAAATATGTGGCATCATATTTCGTCGGAAGACAATCCTGCTGACTATAAACTTCTACATCAATATTCCAACTTAAATCACCTGTTAAGTATTACTGCACTCTGCACCAGATTTTACAAAAGGTTAAAATTGAAGGAAGCAATATCATCGCCTGCACTATTAGCATCAGAACTCGATAACGCCTCAATCACATGGGTGAAAATTACGCAACTTGAAGCATTCGCTGATGACATCGCAAAATTTGAGAATGAAATTCGAAATTCCAGTCTAAGTGTTTCTCATAAACAACCTATACTGCTACCATTACGTCATCGCTTAACCGATCTTGTCATCGATTATTAT
The DNA here is from genome assembly GCA_963966155.1 of Clivina fossor. Classification (NCBI taxonomy): domain Eukaryota; kingdom Metazoa; phylum Arthropoda; class Insecta; order Coleoptera; family Carabidae; genus Clivina; species Clivina fossor. The sequence goes on along the minus strand of OZ014551.1, from coordinate 24,068,136 downwards.
CATCAGAAATATCTTCACTCATCGCCAACAACATTTCAAGCAATTTTAAATCGCCGATTTTGGATTGTAACTGCTCGCCGTCTGATTCGCAGTTATTCTTTACAATGCATCAAATGCTTCCGCTGTCATCCTATTGGAATCAATCCTAATATGGGCAACTTACCAGATCATGAATATCGGAAATCAAATACCAATCTTCTACGCCGCTGGCACCTGTTACAAAATGTCTTACAATCATTTTGGAACCTATGGCATGCCGAATCTCTCAACACACTTCAGCAAAGATTAAAATGGACACGCTTTACCGTTAATCTTCAACCTGATCAACTCGTGATCATCAAAACGATCTACTACTTCCCCTTCAGTGGAAGCTAGCTTGAATCATTAAGGTTCACCCAGGAAGATAACTTAGCTAGAGTAGCTCAAGTCCGAACCGCTTCTGGAGTATTAACAAGATCCGTTGTCAAACTGTGACCACTCTTGTGATCCTAAAAAACTCCGTTTTTGGCCGGCCGGCATGTTCAGACCAGGCATTGCCATCTGTTGGCAAGTGACTGACATGTACTCGTCTGACTTAAATGTTCAAGTTTTGTTATCATGTTAAGACCGCAGTTCCATCTGTTGGCCACTAGCGCGTACAAATCGTAACACATTTCATATTCTTATCAAGCTTCGTATGGCGCCCGCATTCAGTACTAGTTTCGCTTTGCATCCGCATGCATTCGGAGAGTTCATATCCGGCCGTGAACGAGTCAACATCTCCACGCTGTGCTGTTAAACAAAACGCACATTTCATCTCATCAAATATCATTCGCAGCAAGTATTATTATATTCTACGTCGTTTGTACTAAACACTCAAGTTATGCTACGTTATTTGCTATACGAACGACTTGCAGTGTGATTCTGTCAAACACGAATTGAAATATATCGCTAGCTTGCATCACGCTACTTACTATATCAAAATATATTCGCTTTTCTCCGCTATTCTACACATATTACGCAGAATCATATCATTTCTACTATTAATTGTGATTAACTGATTGTAAATTACGAGATATCACATTTCCGCATATTTTACCAAACACGTGTTGGAACTAACCTCAAATATTCAGTTAAGTACAACATATTTTATTCTTTGTGATTTACATGTTATTATTTACAATTACAAACGCTTGTATACCTGTTACACATAGAATTATTCCAATTCTATGCATTTGCAGTATCATTATTCCGCATTTTATGTACTATGCTTACATTATTGTCGCATCACTCGCATTTCTCATTCACGCTCGCATTTCTGTGCTTGCAACATTTATTCTCATATTTAGTTGCAGATTCTTTTCTTTACTTGTGCTTTATTAATTGTTCTGGAAGCTTATTAACACTAATTCTCGCTCAACACTCGTTGAAGATTTGACGATCTATACACATTCACGCATAGCTCCAGACACACACCGCAGCAGCAGCCAGCTTACGTTAATTGAAGTACACGCATCTCGAAAGCTCTCACACTAACCACACAATCCTAAGCTCAAGTGTAAGGTATCTAACCGCCATTTTATTAAGGATCTGTACTACATTATATAAACGTAAGTTGCTTTTGCATTACTCACTCCAATCGTGCAGTAATTGTGCTGACACTTGACTTGCTACAAGTTATTGGTTTAATTCACCTCACCTACCGTCCCGCACTCCTATACCTCAGTTGTGGGCCAACCTCTTTCCTCATTTCTTCCTAGAGCTACCACTTCTTGTACAAGCCCGATCTATCGCTCGGATAGGTGAAGATCGTCTCTGATCCTTATCCATCCTCTTATTTATCAATTAATTAGTTCTATTCAGCAAGTTACGCACGCTTATTCCATATTTACGCCGCAATACAGTCCACTAGCTCGCTACATCACCGCACACACGCCGCATCGCCTTTTTTAGGAACTCGAGCACTTGCCCACAGACACAACTAGTGTTTCGTGGTCGCCAAGCCAGCACCGGGTCCCAACAATATATACCAGGTTTTTGGGAAAGAATGCCTTTGATAAATTTGTGAATAATTTCAAGTTGGTGAAAAAATGTAGAATATAAAATTACATTACAATTCAGTTGATGTAATTATGTCAAAATAAAGCACAAATAACACATCTTTAATTTTTACAATGTACTAACTCATAAAAATAAAAACTTGAACAATATGTTCTTTTTTGAATTTTAAAATTAAAGTTAGAAAAAAATAGTCTAGTTTTTGAATAGTTTAATACATTCTAAAAAAAATAATGTAATTTTACCTACAAACCATGAGACACTATGTTGCCCAGTATTTCTAGGTATAATTACTCAACTGTTGTAAATTTACAGCATTGTTTAAAAATACATAATATCAGAACTATATTACAAACATTATGTTATATAATATTAACGGCATGGAGAAGTACATATGTATTTAATATTACAGTTTTTTAATAGTTTCTTTTAGTAAATTTACAAAACTTTAATAAATATTTGCTGTAAGAAATTTTTCATGCTAAAAAAATTAGTTCTGTAATATTACTGTTGGTATAAATAACACTTAAAATATTTTATTACTAGTATTACACAAAATATGTACTAACAATAAGACTCATCATTTTCATGAATTATTACAGGTATTAATATACATGCTGTAATTTTACATAATTTAAGAAGTTATATTGATAATACATAATTTTACATTAAGTATGTGATGCAATTTGCAGAAAGTAAGCAATTTTACATACTTATTAGGTCATCTTACTTATTTTATGTAATTATTATGAATTATGTCAAAATTATAAAATTTTTAGGTAGAAATAGAGAATATTTATAGTAACAATTTTTACTATTATTTTTCTGTAACTTTGCTTTTTTTACAGTGCATTTGAGGAGTGGAAAAAACTTAGAATAACCCCTGAATACATTTTCACTAACACGAATAAATCAGAATAGAATATTTCTGGTGTTAAAATCAGTCAAACTGTTTTTTTATTATATAGATATATTCCATGAATCATAATTGCTAAATATGTATAAAAATTATAGATAAAATAAACTAATTTTCAGTTAAATACAAATATAATTAACCATTTTTAATCAACTCATTCTAATCCAGAAAAAAATATTCATAATCCGAAAATCCGCACTTTTCCTAAATAGTTTGTTTGGCCGAAATCTGAATGGTATTAACCTCATGATAAGCTCAAACCCATTCAGTGGTACGTTAGTTTCAGGCTGAAAGAGGTTTGGGGGTGATTTTTATTTCACCGGCATACATTCCAACGCGGTTGATGGAGAGGTCGCGATTAGAATCAGCCACAATCCATCATCCAGTTAAAGGGTCAGTAAGTACCCGTTTTTATCTGGTACGTATGCGCATTGCCTAAAATTTCAGGGAGGCACACACACGCACTGGCGCTGATTAAAATTTCATTCCCGTGAGCTTATATTAATCTTTCTAATCTTTATGCCCTCGATGCTGTTATATTGTAAATAAGCTTTTTTTTTTTTAGGAATCGTGTATCGTTGGTAGAGAGGTAAGTATACAAAGTGTTTGATGAAAAATTTTTCAAATAAGAATTTTTTGTAGTATTTAATCTGATAATTAATAATTAATAATAATAATATTTGCTTGTTTGACTGTTTAAAGTATATTAAGTAGAAATAAATTCCAATAATTAAAATGTTCTGTTTTAATGATATTTCAAGAAATATCGTGAAAACGTTATTGTTTATTTAATATATTAATTTTATATTTTTTATTAATATGTACTCACCAACATCAAATAGTAAGAATAGATAAATAATGAAATAATTTATTACTAGTAATAAATCTTTCAAAACTCATTATATTAAAACAAAAAAATTTAAGATTTAGTTATCTCTTTGTTTATAAATTTCTATTGCTTCTTTTATTAATGTACTGTTAATATTGTTGGGTCTTGCAATTATTATAGTATCTTCGAATATTAAATCATAAAAAATTTCTGATGCATGTTGTGTAATAGCAGATTTATTTGGAACATAAGTGGTCAATATATTTAAACCATCCAAATAAATCTGTCATAAATCAACATATGTCAGAAAATCTTTATGATTTGAAATTCGAAGGTACTATAATAATTGCAAGACCCAACAATATTAACAGGAGATTGATAAAAAAGCAATAGAAATTTATAAAGAAAAGGATAACATTAATCAGTGTAAAGGCATAATCTAGTTATTTATTTTACTTACCTAGTAACTTGTTTCTGTGTTCTTTTTATTTATTGTATATGTCATTTGTGTCATTTTTTTTGAAGATGATGTACGTAGAGGACGTCGAAAAGTGGATTTTTAATTAAAATTTAGACAGAACTAAATCCTAAAGCCTTTATTTTCAGAATTGCTAGATTATGAAATAATTTGAAAAAAGCCAGAGCAGCTAGTGTACTTTATTTACCATGAAATTTGATTGAACTTAACACTGTGAGAGCTAATAGAAAATTAAACTTACTTTATTTTTATGTTATATTGCTATACTATCTGGGAGACCTTTATCTATTAATATATATATATATATATATATATATATATATATATATATACAGAGTGTCCAAGATAACTCCGTATGCATGGGGATCTCCGGAACTGTTAGAGATACGACCTCGGTTAAATTAGATGAAAGTTGCCTCATTAGTAGGCGAGTTTAGTCATCTTTTGTTTTTTCCAAAAAATTCTTTAGGTTAGTAGATATAGACAAAAACGCAAATTTTGCTGTTTTATATTTTTGCTTATAACTCTCGTATGCAAAACGATACATTATTTTGGTTTGCACTTTCTTAAGACACTTTTTTACACAGAATTTCCAGAAGTTACCAGAATTTTTGTGCCATGTACTGTTTTCGAGATTTATGATGCAACTTTCATTTTTCTTATGTAACTAGTATTTCACAATTACACCATGTATCCATGAGGATGTGGCACAAACTCTTTACAATCAAGCAGGAAGCATAAATTCATTTCCGCCAAACATTTCTATCGATACAATAAATTTTCACTTCATCTACGTTTTAAATACTTTTTATGCATGCTCTTTTATTCTTACCATCTAAAAACATTCGCTCACGCAAAACACTTTCAATTTTGATAACTCATATATTATGCCTATCAATGTTCACATATTAACGCATATTAAATATGCATTACAACACGGTTTTATCCAAATACAATGTATATTATAAATTTCTTTTCATTTTTTTTTTCTATGTACAAAAATCAAGAGCATTATTTCATCAAACTTATTATTAATACCATTAGTGATTTTTTTTCTGGTAACGATACTGTCTTGATTAATACCGTACATAAATAAGTAAATACCTCCATTAAATTTATTAGTTTACCACGAGTGACACAACTCCCCCATCTTATACCTGTCACAACTGTTAATAATTCAAAGTAGATGATGATTATAATTTACCAGTGTAACTACGAATATTTCTTCTCTCGCATCTCAACCAGGTCTGCGGTTTAACGCCGAGAGTAAATGGTAAAATGCTAGTGACGTCACAGCAATGGCAACTGATAAAGAGACTCGCTTTGTAATATTAGAGAATCAAGGCACAAAATATCACTCTAAGTGACACTGTTAGAATTTGCTCTCGCTTTTCTCTCTCTCACTCTCTCTCTTTCTATATATCGCCTAGAATTTAATTGTTAGTGACAAGTACGGTGCAAATAAAGGGTTCGTTCCTTTAGCGAATGTTATAAAACGAGGTAGGGTTCAATTATTAAACATCTCCTTGTAAAATTTATGTCACAACGACTATATGTGTCATGTCTGGCATTAAATATCTTACGTGGATAAATTTGTTATTCATGTACGAGTTTTGTTCTAGAAGAAATGGTAGATTGGGAGTGATGATATTCTGTGGTACATTAATAAAATATATTGTGATATTTTAAATATAAATGTTATTAATATTAATACTGTAAAATATATAATTTATAGTTATCAAATTATTAATAATTATATGTAATAATAGATTCACATCCAATTAATTAAATAATAAATTGTAATTTTATAAGTAACAAAACAAAACAAACATTATTTGGTAAATCCATATTCGTTGTAATAATTTACATATGTAGTTGACCAATTTGACAAAAAAAAAAATGTATTGACAGTAAAATTGTCATGCGCTTCACTGAATTCAAAATTCGACGTAAAATTCAAATATATAAATAAATATGAAACTTAGTAATTGTACTTAGAAATGGTAAGCAAATTTTTTGTTTGCATTCCATCAAATAATGTAAACACAAAGTTTCCTTAAGAATAATATACTTATAATTCGAAGTCTAATAGTCTATGAACTGTTCTACAACTAATTTTAAAACATTTTAATATTCGAGTACAGGCAGCCGTAAGTGGTAACATAATGGACTCGGATCCTCAAAGGTCCCAGGTTCGCGCCGCGCTCACATCAGAAATTAAATTAAATATTAATTTTGATACTAAAACTTTGTACCACTGAACTGATACTGACTAGGTCTGAGTTGTTCCGAAACTCACTATAAGCTGTAGGTCCTTTGCTTGACTGTGGACTAACAACACGCGTACCATTAACAATGCAAATAAAAATTGTTAAGAAACTAATATGTTCAGCTTCTCGAGAATGTATCCACCCTATGTTCCACCTAGGAATTACGAGAACTGATGATAAATTAATGAGAAATAATCCAAGTCAAATCTCTAATAGTTCTCAAGATATCCGTACATACCAGCATTTTGAAACCATTGTATCTGTATCTCATTAAAATATAATTGAATTAACTGTATATTTGTTAAATAAATTTGAGTAATATATTTAACAAAATACACTAAGGGTCTTTATCATTCTTATAGCTTAATTGTAAGAAAAATTAATTATTAAAATGTTAAACTAAGAAAACGTTTCGTTCATATAAACCATTTAAAAGTGTTAAAATTAGAGTAGCACTTATACACAAATCTATTGTCAAAGTTAAAAAAAAAATTAGTGAAAAAATAAACCTATTTAAAATGCATCTAATACAACTAATATTGATTGTAAAAAAAAAGAAAAAGAAATGTTAATATGTTAATAATAAAACAAAGAAAACTAGATTGTTAGACGATTCAAAATAAAATCATTACTTCAAATTTATACTTTAATTTATTAAAGATAACATTTAGAAATCTAATAGTAAACTAAGCCCCACTTTGCGTAGTTCACCTTCACATGAACAGTTTTTTTCGGTAGGACACGTTCATGTATGTGTTAATAGGTCTCTTTACAATAAGTTTCTATATAAAATCTTCTAATCTTTACATCGGAACTAATAACATTATCTTAAATAAAATTTCTCACTTACCAAATTTAATCAAATGCACGAAAAGTGAAACTCACCTGCAACAAAAAAATCATTAATATATTTTTCTATTATTTAAAAAAATACAAATTCACATTAAATAATATTTTCACTACAAACAATATTATTTATTTATTATATTCTTAATTACACATGGCGTATTATATATTAGGTTTTTTTTTTCTTCAGGTTTTGTTGGTTTTCGGTGCTTTGCCGATCAACCATTCAATAATTTTAAAACCTTATTTTAATGTTTTATAAGATCTTCTACGCTGTTCTTATATTAAAATATTGTTAGTTTTAACGAAGTTGTAGAGTAGTTCTCAAGATCTTCAGATTTCTGTAGTTAATATTAATTTTGTATTTAGTGGAGGATATATTTTTAATTTTATTAGTTGTTTAATTAGATCTGTTTGTTCGGTTTCTAGAAGTGGGCAGGCAAAAAATATATTAGGTTATAGTATTTTGTTTTTGCTTAAATCGTCATTAATTTATTTTGATGAACTAATTAATGGCAATTTAAGTAAAAGAAAAAAATACTATAATCTATTATTATTTATTATTTTATAAACAACCTATTGTAGAATCACATGCAATTAATTTACTAGATATTTTTGATTTACACTTCCAGTAACACCATTATTGCGTACTGAGCGAAGCAACAGCATTAATTTAGCTTTAGCAAGACAAATTTGCCGGTGTCCGTTGTCGTTGGAAAATGCACGTCAATGCTGGAGTTGGAATTAGTGAGCAAAAGGGTGAGCCAGCATTTCCACTTGTAAACCGTCACAGCCGACTGACCACCTAAACTAAATTGGGTGAGGAACTTGGCTCAGACTGATGCTGCAACCGAAGACAAGAGAATGCTTTCATGTACAATGTCCTCAGATGTCCGCAATAGGTTAATGCTACCGGTATTTGTTACTGGACTCATCAACTTATTATAGTTTTTCTGTGAATTATACTGCATATTGCAGTTGATCGGTTTTTGATAATTAATAAAGTTATGTCACGAAAGAAAATATTTGATGTACAATATGAAGTACACTTCAAAAAATATTATATCTTTGTAACTTATTTGTTTGTCATTCGTTATACGGAAGACCACCACAATACTAAGTCAAAAATTAAATAAAAACTACAAGTATATTTAAAAATTCACAAGTCTCTTTAACAAAAAAATAAATAAATAAATAAATAAAACGAATTCCATATCAAAATATGAAGAACAAAAACAGAGTAGATATTTGTAAATAGTACATATAAATTTTTAAATAAGAATAATTTGTCGAAATTATTCGATTATAACGTAGTAAAAAATCTTTAGATTTTACTTCTGCTAAATTTTAAGTAATTTTCAACGTTTCGATTATATTTTAAAATTAGAAACAAAAGAATGTTAGTGTTTATAAATTTTTGAAAACATTTTGAAATTTAATAAATTTTGTAAAATAATTTGTTATTAAAATGATTTTTTATTTACTTGTCTATTACTAAAACCCAAAACTTTTTGGGAAGCAAATTCTGCAATTTTGTAAAAATAGCTGAAGTGTTTATTTTAATAATTTCTGTATTTTTAAAAATGCTGTATAAAAACTTACGTTATAACTAGGAAAAACGTAAATAGTACAAAAATTATAAGTTTTAATACTACTGTGATTTAATTTTTTTTACCAAGCTGAAAATTATTTTATATTTATATTATTATATTATATTTTCTTTGAAAATTATTTAAAAATTTCAAACATAAAATAAAATTTTTCTGTATTAATTTTTTTTTTTAGATAAAGTTACTTCAAAAATATAAATAATTATATTACTTTTATATTATAGTGAAATGTAAATAATGTAATATTATGTAAAACGTAATTTCTTCTAATTTTTTGTTTTACATACATACACAAACTTTATTTTCAGGTGTTAATTAATTAATTTAAACAATTAATTCTTATTTCATAACTTATTTATTATTATTTTCATATAATATTACAAACATAATAATGTTTATATTTTTGTAATATAAATTATAAAAATTCCGATCTGAAACTTTTTGTTCCACTTTAAAAGTTGAATAATTATAAAAGAACGCATAACTTAAATTAACATTTCCTACCTGTCATTATCATACTTCCATATTTTCCAAGTATTTCCAATCAACTGCAAGAGGTCTAATAAACTTATTAATAACTTTCCTGTACGTGTATCTACCTATCTGTATAGCGTGTAAAGTGCAAAGTGCATCTAAGAAAATTACAACGTTACAAATAAACCTTGATGTTACTCTGTATGTTACTTATATGCATGCTCAAAATTCATCTTTGTGCTTCTCGACCCACACAACTTCAAATTCCGTCGACGTATATACACCTCCTTATAACTTATCACCATCTCGTTTTAATCAAAGACTCTAATATAGCATTTTCATCTATTGTCGTCCTTGTTCAAAGCAGTAGTATTGAAACTTTAGATATTTGAAAAATTATTATTATGTATGGAATTTGTAAATAAATATATTTTACGAATAAAATGTGACAGACAAATAGGTCTTTTGTACAGTATTAATACAAATTGTTTATAAATATTGTAGATATTAGTCCTAATGTAAGCAATTTAAAGGTGATAAAGCATTAACAAACTTATTACATTTTCTATTTGTATTTTCTTTGACGTTTAGTTATGCTTAAAATAATTTTCAAAGTGTTTATTAAACATTAATATAATTTAATTTTGTAAAATTATGTAATTTGGCATTATGCTTGTTTCTTTCCTAATAAATAAATAATATCTAGTACTACAAACTCAGTTTTTGGATTTTTTAATTCATTTGTTTAAAAGTTACATTCTCTTAAAACCGGTATTAGTTAAAATTAGTAAAATTTCTCAAGTTAGACATTTTACAAAATTTATTCAGTAATATATAATATACATATTTATCACATGAACATGTGCTATCGAAAAAATTATAGCTTAAACGATTATAAGCTTATATAACTTAAATATTAGACAATAATTTGTAAACAAATTCTTAAATATTTAATATTATATTCACTATGCGTCGTTACACAAAACAGTATCTATCTGTTGCACGCACGTTGTTTAGTAGCCATATATATTTTTTCTACGTACCAACGTATAGTGAACATAGCATTATAAAAAATTTACTCACAAATTATGAATCAATTATTACCGTTTAAAAGTAAGCAGTAGCTTTATTTCTAATTCTCCTCGTTACACACAAAACTAATATTTATTTTCTTATATTCAAATTTCAAAATTAACAACAAATGAATGTATTTCATCAAAATTCATTGAACATAAACCCAACATGAAACTGTTATTATATGCTGCAATTAAAATAAAGTTGCTTGTTTGGATAGGGATGTTTGGAGAAAACTGATTTCGGGATGATGGATAGAGTTTGTTCCACATCCTTGTGGATACATGGTGTGATTGTGTATGTATGTATTAATTTAAAACACATATTATTCGACACTTCTCTTTTTAATGATTCTCAGAAAACTCAACAATTTTAAGAAACAGTTTGAAAATCACGTATCAAAAGAGTCGTTGCTCCAACACACACACACACACACACACACACACATAGACACATGCATACACAGAGAGGCAAATGGAATTGACACGGCAGCGTTGTTGCAATCAAGAAGGCTTTGAGAACTAATTCCTGGAACACTAACGAACTCTGATGGTGTGTATAGACAGGACTTAGGATGACGTAGGGAATGGGCAGAAACGAAAGAAGGAACTAGATGATGTGCGTCTAGTCTGCAGTTTGAAACTTTCCAGAAATAGTAGATCCTGGTGTAAGGATATAATAAAATCAGCATTTATTTTAGTTGGGTTGCGAGTTCAGATAGCCATCAAAAGGAAAATATAGTATCATTATTATATGTGTTTGAAATGTAAAAACGGATTGTTGGTTCAGAACATAGAATAAATGAAAATTATTTTACTTTATAGTTTCGCAATTTGATTATGTTTGAAGACGCGTTCGAAAAATAACGACTTCAGAAATATCAAATATATTTGTAATTGACTATTTTCAAAGTTGTTTGAACTGATATAAACAAGAAATATAACTGTAAATAAGCTAGGAACTATTTTAATGCGGAAGAAAGTGGTTACATCTGAAAAATAAAAACAAAATACTTTAAAAATAATGACTGGTACAACGAGATCGGTTTTACTCGTAACTATAATAATATACTTATATTTTTGAGATATTTTGACAAATATGTAGATACGTTGCCATAACATACTTTGTAACAAATGATAAATATCTATTTTATTTGAAAAAAATTATTAAAATTGTATCTTTTACCTACTTCAATTCTCCAGATACCGTAACTTGGAATTATATTAAGTTAAATTTTTATCTTTTAATTGCAAATAAAATATAAAAAGTAACAATTTACAAAATATTATTATTCAAAACAGAAATATTTCGTAAATTTGCATGTTATTTTAAAACGCTATTATCTACATTTTTATATTAATCTTTAATTATATCAAAAAAAAAAAAAAAACTTCAATGTCCTGTCCCTCAATCAAAATCCCTCTTATAAATTACTTTTCAAATTAAAAGTTTAATAAAAAAAATCCCAACCTCAAACACCTAAAAAAATTTAACATTCAAATTAGCACCTTTTAAAATATCCATTTCCATCCATGACTGGCACACGTACTTTTTCATCTGCATCCTCTATCCATATTCTATTCCTTCATCTTTTTTTGATTAAAGAATAGATCCGCTGCACGTTTCGGCCAAGCGTTAACGAGAAAAATCTCGGTTATTGTGTTAACTTTTTTTTTTCTCGACGGGCAGGCCGCTTTTCCCAATTCACTTGGGCGGGTTCGGCCGCAATGTTCTTGCCATCCTTAGGGCTTTTGCCCGGCGGCAAGAGCACGTCGCAAAGTTTCATGGAAAAACACGTGCAATGTTGATTAAATTATGAGATAGGTGGCGCACATCTTAAATAAGGTATACGCGGATGCGTGCCGTGGTTAGCTGGGCAAAAGATAAAGTAGTCATGCAGTCACATAGAGTCGATTTTTGGAGCAGGTGGGAAATTAGTCAATTTGTTTTAGGAAGAAACAGAAAATATTTTTTTTGATTTTAACCCATTTGTGCCCAAATTTTTGTCATTTTGTCGTTATATTTTAGGCATTTTTTTAATTAGATTTCTCATTTATGAACAGAGAAAAAAGTATATTTTCAACAAAAAAAAAATGTTCAGTAACGCTGGTCCTTGTGTCAGTCATATGAAAAAATTCAACCTTTGAAACATTTTTTTAAAAATAATTAAAGATTATAATAATAATAATAATAATAATAAATAAAAAAATATTGTTTTATTATAAAATACTGCTAAATTTTTTGTGATATTCCTCAAAACAATATTAATAATATCTCTGCACAAATGTTGAGTATCATGTTCTGTTAAATTTTACAATTTTTCACAAAAAACAATTTATTTTGCAAAATAATTCAAATAACTGCCATTTGTTTAGTCCTGCACTTATGACAGTTACGTTGTTTTAAAACTAGTATTCGTTGAAACCAATTTTAAAACCGAGATCAAGGTACCAGCTAATTTATATTAAACAATTTCAAAGCAGTTAAACAAAATTGGATCTTTATTTTTAAATTAAAAAAAGAATATTTTATAACCTATAGGTATAAAATAAAACCTCTTTAGGTTTAAGTTCTGTATTAATATTTATTAATAATCGACGTTTCGACGAACTCAGCGTCCGTCTTCATCAGGAAAACAGATACAAATGATATTTGCAGTAAATAACAGAATATAGAAACAAATTACTAGACAACTAGTAACTTGACAAACAAAATATAAAGTTAAAAGGTAAATTTGAAAATTTGAAAAATTACAATAATTATTTAATGTTTACTAATTGTTCCCACTTAAGAATGTTGGCTACAAATGGATTAATGGACTATGTAATTGTAATTTTCTATGTACTGTAGAAGTACGTGGAAATCATTACTATAATCTATGCCACAAGAATATGATATTACACAATAATTGTACGTTTACATGATACTGTTCTGAAAACTGAAATGTTAGATATTTTTACTTATTTATTTAGGAGAAAGGTGATGCTGACTTACGTAACTCTAATATTAATTATTCAATTTAGTTCAAAACATTTTAAACATAACGATTGATAAAAATAAAGCACTATAACCGTATTATGAATAAACTGCAAAAATATTTACCTGATAAAGCTGAGACTTACTTCACTTGATATATAATTTGTCAGTTGAGTGTTAAAAAAGACAAAGAATAGTTATACATGTCGTACGAAAACGTACATTTAATATTAGGCAATATAATCATTTGTCTAAGATATTTAAAAAAATTGAATTTATTACTACTCAAAATATTTAACTATAGTGATAAAAAATAATGTAAATAAATTTTAGAAAATACTGTATTACATTGTAAATTATATACATAATGATAATATCAGACAAATTTGTACTGGTATAGTTATTACGGCCCCATTAAATGTATGTTTTTATTTGATTTTTATGTTCTCATTAAAATGTCACACTAAAATCGCAAATTGTTTTAAAGTACCTTGCAACAATTATACATAACTGATTCAATTAAATGCTTTACACGGTTGGTGTTTTAAGTAAACTAATGATATTATGAGCACTAATAACAAAAAAAAAGATTAAGTGTTTGCAATTATTATATTATATTTATTAATTTACATAACTTAAAGAATATTTTACGTATATATTAACAATTTTTTTATTAATTCTCTTTCTCGCTCTTATTTTTCCTATACATGTATATATAGATATCTACATATATACAGCCAATGCAAGCGATAGAGAGAGAAAATGCAGAATGTTTGTTGGGTATATAAACACATAACCACTTTTTATTGTATAAGTTTATAATTCAATTAGGTAAAAATCTTTATAATAATTAAGTTTTTCGATAACAAATAACTAATTCGTTTACAAAAATAATAATTGTTTAAGTGTTTGAAGAATGCCATTCGTTTAAGGTGTGTACCGGACACCGCCCGTACATATGCGAGCACGAGTTCAAATCCCGCCTGGTACATGGACATTTGTGATGTCTTTGTATCGTCTATTCAAATAACAAAAATTATGATGCCGACTTTTTGGCGGACACTGTATAATGCAACTTTTTTCTCTAAAAATAACTCAGTATATTTTAAATCGTTCATTCTTTTAATTTTTTTTGTTAAATATATAAATCAGATTATCTTGTTTATATTTAACACAAAATTCCTGTTATAGTGATAACAAGTATTTTAGAAATTGTAGCATAAACGCGTCTATATTAAATAAACTAATTTTGATATAGAATTAATTCTAGAAATATAAACAAATTTAAATAAAACTTAATCATGAGAATATGCAACTAACAACAGTACAAAATGCATTTAAAAGAAAACTCATTTACACTATGGCAACGAAACATAAAAACAAAATATTTCTGCTCACAGCATATTCTCTCATCAAAGAAAATTGTCACAATTTTAACTCTATTTCTTCCATACACGTTCTCCACATGCATTTGTGCTCCAGTACCTGGCAGCTAACAGTTGACAATCTCATAAACTGAAGTTTTTATTTAGCAAAATCATCCAAACACATCCAAATGCTAGCGAGAATATTTAGATGTTTGTCATGCTAGTATATCGTTGCACACCGAGAAGAAAAATAAACAAACAGGTCAGATTAGTTGATGTTCACATTTTTTATGCGCTTTGTTGTCAGCAACTTGATGCGTTTTTGTTTTCCTCTTCTCTTATTTCTGGTTAACGTTGTCAACCAAATGACTGTCGCATCGCGTTTTCAACTGTTAGTCGCGAGGTGAGAACGCAGAAATTATAAATGTTTTATGAGGGCGTTACCATGGTGATGCAAATGTGTTTACTAGGGAGGTATAAAATATATAGGAGAATGTTTTTTTTTTTTTGAAGTTATGCGGATTAAAATTTCTTTTTGTGCATGACGTGCTATTATTTTCTTTTTGTCACTTAATGTATGCAATTTGTTTACATTTTTTTAAAAAATAACTATAAAACCTGATGCATGATATAAATGATATATTTATAAATTTGAGATTTATGATTTAAAAATATGAAGCAATAGTACATGATAAGTTTAGAATATGAAAATTGAAAAAATCAAAACCTGACTTAGAAATCACGTGACTTAATGTATTTATTTTGACATTTTTGACATATGCATCATTCGGGGGTCATATGGAAAATGAATTCCAAAAATAGATGTTTTTGGATGATAGTAAAAGTGACATAATTATCACAAAAAATTATGTTGTTAATATATGATAAGTATAAATAAATTCATTGAGAGCTGATGACAATAAATACATTGTAATAAGTCAGCTACGTGCAAACATGTGCAAAATACTCTAATATCATTAATACGTATTTAAAATTTTAAATCATAAATTTCAATTTTGCAAATTAAATCCATTATACACCACGCTTTAAACTATAAGCTATTTAGCTATTCACATTAATTTAGATAACTTTTTAAAAACAATATTTTAAAGTGCTATAAATCCAATTTATACTCTTTTTATTTTTATTAGTAAAAACAAATAATTTTGCCATTAGAAATTTAAAAAAATTGGGAAAAAAATATCGTTTTATTGACAGCAATAATATTTAGGCTAATAAAATTTAAAAATTGATATTGTTTCGCCAACTTAAAGTGAAAAAATTAAGCCTAGTTTACATTAGTAGAGTACGCTAGCATACCTTTTCTTCAAATCTCTCTACTCTAATAAATTTTGGTAGAGTAACTGTTTATAAAAAGCTAGTAGTGTGATAGAGGAGACTTTAGTTTAAAGTTTGTTCAGTTTCCGTTCATTTTATTTTTGTATGCTTTCAAATAAAATATTATTTAACAATGACAATTATCTGACGATCTCAACAACTTCCGTTCATAAATTAAAAAATTGACAAGTTTTGCACTCGTCTTTTACTATCCAAAATGTTAACATTGTGCTAGTAACTGAATAGTACGCATTCTACCAGCATACTCTACCACTAATTCTACTACTACTAGACTTTAAAGTATTTACTATAAAACCATCAGCTGTAAGTACTGTAACATGTTGAGGCGTTAGCATATATATTTAATACTTTAGGGAGCGTGCGTAAAAGGTTGTGACCAGCTAATTCCAATATCTTTGTCTATTATGGTATTTATTCTTTAATTAAGTACCTAATAAATTAACGGTATAAATATAAACTTTAAACGATCTACAAACTAAACTAAAACTAATAAAATTTTTGCCGCATATGACCTTTGTAGTTGCGCGGCTATATTAAATAAAAAAAAATAATTTGAGAAATAAAGCGAACTAGAGGCGTCTGGCACACTAAGCGTGATTTTATTTTTACTTAAGCGGACAAATCTAGACTGTCAAAGCAAACACAGGAAAAATACAAATATTATTCAAAAACTAAACTTTTACGAAAGATACAGAAAAAAATTTAAAATATTTCCAAGAAAAATCTTGACGTTGCGAGTGGTTAGCCGCAAACTCTGACAGATAAATTTGTCACTAGACCAAATCTAATCGATACAAAAACTACTTAGTTTCAGAAATATGTATCAGGTTACAATAGCCACATGATATCATTTATATTATGCTAATCTAAGCTAAATGCCATAGAATTATTTCTAGCAAATTATGACTATTTACACAATACCGTTGAAAACCATCATTAAAACAAAACATATAAATTCTAGAATAATCGAGCATCAAATTTATAACAACCATCCTGAGAAACCCTTTTGCACTATACATCGCGGTTAGCGGTAACTGAATACCCGCCCGCACGAAAACTTAGCGTAGTTTTCTCAATAACCCTCCTGCAGTTTAGATTAATATTGTACGGGGGTGGTGCGACGCAGCTGTCTACCCTCGCAGGGGCTGTTCGGAATTAAATTTTATGGGAATGATAATAGTATGTTTTGAAGTTCTTCCCTTCTAGAACACATAAAGAACGTTCCCAAAGTTCTTGGAATCCTATAATATAATACTGTTTACAGTTGACAATTTAGTCAACTAAACAAAATACACTAGAACTTGAATAGAAGCTCATTATTGAGATCAGAGAGAGATAAATGGGACTGTATTTGCCACTAACACCTGATTACATAAAAGATGAATGAAATTGACATTAGATAAAGTAAAACAACTAGATTGTGAGCTCATCCGAAGTGCATTTAGCGTTGCAAGCATATTTTAATCCTATACTGATTAAAGTGACCATTTTTAAATATAATAATAAATAGAGTTCTCCATATTTTTGTGGTATATTACAAATGAATAATCTATGTATCTTCTCAAGCACAGTTTATTCTGTCAACAAACACTTATTTCTGTTTGTGTAGTATTAGTATAGCCCTACGTTTATGTTGGTATGCCATTTTACAATAGGTCTCCATACAAGTTTTATAATATAATAGAAAATTGTTAATACGCTAGCTATTTGAAGCTGTATAGCCTGGTGAATGATGAATTTAACTTACAAATTTAGAATTTCTGAATTAGATTTAAAATTTACAAATTTAAACACTGGTGCAACATGAAAATCCAACTAATCAGGGCTTAATTTAGGAATCACAAGACTGAATGTATATTTTTTGATGTTTCTGATATTATGCATTATATAAAGTTTTATGCAAACTGGATTCCAAAAAAATTTTCAAATGATTGTAAGAGTGACATAATTATCTCAGAAATGATCTTGTTAATATGTAATAAATATTTAAAAAAAAAACTTAATTTTTATTGAAATTTCATCTATTCACTGACAGCTGACGACAACTATGCTATTGAAACAAATCAGCTACCGTAGAGTGGGGTAATATGGAACAGTGCGGGTAATATGGAACGAGGAGGCCAACTATTGAATTTCCCGCCAGTAAATAATAATGCGCGCCATTATCTTCCCGCCTTTAACACTTTTCTGCTCTATGCACATGTATATTCGACATAACCTAAAAAAAAATTTAAACTGCGTTCAAGTGCAATTACTAGGAATCAATCATTTTAGTTATAAAAAATCGCGTTTTTAGGGGCCGTAATAGTCTTCTCTTGCTACTTTATAACGAAAAGGTTTATATATGTGGTTCCTTGACACTTTTTTTTCGGTAAGTTCTTATTTAATTGATTTTAGAATTATTATAACGAAATTTTTCACGGAATGAAAAAAAACGTTAATTATTTGATTTTTCTCCAATGTAGGGGTAATTTGGAACGATGCCACGCAACTATAAGAAGAAGTTTGGCGTTAAACCCCGATGTGATTATGACCCTCAAAACGTAGAAAATGCACTTAGAAGTATTTTGGATGAAACTTGTCATTCGGAGAGGCTGCCACAAGATTTGGTGTCCCAAAAACTACGCTGTACCGAAAATATAGAGGACAAAACTCGAGCAGTTTGGGGAGACGTCCAGCTCTAAATAAAAATGAAGAAGCAACCGTAGTGCACGCCGCCCTTACTGCTGCCAATTTTGGATACCCGTTCACTGACCGTTGCCTACGTGAATTTGTACAAAATTATTTAAACCATAAGGGAGTTGCGGTTGAATGTTTTGAAGAAAATATGCCTGGGAAAGATTGGTTAAGAGGATTTTTAAAAAGAAACCCACAGCTAAAAGTACGACTAAGCGAGAATATGAAAAGAAATCGGGCAGAGTTAACTGAAGAAGTTATCAATAAATATTTTGATAACTTGATGGATATCGCAGATGTTCCAGCTAGTAATATAATCAATTATGACGAAACCAACCTTACGGATGATCCGGGTAAAACGAGGGTGTTGGTGCGAAGAGGTGTTAAACATGCTTCGAGGATAATGGACTTCTCAAAAACCTCAACATCAGTCATGTTTGCAGTAGCAGCTGATGGCACACCTATGCCGCCTTATGTGGTTTACAAAGCCAAAAATTTATATCCAGAGTGGGTGGAAGGAGGACCTGATGGTGTAAAGTACAATCGTTCAAAGACTGGATGGTTTGATGGTGAGATCTTCGAAGATTGGTTTTTTAAAATTGCCCTACCTTATCTGAAGAAATTGCCTGGTAGAAAAGTGATGATAGGCGACAATCTTGCAAGCCACATGTCCGTTAATATTGTGAAGAAGTGCATAGAGCACAAAATTGAGTACAAATTTTTACCTCCAAATAGCACTCATTTGTGCCAACCCCTCGATGTTTCCTATTTCAGACCTTTGAAGATCGCGTGGAGAAAAATCTTAACTGAATGGAAAATCAGACATCGAGGTGTAACACCAAAAACGCAATTCCCATGCCTACTGAAGAGAGTATTATGTGAGCTGAAACCTGATGATGACAAAAATATAAAATCCGGATTCAAAGCATGTGGACTTGTTCCATTAAATAGGCATGCAGTATTGCAGAAGATATACAGAAGAACAACTGATCCTACGGTTAACGACAACGCTATGGCAGAATGTTTTGCAGACATCATTACGAAAACTATCAAAACAGCAGCAACCGGACAACCGAACTTGCGAAGGAAAAAAAAGTTGCAAGTTGAACCTGGGAAATCCGTGGGCATAGAAGATTTTTTAAATGATGAAGAAGGAAGAAGAAATAATGAAGACGAAGAAGCCACAGTTGAAGTTGAAATCGATTCTGAGAACGAAGAAGCTGATCCAAACGAAATAACTGAAAATATTACATTTTTACCTGTTACCCTGGAAAACATTGATATAGACACATTTGTGATAGTGAGTTTAATTTACGACGTTGGTTCTAAAAAGGAAAGCAGAAAAGAATTTGTTGGGAAAATTATTAAATTGAAGAAAAATTGTTACATCGTTTCTTGCCTGCGCTCGTATAGAGGCCAAAATGATTGCTTTGTATTTCCTGATGTAGCGGACGAAATCGAAGTGTCGTTAAAGGAAATTGTTAAAATTCTACCGACGCCGATTAACAACCGAGGACGATACATATTAAAATGCTTTACTAATAAATAGAAATGTTATTATTTGTGATTGATATATTATTATAATTTGTATTATTTGTTTGCCAAAAATGTGATTCTCATGCTTCAAATCAATAAACACTTAAAATTTATTTCAAATATCATTACTGGGTATAAAAGTACTTGAAAAACGATTTTTTTTTTCTAAAATGACAATATATTCTCGTTAAATAAAAGTAGGGGGGTAACTTGAAACAGCGGACGAATAATAAGGAATTACAACGTGTTTTGTAAATTGTTCCATATTACCCCAAGCACAGGGTATTATGGAACGATTTATTTTTATTTATCACTGGCCCGTGTATCAACAAAAGAAAAATATTTATATAAAATTCGATTCATATAAGTGATAAGCAGAAATGAAAATAATTTGTTTACATAACACAGCAATAGTTAAAAAAGTATTACGAAGAAACTGTTTAAATCGTTCCATATTACCCCATTCTACGGTATGTGCATGTGTCACATGTTTAAAATACTGCAATATTATTGATTAGATTTAAAATTTATGATTTAGAATATAAAATATGGTAATATTCCAAATCTAAATTTCTTAAATGCAATATGAACCACGGTACGGTATTTCAAGTCATTGATATTTAAAATTTCTAAATTTGCACCAAGCTTTATAATTTGAATGTAGTTAGAATGTAGTTAGAATAAAAAAGACGAAAATAAATTTACAATTTTTTTTAAATTATATAGCTACGTATTTAAATAGAACAACAATTTTTTTATCATGTTATAGTAATATCGTAGATAATCATAAAATTATTTTGTAAGGTAAAAGACACAAATGGATCGTTGAAATGAAATAAACTAATTTCTGATATAATTTGTTTAGTTTTCATACCGTTTCGGTCATTGTAGCATGAACCATCTTCAACATAATAAAAGTAAAGCTGTGCTATTATTTTTTTTAAATCCGTAAGTCACATGTTAAGGTTAAGTTGGTAAAAAAATTTATTATATAAAACAGTCATAAGTTAAATAATGAATCATAAAGAAAATATCATACATATAAATTGCAGATTACATTGAAAATCTTCGAAGGATGATGAAACAAGATTAAAAATCAATACATGTGCTACTTTTCACAATTAGTTGCGTCGTAATGAGGATCATCACAACTTTACTCTGTACTACAATCATATAATCAGTCATTACTGGTTATTACATCTTGTAATAATACTTACTGATAATATCACTTGTATTACATTACCAATTTAACTAGTTTGCATATCTAATATGATCATTCAGATGCTTCCATAATTATTCAATTTCAGTATAACATTAATCGATCTTACGTTAAGCCTAATTAGATATCAGTAATTATCACTTTAAAATAGTATTTAGCATTTTCAAACCAACCAAACTGTAATTCCCATATCTTTAAGAACATCCTTCGTATATGAACGTATAGTACATTTAAAAGCGTTCACTTGCTATATGAGAAAAGAGAAGAATCCTGTTATAACTTGGGGAATTAGACTGACTGTGTGTGTTTAGTAGGTTAAAACAATAAAAGGTAAGTACTTTTTCGGGTTTTGTTAATGTCTGTGGTTTTTCCAAATAATTTTCTTTTATATTGTGCGCGAAGAACAATAGAAATTCTTTGTTTTATAATGACTAGAATTAAGTCATATTATGAAAGTTTTACATTTTATGGAAAATGTATTTTTGTTTTGTACTATATGTGATAAAGACTACATGTACATACATCTCATTTAAATATAATTATATACAAAAAAACAAAAATATCTCTCACATGATTTCATTTACATATATATTTTATTTAGTAGGTAATCTGGAGGCCTATGTATTATATTAATTTACAAATTTTATTTTATTAAATAGAGATATTTTAATTTTATATATTTAAATTAAATTTGTCTGTATATCAAAGAAAAAATAGTGTAAAATTTGAAGATGTTCTTGCACGTAATGGTAATAAGACGTAAACAATTAATTTTAAATAATATGTTACTTGAAAAATATTTTAATCAAATTTTAATCATTAAAAATAAACTTTAAATTTTAAGCGCTTCACTTACATATTTAGTTGAAATAAAAATTAATTATTTTAATTTTTTCTTTAAATATCTATTATACATATTACAAAGCTAGAATTTAATTAATGCCGATTTTAAAACTATGCAAATGCCATAAAGTAGAAGAAAACAAATGAACGAAAGCACCCAAAAACCAAGCTTATAATACAAGCTATTAAATGGTAATAATAAACGAAGATGAATTACCAACTCACAAATAAATTAAGGTTAAATTAATTCATCAATGTTAACAGTGTTACGAGTACTTTTAGCATAACCAATCGAAAACTAAGAAAATATTTATTAATATCAAAGATAGTTATTCATAGGAACTTAACTAAAAAATTTAATTGAACATATTATTAATTAAAATGTCATTTAAAATATGTTAGATATTTTTTTAGCAACATTAATAAATTTCCATAATATCTGCAGACATTAAAAATATATTAATACTTATTTTTCATGTTTATTTTCATAAAAAAAATATTGATCATCAATTGTTTCATTTATAATTAAAAATTTCCATATTTCTTGTAATTGTTAAAATATTTCTCCTTATTTAACAAACACATTAAAATATTTATTATACCAAAACATTTTTATTGACCATTTACATTCGAATAAAAATTTTATCATGAAATTTTACTTGGAAATAATTAAATTTTACGTCAATCAATACCAACAAAACCAGCCTAAAGTTACATTTCATTGTTCTAGTAGATTCTAAAAATGCTACCCAAGCATTAAAAATAATTTTTATTGACACAATTTTATTTCCAATGCGTAATAACCTTCCCGAAAAAGTAATGGTAACCAATTCTACATTTGCCTAAAGATTCAAACCTGGAGTTTTTCATTGATTCTTTCTGAAAAATGGCACAGTTTTTCTTATCCAGAACATTCACATAAACGTATTCATCGTTTTATTCTTGCTTTATCGATTTTAAACATCTCTCTCGTCTTCACTTGTCTTTTTCATGAACAGACAGTCTTCTTTTTTTTCGCTTCTACGCTCGTCTTTTGTTAAAAGATAAACTTTTGCATGTCTGTATAATATATGTGTTGATGTTATTTGACAAAGATGATATGGTCTGCCTGATCTTCAAATGGTTTTGTTGTTCAACTGTTTTGCTCTTTACTAGTCGGTAGTCATAGAAATATAAAATATAGAACAATTCAAAATGGCGAAAAATATTGTGTCTCTTTCATTTTATTTATATAAATGTCAGTAGTTTCCTTTATTCTGTCTAGAATATATTGATAAAACTGAACAAAGTTCTCTCTGAATATTGTTTTTATTTGAAAGGAAAATGTACAGAGAAAATGTTTAATGTTAGAGAAACAAATCAATTTGAAATATTGAAACAATGTAATAAATTGTTTCAATTGTATTTTACAATTTGATTTATTGCCGTATGCGATTTCTATGAAGTTTGATATATTTATGAGATATAAATGTCATGTGATTGACCACTGAATTTTTTAATAACAACACTGCTGTTAAAAATGTTTTTTTTTTTATTTTTAACTTTAGCTATTTTATAAGAAATTACCACTTCCAGTTGGCAGATCTTTACCAAAAGTTGACTAAATTGAGATATTCACTTCCGAAGCTTAAATATGACATGTTATAACAATCCGTTCAAAAGAATTTGCTTTACACGTGTCTATAGACCGACACACGGACATCACGCTAAAAACAGTTAATTCGTGTTACTATAATCCTAATTCGTGCTTATCTGTAAAAATCTGGATTTGTCAAATTTGGTATGATAACAATACCTCCCTTATCATATGTGATATGACGGTCAGTAACAACTTTTTACATTTCAATAGATATTGTAATAGACAATATACACATTAATACAAATTTACAATCTATGAACAAAAAGTTTTTTTGCTAACTATATTTTAATATTTTTGTTAGATATGAAAATATTCACTTTGGCAATTACAAAAAAACAATTCAAAATAATTTGCTCAAATTATTATTTCATCTCCTTTAAAATTCATAAAATGCAAAATATCTCATTTGCATTTTGCACAAAATAAAGCAGATAAATTTTTTTAATAATATAACAACAAAAAACTTTAATAAAAACAGTAATTACATTACAAAGGCACAAACAAACATTGCGTTATTAAAATTATTCTACGCAATAAAATAACGAGAATAATTTTTTTTTCTGAATACAACACTGTTTTAATACATTTAGTAAGACCTTGAGAAAGGATAAAAAACGGAAATATTATGGAAGAATTTTTCCGATGGCAGTGTAATCTTTTCTTCCTCTTCTTTTTTTTGACTGGGTCACTTTTAGGATATATTATTATTAGGGATAAAATGGATGACGCATAGAAATGTCCACAAAAATTTATGGAAGAAAATCGACAATTTGCGTCAGATTTTGTTCTGATTCATTCTCGGATGTTTATTTCGGATTTACGTTTCAAACTTATCTCGTAAAATAAAATTTTATTCTTACTTTTATTCTTGCAATATTACTATAAAGTATAAAAATAATAAAAAAAAAGCTATAAAATTAAATTGACATATTTTTAAAACTTTTTTACAGACTACATAAAAAAATGTAAACTTATTTGAAGAATATTGTCAATCAATACGAATGTTTGACAGAAACTAAATTCTGTATAATAAGAAAAGTTTATGAAAAGTTTTTATTTATGAACTTAGTAGAAATTAGTAAACTAAAAAGCACCGACATATTTGTTTAGTTATTTTTTGTAAATTAACAGCAAGTTGATAAGCGAAGTAATAGAAATTTACATAGAAAAGATAACATCAATCAATATGAATTCACTGATTTAAATAAAATTTGGCTTCCTTTAATTAATAATTTATAAATTTTAGAAACTTGTCTTTATGTTTTGTTTGTTTATATTATTGATAATATAAAGTTAGTACATATATCGAAACGACATATTTAAATTAAAAATTATACATAACTTAAACCTGAACCTTTTTTATTTTTATAAGTCTAAAATATACAAGTTTGTATTTTTTCAGTTTCAATAAGATATCCAGCAATAAAATTGTTGATTTAAATAAAAAAGTTAATTTTTGAGTTAAAAATAATGTTTGATAATAACATTCCCTAGTATTTTTTTTTTGTAAAAATATAGTTTTATAATTTTTGACTAGGTTTCTTATATTTGAAACAATTAATATAGCGAATCTTGTAATTTTTCTTTATCAATGCAATAACGAATTTAAATCATAAATATTTATTACTTAATTTTCGTGTTTCATTATTTTCTTCCAGACAATCATACACTTGTTACCTTTCATCTGCTCACTCTAACATTTATCATAGTTCTCTCGTCTGCTCAATGTGTCACTTATTAAATTATCTCAGTGACTGTAATGACATTTTTTTGTTCATCTTTTGCTGTTTTCAAAAATCTGTTGTTACATCAGTTTGGTACATTTCCACGATTGTTTATAAATTTTTTAGTTTTTGTTATATTAACAATTTTTTACATTTCAATAGATATTGTAATAGATAATATACAGATTAATAAAAATTTAAAATTTATGAACAAAAAGTTTGTTTACTAACTACATTTCAATATTTTTGTTAGATATGAAAATATTCACTTTGGCGACTACAAAAAACAATTTTTTATTTTGTGTTATATTACTCTGTAATTAAGTATATACCCTGTTAGGTTATTATCTCAAATAAATAAATAATATAAAAATCCATTATAAAACACTCTAAATGTATATGGTGGAAAAATTTAATTTGAATTGAAGGAAGGTAGGAATTAAATAACTACAGTGGAACCTCGGTATACGACCTTAATTCGTTCCTGATGTTTGGACTTATACCGAATAGGACGTATACCAAATCAACCTTTCCCATAAAAAGTAATGAAAAAATGATTAATCCGTTCTTATGTAAAAAAAAAACTCCTCTTGATATGGTATATTAATGGGGTTGTACATACACCAACCAACGACTCTCCCCACCAGAAATTACATAGTTTCAAACCAAATAAAGTCAATATAAATTCGTGAATAGTGTAGATATAATAATGCTACTTGTTCATAGATTATTATAACTTTTTATTATAATTATAATTAAATTAAGTCGTATACCGAACAAAAATCGTACACAGAGCAAAATTTGTTTCGCCCAAACAGGACGAATTCCGAATTGGACGTATTCTAAAGCAGACGTATACTGAGGTTCTACTGTATTTTTCAAATTTGGCGACTACTTTCGTTACAATATGTATTGATATTATTTGATGTGGAATACCGATCTTACATCAAAACTAATCGCTCAAATCTTTAAAAATTGTTATTTAATTTCTACACTCCTTCAATTCAAATTTAATTTCTGTTTCCTATTCATAAATATTTGTTTAAAAATCTTATATTTTACACTGTATGTGAATTTATTATTTTAATAAGCTAAAAACAACTACTTTCGGGTATCAGTTTTTTAAATTGTTGAAGTTGTTTTAATCTATTATAACTATCATATGATAAATACCAATAACAGTGATGAGGTTAAGTATTTAAAAACAAGTGTAGTTTTAAATATATATTAACGAAACAACGAAAGTAATAATTATACAAAGAAATATGGCGAATAATACTAATACAATGAAATACATAACATAACGTTACTCATGTGATTTGACAACTACTTAAAAGTTCTTCTTCTTATTATCTATATTCCCTAACAGTTCCACTCCTAACTGCTAGATGGCAGCATAGTGCTTATATTTCCAACACTTCCTCCTAAGCACTGCGCGAATAACTAATTTCGAACACCTATCTTATTACGAATAGTTTGAAAGCGTATTCGATCTAGAGGTTTTGTGAGTAAATCGGCTAACTGATTTTTACCTTCAATGTGTTCAACGTTTAACCGATTTTCTTGATAGCATTCGCGTACAAAATAATATCGTACTTCAATGTGTTTGGATCGTTTGTGAAATTCAGGATTTTTCACAAGTTTCACGGCGCTTGCATTGTCGATCCGCAATATCGGCTTTTGATTCCTGTTTACATGTAGTTCATCAAACAAACGGTTTAACCAAATCAATTCTTTTGCTGTTTCACTTGCTGCAACAAATTCAGCTTCTGTAGTTGATAGGGCTACTGATCGTTGTAGTTTGCTTGACCAGGATATTGTCCCTCCTGCATGCATTACCACAATTCCACTTGTTGACCGTCGAGTTGTTTTGTCACCCGCAAAATCAGCATCGCTAAAACCTTCTAGAATTTGTTTATGATCTGACTGATACAGTAAACCGTAGTCCGTTGTCCCACGAAGATATTTAAAAATACGTTTTACGTTCATCCAGTCATTCTCTGTTGGTTTTTCAATTGCTCTAGCGACTCGAGATACAGCAAATGCAATATCTGGTCTTGTTGCCGTCATAAGATGCATAAGACTACCAACTGCTTCTCGAAAAGGTACTTTACCTTCTACTGAATTTATATTTTCGCTTTCACTGCGGTCACAGGGAATTTCAACTTTATTTGATTCATTCATATTAAATCGTTTTAATATTTTCTCAGTGTAAGCACGTTGACAGACAAAAATTCCATTTTCACGACGTTTTATTTGCATACCGAGAAAATTATCAAGCGAACCAGTGGTAATTTTGAAGTTAGATTTTAGCTGGTTTATAAATAAATTTATTTCGTTTTCATCAGTACCAGCAATTAATCCATCATCTACATAAATAATTACAATTAATTTCTTGCCATTTTTCATACGTACAAATAAACATGGATCAGCTGTGCTGGCTTTGAGACCTTGCTGTTCCATAAAGTTGACAAATCTTCGATTCTAGCACCTGGGGGCTTGTTTCAAGCCATACAAACTTCGCTTAAGTTTACAAACTCGTCCGCTTCCATCAGCAAAACCTTCTGGTTGATTCATGAATACTTCTTCTTCAAGATGCCCGTATAAAAACGCTGTTTTTACATCAAACTGACGTAAATGTAATTCTTCAAAAGCAGCTACTGCTAGCACGGTACGGACAGTATCGTACCTAGCTACTGGACTAAAAGATTCGTCAAAATCTATACCTGCTTTTTGAGTATATCCTTTTGCAACCAATCTTGCACGAAATCGATCGATTGAACCATTCGGATTCGTCTTGGTACGAAATACCCATCGATTATTCATTATTTTCATATTTTTTGTAGGACTGACGAGTTCCCATGTATCATTTTCAGATAAAGCATCGATTTCTTCTTTCATTGCATTTATCCAGTTTGCTTTCTCAGGCGAATTTAATGCTTCACTGTATGAAGTTGGATCTTCAACACTGCTCATTGCAGAATAGACTGAGTCATGAACGTAATTTCCTGACGTCATCCACGCTGGTTTCTTGACTGTACGCTTCGGTAATACTTCTTCAGCTTGAAATTCGACTTCAGTGGGTGGATCACTTTCATTTGATTGTACTGAATCATTTTCATCTTCAACGTCTGAGGATTCTTCTGTACTTACTTCCTCCCTAAAATTACCTGTAACATATGTGTCTTGCGACGAATTAGTACATATAATTTCAGGTTTAAAATAAACATCATGTGATTTTACAATTCTTTTAAGAGATGGTACATATATTTGATATCCGTCTTTTTCATTCCAATAACCGACCATTTGTCCAAATACACTTTTATTGTCAAATTTTTTCCGAAACTGTTTTGGAATATGCACATAGCACTCTGTACCGAACACGCGTAAATGATGCAGATCTTTCATCTTACGACCGTGCCAAAGTTCCATTGGCGTTTTGTCATTTTCAGGTGTTTTTCCTGTATTGTTAAGAACATACACAGCAGTTTCACATGATTGTACCCACAGTGCCTTATTTAAACCACTCACTGACAACATTGAGCGCGCAAGTTCCACAATTGTTCGATTTTCTCTTTCAGCAGCACCATTTTGTTCGGGGGTATATGGAGCTGATAGTTCTAAAATAATGCCTCGATTGTTGAGAATACGACGAACTTCTTCACAATCGAATTCTTTTCCTCCATCACATCGTAATGCTTTAACGATATGACCCGCTGTTGAAGCTTCATTTAAAAAGATACGTAGACATTCAGCTACTTCGGATTTTTTCTTGATGAAGAAAATTTTACGGTACTTACTATAATCGTCTTTAAAGCAAACGTAAAACCTTTTTCCTTGCAGTCCTTCAATTGACATTGGTCCATTTACGTCTGCATTTATTTTCTCACCTGTTATTTGTGGTCTGTTTGACCTTGACTTAAAAGGTTTTCTATGAGCTTTACCCATGGCACATCCATCACAAAAATCACTGTTTTGTGTCACTGGAATATTAATGTCGTTTTTCCTTAATATATTTCTGACATGTCTTTTATCTTGATGTGCCAGTCTTTCATGCCATAGTTGAATTTTATCTTCTGCTGTTGCAAAACTAATCTCAGCTGGTCTTTGTGGTACTACAATACGCATATCCATGACATACGAATCTATTCTCCATTTTGCTGTAGCTTTTAAAATATTATTTTGATAGAATGAAACATTATACCGTGTCATCGTCACTTTATGACCCATATCTGTAGTACTTTTTATTGAAAACAGATGTCTGCCAACATCAGGAACGTACCATACATTTTCAAGGTAAGCGGGATGCCATTCTTCATTAACTAGCATCTCAATTTGAACACGACCCGAGCCATATGCTGCAATTTTATCACAATTAGCTATAGTTACGTCTATAGGAGCTGAAAACTTGTTGTATGTTGCAAAATATTGCTTATTAGATGTCATATGATGTGAAGCACCTGAATCGCACACCCACATATCAGCAACATTCATACCGTTTACTGCGGTAAAAGCAGATCCTCTCGTTGTAGATTCATCTTGCGATTTTGTTGAACTAGAGCTGTTTGAATTACTTTGTTTCTCGAACTTTAATTTTCTGCAGTTTTTCTTTATATGACCTAATTTGCCACAATAATAACAACTTCGATTTTGCTTATCGTTAGTATATTTATTTGTAGTTTTATCTACAGTACGTGCAGATTTATTTATATTACTTACTGACTTATTTGTCACTTGATTTTGTTGTCTTGACGCAAGAAACGCGCTTGAATCCGCATTTAAATTGGATGTCTCTAACCTTTTTTCAATTGTACACAACTTTTCTAATAAATTTTTCGTTGTTCTTTTATTATCGTCTAGAGAATCCCATACGTTGTTGAATTCTTGGTACTCCTGACCAATTGTTGACAAAATCTGTCCATGCAGCAATTCAACAGGTATATCTTTAGATCCTTTTTTTCGTAATTCGTTATTCATATCTGCAAACAGCTTTTCTACTTTTGCTACATAGGCTGCAATACCTATTTCAGGATCACGTTGTACCTTAAAAAATTCTGTCATTAATAAACTAAGTCGTTGTACACTACTTTGTTCGTATACACTGACTAATTTGTCCCAAATATCTTTAGCATCAGTATATGTTAATACCAAATCTGAAACCGGTTGACTCAAGGTACTTGCAATTAAAGCAGCAGCACGTGCATTATCACGTCGCCATATTGTCATATCTCTAAGTTCTTCATCTGTCGGAGCCTTAGCATTTTTCACTTTCGGATACTTCCTGCTTCCATCTATAATTGAGGTCATTTCATACTGGTCAAAATGCATGTTCATCTGCCATTTCCACTTGGCCCAATTACTCGCTCCAACCAACTTTTCAACTTTAATTTTTGGTTCGGATTCCATCTTGTGATTTATACAAGGTATATCAGAATTATCACTTCGTTTCACAAAATTAACTTTTCTATTCAAAACGAACACTCCACGTGTCTGGGCCCATAACCTGATGAGGTTAAGTATTTAAAAACAAGTGTAGTTTTAAATATATATTAACGAAACAACGAAAGTAATAATTATACAAAGAAATATGGCGAATAATACTAATACAATGAAATACATAACATAACGTTACTCATGTGATTTGACAACTACTTAAAAGTTCTTCTTCTTATTATCTATATTCCCTAACAGTTCCACTCCTAACTGCTAGATGGCAGCATAGTGCTTATATTTCCAACAAACAGTTACCATTTTAATTTATTTTCATAACATCCAAGTAAAGATCTTTTTATATTTAACATAGATAAAAATTAAACATAATATTTATTAGATTAAATCGACAAAAGACATATTATGCTTCAAGATCGTTAAATAAAAATTACAATATAATCTAAAGATCAACAAAATATATTTCTATCCTACACCAGTTCGCCCAACCATAATATAAAAAACCATTTCAACCCTCGTATAGATTAAACAACCATCCAACTTGTCGGTACTCTACAACCGTAACCTTTCATCAGCATTATACGTCACAGCATCGTATTACTGTACACCCCGCTTCGTAATTTCAGCCCTGAAGGCAATTACAGTTCCTTTGTTGCACGTTGGTTGCAAATGCACATTTTACATGCAACACGGCGTGTAGCTGTAGCAATCCGGCCGTGAAGGACCATGCGTTAGTTGGAAGGGAGAGGGATGGTATTAAAACGCAGGACGACACGAGCTGTGGTCACGTTATAGCGCGTGATCACGCTAAGGGGTGGAAACGGTAGCGTGACTGAGTGTGACAGGCATGGTATTTGTTTGATTATGATGTGATAGAGAAAGAGTGGGGAAAATAGAGAAAGCGATGGTATAAAGAATTTTTATTTGATTTTTAGTGGCATTCCACGAGTGTTAAATGATTCTTTGTTGTTATGTGAATTTGTGCAGAGAAGAAGAATGTATTTTGATAATTTTCTCTGTTTGTTGTATGTTGCAGAGTTTTCGTTATACAGTATATTATAACGATTATTGGAATGCAGTCAATTTCACATAGAAAAAAAACATTGTTTATAGTTATCATGATTCTAGTTTATGTTATCAATTATTTTCTTGTAGAATTGTTTTCGTCGCGAGTAATAACTTAGTTCTCATGCATTTCTTTGTATTTTTAAGTTAGAGGTATCTGTAACATTTTTGTTTTGTGTTCAGAATCACACCTGGATTACTCGCATTTGGCACTTAGGAAATATAAATACTAACACACTATAAGCTCGTTTATTCATGACTAACTCCCGTATATGTAAAAATCAAATAAAAATATAATATTGCCAATTAATAATAAGTAAATTACATCATTTATAAAGTATTGCATAATCTATTAAATCTACGTATATTACAGTACCGAACATCTTTCTCTCGTAAGTTAACAAACAGTCTGATTGGCAGTACGTTTCTTTTTGTTTACAAATATATATATATATATATATATATATATATATATATATATATATATATATATATATATGTAGAATAATTACACATTTATTTTCAAATTTAATTAGAAGAATATTATGATTAGATTCTTTAGTTTATTGCATAATTTTTTTGCTGTTGTTTATATTTTCACATATTTCTAGTTAATAAAGATTTGTGTTTATGTTTTTTCGTATATCATCGACATACTGCACGTATATCATCATCAGGAAAAAATATACAAATGACGTAATTAATAATCAAACAGAACATAGAACCATGTTACTAACAAAATACAAGTAAGATAAAACTATGTACTTTAAATTAAAGTTCTGTATTAATATTTATTTACAATCGCCGTTTTGACAAACTCAACGTCTTTTTTCATCAGGAAAAATAAAGACGGACGTTAAGTTCGTCGAAATGTCAATTATAAGTAAATATTAATACAGACCTTCAACCTAAAGCAGTTTTATTTAATATAATAAGTTTTGTGAGATTTTTTTATTATGTTAAAATACAAGTAATTAAATTGTAAAACTTATATTTTATTAATTAAAAAAAGCAAAATTTAATTTTTATTGATTTAAATAAAATTTGGTTTCCTTTAATTAATAATTTGTAGATTTTATCACCTAGTTAATTGTGTTTTGTTACCTAGTATGCTATGTTTTATTTGTTTATTATTTATGTCATTTGTATATTTGTTTCTGATGATGATATATGTGCAGTATATCGAAATGTCGAATTTTAATTAAAAATTATACAGAACTTAAACCTAAGGCCTTTTTTGTTTTAAAATATATATTATCTACATATTTTTATAAAAATATAAAATAATTTTTAAATTAATTTCTTCTTCAACACATTATAATGTTATGCACAAAAATTGAATATGTAAATTTCTCTTTAATATGAGATAACATTTTAATCTACTTGAATGTAACACTAAATTTAGTTTTTAGTTTACACTTTTTTTTAAAAAAACTACTTGATTAAAAAATAGTAGTATCAATTTACCCTTTCACGGAAAGTAATATATAATACGAGTTAATTAACTTCACTTTTAAGTTAATTAAAATTACGCCATGCAACGTACAGTTGCGAAAATTGAATCTATATAAATATCGTATATTTTACTAATACTACTTTGTAGATGAATTCATTTATCAAATATGATATTACAATAATTCAAACTTATATAATTAATTTTGTTGTAACATCTATAGTTTTATACAATCTACTGTAGTTAATTAACAAATAAAAAATCAAACAAAAGTTTAATTTAAGTATTTTGAAATATAAATAATTTAAACAGCGCATATAGAGTTTCTAGATTATTTTGCAAATTCTTAAAATACTAATAGTAATTGTGTAAAGTAGATTAAATGTTCACTCGTGTACGGATTAAAATTCTATGAATATAATTTACTAGTTTAAAAATATATGAAATAATAAATCTATGTATCAATAATAAAAAAAAGCACAATTGATAAAAATCAAAATTTCAATTAGAAAAAACCCTATGCGAACTTTTGATTTGCGTTAATACATTTGAAGAGTTTAGTACTAGATTAGATAACGATAATTAGTCGTTCAAACTTGTCCCAAAGTTTTTACACACTTTGTCCATGTTTGAACTTTAATCCTGGTACTTTTATAAAAAATATGTTAATACAAAAAAAATAATGTTATTTTCCGTAAAACGGGTATGTGGTATGTCTACTTTAAATATGCGGTCTTTATATAAAATGCTAAATATTGTTATATTTGATTTATAACCATCAGATAAATTTATCAAATTATAACATTCAATTCTAAATTGCAAAATTGTATTTTAAATAAATAATTATTTATGCAATGTATTCTATAATTCAATATAATATGTGTGCATAAAATGAAAATTTATGGAAATATCGGTAAATTAGATTTTTATTAAAAATTATCAAAGTTAATAATCTAGTTTACTGGCAACGAACACATCAAAACAATTTTATTTCAATTAAATTTAAATTTACCCTAGCTTAATTACATTTATCATTGTTTTATTTTTAAAAATTTGTATGATGCTTTTAATTAGTTTTATGAAGATAAATGCGATATTTTTTAGTTTGTTATATTATGTGGATTTTCAGTATACTATTACAAAAAAGTTATTAAATGTGAAAGTACGTAGGCTGTAAAATATGGATTTTAAATTTATTTTTACATCTTTTTTTCTTTCAACAACATAAAATAGTTAAATTTCCAACAATTAAATATTTTTAAAAAGACAAAAATTTAGTACCTGGATAGATAAAAGCTAGTAGTATTTGTTGACGTCATTGCTTAAGTATACTAATATTGTAATTATACAACATACTATAATAAATAATAATATAATATGAAATGATATATAATTTATACAATGTAATTCCTTTTTCTTCGTCTTCTATGTGCCCTGCCTGTTTCAGACGTTTGACAATCACGTTTTCTACACATTTTTGTCTACAGTCTTATGTGTTAGTTCACAAAAAGTTGTACACTTACTAATTTTCAAAATTGTGACTGATCTAGATCACAGATTTAGTTCAAAATGTAAGACCTTTGATCTAGTCTAGATCATTTCATCTTTACAAATCTTGATTTAGATAAAGTTTTCCACACATTTATGTCTATAGTTTTATGTGTTAGTTCACGAAAAGTCGCACACTTACTAATTTTCAGAGTTGTAACTGACAAGTAGATCAATTGATCTAAATCACAGATTTAGATAAAGATGTAAGATCTTTGATCTGATCTAAATTATTTCATTTTTACAGATCTTGATCTTGATCATATATGAATGATCTATGACCCTAAAAAAGATCATACGCGCATTTGCATTATAACATGCATATTAGTTAAGTTTGGTTCAATAAAATTTAATACCTCATAAACATCATCTTTTCCAACAGATTGAATCATTATTATTTCTAAAAGGAATCATGAAAAAAATTCAAGCCTTAGGTTAACTAATATTTGACTCCTGAACTGGATAATAATATCTCACTATTTATATAAATAAATAATTTGTTTTACATTTTTATTGTTTAGTAAAATGAAAAAAATATATATTATTTTTTTAATTAAAATAAAAATACAATAAATTTACCAACTTTTTTTATAAATAGAATACTTTGAAACCATGTTACTCCTTTTGTTTATTGTAATTAAAAATATAAGAAATAATTTTTTTAATTATCTAAAAAAAAAGGTCACACATTCCTGTTCTGATTTTTAAAAAAAGATTCGATTTTGGAAATTGATCTATGATCTGATCTAGAACATATTAACTGTGAGAATCTTGATCCTGATCTAGATTCTTTTTGAAATAATCTGTCACAACACTATTTATTTTTAATATATTTCTAATTAAATATGTTCTATATTTATTACTTATATTTATTAATAAATCATAGGTTTATAAGTGACACAAAAAATGTTATTTTTTTAACAGAAAAAAAAAATATTACAACTACCCGCTTATCCTATCTACGATAAATCGAAAACTTAATTCAATGAAACAAAATATAAACTTGATGGCAAGAATCAGTGATACTGTATTATTGGGTCTTTGGTTTTTGGAAAATAGTGTCGGATTCTGTCACGTGACACAGAACATTGGCGTTGATCTGAAATGAAGTGAGTCGAGAATAAGCACGAAAATGCCATAAATATCAGACCTCGTTGCTGCCTGCGTCTTGGCATTACGAAAGCTTCTTGGACCCCATGGTCTATTTCTTATACGCATTTGCCGAATGTGCGTTTTATTTCATTCGCCACCAATGTTTCTCGACTATATTATTATCAAATTTCAAACATTTTTTCTCGTCGGTTAAAGATTACTATATCATTGAGTCAGAAATTTATTGTTCCCTGAAATGATGAAATATTTCTTTTAGTAATAAAAATATATTTCTATTAAAACGTGTATAATAATAAAAATATTTAAAGCAAAATTATTGTTGTTCTAAATACTAAATATCGAGAGATTAAATTTTATAATTATATTAAAATAAAAAAGCTTCAGGATTATGTTCTGTATGTATATATTTTATTTAAAAATTAACGTTTCGATATACTGCACATATATTATCAACAGGAAAAATATACAAATGACTTAAATAGCAAACAAAACAAAATCTGGAAACAAGTTACTTAAAACACTCTCAATCATACCACTCCATTTACTTATCGAACGTCTACACAAACGTATACCTTCGAAATCATTCACATGTATTCTTTTAACCAAACATTCATTGAACATTCGCTCAAGATATCCGAACCATCTTAATTAACTAACATCAAGTTCTGCAACAATATTTTTTTCAATTTCACAATCACCATACACTAATATATTTCGTATCCGATTCTTTCTACTTACGAGTACACCACATACGCCACGTAAAAATATAATTTCCACAGTTATTTTCCTTTTTATATTGTATAAATATAAATAACCAATTTTTCTCGTACTCATTTATTTGAAAACAATCAAAAACTTCACAAAACATTTAACTGTTATTTTGTATCTGTATTTGTAAATATTTTTCCGATTAAAATTGCAAATTAAAAACTGGAAATTGCGTATCGTAGCAACGGCCCCAACCACATATACAAACAAAACGTAAATCCAAATCTACTAGATTCGCTGTGTTTTTATTTCCCGTTTTCTTTTTTTTTTACTTATAGACGACGAGGTTTGGTTTCTTGAAAAATGAGTAAAAAAGAATGTTGAGAGTTTTGGAAAAGCGACGATATTTTGCTCTGCTGAATCCCGCGGCAGTTTTCCTGCTATTTTCCGCCTTGCGAATAAGAAAAACAAAGATATTTTCCAATATCGGACTGGCATTTCCCAGTCACTGACTTCAAATGTATGTGGACTCAAATATATAAGTAGGCTATGGAAAATATAGTCAGTTGTTCGGATTGAAATACGGATTTGCTTGGGATATTATTATTATTGAATTTCGAGTATTATTGTTTTTTTTTTGTGTGGATAAAATTAACGATAAAAAAATGCCAGATGCCAGATTCTCGTGGAATAGGATTGTGTTGCCAAAATAAATTTATTGTTATAAATGTACTGTGTTCCAAATTATTTGTCTATTTCAAGTAAGATATTGTTATTACATTATATTATATATAAAAAATAACCAATTGTACATTATTATTATGAAGCGAAAGTTGCTTGTTTGGATAGGAGTGTTTGGAGGCGACTGATTTCGGGATAATGAAAAGAGTTTGTGCCACACCCTTTTGGGTATATGGCGTGATTGTGTATGTATGTATGTATGTATGTATGTACATTATTTAATTTATTATTAGTTAAATAATCACAATAACAATCATTTATATGATAGGAATGCTTGGTGAAAATTAATTTCTGTATGAAAAAAAAATGTATGCTTCACCCTTATGGGTATATAACACAAATATGTATGTTTGCATGTAAATTACGCAATTTTTTTTTGTCATAATATTAGTTTTTGAAAACTCTTTCTAATGTTATAATTTATTATTAATATTCTATTTACGATATTCAATTTTCATTATGAAATCGTGAAAATACTGTTTTTTTTTATTTTTCTTTTTTTAAGAAATAATAAAAATTTGAAACATCTAAAAATAAAAAATAAAACAATTAGTTATATTTTGTTCAATAAAATTTTATGATTTTTTTCAATTTAAAAATATAAAAATTATTATTCAAAACTATAATATTTGTTATTCAAAAAATAAATTTAAATTTTAAACATATTTTTTTCTCTATCATAACATATATTACTTCTATTTAAATTCTGCGTCATATAATATAAAAATAAATAATGAAAAAATTTAATGAGAATTCTAAAACCGAATTTTTTGTTGTTTCTCATTATTCCGTTGTATTATGCGAGACATCGTAATTCTAAGAGATATTGCTCATAAAATTTTACGCTAGCCCGAAATTTTCGGGGCATGACACAGAAATAAAGAAAAAAAAATCTGCAGCCTTTATTCTCTGGCAGACAAGTGACTATCGACCAGTCTGACATTTAATTAAAGACAGAGCTACCAACTTACATGTTTGTTTACTAATGCATAACTATACATATATACAGCATGACTCGTAAAAATGCTTTTTCAATGTTTATTAAGCATTATGGAATATTTTATGAATGAATGTTAAATAATTCATTAATAAATTATTCTGTTCAGGGGCAGACAAATAATGCATTCATTTTATATGCTATTTATTACTTATACATTTGAAAAAAAATCTATGTAATATTACATAAACTCTCTGTGTAAAAGGTACATAAAGCATTTGTTTAAAACAAAGCTTTTCAAGAAAAAAATTTGATTTATACAAACGATCTATGTAATTTTTACATAAACGTTTTATATAATATTACTAGATTTTTCAGTGTATCTGTTAGTATTTAAATCATTACAGCCAGATAAAGGTCTACAATTCAGTTGGTTTTAAACTATTTACTCGTAAACAAAGTAGATATCAGATCAGTGATATAAGATGTTAGTATTAGAAATAATATTTTAGACTCGATTCCACACGCAACTATTGGGACTGTAGCTGAAAAATTATTAAAAAATAGATCTCTTAAAACTATAATGCTAGATTTCATAAACGATTTTACACTTTTTTAAAATTAACACTTTGTTAAAACGAAAATTACTTAAAATTTCTCATTAAGCAATTTTAATCAGTTTATTTGAATTTTATAATATTGGATATATATATATATATATATATATTGTCAAGAAAAGCTGTTTTCAGTTGTTCCTATCTATTAATTAAAAAATAAAAATAAAATAACGTATTTTTTTGTTAATTTAGTAACCTATCCCTATTCTTCGCGTGTTATTTCTTCTTCCGTTAACGTTAATTCGGTTAACGTAATGTTCTTGAGGAACGCATCCCTAATGTTAAAAGAGATATTACTGTATATCAAAAATAGAAATACTACTTATATTTGATAAGAGATAAAAGTAAAAATTTATTTTAAAGCAATAAATAAAAGTATTTTTTCATAAACAAAAGAAGTAGGAATACGGGTCTAAGTTTCCAAATGATATATAGTAAATAATTTCATATAAAACTTTTAAAATGGTTTACTATTATTTTCTTTCTATCAAGTTTTATATTTCCATTAGAAAAATACAAGTTAGAGTTTAAAAACGGGTTTACTTTAAAATTACAAGTAAAAACGTAGGATCTAAAGCAAATTCTATGTATAAAAGCTAAAAATAAACTGAAATCTCTCAACCCTTATATTAACCTTCCTACGCAATTTAATCGAACAATTTTACGTATGCGTTCGTAGGTCTCTTTATAAACAGTTTATGTACAAGTTCTATTATATTTAATTTTGTAAACTAATTTAGTAACTAATTGCTTAATACAAAAATTTATTTAAGAATATAACTATGCCATCTACCGAATGTATAAAAAAATAAAACAAAAATATGTGAACAAAAGTTGAAAACCACCCCGTAGACACACACACACATATCGTCCCAGCTAAATTGAATTCGATTTGCATGCGACGCGAAGCAATCGAGACGCTGGTGGCACTAGCAAAGTTTGCAAGCGACGGCATGTGAAATGGGCGTTGGACGCGTCGCTTCGTGTCGTGCGCTTCAGCAGCCGAGAACTGAAAACCGAAAGCCGGATGTCCAAAACACCAGCATCAGCACACGCCTGCCAACCCACTTAACGGACATATCGACCAATCAAATTATTGTCATACGAACAAACTTGTATTCGAATATGAAATTTTCGTAAATACGCAATATGTTTGATATATATTTTTAATTGAATGATATATTTTTATAATTATTATATTTTAAATAAAAAACGCTTTAAATTGAAGCTCTGTTTTATTTTATATCAAAACGTCGAATTTTAATATAAAATAAAATAGTACTAAAGCTTTTTCATTTTAATCTAATGAGTTCTAAAAGAATTTTTACTACATTTTTTAAATTTATACTTATAAATCGGTTAGATAAATTATACAGCGTTGATCAGGTATTATATTCCTATATTTACTATTTTCTCGGATTATTCATTTGTTTAGTTTGGTCTCAAATTTGATCCTCT
Organism: Clivina fossor; assembly: GCA_963966155.1. Classification (NCBI taxonomy): domain Eukaryota; kingdom Metazoa; phylum Arthropoda; class Insecta; order Coleoptera; family Carabidae; genus Clivina; species Clivina fossor. The sequence continues at coordinate 24,027,175 of OZ014551.1, read as the reverse complement.
GCAAATAAGACTATTTTTCTGTTTTAGTATGCACTAAAAATTTAAAAAATTAAAGCTCACATTTAAAAATACTACTTAATATATTATACATACAACATTTTATTCATACATAATAATCACGCGCCGCTATTCATTTATGCAAAAATTTTGAAATTAATTTCCATTAAACATTCCCACTGATATTTATTTAATTTATTTATTTACATATCACATAAAATTTATATATTATGTTTTGTTTATAAATTGTCAACAATATTTTTTTAATTCAAAGTACTACCATATAAAATTTTAAGCTATTCAGTTTATAAGTTTTTGAGTTTTATTAGATAGACAGACACTCAGGTACTACGTGTTTACACAGCAAAAAAAAACTAGTGTTGCTCAAATGAGACGTAAGCCGGGGTGTATCAAAATTTTAATAATCGACTGGTGTCCCATTTGAGCAACATCGCAATAAATTGATTACTGTGTATCATACAAAAGACAAATTTATCACACTCAAAATATTTTACAATTATTTATATTTATTATTATAATTCTTTTTCTTTACTGCAATTTTTTATACATATACAGTAATAACTTGACTTGCGCTACTTCGACTTATTCTGAGTTATGCGGTTTTTTACGTGCACGATCGACAAAAGTTAAGATTGTTTTGTTATATGTTTTCTAAATCTTTAAAAAAAATATGTCGTTCAAACGAAGTATATCTGATTCTCCTGCACCTGGTATGAGAATGTAAGAAAAGGAAAACTATATCTTTGAAATGTAAACTTAACATTATCAAGAATTTTGATAGCAGAATGAAAATTTATGAATACGTACCTTATTCAATTTTTTTAATGTATGTATAATATGCATAAAAAATTGCAATTTTATTAAATGTTTTTCTTCTAACTAGTGTTTTTATTAGTCCTTGGTCCCAATTAAACAAAATTTATATATACTTATATACAAAATTGTATCCCGACTTATGCGAATTCAACTTAAGCGATGATTTTCGTCGGACTCACCTGTCGCGTAAGTTCGAGATATTACTGAACATATAGTCAGAATGACATTTTGTTTTCATAGTTTCAAAACAAAATGAAACAACAATAAATGTAAAATAAAGGCAATTACATTTATTTGTTAAGTTGGAATTAGTAAAATTTTAATTAGGCAACAATATAGCTAGTTGAAATGTGGCATATTAACAAACAACTTTGTTTCGGAAAGTGGCGACCCAGCGTGGCGTGGCGGTGGTTGGGTACCGCTGGCATAAATTGCGGATTACCAGAAAGTTTAGGGGTCGTGTCGACAGAGGATTGTGGCTAATTTTCAAGTTTTATGTGTCCCAATGTAATTTTCCAATTAACTGAACTAAACTTATCCACAATAATAACACTATTTTCATTTTCTAAACATTCGGCGCAATTTTGAATTGAGCAATTAAACTATATCTTATAATTCTAGTAAATAGCTACAGATAAATTTATTTGTTTCTTGTTATATGTTTAATTAATACATAAATAATAATTTATTCAATAAACGTGTAATGCTAATTATTACTCATGCGAATAAAATAATTTATTCGAATGTGTAATAATCATTACATGGAAGTAAAAAATCCATACTTTTTCTGTAACTATAAAAATTGTACTTTTCAATCCGACAAAAATTATATTTTAGAATAAGTATAATTTGACAATTATGCGGTGGTATCATAACAATAGCACTAACTCGTCAAATATTTAAATGTAATGTTGTGACCGACCAAAAACTATTCAGTAACAACAAAGCATACAATATTTAATCCCATTCCGTATCTCATATTTAAGACCTTCCAAAATAATGTAGAAATAATACGAATGATGGCTTTACACGATGCATTTTTCTATACAAGTAAACGTTTAGTTTTCTGTAAAAACAATTTTTTTTTTTGCATTACACAATCCAATAGTAAATTCTATAATGTGCAGAATATTTTATACACGCACATGCTCGCTTTGTCCGTAACAGTCTATATAGTAAAATGTATGAATTAGAACACGTCCTATTTTTCATGCATGTTTAACGCGAAACCGAATGCGCATAGATATTAGAAACGTCAAACTCTCCTTTAGGTTATGTATTATCATCAATTCACATTTATGTGTACAGTTTTTTTTTAAAAATTCGTATTTAGTTGAAGCAGTAAATATTATTATTGAAATGCAAGTTTTAGATTAGATATAAATAAATTGTCAAAATGGAAAATATTATTGCACATGTGTCTGTGCATTCTATTTTATATCGAATAAAACGTATAATTTTGTTTGAAAATTGTGTAGATTTTTGAATAAAAAAAGTGTTATTCTTGATATTATTTTAAAATGTAATATATAAATAAAAATAGTGTAATTTTTATATAAAAATACTGTTATTTTTAACACCAAATATAACCGATTTTATACGTGTAAAAATTAAAATTTAATATTCTTACCTTTTATGAAATTTCTAGTTCATGATTTTATTCTCCTGCTGATAGATGTATTCTGAAACAGAAATAATTATTTGTCAATCAATTTTTTCTATCGCTTGTATAATGAACAAATTGTTCAAAGAAATTGTTTTAAATAATATTTAAACTATATATATATATATATATATATATTTGCATTTTTTTATATAAAAATAGTAAATAACATAAATAACATTATAAGTACTTGAATACATTAAGTAATGAATACATTATTAATTAAGAGTTTATTTAGTCATTTTTATATATAAATTTATGAAAAAAGATCAATAATGTTTATTTTTCATCATTAAACATATAACCACATCATGTACCCAAAAGAGTATGGCACAAACTCTTTCCACTATACCGGAATTAGTTTCCTCCAAACATCCCTATCTAAACAAGCAACTTTAGCTTCAGCCACATTAGTAATACATCTCATATATACTATTTTATTCCTACTACTTAGAAAGATTAGCTCACACAAAACACTCTTAGTCATATCATTCCATCTATTCATCGTACGTCCACGCAAACGTATACCTTCAACATTATTCACGTATATTAAACTATTTATATTAAACTACCTCATTGAAAAATCTTAAAACACACCACAGCATCAAACTTACCCCCTACTGCCCCGCTCATTCAACCAAAAACAACATCGCAGCAATACGGTTAGTATTCCATGCAGGATTCGCACACGATGTCTAGAGCGCGCTAGTTCTCAAGTCAGCAGAGTAAGATATCATAGGCGTGCGTGTCGTGCAGGAACAGGGGGTAAAGTGCCCACCGATAAACCAACCATGTGTCCCAGAGGACAAACGCCTGCACCATTCATACATACATACACACAATAGCTCCGAACTATCGTTCCGGACTCGCACCCTGAACTAGGACCCATGGGATACTCAATGCTGTCTTGTATTATGGGCTTGTACAACGTACAGTTTCGACAATTTTTTCCTTAAAGAAGTTCTGGAAGAATAGCAATAGCAAGTCTTGTATGTTTGACTTTTTGTACACTAAAAAAAATATATTAAATTTATGTAATTTTACATAGGTTTTAACAGTAAAAATAATATTTTAATTTTACTGTGATAATACATATATGTAAAATTTCATTTACAAAACAAGTAAAATTACATAAATTTTTTACAGTGTAGATATTCTTAGATATTTTTAGAAAGCTTACTAAAATACTATACAATTAACAAAAACATTAAAAGTTATTAAATTGGCACTATATAATAAAATTTAATCTTTTTAATTTTCAACATTCAACAAAAATTAATATCGAAAATAAAAATTGTAATATTAGTAATTATTTTAAATGTTCACTCTGAGAACTTTATAGCAATTAATATCAAACAATATTTCACAAACGTCAAATAGCTTAAACAGTCATAAATATGAGAAAATATCGTATAATTAAAATACACATATGTATTTATATACGTTGATTAAAATTAACTGTTAATATCAATTAACATAAAATGAATACATATAATTATAACGACAGAGAAATGTTTGCAGTAATCCTTCATAAATATAACATCAATTATTATTATTATTACAAATGTCATTATAACAAATTTATAGCTAAGTGAATTGTAATTTTATTAATTAATTTATTATCTCTAGCATCTAAGCGCCAGGTAATTAATAAAAATTTTATTACTCACATATATCATATATTATTTAAATTTAAATGTCAAAGTAAAATGTTAATAATTATACGACGAGTTAATGTCCGTAATTCCTAAGTGGAAAGCATTATTTCTGTATAAAAAAATTTTTATATTATATTTCAAATGTTGCAATAACTTTTTCTTTTGTGTTCAAAAATAAAATAATATAACATGAAATAAAAATTCTTTAAATTTCTGTTTTAATTTTGAAATTGATTGCAACAATAAAGTAACTTCACTAGACCCAAACATTAACAATGTTTTTAGAAAATAAAACCTTAAAACTCTTTTAAATCTGTATGGGGCTAGGAGAAATTATTTTATATTTTTTAGTCCGTTTTAAAAACGTGATTAATTATTATTTTTTCATTTAAATAATTATATATAAACCAATTTTATGTTTCGTGCTAAATATCGTATATGTCTCAAACACTATAAGGCTATGAGACATTCATCTACTTTCAATATGGTATACATTAATATTAATAAATTACAATATAAAATATTTATTAATATTTTTTTCAAATATTTTGTTCTTTTCGAAACTGCTAATAAATTTGACAAATTTTTATAGTAATATTTAAATAAATATATAAATAAATATATATCTAACAATTGAGTTTATATTAAATATTGAAACATTGAAACACATTTACGAAACTTATATTCAGATGATCAATACCACAAATACAGTAGCAGCAAGCAGAAAAAAATCAAATAAAATAAAAAAGTGAAAGGTTGGCAACCCTAGAAGGATGAAGCGATTGGTGTCGATTTTGCCGTTGAAGAATGACGGTCACGCATTGACCGGAAAACCTCCGGGACATATCCGGTAACCGGACTGTCAGATCTTCACTTATATTCGCACAGCGTGCACAATAACCTTTTTTTTTATATTGCGCGTCTCTCCGATTTTTACCCTCTTATCATATCGTTGCCACTCGTTGCTTCGTTTTTGCTGAAATTTCTGTCACAAATTGAACTGTAAAATGTAGATATTTGTCAAAGAATTAAAATTATGGGAAATTGGGAACTGTATTAAACAATACGTAAAAGCATAAAAATAAACACATATACATTAGGAAATTATTGGCCAGTGGTATCGTGTTAAACTCTAAAGATTTCTAGTTAGCGTTGCGCTCATACCGGAATATCAATAAAATATTATTTTCGTATTTAGATCTTTTACAATTGAACTGATATGGCATCGTTTGTGTTTAAGTGGTACGAAACCCACTAAAAATAAATAAATAATATATAATAACACTAACAAAAACACTATAAATTTAAAAAATGATATCGATGATTTAAGCTTTATGTATAATAAAGTATTACAATTATACAAATCTTAGCTGTCTGTGCCATATGTGTATATACAGATATTATTTTTATAGATTGGTTTTATCTACGTACGTGATATTTTATTATAAAAATTATATTTTGACATGCATTTAATATAACAATAATAATTTTCTTTTCAATAATAACCAAGTAATGTATATTCGTAAGTGTTTTCGTTATATTGTTCTATATGTTATTATATATGTATATGAATGTATTTATATGTATAGATATTTGTATTTATTGTAGAGCCCTGAAGCAGGTAATAGTGATTACCGAAACGTTGAAATAGAAGATAATAAAAATATATAACTGACTGAATTATGTTTATTACTATTGGTCTGGCGATGCTATTGTATAGCGAAACTATAGTCACCAAAATAAATAATTTTTTGAAACAAAAAACCGAGTAATTATTACTTACATACCATATTACTAAATATTTATTTAATATTTTTAATGTTTATTTTACTAAACTAAAACGGCATTACATTGTAGTTCTGTATTAATATTTAAATTAATATCAATTTATAATATTATAAAAGTGAAAAAGTTAAGTTTCTGTATGTATAACTTAAAAACTAATATAATAAGACTCTTACATTTTAACATATACATAGTTAAAAAGTTAAGTTACCACAGAAACTATAAAACATTATCATAAACAGTCTATAAAAGTGACAAAGTTATAATGAAAAATAAGACTGATATACACTATATGTTAAAAAAATGTATTTAATTTTTTAAAGGCTTAATTAAAAGTGAAAATTTTATTAAAATAAATTATATTTCAAACAGATAAAAAAAATATTTAATCTCCGTTAAAAAACTGGCAAATATCCAATTTCTTTCAATATTCCATAATAATTCAACGTAAAAGTCAATAATTCGTTAATGCACAAACCAGAAAAACAATTGAATAAAAACAAAAGAAAAAATTCTCAATTAACAAATAAAAAGTGGTAGCGCGGCCAACTTGACGGCTTTGGTACGAATATTAAAAATTCATTTGTTTCCTTAGCAGCGCTAATGTAAATTAAGGCGGTCTCGTTCGTTTGTTGTCGACAAACTTCGGGTTTTTGAGGCTGACCCAGTTTTGACGTGCGCGATAATACGACCAGGAATTATGGAAAGTTTGGTTTTACCACCTTGAAGGTATTATTCGGGAATTAGATGGGGATTATTTTGCCTTCAATGCGATTTTCAAGACGAAAGGCAAGTGTGTGTGTATGTGTGTGTGTGTATGGATCGCGGTAAGATTATCGCGCTGAAATTTCAAACTGCGTGCTGAAATTTTGTTTGTTTTGCACAGTTACTCACGATTATTTGATGTTGAAAAATTGCAATTTTAGTAATGTTATTATTCTGCTGCACAGAAAAAAATCTTTGAATTCACAATTCTCTACTTATCTAAGAATTAGTTTTATGTTTTCAAATCTCAATTTTTGGCTGCAATAAAATCAACAACAAATATTAAACTAAAATCATGCATTTGCATTTTATTTTCATAAGTTAACAAATAATACTAGTTGGAAGGTTTTGAGGGCTTTGAATACTTTTGCTAAAAATATAAATGTTTCCAGAAAAGCCCGTTTAAGTATATATAAATGCTGTTTCTGTGCCTACATTGACGTATAGTAGTGAATATTGAGTTTGGCTGCAAATGAGATTCTTACGTTGCGTAACTAAAAGGAATCGAGTACGAAATAAATTAATGTATGATGAGTGTGAAATTGAAAAAATATAATAAAATAATAAAACACAATTACTTTATCTTATTATTCAATATGTATCACGAAATAAAGGCTGAAAAAATTAAATTTATTGAAAAATAAAAAATATAGTTGCAAAAGTTGGTGTTAGTCATTTAAGATAGTTCGGTTCAAGACGATGGAACCATCTCAACAAGCTTAAGAAAGAGAATGTCCAATGAATATTTGATTAAAAGAATATAATGTGAATGATTTTGAAGGTACACGTTTGGGTGGATTTCCGATGAGCAGATGAAATGCTATGATTGCAAGTGTTTTGTGTGAGCAAATGTTTCTAAGTAGTAACAATGAAAGATCATGTATGAAAAGTATCATAAATGTGGATGAAGCTAAACTTACTTGGCTTGATAGAAATATTTGGAAAAAATTTATTTCGGGATAGTAAAAATAGTTTGTGCCGTATCCTTTTCGGTACATGGCGTGATGTATGTACGTAATAATTAGTTTGGTTCAAAATTACCAGTTCGGCGCTAAAACGTAAAACTAATTTTGTAATAAGTCTGAATGAATGAATAGTATTGTTAAAATCTAAATCTGCAATTTTTAATAGCATATATTTCTCAGATTTCAACGATTATATTATAGCTTCTATATATTTAATTTTATATAAAATTACCATCAATGTAATAATCTTATCCTAGAAATTATCACATTTATTTTATTATCTTTTTCCTCAATAGATAATATCAAAATACTTAATTATAATTAATTTTATTTAAATATTTTTTATTTTCATAAATTTTCTTCCTAGATAAAAGCACTATTTAGAGTCAAATGTATAATAATCATTTTTATGTGAAAAAAATAGACAAATTTATAAATATTTATCAAATTAATAATAAACTTAATAATAATAAATCAGTATACTTAAGTACACAGATAAAATCAAATAATTATATCATAACAAACAAGATAAATATAATTTAGAAATTATATATCAATATATCATATGATTAGTTTTTTTTTTAATTAGAGTAATTTTACCTACATGTACTCATAAGAATGTGGCACAAAATCTTTCCATTCAAACAGAAATTTGTTTCCACCTCTATTCAAACAATTTACATTTGCTTCATTAATATTAATGATACCTCTCATGTATATTCTATTATTCTTTGTTTTTCAAAACATTTGCTAACGCGAAATATTCTTACACCTTCAATATCATTCAAATAAAATCTTAACTGATTTACACCAACTTTCGTAAATTTTCAGTCTCCAACTCATTTAGCGAATGCTAAAATAAAAATCATAATAATAATTTATGCAATACATGCATAAGGAAGTACGTTTTTCATAAATGGAAAGTTTCATTAAAAAAGACACTTTGTGCACGAGTTCCATGCTATATTTTTTCTGCGACTGTCTGCATTTAGATTTTACTTATATAAGCATTAAAACACAAATTTAAAATTTTACGTTGCCAAAATATCAAAATCGTTAAACAACTGCAATTATTTTTTAATGCATGCTTTTAGTGCATGTATTTATATAACGCCAGAGTAAAATAATGACAGGTTAGAGTACTTTTTTTTTCACGTTTTATATTTTTTTTATTTGCCATAAAATATAAAAAATAGTAAAATAATGTGCAGTTTTTTAAACAATCATAGAAATAAATTAAGTGCATTTTACATTATATAATATTTGCGTTCTCTATCTAAAAATCAAAATAATATTTGTTGCAATTTGTTAATACAAATAGATTGATTAGTACTTAAAATATATTTTTTCAAATAAATATAACGGTAAGTACTGATTAATATAAAAATAGATAAGATATAATTATGTATATAAATCTAGGATTCTAATAATTTTAATAACTATTCTTAATATATAGTAATACAATTTAAACAAACATGAAAAAATTTGTGGTGACTCTGGTTTTACTATTTTGTCACGTAAGATATTTTATTTTGCATTTAAATATATATATATATATATATATATATATATATATATATATATATATATATATATTAATATTTTTTAACTATAAAAATAAATCGGTATACCGTTTTATAAATTATTAAAATTTAGCACAAATTTTATATATTTAAAATTTCAATTACGCATGGACATAATTAATTTATTACTAGTTTTCATTTATTTATTTGTTTATTTATTATAAAAATAGAGTAATTATTACTCTTTAAAATAAATATTTTAAAACGATTAAGTAAGTTTTATACAAAATATTATCCTATTTATTTCAAAATTAGATTTGTTTTAGTAATTTTCTTGTTTTTGAACTGCACTATTACTAGTAAAAAACAAACAATACAAATTTATTGAAAAACATAACATAATCTTTATTTTTGGCTAGAATAAAATGAACAACAACTAATAAAACTAAAATCGTGTAATGAAGTTATTTTTCATAAATTAATAAGCATCAGTTTGATTCAGAAACGCTAACTCTGCATTAAAACATAACACTAATTTCGTATAAACATGGTAATCTAAATGATTCTTAATATAAAAGAAAATGACATTTCAATTATATTTAATTTAGATTTAAAAAATAATATTTCAGATATTTACTGCAACAGGATTAGCAGTAAAATTAGAAAAATATGAAGCAAACGGTAAGTAAAAATACATATCTGAAATAAATCTATTATCCTATTTAATATTCAAATTTTAAAGATCTTTCAAATTACCCATTTCACGCTCTTATTGAAACTGATGATGATACGAGTACTACATTTGTCCAAGGTGTCTTGATAGAAAAACGATGGATTTTAACATCTGGTATAGCTATAAGAAGGTATTTAATTTATTTGTATATCATATCAAATCTTAAAAAATCTAAAAGTTGTTAATATCATAGTATGAAACTAGAACTAATAAAAGTAATAATTGGAGAAACTCTTTACTTGTCTTGGGCACAAGCTATAGTGTTCCAAGATAGCGTGAATAAAGATGGTATTGCTTTAATACAACTAGCTGGAGAAGGTAAAGTCAACAATAAGTTTGTTTTTTTAAATAATAATAATAAAATTAATAACTTTTGTAATTCTAGTTGATAACATTCCGGCGATTGATTTTACAGCTAAATATTATGGAACACTTAAAGAAAATGATGAAACCATAATGACATCATTTAAAAATAGGGATGGTATGCTTTTATATAAAGTAAATTTAAAAGTTAAACAACAAGTTTACATTTTGTTCTAGATCTTCTTAATAATTTCCGTATATGTAAAAACACAATAACAACTATAGATACATGCATACCAGGAATATTTGAAATATGCTCACTAGAAATTGCGAGTACATGTGTATGTTTGCACTAATAAAATGCACTTTGTAAATTAGAATTAATAATTATTTTTGAAAATAGGCTATTTCAGATACAGATGCTGGTACTCCAATTATAATTGATAAGAAAGTAATCGGTATAATGCACAATTATGAAAATGTCGATCAAATACGTGCTGGAACCAATCTCTATAAAATTGATTATCTTTTACTGAAAAATGAAGATATTGAGTGGATAAACAAAATTATGTATCCAATAGATGCCTTAAATTACCCATGGCAAGCTATTATAAAAGATGATACTACATTTATTCAAGGCGTTTTAATTGATAAACAATGGATTTTAACATCTGCTAAAGCACTGAACAGGTATTTGAAAAAAAATATTTATATATACAGCGTTCGCCGAAAAATTTCCATCATATGGGAAAAACTATTATTATTTATTATTTGAAAATAAACACTAAAGAACATTTTGGTAACTCTATATGTAACAATTTTTAAAAATTGTATTTGAAAAAAGTTAAAAACAAATTCTTAGTTAAAAATACAAAACAATTTTTTTGAATGTTTTTTAATTGTAATTTCTAATTTATTAAAAAATGCGTGTTTACAATAATTTTATCATTATTTGATATTAATATCACACGCCTAAATGTATTATTAGTTCAAATTTATCACACAATTAATTGTTATTGAAAATTTTCTTAATTTTCACATAAATAGGTGTTACCACTTTGATGCAAGATTGTTATAATTCTACAAATTCACTAAATTTATTACAAAAATTATATCAAATAAAAAGAAAACACTTAATTAAATAGAAAAATATATTGTTATACAAATTTTATATTATAGAAAAAGTACTACAAATTTGAAACATTCAGTTTACCTACATGTATTTAAAAATAATATTTATTTAAATTAGATATGAGAGCTAAAATTTTTTATTCTAAACTTTTTTCAAAATGTTTACGAACAAAGTAAGTTTACTGGAAATATTTTTGTTATTTTTTAATTTGACCTATACCAGAAATGATACCAGTATTTTCGGCTAGCGTATTTTTAGTTTTCAGAGAAGCATCGAAACAGACCCGTAATAATAATTTTCATACATAAAAAATATTTTTTTCTATATGATGCAAACTTTTTGGCAGACCGTACCTATACTATGAAAAAAAATGCAAAAATTTAGAAGAATTTGGGTGTTCGATTGAAAGTCAATTTAAATTGCATAAATTATTAATCAGCTTTTCGACTAATTAGTCTTCTTCTGAATATTGAAAAAAAAAACTACAACAAAAGTCAAAAATTATTTAATAATTTATGCAATTAAATTGACTATTAATCTGAAAATCAAATTCTCCTACCTGTTGAAAATATATAACAATTAACATAAATTAATCATAAATGCTAATATTACAGCTTAATTTTGTATCAATTACAAATAATATGTGATGGAGAGTCTTATGCAGCAGAAAAAATAATATTTCAAGATACTGAAGAAAGGGGTAGTATAGCTTTAATACAATTAAATGTCGATGGTAAGCTCAATTGAATAAATTTTTGTTTATAATAATAATAATAAAATTAAATACAATTATAGTTCTAAATGATATTAAACCGATTGATTTTACATCTGATTATTATGAAAAATTAGAAGAAGGTGATAAAATTGAAATGACAACATTCAGAAATATAGGTATTTCTTAAAAAATAAATTACAGCGTTTCAATATAAAGAATTTGTTTTTTTTTTTTAGACTCATACAATGAATTACATTTATGTCAAATTGAAGTAGTAGCTAAAGAAACATGTACAACAAATAAATATCCAATATGTTCTCTAGTAATTGATAGTACATGCGTATGTTTAAATCATTATTTATTTATTTTTTGTAAATTATAACAAATAATTATTTTTGTAAATAGAATATTTTGGATACCGATAAAGGTAGTCCTATGATAATTAATAACAAGCAAATTGGTATAATATACGCCAAGAAAAACAGTAATCCAGTACGTATTGGAATCAATCGATTAGATATCGATTATATTCCATTGAAAAGTAAAGATATTGAATGGATAAATAGTAATATGAATCCTAAACAAGTTAAAAACTATAGATGGCACGCACTTATCAAAGATGATAATACATTTGCTCAAGGTGTTTTGATTCATAAACAATGGATTTTAACATCTGCTAAAGCTATAAACAAGTAATTTTTAAAACTAATTTAAAATCAGTAAAATAATCTTCTAAAAATTCTAATATTACAGTCTAATTCTGTACCAATTAAAAATAATATTTGAAGGAAAACCAGCTTTCTATGCAGCAGAAAAAATATTGTATCAAAATACTGAAGACATGAACGGTATTGCTATACTAAAATTGAACAAGGGTGGTAAGTTTAATAAAATACCATTTTTATTAAATACATGCTACATCCCAATTGTATGATTGTTTTGTTTGTAAACTGGGTAACAAAATTCAAAATTCATGAACTGGTTACACGTGGAAAATATAGGTTAGGTCAAAAGGTTAATTGATTATATTATCAACTTCTCGAGCTGTAGCTCCATGTTCCACTTTGAAATTACGAGAGCTGATTGTTTAGAAAAGATTAATACAATAAAAAATTAAGTTTTGTAAAATGTGATCAACAAATAGGACAAGTGAAAAAATCAGTTTACGAAAGGGATAAAAAACCAATTTACAATATAGACAATTTTACGATTAAGGCGTAACATATTATGTGTAAGTATGAGTAGTTGTTATGCAGCTTGTTTCAACAGTTTACCGCAACTCTTTTGTCATTCCAACTTGTTATAATAGCATATTATATTACGGGGAGTAGAAAGCGATGATTGTTATGTTGAGCCCAGATATTTGTGGCCGAGGCAAAACCAAAGCTAAGCAATTTGATTGAAACACAAAAAAGCTTTCTAGTCTGAGTGACATATACGATTTTTTCTTTAAGCGTTCTAAATGAAACTAAACTAAAACTAAATAAAAATACATGCCCAATTACCTTAATCAGTTACTAACAGCTATAGAATAGTATGTATACGTACATATTATTTATATTTGTTACATGATTTGTGAAAATTAATCTTTCTTTTGGTCGAATATCAATTTCTGGCAAATTTGGCGGTATACATTACATTTCTTGCACACATTTTCAATAATCAAATTCAAATTAAAGCAAAAATAAACAACGTAATTGTCAATTAACTGAACTTAACTTGACTTAATCGGAGTCGGAGTTGTCAAATTAAATACATTTGATTGTGTTTCTTTGGTCGAATATGCAGTTTCTGACAAATCTGACGGTGCACATTGTATTTCTTGCACTTCTTCACACATTTTCAATAATCAAATTAAAATTCAAGTAAAAATAAACAATACAATTGTCAAATAACTTAATTTGACGTAATAGTTTGTCAATATAGCCGCCGAAAATGTCAGATTAGTTTAGATACACTTGACGTTGTAGTTCTGTTTAATGCTACCACCAGTCGTGTATATAGTAACTACCTGCTGTATAATAATATCATTATTGTACTAGTAACATAACAACTTGTTTCTATATAGGCAATATGATAATGTAATATTAATATTATGATACGCTTGAAGAAAAATGGTATTTTCCTTTAAATTCCTTCTTTGTATTGTAACTTTAATTTTCATTTTCTATTGTAATCTAAATAGTCCACTTTCTTACTTTTTCCTGTTTCCAATTCCAGCATTTTCTAAATATTTTACATCTTCCTACCGCCTCATCCTATAACAATACTCGTATTATGATATATTTAATTTTTTGTTTAGTAATTTTCATGTTTTTCACTAATATAATTTTATTTTTTAATTAATAATAAAATTAATATTTTTTTAAGGTCCAGATGACATCGCACCGATTGATTTAACATCTAATTATTATGGAAGATTGAATATAGATGATAAATTTAAAATGACAACATTTATAGACGCAGAAGGTATTTTTTCTATATATTTTTCCCAAATCAACACAATAAACACAAATTTAAATTCTTTTATAGACCTTTATAATAATTTTCATTTATGTGAAAATACAATAAGAGCTGAAACAATTTGTTCAACAGATAATTTTCAAACATGTTCTCTAGCAATTGACAGTACATGCGTACGTATAAATTAATAAAATGCAGTTTGAAAATCATAACTAATAGCCATTTATTATAGACTATTTCAGATACAGATACAGGTAGTCCAATAATATTCGATGATAAACAAATTGGTATAATGTACGAAAAGAAAAACACCTATCAAACACGTGATGGAACCAATCGATATGATATTGATTATTTTCCGTTAAGAAGTGAAGATGTTGAATGGATAAACAGTAATATAGATCCTATAAGAGCTGAAGATTATCCATGGCAAGTTCTTATTAAAGATGACATTACATTTTTCCAAGGTGCCTTGATTGATAAACAGTGGATTTTAACAGCTGCTATAGCTTTAGAAGGGTATTGCTAAAAATTAATTTAATCCGTAAAACAATATTAAAAAATGTTAATATTATAGTAAAACCATTGAAACATTACAAGTAATAATTGGAGAAAATATACTTTCTTCAGTAGTGTCTACACATATTATGAATCATATTGCTTTAATACAAATAGAAAAACACGGTAAGCTGAACGAAATAAATATTGTATCTTTTTTCCCTAAAAATAATAATAAATTAATATGTGTTTAGCTCCAGATGGTATAGTTCCGATTGATTTTACATCTGATTATAATGGAAAATTTAATGTAGGTGATACATTTAAAATAACAGCATTTAGAAAGTCAGAAGGTATTTTTTTATTATTATTAATTTAAAAATTAATGTTGTGAAAAATTTATATTAATCCTCGATAATATTTTAATTTGGAAGATTTCAAGGCAAAAATGGATTATTTAATAAAATATATATATATATATATATATATATATATATATATATATATATATTAAAGTTATCCCCCTCGAAACCATTAACTTAAAGTTAATGGTTTCGTGGGGGATATCTGATACATTGACCCTTGCCCACCTCACTCCTCCCAAAGAACTGAAAAGAACTTGAATATTGTACTTAGTTACACCTTTTTTTCAAATTGAAGACTGATAAACTGAAAAAAAAAATGCTGTTTGCAGCGCCATCTATCAAAGATATAAAAAAGTCTCAAATAAAATTTACATACTTCTTAATGGTCTATCCGAATCTGCAATAAAAAATAAGGAGTTCTATTTAAGATTTCAAAGTTGCCCCCCGTTTCCGCCCCCCAGGGGGTCCGGGAAGAGCAAAAGTTCCTGCATCAAATGTCCCCCTCGAAACCATTTACTTTTTATCCGAAACATTTTTTTGTGCGATGCACTATTTTAAAGTTATTGCAAGTGGCGGATTAAAATGGGACACCCAGTATATACATACTTTTTATTAAATGATACATTTTTGCTTGAAATCTTCCAATTTAAAATTTAAAAATTATTTATTAATGTAAATATGTATTTTAACAACGATGCTGTTCTCAACAGTACAACTATTTTTACTGTTACCGATGTGAACATCATTATCAAAATACGTATCAACGTTAATAAATATTTTAATGAAGAAGTAATTAAGTGTTTTATTTATTATTTTATATTGATTCATACTTCACTACCTTAAAAGAATTAGTTTTAAGTTTGAGTAATCAATAATTATTTTTTTTATAGATGTTCTAAACAGTTTTAGTTTGTGTAACAACACAATAAAAACTATAGAATCATGCATTGAACTAATATGTCCTTTAACAATTGATAGTACATGCGTAAGTTTAGTATAATAAAATAGATTTATTGTAAATTCTAACAAATAATTATTTGCGTAAATAGACTATTGTAGATACAGATGTAGGCAGTCCAATAATATTTAAAGACAAACAAATTGGTATAATTTTCGGAAAAAATCATATATTTGGTGCAAGTAATCGATATGAAATTGATTATATTTCATTAAGAAATGAAAATATTGAATGGATAAATAGTAAAATAAATCCTCAAGAAACGGCAAATTACCCATGGCACGTTCATATTAGTAGACAGGATGATATATTTTCCCAAGGTGCTTTAATTCATAATAATTGGGTTGTAACCTCAACTGAAGCACTAATAGAGTATATCTAAAAATTAATTTAATTTGTAAAAACGATTTTAAAACAGTTGATATTTCAGTGAAGACGAATATAATTTACGAGTAATAATTGCAAGCAACTTTTATTTAATAGAAACATATAATAAACATGTCAATGGAATTGCTTTATTAAAATTAGAAAAAAGTGGTAAGTCTTTTATCATTTTCTTAACAATAGTTTAAAAAAATATTTTTAATATACCACGTTTTTAAAACGAACTAAAAAGTAAAAAAATCCTTACTTATCCTTACTATTGCATGCGCCCCACTTTTTCTAAGAGAGAAATTATTTTTTTACTTTTTAGTCCGTTTTAAAAACGTGGTGTATTAAAAATATTTTTTTATTTAAATATTTTTTTAAATAATTATTATTATTAAGGTAGAAAATGGCAAATATTATTTTGCATTGATCTCACTAATGTCACTGATGTCACTAATGTCACTAATTATGTCACTATTATGTTGGCGCCCACTAAACTATAGCTAAGCGTATTCACTATCGGCTGAATAAATAGATTTTAGTGCGGGAATACTATGCGAGAGGTTTTCATATCATTTTGTTTTCATTTGATTTCGACATTTTTAAAAAGACAAAATTCAATATTTCGGCGAAAATATATATATGTTGGGCGCAAAACCCGAAAACGGCCAATGGTCGAATTTTTTGCTCAATCCTAGGATTGGACGTTTTAAAATGACCAAAGCCCGAAGTGCAGTTCAATTTCGGGCTTTGGTCGCCTCCAAACAGCCAAACCTAAGGTTGTGCAATTAAGAAACAACCAAAGTTTAAAATAACGATTATTTGAATTGTTTGAAAAGGAAGGTTAAATGCAACTCGAAATGTCATTCATCGTCAACTTGCAGAAATAAATAATTTATTATGAACATTCGCTTTGTTTCACACTTCATTCCGTTTTTGAGAATATTGTACTAAGCGACCTATTTCTTTAATCTTATATTGTTTAGTTACCATTTTGCTGCATTAGTAATAGGCACTGTGTATTTTGTTTTTTATATTGCGTTTCATACTTTGACATTTTTTTTCTAATCAAATTTTAAATAAGTTATTACATTTGGATATTATGGGTTCATAAAGAAGAGTAATTTTGTTTTGCAAGTCGTTTCATTTATTAGTTTTAAGTTTTTCGGAGGTAAGTTCCTATGTTTTTAGATAACAATAGATTCCACCTTACTATTGCAGTTTATTTTAATATTCCAACTGGTCATTAACAACGTTTGAATATATTTTTAACTTTGGTCGTATTATAATTGTACAATCCGAGGTTTGGCTGTTTGAAGATGGTCAAAGCCCGAAATAGAACTGAAAGTTGGGCTTTGGCCGTTTTAAAACATCCAATCCTAGAATTGAGCAAAAAATTCGACCATTGGTCGTTTTCGGGTTTTGCGCCCAACATATATATATATATATATATATATATATATATATATATGTATGTGTAACATTATTAATGAATTAATTAGTTAATATTGCATTGTCATCCAGTTCTGAGCTATGTTTAATGTTTCAAGTGTCTAGCTTATTGGGAAGTTAGTTTAAAATCGATTGCAATATTTGTTCCGAACAGACAAACAAATAAACAAACAAACAGACAGGACAGAAAGCGAGTTAATAAAAACGTGTTGAAAAATAATTTTTTTTTTAGTTCCATTTGATATCGTACCAATTGATTTTACATCTTATTATCATGGAAGATTAAATGTAGGAAATATAATTAAAATGACAACATTTAGAAAGAGAGAAGGTATTTTTTTTTCTATAAAATATATTTATATGCATACACAACACAATCACGCTATATATCTATAAGAATGTGTTACAAACACTTTTCATTTAACCACAAATTAGTTTTCGTCAAATATTCCTAAACCCAAACACTTAAATTTTGATTCATCCACATTCATGATATTTTAGTTTTTTTTTTTTTAATTTTTACCAATTATTGTAAACATTTGCTCCTGAAAAACACTTTTAATTATACTGATCTAACTACATATCGCACAAATAAATTTGTAATGTAGCAATTAAATAACAATTAAAATTATATTCTAGATCTAGACCCTTACAATGGTACACATTTATGTGAAAATACGGTAATAACTGAAGAAATATGCACAACAGAAAAATTTCCAACGTGTTCTTTAATAATTGATAGTACATGCGTAAGTTGAAATTCATAAAATACATTTTATAAATTATTACTAATAATTATTTTATTTTTATAAAATAGGTTTTTGCAGATATCGATAAAGGTAGCCCAATGATATTTAACGATAAACAAATCGGAATAATGCAGAAAAGAAAAAACAATTATCAAGTACGAAATGGAACAAATCGATATGAGATTGATTATGTTCCATTTAGAAGTGAAGATATTGAATGGCTAAACAGTTATATACATCCTGAATATGATAAATATTACTCATGGCATGTCCTCATTAAAGATGACAATACATTTGTACAAGGTGTTCTAATTCATAAACAATGGATTTTAACATCTGTCAAAGCTCTTAATAGGTATTTCTAATTTCGTTAACGTGTTATTGAAGTCAATTCGAATCGAAAATTTTTAATAAACATACATTCGAAAATTTTTCCTAGTAGAACTATAGCTACTGAAAGAAAAACTCTTGAAACGTAAAAAGATAATCATAAGAAAATTTAATATTCAAATATTTTTTTAAAGTCGGCAACACTAATTAAAAATTTATGTTAAAAATTATTTTTCTCTAGATAACTGCAATAACACGTCCTTAAACTATGAGCCTCGAATCATATAAAGATGTTCAAAAAAATAATTTAAAAATGTTATTATTATAGTTTAATCCTGTATCAATTGCAAGTAATTATTGAAGAGAAACCTTATATGATAGAAAAAATATTATATCGACATAGTGAAAAAAATGGTGGCATTGCTTTATTAAAATTGAATAATGTTGGTAAGTTTAACAAAAATTTTTTTTTTTTGTATTTTATTAAATAATAGCGATAAGACCAAAGCCGTATAATTATTCGGTATTCGGCCTATTTGGCCATATTTTTACTATTTAGTATTTGATCGAATATTTTATTTTAATGTTAAATATTCGGTTATAAAAACTAAGTGAAGTACTGCATTTTATTATTGTTTTACCTTAAAAAATAATGTAAGTTACATTTACCCAAAATTAACTTATAAAATACGAGAAATATATTACTTACGGTTACGTTCAACTATAATTATACTTAGTGGGTTTTATACAAAAGGTGCATATATTTATATTAAATGTAAATAATTAAATTTAATAATAATCGAATAAAATATAACTAATTTTGTTATAATCAACCAAATTACATTTAGTTATTAATCTATTTAAGTCAAAATATTTAAAATGCATAAGCACTCAATTCAATTACTACACTGAAATTTGTAGTTGTTGTCATTGGTCTTACTAGTTAATATACTAGATGCTATTTACGCTAAATTCTCCAAAAAGATTTATCCAATGCCTAAGTTTAACAAGTAAATAAGTTCCGATAAACAGAGCGAGCATTTCAAAATTTAAAAAACCTCACTTTACAAAGACGCCCACCCAATCATGCTTTAAATTGTCAAAATATACTATTCGGTTGAAATTGGGCCGAATATTTATAATTAAAGTGAACTACTATTCGTCACATCACTAATTAAAATTAATATCAATATGAATACTTGTTATAGATCCAGTTGATATAACACCAATTGATTTTACATCTGATTATTATGGAAAGTTGATAGAAGGTGATACAATTGAAATGACTACTATTAGAAATACAGGTATTTTGTCAAAAATAAATGTAGGCACAATACAGTCATATATACATAAATCTTATATTTTGTTTCAGACTTCTACGAAGGTTTTCGTTTATGTGAAAATACAGTAATAGCTGAAAGAACATGTTCACCAGAAAAATTTCAAACATGCTCATTAGTAATTGATAGTACATGTGTAAGTTTAAAATAATAAAATACTTTTCATAAATCATAACTAACTATTATTAGCATAAATAGACTATCATAGAAACAGATGCAGGCAGTCCAATGATATTTAAAAACAAACAGATTGGTATAATCTACGAAAAGAAAAACAATTATCAGATATTTGCGGGAACAAACCGATATGAGGTTGATTATATTCCTTTAACAAGTGAAGACATTAAATGGGTAAACAGTAATATAGATCCAATAATAACTTCAGATTATCCATGGCACGTTCTTATTAGAGATAATAATACATTCGTTCAAGGTGTTTTGATACACAAACAATGGATTCTAACATCGGCTAAAGCTATAAATAGGTATTTAAAAAATAATTTACTCGTATATTTATATAAAATTGACAATTTTTTTTCAATTTCAATATTGGTTTATAACAAATATTTTTGTCTGACTAATAATAATAAAACTTTTCATAATATAATCTAAAACACTAAATATTGCAGTTTAATTCTGTACCAATTACAAGTAATTCTTGATGGAAAACTACCGTACGCAGCTAAGAAGATATTGTATCAAAATGCTGAAAATAAAGAAAGTATTGTTTTAATTCAGTTAAATGATGATGGTAAATCTCAACAAAATACAATTTTTTATCATTTTTATTATTAATAATAATAATTATTATCATTACAATATTAATATTTTTAGCTCCTGATTATATCAAACCGATTGATTTTACATCTAGTGAAAAATTAAAAGAAAATGATCAAATCGAAATGACAACATTTAGAGATAGAGAAGGTATATTTTTCTTTAAAATAAATTTACTACTCAGTAATATAAACAATAATTAAAATCATTTTGTAGATCCTCACAACAATTTCCATGTATGTGAAAACAGAGTAATTGCTGAAGAAATGTGTTCGCTGAAACAAGTTCAAACATGTTCTCTAAAAATTGAAAGTACATGTGTAAGTTTCAATTAATAAAATATTTTTTATAAATTTCAACCACTAATTATTTGTATAAATAGATTATTTTAGATACAGACACAGGTAGTCCAATTATATTTAAAGACAGACAAATCGGTATAATGTACGAAGGGAATCAAGTATTTAGCGGAACAAATCAATTCGAGATTAATTATATTCCACTGAAACCTGACAATATTGGATGGATAAATAGTAAAATATATCCTCAAACAATTACAGATTACCCATGGCACGTTCTCATTAAAGATGATAATATATTTTTCCAAGGTGTTTTAGTTCACGAATATATGATTTTAACATCTGCTAAACCTCTATTCAAGTATGTTTCTAATACAATATAATATAATAATAGGTGTAACATGTAAAAACAAACTAAAAATATACTAATATTACAGTATAGACGTTACAAAATTACAAGTAATAATTGGAGGAAATGAAGTTTATTCAGTACACGAAGTATTATTTAGGGACGAGAGAATTGCTCTAGTAATATTAATGCAATATAGTAAGCTCAGTGAAATACATTTTCCTTTTTTTATCTAAAAATAATAATGACGTTAATTATTTTTTAAAGGTGATATGCAACCGATTACTTTTTCATCCGGTAAATTAAATGTAGCCGACAAATTTAGAATGACAACGTTTAGAGATGGAGAAGGTATTTATTTCTATAAAATAAATTTACAATTTGATAATATATTTTTTATAGATCTCTACAATAATATCCAATTATGTGAAAACACAGTAACAGCTGAAGGACCGTGTACTGAAAAAGACTATCTAATATGTTCTCTGACAATTGATAGTACATGCGTAAGTTTAAAGTTAATAAAATGTTCTGTCTGAATCATTTCTAATATATATTTGCTTAAACAGACTATTTCAGATACAGATCTAGGTAGTCCAATAATACTTAATCACAAACAAATCGGCATTATGCTCGAAAAAATAAATAACTATCAACAACGTGTTGGAACTAATCGATATGAGATTGATTATATTCCATTAACAGACGATGATATTGATTGGCTAAATGCGATTATTAGTCCAGTCAAATAAGGTTTTTACTTCGGAAAAATTTTTGTGTACACCTTTATTTGGTGTTTTCAAACAACATCCAAAAAGTACCCTTGATTTGACCTTGAGCTTCACGAGTTAGAGGGGGCTAATGTAGCAAAAATTTGTTTTTTCGCTTATATCTTCTTTTTTATTAACTTTAGCTATAGAACATTCTACAGAGAAATTGAAGTTTATAAAATTCTCTACAAAAAAGTATTCTAGTAGTTTTTTCGTAAGTCTAACCGTTTTACCGTAGTATAGGTATTAAAAGTGTGAATCCAATACGAAGTACCCCATTCCACACCACCTTTGAGGTTGAGTACGAGGCGCATTTTTTTTAATGTGGTATTCCCTTTAGCAGCAATTTCGTACAAATGATACAAAACAAAGCTTCATATGTGATTTTAATTAGCAAATATAAATATAAATCAGTTATACATCAGCGACAAAACTCAATGAAAGCATATAAAACAAAATTAATTTTATTGTTAAAATGATGAAACAGAAACATGCGTCATATTATATAAACATACTATTTATATAAGCAACATATAATATGAATATTATACGAAATAAATTCTTTGTATTTGTATAATAATAACAACATAATTTAACTATTGATAAGTAAAAAATTTTGTTATATGAAACAATTGTAGGAAGTTCACTATTTTAAAATAAAAAAAAAGGCATTCCCAAATAATGACATGGAATATTTTTGTAAATTATGTTGCGTATTACTATCCTTATAAACATAAATTTTTACTTTTGTTTATAGTTAGTTATGAATTACTTTAGAAAAGTGTTTTCCAAAATTTTATTACTATTATTACCTAAATTTGGTGTTATGTAAACTCAGAAATAAATTAGAGATAAAATGATAAAAAAAATTTTGAATTCGTTATATTAAAATAAAAAAGTTTTAGGCTCTAGTTCTGTATTAATTTTAGAGGTTTGGGTAATGTCGAGTTGTCATTTGCGTCAATAGTGGTATAACATTTGCGCCACGAAACCCTATCAATTGCGCCACTGTTGGCTTAGGGTAGGTTAGGTAAAGGTTTAAGGTTTAATTATGTTATTATTCAATAGCTTATCTCATCGGCGCAAATGACGACTGGCGCAAATGATTGTCTAGGTTAGGTTAGGTTACCTTTTAATCTTGGGAGACCATGCGCGGAAGACAACTCGATTATGACCTTTTTTTGCCTCAGGTATAATTTTAAATTTTGGGAGACAACTCGGCCCTGCCCATTAATCTACACAGATTAATTTTAAACCACTAAATATAAACTTGGTCAATATTAAAATTGAATACTAACTTGATTATTTGTAAAATCGTTGTACGCATCGGACACTCGGACTAAGTACCTTTACTACCTGGGCTTGAGCCGACCCTTATTTGTACGCAAGTGATGTTAAATAATGTTTGTACGCATCTGACACGAACGCAAGTGAGCCTATTTCGATTCTACCATTAAAAACTAATACATCTTGAATACAATACAACATTATGACAGATTTCATCGGACTGCGCAGTTTTGGCTCTGCCCATTTATTTAATTACTCTATTTGTTCAACTCATGGTATATTATACAAAATTTCAGAGTTCAAATTGGTTGTGGAACTCGTATTACTGTCGTTTTACCCTTCAAATCAACGTTCACAGCGAGTTTTTGCAGAATGGGTTAGTCCTACATCAAAAATACCAGAATACTTTTTTGTAGAGAATTTTGTAAGCTTCAATTTCTCTGTAGAATGTTCTATAGCTAAAGTCAATAGAAAAGAAGATATAAGCGAAAAAACAAATTTTTGCTACATTAGCGCCCTATAACTCGTGAAGCTCAAGGTCAAATCAAGGGTACTTTTCGGACGTTGTTTCAAAACACTAAATAAAGGTGTACACAAAAGTTCAGTTCACTTTTAATTATTCCAAGGTTTTGCCGTAAAATTGTCTAATTTGACTGGACTATATAATAGAGAAAAAAAAATCATGTACAACTAAAAATAAAGTATATTAATATACTAAAAATAAGAAAAACAGTAAAATATATTTAATATCAAGGTGACAATAAAAGACAGATTGCAGCATAACGCAGTTTATAGAGTGTACCTACCTAATATGGGGAAAGGAAAATTGATGACGTCATCATTGTTCATTTTTGTTGTCATAATGTTGTCATAGTACTTTTAATTAAATTTTCTGTCAAAAATTACATTACTATTGTATTTTTATATATTTTTTTTTCAATTTGTTTTTGAATTTATATCTAAAATGTCAAATTATTATGTTATATGTGTATTAAAAATGTGTGTGACAGAAATTATAAATATAATTATAAAAACCGGATTGCATATATTATAAACATTATGTAGTAGATTGCCTATGTGTAATTTGTGCCAACGTATACGTCATCAAATATTTTATTTTAAGTCGTTAACAAAATCAATTAATTTTCAACTAATTTTTGCTTTAATTTCTGTTTTAATTTTGCTATGGAATTCAACAAATTATTATTAAAAATAAAAGTATAACATGTCTCAAAAGCTAGTTTAATTTTGTAAAAACATATTAATTATTATTGTTTTTTTTTATTAATAAAGTTTCTATTACATACACTTAAAAACTTTTTAAAATTTCAATCTATCAAATTTATTACAATATCATTTACAGCCACAATCCTACCTAAATGAAAGCAAAACAAAGCAAAATTATTTTTTTGAAGAGCACCACCAAACTGGAGTAATCTTTTTCCCAGTGGTATCAACTTTTGCGCGCGTATAACCCAACATCTCTAAATATCCCGAACACGGTATCACTCATTATACCAGCTTTGCGCGAATTTTGTAACCATACAGCAACCATTTCGGAAAAACAAATGCCGGCGCATCTCTAGTGTGTATCCAGCTAGCGATAAGCCAGTGTCTGATTCGTTGGCAACTTTGGCCGTTTGTGTTTTATTTTGGTCGCAAGGCTTTTGTTTTTCTCGTGTCTCCGCGTCATGGCTAATGCGATGAGATTGGAACAGTACATGTACTAGAAAAGCTCGTGTACTTGGTTGCGAGTTTATACGCTTGGGAATAAAGAACTAGGGTGATTTCTTCTTGCTTCTTCTTAGCGGGAATTCGTTTTCTTATTTCTGCCTTTCGTCGTTGTTTTTGTTTGCTAAAGTTTTGCCTAGTTTTAGTGTAGTTTGGATTTCAACAAATAGTGTACGAGTATAGTGGTAGGTCTTGGTTTTTTTTTTACTCGCCTTTAGTGAGTTTTTAAACTGACGTGACTGGAATTAAAAATTTACTATTGTTTCGACAAAGTTTAAATTAAGTTTTATTGTTTTTCATTTTATTTAAACTGTCGAAGACGTTTTAGTTTTAATCGAAAGGTTGTTGTTTTAACATTGTTGTTTATGAGTGAAGTGTTTGAAAAGTTTTGTTATAATTAATACTTTTACTCATAACTTTTACCACAAAAACTTTTCAACAAATATTTATTAAAATTTTCGAAA
Source organism: Clivina fossor (assembly GCA_963966155.1). NCBI lineage: Eukaryota > Metazoa > Arthropoda > Insecta > Coleoptera > Carabidae > Clivina > Clivina fossor. Next base: position 24,000,898 of record OZ014551.1, on the reverse strand, counting down.
ACTTATATCACATGTATAACGGTATGACAAAAATGTTACATCCAAAATTATTAAAAAATTTATAATTTTTTGAAGATAATTAACTTATATAAATATCATTTAAATGCATTAAAAATATACGCTTAATAAAGTTTTAATTATAAATATATTGTAAATATACACAACACAATAATAACAAATTGTAATGTAATAAAGAAACATTTGGTGATATTCCACAAATTTTTATGTATTTAAATTACTAATTTTGGTTGATATGCATTTGTTACTGTTAAAAATGACAACAGTCAAAATTAGTAGGTAGTAGGTGTTTCTTTGTTTACACCTTTAATTTGTTAAAATGTTCTACCAAATACTGACAGTTAATATTAATTCAACTTATAAAAATAAATTTATTAATAATAAAAAATCATAATGCTTGTAAAAAAAAAATTGATCTACTACACTTTTTTTTATAATACAGTAAATAGATAAATCAATTTTATATTTATGTCCAATTGGTATATTTCATTTTTAATAACCACCTAAATTTAAAATTAACAACTTATGAAACAAATAAGTATCAAATATCTTTCAATTATATTTTTTCCCAATATTTTTCACCATTAACAAAAAAGTAAATGTATTTTTAAACTATATATTTGTATTTTTAAAAAAGAAAAAAAAATTGTTATTTATATAAAGATTTACCTAACATTATTTAATATATTGTTTAAGAACTTGTTGTGAATACATGAGCTAGAAAAAATATACAAAAATATTCAAATTCGACTAAAGAGTAAATAAAAATTTCCAAAATATAATATTTCAATTTTCAAAAATATCTATTTTTATTAAATTTTTATTTCTGTTATAAAAAATACAAATTTGCATTTTAAGAAACTGTTACTTTTAAAATAAAATAAAAATATTGAAGCAAAACCACTTAAATTAATTTTCAAAACTAAACATAAAAACTATTTTCACCTCATTTCCTTCAAAAACCACAATAACCATCGCCCATCTTTATTCAGTATTACCAGCTCTATAACTTTATCTCTCATCTGTCTGCATAAACCTAAAACACCACAATTTCTGTTTCACCACATGAACACACATCTATCCTGGGTGTATAGTGCGCAGTTTAAATTCAGAACGAAAACTACATACTACAACTACACATACAGGTAATGCAATCAGGAACTAGCGGTTTTGCAAAACATCCTTGTGGATGTGAGAGGAGATTAGTGGGGGAGAGGAGGTTTGGTTGGTAAAGGAAGTAAGACAAACGCTTCCGGTTAGGTTTTCACACGCTTGCGCACGCTCACTACTGAAGGATATAAAGACGGGCACATTTAATGCCAGTGGCATTGACGATGTTGCGTCTTAAAGCCTCAAATTTATAGATTTACACGAGTTAACTAGATGCCTGTTTACAGCTTGACGATATATAAATAAAGGTTTGTACAAAGTGCAAACAAATGTTTTGATTTACTATGTTTGATGGTAAACAAGTTTTGATATTTTTATTTCTAAATTATATTTTATTTTTATATTAATATGTGACGATAACTAATCAAAAATTAACGTCATCGACTCATTACTCAAACGTACACCATTAATGTCACTAACGTATAATTTTTAACCAAACGTAGGTACATTAGATATTCGCTCAAGATGCCCCAAACATCTCAATTAACCTACATCAACTTTTGCAAAGTCGTGTCTTTTATTTTTCTCAAAATTCTTATGCATTTCAGCTTACATAAGTGTCAATAGAAAAATGTTACAAGAGAACAAATAAACCAAAAATTAAATCAAATTTTAAGCAGATTTGTGAAGTTAACCTAGCTTAATCCAAAACGAAATTACACCAAAAAGTAATATTTCAAATAATTATATTTTTATTTCTAAGTTATGTTTGTTTAATTAAGTATTTTTTTCACGGCCAGTGAATTGAATTTATAAGATTTTCTGGGCTGGTATGTCGTGGTCATTCAATCACCAAGCTGTATGGCAAAATGTCTGCGACGAGAATAGACAGATCACGGCAAACCAGCCCAGAAAACTCTATAAATTCAATAGTTAAGTACTTACGCGACGATAAATATACCCAAATCAGCTGTTTTTGACATTATTGTTTTAAAAAAGGTTCAAGTGAATATAGATTTAATAAGCAACAAAAACGTAGCGTCAGTTTTTCGTACTAAATAAACATCAAATTTTCTTCGTGATGGTTGAGGTTAGACAACAACGTATTTACGTATTTGCAAATAAGTTTGGTATAAAACTATTAAAAATGAGTAAAGCTAAAAGAAATTACATTAAAATACATATATATTAAGATATAACTTTATTCACAAAATTTCTGAACTATATGTATAACATATATTCAAATATATATATAATTTTTATAAATGTAGTATTTAACTGAAAAATAAATAGATTTAGTTTGCTAGTTTTCATTTCAGTAATTTAGTATAATAGTTAAACAGCCAGTTTATTAAATAGGTATATTTTATCAAATACAAAACGAGAATTGCAATTAATCTGTTTAAATAATTCTACAAACAAATGAATCGTGTTGTGCAAATACATACGCATTATAATATACGATATTATTTATTTAATTCTGTATATTTTAATTTAAACAAAATTACATTTAATAACAAATCACGTATTTAAAACATAATAAATAAATATTTCAAAATAACATTTCATAAAACTATTCGTTAAAATTGGTTTTTTACAATTAAATATATAATATATAGAAAATTCTCGAACATAAAATTGTATTACATTTTACAATTTTCTTTGTATTGTTAATCAAAAATTGTAATGTTAATTTGAAATAAATAATAAAAATAATTATAATTAAAGTATAAACGACTTTAATGAAACGGAAAACCAATAATTTTACGAAAACACCTACATATTTTACAACATATATAAAACATCGAAATAAATTACAATTGATTTATTAAATTTCCAATTCATTAACTAAAATAAATAATGTATTGGAAACAATTCCTTCAAATTAAAATCAATTCCTATACAGCAATTCAAAAGATATATCAAATAATTTATTGGTTTTTGCCCCATATTACGTACCGTACATGTCAAACGTAGTATGAAATAATATTCTGTTTCTAATAGACTCATTTAGAATACGACTATATGAACATCAACCAGGTAGTTCCAAATTGACAAAATATATAAAAAACTTAAAATGCGAATTAAATATTATATGAATTATTTTGTATAACAATTATATTTTAATATCGAAAAGAATTTATTAACATAACATGTTATATATGTCTATATTAATAAATTTTATTTTATTTCAAACCCTTGTTTGAATCCCGCTTGAAGTACGGATATTTGTAATGTCTTTGTATCTTCTAAAATACACTTTGAAAGTGATAATAAACATTGTTTCTGGCTAATAGTTTTAGCAGCTAAGGCCAACATGTGTTTTAAAAAAACTTTTTTAAAAAATTATAATATCTTTAACACTTTAACTGCTATACATACATTAATTCGTTGCAAACCATGGGGCTAAAGCAAATAACATAAACATTTAAGATTTTTATTAAAAAAACCGGAAATGTGTGCCAATTGTTTTATAAAAAATCATGAATAAAAACTGACGTTCATTCTTTCAAATATTTATTCTTTTAAATCAATTTAATTTAGTTTGTTATATATAAATAGATAAATGTAGAGCAATCATAATTTTAAGTTGCTGAAACTACAAGTCATATTACGACGACCGGCGGTCGTATGGCGCATTTTTACAGAAATACGTACGACGACCAGCGCGTCGTATGGCAGTTAACGTTAGTTCACAGGGTTCTAGTTATACGTAACGCAAATACAAAAATATGTTGAATTTCATATTGAATTTGTGTGTTAACAATAATCTACAAAGTCATGATTTAATTATTTTTTTTAATTATAGAAATATGAATAATAGATGCGGTGTACACATATTTAATAGATAGTGGAATACTTTATAAATAATGTAATTTACTTATTGTTAATTAATATTATTATATTTCTATTTAATATGTATGTTAAATAAAAACAAACAATTACTTTGCAAATATTACAGATTTATTAAAAACAGTTTGTGACTGCAATTTCGACCGCAAAGTCATCGTCAGACTAACCTAGCGGTTAAAATTGCAGTCACAAACTGTTTTTAATAAATCTGTGATATTTAGAAAATAATTGTTTGTTTTTATTTAAAATACTTATCATGTAGGAATTATAAAGTAAAGGTTCATCAAATTTAATATGTATGTTGATTTCTGTATACGGGACTACGAGAAGCAAGTTATGAATAAACAAGTTTACAGTGCGGATTTTTATGTGATATTATTTATATTTCCTAAGTGACAAATGTGTAACAAGAATGTGTCATTAGCGAGATGTAAAATTAGTTTGGATTTTTTTCACATAGTTACTATTAGGAAGATTAAAAATATTTTCACAATATTTAATACTTAAAAATTCACATAATTAATAAAGTAAAATAATATACCTACAAAACCACAAACAATAATTTAAAAAAGCTATAAACGTATTTCGAATGCTAAGATTTCATCATCAGTAGCAAAAAATAAAACTAAAGTTCTAATCAGTGATTTAAGATTACATAAATACCCGTACTCATATAATGACACGTTTTACCGCTAAAAGTAATTCTCCTGCATAAAATAATTTACAACAAATACGTCCTTCATTTACGAAACTTATTTCTAAAACACAATACAAAATACAATTTCATTTCCACTTTGTACCTTTGCTATCACACCTCTGGTATCCAATGTACAATGCGTTATTTTGTACATCCCTGATGTATGTCGAAACACGGCGCACACACATATACACACACAGAACGGAAGCCGGGCAGAGTACAAAACGTGTGCGCCCTGGAGACTATAGACGTAACCAATTCCATTAGTCAAATCAGAATAACTATCTGTTCCATTTGCAAATGGGGGATACATTTTACACTCGCTGTACACAATAACGGTGTAAGTATATTTGTTGTGCCATTCAATCTCTATCTGTTTACACGTACACCGAGTGCAGTACAGTGCAATGCTTCAAGATATAAATTGTAAGAGCACATATATTATTGTCAATATGAAACTATTTACTGTTTATTAGTTTGATCAATTTAAATTGACAATATTTTATACTGTTACGGTCATATATTTTATCAGAATAAATAAATTTTACATTTACCTACTATAATTTAAAATATATTGCAGAACATAGTTAAAATTATCAATGTATGCTATTTAAGAGGAGGGACACCAAGCTGACACTTTCAAAATTCGATTTTTTTGCATTTTCTGAAAGCTTATAGTAATAATTTATTGAAACGGTTTTCCCAAATTCAAGTTACAGCAACCAATACAGAGGTTGTGTTAGATCAGGTAAAACGTGCAAATTTACTTGGCTATAAAACGTAATTATAGTGAATTAAATTCTCTAATTTTTATACGCTTTAAAAGTTGATATTTTACAATAAAAAAGAGAACACATTTTTCAAACAACTGCCCTTTTCGTAATTTTCCGAAATTTAAAAAAGTCCGTATTATGGTAGTTTTTTATTTTAGATTTAGGATATTCTAAGGAAACTTTTGTATTACATTAGAAATTAATAATTACATCAAATTTCAGTGATTATGAGCATAAAAATTTTACTATGTCATCGTCAAATTAACTTAACATCGCCGAGTTATGAATGTTCATCTTAAAAACATTAATATTACTGTGAATTATATTAAAATATAATTCACAGTATTAAAAATTCGTAAACAAAATAATAAATTTAAAATAAAGACCCTAAACCACAAAATATAACAGTATAAAAACCAAAATACTTACAATTAAATGTGTCAAAAGCTAAGCTGTCATAGTCAATAGCAAATATAAAATAAAGCCTCATTCAGAACTATTCAATTTATTTTAAAATCTCTAGTAAAAAAATCATTCAACAAAAAACATTTTAGACATAATTTTCATATATTACTTTTTCTACGACAATGTACAATATTAAAATAAATATAAAAATTGATTTACACAAATATCAAAATACAAATTTAAAATTTTCAAAATGCCAAGATCGCGAGATAAAATAATAACACGTTACAGGATCTTTTTCGTATTTTTTTTTTATTATTACCATAAAGAGATATTTTATGAACGAAAAATATAAAATAAAGTACAGTTTTTTTAACAGTCGTAGGAAAATATTTATATTGCATCACTTATGTGACTAAATAAATCAAATAAGTGATGTGTGAAAATGATGGAAACATAAATAATTGCATTAAAGTTTCACTTTAAATTAAATTCAACGCATAATATATTCCCTTGGATACATTTTCTCACTAATAATCTAATTTTCCTTTTTCTTTTTTAATAAAATACAGGTCATCCCGTATAGCATATGCTATTCATACACTATCAAACATTTCTAACCAGCATACACTGTCAAAGTTACGTTACATTACTTCAGTGTTAAACTCTCAAAGTAAAAGAGAAAAGAGGTAGCGATCGCTAGAGATATCCAACGTCAGAGTATAAAGTTTTGGCTGCGTCCAAAGCAAAAAGCTGCTCTCACGAACACCGAGCTTAACACATACACACACGGAAAGCGCGACGCGGCGTGGCTTTCATGGCTGGCCATGATTTATCGGACCATTTCTCGGCTGTCAACTTTGGATATCGGAACGGACCTTCAGACGTATTATAGATTGTCTTCGGCTGGATTTATTGGCTCGCACATATATACACATACAAGGATCGTGTAAGTGTGTACGATGCTCTACTTTTTTCTTTTTCTTTTGGGAGGAAGATGATTTTCTTTTGTTACGTCCTACACTATCAGTTGCGTCTTTTTTTCGATTGAAGAAAAGATGTAATCACTGTTTTTGTCGGACAAGGAAACAATGTTTTATTTGCTGTGGTTAATCGATTTAAGGTTTTTATTTTAAGAATTGCCATTTTCAGTTTCCCTATGACATTTTAGGTGATATTGCTAAAATGTCAGTTTAGATAAAATAGAATGAATCTTAAGTCAAATCTAGATGATTATCGAATCTAGATTATTTTATGGATTGTATTACAAAAATATACAATAAACGCTTTTTTATTCGACAATATATTAAGCAACATGATATACAGGATGATTCAAAATTAAATGGAATACTGTATATGGCGTGTTTCTCTCACCAAAATAAGAAGAGAAGTTCCTATAAACAGGGGTCCTTAAATGCAGCGTTATTTGTTACTACAATACCACATTCTAAAATAAAATAGTTAAGAAAATTCAATTTTAAACTGTTTCTCCTGTTTATAAGAACTTTTTTTCTTATTTTGGTAAGAAGGACATGCCAATTACAGGTTGCAGTTTAATTTTGAATCACCCTGTATAAACCGGCATATTTTCTAAATGGTTTGAATTCATAATATACCGTGTACACAATAGAATCTGAAATACAATACTTTAAAAAAATCATATAACCGTGAAATTAATACAAAAAAAATCAACAAACGTTTGTGATTATATCTACATAAAGAAATTTAGACATTTATTTATTATCAAGGTATTACGAGATCGGTTTTAAAATTGGTTTTAACAAATACACATTTTAAAACAATGCTACTACTATAAAAACAGGACTAAACAAATAAACTAAAACACTTAAAAATAGAGCTCGTAATACCAACCAAAGTTTATAATAAATGCAAACAGGAATTTATTATTATATTTATAATTTTTGTCAAACAAAGCAAAAAAAAATGATATCTTAGTTTTAAATTCAAAAACAAATTGGAAAAAACTAACTAATTAAGAAAAAACAATAGTAATATCACTTTTGGCAAAAAGGCTAATTAAATATTACCAACTTAAATAGTATTGACAATTTAAATGAACAATGATGACGTTATGAATTACTCCCTTCCCAGATAAGGTGCAATCTATAAACTACGTTATGATATGACGTACCTTACTTATTATTTATTATTAAATACGTTACATAAGTAAAAAGAAAATATCTCTTTTATTTTATAAAAATATTTATAGTGCTGAATTAACATAATAATAATAATAATAAAAATTATTGAAGTAATATGTTTGAGAGTGTTTTGCGTGAACTAATATTTTCAATTAGTAGAAATAATAGCATGTAAGAGAGTAATTATTATTATTATTATTATTATTATTAAGCAAATTTGAACTGTATCTGATTTGTCATATTTTTAATAATTCATATCGTATGAGAGATATCATGGATGTGGCTAAAGCAAAAGTTACTTATCTGGATAGAAATGTTTGGTTAAAATTAATTCCGAGACAGTGGAAAGAGATTGTGCTAGACCTGTTTAGGTACATGGCGTGATTGTGTATGTATGTATGTATAACTATTGTGACATATAAAAACGACAATTTGTTTATTTTTTGCATCAATTCTATGACTGTGATATTTTTAAATTTTTTTCGATATTTTCATACCTAATTTCTATTGTTACAAAACATGAAAACTTAATTTTGTTCATTGACTCAGATGCAGAATTTCATGCCCTAAATCTTATATTTGAAGCGTCTTGGCCCAAAATAATTTAAATAGCAGAAAGTTACAAAATTGTGATTTTAAAGTTTCATAATGAAAAGTTATAACGAGTAGTTACCATTTGAAACTTTTTGCAACTTGCATTAAAACAAATGTTTATTTTCTAATATTTATAAGTAATGGCATTAAAATTATGTTAATAAGATTAGTAATATTAAGTTTAAATTTACATGTATATATTTATATTATATTTTATTTATACAGCCGAGAAGCGTCCCGATATTAGCATGATTCTGTTATGGGATGTCTACTAAATACAAACCATTCAAAATGGACATCAACTTGTCCTTTGTCCCTAATATTTCCGTTAAGAGCCGCCTTTTCTAAAAGCATTGAATTATTCAAAAGGGTTAAAAAGGGACTGGACAGAGATTAGCGAGTTCAGTTCAGACTAACACAAAAAAATAAATGCAACACATTTTATTCTATTGACAAAAAAATCAATGCGTGGCTTTTAACATTTTGCTCAGATAAAGTTTTTCTATTTTTCAAAGACTAAAAAGATTCTTTGTTATTATTTTACTAATTAAACGCTTATACAATAAAAATAATATTAATGTATAAAAAACTGTATTTACTAATTTATTTAAACTAAAAAAATACACAATACTATTTGTTAATAAATAAGTATTTTTATCTACAACTGCTTTGTTATATGGTCATTATATATATAAAATCAGATAAATAATATTAGTCTTTATAGCCCAAGGGAAATAAAATACTAGTCTTTATTAACCAAGGTTAATATTAACCAAAGGAAATAAAGAAACCATCTTTATTAACTTGATTTCCGTACGCACGCTTCGTTGCTAGGCAACATCAACAAACTAAATATCTCTACGCCAGATGGCAGCAGTTATCAGTCACAGTAATAAAATGACAGTTGTAGTTCGTTACAGTTCATACAAAACAAAATCCAATGCACGTAATCATTCCTAATGACGTCACGGTAAGACCGCGTTGCCAGATCATCACAATAAATCTTGTTTTATAGCAACGCATTAAAAACAACATAACCCCATTTTGAAAAAGGTCGCCAAATAATAACAATTTTTTATAAATAAAATAATATGATTTAAATTAAACACTTATTAGGATGAATTTAGCAAACAAAGAGTTTAAGGAAGATAGAAAATTATTGACAATTATTCCAAAAAATTTATAGAATTGATAAAGAAAATGCAGTACAGCTTTAAGTATACAATGATTAAATTTTACAGATAATTTGGTAAAATAAACTTTGAATATAACCTATAATTATAACATACTTCTCGAACTGCAGTAAGTGGTTGTTTTCTTTTTCTTGCTCAAAATAAGTTATTAAAGATGCAACAAGTTCTTTACAGCGACTATTTAGTTGTTTTGGCATTTTAAAAACAAGCAGTTCAATACAAATACCGGATAACGCTAATGAAACTATATTTTATTTATATGTCAACCAGATGTCAACTAAAATCGGCAACATCAGATTTTCGTAATCAATACTGCCAACGTTAAACAACGCGCCGATGTCAAATTCCAAATGCATTAATATTTCGGTATGATTTATAAGATTGGTAATTCTGATTATTTCAAAAGGCGTCATTGGTGACGTGCATTGGATTTTGTTTTGTATGAACTGTAGTTAGTTAGTTGTTGTTAACATCATAGATTTGAATAAGTAAGTACAATATTAAAAATATATAAGCAGTTGTAGATAAAGTATAGTATTTGACTTGCAAATAATGCCTACAATGTACCCGGATGTTTCCTCGTACATTATAGGTGCCATTATTTGCTCGTTAAATAATATACTATTATAAGTATTGATTTCTACTTTTATTATATTAATCACATTTACATAATCTTATTTGAGATTTTTTTGTTAAAAATAAATCTTCGTACGTTGTTCATAAAAAATTTAAATAATTTATTTAACATATATAGTCATTTTTAAAGTATAGATGAGTTTGGAAATACAGGCAACACTGCATAGTTGCTATGGAACCGAAAAAGAATGTTTTTCAACGTTTTCTTAATTAATTTTTGTAACATTTCACATTTTATGTTTGATATATTATAACAATTTATTAAAAAAAATCTACTTTATGATAGTGTATGAGATATATATTTTGTTTATAAAGAAATACGATTAAATTGTATTTTAAGTACAACAGTTGGTAGCATCTGTTAATTTAATCACGTGATTAGACGCAATTATCACCGTTAATCACGCTTATTCTTACGACTAATTTAACAGATCCTTCCACCTAATATAATTACCTGAACATGACAAAAACGTACAAATATTCGTATTTATAATTGATAAAAAATATTTTTGATCAACAAAGCGTTATTTTTTTGCAATAGTATCCAGTTTTGAATATATATATATATATATATATATATATATATATATATATATATATATATATATATATATATATAAATCACATAATTAAAGTACATATTTACAATTTTTAAATTTTTTGAATTAAAACACCATAGTAGAAATCAATACACTGTCATTTTAATTCAATATTTTTTTATTTTATTCATTTTATTATTTCTATGGCTCATTCTAATTATATTTTATTAATTTTAATTCTATATAGAGGTAATTATTGAGATAAATCAGTTTAAGAAAAATCCTAAAAACCCAAATCACATAAACTACGTCATTCAGCCTCTCATTTGCCATTTTTTTTCTATTGCCTATTATCTGCCTCTGTTTGTTCCAGACAAGCAATTTTTTATCATTTATACTGAACTAATAATAAATAAATTTAAAAACTAAATATATGCAATAAATTTACTTTTTGTTAGATTCCAAATTGCCAATAAAAAAATAGACAACATCTAACGTGTTAAGGCCCAGTATTTATATTTAAAAAAAAATTAAATTAGCAAATGAAATGTTGTCATTTATTATGAGAAAACATTTTTAGCCAACCACAAATAATTTTTTACTTATCTTAAGAATAAATAAAATTGGAAATACTGGCCCTAAGTAAACTAATTATCTAAAAAATAATACATTTCTTTTTTTTTCTAACTTCAAACACAATTATGAAAAATTTGCCGCATTTTTATTTAATATCATATCCAAAATAATTATCATCATAGTATTGTTAATTTCTACAGCAACAAAACCACACACACACACACACAAACATACCATTCCTTTCAGCTAGCACACTTTCCAGTTACAGTATCTTTCAGCGACGCCTCGCTGAATATATTCAGCTATGCTTTGCGTCAGCACTTTGAGAGCAAAACGACACTGGGAGGTCCCCCCTGTTAGCTATTGCTTACTCCTGCTGTCTGCCTGTATTATATTCACCAGTTATACGTAGATGGTGTGCGCTGTGTTTGTTGTCCATATCTTATCAGTCGGTCCGTTGAGAGAAACTCGCCCCGGCTACCCGGGGCCTACAGTGATGCGCAAAATGTTCCGGCTCCATTCAAAGATTATTATGGTAGAACCCTGCAGTTGAACTTAAGCTTGAGATTAGGTTATCAGAGTTGAAAAGTTTTTGCTGTTAAAAATATTTGTGATGATTTAATGTTTTTGTTGTAAGTATTTTAAATTATTTTTTTCTTGTTAATTATCAGCTTCTTTTTTAACTTATTTGTTATTGAGCTTTGAAATACTTTCTATAACTTAATTTATAGATTTACATACTAGAAAAATAGCATAAAATAAATTTAAACAAAACAATTTTGAATTTATTAGTTACACACTCAGTTTTAACTCAGTTTTTACTGCAATTTAAAAAATATATCGGCTATAGATTTCACTGTGCATAGTTAAGCTGAAATTTTGGACTGAACGTCATTCCGGTTTCCATTCACATGTTGTATGTTCCAAATTCAGATGTCACCATTGGAATCTCGAGAACTATAATAGTTACAACTTCGGTTAAATGGGATTTATTGTACACATTTACATATATGGCCATCTCAGATGTACCATTACTTGCCAAAAAAATTTTCATTGGTCACCAAATAATTGCAAATAACTAAATTTGGTAATTTTTCTAGCTTTTGAATCTCTTAAAGTAAACTTTTAATAAAAGTTTCAAGTGAACAAGATAAATAATTATAAAAATCTATCTATTGATATAGCAAAAAATTTTTTTTTTGTTAATACAATTTAAAAATATAACACAAACTTATATTTTTCTAAATTAAACCAATAGATTTTTTTTTAAAAAAAATCTGGTATATTTTCTCTTTTTATGACATAATACTTATATGATATTTCAAATATAAAAAAAAATGTTTAAATATTTTTTTGTAAAAATATAACATTTCCTTGCCAATTTTTAAAATATTGAAGTAATGTTAATGCTGAACAATTAATAATTAAATAAAAATCAATAATAATTAAAACAATCAGTTTTACTTGTATTAATTTATTTTTTAGCTATTATAGTTCTCAAGATCCCAATTGTGGTATCTAAATTAGTTAGGTATACAAAAAAAATTATATTTTTTGTTCTCAAAATTTGAAGTCAATCGGACATCATTCAGATGCCCATCAAGTTGAAAACGTGTTTTTAGAGATTTTTAATAATATTTTTCCAGATGTTCCAATGGTGTACTTTAATCGTAAGTTTGACGTATTATTTCATTCAATATCAATGTATTGGATGTGTTTTACATGACAGATTAATTCTTTGAAGTTTATTTTGAAGAATTAACCTATTTTTTAAGAGCAAAAAACAGTGATTTCAGCTTCTTTTTTTAATAACTAAATATTTCTCCTTACCTAATATATTCTATGAAGTTTAAACACTTTTGCACATTCAATAGTAGTTATAAAATATGAATTGAAGCTGAAATCATATTTCTGCACACCACTGGAACATCTGGAAAAATTAAAAATCTCTAAAAACACGTTTTCGACTAGAAGGACCTCTAAATGTTGTCCGATTGGCTCCAAATTTTGGAAGTCTGAATAATTTTAAACGAAAATAATATACTAGAAAAAGAGCGAAAACAAAAAATATCGATTTTTTTGGCACAGTTTAGTATACATAGATAATCATGTCATGTTCCCATAAGAGTGTAGTACAAACATTCCTATCCAAACAAACAACTTTCCCTTCATCTACATTCTTAATATCTTTCATACAAACTCTTTTATTTTATGAATATGTATTCAATATAGATACAAAATAAAATAATCTGAGAATGAAACTTTATAACTATTTATTATTCATTTTTCAGAAGCTAATTTATATTTGTTTCAATTTTATAAATGTTACATGTAAGAAAAATATAATTATGTTACATGTAAGAAAATATAATTATGTATTACAAGTTAGTAATTTACTTCATCAAATAAAAAATCAATATTAGTACAATTAATTCTAAAAATAAATTTAAATAATTGTCTTCAAAAATATAGTCTTAATTTTTTTTTATTTCGCATGTGTAGAGCCAGTATTTTTCCAGATAATAAAAATCATAGAGTTAGTAAACAAATCTAAATTATATAATAAACAATTCAACTAAAAAATAATTACAATGTTTAGTGTCGAAACGTTAGCCAAATAAAATTTAAACAGAAAGTTATCAAAAGTTGTTTTAATTATTATGAGTTCTGAAATATTTTAAGCTGTTTATTTTTATTTGCTATTTTTTTTTACTAAACAAATATTTGCTGTCCCGATTTTTTAAGCGTGCTGCTTAATATAAAGCCGAATATAACAGCTTTTACCGTAAATTTTTAAACACATACTTCATTTAATAATTTTGTTAACTAAACCAATAAATGCAAAAATAATTTTCTATATATATACATGAAATATTGCTAACTTTTCATATTGTTTTCGAACCTCTGTTATATATAATTAAGACACCGAAATCCACCAAAAACCATAATCCCCAAGCATACACCATTGATTATACAAAAGATCAAATTTCACCGATACATTGCCAATATCTTTGTACTACAAAACAGAACACAACTATACAATCCAGAATCACCCTTTGTTCCTGCATCATATTTACTGCTTGAATGCTTCACCTAACACATTGCAACACTCTTTAATAATTATGGGATCACTATAGAAACGTCTATATTAGCTGTATATTTTTACAGAATGTATTGACTTTCTCAAATACAATATAATTAATTTAAATTGAGTTCTGGAAATAATATGTACGTACTTAAATTACATTTTGTTAAAACTTTCTAATATTTAACACAAACAAAAACAGAGAAAAGTGTTATCTTGAAAAATTTTGAAAATTAAACAAATATTCCGAAAAATAATAAATACAAAATAGAAACAATACCAACAATTTTAACAGTAGATAGATAAGAGAAGCAACATAAATTTTCAAAAAGAAAAATATTTATCAGTTTAATGGCATTGATTTGAATAAAATTTGGCTTCCTTTAATTAAAAATTTATATATTTTTTTAATCTAGTTTCTATGTTTTGATTGTTTATTATTTATGCCATTTGTATATTTTTCCGGATGATAATATACGTAGAGTATATCGAAAATATATACAGAACGTAATCCTAAAGTTTTTTATTTCAATATGAAAAGTTCTAAAAAAATTTTTACTATATTAAATACTAAGTATTTCATTGTAAGTTACTGATACTAATCAGATATCATTTTCAAAATTATACAGTTATTAAAAAAATAAAAATTGCATTAAAAAATCTGCTGTTTTAAAATATAAATAAAATTCAGCAAAATATTTCTATATCAGTTATTAACATACTACGTACATACACAGTCACGCCATATACCCAAAAGGGTGTGGCACAAACTTTTTCTATTATCCCGAAATCAGTCCCCTCCATACATTCTTATCTAAACAAGCAAGCCTTGCCTCACCCACATTCATAACTCCTCTCATACATGCTCCTCTATTCCTACTACTTGGAAACTTCCGCTCACGCAAAATATATTAATGAAAATATATTAAAAATCTAATAAATACATATCGTAGTTTGTTGATTATTATAATAATTTTTATTCATAAAATAAAGTAATATATAGGTACACACATTTTCTTAAATTTTACTTATATCCATTACAAAAAACAAATTTTTCTTTTTTTCAACGCGATTCTAGTTTTGTTCATAACTGCAAATAATTAAAAATTATAACTGATTAGTTGCGGAAACTTCTGAGAGCACATATCCTGGGTAAAAATTAATAATATTATAAAAATTATATGAAACTGTTACAGCCTTAAATTTAAAAACAAAATACCCTCTCTATTGATGTACCGAAAATAGCATTTTCAACTATTTCAAAGGTTGAAAAAGGTCAATTTCAACCCTGTTTTACATCCACTGACCACCCCAAAAACATCGAAACGAAATGTAATTTTAAAAGCGTTTCTCATTTTCTTGAGTTTTCAAAGTCGTGTGGGCGTAAAAAGCTTTGTACTTGTCAGAATCGTTTGGCAATGCTTGGAATATTGGAAATAAGATGGTATTGGTGTTAAATAGATGTAAAATTAAGGTTTCCCAAGAGGTGGGAAGTGGAGAAAAGGAGACATGAAAGAGGCATAGAAATAAATGTGAAAGGAATAATAATCAACCTGAGTGTAATTGAAGACTACGCCAACTTATTGATTAATTCGGTTTTATTAATTAAAGAATAATGATGAATTGAAAAATGAATTAATTTTTAGTATTTCAGTAAAGATGTTTTATTTATTTTTCAGTTACAAAAAAATTGTTTGTTTTCAGTGTTTTATATGATTTTTATTTTATTTTTAAAAATAAATATAACACTTCCATTTTAAAAACAAATATAATATTAATAGAGCAAAAAATCTTTCAAAACTCATTAAATATATTAAAATAAAAAGCTTTAGTGTAGTCTGGCTTTTATTGATTTTAATAAACCTTTACACTTTTTCTCATCAAAAAGCTTCAAGATTAAGTTCTATATATATTTTATTTAAAAATCGACATTTCGATATACTTCACGTATATCTTTATTAGGATATACATAGAGTATATCTAAACATCGATATTTAAATAAAATATATACAGAACTAAATCCTAATGCTTTTTATTTTAAATATGGTATTGTAAACAAACAATTAATTGTTCTAACGATTTTAAGGCCCAGTATTTTCAAAATGTTAGAATAAATTTGTTTTCAGAATAATTTTAAAATTAGCCAATGAAATAATGTTGTCATTTATTCTGAGAATATATTTTTAGCCAATCACAAATTATTTTTTACATATCTTAAGAATAAATAAAACTGAAAATACTGGCATTAAAGTAAGTAAATAAAATTGAAAATTGAATTATCTCGACATTGATTTTTATATTTTATTTATAGTTTAATTTTATAGTAATTTAAAAAAACAGATTTTCTTTCATATATTATATATTATGTATTTTAACACAAACTTATTTTGCTTTATAAATGTATTTATTATATTGATATCTCGGAAACAAATATGTATGTAGTTTATTAATAAAAAAAATAAAATTATAGCAATAATTTAACTAACAATTTTTTTTTTCTAAAATAATTAAATTAAACTTTCTCTATGATTCATATTATTTATTATAATTTTTTAGGTATAAAATTTAAAAAAAATACATAGGTATACTTGTTAAATAATAGATTATTTTAAAAAAATTTAATTTTCTAGTTACACAAAATGTATCTACATATATTTCCAAAAAAAAATCATTCTTTCCTAAAAATCCATCAATTTGCATTTATAATTTGAATGTAGAAAACAACTTACATCATGCACACAATATGCCAGCTTAAATTCAGAATGGGAGAAATGTCCAAAACGATTTATAAATCGCTATACAAAAATCATAAATCATCGTATTAAACCAATACGCGAAATGTGACACAAATAAAATCTGCCTTTCAAATACATCATTAGCAGACACACACACAGATGCACACATATACATATATACAAATACACAAAATGTGGTTATTGTGGCTGTTTAGTTCACGACCATGCTCACACTGGAGCGATGGCGCTACAAACGAGGTATACCTCAAAAATTACTATTATGATAAATTTAAAAAGCGACAAATTAAAGTATTAAAAGGAGTCGATAAACCTTAAAATGCCTTAGTAAAAGTCGTCTCATAAACTAGATAATACTTTTTTTTAGTTTTTACATTAAACGATTAATTTGTTTTAAATTTTAGTAATATACTACTTAATCAGTATTGTTCAATTAATATTACGTTTGTTATTTGACAGGAAAAGCTGTTATATCAGTTACTAATCACTTTTGTTTGACTAAATTTTTTTATTATATTTACCTTGTTCTTTAAAAATCGCGATGGTCCATCGATATTCTAATATCTAGTTAGTCGATATGATGCTGATTTATGGGGTACGCCGAGCGAAACATTGTATACATTATACAACAACATGGTGATAACTTCGAACATATTTTGTAGTGGACAATGCTGATTAATAGATTACTAGAGTTTAAAACGAACTAATTGTTTAATGTAAAAACTAAAAGAATTATTATCTCGCTTATGAGATGACTTTTACTAAGGCGTTTTAAGGTTCAGTGACTCCTTTTAAAATAAATACTTTGTGTAAGGCATCTGCAATATATCAAATATTTTTTCCTAGTAAAATTTTTAATAAATACACAAGAAGGATAGTTTATTTAATAATGTAATTATTTGATGTTTCCTCAAAAGAATAATATATTTTATGAATGACAACTCCATTTTTACTAAATTTTGATAGATAATTTCATTAATTAAAGAATGATATAGGAAAACTTAATAAAAATCATCATACATTTTTCTTAACAAAAATGTGTCTAAATCCTGTACGTTTCACTTTAAAAATATTATTTATTATTATATTCAGAGAATCAAGCTGTAACATAACCTTGATTTCTTATACTTATAATAATTCTAAATGAAATAAATAAATAAAAAATTAGAATTTGTTAAAAGTATTTATATTTAGTATGCTTTTTAGTGTATATTGGTAAATTAAATATCCGAAAACTTCTAGAACAAACCTCAGTTTTATTCCTGCATTGGTTTAAATACATGGCAAACGTGTGACAGCAGGAAAACGGCAAAAATATTATCATCTACCCTACAGGAAAATATTGTTTGCTGTATGAACAGGTATATGTTACTGAGAAATAAACAAAAGCATAAACAAACATTGTTGGAAATGGCTGTGCCTGATGGTAAGGCATGACAGGCAGGTGACAGTGTTTTGTTTTGTTACAGTTTTTATTTTATGGTGGAAGTTTATGGTATGTTTTCATGACGTAATAATAACAAGAATTGAAGTTGTTGTTACATTTTTATGATGAAAAACGCAAATATAGTCTTATTTCATTTTCTTGAATATTAAACAAAGGTTTTCCACGATAATAGTAAAATCTTTTTATGTTTTCATATAATTTTTTAATTAAAAACATTATATAAATAATGTATATTTAATAACAAAATTGGTATAATTACTTATGAAATTACATTTAGGACTCAAAAATCAAATATAAAATATGCGAATATTATACAAGCTATTCCTAGTTGAAGCTCATCAGCTGTAAAAAAATTGCGTTAAAAACAAAAAAATTTGCAATTTTCAATGGTTCTAAATAAATTTAACAAAATGTTTGTAAATCAGTCTATTTTATTAATGAAAAATATTATAATAATCTAATAAATAGATATTAGTTTATTAGAACAGAAAGAATTTTTAAAAAATATATATTTCAGATCACTGATCAGTGATACGTTGAGTATTTTTGTAATTTTAAATTGCTGACAAGGTTTTTAATAATTAATGATTTTTTTTAAATAAAAAATCTTTAGGTTAAATTCTGCTTTTTTATGTACGAATTATAACTTAAAAATATATCACATATACGATAATATTTGTAGCTAACCTGATGATATATTACTATGTATTTTTATTTATTTACATATTTTTCTCATGCTTAAATGTTTAATTTTAAATATTATGTATATTATTTATTTGTAGTTAAAACACCGAAACTAGTAGTCAGAAACAAACAAAAAAAATAAAAAATTTAGGATGTTCATATTTTTCATTCCTGCATTAAAAAATCAATGAGTTATCTATGAATAATTTTAGGAATAAAATACTTTAGGTTGAAGTTCTGTTTATTTTATATTGTAATTTAACGTTTTGATATACTAAACGTATATCATCATCAGGAAAAAATATTGCGTCATATTTTCCAGATGATAATATATGTTTAGTATATCGTAACTTCGAAATTTAATATAAAATAAGCCGAACTTCAATCTAAAGCTTTTTATTTTAATATGAGTTATAAAAAAAATGTTACTATGTAAAAATGCTTTTTATATACTTATTTTATATTAATGCTTATTTTATTAATTAATTGAATTAATTAATATTTAAATACGTAATTAGCTTTACTTTTAATTTATTTTGCGATTTTAAGAATTTTCTAAATACTTTCTTTAAATGTTTTGCCAAAGTAAATTATATTGTAATCAATAAAATAAATTGATATACAAACATTTTATTAAATTTTATTTATATCCGTTAAAAATTGCAAACATTTCTCTTTTCAAAGCAATTTTCATATTTTCAATAACTGCATACATATATCTCAAAACAACAACTGATTTGTTTCAGCAACTTCTCAAGCGACACCCCGTATACCATAATAATATAAAAATTTACATGTATAATTTCATCGAGAAACAAATACCTTGTACAGTGTATAGAAATAAAACAAATTAATTTAAATTATTTTCTTTCAAATTTTTAATTTTATTTTATTGGTTTTGTTGGACAATAATTTTACTCTAAACTCTAAACCTTGAACGGATTACCTCCAAATACCTACATATATTTCAATAAACGAGCTACTAAAACGAATTACATTCATTCTAGCATAACCAATTATAATAAATTACTACAATAACCTATCCAATCTAACCGTAAGATTAAATCGATTCCGGCATAAAATTACACAAACAACAAACTTAATATCAGATAACCGCATATCGAGTTAAACTATCATAGTAAAATAGTAAAATATCTACCTTTAAATTTACATAGGAATTCAATACCTGAGTTTAACCGCGCTGAAGCATCGAACAATTGCTATAACCGAATTGTTCTTTTTTTTAAATATTGGTTATTACCACTGCAGTATCGATTACGCAATATGTAGTTTTCGTTTATCGTACTATCAACAATTTTCATAAATATAACATATTTTTGTCTGCATTGTTAACAATAAAATCTAACGATTCTTTTTTGTCATCATCGATTTTAAATGAATATTACTATTTGATGTTTGCTACAATAACTAACAAGTATTATTATCGTAGTGAGTTATTCTAAATGTTTCATTTAAATTGTAGATAAGGATTTCAAAAATTTTAGTAATACGATTTCAGTAAAATAAAATTAATGTTCATACAAAATTAATAGTTAGTACAAGGTGGCGCAAAAGCCATCATTCTATCTGATGATGCTCTATCGCGAGTTGCGATTCGCGACTTTGAAATATGTGAAGTAAACAGATTCAGAATACACGTAGACGAATCATAAATCGCTATACCACTCAAGAACGTGGAATTAATTGTGTCAATGTTTATAACAAATAATCAGTTGATGGTTTTGGCTTAACAAACTATAGTCCGTATTGTCACCTCACTTTTAAAAGTGATTTTTGTCAAAAATACTTTTATCATTCATATATATATATATATATATATATATATCACAAATAGAAATACTATTTATATTTGATAAGAGATAAAAGCAAAAATTTATTTTAAAACAAAAAACGTAGAAATTTGTATTTGTAATACAAAATTTAAAAATAAAATTTAAACTGAATATTAAGAAAAATCCATGAGTAACGTAGTTAACAATTTTTTAGAATTAATTGTATTAAAATAAAACAGCTTTAAGCTATAGCTCTGTATAATATTTATCAATAATCGACGTTTCGACGAACTCAACGTTTGTCTACATCAAGATGTAGAAAAACGTTGAGTATGTTGAAACGTCGATGATTAATAAATGTTAATACCCGGAACTATAACCTAAAGCTGTTTAATTTTAAATCCATGTTTGATTTAAGTAAAATACTATCTATTTTCACTATTTTTATTTTAGAAATAATTATTAAAAATTTAGTATTTGTTACGAAAAATGTAAATGAGTAAACATGTAAATATTATTTTACAATATAAATTTTCATATAAATATAAATCAAATAACCGATATTTAATTAATTATTGCGATAATATGGCACATTCCAGAAAAAATAAAAAAAATATTAACTAATAAAAATAATTTTCTGTAATACATGATAAATTTTTATTAAATTAAAATAAATTAAATTTGTTACCAATTTTAACCAAATACTTGAAATATGAAACTCACCCGTAACAAAAAATATCATTAATATTAATTTTACATTTTTATTCAAAACTAACAATAAATTTGTTTATTGAAATATCATGCGTAATTATACAATACCAAAAAATAAATAAAATAAAAAAAATTAAGTTTTTTAACTCGTATGTGTTAATATTGGATGTAGTGTTAGGTTTATCCATGAAGAGTCATATATTTTATCTACGACCGTTTCTAAAGTTTACACTTTACACACTGTAGCGTCACTGTAAAAAAATTGACGTTTACCAAGCGATATGTTATAATGCGATGCGTAAAGTAACCAGCATTGTCAGTGTCAGTGATGCTGTTAAAATCAAATCAGATATATTATTATTTTATTAAAATAAAACGGCTTTAGATTACAATTTATTCTGTATTGATATTTATTAACAATAGACGTTTCGACATATTTAACGTATATCTTCATGATTCTGTATTATTTTTCCTGATGATGATGTACGTTAAGTACGTCGAAATGTCGATTGTCAATAAATATTAATACAGAACTACAACCTAAAGCCGTTTTATTTTAATATAATGAGTTCTGAAAGACTTTTTGCTATTTAATTATTTTATTATTAATTGTGTGTTATCATTTATCTCTTTGAAGAAAAAGCGTATTATAATAAAATGAAAAATTCTATATTATTCTTAAGTGCAAAAAATATAATAATGAAAATTATATTAAAATAAGATAATTAACCTGGCTGGTACAGGACTCAAAATTATTGAAACGTACGCCAGGCTATCGCCGTTTAAAATTCAAATTGCGATTTCATGCGGTAAAAATGCGCGAATATTATGCTGTTGCATATTAACTTGTAGCTAAATGCACCCCCTCAACGATGCGTATTGAGATTTTATTGCGGAATTTATGTAGAAAAATTATTTTCATCATTTTTATATCAATTTGACACATTTTCTTGCACCGAAATTCAATATGGCAGCGAGTTTCATTTTTTTCATAGCTATCTATGTTTATTTATATGTATTTATTTTTCAAATGCGCATTTGCAAATTTTTTCAAAAGTTAAGTTTTTTAATTAAAAAGAAATAATACACTTTGATTGAGTTTTGACAAGTGCACGCTTAGGTCCGCCATATTGAATAGGCCACGCCCCCATTTTAGATCCCAATACTGCATAGCTATTCACGTTATTTATTTATCGATATTACTACAACATGGTCGCATTTTGCTCTATTCTGTATATATTGAACGAGAATTGTATATTTGTGTTTTTTCGGTTTGTTATTTGTTAATAATTTTCGTAAACAAATTAATTAAAATAATAAAATAGACTCTACAGTAAATTTAACTATTAATAACGGCGATTAATAATCGTAAGTTGTATTTGTATGTTACTGTAAATTACATTTGTTCAGAAAACTTAACATATTCATAAAAACATTTTTGTTTGTGTAATTTGGGACAGTAGATAAAATTTTGTATGCAACTTATGAGTAAACACCGTTTTATGACAGTTGTTACATAAACAACTATTAATAATAACTTTATTAGGCCACAAAATTAAACAGAAAATTTAATAAAATTATTATTTAAAATATTTAAATGACTCTTCATTTAAGAAAATGTAATATTTTATCTATATACTTCTTGTTTACAAACATAAAATACAACAAATTATATTTTATAACAAATATTAAAGGCCTATTACTTTAAAAAAAAATTCAAAACAAGCATTGAAAAAATTCTTTATAGTATTATGTATAAAAAATATATATAAAATTTCAAAAAATTCGCGTCATAACATTTTTATTTTATTTAACAAATAAATTTTGAGGTTATTTTTCCCAGCACGAGCAACAAAATTTTTACATCAGTTCAATTCTAAAACAATAAAAAAGTGCATCTCTTTCTCGTGTAGCATATTGTTGAAATTTCTTGCGAAAGATATTGTTACCTAATAAAAGCTACTACCAGTTTCCAACTTTTCAATTTAATATTAACTTATTTTAAAAGCAACACATGTCCTGTTTTATTACGCTCCCGGTTTATGTCACTGGTTTCGTTTTTTTTTTTATGATTAAATTTGTAACTTTTATACCAACAGCGTCATTGCACTGATACCATCTTAAAAAAGTTAAATCCACCAACTAAAAAAGCAATGACGACCGCTGACACTTTTCCAACGAGAACGATGTGAACAAACGTGAGTTTGAAAAAGAAAAGCTTGTGCGAGCATTTGAAAAGTGCAATTTTCCCAGACTTTTCACGTTTGTGATGTTTGGTTGTGACCAGTGGCGCAACCGAGTCGAGTCATATCATTTTTATTTTCTCGTAAAATTTAGTGCCCTCATATATTCAAGAAAAACCGACGGAAAACACTAAACTAAATGTTGGATTTTAGGTAATTCCACTTTTCCGGAAAAAAACTTCGCTTTAAGGACGATATAAAAAAATTTAAAGCCTATAAATTTTCACTGCCTATTTGATAACCAAACAAATATAAAGTGTAAATAATGTGCATCTACTTATTTCAAATTATAAAGTTAATTTAAATTTTTTTATTTACTGTAGCTGAATGTAATTCAAAATACCAAATACTAATATAGAAACGAGGTTCCATATTCTAAAAACAAAATCTTTAAAATATTTACGAAATATAAAAATTAAATATATTTTCGTTTATGAAAATACTGTTTGTAAAAAACAAGATATTGCGTAAAAAAATTGATGCAACCCACAATTTTTAATCAAATTTTTAATAATTGATCGCCGAATTAATTTGTTTCGAAAAAAAATATGAAATACTAAATATTTTTTAAAAAATACCACATAATTTTGAAATTAAATTAACGTAAAAGCCTATAAAATTGTCTATATATATATATATATATATATATATATATATATATATATATATATATATATATATATACATACATACACAATACTGTCAAGTATTCATAAGGGTGTAACACAAATTCTTTCCATTTATGCAGAAATTATTTTCTGCCAAACAATCTTATCTAGACAAGTAACTTTTGCTTCATCTACATTCGTGGTTCCTTTCATACTTGCTCTTTTATACTTTCCACTTGGAAACATTTACTCACGGAAAACACTCTCAATCATACCTGAGAATTTACTCATTGAACGTCTACGCAGACGTGTAGCTTCAATATAATTCATATATATATATATTCTTATATGTTATAATAAAATAGTTTTATTTATTTATTGTATTTAGAAAATTATTGTTATCGTAAAATTATAAAAATAATTATATGTTAGTATTAAAAAATAATATTTTTCTAATAGTGCATACAGAGACAATCTCACCATGTACTCAAAAGAGTGTAGCACAAAATCTTTCCACTATTCCAAAATTAGTTTTCTCCAAACATTTCTATCTAGATAAGCAACTT
The DNA here is from genome assembly GCA_963966155.1 of Clivina fossor. Classification (NCBI taxonomy): domain Eukaryota; kingdom Metazoa; phylum Arthropoda; class Insecta; order Coleoptera; family Carabidae; genus Clivina; species Clivina fossor. The sequence goes on along the minus strand of OZ014551.1, from coordinate 23,975,452 downwards.
TAACTTCATCCACATTCATGATACTTCTCACACATGCTCTTCTATTCCCACTACTTAGAAACATTCGCTCACGCAAACCACTCCATCAATTATAAGACTCTATTTATTCATCGGAAGTCCACACAAACGTACAATAGTGAATAACTTTTATTTGATTTTTTTTTAATGTTATTAACTAGACATTGCAAACCAAACTACCCTGTATACAAGTAATTCAGATTTTTTTTATATAAACAAAAACTTCAACATTTTTGAGAGCCATCGAATTTTCATAAGGCTACATTTTCCACCAGTCTCATAATCGTATTGTTTTCATCTGCTCAATAAAGCAGGGAGTCATCAAAAAGTCATCGAGTTTCCAAAATGACTCAATGCATAGTACTTTTCCCGAATTACCTCAATCAACTCCAAATGTCTCAAGTCTCTCGCAGCCAGCATAAAAACGCGTTTTCTCTCTGTACAAGGGACTGGTGCCCAATAGCCCAGCCCGGCTTCATGACGTATATCTACGTTACAAAGTAAATTTTCTTTGACGCAAATATATATCTTATCTCTAATGTTATATACTTGAAATGTTCTTCCGATATTAAAACTTTTTATATAAAAATATATATGTATACGTATATACACAGAAGCGTGACAGTTTTAAATTAAAAAGAAGACCAGTGCTGCCTCTACTTTGAGAAATAGTTGCCGTGAAAATACTGACTTTAATTTATATACAGTGTAATTGTAATAAACTAGAAATATAGAAATTTTATACTATATTTTATATTCTTTTATTATAATTACAAAAAGAAAACATATAAATTTTTAAGAATATTTAAAACTCATTATATTAAAATTTAATTTTTAGGTATAAGTTCTGTATAATTTCTAATTAAAATTCAACGTTTCTATATACTGCACGTATATCATAATCAAAAAACAATATACAAATGACATAAATATTAAAAAACAAAATATAGATACAAATTATTAGATTACAAGTAATTAGATTACAAAATTTATAAATTTTTAATCAAAATTTAAATAAAATATGGTTTCCTTTAATAAATAATTTAAAATTTTGTAATTTAGTCACTTGAATTTTATTACCTAGTACCTTGTTTCTGTTTCGTTTGTTTATTATTTATGTAATAGACCTTGAACAAATAAATGTTCGTATTGTCATTGTGAAATTTAATATAATAATACTCAAGAATGTTGAGATTTTATATTTTTCCCAAAATTTCACAAGATACTCAGTCATTGAATCGGCTGTTAAGCTATGCATCAATGACTGGCCAGTTTTAACCGTAGACACGTGTTTCGGTCTTTTGGACCTCATCAGTACGGTGCTTTGATCAGTTGCTGAAAGGCTACTGATACCGATGTTATTTCTGGCTGCCTTTTATAGCAAGTACTTTGAAACGATAACGAAGAGTAGCAATAAATACCATACCAACGCCATCTATACAATATTGCGATAAGCAATTATAGTATTATAGCTTGAACAAATAAATGTTCGTTTTGTCATTGTGAAATTTAATATAATAATACTCAAGAATGTTGAGATTTTTGAGTATCTTGTGAAATTTTTGGAAAAATATAAAATCTCAACATTCTTGAGTATTATTATATTAAATTTCACAATGACAATACGAACATTTATTTGTTCAAGCTATATTACTATAATTGCTTATCGCAATATTGTATAGATGGCGTTGGTGGTATTTATTGCTACTCTTCGTTATCGTTTCAAAGTACTTGCTATAAAAGGCAGCCAGAAATAACATCGGTATCAGTTGCCTTTCAGCAACTGATCAAAGCACCGTACTGATGAGGTCCAAAAGACCGAAACACGTGTCTACGGTTAAAACTGGCCAGTCATTGATGCATAGCTTAACAGCCGATTCAATGACTGAGAATCTTGTGAAATTTTGGAAAAAATATAAAATCTCAACATTCTTGAGTGTTATTATATTATTTATGTCATTTCAATATTTTTTTGCTGATGATGATATATACGTGAAGTAGGTATATAGAAACATTTAATTTTATTTAAAAAATATACAGAATTTGAACTTAAAGGTTTTTTATTTTAAATAAGATGATAGATTTAAATTTTGAAATATTTCAACCATTTTCAAATAAATCATTAACATTGAAAATTAATTTCAATTTTGTGTTACATCTTCATTATTTATAAAAATGGTAGAAAATAATACTGATTGTGAGTTGATATTTTTTAAATATTTAAAAAAAAACTATTTAAATCATTGAATCATTGAAATGTTATAATACTTAACAAACATGTAATGGTGATTATTACCATTGATTATATAATACAGAAAAATAGGCAACGCAAATTGCAATTGCAAATTTTTAAGAGTATTATATAATCAGTGTTATTAATCATCAAGATACGGTTTACGAGTGATAGGCGAGTATCATAATTTATTCAAAAAAAAAATTAATAACAATCACTACATGAGAGTACTTTTTCTACGACCACATTATAAGAAATTACACTTTTTGATCAAATATGTATAATATTTTAAAATAATTATAATATGAAAATTATACTGTACCAGAACAACATTATTAACTCGTCAAATATTTTAAATACAATTTTAATAAACTTACTAAAAGTATTTAGTAATAATTCGAAAACTCACTCATGTAAGCAATGAATAGCATTAATTATCAAAAAACGCATATATAATTGAATAGATTATTTAACAGAAATATTTTTCAATTTTTAAAAAAATATAGTAATAATATATTACATATTTTTTTAAAAATATTATTAAACATTCATATATCAGTTACTTTTAACATTTTTCTTATGTTTCTTTTATTATATAAATAAACATAAAAACACAAATAAACAATTACATTTTATACAATATAGTTATACAATCTTGACTCAGCACAATAAACTAAAAATGTTCATCCAATATTAAAACTCTTTTTGCACACAAAAAAATACCTATACACATATACCAAACGCGTGACAGTTTTAAATTAAAAGTCGCAAGAGACTAGTGCTGCCTCTAGGGTATACTTTGAGAACTAGTCTCGTTAGAAATACTGTCCTTTAATAAGTTATGTTACTCTTATTTTATTTCTTTCGGGGCTTAAATTTTATTTTCAGTTTTTTTTTTGAGGGAGAAAGAGGTGGTGGTCGTCTTAACCACTTTTAATTTACGGTAATGCTGGGGTATCGCGTACGCGCTGTTGTAAAAGACCTTTATATCAACTAAAGCTAGTTTTAAAGTGCACGAGTTGCAGTTTTAAAGAGAATAAAGTCAGAATAAGAAAAAGCAAGAAGAAAAAATTTCGTTGAGTTTATGAGATAATGATTATCTTGCAGAAAAGTTATTCTTGTACGATTTAATATAATTTCTATTTAACTTATAATTTGCATGTTTTCCAGATAAAATGAAATAAAAGACTATTTTAATATTCTTTTATAAAAAGTTTGTAGTATTATAAATAGCATTATTTACATATTTTATATTATAAATAATAACCAAAAAACAGCACGATGAGTATATCTTTGTTTACTGAGAATTGTATTATAAAGTGTGTAAATAAAGTAAGGAATAATATTCATATTTTTATTACTATCGCTATTTTTTCCTGTAGATTTTGTGGATGTTAATTTTAATTTTTTTATTTACTACTCTGGCACCTATGACGTCCTCGACTTTTTTTAAAATAATAGAACTCCTTTACTTTTTGAACAGAAATAAAAAGTAGATTTTTTTCTGAGTTCAGCAATACCCCATATGTGGTATTTAAAATTAGTAGTTTTATTTCATTTGTTTTAACCGTTCATAAAATAAATTATTATTATTTTTTGCTTTTGAGAATTTCAAGTTTAATTATTTTCGTCAAAGTTATACGTTTGATCCTCCATTATCTCTAAAACTAATAATTTTAAATACCACAAATGGATATTGCTGAACTCAGAAAAAATCTACTTTTTATTTCCAAGTAAGAGTAGTAAGAGTAGTAAATAAAATACTTAAAATTAACATCCATAAAATCTGTAAAAAAAAATAAAATTGACGTGTCCGAGCTTTTCTTCCAAACAGCGATAATAACAAAAATATGAATATTATTCCATTTTGCAAACTGTATAACGTATATACACAAAATAAATAAAATAGCATTTATATTTAATTTGAATTAAATGGCTACATTTTAAAAATTGGTATTTGTCAGTTAAGATAGCTTGGTTATCTTTAGTGAATGCCTAATAAACGTTTGGTTAAAAAAATATATGTGAATGATTTTGAAGATATACCTTTGCTTGGACGTCCGATGAGTAGATGGAGTGGTATAATTAAGTATTTTGCGTGAGAGAAAGTTTCCAATTAGTAATAATAATAATAATAATAATAATAAATTTTATTGATGTTAGTATACATAAGTATTTACATAAGTCAAAACATATTAAATATAATTACAATTGTTTACAATGTGTGATAAAGTCACTTATTTTATATGGTGCTAAATCAATTAATATATTTCTAATTGTTATTTTAAAAGTATTATGGTTTTGTATTTTAATATAAGTTGGTAATGCGTTGTAAAAAATTACTGAATAATAATTAAAACTAGATCTATTCATTTTTAATTTTATATGTGGTATGCAAATATCATTTTTATTTCGTGTATCATGACAATGATAATCATCATTTTTTTTATAGTCATTCAAATTTATTTTAATATAAAGCAGACATTGTAAAATATATAAAGCTGGTAACGTTAGGATTTTGAGTGTTTTATACACATCCTTGACATCATCGCGATATGAACTTTTGTTTATGATTCTAATTATTTTGCGCTGTATACCAAAAACCCGATCCGTATGTGATGAGTGTCCCCATATTATGATTCCATATGATAATATGGATTCAAATAGACCATGATAACTAGCAATTAATACTTTTTGTGATACAGTACTAACTAAGTTTCTAAATAAGAATATCAGACTGCTTAATTTTTTTATAATGTAGCTACAATGATGTCTCCAAGTAAGTCTCGAATCTATAATTATTCCTAATAGTTTAACATTATCTAAGTGATTTTCAACATCAATATTCCTAGTACCAAAAATAATTTTCTGAGTTTTTAGATCATTCATTTTTAGTTTATTTGAATTAAACCATAGATTAATTTCTATTAAATTATTTTGTGTGGTTAGTAGGAATAGAAAAGCATATATGAAATATATCACGAATGTGGATGAAGCTGAATAAAAAAAATAACAATTCTATCTAATTCGAATTAAATAACTACATTTTAAAAGTTGGTGTTGGTCAGTTAAGATAGTTTGGTCATCTTGGGCGAATAAATGTTTCGTTAAAAGAATATATGTGAATGATTTTGAAAATATACCGATGAGTAGATGAAATGGCATGTTTGAGAAAGTGGTTTGCGTGAGCGAATTTCCAAATAGTAGAAATAGAAGAGCATATATGAGAAGTATCATGATTGTGCATAAAGCTAGAGTTGCTTGTCTGGATATGAATGTTTCAAGAAAACTAATTTCGGAATAGTGGAAAAAGTTTGGGCTACTCGTTTTTGGGAACATGGCGTGATTATGTATGTATGTATTTTAAATAATTTTTTTTATTTAATTAATTTGTATTCACAATAACATTAGTTACATTAACATAGTAAAGAATCTTTCAGAATTTATTATACTAAAGTACAGTTTTGTAATTAAGTTCTGTATAATTTTTTATTTCAATTCGACGTTTCGATAAATAAAAATTATTGTACAACATGCGTTAGAAAATATTCATGATATAAAATTCGAAGATACTAAACTAATTGTAAGACCCAACAGTATTAATAGTAGATTGATAAGAGATACAATAGAAATTTACAAAGAAAAAATAACATCAAGCAAAGGTACTAATTTAAATCAAATTTGGTTTTTTTGAAATAATAATTTATAAATTTTATAATCTAATTATTTGTATTTTGTTACCTAATAACTTGTTTGTATGTTTTGTTTGTTTATTATTGATCATGATATACGTAGAATATAACGAAACGTTCAATTAAAATTAAAATTATACAGACCATAATATTAAAGCTGCTTTATTTTATTAGTTGTATTATCTATATGTATAATTAAAATTTAATTATTATTTTATTTAAATAAAGGTTAGATAAATAATCTATAACTTTAGATGAATTTATGAATAATAGAAAAATGTACGACTAACTAAAAAAATATCTAATTATATTAGATAAATATACCAAACCAAATCATCTACTTTTAAATTAGATGTTTTATTCGATATGAAAAATCTTTTTTTTTTATTTATATGAAACAACTAAAATATTATTAAATATTACCTTCAGATTTTTTTCTGTGTCATTAATAAATATTTATTCACAAATTATAAACAAATTATGACCGTCTAAGACTTTTAACTAAGTTCTTAACATTGAAAAACCATAAATCCAAATTGCAGCAATAAATACAAATTATCCAATACCAGCAACAATTAGTGAATCATTTACATCAGTTATCATGCAATTAGTTCAATAACCTTCAAAACAATAACATTAAATCAACATAACAATTAAAAGCAATGTTTCCATTCAAGATTCACTGTCAATAGACATCCGAATGAACAATCACAACTAGTGTTAAACCATTTCACTATGAATTCATTACATAACACACAGTTCTAGTCTAGGCCAATATGAAATGTTCGAGTAGTCTACTCTCCCTCCAGTATTCTAGGCTTGTAAGCTCGATTCAAAATGGCCGGAGACATAGTCATCATCGATACAATTCGATTACAAAGTTCCAACAACGGGCGGATCGGTCCGGGTCTCTTTTGTTAATGCATGGCTATTTCAAAGCAAACTAGATTAGGTTGTGTCAATGTACCTACACCCAGACCCCGAACGGATAAACAGATACAGCGGCCCTGAAATCGGATTCTGATCACCTAGGCCCCGGGAAAATGGGATTCAATCATCTCTAACGAGATGTACAATTAGTTCGTGTTGCGTGTTGGTACAACGTGTTTTGTTTTTGTTTGTTGGAATTAGTTGAGAGATTTTTTGTTAAGGTTTTTTTATTGAATGATAAAAAGAGAGAAAAATTGGGTTAAATAAATCTAGTGTTTGTTAATAATTTTCTATAAAATGTTATTTAAAAAAATACTGGTAAAGAAGAAGAAAAAACTACAAGAATAAAATACTTTCTAACAGAGAAATCAATATTAAGAACAGATTGATAAAAAAAAAGCAATATAAATTTATAAAGAAAAAGAAAACATCACTGTAAAGGCACTAATTTAAATAAAAATTTGGCTTTCTTTAATTAAAAAGTTATACATTTTATGATCTAGTTACTTACTTTGTTACCTAGTAACTTGTTTCCACGTTATGTTTATTTACTCTAAATGTCTTTTATCCTAATAAAGACGTTTGTTGAGTTCGTCGAAACTTCAATTATTAATAAATATTAATACACAACTATAATATAAAGCTGTTCTATTTTAATATAATGAGTGCAGAAAGATTTTTTACTGTGTTAGAGAAAATATTTTTGAAAAAGATAATAATGTATCATTACATTGACAATTTTTTGGTACACATATTTATAAGTTTCAATAATTATAAAATTGTATTTACATATATTTCAAAATGAAAAAAATATTGTAAAAATATGTATATAAAAAATATTAAAATTTATTAAATCGTATTAAAAATGTCTCAAATAAAAGTTATTTATTTATTTGGAAACTAAACAGGCATAATTCCTAATTACATAGTCTCGCAAACTTTTAAATACTATAGTTAACACTAATTAATTCTTAGATACAATTATGTGCCAAAAAATAATATTTTTTACAATGTTTTTTTGTTAAATAATTTTTTTTTTGAAATATTAATCTGTTGAAAAATATTTGTAAAACACATAAAAGCAATATATCATTTTCGGTGGACGAATCTGTACTAGAAGTTGATCAAATTTGAAATATTTACTCCGAATATTAAATAGTAGTATAAAATTTCTTTAAAATCCATTCAACCGAATGCTCTACACATGTCCACAGACAAACCGATATCACGCTAATTTATTTATGTTACAAAGATTTTAATTCGTTCTGATCTGTAAAATTCTCGAAAAGTTAAAATTGGTATGCTTACAATGACTCCCTCACTACATGTGACAGTAAAACGAATATTATTTAGGTTTATCAAATATACACATTTTTGACTAAATTTCAAGAAGCTACAATGTCCCTTTTTTTCTTCCCGGAGATTATTTTATTCAATCTACTGCCACTGATAAATTTAAGAAGAGCTTAATTTAAATATAGCAGTTCTCAAAGTTGTACTGGTCAAATCCAAACTAAACACAATCTTTGATAAAACTTTATTTTACAATCATTAAATGTATTTACTTCAAACTTTACAGACTGTTACTTTAGTACATTTTATGAATATAAATTACAAAATTTTAGTGCGAAAATAATATTTACATTATTAAAACTGATTTTGAAAACTCGGTTTTAACATGTTGAATGTTAAAAAACTACTACCATATTTTCCATATTTACGTAACTACTAGTAGATACTGTTATTTTAAATTTTTACGTTAAAAACACGTAACTAAAAATTCTTCACCTGGCTTAAATACCTGGTTTTACCTAACAAATCCTGCAGCGAGCGCCACCATATATTCATGTTATATTCATGTGATGCAAAAATAACAGTATAGAAAGTTTCAAGTAAATACCGACTGTAAAGTAAAGTTTAGCCCAATCTTTATAATTTATAAGTATATATTTAAGTCGAAAAAATGTAATTTTCGAAGCAAAAGATCTTAATTTCTACTACTGTTTTGTTATGTATTTTATGTATTTTATGCGTGTAAGTCAGCCAATCACCTGTAAGACGAATCAAAGAAATTTGTAGAGGGGACAACATTTCATGCACAGATCTCGTGCGGACAACATCGCTCTAACTTATAATATGCTAACGTTTCATTTTTATTTCGCTTGGAATAGTTTTAGAATATTATAAAAAAAAATTTGATGAATTATATTACTGAAGATGCAACTTGCTGTTTATTAAAGATGCTACTTTATTTTTAATATTTTTTATATCAATTAAATATGTAAAACTAAAATTAAAAATTTAATGAAAAAAAAATCACCTCGTAATTAGTTACAATATGAACAAAATGTAAAACAATGAGTAATATTTTAGTATGAAGTATAATTTTATATAAAATAGTTGAAAATTTAGTTATACGTATAAGAGGGAAATCACTTCTTAATCAGTATAAAAGATTTATTTATGATATATTTTGTTAATATTTTCAAAATACCGTATTATAACTCTTATAAGAATTATATGATAAAATAGATGAAAGAAAGAAATATTTCATTTATAACAATAAAAAAAGATCATATTTAAATGCGATGACGTTGAAACAGTCTGTGAAAATTACTTAAATGAGGAAAGAAGATATTAAAAATATATAAATGATTTTTATTATAAATGTAAAAAGTAATGTGTACAATGTGTAATGGTATTCTCTCGGAAGCGGGGCCTGCATACAGGTACATGCCCGTGGGACGGATTATAGAGAGTACGTCATAGGTTTTCCCCCACTTTTTTTGATTTAGTGCACATGCTTTATAACGATGACGCACAGGTCATGTCGGATGAAATGGAGTATACCTGCAATATAAAGGACCAATCGACTGGTTTGTTGCTGGTTTTCTATAGTATAAATTTATATTTGTAATTTCAGTACTATCTTTGTACCTTTCGAAGTGATCACATCTGATTTTCTGAGTGAGTATATTTTATTAAATTTAATTTGTATTTTTATATGTACATAACTTTAATTATAGAAAGTGGCTATTTATACATACGGTATATATACGCAATTGCCTATTTATACATACAGTATTTTTACATAATTGGCTATTTAGGGTAGGTTAGGTTAGCAGATTGGTTTAGGTTTTTTTTTTTAGTATTTATAAATAGCTAATTGCATATACATACCGTATGTATAAATAGCCTCATTCTTAATTATAAATCAAAGTAATTTTTAAGTATAATTCTTAAAAGCATGCAATAAATGTAAATAAAATTAAATGAAATGAAATTAATGTAAATAATTGTTCGAAACTGAAAAAAAATGCAGATTTTGATGTGCTGATCAAATGTTTCCATGTCCATAATTCAATACTTTTTGGTCTACTAGCACCTGAAGGGTCACATTTAATTTTGAAAATGACTTATCCAGCCAGTTGTAATGGTTTAGCGTGTTTTAGACTATTGTTAACAGATTTATTTACATATTACGAAAGTTCTTAAATAGTAATTTATAAAAAAGTAATTCTTTAAATATAATGTTTAGAAGCACGTAATAAATGTAATTAAAACTTATCTCTCGCAAACTCGTTAAATTCAGGACATAAAATTAGAAAAAAAATCGTATTTATATTAAATATTGAATATGATATAATTAATGGTCGACAGTTTAACTTTGTGAAACTCTTTGATAGATAAAAGGTTTTTAATAATACTCATTTTCGTAAAATTTCACTACAATTTATTTCGTCAACAGACTTAAGTTTCGGCTCGCACCTTTGTCAGTGTTATAATGAAAATAAAATACAAATTCAGCTTATATATATACATATCAGAGTTACAATAATCAGATACATTGTTGATGATTATATCAATACATTACAATACATATGTGAGTTACAATAATCTGATTATTGTAACTTTGATTATTGTAACTCACATATGTATTGTAATGTATTGATATAATCATCAACAATGTATCTGATTATTGTAACTCTGATATGTATATATATATATATATAAGTTGAATTTGTATTTTATTTTCATTATAACATTGACAATGGTGCGAGCCGAAACTTAAGTCTGTTGACGAAATAAATTGTAGTGGAATTTTACGAAAATCAGTAATATTAAAAACCTTTTATCTATTGAATATGATATTAAAGCCTACACAGTTTTTGTCATCACCGATGTGTTCCCAATAGTTTTAAATGTAATTAATATCAAACCGAGATCGATGACAACAAAACAATGTTTGATAAAACTTTACGGTCACAAAATTATTTACCTCAAACTTTATAGACTGTTACTTTAGTACATTTTATAAATATAAATCACAAAATTTTAATATAGAAATGATATTTACAATATTATACTGATGTTGAATATGTTGAATGTTGAAAAACTGTTGGCATATTTTTCCATGTTTACATAACTACTAGCCAGGGCCGGCTCAGAGGTCGCGACTTCGAGGATTCTTCCCGATGCCTCGCGCTTTCATATTACATAAAACATAAGTAGAGAATCGAATAGAAATAGTTACTAAATATAATAAAATTATTTAAGATTATCTATGAAACAAAACAGGTTAGAGGGAGTCGCTATGTTGTCAATAGAATAGAATTAAGTAGCGAAAAACATACATTTCGATGATGTTATCGAGCAATTAGCTATAAAAAAAGTTTGTAAGCAATAGAAATAAAAAATATTATGGATTTTATTATATTATGTATTGAAGAAAGTAATATTTTATTAAATAATTAATAAAATTGTGTTTATGTATCATTTCTTTTGGGAAGGGGCCCCGCATATAATATTTTCCCAAGGCCCCGCAAAACCCGCAGCCGGCTACTAGCAAATACTATTATTTTTAATTTTTACGTTAAAAACAACTAAAAATTCTTCACGTGACTTAAACTTTTCTAAACATTAACAAATTAACCACTTAACCAAACGTAACCTGCAGTAAAATATCTAAAAGTATAGTCTTGTTCACGATCAAATTCCTGACTCCTGAATTGGTACCATAAAATATCTTGTGACGAAGTAAATTCGCACAAGTAAATCGCGAAAGACACGTGCTTTAACTTTAGCGGCTACTAACTCGGCTACGCGGTATCACATCGCGAAAAGATTTTTTTTATAAGAATAATAAATAGTTTTACATCGAATTAAAATAGTATGAGCAAAACTTTCAATCGGGAAACATAATTTCCAAATTAAACCAAATTTGTATATAGTTTACAATGTAAAATACTGACGCCGACCAACGAAAACCGAAATCAAACTTGCACAGTTTGGAATCTGACTATAAAAAGCCGGCCGTTTGCAAGCAAAAAATCAGTTGTTTTCTGACACAACTCAAAACAACAATATTAGTGCGAGTTCTCCACTAAACCGATTCACCAGGTAAGCGATTCTGCCGTTAATATACCGACCGTGAGCCCTCTGGGTCGAAAACCGTTCTCCGGGTGCAACCAGCGAGTTGTCCAGTTGCACACACTCGTGTCCGCGATACAGTAGCGAGATTTCCAGCTGTATACGTCCGTGGTGCAATCAGCGAGTTGTCCAATTGCACACCGTCCGTGTCCGCGATACAGTAGCGAAATTTCCAGCTGTATACGTCCGCGGTGCAGTCAGCGAGTTGTCCAACTGCACACCGTTCGCGTCCGCGATACAGCTGCGAGTTTTCCAGCTGTATACGTCCGCGGTGCAGTCAGCGAGTTTTCCAACTGCACACACCCGCGCCCGCAATACAGCCAGCGAGTTTTCCAGCTGTGTGCGTCCGCGGTGCAGTCAGCGAGTTGTCCGACTGCACACACCCGCGCCCGCGATACAGCCAGCGAGTTTTCCCAGCTGTATACGTCCGCGGTGCAACCAGCGAGTTTTCCAGTTGCACACACTCGAGTCCGCAATACAGCAAGCGAGCTTTCCAGCTGTATACGTCCGCGGTGCAACCAGCGAGTTTTCCAGTTGCACACACTCGAGTCCGCGATACAGCCAGCGAGTCTTTCCGGCTGTATATATCCGCGGTGCAGTCAGTGAGTTTTCCAACTGCACACATTCGCGTCCGCGATACAGCCTGCGAGTTTTCCAGCAGTATAAATCCGCGGTGCAGCCAGCGAGTATTCCAGCTGCACGGTTTCGCTTACGACAAATTCAATCGTTCACCGTTACCGTTACACCGATTGCCGTTCTACCGTTTACCGTACTACCGATTACCGTTCTACCGTTTACCGTACTACCGATTACCGTTCTACCGTTTACCGTTACACCGGTTACCGTTCCACCGTTTACCGTACTACCGATTACCGTTCTACCGTTTACCGTTATACCGGTTGCCGTTTCACCGTTACACCGGTTACCGTTTCACCGTTACACAGGTTACCGTTCCACCGTTCACCGTTACACCGATTACCGTTTCACCGTTTACCGTTACACCGATTGCCGTTCTACCGTTTGCCGTGCTACTGACTACCGTTCTACCGTTTACCGTCACACCGATTACCGTCCTACTATTTACTGAATACCGTTTACCGACTGCCGTACTACCGATTACCGTTCTACTGTGTACAATTCTTTGATAGCCGCTAAAACCGATTACCATACTACAGCTAACATATTTTCTGGTTTAAATAAAAGAAATTCACCCAATAATTGTTTTTTTTTCTTTGAAAACCCTACGATCTCCAAACCAGCTATCCGACCGTTTGGCGCCCGAGCATTTTCACGCCAAACTTTGTGCCTTACCAGCAAAGTACGTCACAATCTATAACAATAGAGGAACCCGCAAAAGCGGTTCTCTTCAAAATATTGAAGCTGTACAATTTTACCTGCTAAATAGCGTTACAAGAATGTACATTATCGGACTGTATTATTGGAATCTGTGAAACTGTAATATTTCAGAGACGTACTATCATCATTTTTTAATGCTAGCCACAGTGAATTTATTGTGAGCACAATATTTTGTAAATATGCGTCATGTATACGTCTTACAATTAAATCTTTTGTAAAATTATTTAATTTCACTGAACCGCAATCTTTCCTTGTTGGCTTTCCGTTTTTTATAATGGACATAACATTTTTTTTACACAGTTTTGTTAAAGTTGCTGTTTTTAATAGAGCACTGTTTGCATCGAACTCTGCCAAAAATCCCGAATACACATTTAGTACAATCTGTTGTCCATGTTCATGTAAATATGGTCTAAATGTATTTATTGAAATTTTATTTTTTTTTAAATAATAAAAATGTTTTATTAAATTTTACTTTTACCTATGTATACTGAAACGGTTATATCGGTAATGATTAAAATATTGAGTTATTGCCGTTATACTGTTATTATTTAATGTCCACGCCAATTTTCGTGAAATTTCGTTATAGTTGCAAAAGGGCATTTAATCTATTTCAAACAAATTAAGTACCGTTATACCGTTATTATCTCATGTCCTCACCAATTTTCGTAGAATTTCGTTATTATTGCAATAGGGCATGTAATGTATTTCAAACAAATTAAGTAGGTACGGTTCTTGTACCTGCATAAGTTGTAAATCACCGGTTTAACATTTGATAATCCTCAACTCATTATGCGTACGCTTATATGCATCTAAATTTCACGTACACTTCGAGCTATTTTCGTTTGCTATACTTTTTCTTTTGTGTGGGTGCTGCATTGTTAAATTGATGGATCTTATTTAAATGTTAGGAATTTGATCTTGAAAACTACTATAACAATTTATACAGTTTGAAGTAAATACTTTTGATGACAGTAAAGTAATGTTTAGTTCAGTGTTTACTATGGCCGTGAAAGTAAAATCGGATGAATTTGAGTGTGTTTATTTTTTATAATAGTGCATCAAATTTTATGGAATAACATTTAAATTATAGTACGCAACATATATGAAAATATTATAATCTAAAACTATTTATATATGTACATATATACATTTTAATAATCTGAAATCAGAGAGATATATTACATTTTTATTAATAGAAAAAACTTACAAAAAGTTTTCTTTTCAATTCTACTTTAGTAATAGCCATAATAAATAAGACTTATTTTGCTCTAAAAAAATAATTTCTTAGTATACGTGATCAATAAAAAAATAGTGTTACGCTATGGTTCTGTTCGAGCTGATTAGAAACATGCAAAACTCCCATTTGAGGTGAATGAAACGTTAGAAAATTACTAAATTAATTCGTTGTTTTTCTGCCAATGTTTTAGTGCCAATCAATCTTGTTATACAAATTATGTCAAATATTTTTGCTGATTTTTTCAGTTTATATTTTATATATAATTATTTAATTATTTATCAAAATAAAATTGATAAATTTGTTTTTTTATTTATAGACTGTATTACTAATTTTTTTATTTTATTTTATTAATATTATATTAAAAAAAATTTCACAGTAAATAAAATAATATAAAGTTAATATTACGTACTCTCCCATGCACACATGATTAATGTTAATATTTTTTTTATTTTTTATTTAATTAGATATTGAAATATGATATACTATTGAAAACATAATATTTAGAGATATAGCTATTTCTGTGAGAAAAAAATTTCATTTATAAAGATATTAGTTTAATATCTTGTACTTATATACTTATATAATTAATTCCGCCAACGAATCTCATTTTCTTTAAGTCAATAATTATTATGTAAAACTGATTGGTAGATTTTAAAAATATATCCTACATAAATTTTGTTTTTTTACTAAAAAATAAGGTATAATTACATAATTTTAATACATAAATAAATTCTGTAGTATTCATAATTCCTTTTAGAGCACTTTTAGTTAAAAGCAGTCATAATTTCAATATTAATTTCTGCTTTTATTATAAATCAAATATAAACTAATTTTATAAATTAAATACTTTTTATTATTTTTAACTGTTTAAAATATAAATACAGCTAAAATCAGATGTAATAATTTTTAAATTAATAATATAAAATATACGCATTTTTATCTAAAAGTGCTCTATGAATAGTATTTGTATAAAAAGTGTTGATATATTATAACTAAAAAATTAATGCACTTTAAAATTTAACTTATAAAAACAATTTGTCGCAAATAGCAAAATAGACATCCAATCCAATTTTAAAATCAAATCAGTAAGTCAAACGTAGAGAACTTCTTTTGTTTCTATTCTGTTCCGAAAATCATATCATCCCCGACTGTCATTTCCTGCCAATCTTAAAAAAAAAATGAACGGAAAAAAATTTGCAGTGATGCGCGTCGTACCAGTAGGCCATCGAACAACCTGATAGGTTTTTTTTGTTACTGGATCAACATCTTATTATGTCTGAGGACCTCAATGGAATTGTGACGAATATGCCATCCTGATCTAAATTAAGATTTTTTTAAAAGAGTTTTACGTTTGCATAAACGTCTGATGAATAGATGAAGTGGTATGATTGAGAATGCTTCCAAGTAGTAGGAATAGAAGAGCATGTATGATAGGTGTCATAAATTTGGATGTAACAAAAGTTGCTTGTCTAGATAAGAAACTGATTTCGGCATATTGGAAAGAGTTTGTACCACACCCTTTTAGGTACTTGGCGTCATTGTGTATGTATGTATTGTATATAAATTGCACTGCAGTTCAATTAAATATGTGTTAAATATTATACAGTCAAATCTGTTTTTGTGCGGTAGATAGGGATCATATAAATCAAAACCGCACAAAAAAAAACATTGGGAAATTCATAAATACTTATAACAAATAATTTTTTACAACGTGTTAGAGAAAAATGTTCAATAAAAATTGAATGTGCATTGTCGGGAGACTGTTGATATCAAATGAACATAGCGCGTAAAGGCAAAACGGCGCCTTAAAGAGTACATATATACGCTGATAGAAAACATTACAACATTATAATGCCAACACCGTTGAAATTCATATACCGCATAAAATAAATCGCACAAATCTAGTCGCGCAAAAAAAATCGCATAGAAAAGAACCACACAAAAACAGGTTTGACAGTATAGCTATTTCCATTTGAAAGAATTGAACGCATATTCGTCACTGGTTGGTTCTAATCTGTAAACGACATTCTCTCAAAACTTATAAAGTGACGTATTCTTCACCATTCTACTGAGTTTTGCCAGCAGGACGATAAGATATCAAGCCGGCAAGTTGCTTACTTACTTCGGCTGATTTCGTTTGACGATCGGTCAAATTCGGAACCCTATTCCTGCAGCAGTTGCATACAGGCCAACCGCCTAAGACCGATATTACAATTACTTGCAGTTGACTGCTTTCAGACGCTATTTTTCAAGCTATGTGGTGGTCGCCTTTTAACGTCTTCAAATACCAGGCGAGGACTAAAGGCGAATTTATGTGATATTTTTCATATTGAATTTTTCTAGGCTGATACCTAGAACAAGTATATATTACGTGCTTGATGCAACTTTTTTTTTACTTGAAGAAAATGCATGTGTGAGAAATTTATTTCAATTTTTCTTCCAAATTGCAATACTATACTTTTTATTACTTTCGTTAGACTAAAAAGTATAAGTGGAATAGTGATTGATACGGTGTCTATAACATTGTCAATTTGTTTTAAATTTATAAAAACCCTACATATAGTCTCGAAATTCTAAATTAGTTTATGAAAATGTATTTGTGCTTCGCACAGTGGTATGAATCCTGAAACTAGGTGGACAAAATTTCATATAATATATTTTTTACTACAATTATTTTTGTAAAAATAACAGAAATTAAAATTTTGCCAAAAAAGACTAATATGAATTATCTTTCAATTGGAAATTTTATCTCAAAATTTAGTCAGATCTAACACTAATTTCATAAACAATTTAATACTCTGCTAAAATATAATGCTTTGCTATAACCGATTTTAAATACATTTTTAACTTTTTTTTTTTTATAAAAAGATTTGAAGGCAATAATGGATCACTAATAAATTTTTTAATTTATTTATATTTTTAAACACGACCATCTTCAGCTACATATTACAATTAAATCGTACAATTAACATTTTACAATAAATTGTTTTTTTTTTACAACTTTGTTAAAATTTAACACTCCTTTATGAAACTAAGCATAAAAGCCAAGTTTAATTTTATAAGAATCAATATTTAGATCATAAACTACGCAAATTAATTTATATTTGCCATTGAAAGCATTCAAATTGTCAATAAAAATATATAGTTTTAACCTTCACCATAAATTTCAAAATAATATCTTAATCCGGTCCACCGAAATCAGCCATCATATATACGATCACAAAACGATCAAGTCTCAGTCGCTCATACATGATCGTCGATCTTTCGCCGAGTTGATCTAGAATGTTTGCTGCGTCGATCGCTCTATGCTAGGCCATAGCAAGAGCACACATATTGTCTTCGCGATCGTTTTATTCTGGTAGATTTGTCGCCTACTTAGGCTAGTTGATGGCCGGGGGTCCGCCCTCGACAACTATGTTTGCCTCATTTACCTCCAATATACCACGGAATTTATCGCGGAGAGACCGTACGGTCAACGACGGTTTCAAAAATAAAACGGAAATACGCTGATCGAATAGAATGCATTTGCAGTGCAATGGATGAGAGAATTGGTTATAACAGAAAAATATAAAAAAAGGATTTAGTTTTTCTTATTTGTAGTTTAAATGTACTTATAAGGCCCGGTTTCATAAAAGCTAGTTAAATTTATTTTAGAAGTAGATTTTCGTGTTAAAAAGAGGGGAATAAATTAAATCTAGTGGTATTAAAAAATAATTATTATTATTAATAATAATAATCTGGTAGAAAATTGTTGAAATAACATTTGGTTTCATGATTATTTAGTAGGAGAATAAAATTTACTTATGAAGTAAATTTATTTATTGTTTATGAAACCAGGCCTAAATTATTTAAACGTTATATTATATATGATAGTGAAAATAAAATTCCAGAAATTTATTATAGATATCAAAATATTAATGATACATGTATAAGCAAATTTTAAAATATTTCTTTAATGCCCGGTATTATAAAAGCCGGTTAGCTGAATTACTTGTTTAGTAAAATTTACTTTAACCCTTCGTTTCATCTAGTTGCAAATTTGCAACATAGCAATGAATCGGTCCTAATTTCACATGTATTGTGTTCTAAGCAGTTATTTCATAATGTTGTAAATTTGCAACACTCCTACCTATGTCAGTGAAGTTAAATTTTGGCCACGAGATGGAGCAAGGTTATTCATATGTCATTATGGTTCTAACATCTGAAGTGTGAAAATAACTGTCAATTTCCAAACAACCAAAATATTTTTTGCAAGTAAGTAAAATGTAATATAAATACGGTTAACTTTATTTTGTCATAAATATAAGTTTGTAGATTAGTTCTATTTACAAAGTTGTGCAAAGATACATAATTTAGGATTGCTATCGTGATTACAATAACTATGTTGCAAATTTGCAACACCATGAGTATATACTATATTTTTCGTAGTTATGGCGTCTCGCAAAAAACCCCTAACCGAAGCGGAATTAGAAGAAATCGCAGAACATTTTTGTGACAGTGAGGATGGCTTTGATTTTTCCGACACTGATAGTTTAGCTGACCCGGAATATATGCCAAACCAGGATGAACTCGACGATGACGAAAGTGTTCACATTGAAAATGATGATACAGATTCCAACGCAGTCAACAGTATTCTGCCCCAAATTGGAGATGATTCTATTACACAGGAATTTGCCGAATCCGAGAAAATATCTGAGGATGTGACCACGATTAGTTCTAAAAAGCAGTGTTCAAAATCCACCAAAATAACCGATAAAGTCTTATGGAAAAAAAAGCAATTACAAATTGATGATAACGTTATAAAATTCAGAGGCAGTTGCACGTTACCGACCAATATACTGGAACTTGATACTCCTTACGACTTTTTCAAATATTTCTTCTCAGACAGTTTGATTGATACAATAGTTGATCAAACCAATTTATACTCTGTACAAAAAAATCCTAACAAGCTGCCAAACATAAATACTACAGATGTACACAAATTTGTAGGCATTTGTATGTATATGGCTATATGCCATCTTCCGCGAACACGCTGTTATTGGGCAAAAGATATAGGCATTTCAAATATTTCGAATACAATGACCATAAATGAGTTCGAATATCTAAAAGGCGTAATACATTTCAATAATAATGATGCTATGCTTCAAAAGGATGACGAAAAATACGACAATCTACATAAAATCAGACCATTGATAACTGAATTAAATAAACAGTTTTCGTCGATTCCTATGGAAAGCAAATTGTCAATTGATGAACAAATATGTTCTACGAAAACCAGGCATCATTTGAAACAGTATAACCCGATGAAACCGCACAAATGGGGTTTCAAATTATTTATGTTATGCGATACATCTGGATTTTCATATAATTTTGAAATATATAATGGGTCCTCAAATTATTTTACAAAAATGAAACCTGATGAAGTAGACTTAGGTGCAAGTGCAAATGTTGTAGTTCGGCTTTCAAGAGTGATCCCAAAAAACCTAAACTATCATCTATACTGCGACAACTACTATACATCGATACCATTATTTACTCATATGACAAAACAAGGCATATATATGTTGGGTACTATTCGTCGGAATAGAATTCCGAACAATAAACTTATGGACGAGAAAAAATTCAAAAAAGAACCAAGAGGAAGTACAGAGGAGTATGTTACTAATATCGATGGTGTTGATTTGAGCACTGTTTCTTGGAACGACAATAAAGTTGTTACTATGTTATCGTCTTGTTATGGAGAATTACCTCATCATAATGTAAAACGGTTCGATAGAAAGAAAAAAGAAAAGATCACGATTACTTGCCCTAACGTCATTATCGAATATAATAAACATATGGGAGGGGTTGATATGTTAGACAGTCACATAGGTCGTTATAAGATACCTATTCGATCTAAAAAGTGGTACCTAAGATTGTTCTTTCATTTACTAGACGTCACTTCAATCAACGCTTGGCTTTTATATAAAAGAGTCAAAAAAGCAAACAATATTCAAGAGAATATGACTCTATGGCAATTTAGACTCAACCTTGCGGAAACTCTTTGCCTAATAAATAGTAAAAAAGATAAAAAACGGGGAAGACCATCAAGTTCTGCTGTTGAACTAGGTATACAAGCAAAACGTCATAAAGGCCCGGCAGTACATGCTCCTCCTAAAAATGTGCGAATGGATGAAGTTGGTCACTGGACCAAATATGATGTTGCAAGACAAAGGTGTAAAATGCCTAGTTGTACAGGTATAACACATTTTAAATGCGAGAAATGTGGTGTGCACTTGTTCTTAACAAAAGACAAAAATTGTTTTTATGATTTTCATATTAAGTAGTTTAGCAAATAAAATTACCCTTATGTTCATATTGTTGCAAATTTGCAACATGCTATATTTTTGTAAAAAACTAATATAATAAATTTTTTTCTTCAAAATATTGTTTATATTGATTATATAATAACCCAATTATGTTGTAATATTTTTTTTTTACAATATTCCATAAATCATGAAACGAAGGGTTAAGAAGAAATGACTTTACTCTGTAGATTTCTCTATTATAAAGACTAGATAAATTTACTATAGTGGTAAATCTGCGAAGTAAATTACTCCGTGGAATTTCTAGGAATTAAAATTCTTTACAACTAAACATTTATGGTCAATAATAAAAACTATTTTTTATTTGAAAAAAAGTAATTGTGTATTTTTTTTCTATATTACTATATAAAATGAATATGTTTATTTAAATTACTTATTAAATTACTAAAAAAGACTTTACTAAAAAAACTAATATTACATACCTATATATGTACTTTTCCATTTCATTGGTAATATCATATATTACATAATTTTGGTAATAGTTCTGACAATAGTTAAAACAATTATGTAAAATTAAAGCAGCTAAGTAATTCTACCTAGAAATACTGGGCATGATAGTGTCTCATGGTTTGTAGGTAAAATTATATAATTTTTTTTAGGGTCTAGTCGTCGCCAAATTTGTTAGCTGTGACAACATAACTTTCTCATTTAACGTTTTAGTATGTTTTATTTTATTTTACCATACAATAGCTGCATAAGTATTTACATTTCATAAATATTTGATGACATTTTAAGGATGAGGCTATTTATACATACGGTATGTATACGCAATTGGCTATTTATACATACTTAAAAAAAAAACCTAAACTAACCTACTAACCTAACCTACCGTAAATAGACAATTACGTAAAATACTGTATGTATAAATAGCCAATTGCGTATACATACCGTATGTATAAATAGCCACTTTGACATTTTAAAACGTCACATATTACACATTTGGCTAGTAACATATAAACTTGTTTACTTATAAAATCATAATGGGAACTATGCCTGTGGCGACGTCACGATCACCCGATACAAAACACTGATTCAGGTTTACTTTATACAGTGTGAATGTGTATCCAGTAAGTAATGTATTTATAGTTTATAATTTCATGTATATATTTTAAATGTAAGTACCTATTAATATATTATTTTGGTAAAACTGTCAATGATAAGTCTAAGATCTAAAATGGATGAATCTGCCAAAAAATTCTAAAAAATCTGAGAAATATGGAAAAAATAGTAACAAATGGCAGTTAGATTCGGTTGACCTTGAAATCATTTTTTATTTATTTTTAAAGCTATTTATTTAATATAAAAGATGTTTGTGTGTACAGGCTTTTCATTTGATACAACTAATCTGTTAGCGTGTGTATGTGTGTAGGTTTAGGTTAGGTTAGGTTTAGATTTAGTCCGACCGCTACATGTTAGTTTTTTTCCCATATTTCTCATATTTTTTGAAACTTTTTGGCAAAGTTTTATCCATTTTGGAACTGAGATCCATCATCGACAGTTTGACCATTATTTTAATTAAATTATATAACAAGGCAATCTTGAATATGTGTTTCAATCGGTTTTAACTTATTAATTCATTGTCAAAAATCAAACAGATCGATAAAATATCGTTTCAATTAAACTCTCGAATGCATCAAATAGAATTTATAAAAATACAGAAAAGCGAAAAAGAAAGAAAAAATTGTGAAAACAGCTGAAACGGAAATCTTTTCCGCGAACATGGGAGAATAAAATCGAATCAGCATTATATGCAGATAGATAGAGCATCACATATATATACCGGGTGTAGAAATGAAATGTGAACCATAGGGATTTCAATGTTATTTTTTAAATACGGCTGTATCTCTTTCCCTATTGACTTTAGAGCAATTATTTAAATACAAAACTTGTTCAAAATGTGAAAATGCATGGTATAAACTCATTTTTGTTACATAAATATTAATATTTTACGATATACAGAGTTAACCACTAAAAAATGAGCCATAACATTGGGAAACGGGAATGGTATCGAAAAATGCGGAATAATGAGTTCTATAAAATTTTTGGACTAAATTTTGTAAAAAAGTCTTATTCTGAAAAAAATGCCAATGGTCCCCCCTTATCAACTTTTCGGAAAATCAGAAAAACGTGAATTAAAAATTAAAGAAGAACAGGAAAAAAAAATGTCTGGTACAAAGAGTAGGATAAAAGAGTAGACAACGAAAGCCAGTGTTAAAATATCCAAAATCCTTTTTTTTTTTTTTTTAAACAAAACACAAGGGTACCCCCTTACGAAATTTTTCAAAAATCAGTTTTTAATTTTTTTTCTCCTAAACGAAGTATCGTAGAACAATGATTTTTACCCCGAATTATAGAACTCATTATTCCGCATTTTTGGATACCATTTCCGTTTCCCAATGTTATAGCTCATTTTTTAGTGGTTAACCCTGTATATCGTAAAATATTAATATTTATGTAAAAAAAATGACTTTATACCATGCATTTTCACATTTTGAACAAGTTTTGTATTTAAATATTTGCTCTAAAGTCAATAGGGAAAGAGATACAGCCGTATTTAAAAAATAACATTGAAATCCCTATGGTTCACATTTCATTTCTACACCCGGTATATATATATATATATATATATATATATATATATATATATATATATATATATATAGAATTGAAATGAAATAGACTCGTAAATCTATCGAGAAAAGAAAATTATTATACTCTGGGTTACGGTTAAAAGCAGCGACAGCATTCTATATACATATATACATACATATTTCGTACATTTATACATATATATTTCGTACATTTATACATATATATTTCATCTATATTTATGTTTGTCAAATCGTAAAACTTTTCGTGTCTTATAGAAAATATCAGTTTTAACCTTTTATGGACATTGTATTCTAATATCCATCTAATATCCATTTTAGATAGTTATAATTTGCAATTTATTAATGTCATGCTCACTATGCGTAGGTATGTACGGAAAAGATATGGTGTCCAAAAAACGTAATTGCTTAATGCTTAAACCCATCTTAAATGATCATAATTTGTTTTAACAAATATGATGTGTTTACTCTGCATCGTTATGTACAGAAACAGTATCTGTCTACCGCCTTACACATTCTTTGATAATCCTTTTTTTTTCGTACTGAACAACTAATATCAAATTGTGTAAACATAGCATAAATAAATATTTCTTAACAAATTTCTGTAAAAATATCTGTACAAAAAATGCAACTAATTCTTTCAACAGAGAGTATATTTATTGTACGAAATAATGCATTATCTATACTCAAACAACATGTTTAAGATAACTTTAAATTTTTTTAAAATATCAAAGTAATCAGAACCGGATTAGAGTCCAAATTGCAAAAGAAAATTATTTATTCAAGCAGTTCTTTTCTTAAAAATCATTCACATTGTATTAAAAGTAAAATCGGCCCCAAAAAAGTACCGACTCACTTAACTTTTTCCAAATTCCCAATGGCTAGTCCGGGCCTGAAAGTAACACAATGTTTTATTTGTAGAAATTCAGTTAAATAGTTTTTTAATTTTCGTTTATATGTTGTTAAATAATACTGCAAAAAAAAAATACTGATATTACATTAGAAAAAATATTACTTTATTTTTTAAATAAGCTAAATATGCTAAACTAAATTACAAAATAAATTTAAATAATTTAATA
This sequence comes from Clivina fossor, assembly GCA_963966155.1. Classification (NCBI taxonomy): domain Eukaryota; kingdom Metazoa; phylum Arthropoda; class Insecta; order Coleoptera; family Carabidae; genus Clivina; species Clivina fossor. The sequence continues at coordinate 23,950,503 of OZ014551.1, read as the reverse complement.
AAAAATGAAATTACGTAAAACAGAAAATATATAATTTTATGTTTCAGCATTTTATATTAGTCGAGAGTTTAATAACCTTTGAAAAGTTACTGATATAATAGCTACTTGTTTATCAATAACATTAACGTTTACAAATTACGTATTCTTACATATCACTAATAAAATATATATAGTATAAGCCAAGCTTGTTAGATGTGACGTTATAAAAAACCTTATCAATTATTCGTGAAATAGAAATACGTAAATCAAAAATCAATTTGGCTCTTACTATATAAATGAAAATGTAAATCAATGAAATAATTTCAGTAAAAAAAATAAAAAATTAGTTCACTTGCATTATGCATATTAGTACATTTTTACTGACCGTCATATCACTTATAATAAAAGAGATATTGTAATTATATCAAATTTGACATTTCGAGATTTTTACAGATAAGCACGAATTAATATAATAACAAGAATCAACTGTTTTTAGTGTGATGTCTGTCTGTCGGTCTATGAACACGTGTAGAGCAAATTTGGCTGAACGGATTGTTATAAAATTTCATATTTAAGCTTTGGAGATGAATATCTCAATTTAATCAACTTTTAATAAAAATCTGCCAACCGGAAGTGGTAATTTACCGATATCACTTTTATGTGTTTTACGAATATTTCGCAACGAAAACATATTTCGATAAAAAATTATTTAACAAAAGTTGCTGAACAAGTTATAACTAACAAATTTTATTTGGATTATTTTTCGATACGGCTAAATAATTTTTTTATAATTTTTTATATTTGTGTAATATATAATTCTGTAAATAGTTGGCATACTTATGTCAAGACAGTTTTGTTGTTGACTAGAGTAGTTGTTGTTATGCCCGTTTTACACGACGCAACTTTATGTGAAATTTTCTTGCGCAATAAAATTGCAAAAATATATGTGTGTTTTACACGATGAAAGAAAATTGCAATGCGATTTTGGTTATTTCATTCCAAGATGCCAGCTAATTAAAAAAAAATGTAATGCCTGTATTTAAATATTTAGTTTTATTCAATTATTTTTGTAAACAGTAGAACATAATAAAATAAAAGGTAATTGTAAACATTTATTCATTAATCACATGAAATATATAATATTCAACAATGTAATTGTAAATACTAATCATTATTTATATTCAACAATGTTCAATGCTCATCAACAATGCTGTTGTGCTTTGACCAATCATAGCAAACTGTTCTGTAGTGGGATAGTAGAATATAAGTTATCTGTTTGTAATTTAATGTAATATGTACAGTTCGACAATGCCAATGTTTGGCGAAACTGCAGTCACGGTTCTATAATAAAGAGTGAAATTATCAAAGTTAAAAAGTGTCTTATTAATTTACTTCAATATGAAATTTCACAAAGTAACGGCCGAAAGAATTAATTAATTAAAAAAATAACTAAACGTCAAAGTATATCATAACTGTATAATCTTCAAAATAAACAAACGAAATATATAAAATAAATAAAATTTATTGTAATTTATTTTTTTAATGTATGACACACCTCATAGGAAAATCAAATATAAATTAAAAAAATACTGGTATTGTGCCTTTCATAATAAAAGTTGGTAAGACTGAATGTTACTAGAAATTGCAAGGCCATGCAATTAAATTACAGCGTGTTCTAATCCGTGCAACTTGTCGCCACGACAAAATTGCGTGTGAAATTTCTGTATTACATAAGCAATTTTTTTGTGCAATTTTGTTACGCAAGAAAATCCCACAGAAAGTTGAGTCGTGTAAAACGGGCATTATACAAATTTTTGTATTCTATAAATTTATGGTGACCACAGCAGATTTTTAAATGTATATTAGTTTATTTAAGTATTGAAATCATAAATCTGTTACTTAAATATTATTTTTAAATTTCGTATGCAAACAAAACACAGTATAAATATAAAAGTTGAAGGTTAAATGATAAATTAATGAATAACCGACAACAGCGCTGACAGCGATTACAAATACAACAAAAATATTTCTGTATAATCAATATCTTTTCTGTTTATCAGAAACATTAGGTAGAAGAAGAAAAACAGTTCAAACCAGTCAGTGGTTTATTTATCGACTGAATCGACGTATTCGTCAACAAGTATTAGACGACTTCAGCACGTCATTATGAACATCGAAAAGAATCGTTTTGTGACATTTAAAAACTGGCCATTGCTGTATATTCATCCCTTCGATTTGGCGAAAGTTGGTTTCTATTATACGCAGTATGATGATTTCGTCCGATGTGCATTTTGTAACAAGAAAGTTGGACATTGGGAGAAACATGACAATCCGTTGTTGGAACACGAGAGACTGTCACCAAACTGTCCATTCATTAAAGGAGATGATGTTGGAAATATTGCATCTAATAAGATTCTTCGTTTAGGTAAATATTTGTATTTTTATTTCGAAAAACGATATTTTTGGACCTATGTTAATTAATATACCAAAGTGGAAATGAGATTTTTACGTGGGATATGTGGTGTAAATAGGAGAGATTGAATACGAAATAGATTAGTGTATGATCAGTGTTAAATTGAAAAAAATGTTGTAGCAAAAGTTGGTGTTATTCAGTTAAGATGGTTCGGACATGTTGAGCGAATGTCTAATAAACGTTTGGTTAAAAAGATTTATTTGAATGATTTTGATGGTATACTTTTGCGTAGACCTCCGATGAGTAGTTAGAGTGGTATGATTGAGAGTGTTTTGCGTTAGCGAAAGTTTCCAAGTAGTTGGAATAAAAGAGCATGTATGAGAGGAAATATGAATGTGGATGAAGCGAAAGTTGCTTGTTTGGATAGGAATGTTTGGAGGCGACTGATTTTGGGATCATGAAAAGAGTTTGTGCCACACCCAGATGGGTACATGGCTTGATTGTGTATGTATGTATTGTATGTATGGTAAATTAAGCATGTTTTAGCACAAAGTATGTCTGTAGCCAGAGAATGAAAATTAATTAAAATGTATAGGCTATTTTGAGCGAATGTCTAATGATTTTTTAGTTTAAAATAACAATGTATGTCCACTGTGTGGACGACCAATGATTAAATGGATAGGTACGTTTGATTGAGAATATTTTACGTGAGCAAATGTTTCCAAGTAGTAAAAATAAGAGAACATGCATAAGAGGTATCATAAATATAGACAAAATGGCAGCGTTTTTGTATGGATAGGAATATTTGGCCGAAACTGATTTCAGTTTGAATTAGAAGAGTTAGTACTTTACCTTAGGAATACATGACTTGATATTGTGTATATATATATATATATATATATATCTGCTGATTGTGCACTAAACAAATGAAGATATTCGTTATCAGTGCGTAGACTTATGTTATTGACTGTACGGTGGTTTCTAGTTGGTTTAAATCGTCTCCGGTGTAAGCTAGTGGTTTTTCAAGTGTTAAAAATAGAATACCAGATATCATAAATGTAAATACGAAATTAGTTACGAGATTAGTTTATGATGAATGTGATATTGAAGAAAAATGTTGTTTCAAAAGTTGGTATTATTTAGTTAAGATGGTTCGGTCATCCTGAGCAAATGTCTAATAAACGTTTGGTTAAAAGAATATATGTGAATAATTTTTAAGGTATATAGTTGCGTAGACGTCCGATAAGTAGATTAGAATGGTATGATTGAGTGTTTTACGTGAGCGAATGTTTCCTAGTAGTAAGAATTCAACAAAGTGAAAAAAGTTTGTTCCACACTCTTTTAGGTAAATGGCGTTATTATGTATGTATGTATAAATGTGGATGAGATAAATATTATTTGATAAAATAGAAAAATACTGAAAGATCTAATGTTATATGTATATTTAATATATAAACTGTTTTGACATAAATGTTTTAGCGAATTATGCTGCATGAAAGATATATAATTTAAGATTAAATTTATATAGTTTTAAATATTAGTGTGTAGTAGAAAATGTTATCCCAATTTTTGTGATTTCATAAGTATTTAATTAAATAAAAACTACTCCTATATTTTTTCAGATAAACTAAAAAATATAACAATACCCAGCGAATTCAACAAATACTTTTACAGATCAAAATCAACAGAAAGTATTCTACAAGAAATTGAAAATGAAATTATAAAGTTTGATAATGAAGAACATTATTAATAAACAAAATATAATTTATTTTGAAAACCGGAGAAACAGAAATAGTAAAATAAAACGGCTTAAGGTTGTAGTTCATCGACGTTTTGATGAACTCAACATAAGTCTTCATCAGGAAAAAAGATACAAATGACATTTACAGTATCTTTTTCCCTGATGAAGACTTACGTTGAGTTCGTTGGAACGTCGATTATTAATAAATATTAATACAGAACTATATCTTAAAGCCGTTTTATTTTAATATAATAGGTTCCAAAAATTTTTTTATTATGTTCAGAAATAGTATTTAATTTGATTATAATTTTTCTTTTATACTTTAGTTTCTTACATTTTATTTATAAATTTGAATTGTTTACAATTTCTTCTCAATAGATTATTGACATTATGTAAATAAGTTATTTGTGTGTATAAATTATTTAATGTATAGTTTATTATATTATAAATAATTTATTATTGCAGTTATATTATAAAACAAAATAAATTGATTTAAAATGTACTTTTATTTGTATTATTATATCTATAATTCTAATATATTTTTACATGATTTTATTTAACTTAACAATTCTAAAGAATTACAGTTAACAATCTAACGTTTCTAAACGATTTTATCGATTAGAAACGTTAGTTTGTTAACAGTAATTCTTTATAATTTCATCACCAGGTGGTAAAAATCTTAACATACTTATTTTAAATATTAACAATTCTACTTCACATTTTGTAATATTAATCTTTCACTCACTTTTACTCTACCGATTTTTTTATTTACACTATTCGCACCTTTGATGACAATACAATTTTAATTTAAACAACAAACAAATGATTGCAAAATTTTATAAAAACACAACTTTATTCTAAACTTCACAAAAAAGTATATTTTTTACATAGATACGTATACAGCCACTATATGGTTTTTTATTATAATTAATTGTAATTATTTCTTATTTTCACATATACTCTCACACCTCTTTTTTATACGACCCCTCTTTATACATCTTCTCACTGTAATTGCCCCATGTAATTGTGACTGTTTCGATTCACGGCCTACAATTTCTCGATATACGGTCAAACTGTCGTAAAATAACTTGTGTACACTTTTGTTATGTGTTCTAGGCCAGCTTCGTTATACATTTCGCTTTGCGACCGACTTTCCAAGAACGTATCTCGGTCGTATAGCAAAGTGTGAATGAACAACTGGTTCAAAAAGTATAAAAGTACCTAGTTAATAATTTTCAAATCTTGACATAACAATTAAATCATAACAAAAACTGCGTAAATTTGAAAAAAAAAAATTTTATAAATTTATATTGTACATCTTTAGTTTGTAAAGCTTAAGAAATTACTATAATTACTAGGAGTAAAACACAAAAATATCAATTTTTTAGTTTTTAAAACGTACATACATTACAATCACACCATGTATCCAAAAAGGTGTGGAACAAATTCTTTTCATTAATCCGAAATTATTTTCTATCATTTCTATATTTTTGCTTCAAAAACATAATATATTATTTATTTTAATGTTCTTCTGATATTTTAGAAAAATATATTTAATATATTTTCTTAAAACAATTTATATTATTACGGAAACTACTTGTAAGCACAAGCACATTTAAGTTTCGTGGTTGGCTGTGCTGCATGCAAAAAAGAACTGTTTAGGCGGCTGGGCAAAGCAGTTGTTCGGAAAATGACAGTCATATAGAGAACGCGTTTATATTACCAGTTGTTTATTTGTGTTTAATAAAATTATAAAAATTATAACTGTTATGTTTTCCATTTTTCCATTATTTTATATTAAAAACGTTTTGCTTAAAATTACCTAAACATTTAATTTCCAAAGTATCTTAAATTAAAACAATTTCAATAGAAAAAAAAGCGGAAAGTAATACTTAGTTGTACTTAATAACATCGATAAAAGCGTGTTATTAAAATTTTCAGTCAATTTACTGAAATGTACGGCTATCTAAATTGACGTTTGTTATTCAGTGGTGTGGAAACGTTTTCCGAAAGAAATATGAACGAACGGACCAAATATTCTCTCGCTTTCTCAGTCGGTTATAACGTTGATGGGAGAGAGGACTGCATTATCAATTGAGCGTGTTCGCGAAATGAATTTCTAGCTTGCGCTTTTCGCCCGGTATATAATCGCCTTAGTCGGGATTTGAACCCGGCGGGGGTTTTTTAAAGTAAATCTACCATATAGGATAGATATTATTACGTTAGATTAATTTGGTAAATTTATTGATAATAAGGTTTGCCGAAATTGCTACAGAAAACTAACATTGTGGAAACGATTTTCTAAATTCAATTATTATTATTTTTTATCGTTTTTTGGTTCTGCACTAATTTGTGGAAATATGTTAAAGTAATTATATGATTTACATGCAATTATAGTTAAGCGATAGCTTGTCTAATTAGTATTTCAAAAATTATTATTTCGTATAATATTCTTACTACAATTTAAAGAAAAATATGACATGCTATTGTAAATAGCTTGGTATTTACTAATTAGGTAAATAATATCTTCTAATTTTAATTATCTTAGCAGTTTTTAATATTTTCGTATTATGTATCTTACTATTCTTATATAGTTTTAGTAACTTTTGACACGTTAATAATGTATTAATTATTTTTTTTAAATATAGTGTCATCGCCAATTAAGTTAAATTAAATGTAATCACAAAACACTGAAATTTATTACCAAACTAAAATGGCTAAATTCCTAAGATGCTATTAGTTTAATTATTTTAAAAAGCATTTCAATAAAGCAAGAGAATAATAATTTCACATTTTTTTATATTCATAATATTTTGTCCTTCTATTCTCAATATAAATTAGAAAATTTTAAAACATGCACAAAAATTATTACTTAATTTTTAATTATCATAATTGTTAAATTTTGACATTTAATTTATATCATATTAGTTTTGTTGTTCATTATATAGAGTGTCCAAGATAAGTGACTAAACATTGAAATCTTCAAAACTATAAGAGTTACGACTTCGAATAATTAGGCAAAGTTACCTAGTTACCTCATTAAAAGATCAATTAAATAATAATTTTGTTTTTTTTTTTAAAAAAAAGTGCGCAATTCATCTTAATACAAAATTTTTGCATTTTTGTTTTTGGCTTCCAATTTCTTTATTTAAATTCGTTATAGATTTTAATTTGCATATTGAATAGGCACTTTTTTATGTTAAATGCACAGCAATTCTCATTTATTTATTTTTATCTCAAACGTTAACACCAATTTTTAATTTTCATATGGAGCTCATTGTAGGTTTAAATAATTAAATAATTTCTTTTTAGCGATATAAAATATAATTACAATAAATAAAGTACGAAATTACAAAATTAATTACTTTCAATTAATTACAATTTAATATTAGAAGCGATTTGTACCTTCACCTCACGACAAAATTTAGTGATCATTACGCTACATTCACATTGTAATTTTAGCAATAGCAGTATACATATAGGTAATACATACCACTGCTAAAATCGCGGTCTGAATGTAAGTTAATGATCATTAAATTTTGTCGTGTTAAAGATATTAAAATTAAAATAAAAAGCTTAGGTTTAAGTTCTGAATAATAATTAAAATTCGAAGATTCGATATACTGCACATATATCATCATCATCATTTGCATAATTTTTCCTGATGATAATATATTAGAACTTCAAATTTTTATTAAAAACTATACAAAACTAAAAGCTAGATGCTAGAGTTTTTATTTTAGTTCTGAAAGATTCTTTACCAAATTTGATATTAAAATATTAAATATTTAGAAATGTATCTTAATAAATAACAAATTTAATAAAAAAAATTCAATAATTTCAATTTTTATTAGCCACAAACTTTTATTGCAGAATTTTCTCTACAAAAAAAAAAATCCCCTATACCCAATAAGAACAATATAACTGCCAGAACCCTTTTTGACCCAGTTCAAACATCAGTTAAACCCTTAACTGCACGAGGTTCAATACTGCTATAACTCGGAAAGTCAGAGCAAGTCAAGCAAAGCAGACGCAGTCAAGTCAAAATCTTCGCCAAAACCTTTTGTCATTGTGTATAGTGTGCCTGCGCGCAGCAGGCATAGAAAAGCTGTAGGCCGGTTTGCAGGCAAGCACACAGTTCTTAGCCCCCTTTGGTCCTAATTTAACACCGTTTCCAACCAGAAAACACACAAACACGATGCGAAACGTGACCGGTGTACCAATTGGAAGATACTGTGCGTGTGTAGTTCGAGAAGCAGAATCGGAGCTTGAATTGGCCGGGTAAAATATTGGATGCCCTGGAATTGCTAGGGAAACGGTTAAATTTTTTCAACTGTTTTGTTAATTAGAGCTTAATTAAATCGTATTGCGCAGGATTAAATATTTGAGTGGTATATAAAAGATTTTTTTGGATTCACACTAAGCATACAGAATATTACACTTAAAACTCTCATTGCCGAAATTTTAGAGGTATTAAAATTATTAGATGACTATAGTTTGGTTTAAATGAAATACCGCGGTGTTGCGCAGTATAGACGTCGCAACGCTTTGAAAATATTTTGCGATAGCTAGAATAATTAAAAGTTTATTTCTGTCAATAATATTTTTAATTTTAAATTTTGGTTTTCATCTAAAAATCTTTAAATTTATAATGTAGTTTTGTTGATCCGTAGAAATTAATTGGGTAGTATAAATTTATTGCCAAGAGGATCCAACTCAGAAGTAGTCACAATATTTAATAATAATTTTTCATAATTTTAGCAAGGTTAGTAAATTTCTTTAACGGTAACACATACACAAAAGTAGAAAAATTAAAGTTTTGACATTTTCATTTTATCAAACGTTGTCAAAGTCATCTTTACTCATAAGGAATATATTTTTTTACTGATTATTATTATTTTAAAATGTTAAATATCTCGGAAACAAAAAATAAACTAAAAAATTTTAAACAAAAAAAAAATTATAGTTTTATTGGTAACCATCAAATATATTTTTGTAAAGCATCGCGACGGCTATACATCTGGACAGACGCCGCCATCTATTTAATGAAATAATTGTACTTTATTTTGTATGGAAAAGCAAGAAATCTGATTTGGTACTGCTCATATATGTACAGTTATTTATGTCGGGAGACGCTTATTTGTGTTTATGTATCATCAGTATACTTTTACATATTTATCGAAAAGCATTTTTAAAATAGGTTTCTAAAGAAGTTCTACGGTATTTTAACTCTAGAAAATTGAAATCTAGTTTTTACTACAAACTGCAGATTCTATTTAGTTCCATTGCAAAATTATTTGCTGGTTTAATAATAAAAGAATATTAAATAATAATTTACTACAGAACAATGTGTTTAAATTGAAAATTCTTTTAAAATAAAATGTTAGAATTTATGGCAGCAAAAAATATGTCTGAAAAAAGTTTCAAAATTAACAAATTCTTCGAACGTTATTACATTCAGCGTGTCAAGTACCGCCAAACATACAAACGTATAGAAAAAAATTCAAAAAAGAAAACTTTTTTCAAACGCGATTGTTGCACACTTGAAATTGAAAACACGTCACACAGGTAGAAAACAACAAACATCACCGTCGAAACTAAAATAAAACAAAAGATAAACAACTTCGGGAAAAACAAACGAACTGCAATTCACAACCAACTATACTATATATGTATGTACGAACTACAAAACAAATAAATGCAATGCGAAGAGAGACAATTTCTAAACGTTGACTAAAAACATTTGCCTAACGACAACTCGACGTTTTAAACTTTTAAAGCTATAAAATAAAACAAAGAAATAAACATGATGTAGATATTACGTAACTTTTCGTCTTTAATAAATATTTAATAACATAAATACACGGCGCAAAAACTATTACTGACATTGATATATTACAAACTAAAATTGAAACAAGCAAATGTAGTCAGATGCTTACGTATATTAATGTTGTAGTAATAGAGGTTGACAGTTCAGCAGATTTTCACATTAGAACTGCGAAAGTTATTAAAAATGACAATTTTCTTTCACATTATAGACATTATTATGATAATTTATAATAATTTTTAATAAAATAAAAACGTGGCTATACCGAATATCCGAAGAATTAAAACCACTTTAGAGTGCCAAAGTTGTTAAAATGACAGTTTTCATTCACATTATAGATATCATTATAAATATTTTAATAAAAGTTTATGATAATTTTTAATAATATAAAAATGTAATTATACCGATTATCCGAAGAATTAGAACCATTTAGACTGGTTCTAGTTCAGCAGAATTTAAAATTAGAATTGCCAAAGTTGTTAAAATGACAACTTTTTTCACATTATGGACATTATTATAGATATTTTAATAGGAACTTATAATAAATTATTATTATTATTATTATCATTATTATTATTATTATTTCCCTTTATTCTCCAATTTTTTGGGTACACATATAATTGTACATATGGCCATGAAAGCAAATATATATATATATATATATATATATATATATATAATAATAATAATAATAATAAAAACTAAAACTAAAACCACCTAAATAAAAACACTACTATATCAAATGTCCGAAGAATTAGAACCACTTTAGACTGGTCCTAATGCATGTGTTACATCATTGAATTCAGAAAAAAAACAATCTTCTCAAAAAAATTAAATTTAACCTTCTGTGCCATTAAAAAAAATTAAGTTAGCCTTGTATCTCCAAAACAAATGACGGTAGAAATTTGAAAAAACAATAGAATTTAAATACTTTTAATTGTGTAACAAATTTTAACAAGTTTAGATAAACTGTTTTTACCTGTTTTTTTAAAAATTATGAGTAAAAACAGATAATGGAAAATACTCAAAAACTCATTATAATATAGTAATGAGATTTACATTTAAGTATACCTTGTAAATTAAAAGATATAAATTATTACAATGGAATTTTATTAAATATTAATCTATTTGTATTAAAAATATTTTTAAAAAATTCAAGTAATATTTAAAAATTGAACAGTAATAAATTCCGTAAATGTAGAATTAAATTAACTTTTTCTTAAATAATTTATATCCTTTTTTGATAAAGTCGATTGTAGCGTTTCAATAATATTAGTGTATTTTTAGTAGGAATATAAAATGAAAATTGAAATGGAAAAATTTTGCTAGAAATAAATGAAAAAAGTATCTTTCCCATTTATTTATCGGCTTTAAGAGTTGATAATTTATGGCCAAGATTGCGAATTTTCTTGCAACTTCTTTCAACTTATTTAAGCTTCGTTTTAGAAAACATAGGCGCGTACCCAGAAATCATTTTACATAAATTACATTCATTTATTTTTAAGTAAATAAACTTTTTCTTCAAGCTTATCAAAATATTCATACTACACTTCAGAAATCTGCATGTAGAACGAAGATATTATTACTTATTACTTTTTCTACGATTATATTGAAATTTGTCACTTATGAATCTGTCAGTAGTTAGTATATGTGGCACATTATGTAATACTATCCAAAAATCTGTACTATAAAATATATATATTTGTGTGACTTACTAAGAAAACGCGAAGGGTGCAATTTTCCCACTAGGTCGGCGTACTATCACTTATTACTAACAATATAATAAGACTGCTACATAAAATTAGTTAAACATAAGGTCGTCTTTCGCTTGACACACAAAAATTATTGAAATAAATTAATTTAAATAGTTTTGACAGATAAAAATATTTTATTTTATTCGATGCTAATGAATTATGCGCCATATAGAAAAAATTAAATTTACTAAATAATATAATTTTACATTTAATATTGTTAATAAATAAAATAAATATTGCAAATTCTTTTTGTTTGTATAATAGATGTAGAATTGAAGAATAAACATTGCATTTGAAATATATGATGAGTCAGCGAACAGAAAGTCCATTTACTACTTGTATAAATTCCAGCACTCGCTGAGGCTTGTGCTGCAAATTGTTATACTCGTCAAAAAATTTTACCATTCTGTGCTCGTTGTACAATATACTATTCCAGCAAATATCAACTTTTTCTAGTTTATACAGACTAATGTTACTGGTAGATTTATTTCTTCACAATTTTCCTATTTTTTACCCGAACAATCTATACTATGTGTTTAATTCTTTCTTCTATTGTAATACGTAATACATCTTTTTGCCATAAATTTAAAAGCATGCAACATATAAAAGTACAAAATATTCTACAAAGCTTCTCCATTAAATATTTTAATATCCGCACCTTAAATAATTTATGATATAACTTGCATAATTATCACACATGCACATATGCAAATTTAATTACAGTACGCCACTGTATGTTAAACAAGTGCAGCGCGTTCCGGTTCATATATACTTGAACAGTTCGGGGACGCGGGCAAAACTTTTTTAATGTTAGCTAAAGAAGTCGTTTCTAATTAACACTGTGACCTAGTAAGCACTTAATCCTCTCTACATTTATCTTAATTACACCCCTGGGGTCATCGTAGTAGGCATTGCTTTGGTCCCACGATTTTCTTTTGTTTTATTACTCTTTGTCTCCGCGCCCGCTCGCGATACGCGCTTAAAACGATCCGAAAGCGAAAAGCGTTAAGGAAAAAGAACAAAAAAAAAAGAACGAATCACTATCTGACAAGTTCGGCAGTGGAAACTTTGACGCTCTTTTTTTTTCATGATGTTCATTTTTTTTATCAGACCATTCCGTTTGTGTAGATAAGATGTTCATATCGAATTAGCGATACTGAGCGGTAGCATTCCCTTGTGACACAAAAAATATAATACTACTAATAAATTGTCAAAATAAATATGTATTTAACATGTAGAATTAAAGAAATGTTAGAAACTGGAATATCTTAAAAACTTTATATTATATTAATATAAAATTGAGTGTTGAAAATAGTGCAACCTAATTTTAAATTACAAGATTGATTTCTTTTAGTTACAACATTTGTAAAATTTTATATATTTTTTTTATATGCAATGCGTAGTATATGTATTCATAATTAAATCTTAAATTAAAAGTCAGATTGAGTAGGTGCTTGAGATATTTAATATTCTGCTTCAGTTTTTTTTCCAGCATTCCAAACAAAACTAAACTAAAAATGAATAAAAATACATAAGTAACATTAGTCTTATTAACAATTGTAGAATAGTTATATATGTATGTATATATTATTTGTATTTGTTACGTGATTTGTGAAAATTAATGTTTTGTTGGTCGAATATAACTTCTGAAAAATTCGAAGAAAAATAAACAATGCAACTGTCAATTTCCTTAATTTAACGTAATAATTTTCAATATAGCCGCCAAAGATGTCATGTTTCAAGTGCTGTCACCAGTGGTGTATATAGTAACTAATTGTATATAGTGTAATAATATACATTATTTTACTAGTAACATAATTATCTCCTTCACGTAGGCAGTATAGTAACGTAATATCAATATTTTAATACGCTTGAAGAAATATACAATTTATTATATTCTTTGTAAATTTGGTTGTTTTTTTATATTAAATTTTCCAATCTACATAGGAAGCTTTTATTGGTAAACTAATGCTTTTCAAAGACATTTTTTATATCATGTTTCTGTACATAAACTTTTCATTAATATCGCTTATAATAATTTACCGAATAAATATTATAAATAACATCCCACTTTCATTCCATTATTAAACCGATCCCACCCACATAATTCAATATTTCTAACCGCAGGAAAAAAACACACCCTCGTATCTCAGCCTACCCTAATTTTTCATCTGAAAGACAGACAGGCACAGCAGCACCTCCACCAAAAAAAAACTTCTAACCGGTCGCGATAACATTACATTTAGCGCACGTTCAAACAGTCAGCAAACCAGGTCCGTAGTTCATAAAATCTTTTTCAGCAAAACTTTCTGGGGCAGATTCTCCATCAGTAAATTGTGGCCATGTAAAACAGTCGAGAGTTCTTTAGTTCTGGCTCCCCTAACGTGCATCAATCAAAATATGGCGGTCGGGGCTGTTAGGACAAAGTTTTTAGGGCAAACTTTCAAATAGGCCTGAAAGTTTTTTTTTTTTGATTATTTTACGACTGGTTTCAGAAAAGTGTTTTAAGGACGATGGTAGCGCTGTGATGGTTGTAAATTTTCCTATTTAAAAGAGGTGGGAATTTGAAATTTTTGCAATTAGATAGACGCGATGAAAAGTTTTCAAAAAGTTTTTTTTTGTGCTGAGATAAAAATGATTAAATGTTGCTACAATAATTTTGTGATTTTTAATTAGACAAAAGAAATTAATTTATGATGTTTAAGTAAAGTAAAATAATTAATTTAAAATTTTTTAAAAACAGTGTAATATATTTAAATTCAAATAATATAATTTAATGGTACCATATGAAAAATTTTGTTATTTTGATTAAATAAAAATACTTAAACATATAAAATAAAATATGGGACAATATTTTAAAAATTTATTTCGATTAGTAATAAATATTAATAGAGAACTATAACGTAAAGCCATTTTTTTTACAAATATGTAGTATATTTATGTAATAAATAGTTAACTAAAACAAATATAAAATTTTTTATTTCCCTGTAGACAAAAAAACAAAACATTTCTATTGTCTTCTTAAATAATTATTTTATTTACTTTAATACTTTCAATTCGAAATAGAAATTATAAATTTAAAGTCATTTTTAATAACTTAAATAATATTCGAAATAAAATAAAATACAAATTATAAACAATATATTATTTTAAATTATACTTACAGTAAATTTATTTAAAAATGATTTTCTTAGGATAAAAAACGTAGCACTCACCTGTAACATAAAAACAAATTGCTTTATTTTTTCATCATACAATAAATTTAAATTTATTTAAGTTAAATGTGTAATTTTAAAACGTAATGTTTGGAATATATGGATCTATTCTGATCACGTCAATCTTTTTACAATAATTTTGCAACTTTTTTTTTTTGGTAGAAAAATATGCTATAACGCTACGGGTTTTACAATGAAAAGAATGAAAGCAATATTTTATTTTAAGTAATAGGCACAATTAAAAATAATAATTATTTAAATAAAAAAAAATTAATATACCACGATTTTAAAACGAACTAAAAAGTATACAGTAATTTCTCCTAGCCCCCATACATATTTATAACCCCATATAGATACCTGACCCCATTCTGATTGCCCTAAAAATTTGTGATTGTAAAATTTTAATAGCTATATGAAAATATTTATAAGATTTATAACGAAAAAATATATAATAGTAAAGATAGTAGGGAGTATCTGTCATTGAGCACCACGTTTTTAGTTTTAATCTTACAAGTGTTGTCATAGCTATTAAAAATTCACAAACACAAATTTTCAGGACAATCTGAATAGGGTCAGGAATTTGTATGGGGTTATAAATTTGTATGGGGCTAGAAGAAATTATTTTATACTTTTTAGTTCGTTTTAAAAACGTGGTATATTAAAAAAAAAAATTATTTAAATAATTATTTTCTGTTATTAAGTTTTGTGTGTGTGTGTGTGTGTGTGTGTGTGTGTGTGTGTGTGTGTGTGTGTGTGTGTGTGTGTGTGTGTGTGTATGTGTGAGTGTGTGTGTGTGTGTGTGTGTGTGTGTGTGTGTATGTGTTCTGTATTTTCTGTAGTTGTTTTCTGCAGTTTCTGTATTTTGAAAAAAATATTTGCTAAATACACGAATGTAGGAATTCATGAATATGGCACAAAATAAAAATTAACATTTCTAATATTATTAATTAATTAGTTAATTAATTAATATTGCATTGTTATTCAGTTCTGAGCTATATTTAAAGTTTCAAGTCTCTAGCTCATCGGGAAGTTAGTTTAAAATCGATTAAAGAATGTATACCGACAAACGAACAGACAGAAAAAAGCGAGTTAATAAAAACGTGTTAAAATAGAGAAATTTGTTTATCAAAATGTTGGGTGAAATGAATTTTTTTATTTAATTTTAAAAATTGAAATATTATCTTCAGTTAATATATTTGTAATTATAACAGCACATTTATACATATACATCTCATATCATTTATCATCCAGTAATACAAATTCCAGCAACCCCTTTCAAAAAAAAAAACATCTAAATATTCCTTTAGCTGTAAAGCGCATAGTCAAAGTCACTTCAGTTCCGTCCAGTTCGAAACGCTTATACCGTTCGCTTTCCGAACTAAATAATAATCCGGTTGCGTGATCTAAATACTCGATCAAGCGTAAAAATGTCCCGGTCAGTCAATCTACCCTTCTATCGGTGTGTGTGTGTGGCTGTGAAGTGACCAACGAACCGGCTCCCGTGCCCCGTTTTGTTCAAGGTTAAAGGTCAGCACGAGGCGGTAGTTACATAGCTAGAGGGGTTAAACGTTCCATTCGTTTCGGCTTGACCTCGACGATTGATGACCGCGTAAACGCGGTTTGTCAGTGTTTGCTTAATGGCGTACCAGCCGGTTTGCGAAATGAAGACGGGGGTGGATTAGGGTTTAGGCGCGCAATGTTTGAAGAGATTTGAGGGTTGTATTGTAAATGGATTTGGCACGAAATGAGACTTTGTAATTGTTTGGTTACTTGATTTGAGGTATGATGGTGTTATTTTTATGGTATTGTTTATAAGGCTATGTTGCATAAAGCAATGTTAACTTAATTACGGATGTATTATGTATCATTTTCGTTAAAATAAAAATTTTGAGATTCCGTAAGAAGATTTCTTCAAATTATTTATTTTAACGGAAATGATACATAATACATCCATAAATAAGTTAATTACGTAACTAGAATGTCAATTATTTTTGAACCGCCTTATTGATTATTTAGTTGACAAGTTAACAAATTGGTTATCTTAGCATAAAAGTTTCAAAATTTCTCCAAATTAAAAGATCTGCGAGTTTTAAAAATACGAATTTAACCAAAAATTATAATAAAACTAAATTTGCAATGATATTATTAACGTATTTATTACAATTACAATAGAATTTGTATACACAATAGGAGTTTGTTTTAAAAAGCCTTACCAACACATTATGACCCGGTCTCATAATTACCAAAGTAAATTATAAAGAATTTATTTTACAAGTCAATTTACTCTGTTGTTTTACAAAAAAATATACAATTTAAATAAATAACTAATGTGAGATTTATTGACTGAGAATTTTGATATTTATCAAAATAACTGTCAATATATTCAATAAATTTTTTAAATTGTTAAACAACACTTGAAAATGGATAAAAATCATGACAAAGGCAAAAACTACACAGAATCTGACAAAGAGATTTTGTTAGAAATAGATTGCTGGACATAATATTGGTACATAGTACTGATTAATTAGTTTATCTAGTAAATTTAATAAGGGTTTATAGTACAATTACTAATAGGAATAAAAGTATTTACTTTCCAACCAAATTTATTCTGTTGTTTATAAATCCGGCCATTAAACTTTACTTTCTTTAGTAAATTGATTTTAATTTATTTTTTGGTTTTTGGTATTCTTTTTTGTATTCAAAATTTTCTGAATTATAATTTAGTTACAGATAAAATTGTTAAAATATTTAAAACATATTGTTTACAATATTGTTTCGCATGTCAAATAGTAATACAACAAAATTAAAATAGGTATATTAAATATATCTTTAAAATATTCATCAATATCTTCAAAACATTATTTTAATATTTCGAAATCTGACTCAAAAACAACTATCCAAACTTTAACAGTAACACTAAATACAAAATTTCAAAACTTTGCTTATAACCACAAAATAGTCGTCAGCTGCCTTACTAACATTACAATAAAAACCACAGTTTTGACACAGTTCAACTGCAGCCCCCTTGCAAATCCAGTATAATTCACAACGCCGAAAAAAATCACCTTCAAAAGTACTTCTATGCCTAATCATAATTTAATCAACTTGCACGTGTTTCCCTCTGGTTTCAAATTGCTAACATTTTTCCGGGGCTAACTGCCAAAACTACCATCGGTGTGTCACATTTACTTTCAACCTCCCCTGCAACTCTCCGTTAACTTAACACAATAACTGAGATTTTCTCGTTAGTGCACGTAGACGATGGTAGCGGATCGTAAAATTAATCAGTAAATGTCCCGTTTTGTTGGTGGGGATTTTGTGTGCTAGGGAAATGACAAAGACGGTATGATTGGAGACGATAGTTGTTCGAAAGAGACAGTTATAAAATGATGTGTACATTGCGCCGAGCATGTGTTCCGAATATTGTACGGGATTATATGTTTGAAATAGAAAGTAAAAGTTCTTTGGTTATAAAAGAAAAGTTGTTTGAAAGTATGGTTATCGTTGGTTTTATCTGAAAGCAAATCTAGTGATGTTTTTCTGAAATTTTGTTTGTTTTCGTTTTAAATAAAATTAGTTTTTCGTTTGTTATATTTTATATTTTGTTAAGAATATTATTTTAACAGTACTATGACAGATATGAAATTTTTTTAAATAGTTGGTCAAACATTACTCAAAAATCAAATTCTATAATTACAGGAGATATCACTTTTTTTTCTGATTATCAATTTTTTCATTATCTATAATGAATACAAATATGTATACATATAAATTCGTGCAAATATGTATACATATAATAATAAATATAACAACTGAACAAAAAACACTTATGTATACATACAAGAAGGCAATAATGATTGCCAAAACGTTGGCTTAGTAGTTAATAAATAAAGACTGAATTCCATCAATTTCTAATTATTTATTAAATATTAACAGTCGACTATTTTTCCAATTTGATATTTACAATGTTAGAACTTATTTTAAAAACTCGTTTTTAACATAGGTATCTAAGACGAATTGGTTGTAGGTGACATATATTATTTTTATATGATTTTTGGTTGTTTTTAACGTAAAATTTTAAAAATAACAGTATCTGCCAGTAGTTATGTAAATATGGAAAAATGTGGTAGCAATGTTTCAACATTCAAAATCAGTTTTAATATTGTAAATATCATTTTCGCACTAAAATTTTATGACTAATATACATAACATGTGCTAAAGTAACAATTTGTAAAGTTTGAAGTAAATACATTTCGTAAATGTGTAAAATTTTACCCAAATTATTAAATACTAATATAGTTAACGAACAATCAGTTAAATAAAATCATTTTAAAACACTATGCACGACTAACATAAATTTTGTCACATTTGTTACTTGGAAAATATAAATAATAATACATACACATCTGTACCGTAAGCTCGTTTAATCATGACTAACTCCCGTATATAAGAATCAACATACATATTAAATACAAATAATATTTTCTATAATTGGCACTTGATAAAACTTGATTATTTCACGTAATAATTGAGTATTTTGATAATGTCGGAATAGACAAAACGATCGTAACAATAAATATAACTATATTATGAAACAATCGAGTGTATTATTTTCATTTTCTTTGCTTATTAAAAAACTTAATTACAAAAAACATTTAGTTTATTTAATATAAAATATAAAATCGTATTTTAAATAAATTTAATAAACAAAAATACTCGTAAATATTTTTAAAACATTTCTTTTATTAAAAATATGTGTTTAAACTTAGTACAGAAGAAGTAAATATAAAAACAAAATTAGCTCTTTCAAGCTAGAAAAATATTCTTCGCTGAACCCAGACATGGCGGTAAATTTGATTTGCATGATTCCTATCGTAATAGATCTTGATAATAAAAAGTAAATTTAAAAACAAAATTCTCATGAATATTTATCATTTGTTTCGTATTATGTATGGTACCTTGTTTTCTAGACTATGCAAGACATCTAAGAGCTTATTAATGTTTATTATTTTCTATGACACGAAATATTACGCTATACTGAAAAAAAAATTGCTTCAGATCCGAAGTTTTTACTTTTAATCAAAAGTAAACGTGTTTTTGAACTCAAACTTACATTTTTCTAATGAAAATAAAAATTTTAATAAAAAAAGATAATAGTATAAGTAACAGTTTAACTATTTTCAAAATTTCTATGAAATTAGTTAATATTTCATTTAAAAATAAAATCACATTTGAAATAAAAATTATTAATAATTTTACAATAATTACATTTATTTCAGCAAAAAGCTATGGTTGATAACATAGTAAAAAAT
This sequence comes from Clivina fossor, assembly GCA_963966155.1. Classification (NCBI taxonomy): domain Eukaryota; kingdom Metazoa; phylum Arthropoda; class Insecta; order Coleoptera; family Carabidae; genus Clivina; species Clivina fossor. The sequence goes on along the minus strand of OZ014551.1, from coordinate 23,930,262 downwards.
CTTTTAGAACTCATATAAAATAAAACTGTTTTTGGTTCAAGTTCTGTATTAAAATTTATTTTTACAATCGACGTTTTGACGGAACTCAACGCTTGTTTTCATCAGGAAAAACTGATGTAAATGACATTCACTTGTATCAGTTTTTTTTTTTTTTATGAAGACTAGCGTTGAGTTTCGTCGAAACGTCGATTATAAATAAATTTTAATACAGAATTTGAACCTAAAGCACTTTCATTTTATACTATGGCAGATATCCCAAACTCGGTTTTTGAGTGTTTTATTTCATTTGTTTAATCCAATTCTTATGACAGTTACGTTGTCTTAAAACCGATATTAGTTAAAACTAGTTTTAAAACCGAGCTCGTGATACGAGCCCATGATCCTAAACTAAATAATAAATAATTGTATACAAATCTTTTAAAAATATTATATTACAACTTACTATTAATTACTTCTATTACAATTTTTATTTTTATTAGAAAAACATGAGTTATGAGTTTACAGTTCAGAAATATGTTTACTTTTGAGTTAAAAGTAAAAACCTTGTATTTAAAGCAAATTTTACTCAGTGTATGTTCTAAAATACACAGGGTGATTTATGACGTCGGGGAAAAACTACACCGGATGATTTCTATGAGTAATCTAAATAAAAAAAACTTCAAATAAACATATGGGAACTGTAGCCGTTAGAAGTTTATTACATGTAACATCAATTGCGTTAGCCTTATTTATTATATCAGAAAAAAAAACAAGTCATAAACTTCTGAATAATTGTAAAATTACTGATTAATTTTCTAACATTTTGTTTAAACTCTAGTAAACCAATTTACTAGTTTATAAATTTTTGTACACACATAAATAAATATATAATAAACAATTTACAATAATTAAAAATTGAAGTCAAATTTTGTCGGGACGCGGTAAGTCATAACTAGTAAATTGGTTTACTAGTGTTTAAACAAAATGTTAGAAAATCAATCAGTAATTTTACAATTATTTAGAAGTTTATGACTTGTTTTTTTTTCCTGATATAATAAATAAGGCTAACGGGATTGATGTTACATGTAATAAACTTCTAACGGCTACAGTTCCGTTAGAAAGCATTTTCGGACATATGTTTATTTGAAGTTTTTATTTAAATTACTCATAGGAATCATCCGGTGTAGTTTTTTCCCGACGTCATAAATCACCCTGTATAGTATGTAAATTTTTGATTTTGTTTGAGTTACATAAAACTGCATATTTTTCTTTTATATTATTGCACTTATAAATATTAAAAATAAATTTCATTATTTTAAATAATATTTCTGTCGGAACATTAAGACAACATATTTATAAATTTTTAAAATTTTGAAAAATTAAATTAAATCATTTCATATATTAATTATATTATTGTATATTTGCCATGACTAAAATAATTTAGTATATGCCATTGGAGAAATTTCAGATTTCAGTTATCTCGCTGATTTCAGACAAAAAAAAAAACATACAAAAAAATATGATATAAAAATAAAAACAAACACAAGGGAGCATGTTATCATATAAAAATATGTATAAATATAGTAGCAATGCGATTCTGGCGTTGCCATGGTAACCGAACGATACATCTTCAATGCTGTCGCGAGTGACATTTTTTGTTTTGTCATAGTAAACTCGATTTTTGTTTCAAATCAAATCAAATCGAAGTTGATTTGGAAAAGCGTCTGTCAGTTGTTTTACGTTGACAACAACATGTATAGAAAACAAAACAACGAGAAAAATACATAGATATATACAAACATATATATTTTATAAAATGCTTTTTGTTCGATTTCTGTTGCTTGTCCTAGGTGAAATTGGTAAATGTAGTATGGCAAGAAATGCGGTTGGCAGCACGTTTATTTGATGGAAAATTGATTGACAATATTTGGGATATTGTATTTTAAAAAGTTTTTCATATAAATTCATCTTTATATTAGCAAATTTGTTTTCATCTTTGCAATGTCAGAATTTGTTATGAAACAGTTGTAGATAAAAAAATTCAATTAATCTAAAACTGTTAAAGTTTTTACAGACTTTTTTAATAACCATAAAAATTATAAAATTTTATTTTTGCAGTGTTGCCAATTTTCAAAATTTTTTTTTAGCATATATACATACATACATACACAATCACATTCCTATCCAAACAATCAACTTTCGCTTCATTCACATTCATAATTCCTCTCATACATGCTCTTTTATTCCTACTACTATGAAACTTTCACTCACGCAAAACACTCTCGATAATACCACTCCAACTACTCATCGGACGTCCACGCAAACGTATACCATCAAAATCATTCAAATAAATCTTTTCAACCAAACGTTCATTAGACATTCGCTCAACATGTCCGAACCATCTTAACTGACTAACACGGGGCAACTTTTGCTACAACATTTTTTTTCAATTTCACACTTATCATACACTAATCTATTTCGTACCCGATCTCTCCTATTTACACCACATACCCCACGTAAAAATCTCATTTCCACAGCAGTCATATGTTAATATTAAAGTGATCTGCATGTTAGACCCAATCAGATAACTAAAAAATTTGTAAAATGGATATAATTCAGCCCAATCCAGTAAATTATTAAATTAAAAAATTATTTGGTACACTGCAAGATTTCTATGTTAATAGTTCTACACTGTAACAAAAAAAATCGATAATTTTACATGAAAATCCAGAGGCAACTGATTTGCATTAGTTTAATATGTAAATTTACAAACATCACAGGAAAATTTTTACATAATATGAATATAAAATACACATATTTTATGTAAATTTAATAACTCTTTCGGTAAAAAAATATATATCATATGGTAAATTAATTATTTCACTTAAAATTACAAAATTACATAATTTTTACAGAAAATTTATATAAATTATCGGTTTCGCTGAAATACTATATAATTTTTTTACCATGGTTTTTATGTAAAATGACAATTTTTTACAGTGTATATTAACTTCAAGAAAATTTTATGTAAATTATAATTTTAAAAATATCACTCATAAATAATTAGTATAATAAACAACGTCAATCGATTCCTATCCATATCGTTTTTCTTTTGTCTACAAACAAAACCGAAATCTTTTCATGGTACATTCTTACGTGATTTATTACTCAAATCGCGTATATATGTATTCGTCTTGAGCATAGTAACGGCTATGCGCCTGTACCACAATTAGAAGTTTGTTAAAGTTTTGCCAGTAATTAACGACAATGTTATATAAAATGGGTTAATTGCTTCTGTGAACTTAACCATCTCGGTTGCTGCATCGCGCAAAGCTTATCTTTCCGCGAGTGGTGGTGCGCAATGCGGCGCGTACAAGCACTCTCTCTCTCTCGATTTTGCTAAATTATCGACAATTTTCGATCTTAATTTTACGCGAAACATTACGAAATAACGAGGGCTGGCAGAGAGATGAAATTCTACGATACCGAGGAATTTTAATTTGATGCTTTTTAAGCGAAATTTAATTTATTGGTTTTTGTTGTGGAAGTAAATAGTTGATTTTGAAGTATTTCTATAACTTTTATCTGATAAGAAAATGAACCAATAAATTGTATCGCTCGACTGCTATATGCTTATTTTTTTACAAAGTATTTGAATACAGAATAATAATTTAATACGGTGAGCCTAAACCAGACTAATGTCGCTATTTTCGTCTATAAATTTAGCTTAAATCTTTAAATTGAAAATTTTTAAGTAAATTTCAATTTTGGTTACTACTTAAATAATTTAAATATAAAATCCTTAGCTCAAATTTCTTTAAATTTAAATGGCCATTGGAAATGCTTTAACAGTTAAATTTGAAGTCATTAAATGTAAAAAAAATTTTCATGAAAAATGAATAATATGAATAACATAAAAATAAAATAAAAAAAAGTAATTACATATACATTGCCATATAGAAATGAATTTCTTTAAATAAAAATGTGTGTTCAGAATTGCTCTATTTTTTTTTAAGTCTGCATATTAAAATCTCATTTAAGTTAAAGATCTCTAAATTTAAATATAATGACCAGAATAGCAGCATAAATGTGCCTCAAAACGGTTGTTAGTTTTGCAGGAAACCTTTTTATCTATTATTCTAATTCTATCATTTTAATTTTTAATATTTCAGTGTTCCGTCAATTCTCAAAGTATTGCACGAGATTAGAAAGTTGAGAATTACTGCTTTAACAATTGTTTTTCTATTTACTGATTGTTTGATTTTTTGGTTTTAAATTTAAGATGAGGCTATTTATACATACGGTATGTATACGCAATTGGCTATTTATACATACTAAAAAAAAAAACCTAAACCAACCTACTAATCTAACCTACCCTAAATAGCCAATTACGTAAAAATACTGTATGTATAAATAGCCAATTGCGTATACATACCATATGTATAAATAGCCACTTTCTTAAATTTAAACCTATATAAATAAAATTGGATTGAATAAATTAAAGTCTTGATTTCCACTCGTATTTATTTTATTTAATAATCATCATCCTGCCTGATACAGATTTAATAACAGAAGATTATACAATATAGATATTAAAAATGTTTTGATTGTCCATGTGCACATGGTAATCTTGAATTCTCGATACAAACAATATTATTTTTCTGTTTTATTCTTATACCAGAAATTAGACAATTATAAATGCACACTATCAATAATTAATAACATTGAAAAAAATGTTCATAAGTGTATATCTGTGAAATAAACTAAAATAAACTAAAGCTTTGATTTTTTCTCAAAATTTACTGTCATTGAATCGGCTAGCTAAGCTAGCTAAAGCATCAATGAAAAACCAATTAACCATAGACATGTGTTTCGATCTTTAGGATCTCGTCAGTATGGTACTTTGATCAGTGATGCAGATGTTAGTTCTGGTTGGTTATACCGTGTGTTGACTTGGACCGTCGTACATAGGGATTTAGTATGTAAAATCAGACATGTGCGATTTCCTGCTTTCCAAATTATTAAAAAAAAATAATTTTTATGATAAATGTTTTAGGGCATACTTTTCTGCATGTAAATCAATTACTAAAATTTTTTTGGAATAAGTTGTTAAGAAATTGACTGGAAAATAGCAGTAGCCGTGAAATAGCATATAGCATTTAGCATTTGTTTTATTTTTGTTCCAATTTTACGGCTAATGCCATTTTCAGTCAATTTTGTAGACAACTTTAGGGCTAATTCCTGACGTTGGGATGGTTCCAAAAAAAAATTTGTTGATTGATTTACATGTAAAAAAGTGTTTCCTAAAATATTTATCTCAAAGTTTTTTTTGTAAAATAATTTGGAAAGCAGGAAATCGCACATGTCTGATTTTACATGCTAAATCCCTATGTACGACGGTCCCAGTCAACACACGGTATAAGCCAAGTAAATTAAAAAGATAAGAGACAAGAGAAGCAATAAATATTACTAACATCATCTATGCAAAATTGCACTGAGTGTTTATAATAATAATAACATTGAACAAAAAATGTTTATAAGTTTATATCTGTCAAATAAATAATATAAATAAACTAAAGTTAAGATTTTTCCTCAAAATTTCACAAGCTACGCAGTCAACGAATCGGCTAGCTAAGTATCAATTAAAGCATCAATATTTTTTTAATCATGTTTTATATATATATATATATATATATATATATATATATATATTAACTACTAGCATATTTATTACTGTTAATTAACCATTTTTATATAGATAATGAAATAAAAAGTTTGACAAACGTAACACACATAACACGTAGCCTTTGAAACTGTCATTTTTGAAAATAAATGAATAATTTTAACTATCATTTTTTATATGTAAATTAATACTCTGTATTGTGCATTGTTTATATTCAAGAACAGCCTTTATTCTATTGTAAAGAAACAAATGCAGTAACTTCAGTAAAACTGAAATTTCTCGAAACTAATTTGAAACGCAAATTGAATTATAATAGTTTTACACAAGTTGATGGTAATATTAATTACAGAACTTACAAAACAAATTTACAGTTTTGCTTTAAGTGACTTTAATAGCACGCAAAATCAGCTGTCACTAAATTAATTACAAATCACATTAAATTACAGCGGCGGAGTGACTGTTGACAATAACTTTATCATTTACAAACTAACTAGGCGTTGCCGTTACGATGTACATAGAGTTTATTAAATTTTCCTATGTCAGCGATTAATTTACGTTTATTCTGAATTTACTATCAAGTTTATTTTACAACTTTCTAGATTTTGTTTACGAACAAACGATTCGTGTTGTCATATTTGAAAAAGATTTTTTTAAGTTGCAATTTTAGATATTTCTAGTTAGTAATTACCAAATGTAAAGATAAAAAATACGAACTACACTCTATAAAAAAATTATGTAATATTACCTACAAACCATGAGACATTATGCTACCTAGTGTTTCTAGGTATAATTATTAGAACTATTACAAACATTATGTAATATGATATTAATATTACCGACGAGATGGAAAAGTACATATATATGTAATATTACAGTTTTTTTTAATTAAGTTTATTTTAGTAACTTTACAGAATTTCAGTAAATTTGCTGTCAGAAATTTTCCATAAATAGCTAAAATTTGTTTAGTTCTGTAATATTATTGTTGGTATAATTGCATACATTTCTAAATTTACATAAAAGATGTATTTTGAAACAAATAAATTACACTTAAAATATTTTATTAGTATTATTACACAAAATATATACTGAGTCTCATTATTTTGATGAATTATTACAGATATTAATATGCAAGCTCTAATTTTACATAATTTAAAAAGTTATATCAACAATATGTAATTCTGATTTAAGTATGTGACGCAATTTGCAGAAAGAAAGCAATTTTATATTTTTCTGTAATTTCGCAATTTTTTTTTTACAGTGTAACTTTTTTATCTAACCTGAATTCCAAAAATACTAGTGGCATATGGTATATATAAATGGAAGCCATATATTTGTGACAATCGTCTATCGATTGTACAATGAAATGAAGGAGTAAAGTTTGACAAGAAGCTAATTGGAAATTCGAGAAGTTTGAAATTAGTCAAAATCCGCTGTCATCAATGCAAAAGTTTCTAATACCTAATACTACGTACATCAACTAATTATATGCAATGTCAAAATTACTTACGGAATGATAAATTCTACATCTGTTATTATAATTCTCATTAGAATTCAATTTAGATAATTATATATATATATATATATATATATATATATATATAACAAAATCTAATGTGTAAACAATCAACAAACAACCATAATAAAAGTACAAAATTTTCCATGGTTGCATTAAAATGACTAAAGTTTAAAATATGCTTATGATATATTTATTTTATAATAAATTAAAAATTTGTTGATAAAAAAAATATTTACCATATTATAAAATTATTGAATGTTAATAAGTGCAAAAGTATTAGTTTTTGAAAAGGGTGACTTGACTGAATGTAATGTTTGTTGACGTTGCACGTTTAGAACAGTAGATAAATTTGTGTATTTGGGCAGTTTATTGTCTAAGGATGGCCGCTTTGATCGTGAGATTAAAACGAGAATTAACGCTTGTTGTTAGGTTTTTGGATGCTTTGAGTACTTTTCTTAGAAATGTAAATTTGTCCGGAGCAGCCCGTTAAATTATGCCATTCTATTTTGGTGCCTACGTTGATGTATGGTAGTGAATGTTGGGTTTAATTGAAAAAGCATAAGAGAAAAATAACTGCTGTGGAAATGAGATTTTTATGTGGCGTATGTGGTGTAACTAGAAAAAATCGGATACGAAATAAATTAATGTATGATGAATATAATATTGAATAAAATGTTGTAAAATTTGGTGTTACTTGGTTAAGATGATTCGGTCATCTTGAGCGAATGTCTAATAAATGTTTGATTAAGGAAATATATGTGAATAATTTTGAAGGTATACGTTTGCGTGGATGTCCGATGAATAGATAAAGTGGTATGATTGAAAGTGTTTTACGTGAGCTAATATTTCCAAGTAGCAGAAATAGAAAAGCATATACATATAAGAGATGTCATGAATGTAAATGAAACTATAGTTTCTTGTATAGACAGAAATGTTTGGAGAAAACTAATTTTGAGATAGTAAAATATGCTCCACCCTTTTAAAATTATGTATTTACGAAAGACATAAAAATGACATCAATTTTATTTTAAAAAACTATATAAAAAAACTTTTTCGATAACTAATAAATAATAAAGTTATTACACTAAATAAAAATCAACCGATTTTCAGTTTTACCGATTTACTTATTTCAAAACGACTGAAACAATTAAATTTCGAATTATACAGTTTATCTTATCTTTTAACTAATTTTAATAATATACAGAGTGGTCCAGAATTATGTACCGTAATTGCTAGAGCTGATAATACGTTCAAAAATAAAGGTACTCTTTTTATATACACTTTTTTTCACAACTCAATAATAAGGGAGATACAACCCTGTAAAAAGGTAAAATAAAAACTATTTTTCAACACTTAACACTTTAATCAAACTTAATGAAAACTTACAACTTTCAAAAGAATCATACAATACTAATATTAATTAGTCACCAAAAATGTGGTGTAGCACCATCATGCATAAAAAACATGTTTCTTCGTATGTGCAGTGGAATATCTTCTAAAATATCATGTAAAGTATTATCTAGAAAATTGTAATACATGTTTTCATTTAAATTTCCAGGAAAAATGTGGTTTTTATTTCACCCCTTTACAGGATTGTATCTCCCTAATTATTGAGTTTTGGAAAAAGGTGTATATAAAAAGGTACCCTTATTTTTGAACGTACTATCAGCTCTAGCAATTACGGTACATAATTCTGGACCATCCTGTTTATCTCTTATAAAATTATTCACTTTCCTTGTCTTGTCATGAGAGACTCCTTTATTATTAATAATATAGAAATTAAAAATAGTATGTATTTGCTATCCTTTTGAGACAAATTGAATAGTGCAAACTAATCTTCAATAATTGTTCCTAGCTGTTTCTCAAAAATAGAGAAATATCATGATTAGGTTATTTATAGATAGTTTCGTAAAAATTTTAGTATTAAAGTCATAAGAAATTTTTATTATTTTGTTGTTGTTAAGTTACAACACAAATACTAAAATCTTTATTAAACTATCTAAAAATAACTTAAATATATACTACTAAATATAGTACATAATTTTTCTTTATGAAAAAAATATCAAATTGAAATCGATTTAAATGTTTAGTATGTCATGGCGTACGTCAGTTTTTAGCAAGTTGAAAAACTTATTGCTAGTAAAGTTTCCTCTCGCGTATCGTAAAAAAGAAACTATAAAATAAAAGCGCTGAAATGTACAAGTTGAGTGGATATAGAAGAATTGATTTTTACATCGAAAACTGAAGAGAATATACACTTGAACACTTGATGCCATTTCTCTGTCACTTTAACAAACACTTTTTGTCAACTTGAGTTGAACAGAAAAAAATTATAAGTTTACATTGTTTCGCTTTTTTTTTACGTAAAAAATCTATCTTAAATTTTAATTTAGTTCTAGATGACATTAAAGATTTTTAATTATAAATAAACTCGCATTTTTAATCGTTTTTATTATAGAAAAAATTTAAATAACCTTTGAAAATAAACATTTAAAAATATTGAATAATAATTAGTTTTATTTTTACTATTACTGGCTTTAACAAAATTTTGATAGGTAATTCTATTTTACTACTTAATGTACTTAAAGTCAATTATCCAAAATCTAAATATTTTTAAAATTAAATTAATTTTATCAAAAAGAAAAATACAAACTACAAAAAGCATATATAAAATGAATGCTTTCAATAAAATCTTTTCTAAGAATTCTAATATTGACATTTCTAAAAATAAGTTTCAAACTATCGGTCGCAAGATTGAACCGAACTTAAATAATTCACAAAAAGAATCGAACGAACTTTTTTTTTCCTTATTCGTAACTGAGCAACGAAAAATAAAATGGCGACCAACAAATTTAAACATCTCTGCAAAAACTTCTGAATATACATTTTTTTTTAATATTAAGTTGTCAAATAATATAGTATGCAAACATACAAACAACAATATAAATAAGATGATTAAATAATACTACAATAATTAATCAAATAAATATCAGTATTATAAAATGTCATAATTTTCTAATTTTTAGTAAAAATAAAAATGGAAAAAATAATTTTATTAATATAAAATTAAAATTAAAACCGACTTATGATTTTTGATAATAATAACCGATTGATAATAATATCCAAAAAAAAAACATAAAAACAAAACCTTATTGATCACAAATATGTAAAAATAAACAATAAATAAGTTTTACAATAAAGTAAAATCATAACTTCGCGCCAAAGCATCGTAGTTCTTGAAATTTAGCGGAATTTACGTAGAAATGTTTGAATTTATACGCCCTGTTAGTAAATTAAGTCGAAATTTTTTTTATATACTATACATGTTATCAAAGTTTGACAATTTTTAAAGTCAAAACATGTTTTTTTTCTGCGGGGTGTGGTGGACAGCGGAATAGTTCAAATGGTACATATCTTACTGTAAGATTCTTACATCATCTCAAAGACAAGACTTTAAATTTTTTCGGATACCAAATTTCGTTCAAAATTGGCTTAGTTTTAGCTATTTGAAAATCGGTAATTTTTCTGAAGTGGCGCGTTTTTTTTTTTGTTAATTAGTGTAATAAATAAATAAAAAAATAGATGAGATTATAGATATAAATTTTAGATATATATATATATATATATATATATATATATATATATTATAGATAGAGTAACATTATCTGTAATTCCAATTGCAATTGGTATTCGAAATTGCTGATGGCAACGTTGTGATCGTTTGGCGAAGTGGCATTAAATAAATATATTAAACAAATAATGTTAATAATATTTACAGTCAAATATTTTATATTTAACAATAAGTTTGAACTTTTTTTTCTCATATTTAAACTATTTTTTTCTATATTTTGTTTAGAAATGAATTTTTTTGCATATTAAAACACAAAAATTTATACGGCTATTTTGATTTTCCATTCTCTATACATACATACATACATACATACACAATCACGCCATGTACCCAAAAGGATGTGGCACAAACTCTTTTCATCATCTCGAAATCAGTCCCCTCCAAACATTCCTATCCAAACAAGCAACTTTTGCTTCATCCACATTCATAATTCCTCTCATACATGCTCTTTTATTCCAACTACTTGGAAACATTCGCTAATTATTCAAAATGAGTAATATAATATTTTAATTTTAATAATATATTAATATACTAATTATTATCAAACAAGCACATGTACTAATAACAAGTACCACTTGCGATAGTTTTTAATTTCACCGCTAAATGTATCCAAGACTTTTGCAATTGTCAATAAGCAGATCCCTTGTATAAACAACAAAACAACTGTTTACTTATTTACCAATACTATATCACTTCCAAACAAAAATAGTACCGTGGCTTAAAGAATTTCCGAATTTAACGAATTCTAGATGAAACGTTAGCACCGATCGTAATTCCTCCAAACGCAATACGAAAACCAAGTAAAAAAAATCCCTAGACACGTATAATTCCCGCGGTATTGCGATCAAAATAACTTAACCGGTAAATCCCATTTTGCGGATGCGGTTTTGGTTTCGAGTTCGAACCGAGGGCGAGAGGCGAAGAAAAGAAAGACGGGGGCGGCTGGTAATGCGGATTTACCTTGCGGTCATTGCACGGTAATAGGACATGCAATTTATTTAAATTCCTATATACACACAAACATTCGGTATGCACGGAAGCTTTTTTTCTAGGGCTGCCAACAGAACAACGGAATTTACCGGTTGCAGAAAAAAAAATACAAACAAATAGTGTCATTAAAATTTTAATTGAATTGCAGGAAATACTAGATTTGTGCGTGGAAATATGCGGATTAGTTGATTTGAAAAGTTGTTGAAAGTATGCAAAGTATTAAAAAAAAATTGTTAATTATTCGCAATAGCTTCACTAGAGAAGTAACAGTATCGGATCACATCCAGATTAAATCTAAACCATAAAATCGATGTTATAGGATTATTTTAAAAATAATTATTAATTTATTCTCAGTTTTATCTATACTTTTAACATTGTTCTTTTTAACTTAAAATTTAACACTCTTTTTATTAAAACTAAGTGTAATATCAGATACAACAAAAATTACTAAAATTAGAAAAACTATTTATATTGGGATGAAAAATAAAAGCAAAAATTATATTAAAATAAATGATAAATATTAAAAGAAAGAAAAAATAATTTGATTAAATATTTAAATTAATTATAATGTTACTAAATTCTCAATCAGGTTCGTTATTGTTTTTAGCAATGACGCGTTTCGACTTTTCAGTCATCTTCAGATTTTCTGAGCTTGGTCAGTGTTGTGGCTCGAGTCACAACACAGACCAAGCTCAGAAAATCTGAAGATGACTGAAAAGTCGAAACGCGTCATTGCTAAAAAAACAATAACGAACCTGATAGGGAATTTAATAACATTATAATTAATCATAACGCAGGTTCAGGATCCAAGAACAAAAGTTTATCTTTTGACATTAATATTAAATATTTAAACTCAGAGGTTATTTTAAAGAAATTTTTATATGCACAAAAATTATATACTTACCATTTTTGAGTTACAAGTACTAAATTTTAACTGTTTCCAAACGCAAAGAATAAAAAATCTTATTATATAAGAATAAGAAGTATCATAAAAGAAGATAAAACGAATTTTCTATTAGAATGGAAAATTACGAATCAGTTAGTCTGTGTTTGCTAAATTTAATAATAATGAAAACTGTGAAACAAAGTTAGTATAAAAACATTTTCAATATCGTAGAATTTAATTATAGAAAATTGTTGTATCTGATATGAAAAGATAACCTAGAAAACGCATTATCTATGTAATTTCGGAGAGGAAACTTCCTATTAAGGACGATAGTAAATTGAGTTTTAACTGTTAGAAAGTCCGAAACATCCATTTAATTTGAAATCTTCTGAAAACAACCTAGAAATTTAACGAACAGTGTAATTTCTACTTTACTTTGATGATTATATATCTAATAGATCTATTTTATATACCTATTAAGTTTTGCAATTTATTTTTGTTTTACTTAATAATTACTTTCCAACAAAAATAATACAAATAGAAAACATACGAGTACATCTTAAATTTAAGGATGAGGCTATTTATACATACGGTATGTATACGCAATTGTCTATTTATACATACTAAAAAAAAAAACCTAAACTAACCTACTAACCTAACCTACCCTAAATAACCAATTACGTAAAAATACTATATTTATAAATAGTCAATTGCGTATACATACCGTTTGTATAAATAGCCACTTTCTAAATTTAAATACACAAAACTTTAAAACTCAAATATATCAATGATATGAATTTTCAGATATTGCAAACTGAATTTTCTTTCATAGAAAAACTAAATATTATACTAGAACCTATACAGAACTCTGCTCTTGGGTCGTGAAAATTTTTTGAAGAAATAGAGCCTAAAACTGCACTTAACTCTAATATCAAATTAAAAAAAAAAAAATTAAGCGTTATATTGTAGGGCGGTGAAAAATATGCTCGGTGCAGAGAGAAATATTTTATTTCCTATGAAAAATTAACACTTTGAGAACTAAGAGTAAATTGAGTTCACCCGAATTTTTGATATGTTGATTAGTCTAACTTCACACGCATAGTAATTTTCAATTTTAACATTTCGAGATTTTTACAAATTAGCACAAATTAATCATCTGTTTTTGTTGTAGCGCTAATTCGGTTAAACAGAATTTTTAAATTCATATTTATGACATGAATATCAATATTTGATCAACTTTTGGCACAGATCCATTCACCGAATGTGATAGTTTACTGATGTCAATTTTATTATATTTTACAAATATTTCGCAATAAAGAATATTACGGTACAAATTATATCTAACAATTTGTATTTGTAATATTTTTTGATATAAATTTTTCTAATTTTTCATATTTTTGCGATATTTTCTAAGTTCATATTTTGACATAAGTATTTTATATGTAGATATGTTTTCATTATTACGGTAAATTATAGATACGTATCAAAAAATTATCATCGTAATATGATAATTTCTGTATTAGAAAATATTTTATTTAAGTACTTAGCGGAGACGGTTAGTTCAGTGGTGGCCACAGCATATTTTTTATTAAATTATTATCAAAAAGTGTTAAATGATGTAATTAATATATGAGTTTTTTCTTATCTTTATTATATTTTAGACAATAGTCCAAAAACAAAGAAAAAAACGTTGATTCAGTATCCCGAGACCGTATTTAGAAAAATCTGAAAAACAGACAACACAGCAAGTACTTATAATACACCGCAAAAATAATAATATAAAAACCGACAATTTCAGTAAATTTCTCCAGGGTGCTCCCATATACACATCTAGCGTTCCAGGAGCGCACATATCCAGCGATTCACAGTCAACAGCCAGCAGCCTTTCTAGACGTATTATCTAGAAAATGGCGTCGAAATTTACATAGATTCCACATTAACCGTTTGCGAATACCAAAAACCCCAGCTCTGCAACGACCAGCACATTTTACACATACGCTCTTTTTAACCGCGGTTAATACTGCCGCGCTTCTCGGTTTAACCGGCCACTTGGTTTTATTGCAACCGCTTGATAGTTGGTAGCGCGAGCAACCATTGTTACCAACCGTCGTCGTTTGGCTTACTTCACAGCAAATGTTTCGGTTTGCGTCGTATATGCAGGCGAGCAACGCAATTGAGATGTACGCCGGGTTGCATATATCCTGACTTTTTGGTCGCTATATTACACCGGGTATGTTATTAATGGCTTATGTTAGCTTATGTTGATCTTTGTTTTAAATGAAGATTTTTTTGTTAGTTCTTTTTTAACTTTCCACAAGGTTTTATTGTAATGTGAGACCATTAATTTTACTTTATGTGTTACTTCAACGTCAAATAAATGCAATTTTTAAATAATATATTACATAGTTTTTTTTTTCTATGCATATAAAACATAATGTAAATATGTATGTTTGTCCGATTTTGAAATAAATCTTGAAAGTGAATTATTAAGTTGAAATTTAACACAGAACTGTATAATACTACCACAATGATAAAATGTTTTTCATTTAACAACGAAACATGACTAACTAAAATATGTATTACTGTTTAAATAATATTAATAAATAATCAGTTTTTCAAACACGCAATAAAATATATCCATATTAATTAAAAAAATTTAAAAAAACGAAATTTGAAAAATATTTATTTGGTCAATAATTAAACAAATAATAAATGCATTTTAATCTGTCAGACCTTAACAATTTTTAAAATGAATAAATATATCGATACAGCAAATTTATAGTTTCTATAACAAAAATATGTAAAAATTAATTAAAATTAGAAAAAATTTTGAAACAAAAATAGAATAATCTAAAAAGAAATTTGTACTTGCAAAGTTTGCTTTAAACTTTCTGCATTTGAATACATTTAAGTTTTTTCTTACAATTTGTTCGAGCAGTTAGAGAAAAAGTTCAAGATAAATTCTTTACCTTCTGAAAAATTACATCAATTAAAATGTAATGTAACTTTTATTTGTAAAGAGCGTAATTATAGTAAGTAATTTCTTTTTTTCCTCTAGAAATTCTTATCCTTATAAAGTTAAACAACGAAATAAATACATTTTATTAAAATTAAAAAACTTTAAAAATATTTTTATAAAATAAAATTTATTTTTCCGTAACTTGTTCATGTTAAATGCTTTTAACATTTTGTATATACAAAAACAAATAAAAATAAATACATGCAAACAAGATTATTGCTCCTATACGAAAATAATCCTAAATAAATTGATTACATAAACGATAATTTTTCCTATGCAGTCGAATACATTCAGTCCATTTGTCATGAAAGGGACAACAATATTCAAATGATAACATTATCCATAATTCCAATAAGCGCCATATACTGTATGTGAATATTCTCCAGAGATATATATTTTTAATTATTATTTTGTTTAAATTAACAGCTTAAGGGGGGGAAATGGGAAATACATGTAAACGCCAAAAAAAGGTGATTTTTCAACAATATTTTATATCTTAATGAAATCGTATAAAATAAAACTGTTTGTTCCATGTAATTATACAGGGTGATTTATTTGAAAAACTTCAAATAAACCTATGCCCCAAAAATGCTTTCTAACGGAACTGCAACCGTTAGAAATTTATTACATCAATCGCGTTAGCCTTATTTATTATATCAGGAAAAAAAGTCATAAACTTCTGAATAATTGTAAAATTACTGATTAATTTTCTAAAATTTTGTTTAAACACTAGTAAACCAATTTACTAGTTATGACTTACTGCGTCCCGACAAAATTTTTCTTCGATTTTTAATTATTGTAAATTGTTTATTAAATATTTATTTATCTGTGTACAAAAATTTATAAACTAGTAAATTGGTTTACTAGTGCTTAACACGTATTGTGCCATATGGTGTCAACGTGGACCCCGAAATTTTTGAGCTCGTGTGGCCGCTGAGACCTATGTGGTCTCCAGAGGTCGACTGTTGAGTTTGGTTTAATGAGACCGTATTGGTCCCCGAAATGAATGTAAAACATATGGAAGCGTATAGTACGCGGCCTAGCAGTCACGAAAAAGCATAGAACGCCCATTGAAGGAGCAAATCTTATTAGAAATGCCGTCTTCAAAGAAGAATACAAGTTTTTATGCAAAATATAAAAAGTGTTAATATCTCGGTAACTATGAGGTTTAGAGATATTTACTAAGAATAGTGAATCACGGGCGCCATTTTGTTTTTTATGAAACGACAATTTTTGAAAATAAAAACCAAAATAACATTTTTTCGAATCCCCAAACCGTTTCCTTCTATGTTTTTTCATTTGCGAATAAAAAATTTCCAAACTTTGCGTACTTTTTATCATATAGAGGAGGAGAACCTCCCCTTTTAAGTCGTTATGAGAGGTTTCACTGTATATATATTTTCAACTATAAATACGATTTTTTTTAAGAGTCCATCCCTTACCGAGTTGGAAACGGTTGTATAGTACACTCGGCTGCAGAAAAGACGCCCTTGGTTGACGTGACGTATAACACCTGGTGGAAACAGAATTATCATGCAATGATTACAGAATCACATTCTTAATGAAATTTCGCTCTGGATCAATCTATTTTACATATACAATATTCATAAATTATATATATATATATATAACTTATAAATATTGGAATGGACTTTAACTCTTCAAAAAAAATCATATTTATAGCTGAAAATATATATAATTATTACATGGAACAAACAGTTTTATTTTGTACGATTTCATTATGATATAAAAAAAATGTTGAAAATCACTTTTTTTTCTGTTGTTTACATGTATTCCCCCACCTCTTTTAATCAATAATTGAGCTTTTCGTTTTAATTTCAAAAGCTGTGGATGATAGAGTAATAAAATAATAAACTTTATAAATTATTCAATAACAAATAAAACTTTTCAATATCAACCAAAAATAATTATAATTTTGTACTATTTAAATCACTTTACTCCATTTCCAAGCTAAAAAAAAAAACTTTTACATACGAAACAAAATATATATTCATCCCAGGGTTGGGGGGGGGGTAAGAGGCACCCTGCTCTGCTCACAAGGGTGGAAAGCAACACGAATATTTCCGATTGGAAGTCGTGCGGAACCGATACAATAAACTTTGTTGTTTTTTCGAATCGATACATCTTTAATCATATTCGGAAATCATATCATGTTATTTCATCAGCAATCATTTCATATTAAGCTCAATATATATATATATATATATATATATATATATATATATATATATATATATATATATAGAAATTATTCTAGAATATAGTAGAAACGATATTTTTTAGTATTTAATATTTATCATGCTTCAATAAATATTTATTGTATTTTGCCATCTACCCTCGAGTAAATTCAATGATTTTTAATATTAATATTTTATCGACAATTTTGTTATTTATTTCTCTTAGAGCAACTTCATTTGTTATTTATGGGCTAATGCGTTTTACTTGTTTTTCTAGAATAACTTTTTTATTGCTTCGGTAAGAGAATAGCTTTACGTAAATTTATTTATAATATATATATATATATATATACTTATAGTCAGTGGCGCAACCAAGGGGGGGGCCGACGGGCCTCGGCCCCCCCCAAGGCTAGCAGAATTAGCACAATTTTTATTCGTTTAGTCATATATTCAGCAGTCACTTCTAACGCTACAATTATTTACCCCAAAATATTGAGCCAAAATTCATTATTTTAAACTATTAATTATTCGATTCATGTAAGATAAAGTGAAAATCTGGTTAGTATTTGCTTTTTTTTTTGTTTCTCCAAGATAAAATCCTTGGGCCCCCCCCAAGACAAAATCCTGGCTGCGCTACTGCTTATAGTATAAAATATATAGAACTGAGCAAAAATTTAGAACCATTTTAATATCTCAAAATCCTTTTTGTATTAAAAATATCAAACAGTTGTTTTGTAAACCGACTAAGCTTACCATATTTTTATTATTTATATTTAACATTTTTTTATAAATAAATAAGATAAGCAAAAAAGCACAACAAAAAAAATAATAATCTAGAAACTTTAGCAAATTTTCTAGAACTCACATAAATAAACGTTTCTAACTTCTTTCTCATCGACATGATTAATATTATTTTAAACAAGATGTAAGTAAATAAAAATTTAAAAAATTGCATTAAATTTAACAAATAAAGGCAATGTCATTTAAAATATACAAATCTTCATTTATTTATACAATGAAAATCAGCATTTTAATTAGAAATTAACATAGATTTTCTTTGTCGTTTATTTAAATTTCAAATAGAACGGTAATGTCTTAATAAAATTTCATCATGTTACGAATAATTTATAAATTTAAATTTTAAATACATTTCATTTAAACTATTTCAGAAATTTAAGAGTTCCTACGCATATAAATTTTATATTAAAACTATATATATGAATGTACTTTTACAAAGTAATACATATTCAAAATATCCAACTTACATTAAAATAATTAGTAAATATTATTAGTAAAATAAATAATTTATCAGTATGTTTGATACTTTAAGTAACTACTAAAATATAAATTGAAAATAACAACTTTTATTTTTGACTGAAACTCCAAATACAATTATTAAAATTTAATATTTAAACATAAAATTTTGTACTTAATGAATATTATTTAATTAAATAATATAAAGTATTTATTAAAATAAACAGCTCGTGGTAATTTATATTATAATTTTTTTGAAGAATTTTTTAATTGTTGGCTAAACTTTTTTTTTAACACGTTTTTATTAACTCGCTTTCCTGTCTGTCCGTTTGTTTGTCTGCTCGGTACAAATTTTTCAATCGATTTTAAACTAACTTTCCGATGAACTAGAGACTTGAAACTTTAAACATAGCTCAGAACTGGCTAACAATGCAATATTAACTAATTAATTAGTGATAGTAGAAATATTAATTTTTATCTTGTGCTGTATTCACGAATTCCGTACATTCGTGTATTAACAAATTTTTTTTTTCAAAATACAGAAACTACAGAAACAATTACAGAAAATACACAACACACACACAAGACTAAAAAACAGAAAATAATTATTCGAATAAAAATTATTATAATTATTATTCTTAAGAACATTTCATTTATGAACAATTTATATATATATATATATATATATATATATATATATATATATATATATATATATATATGTTTCTAAATATATCGTACAAAAAAATATAGTTTTACAAACTGTATAGGCAACTCACTATACTTATTTGTAACGATGTAAACTAATTATTATTTGCTTTAAAACCTTTTTTGTAATCGTTACAATAAAAGAAAGTAAGTTGCTAAAACAGTTGTTAAAACATGCATTTTTTCCTGGTAAATATTTTTACAAATATGCAAATTTTTAATATATAAAACATTTACAAAAACACTAAAGTATTTCAGTAATAAAACTATCAAAAATCGTAATATGAATTACATACATTTTCTTGTAAACATAATAAATATAAATCAAGCAGATAAATATATGAAGAATATAAAGTACTACCTATATTTTTAAAAATACTTTCGATGTAAAATGAATAACGTTTCAAAATAATTTTAATTTGACTAGTTGACAATTTCTTATCAACAGCATATTATTCTAGTAGCAACGGATTATTTTATGAGTATGTAGTTAAAGTTTAATAAACTTTTGATTGTTTAAAAATCGTGAGTTATGATTTCATAATAGAATTCATCAACTGAATTAGAAACAAATTATACAATTGGTATTCTATATTAATTCAGCAAGATATTACTCCATTCCATACTTTTTGTATATGCGTATAATTTATTAAATAAATCACAAAAATTAATTGAGTTATTTGAGGCGATTATATATATAACCTATAATTAATTAAATTTATCATAATATATATATATATATATATACAGGGTGTTTCACAACTTAGAGCAAAAAATTAAAGGGTATATTCTGTACGACGTGCTGATCATGAAACAAAAAGAATTTTTTTAAAATTCGCAAAGTTAAGGGTAGTTTACTTGAAATAGACATTTTTTGAACCACTGGAGTAGCATACGTCATAGAAAGAAATATTAAATGAAATTAATTATCAAAGAAACATTATGTAATGTTAGTTTTATTTAGAGACAATAATTGTTTTGAATACAAAATAATTTATAATATTAATGCATTGTATTATTTAATATCAAGATAATTTGGGAAATAACATACCTGAAGCGCAAAACTACAAATACTGTTCAAAATTTGCACCATTCATCCCTACACACATTGCAGCACGTTGAATTAATGATCTAGTACAGTCTTGACACGAATTTTGTTCTCGTATTATTTCTGCTGAATTTTCTATTCTCTGCCTAAGTTCTTCTTCGTTTTCCGGCGCATTTTGGTTGTCGTAGACGAGGGATTTAAAATGACCCCAAAAATAAAAATCCAGCGGATTTAGGTCAGGGGATCTAGCAGGCCAAGCTACAGGTCCACCGCGACCAATCCACCTGTCCTCAAACACTTGGTTTAAATGTTCTCTTACATTTAGAGCATAGTGTGATGGCGCACCATCGTGCTGAAACCATGTCTGCTGACGCACATTTAAAGGCACATTTTCAAGAAGTTCTGGCAAAGTATTTTGTAAAAACAATAAATAATTAGCTCCAGTCATCCTATTTGGTAGAATGTACGGCCCAAGTAATATTCCATTAACAATACCTGCCCAAACATTTATCGAAAAACGATGCTGAAAACTGCCCCGTACAACAACGTGTGGATTTACTTGACTCCGAAAATGAGAGTTATGATAGTTATGAACTCCCTCCCTCGTAAAAGTAGCCTCATCAGAAAATATTATGTACGAGGGGAAATTCGGATTTTCAGTGTGTTTTTGTAAAAGCCAGTTGCAAAATCGTACTCTAAACTGATAGTCAGGTTCTGTTAGCCCCTGTACCCGTTGAAAATGGAATGGGTGGTAGTTTTGATCTCTTAAAATTCGCCATACTGAACTATGTGATACTCCTAATTGTTGAGACGCTCTTCGGGTACTAATAGTTGGTTCAGCATGTACAGCATCTAAGATATCATTAACCATATTGTCGTGTTGATGCTGGCGGCCACCACCTCTCCCACGATTAGGTTGCACATATCCTGTGTCTCGAAGGCGCTGGACTATCCTCACAAACGAACGGGGAGTGGGTAATCGGCGTAAAGGATAACGTTCAGCATACAGACGTCGTGCCAATAACGAATTTTGCCGTGCTTCGCCATAAATTAACATCATGTCCACTAATTCACTGTTACTAAATGCATTCATTTTAACAAAAACTACACTACACTGCTATTCACTGTAAAATGAGAACAGTGCACCAGCAAAGATAATAATAATTAACAACAATGTCGACGAAAGACTACCTACCCACTACCTATCAAATTAAATTAAATTATTAATTAAACTATTACACATTTTATTAGTATTAGATATTACGTAAACAATTACTTTCATTGTAGACGATTTGAAAACAATTATTAAAAATAACTATCGACCAGTGGCAAAAAAAATGTTTGCTTGAAATACGATGCAATTTTTTTTGCAAATTTTAAAAAAATTCTTTTTGTTTCATGATCAGCACGTCGTACAGAATATACCTTTTAATTTTTTGCTCTAAGTTGTGAAACACCCTGTATATACAGAAAAAATTTACTTATTTTAATCTGTTTGTTATATATCTAAGTGCAAAATCACCTTATATAATCACAGCTTGATTTAACAATATTATTTAATTAAATCAAAAAACATTATTTATTATTCTATTTAGTAGAAAATTATTGTAATAAACAACATGCATGCTAATACATTTGTGTAACTACATAATTTGTGACATTAGATAATGTAATATTTTGACAAATATTCTAACAAATAATATGTCCTATTTTAAACATCTGCTAGCGAATATTATTAGATTTTCGTTTGTTTCTAGAAATACTTTTCTAGTAAGTAGTATTATATATATATATATATATATATTTCATATGTGATTTTAGCAAATTTATAAATAAATAAAATCAATATTTACTTACCACTTTTGCTGTTCGTGTATTCTTCTACCTAAAGTAACAAATGCACTGAAAATATTTGAGCTAGAAACATAAGTAAATATACTACAAAACAAATATATACGAATACTACACTAGAAAATAAAATATTTAATCAATATATTAAAAATATGCAATGCAAAAGCTCGTAAACAAACTTTGCAAACTGAATAAGAAACAAATGCGATGTTAATCAATTAAAATATTCAAAAATGTAAAAAGGTTAATATTTGAATTTATTTATTATAAATAAAATAAACTATTTTACTCTAAACAAAAACATATGTTTATAAAATAATAATAAATAAAATTAATATTTCACAGATAAATGATAAAGAAAAAAGGAACACAATTTCTTTTTTATCAAAAACATTTTTTTTATTATACAATTAAAACAAATAATAATAAAATTTAATACAAATAAAACACAAAGAGAAAACAATTGACAATCAAACAATAAACCTAACAAACAAACAAAAAAAACAAATATGCATCGATAAAAAAATTCACAATACATTGAATAAAACAAATGAAATAATAATCTACGTTTCTGATCGAATGGGTGTCAAAAACTCGCGACCGTGTTTTGTTTCTCCGGTGTTGCGGTTGAAAACAAACAAACGACGGTACTACAACGAAGTTCCAAGCACAACTGCCAGCTGCGTCATCTTGCGTCGCTTTTAAAAGCGACGCAAAGCGCCGGATATTGAAGCATGCGTGCCACGGCACCGGAAATAACTGGAGAAAATTGCATTACTTCTTGCATTTGTTTTTTTTTTGTCTTTTCTTTTCGCGTTGTTGTTTTTTTTTTGTTTTTGTTTTACCGGTTGATGGTTTGTCATTTGTCTTTTGTTATCACGTGGCGCACAGGTTACTTTGATAGGAATGTCATTGAAATTTATTGATATATTATTATTATAAGAGTGTAAGATCATTTGTCTAATGTTAACACTTTTTTTTATAGTAAAATATATTTCAGAGTGACAAATTGCTAAAAAATGATTATAAATATGAAACAGTAGCGGCTCGTTAAAAAACAAATTTATTTTTTAGATTTAGTATTTGAAAAAATACATTCTTTAAAATTTAGACACAAACAAAATTTAAACATGTTATGCCTAGAAATTTCGATAACCATAAGAGATTCGAGTTCGGTTAAATTATACACAAAAGTTCTCATTATTCATATATTATAAACTGTATTACTTATTAGCTTTTAAAAAAATCACTAAATCACTAAATATAAGTTTTAAAAAAATAATTTGCTTTTTTTTAACTAATACCGATTATTTTGAATAACACTTTCTTAAAACAATAACGTATTTGAAAAATTTGTTTTATTTACTATTTTTAGCTCAAAAGTACTAACTTATAATTTTTTTTTATAATTACTACAACTATTTGAAATTTGTTCCAATTTGCAATCAAATTATTTTGCAATTAGTTTTCATTTGGTCGAAACATGCGTTTATAATTGGTATATATTTGTATAATTGGTCAAAAAAATCTATATTTTTTGTTCTCACTCTTCTTCTAGTATATTATTCCCCGTTTAAAATCATTCATTGATGTCAATCGGACATCAAGTCGAAAACGTATTTTTAAAGATTTTTAATAATAAATTTACAGATGTTCTAATGGTGTTCTGCTTTAATCGTGAGTAGTGTACTATTTAATTTATCTTAAAAATGCCAACTAACACAAAAACAAAATTACTTCTAATGCCGGCATAACTGCCGAAATTGTGCGATCATATATATTGAACATATCACGAGTATTTTATTAAAAATTTAAAAAAGTCACCATACCAAGTGACAAAAATTTAAAATTCACACACATAACGCTATGTGTCATCATATAAACCCAGAGACTTTTATATATAACTAGATACCGAACTCAATATAACAAACCGCTCGAAAAGTGAAGCCTCAAGGTCACTAGGCGCCATTTGTCAAAAAGGCAATATGTATATGTTCTGTATAGAATGTATGAAATATAACTTCAAATATAATTGATATATCAATATTATAACGAATAAAGTTATTAATTATATATTTTATTTAGTAAAATATGAAATAAAACACAAGAATTATAACTCAATATTTATTTATTAGCTAAATAAAGTAAAAAGTTAACTGATTGCAAATATATATATAATATATATATATATATATATATATATATATATATATATATATATATATGTAGCTTTGAAATAATTAAAAAAAACATGACAAATACAACAACCAAAAATACATCTTACATTACATTTTAATTCATTGGTTTGCAAATAATATTAATTTATTGAATTTATGTCTTATACTAACATTATTTTTTTGATTCAATGACTTTGCTATACTGTGCAAAAGAAGATTTAAGTAGTTTTTACAAATGTATACAATTAAATAAATTTTGTGATTGCTTTCCAAGAAAATTTCACAGTCTAAATTGGGAAAAATGTTTTTTTCAACAGCAAAGCGATTACTTAAAACATTTATTATCTTTTTAGTAATAATTTTATTAGAAAAATTATTAATCAAAATACTAATTTCTACTTCAGTAGCTTGAATTATTTTAAAAACACTTTCTGATGGATAAATTAATCCTCCATTATTTTTTAAATTTCGTCGTCTTATTTTTTGTTGTAAAGTTTTAATTTTTTGTTTTAGTTTTTTCTCGATTGCATTTTCTTCTGTTTGTGTTTCTTTCTTTTCTTTGCATGGTACACTAATTTGTTGCTGGAATGGCAAAATTTCATCATGAACTTCATTGTTCGATGTTGAACTACTTCCACTGGTACTTTCTATTGGACGATCAATTGCCATGCCAGAATGACATATATTTCTTTTTTTTAAGACCCTTCGGCTACTTTTATTTTCTTTTAAATAACTAGGAAAAGCGGGAAATATTGAGGGGACTGCATCCTGCTTTAATTTTTTAACATATATTCCTGGTCGTACTAAATAATCATTTTCTTTGAAATGGTCGCTGCAAATTTTACTACTTCTTGTTGGTGTAAAATCCTTTCTTCTTACACTTATAACCCAAGATTTTAATAAATCTTTATTTTTTAGAGGAAATCTAAAATTAGAAAAAAAACGTATTCAATTACGGATCTTCTAAATGAAATAATTTGATGATATATTGATAATATCGATATATAGGGCTGCCTTAAGGTTAGGATTTATTTATTTGATAAAAATTTTTGTCCCCTATCTCGATATTATCAAATTACCAATTACAGAAATATATTTAAACTTTAAATTTAATTATTATATTGTTTCAGATTATAAAAGTAGACAATGCTTACCCAAAAAACTGTACTGTCCCTCCAGTTTTAAATCTATTTTTACAACCAAAAGCGGAACACGAAGCTGGCATTGCTATTGGTAATTTGCTACTATAATAATAAAATAACAGTTCTGCACAACACAAATTAATTATATCACTTTAAAACGTTAAATATAAATGATTTCGTATACACGATTCTTTATCACTGTTTACACTTTCTGCCTTTTCGACAAATGGCCGCCACACGAATTGACAAGCTTCACTTTTACGCATCGAGTTAGGCATCTAGGTTATATATAAAAATCTCTGTATAAACCGCAAGCTTTTCTAGATTTCTGTGGTGATAGATAATAACCAAACTCTTTAATTACCACTTATCGGAATGCTACCGATTCCTGGGAAAGGTTACCATATCCTGTTTGATTTACAAAATATACTAAATAAAAAATTTACATTAAATTTTATTTATTATAAGATATTTTTTGTAATATTAAATAAAATGTTTGTTTTGTTATCAATCTTTGTTTTAAATATTAAATTCTTATACAAACTTTTTCGGATACTATTTAACTGGGAATTATTTAAAAAGATATTTGCAGTAAAGTAAATATTTTAAATTAAAAGAATATTACATTTACAATATTTTATTTGTAGTGTGCGATAATACAATTTTTTTATACATTAAAGTATTAAATAGTGCACATTACATAAAAAATTAGTTTTGTATAAGTTGTGCATATATTATTAAATAAACGGTAGATTTTAAAATAAACGTTTGTTTAGCTATAACTGTGGGAAATTAAAATTTAAAGTCTACAAATTTTGTGTAATTATTTCACTTAACAAAATTAGAAGTATATAGGTAAACCCATATATAGACCACTTTGACATTATCACATAAATGATAAGAAGTAGGAATAAAAAAATTTTTCACCGAAAGTTGGCAACATTGTATTTTGATAATATATAATATTATAGGCGCTAAGGGTATCTTCTGTAAAAATTTGATTAAAATCGAATAAAGGGCATAGCAAATTTTTAGAAAATTATAAAAAAAAATTTTGGAAAGTTGGCAACATTGTATTTTAATAAAATTGTAATTTATGTGAGCACTAGACAAAACTTTTCTGAAAATTTGATCAAAATTGGATAAATAATGTAGCCACAATGAATTTTTTTAAATTTTAGTAATTTTTTTCTTGATAAGTTGGCAACACTGTATTTTGTTAAAATTGCATAATTTATGCAGGCACCAAAAAAATCTTCAGTAAAAATTTGATTAAAATCGGTTAAATTGTTAAATAACGTGGTCATAATAAATTTTTAAAAATTTTAGTAATTTTTTTCTCAGAAAGTTGGAAACACTGTATTTAGTTGTAATTATCTAATTTATATGGATACCAGAAGAATCTTTTGTGAAAATTTGAACAAAATCGGTTAAACAACATGATCGTAATAAATTTTTAAAAATTTTAGTAATTTTTTTCTCGGAAAGTTGGCAACACTGTATTATATTAAAATTATGTAATTTATGTGGGCACTAGGGGAATCTTTCCTGAAAATTTGATCAAAATCGGATAAATAATTAGCCACAATAAATTTTTAAAAACTTTAGTATTTTTTTCTCGGAAAGTTGGAATCACTGGAAAAACCACATGACCATCTTGGGCACTAGACAAATTTATCCTGAAAATTTCATTAAAATCGGTTGAACCGTCTAGGAGGAGTTGCGATCACAAAATTTTGTCTGACGACGCACATCCACACACCCACATAAACTAAGTTCAGATTCGTCATCTAGAGACTATATGAAGGATTTTTATATACAAATTTTTTTTTTTTGAAAATGTTACAGACACCGTACCAAACGCTATACTACTTTTTCCTTGCAGTCAAAGTGGTAAAAAGTATAACAACTAGTAAATTATCAATTGTTTTTTATTTATTACTCTGCACCTATAATTGCTACTAAATCTATTATGTATTATAGAATTTAAGCATTGGTATTTCCAAAAATATAACAATTAAGACTCTGGTTAAATTAAATAAAAGTAAATATTGGTTTCTAACTTGTTTATTTGAATTCTTATAATATTTTAACTTATATTATACAGGTACTTTTTTTTATGAAGAATTCACAACATCTTTTTGAGTAATTTACAGCAACTTTTAATTTTGTGTCTCTTTTGAAAGATAAGAAACAACTGTACATATATTACAATTAAAAAAACTAAAGAAATTACAAAATTATTACTTTTAAAATATTTTTATTTAAATTTATTACTGATGTAATTAAAAAATTGATAATAAATAAACATGAAAATAACATTTAATTCAAATATTAAAAAAAATATTTCTCAATAATATATAATAATAATAATAATATATAATAATGTATTAATATTTATTTATAATCTACGATTCGATCTTTAGAAATATAGTAACGTGGGTGTCACATTTTTCTGCATTAAAATTTTCTTTCTTCAGTTTTCAAATAATTGTAATGTTTATAATTTATTATTTCGTATATTTCAATTTCTTAAATTACACTACTACAAATACATTATTTTAAAATAAATCATTAATTTTAATTTATTTATATGTATACCACAAAAAGGATATAATATAGAATATTTTCCTAATGTATTTATAAATCAAATTATTAGGACCAGGGCTGGAGATAAATTACAATTGAATATACTTATCTTTGACCTTCGTGTAAAGAAATTTCAAACTTCATTCATGAGTCGAAGAAAAAGATTAATTACTTTTTTTATCAGTACAAACAGATACGGCTTTTGCGAAATATATTTATTAAATAGAAATGATATACGCTTACTTCGTAGAATGTACTACATTTTTCAATTTAGCTTAAAAATAATAATATAAATGACTAAAAAATTTCAGAAAATCTCAAATAAAAAGGTTTTTGGAAAAAAGTATAAGGGCTAAATCCATCTCTGTTTGAAAAATAATCTCTTTCCCTACTCCGTTTTCAAAACACAATATCCGCTAGCGATAAAACAAAATGCATTAGTTATAAAATATTCGTAACAAATTATTATTTCACTAGGTCATAGTTATCGTAACGTGAAAACGGTTATAGATATGTTTTAACGATTTCAAAATGGAAATAATTCAACCCAATTTCATTTCCTAGTTATATTTTATATCACTGTGTTACGAAGGTTGGCAACTATACCCGTTTGACATTTTAGAGTGCTGTCAAAAGATATTAGAGTTGTCAAACATGCGAATCGATAGGATGCTTATTTAAATTAAATTGTAAATAAACTGTATACAGTGTATTATCTCTTAAAAGTTTAAATAATGAAAGAATACTGGATAGTGAATGGATTTAGGTCGCATGAGGGTTGTACACTGTACAGCGGCTTGATTTTGTGGCGACTATAAATTTATTTCATTTAAAATTGATAAAGTAAAATAAAATTAAAATGTCCGGTATTTTTGGATATAGCCGAGAGGCTGTTAGGGTTAAAGTTAAGGTAAGTTAATTTACTTAATAAATAAAGACTATTTTACTTTCAGTTACATATGTGTTTTTAAATATTTAATTGCTTTGTTCTACTTTTGTATTACAAATAAAAAACAATTCATCTGTTTGCAGAAATGTGAAGGTTTACTACAGCCAGAATTTAGGAAATTTAGCGTAGATCCTCAAATAACTTCGTTTGAAGTTTTACAAAGTATTTTAGGCAAAGCGTTTGATATTAAAGGTGAATTTACAATATGTTATCGTATTTACGATGTACATGGTCACGAAACTTATTTGCCTTTATTATCTGACTGGGATTTAGATGCTGCATTTTTAAAGTGAGTAAATATTATTGTTTTGAAATATTTGCGGACTTTAACAGAAATGATTTGATAAAGGGCCCATAACACATCCGTTGTGACTGGTTCCGAACCATGCCTCTGCTTGAGGGTTGATATGAAACCCTTTGAAGAAAGCAGTGACGATTGGGATGTTCCTTCGCAAGTTTCCGTAATTACTCAGTTTCGAACAGGCACTGCCCAAGAAGTTAAACCTAGTCAGCGATTACCTGGATTGATTATGAATCAAGTATATAACATTTTTTTCTTACTTAATTCTGATAAGTTCTACCTTTTTGCAACACAGAAATAATTAAATTAGTTATTCAACTTTTTGACCTAAGTAACTTATGCATTATTTTTTTATTTATTATATTTATCGAAATGATACGCCGATATGTCTGGAATTTTTGTTGCTGTTTTTAGTTCATATTGGTTAAGATTGACGTTTACAGCACAAGTTCTCAAAAATAATTTACCAATTTATAATCTAGGAAGTTGTAGCCTGGACTTTTTAAGAGCTGATTCTCGTAGCTAATAAAAATTAATATAATTTTTTGTAGACACTTTTAAATGAATGCGGTTTTAAACACAAGATAAATATAATGAATGGAACTTTTTGCATGACTCAGTTCTTCTATAAGGTAAAAAAAATAGCTGTGGGAAAATCCAGGCTCCAATCTGCTGCATAATGGACAATTATAAAAAATAGCAAAAATTTGAAAATTAAAAAAAAAATTGTATTTAAATCAATGATGAGGAATTCTTCTAGAAACGGAACGTAATGAAAATATTAAAACTATGATAAATAATTTAGTTTCAAAGCACATTATTTAATATTAAAGAAAAACTGTATTTTTGCTAACAAAATGTTTCGAATAATTTTTAGGTGGAACGAACTTTTAATATGGTTCAACGAGCATTTAATTTAGGCGAAGATGTCAATTCACTATTGCAACAACCACCAAGACCACCTCTTTCTGATTCCGAATTTAGAAAATTTTTAGATCCAGTCGGTCAGATTATTCACGGAAAAGATCTTAGATCAGTCATTTATTTGGGAGGAATTGATCCGAGTTTAAGGTTACAATACTTATATTTATAATTGATGATAATTGGCTGAATAACTACAATTTTAACTAAATGTTTAATCTAACAATTTGAATCTGTAAAAGTAAAAATTCTTGTTGAACTTACTGTTATTTTTAAATATTTTTTTAAATTATAACAGGTATTAAATTTAACTTTATTGAAAACCTTTTATTTTGTATACAATAATGAATCATTTGTATAATATTTCGCAAACAATATAAAAAATATCAAAAAGAAATTAAAATACTTAATAATGAAAATGTTTTCAATTTTCAATAACAAAGCCCAACTAGTATTGAATTATTTAATTTTTTTCAAAAGTTTGTTTATAAAACACCGTACTAAATGAAATTTAATTGTATGTAGAAATTTGTACGATTTTTTTAGTTATGCTCAATTTGACTCTTGTTACAAATTTGGAATAAATTATCCTTGATATAAAATTAAAAATATAATTTAATAAAATTTAGTTATAATGAGAACGCTAAATACGTATTTTGGAAGCTATGCTTTCATCACCAAGTAGTAAATTGTGGGACCAAAATTTTAAACAGTATCGCAAATTGAAAACTTTATAACTAAAGAGTATCGCTAATTGAAAACTTTACTTATATCTATAACTACAAAAATCTATTTTAAACTATTAAGTTATTTTGTTTTTTAATGAAGACCATACAACTATAACAATTATAGTCATGAACAAGATGAGAAAAACAATTACATCCATACTCCAAACTGACAAGTGACAATTGACAATTGACTAATACCTTAGACCACTCGGTAATGCAAATCTACAATTGCATTCTTATTTTTATTTATAGGAAAGTTGTGTGGAAGCATATATTAAACGTCTATCCGGAAGGAATGTGTGGAAGAGAACGCATGGATTATATAAAACGAAAAGCAGCCGAATATATTCAATTGAGAGACGCGTGGAAAGATGTTTTACAAAGGGGTCCTGTCACTGGCGATTTAGCTTACACAACAGGAATGGTACGAAAGGATGTTTTACGAACTGATAGACATCATAAATTTTATGCCGGAAGCGATGATAACCAGAATATTGCTTCATTATTTAATATACTTACCACGTAAGTACTCTTTAATTATACATTCATAATAATTTGATTTTTGTAAAAAAAATATTTATAAGAATATTTCTTTAGAAGTAATATAGAAATAACTTAAAAGAAAAATGTAGATCTATCTTTGAAAAGAGTTGTCAGAATTGTTAAATTATATATTCTTTATTCTAGATACGCATTGAATCACCCGAAAGTTAGTTACTGCCAAGGAATGAGTGATTTAGCATCGCCACTATTGGTAACAATGGGCGATGAAGCGCACGCGTACATTTGTTTCTGCGCACTAATGCGACGATTAAGCACTAATTTTATGCTAGATGGCATTGCAATGACACAAAAATTCACGCATTTAGCCGAAGGCATCATGTACTATGATCCAGAATTCTATAATTATCTCAAAAGTCATCAGGTATGTTTTAAACATTTTTATCCTATTTTAATTTTAGTAGCGAGTTTTTGAAATTAGTCAGTGAAGAAAGGAAATTAATTATAATTATAGGCGGACGATTTACTGTTTTGCTATCGCTGGTTATTACTTGAAATGAAACGTGAATTTGCATTTGAAGATTCTTTACGAATGCTAGAAGTTTTATGGAGTTCTTTACCACCAACCCTGCCTGAAAAAGAACTACAATTATTTGAAACTCGTTTTTTGCCTCCGAAAAATGTAACCCCACCGGTTAGTCCATTAATAAAAACTCCACGCGAAAATGCTTACACCAAAGTATGTGCTCTGCGTCGACAGACATCTTCCATTTCATTAGCATCGTATATGGGTAATAAAGTTCCGCCAGTAAAGCGTCAAAATTTCAGTTTAGACGAAAATGTTTGCCGATTGACGAAACATACGTCGGATATTAAATACAGGAGTCTTGATGACGCTATGGTTAGTTTAGCGAGTAAAACTAATTTAGAAACTAAAAGTAATGATTCGGAAAATAATCCGGAACAAGATAACCAAAGCCAAAGCAATGATTCAGGTCGCCCTAGATCGGTTAGTCCTTTAGAACCAAAATCCGATTCCCAAGTCGTTTTAAATAACAGAATTAATACCACCCATTGTAGTTTGAATCAAACCAAAAATACCCTGTCTTCCAGTATGACCAATCTCGTTAAGACCTCAAAAAAGCCCGGACACTTTAAAGACCTTAAAGATCGAATATCTGCCGGTAAAATTGGAATATTTTCTTCCTTGGATAAACTTGATATGAAACCATCAATTAAAGAAGAATCCGAAGTTGTCGATAAAAAACCAATGGGAAAAATTGTTAGAAATTTCAACGAATTTTTAAACTTTGCGTCTCCCACTAAAAAAACAAGTGCCTCCTGTTCGGAAGCAGGGGATAATCCTGTTATAACCCTAACCCCAACTAACACCGATTCTAGTCAATCAAAATCGCAAAAATCTGACAGCACCACAGAAGATCCTTTTGATGGTAGTAGCCCAGACGATTCTCAGGAATATTTCCCAATGACAACTTCTATGACGAGAGAGTTACGTTTGGAACTAGAGAATTTAGATCGACAAGTATTCGGCAACAATTATAATCAACATGTAAATTTAGATGATTCGGATTCGTGTAGCAACGATAGTAGTTTGGAAAATAATAAGACTAAATGCGATTGCGTAGTTTCCAAGTCGGATATTCCGGATAATTGCGATACATTAACAGAAATGGCCGAAATCGGAAGCACTCCAAAACCAAATTCGCTTAAACTAGAAAATAAGATTAAAAAGACGGACGATATATTTGTTTGGGAGAATCCGTTACATCAATCCAGTCCGAGTTTGAATGTCAAATCATCAGTTCCTAATCTACAAACACCAGACGAGCAAGCAGAATTAGAATATGATGATGATTCTGGTGAAATAATTGATGAAAGTCGTGGAAATAAATCGGTTACACCAATAAAATTAGTAAGGAAAACGCAAAAACCAAAAAAGGAGACCAACGATAATTTGACAAGCAGACAAGATGATTGTCAGAAAATCGAGGAAGAACGAAAAATACCCGAAATTAATGTGAACGGCGGTGTTCCGCCGATGACAAATTCTTGCGAAGAAATTACAGAAATAAAGAATCCCGGCTCTTCGTTACTTCCTACACCGGATGAATTCGGTGGTGGAAATCCATTTTTAATGTTCTTATGTTTAACGGTTTTATTGCAGCATCGCGAAACAATAATACGAAATGCGATGGATTATAACGAAATGGCGATGCATTTTGATAAAATGGTGCGTAAACATAATGTAAATAGAGTATTAAATCAGGCACGACAAATGTACACGGGTTATATGAAACAGCACAATATTGCTCAACAGAACAATAATTCCAGATCGCAAAATGACGAATGCGCGTAATAGTTTTTTTTTTCTCATTATTTCGGATGCTTCAGGTTGGTCACGCTGCTTCAAGTTATTTCTATTTTTATTATTATTATTAATCTGTGATGAATATGGTATTTTATTTTTATCTATTTAATATAAGCAAATCTCATAATTTTTATTTAATTTTTTTTTTTTTATTAATAAAGATTTATATTTTGTTGATTTATGAATTTATGTATATGTGATAGGATTCTAGATAAATCTGTACGACTCCTACTTACAAATTTACCCAGAATTCTATCATTATTTGGCACTCTATGGAAATGGAGGTTAAGATTTCGTACATTATCAAATTATTTCAGATCTCATTTTTTTATATCTAAATTTTACGTATTTTTAATAAAAAAATTAATTATGCAATCAAAATCATTAGAATTGGAATTTTTGATTAAAATTTTATTAAAAATAATTTATTACAAATGTATTATTTTGATAATTATAATTGAAACAAAGTATTACAATTTGTATTTTTAAGAATTAAATAAAATTAGTTTAATAGAAATTTTAATCGAACCATTTATAATTTTTGACTTAATATTTTTTTAATTAAAAATATAAATAAAATCTTACAAAATAGTATACTATCGGTTAAGTATTTAATTCGAACATGTCATACAATGCCTAGATATTTTATATAACTTATGGAACGTGTGTAAAAGTGTAAAAAAATATTTTATATATCGTATATACTATCAAATGACAAAAGTTTAAAAAATAATTGAATGATTTCTACAAAAAACAGTGAATTTTGAATTACGTAATTTTTTAATAATTTAAATCACACAGCTTTTCCTATTAAATAAAGTGTCTAGGCGTTCCATAATCTAACATAATATTTCCATTAAAACCATTATTTTTTAATAAGTTGATTCCTATTTTTTATATGAATAATTCCTTACAGTATTTTTCAAATGGTTATTTTAATTATTAAGAATAACTAGAGGCCTTTTATATAAAACCTATACTAGTAGACTGCTAATATTGTTTTGATTAAGGCAATGTATTATAAATTGAAAATATTCATTTGATATGTTCTCTGTGGTACTTAAGAATTGAAAATATATATAATGGGATAGATAAAATAATTTATTTTTAAAAATTTCGGGAAAAAAAATGTCTGTATTTTTAAGGAATGTATGACAACAGTGCTGTGCCTAATTATTTAATTTATTCTAATTTTTTTGTGCTGTAGAAAGAAAAAAATTACAAATAAATTTTTGTATAACGAACGGTTCTATTTGATATATTTTAATCAGTGAGTTATAAAGATATTACCAGATTGTTTTTATGTCAATTCATGATATAAAATCGAAAATAAAATTACAAAAAAAAAAATGTCTACTCTTATGATGTGTAAGTGATAAAAATGATAGAACTTGTTAAGTTTTAGTCTTTAAACTGCCAAAGTTCATCATATCTCATTATGTATTTAACACCAAGAATATATGGCTAATCTTTAACACAACTTTAAGCTAAATTTACACTCCGCAGAAGATAGAATTCATATTTGTCACTAAAGTTAAAGTTACTGTTAGAAATATTAATAAAGAAAAAAAGTTAAACATAAGTAACATTCACTCTATATGCATGATATAAAATGTTTAATAATTATTTTCTGACATAAAAAGCTAGCTTAAAAATATATATTAAGGGGTTATACCTACCTGCAAGGCCGAAAAATACACGAAAGTTTGGGATTTTTTTAAACAAAAACTACACAACATTTTTCAAAACGACTTTCTCCACTTTATTCGGCATGTCTTCCTCTACAAAATGCGATTTTTTAAATTACAAAAATCCGTCCTGGTGCCCCGCACGGCTGCTCCCCGTGGATGATGTTTTTGGGAAACCCTTTTGCGGTGCCAAGTCCCATTCGCGCTAGAATTATTTGAAATCAATAAAACCAAGCGGGTTTTGTTAAGCATGAGTAAAACTAGTACTTAATCGATGGATTTTCAAAAAAAATCATTTTTGACAAAATGGCGGCCTTGTAAAGTTGAAGTATCGATTTTGACCCATAAAAATTTGTCTCTGATCGGCTATAAAAAATCGAAATTTAATCAGAGACAAAATCCGAACGATTAAGTACTAGAAAAAATAGTTCTTAACAAAATGCACACACAGCCATCTGAATCGAACGAATAGTTTTCGAGAAATTTTTGGCACCGATTTTGAAGACATGGTTTCGAGATAATTGCGTTTAAAGTTTCAAGTTGTGTTCAGTCCTCTGTAAGTGAATATTTTTGGGAACTTACATAGAATCATCAAATCATCACTTTTTACACTGACATGCAGCCTCGTATTGTGCACGTTCGTTTCAGATTATGGCATTCAACGTAAACACGCTCTTGCGCATGTCCACGCGCACAGGAATGACGGAGAGCGTTTCCAATGGGTCTCGACCCGGTACTCTTGTACCGCGCATAACTTTGTCAATTTTAATCGGATTAACTTGCGCTTTTGAGAAAATATTCTTGAATATGTATACTTTCGATTTATGCAATAAAAAAAAATCGATTTTTTAAAAGTTTGCAGGTAGGTATCACCCCTTAAAATGACTTTTAATTTTACATTGTTACAATTTTACAAATATATTTTTTACTTCCAGTTTTTGCATTTATACCGTTATTAAGAAGTCAATTTTTTATCTAGGAGTATATTTATATATGTGTTTTTTTTTAACTGAGCTGATACAAAGTCATATTGGGGGTGCGAATTATGAACATTGAAACAAAATAAATTATAGTATAAAATCTTCTGTCTTGTATAAATTTTATATACTAAATATGTTAAGATTTAAACACTCTGTGACGACGTTATAAAGAATTATAGTTAACAAAACAATCCAACGTTTCTAAACGATTTGGTCATCACAATAAACTAATTTAAATTAGTTACAAATTGAAAAAATGTATTGATTTCGCTGGGATTCGAACTCGGGTCCTTCGTTTTTCGCGGACGACACTCTAACCAACTGAGCTACGAAATCACTGTAAAATGTATTGATTACAGTAATTTCGTAGCTCAGTTGGTTAGATTGTCATCCGCAAAAGACGAAGGACCCGAGTTCGAATCCCGGAGAAATCAATACATTTTTTCAATTTGTAACTAATTTAAATTAGTTTATTGTGATGACCAAATCGTTTAGAAACGTTGGATTGTTAACTATAATTCTTGTATAAATTTGTTTTGTATAAAATGATAAAAATCACTTTCTTTTTTATTTTAATTGAGGTAATTGTTCAAAATTTTAGTTTTTGCACGATTGAAATAAATTTGAATGATAAATTGATGACAAATATGATATTCATTCATAATATGCTTATTACCTAAATAGAGCTTAAAACAAATTATTTTTATCTAACATGAAAGTGAGTGTAAATCAAGCTGGACTATCTTTCATTTATTTCATGATTGTTGGGAGAAAAATTGTAGAAAAAAAGACTATCATTCCATTGTTTCGTCGTGTATATATAAATTTATTTTGCGATAAAGACAATAGACATAAAATGTGATTTGCAAAATTTAAAAGAAATTTTAAAATTAGATTCGTAATCGAAGAAACATTTTTGGATAATATGATAATTGTGTAGAGATGTAAATAATTAAAATGATTAAAATATCGCTCATAAAATATTTCCTTCCTTCGAACCTTCAGTAGCAATAGTTAAAAGTAAATATAGCTAATAGTGTATATATAAACATTTATATTATTTGAAGGTGATGTTTTGTCTATTTTAGATTTTATATTTTATCGAGAAATACATTTATTGAAAGCAAGGGGCACAATTTAATTTTCCATATTTATTTGATCTCCAGTTACTCATTTTGCAATGAATAATTATTAAATTAAATATTACATTTTGTTAAAGATGTTATATGAGATTGGACAAATGATTTTTTATATACTTTATATTTCCAAATAATTTTTATTTATTGCACAATATGATTAACTTTTAAGAACTATTGTATTTATTAACTTGTACTTGTAAATAATTAATAAACAAATAAATAATTTTACGCTATTTTATTTATAACCATATTGAATTCTAGAACACGGGTGATCAACCCGACGATCGCAAGATCATTTTTGGTCGATAAACCTACCGGTTTCAACCTCTGGCGAGATTTTGTTGTGGAGGTAGAATAGAAATAGAACTTCAAATAATCAAAATTCAAAATAATATTCATTTAAAATCAGTAAACCAAGAAGTAGTTTGGAAATACACACATGAACAATTTCCGATATTAACAAGTATTGCCCAAAAAAAATCCTGGCTTGTCTTGGATCAATATATTTGTCAAAATCTACGTTTTCAAACATGATTTATATAAACAAGATTAGAAGTATATGGGTAAACCCATATAGAGACCACTTTGACATTTCTCGGAAAGTTGGTAATACAATATTTTTTATTAAAATTATAATTTATGTGGGCACTAGGAGAAACTTTTCTGAAATTTTGATCAAAATCGAATAAATAATGTAGCCACAATGAATTTTTTTTAAATTTTGTGATTTTTTTTCTCGATAAGTTGGCAACACCGTATTTTTTTAAAATTGAATAATTTAGGCACTAGGAGAATCTTATAAAAATTTGATTAAAATCGGTTAAATAAAGTGTCATAATGAATTTTTAAAAAATTTAGTAACTTTTTTCTCGGAAAGTTGGCAACACTGGATATTAAAATTATTATTTATTAAAATTACATAAATACTAGGAGAATCTTTTGTGAAAATTTGAGTAAAATCGGTTAAATAACATGGCCATAATACATTTTTTAAAACTTTAGTATTTTTTTTCTCGGAAAGTTGGCATCACTGGAAAAAAATAAAACCACATGACCCTATCTTGGGTACTATAAAAATAGACAAATTTATATGTTACGTTAAGAAGTCCGTTAGGTTAGGTTAGGTTCATTAAAATCGGTTGAACCGTCTAGGAGTTGCGATCACAAAATTTTGACTGACCACCGAGCGAGCGAGCTGACGACGCACATCCATACACCCACATAAACTAAGTTCGGATTCGTCATCTAGAGGCTATATGAAGGATCTCTATACAAATTTTGTTTTTTTTTTGAAAATGTTACAGACACCGTACCAAACGCTATACCACTTTTCCTTGCAGTCAAAGTGGTAAAAACAAACAGAAATAAAATTACAAATGATCACTTGGATCAATGCTTGCGATTAGCTACTTCATTAAACCAACCTGATTATGAAAGTATTGCCAAGTCAGGGCAATGCCAAAGTTCACATTGATTTTTTAACAAAAAAGTTAAATTGTTTATTTACATTATTAATTCAATTTATGAATGTAACTTTGCAAAAATTTATTTTTTAAAAATAATTCTATTCGATTTTATTTTGTATTAAAATAACACAAACAAAAATATAGAAAATAAATTTATTATTACATCTAATAATACATTTTATACAACAAAAAATATAAGTAGGAGGAATACGTTATTAGGTGGCAATAATTATATCAGTCAATTTATTTAGTTTTATAACTAAAAGTCCCTAAATTTCGCACTGTGGCCACTGAATATTGTCGCCGTCTTTAATTGTTGTTAATTGCGTTTTAATGATATTTTGTAATGCACAACGTGCTAAACGTTCTTCAGTTAATTTCACCAACAATACACTAATACTACGATGTAAATCTTTCACTTCATTCTGCAGAGATTTTACATTTTCCACTAAATTTCGATCTGATACTTCGGTGAATTTTTTATCTTCTTGTGTAGTTCCATCTGTTGGAAAAT
The DNA here is from genome assembly GCA_963966155.1 of Clivina fossor. Taxonomy (NCBI): domain Eukaryota; kingdom Metazoa; phylum Arthropoda; class Insecta; order Coleoptera; family Carabidae; genus Clivina; species Clivina fossor. Next base: position 23,890,015 of record OZ014551.1, on the reverse strand, counting down.
AAAAATGAATATTTTAATGTTTGTTACATAAATTGAAATAAATTTTAAATACCTTTATATTATTGTAAAATTACCTGATACGTTATATTTTTCGGTTAATCATTATTTAAATAAAGTATTGTTAGTTATAGATGTTATAAAATATATATTTTTAAAGTTTTTTTTTGAAAAATACGTGCATATTATATTAGTAATTTCTAAATTTTTAGAAAAATGCATAAATTATTTTTAGATTAGGTTAGGTTGTAATCAATTTATTTTATAAATATCTGACAATACAGAATTGCAAAATTTTAAGTTAATATTTTTTTGATAAAATAAAAACGTTAGTCAGTTAAAATATAAAATAACTCTAAACAAAATCCATTTCATAAATAATTTAGAACAAATTTCAAAATGCAAACTACTTTATTTAACAAATTTTATGAAATATCTATATAATTAATCACAGTTTCTATATATTTGGATGTTTTTAAAAAGAAATAATATATTTAAAAATACATACATCTATGTCTTGTAAGGCACTTTGTTATTATGAAAATATGAACACAATAATTTATTATACTATAACAATATTAATTAATTCTAGAAACACTATACCTATATGGTTAAAAAATATTTTATTCAAAAGCATGCTTTTATATTCCTTAGAATATTTAATAAATATAAAAAAACAATATTTATTTGGCAATACTGAATTTGTTTATAATTATTTCCTATATAAAGTGAAAAAGTACAATATATATATTTTCGTATAAAAACTATTATAAATATATTTGATATATTTATACACAAAATAACTTCCAACAAAGTAGAGCTTAAAGAAAAAGCAGGAATAAATACAAAAGCAATAAAAAAATTAAAATAAGCCAATATGCCCAAAGTTCAAATATTACAAAGAAGTTTCTGCTACAAATTTGATTACACAATAATTTGTGTTTTTAAATTTAAGGTCAGTTCAAGGTAAACAAAAGGCTATATTCAGACAGGTGGTGGGAATATAAAAAATGATAATTTTACATTCGATTTATTCGTTTAATACTACATACTTATGGTAACTAATTAATAGAAAAATTAGCTAATTTATGTACAATTAATAATTTAATAACAATTTTAATATTCAGGCAGAATTACCATATTAAAAAAATTAATCAAATATTTAATTGCCTTTGTTATTTATGATTTGTTTATTTTATTATTTAAATTTCTTTGTTATTATTTGTTTATTATTATTTTGATTTCCAAAAAATATATCGGTTGTTAATTGTTATTATAGTACTTATGTATTAATTTCAGAATTTTTGTATGTGGTTTATTTGTAAAAAAATAATTTTCATCATTTTCCTTGAAAAATGCGATTTTCTCATATTTCACACATACATTTTATTTGAAAAAAAAAATTATTAATCTTTATTATAATTTACAACATATATATTTTTTGGAAATCAAAATAATAATAAACAAAAGAAAATATTGACAATTTAATATTTGATTAATTTTTTTTATATGCTAATTCTGTCTAAATATAAAAATTGTTATTAAATTTTTAATTGTACATAAATTAGCTAATTTTTCTAATAATTAGTTACCATAAGTATGTAGTATTAAACGAATAAATCGAATGTAAAATTATCCTTTTTTTTATTCCCACCACCTGTCTGAATATAGCCTTTTGTTTGCCTTGAACTGGCCTTAATGCAATGATACTTGTGGAAAAACTTGCTTTACAATAAAGAAATATGTATTTTATTATAAAAATACCTAGTAAATAAAAACACACTTTTATTTTATGCCTTTATTCTTTATTTTCTAATACTTTAGAAAGGTTAGCGGGTTCGATCCATTTTTATCAAATAATAGACATTTTTAATCGATAAGATTTTAAACAATATTTCGTAAAACACATATTAAACAAAAAACAAAAACAATGTAAAGTTAATACCTAGAAGTCTGATAATAATTATTAAATGATAGAAACCGTTAACTTCTAAAATATTTAAAAGTAACGAATCAAGATATTCATATCAACCAATTGTGTGTATTTATTTAGAATTTCTTTATTTCAAGAAGATTGTAGAGAATTTAAAAAATAAATAAATAAAGTATAGAGCTTATAAATCAAATTACTATGCACAAAACAAATATAGAAAAAGAGTGGGCAAATTTACTCAAGGTGTTGTGTCTTTTTCAACTGTCTTAAAACAAACGAACCACAACACCATGTTGATGCACGGGGCGTGTACATATGTGGCCTATTTTGTTGACTCAATAACGGATTGGAACGCGTTAAATCGGCATTTGAACGCAATTTGATATTCTCTACTTGTTGGTAAGTGTAACGTTGAAGCTCATGCAAATGTACATTACCACTGGACAAGAGATCCACTGCATTTTTTTATAACCATCACCAACCCCAAATTAACAGTCATATGAAACAGACAGAAGAAACACATGCCAGAATTTGTATAGTCAAATAAAATTAATAGATATAGTTACGGAATATAGTTGAACCAACCAGAATAGAGAATTTTAAATGAGACGGGCTATTTTAATTTCTATATATTTTTACAGTATTTTTATTTTGATAAGACAAATTACTTAGGTTTAGTTATCAAATTTATATATTATTATTTGAAGAAAAAATCAGTTCATTTGATGTTTAAGGCTCATTGTATAATTTTAATTCATGTACCAAATATTAATAAAATATTATCTATATATAACAAAATCAGTTATTATTTTTATTATTAATTAATTTAATTAATGTTATCAGAAAATAATTATTGAAATAATAAAAATAATAACAAAGCATTAGTTTGAGCCCTTGTATTAAAAATATGTAAGAGCAATATTTAAAGCTTTAGTTTTTAATAAACATTTAATAAATAGATATAAATATTTGGATAAATTAAATACGTACCATATGTTTCAAAATTTTAGAAGTAAATTTATTATTTGCATTAGTTAGTTTTTCAAATAGTAACCAACATTTTTCGAAACTGTTTCATATAAAATTTTCAAGCAATTTTGTTTTAATCCAATTTTAAAATTTATGTAGACTATTCTTTATTTTAATCAAGTTATAATTCAAACATTACAATTATAAATATTATCATTAATTTTTTAAATAAATTGAAAATAATATTATTAATTTTTATTATTCTTTTATTAATTTTTTTTAAAAAAATATTTATTTGTAATAAAATTTTGTTTTCAGTATCCTCCAAAATCGGTAAAAAAATTTCCCTGTATTTAATTTGATTTTATATGTGTAATAGTTAATGACAAAATATATTAACAATACATAAAAATTATGTGCCAGCCACAACAATTTATTTAATCCATCAAAGATAACTACTAAAATTTTGAAACATTCCTTATATTATAAAATTGAAAAGAGAAAAATAAATGATAGAAAAATTTGACAAAATACATACCGGTGCTAATAGTATTTTTTGGCCGTGCCGAATTACAATAAGCTTCGATAACTTTCAAAATTTGTGCGTCATCATTATAGGACAAAGTCCGACGATTTGTACGTGACGGCGAACCTTGGGGCGAAGCGCCAAGCGCTAGACAAGGTCGTAGAGGCGGATTTGGACGAATACACGTAGCCGACCAGCCACCATTGTTGTTCAATGATGCCGACATTGGGCCCAAGTGGTTGTTATTGTTGTTGGTGGCGCGATTACTTATTGTTGTTATCACTGCTACTGGCGTTGTTATGCTGTTTAGACTTGGACGTTGTGTGGTTGCTGTTGTTGCCAGCGGCGACATCTACCGAGTGAAGATTAAAATTGTTAAAAAAGTTATTTGTACTTCCACCTAGAACTATTTGTTTCTCATATATATATATATATATACCAAAAATTGTTTTTTAAATTGAAATAGGGATAAAATTGGAAAATCATCAGGTATTTATTAATTCTCCGGTTTTTTTTTTAAATATTTCTTCTTTTTTTAATTTTTAGGTGAGAAACTTATTAAATAAACATACATATTTCTATTTAGTTTTTACTATAATTCGAAACATTATTTTTGATTGTTTCAGTAGAATAAATATCAACATTTGTCACTTGTTACATAGCAGTATAATATTTTATTTTATAAAATATACAAAACATATTTAAAAGCAGCTTTTAACGCAAAATTAAAAAAAAAGACTTTAAAAAAATCATGTTAGTAATTGTTAGTGAAACTTGTTTGTAAAACAACTGCAGGCAAGGGACAAACAGCTTTCAGTCAAAATGAAGCTTTTTGTATCATATTCAGAAACGTGTCTAATATTCACAATCATTAAACTCATGCAAAAATTTGTACAATAAAATGCGGTATATCACCTATCAGATCACTCAAATTACGAAAGCATTTCTTTTTTTTTTTTTTGAAGTTGGTAAAAACAAAAGCGTATCACACGTATTATTTTAAGCCCTTGCCTGCAGTTGACGAATTCGAATCTTCAATAATTCCCCGTAAAACTTCCGTTGGTAATTTAGCTTTCATCCACCAATGAGCATACAAGCCAGATCGGAAAATTTCTTGTGGTTTGTCTTCCTCTTCTGTTGCATTAAAATTTTCTAAATTCTCACAGCTTTTAGATTTGGATGGATTGAATGGATTCCATTGATGTTGTTTATCCAATCTTCTAGGTTTTTGCTCTTTAATCGACATAACTTTTTCGTAAATCTGATTTTCTGATTCCCAAGGATGGGGCATTGGAAAAGGAGACATATCACTACTGCTACTTGTCGCAGATGTTGTCGAGTCTCTTGTGCAAATAATATTCTCGGAAGTTGACGCTACACACGAAGTCCTAGGTGTTGAACCAAATGGAGAAGTGCATCTACATTGTGCTTCGAAATCTCTAGCTTCTATTTCTGATAACGATACAACATCTCTAGCATCTCTTAAACAATCGTAAACATCAGGAATATCAGTTAAACTGTAATGATCACGATTATGGTACATTCCTATTCCTGCAACGTCATTTCCTATCGCTAAATCGGGAGAATTTAATGTACAACTTCCGGCCATTCCAGAATCAGATGATCTCCGACTACAACAAGGTTCAGTGGAACAACGACAATATTTATCTGTGCTACAACTTGGTTGAGGACGAGATAACTGAAGATAATGATAGCTAACACATTTTCGCAGTGAATTTGACTTTTTAAGTTTACGAAAAATTGGTTGATTCTCTTGTATACTTGGCCTCCTCGCATTAATATTTGATTCATCCCTAAATTGATTTGAGATATCTATAATTGGCTTTCTTTGAATATTATCATTAATTTTTGGATTTGAATTAATGTCTAATGTATCTAATGTATTCGTTGAAGAATTTGAAGTGTCTTTAGAAGGAGAAGTTGAACTACTTTTCTGTCTTTTTGGTTTATCAGAATTAAGACTATGTTTGCTTACATTGCTCATTCGTAAACTCAATTTTGTATCCCTTTTTACATCTGTAATATCTTCTTCTTTAAATTCATTCATCTTAGGATCATTTTTATTGCCTTTTCTTCTCAAACTGGAAGTTTTAATACTTAGAACAGGAGAAATACTTCCAGCCTGACTTAGATTTCTGAACATATGTGGTGGTTTGATAACTGTACGAGATGATAATTCAGTTCGATCACTATACACTGATTCAGAATGTTGTAATCTTTGAGCTTCTGATTCAGAATTATAGAGAATTTCAGCTACAATCGCATCAGGTACTGGCATAGGATTAACCGGTAAATCTAAACAGCTAGAATGAGTTGTATCACAACTCGAATTACTATCTGATCTAGATATGGTTCTACTTCTGAAAGAACTTTTAATTTTATCACTTTCTATTCTAGATGATGATTTACTACTTGGTGATTCACTTCTAGATCTTCCTGAAGATAAATTAATATCTAATTTAGAAATATTTAGACTTTTGACGGTGCTAATTCTCTTGGACGATAGAATAATATCGCTTTCTGCTTTAGCTGGTGAGTTTTTTCTAGAACTTACATCACTATTTGACTGCCACTGTGGAATATAAACCATAGTTAAAGAACTCTTATTAAATCTATTTGCTACAAATTTGCTGGGCAAACTTTGACGCACTTTTGGAATATGTTGTCTCGGTCCCAACGTTTCTTCAATTTCCATAGTTTCGTCAATATTTAATAAGTCCTCACAAGCCATATAAGGTCTAGTTCCGCACTCAAATCCACTAGAAGCTTGAGATTCTTGTGAAATCTGATTTACAACAGTCAATTTTACTTTATCCGTATTTGTATTTGTTTCCTCTACAACAACACTATCATCTGGTGGTGTCTCCATAATTTTCGGTTGTTTAATATCTTCGCCATGATCAATAAAACTTTCACAAGCTTCCGCACTAACCGAACGCATTTCTTTTAAATTGAAATAACGAATAAAACCAAATGGATTACTTTCAGTGCTACCACTCACGTTAGAAATATCACTATCGCTGGAACTTCGCTTAAAAACTGCATTTTGTCGATGCAATTGTTGAATTTTATTGCTGTCGTCTCCTTCATCATCATCATCTTCACTATCACTATCATTGTTATCACTATCACTATTATCACTTTCACTGGCGCTATCACTACTACTTTCTTTCGAAAAAGTTTTTGTTTTAATATAACATTCAGTTTTGTGTTTTCGTACACGTACTTGGCTCAAGTCATATTTTGAATTTTCATATTCAGGATAGAGTAGTCTTTTTAGCAGACGATGTGTTATAACTTTTTCTTTAACTAATCGATAAAATGATTTAGTTAGGGTGGAATAAGGGGATGCGGGAGGATAATACCAAGGTGGTAATGTTGATCTGTATGGTTTTGGTGGAGAATAAGTATAATTTACGACGGAATTTCTTACTGAATAACCTCGACGATCAAGCTTCAATAACAACAAATTGAATTAGATATTAAATAATTAATTACATATGCTGCATTCACATTCAATTCTGATATAAACTATTTCAAATAATAATTATTACTATATCACAAAGAAAAAAAACATCAATTTTTATGTTTCTTAATTTTTTTTGAATTTATACTACACGATTGTAAAATTATACAAGTTACATTAATATTGTATCAATATTTTTTGAAATTTTAAGCTTAATTTTGTAAATAAAATTTTAAAATAATACATTTTATTGTACTCTTTTTAAAATGGTAATTGAATGTAAATGCAGCATTCTAAGTTTTGTTGTTAAAAAAAAAATGAATACATACATGTGGCGGTGGAGTTGGAGCAGTGTCACCCATCGAAACTGGAGGTGGCGTTTTATGATGTCCTTTGGTATGTTGTCGAAGTAAATCAACCCAATTATCCGCTTCTTCTTTACTTTGGCAAATTGCGACGATTTTTTCAATCATTGGTCCAGATATTTCAAATGCATTTTTGTACGTTTCATCATCTTCAAATCGCGTTACTATTATTCCCGTTAATGGTAATTTACCCTGAAACAAAATAAGCACATTTATAATTCTAATAATAACTTTAAATATGATTAATATATTTTTTAATTGAAAATATATATAAAAAAATCTGTCGCTTATTGAAATTTAAATCTACAATCTTCTATTCGTTGATTAAATAAATATTCACATTCAAATTGGTCTTTAAAAAAGAAGATCCAATTGATTATTAACTAAAATTCGGAAATAATACTTTCTGGTCGAATCTTTATAAATTTAGAATCTGGAAAATATTTACCTCATAAATAAACGCACTCATCCGGTGACTGACGGATAAGACTAACAGAGTATTTGGAAAGAGAACTAAATATCTATCATGGTGTTGTGCTCCTACTGCAACTGATCCCATGTGTAAAATATCGCCAAGATGAGCAAGGCTCTGTCCCTCCCAACCGCGTACGGGCCCGGTAAGAACTTGAAGCTCAAGTTCCTTTTGTCGTCGTGTTGCTGCACAAGTTGCCTATAAATGTGTAATACGTAATACTTTAATAATAGTAATTTTTGATGTTTTAATGTTGATACTCACAGCGATGTCTTTGTAAACTGCTACTGATCGCTGCGTGTCGCCACGATCGGGATGATTGATTTCAACATGCCGTTCTAATTCTTGTAACATACCCGAATATTTGTCTAGTCTTCTAAATGGTTTACTCAAACCTGTTGTTAAGACTAATAAACCTGGAGTAGCTGCTCCACACGATTCCATATATGTGGCAAGTTCGTCTCTAGATTTTAAATATCACTTTGTGAAAATTTTATATTTAGTAAAAAGTAGTAGTACACATTAATCTTTCTCTACTTTGTATTGTTTTTTTTTAAATTTTATAGTAATTTGTAGAAAAATATTAAGTATTATATTATTTAATATGTCTGATATTTCAGATAAAATTAAAAATAGTATATAAATTTTGGGTATGTTTTATTTAGAACAATTATTTTTTTTCATATATAATCATGTATTTGCAAATATATGCAAATGCATTATTTTTTTGTTCATTTTTTACATTTCAATTAATTAGCAACTAATTTTCGCTAAACACATAAATGGCAGTAGCTGCAAAAAGTTGCCATTTTAAAAAAAAATTATATAAATTATTATTACTGTTAAAGATTTATTAAACGAAAATAACATAATGTTTTAACTATAAATAATTATAATTTTTATACACATACAAAATTAATAAATATTATTTTAATTAATTATAAAAACGAATTGTAATGTTTTAATAAATTTATAAAATGTTACCTGATATTATATTCCAGATATATCTTTAATATGCATGCAAAAAAATTGATTTAATTAATACAGTTGTAATTCGTAAATCATTTAAAATAATAATAAATATTTTTGGAGATTAATTTAATTTTACAAACGTATTAAATTTATACAAATAACATTATCTAACATAATTTATTTACAATGGTATTATATAGAATCAATAAGTAAATATAATTAAATTTGTTTATAAAAGTAAATTTGCTTTATAAATGTAGAATAAAACGGACTTAAAAACATGTATCAAACTTTGCAATTCTAGCTGTTTTGTAATAATTATTAAAAAATATTAATTAAATGCTACTTCTATTTTAATTATTCTTCAACAAAAAAATTTCATCAGAGTCCGATTAAAAAACTATCTATACTATAAACAAGCAATTCTTGTATATTTACAAAATAATTCAACATCTTACTTGTGCAAATCCAAAATACAAACAGCTCTCGGATGTGTGGAACAATAAGCTTGATGTACACTTTTGATTTTTGGTGCCCAAGTAAGAAACAGCTTCCCCACTCGCTGTTCCTGGCTCGGTTGACTTTCACATTCTTCCAATAACTCCAAAAGTTGCTGGTGCGTTTCAAGTACTTCGTTTATATTTCCGGTTAATTGTCGATATTCATCTGTCGAAAGTCTACGGGCAAAAAGTAAAAAATTACAACGAATAATATAACAATTTCTTTTTTAATTTCATTACATTGTCGACTTTTCGAGCGGTTTTAAAAATGTTTTTACCAAGCCTTGTAATTCAGCTACGTGCGCTCGTTCCGAATCAATTAAATCTTTGAGAACCACAGCTCTGTATTGTCGTTGCTGTGAAACTGGTGATGTTGCTATAATAGTTGCGTCTAAAATATCAGAAATAAATAACATTAGATAAGATAAAAGTGTAGTTGAATAAATGAAATAATTACCTTTAATTTCTTTAACATAATTATTTGGAAACCATCCTGTTTTATCGCCTAAAGTACCTTCCCACCAGCCACCATCATCAAGTTTTTGTGTGACAGTTATTTTGTCACCTTTTTTAAAACAGAGCTGCAAAAATTATGTAAAATATAAAAATGAACTAAAATTTACATACATATAACTTAAATAGAATAATACACAATATTATTAATTAAAATAACGCCACAAATTCAAGTATTTAATAATGTATTTTTAATATAGTCGCACTTATTTAAGAAATTGATGCATATTTATATATTATTTCAGGTTTTTAACAGAAATAAAAAATAAGAATGAATAATATAGAAACTGTTTTAATTGGTGTCAACAATTCTTTTTTTATGTAAACAAATTAAATATTGAATTTTATTTTAGTTTCTGTATCATTAAATAAACAAATATCGAGTATATTTATAATATTTAAAAAATATATAGATATAATTGATAAATATAGTTATACTTTATAATATATTTATGATTCTATTTTTCTATTATATTATATAGATCAAGTTGAAACAAAAATTTGATATACGAAATTACAAATATCAATGTTCATATGTTTTAAAACATCCTTTTAATAAGCTAACACAGTCGTAAATACAAAAATACTTACTTCATCATTATTTGTTCCTTTGAATGAATACAACGCTTGTACTATACAAGGCTGTTCCGACATTTTTTCTGTCAGCAAAAAAAAACTGAAAAAATCACAATAAAGAAAATGTTTTATAAAACAAATATAATCTCGATGTAACAACTACGATTTTATCGTTAGTTGCAGCATTTGTTAGAAATAGAAAACAAATAAAAACATTTGATGAATTATAAATTATCTATAATTTTACTGTTTCTCGTCAAGGTTGCGAAGTGATTTTTGGCTTGTATCAATGAGCAAAAATTATTCGTGAATACTGTCACATTCTTGGCAAGAAAGTCTCGTTTAGTAGTTTGACTCTAGTAAAATTGGCGTTGGGCCAATAAAAATCTTAGTGACTTGTGTTCAATTATTCGATTTTTCCTGTAAAATGAAATTTAACAGCTGCCCTCTAAGTTTATATGTTTAAACGTAAAATAAATAAAAAAATTAAGAAGCTTTTTGACCCATTTTCAACATCCAATCCATAATCGCTGAGTTTATTCGAAACAGATGAATGACATCTTTGTTTATTGTAGAACATTTGTTGTCTAACATTGACCTCAATGCGCAAGTCAATTGTAGAAATTTTATCACATTAATTTTAAAAACTTTATTAATTAATGTAAAATATTTGCTAATACAATACTAATTGCATTCAATAATTTCATTGTATTACAACAAAAAAAAATGTTTTCAATAATAAATTTTTGAAACTTAAAATAACATTTCAGATGTTACATTTATTTCTAAGAAATTATGAATTCTGAATAGTTAATATTAATGCTTTACAAGAAAAATACTAATCCTAATTGTAAAAATATAACCTCAACAACTAAAAAAAAATCTTACATATTTTGTGTGACAACACATAAAATAAATAGTAATGTACTGTACGTCACACATAACTAATATTTTAAAATAACTCAAAGAAATGACAAAAATAAATCTTGTTAGACTACACGCCCCTTTAATTGTAATCCGGACGAGACGCCTCTGGCAAATAAATACAATAACATAAAGTAAACTTACGATATTTGAGATTAGTTTTTTGCGCTACACTATAACAAATTAATTATATCACTCGGACATTTATGAATTTTGTTCGTTATTACTAAATATAGCGTAATTTACTAGAAAATGACATTTTTTTATACATCCACACGGGCCTCTCAAAATAGAACTGAAATATGCGTCATTGGAGATTGCGCAGTTAATATGTAGCTAACTTCTACATGTTTTGTCTGTCACTTGGCTAGCTGTCAGATTCTGTTTACTGTTTCTTTGTTATTATTTTCATATATATTATTGTTGTTTATAATACTACTCTTTTATATAAATAATAATTACAAGTAAATATTTACGAAGAATTTGTATTATATAAATTCCAATTCGCATAATTTATAAAAATGACGCCACCAATGGAAAGAATACAAGTTTTAGATTCTATAGAAAAAGATATTATAACATGTTTACACAGTGCAGGTAATTACTATTACACAAATTATACATAAATAATTCAAATACAATTTAACAAAAGTAATTTAATACATAACCTCAAATTTGTTTTAGGGCAAGCATTCTTAGAATTAAGCAAGGAAAAATCAAGTTTAAAACAAGCTGAAGGTCATACACATCAATTTCTAAAAACTTTAGGACAAGTAGAACAGAAATTAACCGAGCAAATTAATTATTTAACTCAAGTTTCAACGGGACAACCGCACGAAGGTTCAGGTTATGCATCGCAGAAAGTTCTACAAATGGCATGGCATCGTTTGGAACATGCCAGATCACGTGTAAATGAATTAGATCGAATTAAAAATAAGCATATGCAAAATCGTCCTAATGCACGGCCTAATCAAACTGGTACAACTACTGGTGCACCAAGTACAACAGCTAGTAATTGATTGACTTTTATTTTACTTTTCTAGTGCTTTATTTGTACCTTGTAATTTGTTTATTTTTTATTTAAAAAAAAATGAAGAAGAAAAACAGATATTTGTTATTGATTATATTTATATAATTTCAATTTTCAATATATATCAGTAAAGATTGCAAAATATGAAAATCTGTATAAAAAAAATAAAATTGTATTAATTATTTTTATTTAAATATTTATCAACCTCTTCACGTATTTTCTTAATATTTTCTTCATTTGTTCTGCAACATCCTCCAATGTATTTGACTCCCAAATTTATCCAATTATTTACATACGATTCGAGTGGTTTGCATTTATCCTTTTCTGTCCACCTAAAATTAGATTTATTTATGACAATTAATATAAAAATTTAAATTCTAACAACCGGTTTCATAATAAGCAGTGTTTATTAAACACTTTAATTAAAGTCGTCAAGCCAACAAAAAAGCATCGTTTTTAAATTCTACCGGCATAATTACACTGAAATTGTCAATAAAATGATGCTTTTTTTGTCAACTTTTCAAATTTCTAATAGTAAAATTATTTTTATTGTCAATAAAAGAATGGTTTTTGGTCAGCTTAAAGTCGACTTTAGTTATAGTGTTCATTATGAAACTGGCCGTAATATATTTCCAAAAGTTGAGAGTGACAGAATTTTTAAGTTACAAAAAAACTTTGTAAACAACTTTACATTAAGTTAAAAGTTCTTACATTACCATCAATGTACTTACTACAATGTGCTATATGTCAAAGAAAATTGTGAGCATTTTTTAATAAATAAATATTTTCATAATTATACAAGACAGAAAGACAATATTAGATTAGATCTTTGTAGATTAAATGTTACTAAAAATTTAACTTCACATGTTCTTATTTAACAAGTTACCCAGTAATATTAAAAATTTTCATATTCATAAAAAATATTATAAAAGAATTTTTGGTTACATATGCATTCTACAATGACAATGAATTTACTAATTATATTTCTGTATAGCTGATATATATGTATGTATATATACCTATAATGCCTTTATTTACTGACTTTAGTTTATGTACTTTTTTGTATTTTTTTCAATTTTAATAAATGTATTATGTATTTGTATAGTGATAGTTCAAAAGTTTTAAACAACGAATTATCCAATTTTGTAGGCACAGTATATATAATTTTGAATAGCATCATTTAAATTTATAAAATAAATTATACAAATCCTACAGTTTTACAAATATTTTAAAATACAGTTGTAGTTATAAATATAATACATTTCTGTATTTTTTGTTTATTACACTTGTAGGTACAATTATTTACAAGCGTTGATATAATTATATTATAATATTTATTTTAAAAAAAGTGAAGTTAATTACAAACATGAAGTATTAAATCGCCTAATGGTATTAGAGTTAATTTGAATCATTCTGCAAATTAATAGACACTTAATTATCAAAATTAAATCTAATAATCATTTTATATTGTTGGGAAAACAGAAAAATACGATTTTTTAAGTACAGTCGATTCCGCTTAATTGGGACACATCGGGACTAGGGCATTTTGGCCCAATTAAGCGGCTGTCCCAATTAACCGAATTTTACATAAAATTAAGCAATCCATATTTTTCTTTCAATAATTTTATTTTATAAATTCTTGGAAAAAACTATAAACTACGTATAACCAAAAAAATATAAACTTTTAAGAAAAAATAATAATAAATTCCAAAATAAAATAACAAATAAATACATACATTTTTAATTCAATTCAAAAATGTGTCAAGTGTAGTCTGTCTTTTGTTTTTGAAACATTTCACTTCTACAAAATCAGCACAAGTATTCAGTGCGGCTGTAGGGCTGTAAGGCTTTTTATTTTATCCAGCAAAGCAATTTTACTAGAAACTGTCATATCACTTCTTGGCATCTTGGCAAGTCAATTTTTTTTAAATAAAATCGACAAAATGTAAGTTTAACGAACCTTCCACGCGCGAGGTGTAGTGGTAACTGAATCATAACTGAATACGTAACGATTGAGACAGCAGGGTAGACTCTCACAGCTTTAATGACCGGTGCAGCGCCACGCCGACGCGAGGGTAAACATTAACCTTTGAGCGCGCGTGGGTCCGTACTTCATACGTGAATAAATGTGTTGGGAAAAAAGTTCACAGCGCGCGATACTAATGTAATTAATTGATACATATTTGCTAGTTTTTTAAATATAATTTTCCATGTTTTGAATCAAAAAGATATGAAGCGTATCATATTAAATTTTTTGTAAATATTTTTTCTTGTGAATATTTGTAACATAATATATACTGTGATCTTAAATTTACTGTCCCAATTAAGCGGAATGTTGTCCCAATTAAACATGTAAATTTACTGTTGGTTCCTTGGTTTGGTTTCTGTTCTTTGAGATTTGGCCCAAATAAGCGGCTGTCCCAATTAAGCGGTGGCCCAATTAAGCGGAATCGACTGTATAAGTTTTCTGTATTACAAAAGTTCTAGACCACTACTGCATTTTGTAAAGACTATGAAATAATTACAAGTACTAAATTTTACAAGTGTAATTTTTTAAAATTAACTAGGATTTGGTGCAAATGTGTTACACGACCTAAGTTGCTATGTACACAATTTTTTTCAAGATACGACCAAATCCTAATTTATACTAATGTTTTAAACAAAGATAAACAATACTTGTAAGTAGAATATACATAAACGTTACCCTTTTTCAATGTCGTATTTTTCTCCACTGTTAGGATATACAATTAAAGGTACTGGCTCTTTTCGATCAATATTAAAATCTTTAAATAACAAATCTATATATTGCGGACTTGTACAATTAACACCAACAGCAATTATTTGTTCGGGATTTAAATCATAACATTTTTTTGCTACCAATTGAAATTTCTCTCCGGAATTTGTATGTTCGCCATCTTTGCAACTAAAAGTTAACCAGGCTTTAGTACCCGGATAATCCTTTAATAGTTCCACTAAAATTTCGGCTTCTTTCGAAGCAGGCATTGTTTCGAAAGCTAATATATCCGCTCCAGCCCTAATCAGGGCTTCAATTTTAGGTTTGTACCAATTTTTAAATGAATCACGACTGACTTTATTTACATATGATCCGGTGTATTCGGAACCGTCACTCAAATAAGCACCATATGGTCCAACAGAACCAGCGATTAAAATTTTCTTTTCGAAATTTATTTCGTTTAAATAATCGGTACGAGCTCTTTGTGCAACCTTCACTCCTTTTTCGATTAATTCGAGGCACTGAATATCAGTTATATCTTTAATATTTTGTTTAAATCCTTCAAGACTTGCTTGATATGTATTTGTTTTAATTATGTCAGCACCAGCTAGAAATGTATAAATTTTAATTAATTAAAAAAAATAATGAATAAATTAAAAGAAATGTTTTACCACGTATGTAGTCCAAATGTGTTTTATATACAATTTCTAGATTTGAATATAAATACCAAGATGTCCATAATGGATGTTTTTCAAAACTTTTATCATATTTTGATATTTGAGTTGAAAAACCACCGTCTATTACTTTTATTGAATTTTTAGACATTGAATTATGTACATTTAACATTTTAGTAATTCTAAATTTAATATTTGTATTATGTAATAATTTTAACGTGTTACTATGTTGAAAAATAAGTATTATCATTTCATTAATCTGTCAATCTCCTAGTTGTTTACAAAATTTGGTTGTTGATTTAGGTTAGTGTTTGAACATGTGTTTGACATTTTACGATTTAGTTTATATTTTTTCAAAATAAAATAGTACTTATAATTTTTTTAGATAAAATTTATTTTATTTCAAACAAAATCATAGTTTGAGGGGCATTATAGTTCATTCGCGTTAAGAAATTAGTTAAAGAAAGATAGAAACCAAAGTGACCTTGAATGTGATTGGCTGAAAACACAGACAAGATTAGACACACGAAATATAATTATCTATCTGAATTATTTCTCATACATTCGTTCGTGCACTTCGTACAAGTACGGCAGTTTACGGTACAATATCAGTGTGTGTGAGTGTATTCAAATATTTTATTCAAAAAAATTTTCAAGCCAAAACCGTGTAAAATGAGTTTTATTATTTGTATATTGTGTAAATAAACTATTTTTTGACAATTAATTTTTTATTATTTGTACTTTATGTCTATAATATTTGCAAAATAACATTAAAATTTGATTATATTAAAAATCACTAGATTTAAATTTTGTGCGACATTTTGTATCAAAATTACTGTTTTTTGGCAATGTGAATCTGTCTTTTAGTTACTTATTTCTTAACGCGAATGAACTATAGTCATAAACATGTGCAGTGTTCACCATGTGTTCACAACAGTTCAAAATCGCACGCATCGCATGTTAAAATCAAAATGCGCATGCTTCTGTTTTCAATAACTGTTCCGTGAACAAAACTATTAATAATTATAAGTTATGCAACTGTATTTACTTCTGCGTATTGTTGAAAGAATGCATTTTAATAAATTTAAGAAGAATCTTTTAAATTTAACTTTTGCCTGTCAATATATGAAAAAATTTAATCCGGATTCCGGATCCAATAATATTCGGATATCCGAATATTTGATTTATTTAATAACAATGTACATTATTATGTAAAATATTAATACATAAAATTAATTTTTTGTTATTAACACAGATACATCCGTCTGTTACAATAAGATTCATCAGACATGCAATATGTATTACATGCCAAAAGTGGTTTTTACTCATTTTTTTTTGCAAGCTTCAGCTTTAGATTCTGAAAATTTTAAATATAATATGACTGACTTTGATCATATTATATTTTTTTTTACGTAAATGTATATTATATTATATGCATATTATAATATTTAAAATAATCAATACAACATAATATTAATAAATTGATATTTTTTACTGAATCACTTTCTGTGTACAGTGTCTGCCAACAAGTATACAAATATACAGTTTGTCGCAAAAAATCGGCACTATATTGTGAATATAACGATTTTTGAGTTTTAGTTCTACGATTTAATTTACAATAAATAAATCTTATAACATGATTTTTGTATAACTTTTTTAAATCAAATCTTATTTAAAAGTTTATAATAATTATTGTTTCTGTTGAATTGCAGAAGGATTTACATAATTATAGTTAGTATATTTCAACTGTCTCGGACAAAAACATTATACTCTTAATAATTTTGGAAATTTCGAAAATTCGACTAAAATGGAATAATTAAATTAAATTAAAATATTGAAACTTTTTCACTCAGAAAGTTGGTAATACTATTTAAAATTAAAATAATACGATAAACACTAAGAAAATCTATTCTAAATATTTGATTAAAATCAGATAAATTATCTAACCAAAATAAAATAAATTTTTTTTAAGTTTTCGAAAATTAAATAAGTAGTTTAGACTAATTCAAATAGTAGTATTATATATCGTTTCTGTTTAAAAGTTAGCAATGCTGCGAAAAAATATATCTGCATAAACCATCGTGGGTATCTAGAAAACCTATCCTGTAAATTTGGCGCAAATTGCATAGTGACAAAAAATGCGATGACAAAAGTTAATCAAGCTTACTGTTAAACGACATATATATATATATATATATATATATATATATATATATATATATATATATCCAAAGAAAGTTCATATACGTCATCTCGAGATAATAATATTTTATTCATTTTTGACTATAATATAGATAACGTGCAAAGTAATAATATGATAAAATTTCATTGATGGAATTTATAAGTATACAGGATAAATATTTATTTTGTTTCAAGTTATTTTAATATTTCATAACATTATATATAGATGCATAAAAATATTTTAATCATTATAATGTTAGCTGCAATAACAAACTACTGTTACACTTTGTTCTTACATAAAATACACAACAGTCTTTTCATATACATACATATATTAATTCAAATTTCCAAAATGTAAATTATTTAGAAATGGTTAAGAAAAATAAATGCTAGTTAATATGACACTTATATTGATTCCTTTTTAAATACGAATTTTCCTAATTATTATTAGTATTTTTATGTTCAAGCTGCCATTTTGTCACTTCATTTCGTATTCTACTAACATCTGTTGCATAAGTTCTGCAACAGCCGCCTACAAATGTGATTCCAAGATCTAGCCAGGATTTTACGTAAACGTCTACTGGTTCACATTTGTCTCTGTCAATCCATCTGTAACATAATTTAGAAATTAATATTGTGCAATAAGTACATAAAGTTCTACTTTACTTTAAACAACAAAACAAATGTAAAATTTAACGTTTTTGAAGCCAAGATTGCGAGATAATTTTAATTATTGTTTTCAATTTATCATTCGGTTATTTCAGTACATGCATTTTTGTATAATGTTAGAGTGAAATAATTACAAAATATAGTAGTTTTTAAAGCTATCGACTTGTTTCACGATTATTATCAAAAGATATTTTACGCAGAAAATATTAGGGAAATAAAGTAATTTTTTTAATAGTTATAGTAAAATATTATAGAATGATTATACTGTAGTCTATCGGTTCCAAACTTTTTTGTTTTGTATACCCCATAATTAGCTTTTAACTAAAATTGACTGCTTACATAGAATGTAATAAATTTTTAATCTTTATTAAGTACCTACATACAGGCTATATATGTAAATTATATTTTTTAGGTTTAAAATAATAGAAATTATTGGAAACAAGACATATTTATTTTACATTTCAGTGAATTTATTAACATATTGAAAATTAACAATTTTGATAGTTTTTTATTGTAGTTAAATGTTGTTTATTTTCTAACATAAATACAAAAATTGTAATAGAAAAAAAAAACACGCAGATAGATAAGCAAAATGAAGTGTCCGTCATTACCAATAATTTTGCGCATACCCCGAGTAGTCCGTCGTGTATCCCAGGTTGGGAACCGTCGAATTATAATACACTGTAAAAAATCAGTGTAAATTTACATTATAATCATAGCAATTTTACTATATTTTTCGTTGTAATTTTATAATTGTTTTGTAAATTTACTAATAATTTATAAAATTACAATAAAAATATAGTAAAATTACCATGATTATCACTGATTTTTTACAGTGTATACTAAAAAACGTATGCCAAACTTTTATAATAATAATAATATTGAACAAAAGTATCGTGAAATTAATAAATAATATTCTAATGTTAGGATTTTTTTTCAAAATTTCACAAGTTACTCAATCATTGAATCGCCTATAGGCTATGCATCATTGACTGTGCCTAGTTAACAGACTATGGTTAACTGGCCTAAATGCCGATTCAATAGTTGAGTAACATTAAACTTTTATAGACAAAATTATAATGTTTACATACCCAAGATGTGCATTGTAGTTTTCTCCGCTATTTGGATAAACAATTAGTGGTACAGGATTATTTTCTCGTCCTTTGTTGATGCCTTTAAATAAACTTTCAATTAATCGTGGTGCAACACAATTCACTCCCACCGCGATTATTTGTTCCGGATTCAGGTCGTAGCATTTTCGTGCAACCTTTTTGAAATCTTCTCCATTCGCAATGTGTTTACCGTCTTGCTAAAATTTTAAACAAAACTAATTAAAATTATTAATTAATAGTAAATTTAATAAGTTTGAAATTCATTTTGTAGGTAATTGTGAATTGTTAATTTATAAAATAAAATGTAATTGTAAACACTGTTCACTATTCACAAAAAATATATTAAACCAAAGTAAATACGTATTTCAACAGCAATGCTGTCCTCATCGGTACAAGTAAAATACACATACTGTATGTGTATTTTACTTGTACCGATGAGGACAGCATTGCTGTTGAAATACGTATTTACTTTGGTTAAATATATTTTTTGTGAATAGTGAACAGTGTTTATAATTACATTTTATTTTATATAATAGTAATTTTGTTGATGTCGATTCAATAAAAAATAGTATTTTAGATTTTTGTAAAAATTCATGTTATCAAAATTTGAACAAATATATGGTTTTATGAATTCTTGATTCATTTTTATTATTTTCTTTTTAAATTAAATACAGTGGACTCTCGGTATACGACCTTAATCCGCTCCTGATGTTTTGGACTTATATCCTATTCGATATAAGTCCTAACATCAGGAACGGATTAAGGTCGTATACCGAGGTTCCACTGTTTCTACTTTTTAAAACTCGTTTTTATTTCGAATTACTCTTAGTTTCAAAATTTTATTTAGTAAATGTGTACGTATGATAGAAAATATTATTTGAATTTACCATACAACTGAAGGACAGCCAAGCCCTGGCTTTTGGATATTCCTTGAGCATTTCGACAAGCGTTTCTGCTTCGACAGAGCAGGGTATTGTTTCGAGCGCCAATACATCGACGCCGGAACGCAGCAACGCCTCGATGCGGGGCCGATGCCATTCGGCCAGCGTGTCGGGGGACGTATGCGCCGCGTAGGAACCTGTGTACTCGCTGGCGTCGTGTAACGACGCACCGTAAGGACCCACGCTGCCCACTAGTAGAGGGCGGGGCTTACCTGTTTACAATAGAAATTGAATATCAATTGAGTGGGAAATTTTTGCTTTTAATCGAAATTATATTTAACCCTAGAATGGTAACGCTAAATATTAGTACATGACTGGTAACGTGGCGTCATATATGACGCCATCCAAAATAATATAATTAGACACATATAAATTACTTTCTGAAGCAATAAAATGTATTTAAACAAATTATAACACACATTTTTACATTATCATTAACACATTGTGTACAGATAGGTTGTCTATGTTCTGTAAATCACATCTTTTTCAGCAGAGAACCCGTCATCACACATACTATCTTGTAATACTTCATCATCATTTTTTCACTTTCCTCGTCCATTTCTACATGTAAATCTTCAACATCAGTTTCACCTCTTTAATAACTACGTATTATCTCTTCTAACTCCGCATCTGTTAGTATTTTATTTTTACCAGCCATATTTACCATATGACTCAGACAAATCTGACAGGTACCAATAGACACTGACATTAACGACATTTTGCGAGAATAGTTAGCACTAGTATAACTAAAGGTACAGAAGATTTCAATAATATTGAGAACATATTAAATAAAATAATGGAAGTTATGATATTGATGGCGTCGTATATGACGCCACGTTACCATTCTAGGGTTAAAAATGATAGTTTAACAATGATTGTATTGGCTACTACTATTTATATTTAAATTAGTAGTGTTGAATTTTATCTAGATCAGGACTTCCTAAACTTTTATAGTGCACGACCCAGTTTTTATATTGAATTTACCGAAGTGAATAAATTAATGAAAATCCATTGAAATCTTAGTAAATTTTTTTAAAATAATGGTAAAATTAATAAAATATTTTCTTAAAATCATATAAAATCCGTAAAATTAACTAAAAATCAATAAAATCTCAACAATTATACTTAAAATTTGTATAATCTGGTGTACAAAAGGAAGCAATTTTCCTCTCGGAATATACTTAATATAAAAATGTTTAAAACAAACAAATTTAATACTAATCCTTTTAAAGACTACTATTATATTTTAATATTTCATGCAACCCACCTGAAATTAGATTGCGACCCACATTTTGGGAATAAAGTACTATATAGATAATAAAGTATTATATCTTTTATTTTTAGAAATTGTAAAATTAATGTTTTATGTTGAATTAAACCAAAATTAACATAGTATAAAATCTTTCAGAACTCATTATAGAAATTTATAAAGAAAAGGTAACATCAATCAGTATTCGGGCACTGATTTAAATAAAATTTGGCTTCCTTTAATTAATAATTGATAAAAAATTTATAATCTAGTTACTTATGTTGTTACTTAGTAACTTGTTTCTATGTTTTGTTTATTTATTGTATATTATATCATTTGTATCATTTTTCTTGTTGATGATGTATGTAGAGTACGTCAAAACGTCGATTTTTTTAATTAAAATTAATACAGAACTGAATATTAAAATTAAATTGTTCTTGTATAGATTATTTGGGTTTTTCTTTCAAAAAAATTGAGCAAATTACTGAATTTTTATTTATTTATTTTTAAACATATATTTTTGCAAATGTATAACAAATAAATTGTTTAATTAAAGATCAAAGTAAGTACAAATATAAGTAAGAATTGAATAAATAAAAATTTGCCTGATATATTATTACAGATAAGAAAGATTTATTATTATTTATGATAAATATTCATTAAAATATCTTTTACTTTAATATAATGTATTAATTATAAGAAATATGTTAAAAAACGATATCTGATTACCTGTGTTCGGATATTCAGTCATAAATTTATCAATAGCAATTCTTGCCATTTCGACAGCTTTTTCGATTAAGCTCAAGCTTTCGTCCTCTGTGAGCTTTAAATATTTCATGAAACCGCCAATGCTAGCCTGGTAGGTATTCGTTATAACGAGATCGGCGCCAGCTGTAATTTACAATTAAAATTAAATTAATTCAATTATTAAGCGCAATGAAAAAGATTATTTATGTCGTTAGCGTTTGGGGATTACGGCACTTCCCCCAAAAAAATATGCTTTTACAAATTCATCTCACTTGATTTCATATTGTATACATAATGCTTCCATATAAATGGTATTTTACATTGAAATTATATTGTGTAACAGTGAAATTTAATTAACATGTACACAGTGAGTTTATCAAGTTGTTTGAAATAATGAAATATAATAGAAGTGACAAAGCGTGATATTTCACAGAAGGGAAGTAGTTTAATGTTGCAATTATGTTCATGTCTCGTAAGATTCGGAGCGTCACGAGATATTTGATCTTTTTCTAGTAAATGGAATTCTTCTTGTGATAGAAAAAAAAAACAAAATATTTCTTGGCCTTATAAGTTTTGCTAGATGTGAATAATAATTATTGTTGTTAATAAAACAATATTTTTGGGTCGATTTAAAGTGAGCTTTAGTTAAACTGTTTATTATAAACAATTATCTAAAATATGGGTAAACTCATATATAAACCATTTTGACATTACCACATAAATACTAAGAAATTGGAATAAATTTTTTATATTTTTTCCCCAAAAGTTGACAACGCTGTTCCAAAATAAAGTTATATAATTTTTATGGTCATTAAAAGTATTTTTTTGTAAATTTTTTTATTAATCTCGGATAAACTATGAAATCGAATTTTTTTTTTCCGGAAAGTGGCAACACTGTAAGACAGTAAAATTATATAATTTATGCAAGCACTAACAGATTCTTTTATATAAATATACTTAATCTCGGATAAACAATAAAGGTAGAATTTAAATTTTAAAAATTTTATTAATTTTTTTTTCTCAAAAAGTTGGCAATATTGTATATTAGTAAAATTATATAATTTATGTGAGCACTACAAGAATCTTTTGTGAACAATTGCTTAAAATAACCGTACTGAACACTATATTCATTTTCCTTTTTAGTCAATGTGGTAAAATGAACCTAATAACTTTATTACAGACACCTTAGGGTAGGTCAGTGGTAATGTGTTGAATTGGGACACCAAAAGTCACTAAAAACACTGAACTGTATCGGTTGTGTTTAAGTGGTTCATGCATTTGTATGTATATTCAAATTAAAATTTTCTATAAATATATAAATCTTAGATCTTACGTATATTTATTTTGATTTGTTTTTCTGTTATTCTGAAAATGATTTTCGTATTTGTATTACTTTTTTTTTGTGATGTGCAATATTTTTATAAATTATATCACATTTTCTAAAAATATTTCAAAATTAAAAATATTTTTGCCAGACTTTTATTGTTTTATATCATGAAGAAAACTCAATAAAAATTAAAAAAAAAAAACTATATAAAATGGTTCATGCTTTTTTAATGAAACATAAATTTATTATGCTATAAAAATTTATAAAGAGAGTGAAATATATTAAAACATTTTTAGTGATAATAAATTTCGTTACATTTTACAGTCGAAACAATAATAATAAAAACTCCAAACTATCTAAACAAATGATAAAGCGAAATAAACAACATTCGCGCTTCTTATGTTTTACAGTCATCGCCTACCCTGATTTTGTCATTCTACATAAAATAAGAGAAAGACGAAAGGAAAGGAAAAAAAGAACGCAGACGAAACAACAAAAACTTGCGTTTGAAAGATCTATGTGTGTCATGCTTGGTGTTTTTCACAATCTGACACATTTGTAAATAATGTTTTCAACGGTGTGCTTATCTTAGACGGTGACTATTTTTAGGGTAGAGCAAAATGACATATTATACTCCAATGTTTCTAGTATGTTTGCGAATAGCAATTCAGCGTGATGGAACAACGCGAATTGCTAAATAATAGCGACAATGGAAGAGTCAAGAAAATAGCGTTGAATTGTTGTTAGAAAGGTGTAAGGAACGGCTTTGTGTCTTGTATTTTCTTCTTGTTTCTTTGCGATGTGGTTTTCGGAAGATTTTCTTTGTCTGATGCAGAACAAGGACGCAAAACATAACAGCTAAATGTAAATAGTATATTTTAATATACAGCGAGTGTAAATGAATATCAGGCTTACATTAAATGTATTATAAGACAAATCAGTTTTTTGTATGTCAAATGATATATTAATTGTATTTCATGCTGGTTTTACACGATGCATTTTTTTCTATACAAAAAAATTATAGTTTTCTGAACAAATTAAAAATTTTGTAATCCAGTATTCGATTCTATATAGAAATCTGTACAGAATATTTTATGCACGCGCATGCTTAGTTTGTCCGTGAGAGAGTACATAGAAAAATGTATGAATTAGAACACGTTTTATTTTTCATGCATTTTTGATGCAAAACCAAATGCGCATCGATATTAGAAACGTTAAACTCTCATTTAGGTTATGTATTATCATCAATTTATATTTATGTATACAGTTATTTTGAATTTTTTTTTTATTTAGTTGAAGCAATAAATATTATTATTGATGAATATGTAAATTTCAGATTAAATATAAATAAATTATGAATAAATCATTGCGCACGCGTCTGTACATTTCATTTTATATCGGGTAAAACGTATTAATTTTGTATATTTTCTATTTATAATTTTGTATAGAAAAATGTATCGTAAAGCCAGCATTAGAATAAATATATTGAAAATAGTTCAGAATTTTACCTAATTTTATTGAAAACTTGATTTTAAAATATTAAGTAAATAATGACTGTCTTTGCTTCGATTTGCGGCTGGTTTTCATTGTAAAATCAAAAACTTGGTCGTAATCAAAATCAGACAGAAAAATATGTTATGCAGACACTGCGAATATGACTAGTTTTTGGCTACTAATTTTGGATTGCACTGTCATTATTAGCATTTACAATTATTATTATTTATTATTATTATTATTATTATTATTATTAAAATCATTTGTGGTAAAGTGTGTCCACTGATATAAACTCAATCAATAGAACTTGGAGTTAAACAAAAATGTTTTTAAAATTGTGGCCTATACCATATGCTCGGTTTTTGGATGTTTTAGTTTATTTGTTTAGTCCTGCTATTATGACAGTTACACTGTTTTAAAATCGGTATTAGTTAAAACCAATTTTAAATCCGAGCTTGTGGTACCAGCCTGTGTTTACAAACTATTTTAGGTACAAATTCCCTTCAAACAGAATAAAATACAATGAGTTTATCAGTGAACTAATATTAGCTGTATCTGAGTAGCTTGAAACCCACTATAAATTGTAGGTCTCTTGTTAATAAGCTATATGAAACTGCATCTACTACTAAAATCGAATTGTAGACAGAAAGAAAGAGTCGGTATTTGATAGAAAAATTATGGCGATTATATACTAATTCACTATAATCAGTTAATTATTAACTGACATTGCTTTTTGATCTTTTTTTTAATAACTGGCTATATGAAATTAAAAAATTCGTTAACATTCATTTAATAATTAAACATAAAACATCAAACAAAACATTACCGAAACAAATAAAAAAAATATAAATGTGAAACATCAACATAAAAGAAAAAAAAAACATAGTCAGCTGTGTTCGTTCAAACAAAAGACAATCAGTCACGCACCCCAGTGTCAAATAAAAAAAATAAATTTATTAAAACAAAAGAGAATCACCAGGAATCTAGTAGGCTGGTGCAACGGTATATATTTTTTATTTTTATTCGTTTATTGCTTCTCGTAAATGTCAACAAAGGGCAAGAAGTTTAAGTACAGAGAGAGAGACAAAGGGAGGGGGGTAGATTAAAATAAAATTATTCGAGTGACGCAAAGGTCCCTGTAATTTCAAACTGTGTGGATGATTATTATCCCTGGAATTTTATTTCGGTATCTTTTGCTTCTGTTTTATTTAGAGAGGGTTGATATAACAATATAACATACAGATGTTACCATTTTAAATTAAATGTTTGGAGGATAATTCTCGGTAGTGGGTGGTTTAATTTTATTTTTTTTGATGATTAAAATGTATTTTTGAGGTTAAAGCAAATGGATTGTAACCAAATTATTACGAGATTTTATAGTACAGTGAAATTTGAATAAAAGTTTGTGGTCGGAGCAGGAAAGAGGAAAATTGAAACTATTGTATCTACCAATAAAATAAAATTGTAAGAAGAGAGAAAAAGATGAAACAGAGATACTTAGGCAGGCCACACACACCAAAGAAACGTGAAACATAAAAAGTGAAACAAGAAACATGAAACATGTTTCACAAAATAACAACACATTGTTTTAAATGGGAATCCGCACATGAACGAAATGCATTTAATGCGTGGTGATAAGAGAAACAAATGCTGCAGAAACATGTTGCATGCAATATTTTTGTTTCACGTTTCACGTGGTTTCAGTTACTGTGCATGAAAATTAATAAATTTCTTGATATGTAAAGACGCGTAGCTTCTAAACCGGAAGTTCTATTAAAAAGTGATGCAAATAAAAGTTGTAGGAAATTTTATTGTCTATAATCTTATTTCTATAGAATTTTTTGATAAAATGCATATTTAAGCCCAAATTGCACTAAATATAGAAACATTTAAGTTTAACATTTTTTTAAATCACTGTTATCCAAACTATCGTCGGTGTTCGAGTTTATTGTGAATTGAAACCAATTTAATTTTTGTTTCTTCAATTTGTGTATCACTGTACAAAAAGTTTCATATCTCGTGTTTTATATTTTCAGTTTAGAATTTTTATATTTCATGTTTCACGTTTCTAGTTTCTCTCTAGTTTATTAAATTGAAATTGCTCGAAGTTAATATTTTGAGAACTAATAGTGAACTGCGTAGCATCTCGTGAAATAATACAATTCGGGTATAAAATTGTTTTTTTAACTTCGATGTAAAACCACTATCTTTCAAATAGTGGTATTCAAATTATTTAATATAACAACATCGT
Source organism: Clivina fossor (assembly GCA_963966155.1). Taxonomy (NCBI): domain Eukaryota; kingdom Metazoa; phylum Arthropoda; class Insecta; order Coleoptera; family Carabidae; genus Clivina; species Clivina fossor. The sequence continues at coordinate 23,862,372 of OZ014551.1, read as the reverse complement.
TATTTTAAATGTTATGAAATATTTTTTGAAACATGCATTTTGTAAAATAACAATTTTAAATGTAATGATATATTTTTTAAAATACGCATCTCGTATAATAATACAGGTCACTTATAAAAATAGTTTTCCAATTATGTTATATAATTACTATTATATAACTATAATACATCGATAAACACAATTTTTATATATCAATTAATTCTAGTTTTGAACTATTAACAAAGAGAAAATTACAATAACGAATCTATTTTAATTTAACTGAAACGATATTTTATTCTATAATGCCTCTTCTATTTATAATTAGTGCAATGATCATAATTACAATTATCTTACTTGTGTATACAATGTTTCATGCCATAATAATTACATATTCTACTAATTTTGATACATGTACATTTGGATAATCAGAAAATATTTTCTCGTTGTCAAAACCGTTGGTGCTAATTAAATAGTAATTAACGGGGTATTACGAAAGTTTTCAAACATTAATGAAATGATGAAATGTCAACTTTGAACTAAGTAATTAACATATTTTCACAGAAAAAAAGATTGTTTGATAAAGTGTGTAAAGGAATTTATTTTGATAAATCTTATATTTCTTTAATGTTGCTGTAATTACTAAAATATGATTCATTAATAAAGTATGTTATAAAATAAAACTAAATATAAATTCACAATATTAAATCAATAAAGTGCAAACACTGTTTGCGAGTTATAGTTAATTGCTTATCTAAGATTCGCTTTTATAATAAACACTTTAAATAAAGTAGACAGTAAACAAACAAAAAAGTCTTAAATTTTAGTTTTATTGGCATATTTATTATTTGCTATCAAAAAAGTTTTGTTTTTTGTCAGCTTTTTAAATTTATAATGGCATATAATTACTGTAATTATTGTCCAATTAAACTAAGCTTTTTTGTCAGCTTCAGTGTTTATTATAAAAACGTGCCTAAGCATTTTAATATAGAATAATACCTTGATATATCTCCATTTAATTCAAAATTACAAAAAAAAAGTTAAAAATTATTTTTGAACATGTTTTATATGTATGTGTCACTCATTTAATAATTTAGAATTAAGAATAGAAATTTTTTTACATGTTTTCTTTATAGTTTTATTAATTATTTACACATTGTACACACTTTTTTTACACACATGTTTTTAAGTAAATTTATGTATTATGTGAATATTTTATAAGTTTATTTTTGTATTTGCGCCATTTAATTGAATTGTTGCCTGTTTGGTGTAAATAAATAAATAAATAAATATAATACTAATATTTTTCATTGCGGTAGCAATAGTAAATCTATTAATTATTGATTTTTTTTTAGATAAAACTTTTTTCAAAACCTAAATCCGCTTTAGTTAACAAATATTTATTAATGCTTTATTCAAATGATGTGTCATGTATAAGAATCAGTACCTGCTTCTCTCGCACGCACATTCTTTGATAGTTTCATCTTGTTTTATGCGTGATAACGCACCATGTATACATGACATTAATCAATATTATTTTTCAAATTATGATCATTTAATTCTTTCTATCTCACTAGGACGTAGGTATGTATTAGAAAAGCTGTAAAAAATCGTATTAAAACTTAAAGCAGGTTTTATTTGATTTAGTAAATAAAAATAGAACAAAAGCAACCATCATGAACATAAATACAATGTTTTGAATTCGAACTCTTTATTTTTTTTGTGTAATGGGTTAAATAAACTTTTAAGTTATATTAACGATTTTTGGGTTACGCCATTTTCAGAATATTACAAAACGAAAATAATCATTATAACAGATATTTAAATATTTTCTAACCTCTTAAAAAGTCCAAATGTGTATCAATAACGGCTTGAGGATGGGTAGCTAAGAATCTAGCACTCCACAATGGATCGCCATCGACATTCTGCTCAACATGACAGCTGAGTTGCGTTGCAAAACCACCATCGAGAACAATAACTCTTGGGGTTGTGCTGTCGTCATCTTCGTAACCTGGTGGTGGAGACATTTTCACTGCTCTGAAACAAAATTAAAAAAAAATACATAAAAAATTTGTTTATTTAATTAATGTTGTTAAGTTTTAAAGAAAACGTTAATATTTGGTTTTTGTTTTAAGGTTTATTTAAAGTATAAAGTATGCTTATTTTTTGTTAAAGACAATGACAAAAACATATGCAATAAAAATAATTTTTTTAAAAGTTGTTGTTCCGGGTAAGAATATTTGGCGGAAACTAATTTCGGCTTAAATGAAAATAGTTTATGTCACACTTTTATAGGTACATGGTGTGATTGTGTATATATGTATATGTATATATAAAAGACTGCAAAATAAAAACTAAAAATTAAAAAAAAAAAATTAAGATAAATATTAACAACTGAAATAACAGCGTTTAATGAAATATAAATTCAGATTAACTTTACATATGAGAAACAAAATATTAATTAATTACACTGTAATATAAAATATAAATAGTTTCAATAAATTGATCTAAAATATAATTAATTTGCAGCTTAAGCAATTATTAAAACAAATAGTTCTTCGTAATGTGATTTATGCGAAGCTGAGTATAAAATATTAGTTGATTTTTTTTTTTAAGGGAATTAGTCGTATCATTGCAATAATTCACTCAGTTTGTATTTTCCCGGTGGTACTGTTAATATCTCACCCTCTTTTTAAATTAGATTATCTCTATCCCTGTATCATTCGGCAATAAACTTTACCACATACCTCTCTCTCTCTTTGTTGTTCTGTTTGCAGCTGTTATTCGTACGAGTAACGTACATTACACACAAAAAACATGATCAAAAATAATTGAACCAATTAAAAATGTCAATACATTAATTTTCTATCGGCGAAAAACCTGACAGTCTGTTGCTTTTTTTTACGTTGTTCGTTTTATTGTTATGTGATCTTAGGGTTCATTTACAATAAAACGTATTTTTTGTTGTTGATATTTTAACACATCGTCAACTTGGAACTGAATTAGCCTATCTGTTAATATAAATATGTTAAGATTTTTACCACTAGGTGACGACGTTATAAAAAATTACAGTTAACAATCTAACGTTTCTAAACGATTTTAGTCATCACAATGATTTATTGTGATGACTAAAATCGTTTAGAAACGTTAAATTGTTAACTGTAATTCCCTATCTGTTAACGTTTATATGGAAAATATTTTTACGTAAACGGTGTAAGTTTGAATATTAAATATTGATTGTGGTTAGTGTTAGTTCTGTAATGAAAATATATGTATGTTTTTATGATAATTTTTTTCATAAATATCTCAATATAAATAATAAAGATAGGCTAGTTATTAGATCAACTATAAATATAGATACGTAATACTTAGTACATGGACTGTTTTGTTATGTACATAATATGTCACCTATAAAGTATGTAATCCGAAAATTCCTGAAAAAACTAGTTATTTCATAAAATACTAATCTACAGTAGTTAAATTACAGAATAGTTTTGTTATTTGATATTGCTAACGATATTATGTTATAATAACATTAATTGTAATGAAATATTTGAAGGTATACGTTTGCATGAACATTTGATAAATAGATGCAATAGCATGATTGAGGAGAGTGTTTTGCGTGAGTGAATATTTCCAAGTAGTAGCAATAGAAGAGCATGTATGATAAGTATCATAAATGTGGATAAAGCTGGAGTTGCTTGTCTAGATAGGAATGTTTGGAAGAAACTAATATCGACATAGTGGAAAGATTTTGTGCCACATCCTTTTGGGTACATGACGTGATTGTTTATATATGTATTTAAATATTTAATATAGATACAAATATAGATATAATTTCGGTTAAATAGAAATTTTTATTGTTTCAGCTGTGACATTATTTATTTAACATTTTTAAACTTTTATTTTTAATGGTTTCTTGCTTTTATCGTGTTTTTATTCATTATTTAACACGTTGACTGCCACAGTAATTTTCAGAATTCTGGCCTTAAAAGCCAATTTAATTTAATCATATTATATTATCATATGTCATATATTATTATTTTCTATTCATTTATTAATAAATTTTCTGTTCGTTTAATGCCACTCTTGATTTTTTATTCTTTTCCCAGAAGCCATCTATCTATGTTACGCTTATATGCTACGAGATAACTCGTAGCTGCACGAATATGGCAAGTCAAACAACTATGAGATAACTCGTAGTCGGCGCCTTAGTCAAATATGCAAACTACGAGTTATCTCGTAGTTGGCAACAATCTTTTAAATAAAAATACATAGTTCAACATATCACAGAATTACAAATATTTGAAAAAAAATCTTATAATAAAATAGCAACTGCACGGTATTCATGTGGGTGATATTTTAGTGTGACTAGATCCTTCCGTCTTTTATTTAGTGTAAGCGCCCGTACATATCTTTTGTTTTATTTGCGGCTTAGACGAAGTGAAGATGACGGAAACAAGTGTGAGTTGAGTGAAACACGTGCACGGAAAAACTAATAATATCCTACTAAGGCAAAGGAAAAGACGGTAGAAGAGAATTTCGTGACAATAAAGGACAATGCAATAACGAATTATTCTAGATGAAATATACCCACGAGCACACAATGTTTTTATATTATGCTATACATTTGAAATATTATGAAATATTCTCAACACATATTCACACAAACCGAATGAAACGACTGGATGCCACAATGCTAGTGAAATGGATAGGTCTAGTGCAGTTGTGCATTCTTTTCTAAAATGCATACGTACATAGCGTGGTTTGTGTGCTTATTTGCCACACTAAAATATTATTATTCTAGAATCTAGATTATATATTTAGATTTTTGTTTTTGAATTTCATTGAAAAATATCCGGGATTTTGTTTGGTTCCTTTTACAGTGTAAATACAATAAATTTATCGTGTTTTTGTTGAACAGAATGTGTGAAACTTAAATATTAATAATTAAAAAAAGTATATAAGTAAATGTATATACGTACACAAGCACGTCATGTAAACAAAAGGTGTGGCCATTTCTGCAGATATTAGTTTCTACAAACATATACGTTTGCGTGGTCGTTCGATGAGTAGATGGAGTGTTTTTCGTGAATGAATGTTTTCAAGTAAGAATAGAACAGCATTTACGAGATGTATCATGCATATGAATGAAGCTAAAGTTACTTGTCTGAATAGGAATGTTTGGAGGGAATTAAATTTGATATAGTGGAAAGAGTTTGTGTCGCACTCTTTTTTTTTTATTCTTACCATTTAGAAACATTCACTCAGGCAAAACATTCTCAAATATACCTCCCCATTTACTCATCGGACGTTCACAAAGAAGTTTACCTTCAGTATCATTCACATACATTCTTTTAACCGAATGTTCATTAGACATTAAAACACCAACTTTTGCAACAAAACTTTGCGCTAAACTTTCATTTCCACAGCAGTCATTTTCCTTTCATGTTTTTGCAGCCAAACTCCGTACTTTGTATCATATATTAATGTAGGCAGCAAAACAGTATTGCATACACTCAAAATTTTTATTCTGTAATTAATTGATTGATTGCCTTAAAATTACAAGAATTACAAATTATTACAAAATTAAAACAGTAGACTGTCTTGTTTTTCTATATTAGGTTAGTCACACTTAAACAAAATACTTACTAATAGACATATATGTAGTCTTAAAGTAAAATATATGGTCTAATGTAATAAAATACAAAAATTAGTCAAAACTTTTAGTCACGATTAAACAAAACTGTATTAGAAAATATATGTTATTTATGTTATTTTGTATTCTTATATAAGCTCTATAGTATTATACATAGAATCTTTTGTTTTTAACTTATTCAATTTTTAATATATTAGATAAAGACAAAAGATTTTATTTTGTATATAGCTTATGGAATAATACAGAATACCCTCATTAGTGACTAAATGTGTTTAATTATGTTAGGTGTGCGTTTTGCCTTAATTAAACTGAAAATATTATTCTTGAAACATTCTCAAAATTTTGGGCTCCATCCTTTCAATTACACCACTTGTAATTAGAAACAAAAATGTATTATATTTTGTTAATTAAAAATTCAAAAACCAACCTTTACCCTTTTGTTTCTGTAAAAACATCAAATTAAAATTTTATAAATGCTGAAAAATATTGATATTGAAGTATAATTTGAAAAATGAAAATTCATTTCAGCGCGGGTTATTTTCCTCATGACAGCAATATCAACGTAATATTAGTAGTGTGTTTACCGAAACCTAACCGAATTGCACAAAAAGTCATTATTTTTCCAAATTTACAATAAATTACCAATAAATATTCTATCATTCAACGTACAGATTCATTTATTTTATTAAATGAATGTAATTTATTAGGCAAATATATTGTATTTTTATTCATATTGCATAAATATTTTTCGCGTGAAATATATTTTAATTAAAATAAATCAGTTACGAAAATATTTACAAATATGTTTGGTTATAATATTAATAATTGATAAATATTGAATGTCCCATTTAAGCTGCTATGAGTGCTGTGTATGCATAAGGATTTCAACTATTTATAGTAAAATTATAATTAAAATTTTTTTCAATTATATAAACCCTAAAAATTATTTTATTTTAATTGTAAATTTTAATGTAATTTTATACATAATTTTTTTCGTAAATTTCAATAGCGCATTCGAAAAAGTGCATGATTATATAATTACAATTAGCAACTATTTAGGTACATATTATTGAAACAAAAAATATTATTAAATTAAATAAAAATATTATTTAACGATTATGTAATAATGGTTATTACTCAAAAATGTGTAAATAATTATATGCAAACAGAGCTAGATTAAAACTTTTAGACAAGAAACATAAAAATTTCAAAAAATATAGTAAATTCTGTTAAATATGTAAAATAAATTAAATTAAATATAATTCTTCTATCAGTTTATGCGCAAATATTTTTCTCTTTATAACTGTTTTATATCTTATTGTAAATTTTAAGTAATTTTTTAATAAATAAATTTTTATATAAATTTCAATAGCATATTCGAACAATACGATACAATTTTAGGTTTTCAATTATTAATTTAAAATTTTTGAAAGATATTGTTTCACTTATTTTAAAATGTGGTAAATTTATTAAATATTCTTATAGAAAAATATGTTCTAAATATAAAAATATACAGTAAAATAAACATCTCGTTTAATATACCGGGTGTATACTTGCTTTATGCAATATAGGAAAAACAATATTATTTTTTTAACATCGTAATTCCTGCCTCCCCGTTAGTTTTAGAGAAAAATTATAAGAGACAAAAATTATTTAGAATCAAAAACTACATTATTTACGCTTAAAATAGTTGTGATATTACGTCTCAGTAATTAATTATTAATTAAATAAATATTATCAGTTTTCAGCAATATCAGACAGCCATGGACAAAACGCGAATATATTTTGTTCACAAATGTCAGTTGTAAACAAAATACATTCGCGTTTCGTCCATGGCTGTCTGATATTGCCGAAAACTGTTAATATTTATTTAATTAATAATTAATTACTGAGACGCAATATCACAATTATTTTAAGCGTAAATAATGTAGTTTTTAATTGTAAACAATTTTTGTTTCTTATATTTTTTCTCTATAACTAACGGGGAAGCAGGAATTGCGATGTTAAAAAAATAAAATTGTTTTTCCTATATTGCATAAACCAAGTATACACCCGGTATAGCAAATTTTTTCCTTTCAAAGTAATATAAAGTAGATAATAATATATGATTCTAATTGCTATATTCAGACACGTAGCTCAAATACAAAACATGTTGAAGTAAATATTGAATTTATTCGTTTAATACAACTTATTTATTGTAACTGACTGTTCTGAAAATTACATAATGAATGTTGAATTAATAATTCAATAATAAATTTAATATTATTAATTGATTTATATAAAATAAAAAATAGTATATTTTTAACTGGCTCTATTTGCCATCGAGCCGATCTTAAAGGTACCAAAAAAATACCTGAGATATAATATTCTATGTAGAATAATATACATTTGGTTAAATAGAGCCAGTTAAAAATATACTATTTTTTATTTTATATAAATCAATTAATAATATTAAATTTATTATTGAATTATTAATTCAACATTCATTATGTAATTTTCCAAACAATCAGTTACAATAAATAAGTTTTATTAAACGAATAAATTCAATATTAACTTCAACATTTGAGCTACGTGCCTGAACATAGCAATTAGAACCGTGTGAATTGACGTTAATGAGTATATATAAGGTGTTGTGCAGTGGCGTGTGGTGGGTTATCAGGCAGGGTCTGCAGAGAATAATAATAAAACAATAAAAGTGTACATACAACATTTGCTAAATGCGCCGACAAAATGACCGTCTATTGCATGTGCAGAGTCTGCGCTGCAGACAGTTTTATTGCACGTAGATAAAATAGAACGAAGCGTTTCTTGTGTTTGGTCAGCTGATTAAATGAAAATTATTAGGAAATTTATTTTTGAACTTTTTAAAACATTTGGAATTTATAAGTTCAACTAATTTTAGGGAACTCAGATTTTCAAAACAAACGTGCAGAATTTTTCTTGCACATCGTGACAATTATAGTGATTAAAACAAAAAAACTGTCCATATGGTTTTACAGGTTAATTTCTATACGTTCTGTAAGACACATTTAAAGTTAAAATTTCAAAACTATTTTTGTTGTGTTTGTTGATAGTAGAGCGATGAATTTAAGATAGGCTGCGATGTAGTATTATTCATTTTTCTACTACTGTTAACTGAAATTCGTTTAGTCTTTGTCTGACACAACAAAATTGTTTTTCAGCCTATTATTTCAAACATCATCAAAAAACATCACCTAAGTTAGTCACAAAGATAGTCATAGATATTTCTATGGTTAATTAACAAATAACTCACTAAATAATGTCCCCTAATATTAGTGAAAAAATTTATTTCAAATTTCAAATTAAAAAAAAGCACGGTAGCGCGTGAGTTCCCGCTATTATACACCGGCTAAAACAGCGTATGTTCGGGTGTTTGTGAATGCGTACGAGCAGCACAAGGAGCTGCTAGTTGCGAATATGTAATAGGTAGCGAGTGAATTGGCTCAACATTGCAATATATGCTGCTTTACTTCAAAACGGAGGGCTGTCGCAGCTCAGCGCCCGAATTCTGATAGCCTGGACAACTTCATGATGTGCAACAAAATACCTGCACCTAGCGGCTCATATAAGGCTTGATTTCCTGTTACTGCGCACACGCCGAAACTCCATACGTTCGTTTGATTATGAATGCGCTACGAAGTGCAGAACTTAGGGCAGAACGCACTGCCGGAATACAGACAAACGAATTGGCACAATATCTGAATTGGTTATATAAAAATACATAGGTGCAGAAAATTATTGTCTCTCCCAATTTTAATTTTTGCAGGGTGTGCAGTACACACCCTGCACATATGGACCGTACGCCACTGGTGTTGTGTATTAATGGTTATTACTCATAGAAGAAGTTTATCGAATGAGTTGTAAGTTAGTGCTGTAATTCATCTGAGTAACGAGTAATAATCATTACATGCTTTTTATCATACTTTTTGTACGACTGTACAACAGAAGATTCACTTTTTGCCCACCAAGAATACCGTTTTAACCCTTCCTCCCCGCACTGGGGTATATTTCTTCCCCAGCGCGTATTCAAAGGACTCCTAAACGGTTTGCACATTTGAACAATAAAATGTTAACAAATGTCGATGGAACCTACATGACCTTAAAGTATACACCTCAACGAAAATTTTGATATGCAATTGTTCAACTTTACGACAATTATAAGTGGAGCTAAACACGGTTGAAGGTTGAAGTGTGGGGAGCTTGATCGGCTTATACTAGTGTGGGGAGGAAGGGTTAAAATAATGATAATATGGAAATTAAATTATTATTTTGGTGTTTATTTTTTTGGGTGTATCCTCCTTTCAAAATATTTCTGTTCAAATTTAATCTAAAAATGTATGTATGTGTTTTCTATATTTGTTGTTCTTCTACATCAATTATTTTTATTTCTGTTCTTTTTGTGCATTCGGATTTTACAATAATTGTTATTTAGTTTCAATGACTAACTTTCCATTATAGAGTTAAATTCAACGTTTACGAGAATCGACAAATTAAAAACAATAATTTCGTTAAATTTTTATTCCATAATAAAACAAACAGTACCTATAAACAAAATAGATATATATATATATATATATATATATATATATATATATATATATATATATATATATACAGGGTGTTTCACAACTTAGAGCAAAAAATTAAAAGGTATATTCTGTACGACGTGCTGATCATGAAACAAAAAGAATTTTTTTAAAATTTGCAAAAAAAATTGCATCGTATTTCAAGCAAACATTTTTTTTGCCACTGGTCGATAGTTATTTTTAATAATTGTTTTCAAATCGTCTACAATGAAAGTAATTGTTTACGTAATATCTAATACTAATAAAATGTGTAATAGTTTAATTAATAATTTAATTTAATTTGATAGGTAGTGGGTAGGTAGTCTTTCGTCGACATTGCTGTTAATTATTATTATCTTTGCTGGTGCACTGTTCTCATTTTACAGTGAATAGCAGTGTAGTGTAGTTTTTGTTAAAATGAATGCATTTAGTAACAGTGAATTAGTGGACATGATGTTAATTTATGGCGAAGCACGGCAAAATTCGTTATTGGCACGACGTCTGTATGCTGAACGTTATCCTTTACGCCGATTACCCACTCCCCGTTCGTTTGTGAGGATAGTCCAGCGCCTTCGAGACACATGATATGTGCAACCTAATCGTGGGAGAGGTGGTAGCCGCCAGCATCAACACGACAATATGATTAATGATATCTTAGATGCTGTACATGCTGAACCAACTATTAGTACCCGAAGAGCGTCTCAACAATTAGGAGTATCACATAGTTCAGTATGGCGAATTTTAAGAGATCAAAACTACCACCCATTCCATTTTCAACGGGTACAGGGGCTAACAGAACCTGACTATCAGTTTAGAGTACGATTTTGCAACTGGCTTTTACAAAAACACACTGAAAATCCGAATTTCCCCTCGTACATCATATTTTCTGATGAGGCTACTTTTACGAGGGAGGGAGTGCATAACTATCATAACTCTCATTATTGGAGTCAAGTAAATCCACACGTTGTTGTACGTGGCAGTTTTCAGCATCGTTTTTCGATAAATGTTTGGGCAGGTATTGTTAATGGAATATTACTTGGGCCGTACATTCTACCAAATAGGATGACTGGAGCTAATTATTTATTATTTTTACAAAATACTTTGCCAGAACTACTTGAAAATGTGCCTTTAAATGTGCGTCAGCAGACATGGTTTCAGCACGATGGTGCGCCATCACACTATGCTCTAAATGTAAGAGAACATTTAAATCAAGTGTTTGAGGACAGGTGGATTGGTCGCGGTGGACCTGTAGCTTGGCCTGCTAGATCCCCTGACCTAAATCCGCTGGATTTTTATTTCTGGGGTCATTTTAAATCCCTCGTCTACGACAACCAAAATGCGCCGGAAAACGAAGAAGAACTTAGGCAGAGAATAGAAAATTCAGCAGAAATAATACGAGTACAAAATTCGTGTCAAGACTGTACTAGGTCATTAATTCAACGTGCTGCAATGTGTGTAGGGATGAATGGTGCAAATTTTGAACAGTATTTGTAGTTTTGTGCTTCAGGTATGTTATTTCCCAAATTATCTTGATATTAAATAATACAATGCATTAATATTATAAATTATTTTGTATTCAAAACAATTATTGTCTCTAAATAAAACTAACATTACATAATTTTTCTTTGATAATTAATTTCATTTAATATTTCTTTCTATGACGTATGCTACTCCAGTGGTTCAAAAAATGTCTACTTCAAGTAAACTACCCTTAACTTTGCGAATTTTAAAAAAAATCTTTGTGTTTCATGATCAGCACGTCGTACAGAATATACCCTTTAATTTTTTGCTCTAAGTTGTGAAACACCCTGTATATAGCTTCAATCTAATTCTGTATATGCAAATACTCTCCAAACATCTAAAACACTTAACGTATTTAAGACCAAATTAACGTAACGCAACAAACATTAGCACTTTTACACCATCACAAAATCATTACATTATCGTCGTCAGCAACTTCACGTAGCGTATAAGCTAACATCACGGCGCTCGCGAAAAGTGTTTACACGAGTTGGCCACGAGAGAGGCGCTTCAACGCCATGAAAAGCCGTGATTACACGCTACAACGAATCATGAATAGTCAACGAACGATGAGTGAAAATTCTAACAGTGATGGTTTTTCCTCTCCAGAGATAACCTATAATAAACTAGATGCAGATTTTTCTGACCAATTTGCACCGAGAAATAATAAAAACAGCTATTTATGTCATTCTGATTTTAACTAGTTTTCTAGGTTATTTTTCACAAAGATAATTTGTTTTAATAAAATAAATTTGATTTATTTTGAAGCTAAAACTAAAAATACTTTTTTCAAGAGTTTTAAACAATAAATATTATTTAGGTTATTTTGGCATTTACGTCATTTGCGCATACTCATTTATTGTTATCTTAAAACTTAACTTAAATTAATTAATTAATTAATATATCAAACGACCAAAATAAAAAAGTTTACGACGAAATAGTATATTAACACGACAAAAATGGAAAAATTTATGATAAATTTAGTACATAGCACGACAAAATAGTAGATACAAAGATTTTGATACGACTCATTGCAATATAGGTCGAGTAAAAAAATAATTTTTGTTTTATTTAGAGAAAGTCTAGCTTAATCTAAACTAATCTTAATATGCCTGAAGATTTTAGTACAACTTATTGCAACATAAAAGAATATTTTTTTTTATTTGTTTAGAGAATACACCTTAATATTTTGGTATGATTTATTGCAGTATGAGTACGATAAAAACGTTAGTTTTTGGTATGTTTTGTCGCGTATTTGGTCGTTTATTTTATTATATTATTTTTTGCCATTAGAACGAATATTTTGTCGTTTACTTACACTTTTGTCTTTAAAATACATATTTTGTCATTATTTCAAATATTTGTTTTTTATTATGTTTTCCTATCATTAAGAATGCTAATTTTGTCGTGTATTATTTCAATTTTATTGGGTTTAAAAATACCTCTTATTTTAAAAGAATGATTGCTGAAGTATTAATAATATTATTTTAATTAAACGAGACTATCTTGTATCTATTATAATTTTGCTTTTTATACAAATCATATTGGGAAATTTCGACCATTTTTAATAAATTAAAATTGTAAACGTCCTTATTGGACAATTATATGATGCTAAAACAATCTATTGTCTTTCCGTTGTCTAAATAATATTGTCTATGTTTTCCTTTCGCGATCAACGATTCTTCATAGTTGAAGAACTTCTGGTTTAGCAACGAAAGATAGAGAGGAAAATTGACGATAAACTAAATTACTTTATTACCCCGACAAGTTCAAACTATATATATGTTATTATTATATATTTGAATTTGGTCTGTGACGTTGGTATTAAAGTTTGAGTGGAAGTTATGAAGGATAGATGTGTGGACTAGATTATTGTCACTATTAGTTTACAAACTTTTGTCATTTAAGGATTCATTTATTTTGAATTAGAGTTATCTGAAGCCTATTAAAACTTTTGAGAATCACTTTAATATGTTTGCATAGAAAGTTTCGTCGATGAAAATATATTTTATATTATTAAAATATTTATAGGAAGTTTTATTATTAAAAATAGATTTTTTACGTCATATTTTTTAACATAAGCCAACGGTAGAAACAGAGATCTATAATTTTTTAAAACCGTTTCTAGTTAAACTGTTAACATTAAAAAAAAAAATAGTAAAATGTAATATTACAATATAACTATGTTATTTATATAAATAAAAGAAAAATATTTAGATATTTGTAAAACAAAACAAAATAATTTAAAAAAGAAAGTTTACGTTGCATCTATACAAATAGATTTAAATTATATATAAAAATAAATTTTCTTTTAAATATTTAAAAATATTTATATAATTTTTCTTCAATTTTAGAAAATAAAATTAATATTTTAGATCTTTAGTTTGAATTTAAGTTAGTAAAAAGGCGGAATTGGATCAAAAAATGAACAAATTTTGGGCTTAACTTAGATGTTTTGGTATTTAGTCATATACCATTACCAGCTATAATATTTTCAGAAAATACAATATATAGGTGAATTAAAACATTACAATATAATTAGATTCATACCTTTATTATTATTTGTCAATAAGTTGAAATTAATTTAAAATATATTTTTACATTAATAATACATTTTAATATTAATCATGTGACAAATAATTATAATGGTATGTATCTAATTATATTGCAATATATTAATTTAACTGCGTAATGTATATTATATTTTTTGAAAATATTGTAACTGATGACGGTATATGATTAACTGCCTAAACGTCTAAGTGAAGCCCAAAATTTGCGTTTATTTTTTATTCAATTCCGCTTTTTACTAATACATTTTTTTAAATAGCAAAGATATAATACAAAATGTAAAATTTTACATTTTTCAATTTAATTGAAAATAATTGAAATTATTGTACTTTTTTCTAACACTTTTCCTATATTAATTTTAACAATTTCTAGTAAAAAAACTATTAAAAATATTCAAATACTTGCTTTGTACATGAAAAGTAAATTTTTCTGCCATAATACATATATTGATGTAAATATTATAAAAAAATGTAACTTTTAAGTGAAACTATTTCAGGAAACAATAGAAAATAATATCGTAGACACTATTCACGAAAATAACTTCCTTGATATTTTAATTGTTCCGACTGTAACCAACATCCCCTGCAAACAAATGAACAACAAAACAACGAAGCAACTAAACCACCCAGAACAACCGAGCATCGAAACAATCAACAGACGCTTCCTATATGTATATATGAACATCAACCCTGTAAAACGCACTTTCATAAATGCGTCTCCATACACTAAACGCATAGTCAGCCAGCATTCAGCTGCTGCTTTCAGGCATGAAGTTTTCAGCGCAACGCTAGTGTGTAGGGGCAATTGTCAGTCGGGGGGTGGGGGAGAAATGCGTAAAACGTCACGAGAGATGGGGGCGTACACACGAGACAAAATTGTGAATAGAGCCGCTAACCTAATGCCATGCCACGCTCTGCCGTATTAATTAAATTATTTGTTAATTAGGTGGCAAAGACAGTGCCGCGTCTCTGTTCAATTTGCCGTCGAGTTATTAAGTCGTGCGGTTACTTGCTATGACGAAGGGGATAAATTTGCAAGGGGGTGAGAAAAATTAGTGATAAGGCGGGATAAAATAACAAAATGAAAGACTTAGTAAATAAATATAATATTAACATTTTGGCAGTTATTTTGTGAAAGTTCATACTGAAATAAAAATAAAAAAACTTTAGTAACTTTGAAAATTCACTTTAATACACAATTGTAGTGACTGCAGTTTTGACAAACACAGTTTGTACTAAAGTTTTTCATTTTTATTTAAATATAATATGATAATATGTAGTTTTCAGCGATTTTCATATACTTTGAAATATTTTTTAGAGTCGTTTTAGATTGAGATTAATAAATAATATACGAAATCTATGCGGTTGTTCAGTTCCTTAAATTATAAAATTTATCTGCAGAAACGATTATTAAATTTAAATATATTATACAAACAAAAATATTTTATAAATATTAATTAACAAAAAAATCGATTTTTTATGTGCCATCATTCTATCGACATTATGACGTCATTTATATTTGTTTGACACTTATATCGTCACAACTTATTCCGAACTCAATTTCAACTTCAACTTTAATCTAAACTACAATTACAGTTTTCCCTAAGAGATAAATATGCATTACTATGTGTATTTACGTATGAATTCAACTACAACTTTAACTTAAATTTTGCTGAACTTAAAAGATAATCAACTTTTATCTTTTATAGTTCAGGCGAAGTTGACGCATGCGCATTGGCATTAAATATTCTGACAATCACAACAAACGTCAAACGTCGACGATATTTTCTGTTTAAATAATAATACGATGCAAATAAAAATATCAAAATAGTAATCATTTCAAAATCATCATTATCAAAAATATTAATAGAATCTATTTTAAAGAAAATGTACAATACCACATGTTACATATGATTGATAGTTGAATTTAAATTTAAGTTGCAGTTTAAATTGAAACCGAAGTTGAAATTGGTTTACATAAATTCGGCATTACAATATATGGTAGCAGATATTATTTCGTGCCGAATTATTTGAATAATTCTCTGCTAAATGAAAACAAAATTTTTATTTTTGTACTAAGTAATACAATGAAAAAAAAAAAATCAATATAAATAGCCTTATATATTTTAATTTAAATTTGTTAATATTTTTTTGTATTTATTTTTTCAACATAATAAAACAAAATTAAAAAATATGTATCAGATATTTTGATTACGTCAACTTTCAGAAAAAAAATATAATAAAAACAATACTGTTAGAAAAAATTAGATAACCCCCATTAACTTTAATTTTTCGTATCTATTGTATATAAGAGTATTTTTTATTTAATAAATACAATAAGATTAAGGGAAAAATAAGGACACATTGTGAGATTTTTAGCGCATTTTTGTTTACAAAAAGGAAGCTTAATAATACGCTTTGTTCGGTCGGTCGGTCGTTCGTTCGTTCGTTCGGCTCCAGAAAAACTTTTAAACTAGACATCGTAGAGAGTTCTAGTTTTTTTTGCATTAGTTCTGTGATGTCGAGTTATTGGCGCATCAAATAGTTTAAAAGCGCAATTTTGTATCTTGCTCATAAAAATACTGATCCACCCGCCAAAAATGCGGTTAAGTCTCTCGATCAAAAGCACGAGGACTTTTTAAATTTTTTTCATGGTTTTTGACTTTTTTTTACTATTACTATTAACAGAGTTTTACGTACAAAAATTGTTTATTTTTAACAGTTGCAGCAAAAAAAATGTATGTTCCAAATAAGCGTATATTATTTATCGTTTAAGATAAAGTATTAATACATTGCATAATTATGTACATTTAATTAACTTGTACAAATATTGATAAATAATTCCCAATTACGTTAAGTACATACATTTAAAATACAGGGAAAAATTCAACATTATATCCACATTTTTCAAAACGATAATAAAACCCTATTTGAAAATTTTTTGCTTATTCAAGCATTCGTACTAACCGTGTAAATGAAAAATATCAGTGTTTTATTATCGTGTAACGTATGTAATAAATCCAGCGCATTTGAATCGTGTATTCGTTATCCCATTCAATTGTTTTACGCCGTGAAACAAGTGCTAGGTGCGATAGTGGAAGTATAGGAAACAATAGAAAAAGAAACAACAGCGCGCGTAAGAGAAAAAAACAAGAACAAACCAGAATGTGGATGGGTAGAAAAAATCGCGCATCGCACTTCATTCGTTGTTATTAATCAAAGCGGGCCGTGGCAGAAAAACAATCGATCAATCAACGTTGATTATCTAGCAGGCTGTGTGCATTGCTTAATGTGATCAAACTAGTTTCTGTTGGATGCTGGGATAATGCCGCTGGGTGCGGTGAAATGGGTGATTAATGTTTGCTTGAGATGCATAATTTAGGTTTGAATATGCCACTCTATACTTTTATATTACTATATTATGTTTACTGTTGTATGGAAAAATATAGATAAATAATAAAAAAATCTTTCAGAACTCATTATATTAGAGTAAAACGGCTTTAAATTCTAGTTTTATATTAAAATTTATTAATAAATTGACGTTTCGACGAAATCGACGTGAGTTTTCGTCAGTAAAAAAGATAGAGATGATATTTATAGTAAATGAACAATATAGTATAGTATATAGTAAATAAACAATATATTGTTTTCTTCAGTGGCACAATCAAGGGGTGGGCCGACAGAATTAGCACAATTTTTATTCATTTAGTCATATATTCAGCAGTCACTTCTAACGCTACAATTTTTTACCCCAAAATATTGAGCCAACATTCATTATTTTAAACTGGTTAGTATTTGCTTTTTTTTTTGCTTCTCCAAGATAAAATCCTTGGGCTCCCCCCCCCCCCCCCCCCCCGACAAAATCCTGGCTGCGCCACTGGTTTTCTTATATTATTGTATTATTAAAAGTATTATTTTTTCTGTTTTGATAAAACGTTTTATCCTAAAGTACACTCAAGTTTGTCTGCATATGTATATATATATATATATATATATAGACTTTTAGTTAAAAATACTATTTGTCAAATATTTTAAATACCATTAAAATAAAAATACTTTAGGGCTAGTGCTGCATAAATTTAATTAAAACTGACGTTTCGATATACTGCATGAATATCATTATTAGGATAATAATTACAAATAATATAAATAATAAACAAACAAAACATAAAAACAAGTAACTAGGTAACAAAATATAAGTAACTAGATTACAAATTTTTTATAATTTATTATTAAAAAAAAGTTCAATTTGATTTAAATCTGTGTCTGCACATTGATTAATGTTATCTTTTTTTTGTAAATTTCCATTACTGTTTTTATCAATCTACTGTTAATATTGTTAGGTCTTGCAATTTGTTTTTGTATCATCAAATTTCACGTTAAAGATTTTCTAACGTGTGTTGTGCGATAACCGGATTTTATTGAATGATTTTAAGTAAAAGTATAACTGAACAATATTATGAATAACACCTAATAGGTTTATTCGATTGTCTCTCTTGCGTTTTACTGTAAAACGCCGCCGTAAATAATGCAGCGGTTTACCATTCACATAACATGCAACTACAAACTGAATAAAACATCAAACACTAACGCAGCAGTAAACAGTAGATGCAAGTGTGCGAATCGAACAGAGCTAATTTCTTTTAATTTTTGGAATAAAAAATTAATGATTGAAATAAGAAATACGATATTTTAAATTTATATTTTCATTTAATATTTAAAAATATTTATCTTTAAATGAAATATATATTTAATTGTAGACTGGAGTTATAACAGATAAAAATATTATAAAGTATATTAAAAAAGTATAATAAAACGAAAAATATGTTGATTTTCTCATCATTATTTTTTATATTTAAACTAGTAGACCGTATATTTTTGTTATACCGATATAGTCTAATAAAGATCATTAATTATTTTTGCTCGACTGTAAACCTCATTAAATATTATCGAAAAATTAATAGCAGATAATAAATAATGAATGTCATATATTGTTTTTAACCTTTTCATGTAGTAATAAGTTTCATATAATATTAAATTTATATTAAAATTATTTGTTGTACATGGTAGAATAATTAAAATTTATTTTTATTATACATATTATTAATATGAATAAATATAATTGAACCAGAATGATTAAAAAATTTTAGAGAAAATTTTTATGTGAAAATTTATTATATTTGAGTATTAATAAATTAAACAAAAAAATAATTTTATTCCTGCTATAATAACAAAATTATTAAGTTTAATGTTTTGATGTGTAATTTAATTCAAATTGCAGACAATCGCAAAAAAATATATTGTGTAAAACTCATTCATGAAATGTGTTTTTAACTCGTACGGTAACCACATTTACCTGCGGCTTGTGCAGTTAAACTTTTCTTTCGTGAGAAAAGTACTATTTTATATAAAGAGTTCTCATTGCATTTGAACATATTAAAAAATTTGTACAAATTTAAAAATTTATATATTACAAATTTATGTTTCGTACAATCTACTAAAAATTTTTATTTAGACGATAGTAATTTATTAAAGATGCATTTTAAAATTGCTTAATATATGAAAGATATTTTTAATGTCCATGTATAGATTACTCCGAAAATTATTGTACTCTGTCTTTTGAAAAATTATGGTTTTTACTTTTGCTAAATTTAATTATTGTTACTACAAAAATAATCTATTTGACTATATTTTAAAAAAACTAATGGTTACAAAAAAATACTAAAAATGCAACATATGCAAATCGTTGGCATGGCAACCCGCCCATATCTAAATAAACAGTATATGTCAAATAAAATTTTAACGCTGTTGCTAAGATAATTATTTTGAAGTTTTATTAATATCAGAACAAAAAGTAAAATATTTTATTTTATAATCGTAGGAAAAATGTAGTGTTATATTCGTACATTTTCATTTCCCACTAGTATAAATTGCAGCAGTCGTCACAATTCGTGCTGCAAGTTTTAAGACTCGCGAAGAATTAATATCATTCTTTGCTCGTTGTATAATAGTGTTTAACACTGTTTTTATACGATAGTGAAAAATTAGCAACTTCTCGACGTTTTACTAAATTATATGTATATGTTGTAGGATATCTTCTGATAGTCATGAATAAATAGTTTTTAGTTTTATACATATTAAATAATAGTATATTATGCTACAAACAGTAGAAAGTGATCTTTATTGCGCTGAGCGTGCCAAACAAATAAAAACTAAAAATACATACCTAGTAACCTTAACCTTACTAACAGTTGGAAAATAGTATGTATATGTATATATTATTTAAATTTGTTACGTGATTTGTTAGAATTAATATTTCTTTGGCGGTGTAAATTTTTTTTGCGCTTTCTCACACATTTTTAATAATCAAATTCAAATTTAAACGAAAATAAACAATGCAACTATCAACTAACTTAATTTAACTTGACTTGAATTTAAATACACTTGACGGTGTTTCTGTGGTCGAATATGCAGTTTCTGACAAATCTGGCGGTGTACATTGCATTTCTTGTACTTCTTCACACAATCAAATTCAAGCGAAAATAAATAATGCATTTGTTAATTAACTTAACTTGAAGTAATAATTTTTAATATGGTCACCGAAGATGTCAGATTAAATATAATTGAAGTTGTAGTCATGTTAGATGCTGTCATCAGTGGTATATATAGTACTAAGTGCTGAATAATGATGCACATTAATGTACTAGTAACATAATGACATCTTTCTACAAAGGCAACGTAGTAACGTAACATCAATATTTTAATACGTTTGAAGAAAAAAGTAATTATTAAATTTCTCTAAAAATAACATTAATTTGTGAGAATATTTACAGAAAAAAGAATGTGCCGTAGCCATAGCAACGCCGAAAAAACAAACAAACGTCACATAATTTGTACATACGTACACTTAAAAAGAAAATATTTTTTTACATGAGAGTGTATAATACATCTAGCACGAAATACGGTTAAAAAATAAAAACGTAAAAAATAAAACCGAAAAAAATAATCATATTCTTGTCATTATTTGTGCGCTTTTACAGCTTACAAGGGGATAAAAGATGCGGATAAAAATAGAAATAGTAGAAAACTAGCGGCTTTCTTGTTACTTATTAATGTCACTCTCGTAAATTTTTTTCAGTTTTTTTTTTTTTTTTGCTGAAACAAATATAGTGTGAGAAGCATAGAAAATGAAGTGTTGCTGCGCATTTTAAAATTCTTGACGACTGTAAACGAAATTAATATGGATTTTTATGCATCACAACTGGGGACTAGATTCTTAGCTGTTCTTTTGTTTTATGCTGTCTGATGCTCTTTTGTTACGTTTTTTTTTCTATGTTATGTTTCTATTTGGAAGCTTTGTGTTTCTCACTATAGCGTTATGGATGAATTTGAAATGTAACCGTAATATTTTAAAGATAATTTGTAAATGAAAATGATTTTTTAATCTTTTTTTGACAATTTTCTTTGTCGAAAATCATGACGTTGCGTTTATAAATAATTTATCTTCGAAATAAATAAATGTGTTTTATAAAAATTATTACAAAATTATGTAGTTTCAAATAGATTGTGTTATTATTATAAACTAGCAAAAATATCCGCCGTTACTTGAGTGCTATAAGCTTAATTCTTTAACAAACTATGTTAATATAGAGTAAATCTGGGCGCACATCGATTAGTCTAAGCACTATTCGACACATTTACTCGTAGTCACAAAGTAACATATATTTTATTAAAATAAAAAACTTTGTACAGTTTGTTATTTAAAAAATCGACGTTTCGATATACTCCACGTATATCATTATCAAGAAAAGTCCACGTATATCTTTGTCAGGAAAAAAATATATAAATGACATAAATAATAAACAAATAACACATAAAACCAAGTTCCTAGGTAACAAAGTAACTAGATTAAAACATTTATAAATTGTTAAAAAAAAAATTAAAATTAAAAAAAAGCAGATTTTATTTAAATCATTGCCTTCACATTGATTAATGTTATCTTTTTCATTTTAAATATCTATTGCTTCTCTTATTGATCTACTGTTAATATTGTTGAGTCTTCCAATTATTTTAGTATCTTCGAATAACAAACAACATAACTAGTTGGTATTTCACTGCATTAGAAAATATATGTATTATTTCGTGACTAAATAATGACTAACTGGTGTGCGCCCAGCCTAAAACTACGAATCCAACAAAATAACATTCTGGTTTCTATTATTATTCCAGTAGGTGCATGAGGATTTCGAGAACTATAAAAGATAAAACTTTGGTTAAATTAAATTAAAAAAAAATCTGTTACTCGAACATCATAATAATACATTATTAGTTTCAAATAAAAAAATTATAGATTTTTATTTTTAATTGGAAGTAATTTTAAGTAAACTTTTTATGTAAATTATAGTAGTGTATGTTAATTTTTTTTATTTGACATTTTTGTGTTACGGGTACCAATTTTCAATTTTTTAATGGACACTATACTAATTAATTAATTACTTGGCACGATCTTGTAGGTATATGTTCGTATTAATAAAATATGTATGTAATGTATTAAATTTTCTTGAAGGTAATCTAATTTACTATAAAAAAATCAGTAAATATTTATAGGGTGTTCCATTAAGAAATATATTGATAATGATATGTCAAATAAATTTTTTTTTGATGAGTTTCACTCTATAACTTAAAATAAAAGTGTTTAAATAAAAATTTAGACCGATGTATAATTTAAGAGTTTTTTTTTTTATATGTTTTGATTATTTTTAAATATTATATTATAACATTAAATAAATTATAATTTTATGCAAATTGTGCAATATATATATTTTCAAATAAATTAAACGAATTTTATATAAAAAAAAACATTAAAATAGAAAAACGACATAAATTATTCACTATTGACCTCAAATTCTAGTTTTTTTTTGAATATATTTTTGGAATGGCCTAAAAAATTTATAGTTTTTTTAAAATAAATTTTACGAAATTCAAAACATATGGTTAGTTACAATAACAAGATTAGAAGTATATGGGTAAACCCATATATAGACTACTTTGACATTTCTCGGAAAGTTGGCAACACTGTATTTTAATAATATTATAATTTATGTGGGCACTAGGAGATACTTTTCTGAAAATTTGATCAAAATCGGATAAATAATGTAGCCACAATAAATTTTTAAAAAATTTTGTGATTTTTTTTCTCGATAAGTTGGCAACACTGTATTTTGTTAAAATTGCATAATTTATTTAGGCACTAGGAAAAACTTTTATGAAAATTTGATTAAAATCGGTTAAATAAAATGGTCATAATAAATTTTTAAAAATTTTATTAATTTTTTTCTCGGAAAGTTGGCAACACTGTATTTTGTTGAAATTACATAAATTATATGAATACTAGGAGAATCTTTTGTGAAAATTTGAGTAAAATCGGTTGAATAACATGGCCATAATAAAAATTTAAAAAATTTTGTAATTTTTTTCTCGGAAAGTTGGCAACACTGAATATTAATAAAATTATGTAATTAATTGGAGCATTAGGGAAATCTTTTCTGAAAATTTGATCAAAATCGGATAAATAACGTAGCCAATATGAATTTTTAAAAACTTTAGTAATTTTTTTCTCGGAAAGTTGGCATCACTGGAAAAAAACAAAACCACATGACCATCTTGGGCACTAGACAAATTTATCCTAAAAATTTCATTAAAATCGGTTGAACCGTCTAGGAGGAGTTGCGATCACAAAATTTGGTCTGACGACCGAGCGAGCGAGCGAGCGAGCTGACGACGCACATCTATACACCCACATAAACTAAGTTCAGATTCGTCATCTACAAGCTATATGAAGGATTTCTATACAATTTTTTTTTTTTTTTTGAAAATTTTACAGACACCGTACCAAACGCTATACTACTTTTCCTTGCAGTCAAAGTAGTAAAAATAACAAAGTACTTGAATGATGATTTAATTTAAAGAATAGTTAATATAAAAGATACTTGAGATTTTATAAAATTAATATATTTTTGGTTATCAACAAAATAATTTTTCATTATTTTACATAAATATGCACCAGACTATAAACAAGATTAAAGATTAAATTAATTTTATTATCTATAAATGATAAGATATTACACATCTATTACTTAAAATAAATACTTTTTTAAATAGTTTTAAATTTTTTTAGTCTGGTATTATACTGATATCATTTATTATTACTACTATCAATTATAATAATGACAGTGATGTAAATTATTATTTTTATTTAGTGTGAACTTGTATGAGCTGTTTTTTAAATATTCTTTTAAATAGTTAAAATAAAAATAAATTTTTTTTTTATAGATAATAATTTTAAATAGTACCAAACTGTAAACAAAATAATCATTCTGAACCGGAATTTATAATATTTTTAAATAAAAAAGCTTTAGATTGAAGTTCTGTACATATTTTATTTAAAAATTGACGTTTCGATATACTCTAGATCTACACAAATAAATAAATAAAATAAAAATACAATAAAACATAGAAACAATTTACTAGGTAACAAAGTAATTAGATTTGAAAATAAATATATAAAATACGTATTTTAAAATAATTAAAATATAACTCTCAATTGTTTTTTAATTTAAATATTTATTATAAATTTCTGTTTTATGTAAAAATAGAGTAAAAATTTTCAACACTAACTTTTATTGGATTTTAAAAATAAGTTCAGCAATATTTCACAAACACGTAAAACTTTCCAAGTAAAATTTTAAAAATCTTTTTAAATTAGATTTTTATGATAAAATAAATATTCAAAAATAGAATGCAGTAGTCTTAAAATGTATCAGTATTTTACATAATTTTAAACGACGTCTCGCATAATATCAGTATATCACCTAAAATGTAAATATGAATTCATATAACTTTGACGATTTAGTATGCAAATTTATTTTAAACCTTATCGTTTAAACTTTACTCACATGGGAACATCATTTTCAAACTTTTCTTTTTTTTCCCGTACTGTGCCGTGGAAAACTACATAAGAATCATATTTATGTATTTAGGTATGTATCACCACGTTTTAACTAATATTCTTTATTATACTTATTTTATTATTGCCTTAATAATTTAACGATTATTATTTTATATTTGTTTTTATTAAAATATTTTTTAATAAAAATTAAAATAATAAAGTTTTGGATTAAGTTCTGTATAATTTTTAATTAAAAATTGACGTTTCGATATAGTCTACGTACATCATCATCAGGAAAAAATAACATATAACAAATAATAAACAAAACAAAACATTGAAACAAGTTACTAGGTATCACAATACAAGTAACTAGATTGTAAAATTATAAATTATTAATGAATGGAATCCAAATTTTATTTAAATCAGTGCCTTTATTGTTATTTTTTCTTTGTAAATTTCTATAGCTTCACTTATCAATTTACTGTTAATATTGTTGGGTTTTGCAATTATTTTAGTTTCTTCGAATTTTACATGAAGATGTTCTAATTTAATCTGATTTTAAATAAAATTTGGATTCCTTTAATTAATAATTTATAACTTTTATAATCTAGATATCTAGTAACTTGTTTCTATGTTTTGTTTTGTTTATTATTTATGTTATTTATATATTTTAACGCAGAATATCTTGTAACGTCGATTTTTAATTAAAAATTATACAAAACTTAATCCTAAATTTTTTTATTATTTTAATATGAGAACTGAAAGATTTTTTACTACATAAAAATCAATTAAATTTTTATTTTGCTTTTTACTATATCAATATATACTGTCCAAAAATAAGAATCAGTATTAGTATAAAAGTTGTTTCAGTTTGAAGTTTGCTGAAGACACTAAAAATAATATTTTCCAAAATTAAACATGATACTGGACATGGAAACTTAAAATATTTTTTAAGCAATAAACATACCTAACAACAAAAATAATTCTTATCTAAAAATTCTATAATTCTATCAAAGTACAAGTCAAAATAGTAACAAAAAAAATATATAAAAATTCAAAATATTCACAGCTATATTTATCAGACATTCTTCGCGTGCAGGAGTCTGCACGATAAGACAAATGGTTGAAAAATTTTCAGTCATGTCAGGAGAAAATCGTTCATATCGGAAATATAAAATGAGGCAACGGGGCATTTGAAGGTTTTTACTAAAACGGGTAAGGAAAAAAAGAGAGTGTCAAAAACCCGGTTTGAAAATCGCTGACAAACGTACAACATCCGTAGCCAGCGTGAAGCCTCCGGTAACAATGTTCCATGTTCTGTGTTCTGTTCTGTTTTTAACCGGAACAACCCGGAAACGTAACGGAAAAAGTGAAATATTATTACGCCTTATCAAACCGGGAACGGACCGTAAAACTGTCGTATTTTTTAGTCGCACCGACCAGAATATTGATATGAAATCAAACGCGATAGACATAATAAGTTTTTTTTTTTTAGTAAAGATAAAAATGTTTACATTTGCATTTTTATAATAAAAAAATAAAATATTATCTATGTTAACAAATGTCATTTTTGAGGTTATAATTATAATGAAAATGATAAATTTTACATTTTTCTAATAAAAAATTACTAAGAATACGAGTATTTCGTTATCTTCTATATTAAACAATATATTAATGTACAAATTATAATATATTATTCATTATTAAAATTATTAGCTATCTTATCATTAGCATTATATAAAAATGTTTTTATTCAAATATAAAAAACAATTAAAACCTGATATAACAAGATTAGAAGTATATGGGTAAACCCATATATAGACTACTTTGACATTTTTCGGAAAGTTGGCAACACTGTATTTTAATAATATTATAATTTATGTGGGCAATAGGAGATACTTTTCTGAAAATTTGATCAAAATCGAATAAATAATGTAGCCACAATGAATTTTTTTAAAATTTTGTGATTTTTTTTCTCGATAAGTTGGCAACACTGTATTTTGTTAAAATTGCATAATTTATTTAGGCACTAGAAAAAACTTTTATAAATATTTGATTAAAATCGGTTAAATAAAATGATCAAAATAAATTTTTAAAAATTTTACTAATTTTTTTCTCGGAAAGTTGGCAACACTGTATTTTGTTAAAATTACATAAATTATATGAATACTAGGAGAATCTTTTGTGAAAATTTGAGTAAAATCGGTTGAATAACATGGCCATAATAAAAATTTTAAAACTTTAGTAATTTTTTTCTCGGGAAGTTGGCAACACTGGATATTAATAAAATTATATAACTAATGGGAGCATTAGGGAAATCTATTCTGTAAATTTGATCAAAATCGGATAAATAACGTAGCCAATATGAATTTTTAAAAACTTTAGTAATTTTTTTCTCGGAAAGTTGGCATCACTGGAAAAAACTAAAACCACTTGACCATCTTGGGCACTAGACAAATTTATCCTGAAAATTTCATTAAAATCAGTTGAACCGTCTAGGAGGAGTTGCGATCACAAAATTTTGTCTGACGACCGAGTGAGCGAGCGAGCTGACGACGCACACACATACACCCTCATAAACTAAGTTCAGATTCGTCATCTACAGGCTATATGAAGGATTTCTATACAATTTTTTTTTTTTTTGAAAATGTTACAGACACCGTACCAAACGCTTTACTACTTTTCCTTGCAGTCAAAGTAGTAAAAAGTAATAAACTGGAAATTAAATATTCGACCCTGTTTACTTACAAGTTGCATATAATATTTTATTTACGGCCCCAAATTACATACGCATACAAAAATGCTCTTATATTAAGATGTAAATTTATCTGAACAAATGTAATTCACAATAATATCATTATAATATAAAATTTTTATACAATATTTATATATATATATATAAAATATAATAAATATATCAAGTTTTTAAAACAATTGAAAAAATCTTTTTAGCTAATATTTTACTAAAATAAATTAATTTGGTGTTATATTTTATTAAATTATAGATTTTTTCAGTTATAATTTTAGTTGTCACTATTTTGTCATTTAAAAAAGTTAGAGATATTTTTATTGGATTAAAACAGACCTCTAATTAATAAAATCAAAAAGTGCAGATTTGCCATTAAACAAAACATGTGTTATAGCTTAAGAATGAGAAAATATACAAAAAATGAGTAGTCAAATTTGTTAATTTAAGCACATTTTTATCAATAACAATTTTTTTTTAATAAAATTGGTAGTTAAATAAAAATTTTACTCATGTTATTGCTAAATAAATTTTATTAATTAAATACATATTATATATAATTTAAATATAATGAAATTTAGTAAAGAAACTCTGGTTTATTAAAGTTAGATTTTTTTATCATCAATTGGATGCCTCTAGTTTTAATTCAAAAGCAAAAATATTTTAAATTGTAAACATGTATTTTTTATATGTTACAGTATAATTATTTTAATTTTTTAATAATTTAAATAAGCAAATATATTTAGGAAACTACATTACATTTGACTTAAAAATTATTAATAATTTTTCATTTGCATTTATCCCAAAAAACAGTGTGTTATACTGTAACTTATTAGTAATTACATAAAAAAATTATATCTATTATAAAAATACAGTTTGAAAACATGTTTACTTTATACTAAATAGTAAAAACGTTGTATCTAAAATATTTTTTCCTGTATGGTAATTTAGTAAATATAGCTAACAAAACAATAATTTATTATTTATTTGTTACCAATAACAATTATTTAATGTGTATATATATATATATATATAAGCGAGCCTTATTATAAAGCATAATAAAGAAAAAAATCCAGAAAAATCTCACCGTTCAAGAGAAGAAAAAAAAAAATGTTGCAGCCGAAAAAAAAAAGATAAATCAAGTTTCACTTGTCACACGGACACGGGCACACTTCGTCTTGTTGATTTGAAAACAAGTGCCGAACGACTGATCAATCAACTGTTCCTAGACAAGTCAAACAACAGACAATCACTTGATATTTTGTCCTATACGGTCATCAAACAACACACACATTCAAACACAACAGACGCACACAAACACAAAATTATTTCTCATATATATATAATACGCGACTGATAACACTTTATACGTATAGCGTGCTGCTGTTTTGTTGTTACGATAGTCAATTTTTTATATGAAACAGACTCAGTTCGCGATTGTATTTTGTTTTGTACACTGCGTGAAATTCGCTATTTATAGTCGGAAGGTCTCTAGTACTGTTATCATTATTTAATCGTTGCGAGTAAAGCTGGCTTTTATTTTCGGTTTATTTTATAAAATTGTTGGGAGTAATTCTGGCTTAAATTTATAGTTGGTAAACAATGCAAAGTGTAAAAATATTTTTAGAATTTAGCATATTCATGATATTTTGCGATTGGATGTTATTATTAAATTATACAGAATAATTAAGTGTCTCGAAATTTAAAAAAAATTAAATTATACTTGATATTGATTTTAAATTAAATTTGATTAAAAAATTGATTTTATTTATTTTTTAGTGATTTTATTAAAAAATATCGATATGCCATTTCAATAATTAACTATTTACAATATTTATTTACAAAAAGCATACATATATGCATACACAATCACACCAGGTACTCAAAAGAGTGTGGCATAAACTCTTTTCATTATTTTGAATTTTTTTTTCTTTAAACATTCCTGTCCAGTTACGCAGTTTCAGCTTCATCCAAATTCATGACACTTCTCATACATGCTCTTCTATTCCTACTATTTGGAAACATTTGCTCATGCAAAACACTCTCAATTATCTACTCCATTACTCATCGGACGTCCACGCAAACGTATAGCTTCAAAATCATTTACATATATTCTTTTAATCAAATATTTACTAGACATTTGTTTAAGTTGACCGAACCATCTTAACTGACTAATACCAACTTTTGCAACAACGTTTTTGTCAATTTTACACTCATCATACACTAATCTATTTCGTACCCGATTTCTTCTAGTTACACCACATATACTTTTGCAGCCAAAAGAAAGAAGAAAAAAAATTTAGGAACATACAAAAAAAATAAATAAACAAAAACACAAGCAACACAAATAAATAGTTTTTTCTTCTTTGCAAAACTATATAAAGTTTGTCCACAAAACACAGACTGCCACAAATTCATTCAATAGAACTTAGAGTTATGCGAAAATGTTATTAAATATTATGTGTTTACACATAATTAGGTACAAATTTCCTTCAAACATAATAAAATAAAGTAGCTAGTACTACAACACCGGTTTTAAAATCGATTTTAACTCATACTGATTTTAAAACAACGTAACTATTATAAGATAAGGACTAAACAAATGATCTAAAACATCTAAAAACTGAGCTTGTAGTACCAGTCATTGAGTTTATAACGAATGGACAAACTATACCTATAAATATAAATTCACAACGCAGCAGAAAATGATAAAAAGGTATAAGCCAAACTCGCTAAAGTAAAACTAATAACTCATTACAAAAAAGACAAATCAGTTAACAATTTTATTTTATATTCTGTAAAAAGATTGAAAGTGTATGTGTGCGTGGACGTCTAATGAGTAAATGTCGAGGTATGATTGAGGGTGTTTCGCGTGATTAAATATTTCCAAGTAGTAAGAATAAAAGTGGATGAAGTAAAAGTTGCTCGTCTGGACAGGAATGTTTAGCGGAAACTAATTTCTGTATAAGGGAAAGAGTTTGAGTCACATTTTTATGGGTACACGGCGTGTTTGTATATATATGGAAATAAATTGTACAAAATTTTATTAATTTTGTTTTTCAAACAAATATTAAAATTTCAATACAAAAAATACATAATTGTATCTATCTTAAGTTATAATATTACTCTTTAAGTTTGAACATATATATATAATTTATATTTTATCAAAATTAACAATGCATTTGAATTTTGATAATAAACGCACTGCTATTAACTAAAATCTAAAAATATTTTTATATCAACTTACTAATTAGTTCTTTGAACTATTTTTAAAATATTTTTGTACAAGTTCAAAGTTATATAATTATAATTATTCAATTAAAAATAAATTTAATGATATAAATAAATTATCGATAATTTATTTGCAATTCCTCGGCTGTTTACGAATTTCGTAATATTTTTTATTCGTATTTCTTTAGTTAAGTATATTTAATATTATGTTCAAGTTTGTCTTTGAACCGAAAAATACATAGAATAAAGAAGAAACTGATAAAAATACGATGGTTTTTTGATAACCCACGTATTGACTATAAAATTATCATTACCGCGCTGAAAAATAAATATGTATTTTTACAAAACAACGAACTCGTCAGACATAATATGAATTATATTTGTTATTTGATAAACTTGTTGGGACGTTGTGTATTTATCTTTTAAGACCACGCAACAGTTTCCTGATTTTTATATTCAGAATTATATCAAAATTTTTATATAAACAATGCTCTCATATTATTTTTCTCGTATAAATGCAGATATTTTATGGAACATATAACAATTTAATGATATTTTAGCTTACGGGTTGTTTATTGTATAATTGTGTATTAAAGAGTTATGGTTAGTAAAAAATTGTGAGTTTTAATTTCATAACTCATAAATGTGAGTTATAAACAGTTTGATTTAATGAAATACACATACATTATAAACTTACTTTTCCCTGATTATGATATATGTATACAGTATATTTAAACATCGATTATTTAATTAAAAATTATATAGAACTTAATCCTAAAATTTTTTTATTTTAATATAACGTACTTACATTAAAAGGGTAGATATTAGGGTGTTTCGAAAAATATCGAAACAGCTGGCTCAGCGCTAAAATCAAAGATTTTGGTCTAAAATAGACGGATACGAGCCCATTTGCTATTTAACAAATATTTAGGGGGTCCACGGGGCTCTCAAAAATGCCATTTTTAGCCCTTTTTCCAGATAATCGCCCAAAAACTTTTTTTACAGGCATCTGAAAAAGTCGTGCTTGTGATATTTTGTGCCCAGATGAATATAATACAAATTAAACATGCGGATAATGGGTTTGCGTTAGGTCTAGGTGAGTTATAATTTTTTGAAATCACGTTTTTTTACGTCCTTGAAGGTTTTTTTCAACTTTATTGTTAAAAAGTTGATCTTAACGTCATCAAAGCAAACAGTACTTGCGATAAGTTGTTCTGAGATATATATATATATATATATATATATATATATATATATATATATATATATATATATATATATATATAGGGTGTTCGTTCGCTTGGTTGATATAGGGCAATAACATGGGATTTCGATAATGTGCAGAATACTACTTTCTGAAGTAAAATTCGAAAAAATACTTAGAATACTTTTCGATAAGGAATAAAAAGTTGTATAATTTGGTTTTAGTTTTAATTTGCTAGCATGTACCGTTTGGGGGCTAGAATTTTTTTTAAATGTTTTTTAGAATTTTCAATAATTTTTCCTGCTAACTCAATATGAGTTAGAAAAAAAAGTTACTTAGCTATTATGTAGCTAATTTTTTTCTCAATTTTACTGATTTTTTTCAGATTGTTTTGAGCAAATTTTGAAGAAAGTCTTTTTTTCGAAATAAGACTTTCTTCAAATATTGTTACGTTCTTAAGTTTATTCATTATTTTCAATAATAATGATAATAATACAGAACGTAACAATAAAATAAATACGATCTGTCAAACTCAAACTCCAGAAGAAATGAAATTATTTGTTTAATTTCCATGGCACTTTGATGTAAAGAGCGCAAAAATGGAAATTTTAATTTGCTTCTAATTCTTGATCGGAACATCCTATATTGATAAATTTGGCATCATTTGATGCATTTTTGAATTCTAAACAACTTTTGTATTTGTACTTTTGTTCTATAATAATTAGGGGAAAATTTATCACCAAATGAAAATTTTAGCATTGTATTCCCTATGTAACAAAAAAAAAGTAGACACCCGGTATATATACATATATATATATATATATATATATATATATATATATATATATATATATATATAGGTATATATAGTAGAATTTCTATAGAACTCTGTTTAAAGAGTCCTGTCAACTAAGGATGTCAATACTGAAATTACCGTTAAAATGCCTTCGGTAATTACCGGTAATTTGAGAAATATTTTCCGGTAATTATGCTTAAAAAATTGGTGAAATAATTTTATATGGAATCAAAACATGTACAAGCTTTGTTTTTAGTGCGTTCACAATTTCAGCAACTAGTCTAGAACTAGAATTACCCAAAAAAGGAAAGAGAAAAACATCGATGAAAAAAAGATTGATTTAATGATCAAACAAAGTGTTTCATTTCATTCAAATGTTGTCAAATAATTTTGCCAATTATCGATATTTAAAGCCATGATTAAAACCAGAATTAAAGTTTTTCTGTGAACAGAAATATAAGGGTATATATTTACTAAAAGCACTTTATCAGGCTTTGATGACAAGTCCTCCAAGTGAAGTCTGAAAAAGTCTTTTCTGCTACAGGACTCTTCTGTTCTAAAATCAGATTACGCTTAAATTACAATCTATTGGACGCACTATGTTTTTTAAAGGTATATTTTTTAAATATTGATAAAATTAATTTAAAAATTAATAGATCGATTTTAAAATTGTATTAAAAATGAAAACTGCGCGAATTTCTACTTTTTAGATATAATTGTTCCTTTTATCGGTAATTACCAGTAATACTGGTAAACGAAAAATAATTTACCGTTTACTGGTAAATCTAATTTGGCACTTTTTTGACAATCTTACTATCAACACAAACATAAGACTATAGATACTACAAAAGAAAAGTAAGTGTCTCTCGACAAAAATAACTGTTTACTAATATCTTTTAATTAATTTGTTGTATAGAAGGAATTTTAATTATTTCTAAATTTCTATATAAATACAAAGTTTCCCCCCTCCCCCCACTTGTAGTTTTTCGGTTAAATTAAATAATTTTAATTAATTCTTTAATAAACAACGTGTTGTTTGCATTTAATGAAACAATGTTTAATGTTTACATTTTTATAAAATATGCAAAAATATTATTACAATAATATTGTTATATATATAAATTTATATTATTACGTGATATGGATATTTCATTTTGAAATTAAAAGTAAATACAATAGATAAATATTATTTGCTTCAGTTTAATAAAATTGTTTATTAAAAAATACATATAACATGTGGTACTAGCATGAAAAAAAAATTTATATTATTTAGATTTTATTAAATATATTGAGTAGATACTACCATCTATTGTAATTAAATATTGCTGTAAGAGATGTTGATATATATATATATATATATATATATATATATATATATATATTTATTTTGAATTTAAATATATAAATTTTGTTTCTTCCATAATATATTGTGAAACGAGCATAGAATGGTACTAATTTCCCACGAGTATTCAAATTCATACGAATGGCAAATGGACATTTTGTGCGAGTTTTGAACAATACTTTTTCTACGACTATACAATACGAAATTTCAGCAACAATGCTGATTTATTAGATATTTCAAATGCAATATTTTTTCTACGACTCTGTGTCTATTATGCAAGCAAAAATAATTTGCAATTTTTATCTTGTTTATTGATAACAATAAATATAAAGTTATTACATACATACATACACAATCACGCCATATACCCAAATAAACGATTTTTTTCTGGAATTAATGATCGGATTTGAAAAATAAAAAGACTGTTAAAAAAGACTGTTAAAAAGGCCTTTAGAAATGTGTTGTGTTTGACACTACTTTCTATTTAAAATTTTTAGGGTGCAATCCATCCTCTTCTTAAGGTTGAAGTTAGGAAAATAGTAATAATCGATTCAGATATCCCCCTTTATACTAAAATTGATGTGTTCGAGCGTTTTTCGCAAAAATGCTGTTAAGTGGCCAAAACTTGCGTATACTGTTTTCAGTGGGCCACTCTGTATACATTTTACTTTAATTTTAAATAAAAATTTAAATTTTTAATTTAAATTTTTTGTTTTAAAATAAATTTTTACTTCTACCTTTTATCAAATATCAGTAGTATTTCTATTTTCGGTATATATTTTTATATCTAATATTTTAAAATTCAAATAAACTAATTAAAATTGTTTAATAAGTAATTTTAAGTAAACGTTAAAAGTACTTTTGATAAAAATCACTTTTGAAATTGAGGTGAAAATACGTGTCCAAGTTTTTATAACTATAAGTAATCTACTTCTCATAATTTTACATTTAGTTAATTTTTAGTAACTAGTAAATAAATTTTATAAAAAATCTATGAAACCAGAAAACAAATTTACAGCATTTATCTCATAAATTTTGAAGTAATAATATTTACACCAGTGATGAACATGTAATCTAAGTTATATTTTACATATTATTATATACGTGTTGACAATAATAATTATGTACATAACTAAAATTTTCGGTTACATGTACATTAAACATGAAAATAAACAAAAAAAATATGCATATGCATCTACTTCGGAAATGACACCAAAATATTTTAATTTAAATTTTTTTCTACTTCTGTTAAATGATATTTTATTAAGTTATATTCTGTATAATTCATTGTCTTAAGTTATGAAATTATAACACACGATTTTTGACTAACTAACTCTTTAATACATATAACTACACAATTATAAAATGAGCAAACTGTAAGTTAAATGCTGTTACTAGAATACGATTAAATTGTTACATTTATGTATGAAATTATGTTGAAAAAGTGCAATTTTCTATTGTATAGTCGTAGAAAAAGTATAGTATTCTACTTGCATGTTATAGCTGTAACTAACTTACAAGCAGATGATTGACAAAGCTTACTTTCGGTTTGTAAACATTATCTTTAGCCAAAACATAATATATCTACTATATATAATAAAATCAATCGCTATTTATGTATTATATGATAATATAGTGCTTAATTGTGAAGCAATCAATTTACTGCAAATTTTTTAGCTCCGTTTTGATTGTGTATGTGTTTATTTTAGATGGTTACTAAATTTCCAGAGGCGTTGAAAATATTTGTTTGTCGAAAATTTAATTAATGTTACACAGTATAATTATTGATTAATATAATAGAAATGTGAAATATTTTTTATAAACATAAATATTAATTAGGTTATTTATCATTATTCAAAGTATTATTATTACAATTTGCTTAAGGCAGTAGAAAACACAATAAACATATATCAATTTCATTTGCAATTATTACAAACTATGAGAGATGTAATATTGGTTAAATGGATTTTTTGGGCACATTTAAATAATGTTACACAGTATAATTATTGATTAATATAATAGAAATGTGAAATTTTTTATAAACATAAATATTAATTGAGTTATTTATCATTATTCAAAGTATTATTATTACAATTTGCTTAAGGCAGTAGAAAACACAATAAACATAATATCAATTTCATTTGTAATCATTACAAACTATGAGAGATGTAATATTGGTTAAATGGATTTTTTTGGGCACATTTAAATAATCAACTTAGTTGTTACTAAAAAATCTTTAGGTTTTTTTTGGATAATTGTAAAAATTTTATAGTAATTGAATAACTTTTAAAGTAAACTGATAATTAAAAAATGCTTCAAACAAACAGGTAATTAATTGTCAATTGTATGTTTATTTTTTTGATAAAGGTTCATATATATATATATATATATATATATATATATATATATATATATATATATATATATACTTAAACATAAAACCATTTTCAATTATAAGAGTGCGTTGTAAAAGTTTTTTATGTTCATAAAAAAATAATTATAATTTTTATTCAAATGCGTCTGTACGATTTAAAGTACCTAATGATTTTATTAAATAGTATATTGAAACGAGGCAAATATGTGTACCTAATTTTTTAATTTTTTATGTTATTAATTTATCTTACTATTAATATTTTTTTAAGAATGTGTTTCGATAATAATTATGTCAACTGTACTTGTTTACGTATTTTAAAACCAACATCTGGTACGCTGGACGTTACTGTTTCATTGTGTTGTTTTGCTTATTGAGAAATACATTTCTTTAAGGGTCATTTATGGTTTTGTTATGTTTAGGTATAAACACGTGCGTACATGAAAGGTTGACCCAATTCTTTTATAGTTTGGGGTACTTTATTTTGAAAACAATTTTGTTTTTAAGAATTTGTTTTTCTGATTATGGGCACATCCTACTATTTCCTATCCTAGCCAATGCAAAGCGATTATTTGTAAGATAGGTTTCAAAAGTTAATATTATTGGGTGTAGAAAATTATGATGTCATTTTCAGCCAGTAATCTTCAACAAGGATGTTAGAAGTGTAATTTGATTGGTAAAATATTATATCTTGTTATTATGTCCTACTCTTACTAATGGTTTTGTATATGCGAACTCTGTTGCAAGTCAACGTGGACTAGGAGTATATGAGGGCTGACCGATCTCATGAGCGGGCATTCTGGTCTAGAATCAGAATCAGGGAAGCTTGGCCCATGGTATAGTTCATTATACTAGGTAACCTTGTCATCTCTCAGAAATAAGATATATAAGGGAGAATAGTTTAACAGTTTGTACATTGCGACTGCCTTTTACAATGTAAGGGGAGCTGACGTTACAGATAACAAACTGTGAAAACTTAAAACTCTCAGAAAACATAGTATACTGTACAAAAGTTTCACGAAGATAAGTTCACGTGTAAACTCAAACCATGGCCAGAGCTCACCCAGTCAGTGGGCAATCGTCGTCGCCAGTAACCGGTAAACCAACATACTCTACGCGGCGAGCCATCGCTGCGACGCCGGGCGACTCGCGTCTGGTTGGGGGTAGCGAGAATCCGTGAGACACCGATTCGACCATGATTTCACTAGACGATCACGCACCAATTACGTAATGTATTCACACTCCCTATTCCCAAATACTCTTACACTTACACGTATAAAATTACATATTATTTGGCAAATAACTAATAATTATTGTACATTGGTTTTGGTACCTCGTCGGATTAAAATATAGAATTTTTCGGGCATTTAGATGCGAGTACTTTATACATACTTCTCACATGATTACTAATACACGAGCTCTTGGTCGGCAGTGATCCCGACCCTCATGAGTGACAGCATATCTCTTTGAGTATGTGTCCGACCCGTTCCTTTGAATTGTGGTCACCCACAGAATACACTACACCTTCCGAAGTATAATAAAGGACTCTTTGAGTTACATTGTTATTAGAGTTTTTATATCGAATTTATTATTTGCGCACAAGATGCACTGACGAGCCGCCACTAACCATTTATTCAAAATCTTTCAATGAAATTGTAAACAAAATACAGACAAACACTAAAAATATTGAAATATTTAAATATTTATATAATTTTACAAATTTCTCATGCACAATAAATCGACATAGTTAAACCAAATGTGACTTTTATTTCAAATCATTTTATGTACTCTCCTGTTTGCAGTTCGGCGACTTTTAAAGTTCACTGGGGTTACTTAAATTTTTGTTATTCATTTACATAACGTAGTTGGGTCCTAAAATCACCGAATAATTAAAGTTTTCTAAATTTAAATGGTTAATTGTCGTTTAATTAATTTGATATTTAATTCTAAATTTCGCCGTGTTGCAATTGGCACCGGAGACCAGGATTGAAAGTTTTTTGAAGCCCGAATGCAAGCGCTTTTGAGTACTAAAGAATGATTTGAAATTTTATTAGGAAATAATTTTATTATTTATAAACTTTTTATTTATAGACACACGGCCACGTTCGGGTCCAGTAGTTTGAATTTATGGGGGCGTAGGACAGAAACTAATACAACACTAATATTAATTTATATTTTGTTTATTTGACAGACAGGCCAATAGATCAACAAATGTTATAATTTATGTGATTTATTTAGAAAAAATTACAGAGATAGGTTCCAACGTACTGGGGGCGTGGATATTTATTTTAATTGAAGAAAAATACGTATTTAATTTTGACTTTAATATTACAGAGATAGTAATATTTATTTTGTGTGTATAAGAAATGAATTTCACTTTCATTTTCAATGGTATGTTGCTATAGAATTTTGTTTCATAGGTCATAGCCCCCATCTACCCTTCTGCGGTTTATTATTTTATGGTTCTTTGCAACTTACAAAAGACAACGCATAATATAGACCAGGGGATACCAAACTCATATTACATATTAACTGAAATCTTCTGAATTTTACTAATAGGCTAGCAACATTTTAATATTATAATTAATTATATCTAAAAAAAAATTACAATGATGTGTGTATGTGCGTATTATATAGATTTGGTTATATTAGTTACTATTAGGTATTGACAGAAATTTGTAGGAAATTGCAAAAAAAAGCAGGCATATATTTTAATGTTATGTATATCATGCTAGAATTAAATATTTGTAATGGTTTTGCTTATACTAAGTTTAGTGACTGGAGAACGATGACAGAAAGTTATTTTAATTAAATTTTGTTTTTTTTTGTTTTAATTATTGTTCAAATATGGTTACGTGCCACCAATTTGCGACCACTGGCACCGACAATGGTCAGAGGGTTATGATAGCAAGCACGTAAAAATTAATATTTTTTTTCAGATATTTAAACTTGACACATATTTTTGGTAGAAATCGAAAGTGTATTACATGTACTTTATTTATGACATTTTGCTCTGTTTAGGAATTTGATTACCGATGGTTTGGATTTGTTTGTTTATGTGAATAGTATAAAATATAAAATGTTTAAATTAAGAGTATTTCTTGTATTTTAATAATGATTATGACTTTATATAAGTTATATCAAAAAACAAAAGGTATCTGCATTTAATATGTGATAGGTAGGCTAGATCTTAGGTTATAAAAGTTTTTTTTTTTTTATGGTTAACATTCTATCGTTAGTTGTTAAGATTTTGGCTATTAATACTTTCGTCTTGTGTGTAGCTCGTTTAGATAATGTAAGAGATATTTTATTTAGACTAAGGGTATTTATGGTATGAATTGAGGCTTTAACTGATATAAAAGAAAAAAATTTTGATAAATTTTAAAGTTTAATATTTGACAGGCAGGCTAGATTATAAGATATAAAGGGTTTTGTGTTATTATGTTTGACATTCTATTATTAGTTATTAAGAATTTGGTTGTTATTTTCGCCGGTGGTTATTTTATTTAAAAATTATAAGAGATATTCTATTTCCGTCAAAGAATATAAGAGGAAAAATGCTAAATGTGATAGGTAGGCTTTGAACTAGATTTAATAATATAAAATGTAAAAAATGTGTCTAATGAGTTGGGTTTAGTTGTGATAATTTCAATAATGCGTCTAGTACATATGTGGTTTAGAATTAAGAATACTAATTGTACTTTATAATTTTTTCCATCTCTATTTTTCAGCTATTTATTTGATTTTCTTTTCCAGTTAGATTTGTTATTAACATTCAATTTCATTTCAGTGAATAACAAAGGGGGCGAATGAAACGAGGCAAATATGTGTACCTAATTTTTTAATTTTTTATGTTATTAATTTATCTTACTATTAATATTTTTTTAAGAATGTGTTTCGATAATAATTATGTCAACTGTACTTGTTTACGTATTTTAAAACCAACATCTGGTACGCTGGACGTTACTGTTTCATTGTGTTGTTTTGCTTATTGAGAAATACATTTCTTTAAGGGTCATTTATGGTTTTGTTATGTTTAGGTATAAACACGTGCGTACATGAAAGGTTGACCCAATTCTTTTATAGTTTGGGGTACTTTATTTTGAAAACAATTTTGTTTTTAAGAATTTGTTTTTCTGATTATGGGCACATCCTACTATTTCCTATCCTAGCCAATGCAAAGCGATTATTTGTAAGATAGGTTTCAAAAGTTAATATTATTGGGTGTAGAAAATTATGATGTCATTTTCAGCCAGTAATCTTCAACAAGGATGTTAGAAGTGTAATTTGATTGGTAAAATATTATATCTTGTTATTATGTCCTACTCTTACTAATGGTTTTGTATATGCGAACTCTGTTGCAAGTCAACGTGGACTAGGAGTATATGAGGGCTGACCGATCTCATGAGCGGGCATTCTGGTCTAGAATCAGAATCAGGGAAGCTTGGCCCATGGTATAGTTCATTATACTAGGTAACCTTGTCATCTCTCAGAAATAAGATATATAAGGGAGAATAGTTTAACAGTTTGTACATTGCGACTGCCTTTTACAATGTAAGGGGAGCTGACGTTACAGATAACAAACTGTGAAAACTTAAAACTCTCAGAAAACATAGTATACTGTACAAAAGTTTCACGAAGATAAGTTCACGTGTAAACTCAAACCATGGCCAGAGCTCACCCAGTCAGTGGGCAATCGTCGTCGCCAGTAACCGGTAAACCAACATACTCTACGCGGCGAGCCATCGCTGCGACGCCGGGCGACTCGCGTCTGGTTGGGGGTAGCGAGAATCCGTGAGACACCGATTCGACCATGATTTCACTAGACGATCACGCACCAATTACGTAATGTATTCACACTCCCTATTCCCAAATACACTTACACTTACACGTATAAAATTACATATTATTTGGCAAATAACTAATAATTATTGTACATTGGTTTTGGTACCTCGTCGGATTAAAATATAGAATTTTTCGGGCATTTAGATGCGAGTACTTTATACATACTTCTCACATGATTACTAATACACGAGCTCTTGGTCGGCAGTGATCCCGACCCTCATGAGTGACAGCATATCTCTTTGAGTATGTGTCCGACCCGTTCCTTTGAATTGTGGTCACCCACAGAATACACTACACCTTCCGAAGTATAATAAAGGACTCTTTGAGTTACATTGTTATTAGAGTTTTTATATCGAATTTATTATTTGCGCACAAGATGCACTGACGAGCCGCCACTAACCATTTATTCAAAATCTTTCAATGAAATTGTAAACAAAATACAGACAAACACTAAAAATATTGAAATATTTAAATATGTATATAATTTTACAAATTTCTCATGCACAATAAATCGACATAGTTAAACCAAATGTGACTTTTATTTCAAATCATTTTATGTACTCTCCTGTTTGCAGTTCGGCGACTTTTAAAGTTCACTGGGGTTACTTAAATTTTTGTTATTCATTTACATAACGTAGTTGGGTCCTAAAATCACCGAATAATTAAAGTTTTCTAAATTTAAATGGTTAATTGTCGTTTAATTAATTTGATATTTAATTCTAAATTTCGCCGTGTTACAATATCTAAATTCAAAACTATTAAAAAGTATATCTTTCACTTTCAAAAATATAATTATGTATGTTA
The DNA here is from genome assembly GCA_963966155.1 of Clivina fossor. Classification (NCBI taxonomy): domain Eukaryota; kingdom Metazoa; phylum Arthropoda; class Insecta; order Coleoptera; family Carabidae; genus Clivina; species Clivina fossor. Next base: position 23,819,776 of record OZ014551.1, on the reverse strand, counting down.
AGTTTTTCATTGTAAAAAATCATTGTAAATTTACATTTATAATCATAGTAATTTAACTATATTTTCGATTGTAATTTTATAAATTTTTAGTAAATTTGCAAAAAAAATACAACAAAAAATATAGTAAAATTACTATGACTGTAATGTAAATTTACAGTAAATTTTTTACAGTGTTTAAACGTAGTAATGAAATTATTATATTAACTGAAGATTTTAAATAAAATAATTTGAAATAATAAAATATCATTAAAACATATGAATTAACGAATTAAGCATAATAATATTTTATTAATTTTAATTTTGATTTTACAAAAATATTTTTGTATTACTAATAATGTGTTTTTGTAACGTGTAATGTAAATATATTCATACCTGATATAATATTATAAAAATAAAGTGGTATTTTTCTGTTGGTCTGTTTGATAGCTTATAACCCAAAAACAAATAAACTGAAAACTTTGAAATTTGTTAAGACCTTGAGTAAACACAAGTCCATGTTATGTTAATTAAAATCAATAATTTATTAAATAAAACCTTTATTATTCATAAAATACTGAGAACTTTAACGACATAATTGCTAAAACAAGTTTAATTACGAAATACAAGTCACAACCAATAATGATAGTACCTACTGAAAGAGCAAAGACGCTGACACACAATTGTCTAATCAAGCTACCGGATGCAAATTCGCATTGTTTCAATTCCAGTTCAAGTTCCGGGTAGTTCAAATGTTCTACAACTACAGATCCGGTATATTAACAATACCTATGTACTGTGAATATATTCAGCAAATGGATAATTTAAATAAATTTGCAATATTTATGTTTAATGAGTTTGGTTGCTCTCATTGTAAAAATAAATTGTATAAATGTAAAAAATAGAATTATAAATGCAAGTATTGAAAATGTAATTTTTTTCGATCACATATTTTTACTGATCGTTATTTGTACTGTGGGAGGTAGTGTAACCATATCAATTTAGATTTTCGAGATTATTATAAATATATACAAATTAGAATGTTTGTAAGATATATGTTTGTTAGTTTGTAGATACGTACGTATAGACCAAATTCAGTTTAACAGATTTTTAAAAAACTTTATATTTACATATTTTTTAATGTAGTGAAACATACAAATTAGTTATAGCATTTAGTCACGATTAAGCATGTCTGCATTATAAAATATATGTTACTTTGTGACTAAACATATCTAATAGTGTGACTAACTGAGGTTCGTTTAGCCAAAATACACAAACCACATGTTAAATTAAATTTAATATTGTAATTATATATATATATATATATATATATATATTTCAAATTATATATTTTTATATTTAATTAACTTAAACAAAAATCAAATATTATTGCAATAATTAAATAACAAAGAAAATATAAAACAATAACAAGTATATTTAATAAAGAATATTAAATTAAAATGTAATTTTGCTTGATAATGTAATTGTAGTGTACAAAGATTTAATAGATTATGCAATACTTTATAAATGATGTAATTTAGTTATTGTTAATTAACAATATTAGATTTGTATTTAATATATATGTTGATTCCGGTATACGGGAGTTAGTCATAAATATGTATACAAGCTAACAGAGCAGACGAATATGTGTTATTATTTATATTTCTTGAGTGATTCAGTGGTGATGCAGAACACAAAACGAGAATGTTAACAGTATTAATAAATATTTATATTTTACATTTAGAATTAAAATTTTCACGAATCAAAATTTTACATTGCAAATATCGGTCGTTATTTAACGCACTCATGCAAAAAATACCTGATTGCAATTAAAATTTAATTGTTGTCACGTTGATCATATTTTGTAAAATTTGCATCGGAAAATGTTGCGCGTAATATCATTTTATAATAATTATCTTTATATTGTACAAATTTATATAATTTATTTAATTGCATATTAACATTACTATAGATATTGATATTTAGTATTCGTAACCACTAATATGCTAAAAATATGCAATAATAATATATTTTTTTCATTACTTTGTGTTCTAGTGCCAAAAATTTTACAGACATTTTTAATACAGTCTTCATATCACAAATCCAACTTATGCCGCTTTCTGTATTGTTACATAAATTCTATGACACTATAGAATCGTGTGTCCTTCTTTAATAAACAGAATATTTCATATTCTATAGTGCTACAGAGCTTATAGAATAATACAGAGTACCAGCTTTAATTTGTGTATAAATACGTGTGTGAGATATTCACAATCTTGTTTACTTGTCTATCAAATTTTGTGACCGTAGATTTCTTTGGTACTTAAACCTAGTTTACATTGATAGAGTAGTCCAGTACAATTATTCCATTACTAGCACAATGTAAACGGTATGGGATAGTAAAAGACTAATACTAAAGATAATAACAGGTGCACAGATTTATTGCAGTAGAGTAGAGTTATCAAGTGTAAAACGTGTGTTATTTTTTTTTTAATTTTGAAGAAAAGTTAAAATTGTCAAATAATTACCACCGATAATTAATATTTTATTTTAATACGTACAAAAATACAATGGACGAAAGCTGAACGAACTTTAAACTAAACTATCTTCTACCAAATCTACCAAAATTAGTATGGTAGATTGATTTGGAAAAAAAGTATGCTAGTGCACTCTACTACTAACGTTACTAATGTAAACTAAGCTTTAAGATGACTATGTAATTTTATTTTTCGCAAACTTTCGGAGAAGGTTTCAAAATTTTATTTTGCTACATTTATCATTAAATTTTCAGGATAGATTTATTTGTTTTCAAAATAATTACATAATATAATCATTGCACAAGTATTTCCAACTTTCTGGAAAAAAATTCAATTTCATTTAGATCTGATTTTAATCAAATTTTTAATATATATTTAGTGATGACCAAAATTATTGCATAATTTTATATTTTTGCAGTATTGCTACTTTTAAAAAAATGTATTAAATTTTTTGTTTTATTATTTTAACTACACTAAATATTTATCCGATTTTAATCACATTTAAAAAATATATATCTTTTGATAACGTAGTAAAAAATCTTTCAGAACTCATTAAATTAAAATAAAACGGTTTTATATTTTTATATTAATATTTATTAATAATCGGCGTTTCGACGAACTCAATCTACAGAACTATAACCAAAAGCGGTTTTATTTTAATAATCTTTTGATATCCAAAGTGTTGGAATAATTTTAATTTTGTAATGTTGATTTAATTATCAATTTTAAAATAAAATAAAAAAGAAATTATTGTTATTACAAAAGCATGGCTATAAATGTAAATTAGTCATTCTTAACTTGTAGGCACTCTGATATAATGAAAACTAGGCCAAAAATTACCAATATAAGATGTTAACGTTCTAATTAAATAATAAAACAAAAACAAATATTTTCAGCAACAACAACAACAACGAAACAACGTCGCATCGACGTAGTAGAACCATATTAAATGCCACAAAGGACTCCATTAAAATTTCGGTTGTCGCTTCTGCAACTAGTTGCATCATGCGAATAATTTTAAGCTTCGTTGACAAAGAGGATTTCAAGAGTAAAGTTGACGTTATACGAGAAGACAATACACGGATTTGTCGTTCCGTCATTGTCATTCACCTATCGGTGAAAAATAATGCTATCTCTCTCTGACTAAAGCCGCTTGCCATCATATTGATTCGAGATTAATAAATGTTAAATGTGTTTAAAAATACCAACCGAAGCGATGTTTGACTGTGTGTGCAGAAGGATGGAGCTTGAAGCTGTTCGAAAGCGACAAAGCATGCAAAGCTATTTGACTTTGTTTAGTGTGACTTGACGTTCACACACGGTTCTTTTCGGGCACGTTTTAATGAAAATAAAATCGATATTTTGGTTATTTATTGGCAATTTTATACGGGTTATTGCATACATTTTTACAGAGAGTTTTATTTTGCAACGAAGTTCAAAAATATTTTTAACAAATTCAATAGTTAATAGAATAGAAACTAATTAATTATATATTGTAATATACTTACAAAATTACTGGAAATTTACTACTATTTACAATATTGATGACATATATAATTTATCAAATTATTTACTTAATTATTAACTTGCAATAAATTCATTAAAGTAATATTTTTTTAATTTCAAGCTTAAAAGTTTCTAAATTTTTTGAATCTTTAATGTATTTCGGTAATTCATTTTATTCAAGTAATCAATTGTGAAATATATTAACAGTATTACTACTTTTAGTCTTTTTAGTAACATAAAAATTATCTGCATTTTGAATATCATAATTATGCATACTACTATTAAATTTCAGTCTGCCACTTAAATACTTCGGAAGTAAATCATATTGCATTTTAAATATAAAAATCATTGCAGATATTTCTAAGAAAGATTTAATATTTAATCATTTTAGTTTTATTAACATATTGTTAATTGGTTCATATCTTTTACAATGCATCATTACTTTCATGACTCTATTTCGAAGCAACTGTAAATTATGTTTACTACCCCCATTACCAATATATAAAATTGTTGCACAATATATGAAATGGGATAAAAAATAAATTTTAAGATTACAAATATAATTTGAATTATTAATAATGTAATTACAGTATGACTTATATAAAGCTTCGTTGTTGTTTTATAATAACAAAAATATCAAAAAATAAGTTTTTTGTGGCTAAATTTATCACTAGCACCAAATTGATTGAAGAGATAATGAATCGGCATTGTACAGAAAATGAATAACTAAATTGAGAAACAATGAAGCAAGCATATTTTAATTCTTATTTAAATTTATTAAAATGGATATTTTGAAAGCTTTTAAACTGTCAACTAGGATTAATCTCAATAGAAAATAAAGCACGTTTGCTGCACAGAGTGTACTTCAGACTTCCTTATAATTTAGTTATATATAAAATAACAAAAGCTTTAGGTTTAATTTTTATTTAATTTTAAACGTTTCGATATACTGCACGTATATCATTTGTATATTCTTTCCAGATGATAACATTCATGCAGTATATCAAAATATCGAATATTAAATAAAAATTATACAAAACTTAAAACTAAATCTTTTTTATTTTAATATAATGAGTTCTGAAAGATTGTTTACTATGTTAATTATATCTTAGTTACTTCTGGTGTTGGTGGTTGGTGTAGTCTCCATAATTTTCATCAATTTCCCTCCTTCACGTTCAGAGAGCGGGTCTTTATATAAGATATTCTGGATACATGTTTCAAATAATTTCCAAAAGAAAATTCTTTGTATCATATACTATTACATTAAATCATTTCATTACATTTTTTTTTACAAACTGTTTTTGTTTTTTGTTTCTTTAATGTAAACAAAAATAAAACAATTATTTTCTTTTCACAACTTACAACGTTACAACAATCAAGTAACCACTTTTAACAAAACGAAACATCAACACAAACGTAAATAAACCTAGTCGTAAAAACATTTTGAACTATAAAGTTCTTTTTTCATTGCACAAACTTTCAAGCGCAGTTTGCACAATATACAAATGCAAAAGAGTTTCAAATTGTTTTATCTCAACTATTACACTACTAGTCTCAGCTGAATAGTTCTACGTTGGTAGTACTGACATAGTATGTAATAATAACAACAGTAGCGCAGCTTTAGTTATATCTGACTTGTCAAACGCAAAAATAATATTTATCTTTTAGTGCGAAAGTTCGACATTGCCGCGCCCCGCGTCGTATGTTACATGTAAGAGAAAATCTATTACGGGTAGCTACTGCTATTAAAGCTAAGTGAATTATTAACACATTTAAACATGTTATAAGTAGATCCTTGCTAGTTTAACGGAAAATCTAGCGCAAATAAACCTCGTTTAATGTTGAAAGTTTTTGTTTTTGTTCCGGTATTAAACTAATCTAATTTAATTATGCGAAATTTATAGACTTTATATGTTAGTTCTTGTAATTCCAATGTCAAGTATAATTTTTAATTATATAGTTTTCTTAATCTGCATAGTCTGCATAGTTTTTCTGATCTAAAGATTTGATTTGTATTTATTTAAAAAAATAAAAAAGATTGATGAAAATTTATGACTAAATAATAAAAAGTACGACTTAATAAATTAATATGTATTTAAAATTAAATACCTAACAGGATTTTATTTAAAACTGCGCTAAAAAGTAAAAAATATGCTGTGACAATTACAGGACTGGCCATCATCACAAGATACTTTATAACAAATAAATTATTATGAAATTTATGATACGTATTTATAATTTAACGTAATCATAAAATCTTATCTAAATATATGTTAAAATAGGTACTTACAAACAAAAGAACACAAATGTATCCAAAATTTATTAAATCGTCTTATAAATCTTTTTTTTTAAAAAAAAAGTATAAAAAAGTATATGGTTAAAGATTTACCACTTATGTGGTTCGTTTCGGTTTTAAATCTTTAACATCGAAAAAGATAAAATTAACTATGTTTTGCAGTTATATTATTTTAATTTTAAAATTAGTTTATTTAAATTTATATAGTGGTTTATTTTTGTACCAACTTTATATTATATGGTATATGTATACTTTCGATTTTCAAATTTATTAGCACGTGACTTAATTAAAAAAAAAATTAACCAAAAAATAATGCTCAAAAATTAAAAGTAATGTGTTAATGTGGCTAAAATAATATAGTAAAAAATCTTTCAGAACTCACTATACAACTTGTTTCTATTTTTTATTTGTTTATTGTTTATGTCATTTGTATATTTTTCTACTGAATTTAACCTAAAGCTTTTCTAGTTTTTTTTTTTTTTTTTTTTAATTTTAATATGTTTTTTTAAATTTTAATATATTTTTACTATGTTAAAAAATTATTATTAAGTTATTACAATGTAAAATTACGCAAAAGTCTATAATATCAAATAAAGCTTATGTAACATTCTATAACTAAACCTAATGGCCATCATGACACATAACGAAAAATTTTGATTCGACAGCAAAAAATTTTGCAGTGACCGAAATTTTGTATTATCGTATAATCACATCAGCGATCAGGGCGCCCCGATCAATGTGTACCAGGGATGTAATTAATCAAAATCGGGCGGTTGGCCCCAATGAAATAAGTAACTCAATTTCGAAATTCTCGCATGGTGAAATGTCCGGATGGGTATAACATGGTACGGGTCATATCCGGGTGTCCCTTGACAGTGTTAACCCTCTCGTTTTACTTCCACTTCCGTTCGCTTGGACACCCCTGTTGAAAGCATCCTCTTATTACGATGCGCTTTTCGGTTGGACACCCCCCTTGTACTGATGATAGCGTGTTCCGGAAGAGATTTTTGTACTTGAATCGGATGACTAGAATTTTATGTTTTAGATTTTAACTCAGTTTTTACTACGCAGTATTAACTGTACAGTAAAATCGTAGCAAAATTGCTCAGTTTACAGATAACTCAGTTTTGCCCATACACTACACAGTTTTTATTCAGTTTACTGCTTAGTTCAATCGTTAATAGGCTTTTTAATGTATGACATTTTTTAGTAAAAGCTACCAAAATTGTCTAGTCTACGAGATAGAAACATCGATATTTTTTTACTATCTAACAACAAATTAATGGTATTGCATTGATACAAATATATAAACTGCAATAACCACATGCAAGCTAGGTTTCAACTGCGCAGTTATGGTTAGCACAGTTAAAGAATCTATCTGCTACAGATATTATTCAGTTTATACTCCGGCCGAAATTTTGGACTTAACGTTACTCCTGTTTTAATACACATACATACTGCGAAATAACTGAGCAATTTCGGTTTGTGCAATAAACTTATCGTGTATAGGCCCGCCTTAGAGTATTTTGAGTATTACGACTAAATAATAATTTCGATGAGTAATATTCTAATAAAATTTTCTCGTTTTTATTATTTTTCAAATAAACTGAACTTGAAATATGATTCTCGCCTCACTTATAAAACTAATTTTTGCCAAAAGTACTTTTGACATTTACTTAAAATTATTTATCAAGCAATTTATAATAGTTTATTTAAATTTTATAATACTAAATATAATAAAAAATAAAAAAACTACTTACTTTTGATGAAAAACAAAAGCAAAAAATTATTTTGAAATGAATAATAAAAGCACGTTTTCACGAAAAAGTAAGGTGAGAATTTGGGCCGTTAATTTTAAAAAAGCAATTTTTAACTTTCACTCATAGTTTAAACTGCGTGTGAAATACCCAGCCATAATTATGTTTATTGTAATTTATTATTAATTACTTAAAATATTAAACTTTGTTGAGGTTAACAATCTTTGATAAATTTAAACTATATCAGAATTAAAATAATAGGCTAAACATATAGTATATCGAAACATCAAATTTTAATTAAAAGGTTACAGAACTTTAATTTAAAACCTTTTATTATAATAAATATAATAAATATAAGAGCTAGTATGAGAAGTGTCATGAATGTAGATGAAACTAGATTTGCTTGTTTTTTAATAAGAATGTTTGGAGAAAACTAATTTCGAAATAGTGGAAAGAGTTTGTGCCATATCCTCTTGGCTACATGACATGATTGTGTCACAGTATAAAGAAAATGACTGTGTATATATGTATAAATTCAGTAAGATTTTTTAATATGTTATATCAGAATTTTTAGGTCTTCAATAAATTTATAAAAAAAAAACAAAACATTAGTTCTTCTTCACTACGACTAGTTAAAATATAAATTAAGAATTTACAATCTGAGAACAAAAATATAATATACTTGAATTTCAAGAACTGTAACAAAAGAAAAGAAAATGTTTTATATATGCTGTTAAAAATTGTGGTGCTGAACATAGAAACAACTATAATGTTGCTTCATTGCAGCTTGCGTTGCTATGCTCGCCTGTTCACTATTTTAATAAATGTGTGAAATTTTCTACTTTATTTCATACATACAAAAAAATAAACTAAACGACTAAAGTTTTATAACATATTTTATTTACTCTCATATTTGAAACTTAAATGAAAAATTTGTGGAAAATACTTAGAGAATTTTTTATATTTTCTATTTTTATAAGCTGTGTGTAAATTCAAAGTCCTACATATATGTATGTCAAATTTCAAAATTTTTAGTTAATTAATTTTTGAGTTATAACCTCAGATGTACACCATTTTTATAATATTATAAATAGATTAATATTAGACGAAACATCTAATTCAAAAGTATGGTACGTTTGGTAAATTCATACATACATACACAATCACGCCATGTACTCAAAAGGATGTGGCACAAACTCTTTCCATTATCCCAAAATCAGTTTCCTTCAAACATTTCTATACAGAGAAGCAACTTTAGATTCATACACATTCATTCTCATACATGCTCTTTTATTCCTACTCTTTGGAAACTTTTGCTAAGGCAAGACACTCTCAATCATACCACTCTAGCTACTTATCGAATGTCTACGCAAATGTATATCTTCAAAATCATTTATATACATTCTTTTAACCAAATGTTCATTAGACATTCGCTCAAGATGACCAAACCAACTGACCAACACCAACTTTTGCAACAATATTTTGTCAATTTTAAACTCATCATACAATAATTCATCATCGTACAATATTTCGTATCTGATTCTCCTAGTTACACTACATACGGTATTTTTTTTTATGCTTTTGTACCTAATAAAAATAGTTTAAAATTTTTTTAAAATAAAAGAATATTTAATATGATTTAAAATAAAAGAATATTTAATATGATTTAATTTTAATTACAAATTTTCACATATCATCATACAATAACTCATCATACAATAATTCGTCATCGTACAATATTTCGTACCCGATTTCTCCTAGTTACACTACGTACGGTATGTGATTTTTTTTTATTCTTTTGTACCTAATAAAAATAGTTTAGAATTTTTTTAAAATAAAAGAATATTTAATATGATTTAATTTTAATTACAAATTTTAACATATTTTAATTTCTAAATTATTCAGATAAATCTGCTAATGCTGAACATATAAAATTTGAAGATACAGTAATAATTGCTAGACCAATCAATAATAGCAGCAGATTAATAAGAAAAGCAATAGAGATTTATAAAGAAAAAAATAACATAAATCAATGTAAAGACATTGAGTTAAATAAAATTTGGCTTCCATTAATTCAAAATCTATAATTATTATGATTTAGTTACTTATATGTTACCTAGTAACTTGTTTCTATGTACTATTATTTACTTTAATATTATTTGATAAAAAAATATTGACCTAATGAAGACAAGCGGTCAGTCTTGTCAAAACGTTGCTTTTATAAAATTATTAAACAGAATCTAATCTTAAAACAGATTTTATTTTAATACAATGAGTTCAGAAAAATATTTTACTATTTTAATTGTGATTTTTTTTTTAATTTTTACAAACATTTCATTCTGAAGTGGACATATATCGTTAAAAATTTAATAACTAATAAAACATTAAATAAACTAACTCATTTCGTCATTAATTTTCTGAAACATATTATTTACAAGTTAAAATACATTTTCTAATCTAAAATATTTGCCAAAGTAACGATTACATGCTTATGTTATTGTTGTCCTTATGCATCCAGCAGGATAGACTCGCTGTCACAGCTTACTACTTTCGAATTGCTACACATACATACATATCTATCACGTTACACGATTAGATAGAACTTGACTGGGTCCACTTGATGTTATACGATTCTGTGTTGCTTTTCAGCAAGCAGAGCACATGTGCGCTTGCTTTCTTAATGGAACTTTTCAATAAATTATCCTGTCAGGGTTATTGACTGGTGGACGATTGCTGAATTGAGATGTTGATACAGGAGATTATGATGAGTTGTATTTTAGTTGAATTCATTCGTTGTAGATTATATAAAGTAATTCAGTGGAAAGATAATTATTTTTTTTACTTGAATTTTATTGTTTTTTTTAAATAAATAATTAAAAATGGGATATGTAGTGTTACCACACTGAAAAGAATATTACTTTAAAGCCAACTGTTTAATATGTATTCAACAGTAAATATACTTTTATAATAATAATATTATGATACCATATTGCCTATGTAGAAAAAGGTCATTATAACATTATTATACAGCTGTTAATTACTATATACATCACTGATGGCAACACTAAACATAACTACAATTTCAAGTGTGTTTAATCTGAGATCTTCGGCTGCCATATTGCAAAAATATTACTTATTTTCGCTTGAATTTTAATTCGATTAATGAAAATGTGTAAAAAAGTATATGAAATGTAATGTGCACCGTCAAATTTGTCAGAAATTGTATATTTGATCAAAAAAACACAGTCAAGTGTATTTATTTGACATCTCCGATGGCTATATTAAAAATTATTAAGTCAAGTTTAGTAAATTGAAAATTGCATTGTTTATTTTCGCTTGAATTTGAATTTGATTATTGTAAATGTGTGAAGAAGCGCAAGAAATTAATGAAATGTATACCGCCAAATCTGTTAGAAATTGTATATTCGACTAAAGAAAGATTAATTTTCACGAATCACGTAACAAATATAAATAATATAAACATATTATTCCATATTATTTTTATTTATTTTTAGTTTCTTTTTGTTTAGAACGCTTGAAGAAAATATCGTATATGTCATTCGGAACATAAAGCTCTTTTTGTATTTCGCCCAGATATATCTGGGCTCAACACAACAATCATCGCTTTGTGTTCCTCGTAACATAGTATACTATTTGATCTGTAAAATTGGGTTTTTATAATTGAAATATTTTTTTTAATAAAAATCAAAAAAAGTAGTAAGTTATAGGATTACTACTTTAAAAGTGTTGTATGAAATTATTTACTATTTGGTTTAGAAACGCAATGATTTCTGGAAAAATTGAAGTAATCATTTGCTAATAATTTTCAATTCAAATAAATATTTCTTCTCAAATTGTTTTAGTATATTATTACATAAAAAAAAAATTTAATTTTATTGTTTTTTTTTATTATTATTAAATTTTATTGATGAATTACTGAACAAACAGAAAACAATTAAATTATGAATGCATATTGTCATTCATTTTTCATTTGTTTCGTATATCAGTATGTGTTGTTAGGAAAACTAGTCGAGACTAGGTAATGTTTGAACGGTAAAGGAGTTTTTGGTAACGTTAAATCCCTAGCCTATTCTATCCGTGGCACTGTCGCATCCTAAAGTAAACCTCGTTCGTAGCTAACCCAGATCAAACTCTTTCTTGTTCCTTTTTTTTTTGTCTCTTGTGCATAGGCATCGAGATCTTAGCCCGTGCGTGGAATTGTTGACTAGATCATAGAACGGCGGTACTCAAACAAACATTCCATCCTAGAAAAAGCAAATATTTATTAGCAAATATATACTAGACAGTCTTGTATTGTGTTTTATTTTGTTAGGTGTTTTATTTACAAAAAAAATATTATTTTTCAGTTACAAGTAAAAGTAACGACTTTCAATTTTTACTACTTTGACTGCAAGGAAAAGTAGTAAAGCGTTTGGTACGGTGTCTGTAACATTTTCAAAAAAAAAAAAAAATTGTATAGAAATCCTTCATATAGCCTGTAGATGACGAATCTGAACTTAGTTTATGAGGGTGTATGTGTGTGCGTCGTCAGCTCGCTCGCTCGCTCGCTCGGTCGTCAGACAAAATTTTGTGATCGCAACTCCTCCTAGACGGTTCAACCGATTTTAATGAAATTTTCAGGATAAATTTGTCTAGTGCCCAAGATGGTCAAGTGGTTTTAGTTTTTTCCAGTGATGCCAACTTTCCGAGAAAAAAATTACTAAAGTTTTTAAAAATTCATATTGGCTACGTTATTTATCCGATTTTGATCAAATTTACAGAATAGATTTCCCTAATGCTCCCATTAGTTATATAATTTTATTAATATCCAGTGTTGCCAACTTCCCGAGAAAAAAATTACTAAAGTTTTAAAATTTTTATTATGGCCATGTTATTCAACCGATTTTACTCAAATTTTCACAAAAGATTCTCCTAGTATTCATATAATTTATGTAATTTTAACAAAATACAGTGTTGCCAACTTTCCGAGAAAAAAATTAGTAAAATTTTTAAAAATTTATTTTGACCATTTTATTTAACCGATTTTAATCAAATATTTATAAAAGTTTTTTCTAGTGCCTAAATAAATTATGCAATTTTAACAAAATACAGTGTTGCCAACTTATCGAGAAAAAAAATCACAAAATTTTAAAAAAATTCATTGTGGCTACATTATTTATTCGATTTTGATCAAATTTTCAGAAAAGTATCTCCTATTGCCCACATAAATTATAATATTATTAAAATACAGTGTTGCCAACTTTCCGAAAAATGTCAAAGTAGTCTATATATGGGTTTACCCATATACTTCTAATCTTGTTTAATAAACACTGTAGCAAATTTTAATATTAGTTAAATAGAATTTTACATATATGCACTTTTTACCACTTTGACTGCAAGGAACATTTTCAAAAAAAAAAAAAAATTGTATATAGAAATCCTTCATATAGCCTCTAGATGACGAATCTGAACTTAGTTTATGTGGGTGTATGGATGTGCGTCGTCAGCTCGCTCGCTCGCTCGATCGTCAGACCAAATTTTGTGATCGCAACTTCTCCTAGACGGTTCAACCGATTTTAATGAAATTTTTAGGATAAATTTGTCTAGAGCCCAAGATGGTCATGTGGTTTTGGTTTTTTCCAGTGATGCCAACTTTCCGAGAAAAAAATTACTAAAGTTTTTAAAAATTCATTGTGGCTACATTATTTATCCGATTTTGCTCAAATTTTCAGGAAAGATTCCTTTTGTGCCCACATAAATTACGTAATTTTAATATAATACAGTGTTGCCAACTTTCTGAGAAAAAAATTATTAAAGTTTTTAAAAATTCATTGTGGCTACATTATTTATCCGATTTTGCTCAAATTTTCAGGAAAGATTCCTTTAGTGCCCACATAAATTACGTAATTTTAATATAATACAGTGTTGCCAACTTTCCGAGAAAAAAATTTCTAAAGTTTTTAAAAATTTATTGTGGCCACATTATTTATCCGATTTTGATCAAATTTTTAGAAAAGTTTCTCCTAGTGCTCACATAAATTATAATTTTATTAAAATACGGTGTTGCCAACTTTCCGAAAAAAAATTAATAATTTTCTAAAAATTTGTTATGCCCGCATTATTTATCCGATTTTAATCAAATTTTTACAGAAGTTACCCTTAGCGCCTATAATATTATATATTATCAAAATACAATGTTGCCAATTTTCGGTGAAAATTTTTTTTATTCCTATTTCTTATCATTTATGTGATAATGTCAAAGTGGTCTATATATGGGTTTACCCATATACTTCTAATCTTGTTATATTAAATCTAGGCCAGCAAAAGTCGGCCAATGGCGTAACGACACCTGTAAAGAATGGTGGGGGTACAGGTATATATATATATATATATATATATATATATATATATATATATATATATATCAGATTGCGGAGCAGAAACTGTCATTCAATCACACTGGGATGTTATCTACGATGTATGGCAAAACGTTTGCGATGAGAATACCAGCCTAGATAATTCTATAAATTCAATGGATACCGGCCGTGAAAGCCTGAAGATTACTAAATAAATATATTTTTTTAAATCATGCCAAAATATATTTTTTTTCACAAAATCTTTCAAATAAAATAAAACTGCTTTAGGATTTAGTTCTGTAATAATTTTCATTAATAATCGACGTTTCGACGTACTCTACGTACATTATCATTAGGAAAAATAATACAAATGACATATACCAAACTGTATATGTCATTTATCCTGATGATGTTGTACGTAGAGTACGTCGAAACATCGATTATTAATAAAAATTAATGCAGAACTAAATTTTATAGCAGTTTTATTTTAATATAATGAGTTCTGAAAGATCTTTTGATATTTTAAAAGTTAAAAGTGACAAATACAAAATAAAAATACATTTTTTTTATTTTGTATTCGAATAAACTATATCTATTAGCCGTAGTACTGAAAATAGTGGCTGGATCTACAATATATTCGTAATCGTTATCGAAATTGAAATGTAGTTCACGAAAATGAACCATATGCCTAAGATAAATATAAAGCATATGTCAGAAAATACGTTTATTGCCGAATAGAAGCAAAGCAATATGGATTTCCAAGCAAAGAAATTTGTTTGTAAGTGAAACAAACGATTATAAACAAGCAAAATTTATTTGTTTGAATGCCCGTATTGCTTCGGTTCTATCTATTCAACAATATGCATATTTTCTGGCACATGTTCTGTATTTATTTTATACATATAGTTCATTTTTGTAAACTAGTTTTCAATTTTGATTACGTAAATACTATAGAATCCAACCACAGGACTTCTCGGTACTTTTATACCTAAAAAAATATTTTCTGTAGTTGTTTTGATTACCATAAAATTAACATTTTGAGACGATTTAAAAAATACATTTTGTTATTTTTGTGTTGTTCTAAGTTTGTTATGTTTATTTTTTTTTTGTTTTCTTTTGTGTGTGTTAGCCTTGTTGATAGTAACATACAACGTTTATATTTTAACATTGAAAATTTTAAATGTTTTTATTTTTAAATCTCAAATATTAAATTTGTATTAAATACAATACGTACAATTTAACATCGCTCTGGCTCCTGAAAATTTCAAACAAATCTGAAAGTTTATTGAAACAAACGTTATTTTCAAAGTGTTCAAGGAAAATAAATTTTGGATCAAATGTGACTAGATTCTTTATAATCTTATTAGTTAATTATTTAAAATAACTCAAATAATATTGTATTAAAATATTAATTTTAAAATGTAAATATTGAAAATAAATATTTACGTAGAGAAATGAATTTAGTTAAGTTATGAAATGGACTTAATTATAGAAATATACAAACTCGAAAACCTGAATCTAATAACGTCCGAAATAATTATTTTTTGTAATTTTTTCGCTGCAGTGCAGATACTAAAAGTTAATCTGTGCAAATAGTATGCGAAATTTATTCATCTCGTCTGAGCTGAGTAAAATTTGCATTGTTTTTCGTTTATCGTTTACGTTTAGGTATGAAGATACGTAATACGTAACGTAATACGATACGATGCGATATTGTTCTTCGTTTTGCATCCCACCAAATCTAATCAAATTTGTATACATTAGTTACAGTTTTGCATAAGAGATGTCGTTGTTATATTATAAATTAATTATTTTTAACTAGCGAAAATAGGTTAAGTTTTAGTGGCATTAAAGTAAACTTTAATTATGCAAAATAGTTACGTACAAATATAATTAAAAAATGCAATTAGATTTAAAAGAAAATTGAAGTTTATTCTCAATATTTATAAAAGTTAGTCTCCTTAATATAATATAATAAATTTTTCATGAGAAGATACTAAAACTAATCAGCTGTCATTTTCAAATATACGCATTTATTGAAAAAACAAAAATGTCTGCATATTAGTTTATTTTATTAATGAAAAATATAATAATAATTTAAATAGCTAATGATATGTATAAGAATTTATTAGATTTTCTTTAATATGACAATTGATTAGTTTCAACAATTTGCTTTGGTAAATAATTAACAAGATTTTTTTAAATACATAAAATTCAACAAAATTTTGTAACATCAACAATATTTGTATTCCTATTTTCAATTAGGTAAAAATTTATATAAAAATTAATTTTCTAATCCACAAGTTACTGATACGATTACAAAATGAATAATAAAGTATTTTGAAGAATATTATTTGACCGTTTTACGTAACCCAGTTAGTTGTGTATAAAAATTCGTATGTTTTAGAATAATTTTATTTGGAATTAATTGTTAGCTAACTATATTAAAATATTTAATAATTTTACAGTGATAATTAATACATACTGTAATTTATTGATGGTTTGAAGTTTTTAAATTTAAACATTGAAAACAGTAAGATGCAGCATGATGAAGTTATATTATTATAAGTTATAGGTTATATGATTTCATTTAGTTTTATTTTTTGTACACAGAATCTTAATAAGCAGTTTTTATGTTTAAGATAAATGACAAAACGGGTTGCCGAAATTACAGAAGCTTTTATTAAAACTTAAATATCTATAATATTAGTATTATAGGATATATAGGAAATACGTAGTTTAATTAAATACGCTGCGACGTTTTAATAATTAAATTAATACTAGTGACATAATGATTTCGTTTTACATACAAGATTTTTGTATCATAAATATGCGTAATATACTTTATACCATTTCGTCTGTATACAATTTTAATTAGATTTTATATTTATCAATGTTTTTTGTAGTAGATAATAATTTTGTTTTCGCATTATTACTTCTAAAAAATCTGAACTGTTTCAAATGAATCAAACTAAATTTGTAAACTATTTCATATCCGACAAAATATGGAAAACTATACAAATAAAATAGGTTCAATTTTTTTTAGCGATTTACAACTTTGCTTCAAACATTTGAAGTACTGTAGTTTTAGTGGTATAGTTGATGCAATGCAACTATGACGTAATATCATGTTCTGCAACATGATCCCGTTTTTCTTCTTGCCCTGTGTTCCTCTGGGAACATACTTCCGCTATTTTATCTTACGTGTAACTGTCAACTAATATAAATGATATAATGCCACTAAAAACATTTATATTTACATATTTTTTAAATGTGTTATACTCTTCCAAAAAGACAACTGAAGTTTGATGGAAATATTTTTATATTTTATTGTATTTGTTAATTTAATATCTATTATTTTATTTTTACAATATTTGTTTTTTATTATGTTCAATAAATTGAATACGTTTTACATTTATATCGTAATAAATATTGTATATTTAGTATTTAAAAGTGTTTATTTATTATATATTTTATTGATTTTTAAACTTAAACATTTTAACGATTTTTTCATATTTGCTATTAAAAATCACCGCGTTAGAAAATTAAATATTCATATGTATAACAATATAATAATTTGTGTAACAAATGCATAAAGTATGGTATTTTTTTTATCAATGGAAAATTTGATTACACAAGCCGTAGGCGAATACAGCATGAGTGAAAAAAATACACTTTATACATGATATAAAACATAATGATTTTTAAGTTACATTAAGATTACAGTTTTAGCAGTAGCAATAGATTGGGGATGCAGTAGAAGCTATACTGCTACTGCTAAAATTGCAGTGTGAATGTAGCTGAATTTTGTTGTGTGTTGTGTGTCGAAGGTATAAAAAGCAAAAATAATTTACACATGCATCAAAATACCAATCTGAAGTTAGACATTTTTAACGTTAAGATTCCGAAACGTTTCAATTATTTTTTAGTGCACTCTTTTGATGTATGTATTTATTACCACGCTTTTTACTTTTTTGCACTATAGTTAGTTAGTACAGTTTTTTAGCAGTTGTACATTAAAAAATATAATTAAAAATATAGATAGACACTACTTTATACCACTTTGACTGCAAGGAAAATGTAGAATAGCAGTGGCGTATTTATGGGGAGGGGTTACGGGGGGGGGGTTAAACCAACCCCACCCCCACCTTCCAAGAACCTAAACGACCAAAAAACAAAATTAGCAATATAATTAAACTACACTGATATATAAAATTAAACTACGTGCAGTTTCTCCAAATCACCGAATCAGTAAGCCGAAATCACCATTAGAGATTGTAATACTGTTTCATATCTGTACACATGAATAGAACACAGATTAAAAGAAAAAGTTAGAATATGTTACATATGTGTTCTATTCATGTGTATAATATTCTTGCATAAACACATCTCACAAGTATTCTTAACTGGTGATATTTTCTGCATACTATCTATAAATTTTGTAATTCGTAATAAGTAAATAAGTTATTCAGGTAAGTAAATAAATAATTAAAATTGATAAAAATGTCTTTTCAATAGTAAATATGTTACTACAAATTTTAGTAACATTACCAGTTACAACTACTGTAAATAAACGATCATTTTCCACACTTAGACGTTTAAAAACATATTTAAGAAACACTATCGGCGAAAATAGATAAATGCTTTGGCATTGATGAATATTCATCGCAAAATTATAATTACAACAGACGAAGTACTGGATGAATTATCAAAAAACCCAAGACGACTTCAACTACGTCTGTGAAATGTTATTTTGCTTAAATGTACACTTGAATGTTATTTTCCTTTCATTTTTATAAAAATAATTTTTATTGCTCTTTATTTTTTATGCAAATTATAGTATTATCTTTATTGATTAATATTATATCATTTCTTTAGTAACCCCTCTCATGACAAGTTCCTGGCTACGTCGCTGTAGCATAGTAATCGGTACGGTGCCTGTAACATTAGAAAAAATTTAAAAAAATTATATAAAAATCTTTTATATAGCTTCTAGATAACTAATCCGAACTTATTGTTAGTTTATGTGCGTCTTCAGCACGCTTGTTCGCTCGATCGTCAGTCAAAATTTTGTGATCTCAACTCCTCCCAGACGGTTTAACCTATATTAATAAAATTTTCAGAATAGGTTTATTAGGTGCCCAAGATAGTCATATGGTTTGATTTTTTCCAGTGATGCAACTTTTCGAGAAAAAAATTAATAAAATTTTTAAAATTTAATTTTGGCTTTAATATTTACATTATACAATGTTGCCAATTTTCCGGGAAAACTATTCAAAATTTATTTTAAGCATACTGTTTGTACGATTTAAATGCATAATAATTATAAAATTTAATTTTTGAATAATGCTGCACGAACTTTTTGTGAAAAGTTATTTCTTAGCATTTATGTGATAAAGTCAAAGTGGTTTGTATATGGGTTTACCCATATACTTTTAACTTTGTTGTTATAATATTATTAGATCACAGGTTTATTGCAAATTGCTGGTAAAATAAGTTGATTAGTATTTATTATGCATCAGATTAAATCTGAGATTATAAAAAAAATAATAACTATTATATGAGCTCGGTACCATAAAATTTTATTACAACTGTTTCTTACAAATTTTCACATTGAAAACCTAAACTTTATCTGTTAACTTTTCCGAACGACCAGTATCATTTTTTTTTCTTGTTTCACATTTTCTAGCAATATAGCCACCTCCATATAACCCATTCGCTATATTTATTCTTGTCGGCATTGCAGGCTGACGGAAGACGGGCAAAAATCACACCCGTAAACTGTGCACGCCAGTTGTTGTAAATATTTCAGTCGGTTGATAGATTTGTCTGCGGTGGCATGATAGCTGACCCGCTACCATATTGCGCCCCGTTGGGAATCCGGGGCATGTGCAGGCAGGCTTTGGTAGCTCCGCCGTTTATTGTCTTCCACATTGCTGGCACCGTAGTGCGCGCTGGTAAGAAAATTATTCTCGAAATCACGGTATCATTCTTATTGTAGGCCGTAAAGCGCATTGGGGATGTATATGTTGTGTTCTTGGTTTTCGGTGCTTGGAAAAATGTTACGCGATTATAATTTTCATCTTGTATTGGTTTGGTTTCAGATAAAAAAAAAACCACAACATTATTTTTATAATTATAAATTATAATTTTCATCTTGTATTGGTTTGGTTTCAGTTAAAAAAAAAAACTACAACATTATTTTTAAATTATTAATATTTGATGTTTAACTGAAAATACTAAATAAAATTTTTAGATAAATAGACTAAGAATTTATCTAGATAGATCTGAATAACACTGAGGCATGAAAACACTAATTTGGCGAACTAATTTCTAAGGCCAATCCGCAATCCTACAGGCTTATTAAACATTCGTAACAATAAATTTACCAATTTGAAAATAATCTATGATACAAAACTTTTTTTGATTTTGCATATGTTCTATATACATTAAAGATAGTTAAAACATAGACCCATTAAATTAAATTAATTCAATTAACAATTTATAATTATTTTTTTTCTTTTTTGATGATGATGCACGTAGAGTACGTCGAAATGTCGATTATTAATAAAAATTAATACAAAACTAAATATCCTAAAGCCCTTATTTATATATATATATATATATATATATATATATATATATATATATATTCCGGACGACCTCTTTGGCCGTTTAAGTGCCGCGGAATTATTTCAATAATTTATAATCACGCCATATACTCAAAATGGTATGCAATAAATTTATTCTATCTCGAAATTAGGTTTCTCTAAACATTCCTATTCAGACAAGCAATTTAGCTTCATCTACATTTATGATACCTCTCATATATGATTTTTATTTTAATATAATGAAATCTGGAAATTTTTTACCATATTATGTTTTATTTAATGTTCATATATCGTACATTATTTGATTAAATTGGTTTAAAAAATAAATTTCATTAAAATTCAATTGTGAGTTTTAATGATAATAATTTTAAAATATTAGTAAATGTACATTAAAAACGGATACGATTTATAAAAAAATAAAATATCACAAGCATTTGTTTTATTTCATTAATGAAAAATAGTATATGCAGTAAATTATTTGCTATCATTAAATTTTAATTCAATAAATGATAAATTAATACTATCTTTTATAATAACATTTTTAATTTTATTATAAATTTTTAAATTGGCTCTTCAATTTATTTAATTAATTAATTATTATGTAAAATATTTGTTGCTATGTTTCAAAAAAATATATATATATTATATATATATATATATATATATATATATATATATATATATATACATACACAATCAAGCCATATACCCAAAAGGTTGTGGCACAAACTCTTTTTGCGGCTTTAACTATTTTCAGATACAATTAGTTTACTTAAAAAGTAAAGCAAAATGTATACTGTAAAAAAAATAAGTAAAAATATTGTAAATTTACCAAAAAATTATAAAATTACAATAAAAAATACAGTAAAATTACCATAATTATCAATGTAAATTTACATGAATTTTTTACTGTATATATAATAAAATTGTTTTTATGTGTTATATATAGAATTGCATATATTTTTGGCCCCTTAATTTATAATTAATCTCAATAAAATTTTATAATTTATGTTTAATAATAAAAAAAAGTTATAAAATGGTCCTAATTCCGCGAGCACTAGGTATATATTTGATATTGAAATAAAAAGAAAATTTTAAAAAACAAAAAAATTTGTTGTATTACTGTATATATAAAATATATTAAATAAATTTCTTATACTAATAAAATAAATTTGTTTGTTAGGTTGTTACGTTAGATTTGTTAGGTTACATGTTAGGTAACAGGAAAGGTGCTGCAATTCAGGTAAAATCTCGTCAATATTTGTTCAGTTGCAAGCGTTCCGCGTGTCGTGTTAGTATGCTTGTTTTCGTACATACATTTTATAATAAATATATGATATTTATTAATATTTCGCAAATGTAATATATGTGACAAACATTTTAAAAACTATTTGCGTATGTGTGCAGTGATTTGAAGCAGAATATCGGCAGGATAGAAACAGATTGGCAGAATTTAGCACCGTTGACTTTTGGTATAAATTTATTAATTATTAATAATATTGATTTTTAAATGGTTATATTTTGGTTTAAAATATTTTTCAAATGCATATACTATACATTTCAATATTTTATAAAGTCAGTTTGTATTCACTAGCAAGTGTAATTATGACAAAACTTTATTTTCATTTATTACAACACTGCATATTTAGGAATTGGATAAATAATATAATATAGTAAAAATCTTTCAGAACTCATTATATTAAAAAGGCTTTAAAATTAGTACGTCGAAACGTCAATTTTTTTAATTAAAATTTATACAGCACTTAATTTTAAACTTTTTCCATTTTAATAAACAATAAAATTATCTGAATGTAGCAAGTAATATTAATTTTTATTATTTATGCATATCCATATATTTTGAGGCGACTGATTTCGGGATGATAAAAAGAGTTTGTGCCACACCCTGTTGGGTACATGGCGTGATTGTGTATATATGTATGTATGTATGTATATATTTTGAGATCATAGTGTATCAGTTACGTAAATAATTAATAATTTAAAAAATTTAAAATATATTTGTTGTCTAGCGGATGGCGAAATGTGGTAATAGATAAATAATTATCCAATTTATGTAAATAAATTTACTCTGACATTAGGTCAAGTTCAAGAACAGAATTTCTGTTACTTTATTTGGATTATTTACAAAATTTATTTTAAAATAATTATATCTTTGTCGATATAGGATAGAATCAACATTTTATAGTGCTTTCAAGTTAAAACAGAATACAGTATGTGTTAAATGAAGAAAGTATGGTGGTTAAAATTGGTGTTATTTTAACATTCTGTTAATAAGGTTTTAGCATTACTTGTTAATATAATTACATTTAATAAATTAAAACTGTGGCAAAAGTTAATAAAATAAATAAGTTAATAATAAATAATTTAAGGGAAATTATTTTAGTTTAATAATTACACTTAATTTAGTTCTTATTAATATACAAAAAACCTTTAGATGATTTTTCTATTATTTTAGTGTTTTTACTAAAAAAAAAAATAGATAATTTTTAGGGTTTTAATCATATCATATGAAGAAGAGTAGATGATTAAGTTTGGAATACTCATCTAAAATAATAATCTAAAGTAGTTACATAGATATATTTTTCTAGTTTGTTGTATTTTATCTATTTTTATTTCTTGATTTTTGACGATTTGTATAAACTGTATTTGAAACAACAATTTAGTTTCG
This sequence comes from Clivina fossor, assembly GCA_963966155.1. Lineage (NCBI taxonomy): Eukaryota > Metazoa > Arthropoda > Insecta > Coleoptera > Carabidae > Clivina > Clivina fossor. Next base: position 23,796,051 of record OZ014551.1, on the reverse strand, counting down.
TAAAATATTTTTTGTATTTAAATTAAATAATGCTTGACATAGTAAACAATTTTACAGAACACATTATATTAAAAAAAAAATTTTTTTTTTTTAATAATTTATAAAATTTTTATTCTAGTTACTTTGTTACCTAGTAACTTGTTACTATGTTTTCTTTGTTTATTATATGCATAGATGTATAGTTTTTTAAGGTATCAATATTAATGATATATGCGCTGTTCTTTCTTAACTTGTATGCACTATACTATACATGTGCGATTTCCTGCTTCCCAGATTAATATAATTAATGGTCGACAGTTTAACTTTGTGAAACTCTTTGATAGATAAAAGGTTTTTAACTAAGTGTCGTGAAATTTTACGAAAATGAGTATTATTAAAAATCTTTTACCTTCCCAAATTATTTTACAAAAAAAATCTTATGATGAATGTTTTAGGGCATACTTTTCTGCATGTAAATGAATTACTAAAAATTTTTTTAGAACTTTCCTAACGTCAAGAATTAGGTCTAAAGTTGTTAAGAAATTGACTGGAAAATGGCAGTAGCCGTGAAATAGCATATAGCATTTAGCATTTGTTTTAATTTTGTTCCAATTTCACGGCTAATGCCATTTTCAGTCAATTTCTTGACAAGTTTAGAGCTAATTCCTGACGTTGGGATGGTTCCAAAAAAAATTTTGTTGATTGATTTACATGTTAAAAAGAGTTTCCTAAAATATTTATCCCAAAGTTTTTTTTTGTAAAATAATTTGGGAAGCAGGAAATCGCACATGTCTGATTTTACATGCTAAATCCCTATGTACGACGGTGCAAGTCAACACACGGTATATATACAGGGTGATTTGTAATTAATTGGAAATATTTTAACTGGAGTATCCTGGGCTCAGAATATGAAGATTATGTTAAACAAAAGTTTCTGGCTAGTGCCAGTGGCGTACAACAGGGGCAAGTGAGAGGTTGATCCTTCCTAAATTCTACGCCACTGGCGGAATTGTCATTTTAGCACAATTTTTAGATTCTCCAGTACTTTCTGTGTAAAAAACATACTCTTCCTTCGTAACGATAAACTCACTATTTTTTGAGATATTTAAAGTTAAACATAAAGCTGCACACTTGGGATATTTTCAAAATTTGCTCAAAAAATCTGAAAAAATTCAGTAAAATAGAGGAAAAAATTAACTACATAATAACTAAGTAACTTTGTTCTCTAACTCATTTTGGTTTGGCAGGAAAAATTATTGAAAATAAAAAATTGAAATGTAAAAAATATTAATTTTCAATAATTTTTCCTGCCAAACCAAAATGAGTTAGAGAACAAAGTTACTTAGTTATTATGTAGCTAATTTTTTCCTTTATTTTACTGAATTTTTTCAGATTTTTTTGAGCAAATTTTGAAAAAATCCCAAGGATGCAGCTTATGTTTAACTTTAAATATCTCGAAAAATAGTGACTTTATCGTTACGAAGAAAGAATATGTTTTTTACACAGAAAGTATTGGAGAATCGAAAAATTGTGCTAAAATGACAATTCCGCCAGTGGCGTAGAATTTAGGAAGGATCAACCTCTCACTTGCCCCTGTTGTACGCCACTGGCACTAGCCATAAACTTTTGTTTAACATAATTTAGTATGGTGTACGGTACCTACACTTTCTGCCAAATATGATAAGGATACGTCAAATAGTTTTTAAGTACTGGGCAAAAATCGTTTTTAAATTTTTAAATAAAACACCCTGTAGCTCAGTAAGGAGCCACATTTTATCTAAGTGTTTTGGGTCAAATCTTCATATTCTGAGCCCAGGATACTCCAGTTAAAATATTTCCAATTAATTACAAATCACCCTGTATATATATATATATATATATATATATATATATATATATATATATATATATTTTCAATGTTTTTTTTTTGTAAAAAAATATTAAATTTATTAATACGATGAAATTAACAAGTTATTTATAATATGCAAGTTGTAAATATTTGGAATTGATAATTTTATAAACTAATTAATATTATTACCTCATATTTTTGTTTAGATTAAAGTTTTGATTAGAGATTTTGACGTAGAACTACGTCTTTTCCCGCGCTTAGTAGAGGGTACTATTGGGAGCACAAATACAACAAAAATAAGTCACATTTTGGACTTTTATATTTTGGAAACTAATAATTGTTGAGTACAGTGGCGTTCCGTGATTTTTAATGTTGGGAAAGAGGTTTATATTTCACATATAAATTAATTAATAATACTTTATTAATTAGCTTTACGCTAGTATAAACACTGTACACATACAAATCTACAATAAAAATTTTATATACATAATATTATACATCAGAAAAACAATTGACAAGACATTTTGTAGTCATCTATATACCTCTAAGCAATAACCCTACTTTATTTTTAAATTCTTTAATAGATTTTACACTTTTAATCTCATTTGGTAAATTATTATACATATTTATACCTTTATTAAATATGGACAATGCTGTTTTTGACATATTGGTCCTAGGCACATATAATTGTGTAGTTTGTCTAGTGGGGTAATTATGCACATCAGAAACATATGTTATGTTATTATGTAGATATGCAGGTAATTTGTGTGCTAACATTTTATGTATAAATAGCAATACATTCAATTTTACAAAATTTTCAATACTGAGCCAGCCTAGTATTTCCAGCATACAGTTGATGCTAGTATACTTTCCACATTTTAATATATAATATATATATATATATATATATATATATATATATATATATATAAATGCATTAATTTGTTATTAGATATTATTAATATATATCATATACAAATTTCATTGAATTATTATTTTTTATAAATAAAATACAATTCTTTTTCGCAAAATCGTCAATAATTGCTATGCGAATCCATACAGTACTGTATACATGGAAGCAGTAACAGTTATTTTAAACAATAACATTATATTAAAAAAAATTAAGTTGATAATACTGAAAGCGCATGTGCAAATGTGTAATTTTTACCTATTTCAGATTGTACTCGTACTATGCCATACATAAACTGTAAAGAAATTTTAAAAATACGGTAATAAATAATACATTATAAATTAAATTATAGAGTTCCATTTATATAAAAACAAGTTTTAGGTTGTTGAAAAAGTTGGTGCTAGTCAGTTAAGATGGTTTGGTCATCTTGAGCGAATGTCTAATAAACGTTTGATCTTATGAGTAGATTGAGTGATATGATTGAGAGAGTTATTGCACGAGCGCATGTGTCCAGGTAGTAGTAATAGAAGAGCATGTATGAGAGGTATCATAAATGCGGATGAAACTAGAGTTGCTTGTCTGGATAGAAATGTTTGGAGAAAATTATTATTTTTTGGATACATTGTGTATGTATATATGTAAGTTTTATCTCTCACTATTGAAAAGAAAAAATTCTTGAAAAACGTTACAAATTTTTGATGTGATAAAAATAATTGTATGTATTTTGTACCGAAATTGTTTTTTAAGTAAAGACGTGTATAGTTGCAAATCAAGATAGAATAGCAAATGTGCAGTTACATGCATTTTTAAGTTTAGATACCTAAATACCTAAATATCTAAATATTTATTTAAATCTTTAAAATTTCAGCAAAAAACATAATGGATCGTTAAAATGAAAATTCTTGGATTCTGTAAGAAATCTTTCTATGCCTATTGCAACGAAATTTCTTACGCAATCCAAAAATTTTAATTTAACGAACCATTATTTTTAACGTAAATATCATTGTACGAGTAGTATATTGTACAACGAGCATAGTACAGTGGGAACTCGCTAATCTGAACCCTCAGAAATCCGAATTTCCTTGTAATCCGAACAAAATTGAAATATTGCCCTTTTGCATTGGGTATCTTGTAATCCGAATCGCTTAGGGGTCCGATAATCGCAACCCGACAGTCGGTCGTGCATTCGTTTGTTTGTTTTTACCGAAGCTACATACATACGTCGGGGAATCACCGGAATAGTTACCTATGTATTATGGCGACTAAACGAGCGCATAAAACGCTAACGCTAACTAACATACATATATGTTTTACAATCTGTTTTCTTATTAGTGATGCTTTAAGATGTTATGATACTAAATTACAACTTATGCATTATGTAGTAATGTACTTTTTTTTTTCTTGAAAATCTATTTACATATATATGTATTTATTTTTTTATTTTGACAAATGCAATAAATGTTTAAGAGTCTAAAATGCAATTTTTAAATTATTTTAATGATGACTCATTAATCCGAATTTTTCGATAATCCAAATAGTCCATGTTTTAATTAATACGGATTAGCAAGTCCCCACTGTATATTTAAGTGGATTTATAAAGTAAAAATAACCAATAACTTTTAGATTAACCTTAGCAAGTTAAATCAAAGCAAATGTATAAGTATACTTTACGCACTTCACTAAAACTAAACTACTAAACTAGAAAGTTGATAAATTTTTAATTGTTTAAAGTTAAAGTTAAATGTTTTGTTGAAGGCCATGCGTTTACTTTATACAACTTAACGACGATTTATATGAACTGTTACAGATATTAGCACAAGTTAGTGTCTGTATCGGATCGAGAAAAAGACGTTTAGTTAATTGATTTAGTTGAAAAAATCTAATATTTTCTTTTAAACTGTTTTAAATAAATCAAGTTTGTACCAATATTTTTTGTTGTACTGTAATGACTGTCAATAACAGTAATAATGAAGCCAACCAACACTAAGTTTTCATGAATTTTAAAACCAATATTTCTTTGAAATATATCAGGTAGACTGTATAAAATTAGTGAGGTTACACGATTTTAAATAAATGTCAAACTTTAAAACCATTCTACTCCGCAAGCGTAATGAAAGTCTGTATAAATGTTTCTAAAGTTCTAAGTTCTAAAGTTAATGTTAGTGGAAGTGTTAATGTTAGTAAGTTAATGTAAGTTTAAGTTGGCCTGCATAAATCCACCTTTACTAATTTCTTACAAATATGAAATTCATGAAAGTGGGAAATAGATATTTTGTGCGTCTTACACTACTCATATTTCTTGTACAATTATATAGTATAAAATTAAATTTTTTGGTTTACCATGACTACAATTTTAAAATATTATACTAGTAAATGAGGAATAATTGTATTTTTATTTATTGTTATATTTGTTTGTAAATTTTATTTTTTAATAAATTTTGATATAAATTTTGGTAAATCTATATTTTTGGATACAGAAAATCGATGTTGCTGGATCTCAACATTTACATATTAATATCTGTCTCTTTCAAATAATATTCTGTTAAGAAAACAAAAATAATAAATTCGTACTTTATTTAAGCATGCAATTTAACAGCAAAAATCTTTTATACGCTATGCCATCATCTCTTCATAGTAGTCGCGGCTAGACAAAAGTTTGTAATCACTGCTGTAAGCGCATGGCGTTTGTTCCACAAAGAATCCGTGCGGTTAATAATGTACAAGCATTCATAAATAACGGGGGCAAACTCTTACCAACCTCGTAGTTGCACGCTTCGGACATTAAATCTTCTTTTGCTTTGCTTCGCAAACTGGCTCGACTGTTTTATCGAGAACTGTAGACGGACTACGAAAAGCGACGAGATATTGCACAAATGGAAAGTTGCCTGCTCCGTTTTAATAACTTTGTAGCTGGCGTGTAAACAGATTTTTGATTAAGCTGAGTGAGATGTGTGTTTTTTTTTTGGATAATATTACAGTAATTATTTATATACATACACAATCACGCCATGTACCCAAAAGGCTATGGCACAATTATTTATACCGTATATACTACTATATGAGAAATGTATTGTAGTTCCAGCTGATTTTATAAATTTTTATTTTTATAATGATGAAATTATCATATCCAATGATTATAGATGAAAAATACTGACGCCCGGTTTTATAAACGCCTGTTAAATTTACTTTAGAAGTAAATATATTTACACCATTAAAAAGAAGGAATAAATTTAATCTACATGTATTAAAAAATAGTTATTATTAAATAATAATAATCCGGTAGTAAATTGTTAAACTAACATTTGCTTTTAACAGTATTTAAAAGAAGAATAAAATTTACTTGCAAAGTAAATTTATTTATCGTTTATGAAACCGGGCTAAATGTTCTAATTTTGCCTGTCACCACTAGGATTTTCAAAATTATAAAATACACAACTTGAAACTTACATACATACATATATACATAATCACGCTATGTACCCAAAGGGGTGTAGCAGAAACTCTTTCCATTATCCCAAAATTAATTTTCTCTAAACATTCCTATCCAGACAAGCAACTCTAGCTTCATCCACATTCATACTGATACTCTGTCATACATGTTCTTCTATTCCTACTACTTGGCTCGTTTATAAAGCAAAGTTTAACTAAAGTCGACTTTAATCCTACAAAAGAAGCATTGGCCCATATTTATAACCCATTTTAAAGCACAATTAGTTAAAAGAAGTCGTAATTTCAATATTTATTTTTGTTTTTACTATAAACCAAATATAAACTGTTTTTAGTAATTAAGTACTTTTTATTATATTTAACATTTTAAAATTTAAACAATACTTAAAACAATTCTAATATTTTTAAAATAAATACTTTAAAATATACGCACTTTTATTTAAAAGTACTCTAAAAGAACTCGAAGGGTCCATTATTTTATTGGCTACGATAAATAATTTTAATATTAAAAGTTTGAAAAGTTGACGAAAAGCATTATTTTATTTACATAAATAATAATCATAGATATTGTAATGCGTTTCGTTCGTCTTTTTACGAGATAATTAAATAAAACAAAATATGCACTTATTAACTAGATATTTATTATTAAAACGATTAAATATAGAATGTAAATATAAAAATATAAAAGTATGAATATAACGATAAACTAAATGGTTATAAGCTTAAACACTAGTAATCAAACTAACACTAAATATTTATTTCACTATTTATATAACTGTTGCACTCGAAGTGAACTTGTTTCAAGCTTAAGATTTGCGTAAGAACTGTCTTGTCTTTCGCAAACGCTGCGTTTAAATACGACTATCGAGTTTTCGAGAAAGCAACTCTGGTTGCCTGTAGAATATTCCATAGCTGGCCCGATTCGTAAACATATAGAACTTTCTGGTAGGCGTCGCGCGGTCAAGGTTATTCATTTGTGGTAAACAGACGGGTTCCAGCTAGCTTGTTTTGCTACATTGCCCCCTCCCTAGAGTGTTCCGTCTCGGGACACTCATAAATTATTGGTGAAGGGCCATGGCGAAATCGACACGTGGTCCCGCGAGCGCAGTGGGAGGTATAATAAAAGTAGCATTCCACGGTCTTTTCGGCTTTCTTGTTTTCCAGAGGATTGAAGCTACAAACAAGAATGTCAATGCCGGTATGCTGGAAAAGAGTTTCCAGCATATTTCTAATAATTCGCCAATCTAAACCGTCAAGGCCACAGCCTACTCTGGGGATCGCCAATTTTAGGATATTGTCCCGCAGGAGTAGCTCGCGTAACGTCTGCAGTGTGTTCCACATTGATTGGTAACTGGGCTTCTCTCGAGACAGTTCCTTTGTAACCAGGTAGTAGATGTTGCGGTGTTCCCTTTGCAGATGTAATGCGGCCCCAACGGCAGGCAGCTGTTCCCGTAGCTCGGTGATCCCGCCAAACTTCTTGCGGAAAACGGTAGCAATCCCTCTGGACATTTGCAGGTCCTGAGCGACGCAATGTGCAAGTGCATAGTCCTCGGGTACGGTGAACAGGTCCTGTTGAACTTCTCGGGTGACGCCATGACGGGCCTTGCGACCTGCAGCGTAAGAGGACATAAATTGCTCGAAGTCCACCTCTTCGCTCCGTAACTGGTGGACGTGGCCTTCTTCGATATTAGGATCTTCCTCGTTTTGCCCAGCGAACGGGGCTAGACGATTATAGTGGACGACCCTTGGTTTTCCATTGGGCGTCTTGCGGATCCGGTATATGACATCGTTAATCCTTTTTATGATTTGATATGGCCCTTCCCACCAGCGTTGCAGTTTAGGAGACAGTCCCCGACGACGTTGCGGGTTGTAGAGCCAGACTAAGTCTCCTGGCTTATAACCTCCCATATTAGCATTAATGTCGTAGCCGTCCTTCATCCGATCGCTTGCGATCTGTATGTTGGAACGAACCTGTTGATGTATTTCATCCATCTTCTTTCGTAGGTTGTCGACATAGTCTTCTCCGGCCAGGTCCTCTCCAGGTTTACAGCCGAATTTTAAATCACAAGGCAGGCGTAGCTCATGTCCAAAAACAATTTTTGCAGGGGTTTGTCCAGTGGTTTCGTGCACGGATGAACGATAGGCCAATAGAAACAGATGAATGTATTGGTCCCAGTCTTTTTGATGGTCGGAGACGACTTTTGATAGGTATTTACCCATTGTGCGGTTCATCCTTTCTACCATGCCATCAGACTGCGGATGTAATGCAGTCGTTCTAGTCTTCCGTATTCCTAGTAACCGACAAACTTCCTGGAAGATGTTGGATTCAAAGTTTCGTCCCTGATCGGAATGTAATTCCATCGGTATGCCGAATCGACTAAAGAGCTCTTTCACTAGAACTTCGGCAACTGTGGTAGCTTCTTGGTTTGGTAGTGCATACGCCTCTACCCATTTACTGAAGTAGTCCATGGCTACCAGGATAAATTTGTTTCCCTGCTCACTCATCGGGAAAGGACCAGCTATATCAATGGCTATTCGCTCGAATGGACTGCCAACGTTATATTGTCGCATTGGCGCCTTACGTTTTCTATGCGGGCCATTACTTGTAGCGCATGTTACACATTTTCTGCACCACATTTTCACATCCTCGTGGCATCCGACCCAATAGAATCGTTCCCGCACTTTCTCGATCGTTTTCTTGACTCCTAAATGCCCGCCAGAGGTCCCGTCGTGGAGTTGTCGTAGTACATCCGAAACCTTGTTTCTCGGAACCAGTAGCTGCAATTTCTCCTGGGATCCCTCTTCATTTTCCAGAGTCCTCATTAGGAGCCCATTCCTAAGTACGATCGAGTTCCATTGCGACCAATACGATTTAAGGGTGCGACTATGTGGTGCCACTTCTTCCCTAGTTGGCCGTTGATCTATCGTTTTCCACCGTTTTAGGTGTTTTAAATCAGTGTCCATATCTTGTTCGTGGCTAATATTCTCTATTTGCCAGTCGTCATCAACGGCGGTCGTCCTAAAGAGAGTGGTCGCTTTTTCCTCAATTCGGGAGCAACTTTTACAATCCGGCAAGCATGGTCTTCTTGACAAGGCATCGGCATTACAGTGACTTTTACCAGCGCGATGTTCAATGTCGAAGTCATATTCTTGTAATCGTTCAATCCATCGTGCCACTTGTCCTTCTGGGTTCTTGAATCGCAGCAACCATTTGAGGGCAGCATGATCGGTCCGCAGCAAGAATTTGCGGCCGTACAAGTATTTGTAAAAATGCTCGATGGATTTCACTACTGCCAGTAATTCTCGCCGAGTTACGCAGTAATTGCGTTCGGGCTTTGACAGTCCTTTACTGTAATAGCCGATGACCTTTTCCTGTCCTTCCTGAATCTGCGACAGGACTCCGCCAATGCCTACGTTGCTCGCATCTGTATCCAATATAAATTTGCCTTCCTGAAGAGGGTAGCTTAAGACTGGTGCACCCACTAAGGCCTGTTTCAGGGTATCAAAGGCATTCTGACAGTCTTCATCCCAATTGTATTTACGACCATCTTCGGTTAGACGTGTAAGTGGTTTGGCTATGTTGGCAAATCCTAGAACATACCGACGGTAATAGGAACACAAACCAAGGAAACTTCTGAGTTCGTGTTTATCTAGCGGTACTGGCCATTCTTTGACAGCTTGTGTCTTTTCCGGATCAACAGCTACTCCTTTTCCGGAAACAATGTGGCCGAGGTAGTGTACTTCTTTCTGGAAAAGGTAGCATTTCTTGGGACTCAGCTTTAAATTGGCATGTCGCAGCCGTTGGAACACTTCTTCCAAATTCTTCACATGATCCTCGAAGGACTTTCCAATCACAATTATGTCGTCTAGATATACTAGACACGTTTTCCAGGATAGTCCATTCAGGACATTTTCCATCAGCCTCTCAAAGGTTGCCGGAGCATTACAGAGTCCGAACGGCATTACTTTGAACTGCCATAGTCCCGATCCGACACTAAACGCTGTTTTCTCACGATCTCCTTGATCCATGGCAACTTGCCAGTAACCGTTTTTCAGGTCCAGAGTCGAGAATATTCTTGATCCGGCCAGCGTGTCCAAGGTATCATCTATTCTTGGCAGCGGGTAGCTATCTTTCTTTGTTACATTGTTCAACAGGCGATAATCAACACAAAATCGTGTTGACCCATCCTTCTTTTTCACCAGAACCACTGGCGACGCCCATGGACTGTTTGAGGTTTCTATCACATCATCCTTTTCCATGTCTTGGATGATTTGTTCGGCCTCCTCACGTTTCGCCAGTGGTAGTCTTCGCGCAGTTTGGCGTATAGGTCTTGCATCACCAGTGTCGATTCGATGATGAACAATGTTGGTTCGACCAGTACGACCTCCCCCGGTTTTGAATATATCTTGGTAACGGCACAATAGATCTTTAACTTTGTGTTGTTCTTCTTTGGTTAAATCTTGACAAGCACTCATGACCGTTTTGTTCAGATGTTCCGGAAATTTAGTTAACGTGGTTGCCGAGCTATTAATTTGTCGGACGATAGATGACGGTGACGAACAGCAACCAATCGACGTTCCATTACGTAATGTTACGGAATAATTGTTGATATTCATCAGCCGTACTGGAATGCTCTTCGTATTTCTAACTATAGTTTTTGCAATCAGCACTCCTTTATCCGGACCCTTGTCACCGTATCTTGGTTCCAACATAATGATTTGTTTTTCCGGAATCAGACGGTCTAGTTTTGCTTCCACAAATACTTCGCTGCGTGGTGGTAGCTCAATGTCGTTCAGCAAAACTGCTTGTGCCATCGTGTCTTCTCGCTGATGTAGAACAACTTCTTCATCATGAATCTTCACGATTCCTAGCTTCAGATTTAATTCAAAACCGTGCGTTGTCATCACATCCATTCCAAGAATGATTTCTTCTTCTATATCCGCAACCAGCACTCGATGTAAAAAGCTGGTGCCACCGATGGTAAAGTGGGCATCCAACTCGCCGCACACATTGGCCAAGTCTCCAGTTGCTGTGCGTAGTCTCCAGTTGGTCGGTAACAGCTTGTTTTCGGTTTTGATCATTCCTGTCTTCACGATGGTCTTCGTGGCTCCCGTGTCTAATAGAAGAAGAACATTCTTGCCATTAACGACACCATCGATGAACACGCTCTTCGAACAGTTTTTAATTATGGCCACTCGTGCATTACGTGGGGCTTGTGTACGGCGGGTTGCAGATTGCCCCTTCCCATCAACCCGTTTGTTTTCCTGTGGCTGTTGGGGCTTTTCGCACCGGCGTCTCATATGCCCCATTTTGCCATAGTTCCAACAGCGAGGTTGTCTCCTCTGTGCTTGCAGTACTTGTTGTACGATTTGCTCAATCGAGCCATTTTGGTGTTCTTCCTCCTCATGGCTGTTGACTGCACGAACTCGAGCGTGGCCCCGTGTTGATGCCTTGATGACCTCAAATTCGAGTGCTTGCGTTAATGCCTCATTAACCGTCTGAGGATGGGCTAGCTTAACGGCTTGTTGTAGCTCTGGGTCGCGAACTCCATTCAAGAACTTATTAATTGCCAGGTTTTCATAGATGTCATCTGGAGCCGTTGGATAAGACATTCGTATCAGGCGAACAATGTCGGCTTCGAATTCTTGCAATGTTTCGTTCGCCTTTTGGACACGACTGTCTAACTGTGTTAGGTACAACCCTTTTACATGCTTATGTCCGTATCGTAGCTCTAATTGCTCGACTAGTTGGCTAAAGTCCGTACGGTCTCTCAACGGCACACTTTGTAATACACGTAGTGCATCCTCACGTAGAGACAAACTCAATACTTGTGCCTTTCTTGAATCAGACCAGCCGTGGACTATTGCTGTCGTCTCGAACAGTGTCAAGTATTCTTCCCATGACGATTTCCCATCGTAAGTTGGTAGTTTCGGGACAGGACTTGGTTGACCAGCTTCTTGTTTCATTATGATACCGTTAGCGGATGTAGCACTCGAAATTGCTTCAATCTGGTTTTGCATCTCGGTTCTGATTTTATTTTCCATTTCGGTTCTGATTTTATTTTCCATTTCGGCTCTGATTTTATTTTCCAATGCGCATATATCAGATTTAATTTCATTATTTTCAGCTTGTATTTTGTTATTTAACTCAGAAATATTATTTTTAACTTTATCTTCTAATTCAGAGATATTATTTTTAACTTTATCTTCTAATTCAGAGATATTATTTTTAATAACTTCTATGTTACGGTTTACTTCTGTTTTTAATTGTTCTACTGTATTTTTAGAAGTTTCTTCCATTTTTCTAGAATTCTCTTCAAATTTCTCTGTTAAGTTTTCTTCTGTTTTTCTAGAATTTTCTTCCAATTTCTCTGTTAATTTCTCTGTTAAGTTTTCTTCTGTTTTTCTAGAATTTTCTTCTGTTTTTCTAGAATTTTCTTCAAATTTCTCTGTTATTTTTTCTTCTGTTTTTCTAGAATTTTCTTCATATTTTTTTGTTAAATTTTCTTCCATTTTTCTCATCAGTGCGCTTATATCCGCTGGTATTTCAAATAGATATGTTTCAGGATTCTGACCAGCATCTTGTATGGCTTTTCTAAGTCGTTCTTGTAAAACGATTTTAGCCCCTGTTATACTTAATTCACGTTCTTCGAGTTCTTGTTTCAGTTGTTGAATTTTCAACTCATTCAAACTAACTTGTTTTGTAGCCATTTTCACAATATTTTACGCGTTTTTAATTCTACGTTATTATTTATTTCTAAAATTATCTCGCACTTCACACCGGACACCAATTGTAATGCGTTTCGTTCGTCTTTTTACGAGATAATTAAATAAAACAAAATATGCACTTATTAACTAGATATTTATTATTAAAACGATTAAATATAGAATGTAAATATAAAAATATAAAAGTATGAATATAACGATAAACTAAATGGTTATAAGCTTAAACACTAGTAATCAAACTAACACTAAATATTTATTTCACTATTTATATAACTGTTGCACTCGAAGTGAACTTGTTTCAAGCTTAAGATTTGCGTAAGAACTGTCTTGTCTTTCGCAAACGCTGCGTTTAAATACGACTATCGAGTTTTCGAGAAAGCAACTCTGGTTGCCTGTAGAATATTCCATAGCTGGCCCGATTCGTAAACATATAGAACTTTCTGGTAGGCGTCGCGCGGTCAAGGTTATTCATTTGTGGTAAACAGACGGGTTCCAGCTAGCTTGTTTTGCTACAATATTAATAGTATTTAAAATTTATACTTTTTTTTAGTTAAAATATTTATTATAAAACTGGCCATTAAGCCGCCAGATTAAAGTCTCATTTAAGCTAAAGATCTTTAAATTTAAATATAATGATCAGAATAATAACAGAAATATATTTTTTAATTTTTATAATTATTTAAATTTTGTTTATAATATGTCGGTGTGTTACTTGGACTAAAATGCACATTATGGAATTCGTGTGATTTTTAATATCATTTGTAGTATGAATTTTATAGAAAATTGAGAAATTACTGGTAATCGTAATGATTGTAATGGAACAATTGAAAATTACACAGTAACAATGAGCTATAATACTATACAATAGCATTTCAGTGTTCTATTTTATTGACAGGTAGAAAGGCGGTATTGCATTTAAGCATTGTTATTGTTGATCACAATAGTTAACCGGCATAATTGCTTGATTTCTGCTCCTTGTAATTATGTTTCTATTTAGATGGTAGGTTAATACGTATAATAATAAATTTCACACGCTGTCGAAATATGTTATTTTCGTTATCTTATGTTACATTGTTGGTTTAATATAAATTTAATGAAAATTAGCTAAAATACATGGCGTTTGTCAAGTGTCATTATCTTAATTATTTTACAAAGCATTTTAATATACAATAATATTTTAACATACATACACAACCAAGCCATGTAGGTATCCAAAAACGTGTGGCACAAACTTTTTCCATTATCCCAAAATCAGTTTCCTCCAAACATCCTTATATAGACAAACAACTTTAGCTTCATTCACATTCATAATTCTTCTCATACATGCTCTTTTATTTCTACTACTTGGAAACATTTGCTCACGCAAAACACCCTCAATCATACCACTTTAACACCTATAATTAAATTCTCTGTTTTTTCTAATTTATCGTTTGATTTGTTTGTCATTAATTTTATGCAGGAATTCTAAACAGATATGTAGCGTTACAAATATTTTGTCTTTTTCTATCGAATGAAATATTCCATTTACTACAAAACGCAAAACATTCTGTAACGCTAAAGAACTGTTTAGAATCCCACTTTGAATCTTATATACATAACATTGTTATGCAAAAATTAAAATACAAAATAAGTCATGTAACTTAAAAAAAATTTAAAAATATTGAAACTTACAATAAATATTTCAATTTGCATGTTTTTTTTAGTAAAATTTCATAAAATTAGAACATTACACAGTAAAAAATAATTCTGTTAAAATACAATTTTAACAAGGCAGTCCACCAACTAAATTTTGTTAATTTAACAAAATACAACATTGTTAAATATTATCATTTTAAATTAAATTAATATGTTAAAAGATATGTTTTAACATTTCGCGATTACAATACAACATAATGTTTGTCTTTTTAACAACAAAATAAGCCAGAGAAATGTACAAAAAATAAGTTAACATCAGTCAGTGTTAAGGTACTGATTAAATTTGGCTTTTTTAAATTAATAATTCAAATTTTTTTAAATCTAGTACTTGTATTTTTTTACCTAGTAACTTGTTTCCATGTTTTGTTTGTTTATTATTTCTGTCATTTGTATTTATTTTGTAATAATATATGTGCAATTTGTTGAAACGTCGAATATTAATTAAAATTTAACAGAACTAAAACCTAATGCTTTTTTATTAAAAAAAAATAATACTTAAATTAATAAATTAAAAACTTTACATTTCGTTAAAACCATATCGATCTTATTATAATCTTTAAATTAAAAAGTGTCAACAAAATCAAACTTTATTGCCAGTATATTTACATTATCATTTAAGCATAATTAATATTGGCAGCGAATATAAATATTTATATTAGAAATGTACATATGCCGGTTGAAAGTTCAAACAGCATTTCGGCTTCGCGTCGGTACAGCGCAGTGGTGCCGAGAGTATAAGTATAAATAAATATGGATTCAGTATGTCTAATGGTTTTCTATTCGTGCACCGCGCACACCATATTCGCTTGCTCGTCATCCTGTTTCCTGCACAAACCTGCTGTGCGCTATGCGAAAGTGTGCTGGCAGGCAAGCAGTAGCAGAATGGTCAGACAACGTTATACATACGCTTCTTCCTACGTCCATCATTAGTGCCGCAGGTTTGCAGGATCAGATATCGATTTAGACTAAAGCCTCGTTTACATCGGGAAGATATTTTAGATCATTTTTACCGACTGTCATATCATATATGGTAAGGGAGATTTTGTAATCATATCAAATTTGACATATCGAGATTTTACAGATAAGCATCAATTAAGCTTATAGTAATACAAATCAATTGGTTTTAGCATGATGTCCGTCTGTCGGTCTCTCTTGGCAGATAACGTAGCCTTCGTTTATGTTAGTTTTTATTTTAGGTAATAAGAATTTATGAATATATATATTAAAATAGCATATACCATCTACTTTCATTTTAATTTTAACACTTTTTTAACAATACCTTTTTAGCAAAATTAATGAAAGTTAGTATATTGTAGTTGTATTTATTTAAGTATAATTCGGAAACTTGTAGAATATCGTATTTAATTATTGAAATTTTTAATTTTGCTTGTATATCAGACCACTTTTTCGACTGACCTATATTTTTAATATCACTTAAGTGTATATAAATATTGATTTATTTTTATAATTTTCTTTCATAAATACATTTTTTGGTAATTTAGACTTGAAATAAATAAATAGTAATATAAGTTTCGTAATGTTATTATTATGAAAAATAAAACTAGCATTTTAAATCATTTAAATACACATTGAAATTACAATGAAAATTAAATATAAAATATGTATTACAGTTTTGCGCATAATTACAGTAAATATTTGTTTAATAGTAATTGCGTTACAGTGTAAATCAGGCTTTATCGAGTTAGCTGAACGAGCTTAAAGCGTAAAGCGCTGCAGAGCTTTTATAGCATCTAGTGCAGCACCGTTTATCATTGTTTTTTAAAATCGTCTAACGTTCTGGACTTCTTACTCGTAAAAATATTGAAAATGGCAAACACAACGAAAAATTTCAAGACATATTTCGTACGAGATTTGTTGCTAAATTATACCGGAAACATTGAACATATCTTTATTATCGAATTTTTTTGTCGTTTTTATTTTTAGTAGATTTTGTAAATTGATAACAACAATAAAATTTGGAAATAGCTATATATTTTTACATGCATTTTATTTTTTTAAATTTTAATTAACAATCTAACAACCAATCAACTTTAACCAAAACAACCAAATTGAATTAAATATAAGAGAAAGTATTATGAACAAAATATATTCTTTAAAATTATTTAATAATAAAACTTTATAATTAAAAAATATTAATAACTTACTTTTGAAAACTACACTTTTTGTCAAATTGTATACATTTTATATTTGTACAGTAGAGAAAAAAATTCTTATATGAATAATTGGCTTTAATACTTAATATTACAACAAAGAGGCTGTGTGATTGCATGAAATTGAAATTTTGCTTCAACAAAATGTTATTAATGAATGTATCTAGAGAAGTTTAAATTAATAATTTCGTCTCTTTTGACAATACTATTACAATCAATGCTAATATTTTTATTTAATTTATTAGTGAATTAAGAATAATTAATTTTTAAAGAAATAATTATAGAAAATCTACCATTTACATAGAGGACGTTAATACCTAATAAAAAAATGCTATATAGAAAAGACTAAAAGTATATGAATAACCCCATATATAAACCACTTTAACATCACTTAAATACTAAGAAATAGAAATAAAATTTTTATATTTTCTCTCTAAAAGTTTAAAAATAAAATTATATAATTTTTTAGGCACTAAAATAATTTTTTGTAATTTTTTTATTAATCTTGGATAAACAATTAAACTGAAATGAAATTTTAAAAATTTTAATAATTAAAAAGTTGGCAAAATTATATAATTTATATAGGCACTAGAAGAATCTTTTGTGAAAATTTGTTTAAAATCGGATAAATAATTTAGCCATACTAAATTTTAAAAATTTTCTAGGAAAGTTAGCATCATTGGAAAAAATAAAACCACATGACCGTCTTGGGCACTAAATAAATCTATTCTGAAAATTTTCTTAAAATCAGTTGAATCGATTGAGACAAGTTGCGATCATAAAATTTTGACTGACGATCGAGCGAGCTGACGAGGTACACATATATACCCTTATAAACTAAGTTTTGATTCGTTATCTAGAGGTTTTATAAAAGATTTTTAATTTTTTGGTTTAATTTTGGATAATGCTACAGACACCATACCAACCCTTTTTCTCTCAGTTAAAGTGATAAAAATTACAATTTTGTCATTTAAAAGAGAAAAAATTAAAAAAAAAATTCTTATTTTAAAAGTTTTCAATTTATATAATAATAATTTGCTAAAAATATACGAGTATTTTAAAACTTTTGTTCATATGAAAGTTTTTCAGTATTTTATTGTATAGAATGAACTTTTAAAGTTGATGTTCATCTTTTTGTTAAATTCTGTAAATGGATACCTTTGAAAACATTTCAGTTATTTACTATTTTTACAAAAACTTTGTACTAAAAATAAACTTATAGATCTAGTCATTCCTGTTTTGATTTTGTTACTTATAATAAGTAGAAACACAATAAAATTTTAACTTTCTTGTTGGTTATTTTTATAGAAAAATAGACCTATTGATTATTTAACTTTAAATTTAACGTATAATTCAAATATATAAAAATAGATTTCTACACGGTATTATAAAATATGTAAAAATATATATTATTGACATTTTATTGGGTTGGTGTTGCCGTTATTTTTAAATATTATACAAACAATTCAGACAAAAGTAAAACTTAAAAAACTACTGAGTGCTTTAGTTAGTTCACTAACCTCATATATTTTCCAAATCACACTCATTCAAACAATCGACTGAACAGAATATCATTCCGTGCTGAAATAAAAGAAAATAAAATTCGGATCATTTCCAATTCTTTGTGCAATATCCGAACCAGAATGATCTGCAGAGTCTTTGTGCTATCAAAAAGAGATTACAGACACATATGAAGACGGTGGAAGTATAATCATTCAACCGCCAAACTGGGAGAGCGATAGAAATGGACCGGAGGAGTAAAACAGATGAGGAAATGAGTAAGAAACGACAGTGGATTGTTCTTTGTACAAAGAACCAAACCAGCCTCAGCCACATAGACTATGAAGCTAAAATTTAGTGCGGTGCAGTTTCAATTGTCGCTTTTCGTTGCGCGTTCGTCACGCGGGACTATAGAGATTAATTCTGAATTTGCATTGCCGCTGGGATTGCTGGCATTTCAATTCAGATTTCGATGCGAGAAAGAGAGAGAGAGAGAGGTTTGTGCCTTTGATTGCTTCGGGAAATTGTCGTGACGGCATTTAATAGTTTGGGACTTTAATGCGGAAGACTTGGAGAAAAGGAATATGTTAGTTTCTTGAAAGAACATCAAGAACATCATATTAAAATTATTGAATATTAAATATTACGTAAATGGAAATGTAGTATCTACCGTGAATACAACATTAATATATTTTTGTATTATTAAAATTTTTAAAGAATTAAAAAAAAAAGTTACTTGATAGTATTTTTAGCGCATTTTTTTTTCAAAAAGAAAGTTTAATAATGCGCTTTGTCCGGTTGGTCTGTCGGTCGGTTGGTCGTTCGTTCGGCTCCAGAAAAACTCTTAAACTAGACATCGTAGAGAGTTCTAGTTTTTTGCATTAGTTCGGTGCTGTCGAGTTATTGGCGCATCGAATAGTTTAAAAGCGCTCAGCCAATGCTAAATAAGTTAATTAACGAATCGTATTGCTCATACCACAAGCTAATTGTCATAAGAATTAAAGAAAATTAATAATAAAATCATGTGAATTTTTGAATTTGAATATTTTAATAAAGGTTACAGTTGTTTTTATTTTTTACAATTTTGTGACTTGTTCATAAAAATACTGATCCGCCCGCCAAAAATGCGCTTAAGTCCTTCGATCAAAAGCACGAGGACTTTTTTAATTTTTTTATAAATAAGTAGTTTGATCGCACTAGCTTAAGGTTGCATAAAGCATTGTAAGTTAACCAATTGGTTAATTTACCAACTGACCAATAAATGGCGCGATTTGAAGTTGACAATCTAGTTTCCAAGTTAACTTATTGATTAAGTTAACAATGCTTTGTGCAACTGATCCAAAGCGAGTAATTATATTATATTAGTGAAAAATGAGTTCCATACAATACTTTTCTACAACTGTCTGTAATTAGAATTAATGTATACAAACATTAAATTAATTCGAAAATTTAACGTTTCTTACGCTAAGGTTTTTGAGACAACTTTAATTGATTTTAAAATACTCTAAGAATTCGATTATTTTAATATACATACATATGTATATATGCATAACGCATGAGTGAAATAATGACACGCTACAGTATTTATTTTTTTGTCGCTATTATTCATAAACAGATATTGTACCCACGTAAGATAGTAAAATAAAGTTCAGTATTTTTAACAGTCTGAAATAAATAATTTTTTAAATTGTTTTGTATAGTAAAACTATCCATTCAATGAAGTTACATTATACAAATGATCATCAATTATTTGTAAAATAGAAATGCGTGCACAGTCTAGCTATTGCATAACACACAGAGATGAAACATAATTTTGTTATTTTACATTTAATTGGGAATTCATGACGTAAGTTAATTAAATGACTAGTTTTACTAGTAGAACTTGTCTAGAAACTCATTTTAGTGATAAAGAAAAAAAAATTGTGGAAAAATATTTTTTTTCCAAATTTTACTTATCAAATACCACCAAATTATATAAAGAGAGGAAGAGTCGACTTTAGATAGAACGAAAAAACAACGAGATTACGAATGGTCCGTAGTACAACCGGAGCACATAAATTGCACACCGCCCTCAGAAATCCCAAATTTGAATAACAAAATTGCACACCGGTCAACCGTTAGACGACCCAAACGGATTATCGGTTTATTAGGGTAGGTTAGGTTATAGATTTTAGAAAAATTTGCGTGAAAATATTCGCAGGCGTTTGTGGTACATTCTAGAGACGAACTATTTTCGATTCTACCTGCTTCCAGGTTGAAATCTTAATCCCTTAATCTGTTTATGATCGATGTTCAATTTCGTTATGCAAAATTTCGGTAAGAGATTAAAACGCACGGCCGTGTGCAATTCATATGTACCCAGTACAACAAGTGAATTTTATTTTTAACAGTCAATTGATTTCTCACAAATACAATATTCACAACTATCAATTTTAGTACGTTAAATAAACCATACATTACGTATTGAATAATTTACTGTAAAAACATAAAAATTTCAACTATTTGACAACTGCACCAACGTCAAATCAGATCACCACTTGAAGCTTATTGACCGTATAAGAGAGTGCCGCCAATAAAACAAAATCCAAGTCGAGAATCCCTTAGACTATTTGATTTAATGATTGAAGATTTGCTTATGTAGGACCGTATCAGACGGAAAAGGGAATCGAGAAAGATTTATATTGTAGGCAAATTAAATGAAAGTATCCAGTATTTTTGATTTTACTTGTATAATACAGTGTATCTGTTATTTCAGACATTAAAAATGTTCATTTGTTTCAACTGTTGTTTTAGATTAGTTTTTGATATTGATTATAATTTGTTGAGGATGGTTTAATTTCTAAATTTTAAAAACAAATGTTGGATTATTAGTTGTGGTAATAAAAAGATAATTATGATTAGACGATATGCAAGGTCTTTAAAAACATGAACCTTTATTTCTGAAAATAATTTTACAGATTGATCTTTTCATATAAAATTATTGTATTATTAGTAATAGAAAAAAGTATGTTGGTTTTTATTTGATAACTTTTTAAACATACTGAATGTTGTAAATAAATCTTCAATTATTTCAGTTATTTCTGAGTGATTCACAAAAATTGAAAATTAAACAATATTATTTATTTTAATAATAATTAGTTTATTTAGTAAAACACTTTGATCCGAATCATTATCTTTGTTATCAACACTTGTATTTTAATTATTTAGATTTTAAATAAAATATATAAATATTAAGAATTGTTACAGAAACATTAAGCAATTTAGAAAAACAGTTTGATAAAAAAGTATATTTGCAAATACATTACGTGTGTGTTAGACAAAGATAGACGATTACAAACTTGACATATCTATTCTGAAAATTAATGACGCAATTCTCATGCAAAGAAGGAACATTTTTTCACAATAAGGCCCATAAATTCAATTTGTTCTTTTACTTTTTGTGATAATAAATCAACGTATTCGTTTTTTATCTTTAAGAAACGGAAGAGGGAATAGAACATACTTATTAACAATTTGTTTAAATTTTATTTAGAAACAAAAAGAAAAATTATTCTAACAAATTATATTTATTAATATTATTATAATTAGATATTTATGTATATTTATGACAATATTATATACAATATTGGTATATTATTTAACAATTGCTACTATACTATTTACAATGATATTCATTCAACTGTTAATTTCAAGTCTGATGTGTAAGTTTGAACTGCAGAAACTCAGTGTTGTGATTGGTTATTCATACATACACAATCACGCTATGTAGCCAAAAGAGTGTGGCACAAACTCTTTTTATCATCCCGGAATCAGTCGCCTCCAAACATTCCTATCCAAACAAGCAACTGCTAAACTTCTAGTTACTTTTATATTAGTTTTACGTATGTGAGTCTATTTACACCGAGCTTCTATACAAGTTCTATTATATTTTGAAACTAAATAATTAAACAAAAAAGAAAATGTAATATAATAGCTTAAAAATAATATACAGAACGAAAACCTAAAGTTATTTTATTATATAAAAAATTTTTAAAGATTCTTTATTATGTTAAAAATAAAATTTTATTACAGTTATTCCAACTTATATGTTATTTAAGGTATTTGTAAATAGCGTATATTTTATTGGCGTAATAATAATTTTGGAATAATTGAAATGTGCGGTTAATGTTACGGTAACCATTAACGGTGAAGTGATCTTTATTAAATTATATTTCTAACTTATTTTCTGTTTAAAGTTTGAAAATATATATTTCAATATTTTGTTATAATCAAAAGTGCATGTATTACGTTTATAAATTTTGTTAGTCATTAGAGAGATATTGTGTTAATATATGCGATAATAAGTTTAGCGCTATTCGAATAACGCAAATGTTTTCAACGAAATTTGAAATGCGAATTATTGTGCTAGTATGGGTATATCATGTTACTTCTAAGTTCTAAAATGATACGCTAGTTAGCGTATTCGCTGACGTGTTATTAATATGAAATTTTCTTGTTTTTTTAATTTAGTACCTAATCGTATCCATAATTTAAAATACGATATAAAATAACATCGTCAAATTTACATTAATCTCAATAGCTAGATTGAATATTTCTTTCATGATACTAAACTGATACTTAATTTAAAAAGTATTGTTTGGCGTAACAAGTTACAAAATAAGTCATTTATTACGTTAACACACGGTGTTAATTAATTGTAAATAGCGCGTTGCGCTATCATTACATGCGCTATTTACTGTTAACCGCTGTGTATGCGTAGATGTTAAAATAACGTAAACGTAAGTACCGCACAACGTTATTTTTTTTTTTTTCTGTAGTTTTCAAAATGATTACGAATTATTATAAGAGCAGAAAATCTTAAAATAATTTCTAACGAATTAACTATGCATATCCCCTAAAAATCCTACTTTAATCTCATCTACAGCTTCATCCGACATATCATCTTAACCAGAATACAGACTAGAGGCAAAACTATATGGAACAAAATTGCTCAACTTGTCGCCACAGGCACATTGCCGTCTAAAACTCAAAGAAAACTTTGTGTGTTCCCAGCAGACACAGACAATCTCTAACAATGCATGTTTCTCGCGTCGAGCAACAATTCCGGTGACAAATAGGCCGAGAAATATTCGGTTTGACGGTGGGGGGAGGGGATGGTATCTACGTCACATCCGGGGCGCGAAACGACATGGCGCTTAATTTGTGTTTGCGCGTAATTTAAACGGTACAAGTTGGTACATGGACATGTTATATGTTGCAGAAAGCTGCCGAGTAAAACGAAATAATGTGTCTGTTTGAAGTTGAAGTTGATTTGTGTTTTGTTGCGCAAGGTGGTAGAGTGGACGACATGGAAAGTGAAAGTGTTAGGTTAGGCGTAAAATGGAAAGTTTTACATGAAATATTTTAGTTGCTCTGGAGAGTAAATGTTAAATTAAATACATTTACTTAAATTTAATATTTAGATTATACGATTACAAACGTACTATTACATATTTATTAAAAAAAAATAGTATTACATAAACCATCTATGTAAAAATTACGTAGACGGTTTATGTAATATTACATTGAAAAAAACTATGTAGTATTACATAAACCGTCTATGTAAAAATTACGTAGACGGTTTATATAATATTACATAGATTTTTTAATGTATACAATAATTTCTTGAAAATAATTCGTTATAGTCTACTCAAAAAACTGTAGTTTAAATGTTAATGTTATACAGAACTTAATTCTAAACATTTTTATTTTAATTTTTTGTTTCATATGGAATAATAATTTTTTTTATTTTTTAAATGTTTCTTTTGCGACTACTGCGATAACGCAAAAAGCGGATTTAATTAAAGTTAGCCAATCTTTTTGAAATTTTGCATAGAGTCATAATTTCAAATTCTGAACAACTTTTCTTAAGAACATTATGCCGTATTATTGACCAAAAAGGCACTTTACCAGAACATAAAATAGTTTTTTACATTTTTCATGGCCGCCTTGATTTTTAGAAAACTAAAAATATGCTTAAAATTGTTTTCAGACAAAGCAGGGCGGGATCCCAAAACATGAAAATGAAAATCTTCAATTTTTTGCCGATTACACCTATAGTGAACTCAATTGAATAGCATCAAAAACTCATACTAATATATATATATATATATATATATACACAGGCTGTTCGTTCGCCAGGTTGATATAGGACAATAACATAGGATACTGATAATATGCAGAATACTTTTTTCTGAAGTAAAATTCGGAGAAATACTTTTCGATAGGGCATAAAAAGTTCTATGTTTGGTTTTAGTTTTAATTTGCTAGCATGTGCCGTTTGGGCGCTAGAATTTTCCTTTGATATTTTGGTTTTTATTTTTTTTCCTCACAAATAAGGACGGTATGGAAAAACGCGGAATAATGAGTACTATAATTGAGTAAAAAAATCATTATTCTAGGATGCATCGTTTTGCAGGAAAAATTAAAAATTGAATTTTTAAAAATTTCTCAAAATAAGACTTTTTTCAAAATGTGCTCAAGAAAATCTAAAATGTTTTTTAGAATTTTCAATAATTTTTCCTGCTAAACCAGTAGAGTTAGAGAAAAAAGTAACTTATTGTTAGCTATTTTGTAGCCAATTTTTTTTTCTATTTTACTGAATTTTTTCAGATGTTTTTTAAGCAAATTTTGAAAAAAGTCTTATTTTCTGCTAAAAGATGTATCCTAAAATAATGATTTACACTCAATTATAGTACTTATTATTCCGCTTTTGCTATACCGTGCTTATTTTTCTACACCTCATGGTTTTTGAGAAAAAAAAAAAAAACAAATTTTAGCTCCCTAACGGCACATGCTCGCAAATTTAAGCTAAAACCAAATTATAGAACTTTTTATGCCCTATAGAAAAGTATTCTAAGTATATCTCCGAATTTTACTTCAGAAAGAAGTATTCTGCATATTATCAGTATTCTATGTTATTGTCCTATATCAACCTGGCGAACGAATACCTTGTATATATATTCCATTTTCAAAATATTAATTTGTTTTTAATGTCACAAAAGGTATGAAATTCGAGAAAAATAAAATGAGAAATCCAATATTTATTAGTGATATTTGAAGAGAAATACGGAAAATATATTTTTTTTTAAATTATATACATAATTAATTTCGGATTAATATATATATAATTTATTTTTAATTACTTGTATATTATATTCCTATATTCTTTCAAGCCAAAATTTATTGTTTTTCGTAACTTTAACTCGGTATTAAGTTAATGCAAAATTGTTAAATGAACCAAAACACCCAAAAAATCGAGCTTGTAGTACTAGCGATTGATTTTCTTTTACGATCAAAGTAAAAATTTCGTCATCCACCGAAAAAACTGGACAGTTGATTGAATTTGTGCATCGAAGGTGTCCCGTCCCGTCCAACTGTGTGTGTAAACTTCTGAATGCTTCAACACGCCGCAAATGTCGCAATGCTGCCAGTTTTCGTGGTCAACGAAGCGTTTATCGACTGGGAGATTGCACATCCAGTTGACTCTGATTCTGGGCACGTGATCGCACCGCGCGATGACACTTCTTTGTTTCAAAGCCGTCGCTTGACATTTTTTTGTCTTTGCACCCCCTGTTGTGCTTTATTCGTTTTTTTCCCTATTTTTCGTGTAGTTGTTGTGGACGACGTATGGTTTTTTTCTTTTGTTTAGTAGATGTGTGTAGGTGAAGTAAATTGAATTGTTGTATTCGAACATTTGAACGTCCAGTGTTTACGATATTATTCTTGAATTGAGCTGACAATAATTTAAGGAAAGTTTTTAAAATCAAGTTTACATTGCTAGAGTTAGTAGTAGAGTGCGTTCTATTCCATTACTAGGACAATGTAAACACTCTGAGGTAGTGAAAGACGAGTACTAAAGATAGCAGCGAGTAGAGTGCGGATATTATGCTTTACTCGCTTTTTTCCCACCACAATACTTACTCTATTCTACTAGTGTAAACAGTTTTATTGCAGTAGAGTACGATAATGGTAGAATATTAGGGTGTAAAACATGTGTCAAGTTTTTTATTTATAAGCGGAAGGTTTTGAAATTGTGAAATAATTGCAATCCTTAATTAATATTTTATTTGGATATGTACAAAAATAAATTGAACGGAAGTTGAACGAAATATACGAAAATTAGCAGAGTAGAGTGATTGGAGAAAAAGTATGCTATTGCACTCTACTACTAACTCTGCTAATGTTACTTATTCATAAACAATTTTGATTTGAAATTTTTATAATTTGTTTTTTATGAATTTGTTACAGAATTATCAATAAAATTGTATAAATATTAAAATATTGAAATATCTTTTAGAACTCATAATAATTAATGCTATTTTTGGTTTAACGTTTTGTTTTAGTTTATAATTTGCAAACGTTTTGACACTATATCTAGTATCTTCATTAGAGCAAAAATTAGCACCAAAAACGAAGAAATAAGCAGAAAAATTAGTACTTATTTTTTGTTTATTATGTGTTAATTTTTTCTCTAATATAGGCACTAATATATAGTGTGAAAACATTAAACAGAATGCTACATCAAAAGTTATTTTAATTGTATATTTTTATTATTTTTAAGGAATAAATTTATTTCCAAAGAATTGCAAAATTGAAAAAAAAAATTGTTGCAAAAGCCAATCAAGATGATGATTAACGATGATCTTGAACGAATATCTAATGAACGTTTGGTTAAATTAATATATGTGAAGGATATTGAAAATGTACGTTTTCGTGGACGTCCGATGAGTAGATAAATTGGCATGATTGAGAGTGTTTAGTAGAAACAAATGTTTTTAATTTATAAAAATAAAAGAGTTTGATAGAAACAAATGTTTTCAGGTGATAGGAATAAAATAGCATGTACAAAAAGTATCATAAATATCGATAAAATATAAGTTGCTTGTTTTCGATAGGAATGTTAGACGGAAGCTAGTTTTTGCTTGAATGAAAAGAGTTTATGTCACAGCCTTGTAGGTAAATACATTACATATTTGTGTATGTAGATTTAATTTATTTGCAGGCTGTTATTGAATAGAAATATCATTTAAATATTATGAGGAAAATAATTTAATACATAAAAAAAATGGTTTTAATAACTCATTTTAAATGTGATGTGACAAATAAATATTTGTGTTTGTGTAGTATTAATATAGTTTTTCATGTGTGTTGGTACGCTACTTTAAAACAGATTTTTATATAAAATGTACTTTAATTTTACATCTAAAAATAAATACCAATCTATTCACATTTTAACTAAAAACAATAAGCATTCATCGTTTAAATTTTACATAAAATTAACAAATACTTCTTTTTTTTTTTTTCACATTCGTATCTAGAGAGAAAAAAGCCAGCTGATTGCTAAGCGATCCATCGACGAACCGCTTCAAGTGAAAGTTCTTGTCGAACCGGGAAATAAAACACGCAAGAGCTGGGACGCAGGAGAAAAAAAAAGAAGGTGAAATTAGCGATGCTGGTGCTGCGACACGCGCGCACCCAACCAACGAAGTGAGCGCGCTGCAAGAAAGCTCGGCAGGAATAGAGTGGGGGAATAAGTGGATAGTGGGTATACGCACGCATACTACCACCAGGACTGCCTGCCGTCTGTTGCCTGCCTGTCGCCGGTGCGAAACAGCCGGTATTATGAGAATCTTGTATTACCCGCACTGCAGGACTATTCGGAGAACAGATATTCGAGGCAGAGATGAATTCAGGTAAATAAAGTAAAATATATAGAACATTTTTATATTGTATTAATAGATTTAATGAAGATATTTTACAATTTTTTGTTATTCTACTAAAACAAACACGTATATACAATGTGTGCTACGACGAACTTACGCTATTTGTATTTTAAAAACTATATAAAATTATATTACGAAATTTGGTAGTAAAATGGAAATGGAAAGTAAATGGAAATGGAAGTAAAATATTTTTAATAAAATGTTATTTCCAGTTTAACTGGAAGCTGACCCTAACTTTCTTATTTTAAATGGAATTCCACATTTTATATTTTTATCAAATTTAGGAGTAAATTTTATATGTGATACATTAAAGACATTTAACTTTAATTCAACTGTCACGTATTTTAATTTTTTCGATTTTTTATCTGAAATCGGTAACAGTTTTTAGGGTTTGTATCTCAAGAATATAACTAATATATATTTAATTTATAAACAGAATCTTATTAAGAAAGCATTGGATTATTTTATTATGAAAAAAATAATTTAAAATACAAGATTGAAAAATAATAATGAAGATATAAATTTAATTTTTTATTGATTTCTGGCTACTAGTTTCGGTTATTTTTACCGTCTTTAGGCCAACGTCAGATTAGCTACAAATATTGTTGTTTTAAAACTGTGCCTGGAATATTGCTGGAAATTTAGGTTCAAAGAACTTTAAATTTCAGTTTTTTCAAATAGAAACTAACCATATGTTTTTAACTACTTTAATGAATTTTACTTTTAAAATAGGGTTAATTTATCAATGTAACTAAGTTAAATATAAAAAAAAACCACATTAGAAATATGAAAAAAAATATTTAAGTTCATTTGAATTGAATTATCGAGTGGTAATAGTTTCTAGACTAATATCCTTAGTGAGTAAATAGATGTAAATAAAATAACATCAGTAACGCATTACGTGTAAAACATACGCTTAAAAATGCTAATAACAAAAAATATTATCAATTACATTTGGGCAAGTCCAATTCTGTAGCAGTTATCGGCAACTAAATCCAACACAAAAGATGAACGTTTTTTTTCTCTTGTATGGGCGAATTTCGGAAGAAGAAAAATACTCGTGTAATGGGCGAACGGTTTTCCGTACAGTATCCTCTGATTACTATACTTCACAATATTTATAGCTTCGACTATTCAAATATCAGCCGAATCAATTTTGCTCTAACTGACTAACTTTCATTCATATACCAGAACTTGGAAATTACTTTTATATTTCAAATAACGGAAATTTTGCTGATTTGTCAATGATTATGTTTATGTCGGTATTTGAAACTGTTTGAAATTAGTAAATCTTGTTTTTAATCGACCAGATAAACAATTAGGATTGAAATTTCAAGATGTTTAAACATTCAAGTCAATCTTCTAAAAAGCAGGATTGATTTATAAAGACTCTTTAATTATTTTGATATAAACTCGTCGAATTGAAAGTATAATTACTCTAATAATTTAGAAAATATGCGTCGTATAATATAACATTACACTTTTTGCAAAATTATCAAATTTTCTTTGAAGATTTCGGTCGGATTCAAAGCAGAGTAGTTTAGGTAAAATAGTTTAATTTTAGTTTTAAAAAATTGTAGTTAATATGCAAAAATGCGGATATTCTATTTTTTTGATAATAAAATATTAAGTTTACAACGTGAAGAAAGAAATAATATATAAAATAAAAAAGTTTTAAGTTTTAATTCTGTGTAATCTTTAAAATTCACGTTTCGATATACCGCAATGACATCATCAGGAAAATAATTACAAATGATATTTTATAATTAATAAATAAACAAAACATAGAAACAAGTAACTAGCTAACAAAATACAAGTTTACAAATTTTTATATAAAATAAAACGGCTTTGGGTTTAAGTTTTTGTATTTTATTAATAATCGACGTTCCGATGAACTCAATGTTCATCTTCATCAGGAAAAATGATACAAATGATATTTACAGTAAATAACAGAACATAGAAATAAGTTACTAGGTAACAAATGAGCAACTAGACCATAACATTTTTATAAAATTTTAATTAATGAAATTCATAAAGAAAAAGATAACATCAATCACTGTAAAATCAATAATAAATAAAAATCTGGCTTCTATTAATTAAACATTTATAAAAATTTTATGATCTAGTTACTAATTTGTTATCTAGTATCTTTTTTGTATGCTATATTATTTACCGTAAATGTCACTTGTATCATTTTTTCCTGATGAAGCCGAAAGTTGAGTTCGTCAAAACGTCGATAATTCATAAATATTTATACAAAACTAGAACCAAAAGTTGTGTATAATTAGTTCTAAAAGATTTTTTACTATATCGAATTTTTATAATTTATTAATTAAAGGAAACCAGATTTTGTGTAAATCAATGCCTACACATTGATTGAAGTGATTTTATTAATTTTAATTTCTTTTATTGTTTATATTATTTGTAATTATGTTCTTGATGATGACGTACGTGCAGTACTCGTATATCAAAATTTATTTAAAATTATATAGAACTGAAACACAAAGCTATTTAATAGATTTAATAGATATAGTTATCTATGTTAGTGATAAATGTTTTAAATTAAAACTAAAATTATCCTAGTGTATTTTCAATTCGATGTCAATATATTGTACTAATTTGTTTCATTTACATTCTCATAGAATCACTTTTATCATGGCTATATGTACTTTCATCTTAAATTTAAAACAAATAATCAACAATCTTTGTGAATAATCTTGCGCTACCCGCAAAACCAAATCTTCGATATCGCCAAACAAAACAACCTTCTGTAACACAAATAAACTTTGACAAGCCACAATGTTGCGGACGGAAAATTGTCAGCGGCGCCCGGCTGGTTGGGTCAAAGTTTAAGGCTGCTCAAATTGATTGACTTATACGCGAACTGAGCGTAGCGGTCACTGTTTCGGCATAGCCGCAGAACTATCAAGGCTAGCCCATAGCCCCCCTATAATATAGCTGGCCGAACAGTTCAGCTTGTCCTAGTTGCAGTTGGGAAGGGGGATACGGGACGAATATTTGCTGCCCGAATAGTTGCGATTTGGTTTGGCTAACATTCGCTCGCCCCGCGGGATTCAGCTAGACGGCGGGTTTAATTTATTGTGTTTGTGGGTCAGATGGTTGGCGCTCAAATAGTTTATAATTAAAAAAATTGAGTTAGTACTTGTGAAAGAACATGTTGATTTTGTATAATTGTACATTATGGTTCGTTGATAAGTTGGTGTTGCAATTCCGAAAATGCAAATGATAACAAAACTAATTATTGCATTAAAACCTATTTTTAAATATTTAAAAAATTATAGATAACTTTTTCCAATAAATAACAAAGTTATAATACAAAATAAAAATACTGATTTTTCAATTTCTGAGTTTTAATTGAGAACTGATTGAAACAAATGAAGATCTAAAATAGTAAAGAATTTTTCATTATCATCAAGAAAAAATATACAAATGACCATCAATAATAAACAAACATAGAAACAAGTTACTAATTTATAAATTTTAAAATCTAATTACTTATACTTTATTATCTAGTAACTTGTTCCTATGTTTTGTTTGTTTATTATTTATGTTATTTGTATATTTTTTCTTGATGATGATGATATATGTGCAGTATATCGGAACGTCGAATTTTAATATAAAATAAAACAGAACTTTAACTTAAGATTTTTTTATTTTAAATGAAGATCTAACTATACTATTTAATTTGTTTCAAAAACTTTTGTTTACAAAGACCTACATGGTTTTGAGTTAGCTGTAATTTATTATTATTATTATTATATATATATATTTGTAGTTACATAATCATATTCTATTTATTATTTATTACATAAAAGTACGAAAAAGTGAATAAATTAATGAATAAAGTAATATAAAAGTTAAATACGAACACAATTAATAATTTAAATAAACGCGTATATTATTAAACATGCTTTAATATTAATTTTGAAACAAAATAATCAAAAACATCAGAAAGTCAAACGAAATATAATATGTGTAGAGGAAAACTACATCGTACGTTGGCAGCTAGCCAATAAATTTGAAAGAGCTATGTATTTTAGTTCCTGCCCATTGCTGCTCGCTTCTGCATCTGGCCAACTATATATTTGCATAATTCCTACAGAGTAATGCGGAATATTTTTGGATAGATTTTGGAAATGTATTGAAAGTATACTTATATCAGCAGTGTTGTGAGTGATAGATCACTTTGGAGAGGGTTTAGATCTAGATCAAGATCTTCATAGTTAATATATTCTACAGTAGATCATATATTAATTTCTGCAATCGGATCTTTTTTCTAGAGCAGATCAGGAATTTATGATCTTTTTTTTTAAAATCATAAAATTGCATTTCTTATATTTTTTAATTTCAATATAAAAAAAGGTAACATGGTTCCAAAATATTTAATTAATAAAAAAAATTGATAATTTTATTATTTTCTATTTAATTAAAAGATAAACAGAAAATGTAAAACTAATTATTTATTTATATAATTAATGTAATAATCTAGTACAGGTTAAATATTAAAGCTTGAATTGTTTTATATTTCTTTATTAAAATAATAATAATGCATATCTGTGCGATTAGTAAACGCAACTTAAGGGGGCAAGTAGGTTTTTTTTCTTCAAAAAATTGATTTTTTTTTAATTACAAATTCTTATTGAGATATCCTTTAAGAATTAAAAACACTAAACCGTTTTTCGAAATCTTAATAATTAAGAAAGTTACAGCGATTTTTGTCGCAAAACTCCGGAACTCGCTTAGGTGAGGTACCCTAATTCATATGACTCTCGTCGCTGCCACCAGTCAGCAATAAGAACGGATCATTCTACAACAAGAGGCATGGATTCGGCAGAGATTGTCCCTAAAAATAGACACCCAAGATAAACAAGAGGAATGCTTATATGGCCCTGGAATTGATGATTACATGTAAGTGAAAAAAATTTACTTTTCTAACTTAAAACTTATTTTGAAACTTTAAATGCGTTTTTCTTGGAACTAGATTTTTTTTGTCGGTTCCAGGATTATCTCTGGAACATATTAACCAATTTGTTTCATTTTTTGCCAGCAAAAAGATAATAGAATTTGGAATCGTTTGAGGGATCCTTTTTAAAAAATGTTTATTATTTTTATTTTTTATCATCCAAGAAAGCAGAAAAAAAGGTCGAAATTGACTTCTTTTTTTTTAAGAGTCCGCCATTTTGCAACAAAATCGAATTTTCAAAAAAGGATCCCTCAAACGATGGGGAATATATTCAAGTTCAATAATCCGAAACGGTTTTTGTTTCAGATGAAGCAGTGCAGAGGAATTCCTGGAACCACTTACCTCCAAATTCCGGACATGGCTTACGGAAAGCGGAGTGTGGGGGTCAAGTTTGGGGAGAGGAGATGACCAAAAAAAATTCGACATACAAGTCAATAAACGATTTACATGATGAAAAAAGTCGCATTGCTCTAGGCCTTCCCTGTACAGTAAAAATAATTCCTGAAAATGGGCTAGTTTTTCATTAAAAAAACCTACTTGCCCCCACTTAACTAATATGTGAGTTATAACTTGCAACGTAATTGCGCATACGGTTTTTTTTTAAGATCACAGGTCATTTATTTATTGTCTAAGAACGTTTGTTTTGATCGGGAGATTGAAAGAAGAGTTAATGCTGGTTGTAGAATTTTGAGTGTTTTGGGAACTTTTGAGTATATACAATGTTGCCTACATTGATGTATGGTCGTTTGTTTGAAAAGCAAAAAAGGAAAATAGCTTTTGTGGAAATGAGATTTTTATGTGGCGTATGTGGTGTAACTAGAAGAAATCGGGTACGTAATAAATTAGTGAATGATGAGTGTGCAATTGAAAAAAAAATTGTTACAAATGTTGGTGTTAGTCAGCTAAGATGGTTCGGTTATCTTGAGCGAATGTCTAATGAACATTTGGTTAACAGAATATATGCGAATGATTTTGGAGGTACATATATGTTTGCTGAGACGTCCGGATCGAATGGCATAATTAAGAGTGTTTTGCGTGAGCAAAAATTTCCAAGTACTAAAAATAGAAGAGCATCTATGAGAGATATCATGAATGTGGATGAAGCTAGAGTTGCTTGTCTAGATAGGAATGTTAGGAAAAAAACTAATTTCAGGATGGTGAAAAGAATCTGGGCCATTTATATATGATCCAGATGATCTAGATCAAAATCAAGATCTAAAAAAATGAAATGATCTGCTTCAGAATAAAGCTCTCACATATTTACCTAGATCTGTGATCTAGATCAGTCACAATTCTGTCTATATGACAATTAACGCATGCGTAAATAAAATATTTAAATCTATGTTTTAGTTTTATATAAGTATAAGTTTTCAATTAAAAGGGAACAACTAATTTCTACCTAAATGAGAAGCGTTTGTACCATAACTTTTTGGGTACATAACGTAAATTTTTGTATATGCTATCTGTATCAAATCTCATAACAGTTATGTAATTTAAGGATGAAACAATACAATCAATATTAAACTATTTGTAATCAAATATCTAAATACCTTTATAATATACATATATGAAGATATCACAATAGATATACTCTCAAAATTGGCTCTTCTCTATTGGCTCACCATATGAGTGTAATTTGATTTAATTTCAAGATAAGAGAAGTAAGTGATTGAAGCAATTAAGGCTCGGGACGGTTTTTAGTTAGAGGGTTTAAGATTTATTAGTCCGGAACGAACCAATCAGAACAATTATATAGCCTAAAGAAATTGGGTTTTTTTGTGCCTCTTCGTGGAAATTTAGTTATTTTGAATTTCAATTAGGCATTCTTAAACTGATTACTTAATTTAAATAATTAATTAATTAAGTTATAGCCGAAACCAATAATGTGTTAACACTGAAATTTAAATATATATTTAACGTGTAATTCATCAAAATAAATAATTAAATTTTTATTTGGTTTTGATTTAAAAAGTAAATATTTCCACAGTCCTAAAATTTTCCAGAATAGTTTAAATAATTTGTGCAAAAATTAAAACTAGAATTTAATAATTATTACGTGTATTAGTACTTCATATTATAAATGTTCAAATTATTATTAAAACTGAAGTTTGTAATGTTTAAGAAACTAAATATTCATATTAATTTCATAGAAATTCTCTCAACTATTATACATACTAATTTGTTCACTACATTTTTAATTAAATAAATTTGAGAAAAGAAGAGACAGAAAAAAATGGTTAGATAAAAGTTTCTAAGAAAAAAAAATACGTTTTTACATTTTAATATTTCCAGATTATTTTGTTGTTTAAGATAAGTTCTACCTAGTTTCAAAAGAAAATGGAAGACAAGAAAAATTATGGAAGTTCTGCAAAATTGTTTTTAATTCAGTTTAAAACTAAATACGTACATAAGTAAGTAAATCTGGCAGTAGGGAAACTTTTTTTTTCCTGTAAAAGTTTAATAATCACATCAGTATAACTTCTATTTAAATTTGTCAAGTTTTGAAAATATATCGGATAGAAATTTAAGTTTATGTCGTGAAATAAACGTAATTTTTTTAAATATTATAAATTCATAACTGCTAAATTGTTTCAAGCAAATATTTTCAACAGTAAAAGAAAATATTATTATAAGTAATTTGAAAAATATTTAACGAGCATGTAATGATGGTTATAACATATGAAGATAATTTTATTCATTGTTTTAACCGAGTTAACGGTTCTAGCCATAACGTGATCCGAAAGACTTCAGTCTATCCGTCAAATGACACATTGATCATCTTTTTGAAAAACGCACATTTGTATATCAAAATCATTTTCAGATATTTATTTGTTTCTAAGTTATGATGTTATATATATTTTTTAAATAGTGATTTTTATTTTTTATATGATTTAGATATATTCTTCTATTGTCTAAATAATCATATAAAAATATTGATATCTTACATAAGAAAATTTTCAAAAAATAAATATATAATTATTATTGCACACACGACCTACACAATTACAATATATATATATTAGGGTGTCCCTTAAGAGGGGTCAAATTTTTTTTTCTTTTCTCACCTCATAAATCGTCTCCAAATATGCTAAAAAAAATTATAAAAATACTCCTACATTTTTACTCGTTAGTTAAGTGGCCCCCCTAAGCCCATATGTATTTTGATAATCAAGCTTATAAGTGAATATTTTCACTTATATTTCTAATGCAAAATACAAAATTTTTTATTGTGGTACAAAATTAGCACATAATTAGCCCAAAATTATGGCATATTTTCTTCTTAATTTTGGCAAAGTGGGGGCGCCAACTATATGGGGCTTGGTAAATATTCACTTTTTGTCATAGTGGCGCCATCTATAAATGGTTAAAACTCAATTTTGACCTCAGATTTGTACTGAGCGAAGTGAACTACCTTTACATTTTTTTCTGGCGTGATTTAGTGAAAACATTAATTTAATGAAAATATTCACTTATAAGCACGATTATCAAAATACATATGGGCTTAGGGGGGGGCACTTAACCAACTAGTAAAAATGTGTAAGAAAAGAAAAAAAAAATTTGTATATATATATATATATATATATATATATATATATATATATGAAGGGTGTCATGAAAGTGTCTCAATATATATTTCGCTAGTGTATCAGAAATCAATCTAAAAAAATTCGCGACGTTTTCAGATCTTTCACAGTTGCGCCCGAGAGTGTGAGTGGGAGGGTAGAGTGGGCGGTATAAGGCCTTTAAAACTAGTGCGGACCCTTTTATCCCTTGCGGCGGGTGCCCAGTGGATGTCTCCAGAATTTCAATGCGCGTTTTTATACCCTTTACGGGCACGACGGCACGGGTATAGGAGTGGTTGGATGCGTGTGTACCTTTTGAGGTAGTGCACACGGAGCTGTCTGCCATCCTATTTTCACACCGAAGTGAAGATCTGAATATAAAATATCATATATTCATGATGGCTCTCCGGTTTTGCCTGCGCTGTTGCGGTTGGGTTGCCTGACAGGATAGATGTGCCCGAGATGAACTGGCTAGGCATCGGGAGTCTGGGTTTGAGACGCAAAAAAGAGAGAGAAGCTTAATTTGATGTAATTTTCACAGAGGTGGTAGAGAATATTAGATTTTGTTTAAGTATTATAATATTTTATTTAATTTTTAAGGGGGTAGTCCTGTTTGTAGCATCGATTTTTTAGGTGTTTTTCAACATTTTTTGGGAACTTTTACAATAAATGCAATAAACAAAAATTATACCGTTGGAAAGTGTATTTATTGAAAATTTGAGCAATATTTTTTTTAAACAAGTCAAATTTTTACTTAAAAAATTGCGCCAAATTGATCTGGTCAAAATTCAGGTTTGCCAATGGTGGCAGATAAAACTCGCGTTCTACGTTTCTGACACAAAAACAAATTAGATATTAATACTTGTAACACCTGTAACTTTCGTTGGAATCTACAAAATGGGTAATTTTTACATTTATTTTCTAAATGGTGGCCTTCTTAAAAAAGACCCTAAAATTAGTCTTTTGTTTTTGTTTTTGTTTAGGAGTAAAAATTATGCATTTTATAGGTTCAAACGAAAGTTACATCTGCCACCTTTGGCAAATCTGAATTTTGACTTGATTACTTTGATACCATTTTTTTAAATACAAATTTTACTTAACAAAAAATACTACATAAATTTTTAATAAATACACTTTCCAACGGTATAATTATTGTTTAATGTATTTGCTACAAACGGGAATACCTCCTTAATATATTTTCACACTTTTTGTAAAAAAGTTAAATTTAAAAAGTATAGTATTCTACTCGCAAGTATTGAAGATAAAATTTACTTTTAAATTTGTTAAAAAAAATAATGCAACAAAATCAGACATTAATTAAACAAAATCGGACACATTAGTTTAATCAACTGTTTCTCTTAAAATAGTAGTAGTTTAGATTACTGACCGGAACTTATGGCTGCTCTATGTGAATGCATTACTTGCAGTTTCTGAAGGTGTCTAAATGTATGATCACGGAACAAGTTTTTCTTATTTGTTGTCAAGGTTCTCTACGGCTGTCTTAAATATGATAATGATGATAATGAATAAAAATTATCAATTGCGATAATGATTGATATATTGATCATAAAAGTAAAGTTGACAAAAGGCATTCAAAGCGAAAATTGTCCTACAATACGAAATTAAATATAATTGTTTACATCCATTATTCACGTTTACAATCTCTCGGATCAAAGCAGCCATCCTTGGACAGCAAGCTACCCATATACACAAACTCATCTATCTCATTTAAACGTACACCATTGACTAATATTTCAAACTCGTTCAGCAAATTACTGGTTTGTTATTTATAAAAAAAATTGAGTATATTTTGAACGATAAAATGCCAGAACATCTAGATATGATAATTCAATATGTATATTTTTAAAGCAAATTTTATTATATTTTTACCTGTACTCGTATTTTATTTGTGAAGTGAAATAATAACCTCTATCTAAATGAAAATGTACGGACACATGTTTATGTTTATATAGTTTTATTTAATACAAATAAATACTGTAAAAGTATGAAAAATATATAATACGAGTATGTATGTTTGAATATAGTTTACATTACATAAATATTTTAGTACATTAATGTAAATATGAGTATTATATTTTAAACAAAATAAACATTTTTCTAGAAAAACAACAAATAATATTTTCATAATAAATTAATTTAAATTTTTTAACAATTTTATATTTTATATTTATTTAACTTATTGACAATAATTGAAAAAAATATTTGTTTTGTTTCTGATTACAATTTTATTTATCAATTATGAAATGTAAATAATACTCATATATACATACACACTTTTGTCATGTACTCAAAAGGATGTGGCATGAAGTCTTTCCACTATGCCGAAATTATTTTTCGCTAAACACTTTTTTCCAGACAAGTAATTTTTGCTTTATCTACATTGATAATAGCTCTCATATATGCTTTTCTATTTCTACTACATGGAAATTTTTGCTCATACCACTTTCAACATATTACTTTCAATCATACCACTTTATCTATTCGTCGGACATATACCTTCAATAATATCAAACGTTTATTAGACAATAGACTGAACCATTTTAACTGACTAACACCAACTTTTGCAACTACATTTTTTTTCAATTTTACATTCATCAT
Source organism: Clivina fossor (assembly GCA_963966155.1). Taxonomy (NCBI): domain Eukaryota; kingdom Metazoa; phylum Arthropoda; class Insecta; order Coleoptera; family Carabidae; genus Clivina; species Clivina fossor. The sequence continues at coordinate 23,756,844 of OZ014551.1, read as the reverse complement.
ATACAAATTTATTCCGTCTAGTTACGTCACATACGTCACAAAATATTTATTTTCACAGTAGACATTTTCTTTTTATGCTTTTACAGCCAAACTAGCATTGAATATACTCAAAAGAGGAGGGGTGGGTTTGAAACACCCAAAACTTTAGAACCGGCATTAAATCTCTTTTCAATCTCACGATCAAAGCGAATATTCTTGGACAATAATATATAATTTAATATAATAATAAAAATACTAATCTTTAATCATATCGATAACATTTAGTCATTACTACAATTATTATATTAAAAATTCAGTACATCACTAAAAAGCAAAAAGAGCAAAGGATTAAGTTCTGTATATATTTTTTTGAATATCGACGTTTTGATATATTGTACATATATTAATGGAGATAAACGTGGACTATATTGAAACCTCGTTATTTAAATAAAATATATACAGAACTTAATTTTAACCTTTTTTACTTTAATATAATAAGTTATGAAAGATTTTTTATTATAGCTAAAAGAATCTGTTTTCAAATATGTATGTGAATATCTATATGATGCAAATATAAAAATATATAATGTAACCTTTTTTTTTTTGTTCACAACATGATAATGCATTTAATACTTTTTGGGCATCCCAAGAATTAATTTTTATTAATATATAAATAAGCATATTATGGAAAAATATTTTTTTACTTTTTAATGCAGTTTTAAATAAAATCGTATTACCTAAAATCCTTTTTTTTTCAAATTTATTTTATTTAAAATTTGGTTTAATTAAACAGAATATACATCTACATTTTCAATTCACTTATTAATAATAATTGCTTTTGAAAACTAAAATTACGTTTATATCTAAATAAACATTGCACATTTATAACGCAATTAATAGTGCTGAAAACTTATTAAATTGTTAAAATACAAAAACTGAAATAAAAAAGTATAAATATCTATATTTCACGTACCATGCAAAAAAACCTAAAAAAATAAACAAAATAAAAAGCAGAGTAAAACAAGTGAAAACTCAACACGAAACAAAAACGGGTCAAGCGAAAAAAATTTGAATTGCGCGCGCTTGCGCAGAACGAGTTACGTGGCGGCCGGGACTGAAAATGAAGGTAAAAGTAATCAAGTTTAGCAATTTGTACGGTTGAAGCTTAATAGCGAATCGAACGCGATCGGTATTAATCACCTGCAAAAGTAAAAAATAAAAACTACCGTACATACTTTGCACTGGTACCATTGCTCGTGACTCGAATACTCAGTACTGAAATGTTACGTTTGGATACATGTTGATAGAATTTTACATTACATGTCTACATACATTTTCAAAATTATATATACCGAGTGTTTAAGAATTTTTGGGGTACGTATTTTTTAAATATATCACAAAATGCAATAAAATTCTAGACGAATCTAAAGTAGAATAATAGACTTAAGACGACATAAAATATAGTATAAATTACAAAAAAATATAAATATATCAATTTTGAGTCATTTGGAAGTGACAATAACTTTCTAATTTAATGCTATTATTCTGTATTGTTCTGTAAACACCACAGAACTATATAAATCTTTTGTTTTTTAAAAAAAATAATTTTTTTTATTTTATTAAAAATAAACAAAAGATTCTATAGTATTATAATAGAAATATAGTGGAATTGTGGCAAATTTGAGCAAATGACTAATAAATGAGTGATACTGAAGATATGCGATTGCGTGTACGCCCGATGAGTAAATGGGGAGATAGGATTGAAAGTATTTTGAGTTAAGCAATGTTTTCAAGTGATATAAATAGAAGAACATGTATGAGAATGTAGATGAAGCAAAAGATGCTTACCTGGATAGAAATGTTTGGCGGAAACTAATTTCTGCATAATGGAAAGAGTTTGTGTCACACGCTTATAGGTACATGGCGTGATTGTGTATTTATGTGAATAACCATATTATGCAATAAATTTAAAGAGCATATTACCAATTTGTACCATTACTTATATAAAATTTTATTTATACTATTAACCTAGCAACTCTTGCGTATATATTTATTATTATATTTAATTTTTTATTTGGCTTAAAGTTATAGTCTCAAAATAAAATATGTTTAACAAATTATAAGAGCTTTGGCAATAAGGTACAAAAATACGAATTGAAAAATTGACGTTTCCATTTAAGAAATAAAAAATGATTTACACGTGATTTTTCAAATGACCCTCAAAAATCAAACTAATGATAACATCTTATAAAACTTTTGTCTAAGATTATTCGATTCAAATTGTTATTTGTTTTTATTGAATGTAATTCTAGACAACTATATATTACTATAGTAAAAAATAGATAAATAGTTTCAATACTTTTACACTTTTCTATAGGTAATAAATTTTAAAAGCAAGACCTCTGACTCTTTCGACATTCTGCTACAAGCGTACTCGTGTTCTTGTGCATTTCAGTTTTTAGTTTTTTCCGCACTGCTGATGTTCAGATGTTGAATGCATTTTCTTTGGGTAGTGCACGTTTTCTTTTCTTTTTTTTTCTTTTCCCAAGTCAGATCAAGGAACCTTTTTCGACGCGTCGCGGTGCGATAAAATCAAGATGGCCGTGGTGTGTTGTCGATGTATTCGCTTTTCAAATTTTTGAACGTGTTGTCTCCGAGATAATAAGAAAACATGAGCAACATACTGATAAACTGATATATTCTTTTTGCTCTTTTGATGTATGTTGTTGCTATACTGGTGCTAGTAGATATAGTTTGATAACTTATTCAATTGTATTAGTTTTATTTATTATATATTTCAAAATATGTTTAAAGTGCAAAATGATATTTAAATATTGTTCATATTTTATAATAGTTAATATCACATGATAGTTGTTAATATTTAGATTTACCTTCATTAAAATAAATGAAACAAAGGCTTGTATATTAAATAAACAGAAACAAACAACAAAAAACAATACATATTATTCTACTTATTTTGATTATTATGTTTACTAAAATAAATAATACAATACAAAATGATTATGTAAATATACAGTTTTTAACCAAATAAAAAAAACTAAAATAAATGCTAATTAAATCAAAATATTTGACAATGTTTTACATTTTAAAAATTTAAATATTTTTTTCTCAAAAAATCATTTTTCGATAACAATACAAAATGTGTGGAGATACGTTAAAGACAAACAAAATAATTTTAATGATTTTTAAAATTTATGCAGATACTCGTACTTTGATTTAGTAAAAAATTAAAATTTAGAAAACTGTTTTGGTTTTGTTTATTTATATTAGAACTTAAAAAAAATTGTTTTATATAGGGACAGGACAAACAAAACAAATAATCCTGCGATTCTGCATATTAATAGTTTTTTAAAAGGAAATATATAAATGCACTTGAATTAAAATAGAATGCACTTGGTTAGTTTGGATACTTTCCACTATAAATTAGATACTTTGCACTTTGTACAACCTAAACTTTAATTTGAATAATTTGCACTATAAATTTGAATAATTTGCACTATAATCGCTACGAATAAAAATTTTTTTTTTGTACGTTATGTTTTTCCAAAGTTAAATGTCTTTTTTAAAGTTGAATAAATTTAATTATAGTGGAATCATTTTTTTTTTGTGCAATATATTTGTTATGAGTGCGAATTGCTTTTATCAAAGTGAATATGATCTAAATTAAAGTGAATATATTCTAAATTATAGTGCAGTTAAATTCAACCCTTTTTTAAATAATTAATATTTAACAATGTTTTATTGAAATTGAACTAATATAAATAAACTAAATTCAGAAACATATCTACTTAGCTACATCAAAACATTTATAATATATTCGGCATTTTGGTGTCAAATTTTTCATTCTTTGCGCATGTTTTACATACCTATATAACATCACATCTAGAGTGAGAAGCCTACATACATATATACACATATAGATACACATACACACACACACACACACACATTCACATACCTACACACAGATACAATCAAATGAACGAGAGGGAGCGAAACAAACTGGGAAACTGCGACAGCTTTGAAAGCTGCGCTTCCAGCCAACAACCAACGCGAAGCTTTAGCTGAAAGCTTTTGCCGTTTCAGTCGTGTTGCGTCCGCTGGTACACGAGGCTGTGTCGCGCCATCGTCGAGCTTTTCTCGTACACGTCGAAACGAGGAAAGCTTCAGAGCTTTTCCCCTGCAACGTGTTCGGATTTGTCTCGCCGCGGTGAATTTTTGATAATTGTGTAAGTTGGGGATTGATTTTAGCAGTGATTTGTGGGTGAATTGTAAATAATATTAAACATTTTAATAAAAAAATTGACATTTAACTGTTTAAATAATTAGTTGAAAATAGTGATAGTGCATTTAAAATTTCTTGGATAAGTGTGTTAAAAACTATTTTAAGATATTGTTAAACAATTTCAAAAAATAAATAATATTTAAGTGTTAGTGTGTTATGTAAGTGACTAATTTTGAAATAGCTGCTACCAGAATTTTGATGTTTTTATCTTGGATTGCTACTGTATATGGTAAATAATTTTTTCTCATTGCGATATTGTATTTTTAGTATAATACATGAATATTATAGAATTAATAATCAATTGCATTAATACAGTTTTGAAAATAACAAAAGTTTAATAATTATTGATATATGTAAAATATATATATATATATATATATATATATATATATATATATATTTGAAATTGCATCACTTAAAGGATGCTTCAATTAACCATATAAAAAAGTAATATAAAATGTTACGAATATTGCATGTATTTAAAATTTCAAAATTTGAAAGTTAATTTTATACTGGACAGTACATTTTTGTCGATTTGAGAGTCATTTTTAATTGTACAAATTATTTATTGAATTCTTGACCTACAATTTTATATAAAAAAATTTAAAAATATGTATTATTTGTATATGACATTCGATTTTTTATGATATATAAATTTTTATATTTTTATAATTTCCTGAAAATAAAAATTAATATTTTAATAGAACGTATAATTTCACCATTCACTTTGTCTCACTAAAATATAAAAAAGTTATGTGATTATTTCCAATGAATATCAAATACATTTTACATGCGGACAACATTATAATATGAAAACATTATTAATTACTTATTAATTAAATTTTATAATTAAAACAATTACTATAAAAAAATGTAATGTAACAAAAGAAAACAGTTTTATTAAATAACAATAAATAATTGATAACTAGCATAATGGTTGAAAATAATGTAGTTCTTGTAGTAAAAATATCTTTCAGATCTCATTATATTAAAATAAAAAATAAAAAGGCTTTAGGATTGAGTTCTGTATAAATATACAAACTTAATCCTAAAGTCCTTTTACTTTTTATTTTAATGTATTTATTTAAATAAAATATGATTTACGATATTTTTCAAACATTTGTATTTAAAAAAGTTTAAAAAGCTACAAATACAATATATTATGTTACAATAAATATTTTGATATTTTTTATCAGTGGAAACAATTATTTATGAAAAAAGTAAAAAATTTATATATTAATGTGCCTACAGCATTTTTACTCAATTTAATTAGAAACAAATTAAAAAAACAACAGTAAAATCTAATATTGGAAATTTTAAATGAAAATTATAACATAATATTTGATAACCTTTTTACGGTAATTTGAAATAAATTTGTTTTTTGGTAAAATATTTTTGAATATATTTTCAAATTGTATAAATATTTAAGATATAAATTTATATATAAAATATTAGATATTATATTATGATTTTGCATTATGTATATTTAAGTAGGCTAATTTAATTGTTTTTGTTATTACATTTATATAGAAAAAATTCAAACAAATTGTCTTACTTAATTATATTTTGCTAAAAATAATAGAGAAATAATATATGTCACACAACAAATAGGTAACTATTTAGTAATAAAGTGGCAATCAAAATTAATCAAAATATATATTTGAAACTGTAAGCTTATATACATATAATATATACAAATAATACATATAAATCTATTTGAATTACAGAGCAAGAGTTACTGTAAATATTTCTTTTTCAAATTTTTATAATAAAATTTACTTTTTGAAATATTAAAATAACTGAAATAATTCAATTAAATTTTATTGTAAATTTATAAATATTTATTTTATATCATAATGATAATATCGGAACAAATACATGAATAAACAATAATAAATAAAATTTTATAGCGAACTTTATTATAAAACTAATTTATACAAATATTTTCCAGATAAATTATATTTCAATAAATACTATAAAATATATAGTTGAATTAGTTATTCATTCGTTGAAATAATCATTAAACAATTTATTTTGACTGAATAGGTTGCAAGAGAAAGGAGATTCTGAAAAAGTAATAATTTATATTATGTTTGTTATGAAATGCAATTGTATAAGAGAACATATAGAATTATAACAATATTTGACGAAAATTATATAGATATTTTTTATACAAATCAAACAGTGTAATTAATTAGATCTTTTATTGTTTCTGTGTGAATGTGTTACTTTTATAAAGCTACAAAACATATTTCAGTCAAATGTTTGTTTTTAACATCGTAGGGAATTCATACTTAGCATCATCGCTCATTCATTCGCTTGTAGATTTCACACAATTTATCTGACAGATGAATTGTCACCTATGCTATGCTGTGAATATAATAAATCAAATTGTTTATGAATTGAAAAATTGCATGTTTAAAGTTACGTTACATATTTTATTAAAATGAATTCTAACAGTTAAACAATTGTTAAATTTTTGCTTAAACATTTCATTCACACTTACCTTTCTCATCTCGGTTTTAGTTTTTCATGTTTTATTTATTTATTTAATTGTCTAACAGAAAATTTCCAATTACAAGAAAAAAATATTACAGATAATGATACGAGTGTATAATACATGTTATACGAATAATGTTATAATACAATACATATAAAAAGAAAAGAATATATATGTTTAAAAGAGAAATAATTACGTAAGAAAAAAGAAAGTTACGTTATATTAGTTGCATTTAAAATCAAGTATTGTACATAAAAGATCTCGATTAATATATTCATTATTAACATGATTATTGAATCATAAAACTAGTAGTTCTGAACCAAACTACATGAATACTTATTAGTTTATATGTATATAGTTTAGTTTAGAACCACAAGGTCTGCAGTAACATACAAAATTAGAACTTTGTTGTATCATCTAACTATATTATAAAAATAATGCTGCTTCTGTTTGTTTGTCTGATAACATAAAACTTAAAACCAAATAATGGGGGATGTCCCGTTTTTTCTAACATTATTATTATTTTTTTGTAAGGTGAAGCCTTAGAAATCAAATGATGTATAGTAAAATGTCTGCTACGAGGATAGATCGATAACGGCATACCAAACCAAAAAATTCTGTAAATTCAATGGATACCGTGAAAGCTTGAAGATTACAATTATGCATCAGTTTCTTGTAAAATTTGAAAATATTTTCTTTAATAACATAATTGGAAATGGCTGTCACGTATAGTCAGTAAAGTCGAGTTAATAACTACTTTTTTTATTTTTGACATTTCACTAATATTTACTGCAGTAAACCATATTTTCTAATATCTGTATTATGTTGGACAAGAATAAAAATTCTGTTTTTATTTGAAAAAGAGTCATTCAAACAATTCGGCATGAAACAGTATTTGACTACCGTATTTTTTAGGTTATGACTACACAATATAAATAGTATTCGCTAAAGTGCACAACTATCACATGTGTCTGTCATACAAATAGAAGAGACGTCATAATGTTGATTGATAGAATGATGAGAAATATTGAATTTTTAATAATTAATATTTATAAAAATAAAAGGTATTTTACAATAATTTTTTGTTTTTATAATATATTAAAATCTAAATACTTAACCATTTTTTAAAAAAATATTTTACAACCTCATTATTATACCATATCAAGAGGAGTTTTTTTTTTTTTTTACATGAGAACGGATTAATCATTTTTACTTACTTCTTATGGGAAAGGTTGGTTTTGGTATACGTCCTATTCGGTATAGGTCTAAAAATCAAGAATGAATTAAGGTCGTATACCGAGGTTCCACTTTAGATAAAAAGTTGTCTACGTTACTTTTAAATTCATTTCAAGAAATTTTGTCCATTAGTTGTGAAATGTTCAATATTATTCGCCTATAAACTCCAGGAAAAAAACAATGAATATTTAATATACGGTATGTTGTCAAAGTCCCAAAAAAGATATATAAAATACGATAGGTTAAGGTATTATAATACTGGGCGTTTGGTCTTTATCTGTTCAATGCTGTGGCACGTGCGACCATTTTAACATCGCCGCTACCGTTAATGTTTAGCGCCGACCGTTTTAAACGCTGTTAGGTTTTGTTGTCAGATTATATGCCGCTACTCGATGCTTATACTAACAAACAAATTTATATAACACTTTGTATACTTAATATAAAAAATTTTGTTAGCGTCGAGTTAATTAATTTTTTTTTTGTAGCGAGTACTGTAAACAAAAAAAGAGATGATTTTGTAATTTTTATGTTTTTTATATTTATAACACAGTATATTTCAAATATAATTTGAAAAAATACGAATAATGATAAATTTATATACAGTTTGGCAAAGAATATTTAAACATTAATGTTGAAAAAAAATTCGCTAATAAAAGGCAATTTTGCAGCATTTGCCTCAAGTCGAAGTAAATGCTTTGCAAAGCTGCCTCGCATCGAGCACACATAGCTTTAAGCATTGTTGATATATATCTAGATAATTCATCTAGATAAAAAAAATCATTATCTTTTATCTTATTTATTAAATGAAACATTTAATATCTGTTATTTAATCTAGATTAATTTTCTTTAAAATTATTGGAAAAATCATTTAGATAAAGTTGCCATAAGTTGCCATTAAGCTTATGTAAGATTTAATTCAAAACCACAAACATGATAATTTAAAATTTTTTTAATAATAAACATTACATAAAAATTTAAAATATATGTTTAAAAAATAATTTGCTAATATATGTATAATTAAAAATAATACCTCATTATTTATTTGTAGCTTGAGAGTAAGTTCATTAAAAAAGAATGTTCATTAAAACAAAATTTGCTTGTTTCCCATCGCTGTATTTATAAATCAGTTTTGTTAAAATTTGGTACGTAACCACAGAGAAAATATTAAAACTGACATGAATGTAAAAATATGCAGGGCCGTAGTCTTCGAAACACAGCGATCACGTTGTTTACATACTTTTGCATATTTAGCGGGCTAGTCTAACCAACCAGCTTGTACTCTTTTTGCAATTCTAATACCCGTGAAAAATGTGAAATATCGAAAAATAAAAATATCCTCTTTTCATATATATTTTCTCTAACGTTTCTGTTCTGTTAATATAGAATCTGATACATATATCAAACTTTACATGGTATAAATATGAAAATAAAATTTAGAATAAAATATATTTTTGTAAATAGAAATGTAGTTATGGATATTTTTATGTAATTTTCTTTTATATTTTTTTATTTATAATAACAAAAATATCTCAAATTTTAACTAAAATAAATGAAAAACAAAATAAATGGGAACAAAATATCTATAATAAAAATTTGGATACAAATAAAACGATAAATGTAACTTGTAATTTATACTTTGTTAAATTATTAATACAAGTCAATTAAAATAATTATACCTTAACTGTTTATAAAATTGTAAATAAACAAATTCATAATCGTAATAAAAACCATTACAATATTTTCAGAATGCTGAAAAATTACTGTAGATACGAAATAAAAATGATAAAATAAGGATATATTCTTAAATTTCTGGCAGTACATTTATTCTGTTATGAATAATATTACACAGATAATTTTTTTTTTCGAGTAAAAAATATAAAATAATTGTGATTTTATTTGTTGATGATTTGGAAACTGTATAGCTGCAGAACAAAGCTTCTTTTTATTCAAAAATTCAATGAAACCTTTTACTACTTATGATCGATTTTCAGCGTAAAGAAAATATTGAAATGTATGAATGTATGTGTGTTAATTATATTTATTTCGCAAACTTTCGATTCAATATATTGATTGCTAATTAATATGTTGACTAAGATTAAAAATGAAGGAATTACTTTTTAACAAATTCTTATATAATAATTATTTTTTTATTGAAAGTAACTATATATTACTGTTTCATCGTTCACTTTGTACTACTTATAATAATCTTCATAATGTTGACGGTTTTCTCCTGTAAGCAAAATAATTTTTTTATGTACACTTTTGTTATTTTTTATTATAAAATTTAGTATTTTAAGTATAAAATTAATTAACTTTTTATAGAAATTTACGTTAATATGCTATAACAATTATCACAAATAGTTTACAATAAATTAACTGTCAAATTTTGTCATTGTTGCTATGTTAATTAAAAAAATAAAAATTGTTGTTACAAAATATTCTATGTAGAATGTCAAAGAATAATTTTAAATAGGTACTTTCAAATTTTAAAATTTTATGTAGGAATAAAATTAAAAACAAATATTGAATTTGAAAAATCAAAAAAATAAGCTGAGAAACAACGAATATAAGAAGATTTGTGAAAGTATAACTTTATATTAAAATAATTCGTAAAATATTAAGCTTATAGCACCCGAGCAACGCCAAGCATTTCAGCTAGTAATTAGTAAAAGTGAGTAAAATATACATACACATCTATAAGGATGTAGCATAAACTCTTTTCATTCAATCAGAAATTAATTTTGTCTTGACAAGCAACTTTTGCTTAATCTACATTTATAATACTTCTTATACATAAAACATTGTTATATAAATACCTAATTTATGTAGATACTCGAATCCTTTAACATTCATTTCATCTTGTAACCGAACAAATGGTATATCATCAGCATTATATGTCATTATTTTCTTCTCTAATGTACTAAGTCTTTTTCTTGGACCTTCATATTCTTGTTCTTCATTCTGAACTTGTTTTCGTTCACGTGGATGCCTACGTCTTTTCATAATTTTCTGTTCTCTTTGTTGTACATGTTCCACACTTTGTTTTGGTAATGCATGCTCTTCTTCCTGACTTTCTTCTTGTTCATGATTTTCTTTCAAATTGTGTTCCTCTTTCGGTTCCTGTTTCTGTCGCTGTCTATGCCGCTGCTTTTGTTGTAAACCATGTTTTTGTTCTACGTGACGTTGTATTCTACTTACTGGTTCTTTAATTACTGAGTCTTCTTCTTCTTCTTGTTCCGTTTCATCATCTATTTCTTCTGGTTTTATATCTTCATCTTCATCTATGTCTTCTTTGCGTTTTACACTCATTCTTTGTCCTCGTCTCAATTTCTGTCCATGTCTTCGACTCTGTCTCTCTTCTTGTTGCTGATTTACTTCCTGCTTTTGTTCTTGTTGAGTACTTGGTGTGTTTTCTGGTTCCTGCTGTTTTTGGGCTAATTCTAGGTTTTGTTCTGTTTTCTGTAGTCGCCGTTGTCTCATTCTTCGTGACGATCTCAAATTTTGTGTTTGTTCTGATTGCGGTTCTTCTCTTACATCCTGTGTATGTTGTTGAGGTAGTTCTTGTGTCTGGATCTTACTTTTCTGTAATTCTCGTTCCATATATTGTTTTTCTTCTGCTCCTTGTCTTTGTTCTTGTTCCTCTTGCCTTTCGTCCACTCTCTGTCTCAATCTTTGTCTCCTTTTCTTCTGTTTAAATATTTGTCCTTGCGTCTGGCCATTTCCCACTATTTGGTAAACTGTGTTAAATGTTTTCGTAAGAACTTTTGTTTAATAGAGTGATATGGTCATGTGAAAATAATACCAAATTATAATTAGACTAAATAAATTTAGCACTTTATAGGTCTAAAGAAAAAGAAACACCCGGGATAGTTTCGTAATAGTTTTAATTAAATATTTAACACAAATCAAATTATCTATATAATTTGAATATATTAACAAAAATAGATTATATTATTTAATTTAATTTTGTGATAAATCAGTAAATAGTTTAAAACAAAATATAATTTTTTGTAGCTAAATTTAAATATTAAACTATTGAACTAACAAATACTCAAAAAAAACATAATTAACATTTTACCTGGGCTTCGAATATAATGAGATTTTCTGGCCCAAACTTGATTTGTTATAAGTTCCCTGGTATTTTTTATATCTAAAAAATAATGTTTTATTAATTGTTAATATTAATTAATTTATTTGTACTATATATGTTATTTAATACTGTACCACTAGCGTTAAATATCATTTTGAGAGTTTTTTTTTAATATTACTATTGTCCTGTTATCGTATACAAATAATTGAAATTATAACAGTCAAATATAAAATAAAATAGATATAATTATTTATCTCTCTCATAAAAATTTATCTTAATTTCTTACAAAATAGTGTCAATATTTTGAAACCAATGTAAAAATTTGATGGGTTTGATAACATTAGTATTAATTTTAATTGTAAAATACCTTCATTATCGACACAGTATCCTAATTTATGATCACGTTTAGTGCAAAATGCATGTTTATGAAAGTCACCTGAAAACATGATTATTTTATTAATTTTTATATATATTTTTCGGCGGATGTATTCTGCACGCCAAGCAGGTAGATTGCTTAATCCTACATGTAATTTTTACCGCTGCAGCTAAAGGGTTTGTGTTAATTTGCATAAGCAGGTAGAGGTAATTTAACCCTTGGATAGAATGCAACTCTCATCTAAACTGAAAAAATCTGCTGTAGCCATCACCGACTGACATTGTATTAAATTATATCAGAGAGTTGAGGAAGCGCATTTTTGATATCAAAAACGTTGCATAAGCGCAAAAAAAAACGTTGCATAAGCGCGAAAAAAAAACGTTGATTAAGCGCATCAAAATATAAGGTTGGCTTAGGGTAGGTTAAGTTAAGGTTGTTTAGTTATGTTATTTAATATAATCATAATGTGATTATTACGATCGGCGCCATTTTAAAATCGCGAATGAAACTTGTAAAGTATTTTCTTATGAAAAATTGAACAGTATTCTCAAAGTGTACAGATCGAATGTCGCAACTAAACTTAAAATGTTTAATATGAAGACAGGAAAAACCCTCATTACTTGAATGATGCTAGCGTACAGAATACATACAGGATTATCTGACCCTTTCGTCAATACAGATAAAGAAGGATATTTAGCGTACAGAATACATCCGCCCATATTTTTTCGTACAGGAATTAACTTCCAAGATCATTATCCTAAAATTTTATTATGAGTTTCGTTAAAATATTGAAAATGGAATTACCTATATTTACAATATGTACTTCATCATTTACTTTGTCTTGAATATGTTTTTTTAAATTGTCTGAAAAAAAATTATTTCTATTAAATTTAATTAATTATTTTATGATAAAGGCAAATAACTGATGTGGTAATAAGATATTTACGTGGTGTATGTGATGTAACCTGATGGAATTGGGTACGTAATAGATTAGTGTATGATGAGTGTAAAATGAAAAAAAAAATGTTGTTGTAAAAGTTGGTGTTAATCAGTTAAGAAGGTTCGGTCATCATGCATGAATGAAATGATTTTGAAGGTAAACGTAGACGTCTGATGAGTGGATGAAGTGGTATAATTGAAAGTGTTTTGGATGTATGATAGATGTCATGAATGTGGATAAAGCTAGAGTTGCTTTTTTGTATAAAAATGTTTGGAGAAAACTAATTTCGGCATTTTTGATTTAAATTAAAGTATTACATTGTTATTATCTGCAATAATAGTGTCGATAGCATAGACTCATAGCAAATGATATTTTTTCATAATATGATTATGTTTTGAATAAGGGAATAGCATAGTATCTAATGCTTAAAAAATTGACAATAAAGGGGATGTCTAAACTAATAGATTGTCTACATAAAACATATTTTTTTATGTATTCTCATATTTTAAACATAGTATCATCATAAAACAAGAGTTGATTTAAAAAAAAAATAGTATATATTAATAGATAAATTATGAATTAAACTTTTTATTTAAAATAAAAACTATTTTAAAATTTTAAAATAATGAAAATATATATTCTGGTATTACAACGTAAATAATTTGAACTTAGAGTGATGTAAATTTTATTAGAATAAAATAATTTAATAGTTTTTGAATAATATTTTAAGTAAACGAATGTCTGATGAATATCAAATGAAAAGAATATATCGGAGATGTACGCATACGCATCTGTATAGGTGGTCAATAATTAGTAATGTTTTGTTGAGAGTTGAGTAAATGTTTTTCAAATGATATGTATAAAAGAACATATATGAAAAGTACAATAAATGAAAACTAACTGAAAGCTGCATGCCAGAATGGAAATGTTAAGCATAAATAAATACCTTCATTTATAACAACTGTCTCTTTGAATTTAATATGTTCAACATTTTGTAAGTTCACTGAAAACAAAAATTGTTATTAATTTAAAATATATATTTCTAATAAAAAATAGTGATTCATTATGATGGTATTTATGACTTGGTTCATAATATGTATTGGGTATTTACTAGTAAAAGTAAATTAAAATGTAATAATATTTTTAGAAGAGTTTTTTCCTAATATATGATTCGTAAGAGATCAACATTTTTTTATCTAGAAATATGTTATACGTATCATAGTGCTTGTTACGCAACAATTTTTTGTTCATGTCACTAGTTTAAATAAAATATATAAAAAAAACTTTTTAAAAACCACGCGTATATTTAAATGCACTAAAAAGAGGAAAATAAATTTTTTCCTGGTATCCAAAATTTTTAGAAAGAAATAAAAGCGTGAAGCGCCAGGAAACTATATATTTCGCAATGATGATTAAGCGCTCCACGATTTTATTTTTTTCTAAAATTTTTGGATAACCAAGAAAAAAATTATTTTCCTCTTTTTAGTGCATTTAAATAAGTATAAGCGTGGTTTTTAAAAAGTTTTTTTTTATATATTTTATTTTCTGCTTTTTAGTCTTGTCGTTTTGTCATATCTTGTAATCGTCTTTTTTTGTTAAAATATTGTGTTGTCTCCTGGAATAAAACTACATGCAAAATTTCAGTGAGATCAGATGATAGGAAGTGGTCTAAAAATTGGTTACAAGATTTGACCGTGACAACACCGTGACAACAGAGTGAGCTAATATAAGCGCGGTAAAAAATAACGAAACGTTGTTTACAAATGTTATGTTTATTAAAATTATTGTTACTTAATTTATTATTTAATTTTAAATTTTTATTTTTAATTCGAAGATACTATAATAATTGCTATACCCAACAATATTAACAGTAGATTAATAAGAGAAGCAATAAAAATTTATAATAAATTTATCAGTGTGAAGGCACTGATTTAAATAATATTTGGCTTTAATTAATAATTTATACATTTTATAATGTAGTTACTTATTTGGATACCTAGTAACTTGTTTCTATGTTCTGTTTATTTATTGTGTATATCATTTTTCGTGATCATGATGAGAACGTTGAAACGTCGATTTTTAATTAAAATTTATACAAAACTTAATTTAAAAAATTTATTTTAATATAATGAGTTCTGAATTATTTTTTATTATATTATAATTTTGTTTAATGTACATATTCGATAATTTAAATGTATAGATTTGAGCAGTATATCAAAGACAATTAATATTGTGTCGATCAAATAAGCACGGCCTACTTCGTCCAATCGTGAACGTTCAGTGAACCTCTGATCAAATTTGCATGATTCTTTTTTCTTGCTGTTGAATTCGTTTTGCTTCCTCCTTAAGGCTCGCCAGTGTGATTAATTGGCTTGGAGAGGCGGAAGAAAAAAAAAACCGAGAACCATGGGCATTCTTCACTTGAGGGTAACCGATCGTTGCCGGAGTTTCCGTTAACGCAATAACGGAATACTTAACAGGGAGAATATTTAAATAACGTCGAGGGAATGGGAAATGAAATCAAATGTTTTTCGGTGGTATTAAGTTTGCTTGTAGTCATTTAAAGATTTTTAAGATAATTAACACGGGATTTTCAACGGTTATATTTATTTTCAAAGCAATCATTTTGTTTTTTTGTTATACTTTGATATTTTTGATTTGGTGTAAATCAAAAGTTTTTATATTAGATTTTATTCAAATAATTGCTGTTTTTACTAATTAAATTTTTATTATACAAAAAAATATTTAATACTTTGATTGATATTCTAGACAGTGAAAATATAAAATTTAATTATATTTTTGTTGTATTTACTGTAAATTAATTTGTTTTGTATGATTTAGAAAAACATAGAGAAAAACGTTTTTTAATATTATTAAATAAATTTTAATAACATATATTTTTTTATTTTAAATATAGTTATTTAAAGTAAATACATAATCACGCTATGTATTTAACCCGAAATTAATTTTCCCCAAACATTCCTATTCAGACAAGCAATTCAAGCTTTATATAAATTCATGATATTTCTCGTACATGCTTTTTTATTTTTACCACTTGTAAACTTTTGCATACGCAAGCCATTCTGTCAAACATACCACTCCATCTACTCATCGGACGTGTACCTTTCAAAATTATTCCCATGTATTCATTTAACCAAACTTTTATTAGATATTTGCTCAAGATGACCAAACCATCTTAACTAACTAACATCAACTTTTATAACATTTTTATCAATTTCACACTCATCATATAATAATCTATTTCGTACCCAATTTTTTCTAGTTAAACAGCAGTTTCTACAGCAGTCAATTTTCTATTATGTTTCTGTCGCCAAACCCAGCTCTTTACTTAAAAAATGTTTGTTTCTGAGAAATAAACAGATATTTATTTGTCACTATTGATAATACTATTTATTTGAATAAAAATGATTTTCTTTACTCGAAATTTTTCTCCGTATATATTGTTATTATTAATATTTTTATATTTATATATTATATTGTAAATTAAATAAAGAACATAATAAGCATTATAATACTATAATAAAATAAATGTAATAAATAAAAATATATTTTCAAAAATATATTTATTCAAATTTATGATAAATATTTTTATAAAATTTTTGAATAGATTATTATATACATGAAAAAATAAATGTTTGGAATAACACAGATATTTTTCTTTCTATATATTTCTTTTTTTATCTACAAAGTACGTTACATCGGATTGAAAAATATCAGAAGTTTTTCTTAATATTGCTAATGCTTTTCTTAGAATGGAACTTTCAATTTTTATTACGTTTTTTGGTGGTATTTGCGGTTTGTAATTTCACCTACAAATTCGTTCGATACGCACATTTAGAATAGTCAAACAGGAGTGGAATAAGTAGAAATTATTTAAAATATTTTTATTAGTTATTTTGAAAATTTAGTGATTATAAAACTTATATAGCTGGATGAAGCAAAAGTTACTTGTCTGGATGGCGGAAATTAATTTCGGCATAGTAAAAATAGTTTGTGCCACATCCTTTAAGTACATGGCGTGATTGTGTTTGTGTGTAGGTAATTTAGACATAAAAAAATAATAAATTTTTAATAATATTAAATTTGTAAGTAATATGACAGTTTTATTTTTATTATTGATTATGGCTCTCGGTTTAGTAATTAAACAAAATCACACAGTTACGAATTAAACTTGGATGTGCATCTGCCTGATTTTTTCGAGGCTCTTGCATCAAACTGATTTCTGTTTACTAATTAAATAGATCATTGACTTTTATATAAACTAGTCAATTTACAATACTTGTATGCATATATTACATATTATTTTTTAACTTTATTTATGTAAACAGCAATTGATTGATACTCCAGAATTTAAATAACAATATTATTACTAAATAGGTTTATTTTTTCGTATTAATAAATTTAAAAATGCATGATTTTGCTTCTTAACCTATTATTTTCTTCAATAAAACTAAAATCTAAGGACTACACTTCAGTATCCTCTTCCTTAATTAATTCACCACTGGTATCACATAGTATTTATAAATATTTTTTAACAAATTATGATACGTTTAATAACAAAAGATACATCTCAAAATTTTGTAATTTAAAATTCTGAAATGCAAAAACTTTATGTATCAGTAAGTAATTTTTACAGGAAATATAGATCAAAAATTAAATCACATCTACTTCATAAACTACACATGTTTTGATATTAATTGTATATCTTCATTAGGTGATTCTACATAAAATTTAATACATTTTTCACATCTAAACATATACTTATACAATACATATATTTAACTTGGTTAACTTTGATGATATGTTAGTTGATATTATAAGTTGTATCTATCGCATATATTTTTGTATTTTATTGGTTTTTATTTTGTGCCAAATTTCGAATATTTTATAATATTTATTATTGTATATATAATTTTTTTTTTTGGAATTTTAAACTATGACTATGTTAATATTTCAATATTTTTAGATTATAAAAAAAAGATCACTCTTACGTTTCTTTAATTACAATAAAAGAAAAAAAATATAGCATGGTTTAAAAATATTTATTTAATAAAAGAATTGGAAATTTTATTGTATTTTTTTTACGAAACAAAAAATGTAAACAAATTATTTATTTACGTAATAAATATCTAGTACAGGGATCAAATTAGTTCCTTAGGGTTTAAATTTTTTTTATAAATTCTTTTAGAAATAATAATGATTCAAATCTATTATCTCTCAAATTACTACGTCTAAGAGATAATATTTGACCCTTTGATAATGAGGTGTTAAATTTTATTAAACGCAATGTAACTAATATTCGAGTTATAACTTATAACTTGCAATGCAAATGCTCTGTTGTTCGTTTTTTCAAGATCATAGATAATTTATAAAACAAGATTAAAAGTATATGGATAAACCCATATATAGACCACTTTGACATTATCACATAAATGATAAGAAATAGGAATAAAAAAATTTTTCACCGAAAGTTTGCAACATTCTATTTTGCTAATATATAATATTATAGGCGCTAAAGGTATCTTCAGTAAAAATTTCATTAAAATCGGATAATTAATGCGGGCATAACAAATTTTTAGAAAATTATTAATTTTTTTTTCGGAAAGTAGGCAACACCATATTTTAAAAAAATTATAATTTACGTGGGCACTAGGAGAAACTTTTCTGAAAATTTGATCAAAATCGGATAAATAATGTAGCCACAATGAATTTTTTTAAATTTTAGTAATTATTTTCTCAATAAGTTGGCAACACTGTATTTTCTTAAAATTGCATAATTTATGCGGGCACCAGGAAAATCTTTATTAAAAATTTGATTAAAATCGGTTAAATAACGTGGTCATAATAAATTTTTAAAAATTTTAATTTTTTTTTCTCAGAAAGATGGCAACACTGTACTCTGCAGAAATTATCTAATTTATATGGATACCAGAAGAATCTTTTGTGAAAATTTGAACAAAATCGGTTAAACAGCATGGCCGTAATAAATTAATTAAAATTTTAGTAATTTTTTTTTCGGAAAGTTGGCAACACTGTATGTTATTAAAATTATGAAATTTATGTGGGCACTAGGGAAATCTTTTCTGAAAATTTGATTAAAATCGGATATATAATGTAGCCTCAATGAATTTTTAAAAATTTTAGTAATTTTTTCTCGGAAAGATGGCATCACTTAAAAAAATCAAAACCACTTGACCATCTTGGGCACTAGAAAAATTTATCTTGAAAATTTCATTAATATCGGTTGAACCGTTTAGGAGGAGTTGCGATCACAGAATTTTGTCTGACGACCTAGCGAGCGAGCGAGCTGACGACGCACATTCATACATCCACATAAACTAAGTTCAGATTCGTCATCTAGAGGCTATGTGAAGGATTTCTATACACAATTTTTTTTTAAAAAAATGTTACAGACACCGTACCGAACCCTACACCACTTTTTCCTTGCAGTCAAAGTGGTAAAAATGATCAAAATTAAGATCTGTGAAGATGAAATAATCTAGGTCAGATCAAAGATTTTACATTTTGGTTCAGATCTATAATCTAAATCACAACTGTGATTATAACAATTGTATTTAACTGTATACTTAATCACCTGATGAAGATACACAATTAGTATCGAAACATATTATACAGCTTACGAAGTAGATATATTTTATTTTTTTACCTATATTTTTCGTAAAAATTACTTACTATATATTATAAGAAGGTCGTTAACATTATTAATTTACGTATCAGATTATTTTTAACAGCATTATAAATTTAAAAAGTTTTCTCAAATTCTTTCAAGATTTTACCAACATTCTATGTTAAATAAATATTCAATTAAAAAAATAACTTAGGAACGTTTCTGTATTCGATGTCATTTTCAATTGATAACAAGTCCTAATTTCAAGTTATTCATGTAAATTCAGGAAGAATAACATTTTCAAAGACATGTTTACCGAGAACTTAACTCAAATTTTTGTTCAATTTGAAAGAAAATATTACCATTTTCAGTCTTTTTCATTTTATTCATTTTGACCTCATTAAATACGGAATTGATATATAAATTTATTCAATTTGTATACGAAGAATAAAAGATTTGTGTTGTATTATAAAGTAAATTTAGAATTGTAACCATTGTATTGTTTATTTAAACTTATTACATTAATAATTATTGAAATTTTTAAAATAAGTTGCACATTAATAATTTAATAAATGAATTACATATTTTTTAAAATAGAAAAAATAATGTCGACAATATTCAAAGAGTAAAAAGATGAAATATTGCATTTTAAAACATTATATTCTCCTAACTATAAATTTATTAAATTTGAAATTAAACTACAAAGAAAATATCCACATTATTAAAACAGCAAAAAGAGGATTATTTTTTTTTTTTAATACATTTTAAAATATTATTTTAACTTTTTTGTTTTTAATTAGAATTTTTTCTATAGATTTCAGTAGCGCATTAATTTATTAATTAACGTTATAACGTAAAATAACATTTTTACATATTATTTTTATATATATATTTTAAATTTTATTTTTAATATAAAAATAATTCTTTATTCATAAAATTTTGTATAATACAATTTTTTATACTCTTTATTTTCTAAAATGAGTAATTTTTGAAAACCAAATGTTTTTAACGAAATAAAAATCAATTATAATGTTCGCAAGATTGATTTTAATATGCAACTAAAGTCTATATAAAGTTATATAATTTAAAAAAAAAAATCCCAGAATTAAGTAAATATTTAAATATTAAGAATATACTTAGTTATTTGTATATTTCTATAACTTTTTATTTAACAATTTGTAAAACTGTGTTTCTATGTATTAATTAATAACAATTATTTTGAAAAATAGCATGTATCACATTATTATAGTAAATAAATAATACTAATAATAATAATAATAGACTTACCAGATTTTTGTGCTAGAGCAATTAACAAAAATAAAAAGCAATGTCTCATTGTTGCTAAGCAAATCGAACAACACTTAAATAAAATGAGTAAGCGGACAAATGCCCAAAATTATATTGCTGTTATACGATTAAAAATAATAGATTTATGGATTATTTATTTAAATAATGTAATTTGAATTAAATGAATTATTACTAATAAATATAAAATATTTTATAAATAAATAATTTAATCTATTTCTTTGCATGTTTTCAATAATCAATCACTAAAATTTTTCAAATATGCGTTTTAAATATAAATAACTATAAAATGCAAAATACTATTGTTTGATAATATACAGAAATATAACAATTACTCACCAGCTATAATTATTAACATTTGTATAATTTAATGTTGCATAAATTTTTGATATAATGGTTGCTCTCTTTCTCGTTCTGCATATATAATTGTATGTTTATTCCAACTGACCATTATGTCAGATAAGAATTGGTAACATACATCTATACATACACAATTACGTCATGTACCCAAATTACGTCATGTATAGAGAAATAACAAATTCTTTTTATTTTCCCGAAATTAATTTTCTCCAAATATTCTTATCCAGACAAACAATTTTAGCTTTATCCACATTCATGACACCTCTCATACATACTTTTCTATTCCTACTACTTGAAAACATTTGTTCACTCCATCTACTCGTCGGATGTCCACGCAAACGTATACTTTCAAATTCATTCATATATATTTTTTAACCAAACGTTCATTAGACCATCTTAACTGACTAATACCAACATTTTTTTCAATTTTACACTTATTATATTATATTTGGCTATTTTGTACTCGATTCTTTCTAGGTACTATAGAATACATACGCCACGTAAAAATCTCATTTCCACAGAAGTTATTTTTCTTTTTTGCTTTTGCAGCCAAATCCAACATTCACTATCATACATCAACGTAGACACCAAAACAGCAATATATATATATATATATATATATATATATATATATATATATTCAAACAAGATTTTTTGCAAAGATTTACGTTTTTAGCAAAATTATTCAAGGCACCTAAACTATCACATAATTATACAAAATTAGAACTGTTTTTATTAAAGTAAAATAATAATTTTGACCCTGAAGCGTCAAAAATGTAAATAAATAATTCGATTTTTAATGGATCGCATTAACATTAACATATATCCGATAAATTTTTATTTTCCCATTAAAGATAAAACAGAAGTAAAAGTTTTAAAGATTTTTTGTCTGAAGTTTATCATTTTTTTTCTTATTCTTTATAAAACAAATGTAGGTTAATATAATTTAAGTTAAATGAGATGAAATGTCAAGTCATATTTTTTACCTTCGAGTATAAATTCATGTAAGATATAATCTAATAAGTTTGACTAAACTTATTTATCAATGGGACCGACTTCGCCGCTCTTTTCGAAAATAAAAATGAAGATAAATTTGCGTGCCCCGAACTTTTTCTTTTGCACACATAGCAAATACTCTTTTTTTTTAAATATTTCTCAAAAGCAGATATTTTTCTTTTCATTAAAAGTTTAATATTGAGTTACGTCATTGAAAAAATTCCATAAATATACTAAAGAAAAACCGTTGAGTTTTTCGACTATATATTTTACATAATTTCCTTACATTTAAAAAGTTAATATAGACCTTTAGCAAGTTAAATTTGCTGCTTATCAAATACTTATTTTTAGAGAAAAAATTTGGCAAATATATAGCATTTTAGTAAAAGTTTTTAGTTTGTCTCGACTTGTTTTCAGTGCAAACTAGATCTTATTGAGGCAAAAAATTATATTTTTGCACAGTTATTAATTCATTAATTATAATGTTATTAAATTCCCTATCAGGTTCGTTATTGTTTTTAAATCCCCTATCAGGTTCGTTATTGTTTTTTAAAAACAATAACGAACCTGATAGGGAATTTAATAACATTATAATTAATCATAACGCAGGTTCAGGACCAAAGAACAAAAGTTTATCTTTTGACATTAATATTATTAATTCATTGTTTAAAACTTGACATTTTTTGGTTGAGATTTTTGAATATTGAATATGTAAAACAGCATGTATACTTTTTTTTTAAAATAAATTTTGTTTCATATTATGTATATACTATATATAATAAGAAATGGTAAAATTAAATTATTTAATATTTTTGCGACTTATACATATACGAGTATGTCTAGAATAATACCCGATATATAGTAGAAATAAATTATTATATTTTACAGAAAAGTAACTAACAAACTGGAAAAATAAATATTATCTAAAAACCGAGCGAAACTATTCTATGGCTGGAAAAGTTAGTTTGGTGAATAGTGGTACAGCTTTGTCCCACGACGTTTAACAATATTTCTTTGTATTGAAAGTTCATCGGCCGTGACTTAAAAACCGTATGCGCGCTACGAAATAAACTTTTGCAAAAATGATTGTTTTCCTCTTTTGTTTTTTGCTTCAGTTTTATATTTTGTTTCGTTCTTTCCGTGCCCGGAACTAATGTATACGTATGTATAGTTTTATTTTCAGATGAAATTCTACTGGCAGATTCTATGTATTGTCTACGGTTTTGTTGGAAAAGTTTGAAATTTTAAGCTTTGTCTTTGTTTCGGAATGTGTTCTTGTTAGACATAACAATAATAATAATAGTAATAAAAGAAGAATTAAAACATATGTGGTAACTTACGATGATTTAGAAATAATTTTCAGTTAAAATAATAGATATTGATACTCTAAATATTTTTATAATATCGGAATAAAATAACAATAAAATTTTTAACATTTATTATCCCGAAATCAGCCTTCTCCAAACATTCCAGAAATATAATTGTACACAGCTATATTTGTCAGAAATTGCATATTCAAATTTTATTTTCACAAATCACATAACAAATATACTGTTCTAACTGTTAGTAAAGTTAAGATTACTTGGAATGTATTTTTATTTATTTTTAGTTTAGTTTCATTTGGAACGCTTGAAGAAAAAACAGCATATGTCACTTGGAGCAGAATGCGTTCTTTTTATGTTTCGTCAGAATAGCTCTTGGCTCAATGATCGTTTTCTGCTTTTCATAACATAATATATTCCTATATGTACAAGGTGTCCTATATGTAAAAGTTGCTAAATCTAGTTAGCTGTTATTTATTATTGTACGCAATTATTGAAAAACTAAAATTGCGATAGAAAAAGAAAAGTCTGCAGTTTTTAAAGATTATAAATAAAATTTAACAAAATGTTAGTTTATCAGTTTATTTATTGATGAAAAGTATGTTAATAATATACAAATAATAATTTCATGATATGTACTTATTTATTAGAATATTGTCACTCATATATGTGAACCATTTTGAAGGTATACGTTTGTGTGGACGTCCGATAAGAAAATTGAGTGATATGATTGAGAGTGTTTAGAAGGGGCGAAAGTTTCAAAGTAGTAGAAATAGAAGAGCATGTGTGAGAGGTATCATGAATGTGGACGAACTTATAGTTGTTTGTCTGGATAGAAATGTTTGGAAAAACTAATTTCAAAATACTGGAAAGAGTTTCTGTCACACTTTTTTGGGTACATGGCGTGTTTTTGTATGTATACATACATAGTCACGCAATGTACCTAAAAAGTGTGGCACAAACTCTTTCCACTGGTAATAAAATAAACTGATATATAAATATTTTATTCTACCCATTAAAAATTGCAGATTTTTTTTTTTATTATAGTTAATAAAAAAATATATAGAAAATTTACTATTTGTAAAATAAGTTTTAGTTAATACTTTCGACACAAGACAAAATGTAATGATCATTAAGCTACATTTAAATTGCGGTTTTAGCAGTAGCAGTAGAGTGGGGATGTAATATTCTGCATAATTAAATTTTGTTCTGTGTTAAAAGTATAAATAATGTTATTATAATAAAAATTCAGTGTTTGTTTGTTAAGTAACCAAGTCAAGTAACAAGCAAACATAAAAATGGTAAAATTTATATGGATATAATATTTTTAGTATTTGATCGTAAATCATATATGTATTCGTAAAAATACAAGTAAACATATAGAAGAAAAAAAAACAAAACACTCATATTTTGGATGCCATTTCACGAGTGAACGCAATTTTAGTAGATAACCAGTTGGAAATAGATATTCTAGAATCATTTTCTCAAAAGCTTAGGTATATCAGTAGCATAACAAACATATTTTTGTTTATGGAACAAATAAATAAAATAAAGTTTACATTTATTCATATTTATTTCATTCTTCTTTACTTTATATAAAACAGTAATATTTTTTATTATATAGTCGTAGAAAGAGTATAGTATTTTACTCGCATATTATATCTATAAAGCCTAGTTTACATTGGTAGAGTACGACAGTAGAGTGCGTAATATTCTATTTCTAGCACAATGTATTCACTTTGAAATAGTGAACGATAAGTACTAAAGATAGTAGCGGGTAGAGTAGAATGGATCGCATGTGGAATAGTACATTCTACTCAACATTCTCACACCACAATCGTTACTCTACTATACCGGCATTCTACCAGTGTAAATAAATTTAATGCAGTTTAGGGTAGCAGCCGGGTACGAAAAGTGTATAAAAAATTGTTTTTAGAACGGAGGTTGATTGATATTTTATTTTAATACAAAAATTTACTGGACGAAAACTGAACAAACTTTAAATTGAATTTTCTGTATCAAACTACTAGCTTCGTGTATACAGTTACTCTATCAAAATAAGTAGAATAGAGTGATTTGAAGAAAATGTGTGCTAGTGTACTATACTAATTCACTAGCTTACGGCTTGTGTTGTAAATCTCATCTTCGTAAATTATAACCATTATAATATGTAGGGTGAACAATATACCACTTATTTAATACTTGTAATTTTATCTTTATTATGAATCACGTATTTTATCACCATAATTAACAAATATTATTAAAATATATAGTCAATAATACAAACAAGATAACAAATTAAATAATTTTACGATTAATATATTTTTATTCAGTGCATCTGAAAACCCTTCTGAAGTCTATAGTAACATTTACAAATCCGAAAGCTTGTTCTTTCTTTTCACGTGCGCATATGTGCGTGTGCCACAATCACATCTATGCGCACGCGTTCTCTCGTAAAAACCACAGAAAACGGCTTTTCATTCAATTTGGTTTATCGGTCCCCAACGCAACGCAGTCAGCGGGCGCGGCGGCGGCGGTGGGCTGGTGTGTTGTTTTTGTTCGTGTGATAAAAACACGCGGACACTGAACATATACGCGTCCTGTCCGGAGCAGAGTCACTCGGGTCCATATTACCGGAAATATCGGGGAGTTGTGGCGGTCGTGTCCTTCCGGTACTATTGCCCTGTAGGACCTACACAATTCCTATATACGAAGGGTTAAATGTATAGGCTGATATACCGAGGATTAGGATGGGTAGTTTTGTTTTTGTTGTGATTTGATTTTCGAGAAGATTTTCAGTATTGTATTACTGTTGTAAAATTTGTTACGAGAATTTAAATTATTAAGGGCCGGTATTTTCAATTTTATTTATTTTTAAAGTCCAGTTTTATAAACACTAGTTAAATTTACTTTAGAGGTAAATTATAATATAATAATAATAATAATAAATTGATTAAGTAAATGTGTTTTAACAGATTTTCGTATTAACAAGAAAGAATAAATTTAATCTAGTGGTATTAAATTAGTTGTAATTATTAATATTAATAATCTGGTATTAAATTGTTGAAATAACACTTGTTTTCAAAGTTATTTAGCAGGAGAATAAAATTTACTTTTGAAGTAAATTTATTTATTGTTTATGAAACCGGGTTTTAAGATAAGTAAGAAATTATTTGTGATTGGTTAAAAATGTATCATCAAAATAAATGGCAATATTTTATTGGATAACTTTAAAATTATTTCAAGGATAAATTTATTCTAACTACTGTGCCGAAATTAATCAAATGTCTTAAGTCTTAAGCTCGTGTTACACGATGCATTAAAATAGAGAAAATTAATGCGTTAAAGTGCATAGAAGTTTAATTTTCTATAATTTTTACGAAAATTGAACTATTGCGCACTTTAACGCGTTGATTTTTTACATTTTAATGCATCATGTCACACGGGCTTTATATCAGACTTATATGTAGTCATATATAAAACTCAGGCGTATTATTTGTTACTAAATTAAGATTTGATTTACATATAAAATCTATAACTTCAGCTACATGTACATTATTAGGTTTTATTAGTGGAAACAAACGCATGTATAAGTCTCCTAATTTAATGAAGCTAATTTATTAATCTCTTGAACGATCGAGAACTGGAATATTGTGCAATAATTTGTAATCCGCTATATAATAATTTTATTTTTAAAATATAAACAATTCAACATCGATTTTTAAAGCTATTATATTTCAGATTGTTTGAAATGTATCTTCCTCATTCTTGTTTATATATATATATATATAATATATATATATATATATATATATATATATATATATATATATATATTTCTGATTTCTTTTATCTCTAACTTTCTTATTTAAATTAATCAACAACCGTATTGTTGACTATTCTTTTGACTATTCTTTACTTTTTCCTTTTTTTTTCTTCTACCAGAAGCATTAATACATTTTACTTTTCATTTGCTTGTTTCAATCTCCTCAAAAAATTTCTATTTACCACAAATTTCACTCTTATAATAGTTTGTATGTTTCCATAGACGTTTTCTCCGATTCTCTACGTATGTTTGTTAATAATGTAATTGTCAGTTTGTATAATAAATTGCGTAATATATGTATTTTCCATTTGTATATATATATATATATATATATATATATATATATTTTTGTGTTTGTCGTTTTATAATTGGGCTTCTGCTTATCAGGCGCATTTACAAAATAAATAAAATAAATTTATATTTGATTACATGAGGCGTATAGATGCAAACCTCACTATTTGACAAAAAGTGAAAAAATGAAATTTTGCGCGATTTGGACGTAGAATTTTCCAAGGAATACGATATTTAGGTTGGTTAGAAGCAAAACTAATAAATAATGCCATCTAGTAACAAAATTTTATCATCAAAATACAATTACACCCAGCTATAACAGTTTTTTGCAAATATCTTAGAACATAAAATTTGCCAAATAGTGGGTTTTGCATCTATACGACTCATATATTAATGACAACAATGTACCGGTGAATAATAAGATTTCGCGTAATCGAAAACAAATTCAGTTAATACCAATAAGTCAATAATAATGTCCCTTTACGTTCCTTTACCCCCGAAGTTTAAGTTATTCCAATACAGTTGCAGTACTTACTAACAAACTATCCCAGTATAATAACAAGGACCGTTAACAGCAGACGTTCACTTCCCTATAACAACATGCTATACGATAGTGGCGACTCGTGGCGGCCAGCCGCAGGATTAGCATTCGGCATATTCGGTATTCAGTTACCATGCAATGAGAACACAAAACAAATAGTACCAATTCCCATTACCCTATAAGTATAATAGTTCAGTTGGTGGCCTGGGGGGTTAGTATTATTTGTGCTGGTCTAATGCGAGCATATGTTAACATCAACGATTTTATTTTCTAATAACGTTTTGGAATGTGCATATGTGATGTGTATTACTGAATGATTTTACATAAACAAATTATGTACCAAATAGTAATCTAATTTTTCTATTTTTATTTAATTTTTATCTAATTTATAAATAATAATTTATATAAATAAAGAAATTAATCTGATCTAATTATTAATTAGTTATATTTTTTTTCTATATTTAAAATACTAATGGATATTACTGAACCTACTCTTTGACATTTTTCTTCTTAAATCATTATCAATTCTTTTTTAAAAAAGAATATAATTATTTAAAGCATGTAGTAAACACAGCACATGTTCAATTTTAAATTACTAACTACAAGAAACTACAA
Source organism: Clivina fossor (assembly GCA_963966155.1). Lineage (NCBI taxonomy): Eukaryota > Metazoa > Arthropoda > Insecta > Coleoptera > Carabidae > Clivina > Clivina fossor. Next base: position 23,727,512 of record OZ014551.1, on the reverse strand, counting down.
AAACTTATGTACAACTTTAGATAAATTAATAATAAAAAACTGAAACAAAAATTTTGAAAACTCAAACACTTTGAATTTAATCCATATCCAAAAAAATTCTTAAAAAATATTCCAGGAGCAGTCGGGGGCCAGGGTATTTTTTTGGGAGCTCATAACTCCTCCGGTCCGCTCGCTAGCGCCGTCACTGTTAATCATTGACTTTGACCACTGAGTATAAATATTTGGGTAACTTTAACTTTAATATGCTTTTTGTTTTCTAAATTCTAAATGAAAAATAATTTAAAAATAAATTATAGTAAGTATTTTGATTTATTTGAACTAAACTTTGCGATAAAAGTATCACAAACTTGTAGGTGTTCGTGTTTATGTGAAAAGTTTGGAGTTTAAAAGTCTATTAGAGTAGTTTGCTTAAACATTATTACAAAGTTTAAAATTATATATTAATATTTAAAATATATAATTGTAAATTTTTTTTAAATAATAATAAATTTTGGAATAAATTCCCTAATCAATAAAATTTCATCGAGTACAAGTTTGTGCTGATTAAGATTTTGGTCATATATTAGTATTAATTACAGTATTTAAGAGTTTGTTAGACTATGCAATTAAGAATTATGTTTGTTTAGTTTTCAAATAAATAAATATACAAAATTAGCTACTTATATCAAAATTTTAATTTCTAGAATATGTATTTAGCATTAATATTGTAAAAAAAATTTCAGAATTCATTATATTAAAATAAAAAGCTTTAGGATTAAGTTCTGTATATATTTTATTTAAATATCGCCATTTGAAGTATTGTATGCATTTGCTTTTATTTTTACTAAGAAATTATTATTTAAACTAGACGGTGATCTGTTCAATATTACAACGAGCAACTTAATGTATTTTTTAGAGTGAAAACTTACTATCGTATAAGTAGCACAAGAGCATGCATATTTAAAATGCGGCTTAAAGATTCTCAAACTGAAAAGTAGTTGCTTAAAAAAAAAACAAAGATTATCGGGAAGTAGTTGTAAATCAAAAATTAACTATGTGAGATGCAAGTTTCTTATTTTTTTATTTACTTTGTATGAACTTTTATAAGATTCTCACATTTTATCACGTTAAGTTTTAAAGGGAACATAGTTATGTGCTTGATATGGTGTCTGTATCGTTATTGTTAATAAATAAAATAGTACTAGTTAGTTATTTATTGTTTTTATTTTCAGATTATTTGTTTGGTTTAAAATTTAATCCCACATAAATAATTTTTTTTATCCAAATATTTTCTTCTTCTGTCATTATTTAACCTCTGCCTAAATGAGAATGAAACCTATGTGTTGTCCACAATAGGACTTAGTGAGAAGCGGACAGTTACATGGCAGTTCTTATTTATTATATACGTAGGTTACAAAAATTATCTTAAAAATCACTTATTTTTGTACGTGTTTTATTATTTTTGGAAATACATGTTTATGTTTGAAAGATTATTTAAATGCATTCTAATAAATGTTTGAAAAATAACAAAATAACAAATAGTAGGTTGTGAATTATCATTTGTTCTGTACGAGTATCTCTAAATACTTGTAAATAATTGTTTTTTTGTATGTCTCAAGTTGATAGTACTATAATTTATTTTTTATTGAATTTAGAAATGTGCAGTTTATTTTTAATTATATAGAAATTTAAATGTAACAACATTATAAATTTATTATGCTGTCGCCTATATTAATGTTGTTTTTATTTCATGAAACGGAAAACTCATTGCTGAATTTTGTAAACACAAACTTCGGTTGTCATAGTTATTATTAATATATAACAATCCACATTTTTAGATGTTTTCCGCACTAATAACACATATTCTTTCAAACATATTTTATGAAAAAGTTAAATTTGTTAAAATTTGCAATACCTCGCAGTAAAACACTAATTTCGTTGATATTTTCAAAACAGCAATAATAAAATTAACATTTTGTTAAATTGTCTTACTGAAAATATTATAATCAAGATATTGTTGCATATAAAATTTCAGTATTAAAAAATATGTAAAGTGTTACACATACAAAATAAAAAGTTAAGTGAATACCCGTTAAATAAACAATAATATTTTGTAAATTTATTTGAATATTGATTAATACTTTTTACATCTATATTATTCTGTATCATTCTATAACCACTAATACGCTATAGAATATTTTGTCTTTTTTCTGATAAATAGAAAATATGTGTAAAAAAAAAAGAAAAGATTCTATAGGGTATTAGTGGTTATAGAATGATACAGAATAGTACCAAAAAAATAATAAATATTTAAATAAATAAACAAAATATTATTTTCTTATATAGTGGTGACAGAATAATTCAGAATAGCAGCAGTAGTATGTTTGTACAAAATATAATTACAATTACGTAATAAACAAATAGAAAAATAACAATAAACATATTTTGAAAAAAACTTGGTATATGATATTAATCAATATGAAAATTAAATTAATAAAATGCAGTCATATTTTAAAAAAAGTAATCAAATTTGTAATAAAACTTTAATAGTCATCTACAACAATGCGTTAATAAAAATCAAGTACAGGCGTAACTCATCAAAATCAAGCTGTTAAAAAGTTCACCGGAAAAGCGAAAAAAATGGAAAAGCTTAACTCTAATTTAAATAACGAATGGTGCATTAGCAGTAAAATCCTTATCTAAACACCATTCAATTCCTGCAAAAAAAAAATCCACCAGCAACATGAAATCATAAAACCAAATAATTTCTGATAATAACACATTGGTCGAATGAATATATGCCAGAGACGAAAATAGTATTATATCTAGATGGAGCGAAATATGTTGTGCAATTAAGTGGTTTTACTATACAAATAATTAGCTTTATTATTTTTCTTTATTTATAAATAATACTTGATTTTTACATATGCATGTTTGTATATGTAATATTGAAAAACAAATTCATTTAAAAAATATACCTATTTTTAAGTTGTTATTACAGACGGTTATCAGATTTTATATGGAAAATTGAGTAAATTGTTTAGTTAGTTTTCGTTTCAAAAAGAAAATTATAATTTTTTTATAAATATATGTATATATAAAATTGATTAAAAGAACTATTTTGAGAAGTTACAGTGAATTGAACATATTTTGTATTGGCATCCGAAATTGCCAACATCGATTTTTCTATTTATTTATAAAGATTTGTGAACAAAAGTAATGACATAAAAAAATATTGTTCTATGTTTTACTAAAAAATATATTTATTCACTGTTTTGCTCTATAAGATTCAACAGAGTAAAAAATCTTTCAGAACTCATTATAGAAAATAAAACTGCTTTTGGTTCAAGTTCTGTATTAAAATTTATTTATAATCGATTTTTCGACGAAACTTAACGCTTGTCTTCCTGACGAAGACGAGCGTTGACTTTCGTCAAAACGTCGATTATAAATAAATTTTAATACAGAATTTAAACCTAAAGCAGTTTTTTTTTTTATGTAAGATTCAAATAATAAATTAGATGAAAAGAATGCTGGACATTATCGTCAGAAAAAACAGGAAGTTTGTCGAAAATAGACTACTAGTTTATTAACAATAATAACAAAAAAAATTCTATTGCCACTAGTCGCTACATAAAAGAAAATTTAGCTTATTTTCTCAAAATGTACCATCTAGTTATTCTAGGTTATCTATGATATATACGCATATGGAGAAAAACAGAGCAGGCTGTGTGTGTGGCGGCTACAACGCTAAAAATTTTCAATTTGTTCGGGAACGGCACAATACGAAAAATCATTTATTCGGTAAAGAGAGAGAGAGAGAGAGAGAGAGAGAGAGAAACAGCAAAAAAAAGGTTTTTCTCTGTGTGACAGATGTCATACTAGTCCATTAAATATTTCCATCTTTCTCGTTTTTGTAGAACGCCCGTATTGGTGTTGACTCTTTCTCGAATGTGTTTTTGTGTGTGAACAGGAATTTGTTTTTTGCGCGCATTTGATGCATCTGTGCCCAGGGAAAGAGAACTGAAATCATCAACGTAATACGAGGCACAACTTTTTAATTGTATCCGAAGCAAAAAATATTCGAAATTTTTCTCTGATTCATGTGATGAAGTAGACTGTGATTCGTTTTTTGTGTATTCTCTTTATTATACAAAATGAAGGATTGGAAAAGAATAATTTATTATATAAAGTTTGGAAAGTTTGATTGATGTTTAAAAAAAAAATATATATTAAAATAAGTTTTATTATTTATTTTTTTCATATCCATATTATATGTAGTTTTATCTTATATAAGATGTCCCAATTTAATTATATCCTGAAATGTCTCGAGAAATCGCATTTAAAATAAAATCGTTTAATACAGCTTCTTACGACTTTGCAGGTAGGGAGAAAGATGTAAATTTGATGAAATTTGACATTTTTTCGGAATATCATCAAATTTACTTCTTCCTGATGTCAAAAATTCTTTTTTTTTGTTGCTTTTTAGTTGATTTCAGCGCCACCTGTCAGTAATAATATAAAAAAAAATATTTTAGGTTAAATTTACATGGTTTTTTATTCTTTACCTGAATCTGCAATTAAAAATGGGGGTTTGTATTTAAAATTTTAAAGTTGCCCCCTTTCAACTCCCTGGACTCCGGTGGGCATAACTTTGACAGAATCAGATGTCCTCCTCTTAACCATTACATTTTTAATTTGAAGCATTTTTTGATCCGTTGCTTATTTTTAGAGATATTCCAGGTTATAATTTAAAATGGGACATCCTGCATTTATAGGACTACGGGCCAGTTTATACAAAGGATTGTTAACCAATTCGTTAACTTGTCAACTGACCAGTGAGACGATTTGCAGACAGTTGACAATTTAGTTGCTTAGTTAACTCTTTGATTAACTTAACAAGGTTTTGTGCAACCGATCCTACATGACGTTAGTTATCGTTCCCGTTCCCGTTTTATTGTGAAGCATCAATTTTTGTAACGAAACGAGTGACTCACTGATATGTTTACATAAGTTTTCGAATCGGAATGAAATTGTTTTGCCATCATGCTATCTTTCGTACCTAACCAAATCTTAAACGTAATAGAAGTAATGCCCAATGTAAACAAAGTGTATTATTTGATTTTGCCAAACACTGTTGCCAATAGAGGTAAAATAAATATATTGTATTCAATAAAAAATACATTAATATATAATATATCTTTACATATTTAACTTGAACTTTATTTAAATAATATATTTGAAAGTATATTAGCAAATTAAACTAATTATTGCGTGTAGAATAAAATGAATTTATTTTTGTTTATTAGAAACTTCTATATTGTAAAGTTTTTCTCCTGGAACCAATACCTTTAAGGCTTTATTGATTCTGCTGTATATTTCAACGATAACCAATAACTATAATAATTTCTAATACAATAACGTATCGATATTTCAATAACATTATAATATTATTGATATATTGATACAGTTAGTCTGAAGATGCCAAACCGGCGAAACGCGTAACAATCTTCACAACAAGTAAGTTATTCAAATAAGGAAAAATAAACAAGTGTTAAAATATTAAAACATTATAATGATCGGTAACATTTCCTAAAAAGTTATTTTCTGAGAGAAAATCTATTAATTTATTAATCAATTTTCTATTAATTAAAAATCTATACATAAGATTTTATAAAATTTTATGATCTAGTCACTTATTTGTTACCTAGTAACTTGTTTCTATGTAATGTCATTTGTATCGGTTTTCCAGATGAAGACAATCGTTGAATTTCGTCGAAACGTTGATGATAAATAAATTGTAATACAGACCTTGAACTTAAAGCAGTTTTATTTTAAGATATATGTTGTTATGAAATAAAAAACTTTTTAACTTTGAAAAATTTAAGTTTGATACACAAATATTGTGATTGCAGTTTCGACAAACATTGTCATTATCAAACTGTAGAAGTTTTTATTTTATTTCAATTTGAAGTTTCACAAAGTAATTGCCAAAAGTGTTAATATATTTTGTTTGTATTTTAAACATGAAAATTTATTTGGTAATATTTTTCTTTAATTTGCACAATCAATAATTTCAAAGTTGCAAATAAAAATTATTACCACGCTTATATTAGCTCACTCTGTTGTCACGGTGTTGTCACGGTCATATCTTGTAACCAATTTTTATACCACTTCCTTTCATCTGATCTCACTGAAATTTTGCATGTAGTTTTATTCCAGGAGATAACACAATATTAAAAATTTTTTACTAAAAAGCAGAAAATAAAATATATAAAAAAAACTTTTTAAAAACCACGCTTATATTTAAATGCACTAAAAAGAAGAAAATAATTTTTTTCCTGGTTATTCTAAATTGTGTTATTTACGTAACGTTATAGAACATAACAATTCATTTTTTAAATGTTATTTACAACTTTATGTAACGAAAATAAATATACAATAACATAACGATTAAAAACGTTATTTTATCTCTGGTTTCATTAAAAGAGTTGAGGATTTTTGAGAAAATTTTTGAGTGTGCAATTCGAAAATGTTTATATAATTAAAAAAAAAAAAAAAAACGATAACTCCTCATTAATATCATTTATTGTTCTGAAAATTAATGCTTATATTCTAATCATTGCTTTAGCACTATGGGCTTATTTAACTATAGCAATCTATCAGCGCATATTATTGCAATATTAGATGCAAATATATGTGATCATATAAAGAGGTACATATGCACATTTCATGTTGCACGAATTATTCAGATATTTAAACAAAATATATATTCATTGTATATACTATACAAATATGGCTATGTGCATGTATTACAAAATGTTTCACGTAACTGTTTTCATTTCGATATGCACAAAATTACAAACAATAATTTAATAGTGCCATTAAATATTTTACGCAGTTATTAATTCGGAAAGTATAATTTATTAATTAGGTCGTATTAATTTTGCTTTAATAATTTCATTGTTTTATACGGAATGTTTTATACTATTTTAATAGGCGAACAATATTTTTATAATCGCTGAAATAACATTTATTCCACTCGCGTATAAACATGTATATATAATATTTTATAATCCTGCATAACTCAATTAAATTACCGAATAAAATTAAAATTATTAATATGGTTATAAATATTAGTTCTGTAAAATATTTCAATATTCGATTTATTTGTATATAATATTGAAATTACCGAGATTCTATGGATATGTTCAGTATTTTAAAATTAATATTTAATTTGCTATATAATAATTAAAATGTGTGTTCGGATCCTATACACGCTTAATTCTTTTAGTAAGCATTTTAATAAAAAATATGTTATTTATTAAAATAAAAACTGTTTTAGGATTAAATTCTATTTAATTGTTTTATAAAAAACGACGTTTCGATGAAACTGAACGCTCGTCTTTATCAGGTAATAAGATAATAAACAAACAAAACATAAAAATAACAAGTTAGTAGGTAACAAAATACAAGTTACTAGATTATAAAATTTATAAATTATAAATTATTAATTAAAGGAAACCAAATTTATGTTTATTTCATAACATTTATACAATACTTCTGAAATATTAAATTTTTTTTTTGTATATATAAATAAAACGGCAAAACATCGAGAACTCAAACAATTTTCTCGCATAAGCCGACTGAAATTTCAGCGATTTCACCGTCCATAATTTGACTGGGAAAATGTAATTACGTTAGCAAACGACAGAGAACCGCACCATCATGCTTGCATGTGCTTAAGACACACACACATACATATGCGCTTCGTTTTTGTTTCGGGTAATTTCATTGGTTAATACTAATGGACCGGCTGTTCATACCAAGCTGCTGCTCTTTGCTCACGATATGCACACATACGCACATACACACACATGCATATATAAAGATATAATGATTATAACTATATTGTACCTGACGAATATTAGCATATGATACTTCTGTTGTAATGTGCACTTATAGTTAGAATGATATGAATGTTAAACCGAAATGTGAAACCGAAATATTATATTAAAATATATTGTGATTATTTGTTAATGAGAATAGAGTTTTGTAAATTTCTGTTTGTATTATATGTATCTCAGGAATATTAAATAATCATTTTTTTCGCAAAATTACTACTAAATTCTTCTTTCATTTTCATTTAATTTTTCTGTAAATATAAAAATATCTAACCTTTTTTACTTAATTATAATGTTATTAAATTCCCTATCAGGTTCGTTATTGTTTTAGCAATGACGCGTTTCGACTTTTCAGTCATCTTCAGATTTTGTGAGTTTGGTCGGTATTGTGACTCGAGTGAACGGTTTGTGTGATTTGTGTTACGGTTTTAATATTGTTCCAATGAACGTGGTTGATTCTGATTGGCTGTTTTTAGTTTGCATGTTGTTTCTTATTGGCTATTGGTATAAAAACAGCCAATCAGAATCAACCACGTTCCTTGGAACTATATAAAAACCGTAACACAAATCACACAAACCGTTCACTTGAGCCACAACACCGACCAAACTTAGAAAATCTGAAGATGACTGAAAAGTCGAAACGCGTCAATGCTAAAAACAATAACGAACCTGATAGGGAATTTAATAACATTATAATTAATCATAAGGCAAGTTCAGGACCCAAGAACAAAATTTTAACTTTTGACATTAATATTTTTTACTTAATTTACTTTACATCGAGTCTGACCGAAATATGGATTTTTTTCATGATTCCTGCGGCACATACGTGTTTTTATAGGTACTTTTATTACTTTGAAACATCATAAGCTGTAAATTTGATGATTATATTTAATATGCAAAAAGGTCCATAAATATATTGATATTAATTTATTTTATAAAACTAAAATAATCAAGTTGAAAAATATATAAAAAATTCACATGCGTTTCGAAAACCACTTAAAACTTTACACTCAACAAAGACATAAAATTTTGAATACCACTGGTCTCTTCCTTTAGAAGAAACCTAAAAATAAAAACAACTCTAGTTTTTTGTGTGTGTCTTTTTCACATCGTCGCAGAAAAGTGATCCAAAAATGAAGCGAGTTTTTCCAATTTTTGTCGTACAATATTCTTCGACAATAGCTTTGAGTAAAAAGTTAGCTAAAAGCCTAATTTAGAGACTACAATAAATTCTTACGTGAAAACCGAGTAATAATCGTTTCGGAAACGTTCGGTTTTTGGTCGGCTTTATTCGGTTTCACTCGATAAATTTCGTTACAGTTTCTGTTTGAACAGTGCATACTCAGGATTGCATTTAATGAAATTTTTATAGAATTATAAGTTTCACATATTGGGTGACATATTTTCAAGCAATTGTTTATTAAGTTATTACAGTAACATGTAAAATTATTAAAATGTATTTTGCAATATTTCATTTTTGTCTGAAGAAGAACGTATTAGATTTTATACATTGTAATAAATTACTTTTGAATTTTTTTCCGAAACTTATGTATCAACTTACTCGTGTAACTGAATGATTAGTGTAAGTATGTGAATTGGACAAAATTTTGTCCAGTTCAGTGATAAAAGGGGTGGATCTTACTACAAAGTATGCTTAGTATGCAAAGTATTAGTTAGTTATTGTTTAGAGAAGATATTTGTGAAAAATTTATTGAAATAACTGTAGAAATCAGTTTGTGATCTGAGAAATTTTATGATTGAACTGTAAGATAAACAAACTTTTATGAGAATAAATTTACGTTAATTATATTATTCGTTAGAAAATGATCTACTGTGGCGAAATTTAAATAAAAATAATATTATAAAATTAATATTATAAAAAATCCCAAAACCACACTTAAATTAAAATAAAGCTAAATACGTATTTCGGAAGCTAAGCTTCCATCTTCAGTAGCAAATAAATTTACAAAAATCTTACCTGTGATCCTAGATTTTTGTAAATTTATTTGCTACTGAAGATGGAAGCTTAGCTTCCGAAATACGTATTTAGCTTTATTTTAATTTAAGTGTGGTTTTGGGATTTTTTATAATATTAATTTTATAATATTATTTTTATTTTTTTTTTATTTATATTATTCGTATTACTAAATTTCTATTTAAGTTTTGCATTAGAAAAAACCATGCATATCCATGATGAATATGAATCAAAAATTAATATAATAAATGATGAATTTTTGGAAATGAAAATAATAAATATCAATATTTATTTGCGTATTTGTATTTTTATTAAATAAATATTAAAATGTATACATGATAATAATGCAAATGTACTGAAACGCTCAGATAGAAATAACACAAATATATTTTTAACAAATGTTTATTATTAATGTAACGTATTAAATTATTAAAAGCAAATTTATGTGTAACAAAAATATTCAATATTAAAACATTATTTATTAAAATTAAAATGTATTTCCATTTATTTTATTTTTTTTGATATTTATATTTTAAAAAATTAGTTGCAATTTATAAAAAATTTAAAATGGTTTCTTTAACAAGACCTTCCCAATTATATGATATCAATCAAAAATCTTAGTTAAGACTTCTACTATTTAATGTTTTTATCAATGATGTAGCAGATTATTTTAATATGCTAAGGCTGTATTCAGACTACTTAATGTAACACAAAATTAATGTATTGTTATCGTTCAGGAGCTAGTAGTTTTGAACCAAACTAATTACTAAGTTAAAAAAAATAACGCAAATTCACAATTTTAGTTTTTCAGTTATTGATCTAATTAATATTTTTTAACAATTTTAGTTTAGAAATAATTAGCATTACGACTAAAACATAAAACTAATTTTGAGATATTAAGGAAGTATGAATGAGATTTAAGTAGCTTACTTTAAAATCTACTGTGCTATTAATATTTTAGTAAGCATAGTAAATTGTAAATGTTTACGAAATGATTCAATTAATTTTGTAAATTATTTTACTAATAATAAATTATATGTAACAACAACCAAATGTTTCAGTATGGTTTACCAGAAACCATAAAATTATATTACACAATTTTAACAAAATATATTACAGGTTTTAGTGATTTAAATAGGTTCAATTTTACTCGTAGCTTCCAGATAATTATATGATCAACACAAACAATATTACTATAAATAAAATTAAACAAATTATAATTAGTCTCACTTGTATTGAACAGATACGTGTTTCAATTTGTCGTAGATATTTTAATAATTGTTAATTTTATAAACTTGGAATATGAAGAATTCCTCAGCTAAGACATTTTGAATAACTCAGTTTTAACTCAATGTGCAGTATTAATCTCGCAGTTAAAAAATTTATCGGCTACAGATACTCAAGAACATACTCAGGCCGAAATTTTGGACTAAACGTCACTCTGGTTTCCACATGAACGCTACGAAATAACTGTGCAATTTCGGTCTCTTAGAATGAATGATGTGCTAGAAAAGCACAAATATTTTTTCCCAAAACCCCTCCAGAAATTAGAGCTTCCGGAACAGCTTCAAAAACATAAACTTGTATTCGGCTTGTGCAGTAAACCTTATTTTTGTAAATTACAGCCATCATTTATTAAAAAATATACTGACGTAGTAAAAATCTTTTGAAACTCATTATATTAAAATAAAACAGCTTTAGGATTAAGTTCTGTATATATTTTATTTAAAAATATTCTTTATGTATATCATGATCAAGAAAAAATATGATGTTATACATGAAGTATATCGAAACAGCGATTTTTAGTTATATTATATACAGAACTTAATTCTAAATTTTTTTTAATTTAAAAAATATACTATTTTATAAGCCCACATATTGTTAGTATTTATTTATTAAACAAAATTTAAATAAATTTTGTTAAAATATGGACTCCAAGGCATTATATTTTTATCAATTCCTATATTTTTTATAAATTTAAATAATATATAAATTTGGAAAATTTTATAATATTCACATTAATGTCAGTGAATTTTCATATAAAAATCGATCAATATATCAGAGCTGCTCAATATTAAAAAAATATTAAATGTATATTTTTTAATATTAGAAATTTGATATACAGCACGGATATGAATTTTTTTTTCTTTTCATACACATTTCACATTGTTATATCATTCTAATATATCCTTTTATATATTCTTTCTGCTTTTCATATTTTTCTTGCGGCATTTTAGGTGAAAAAAAAAGCTTTACAATTTAGTGTAATACATTTAATAGGATCAGACAGTTTTGTAACATGGTCGTCGACATATATTAAATATGATATAAAAAAGATGCTTTTAATTTATTTCATTTATTTTGAAGAGTTTTAATATTAACGTGTTCTGTGCAAATTTATTTGGACTGTAGCATAATTCTTTTGTAATGAGATACTTGTTGAAATTAGATATTTTTGATACGAGATATTAAATTTTTATTTTCTTATATTCATAATATAAAATTGTTTTTAATTTATGAAAACATTAATTAAATTTGTATGTAATGTAATGTATAAACTTTTTGTAACTGTAAATTTTGTACTCCAAATTTATTATATACGTATATTAAAGTGTCCGTAAAAATTATGTTTTCCAGTAAGGCTAAAATCGATAATTTTACATCGAAAAAACATCAGAAATAATATTTTTAGCTTGTTTTTACGAAAGTAACAGGTTCCTCTACACAATAAAAATTTTCGGAAAATGCGTGTTAATACATGCACGATATAAATGATATTATGTATTTACAATCGTTTTTTGAAAATTTCAGTTTGTGTAGAGGTACCTGTTACTTTCGTAAAAACAAGCAAAAAATATTATTTCTGACGTTTTTTTGATGTAAAATTATCGATTTTAGCCTTACTGGAAAATTTTTACCTGATTTAAAATAAATTTTTAATATTTTATTGTTAACTATATACAAAGAAAAATAAGTAAATGAATTATGTCATATAATAAAAATTTACAGAAAACTATACATTTTTTAAAATAAAATGGTTTTAAGATTTAGTTCTGTATTAATTTTATTTAAAATTCAACGTTTCGACGTGCTCTATGTACATCATCAAGAAAATAATTATGTAAGTGGAGTACGTCAAAACGTCGAATTTTAAATAAAATTAGTGCAGAACTAAATTCTAAATCCTTTTTATTTTAATATAATGAGTTCTGAAAGACTTTTTATTATGTTTTATTTTTTTTTTTGTAGAAAATTTTATCTTATAAAGCCAGCATTATGGCTGTTATTTGAATAATCCTGTAACATCAATATTCTAAAATTGAAGATATATTTGGATACATTAATTAATTACTGTTTGCAATAATGATTTTTTTAATTTGTAGTAAGTGAAAAATGCATAACTTTTCATGAAAACTATGAACTAGGATCAATTATTATTTGTAATATTTATAAACCAGCATTGTTTTAGAAAAATATATTCAACATTTGTATTTTTCTATAAAAACTATACTATAGAGCTACAAATATTGAGTAGAGAGTCGAGTGGAAATAATTTTCCTTTAATGGGAGCAAGCTATTGTCTCCATATTTTTCCATATATATTCTGCACACAATAGATCTATTATGCCCTCAAGCATTACACGCATATTGTATATACGGGTCAAAGGTTACATTACATCTGACACAGCTACAGAATACATCTACATCATACTATATACACACATGCTTTACAAATATTGTCGTGTTCTGATACATTAGTACATTTACGTAAATAAATATACAGAATGTTATAGAGTGCCTCATATATATAAATATAAAAATGAAAGTATTACCTGCTGTATTTAATTAAAAATAGAATTAATAAATTTGCGATATGAAATATACAAAATTTGCCAACAAGAATTTTCATTCTTATGTATAAAACACACGACAAAATTGAATGACCATTAAGCTATATTCACACTGCGATTTTAGCAGTAGCAGTATAACTAACTCTACATCTTTACCGCATTACTGTATGTGCCAGGTATTATTTTCTACTAACGTCACTGACTTAATTTTTTATTGTTGTTGTTTAAAAAACTTTTCATTGATTTTTTTTCTAATAAATTTACGGTAAATAGTGCCAAAATTTTTGAACGATTTTCATCGTTCATAGCGTTCGCTTCCAGCACACGCTACATTCCTCCGTAGTAAAACCTTTCTCAAAAAACGACTCAACTCCCATCAAAATCTCTTCCGTAGATTTCAAGTTATAAGCAAACAAAGTTTTTGGTTAGTTTTATCGCTTACAGCGTAAACTAGAGCCGAACGCTGCATTGTCCCATGGTAAAAATTTCTTACAAAATACGACGTAACTATTAATATAACTTTCATCAAAATCTGTTCAGTGGATGTCAAATTATAAGCGAACAGAATTTTTCGCTTACAATCTTTGCCTGCGACTCACGCAGACTTATCTTCAATTTTAGATTTTTTTTCTATCATTGTGGTAGTATTACACAATTATATATAAAATTTCAACTTTAGAACTTACTTTAAAGTTGCTTTTTAAAACCGGAGAAACATATATACATATTTACTTTGTGCTTTATATGTATAGATTTTATCATTTTAACATAGTATAATAATAATCTTTCAAAAATCATTATATAAAATAAAACTGCATTATGTTCAAGTTCTGTATTAAAATTTATTTATAATCGATATTTCGACGAAACTCAACACTCGTCTTCATCAGGAAAAAACTGATACAAATGACATTACAGTAAATAACTTTAATTTTATTTAAAATTTGACTTTTCGACGTTCTACTCGTATTTATTTTTTTTTTCTTGATGATGATGTACATAGATGCATAAATGCTGAAACCCTTTTATTTAAGTTAATGTTATTTGTATCAGTTTTTCCTTATAATAATGAGCGTTGGATTTCATCGAAACATCGATTATAAATTAATTTTAATACAGAACTTGAACCTAAAGCAGTTTTATTTTCTATCATTTTGTTTATAGAGTATTTATTGTAATTTTTATACCTTATTTATTAACTCAAAAATCTTAATTATGTATAGGTATATACAATTTACTAAATTTTGACTTACAAGCTATTTGACAGACACACATTTTTTTATTTTTGTCATGATTCTTAACGAGTAAAAAAATAGATAAATAAAAGAAATAAGAGCAATATCTTTTCATATTATTTGGTAAAGTGTGTCTACAAAACACTAATCTAAATTTATTCAGTAAAACTTGAAGTTATGCAAAACTGTTTTTAAATATTATGGGTTTATAAAATATTTTAGGCACACATTTCTTTCAAACATAATACAATACAATGAGTTTATAAGCCATGAACAAACTATACATATTCACAACAAGAAGTGTATAGCGCACGCCTATGCGTTGTTGAGGCACTCTGTGAGATTAACATAATGCGTCCGTACGCTCGTGAAGTTTGGAGTTGAGTTAAAGTCCGCAAGCACGAGCCGAAACCGGGACAGGGGTAGTATTTTGCATAGAATTTTAGGTAGGGCGAGCGCGTAAAAAAATACGTTGCCGGAGTAATACGGACGTGTGGCGTAAAGATGCCCCCGTGATTATTTGTGTGTGTTAGGGCAGATGTGGGTGAGCATATGATAAGAAGACAAAAGATGTTTTTCAAGAAAGAATATTTTGATATATTTTTAGGGGTAATTTGGAATATGATTATGGTTTAATTTTGTTGAAATACACTTATTTTTTATATTATATAACGGTATATTATGTAAATTTAAATATTAATATGCAGTTTTTTGTAAAATGAGATTGGAAAATGTGCACAGTAACTAATACGTTATTTTAATATTACAAAAAGTGAAAATTAGATTTTAAGTCAAAATTTAGTAATTTGTGGAATTGAAGTTTTGTATACACATAATTAAGACTCTGAGTTAATAAATAAGCTATAAAAATTACAATAAATACTCTATAAACAAAATGATAGAAAATAAAACTGCTTTAGGTTCAAGTTCTGTATTGAAATTAATTTATAATCGACGTTTCGACGAAATTCAATTATCATCAGGAAAAACTGATACAAATGACATTACAGTCAATAAAAAAGTTTTAGGATTTAGTTCTGTATTAATTTTATTTAAAATACAGCGTTTCGACCTACTCTATGTGCATCATCAGGAAAAAAGAAAATAATGTAAGTAGAGTATATCTAAGCGTCAAATTTTAAATAAAATTATAGTTATTTACTGTAATGTCATTTGTATCAGTTTTCCCTGATGAAGACGAGCGTTGAGTTTCGTCGAAACGTTGATTATAAATAAATTTTAATACAGAACTTGAAGTAAAGCAGTTTTATTTTATAAAATGAGTTCTGAAAGATTTTTACTATGTTAAAATGATAGAATCTATACATATAAAGTACAATGAAAATCGGTTTATTTGTGGACATGTATAAAGTAAATTCGATTAAATAGATTAAAAAAATATATCTTTTTGAAATGAGAATATATATGCAATTATTGACAATTTGTTGTAAAACCACAGTAGGCGATTGAACATCTTTTCTACTAGTGAAACACAAAATATATCAATTTCTATAAAATGGTCTATTCTGCTCATGTAATCGCTCATTGAGTGAAAAAACCAACCACAACGCTTTGTGGCTGAATCCGAGAAGCCAGAACGCGTTGTGGTGATTTTTTTCACCGAGTGACCGTTTTTGATTTTTAAGCTTAATATAATTATATACTATTTTACGGAACAAATGATTTAAAATGTACATTTGACCGCAACAGTTAAACATTCTGCAACACTTTTGCAATAAAAATAACTGTGCTGCAAGAAATACGCAGCAGCTAAAATAACAATTTCTTAAATAATAACATTTTAACACACTCGTTTCTCGTGTCTCTCAATACAGCTCCTCACAGTTGGCAGAAAAGCGCTCATAAGGTGTTGGCGCGGCGGCCTATCCTCGATGGCCTCTGTGTGTTTGTTAATTAAATTCTGTAATTGCTCGACTATAACGAAGCACTTATACGGCGGCGCCACCCAACCACTTTCTCAACGTACATTTCCCTGACGTCATCAGCGACCGAGAACGGAAAACAGAAAACGAAAAAAAAATTAATTAAGAATGCAATCAAGTTGGGCGACGCGTTGCATTTATACGAAATATATATTCTCGAACAAAAGACAAACGGTTCTGACAGTGTCGGAGGTGCAACTGTTTGCTTTAATTATGTGTCTTACGTTAGATGGTGCACGATGCTGCTTTGTTTCCTATTTCAGGTTTTTTGTTTCGTGCATTTATTTACGTTACAATTTTTTAATTTGTATTTTTTCTCGCACCTGCTTTGACTCTTTAAGGTGTACTATTAAAAATTTTATAGTTGAGAGCATAATGATTTAGTTTATTGCACTATTAAATTGAATTTTTTTTTAGACTACTTTATTGTGTATTTGCTTAAATATAATTTAACTTTTAACGTAATTTGCAACAAAATAAACATTTTAATGAGCTTTATTTAATGAAGCTATGTAAAAAATACTGTAAACAATATTACTTTTTCATAGTTATAGTTTTTATATTAAAGAGTAACGTCATTATGATGGAATACATAATTTTGTTATAAAATTATTATACACAGTTTTACCACCTACTCATATATATATATATATATATATATATATATATATATAAATGTTCAAATAAAATATGTAATATTTGATATATGTAATATCTGATTTTTTGTGACATTTTTGGAGTAGAGGTATGAGTTATCTATTGCAGACTTTTAAATATTATTATTAATATCATTATTTTCTTTTGATTATTTCAAAAAATTAGATGCAATTTCTTTTTATTTATCCGATAATAATTCTTAGTAACATTGCCAATTTCCAGAAAATAAATATTTCAATTTGTTTTTAAAATAAAACATTTAATTTTTTATATTTTTTCTATAATTACAAAAATGTTTAATAAAGCAAAATGCAAATGTATAGTTTTTGTTTAATTTTTTTTTGTTAGTTTAAGGTTTTATATTTTTATTCTAAATATAGGTTTTTAAAAAGGCTGCTATTAAATACAAAAAATTTAAATTTTAATAAAAAAAAATCTTATCAATCAAGTACCTATTGATATGCTGCAATAAATTTTTTTACAAATTAAAATATTTGTTAAAATTTCTTTATTTCGTAAATATGTGCCCTTCACTTAAATCTGAAAGATTAAAGAACTTTATCATATTTTATTTAACAGAGTAGAATTTCTAATTACGACAATACACAAAATTTTCATAACAAACTTTAATTATTTTTAGTTAAATCAATAATAATAGTATATTATTCAGTAAGTATGTAAGAAATTATGTCCGGTTTCATAAATAATTTAACTGTTAAAATTTTTGATTAAATATTTTTTGACATTGTTTTTATTTAACATCGTAGTATAAATCTAATATTTCTTTATGAAACTGAGTCTGATTTCAAAATAATTATACTTAATGAGAAAATTGCACTACTTCGTATAGCAACTGCAATAAAATTACCTCCTCTGATATTTCAAATGTAATTTTGTAATTAGTAACACACACACATATATAGTAGAGACTTTTTTTTATGCGGTAGATACGTTTCGCAGAAAAGCGTACATAAAAATTTGTATAAAAAGGAAATTGTATAAATTAGGAATACGTTCTTTAATTTTCTAAAACTGCATAAAACCAAAGCAATGAGTTAAAATAAACCGAAAATCGAATTAAAAAGTTTATTAAAATGAAGAAAATTGATTCGGAAATCTGATTGTTGTAATAGTGATCCGAATTTTAAATTTTTATTTCTAAAGAAATTAAATCGTTTAAATAAAAATTTAGACGAATGTAAAAATGTGCAGCTCGACAATGAAAACTATCGAAACATGCTTTCATTATATGTACATATACAAGGAAGGAATGCTCGAAAATTGAATGAAATATCGCACCACATAACTCGCATAAATTGATATATGTACATAATACAACGGGGAATCCCCAAAATTTACATAAAATATTGCATTGCATAATTTCAAAACTGCATTAAAAAAGTACGCATAAAGAGACACACTGCTGTAGTATAATGAATATATTATTTAACAGGAGTAAAAATAAAACATTGACCAGTTGGCATTTTTGTCAAATACTTTGTATATGTACTTTATTTAGATACATGTCTAATTAAATCACAAATATATTATATAAACTTTTAATTACGTTACTTAATTCTAACAATATAAGGCTTTAAATCCACCAACAACTAGAATCATTTACCAAAATTTTAAAACAACCATGACAAATGTTCGCTTATTTTGAGCCATTAGGCAAAATAGTTATAACAACTGTATCTAAATAGTAAATCCTTCTTGGCATCTCATCTTTAAGTCGGGAGACTAAAATTTACCCACTACTTTGGAGAAGCCGAGCGCGAGATAATTTGTATCTGTCCGAGTTGAAAGTTTTTGGCTAACCACGAGTCACGCTGCCTCGGATGACTCGCGGAACTTACCGCGTCCCGGGCTCTTTTGCAAAAGTTTGAGAGATTGCGGCTGATTAATTTTTTAGCACAAATGCACGAAACATCGAATTACAAATGCGAAAAGTTTTACACGTTTTCGGGGTATTCAGTACTGTTCGAATTTACTTTCAAGTTCTGTTCGATTGTTTTTCAACTCTTTCCGGTTAGATTACGGTATTACAGATGCTGTTTGCAAGCAAATTGTAGTGTTTTATAAAATGAAAAGTTTGCGGAATTAAATTTACCGTGATTTCCTAAAGTTTTTACCGGGTTTTTATTTTTTTTTTGTTAGAAAATTGCAGATTATGAAGGATTTAAACATATGCTATGAAGACTATTGTTTAATTAATATTTTCGGATTTTATTTTGCTTGAAATTCTATTTGTTTATGTGCACCGGTTATGGTTAATGTGTGGGAATACATATGGAAAACTTTTAAGCCATTAATGGATGTATAAGTATTATGTAGGTTGGTTCTATGTATAAACTTTTTTAATAAATTACAACATTACAAGGCATAAATCAGTTTCAAAAGAGAGCGTTATAGTTGGTATTGTATAGATTCAGACAAGTTAGAAGTTTAAAGCAGCAATTAAAGAAACAAAAAAATGTATCAATAATATAATATAATATATATATATATATATATATATATATATATATATATATATATAATAAAATAATATAAATAATATAAATATAGAAACAACTAACATGGTAAATTTAAGAAAATTGTTAGTTAATAATAAAGAAAAATTTAAATCAGATGAATTATTCGGAGTTTACCAATTGTTTTGTAATGGCTGAGATACCTTTTATATAGGACAGACAGGTAGAACTTTTAAACAAAAAATGTATAAACACCAAAAATTTATAGCTAACAACAAAAATACTACAGGTTTTTCCACACATTGCATTTCAAACCAACATAAATTTCTGAAAGTGGCTATTTATACATACGGTATGTGTACGCAATTGGCTATTTATACATACAGTATTTTTACGTAATTGGCTATTTAGAGTAGGTTAGGTTAGTAGGTTGGTTTAGGTTTTTTTTTTTAGTATGTATAAATAGCCAATTGCGTATACATACCGTATGTATAAATAGCCTCATCCTAAATTTCTAAGAGATTATAAAATTTTATCTGTTCAAGAAAAAAGCCATACTTAAACTAAATTTGCTAGAATCTTTAATAAAGCATTTACAGCGAAAGAAAATATTGTCAATGAATATACAGATTTATCCTACTCACCCTTTGTAAACATTATTTTACCTACATAATTTACTGTTAACAGTAAAAATAATTTTAAAAATTTGTATTTGTTTTCCCACCACATTTTGTAAAGTATTTATATAAGAATAATTGTAAGATTTCTTGTATCTCCTGACGATGACCGAAAGGTCGAAACGATCGTAGAGTAAATAAACAATTTGTGAAACTAAGCAAGTGTTTTAATAAATATAATTTTATTGTTATTTTATTTCTTAATAATATTTTATATATTTTATACATTACAAATGCATCAAAGGAACAATGAGAAATTTAAATAATCTATTCATTACATTTTTTGAAATTCTATTTGTTTATATGCAGGAATTTTGATTAATAGGTGATGTTATTCAGATAAGATGGTTTGGTCATCTTGATGAACGTTTGGTTAAAAAACTATATGTGAATGATTTTGAAGGTATACTTTTTAGTGGACGTCCGATGAATATTTGGAGTGGCTGATTTAGAGTGTTTTACGTGAGCGAAAGTTTTCAAGGAGTAAGAATAGAAGAGTATGTATAAGAGGTGTTATAAATGCGGATGAAGGGTTTCTTGTCTGGATAGGAATGGTTGGAGAAAATTTATTTCGGAATAGTGGAAAGAGTTTTTGTCACAACTATTTTTTTTAAATTAATAATGTTATTAATTATTCACGGAAATTGGTGTAAGTCAATTAGGGCGGTTCGGCTATCTTGAATGAATGTTTAATGTAAGTTTGGTTAGAAGAATATATGTGAGTGATATTAAAAGTGTACGTATGTGCATGGATGTTTGATGAGTAGATGAGTAAACAAGTATATACGACAACTGTGATGAATATAGGTGAAGCAAAAGTTGTCAGTCTGAATAGGAATGTTTGGTGGAAACTAACTCAATAATATTTACTATAACATGTATATTTTCAATTACATACAAATGAGTTTCAAAAAATGTTATTTTGAATAAAATTTGGTGCATGTATATTTTCAAATACATACAAATTAGTTTCAAAAAATGTTATTTTGAATAAAATTTGGTGCATGTATATTTTCAATTACATACAAATTAGTTTCAAAAAATGTTATTTTGAATAAAATTTGGTGCTTTCGATGAAGAGTTATATGTTATTTTAAATAATAATTTTATTAAATTTTCGGCCTAATTTTGTGATGAACATTTGGGAAATACAGAATACATATATTTTATATTTCCAATTAAAAAATGAATAAAATTAGTATTAAAAAAATAATATAAGGCTTTTTTATCGGAAGAACTAAATTTTATTCTAATTAATAAAAACGGGTCAAAAATCTATACAATAAAATGTTATATCAAATAGAGTTTGGGTAAATAATATAAAACTAGCTTTCCCGTCGCGCGTTTCTTCGAAACTGCGCAAAAATTCAGTATTTGAAAGATAACTTTCTTGTCGCGCATTGCTGCGCAACTGCAGCTTTCCCGTTGTGCGTTGCTGCGCAACTAGGCTGTCATTTGACATTTGCAGGTTAGCATTAAACATAATTTTTCAAATTTTTGAGAACCAAGATGAAATCGTAGAAAGATGAAACTTGCCTATTCTCAAATAGAGAATAAACCAATTAAAATAACACCACTCCCATCAAAATCGGTTCAGGGGCTAAAGAAACATACATACAAACATTTGTCAATTAGAGAGATGAATTTTCGATATATTTATGAACAATATAATATAAATATACAATAAAATGAATTACATTACATCAATATAATAAACGTAATTATTTACTTTTGCATTAAATATTTAATCTCATATAAATAGTAAATTGAAAATAATCTTTATTTATATATAAAACGATTGTCCAATCAACACAATTTTCTTAATTTTTAAATACAATAATTAGTATTATTCATGCAATATACCCGAAAAATAAAATATAAAAATTATATATGACCATTCAACAAAGTTAGACACATAAAACAAAATTTTATAAAGTCATAAATTTTTTGATTCCGCAGTTAAAAAGTTGCAATTTCCCCTAACACAGTAAATTTCAACATTAATAAACCAAACTCTATATATGTTCATATTAAATACATACATATATGCGTATTTGTATCTTTATCTACACAATGTATGCGGAAAACGTATAATATGAATACAGATAAAATTAGGGATCATTTATCATCTGAAATTCGGTGATTTTTTAAATTTACAAATTGGAATTTTTTGTATAATATCTACAAATTTATTTTAATTTTTATCGATTTCACTTAGTAATGTACAGTCTTGTTAATGAAACTATTATAACAATACAGAAATAGTTGTAGATATAAACAATTTTGCGATTTATGTGTATAAAAAGTAATATAAAAATAAATGACAATATGAATAACGGAAAACTTCAACCAATCATATGTTATGTTATTAGTATTAAAATTTAGTAGTAGTTTACGTTTGTTTATTTATGTAGAAATGCAAATAGTGCAGTGAGTAATGTTTATGATGTGTTAAATTTTATGTAAATTGTAATATTTGTGTTGGCATGAATGTTAACATATTTTAAAGTGTTTATATCAATTTAAACCATTAAAAACGTGCATGTTTTGAAAATGTAATTAAGTACTTATTATCAACTATGAAATTTTAACACCGTTATTCAATTGATATAAAAACAATTTTACGATCAGTTTACGAACAATTTTAATTATTATGTTTGTTATAAAAGTTTTTGTTTGTGTTTGCAGAATATCATGTTATTTATATATAAAAAGAGATATGGTTTTTACTTTTATTTAGTTTAAAATACATTACGAAAGTTTTAATTAGTTTAATTACTAATATTTTTTAAAGATTATATAAAATAAGTAAATGAAAACTGAATTATATTAGCTTATTAAATAATTTTTCAAGGTAGATTAATTTGTAATTTAAATGAAAAATAGAATTTTAATTAAAATTATAATTAATATAAAACATATAATTTATTCATTGTAGTATGTACAGTAATTTATTACTTAGAGTAGTGGTTCTTAACTTTTTCGGAATCTACTACGGACATTTTTTAAATATCTGTTAATATATTGTATTGTCGACAGACTAACTTTGTGAAAATGTTTAATATTCAAAAGGTTTGAAGTAAAATAACTTTGTAAATTTTCACTAGATTTATTTGTAACTTGTTGACATGTTTCGGCTCGCGCCATTTTCAAAACATTAAAAATTATATTACAAACAATTCCTTATATATTCTTATTTTGTGAGTATTGAGGTAGTGGGGGTATTTTTACTTTTAAACCAATCAATGGGGAATTCGATAAATCTAGTATTTCATTTATAATATTTTTAGATTTCTTTATTTCATGAGCTTCTAATAAATTTAATCTTTTTCCTTTGTTTGAAATTTGTAAAATTGTTGGTGTGAAGGACGAAATATGGTTTTCTTCGATCAGGTGTGTCGCAAATGTTGAATCTGTCTTCTGTTTTTCGAAAGATTTGTTGTGTTCTTTGGTTCTTATTTTGAAGGTCCTGCCTGTCTGTCCAATGTAAGATGCTTGGCAACTGTCACAAGTTAACTGATAAACCCCACAATTGTCCAGTATATTTGTTTTTTGTTTGTTGTTAAATAAGCATTTTTTAATGTTATTACATGTGTTGAAGCATATTTGAATATTTTTATTTTTATTTTTTATTTTGTTAGCTAATTTGTAACTAATTTTTCCTAAATATGGTAAGCTTACGTATGTTTTTGGTTCTTGTTTTTGTTTCGGGTAAATCTGATTAAGTGCTATTTTAAGTTTTTTGGTGTAATAAATTGTCTATTAGTTCTGTTTTGAAACCGTTGCTATGTGCAATTATTTTTATAGTGTCTAGTTCGGTTTTAAAATTTTTATTATTTAAAGGGATTTCCAATAATCTGTTAAGCATACTATGAAATACGGCATGTTTATGAGCTAATGGATGGACCGATTTGTTGGGTATAATTGTGTCTGTATGTGTCGGTTTTCTGTATATTTTAAAATCATGTTTATTATTTACATTTTGAATTGTAATGTCTAGGTAGGATTTGTCACTTTCCTTTTCGAAAGTCAATTTAATGTTTTCATGTACTGCGTTTATTACTACTTTGACTGCAAGGAAAAAGTAGTATAGCGTTTGCTACGGTGTCTGTAACATTTTCAAAAAAAAAAAAAAATTGTATAGAAATTCTTCATATAGCCTCTAGATGACGAATCTGAATTAGTTTATGTGGGTGTATGGATGTGCGTCGTCAGCTCGCTCGCTCGCTCACTCGCTCGGTCGTCAGACAAAATTTTGTGATCGCAACTCCTCCTAGATGGTTCAACCGATTATAATAAAATTTTCAGGATAAATTTGCCTAGTGCCCAAGATGGTCATGTGGTTTTGGTTTTTTTCAGTAATGCCAACTTTCCGAGAAAAAAATTACTAAAGTTTTTAAAAATTCATTGTGGCTACATTATTTATCCGATTTTGATCAAATTTTCAGAAAAGATTTCCCTAATGCTCCCATTAATTACATAATTTTATTAATATTCAGTGTTGCCAACTTTCCGAGAAAAAAATTACTAAAGTTTTAAAATTTTATTATTATTTAACCGATTTTACTCAAATTTTCACAAAAGATTCTCCTAGTATTCATATAATTTATGTAATTTTAACAAAATACAGTGTTGCCAACTTTCCGAGAAAAAAATTAGTAAAATTTTTAAAAATTTATTATGACCATTTTATTTAACCGATTTTAATCAAATTTTCATAAAAGTTTTTTTTAGTGCCTAAATAAATTATGCAATTTTAACAAAATACAGTGTTGCCAACTTATCGAGAAAAAAATCACAAAATTTTTTAAAAATTCATTGTGGCTACATTATTTATTCGATTTGGATCAAATTTTCAGAAAAGTATCTCCTAATGCCCACATAAATTATAATATTATTAAAATACAATGTTGCCAACTTTCCGAGAAATGTCAAAGTAGTCTATATATGGGTTTATCCATATACTTCTAATCTTGTTTTATTAAAAAATTGATTAAATTGTCTTTCTGTTCCTTGCCAACATATTAAAATATCATCTACAATATCATCTAATAATAAAGTAATTGATTCTTAAATGTATTAGCTTCTAGAAAATTATTTTCATAATGATTCATAAAGATTTCTGCTAATAAAGGTGATAGAGGTGATCCCATTGCTAGGCCTGAACATTGTGTGAAAAGTAAAAATACCACCACTACCCCCACTACCTCAATACTCACAAAATAAGAATATATAAGGAATTGTTTGTAATATAATTTTTAATGTTTTGAAAATGGCGCGAGCCGAATCATGTCAACAAGTTACAAATAAATCTAGTGAAAATTTACAAAGTTATTTTACTTCAAACCTTTTAAATATCTGTTGTTGCCGCAAATTGAAACGTAATTCAAGATGTAAAACTCTAAAATTTCTCATAACGGGTTTACAACTTTAAAGAAGTAAAAAATAAGTTAATGCACATACTCCTATTATATTTTTATAAAAGACTTCTCTGACTTCTTCGTGAACCACAGGTTAATAACTAGATAAATTTAACTATACTTGAAGGAGCAGTCTAAACTCTAAGTGTGAGAAAGGAAATTGTTAAAAAGTAAAGGAATTTTGATGTTGTACCTACTACTAACACAAAATTGTAATAATAAAAACAGGGTCGACATCAAACATTAAATTGTAGGGATATCCAACTTACACTCAGTAGAGCAAACATATTTTATTTCTTATTGAAATTATTCGAATTTAACACATTTTTATTTCGGACATTGAGTAGAATATAAAATTATATTTTTTAGAAATTAAACTTTTTCTATAATGGCATAAATTTTGAATTTTGTGTTTCATTTAAATATTAGTTTAAATGCTTTAATGTTTTTTATGTTTTGGGTGCTTTGGTAACTTTTGCTAGAAATGTAAATGTTTTCAAAGAAGCCCGTTTGAGTATATACAATGCAGTTTTGGTGCCTACGTTGATGTATGGTAGTGAATGTTGGGTTTGGTTGCAAAAGCATAAACGGAAAATGACTGCTGTGGAAATGAGATTTTTACGTGGGGTATGTGGTGTAACTAGGAGAAATCGGGTACGAAATAGATTAGTGTATGATGAGTGTGAAATTGAAAAAAATGTTGTAGCAAAAGTTGGTGTTAATCAGTTAAGATGGTTCGGACATGTTGAGCGAATGTTTAATGAACGTTTGGTTAAAAAGATTTATTTGAATTTTGATGGTATGTATACGTTTGCGTGGACGTCCGATGAGTAGTTGGAGTGGTATGATTGAGAGTGTTTTGCGTGAGCGAAAGTTTCCAAGTAGTAGGAATAAAAGAGCATGTATGAGAGGAATTATGAATGTGGATAAAGCGAAAGTTGCTTGTTTGGATAGGAATGTTTTTAGGCGACTGATTTCGGGATGATGGCAAGAGTTTGTGCCACACCCTTTTGGGTACATGGCGTGATTGTGTATGTATGTACGTTTTAAGTCTATACCATCAAATTGTATTTGGTTTATTTTTTTACTAGTAAACAGATATTAGTTTGATTCAAGTATTCTTACAAAATTTTCAGCCATAGGTTTTATGCAAGCTAATACTTTTCAACTTTGATAATTTTTTGTTTCTATTAGTTTGTAGCTTTTGGTAATAAATAATAATTATTACAAATATCCGGTACACAAAGTACTGTATACCTATTCAGAAAATGAAATGACTAATGTTTCTGTGATCACATAATATATTGTTGATACAACAGTATCTCCCTCTATGCAGTCAACAAAACGAAGTCCGATACATTTGTGTGTATGTATAATGTAACATTTGTTGTAATTGTGACAGACCGACATTCATAAACAAAACAAATAGCCGACTGATAGCTGATTGCTACACATTTATCAAAGTGAATGAAAATGAACAATAATATCTCATTCAATCACTCCATATATCGATTACGATTTATGATGCAAAGCGTGATGTGATATTTGTCAACTGACAAAAATTATCATTTTTCGTCATTTTGATCACGTATTTGCTTTAGGTATGCTGTATTTTTGTAACAGGAAATTTGTTCGCTGCTGGGTAATTAATTTTAATTGATATGAATTGTTTTTAATTGCAGTATAGAGTCCCACTCGGGGCATAAAGGATAAAAAAATGTAGAAAAATAAAGAGTTTTTGAGACTGCATTTGTCACTAATACTAGATTATAAGACGAGAGAGAGAGAGAGAGTAAGAGAGATAGATAGAGAGAAAGAGAGAGAAAGAGAGAGAGGGAGATCGAGAAAGAGCCAGTATTTTCAAGAGTATTGACGGTTTTTAAACAAATTAAAAATTTATCTTTTTATCCGATTTGTGTTGTAATAGATCGTACCAAACAATTTCCGTTCAAAAATAAAAAAATGACATACGTTTCGCATCTGATAACACTATTCTACTACAATAAATCTGTTGATTGAGTACCGGTAGAGTATATATAATATTCTGTATATGCTATGTACTCTACTCTACTCCTTACTATCTTTAGTACTCGTTTTTCACTATTCTAAAGTGTTAAATTCTGCTAGTAATAAAATAGTTTACACTCTAGCACTGTACTGTACTACTAATTCTACTAATGTAAACTAATGCTGCAATAAGTACCAAAGTTTTAAGATGTATTGACTATTTTGTAATACTATACTAATTTTGTCGTAAATTTTTCCATTTTTATCTGCTATATTTGTCGTCTGCTATATTGTGTCATTATATATATTCTATAATATTGTACGTATCTATATTGTCTATGTAAACACTTATTTGAATTATAAAAAAATACTGCAAGAAAAAATATTTGGCTCATAAAATAAAGTAAAAACGTTAAATTCCGAAATAAAATTTAATATCTGGAAAAAGCATTTAATTGATCTTTCTTTTTCATTAAATTTTTTAATTGTCAAAAACTTTTGTGAAAAGTTTCAAAGCAAATTCATAGTAGAATACTTCTCTCAAGTTTTATATGAAATTCGAGTAAGAAACTTATTGAATTTGTTCAACTTGATTTCATTTCAATAGTTCTATTTTTCAGCAGAAAAATTTTCAACACAATGAATATAATTAAAAAAATTTAATATATAATACAAAGATACTAAAAATATAAGAAGTACAGGCTAATATTGACTAATCATTTGGATTTTGTTTTAAATTTTTTTATTCAATTTAATATGAATATTTTGTGTTCTGTATTGGCTAATATGAGAATTTTAATAAAATTTCAAATAAAATCGTGTGTTCTAGTATAAATTCTGATTGTTTAGTTTTGCATTTAAATATTTATACTACAGTAAACTCTCGATTATCCGAAGTTGTTATACCGGCTTGCATATTAATCGAGGTAATAAAAAATTCTAATTTTTAAAATATTTATAGAAATTCTAAGTACAGTAGAGTAACGCGTGCTTGTGGGGTGGTGTAATATTATATAAATATTAGAAAATTAAACTGATGACCAAGTTGTGTTGTTTTTTTATATTTTTTTTGCTTTTTTTTTTGTGGAGATTTTCCGGTTTTTTTTATTATCTAGGAGCGCGTTTATTTTATAATAATTATATATAAAAGGACCCCGCACAATCCTTATGGAAAATGTGTTTTTGCGAAATTATTTATAATTATGAAAAACATGTTTATTGAGATGTTTAGAGCAAAAGTCATAATGGGACCGACTTATAATAATCATTAGTTTTTCCACTATAACGAATTTTATTTTTTATACATACGAAAACTTCGACTTTCATATTTATTTTCGATTTTTTTGTTATATATTAGGTTTTATTCTGTTTTTTATATTATTTATTATTCCAGTTTATTTCATTATTACAAAATAATTCAAAAGAAAAATAACTACAGCTACATTACTTGTATATTATAATGTCAAAATATCGCAGTTTAATATATAAATATATATATATATATATATATATATATATATATATATATATTTATATATATATATATATATATATATATATATATATATAAATAGTAGACAGCTTTTAAAAAATGATATATATATATATATATATATATATATATATAATTATTATAATTTATTTCAATATTTTTTACTTACTTTTGAATTGTTTTGTAATAATGAAATAAACTGAAATAATAAATAATATAAAAAATAGAATACAACCTAATGTATAACAAAAAACGAAAATAAAAAGTTTTCGTATGTATAAAAAATAAAATTCGTTATAGTAGAAAAACTAATGATTATTATAAGTCGGGTTCCATTATGACTTTTGCTCTAAAGATCTCAAAGAACGTGTTTTTTATAATTATAAATAATTTCACAGAAACCCATTTTCCATAAGGATTGTGTGAATTTTTGTATTATTTTTTTTGAGAAAAATTAAATTACGTTTGTTAGTACTAGAGTTCGTACTATTTCAATACTAGCATAATGTAATCATTTTGGAGTAAAAAAACAAGTATTATAGAGATAGCAAAAATTTAATTTTTAAAACAATTTTTGTATAATAATTTTCCAATAAATAATATACAAATAACTATTGATTAAAATCGTCATTTTTAAAATAAAACGGCTTTAGTTTGTAGTTCTGTATCAATATTTATTATTAATACATATTCATCAGGAAAAATGTTACAAATGATATTTACTGTAAATAAACAGAACACAGAAAAACTTACTAGGTGACAAAATTTATACATTTTTAATTACAGCAAACCAATTTTTTTTTTAAATCAGTGTCTTCACACTATTTGTTGTTATCATTTTCTTTATAAATTTCTGTTGCTTCAATTATCAAGAAAAAGATAACATCAATTAGTGTAAATCACTGATTAATATAAAATTTGGCTCCCTTTAATAAAAAATTTATAAATTTTATTATCTAGTTATTTATTTTCTTACGTAACTTGTTTCTATGTTCTGTTTATTTACTGTAAATGTCATTTGTATTATTTTTTGATGAAGTTGTCCATTAAATATATCGAAACTTCGATTATTAATAAATATTAATACAGAACTACAACCAAAAGTCGTTTTATTTTAATACAATGAGTTCTAATTTTTTTACTGTCATCATTATTAATTAATTTATTTATATTTGTTAAAATATATCAAAATAATAATATTTTTTTTTACTTACTTGTTTCCAAAATTGCGTTTATTTATTTGTTATTTGTATTTATTTTTCTGATGATGATTCATATTTAATGAATAGAAACGTCAAATTTTAATAATGTCTATTAATTTTAATATGAGTTATGACATTTTTTTTACTTTGTGGATAATATTCTGTTATTAATATTTACCAAACGTAATACTACTTTTACCTCAGTTAATTTTAATTATAATTAATATCCATTTCCAGTAATATTTCCTAATAAACTATTTAAAAAAAAAAAAACTTGTTAAAATTTTGTCTAGTACACCACATTTACCGTGTAACAAGCTCTACATCAAAAAATATTCCGTCACTGTAACGCAGACTTATCGTCCACCCTGAACATAATATAAATTTAACGCGTCCGCATCGTGCGTCACACGCTTGTCGCGTATTGTTAAGGGTTAAACATTATGTCAGCGTTAACTAGTAACATGATAAAATATAACTCTACTCGGTTTATCAACTTACTTTTCTAACTTTCTTGAAATGTTTTACTTCTATAAGGCGTTACGGCCATGTGTGTACGACAGAGATGAATAGATGGGCGTTAGTGTGAGGAGAAGCAAGAGGGATGATTGTGAGGAAGGAGTAGTTTCAGACAATAACTGTTAGACGCACAGAGAACGAAGTTTTGAGGTTAGGATAATAAACTGAAAACGTGTTACGATAAAGGCAAACGATGGATTTTATTCTAACTAGTAAAACAAGCAATTGTAACTTTATTATATTTCGCTCTTTCGTACGTACGACTTGCGATAAATGTTATCGCTCTTCTTTCTAATGATTCATGCGCTAAGAAATTCAACGGATTATTTGTTTTATACAGAATTTGTTAAACTCTTGGATTTTATCACTAAAAACTTATTATGTAAATTTATTTGATTCATTATTTAAGACACAAAATTGATTTACTTAACAAATAATATACCTAGGTACTTATATGAGGGTAGATATTTTATCTTTAATGTAAGTCGCAACTTAAGCTGAAGATGATATTTCTGTGATTATAACTTTAAATTTTGAAGTTAACTTTTATTCAAACTACCATATTTATCATGTATTATTTAAAATAAAATTTTTATGTAATATGTACTAAAATCGGAAACAATATCTTTGTAAAATTTGTATTATTTTATAGCTATCTAGATTATGTTTATAAATAAAATAAAAAACGTTATTATTTTAAGTTGCCATACTTTTGAAACACTCAGTATATATAATATATCAAAGTATAAAAACAATAGAAAACAATACTTTATTTAACATTTGTGAAATAATTTTATGTAAATCATTATTAATAAATTGAAAATTAAATCAATACATTGAATTGTTGTAGATAGAATTATATAAATTTTATATGCAGTCATAATTTAATTAGATATTTTGCAGAACATTTTGTTAAAATATTATAGATAAATCTATACTGTTTTGTTTTTAAATATACACATTAATTAAAATTTTAATATATAGAAAATTATTAATATATTTTTATAAATAGCTGCTTCGAGCGATGTAGTTCAAATTATAGATTTGATTCGAAATTATTAATTAACTAGAATTATAAATTAGGAGATAAAATGAAATGAAATATAAATATTGAATTTTTGGCAAATTGCATTTCATATCGATTTGATTCGATTATAAATAAAATAAAAATGAAATGCTGTAAAAAGATAATTCTAAAAATATCAAGTTTTAAAGCATTATAAAAACTAGTTAAACTTTAGTTTTTTTAACACTTATCCGCCCAAGGTCTATTTGTCGAACACAAATCAATTGTTCTAGTATATTTTAAAAATATTTTTATAGTAATATGTTTTTTTACTAACAACATTACAGATAAATACAAATACATATCTTATAGTTTCAATAAAAACTTATTAAATTGAAATATATGTCCGATAGAAACAGCTTACCTGTTGTTGTAAGTAAAATATCTTACTCGAGTAAGAGTTAAATATTTTATCTTATGAACCGTTTAATCAGGAGTTACTTGCGCGAGTACGTTGAAACAAAATGCTTCAGCGAAATAGAATATTTATTGTACATTTTTTATTCATAATTTTTAAAAACACAAAAATAATAAGATTAATAGCAATATTATGGACAAGATTAAAAGCATATGAATAAACCACTTTCACATTATCACATAAATACTAAAAAATAGAAATAAAAAATATATTTTTTTTCTGAAAGTTGGCAACATTGTTCAAAAATAAAGTTATATAATTTTTATGAGCATTTTTTGTATTTTTTTTTATTAATCTTGAATGAACAATGAAATTGATGTAAATATAAATTGCGGGTTTAAATCCCATCAGGTGTCATAATTTTTTCATTAAATTTTTTGTATAATTTATTAATGTTAAATATTAAATACTTGAATTGTTATTATATTTTATAATTACATAATGGTTCAAAAACCGTATGAGATTACGCACAGTTATTTTTGTCGTGTGGATTAGTAGCTTAAACTTTTTACATTGAACTTCTGTACAAGTTCTATTGTATAGTACCATTGATTAAAGAAGTATATCAATGATAGTACTTAAAAGTTTTGTTTAATTTTACTTCAAATTTTTTAAAATAGTTAACATTTTACCTATTTCTACTTTATTACATTTTTATAACAAGAAATTTCATTCAGAAAATAAAATCGCAAAATTTTTATATGATTAATACTTATGTTTGATATTGTATATATTTTTTTTGTGCAATGCCGTACCAAGATTTATTTGAATCACAAAATGTCACAAACTAATGTCAACAACATGTAGAAACTTTTTTTTTTCAATTTAGCTGTCAAGAAATATAACAAAATTTTGAAAGATATTTTTGTCTGAGCTGACGGCAAATAGCATTTTTATTTATTCTCAAAAATTGTATTCGTCGATTCTATTTATAATTCCAAATGCTTTTATCGGCTCCTGTCACATTCTATTTGTTTTTAGAAAACGATTGTCATCTGTTTTAAATTCCGGCATAACCAATGACAGTTGATTTTCTATCTATTCAAATACATCTGAACATCGGCTCTTCCTGATTTGTTATTCGTATATTTCTTGCTTGCGGTTTTTTTTTTATTTTAACGGTTGTTGGCGACAGTCAATTTTTTCCGCAGTGCGCAATTGTTTTTCGGAGATACATCGTTTGCAGATAACGTTAGGATAGGTTAACTTTATATCTACATTTATACACTTGGTTTATTAGCTGTCGTTTTTATTTTAATGTAGTCATTTATATGCAGAAAGTAAACGGATTTCGGTAGAAATTGACATTTCGATTTAACGGGCCAGTTAAGAGATTTTCTTTCGTATTGTTTTTGAATGTTGTTGAAAAAGACTACAAAGTGGAGACAAAACAAATTGATTGTTTGTTTTATACAGTATGTTAGATTGAAATGGAAATATAATAAATTTTATCTACAACTGCTTTGTTATATGGTCATTATATATATATAAAATCAGATAAATAATATTAGTCTTTATAGCCCAAGGGAAATAAAATACTAGTTTTTATTAACCAAAGTTAATAAAATATTAGTCATTATTAACCAAGGGAAATAAAGAAACGATCATTATTAACTTGATTTTCGTACGCACGCTTCGTTGCTAGGCAACATCAACAAACTAAATATCTCTACTCCAGATGGCAGCAGTTATCAGTCAAAGTAATAAAATGACAGTTGTAGTTAGTTAGTTAGTTAGTTGTTGTTAACATCATAGATTTGAATAAGTAAGTACAATATTAAAAATATATAAGCAGTTGTAGATAAAGTATAGTATTTGACTTGCAAATAATGTCTACAATGTACTCGGATGTTTTATTCCCTTCGCTACGCTCGTGGACTAAACAACATCCTCGTACATTATAGGTGCCATTATTTGCTCGTTAAATAATATACTATTATCAACTGACAAATAAATTTATTACTTCTAAAATTCTTTACTTTTGTCTTGTTCTCACGATAAGTCGTTACTACTCTTTTTGTGCAATACTTTTTTTTCAATTATTATTATATTATTATTTTAATTATTATATAATTATATTATATCAAGACTCTAACATTGAGATTATGTAATTTATTTAATAAAATAATTGATATTGTATAAATTTGTTTGTGATTTTTATTGTTCATGTAAAACGTAAACTTAGCAATTATTTTTTCAAAATTGTCAATTTATTTATATGTATATATTCGAATATACCCATTTGTTTATCTGTATTTTGCGTAAATATTACTTAATCAATTATTCACATTTGTTTTGTAATTTTTCTTTTGTAACTCTATATTACTCTATAATTGGGATATCTATCGAGTGATCATAAATAAATTAATTAACATTACACCGATAAAAAAAAATACTAAGAAAATTAAAATACATTATCGCTCAATTTATAAACCCTGAAATACACAATGAAATCAAATTGTCAAGAATTAAAAAAAAATAGATAAAGTTTTAGATAAACTTATTTTCTCATGGCAACGGTAATCTAATTGTTTTACAAGATGGTTGTAGCTGGTTGCGGTAAGGGCGAATCAGGAAATTAAATTTTTAACCGTTCTCCCTAATTGAATGAAGTTAGCAGTCAGACATTCTAGCGTAATGCAAGCGAGTTAGAAACCACGGCAAACTTCATTTTTCTTACATACAAGATTACAACATACCGGATACTGCAGCTTTGAACAGATTTTATTTGACCATCCACAGATTTTTTGTTTTGTTTTGGTTTTTTACCTGTGATATTATATTGTGATTATAGTAGAATTATAATTTCTTTCAATGGTTGTTTTTTCGGCTTATGTACATTATTTTTTTGGGAGAGAAAAAACTGTTGTATTGAATTGTTTTTAACTTTCAAAATATATGTACATAGTTTTGTATTCTACTGTAATTGATAGTAGGCACTGCCATACTTTTGGCACCTCAGCTTTCTTGGGGGTTTCCAGGTTTGTGAGGGTGGTAGCACTGAATTTAGAGTAGCTTTTTGAGTTTGCAGTACTTGGGGCACTTTAGATTTTCAGTTTTTTCAAATTTATGCAATTGGTAGCACTGAATCTAGTGTTTTTTTTTTGAGTTTGTTACTTTTTGGATACTTCTAGGTATCCCAGGTTTTTCAAATTTATAAGGGTGCTAGCACTGAATATTAAGGAAATTTACAGTATTTAATTTATGACTATATTCTAATAAAAATATTTTGCATTATATTAATTTTTTAATCTGTAATTTTGGAATATTTATAAATTGTGACAAAATTTATATTTATAAATATTTTTTAATTTCTTACAAATTAATTCAATATAACCGGCAGCATTCACTTATTTATTTTGCTTTTTGTATTATCTTGTTTTGCAATTTATTCATACAAAATAAATTGTTTCATTTTTAAACAGTTTTAAAAATATTAAATAAATAATAAAATAAAATGTTATTATTTTAGTGACTTTTATTAATAACTTGAAGATACAGAATAGAAAGAGTTTGCTGAACGTAAATAAATCTTTACGAATTTACATTAAATTTTCTTCAATTTGGTAAAAATTTTAAACAAATTATTAATTTCTCGCTGTATGTATATAATTATGATTATCTGTTACAAATTTCAAGTTACTCGTTTACTCAAAATTTATTTATGTAATAAGAAACTCAATTTAATTTATTTATAATTATACATTTTTTATGTTTTATAGTGTTTATACTACTGACAAAATTTATTTATTTAATTAATATCTCAAAAGCATAGTTAGCTATTTAAAAGATACAATACAAAAATATGTAAAGACACGAAAATAATAATTGAACAAATATCCCAACAGGTGCACATTTAAAAATAAAAAAATTTTATTATACATTATCGTAATAATATCATTTGACGTACAATTGAAAATATTGTCTTTGGCTTATAAGTATCCACTATTTGGTATATCGATAAGCATAGCATGCAATTGGTCCTGGCTGCAGGCTTATAGAAAGCACTTTCTTTATTTTAATATGACAATAATCAGGACATTATATACTTTAATAAATATTTTGATAATTAGTAGAAAATAGATAACTGGTTAAAAAACAAAAAAATCTAAAAGTATATAATTAGAATATATGCGTTTTGATAGTTCGTAAAAAAGTGATAGGAAGCAACTGCGCTTGTGTAATATACATTAAAATGTTTAGGCTATCAGTAATTTTTAGACTTATTAAAGTATAGAAATAATAAGCTCTTTCTTAATAGTCGTAAAAAAAAATATTGATTTGAAATGCGAGAACGTTTTTAAGATTTTTAAAAGTTTTAACTAATATTAGTTTTAAAACTATGCAACTGTCACAAGAACAGAACTAAACAAATAAAGTAAAACACACAAAAACCGAACTTGTAATGCCAGTCAATATATATATATATATATATATATATATATATATATATATATATATATATATATATATATATATATAGTAAATATTAAAGGTAAATATTTTAATTACTATATTTTTGTTACAGGATGCATTTCAAGGACTGATCTATTGCCATTCAATAAAACTACTTAATAAAAACCTAAAATTTAACATTAAAAATTAAGTGTTCGTTTATTTATAAACTACAAAGCATAATTCTAAATCATGTATAGTTAAAAAATCATCTGGACAAACAAGACAACACACGTTATAATGCTCGCCTAGCAATGAAATCTTCAAAATACACACAAGCCACAACAGATCAGCTCATCTTGGACAACGGTAATGATTTTCCCGGTACCGGTACCGGTAATACGGCCGCGTCGAATCGGAACATCGCGCGAACGTTCAGTGACGGTCAGTTTCAGAATGTCAATAATAGCGAGGAATTGCTACTTAAAAGCAGTTACGATGAATACAATGCGGAGATGTTCGAAATGCAACGGTATAATAGTCCGGAACGAACGCAAGGACGATACCTGGTTGCTGGACAAGATTTTGAGTTGGTGTGCAATTGTGCTGTGAAGGAATTTTGTGCACCACGATCTAGGTCAAGCCAGATTTATAATAGTGAACAGAATATTGTCTTATCAGCTAATAGGTAAGAATTTTTTATTAATTATTTTTATTCAAATAAAATAAAATGATTTCCCTTAAACTACAAGTGTTCTTTGATCGCTGGGTACGTTGAGTGTTTATGTGGCCATGGATCACTGGGTAAGACTTTAGTTTTAATTATTTTTTTTTAACTTTTCCTATTGATGATGAAAGCTTAGATTTCGAAATACGTATTTCGGGTTTATAAATTATTTTATGGCTTAAGGGAAATTATTTTATTTTATTTAAATTTTTGCCACAGTAAGATCATATACTTTTATTCATTTACTAAAGGGCATCACTGATTGCTCTGAAAATAAGTAAAGTTTAGGAATTTATTTCATAAAGAAATAATAAAACAGGTATTCCGGATTTTTCTTATATGTTATTACGATATATTTGAAATACGTTTTCGAATTTTTATGTTAATGTTTGTCAGTCAAAAACTCTGCTATTTGTACCGTCCAACGAGAAGTTTTAAAACATTATCCTTGGTAATAATAAACAAAAGTTAACTACTAACTCTAGAATAAATTCGGAATAAGTTACTCCATCAATGTTAATAGCATAGGGTTAACTCTAGAATAACTAATCGAAAAATATGAATGTATATTGTATATATTATTACCATGGTACAAGTTTCCTTAGAAATATCCTAAATTTAAAATAGAAAATTTACAATGATACGTAGGATATTTTTCAAATTTCGGAAAATTACCTAAATGATTAAAAAAAGTGCTGTATTTCAAGTGTAAAAAATTAATTTTTAAAGCGTATAAACAATTGAAAAAAGAGATACCGAAGAAATCCTATTTATCGTTTTAGAGAATTTTATTTTCCGAAGCAACCTTTATCATAGCAACTTGTTACGTCAAATAAATTATCAAAACTTCAATGAAAAAATCTGTACTACAATATGTATATTGTATTAAAGATTTTTTGGTAGTATTGCATAATGTACATTTATTAATGAGTTACAGATTCATATGTGACAAATTTTAGTATAGTCGTAGAATATAAGTTTAAAAGTTATTTAGAGAGGTAATAATACTGTTGAACTCTGGAAATTTCGTTTTTATTTTATATTTGTATCTAATTTTTATTTATTTTTTGTCGCTTCTAAATTTTTGGTATTATTTTCTTTAGCAAAATATAATTTTTAAATTATATTGGTTAAAAATAAAATAGCATTTTTTTAAATTTTATTTTTAATAGATATAGTAAAGTAACACTAAACTAGCGATCGTAGATGAATAGGGAAAATTACAGTTTTCGTAAAGAAAATTTAATATTAATTTAATATGAGAACCTTTGAATAATGTATAGGAAACTAGTATAGTAACTTTTTCATTAAAAACTTTATGATATTCTTTATACCAAAGTTAATTTTTTTTTATTTCATTCTGAAAATTTATTAATGAAGTTTGTTCTTTGATGTATGAATTCTGAAAAATTAAATTTGCAAAGAATTTTTTTTCCGAAAAAATACTAGCAAAAATTTGATATATCAAACTATATTAATTAAGTTTAAGTTGCCGAGAAACTTTTCGTTCTTTGATATCAAAATTGATAAAAAATTTACTGACATAGTTACTACTATAAGTTCTATATGTATACACTATTGATCAGTTGCATAACTTAATTTAATCACTACTTGATTATATTGTTAATTTCAAAACGTCAAATTGATTGCTTAGTTGACTTTGTAATGTAGTTACTAACTGACATGTAACCAATGATTTGTACAATTGACTCTATGTTTTAGATATGCAATAAGATTTTTTTTCCAAAATAAACAAAATTAAGTAAATGTATGTATAAATATTATGACCAGAGATGAAATAACGTTTCAAATCGTTACATTATAGTATAACGATACTTATTATATGTTTTCGTCGTAAAAAAATATGAATTGGTATATTATATAACGTTACATAAATAGCGTTATAAAAATAATATTTATTTGTTACTTTGAAATTATTTTTAAAATGTAAATTTAAGAAAAATATTGCCAAATTAATTTCTATGTTTGATAAATAAACAAAATATCTCTTTCTCTCAAAAGAAAACTCACAAAGAATAACGTTACAAAATAAATTTTTGTAAATCGTTATAAATAACGTTATTAAAATATCGTTACGTTATTGTATTAGAAATTGTAGTTTAACCGTTATTATAACGTTATCGAGTATTGTTACGTTACATTTTCCATCCATAATTTTAACAAGTTATAGTCGTACAAAAATTATTAATAAATGAAATATTTTGACATTTTTATACTATCACCTTAATGTAGAACTATCTTAGTTCATTTTTGTTATAGTGATATATTTATAGAAAATATATAGAATTTTTATTATAGAATTAGAGTCTTTATCATTATTTACTTCCGACTTTTCTAAGTTTATGTGAAAATATTCTTCATATAAACACTAATAAAAATAAAACAAAAAAACTTTAAACCAATATATTTCAATACTCAAAAAATGGTCACAAGCTAATTCTGTACTGAAGTTACGTTCTCTTTAATAAACATTAGTTTTATTTTGTAACTTTCATATATAAGAATGGCCCCAGACTTTTTTTTTTGAGTTATTTATGATAGTTTATAAAGTTTTGAATAAAATTACATAGTGCACGTTTACGTTGTTTATTGTGATCACACTGGAATTAAAAGTTCTAAGTTCGCAATTTGGTTTCCAATTAAATATAATGATAGAACAAATTTTAACTTACAAATTAAACAATAAATAAATTAATAATTCAAAATAATTTATTTAAAATTAAAGGATTAATATTTATATTTTAATATAAAGGAAGATTTAAAACAAATTTTTAATGAATAATGTTTTTTCTATGAAGTTGCAGCCAGTTCTTCGCAAAAGTAATAATAATACTCGTATAAGAACATTATCCAAGATCTCAATGAGCAACATGCACTGTATATTTAATATGATCAGAGTTGGACTGGCCCACCGGGTCACCGGACTTTTCTCAGAGGGCCGTGATCGGCGATAGTCAAAAAATAAAAACTGATCTCTGAGTTCTTGCAAAAATTTAGAAATTGATTATTCTAAAAACATAAATTTGTAAAAAGAGTCATTTTAAATTATTTTTTAACTTAGTTTTAAATAAAGAATTATATTTAATTTTATTTGCATGATTTTTACAGTTTATCTTTATTTTTCTTAATGTCATTTTCATGTAAATTAGAATAAATAAATATAATAACATAATTTATTAGAACATTTTTGGAATGTAAGGTGGGCCTACAGTTTTCCGGGCTAAATTTTTTGTCCAGTCCAACACTGAATATGATACATCTAATATTATACATAAAATCAGTTGTTACTATTTGTATACACATGTATTTTAATTTATTATTAGTTTAAAACAATGATTATCCACAAATGATATTGATCTACTTGTAATATTATTGAATTATTGAAAAATCTTTCATAATTTATTACAATCAACTTTTGGTTAAACATTCTGTTTTATTTTTAATAGGCCAACGTTTTGACATTACAGTCAAATCTGTTTTTGTGCGGTCCTTTTCTATGCGATTTTTTTTTGTGCGACTAACTTTATGCGATTTTTTTTGTGCGACTAACTTTATGCGATTTTTTTATGCGGTATATGAATTCCAACGGTTTTGGCATTTTAATGTTGTAATGTTTTCTGTCGGTGTACAAATGTACATTGTAAGGCACTGTTTGCCTTTAGGAGCTATGTTCATTTGATATCAATAGTCTCCCGACAATGCACATTCAATCTCTAATGCACATTTTTTCTTTAATATGTTGTATGTTTATATGTTTATTATAATACGTTTTATAATATGTTTTTGTGCGATTTTTTTTTATACCCCATTTACCGCACGAAAACGGATTTGACTGTATATACTAGTACCTTCATCAAAGTAAAAATTAATACAAATATAATTCTTTCTAGATCATTTCAAAAACAAGAAGCAAAAAGCCAAGATTACTCCCAGTACAGTTTAGATCGCAAATTGCAAAAGAAATGTGCCGCAACGCAAAAATCCCATCCGAGCAGCATTCCTTACGAGCACGATCCTTCTGTCACAATTCTACCACCTAGCAGCGGTTGCAGCGAGCGTCGTAATTCTCTGCAATGTCATCAGCAACACACGTCACAACAGCAACAACAGCAACAGCATCAACAGCACCACCATTTGCAACGGCCCGAAGTCATAACAGTGCATCGAGCTGGTTATGAAAATATGGGCCACGCTTTCGTCCCGCCCATTCAGCCTAATCACGTGATCAAACATGGCGT
This sequence comes from Clivina fossor, assembly GCA_963966155.1. Lineage (NCBI taxonomy): Eukaryota > Metazoa > Arthropoda > Insecta > Coleoptera > Carabidae > Clivina > Clivina fossor. The sequence goes on along the minus strand of OZ014551.1, from coordinate 23,685,309 downwards.
CGACTATACCGATTACAATAAGATGCCCGATAATTATTATGGGAGTTTTCGAAGGGTTAAGCATGAGTTTGGCAGAGGGAGCAACAGGTAAACTAATTTTTTTAAGTATATGCTAAAGGATTTTTTTATTAGATAAATAATTACGATGTGAAAGTTTATACGAGTATAAGAAAATATATTAAGGATGGTAATTTGAAATTATTTTAATATGTTTATGTTTGTTTAATAGCTTATCAAATTTACCAAAACATAGAAAGTATGAACTAGTCACTGCAGTAAAAAAAAATTGAAATTTTTAAAATTATTTTCTATTTAAAAATTAAACAATAAATAAATTAACGTAGTAAAAAATCTTTCAAACTCATTATTTTAAAATAAAACGGCACTGATTTAAAAAAAATTTAACTTCTTTTTTAAAAATGTATAAATTTTATGTTCTAGATAACTTATTTTGTTATCTAGTAACTAGTTTCTATATTCTGGTTATTTATTGTAAGAGTCATTAGTATTGTTTTATTTTAATAAATAAATTAATAATTTAAAAGTATGATATTTATGTTTTTATATAAAGCCTGTGTGACACGATGCATTGAAATGCAGAAAATCAACGCGTTAAAAGTGCGCAGTAGTTTAATTTTTAGAAAAACTGAACTACTGCCCACTATTACGCGTTGATTTTCTGCATTTTAATGCATCGTGTCACACGGCCTTAAGAAAAATTATTTATTTTAATTATTTTTGAGTTTCTCATGAAATATTCATTGTTATATTGAACATTACTTTTTTGGCCTCAAAAGGTTGAGTGGAGAATGAAATTTATCATTAATATTATTAATATTAATAAAAATGCAAGAAAATTCAATTAATTTAATTTCTAGAAAAAAAAATAAAATAAACTGATTACACCTGCTATAATTTTCAGCCCCCATATAATATTAAAAAAATAAAATTGTAGATTTCTATGATAAATAACATTGATTATGCCATATTCAAACTGCCGTTTTAGAATTAGTTTTACGTTCATACCCAAGAATTTAACCTATCCAAACACTTGACACACATTTAGTTTTAACACCAAGTGTTTGGATTGGTCAAATTCTTGTGCTTGTGCGTAAAACTAAAACGAGAGTCAGACTGGGGTTCTACTAAGCAACATATTTCTGCAATTCTATATATTACTCAATTAACAGAATTATTAAAGAATTATCATAGGTTTCAAGTTAATTAATAAAAGTCTCAGTTACATATATTTAAAAATAATTTCAATAATTTTATTTTTTACTTCCATGTACAATTGAATTACAATATAAAAGAAAAGTCGGACTAATATTTAATATATTCGAGTTGCTCGAGAAAAGTTGAGAAAATTGAAGATGAATTTGATACCAATCAATTTATTTCGAAAAGTTTCAAACAAAGACTTATGTGCTTCTTTTACAGCACTAATAACAAAAACTTTTTTTATTTTATGCAAGAATAAAGAAAAAGAATTATAGTCATCATTCTATACAGAAAAGATGTTAGTTTTTATAGTAAATCGATTAACTAATTCAGAAAATATTATTTTACTTTATTTAATTTATCAAATTTTATATTCGAAACTATTATAATTATTACAACTGCAAAATTATTTGTTAATTATTTCAAATATCATATTGTTCTGGCTGAATTACTGCTGTTGTCAGTGAAATGATGCTTTTATATTTTTCAAACTTTTTATAGCATAACTATTTGTTGTAGCCAGTGGCGCAGCCAGGATTTTGTCTTGGGAGGGGCCCAAGTATTTTATTTTGGAGAAGCAAAAAAAAAAGCAAATACTAACCAGATTTTCACTTTATCTTACATGAATCGAATAATTAATAGTTTAAAATAATGAATTTCGGCTCAATATTTTGGAGTAAATAATTGTAGCGTTAGAAGTGATTGCTGAATATATGACTAAACGAATAAAAATTGTGCTAATTCTGCTAGCCTTGGGGGGGGGGGGTCAAGGCCCGTCGCTCCCTCCTTGGTTGCGCCACTGGTTGTAGCTAATAAAATAATGCTTTTTGTGTCGACTTAAAGTTGACTTTCGTTAAAGTATTAAAGCGTAATTCATGTAAATAGATTTTTGCTCTTACTTGTTAAAACTTTAAAATCATTATGATATGTAAGTAATAACTACTTGATTTTTTGTTTCAAAAATATTTATGTTGGTGACTATAGTTTCGCTATACAATAGTCACCAAAATAAATATTTTTGAAACAAAAAACCAAGTAGTTATTACTTACATATCATAAGAAAAATTCTGGTCATAACATTTAAATTTAAAAATCTTTAGCTTAAATGAGATTTTAACTTGGCGACTTAAATAAATTTAAATAGAGAAATTGTGAATTATAAAAGAATTTAGGCTAAAAATTTTACTCTGTAAATAGTAACCAAAATTGAAATTTATTAAAAGTTCTTTAAATTTAAAGATTTAAGCTAAATTTCAAGACCAGAATAGCGCCATGAAAACAGCCTGGACATTTGCATAAAAATGGATTTTAGATTTTTCAATTATAATTTTGTGTTGTTTTTACCGACCGTCATATCACATATGATAAGAGAAATATTGTAATCATACCAAATTAGATATATCAAATTTTTACAGAATTAGGCTCCTAGCAACACGAATCAACTTTTTTCAGCATGATGTCCGTCTGTCGGTTTGTGGACACATGTAGAGCAAATTCGGCTGAACGGATTCATATTTAAGCTTTGGAGATGAATATCTCAATTTGATTTGCCAACTGGAAGTGGTAATTTACTGATGTCACTTTGTGTGTTTTATGAATATTTTGCAACAGAGATATATTTAGAAAAAATTATTAACCAAAAGTTTTTAAAGGAATTATAGCTAACAACTTGTATTTGTAACATTTTTCAAAATATTTTTTTTATATTTTTTGTGATGTATATAATAAATTTTGTAAATAGGTGGCATATTTATGTCGACAGTTTTGTTTTTAGTTACCATGACAACAGCAGTTGTTGTTATAGAAATTTTTCTGTTCCATAAATTTATTTAATACGATGACGATCGGTTCTGTGGTGGCTACAGCAAACTTTTTGTTTTTGTATTTTTTAATAACTTAAATTACATTATATTAATTTTCTGAAAAGCATCTTCTTTTGTGGTTAAAAATAAATAATGACTTCTATTTACATTTTATTAGAATGAAGTATCAGATTCCATTATTATAATTAAAGCCAACAATACATTAGAAAATAATCTCTTTTCGTTACAAAAATTGTATTATTCTGGTACACGCAGATAGATACTTTTATCAAAATTAAATTTCGACTTCTTATTTTTCGTATAACTTAATTAAATTGAAATGAAATCAGAACTATATTTTAGTCTAATAAATGTCTTACTTTTGAAATAATTTATTTTTATAGATAAGTCATTTGTCTAATTAGTTTATTGAGTATTAAAATTATCATGCTGTTTAACTAAATAAAAATTAATTAATTTATTTATAAGAATGTTAAACAAATTTTGACTTTGCGCAATTGAAATCTACATAAAATTCTATTTAATAAAATTTAGATTGAAATTATTTATAATTAAAAATAAAAGAATTATGAAAACAATTTGAATTACATTATATTAAGTTTTTGCTTATTTCTAGTGACATGATTTACAAATGAAGCATCTATTATAATATTTGAATTATAGAGAATATTTAACCAGTAACGTATCTCTTAACGTTTTAATGCATAGCAATTAATACGGCGTTTCCTATATTTTTAAATGAAAAATATAAAATATTTTTGTTGCAAAATTCATGATTTTGACCAATAAAATTCTTTAAATGATTAATTATGTAGTCGTAAAATAAATAATCAGTAAAGTTAATGCTGTTGTTAGGATACCGTGTTGTTATTATTTTGAAATATTCGATTAAAAAATTTAATTTTTTACTGAATAATCGTAGAAAAAGTATAGTATTTTACTCGTATGTTATGGCTATAACTAATTCAAAATCTTTATTACACTTACCTACGGCTTAAGTCGCAAAATTCATTTTACGTTAGCGTGTTACAGTAAACATAACAGGTTTATTGAATATATTTTATTTACATCAGGTCTTCAGACTGATTAATTTTATCGTTTTTTTTTTAAATTTCTATTGCACAACATGCGTTACAAAATCTTTATGTTGTAAAATTTGAAGATATTAAAAATCATTGCAAAATTGAACAATATTAACAGTAGATTGATAACCGAAACAATAAAAATTTACAAAGAAAAAGATAACATCAATGCATTGATGAATAATTTATAAATTTTGTAATCGTGTTACTTGTATTTTGTTAACTAGTAACTTGATTCTATGTTTTATTTGTTTACTATTTATGTTACTTGAATATTTTTTTCTGATGATGCGGTATATCGAAACGTTGAATTTTAATTAATAACTATACAGAGTATAAACCTGAAGCGTTTTCTATTTTAATATACTATTAATTTTAATATCATTAATGAATACGTTTTTGTCATATATTAAGAGCGGTATTTTGAATCTCGGTTAAAATTATTCGGTAGTTGGTTAAATTAAATACTGGATTAAAATGACACATTTTCTGTATTTTCTGTACTGATTAGTAACAAGTGTTAAATCTAGATGTTCTATCTATAAAATTTAACTATGAATTAAAAACCTGTTTAATTTGAAATCTTGATTAGTTATTCTGAATAACTTATTCATACGCTTAACCAGAACACAAAAAACCGGCTCTAATTAAATCAATTTATTAATTATTTTTGTATAATTATTACTGTATAATAAAATCAGTAGTTTATTACAAAAGACACTTTTCGATTTAAAATAATGAACCATTATCAGCAGAAAAATTATTTTTATAATATGAAAACTATTTTGCTTGCTGTAGGAAATTTATTTTCATTGTTTTTATTATAAAATGTATTTTTGTTTAATTAAAATTAAATGTAGTATTATTATTTATTTTAAATATATTTTAATGATATTATATATAGTATTATAGTTGTCTGTAAATTATAATTAAACATTTTATAAAATAATACAACGTTTTCGCTACATCGATCTTTTATTTAATATTTTAAATTATACAATAATTTATAAATTCAATATATTAATAATTTGCGTTCGTGGAAAAACAACAATAATATTAAGCTGCTAGATATTATTTATTGTGTATTTATTTTATTAAATTTACAGACTGTTAAAAAAATTCTTAGGATTATAGGCAAATTTACTAGTTTAAATATAAAAAAAAACATGTTTTTTAGATTATTTTTCTATTATCAAAATATTTAAATACAAGTTTTATTTATTTTTTTTTCGCTCATAAATTCGCAGTATTTTATGTACTATATAACTATTTTCAACAGAAAAATCATCAAGCATTAAAAATATGATATTTAAATTTTAGTCGCGTCTATTTATTATGTATAAAAACAAAATTATTCCATAATTTAAAATATGTACAAGAAAAATATCTAGAAAAATAAATCTGCCGGTTCCGACATCATCTGAACTGGAAACCAAGCTCCAGTCAGCTCAACAAAAGATATATAAACTAATATAATATTCATATAAACATCCATGTTACGGCTGCTAGGTATATACGCCATCCTGCTGAATCCATCTTGCTTGCGTTTTGAATGTCGCCCGCAGGACACGTCCTACTCTTAACTTCTTCTACATTTCATATTGCGCACGCGCCCCATTTCTAAGTCGAGTTTCGAGTTTGTTTTTTTTTATATGTTAATAAGACACTCTCGAGATTATTTTGGTGGTGAAATATTTACGTCAACGATGGCCGATGCGCCATTTTGTTTTTTCTTTGTTGTTGTTGTCAAGGACGCAATGTGTAAAATTTAAAATGTGTTTTGCGTCCCACAATGGGCACGCTTAAAATTTTAGGTTAAGGTAGGTAGGTGTGGCGTGTACGACTATATTTTGTGTTTTTATTATAGTACGCTGTGTATGAGCAGGTTTTAAACAATAAGTTTATGGAATATTCATGTATTATAAAAGTGACCAAATGAATTAAAAAAAACCTAGAGCTTTTATATGTATTATTTAATATTGTATTATATATATATATATATATATATATATTAATAAACCAAGTAAATTGGATAAATAAATTTAATTTAATAATTTATTAAAAAAAAAAATTAATAAAGATTTTGTTTGAAGAAAAATATATGAAGAATATACTAATTTTTGTAAAAGTATGTCGGACTTCTCATGTAAACTGCTATGTATGAAGATCTCGAAAATTGTATAAGATAATATGATTTTAATTAAATTAGATCATTAAATGTTCTGTTAGTTGAATGTATAATTTTATCTTATGTAGGTTGATACATGAGTATAAATTAAAATACATGAATATTTTTCTGACTTGTGTTTGAAACGTTATTCACATGAATACCGAATTTGTGGAGTACTATATTCGACGAATGATTACTTTCGTATTCATTTTAATATACTTACATACATATTCAATCACGCTTTGTACCCATGTTTGTCACAAACTATTTTCATTATGCAGAAATCAGTTTCAGCCAAATATTACGTTGTCTCTTATACATGTTCTTCTATTCTTTTTACTTGGAAACATTTTCTCGAATAAATACTTTTAATAATTTACAATTGGATGTCCACGCAGAAGTATGCCTTCAGTATCACTCATATATTCTGTTAACAAAACGATCATTAGACATTCGCTTGATATGGCCGAACTAACTTAACTGACTAGTACCAATTTTTATAACAACATTTTTACCAATTTTATGATTTTTATACACTAACCTATTTCGAACCCGATTTGTTTTAGTTACATCACGTGCCCCACGCAGTAATTTTATACGCACAGCAAATCCAACAGTACATAAACGTAGGCACCAAAACAATATTGCATACACTCAAATAAGCTTCTTTATATATATATATATATATATATATATATATACATATATATATGTATATATATATATATATATGTATATATATATATATATATATATATATATATATATATATATATATATATAGGTATATATTTATGTTTCTAGAAAATTTCAAAACTAGCATTTACTCTATTTTTAATCTTTCGGTCAAACCGGCAATCTTAACAAATATATAGATCCGACATTATATATATATATATATATATATATATATATATATATATATATATGGTAAAATTTGTATATAGGTCCGTTATCTACGAAAAACTAAATATGCCACATAAACACAAATAAGTATCGCTCAACATAAATAGCTATGTATGTAAAGATAGATTGTGCAGTAGTTACATTCATACACAATCACGCTATATACCTAAAAGGGTGTGGCATAAACTCTTTTCATTATCCCGAAATCAGTCTTCTCCAAACATTCCTATTCAAACAAGCAACTTTTGTTTTATCCACATTCATAATTCTTCTCATACATGCTCTTCTATTCCTATTACTTGAAAATTTCCGCTCACGCAAAACACTCTCAATCATATCGTACCACTGCAACTACTTATCGGACGTCCACGTAAACGTATACCATCAAAATCATTCATATAAATCTTTTTAACCAAACGTTTATTAGACATTCGCTCAAGATCTCCGAAACATCTTAACTGACTACCACCAACTTTTGCTACAACATTTTTTTCAATTTCACACTCATCATACACTAATCCATTTCATACCCGATTTCTCCTATTTACACCACATACCCCACATAAATACCTCATTTCCATAGCAGTCATTTTTCTTTTATACTTTTGCAGCCAAACCCAACATCCACTACCATACATCAACGTAGATACCAAAACAGCATTATATATATATACTCAAACGGGCCTCTTTGGAAACATGTACATTCCTAGCAAAAGTTTCCAAAGCACTCAAAACCTTACAACCAGCATTTACTTTTTTTTTCAATAGTAATGTAACATAAGGGCCAAGCAAGCTCAGTACATTGCTAACATTCAAAAGAAATAGGGGCTGAACTTCAGAATAGCCTCCCGTTTCACAAATTTTAAAAAAGTCAGATTTGCGCATGCGTGAGCATCGGAACGCCCATATTTGGTGTATAAAAACCAGTGAACCTCAAAGTGTTTCATTAGTAATTTTCCTTTTGTTATGTTATGTTAAGAAGTCCGGTAGGTTAGGGTAGGTTTGGTAGGTAGGTTTCAGGTAGGAGTTTGTTTTTTAAAGACCGTTAAGACACATTTAAAATCATATTTTGTCATGTCGAATAGTTTGACAGTCACTGGTTTTTCAACTCGCGTGCCTACCGCAAAAACGGGAGGCTGTTCTATAACTATACCGAAATAGGAAATAAAATACGCTTGTTGCATTGAATGTACTTCACACTTCCTCATATTCTAGCCATTTCTATTTCAACTAGTGTTAACTGTTTCTTACATTTTACAATTTAATGTTAGTGATAGGTACAGTCAATAAGTCTAGTTTTGTTTAGTTTTCCTTTTTAATGCTTTAACTACGGAAATTTATACAAATTTTACTGTATTTAATAATAAATATTTTATTTTAAGTTGAAAATATTTTTGTCCAGATTTTGGACAATTTTCAAATCAAATTACTGGAATATATTTTATTGGATTTTAATTTATTTCGTGCGATTTTTTTTTTAAATATTTTTAATGAGAAACAAGAAATATTAATAACTGTCAAAGTAAGGCAATCAATAAATACGTTTAAACTGTCACGGTTAAGTTTATATTAAATTAGTTAATTATAAAAGTTTGACAGTTACAAAATTTTATGTTGGTATTTGTCATTTCCGTTAAAATACTGAACTAAATCAATATGCTGTAACTTAGCAAACAAGTATTGATTTTGTAAGTTTTATTTCGAAAATTTGAAATATTTTTATTCAGATTATTTTTTTAATATTTGATATATAAATATTTAATTAAAAAGTACTGAAAATATTATAATAAGTTTGACAGCGTGTAAAAAAATATCAATTTTTTTTTTTAAATAACATTAATAATATTGTATGATTAAATAAACTATAATTTTTTTGAACCCATATTAGCCTTGGCTGCTAAGAATATTAGCCAGAAAAAATGTTTGATTTCACTCTTGAAGTGTATATTAGACGATACAAAGACATCACAAATTGCTAAGCCTCAACCAAATTATAATTATTATTGAAAATTGTATGTTGACTTTTATTTACTAAAAATATGAATAAATTACTAACAAGTCACAGAACTTTTAATAGTAAACAGTAAATATAGTTTTGAATAATTAAATTTATTTTTATTTTATTTATATGAAATTATAAAGCTAATATTTATTTCAATAATTTGTGTTTTATGTAAATAATACTTTTAAATTATATTTATACACACATACACAATCATGCCATGTACCCACAAACTCTTTTTACTCCTGAAATTAGTTTCCTCCAAATATTTATATCCAGACAAGTAACTTTAGCTTTATTCACATTTTCGATACTTCTCATACATTCTCTTCTATTTCTACTACTTGGATACATTCTTTCAAGAAAAGAAAAACTTCTCAATCATACCATTTATATTCAATTATAAATAATTTATTATTAATTTCAGTTAACACAGAATTAGAAATCTACATTTAAAGATACTTAATATTTTGTTTTGTGAATTACAAAATAGTGAAATAGTAAATAGTGAATTCAATGAAAATCATTATTGTTCATAATGCATACATACACAATCACGCCATTTACACATAAAGATGTGGCACAAACTTTTTATATTTATGCAGAAATTAGCATTCACCAAACTTTCTTATTCAGACAAGCAATTTTTGTTCTATCTATATTTATGATGCCTCTCATACACACTCTTTTATTTTTACCACTTGCATATATTCGCTCACACAGAACACTCTTAATCGTACTTTTTCATCTACTCATCAAAGCAGAAGTACAGATACTTAAAGTCACTCACATATATTCTTTTAATCAAATATTCATTAGATATACGCTCAAAAAAGAAGAACAATTTTTACTAATTATATAATTAAAAGTATACGGTAGCTTGAGTAGACAAACATTTCATTAAATTTAAATTTAATTGGTTTATATGCCGGTCGGCATAACACCGCTCATACATGGGGCCCGGGTTTGAATCCCGTTTGGGGCATGGATATTAGTGATGTCTTTGTATAGTCTAAAATACACTTTGAAAGTATAACAAACATTGTTTCTGGTTAATAGTTAATATGTGTTTATAAAAAAAGTTAATAAACAAATTGTAATTGTGAAAATATTTGTTAATCCAATTAAGAATATTTAATATTTCGGTAAACAACACGATTTTCGTTTTTTATTGCACATTATTGTTAGTTTTAGTTTAACCTTGGCAGTGTTAACAGTGATGTTTTGTGGTAATTTGGTTTTTTTTTTATTTGTTTTTAAAATACAACTTAATTATAATAGAATATTATTTAAAGAACATGAATCATGAGTGTAATTCAGGAAAATAAAATTTCTGTCACAAGCCATAGGCTAGTGTCGTAAATCATTTAAGGGAGTTATAGCTATAATATGCGAGTAAAATATTATACTTTTTGTACAACTATATAATTAAAAAAAAGCATTTTTTGATGTTACATAAATGACAGAAATAATTATAATTTGATAATTTCACGATATTTGATAAAGAGTTGATAAAAAGTTAGGTTTAGAGAGTTGTAATTGGTTCAAAATTGTTATTGTGAGTTATGGATAGTATAACATAATAAAACACAATATATTATAAACGTATTATTCAACCAGACAGCTAATAAAATATATTTTGTTTCTATTCTTGTTGTTTAATAAATAAATAAAAATTTTAATAATGCTTGTTTTATACATTGTTATAATTAGTGCATATATTTTTTTCACGATTTGTATCAAATAGTAATTAATAAAAATTTATTTGTTTACAAAAATATTCATAAAAATGCTTAGTACACAGCTCGAAATATATATTTACAATAAATTCATTAATTTGTTTAAATACATTATATCGGGCCTATCCTGTGAAAAAAATGTTAAAATTAACTGCAGGTTAAACCTAAAATTCTAATTTATTAAAATGTTGACTATTTTATGTTACATAAGTATTATTCTATACTTTACAAAATTCTAAAATATTTTCTTTAACATGTTATTAATTTTAACAGTAATGTTACAGAATAGGATCGTATATATTTTTATTAATTTAATATAAAGGATTGTATTGTACGAATACATATGTATTAAATATTTATGTATACAATTGTAAACAACATATATGTGACGCATTTGTGATGATATTATTTCTGTTTTACACAAACAATTTCATCAGAAATACGCACTAGCCATCATAACAATATTTTATTACAAATTTGTTTGCAAATTATACCCGTGTAAAACTGGCATAAGAAATAAAGGGCGTTTCTCTAAATTAAGCTGATGAATTCATCGCTTCATTGGAAACCAATTATATATAACATCAGTAAATTGAAAGAAATTAAAAATTAGACATATTAAAAATAAAGTACTTGTCTAAATATGCAATATTTAATATAAGTTTTATTTTCTAATTATTGTGATATCATGAAATAGGTCTGCGATGAAGCGAATATAGAGAAACGCTTTTACTGAAAAAACTTATTAAAATTATTCTTCTGGGAAAATATGAATGCATTTGTGACACGTCGTATTTCAGATCATATCGTGGTGGCGGCGGCGGTGGTAGTGGTACGAAACAACGTCGTCCGGCTGCCGATGGTACCGATTCGGAACCGGAAATCGATGAATCGGAATTGGCTGTATTCGAATTGACGGAACATCATCTTGCATCGGATTGTCGATGCTCCTGCGAACCAATTGCTTTCAATCCCGGATATACCACCGGCTGCATTACGGTAGGTCACATTTGTAAATTTTATTTGCTGATATTTGTAAAAATCATCGAAGAACATTTTTACTTATTTTTATAGGTGTTCAATAAAAAGTTAAACATTTATAAGTCCATTTGGTTTACATCTGTAAGACCTGTAGTGTTATAGAATGTTTTGTTTTTTTTTTCTAGTGAATGGAATTCTTTTATTGACATAAAAAATAAAATTACAGATGTAAACCAAATAGATCTATTAAAATTACAAATAAAATTTTTTTAAAATTAATAAATGTTTCAAATCCATAAGTTTTTAACTTACAATTAGTATACAACTTATGTAATTACAGTACGAATATCGTTTTCATTTCTAAAACTACTAATTGTAAGACTATAGGAAAACAAATAGTAGCGCTATATAAATATTATACATTCTACTTGGTGGTGAGACATTTTTCCACTCCGTTTTTTCCACTTTATTTTTTCCTCGGTACTTTTCTTCCGCCAATACTTTTTCCAACCAAATTTTTTGGTTAAGTTAGGTTAGGTTAAGGGTTGATTAGGGTTAGGTTAGGTTAAGTTTGGTAAGAAAATTAGTGAAAAAAAAGAATTGGTGGAAAAAATATATAGTGAAAAAAAATTGGTGGAAAAAAGAATTAGTGGAAGAAAAGTATTGGTGGAAATAATGGAGTGGAAAAAATTGGGTACAATCATTATATTTATAATACATAATGTTAACTATATGTGATTAATTTACAATTATTTTGTAAAGGTATTTTTTTGCTCGTTTTACAGTCATGATTTGTGAACAACTTTATTCACAAATATTTGGTAACCTTGTATGTAACAATGCATCGTAAATATAGCACTAACAACTATTTGTTTACAAATTATAACCTAATCTAAAGGTGGATTTATGCAGACCAACTTATATTAACATTAACTTTAACATTAACATTAACCATTTCCACTAACATTAATTTTAAAATTAAAAGGAAGCATTTATACGGACTTTCATTATGCTTGCGCAGTTGATTAGTTCTGAAGTTTGAAATTTGACATATACAAAATCGTATAACCTCGTTCGTTTTACAAAGTTTGTTTCTCTGGTATATTTTAAAGAAATATTGTTTTTCAAATGGATGATAACGTAGTGTTGTCTTCTTTATTATTAATACCCTTATTATTGACATCCATACTTAAAACAGCCATTAACTTGTGCTAATGTCAGTAATAGATTAGATAAATCGTATGAAGTAAAACTATAAGTATAAAGAAAAATTTAACTTTTAACTTTAAAAAGTTGGAAATTGGTCAACTTTCTTGTTTAGTATTAATATTAGTTTAGTTTTACTGAAGTGTGAAAAGTACACTATTTACTTGCTTCGATTTAACTTTTTAAAGTTAATTTTAAAGCTAATGTTAATGTTAATTTTTGCTGCAAAAATCCACCTTAAAACGAACTTAAAACAAGCTTAAACACAAATATTTAATACATATTATAAAAAAAAATTGTTTACCAAACTTCAATCAAAATTATCAGAAAATATTATTTTTCAATAAAACGATATTTTTTTACAGGCACCCTCTGATTTTTATTTTTAGTCACGTTTTATACATTTAATAATAATAATAAAAATAATATATATATATATATATATATATATATATATATAAATTAACAAAATCAATATAGAAATAATTAATATTAAACATTAAATATTTAATTTATAATAAGAAGTATTTTGTCTAGTCCTAAATATTGTTGCAATAAAAGTCTTTTTTTGTTACAGCGTAATAAATAAAATATCAAAAGTAAATAAATAATTTAAAAGACAAAACGAGTTTATTGTAGTATTGTGCGTATGATAGGTGGTGGCTATTTGACATATTAGCACTTTTTGTAGTTTTTCTGTGATCATTTAGCCGAAAATTGTCGTGCAGATGACATTAAATACTGAACAGGAGCTACTGCTATAGTGCAATAAATGAACTGGAAAGGAAATGGCAAATAATAACGGTCTATTTTCTGGTGCCATGTCTGAGCGTGTGTGTGTTTGTACGTAAAATCGTGTGAAGTGTGTGTGCTTTTTCATCCACTTCGCTATATAACTTTTCACATCTGATTTACCGGAGTTACGATTTCTTTCTGTCTTACTTACAGTACGCTAGATTAATTCGGATATTTTTTTCTTTTCGTATATGTTATTTAGACATATTGTATAGGTTGAGAGAAATGGTTTTTGATTTTCTGACAAATATTGAATGGACACTTTTCGGACTTTGTGATTTTAGATTATATATATTTTTTGAAATAGACTCATATAATTTAGAACATATTTTTAAAAATATTGTACGAAGAAAAAGTTACATGTCTGGCTAGAAATGTTTGGCGGAAAATAATTTCGGCATAGTTGAAAATGTTTTTGCCACACCCTTTGAGTACATGACGTGATTGTATAGATATATGTATTTTATAAAATATAGAAGCCAGTAAAACAATTTTTAAAAATTGGTTAATTTAATGTTGCTATTTTTTAAAATAACTTGATAAGCAAGTTCTGCTTATAATAAATTAAAGGTAATCATCAAATTAATTAAATTTGATTAAAAGATGAAAATGTAACTGCATACTTATACAGAAAACTATATTGCAATAATAAACTCTACAAGTTTCTCTACAAATTTAATTATACAGTTATTGGTATCTCAAGGTAATAAAAATATAAAGTTTTAAATCTAGAATATATTATTTATTGGGAACTGACACAAACTGACACGACAACTAGTGGCAAAAAATAAACTATTTAAATTAGTACTTGTTTATATGCAACTGTCATATCTTAATCAGTTCTCGTAATTTTTAGGTGGAACATAAGAGCTATATGTTCGAGAGTCTAAACATGTAGTTTCTTAACAATTTGTACTTACATTGCAAGTTAATTGATACAAAGTTTCAATACCAGAAATAATATTTAATTTATTTTTATATTCTTAATTACACATGGCATATTATATTAGGTTATAGTAATGATTCAATTAGTTTATCAAAATAAATTAATGGCGATTTAAGCAAAAACAAAACACTATAACATAATAGTTAATTTAATTTTTCGTGTAAGCGTGTCTGAGTCAATTACACTATCACATGGCCTATGTCTGCTTATGCAACTGCTTTTTAAGTGTACATACAAGGAAATATAGTTTTCAGAGTATAACTAAATCAAATAAAAATAAAGTTACAAATCGATGACATTACAATTATACAAATTTTAAAGCAAAAAACTACATATAAAAATATATATAAATAGAAAAAACAAAAAAAACAAAAATATATATATATATATATACATATTTACATATAAAATATGTGCTTCTATGCTAAAATTTTATGTTTTTAATATTTTAATTAAACATTTATATATTATTGTTGAAAGTGTTTCGACATACATAATCTTATAATAACATGTTATCTTAAACTTTCCATGTAAAACAAAGTAGTTTTACTTTAAAAATATGTATAACATAGTTATAAATAAATTTATATAAACAGCTAAGTGTTTTAACAAAACGAAACCAAAAAATCATAAAAATACTTTAATTATAAAAATGACAGTATTATTTCAAATCTATGACGGTGCTGCCAACATCGGTGGTGTTAGGTTTCAATAATTACTTACTCCCCAACAGCAGGACTGTTTATATTATTTGTTGTTTTTAGCTTGTAAACATAAAAATGTGTACTGTCTCTATTTTATTTCAAATTAATTTTTTTTAACATATTTTAAATATAACAATATGTACGAAAAATAACTTTTTAATTTACTTAATTAGCTAGGTGACACAAAAGACAACAGAAATAAGTTCTGAAAAGACACTCTGTATATATATTAATTTATAATACAAGTATATGAGCAGAACAAAATTTATGAGTTTGTTAAGGATCCTAGTTAGCTCTTGCTGTGCGAGACAAAGACAAAATGAAACAAATGAACATGCATAATATCTGTTACATCAACGAAAATGATACTGAATAATGGGATTATGTATGATGCTAACCAGAATGAACTTTTACTAACTAGAATCAAAACGTAATCTTCAACTCTTGAATTAGATGTTTCATTTAATATAACTAGAAGTCTAAAATTTATCTATTTTGTTTAGATAAAAATAAAATAAATCTTTATTTAGCTATTGCTATTAAATTTTCTAATTAATTTACAATAACAAACATTACATATGTAATATATATGACATAATATATATATATATCATATTATAAAACATCCCGTCGCATGAATGGACTATAATTTTTTTTAAATGCAATGACATTATCAAATGCTTTTATCAAAAATAACATTTTGGCTAAAAGTTGTATGTTTCCTTTTTTTTGTATATAATAGTACAATTTCTGGTAAAACAACAAAATCTTTAGACAAATTATCTAAAAAAAAATTTCTAATTATCTACTTTTAAGTTAAATTTTGATTGTCTTTTTAGTTTTAGGCACAAGCAAAAGAATTTAGCCAATTTAAACGCTTGCTACATTTTTAGTTTTTATACCAAGTATTTGAATTGGTCAAATTCTTGTGCTTGTGCATAAAACTAAAACTAAAATGACAGTCTAGATGAGAATTTATTGTCAATTGTGTTAGTCATTATTCTGGAAACACATTGTTTAGTCATAATTAGACAAAACACTATTAAAACTAATTAATATATATTTTCCAATATAGTGAAATACACAGATTAGTCATGACATGTAATCATATTACTTTGTGACTAAATGTGTTAGTTTTGTCTAACTGTTACGTGTTTTCAATCTTAGTTTACAACCAAGTAAGAGACTTAAGTCTCATTTACATTAGTAGAGTTAGTAGTAGAGTACACTAGCATATTGTTTCTGTAAATTACTCTACTCTACTAGTTTTGGTAGAGTAACTGTTTACACAGAGCTAGTAGTTTGGTATAAAAGAGTTTAATTTAAAGTTTGTTCAGCTTCCGTTTATTTTATTTTTGTACGTTTAAAAATAAAATATTAATTGAAGATGGCAATGAGGTAGTATCTTTTTTTAAGTACCCGTTTTTATTATATAAAACGAAAGAACAGGTGTAGACATTTATATTAGCATAAAAAATTAATAAAATGTTTATATTTTATTAGATATTAATTGTTAAAAATCGTACTTTTTCCTCGTAATTTTCTCACTGACTTGTGCGACGTCAACTTACAGTTTAACATTTGTGAATTTCCCGTCCATTCCCACAGATTTACTAACCTAACAAATAAAGTTACTTTTAAACTCAGCTCGTCCCTGATCAAAATATTATTATTTCAATAACTATATAACGTGTGTGAGTGCTCACACATTTATTTAAAATATTTATATAATATACTGATTAAGTTAAAAAGAAAACGATTTTATCTCATTATTTGATAACCTCAACAACTTCCGTTTAAAAATTTTAATAATTATTTAAAAATAACAAAAATTTATATACCACGTTTTTAAAACGGACTAAAAAGTATAAAATAATTTCTTCTAGCCCCATACAGAAAAACGTGGTGCTCCTGCAATAGATAATAGTAAAGAATATAGGGAGTAACTGTCGTTGCCCCATGTTTTATGCCTTTTAATCCGTGTTAAAAACGTGGTATATTTTTTTTTTTATTATTATTTATTTTTAATCTTGTTTAACTTTAACTTTTATCTAATTAATTATAATTTTATTTATTATAATTATCATTAATTAAGTTAATTAACTAACTTTAATTTAATATTTTTGATATTATTAATTAATTAATATTGCATTGCCATCTAGTTCTGAGCTTTGTTTCAAGTTTCAAGTTTCTAGCTCATCGAAAACTTAGTTTAAAATCGATTGCAAAATTTGTACAGAACAAATAATCAAACCGACAGGCAAGAAAGCGAGTTAATTAAAACGTGTTAAATAAAAAATTGACCAACATTTTGCACTACTGCAATAAATCTGTTTACACTGGTACTATTCCGGTAGAGTAGAGTAAATATTGTTGTGGGAAAAGGACGAGTACTATATTCTATATATGTTATGTACTTTACTCTACCCATTTCTGTTTTAGTACTCGTCTTTTGCTATCCCAAATTGTTTACATTGTACTAGTAATAGAATAGTACGCACTTTACTACCCTACTCTACTACTGATTCTACTAATGTAAACTAGGCTTTACAACTTACAGTGAGTTTCAAACAACTTAATATCAGAATTAATATTATTATTCAAATTCTTTCGTTAGCGTGGTTTGACCAGAGACCTTTAGAGTCCTAGTTCAACACGTTAACACTGTATTTTTTATTATAAATAGCTCTCCAGTAAAAGTATATTCTGGTTAGCAAATTGCATAATGCTTTTGATAAAACAACATCTACGAGTTGGAATATTTCGAACGCGACATAGTCTCTCATATAAACTTAATCTGCTTCTATCTATATCTAGATACCTGCCTGTCTGCCAGTAGATATAGATAACAAAGCTAAATGTGAAATGTTTAATTATTGACTGTGCGCGCTCGTGCTGTCCTGAAATTCAACCGGCGAAAATTAATTTTGATATGGTACTTAACATGAATTTAAAATGAATGGGAGATATTCCTGATGTGAAATGCGAATATGAAACGGACACTGTCAAGTTATATTATATGTAGAGAGTTGAGGAAAATAATGTAATGCGCCCTTAATAAATAAACAATGAGTTAATTAAATATTTAGCGTAATAAAGCGGATAAAATTCTCGTTGCAAATTAAGGTTACTATAATAATGTTTTCTAGATTATCATTATAAAATTAATATTTAGTTAACAATTGTTGTTTTCCTTTGTTGTACTATTTAAGTGCAGTGTGTTTGTAAATTTAATATTTACATTTAGGACCAAGCGGTTTTTCAGTACAAATTGTAATTTAATAGAGGATTCAAAATCAGAAAAATATACAGCAGCTTTTCAAGTGAATAAATCTGTATATTTAAAAGTATTTTAAGGGAGACACCGCCCTGAGCGTTCTGAAAATAGGCAAAATTTGTGAATTTTTTTCTATGAAGAAATAATATATACATACATACACACACACAATTAAAAGGATGTGGCACAAACTCTTTCCATTATCTCAAAATTAGTTTCCTCCAAACATTCCTATCCAAACAAGCAACTTTAGCTTCAACCACATTTATAATTCCTTTCATACATGCTCTTTTATTCCTACTGCTTGGAAACTATCACTTACACAAAACACTTTTAATCTTACCACTCCAATTATTCATTGGACTTCCACGCAAACGTATAGCATCAAAATCATTTATATAAATTTTTTTAACCGAACGAAATAATAATGCAAATATTTCGGTTTTTTTATATGTTATTGCTGTATATTTGGTGTTAGTCAGTTAAAATGGGTCGGACATCTTGAATAAATGCCTAATAAATTTTTGGTTAAAAAAAAAATTATGAATGATTTTAAAGGAATACGTTTTCGTGGAAGTCCGATGTTTAGTTGGAGTGGTATGATTGAGAGTGTTTTAAGTGAGCGGAAGTTTCCAATTAGTAGGAATAGAACAGTGTGTATGAGAGGAATTATGAATGTGGATGAGCTACAGTTGCTTGCTTGGATAGGGATATTTGGAGGAAACTGATTTCGGGATAATAGAAAGACTTTGTGCCACATCATTTTGGGTACATGGCGTGATTATGTATGTATGTATGTATATTTTTGAATATTATGTCAAAAAGTTTTTTCAAATTGTGACGTCACGCGTGGATTTACCAGCCCTTGTCAGACAAAAACCGGACCACTTGTCCTTTCTCTCGACAAATTCTGAAACATAATACAAAAGTTTGAATTTCGAAAGATTGCGAAAAAATCAACTTTTAAAGCGTATAAAAATTGAAAAAAGAGATTGAGATGCTATGGTAATTGAGAGTAATTTTTGTTGCTATAGTAAAAAATTAATTGAAAAAAGTAGTTTTATTGATACAGATTTGAAATGAAATTAACCGAATTGTGAGAGAAAATAATGAATGAAAATTGAAAAGTTATATTTATTATGTGGCACCAGTATGTGCAATAATTAATAAAAATGGATAACAATAAGAGATGATAAAACAGTGTTATTTATATGGGTTACGATTCAAGAAATATATATTAAGATAATGATAACATTAAATTCTATTTTTATTTTTTTTAATTTCTATAGTGTAAAACATATAGTATGTGTAATACTACATATGAGGCGTATAGATGCAAAACTCACTATATGACAAAAAGTGAAAAATGAGATTATGCAAAATTTGGACGTAGAATTTTACAAGAAATACGATAGTTAGGTTAGTTAGAAAAAAAAAACCAGTATTTAATATGAGAAACACTCTTTAAAGTTTAGTGTTGGATGCAAAACTCACTATTTGCGTTGATAGTTTAGATGCAAAAATAACTGTTTGCTTTCCACCAATAAAAATTTTATTGGTGGAAAGGAAACAGTTACTTTGTATGATTTAATGATGTATAAAACCAATGATTCACGATTTTAAATAAGTATTGCCATCTAGTAACAAGATTTTATCATCAAAATACAATTACACTTAGCTATAACAGATTTTTGCAAATATCTCAGAACTTAAAATTTGCATATAGTGAGTTTTGCATCTATACGACTCATATGCTGTTGATGAACTGTCATATTTAACTTTTGTATTATTAAGGCAATTTATTTATTACTGTAATTTATAAAATTATATTATTCGCTAGTTTTAAAGATATATTTTAAAAAATCTCAATTAAAAATTCATATTTTGATCATTTCACAAATAGTATACATGTGTATTATAAGAAATATACCGGCCATTACACCTAAATCTAATTGTGTTACCCACACTAATAATTGCAATATATGCAAATAGTCTATACCTGTGCAGAAGCACTTTGTAAAAAGATTTATCGTTACGTACGTTAGATTATACCGATACTACACAAATACAAATAAGAGTTTTCCAACAGTAATGATTGTGCGTGTGAAGATAGAGTATGTATAGTTCCCGCCATGAAAAATCTGTCTTTTCGGAAAACTAAGTCTATGACATACGTAGCAATTATCTCTTTCTTTTCATTACTGATATGACAGATTAATTTGTATTAGGATGTAGATTTTAGATTAGTTCGAAATATTTGTATCGCGTATACATAATTATGTATAATAATTATGACGAAAGGACAGATTTTTATGGCGAGAACTATAGTAATAATATAACATAAAAATGAGGAGAGTTCAGTTTACTAGGAGCTCTGAAAGAAAGTTCGGGAACTTTCAATTTCAGTAGTAAATAAAGTACGTTTGCTGTATTTTTATATAGTGTAACAAAACTGAGATTGCATGAGTAATTATGTTTACGTGTGTGTGTGAATGCACATATGTGTTTGTGTATACGTGCCGCGTAACATGTTATTGAAATGTGTTTACGTAATGTGATGACGTAATGTCGGTGTGAGCTGTGTGTGTATGTATGTGTGGAAAGATCTAGTTAGGCTTCTAGAAAAACACTAGTACATTCGAGTAGGTTTGGTTGCAGGCCTATATATAGCGCTAGGTGCCACAAGCTCAATCAGTCATCATGAAATAGTCGATATAGTAAGATCGTGTAGTCGGTCCCGTTGGGCCGAACAGTGATGGCTCGTATCAGTTATCGCCAGATAGCCGACCTAGTCAGATCGTAGTAATCGGTCTGATAGTATTATTGGGTCAAGCGGTGATAACTCGTTGAAATAAATAATAGTGTGATATAAATATGTAGATATAAATGTGTGCAAGTATAAGTGAATATGGTGTTAGTTCATAAGTTGTATTAATGTCAGTCCGATAGTTATAAGATTAATTATAAGTAATGTAAATAGTGTAATTGTTTGTTTAGCTCCGCTCGGCTAACCATTGTTGTTGTATAGTATTGTTATTTAGGTTTAAGTATTGTTGTAAATAAATGCTAGTCAAAATACAATCGCAAATATGGTGGTGATTATTTTAATACATTTCCAATACTGTTCAGACTGCCCCGACACGAATTTAAATTCACGTTACAATAGGTTAAATTATACGCACAAATCCGATATTCGAATGTAATTAAAAACGTCTTGTTCTCTTTGAAAAGAAAATTTTGAAATTGGAAACATGTATAACTCTTTAATGATGTACTTTACCAATATAATAGGATCAGAAACTTAGTATCGAAATTTAAAATAAACTAAAATTTTACTAGCAATATCAGATTTATAATGATGTACATACGATACTCTTGTCCGTTATTTCCGGCAGATGTTGAAGAAAAGAGAGAAACAAACGACTTTGGACAGGTTTTTCACTGCACCATCGGCCAAAAAGCGGAAAATGGATGAAGATGTGCAAGATTCGATTATTTCTTAAAATTAAAAAATGTGTGTTTTTTTCATTATGTTTTTAGATGTACATATCTAAATAAAAATAATAACAAAAAATTTATCTTTTTTTTATGTCATCTTACCATATTTTATGCTACAGAACGAATTATTTTTTTTAACATGTATTGTTATGGGAAAACGCGTTTCACATAACGAACTTTTCGCATAACGAACTTGCTCCTGGAACGAATTAAGTTCGTTGTGTGAGGCACCACTGTACTTCAAAATATAATACGTTATATAAGGTAATATATATTAAGGTCACAGTGATGTAAGTATTATCGTAGTTAAAAATTATTTCAAAAGTTTAAAAGCATATTGTATTACACCAACATAAGTTTCTTCATTATATTGCAATACTAATCTAAAAATTATAATAAAAAATGTGTTATAAAACACATTTTAGTGACATGATGAGAATTTTTATTTAACTTTTTTATTTTTCTTTATCAGCGATTTCCAACCTGGGATACGCATGTTCCTAGGGATACACGTCAGAACATTTAGGGGTACTAAAAAATATATCTATAATGGCAATAATTTTTAATAAATAATTGGTGTGTAATCTGCAATTAACTTGAATTGTACTAGTTGTGTTTTCATTGTAAATATATACGAATTTTTATTATTTAAACGTTTTCTTAAATTTTTTTTGATGAATTATTTATTTACAGTTACACTATATAAATTATAAATAACACTAACTACATTAATTCTAAATGTTTTGCTAATACAAAAAGTACAATTCATACAAATCACTTGTTCTATATCACTAAACTAAACAGATTGCCGCTTTTGCGAAAATCTCATTGAATAACCTGACAACACAACAACTGACATCAGGGTAAACACATTCAATCACATTTAAGTATCAAATATGCACCGAAATTGTTTGTATCATATGTCACGATATCTTGACAACGGCGCGTCCTGCACGCATCAGCCACGGTGTCAACCGTGTGGTCTGTGGCAAACTTGAAACGGTAACTGTGCTTGGATTCTACAATTCAAACATTTCGGTTAATTTCACATATAGTTTTTGAATGTAATTATTTTATATAAATGAAATAATATACGAAATAAAATACTTGTTTATTAATTAAAAATGTACTTTATGTTATTTCTTATGACCTTTTAATGATAAAGATATAGATTTTTTCGTAAGCATATCGATAGTTTAAAACACAATTATTCTATGTCTATCTTTTAGTAATTAGACATAAAATAATAAATTGTGCCTTAAACTATAGATGTAGCGTCAGCTTAGAACAGAAATAGCTTATTTCCATTTTTGAGTTTGAGTTACGTTGGTTTAAAGTTTTCTTTTAATATTAAAACTATTTTAACATAAATCGGTATCTGTTAGTTAAAATTAACTTTAGTATTCTGTAACATGATAAAAGATTATGTAGTACTATAGAGCTTATAGATTGATACAGAATACCAACATAAATAGTGATAGAGAGTTCTATAATTAAAATATGTTTTATAATTCTTTTTTTAATAAATAACTCCATGTGGCATAAAATTGAGATAAGCTAGTTTTGCTCTAAGCTGACGACATTTAGCTGAAGAAAACTAAAGTATTTTTCATGTACAAGGAACATTAATTCGAAACGTGTTTGCTTATAATAAATAAGTAAATTAATATTGAAAATATGAGGCAGTCAAAATAATTTTTTATGCTAAGGGTATGTTTAAAAATTATATTTGCATATTTTGATCTTAGCTTGCAATATCAGTCAAAGTATAAAATTTTATTTATTTAATTTTTTTTTTAATCCATATTAATATAGAAATTATAAATACATTATTAAATAATATGCCTCAAATTTTACGAAAATGACGTTTGAATATTGTAACGAATTTGATATTGAATCCAAGCACAGTTCCAATTTCGAAGGCTGGCGCAGGAATATATGTGCCAGCAGGACCAGGTAGTAAGCGGAATCAGGTCATTGCGTTTTCCGCTAGCAGTCTAACCGAGTTTCTTGTGCCTTTGCCGCATTATCGAATCATCTGTCAGAAACAATATAAAATCGGAATTGAAGATTTTTGTCGTTTGTTTTTCTTAATGCTACGGCATGTTAGGAATAACAGTTGAATGCTAAAACAGTCTTAAATTGATTCGTCTTTTTTTTTTATTTGATGTAGAATTACAGTTTTTTTCTCTGCGTTTTTTAAAGGGTAACATCGAATGCAAGGATGCAAAGAAAATATGTCATGCATTGAACGCTTATATCTCCGAAACTAATAAACATAGAATAATCAATAATACATTATACACAGTAAAAAATAATTATGTTAAATTAACAAAACTTTAACAAATCTTGGTGTTGCATTTTGGTATTTTAATAAAATGCAACATTGTTAAATATTAACACTATTATGTTAAAAAATATATTTTAACAATTCGCGATTACTTTACAATATAATGTGTGTCATTTTTAATAACAAATTTTGTGTCAATTAAACAATTTTTCATTAACAACCTCGAAAATAACCCTTCGATACAAAAGAAGCATAAAGAAAGAATAGGATCTACATTTAACATCTTGTAATTTTATTTATGTTTTTATGTTTTTTTTTTTAAATATTTCTAAAGAAACAGAATAAATTAAACGCTATATTGAAAAAACAAAGACTATATAGATAAGTTATATTGAAAAATGTCATTGCTATAATAAAAATACAAGCGCTATAAATAAGCAACCAACGCTATATATAAATAACAAATGCTATATTAAGTAACACGCTATATATAAATGACATACGCTATACAGAATTAACAATCGCTATATATAAGTGACATATGTTATACAGAATTAACAAACGCTATATATAAGTAACATATGCTATATTAAAATTACAAATGCTACATTAAATATTACTTAGATTTACAAAATAACCTCAACATCAATAAAAAAGTTTAAAAAGACGGATTTAAAATTATAGAGGAAATGGACAATAATCAAACGGATACAAAAAACATTCTGTATTTTAACTTTACAACCAAATATGAATAAGATAAAACAATAATAAGATAAAATTTATTGAACAATTAAAGCCTTCTTCGCCTTGGATGGGCGACCCACATTTCTTTTTTTTCCTATTGGAATATTTTTAGCCTCATTTGGAGGAACAATTAATTCCAAGCTGATTGCCAGCCCCAAAATATGCTTGCACATATAGTTTTTAAGAAATGCTGGACAATCACAACCACAAGTACTTTTTAAATAATTTTCTGTATTTAATACAACTTTATATTGATCGCAACACGAATTTTGAAGCAATTGCAATTGAGGAGCAGACTTTCAAAATGCATTTTGTCCAAAATGTAAAATTTTTAGTTAGTGATGGTATTACGTTCTATGGGCAAACGCGCATCTTTTAAGACAAATTCGACATTTAAAACGCATATTGTCCCGTCTGAAATAAATATTGAAAGTTACTTGGACATTCAAAACGCGTTTTGTCCAATGGGCACGTAATGTACTTTCAGATTTAGTCAAAAATGTTTTGCCTCTTTCTGAAAATTATGGAATTTGGACAAAACGCATTTTGAAAGTCTGCTCCTCAATTGAAGACAAATATTTTAAACGCAGGTGCTTCGATTCAGAGAATCGAATGTTTATATGAATATAGCAGAAATCTATAAGTTTAATAAAATTTTATATATAGCAGAATTGTTTTACATATATAGTAATATGTATTTCAATTTATTATTGAAGATTTATAGCAAATTGTTTTAATTTTTATAGTGTTTATCATTTCATAATATAGTATTTGTAAATTTCTTATATAGCAATTTTATATATTATATATAGCGTTCGTAATTCTTATTATAGCGTTTGGAATTTGCATATATAGCGGTTTATTGGTACCCCTAAAGAAATATCATTTGACAAATGTACTATACATGTTATAACTAACTACTTTTATTTGAGATTTTTTTCTATCTATCTATTTTGACATACATATAGGTACGTTTCCATGATTATGGTGAATTATAAATACGTACTATAAAATTATCAATAATATTAATAATTTCTCTATTAGAAAAGTATTTTATTTAATTACTTTGTGGTGATGGTTGGTTTCAAATTTAATAGTTTGAATATAAAATAAGGTGAATATGCTTTGATAATTCAACATCAATTTAAAATACATAATTAAATAAAAATATTGTAAGCAACACCACATATTCAATCGAAATTTAATACATCTTAAATATATATATTGAATAATTGCATATTTCTACAACATAGTTTTCTTACAAAAACAATTAGTTTAATGCATAACTAAGCAGTTAAAAGGTCACGACCCGTGCATCAGGTCGTCGTCTTTACACTGTTCTAAACAAACACTGTACAACAACATTCTACCACAAACCATGCCACGGGTCCACCATTCATTATATTTCTTTGGTGACATAACCTTTCTCCTACTAGCACGCACACAGACACACAATGTGACAAATTAAGTTTGCTAATGAGTAAAACATAGCTATATCTGGGAGGGCCACGGTATACTCGAGACATTTGAACATCGTTTGCTATGATACATTACATTGCATATAGTACCCGAGTGAGTACTGTTAGGGGATTGTGCAGGGTTATTCTCGGTTGAATTTTCCTGCTTAGTTGAGATGATGCTAGAGTGCTCCGCGGGCGCAATATTAAAACGTTTAGGGGCATATTTGGCTCGGTTCTCGGCATATAGAGATTCGTATTGAATTTTCCAATATTATTTTGAAGTGTTTATTTGACTTTTATCTTCTAATAAGTTTCAGATATTAAATTTTAGTATAGGTAAATGCAATATGGTAGAATTATTTATTTAATTATTTATTTATTTGAAAGTTCAACAGGCATAAACCCCATAAAACACAATAAAACATTAAAGAAAAATAAAGAAAACTGCATCAAATATTAGGTTTAAATTGAAAAAATCCACGGATAAAAATTTGGATTGTAAACAATAAACATTCTATAATAGATGTTTCTAACGATGAGGAATTAGCAGACGGAAGATAGAATGTGAAACTTCTGTTTTTATTATTAGTACTAGCTAGGATTTGTCATATTTACATAAAGTTTATATACAGGTTTATAGACAATCTGAATGACTACAATTTTGTTAGTCGTATGGTGTAAGTATGATTATTATACTGCATTCTAATAACAGCATTAACTCATCAGATATTTTAAATACAAGTTTATAATTGGTTACAAATGGAAGAGTAAAATAAACTTTAGAGATATTGGACTAATAGTTCAAAATACACGGGTATTACCATTATTTATCAAAGAATACTGAACGTACTCAGTGGTGAAAATTAGATGTGTATGTACTATGCACTCTTAGATCAGTGAATAAGATTGCAGCTCTATTAATTAATTAATTCTTCATTGAAATTACATCATAAGAAATGTCATTAATTATTTTTAAAATAAAAATGCGTGCACAGTCCAGCTATTATATAATAACAAGAGATAGAACATAAGTTCTTTATTGTAAATTGAATCAAGAATTCATAGCGTAACTTTATTGAATGGCTATTTTTACTATATATATATATATATATATAAAAATATATATATATATAAATATATATATATATATATATAAATATATATATATATATATATATATATATATATATATATATATATATATATATGTCATAATGCTACGTATTAATCTTTATCGTTTAACTGAATTCTGTGATTTAGAGAATTTATTTCAAATTTATATTGTTTACAAATTTTCGCATCAGCAAATAATTATATATTTTTAATATTGTTTATTTATGTAAATTTATATTATATTATAACAATGAAATAAAAACATTAAATATTATTACATCATTTGCGTAATTAACTAAGTAAATAAAATAAAATTGAACATGCAGGCATATTAACATTTTATTATAATTGTGGTCGGTTTTATTTATGGGGGACCATTTAACAAAAAATACTCGTATTATTTAAGTATAATGATATTAATTTTTTTATTATAATCATTGTTAATCATTACACAATTTAATAAAATTTTATTTTTAACATTAACAAATTGTTTGCGACAGTGTTTATTTTATATAAAAATTTGGAAAATGAAAATTTAATGAAAAATATGAACAAAATAATTAGAAGAATCTCTTTTTGTTTGAGAGAATTTGAGCGTAGAATTTACTAAAATCACTAGATTGATAAAGCAGCCCAATTCGGTAGTCATTTTATGACTGCTGAAGGCTATGAATTTAAAATTTATTCTAATCACAATACAATTAATTGTATAAACAGGCAGAATAATATAACAGATTTACATTAATTTTTGCTTGTGGTTTGAGGAAAATTATTTTATTTTGTTAACTTTTTGCCGCAGTAAATCACATTTTCATTTATTCACATTAATTTATTTTTTCAAAAATACTAAATATTTCACTATTTTACAAAACTAAAACAATCGTCATTTTATTGCTACGTTGTTAAATTGCACTACTTTATCAATGTAGTGGTTTTAGAATTTACTATCGCAATATAAGTTGGGTTTGCTTATTGGCGGAGGAGGTCTAGACGCCAAAAGTTGTTTTGCAAATTTTCTGATTTTATATTCTCGGATATGCTCAGCTTTAGTTTTAGGAACATTATGGATTTTAGTACTATCGATCTATATCAATGTCAATTATTTGTGGTATTCTTTTATTTGTTTAGCAGTATTTTTCTTAAAAATGGTTAAGTTCAGATAAAGGAATCGTCATTTTCAGATACTTTACAACATTTAGAATTTTATGGCACATTAATTTAAGTAAAATCATTAATTCATTGTCAAATAAAATAAATTTGGTATCTTTACAACATTTAATTGACGATATATTATTGAACACGTGTATTAAGTTCTACGTTAAAAGAATAGATATTTTACATAAAATGTTCCATTGACTTTATTTTGTGTTTATGATCTTCAATTAAATATAATTATGCATAAACTGATTAATAAACATTTTATTATTAATATTTTTCATAAATCAAAATATGAATTCCAACAATTAATAAAGTTATATTTTAATTTTTTTAAAATAACCTAACTATTCCTGTTTGAAGAACTTCAGAAATAAAACCAAACATAAATTCTTTGTCAATGACAATGGATAAAGATACACAGAACAAAAGAGAACTTTGAAAGCCTTTTCGAAAAGATATTTAACGTATAAGAAACCGTAGAAAAAAAAAAAGGAAACGATGCTCTAATTCACGCACAATACGTACACACGCACGCATATATATGAACATATTGACGTAGAAGCTATGCCAAAAGCTGAGCGAACACTTTCAAATTTCACCTGTACGACTGACTGACTGACTGACTGACTAGCGAGCGGGTCTGTTTAACATAGTTCGGTGCCCGTATTTGCAGCGAGCGGCACATGCACAACAAAACGGCATTATCGATCAAAGCCATGTGTGCCAGGGTGTCACGTGTTGGAGATGTTATATTAGAAGGTAATTCTATTTGTTCAGTTTAAAGGTATTGTTTTTACACTGTAGAATTGAAGATACTAAAAAGAGTATTATTAATAATTTTTTAAAAGTGAAATTTTAGTTATTTTGGTAAATGACTTTTAATATTAATAATCATTTGTGTTCATGACGTACCAAACTTGTGTATGAAAACTAGAACAAAATATGTCATTTAACTAGATAAAAATTTCCTAAAGAAAGTTTTACTTAAAATTATCTACAATTAAAGAAAAAGGATTTACCAATTTTTAAAAACTAAATATGCAACATTATAATTTTCGAGTAATGGGAAAAATGTTACTAAATTCATACAGGACAACAAAATAAATTTGGATAATTAAGCCAATATTTTGTGTTATTGAACAATTCCCGATATTTTTTTGACAGATTGTATTTCTCAATTGGTTCTCGGGATTTCCATGCATGTAGCAGCTTAAATGGAACACCCGGTATATGACAATTTTTATTACTGAATATATGTCATTGTTTCGTTAAATTTGCAAAAAAAAGTCAATTAATTTTTTAATATTTCGATATATTCTATTCTATTTACAAATATATTTTTTTACTGCAATATAACAAAATTTTTAACAATTTTTCCAATTATGATTTGTAAAACAAAAATGTTTATCACAAATTTTTTGCTGCTCTCTAAAAAATTTTTTTTTTATTTTCAAAAATTGATTAAATATTATTTTTTATTTATCCTAAAGATCAAAGCATTTGACGTATTTGTAAAAATAAAATATTCAAAAAACTTCATTAAAATAATTGTTTCTATTTTCTCTGCGAATTTAAAAAAAAAAACATGTGCTTTGATGTTAACCTAACTAAAAAGAATATTAAATTAATTACATGTATGTTATTGTAGCTCCCTGATGATGACATAATATATATATATATATATATATATATATATATATATATATATATATTAAAGTGTAATTGATATAGCAAGAATTATTAAAAGTTACAATAACATTAACGTATATCAATTTATTGTAAAGTTATGATTAAAAGTTTCATCAGGGCAAACACACTAAAATAACTCAAATAGAGAATTTGAAATGCAATACATACATATTATGAAAAACATTGTACTTACAGGAATGATAAATACGAAAATGTTTCTTTTACATTAATGTAACTAGTTATGTGTAATACATAGAATGTTTGGATAGTATTTCAATTGAGTTTCATTTATCAAAAACCCTAACAAACTGATTTTTATTAACAAATTTTTTTTTTCTTTAATTATTGTTATCCAGTCACGACAAATCCGTATATATATATATATATATATATATATATATATATATAAAATCCAAGGTATTAATTTTTAATTAACCCTTGTACATATACATAGATAAAATATCTGTTTCGTAATAATATTTATGAAAATTTTCAATTTTACCTTTATTTACAAAGCAACCTTTACTTTCCTAACCTTATTTTCCATTATTATTCTATTTCTCTCTCTCTATCTTTCTGTTTTCGATCATAACCTCTCAGGACCAAAATCGAACCAAGAACTCAGACTCACAATGTACTGTATATTCTAACTATTCCTTATATTATGACAGAATTGTGTTCTAGATATCCTGTACGATTTCTCTACCAGTAAAACCATATGGTTTTGATTTATATGGTTCGTTGTATATATTTCTTGTTTTGTTTTATTTAGGCCCTTAGAGGTATCGTGTGTCATAATAAATATCTATCTATTATATATTTCGTATTTGTCCTACCTGGTTTGTGCCGTATTGTACTTTTATGATGTAGTTTTTCTCTGTTTTTAAGTCCTATGTTTTAAATTTGTGTTAGATAGATTCTTGCTCAACGTCATATTTTTGCTTGATATGTTTTGTAAAATATTTTAAATAATATTTTTTACAATATATAAAGTTACATATAAACTTTTTTTTATATAAATTTATCTATAAATGGTTCGACATATTGAATTTAAAATAGTGGTAAAATATATCGTGGGAAATCAGAATTCAGTTTATATATTTTTATTTTTAATTGTAAATGTTTATTATTTATTACAATAAAATTGATATGAAAAATAAACAAATACTGTAGATTTAACATTTTGTAAATATATATATATATATATATATATATATATATATATATATACATATATACAAGTGATTGGTAAGTTATTTATGTAAGAAATTATTGGGATTATCAAATTATCAGTCCAATGTGGAAAGGTTCTTAAGAAAAACTCATTTAAGTTTCAAACGGTAACCTTTTGATTTATTTTAAATCTTCTTCATAGCGTAACTAAGTTTTTGTTACATTCCATAAAACTTGTGTCAAAAATACAATAATTTTCTGTAAACTCAAAGTTTGGTTAGTAGACCACATTAATTGTAAATATATGGCAAATAAAATATATAAGAATTATAAAGGATATTAATTATTGTCATTAATAGTATGATTATTTAAATGCTAAATTATATAACGCATTATTGAAAAATATATAGACAATCAAAGTATTATTTACTTGTCAAAAGTACGTTTTTTGAAATAATTGTTTCTACAAAAATTTAAGATTTCATTTCTATTTGTCAATTTATGGATTTTTAAGCTAATAAAACAATATAATATTTGAATAATGAAAAAAGTTGAATTTCATTTAACTGATGCTGTATCCAGGGACGGATCTAGCTTTTTGGGGGCCCTGGGCTTAAAAATACCAAGGGGCCCTACACGTTTCAAAAAAAAATTGTTTTCTTTTTCTTTATTGGCTTTGACTCACGCCTTCGCCATTGACTATAAAAAAATTTAAAAAAATAAAAGACAGTATTAAAGGTTATAATTATTATTTATTACATTTTTATTAAATACTCGTATATGTATTAAGAAGTACACACAAGGATATTAAAGTACAATCACAATTATTTATTGCATTTTCATTAAACATATATTAAGTACAATCTCAATGAAATTAAATACAATAAATATTAGTAAATTTGTGTTTTAAATTTTTTGTGTTTCGATCTTTTCTCTTATAAGCCGTGCTTGGTATAGAATATAATAGGTATATGTCCGAGAGGTTGGGGGGCCCTTGCGGATCTGGGGCTCAGGGCTATAGCCCTATTAGCCCATATGTAGATCCGTCCCTGGCTGTATCATATAGTTTTTGAGATCTTCATGTCTAACAATAAATATGATTATAAGACATTCCGTATATTTCTTGTTTTGCTTGATTTACACCTTTAGACATATCTCGTGTTGTTATACTCGTAAATATGTACCGTTTATAAAATTTACATTTGCCTGTATTTCTATTTATTTTTTAAATATTGTTTTTTACTGTTTGTAAATAACTGTTTTTAACTTTTTGTTGGATATATTTTTTTTGAATATCACATATTTTTTTCTTAATTTGTTTTGTAAAATATGTATAAGTAATAAAATTTATTTCAGTTTATGTGGAAGATATGAATAAGAGTTAAATTTTGACATTTTAGAATATAATATGTTTGCAGTATAAATTCAAATTCAATTTATTAATATTTATTTTTAATCCTGAATGCATGACATTTGTTTAAATAAATGTCAATATAAAAATTAATCAAATAAATTATAGGAGTATATTAAAGCAACTGTTGATATTAATCTGTTTTGTATTTTATTTAGCATATCAAATTTTAATATGATTGAAACATTAAAAATAGAGCTAAAACACATAAGATATTAATTGAAAAGACAAGAATATTTTAAACTGGTAAAGCAATCGCTTTGTGATAATCTTTGATATTTGGTTTTGACTTCCGGCTCTAAAATTGTTTTAATTTTTTGCTCTTTTGATCTATAATTGCTTGTGATGTTTGATATTAAAGATTTAATTTAAAATTAACTATTGAATTATTTTGTGGTTATAACAAATTTTAGATAATATTAACTCTTACAAACATTAGCCAAATGTGACTAATGTAGTTAATACCTAGAACAAAGGACAAAATTAAATGATTATTAAGCCTACATTCAAACTCCGGTTTTAGCAGCAGTAGTAGTAATAGTACAGTTACTACTGCATCTTTACTTTACTGTTTCTGCTAAAAATTATAGTCCAAATGTAACTTAATGATTATTAAAATTTGTATCTCAGTTGTAATAAAGATTAAAATATTTGTGCTTTCAAAGTTAACAAGAGCAAAAAAATAATGTAATTTATATAGAATTAAATTAGAAATAAATTAACTAAAACATAAATCTAAGAAAACAGCGAATTCAAAACAGATATATCAACGTAATACTTTAATATTTTATAAAAGAATTAAACTTATAGTACCTTAGCTACATTTGGCATTTTAGCTAATATTTTATGTATTATATTAAAAATCTAATTTTATGAAATGTAGCTTTCCATCATAATTATGAATTATGTAATTATAAAATTATACACAACAAAAATAAATGTAAATAGCAAATATTATTTACATTAATAAATATTTTATTTCAAAAAGTTAATTTTAGAAAATCGCTTTAATCAGTCACCGACTAAACGTAATTATTTTTAAATTGATATTGAAATTAATCTGTTCAGAATCAGTAATTAAAATTTTTTTAATCTCTACAAACGAGTAAGCTTATTATGAACAAAATTCGCTTTACTTTTTGCTATATTTTATATACCCGTATTAAATAAATGAATACTATGTAATTTAAATTTTAATCTTATTTCTATATTATACAGTTAAATGTGTAAAGTAATTAAAATTAGAGTTTTTGATTTAAAAAATTAAATTACTGTTCCTTTTGTTTTACAAAATGTATTTTACAAAAATATTTATTATTAAATAAAATTAACAGTAAAAATATGTGAAATTTTTGCTTTATTGAAAATAATTCGTTTTTTAACAGTATTAAATAATAAAATTCTGTAATAGAAAGTGTCCCATAAAATAAATTCATTTATATTTCACAAATCTTGTCAAAATTTGACTTACTTTCACATATACAATCGACGTGAAATACAAACTCAACATATTAAGTCAGTAAGAATTGATCGTTTAACCCTCTTGTCAATACCCGGAATTTCATCTTTGGTTCAATACCCGTGGTACCCGGGTACCCACTATGCAAAAACGATATTACGAAAATAACAAAATGATAAAAAAAAGACAAACGAACGCCGGTGTTTCTTGCGTCAACTCAGTGAAGAATTATGCATGCCTTCAATCGAAGATCAATCGAAAAATCCTCAAATAATGAGATATTTCTCGACGAAGAATGTTGTAGAGAGCATATTCGGTAAACCACCAAACTATGATACTAGTACTCCGTCAACATCATCCGGGCAAAAAATTGATTTGACAGGTCGAAAAATTGTCGTAGGCTTGTGCCATATTTGTAAAAAAGGCGCTTCCAAAAGGCGACAAAAAACCCGAAAAGCGTGTGCCGAATGTAAAAAACCTGTATGTAACGAACACACTGTAACTATAACATATTGTACTGAATGTGATCAATAAAAACTTTTTTTTTTAATGTTTATTTATTTAATTATTGTTCATTATTAAAATTTCTATTATTTTCTTCATTCACGAAGTGTTTTGATGACGCAAATAAGCAAAAGCGGAAAGAAAATTTGTGTGGAATCCTCGTGTATAAGCCTGGGGTACCCGAGTACCCCGGGTATTGAACAAGCGTGTTGTCAACTTTGACCTCCGATAACAAGCATAATAAAAAAAAAAAATTATTACTCAAGGCGTAAATCGATGTAAAGTTATTCAAATAACGAGGATCTGGCCGGGCCAAGTTGTATTTTGCCAGGAAGATATAAAACATTCAATGAGAACACGGAAATGGGTACCCGGGTACCCGGGTATTGACAAGAGGGTTAATAATGAAAATATATTTTGATAGTTTTGCAAAATATGAAGAAGTTTAACATTTTTGCAATGATGATATGATAAATTTTTTTATACACGATAGTATTTAATTATTATTAAGCTAAATTCACAATGCAATTTTAACAGTACTAGTATAGCCATTACAGCATCCCATTCTACTGCGGCTATTAAAATTGCAATGTGAATGTAGCTTAATAAGTTTGAAACGTGTCCATGGTTATTGAATTATATGATAGCAGTGTTATAATATTTATTGTGTTAAAATAAGATGTTTAAAAAACATGTTTAACTTTTTAAATAATTTAAATTTAAACTTATTGGCTGGTATCACGAGCTCAGTTTTGAAATTAATTTTAACTAATACTAGTTTTAAACAAGATTAAAAGTATATGGGAAAACCCATATATAGACTACTTTGACATTTCTCGGAAAGTTGGGAACACTTTATTTTAATAATATTATAATTTATGTGGGCACTAGGAGATACTTTTCTGAACATTTGATCAAAATCGAATAAATAATGTAGCCACAATGAATTTTTTAAAAATTTTGGGATTTTTTTCTTGATAAGTTGGCAACACTGTATTTTGTTAAAATTTCATAATTTATTTAGGCACTAGGAAAAGCTTTTATGAAAATTTGATTAAAATCGGTTAAATAAAATGGTCATAATAAATTTTTAAAAATTTTACTAATTTTTTTTTTCGGAAAGTTGGCAACACTGTATTTTGTTAAAATTACATAAATTATATGAATACTAGGAGAATCTTTTGTGAAAATTTGAGTAAAATCGGTTGAATACCATGGCCATAATAAAATTTTTAAAACTTTAGTAATTTTTTTCTCGGAAAGTTGGCAACACTGAATATTAATAAAATTATGTAATTAATGGGAGCATTAGGGAAATCTTTCCTGAAAATTTGATCAAAATCGGATAAATAATATAGCCACAATGAATTTTTAAAAACTTTAGTAATTTTTTTCTCGGAAAGTTGGCATTACTGGAAAAAACCAAAACTTTATGACCATCTTGGGCACTAGACAAATTTATCCTGAAAATTTCATTAAAATCGGTTGAACCGTCTAGGAGGAGTTGCGGCCACAAAATTTTGACTTACGACCGAGCGAGTGAGCGAGCGAGCGAGCGAGCGAGCTGACGACGCACATCCATACACCCACATAAACTAAGTTCAGATTCGTCATCTACAGGCTATATAAAGGATTTCTGTACAATTTTTTTTTTTTTTTGAAAATGTTACAGACACCGTACCAAACGCTATACTACTTTTCCTTGCAGTCAAAGTAGTAAAAAAGGAACTGTCATAATAGCTTGACTTTATATATTTCTCTTAATTGCGTAATTATTAGAAACAACAGCGTAACTGTAACTTTAACGATTTGAATTGGTGTTTTTATATATTTAGATTTTAAATAAATCTAGTTACTTGTATTTTTTACTTAGTAACTTGTTGTTTGTTTATTGAAAGTGTTATATGTATATTTTTCCTGATAATGATATATATAAGGTATAGCGAAACGTTAAATTTAAATTAAATTATACAGAACTTAAGTCTGAAATTGTTTTATTTGCATTTGTTTGCATTTATATTTTGTTGCCAGTCGAAATTTTTTGATTTCGCTTTTTTATTTGATTTTGGATTATCTTTCAATTTTGCTACGGAATCCATCCACAGTTGTTTTATTTTTTCATTTATAACTCTCAAGTTGAAAAATTCGTAATTATATATTTATGAATACTAATCTGTTATTATATTTAGAAATATAAGCTAGATTATTGCTAGTTTTACAACTGTGATATGTAATTTTTAATGAATGAAATATAATTTTAAAAGTAGTTATTTATTATAACCTCATGCAAATATGCTCAGTGGTGATGTTATTAATTTATTTTATTTTTTTACAACAAAAGTTAGTTGTTAAGGTGCCTTGTTAATTTAGTTATCAAAGAATGCCCTAAATTTCATTGTCAATAACAGAAACATTAAACAACAAAAATCTCGTCCACTGAACGAAGTGCCGCTAGTCATTAGCCCAAAATTCATTTCTGCGTTAAAATCAAACATCCGTTGCGATACAAACTAACAAACATATTGATTATATCTCCCTGTGAATGTGTCCGTGTATTACTTTTTTGTTTGTCCCAAAAGCTGAAAATCGTTATCCTAGAATTCGTATTTCTGGGATAAACTTAGCCCCGATCGACCGGCGAAAATCTTTCCATCCCCGAGAAGTTGTCTTGTTGTCAATATAGTAATGAAAAGGAACAAAACAAAGTTAGCCATGTCGTGAGACAAAACAATAGAGAGTGATGATAGAGAAGGAAAGAGAGATAAAGATGGTCTCTATCTCCGTTTATATCTTTGCGTTTGAATGGTTTTGTATGCTCTTTCATAGGTGACTGGATGACGCAAAAGTTTTAGCAAATCGATGATCGGTGTGCACACACCCGATTGTTCTACTAAAATGCACCTTCGATTTGATGCAATTGTTCTGTTTGTGTCTTGTTTTTCATTTGTTTGTTTAGAGGTTATTGTTTTGTTTTTCGTTGCAAGTGATGTGCAATTGTTCTGTAGGTTAAATAAATGTTGATTGCGGTTGGAGATTAAATCAACTGTTTTAATGTGTGGCTAGTTTTTATGGGTTAGTTGATTTTCAGTTTTGTAAAAGTTATTTTTATTTCAATTATTTTTTGTTCTTTATCAAACGTAATTTGTTCTCTTTTTTTTTAATATTTATATCAGATGTTCGTTTCCTTGATTTACTTGAAAATGATTATAAAACTGTTTTAAAGTAACTGTAATAACAAAGATGTCTATACGTATGATTTCATCAAAATAAAAATACTTTGTGTAAAAATTAAATTATTTGGTCATTTTAGCGTCAAAAGAATTTATTTATTTTGAAATTTTGATTAAAATTGAATATACTCTGTAGTTAAAATAAAATTGTCAAAATTTTAATATGACGTTATGTTAATTAAAACTCGTTGTTGGATTGACCGAGCACTTTGCAAATGCAATTGCTATGTCTATGGTAAAGTTAGTTTTTTATTACAACTGTATCAAATTTAATTATTACATTAATCATTTCACATTAATATTTTCATAATTTAATTATTAGTATAATATTTTTATGTGTGATTTTTATGATTAATAATAAATACAAGATAATGTTTCCAGGTTTTAGGCCTTAATAAAATATGTTGTTAAAGAATTACGCTTATAACACCCGAGCATTCAGTCTAGTAATTTTTAAGGTAGAATTATATTTGTAGACAAATAAAACATATTTATTCCGATCTAATCAATTTATAACAATCAAATTTCTCAATTGTTTACAAACCAAACATTTAACTTGTGTAAAACTTTGCCATAACCTCAAACTAACAATTAAGTGTCTATACATACGGATAACTGTAATTAAGTTCTGTAGAATGCAAATAGGTGGCAATAGCATCGTGTAGTTCAGTTACCTAGTTACCTAGTGCTCCCAGGCAATTGCAACCAACTTTAGAATTATTCTCTATCTCTTTTCTACTATAGTTTTGCCTCTCTTGGGTGACTGCACTTCGTATAATACAAACTTATTATAATTATTCATGAATACAAACTAAGGGAAGTCAATTTTCAAAATCAATAGAAGACGTAGGTATGATATATAATGTGTAGGATATATATTCATTTCTGTAAGATGTGGTTAAATTGGTTGATGAAAGATAATTATTTTATTTTATTGAAGTGTCTATAACCATATAATTATTTGTATATTAATGTAATTTTTATTTAATTTCTATTTACACTAAAATTCAATTTTATATGTCACTACACGTGTTTTACGTGAGCAAATGTTTCCAGGTAGTACGAATATATGAGAGGTATCATAAATATGGGTGAAGCTAAAGTTATTTATCTGGATAGAAAAGTTCAGAGGCAAATAATTACAGGATAATGGAAAGAGTTTGTACCGCACTCTTTTGGATACATGGCGTGATTGTATATGTATGATTAGCATATCCGCCATTGTGTGATACACTTTGTAAAATATTTCACATCAAATCTAAAACTATTTTGACTGAAATAACAATAAGGTTACGCTTCGAAAAAACAATTTAACCCTTTACTTCGGTTGTTTACTTTGAATCTCAATCAAGGCAAAATGGTTAGTATGCCGTACGGCGCACCCCAAAATAAATCACTAATAAAGAAGTTTTCGCGCTAACTGGCTTTCGGGAGCTTTTTTTTTTGGCTGGTAGTGAACGCGTGGGTTTGGGCCCGCCTCGACGCTGCCTGCTATTTGACGTCGCACTGCAGTCGGTTTCGCTTTCCGTTTTCCGGTTTGCGGGCTACGAACTTTGAACTTTAAGCACTTTGGACCGATTTCGTATGGAATTGACGACGAATTATGTGTTGCGGTTGGCACTAGGTTACAAGGGTTTGAAACGAAAGAGGTATACGATATTTAACAGGCTAATTTACTCGTTTTTACTTTGTGATTAACTGTAAAATACAAGTTGAAATAATATTTTTGTTATGGATTGCGATATTTTGTAATACGCTGAGTTATATTTTTTTTACGAATGTACTGAACGTTATTTCATTATTTTTCGTGCATAAAATATTTGGTTATGAGTGGCGTAACTATAAATTTTGGACCCCCTGCAAAAGTTTTAAATAACTCTCCCCCCCCCCCCCCCCCCCGAACATGGCCAGTTTGTGAAAAAGACATTTTTAAAATATTACTATAGTAGTTATAAATAATTTTCAATAAAACTAGAAATCGAAATAATTTTTATTTATTTAAGTATGTAAGATTTAGGATCAGCGTCCCCTTCGCCTCTCACTTTACACAACTCTGATATAAAGGGCTTTTCTAGATTTCTCTAAATTTTTTTTTAATTGTTAATTTTGTATGTTTATTTGAATATTGTAAAAATAATTGCATATCTGGAACTAGGAATATTTGGTGAAAACTAACTTGTTCGAATGAAAGAGTTTATGCGACACCTTTATGGGTAAATGGCGTGAATGTATTATGTATATAAACAAAATTTACTTGAGTCACACTGCTAATCAATCCTAATATATATTATTATAAATCACTATCTAGAAATCATGTTCTCAGTATTGTCTTATCATCATCATCATCATCATCCATATTACGTATACTCGTATCAATAAGAGATCCATTGAAGCATTTCATGTAAACTACATAATTCATTACACTTTCCATTCCCTCGTCGAGGGCTTCTTGAAACTTCCTGCATTAGCTACTCAACCTGATGCGTGGAATATGAGTATGTGTAACGGTTTGTGAATTGTGATAACGGTTATCTCGTAAATCCCCAGCACGCTTTAATATCACGCTTACAACATCGGCGTTTCACTACATATATAGCTGGCTGCACATAGACAACAACTGTAATATGCCTAGACAAAGCAAAAACAATGAATAATTTTGTGATTAAAATAGGAAACAATACAATATGAAATGAATTGCTCCACTAATAATATAAAAATATATTCTGTAAAGAAGATATTCTATATAATTAAATTATTGTAAATTGTGTAAATGTTGCGAGAATATTGAATATTTTGTTTTGTTTTTGGTTTTTGCAAAATTACAAGCATTTTGTCAAGATTTTAGTCAAACTCAATGCAGGATTGGTTAATTGAAAAAGTATTTTTAGTGTTTACAGACTTTACGGATTATTTAATATTGTTGCTATATATATATATATATATATATATATATATATATATATATATATATATATATATATATATACCGGGTGTCCCAACAGTAAGAGATAGAAATTTAGTAAAATTGAACAAAAAATCATTATTTGAATATAAAATATCTAGAAATTATTAAATAAAATAAAAAAGCTTTAACATTAAGTTCTGTATATATGTCGATTTTTATATAAAACTTAATTTTAAAGCATTTAACTTTAATAAGTTCTGAAAGATTTTTGTACTATATTAAATTTTTTTTTTTAATTTTTTTAACTTTTATTTTCAATATTAGAGCAAATTTATATGTAGATTTCAATGGCATACAGTAAATGCACTTTTTGAGTTGCAAATTTCAATTTTTAATTTTTTATGAATCCTGTAACTGTCTTTTATAACTGTTTTTTTTTTATAACCAAAGCTGTAGCTTTGGTTATCAATATAAATAGTAGTTATTTGACACTTTTAAAATATTCTTTTTTGATGACAATATTGCAATTAAAAACAATATTTATTTCAAAAGAAAATACCTGATACTATAATTTACATTAAGTTTGGCGAGGAATATTATTAGTGCCAACTAGTGAGAAATTTAACAGAAAAATATGCTCAAAAAATTATTCATATAATTCATATACAAATGGCTAGCCTATAAGCTATAGCTTATAGTGGATTCTAAATCATTCAAATACAGCCGATACTAGTTCAATGATACAAATTTCTTTAATACCAGAAACAAAACTATAAGAAAATATTTAATACAAAATGCGCTATCTAGGTATGTATTATCGATGATGCTGCGTGAACCTGAACGTGAACCAAGGTAAATGTTCAACTTTTGGTTTGAGGTAAAGATGGTGAGAGAACCTCTGGAAGCCATTCGTATGTTTGATATACGATCGCGCAAGGTATGTAGATTGGTAGATCGTTGAAGGAAGCGAAGGTTCGCATGGAATAGATGAAATTTTCAAATTTAACGTAGCGAGGACTATGGTTAGGACCATGTTACCAAGTTACGATGGTTGTTTTATTTGTTTTATTTTTTTGGTGAAGGGTGTAAAAAGTGTTGTATGTATGGTGAAACTGAAAATAAAAATGTTTTGGTTTTGTAAGTATTGATTTTGACTGTTTTTTTTTTGTAATTTACAAAACAAATTTGAAACGAGAGTGTAACATGACATGTTTTTTTTAAATATATACACAATTACGCCATTTACCCAAAATGGTGTGACACAAACTCTTTCTAATACCCCGAAATAAATTTTCTTGAAACATTTCTATTCAGACAAGCAACTCTAGCTTCTTCTTGTATAGTTTAAATTAACTATAGTATTGCGTTTATAAGTTGCTTGTAAGCTTGTTTATTTAAGATTAAACATTATTAAAAACATATTACAAATTATTACGCAGACAAGAATTGGTAAGATGCCCGACGTTATTCAAATACTATTACTATATTTTTTTTATAAACCATTTTGCCATAATAATTAATATCTTAACACATCTTTTAAACAAAATATAATTAAAGAAATAATTGCAACAATTTAGTTTTTATATGGATTGTTATAAAATTTCATATTTAAGTTTTGTAGGTGAATATCTCAATTTGTTCGACTTTCGGTAAAGATCTGCCAACCGGAAGTAGTAAGTTACTAATGTCACTTTTATGTGTTTTACGAATATTTCACAACAGAGATGTATTACAAAAAAGTTGCTGAACAAGTTATAACTAGCAACTTTTATTCGACCATTTTTCGATACGGCTAAATATTTTTTTTACAATTTTTCATATTTTTTACTAGGAATGTAAATGTATCCAAAAAAGCCCGTTTGAGTATATACAATGCAGTTTTGGTGCCTACGTTGATGTATGCTAGTGAATTTTGTGTTTTGTTGCAAAAGCATAAACGGAAAATGACTGCTGTGGAAATGAGATTTTTACGTGGGGTATGTGGTGTAACTAGGAGAGATCGGGTACGAAATAGATTAGTGTATGATGAGTATGAAATTGAAAAAAAATGTTTTAGCAAAAGTTGGTGTTAGTCCTGTTAAGATGGTTCGGACATGTTGAGAGAATGTCTAATGAACGTTTGTAAAAGATTTATTTGAATGATTTTGATGGAATACGTTTGCGTGGACGTCCGATGAGTAGTTGGAGTGGTATGATTGAGAGTCTTTTGAGTGAGCGAAAGTTTCCAAGTAGTAGGAATAAAAGAGCATGTATGAGAGGAATTATGAATGAGGTTGAAGGAAAATTTGTTTGTTTGAATAGGAATGTTTGGAGGCGACTGATTTCGGGATGATGAAAAGAGTTTATGCCACACCCTTTTGGGTACATGGTGTGATTGTGTATGTATGTATGTATATAATTCTGTAAATAGATGACATATTTATGTCAAGACAGTTTTGTTTTTAGTTAACATGACTACAGTAGTTGTTGTTATACAAATTTTTCTATTCCATAAATTTATTTAATACGATGACGATCAGTTCTGTGGTGGCCACAGCAGACTAGTTTCTTACATTAGAAAAAAGCTAACTAACTGAAGGTTATATTTATTTTTTCAGGAATAACTGTAAAAAGATATGTATGACATGTTTGATTACTTGTCATAAATGTTACATTGACATTTGTATTTTGTCATAGTTATAACAATTATTATTAATTTATCGATGTTTTGAGACAACATAATAATCTTATAAAAAATAAAATAATATAAATATCGAAGACAAATGTTGTAAAAAATAATCGCACGAAAATGTTAACGATTTAATTGCATTTTTATTGATCGAAATGAATTTTTCAAGTTACTCTAAGCAACAACATAAAT
This sequence comes from Clivina fossor, assembly GCA_963966155.1. Classification (NCBI taxonomy): domain Eukaryota; kingdom Metazoa; phylum Arthropoda; class Insecta; order Coleoptera; family Carabidae; genus Clivina; species Clivina fossor. Next base: position 23,640,963 of record OZ014551.1, on the reverse strand, counting down.
AGCGCTTATATATCAAAACGGTCTAGGTACGTAAACCATCCAAAAATGTCAAACTTTACGATATATAAACGGCAAACCACGTATTTGATAATTGACATTCTTAAAAGTTATTTTAAATTTTTTAGAAGATTCTAAAAAAATTTTGAAATATAATTTGGCAGTTATTCTTTTAAAATTATTTATTTAACTTATCTTTGTTTTTTTTTCTTTAGTTATATTTTTTTTGAAATTGTAATAAATTAAAAGTTAATTTTGAAAAATTTAATGTTTTTATTATTGTAAATAATAATTATATGAAATGAACAAAAATATATAAACGTTGATCGTTGTAACAATCTCTAGCAAGAAAATAAAAATATATTTGATTATATTTTAGAATCTCGAATTGTATACAATAAACTTATGCAGGTACATGGATTATGTGTAAAAAAAACTTTATGAAAGTATTAGTTATTTAGTGGACGTTGCTTTCTGTTCAATTTTTTTTTTATGAAACCTAATACATACATTAGCGTTTTCATGGCAAGCTAGATTTATGCATAAGCAACATGTGTAGAGAAAACAATAAAAGGCCAAGAGAATATGGTCCATATTGTTGTTACTTTTGTAACTTTTTTATTGCGCTTTTGTTTTTTAAAAAATAAATATGTACTCTAAGAAGAAAGAAAAGAAAAAACAATGCTGTAGGACCTGAATTCATTTGTTTATCTCAATGCGTTCAACTTTTTTTTTATATTAGGGTCGGCAACTAAAGCTGTATAATGTTTATCTGAAATGAATATTCAAAAGGATTTCTTTAGTAAATTTTTATTTGTTAGGCAAAGTGTTGATAACGGATTTTAATTTAAAATTTAACCAAATTTTGGGTTAGAAATAAAGTATTTGTGCACATTTTGTACCTAAATACATTTATGTAAAACAATGTACTGTATGTAGAACAACGTAATGAATAAAGTATGAAAACACTATTTTATCAATTTAGTGATTATACATTTTTATTATTTATCAAAATGTATTTCATTATTATTAACAAATATTAGGTTGGTTCATAATTATCAGACTTTTTGTAGGCGGGTTATTTCTTAATAAAAATTGCTGTTTTGTTTACTTTTTTTTAATAAAAATATTATTTCATTTTCAAAGAAAAAAAAACGATTGATAATTATGCACCAACCTCATATTTTCTGCACTTATTCTAAACTTTAATTTTTTCTTGTTTTGTATCAATTTTAGTTTTCTGTCACGTTCTAACATAATGCAAGGCAAGTTTGTCTAATGCTTGTATATTGATAATAATTTCGATTATATTATTATTATTATTATTATTATAATTATATGTATATACATATTTTTATACAGTAGAAATTTTATAAAGATTTATTCTGAAAAACTCAAAGAGGAAAATTATGAAATAAAGGAACAGATTGTAAAAAAAAAAAAAAAAGTCAGAATTAAACAAAAGTAAGGCGCTTCGATGTATACTCAATTAAAAGGGGGACACCAACCTGAGCGCTCTGAGAGTAAGCAAAGTTCGAAAATTTTTTTAATGCACATATAATAATGCTAATACTCCGGGTTTCTTAATTGTATATTTGAACTACGTTTTCGAATGTTTATGTCAAAAAATATTGTGACGTTACATGTAGATTTGCCAGTCCCTGTTAAAAAAGCTTTTTTCTTAGAATATCCTAAACCTACACTGTAAAAAAAAAAAGTAAAATTACAGAAAAATACTAGTAAAATTTTACTAAAAAAATTCGGTAATTTCATTTTACTATAATTATTCCGTATTTTCACCTCAAAATTCTGTAATTCTTACATTATTCTGTATTTCTACCTCAAAATTCTGTAATATTTAAAAAATTTCTAATAATTACATAAAGTAAGTAAAAATGACTTAATATGTATGTAAAATTACTTACTTTCTGCAAATTGCATCACATACTTAATGTAGAATTACATATTGTTGGTAAAACTTCCTATATTATGTAAAATTACAGTTTGCATATTAATATCTGTAATAATACATCAGTATAATGAGACTTATTGTTAGTACATATTTTATGTAATAATGCTAATAAAATATTTTAAGTGTAATTATTAATGTTCTTATTAATTCTTCTGAGATTAATCTCCATTGTATGGGTGCAATATTGAAGTTATTATTTTAATTATCGATTATCGATTATTCTATAGAATATTTTTTTACAATATAAACATTATGCATATTTTGTATTATAATTTATATTGCATATAAACGTACCTATAAGGTTTTTATAAAATATAAAATTTTAAATATAAAAGTTTATAATTTTTCTGTATTACAATGTAAAACAGGCAGTTTAAAAACGCAATTTTAAATTTACATGCAACTTTTAAAAGGGTTCCGAAATTTTACAGAATAATTTGGTAAAAACATTCCTTTAATATGACGCTAGCCAATCGGAACAGTGATAAGCTACTAGTTGAATCCTGTCTGTTTAGCCCACCCAGAATGTGCATTACTTTAGTTTAATGTTACTTTATTTGTAGCAGTGAAGAAGTGTAGATGTACGCATGCATATTATAGTTGAAATCACCGGTATAATTAATATATCAGTTCACATAAAGTACGTATATTATTTATATTTATATAAGGTTTATGATTTTTACTTATGAATACTAATAATATATTTGTGTTTTTGTGTAGGTTATTGCAAATTCCAGGCGTCTGTAACATTTACCAAGAAAATGTAAGTAAATTGTTTATAATTTAATAATTAAATATTTTTAGAAAGATACATAACAGTTTATTTATATTAAAATAATTAACGTAGCGTTTTTTATTTGTAGATAACTTTATCCAGACGAAGGATCGAAATCTTCGTCAGGAATGAAAACGATGTCTGTCTTGAATAGGGTACTAACCTTAATTAGAAAGCTGAATAATTATTCGTAAGAATAACAATATTTTTGTTCAGAGATTTAAATGACTGAATGTTTTTTTTTTTTAATTCATTTTATATATTTTTTTTTATAATGTTACGATAAATAATTCATATTATATAACACATATAATACTATACAAATTTTGTACACTATACGTATATTTTTTGTTTTTTGTATATAGCATTTTTTTTTGCTAATAAACTATATATATTATTATTATTCAATGTTTATTAATTCCTGCTTCATTTGAAAATACATCCTTTATGTAAATTTACAAATGTATGTAATTTTACCAACAATAATATTACAGAACTAAATAAATATTACCTATTTATGGAAAATTCCCGACAGCAAATTTACTGAAGTTCTGTAAATTTACTAAAAGAGATTTTACTAAAAAACTGTAATATTACATACATATGTATTTTTACATACCGTTGGTAATATCATATTACACAACGTTTGTAAAAGTACCGACATTATGTATTTTTAAACAATTATGTAAAATTACAGCTGTTCGGTAATAATACCTACAAATGCTGGGCATCATAGTGTCTCATACTTTGTAGGTAAAATTACATAAAATTTTTTTACAGTGTAAAATAAAAAATCTACTATGATACTGCGGATTTTTTTGAATTTCAAAAAATTATGAAAATGGCGGTTGTTCGAAAAAAAGGTTTTTTTTTCAGGATAAAAATTAACTTTTGAAGCTTATCAAAAAATCAAAAAAAAAGAGATACCAGTAGTATCATTTTAGATAATTTAATTCTATATAATTACATCTTAAATTGAAATAAATCGAAAAGATAGTTTCCGAGATCTTGTGTAAGACAAGGTTGAAAAACATGGTTTTGAAAAAAACGCGTTTAAAGTTAGTTTTTTACTGCCCGATCTGTAAGTTTTATTTGCTTCGACATAATTCTGTATTGGTCGCTGTAACTTCGCTAAAACTTCAAACTTACGGTTTTAACACATTCTACTACACACTTTAATAAAATGTAAAAAACTTTATATTTTGAAAGTGTCGAAATGATGTTCCTCTTTAAGTAATCGTACTTTATTTCTTATTTAAATGTATCAGTGAATACTTTATTTTACAGTGTAGGTTAACCATGTGAAATATTATTAAACGTTTTGTAAATATAATCTTTTGTTAATATGCAACTTGACCAATAAATGAGGTGCTTTAAAGACAGGTAAGAATCTAATTTTCTAGTTAACTTATTGATGAAGTTAATAACGTTTTATGCAACTCGTTCGCTATTTTTATACGTAAAATCATTTCTGTCGAAAGACGATTATTTGGCACTTTTTGACAATGGGTCTTTTCACAAAATTTATCTGTTGCAAGTAGTAGTAATAAAAAAATATTAAACATGATTTAAATAATTCGACTAGTCGATATTTAATAAATAATCGTTGTCATAATATTAATTACTAAGCTGGTCGACTTGTTTAAGCTAAACTTAAAATTTAAGTATGATTGGTACATCCGGAAATTAGTGATATATTTCGACTTTAAATCACAATGTTATTTAAACTGTGTTGTTCCTGAAAATTATTTCATTTACATTATTTTATTGTTTTTAATTACAAACTCGTGTTACATGAACTTAGCAATTCAATTAATAACGAAACTAGAAACTAGAAATCCAATTTACACCTATCAGTTTTTACCTTCGAATTATAATATTTAATCTGCAAACTACAAGCTCCCTTCAAACTGCTACACCGTTTTCCAACCACTGGTTTAATTAAAGCCAATGTCGAACTGATGCGTTGATTGAGTCAGCAGCACCACCATCTTCTCACCACTCCCCTCTAACACCCCCTCCATTCCATATATAACACCAAACACGAACCACCAAATTTTCCCCAAATATCCATTGGAGAGATCTCTCAATCCATCGGGCATTTCATTTCGTAATGCTAGAAAAATTAATCCGTGCATCCGCAAAAAACACGCGAAAGATAGATTTTCGTCGATTGTTCGATAAATGCTCTATCCCTCCAACTCTCCCAACACATCGCACAAAATATAAAAGGGATGATATTTTTCTAGCGCCCTATTGGTCAGTCAAGCGGAAAACAGGAAAACTGAAATTCAAACCGAATTCGTATTAGAGGAGATTCCCGCATGTTTGGCGGTTTCAATTGTTTTTTTTTTGTGTTTTTTTTATGCTGCGTATTTTGGGCGATTGTGTTTTGTTTCTGAATAGTGGTTAATGGGAAGGAGGTGAAAGGTATGGAAAAGGTATTTATTTGAAATTTTGACTGGTCGTAAATACGTGGAGTGACTTTTATTTTTTAGTATTTTTATTGATTGCAAATGTGTAATTATACATAGCTGGATTTTAGGATTTGGACCTTTTTATTGGTGGTTTTGTTGCACAGTTTAAATTTTTGTTTAAATTTTATATATTTGTGATATATTTTTTTTTAAATTATTAATGAATCAAAATAAAATACCACCACATAGTCACCTTTGTTTTTGTTTTATTTATCAAATTGTTTTTCCATTACAATTTTTTATATGCCGCAGGAGCTTACTAATTAATATGTAAAATAAAATTATTAGTTTTTCTTTGATCGGAATTTTCACTATTTTAACAAAATATTTTACGTGTTTTTGAATATTTTTTCTAAATCTTTTTTTGACAATTATCAATTCAAAGAAATAATTAAATAGAATAACGTTTAAACAAATTAATTTCTGAAATCATTATTATATGTAAAAATAAAGTTAAAGTATAAATACAAACATATTTTAAAAATATTTAATTTTAATTTTTTCAGTGTTTTTTGTTAAAATGAAAAACTTTATATATTAGACATCTTTTAATATACCAATAAAATTGTTAATAATTAGGATTTTTCCTAAAAATTTCACAAGTTACTCAATCTTTAAAATGACCTGTTAGTATGCATCAATGATTGGCCAGTTAATCATTGACATGTGTTTCGCTCTTTAGTATGGTGATTTGATCAATGTCCGAAGACACTGATGCAAGTGTAATCATCTGGCTAGCTTGTATATTAAGTAAATTAAAAAGATATAACTGAAAAGCAATAATTACTACCAACGCCATCTACATAATAACGCATTAAGCATTTATAATAATAATATCATTAAACAAAAGTTCATAAATGTGTCTTGAAATTATTTATAATAATTTCACGATATATCTGTAAACTTTTGTTTCATGTTATTAAAATTTTTAAGTTTATAAGCGATATATGAGTTACAAAAACAAACAGAAATTATTATATTGCGTAAAAAAAAATTTTATAGAAATATTTAGAGCGGAATGGAAATAAAAAATCTTACCAAAAACACGGGAAAACCCCAAAGAAAATTAAAAAGAAAAAACAAAGAACAAAAACTAAAAATCTACGTATTCACAATTTTGTCGTTTACACTGTACAAATATTTTACAATATAATACATTTTCTTCCTTCACACTAAATATTAACATATTATTCGTGGTGTGTTAGTATTCATAAATAAATATACCTCGATATCTAGATCTGGCCACCGGCCCAATACCCAAATATATACGCCAATAATCCGAAACCTGGCCCTTACTAAATCTGCCAAATTTTTACGAACACCTCGTATATCTACATATCCGTACCGCTTGTAACCCAGTTCGTCGAACCGGTCAGGCGTGCAATCCCAAAGGGGAATGGTCAGTTGCTACCGTACCCATTTTCGGATAGAATCCCGCTATTAGAACAGGGACAGCTGGGACAAAGCAGGACGCAATACACTCTTATACAAATATATGCAGGAATAATATGGCATGAATTTGTGTTCTACAATATTATAGTCATGTTAAGATAAATACATTAAAATGTAAATAAAATATTTGCATAATCTAAATGGCAATGAAATTTGGTGTTACATAGTGTGATTGATTTTAATGCGATACAATTTTTATTTTTATTATTAAAGTAGTAAAAAAGTTTTCAAAACCTTTATATTAAAATAAAAAAATTTAGGTTTTAGTTCTGTTAAATTTTAATTAATATTCGACATTTCGATATACTGCACGCATAATTAAATTAATTGAAATTTAACACTACTAAAATCTAAAGCTTTTAAGAAAACTATGTTTTATTTCAATACATTTGCGCATAAAATATCTATTTTTAGTAATTTTATAAGCAATTTTAGTTTTTTTTTTAATAACTGCATATACTACCAAATAACAGCTAATTAGTTTCAGCAACTGTCTATGGGACACTCTATATATTAATGCAGAAGTGTGGAGTCAAAAAAAAATTTATAAACCCTGACTCCAACTTCAAATTTTCTTATCCAACGCCAATTTCGACTCCAACTTTTAGTTTGATAATGATTTTTATGTTTTATCATATTAAATTAACTACAGAAAATGCATTTCGTGTTTATAATATTACATAGTAAACTAATTAAAACATTCACAAAAATGAATTACTAATTATTTTAAACATTGCAAATGTAATTTAATGAATTTGTTTATCAAAAAGATACAATGTAGTTCATATTATTTTACACATAGTGTTCTGTAATATTGTATTAAAAATATTTAATATTATATTGTCTTTTGTTTTATTTGTTTGTTCGACTTTTAGTATATTTGAATTTTTTATTATGATTAGCAATGAATGACTGTATTTTTCAGCAGTGAGACGGTAATTACATTTAGGTTTATAATCATTAGACAATGGAAATTGTTAGAGGCAACATCGTGATGTTATTTTTAGTATTATAAAAAGGAAAAAATTCTTTTGTTCACGTGGTTCTATATTTGTTAATTTTTTGCTTTAACAAAAAAAAGTCGGAATCAAAGTCTGAACAAAGAAAAATCGACTCGCGACTCCGACTCCATACCCCTGTTTTAATGTCATTAGTTTATTTAAAATTACAATAACATACTAATTATATAAGATAAAACCCGCTATCTGTTTAATCAGTTTATCAAACATCTCAACAGTATTAAATTCAATATCGTTCCAACAAAAAGAAATCCGAAAACATTTCTTTTCGCCGCCGCTTCATCTCATTTGAAAACCAAGAGATAAATCTAAAGCCATGAATCACTGCTTGCGCCGGCATTAACCGGCTATAATAACGATTATCTCCGGTCTCAGATTACGATATTAAAACTTCATTTAAAATTCGGGGAATGTCAGCGCAATTTTATCAGGCCGATAGAAAAAAAAAAAATTACATCGCATCATGGAGAACAGACAACTTGTCGTCGGCTTTTTTTTAATATTAGCTTCAATCTAACTTTGATCAAAATGCTTTTCTAGGGGTTATTTATGGAAAATATTGATTTTAAATTAGCACTGCACATTCAACTCCCTTCTGTTCCCACACCGCAGTAAGTTATGCGCGCGAAAAATACAAACGGCATTGCTGTTTTTTCACCGAGTGGAAAATTTATTTTCAATTTAGATGTTTGATAGCGTTGCACTCTGGAGAGTCGGTTTTCTTCGGCGCCAGCTTTTAAAAAGGACGGGAAAATAAGAAGAAAAAGTTTTTTGTGTGCGAGGACGGAAAAGTGGCGTAATAATTTCTTTACGAAACGTAATGAATGCGTTATAATTTTGACGCGAAATTAAAACACTTTTTTCAAGTTTTGTTTGAATTATCGGCTACGGTAGCTGCGGATTTTATTCAAAAGAGTTCACTGAATTAAGTTATATTTCTTGATTAAAGTTTTTTTCTTAAATAAAAGTCAATGCATGCACATTTCTTAAGATAAAAAGTATTAATATTTAAGCATTTTGTTTATTTATTTAGATTTTAATATCAAATATGGGTTTGAATGAGATAAACATGGAACAGTAGTATGAACTAGCACAGTTGTCAAAATTTAGAATGGATATTACGCTAAAATAAATGTTAATAGTTTTAACCAGATTAATTAATTTTAATATAGTAAATAAAATTTTCAGAATTCATTATACTAAAATAAAAACTTGTAGCTAAAAGTTTTGTTATTTTTTAATTAAAATTCGAAGTTTTAATATATTGTACATGTAGCATTATCAGGAAAATATATTTTATAACAAATTTTAAAAAATTTTTAATAAAAAAAATGTCCGACCAAATACTTAAGCAAGTTTATTAAAAAAATTGCTCAATTAAAACTTATGTTTTTTGACAAACTTATGAAATAAAAATAATCTTCAGGCTTTCACGGCCGGTATCCATTAAATTTATAGAATTTACTGGGCTGCTATGCCGTGGTCAATCTATCCTCATTGCATTTTGCCATCTACGATGTATGGTGCAAAGTCTGCGATGAGGATTGATCGATCACGGCATATCAGCTCAGAAAATTTTATAAATTTAACCTAATAAATAATTTAAAATTTAAAATAAAAAACATAATTAAGTTCTGTGTACCTATATTTTATTTACTACTATTTTAGTTACTAGACAATAAAGTAACTATAGATTAAAAAATGTATAAATTATGAAAAAGTCGATTTTTAAATAAAATAAATGCAGAACTTAATTCTAAAGCCCTTTTAATAATTTTAGAAAAAAAGTTAATACTATAAGTTCTAGAAGATTTTTTACTGTGTTAACACGAAATTTTTATAATAAAATTATTTAAATGCAATTATTAAAAAATATTAAACTTAGCTTGGCTTTATGACAAATTCCATACAAGCAAAGAGAATATAGTATATCCTATATTCTATACTCTAATTCTCTTTGATACAAGTTAGATAAGCATAGTGCAACTTGTACGGATATACATACAAGTATCTGGTTCCTACACTATTAAAGTTACCTAATTTTAATAGTTTGAAACTAATTCAATGCAAGTGATTTTCTATTGTTTAATTAAAGGTTTAATTAAATTGAAGCCTTGTAAATTTATAATACAGTTTAGTTTACTTGTTAAGCTATTTAAGTTTTTATTGTTTTTTTTTTGTTGATTCTAATTACTGACATGTAGTCCAGTCCCTAGTGAAAAATATATGATATAAAATATATGCTTGTTTTGAATGAATAGATTTTTAAAATGTTTGACATAATTAAAGGTTTTTACAATTCAAGTCTATATTAGGAAATGTATGAAATAAGTACTTAAATTGAATTAAAAAAAAAGACAGAATGTAACATTTAATACAGTATATTTAATACGATAATATAAAAAAAAGTTTTAGGATTAAATTCTGATGATGATATATCTAGGGTATATCAAAATGTCGATTTTTAATTAAAAATTATACAGAACGTAATCCTAAAGCTTTTTTATTTTAATATAATGAGTTCTGAAATGCTTGTTTACTATGTTAATACGATAAATTTATATAAATACATTTAGTATATGAGTATAATAATGTATGATAACGTAAAATTAATATAGAGAATATAATAGCACAAATTCTAAATGAAAATTTATTTATTTATTATTATTATATAATATTATTAATTGTTATAATAAAAACTAAGATATTGACCGTATATTATGTCTTTTGATTTTTACGATATACAATCGATTCCGCTTAATTGGGACACATCGGGACTAGAGCATTTTGGCCCAATTAAGCGGCTGCCTCAATTAAGCGAATTTTACATAAAATTAAACAATCCATATTTTTTTTCAATAATTTTATTTTATAAATTCTTGGACAAAACTATAAACTACATATAACCAAAAAATATAAACTTTTAAGAAAAAATAATAATAAATTCCAAAAAAAAATAATAAATAGGTACATACATTTTTCGTTCAATGCAAAAATATGTCAAGTGTAGTCTGTCTTTTGTTTTTGTAACATTTTATGTGTTGGGAATAAAGTTCGCAGCGCGCGATACTAATGTAATTAATTGATACATATTTGCTAGTTTTTTAAATATAATTTTCCATCTTGTGATTCAAAAAGATATGAAGCGTGTCATATTAAATTCTTTGTAAATATTTTTTCTTGTTAATATTTGTAACATAATATGTACTGTGATATTAAATTTACTGGCCCAATTAAGCGGAATGTTGTCCCAATTAAACATGTAAATTTACTGTTGGTTCCTTGGTTTGGTTTCTGTTCTTTGAGATTTGGCCCAAATAAGCGGCTGCCCCAATTAAGCGGTGACTAATTAAGCGGAATCGTCTGTACTATATGTATACTGAAAAAAATCTATGTAACATTACATAAACCGTCTATAGAAAAATTATATAGACCGTTTGTGTAAAACAATGTTTTTTCAAGAAAAAAATAGATTTACACAAACGATCTTATGTAATATTACACGCATACATATAATACTACATTATATTGTACAATAAACAAAATAGAACATTGTGTTACAAAGCCGACAAAATATTTATTTTATAGGAGCTAGGAGTTCGGGTTAGCAATGCCCTACAGCACTAAAGATTTTGCGTGATTTTACAATATCATATAAACATTGTTCGATGAATGTTATCATGAATATAGGTCATTATTTAAGTAAAAACTAGATTAACAAGATTAGAAGTATATGGATAAACCCATATACAGGGTGTAGAACGTGCCTGCCGAACATAGGACTTTAACATGTAAAATCATACTTTCGTAATTTCTTGCTCCCCTAATTATTTTACAAAAAAATGTTTCAAATAAAAGTTGTAGGGCATAGAATTCTGTATCTGAATCAGTAAATAAAATAATTTTTATGTACTTTGTAACGGCACAAATTAATTATTAAACTTTAAAAAATTACCTCCGAAATCGCAGTAGCCATGGAATCTAAACTCGAAATAAACATTCGTGTGACGGTTTATCTGTCAAATAATATTTCGCAGTATATCAACTAAAAAAAGTTCTTTTCAGGACTACAAACATTTTTAGAAAACAATATGAATTTATTTATGAATTAAATCTTTATTTAGATATCGGCTGTGGTCACCCATTTCCGAATTCAATTAACAATACTGCGAAATATTATTTGACAGATAAACCGTCACACGAATGTTTATTTCGAGTTTAGATTCCATGGCTACTGCGATTTCGGAGGTAATTTTTTAAAGTTTAATAATTAATTTGTGCCGTTACAAAGTACATAAAAATTATTTTATTTACTGATTCAGATACAGAATTCTATGCCCTACAACTTTTATTTGAAACATTTTTTTGTAAAATAATTAGGGGAGCAAGAAATTACGAAAGTATGATTTTACATGTTAAAGTCCTATGTTCGGCAGGCACGTTCTACACCCTGTATAGACTACTTTGACATTTCTCGGAAAGTTGGCAACACTGTATTTTAATAATATTATAATTTATGTGGGCATTAGGAGATACTTTTCTGAAAATTTGATCAAAATCAAATAAATAATGTAGCCACAATAAATTTTTAAAAAATTTGGTGATTTTTTTCTCGATAAGTTGGCAACACTGTATTTTGTTAAAATTGCATAATTTATTTAGGCACTAAAAGAAACTTTTATGAAAATTTGATTAAAATAGGTTAAATAAAATGATCATAATAAATTTTTAAAAATTTTACTAATTTTTTTCTCGGAAAGTTGGCAACACTGTATTTTGTTAAAATTACATAAATTATATGAATACTAGGAGAATCTTTTGTGAAAATTTGAGTAAAATCGGTTTAATAACATGGCCATAATAAAAATTTTAAAACTTTAGTAATTTTTTTCTCGGAAAGTTGGCAACACTGAATATTAATAAAATTATGTAATTAATGGGAGCATTAGGGAAATCTTTTCTGAAAATTTGATCAAAATCGGATAAATAATGTAGCCACAATGAATTTTTAAAAACTTTAGTAATTTTTTTCTCGGAAAGTTGGCATCACTGGAAAAAACCAAAACCACATGACCATCTCGGGCACTAGGCAAATTTATCCTGAAAATTTCATTATAATCGGTTGAACCGTCTAGGAGGAGTTGCGATCACAAAATTTTGTCTGACGACCGAGCGAGCGAGCGAGCGAGCGAGCGAGCTGACGACGCACATCCATACACCCACATAAACTAAGTTCAGATTCGTCATCTAGAGGCTATATGAAGGATTTCTATACAATTTTTTTTTTTTTTTGAAAATGTTACAGACACCGTACCAAACGCTATACTACTTTTTCCTTACAGTCAAAGTAGTAACAAAAGAATTAATACATATTAAAATCAATTCCGGAACTAAAACCCAGTGATCAAAATCTCACCAAATAAAAGCCATTAACAATTGGCAACTAAACTTTTTACTAAACTATTATCAAATTTTTCAATTGACCATTAAATTTTGCACTTATTAAGTTTTTAAATATTAGCTTTTTTTTGGTCCAGTGAGATTTTGTCCGTTGAGTTTTAGCGCGACAACGACTCAAAATCATTAATTATAAGTTTAATATTTTACGAGAATTTTTGATATATAGCCACTATCTTCTTGTATTCAATATTTTATAGATAATTTAATTAAATTGCTTACAAATATAATTTTACATGAATAACATTATGTTTTTTTTCTTTACATTTCAATTAAAAATTAGAAATTTTTAATGTCCTTTAAAAAAATTATTACTTTAAATATTTAAAATATACACATGTAGTCAAAAAAATATGGCACAAACTCTTTCCACTATCCCAAAATTACTTTCCTCCAAACATTCCTATCTAGACAAGTTACTGTAGCTTCATTCACATACTACTACTAATTCATAATACTTCTCTTACATCATATTTTTCTACTATTTAATAGTTATCTTCAGGTCGGATATAGATTATAAAAAATTTAACATTAAAATAAGTTTTATTGTTTGGATAGTGTTTCAAAATTATTAACAATTTGAATTAAAATATAATAGAAGTACCATGTAAAATTATTATTTACTTTCATACATAATTACGCTATGTACCCAAAAGGACGTGGCACAAACTTTTTTTATTATCCCGAAATAAATTTTCTCTAAACATTCCTATCCAGACAAGCAACTCTAACTTTATTCACATTTATGATATTTCTCATACATGTTCTCCTATTCCTCCTACATGGAAAAGTTTCCCTCACGCAAGCCAACTCTCTCAATTATATCATTTCATCTACATTAATTCTCATAAATTAATCACGTAACAAATAAAATGTCCTACAACTGTTAGTAAGATTAAGGTTACTTGGTTTATATTTTTATTTATTTTTAGTTTTAGTTTCGTTTGGAACGCTTGAAGAAAAATAGCATATGTCACTTGGAGCAGATTTTTCAAGCGCATCTGGGCTCAATAAAATAAAGATCGCTTTCTACTCTTCGTAACGTAATATACTATTTCTAGTTAACTCACTAAGTTAACAACATGTTATGCAACTGATTGAACATATATTTAATTTAATAATTTTTGAGTTAAACTGTCGGACTAATATACAAAATTTTATTTCTCTAATATTATAGATTAATTAAAATAATAATTTAATAAATGTGATTAACATTTTACATTGCAGAATATAATTACCCTCGAGACTCGTATTATGTGAAACGTTTTAGAAACACTGTTTTAAATTAACTACTTTGCTGTACTTTTTGTTATTTATTACACTACATTTAGATGATATATCTAAAACATTAAACATTTTACATTATTTTCTCGCTATCATCCGTTCATAAATCGTAAACAATGCTAAAATTAAAATCAATGGAAATAGACAAAGAGAGGAAAAATACATTTTAATTGACCTATAATAACCCAATAATTAATTGTTAATATTCATTGAATAAAAAGCCTATTTATATACGTTCAATTCCAGTTTTTGTTATTAATTTTGTATTATCTTTTATTAGAACGATATTTAATGATAATTTTTTTATTTGTATCGCTACTACACGTACTCGTAGTAGATAGATTATTTGAAGTTTTTTTTTTGTAACTAATTAATTTTGTATTGAAATTATAGTAACAATTTTATTTTAAAAAAATTATATATATATATATATATATATATATATATATATATATTCAGGAAAATGTAGAAATAAGATATGTTTTGCTTGTTTATTATTTATGTAATTTATATTATTTTTTCGTTATGGAGTATATCAAAACGTCGATATATAAATAAAATAAATACAGAACTTAACCTTAAGGATTTTTATTTTAAGAAATCAGATTTTAAGATATCAATTTGATTTTTACTTTAACTTACCAGATAAAAAAGGAATAACAATAATTTCATTTTAATGAGATTTATTTTTATTAATAAGACTATCGATACTACACAAGAAGAAATAAAAATTTGCATGTAAATGTAAATTCTCAAAGAATTAATTTTAGTCAATTAGGAAATAAATATAAAATATATTACAAAAAAATGACTTCATTTCAACTCGCTCTACAGTCTAGTTATCTTTATTCTTTCTAAAACCAGATTCTTAAAATCTGATGTTAGTGGTAGGTGCAATTTCAAGAGCCCTATTTCTTCACAATTATTATTTCTCGCGCGCCCCGATGGGTTTTTGCATTTGAACTTTTTTACTCACTTATTTTTATGACGGTGTATACTTTCAGAACTATATGACAATTTTCTGTTTAATCTATCAAAAACAAGTGAAATTTTAAAATATAAAAACTTTGGGATTAAGTTCTGTATATATTTTATTTAAATAGCGAGACGTCGATATTTAAATAAAATATATACAGAACTTAATCTCAAAGGCCCGTATTCTCACCTCACTTTTTCGTGAAAAAGTGCTTTTATCATTAATTTCAAAATAAGTTTTTGCTTCTGTTTGTCATCAAATATAAATAATTTTTCTATTTTTGATCATTTTTATTATATTTGGTATTATAAAATTTAAATAAACTATTTTAAAATGCATAATAAATGATTTTAAGTGAACGTCAAAAGTACTTTTGGCAAAAATCACTTTTATAAATGAGGTAAGAATACTGGCCAAAGTTTTTATATTTCCATATAATGAGTTTTGAAAAAAAAATTTACATTGTTAAGTAAAACTGTATTGTAAAAAATATTTTTTTTTCTGGATATTCGTAAAAACCATATTTTATTTTCATAAGAAATGTTCTAAACAAAATAAAATGAAAATATTCTATGTAAATAAGTTACGGGAACAATAATGAAAATATATTAAATATTAATAAAAAAAAATTATATATTTATAAAATACATATTTTTGTAAAAATTATGTTTTTAATGATATACATAAAAAAAATATCCCGCTTGTAATTATACGAGTTTTTCGCCCACGATATACAGGGTGTTTCACAACTTAGAGCAAAAAATTAAAGGGTATATTCTGTACGACGTGCTGATCATGAAACAAAAAGAATTTTTTTAAAATTCGCAAAGTTAAGGGTAGTTTACTTGAAGTAGACATTTTTTGAACCACTGGAGTAGCATACGTCATAGAAAGAAATATTAAATGAAATTAATTTTCAAAGAAACATTATGTAATGTTAGTTTTATTTAGAGACAATAATTGTTTTG
The DNA here is from genome assembly GCA_963966155.1 of Clivina fossor. Classification (NCBI taxonomy): domain Eukaryota; kingdom Metazoa; phylum Arthropoda; class Insecta; order Coleoptera; family Carabidae; genus Clivina; species Clivina fossor. The sequence goes on along the minus strand of OZ014551.1, from coordinate 23,624,586 downwards.
AATACAAAATAATTTATAATATTAATGCATTGTATTATTTAATATCAAGATAATTTGGGAAATAACATATCTGAAGCACAAAACTACAAATACTGTTCAAAATTTGCACCATTCATCCCTACACACATTGCAGCACGTTGAATTAATGACCTATTAGAGTCTTGACACGAATTTTGTTGATAAGTTCTTCTTCGTTTTCCGGCGCATTTTGGTTGTCGTAGACGAGGGATTTAAAATGACCCCAGAAATAAAAATCCAGCGGATTTAGGTCAGGGGATCTAGCAGGCCAAGCTACAGGTCCACCGCGACCAATCCACCTGTCCTCAAACACTTGGTTTAAATGTTCTCTTACATTTAGAGCATAGTGTGATGGCGCACCATCGTGCTGAAACCATGTCTGCTGACGCACATTTAAAGGCACATTTTCAAGTAGTTCTGGCAAAGTATTTTGTAAAAATAATAAATAATTAGCTCCAGTCATCCTATTTGGTAGAATGTACGGCCCAAGTAATATTCCATTAACAATACCTGCCCAAACATTTATCGAAAAACGATGCTGAAAACTGCCCCGTACAACAACGTGTGGATTTACTTGACTCCAATAATGAAAGTTATGATAGTTATGAACTCCCTCCCTCGTAAAAGTAGCCTCATCAGAAAATATGATGTACGAGGGGAAATTCGGATTTTCAGTGTGTTTTTGTAAAAGCCAGTTGCAAAATCGTACTCTAAACTGATAGTCAGGTTCTGTTAGCCCCTGTACCCGTTGAAAATGGAATGGGTGGTAGTTTTGATCTCTTAAAATTCGCCATACTGAACTATGTGATACTCCTAATTGTTGAGACGCTCTTCGGGTACTAATAGTTGGTTCAGCATGTACAGCATCTAAGATATCATTAACCATATTGTCGTGTTGATGCTGGCGGCCACCACCTCTCCCACGATTAGGTTGCACATATCCTGTGTCTCGAAGGCGCTGGACTATCCTCACAAACGAACGGGGAGTGGGTAATCGGCGTAAAGGATAACGTTCAGCATACAGACGTCGTGCCAATAACGAATTTTGCCGTGCTTCGCCATAAATTAACATCATGTCCACTAATTCACTGTTACTAAATGCATTCATTTTAACAAAAACTACACTACACTGCTATTCACTGTAAAATGAGAACAGTGCACCAGCAAAGATAATAATAATTAACAGCAATGTCGACGAAAGACTACCTACCCACTACCTATCAAATTAAATTAAATTATTAATTAAACTATTACACATTTTATTAGTATTAGATATTACGTAAACAATTACTTTTATTGTAGACGATTTGAAAACAATTATTAAAAATAACTATTGACCAGTGGCAAAAAAAATGTTTGCTTGAAATACGATGCAATTTTTTTTGCAAATTTTAAAAAAATTCTTTTTGTTTCATGATCAGCACGTCGTACAGAATATACCTTTTAATTTTTTGCTCTAAGTTGTGAAACACCCTGTATAATATATAATATTTAAACTTTCCTATTTTTATTAAAATCTTTGAAAATAAAAACCAAACAAAACCAAACAAAATATAAAAAATATATATGTACAAGCTAAAAATAAATGTGAAATATATTTAAAATGTTATTTTATTTAAAAAATGTAATTTATTGTTGTCGACATACATATCAATGCACACATACATATGTCAGAATGATTGACAGTTTAAAAATGTATTTTAATTTATATTTGTCAGTAGATTTCACAAAATGCATTCTCTTTTGTTTATTGTAAATGTCAACTGTCATATATGATTTATTTTTGTGTTAATAATATGTAATTTTAGTTTACACATGTCCCTATATAATATCCTGTTATTATTTTTTTGCTAAATATATAATTTTTGCATATATTATATTTTTCTATTACCTAGTAGCATTATTTTGAATTTCATTTGATTTTTTTCCGACAAATCGGGTAAAATTAAATTTTAAAGACTTTTTTGTTAAATCTTTACATGACTTACTATTATCAGTTAAGTTATTCCATTATTATTAATACATATAATATAATAACAAATTAAAGAATAAGAGCTATTATTATCAGAACGAATTTTTTTAAGTCTATAAATTTCACTAATCGATTTTCTAAACCTCACTACACCATTCATCTGTCCTCTAAAACCGGGTCCTTAAATATTCGCAAAAACATGACAGACGGGCAGCAGCAGGACAGCAGGAAAGCAAGGCGAAGAAGAAGTACGGCTCTTGAACCTAAAAGACGACACTCGGCTTAATGTAACGACGACGATATTTCTTACAAATTACGCCAACAAAGAACCGACTACAAAAGACAAATGAAGTACCGGGAAGAGGAAGGTGTTCGGAAAGACAGGCAGAGGACAACTTGCCTAAATTCACACATTAAAATTGTTGTCAATGTACTCGTCTGTCGTCTTTGTAGTATCTGATGTAAAAGTAAAGTAAGGTGGAAGAGAAAATAAAGTAATGGAGATTTTGTTTCGTTCCGACAAGGATTAAATACTGCTTTTAATGTTTGGAGTTTAGATAAGTGTATGTTTATTTTCGCGCAATTAGCATTTGTTAGTAGATATAGTAAATTTTTTGAATAATTTTGAAACAAATAACGTATTTAATATATTTATTAATGTAAGTATTTTACTAATAAAAAATCAGAGTTTGCCCAATTTATTATATTCAAAATATCTTATTGTCATTTAAATAATATTGTTGTAAACAACTATATTTGTTTGTTGAAATGAACTATGTGTATATATGAGTTTATTATTTTACTACTCAATTCTGGTATTTAATGTACATCATAATTACAAAACAAATATTTTACGAATTTGTTATTTTAATCTATATTATTTCAAATTAATTACATTGCAATATGAAGCACGGAAAATTTTTCAAATTATTCGCAGATAAATTTGTAACAATTTGAAAATTTTGCAGTCGTAAGATAGTTGAGGTAAACTTTAATTAAATACTTTTCAAAGATTGTATTCCTGTGTATTGCATAAATTCTTCTACTGATACACTTCGTCGTGAATGCGGATCGTTAGAAAATGTTCTTAATTAATTTAATTAATTAACAAGTTTGTTGCGTCTATTTAATAATGTTGCAACTGGAAGATTCATCATCTGTCAGGAGAATGTTATGCAGAAGGAAGGATACAAAATACATACGATTATAATATATGATACGCGCTGTTGTTGCTTTTGAATTGTGTCAGAAAATAGGAAAGACAGCATGCATAAAAAGATGCGATAAAGAAATGTTTAAAGCTGGCGAAACTTTGTAAACTTTTTTCCAACAAGTTTTTTAGTTTTATAGATTAAATAAACAGTGTTTTACAAAATTTTGTTGATTGTTTTTTGAAAGGTTTTTTATATTTATTATTGGTCTCATATTTTGTCTATTAGTCATAAGCTATTTTATTAACGTTGAAATTTAGTTTAGACAAAACAAAGATAATACAAATATCTTTATACCCAAATCCGCACTGATGATCAAGCTATGCAGGTTCGAATTCTTATTATTAATAATATAAAAAAATATATAGATATAGATATTTTTTTTTTAAAAAGGTTTAATAAAAATATTAAATTATTATTTGGACCTATTCTGAAATTTTGCAAAATATTTTGCATAATTTTGCACAAATTATCTTACATAACATAGCAAACATTTTAATAAATTCTGGAATTTTTGTTTTAACTTGTAGTTAACTGTAGTATACCTGTTAGTTATTTTGTTTAAACATACATTTTCAATATAAATATAATTATTATGTAACATAAACTGTTATTTTTGTGATGATAAATTATAAATGGTGAGCAAAAGTTTATTTTAAAATATTTTAAATTAAAAACCACTCACTTAAAATTTGAAATAGAACTAATTTATTAAAATTTTTATTTTTGACTAAAAATTATTTGTTTCTTCTAAAATCTGTAGTTAGAGTATTTTACTAAGAATTTTCTTGTCTTCTTTTAACATGAATTCAGAATCGAATTATCTTAAAATTTGTAAAATATTTCATAGTCCTGATTTGGTTGTTTAAGACGGTATCGAGTCTTATAACAGGATTCTCTATAAATTTTTAAGTCTTTTAATATTAGAAATTGTTTTTTTTATTTTCTACACAATATCTGATAAGTCATTTTATATTTTTAAGTTATTATAATTTTTTTATTTGCTTTAATAATTCTTTTTAGCGTAATGTTATTATGCACTTTATTATGTGTGATAAATATATAGAATGACTTAACAAACGTTTCTTATGCAGAATGTATTATAATTCATTCGAAATTTTTTAAATACTTTTAACTTTTTCATTTACTAAATAATTATATTGAAACTAGTTTAATTCATTCATTAAGGTTTTGTTTGACAAAAGTAAAGCACATAAACTGCACGCCGCGCCGGGGTCAAAAATTCCAAGTTTGAATAACAAAACGGCACGCCGATTGCGGATTATCGGATTATAAGGATCTTAGAATATATTTTCGTTTATTCTATAGCATATTTTTAAAATTATTTGAGACAGCAATTTTAACTGTGAACTTGAAATTAATATTGTATTTTCCTATCAATAATAAGCAAGAATACAAATTAATATAACCAAATATTTATTATAAAAATAGACAATAGGTTAGGTTAGGTATATGATCCTATAGCAATGATGTATTATATAAGAAAAAATATATAGTATTATTGTTTGCTCTAATTTACATAATAATAAATATATACAAATTATTGACACGCAGTGTTGGTCCGATTCTTACCTGGCTTTAAGTTGAAATCTTAGTCCCTTAATCTCTTCGAAAATACTCGGCGTGCAGTTTCGCTATGAAAAATTTCGGTAAGAGATTAATACCCAACCGCCGCGTTGAGTTCATATGTACTCAAATAAAAAGTAATTATTAGGCACTTATAGCAAATTTAATTTTTTATTTGATAAAACTAAATGTTTTATAAATTTATACAGAAAGCTATTATTAGACAGGCAAAAGCATTACTGCAACTGGTAAACTAATTATAGTGTATTTACTCATCAGTATAAAATTATTCACAATAACAAACTAGTTAAACAACTAGCAAACAAAAACAAGTAAACTTACTCAAGCGAAAATGTTTGTCTCGACATTTTGAATACTTCTGTTTTAGTTTTAACGTAACGTAAGATACTTTGCAGAGGCAAATGTAAGGTAAATGAACGCAAGTACTCGCCCCAGCAACGACAAACTAGTCAGGAAGTAAAGACAATGAATGTAACTGTAGACATCATTGTTGGCTCTTTGCTCTAGAAACTTACCGTAAGAAATACAATACGATGAAAATTCAGTTCAAAACTCAATTTGTTTACTAATATTCTCCTCTTAGAATTTCTAATAAACTTCGATGTAAAATATATTTACGAAATTATTAGTGAATCAATGGATTTAGAATTGTGATTTGGTTTAGCGGTCTATTATTTGTAAATATTATTAGCTGATTAGTCGAGAAAGATATTAATTGGTTTTAAATTACAATGATTAAAATATTAAGGTTTCTTCTTGACAATAACGAAATCTTGGTCGTAATTGAAAAATACAATAAGTTAAACAATATAGTGTAGATAAGTGTCGAAACAATTTGGAGAAGTTTATATTAGCACCAAGCAAAATGCTATTATTTTCATAGTTAATAAATATCGTCATTTATTGCCTGTACAAGATTTCGATTTTACTATGTAATCCAGCTGCATATCATTAGTAAATTCTAATGGAACAAATATTTCAAAATAATTTTTATTGCCTGAAAAAATATCACCACCATTGATAGTGCAGTTTTATCAATTTGTCGTTCGATGTGAAATATTTTTAAAGGTTAGTTTAAATTTTTAATGAAAAAATTGATACAATCGATTAATTTTAGAATATAATTATTATTAAAACAGCATACAAATAATACTCGTATATCATTGTAAAATTTAAATTTTAAAAAAATATTAATATACCACGTTTTTAAAGTGAATGAAAATAGATAAAATAATTTCTCTTAGTCCCCTTACAGATTTATAACTCCGTAATTTATAATCATTTATCATATCAAATTCCGATATTAAATAAAAAATTAGTTATGTACAAATAACTTTTTTAATAAATCTTTGTGTAAAAAAAAACGAAGAAAAAATACATGTATAATTAACTTATTCCTATTAATCACTTAACATCATAATCATTAAATGTTTTTTAAAACTACTCCATAATTAACTACAAGAAAATCAATAATCAATACCTATTACAAAGTCATCCATCTACAAAATCTAAAAATAAAAACCAACTAAACAATCTCTGTCTGTTGTCCTAGCAAGAGCAGCAGAATCTACTAAAAACCTAGTAAACTTAAAATCCTTCAAAATGCTCCATGCATGTTTAACGACAGGAATCTTGGCATTCTGCCGATCGCTTTTCATCGATGCGTTGCCGTACACTAAATTTCTCTCTTTTTTTCTGTTCTGGTCGTCACACTCTCTTTCCCTCCTTCTTCTATCATGGTCTAAAAACAGCCACCGGTCAGATATAAATGGATGCCCGCTTATTCTGAAGCGGCACACACTCGGCCACCGATTTTGGTGCGATTTTCTCTCGGGTTGACAGCGAGATCAATTCCGATGAAAACGGATTTGGATTTAAGCGATATATTCGATGTTGTTGTTTGTTTTGGTCGGCAAACGATGTTTTTTTGTTTTGTTTGATTTTTCTTTGTTTTTACTTTATGAGTAAAGACAAATGACATTTATAATTGTTTAGAGAGTTGCGATATCTTTGCAGCAAAACATAAAAAATAATTTTAAATTTTTTTACAAAATTTTTAATACATATAATAATTATAATTTTATCAATTTCTTTTTTGCAAAAATATTAGTCAATAATTAAGTATACAATGGAATCTGTATCATTAAAAAAAAATGAATATTAAAAGAGTATTTTCCAGTTAAAATAGTAAAATTTTTTTTAAATTTGAATTCTAATAAAACAATCACAAAATTGAATTTGTAATATCTGATGAGTTGTATAGTGCACTCATTATACGATACAGTGTAATTTTTATATTAAGTATAGTTATTTTGAAATGAAATTGATGTCAAACATAGTATTTTTCTCGTGCTTTTCGTGTTTTAAGTGCTTGTTGAACAACATATTATTTTTATAAACAAAATAACAGTGTTGCATTTTGAATTTAGTTAATGTTAATATCATATAAAATATTTACAAAAGTATATATATATATATATATATATATATATATATATATATATGTAGGTAAAATTCTAAATTCTATTTCTAGGTAAATCTTTGGTTTTTCTCACTATAGTCATTTGGTTATGTCATGTTTTCTTTGTTTCAAAGTAAACGTGATGCTTTGCTTGCATCCACCTTCATACTTGTTTTAGCGTGCCCTAAGGACTATTTCTGACTTGTTATGTTGTTTCCTAGACTTGTTGTAGCCGGGCGCTGCTTGTTGTGGAAAGAGATTTTAGTTATAAGAGCGATTAAGTTTAGAATTATATCTGGTAAACTGTGTTATATGGATATATATATATATATATATATATATATATATATATATATATATATATACTGCAGTAAAACTAAAAACTCTTTTAATATATGCATTGTTGGTAAATCTATAAAGATATTAAATATTACACTGTTATTTAAGTGTGAAATTTATAAATATATTGTTGCAAAACTTGGTATTAGTCAGTTAAGATGGTTCGGTCATCTTAAGCGAATGTCTAAAGAATGTTTGATTAAAAGAATATATGTGATTGATTTTGAAGGTATGCGTTTACTTGTACGTGCGATGAGAAGATGGAGTATTATGATTTGAGTAAATAAATATTTCCAAGTAGTAAGAATAGAACAAAATGTTTGAGAGGTATTATAAATATGGATAGAGTTAGAGTTGGGATAAACAAATAATGGCAAAATTTTATATTCTTTGAAAATTTCTCAGATATTTTTAAAATATAAATGGATTGTCTAGCAATATAATTCTAGCCAATATAATTTATATAAACCCCTGTCAATTTTTACAAAGAAAATCGACAGTTATATTTTCTAAAAATCTTTTTCAATATGTTAATTTTGGCATAAGTTATTAAATTTTGACAAATACTATTAAATAGTTATTTTATGTAATTGAAGTTAAGCTAGAACATTTGAAATATATAATAAACTAATATACATTTTTGTGTTTTAATTTCTACTTCTAGTAATATAATATACTATTTTTCTTCTTTCTGTAGCAGTAAAATTCTTGATGGATTTTAGTTTGCTCTGTTCTTTCCTTTCATGGTTTCCTATTCTCTACCTTTATTATTGGCCAATTTTTCACTTTTATTTTCTTTAAATCTTTTACAAAATCTTTTTTCTAGCTTCTCTTTTGCAATGTTTTTTTTTAACATACTTTTACAATAACCAAATTAAGTAAATTGAAATTTTGTTTCTTCAACTTTATTACATTCTAATTGTACAAAACAAAAAAAAATACAAAAGCCTTGTTTGATTGCCAACAAATTTTGCCGTATTACAATCGCATTTACCCAGTCATCTCTGTTAGTGGGAAGATTCAGATGGCGCAGCAAAGTGCAATTGTTTCTCTCGTAGACGGCCGACATTGCATGTTACTTTACATTATAGCTGTTCTGCAGACTAACCATGTAGTGTCTAGGCTAGAGCAGCGTCTTGCTCGTGAATGTCTTGCCTGGTACAACGATTTAGGATTGATTACACATGTGTTAAAGTTAACATTGTTCTACATCGCTGCACGATCTATCCAATCTAATTTTGTACGTACATTGAGTTTGTATATACTTTGTATGTGTGTGGAGCTAAGCGAAACGTGTCTGCATTAAAATGACTTCTTGTTTGATTCACTGTTTGAGTTAAGATTTGTGTGTGAATGAGTTTCAACGCTCGTTTAAATAGTCAATTCGATTTGACAAGTTGTTTAAATAACGGTGAAATTTACATCTGTTTGTTCATTTGTATTAGATTAAAGAAATTTTACTAATCAAATCTAAATAAATTGACAACAATAATAGTTATTTCGTTAGAAATAAGAATAATTTTATTTACAGAATTATGGCAGTAGGATTCAAAATTTGTAAATTAAAGGGTTCTTTTATTTAATTATTGAAAACGAATGTTTGACATATTTGCATAGATTTTCAAGTTTGTGCCATATATATATATATATATATATATATATATATATATATACTTTGAACAAAAGTTTGTAATTGTCAATTTCTCTAAGAGGAGTTTTTAATGAATTTTTTTGCATATAAATAATGCGCAGAAACAAAATCGGTTTTAGCCATTTATTATATCGTATTTTAAACTGTTATGGCAAATTTTTGAATGATCATTGACGAAAAACAGTTTCTTGTAGGTGGCGCCAAAGTCGACGCCTTTGTAGGTAGAGCGGCCGTCTGTATGTCAGATTTCCGGGTGTCCGTGGCTCGTAGAACAAAAACCAAAGAATGCCCATATTAGTAACAGTATTTTGTAATTGTATACATAGGAATTTTACGAAATCTCGATTATTAATAAAATGGCGGTTATTTAAAAAAAAAGGTAATTTGTTAGGGTAAAAAAAGTATAAAACTATGCATAAAAAAAAGTAACAACGCTGCAGCAAAAAGGCTACGTGCACTATTAGATTATTTCACGGGGAAGATTTGAGGCAAAGTATCAAGTGAATTCGATGAAAATTGTAAGAGCAATCTGACACACCAATTTGAAAAATATAGTTTTAGTCTTAAAAATCTGTTGTTAAAAACAGTTGATTCATATTACTGTAAATCTAGTTAGTACTTATCTACAAAATCTCAAAAAGTCAAAATTGGTATGATAAGAATACCTCCCTCTTTTTATGTGACGATCGAAAAACTTTTATTATCTTTTTTTTGCATTATCAATGTCAATCACAAATATATATTGAAACATTGACACATATGTATTTCAAGTATACTTATATCATTTATTATACTCAAAATTATTCTATTTCTATTGAAAAAACAAATCCTTCTCACACTTAACGTTCTACCAGATAGCTTCTTTCTCAATCTAACCCAGGACTTCTTCAAAACGAATTCCTTTACAATCTCCCGCTATTCCGTATCTTGTTTACACGATCGTTTCGATATCCCGATATCCGGCTTCTGCCAATAATAGTCCTCTTTTCGTTCCCTTTACCGTTGTGCATCGATTGATAAACACAGGCACACAGCATGGGTGGACTTGTGTGACATCATACCATCTGACGTTAAGATGTGGTTTGTGACTGATTGTTCGTCGGCTTCGACTGTGTTTGATATTTGCTGACTTGTTAGCCGCAAGGTGTCACCAGCTGCACAAATTCTGTCTGTTGCACACGTATCGATAATTGGATTTAGAAGATTAAATATGATATTAGATAAAGTAAAAACATTTCTGAACTCATTATATTAAATTAAAACGCTTCAAATGAAAAGTTTTTACGAAATGAAATCTGGCTTGCTTGATTAATAATTTATAATAACTTCTTACTTATATACTTGTTTCTAAATTAATGTTTGTTTATTTGTATTTATTTTCCTGACGAATATTTATGTGTAATGAATCGAAACGTGTAATTTGAATAAAATAATATAGAATCTAAATTGTTGTAATTTAAAATATTAGTTATTTAAAAACAATTAACAATTTTTCAACGAATACCTATATTTTAGAATTTTCTTAAATAAATAATTCTTTTTTGAATAAATTTTTTCAGAATATTAATGGCAGAATTTTGAGCAAGGGGTAAACCAACTTCTTCAAATTTTGTACACCAGATTTTACAAATTTCACGTATGATTTTTGAGATTGTAGGATAAATGGCATATTTATATCAAGACAGTTTTGTATTTAGTTACTATGACTATAATAGTTGCTGTTATGTTATTTAATACGATGACGCGACGGTCGGTTCTGTGATGGTGGCCACAGCAGATTTTTTTAAATATTATTTTTAACATATAGGTATTCTCATTTCTTATATATTCATTATATTGTATTATGTTTCAAGGAAATTTGTATTTAAAATATTTTGTAAACACATAATAATTAAAATCATTTTCGCATAACGCTAAGTTCTCTTGAATGAATTTATGTTGGTTTATGTTAGGTGGACACTAACAACATTAAATAACAGATATTTAACTGATATTAAAATGTGAAAGTCCTTTATAAAAATATCCTACAAACAAGGTTTTTTTGGTACCATAAACAAACATTTGGTTTAGACAGCGGTTGGAAATTCGATGAAGAATATAATTTACTCCTATGTATTTCAGAAATACATAACGTGCAAGCGATATCTTTTAATAATTTTATTGTACAAATAAAATATCAATTTACATTTTTTTAAATTATTATATAATAAGACTTTTTTATAATTAGAAAAATGATGAACCATGAAAATTTCCGTTATTCTGCATATAATAAAGTTGAAGAAAAAGATGTACAAAGAAAGATAAAAATTAGTTTGGTATCTTATTTACCTTGTCCAAAAATTATAAAGTAAAAAAACCTGAAACATTTCAAAAATATTTTATTCATCATTCTTGTGCGGTATTTACTTTGTTCGTCTGTGTACAAAAGTAAAAATTTATAACGTTTACATAATTTATATGCTATGAACAATATTAATGATCATTATAAATTTTAACGGTTTTTCTTTATTTTATTTTTCAAAATAATTGTATATAAAATTAATCTTCAACTATTTCAGCGCATATAATAATATTAATATTATACGTATTTGAGATATTCGTTTATATAGAATTATAATAATGTAATAAAAAACTTTTAATTATGGTTGAATTAATTAGCGGTTTTTATTGTAGTCCTCTTTAGAAAATGTTCAATACTACAAGCAATATACACGTGCTTACTAATTAAATAAATAATAATTTTGCACTGTGTTACTTACAATAAAAAATTAAGTTGCTAAGTATTTTTTACGTTTACCTGTAAAAAATATGTAACAAATGCGAATTATTTTGAAAGCGTGAGTAATGTAAAATTTCGGTACATATATATATTTTAAAATTTATTATAAATTTGTCAAAAATATTAAAAAACATTCCTTTTTATATCTGAAATGTGAACGCGAAGTAAGTTGATATTATTAATATTATATAGGACATTCGTATTTTTCCTTTTGTATAATAATTGTACCTGATTTAATGACCTGATAAATGTGATTCAAAGATAAATATTTTTTTTTAGATGTTATACATTTTTTACCTAAAAAAGTGGTAAATTTGTTTAATGTAAAAAATATTTTTTAAATTGACTCATAATCAACTACTAGTTAATTCAAATTTTTAAAGGGTCATAAAAAATAATTTGTTAGCAATAATTTTGATTATATTTAATAATTAATTTATATGCGTAATGCAAGATAAGATATAAAATAGAAAATTTGTAAATGAAGTGGTTTTAGATTCTACAATTTGTAAACTACAAAATTAAAGTAATAATTTTATGTATCTGTCTCATAAAAACCGGCAAGAGTAAAATATTTAAATTACTTTTGCTATTAAAAGTACATGCTAACAAATCTCATAGAGAGAAAAGTAACCAAAAAAAGAGTTCAAAACTTTAGTACTAAAAGCGAATTATAGGGTGGCAGTTTAGTTTCATTCAGAACCGTATTACTTTTTTTTTTATATATAATTTATGCAGGCAGTTGCAGGTTATTGGTAGCATGTTGGACTCAGATTTCAAAGGTTCTTGGTTCGCATATTATCTATTTATAACAAATTCTCCTTGTTAGATTCTGTGTCACATGATATTTATCCATTTTCAAGTGCTTTTTAACAATTCAAAAATGTTATTAAATATGTTGAAAGTTATTTTGATAAATGTTAAAATTCTCAGTCGATAAATCTCCCAATAGTTATTTATTTTAATTATTTCTTTGTGAAACACCAAAGTAAATTTACTTGTAAAGTAGTTACTTTATAATTTTCTTTGCTTTCGTGTTTATAAAACCTGGCCTCAGTCTTGCTAAACTATTTTAATTTTTATTAATAAATTAATTGCAAATGTTCATATTAAACAAAGTTGTTGACAGTTTATTACTAAAATTCGATACATAAATTATTGTTAAAGGCACATACTTTATTCTGGCAACATGTACTTTCTGCTTTGAGTTATGCGTTATAATATAATACACCAGTCGTCAACCTATTTCTTGTTTGATCCATATCAAAAAACCTTACTTTCGAGAAAACAATGTTTAAAGTTTTTCAACTGAATTGTGTATAGTAAGAATTGGAACAAATTAGAATTTATATTTCGAAAACTATTAAAATTATAACATCTACAATTGATAAAATATATAGAAAACAAACAAATATTGCCAAAATTAGCAATAACTCAATTTGACTAAAAATGACGTATAGAACAAACAAGAAATCGACTGACCATGTAACAAATAATCAACAACAAAAATGAACAAAATTTGAGTAATATATGTATACACGTGAACTTATAAACAAATATCTAGTTGGCCAAAGCCGGTCCTGGTAAATGTGTAACAGTGTAAAAAAAAGAGGTAACAAAAGTAAGTAACGTGTAGAGGCCAAAAGCGAAAATTGCCCCATCAGGAACGAGGGATACAGGTTTAATTAATAGCCCATATTTTGTTAATTAATGTGTGTTCTTCAGGCGTATATTTCGTGTGGGGTGTATGTTATAAGGTTTTTCCTTCCATCTACTAAAATGTACCTCGTACATATGTGAACATGTGTCGGTTACAGTAATAACTTTATTACCATCTAACTTTGTTGATTTAAACTTTCATTATTTTATAGAAGGAGATCTCTCCATTTTTTTGTGTTATTTTTTTTATTATTTAATTATGTTTATTTTGTAATATTTCAAGTAATTATAAGACCAATGATGTTTAACTTTAATACAAAATTAATATTAGTTTATTTTTAATGAAATTGTTTGTATGTTAATCACTTAACGTAAAGTTCTTTCACTAAAATCGACAAAAAAATTATTAATTTTATAAAATATTTATTTGAATACAGTTACATATAAAGTATCAAAAAACATTGTTAAAACATTTCATTATTGAACAATTTTGTTTTTATTTTGTAAAATGAAACGTATTTATTATAAAAACAATTGCAAATAGAAATTTTCTACACAAATCAAAATATTATTGTTTAATATTTTTATATAAATATATTACAATTGTGTTTAAAGAAAATATATATAGAAATACATATATATATATATATATATATATATATATATATATATATATATATTATAAAAACAATTGCAAATAGAAATTTTCTGCACAAATCAAAATATTATTGTTTAATATTTTTATATAAATATATTACAATTGTGTTTAAAGAAAAATATATATAGAAATATATATATATATATATATATATATATATATATATATATATATATATATAATTTATAATTTATTTATATTTATAATTTATATTATATTTATAATTTCTATTTCAAAAACAAGTTATTTGTTATTATTAATATATTTTTCTTTTTTTTTTCAGGTAAGTCTCACAATAAATTTCATGTTCATGTCAATAGTGTACTGGTAAGTTTAATATAATTTTAATACAAAAATTTTAATTATTATACATGAATCAGTATTATTAAAACATTATTACTTTAATTATAAATTCAAGAAATAAATAATTTAAACAACCATTTCAAAATATGATCACACGTGTACTATTGCAAGTCATATACTTTTAAATATGTATAGAATATTATAGTTTTTTATATTTTAAATATAAAAATTTTGTAATCTGATTTAATACCCGGATTTTGTATTAATATGTTGGAAAATTCTATTCCAATAATTACAAAATTAAAAATTTATCATCGAATATTTGGTATTAAAAAATATATTTTCATAGTTCATAAAAGTTTTTTATGTGGTTTTTTTTTTTAATAATGTGAAAATTTGTTTTACCAACCGATATTAAATTGAACACAATAGTAAATCTCGTGTTAATTTAGTCCGAATAACGAGAATCCAATATATATTATAAACTCAACACGTATTCCGTGCCGTGTATTTTGTGCCAAATAATTTCACAAAAATTTTATATCTATTCTGAAAAATGTTTTTAAATATTTACTGTTTGTAACTAGTTTAAATATTTAAATATTCATGGTATAATTATCACTGGTATATATATATATATATATATATATATATATATATATATATAATACATAAATCTCATGATATATTGGAATAAAATGGCTTTAGGTTCTAGTTCGATTTATTTTCCATAAATGTCATTTCTATCTTTTTTCCTGACACACGTTCAGTTCGTCGAAACGTTGATTTATTAATAAATTATTACAGTACCAGAACCTAAAGCCGTTTTATTGTAATATAATGAGATCTTTTACTCTATTATAATATCTTTTTCATAACGGGATTTTTTTTGTTATTTTATGTATTATTAACAAACACAAAATATTTTAATTTTTATAATTAGAATTATCAGGCAAATATACAACATATATATATATATATATATATATATATATATATATATATATATATAATTAAAATAAATATAATTTGAACAATTGTATGTAGTACATTTTAATCGTAAAATTGCTTTGTTCGTGAAGTGATAGCTTCAGTATTCGTTGATCACAATTTAAAAAAACTAAATTCTTTATATGAATTATTCTTCTCTAAAAAAAATTACAAACTAATTTATTGATTTAATTTATGATGCAGTAACCCCACCACATTTTTTGCGGTTAACTAGTTCTCGGGCTAAGTAAAATTTTATTCTGTTTTTGATCTGAACAATATCGTTATTAGGGCATAATATGTTATATTAAATAGTGGTACAATAAATTTCGTAATGAATTAAACAGTGTTCAGAACCTTTTTATAAATAAATAAAGCATATGCCATATTTGCCCAAATATAACGCGACACTAAAATTTTTCATGAAGATATTTAGAAAAAAAAATTCGAGTTTAACGCGATTCATTCATTTTTCATAAAAGAATTTAAAGAAAATAAAATTCAAGAATTGTTACATTTTATTACCTAAACCTCGAATTTAGCGCGAGTCATTTTTTTAACAGGAAATCATTAGTCAAAAATATCGCGTTATATTCAAGCAAATACGGTAATTCACTTGTTGGAGTGATATGATTGAGAGTGTTTTGCGTGAGCGAAAGTTTCCAAGTAGTAGGAATAGAAGAGCATGTAAGAGAGGAATTACGAATGTGGATGAAGCGAAAGTTGCTTGTTCGGATAGGAGTGTTTCGAGGCGACTAATTTCGGGATGATGAAAAGAGTTTGTGCCACACCCTTTTGGGTACATGGCGTGATTGTGTATGTATGTATGTATGTATAAAAACATTAATTTACATTTAATAATTAGTCAAAAATATCGCGTTATATTCGGGCAAATACGGTAATTCACTTGTTATAAAAACATTAATTTAAATTTTATTGTTTTGTTTATTTATCTTTCAATTTAAACAATAATGTTATAAAACATTATCAAATTTTGTATCATCTTATGCTATACAAATAATAATCACATCTATTTTTCCGGTTTCCATTAAGCAAAATGGATCCGTTGTCAATTCCCGCCAACGTAGCTCTCTGTGATCAGACCCATTCTTGTGACGCTGATAGCAAGACATTTTACTTTATTGCCAGATATACCTAACCTATCCAGTTTTCGCTGTCAAACGTTGTATTCCATTCAATTCGTTCTTTTGAAGAAAAAAACATTACTCACTCCTTCTCTGTTCTTTCTTTTACGGGTTCTTTACCTTCCCACATGCCCAGAAACACAAAACATGTAATATTCTAAGTTACCAGACACAGAGAAGCGACGTCTTCTTTCTGATTGGATCAATGCATTTTATCATCATACGGGTGAATTACCGCTTTTAGGAACGGTGGAAACGGGAAAGACAAGTAAACATACGAGGAGTGTGACACACATGCGGGTTGTTTGGTAAAATAGGTTAGGTTAGGTTTTTAGGTGAATGTAGGATATAGGACAGTGTTGCCAATTGTCTGATGGTAAAGTTAGAGAAATCGGTTTTTGTTATTTTGTTAAGTGTAAAATGACATTAAAAATTGTTTTCGTTTTCCCTTGTGCTTGTTTAAATTGTCAACGAAATCAAATAATGGAGTAGATGGTACAATTGTTATCTAAGTTTTTCCCTGGAGGAAGTGTTAAAATGCTTTGGAATAAACTCAAGTCACTCAAAAGAATACAATAATAAGGTTTATATAATAGTATAATAAATATAAGATTTTTTTTGTCAACATGTTTTAATAACTTATTTAAACATTTATTTTAAGAATAAGAAAAATACATATTTTTGAAATTAGTAATGGACGTTCAGTAAGTAGATAGAGTGGTATAATTTAGAGTGTTTTACGTGAGAATGTATGAAAGGTATTATAATTGTGAATGAAGCTGGAGGTGCTTGTCTAGATAGAAATGTTTGTAGAAAATTAATTTCGGGATAATGGAAAGAGTGTGTGCCACATCCTATTCGGTACATGGCGTGATTGTGTATGTATGTTTTAATGTTTACTGTACTGCTCCAGTGTAGTATCCTTAAATTTATTCGAATTTCTAAATCGAACATTTAAAAAATGTAATATCCGACCTTATCGATTTTAAATTTAGGGCAATGCTCCATAAAATTTACTTTTTTTTTTGCAACAAAAAGAAAAGTAATTTTAGATGCAAGAAAAAGATATAAACATTTATGTTGCCATATTCCCTATACGAAAAACATGATGGTAGGGCTTTCTGAAAAATCTTTGCACACACGGTTCACTTGTTCAATTCATGGCAAACTGCGATGTTAAATGCTCGTCAGTATCGTGTCATTGGTTCGACCTTGCTATGTTAGAATTTTTTTTAAAGCCTACCAACGAATGTAGCAAAAAACTTATGTTTTTTGTGCGGTTTAAGTAAAAAAAAACGTTGCGTTTATATATATATATATATATATATATATATATATATATATACAGCGTTTCAAAATTGGGTAGTATTTGGGAAAATACATTTTTAATAAATATGAAACAAATTTTGTTTGTTTTAAGATTTATTTATTAATAAAAAAAATTGTCATTTGGCATATTTTATATGCATAATTAGCTATTATATATCAGGAAATTGTATTTTATATACTACAAATTGTAAACAAAATATTAAAAAATGTATTTTACATTATTTTGCTCACATACAGGCTGATTCAGAAACAAACGGCATCCTGAATATGGTGTGTTCCTCTCACCAAAATAAGAAGAAAAGTTTCTATAAACAGGGGTCCTTAAATGCAGCGTTACCAAGATATAGGATGTTGACAAATTGAATTGAAACTATTTTTTAGAATGTGGTATTGTAGTAACAAATAAAAAGTATATTAAGTATCTTATTTTGGTGAGAGGAGCACGCCATATACAGGATGCCTTTTGTTTCTGAATTACCCTGTATAAACATTTTTTTGTTTTGTAAGAACATTAGTATATACTACTTAATAAAATGCAGAAAGAAATTAATATGACAAATGCAGAATTAAATAAATTGTTATTGTAAGGATAGATATAGACCAATTAATCCATTCGAAGCTAGGGTTTTATTATAAATCTATCTTCAAGGTTTAGATGTATATTTTTCTGTTTATTAAGAACCGGTATTTTCAAATGAAGTTAGATTTTTATTTTCGGATTAAATACAGTAACTATATAAAGGCAGCAAGTAAATTAATCTGATGTCAAATTTATTTTATGTTTTAACTATTTCCTAGTTTATCCGATGTTGGAAATACCTATTCTTAAAAAATAAGATAAGCGACAAGATTTGAAACATAACAAATAGATATTTTAGATAATTCTAAAATTTTAACTATATAATATTATAGTATTAAAAAAAAGATTTGAAAGGCGAGTTATGATTATGACTCATGACTGTAAATAATGAACAGTACAACTTAACATAGTACATATATATTATTAATATATCCAACAGGAGTAGAAATATTTGTTTTATGTTTGAAAAAGTAAAGCCTAATTCAGAATGCCGTTTTAATTTTACGTATGTATAAGCACAAAAAATTGAACAATCCTAACACTTGCTGTGTCACGTGTTTAGATTGGTCAAATTATTGTGCTTGTGCCTAAACCTAAAACTGAAATGGCAATCTGAATGAGGCTTAATCACTGATTTTTATACTGGGTGTCCCATTTTAATCCGCCACCTGCAATAACTTTAAAATCGTGCATCGGACAAAAAAATGTTTCGGATAAAAAGTAAATGGTTTCGAGGGGGACATCTGATGCAGAGACCCTTGCCCCTTCCGGACACCCTGGAGGGCGGGAAAAAGGGGCAACTTTGAAATCTTAAATGGAACACCCTATTTTTTATTGTAGATTCTGATAGGCCATTAAAAAGTATGTAAATTTTATTTTAAGACTTTTTGTTTATCGTTGATAGATGGCGCTGCAAACAGCATTTTTTTTTCTCAGTTTATCAGTTTTCAATTTGAAAAAAAAGGTGTAACTAAGTACGATATTCAAATTTTTTTCAGTTCTTTGGGAAGAGGGGGGGGGCAAGGGTCACTGAATCAGATATCCCCTCGAAGCCATTAACTTAAAGTTATACCCCTCGAAACCATTAACTTAAAGTTAATGGTTTCGAGGAAGATATTTGATGCAGTGACCCTTGCCCCCCCCTCTTCCCAAAGAACTGAAAAAATCTTGAATATCATACTTAGTTACACTTTTTTTTTTAAATTGAAGATTGATAAACTGAGAAAAAAAATGCTGTTTGCAGCGCCATCTATCAAAGATAAAAAAAGGTCTTAAAATAAAATTTACATACTTTTTAATGGCCTATCAGAATCTACAATAAAAAATAGGGTGTTCCATTTAAGATTTAAAAGTTGCCCCCCTTTCCCGCCCCTCAGGGAGTCCAGAGGGGGCAAGGGTCTCTGCATCAGATGTCCCCCTCGAAACCATTTACTTTTTATCCGAAACATTTTTTTGTCCGATGCACGATTTTAAAGTTATTGCAGGTGGCGGATTAAAGTGGGACACCCAGTATATACATACTACTGAATAGGCTATAGCGTATCAAAAAGTGAAGCCAATTTCAGCGCTGTTGCAACCATGATGCTGAGGTCTATGTCATAGATTACTATAATACTATACCTACTACCTATCAGACCTCAGCATCATGGCCGCCGCGGCTTCACTTTCTGGTATGCTATATCCTATACAGAAGTATATATAGAGAAAAATCTATATATTTTTTATTCATAAAAAATTAGACAAATCATTTAAAAAACACTTCCTGTATTTACAGTGTGATATTAGAGAGTTATCTCAACCTATACCATTATTTTAAAATCAATCAAATTACACTATTTACCAATACGTTAAATGAATAACGTACAATAACTCTTTTTTACTTACAATATTTACAATAAAATCAAAATCTAAAAATATATTTGAGTTAACATGTTTGCAGTTTTATGTTTACCACTCAACACCATTAAATAAAAGACGATAATAATAAAGAAAAAAAACTTTTTAGTAATATTGTACAACGTTCAAACACCTCAAGCAGAATATTGTACAAATAACAAACGCAGCAGGAAAATGCAATGTTAAAATCTGTGTAATGACAAAAAACACTCGTCCGTCTAAATTGAAATCTTAAAGTTTATTTCTTTTCCCGAAACACGAACAGAAACGATCTTACGATGGCAATAAAGATTTTGTTCCACACCGTTTTCGTGTCCCGCGCGCTCTGCTCCCATCCATGTAAGATTAATAAAATCTTCGCCAATTTCGTAACGGATCGGTTTTGATCGTTTTACCGGCTCCGTGTTTTAAAGGGGCCATTAGACGAACGGGAATTGCATTAGATTTGTGAAACAGTTGAAGATGATTTTTGGACTAAAGTCGACGTTCATGGTTTGAAACAGAATTTATACTATAATTTGGGTTTTTGTTTTTATTATATTATCTGAAATATGTATGTTAAAAAATGTTTCATTCTTTACAATTTAATAATCCAATTCAATTTTAATATTATTCTTCTCAAAGTAATATTCTTCAATAGTATTCAATTTATTTTTCTACGATTAATATAAAAAACGATTTTGTTTACACATTTAAAAGTTAAACACTTTAGAGTAGTATATTGTAAAATCATTATAATTCGTGTGGAAAATGTTCTTAGTAAGCAGCGTACCGTATTGAAAATTCTTTAAGTTAATTATACAAATGTAAAAAAATAAAAACAAAAAAAATATCTAATTAATTACAGATAAAAAACTGAAAAAAAAATGTTTGTAATATCTTTGTGTTGTCCAAACCACATTTTAATTTACTAAAAACATGTTTGCTGGTTAAAATCCTTTGTAGCTATGGTCCACATTATGTGTTTAAAAAATATTTCATTCTAAAAATAATAATAAAATAATAACAATAAAACAACAATTAATGTTTAATTATGTTATTAGATAATAATAATTATTATGTTATAAAAAAAAAATTATAATTATGTTATTAGATAATAATTCATTAGCTATCAAATTTATTTTCTACAAAGTAATCAATTAAATAATAGATTTAAATATTTTTGTAGATAAAATTAAAATTTTCAATTTGTAATCATTATGGATACAATATAAAAGTTATATTTTCAAATATCCATTATTATTTTGACATTGTCATTATCAAATTAAATTGTAATTAAAAATATAATTGTGTGATATATTGATACATATAATAAATATACGTATAATTCGAAATTTATGATATCTGGTAAATAAATCAGAAATGATTATTATTATCTATGTGTAACACACAAATATACGTTACAAATGAAATCAAATTGACAACTGCGTAAAAAAACCATAATGTTTTTATTAAACTATCGTTTGCTAGATTTTATTTTAATAAAGTCTCATTTAATTTTGACATTTAAATGATGGAATGATAGATAGGCGCAAAATTTTTGTAAAAATTAAATTTTGATGAAAAATTGAACAAAGTGTTTTATTCAAAAAAAAAAGAAAAAAAAAACGAGTAATTAATATTGTTTACTCTTTTTAATAATATGCATTAAAAAGAGTTAAAAATATTAACTTCTAATCACAATTGTGAAAAATTGTTTCTACACATTTGTTTTTCAGCATTGACTAAGAAAAAGTGTCATTCTGCTAATTTTTATGATTTACATACATACACAATCATGCTGTGAACTGATAAGAGGGTGTGACACAAACTTTATTTATTATGCAGAAATTAGTTTTTGTCAAACATTCCTATCTAGACAAGCAACCTTAGCTTTATCCACATTCATAATGCTTCTCATACATGCTCTTTTACTTTTATCACTTGGAAACATTTGCTTACGCAAAACTCTCAATCATACCACCCCCATCTACTCATCAGACGTCCACCTGCAGAAGTATATAACTTTTGCAACATTTTTACCAATTTTACTCTTTATACACCAATCTATTTAAAATAAAACGACTTTAGGTTGTGGTTATGTATTAATATTTATTATTTACTTTTTACCTGATCATTTCTGGGTACACATAGAACATAAACTGATATACACTAAATCAATAGATTTTAAAGTTATACGAAAATATTTTCAAATATTATGTGTTTACAAAATATTTTAAGTACAAATTCCCTTCCAACATAATACAGTAGTATGAACTTATAAGGTATGGACAAACTATACACATTATTTTAAAATCAAAAATTCTTATAATTTGTCAATTTTTTGATAATATATTGTTACGGAGCAGGCTATGTTAAACAAAAATGTTTACGACGATTGAGAAGGCGAGGTAGAAACAGTTGTTGAGAAATGTCAGTTGTTTAGTAAGCTCGGTTATGGATTGTCCAAATTTATAGTAGTACGTTTAAATAATTACATAAATAGTTAATAAATATATTACAGTTCACATAAATAAATACATTCTGTTCCAGTTATTTGTTGCAGTTGTCTCGAAAGTACCGTCATCAAACTAAACATCAGAATCGGGTTTTTCAGCAATTTGGTTACAATTATCATCACATACAATAGTATTTTGATTATTTGTCTCGAAAGTATCGTCATCATATTCAACATCAGAATCGGGTTTTTCAGCAATTTGGTTACAATTATCATCACATACAATAGTATTTTGATTATTTGTCTCGAAAGTATCGTCATCATATTCAACATCAGAATTGGGTTTTTCAGCAATTTGGTTACAATTATCATCACATACAATAGTATTTTGATTATTTGTCTCGAAAGTATCGTCATCATACTCAACATCAGAATCGGGTTTTTCAGCAATTTGGTTACAATTATCATCACATACAATAGTATTTTGATTATTTGTCTCGAAAGTATCGTCATCATATTCAACATCAGAATCGGGTTTTTTAGCAATTTGGTTACAATTATCATCAACAATTAGTGTCAGATGTGGGGTAAGACTGACTGAATTTTGGAATAAATTACAATTAAAACGTCAAGAACCGCAAAAAGTAATACGCAGGGGAAAAAAACGAGTCAACTTACTGAATTACGTAATTAAGAAGATGCAGAAGAAAATGCTACGTTAGCTGAAATGAAACGTAAACACGGAACAGAAAGTAAAAGAAATATACAATCAAATGCGGGGAACAACAAGCTTTATTAATGTGATGAAAATAACACTGAGAAACAGTACTGCGGTTAAAGCAAGATCCAATGATTTGAGTCCAGTGGTTTCACAATTTGGGGCAAAATAGGCTGATGTGCAACGAAGCGATGACGTTATCGTTCACGGAACACAACGGACTGAATGGATCGGAGTGGAGGATTGTCGATATATGTTTGGAGCATGCGGTGTACACATCCTCACTCAAATTCTTCGATTTATTTACAACTGAAGTGTTCTGGCTGTTCGAAGATTGATTGGTCATCGATGGTTGATCGGATGGTTTGGTTCTACAACTTGGGATAAATTGGGTTTATGGGCAACGAGGATGACATAATCGTTTAGGGAACACAACGGAGTTTAATTGTTCCGGTTGTTCGAAGAATGATGGGTCATCGGTCGTTGAAGCTCTGAACTCTGATCGGATAGGCAGCAGCTGTGGTTTTTTGGGCAAGATACTGTCATTGCGCTATCGGAATGTCTTGATTGCGGCATATAAATGAAGAAAACATTCTCGATTATTCTCCGGCATTTAACATCACGTCGGCTAGTGGATATCCGCTGTTAGCTATCGCTCGCCAACAAAGAACTTGCTAGTGAAGATTGCTTGCATTAAATGAGAAAGCGCTTTGGAAGTAACCAGAGCGGTCTTTCAAGAAAGGGTGGTGTCATGATGCGGCTGTTTCGAGGCCAAGTTGTGAACTGGGAGGACTGAAGTGGAGAATGTTTGTGGGTATGCTGGGTGCATGCTGGTGTAGGTTTTCTCAGGGAAAATTTTTCAGTCCACGGGGGCCAGGAGGGACAACTTTCGAAAAAGGATGACATCATGATGCTGATAATCTGAGGCAAGGTTGCGGATCAGATTGGTCAACTGGGAACTTTAAGCATATACTGGAGCATGTCGGTGTTGACGGGTTGGTATTCGGTCACAACGGTGAAGCCAGAGAGGTCGCTGAACTGGCGGTTGTGCGGAGAAGGTGCTGCAGAAGGTGTCGGCATGTTGAGATCTTCACTGGCGGACGTTGCATCTTCCTGTTGTAAGGATGAGGGTGCGTGCAGTTGTGACCCAAGGCAAGGAGCTCACAAGCTAAAGACGAAAGATTGTTACTTTTACCGGACGTCACAATGCACTCGCGAGGAGACCTGCCCTTTCCTGCACGATTATAAAAACGGTTTCGGGACGAAACAAATTTTAAGAAGGGGGCAATGTTACGAAGCAGGCTATGTTAAACAAAAATGTTTACGACGATTGAGAAGGCGAGGTAGAAACAGTTGTTGAGAAATGTCAGTTACAGTGAGAACGCGTTCCTGTACAGTTGTTTAGTAAGCTCGGTCATGGATTGTATAAATTTATAGTAGTACGTTTAAATAATTACATAAATAGTTAATAAATATATTACAGTTTACATAAATAAATACATTCTGTTAATATAAACATGGTTTTATTTTCTATACACCTACAGTTTTACCCTAGTCGAATCCGAAAACGTAACAATATCTTTTTATTATTATGAAATACGTCTTTGGAATAAAAAGTCGCAGACCGTAGCAGTTGAACAGTGGTCGTATGGCAGCCGTTTATGATTACCTGCCAACGAGCAGAAATCCGAGGAATTATTTTTCGCAAGGCATACGATTTGTGTGGTCGTTTAATGTTTTTTTGAGAAATTTTAATTTTAACTGGATATGCAACGGCAAAATGATATATCGTTCCATTAACGGGCGCTGCTATGAAAAGAAGTTTTTTTTTCCGCTCCGATCTATAAGAATTATATGCAATGTGTTCTTGGTGTCATTCGCTTACTGTTCTTTCGCTATTTTCTGTCTGAAATAATACATTTTACTTTAGTTTACTATATACGTTTCAAGTTTTTAGAATTTTTTTTTTTTGTATACTTTTATTTATGCAAGCAGACAAAATCTGATTGGTAATTCAAATGTCATCAGTTCAAGTACCAGGAATTAAATTAAAATATTTTTTGATATAATACTTAATTTGTAAATTTAAATAATTAGGTCATTGATAATAAAAACAAATAATTGTAGCGAAAATTTGTATACAATTATAAATATAATATAATATAGATATGACAATAATGGATTAAATTTCCCAAACAGTAAAATTTATTTTTGATTTTTTAGAAGCTAAATTTTCATTCTTACTAGCAAAATTAGCTTTACTGTTTTTAATTGAATTGTATAATATAGAAAATTTTGTTCAAATTAATTTATAAATTGGCTATGAATTAAAATTAACAAAAGCAATATTTTTAGTATGTTTACTTGTTTTCATCTTAATAGAAATTAAGGAAATAAAATGAAAATATATTCAGTTAATGTAGCAATTTATTTTTTTTGAAAATATGTGAATATATTCCAGACGCAATATTCTAGAAAATATTTCGAAACGTAGTTTTATGCAGCAACAAGCAACTTACTTGAATAATACGATGCATTCATTTGATAAACATCTTTAAGAAATTTAATATGCATGTTTATTTTCTATTACATTAAATTCACTACAAACCTTATTTGAACAACTAAAAAGAAAATACGGAAATAAATGCGTTCAATCGCAAAATATTGCATTTTTGTAGAATATAATTTATTTCATACTTTCTGTATTTTATAAGTAGAAATATAAAAAAAATCGAGTAAATTTTATTATATATTTTATTGCAAATTTTTATTAATAAAATTTTCCAAAATATGTATTTTGTTATATTTTCATTCTTTCTTAAAAATATTGAAAATCTTAGATTATTATTAACAAAAATATTTTTTGTATTATTTTATTAAAATTCAATATTTCGATTCATTAAACATGAATCATAATCAGGAAAATAAATATAAATATCAAATTAACAAACCTAACTTTAAGTTAAGTATTAAGTAGTACTTTATTATTGCACCATTAGTTGTTGTACCAGTTAATGGTCGGTTTGCAATATGATGAATATGAATATGAAGATGTGGGATGTGCTTCACGAGTACGGTGTTAATGGTAATCTTTTAGGAGCAATTCAAGCTCTGTATGATGGAAGTGAAGCTGCTGTACGAGTTGATGGTTGTTCAGGTGATTAGTTTTGTATAGATTTTGGCGTGAAACAGCGCTGTGTAATGTCTCCTTGGCTATTTAATTTATATATGGATGTTCTTCTTCGGAAAGCTTTCTGTGGTAATGATGGTATACAAATAGTTGATTGTGTTGTACCTGCTTTAGCGTATGCTGATGACGTGGTTGTTTTGGCTTAATCTGAAGAGCACCTGATAAGGATGATTGATAGAAATAATGTTGTTGGTAAAGATATGAATCTTCTGTTGAATGTTGATAAGTGCAAAGTTTTAGTTTTTGAGAAGGGTGACTTGATAACTAAATGTTATGTATATATTGATGGTGCACGTTTAGAGCAAATAGATAAATTTGTGTATTTGGGTAGTTTGTTGTCTAGAGATGGCCGTTTTGATCGTGAAATTGAAAGGAAAGTAAATGATGGTTGTAAGGTGTTGGGTGCTTTGGGAACTTTTGCTAGAAATGTAAATGTTTTCAAAGAACCGTTTGAGTGTATACATGCAATTTTGGTGCCTACGTTGATGTATGATAGTGAATGTTGGGTTTGGTTGCAAAAGCATAAACGGAAAATGACTATTGTGGAAATGAGATTTTTTACTTGGGGTATGTGGTGTAAATAGAAGAGATTGGGTACGAAATAGATTAGTGTATGATGAGTGTGAAATTGAAAAAAATGTTGTAGCAAAAGTTGATGTTAGTCAGTTAAGATGGTTCGGACATGTTGAGCGCATGTCTAATGAACGTTTGGTTAAAAAGATTTATTTGAATGATTTAGATGGTATAAGTACGTTTGCGTGGATGTCCGATGAGTAGTTGGAGTGGTATGATTGAGAGTGTTTTGCGTGAGCAAAAGTTTCCAAGTAGTAGAAATAAAAGAGCATGTATGAGAGGAATTATGAATGTGGATGAAGCAAAAGTTGCTTGTTTGGATAGGAATGTTTGGAGGCGACTGATTTCGGGATGATGAAAAGAGTTTGTGCCACACTCTTTTGAGTACATGGCGTGATTGTGTATATATGTATGTATGTATGTATGTATGTATGTATGTATGTATAAACTGAAAATAAATCAAAAACCATAGATGATTTAATATTTATACCCTCGGCGGATAACAAGTTACAGACTAATAGAGTTTTATAGTAAGTATAGCATTATTACGTCTATGTTTAAGTACGATTAAAATATGACTTCTTCATTTTAAATTGAATGAATCCTGCAAACCGTTTTTGCTCTCCGTAACTGGTAGCAAAGCAGTTTATGTCTGAATAGTGAGAAATACGTATAATACTGCTACTAAAGTGCATTTGAATGTGCACTGGGCTCCAATTACATTCTGAGCCCGTGCCGAAATTTATAATTAAATTGTAAAAGAGCTTTTAGTCTAGCGAAGGATCAACCAGTGGATTGAGACCGGCTAATTAACTGATTTATATCGCTGACTTTATTTGAAACAGTGCCGTACAACAGCAAATTAATTAATATTTGTTTTTTTCAATTTTATTCAATAATATATTCATTAACATAGTAAAAAAAATCAGAATTTATTATATTAATATAAAACGGCTTTAAGTTATAGTTCTGTATTAATATTTATTAATAGTCGCCGTTTCGACGAACTCAGCCTACATCTTCATCAGGAAAAAAGATGTAAATGACATTTATAGTAATATGTTTTGTTAATATAAACGTCGAAAATATTAATTTATTCATTATATGTATATGCTTTTTTTACATAATTAATATTACTGCTTACAGTAATATCTGAAATATTACTAAATACCTTTTGGTCAATTTAATTTTTAAAGTTTATTAAGTCCGTGTGATACGATACATTAAAATGCAGACAATCAACGCGGTTAAGCACGCTGTAGTTCAATTTTCATAAAAATTTGCACATTTTAAGGCGTTAATTTTCTACATCGTCTCATACGGGCTTTGGTGAATAATTTTTGACTAATTACAAAATAACATTTAAAATATCTGACTAATTATCACTGTTGTTATGATACAATGCAATTTTCATATTTACATTGAGGCATAAAAAGAAAATATCTGGTGTGGAAATGATATTTTTACGTGGAGTATATGGAGTAAAGTATGAAAAAGTTTTGTGCAAAATTTAGTATTAGTTAGTTAAACTGGTTCAGTCATCTTGAGCGAATGTCTAATAAACGTTTAGTTAAAAGAATATATGTGAATGATTTTGGAGGTATATGTTTTGCATGGATGTCCGGTGAGTAGATGAGGACGTATGATTGAGAGTATTTTGCGTGAGCAAATGTTTCCAAATAGTATGAATAAAAGAACATGTATAAGCGGTATCATAGATAGGAGTGTTTGGCTGGAACGAATTTCTGCATAATAGAAAGAATTTATACCACAATCTCAATACATGCCGTGCTTGTGTATTTGTATATAATGTAATTTTTTAAGATTATTTTTTTAGATTTATTTATGTTAATCTCTTTTTGTATTTAAGATTCCAATCACTGACAGATAAATTGATTATATTTTAGACGAAAAAGTATAGCATAATTTAAATTTTTTCATAATAATAAAAAAGTTTTTCATAAAAATAACTAAAATGAAATCAGTCTCTACAAAAGTAAATAACTATTATAAAATTATTATTGTGTGCTTTGTTTTTTAATATATACTTCTGTAACACAACTTTTTTAACAACATGTTATTTAACATAAGTTTTACAACCGAAAGATTTACAACCAAATTTTACAACTTGAAAACACAAATAAAATCTGCGGAAAACAATAATCAATTAATTTTTATATACCTAATAAAACAACATTGTCCTAGTAATACAACTAAACACTATACTAACATCTTTACGATGTCGTTAAATGTGCGAATTACCCTTTTGCGACACAGGACACAGTTAACGAACACACATACACATCTACCCTGTACGGACAAACAATATCCGTTTGGTTTGATCGTCGTTTTCTCAAAACCGCACAAACCAAATTTTACTATTAGGGCGCACGGCGACAGTGGTTTGCGCAAGGGTGCCACGATCTTATCGACTAACCAGAGGATTAAGTGAGGCGCTAGTTAGTGCCATGCTTATCTTACACTAAATTCGTTTGTTTATCACGCCGCGCGCAAAGGAAGTTTGTCGAAGATGCTACTTTTGCGGATGCAAAGTTTGTCTTTAGGGGTGCTTTTGGTGTGATTAGAAAATCATTAGAAATATTTACATAATCGTAAGTAAATTATAAGATTCTGCAAGAAATCCCTGCATATATTGATCAGCGTTAAATGATATTGTGCTTGATGTATAATATGCAAATTTTCTTTCAGATTTTGTTGATATTAACAAATTACATAGCAAAAAAAGTTGAATTTGCTCTAAATTAATACTTGTGACAGTACTTTTTTTATTAAAAAAAATTCTTAAATTTTAACATGATCTGTAAATTTTAAATTATTTTCTTAGTCGTTTAAAAGTTTTTTTATCTTGGTATATAAGAATTTAGATTCTGGACTCGATACATACAATATTATATGGGGTCGCAGACGAGTTGGAGATCAGGAAAAATTTCTTGTCAGTTTTCCTGATGAAGTTAAGCGTTGAGTTTTGTCGAAACGTTGATTATAAATAAATTTTAATACAGAACTTGAACCTATAGCAGTTTTTATATTTTATACTAGCTGGCCCGGCAAACGTTGTCTTGCCTTTATTTTAATGTAAATATTAAATTTTTTTAATCAACAACTTCCCAAAGTTTCGAATTTATTTGGAATCATTTTTTTTCACATTTTTCAATATTTTTCCTGGGGCCGTGGGAGTGTACTCAACAACTTCCCAAAGTTTCATGGCAATCGGATGAATGATGTAGTAATGCATAAAGGACAAACAAACAGACATACACTGCTTTTTATGTAAATAGATAGATTACATTTTGTTTATTTGTTATAATATGCTTATCATTTATTAATATTTTGTTCTATTTTACGGTAAAATTTATTCAAAAATTGTATCAAATATCTTAGTAACATGACTTTGCTTTTAGAGTTATCATCACATAAGATTTGAAATACTTGTCTAATTAAAGCTGAAATTTACCATAATAGATATGTTCCATATAGACGCTTCGCTGATACAATGTTATTATATAATATCTGGTGTATATGTATATCTTGATTAGGTAAACTGAACTACTCGAAGGGTTTATACTGTTACATACCTATATCCTAATTTCTATCTATCTACCTACCTTTCAGACCTTTCATTGTCCCTTATAATGAAGTTATCAATTATAGTCTTGTTAAGAATACTTCTTCCGTATCGGTTTAACTTTAACGTTAACAAAAAGAATACATAGTGTCACTATACCGATCGGAATATTGTGCTAATTAGCATAATTAGTTCATTAACTACAAACGAATTTTAAATTTTTTGTATAAATAAAATATAATTATTTTATATAGTTATTTTAGCATCGGTATTAATTGAGACCAAGCTTGTAAGCTTTTGAAAATGTAAATGTAACTATGAATCTAAAGCTACGAATCCACAAACGAAACATTGAAAACTTTCTGATTAATAATAATTAATTATTTTAAATCATTTTTATATTTTTTACCACTTTGACTGCAAGGAAAAAGTAGAATAGTGATTGGTACGGTGTCTGTAACATTTTCCAAAAAAACATAGAAATCCTTCATATAGCCTCTAGATCAGTATATCTCAAATCTAGAGTCTAGATGACGAATTCGAAATTAGTTCAACCGATTTTAATGAAATTTTTAGGATAAATTTATCTAGCGCCCAAGATGGTCATGTAGTTTTGTTTTTTTGCAGTGAAGCCAAGTTCCCGAGAGAAAAATTACTAAAAATTTATTGTAGCTACATTATTTATGCGATTTGATCAAGTTGGAAAAGTTTTTCCTAGTACCCACATAAATTATAATTTTATTAAAATACAGTGTTGCCAACTTTCTGAGAAAAAATTAATAAAGTTTTTAAAAATTTATTATAGGTACATAATTTATCCGATTTTAATGAAATTTTTACAGAAGATACCCCTAGCGCCTACATAAATTATATAATATTAGTAAAATACAGTGTTGCAAAGTGGTCTATACCTATATGGGTTTACCCATATACTTCTAATCTTATTAATTTAGTTACTTTGTTACCAAGTAATATGTTTCTATGATTGATTTGTTTATTATTTATTTCATCCGTACATTTTTTTTGATGATCTACATACATAGAGTATATCGCAAAGCCGATGTTTAAATAAAATATGTACAAAAGTAAACCCTAAAGCTTTTTTATTTTAATATAATGAGTTCTGAAACATTTTTTATTGTGTTTCTGATTTTTGTTACTATTATTTTAGTAAGTTTTAGTATTTTGCTCATTATTCTGGTGTATGGTACTGCAACTAACTAGAATAACGTAACAGAAACCAGAAAGTTTCTCAATGTTTATTTGGTGAATTCGTAGCTTAATATATAAAATATAACATCTGTCTACCAATTTATAATGGGTTATTATATAAACACTACTATCTTGGTTTTAAATTTTGATTTAACTAATTTTGATTTTAACACAATGCAACTGTTATAAGACCGGAAACACTGAAAAACCGGACTTGTAGTACCAGTTTTGATGTAGCTGTCAGAATTTTTGTGTACAATACTAATAAATTATTATAGTTGTAAAAAAGTGAAACAAAAACTGTTTCCAATTTTTGCTGAAACTGAATGACATTTATAAAGAAACAAATGACATGTGAAAAAAAAGCAATAAAAATGTAAGCAATATTACGTGTAAATAAATCTATAAGCACTAGTTACATCATCTACTTTCTAATGAAGATTCAAAATATTTTTATGAGTGTATAATTTTATGTTAAAAATTTGGTCATTTTTTTTTATTTTTCCAAATGGCTCTGCATATGTATATCTGCCAAATGTTCATGAAATATTTTTTCAAGTTGCCGGACAATCTAAATTGATTTACATCATCTCCTTATACAATAATAATGCCTTACAATATTGGTTAAATTTGACAAAAAAAAAACATTACTCAAACATTATAATAATACGGAACTGTTTTTTTTTAAAAAATATGGATTAATAGATATAAATAAAAACTCAAATATTATGTAATTTAATGTATTTTTTGCAGCTGTTTTATTTTTAATTGTAAATAATTATAAGTACAACATTTTTAGTTAATTTTTTTTACAATTTTTTGCAAAACTTTTTCTTACTTATATTTTTTGAGTTACAAGTAACAGCTTTTAGTTGAGTATCACATTATCATTAATAATTTTATTTGTTTATTTATATAACAAAAATAACAAGCAATTTAATATAATTTTTTATTTAAGTAACACATTTGGAATTAGAAATTTGAAAATTGAAAGTTTGTACTTTTAGCTTAACAATGATAAATAAAAATAATTTTATTCTACTACCGTACGCCATTGGAATTTACACAAAAAAAAATTTTACTTACATTTATCTGCAATTAAAAATAACAAAGTTATGAAGAAAAATTAAATTACACAAAATTTGAGTTTTTGTTTATATCGAACAGTAATTCATAAATATATCGTTATAATGGAGAAAATTTTATTTAATTTTGCCAAAATCATATCTGTTACAGTTCTCGAGATATTAATGCATTGTAACTTAAATGAATTACCCGGTATATTTCTAAAAACTTTTTGTTCAACATATTTCTCACTAATTTTTAGTAAACATTTTGCGGTATTAAACAAATTCTATTGAATAATACTCAAAATATTGAGATTTTATATTTTTCCCAAAATTTCACAAGTTTCTCAGTCATTAAATCGGCTTACAAAGCTATGCATCAATGACCGGTCAGTTTAACCATAGACACGTGTTTCGATCTTTAAGATCTCATCAGCCAGAACTAACATCTGCATCAGTGTCTTCCCGACATTGATCAAAGCACCCATACTGACGAGATTTTAAAGATCGAAACAAATATCTATGGTTAAACTGGCCAGTCATTGATGCATAGCCTTACAAGTCGATTCAATGACTGAGTAACTTGTGAAATTTTGGGAAAAATATAAAATCTCAATATTTTGAGTATTATTATATTAAATTTCACAATGACAATATGAACATTTATTTGTTCAAGGTTTAAATTCTATTGATTTCCAAATACGGTACACCACTTATATTATCCTTTTATAAAAAAGTTATCAATTGCGTCTTTCTTAACAATACCTATCGATTCAACTCGAAGAAAAGAAAGTATTTTACAATACAGATATCCGCCTTCCTCTTTTTTAACAATCGAATAATTATGCAAAACCGTTTTAATCAATTGAATTTTTAAAACGGTTGATTGGTTCAAATCGAGAACGATTCTTTTTTCTTTATTCTCATCTTTTTACACTAGAAAAAAAAGGAAAAATAAGAAAAAGAAAATTTCCGTAAAATCCCGTGGAGAAAGTTTAAAGAAATTTCTACTACACGGATGAAAATTTCTCCCTGGTTTGCAGTTTTCATCGGGGGTAAATTGGCGGGCCGTTGGCTCGAAGTATATATGAAGGTTTCGTGGTTTAGAACGACCACTTGGAATATATCGACCAATGTTAATATTTTTTTCTTTGATATTTTGGAAAGGTTTTGTAGCTGGAAGAAAATTTTGCGATTCAAAGTTGATTTTGTAGGGATCCAGTATTTTTTCGGCAAGTAGTTTAAATTTGGTTTTGAAGTTTATCGATTTTGGTTTATTGTTTTTGATGATTTTGATGAAGTTTTATTTGAAGTATTTCAACCGTAACATAAAGTTATTTAGAAACAAAAATGTGATACTATAATAATAATTTTGATTGTCGCATATAATACTATACTTGTGTAGTTTCATGATTTTTTAATTATTTTAGAAAAAAAACTTTAAATAAAAGTATTAAAAAATTGCATTTAAATCAATTAAATAAATTTTTCATGCATTGTAAAAAGTAAATATAAAAATATCGAGAATTATCTAAAAACTAAACAAAAATAACATTATCAGTATGCTATTCTAAAAAATATGTGGATTTCCAAAATAGAAAAATAATGTTATTATATACTAATTGAAAAATTGATGTTTTTATTATCATGATTTTTGATTGAAATTTCAACATATTAAGTACATTAGGTTTTTAAATACACAGATTAAAAAAAAAAATAAATTATTTTATGCAATTAAAAAATTGTACTACAAAACATATATTTATCAATTTTTTTTAGATAGTTTAATAAATAAAATTAAAATTTATATATACATATGTATATATGTATGTATATCTATATATATATATATATATATATATATATATATATATGTATATATATATGTGTGTATATGTTTGTATGTTTTTAAATAGGATTTAATATATATAGGTACTTTGTTTTATTATTAATGATTTTTTTACGTATTATCAATTTTTTGAAAATAGCAAAAAAAATCCATTACGTTAATTTCACAACCTATCGGATTTATAATTAAAAAAAATGTTATTTTTTTTATTTTTTGCTCTCAGTTTGTATAATTCTAACCATTATTGTAATATTGTCAAATATGCAAACTTTTTTTTTAACCACTTTCAATAATATAAATAGTAACCACATATAGGTATGTAGTTTTAACTAATACAAATAATTGAGTATACATATTTGAAAATCTTTGGTTGAGTAAATATTACAAATGCAAATTTTTCTAAAAGTCATACGGCATTTTAATTTATTTTTTGTTTTAGGTGAGATACAATTTTTATTTAAATTTAAATTTAATATGAAACTCTTTGGAATAGGCGGGTTGTATAGTATTTTATTTGCATATAATGATTATTACTACCTCGCATAAACTACTTAATTCTTATGAGTAATAACCATTATTACATGTTCTCTGGATAATGTACAATTAATTTTTAATTGTAGATAAATTTAAATACAATTTTCTTGATTATAACTTTTTAAGTATTATGCTGTAAAAAAAATTATATGTCACACTTTTTCTTAAACTTTGATTCTATCGTTGAGAAAAAGTCGTTTTTTAGAATGATATATTTATAATCAATACAAACAAGACGGGATTTTGCTATCACCGAAGCAAACAATTTAAACATTGATAGTCAGGTGTTTATCGGCAAAACAAAAACAGTTTAAAATTTTTATCGAAAGCACATAGGGGTCGTTTCTTTCCGCCCACAAGCGCAGCATGGCGGCGGCACAAGTTATTTCAATAAAACACACAGCAAACAGAATTTACATTTTAATCATTCCCGGTGAAACGGACGGGCCTTTGCTTCGCGTTTTAACATAGTCTCGGTATTCAGAGAGGGATTTACATAAAATTTTACCAAATATTATTAAGTACGCGCGCGCGCGCAGTTTTTATACCTGTACTCGACTGACAATCTTACCCGAACAGTTACCGATGTTTCTCTTCGAGGTTAATATGAATTTGTTAGGAATTTTTACGAGGTTATAAGGATAAAAATAATGATTTTACAAAATAAATTAGGCTTTTAAACATGGATGTTTAACATATTTTTATGCCTATTAATATAACGCAGAATTTTGTATTTATATACCATCAATTGTAATTAGTTTTATATTGACAATTTCGCTTTATAGATATTTTATTCGCTTTTCACGCTAGTTTTGTTTAATTTTTATATTAAAAAATATTATCATATTTGGAATTTATGCTATAATAGAAGATGAAACTAAAATTAGATTTCTTAAATATATTTTCTTACAGTAGCAAACGTAAGGGGTAATTAGGGGATAAACAAAATCAATTAAACAATAACTTTTTAAAGAAATTTACTTTAAAAAAATTTTGTGAATAATAATTATTGTTGACTGAAATACACTTTAATGTGTGATTGAAAAAAATATCATATGTACCATTTAATTTTATATTTTTATGATGGACTAATTTCATAGTCAACCAGTTTAGTTTGTAATTCATTCTCATATACTTAATTTACTTTTTTTAATTATCTAAACTGAACTGCTGGAACTGAACCGCAATTAATTATTGGCATTGGTAATTTATGTTCCTCTACCTTTAGTGGCTATATAAACACAAAAGAATTTGCAAATTTGGTGGGAAAATCATTTAACGTAAGAAATTGTATGCATGTATTAGCACAAAATAAAAAAAAATGACAGACTGTTTTTCTATACATATAAAGTATATATTTATTTGTATATTTTATTCATAAATGCTATTTTTGAATACGTTTGATCTTGAAAATCTAAAGAAAAATGTCTATGGCTCTGTTACTCAGAGGGCTGCCGCTCCCTGGAGCCCCCAGGACCATTTTTACAACTCATATTCTGTATCTAGCCCTCCCTATATCATTTTCTAATTGCATCAATACCATACTCCGATTGAAATTATTCTGTATTATGTTTGTAAATTAAAACAATATTGCTCTCTTAAATATTTTTCTCCGTACACCACTGATTTTCTATGATTACGAAACTTTGAAATCTTTACGTTGGTGCGATCTAACTATAAATAAAGTATAACAAAATTGTATATTTGATTTATTATGCTATCACCTTGTATTTTTCTAAACGTCAACTTGATATTGAATGATTATTTATTTCATTTATCATTAGAATATAGATATTTTAAATTTCTAAAAAATATATTTAAATATGGAAAAGATATACAATAATACATTTTGTTTCACACAAAACGCTTTTCGGAGACGGGGTAAGAGTTTTTATAATATTTCGATTATCATAGACGTAAATCATGTAATAGTTTTCGATTTTATTAATTATAATTTTTACTACAATGTGCAGTTTTTTGTTCGATTTTTTTTGTACATATTGTAATTACTTTTATTTGAATAAAACTCATTTTTAAATTTAATTTTAAACAAAACAAGACAACGTTTTGAAAATAAATCTGGTATTGTTAATATATTATTGTTATGGTGAAAATAGTCATTCAATGAAGTTATGTTATGCAAAATAGAATATAACTATTATCGTAAATTGAATATGAATTCATATTATTGGTTATTTTTACTATATTGATATTTTTATTGGAAGTCGATAATTGCTTTAGAACATAATAAATAAAATTAAATTAAATTGTTATGCACATTGCAATTTTTAAACGATCACTTTTGGCTGAATTTATAACATATTTTTAAATACATATGAAATTGACGATTTTGTTAACTTGTTAACTAACCAATCAATAAAGTAATCGAAAGACAGTTGAGAATCGAATTGTGTAGTTAACCATTAGTAAAGTTAACGACATAAATATACTAAATTTGATCTTTGATTACTGAGTAAGTTGAATACTTGTATAATCTCAGAACTCAGATTACTGATTAAAATTTTGGTTTTTTCATTATTTGCTACTGAAATTGGAAGCTTAGCTGCCGAAATACAAATTTAATGTTATTATTTTTTAATTAATTTTATGGTTTAAGGAATTTATTCTAAATTTATTATATTATTGGTAATAATAGATATTATTTTCATTCTTCGATTAGTTATTCTAGGAATAATATATTTTAATAAACCTTGAACAAATAAATATTCATATTGTCATTGTGATATTTAATATAATATAATTTAATATAATATAATAATAATTTTTTGAGTATTATTATAATATATTTTATTAACATTGATGTTAATCTTAATCTGAATATATTCTCATCTTAGTTATTAATACCTAGCAGTGTTATGTCAGATCATTTTAAAAAGGATTTGGATCAAGATCAAGATCCTCACAGTTAATATGTTCCAGATCAAATCATAAATAAATTTATTATATTTTTTTTTTTAAATCATTTCTTACATTTTTTAATTACAATAAAAGAAAGGTAACATGATTCTAAAGTGTTAAATTAATTTTTAAAAATGGTAATTTTTATTGTAAATTTATTTTAATTAAAATATATTTATAATTTTATTTTTATTTCATAAAACAAAAAATGTAAACTAAATTATTTATTTACATAATAATTAATGTGATATTAATGTCTAGTACAAGAGTCAAATACTAGTTTCCTAAAGCTTGAATTTTTTCCATAATTCTTTTTATAATAATAATAATGATTCAAATATATTTTCTCTCAAATTACAACGTCTATTTGACCTCTCATTATTAAATAAATTTTGTTGAGCGCAATGTAACGAGGCACAAAGCAATCGAGCAACAAAAATACACTAAAAAGCTTTCTGTATATAAACTTTGTCGCTCTGTATGGTCTATACTCTGTACATTTATCATCAGATTTACAAAACTAATAATTTTGCTTATATTTTAATATTTAATTACAATTATACTATTTTGTTCAATTCGAAAATAATAAACGAAAAATTATCATAAATCAATCTTTAGCATACAACATACTTCAAAAATGTTTAACACTACTACTCTTCAGAGATAACCATTTTAGTTATAGTACCTACATTTTACATCCTACCTAACCTATCCTGCCCGAACCTAACCTAAATGTCTACCATAAACCATAACAAATGAGTTACAACTTACGTTCTGTTCCACCACACACATTTACAAAACGCAGAAACACAAACGCATCGCTCGTTTTACAGAAGTACACCCCCCAGTCCAGTGCCGTATTCAACCGAAAACTTATGACGGTTTTTTACCGACCATATGGAGATAAATACGGGCAGCGGACTTCATAAATATCGGAAGTTTTGTGCACTGTATCTGGGATGTACTCGTAGTTTTATACTTTTTTCCTGATGTTGGTAACATCGGCTGCAGTGTGTCGCAAGTGCATTGTAGTATTCCAGTTGGGTAAAAGAGAAAAATTATGTTGTACTAGTGGTTTCATACTGTTTTTGTTCGATGTAAATGGAATGGATTGTTTCGGTTGGGAAAAGTTTGGAATTTATTTCAAATGTAGTAAAAGGTTTCAAGCAAGTGGATGTAAATTTTAAAATTATGTTTCAGTATTTTTGAAAGCTTTCAATGATGTAAAACTTGAAATTTCTATACTGACAATTTTTATGAACTATATTATGTATAGTTATTTGTAGTTAGCTACAAGACATTTTTCAGAATGAGTAGAGTTATTGCAATCTCGAAAACAATAAAAGCTTCAAAGATTAATGTGGTTAAATCTGAATTACTACTTTTCTTTCGTATACTCATTTTTTTTTTGGTGTTTTGTTTCTTATAAAATTCTAAGTTGTTAATACATTTCATTACCAGTAATTTTTTTCTAAATAACTGTATTTTCTAAAAAAAAAGTAGAGCATTTAGCCAAAATTAATATAACATAAATTAGATTTTCATTGAAGTTACTGCAACATAAACATGCTGCTTTTTCATAGTTTCAATTTTTATAATAGTTTTGTAATACCAATTTATAATAGTAATTATTTGCGGTTATAATTGTTACATCTTAATCAGATAGATAAAAAAAATTTGTTTCATAGGTTGCATCCTTGAAATGCATAAAAACTCAACTTATTTGATTAATTTAATTTTTAGTATAAAAAATCTAATGAAATTTCGACAAAAATTTAATATGAAAATAGACAAAAGAAATATAATGTAATTCAAGCTTAAAAAGTTATTTTCAATTATTCTGCTGTTTAAAATGTCTTGTGCTTTTTCTTAAAATTTTGAAGCGATATTGAAAATAAATATAGATTTATCAAACTATTTACTTTGTCGTTTGTGATAAAAGAAACTTGGCCCGTTTTACTGTGAAGTACTGTTCGACATTTTAACAAAAAGAATAAAATTTGTTAAAAAACATATTTTTTGTATTATTTATGATTTTTTTTAATTATTTATAGTTATCGTAATATTTTTGATTATTGTACTAAATTATGTGTCTTACTATATAAAATTTAAGATGAAAATGATATAAACATATGTATCCAGATTGAATATTTATTTTGTATATTCTCGATATTCTAGCATTTTATGTTTCTTTTAGAAGATAATAAAATATCTTTGTTCGGAGAATTTTTCTCGATACTGTAATAAGTAAATTATGCTATATTTTTAGACAAGCAGTGTTTACAATTTTATATTTTATTAGCATTTATACGACAAAAACTTCTTATATCCCTATTAATATTTTATGTAGCTATTATTAGTTTTACGGGCATTTTATATCTATTTTTTCAGAACAGTGTAAAATTTAATGGTATCCAAAATAATTTATAATCTAATTATTATAAAAAATTTTAATGGTTATATGAAAACCTTTTAGTATCTATATTACTTTTGTATTATAAAAATTATATAAAATTTTAATCATTTTTTTAGATATTTAATATTGGCAATGAATTATTGAATATGTTTGCTAAGTACCTTAATACTAAATTGTTGTTTAGTACCATACAAAGTTGGTAAGTATATTATAGTATACTCGTACTATAGTAAAATTAGAGAAAAACTTTACATTGAACATTCATATTTAAAATTTAATTTCGGGATAGTGGAAAGAGTTTGTGCCACACTCGTTTGGGTACATGGCGTGATTGATTTATATATATATATATATATATATATATATATATATATATATCCGTATATATACATACAATTAATATATATATATATATATATATATATATATATATATATATATATATATATATATATATACGGATTTTTATTAACTGACGTTTTATCTTACATTTTATGAATGGTAACTAACTTATAGGTAAACTTGTAAAAAATTGTTTTTGAATATTGTACGATTTTTTTCGAATGATTGATTTAGAAATGTAATATTTTGCAATTTTTTTATTTATTTGTTTATTTAAATTACTCTATCTGACAGACAAATCAAAAATATATTTTTTTCTTCGAAAATGATACTTTCCCCCACTGCCAATAAAAACCATTTTTAAGTTATGAAATTGTAAAATTAAATTACATGTTATGGGTGAATCTGTGTACGATAATATTAATCTTTAACATAGATTAATTTTCTTTGTAAACGTAAATTTCAATAATGTTGTAGAAATTGTCAATATATTATTATTACTATATGTAGTATATAAATAATTTTACGGATCACCCGAAAAATTACAATGATACACTAAAATCTAAATATTGGATCTAGATATTTATAAATAAAATATAATCATATATAAACTATAAAAATTGTTTTAACTACAACATAATTTTAGTTGATTTATATTAATATAATATTATAGTAGTATATTTTATTTAATAGTAAATACATATACAAAAAAACTTTATTTGAAAAAACTGAATGTATTCGGAGATTATGTTCATTTTGAAAATATCGATTACAAATAAATTTCCAAATGAAAATAACGCATACTGTTACATCATTTCAAATTTGTTTCATCTTTTAATAGCTTTAATCTAGCTGTTAACAACCAGTAAATACAAATATTGCAAAATTGAAATATATTTAAAAAATGTTTAATACGTAGGTACTCATATATTTTTATTAAACCTCTATTCAGTTTATATTTCGAGTGAAAAATGTATTATTTTTTTTGTGGAATATGAAAAACATGCATTTCATGCACAAAATGTTTTAATTTCAACTCTCAGTGAAATGAAAAATGTCGATATAATAGTGTATTTTAAAACGCATTACATTGAATTTTCATATTTCATTTTTCATGTGGAGTAGTTGGGTTATATATGTTTATAGAACAGAAAGAGAAAAACAATACATATTGTTTTGTTATTAGTCGTTAAATGTTTCAGCTTTTGTTTTGCAGTTAATGACGTTAATTTCCTGAAATTTTGTAACATATTTAATATTCGATTAATGTTTATTTTTTAAAAAATATTGTACTTAAAATTAGGAATGAAATTTGTTGCTGAATAATTATATTTTTTGCTGATTTATAATACACAAAAGTAATGTCTTTAAATTTCTTTTCCACGTACTTATTAATAACTAATTTACACTAGCATTTATTACAGTAAATAAATATTTTATATATTTACTATATAAATAATTAGATTTTATTTGTATAATTTTGGAAGAATTATTGTTTTCGAAATTTTGCAGAATTTTATCAAGAAAGATATTATTCTTTTTCAGTCTTTAGGTATATAATATAGAACTCCGTGCGAATGAGGTAAAATTTATGTTTGTTGGACAAACAGGTAGAACTGTTTCTACTAGATTATAAAACCATGAGAGATCAATACGTCTAAATTATCCAAATAAATTTGCTGTTGCACAACATATGTTAGAAAATCTGAATGATGTAAACTTCGAAGATACTAGAATGAAATTGCACGGTATGCTATTAACAGCATTAACTCTTTGTCATATATTGTTTTTTTTTTAAAGCATTGCCTTACTGACAGCTTGTTCACTCGCAATTTTGTGATTACTCACATTGATGTCATAAAAAAAATTATTTGCCAATGACACGTTCATAAGCGACGCACACGAAAGTAATACTTTTTTTCACATGCCAAAAGTGAGTGCATCAATTACATGAGTGATACATGAGTTCTGCATTTAAAATCGACCTTTTGATATACTCTATGTATATCAACATTAAGAAAAAATATACAAATGACATAAATAATTGTATATTATGAAGATTTTTCTAACACATATTGTAAAATTAGAAATCGTAAAATAATTGCAAGTCCCAACAATATTAACAGTAAACTGATAATAAAAGCAATAGAAATTTACAAAGAAAAAGATAACGTCAATCAGTGTCAAGGCATTAATTTAAATAAAATTTGGCTTTGTTAAATTAATAATTTATAAATTTTTTAATTTAGTTCTTTGT
The DNA here is from genome assembly GCA_963966155.1 of Clivina fossor. Classification (NCBI taxonomy): domain Eukaryota; kingdom Metazoa; phylum Arthropoda; class Insecta; order Coleoptera; family Carabidae; genus Clivina; species Clivina fossor. The sequence goes on along the minus strand of OZ014551.1, from coordinate 23,580,887 downwards.
TTTTCGTTACTTAGTAACTTGTTTCTACGTTTTGTTTGTTTATTATTTATGTCATTTGTATATTTTTTCTGATGATTATATATTTACGTAGAGTATATCAAAACGTCGAATTTTAATTAAAAATTTTGCAGAACTTAATCCTAAAGCTTTTTTATTTTAAGAAGAATATTATTTACAACAAAAAAAAAGTTAATTTAATCAGGGTACATAATTGCTAAGATATAAATCTTTGAGAAGTACTTTTTGATCAACCTTTGTATGTAAATTAATTAATAGTTTTATCAACTTAAATAAAACTTAATAACAGAATGTACTGAGAATTTATAGCAAATTTGAAATCGTTTATTTAAAAAGAAATTACTAAAAAAATATATTATTTAGTGCAAATTTTTATTTAAAAATATAAACAATATTAATTATGTAAAATGATCTATTTTTTCTTATATTAAACTTTATAATAAAACTATACATTTTTTTTGCGACTCCACTGAAATTTGTCACTTATGAATCTGTCATTGGTTAGTGTAGGTATATGCTATATTATGCAATACTATCCAAAAATCTGTACTTCAATAAACATATTTTAGTACAGATTTTTTTCATTGTAATTTTGTTGATTTATGTGACGTAACAAATTGCTAGGACAATGCGTAGTGAGCAGTTTCGCCACTAAGACGACGTACTGTCCCTAATTTATAACAACATAATGAAACTACTACATAAAACTAGTCAACATAAGGTCGACTTTCGTTTAACACACAATTATTGAAATAAGATATTTTCAATAGTTTGATACATGAAAATATTTAATTTTATTCTATGCTAATGAATTATGTATGTTATAGAAAAAAAATTAATAATTATAATAATTTTACATTTAATAATGTTAATAAGTAAAAAAAATTGCAAATTCTTTGTACTTACATAATAGATATAGAGTCGTAGAAAAACTACTGAATTTGAAATATCTGATAAGTCAGCGTTGTTGCTAGAATTTCTTATTGTATACTCATATAAAAATATAGTGCAAAACTTGCACAGAATCTTCATTTCCCACTCGTATGAATTGCAGTGCTAACCCAGGTTCGTGCTGCAAACTTTTACACTTGTGGGAAATTAGTACCATTCTGTGCTCGTTGTACAATACCTATTACCTAACACAATTATCTTTTACGATATGGTCATCGAACAATAACTTGTGTAATATTAAACCAATTACAATAAAATTAAAACAAAAAAAATTCACAAAAACACATTTTTGTAAAATCTTTTTATTAAATAAAGTTATATGCAAAAAAAAAACATTTGATATGTAAATGCACATAAAAGTTATTTAAAAGCATTTTATTCATTTTAAACAATTTTTCTCCATCAGAATATACATGAAAACATGCTTACTAGAATGCATTCAAAAATATTGCATTAGATATACATAAAAGGGCACTATACTCCAACCACATATACAAGTCTCTTTTATATATTCAGTTTTTTTATTTTATTTTATTTTTTCTTATTCGAGTCTGTTTCAAAACGTTCAATAAACTCTGAACATATTTTATCCCTACAGAATCGTGTATTCATCAAATTTCTATCCTTACATTTTTTTGCTTCTTTTTCAATTATCTAAACCGAGTTATTTAAACCCCGCCCCCTTAATCCGGACCTGACAAAAAAAGCCAACCGGGAAAAGTCTATTGGTTTATATAGATTCTTTGCATTGACTCCAAATGCTATTTGGGCAAATTTTTTTTCCTCTTCGATGTTAGAACGATTTTGGAAAATTGCTAGCCACCAGTGACTCTTTCATTTGTTTTTCGTGACAAACAAAAACAATGAGGGAAATGCAGAGGTTGTCAACTTTCTGGTTTTTTTTTTTTTGTAAACGTATTTTCTTTTTGAAAATTTCTTCGGTTTTCATGAAAATGTCAAGATAGATTCTCTTAGGGGCAGTATTTCCAGTTTTATTCTCATAATAAAAGGCAATTGACTAATTTTAAAATTATTTCAAGAATACATTTATTCCGAAATTTGTAAATATTGAGCCTTCATGTCTTAGATAATTATATAATTAAATTTGTATGTATTGTTGCCAAATTTTGAATAAGAAAAAGACAGTTTTGTATTTTTTAGAACAAAATTATTATGTTTTAAAAATATTAAAAAAAAAATTGCATCAAAAAATACAAATTATTTCATATTAAATACTATAAAATCTGGTTAGACAAACATTGCTTTTAAATATTTAAAAACTAATATTTTACAAAGGTTTCACAAGTTTATGAACGATAGTTAAATTTACTTTAGAAATCAATGTATTTGCTATAATTATAGCTTTTCGTATAAAAAGAGTATAAAAATAAAGGTATTAAAAAATAGTTATTATTATTATTAATAATCTGGTAATAAATTGCTGAATTAATAATTGTATAGTAGGAGAATAAAATTAATTTATTGTTTATGAAATTGTGCCCTACACTGTAAAAAATTTAACTTAAATTTATGTAGTTTTACATAGGTTTTAACAGTAAAAATAAAAACATTTTGTAATTTTACTGTAATAATTAACGTAATATTAAATTTTTTTATGAAAAATTACATTTGAAAAAACATAGGTCCGTATTCTCACCTCACTTTTTCGTGAAAAAGTGCTTTTTATTATTAATTTCAGAATAACTTTTTGCTTCTGTTTTTAATCAAATATAAATAATTTTACTATTTTTGATAATTTTTATTATATTTGATATTATAAAATATAAATAAACTATTATATTATAAAATCACTTTTATAAAAGAGGTGAGAATACGGGCCATCATTTTTTCGTAAAATTACATAAATTTTTTACAGTGTAAGTATCAGTTATATCAAATTCATGTGTTTAAAAAATAAGCTGCTAGTGACTTTTCGATTTGTTTTTCGTGACAAACAGAAAAAAAATTGAAAAAAGCAGAGATCGTCAACTTTTCGCCTGCGATCTTAACTTTTTTGTCTTGATTTTCTCTTAACTGTTCTTTGCACGGGAACAAAAAAAAGATATGGTTTGATTCTGTTTTATACCTTCTGCTAGCGAGTTCATTTCTAGTTAGTGTTTAAGTTAACTTTTCTTTTTATTATTGTAGTGGTTTCTACTGTTTGTTTCATTTGATTTTTTTTTCTGTTTATTTTCTTTTGCTTTGTTCTGTATTTGATAAAGAAATGAAAGTAAAATGTTTTATTAATTTGAAATGTAAGTTTATGTTTGAAATTAAATATTGTTAGTTAAATATCAACATATTAAAAATGTTTATATATACAGCCTGATTCAGAGTAAGCGCCTTATTTTTTTTTAGCCACACTATGGGTACTACTTTCAAAATATTTGGCAGTAATATGTTTCAGGACATTCTCTACACGATGGTGATATCAGATTTTCAATTGGATGAATTATTTCAAAATGCCGACGTTCAACTTTTTTTTTTAAATGGGATGCCATAATTTTTTTATTATTTTTGAGATCCTAAAAACATTCTTTTTACGATAGTATTTCGTTTTTCTTAAAAATTCATTTCTTTCCCTATCAAAAATCAAACTAACATTTTAATCTAGTAGCGCATGTTATGTTATTTTTGGCCAAATATCAAGTAGCGGTAGACACAAAAGAAACAATTAAACTTTATTTTGTCATCTACATCTACTTCTTGAAACTCAAAATTAAAAATTTACATCAAATAAAAATTAGGTATTTAGAAAAATTGCTCAAAATGTTTTCCTTGTTTTTCAGTATATAAATTGAAACGTCGTCCAATGGTGGTGTTTGACGTTTAACAACTAGTTTGTCTACCGCTACTTGATATTTGGACAAAAAATAACATCGGGTGTAAAACATTCATGCGCTACTAGATTAAAATGTTAGTTTGCTTTTTGATAGGGAAAGAAATGAATTTTTAAGAAAAACAAAATACTATCGTAAAAAGGATGTTTTTAGGATCTCAATAATAATAAAAAAATTATGGCATCCCATTTAAAAAAAAAAGTTGAACGTCGCCATTTTGAAATGATTCGTCCAATTGAAAATCTGATATCACCATCGTGTAGAGAATGTCCTGAAACATATTACTGACAAATATTTTGAAAGTAGTACCCATAGTGTGGCTAAAAAAAAATAAGGCGCTTACTCTAAATCAGGCTGTGTATATATATATATATATATATATATATATATATATATATATATATATATATAAATAGTGGTAAATTAATTATGGCTCTGTTTCTTTTGTTTAAATAATACAATTTTAATTTGTATTTAGGTTAGTTTACTTTATTAGTAAAGTAATTTTTAAAAACTTTTTCTATTTTTTTTGCTATATGCTAAACACAATTGATATTAATATTTTTATTTTTTAATTTTTTAATGTGATTATTATTATAATATGATGACTCCAAAACATGCAAAAAAAAATAGACAAAAATATATTTGTAAAAATACCAGAGAAATTTTATTTGATTTTTTTTATCATTAACAATAAAATCACATAATCACGCCATGTACCCAAAAAGGTGTGACAGACAAGTAACTTTTGCTTTATTCACATTCATAATATTTTTCATACATACTTTTCTATTCTTACTACTTGGAAACATTCGCTCACGGAAGCCACTCTTTCAATTATACCACTCCATCTACGTCCACGCAAACGTATACCTTCAAAATCTTTTACATATAATTTTTTAATCAAATGTTCATTAGACATTCGCTCAAGATGACCGAACCTATTTACGAGTACATTTTCATGATTAAATTTCAATTAAGCCATGAAAATCAATTTTTTTTTCCAATTTTACATTTTCATGTATTATTACAGTAATAACAATCTATTATATCTCAATCGTCACATATTACAAAATATTACCATACCGACAATCCAATCTTGAAGCCGGCGAGCGCATAATTAAATAAGCGCAGTGGCGTCGCAATAAGGCAGGGATAAGTATAGTAATCCCCGGGACCACTAACTCAGAGCCCTCTTTAATACCGACGCGGTCGTAACGTATGGCTTGTAATATCGGCGAGTAATTGTTGAGGAGACGAGTTCAAATGTTTCCGGAGCGACTACTAGTTGGAGTTCTGTTTTTGTTAGGTTAGGTTAGGATTGTGGGTTGGATTCGTAATGGCATAACGATGGCAGAGAGAGTACGCGGCTTGGTGCAATTGTGAAATTGCGGACTGATTTATTTGATAATCGCTGAATTTCTGATTGTTCTGCTTGGATGTGAGTTATTGGGAAATGGTTTTTCTGATAATGGTTGTGTGTGTGTGTGAAGAAAGAAAGATGAAATATATTCGGTGAATTCATGTTTGTTTAATGTATTGGCTTTAAATTTAAACAGTTTCTTTTTTTGTAAATATAAGACTTTAGGTTTAAGTTTTGCAATATGTATTTTAATTAAAAATTCAACTTTCAGATTTACTATACTTGACATTTATAGTAGGTAAAAACTTAATTTGCGTGTTGGTTTTGTAAAAAATACTTTATTTTTATGAAATATATACATTGTTCAATATTTTGAATTTACAGAATTTGTCATTTAAAATTTATAATACATAATTTTTATAATTATTTGGTAATCTTTAGTTAACTATATACATTTGTGTTTTTATTTGAAAATTATATAAATAAAGTATGAAGTTTACAATTTAAAATATACTGCATAGAAAAAAATTGCGTATATTTTTTTTACAAAATTTATTTACCATATGCCTTAAAAATATTTTTTAAATTTGCCAAAAAAGCGGGTGCTATTCGCTATTTCTTATTCGTGTTCGTACGTATGACGTATAAGGGTGAGTACCAATGAAATCAAGCTATACTTTACATTTCCGATGTATATAGACATCCGTTCATCATACGTTTATTGATATAGTATAGAAACAGACAACTTATAAGTAATGTATACGTAGCTTAGATTGGATGCAGTCATTTGAGTTTAAACAATTGCAGATTTTAAGTACAGCATTTTTATGTTGTTATTACTGTTACTGTGTGGTTATGGTTGCTGTACCGTATGATTTTGCGATAAATGTACTAAACCCTATAACATAATTTATGCTTCGTAGTGAAGCAATGCTTCAATATTCAAAAAGTATGATTTTTTAAGTCTTTTTTCAAATTGTTTTATTATAATAACAATTCATTTATAGATTGCAATATTCGGAATATATTTCTATTTAAATAATAAGTATGAAATTAAATAATTAAAATAATGTAATTTAGTTATATTGGACAAGACCTATTTTTAAATGTGCCAACTAATCAGTTTTAATTATTTTATGTAGTTTAATGTTTAAACTTTTATTATTTTAAATGCATAATACATTTATTATTTTACCAATGCAATAACGTAAAAGGCATGTATTTAATTATAACACTTTACGTGACATTAATTTTAGAAATATTGTATTTGCAATAAAATATTTGCACAAAACAGGCATTAAATTCAGAGCCGATTCAATAAATAATTTTGTAAAATAATTTTGTTAAATTATATATATTATAAAACAAAAAATCAAGAAATTATCTTCTCTATAAAATGGATTTAGTTGTAATTGTCACATACGTATTACATAGTTTCACGTCTAGCAATGAAGTAAACTATGTAAGTTATTCGATTCACTTCTATTACGACCAGATTCAGTAAATTTTCACCACCAAATTCTTACCATTACACATTACATGCATGATTGCATAATTTGCTCCTTAAGATTTAATTCAGAAAGTATTTTAACTATATCACTTAACACATGAAACTTGGTATTTTGTTACAAAATTGAACATTCATTTGATTTTATCAATTTCGAATATAAAGAAAGATTTTTAAACACAATTGATTTTTTTAGAGAAGTTAAAACAATATTAGATATATAAATTTAAAATATAATTTATTATTACAGTATGAATTATAATTAATTACTAGATAAAAATTACAGAAAACCCCAAATATTTTTTTTAATATATAAAATATTCAGGATTGAAGAGTTTTATCAAAAACAAAATAAAACAAGATTAGAAGTATATGTGTAAACCCATATATAGAAAACTTTGACATTATCATATAAATGATAAGAAATAGGAATAAAAAAAATTTTCACCGAAAGTTGGCAACATTGTATTTCGCTAATATATAATATTATAGGCGCTAAGGGTATCTTCTGTAAAAATTTGATTAAAATCGGATACATAATGCAAGCATAACAAATTTTTAGAAAATTATTATTTTTTTTTTGGAAAGTTGGCAACACCGTATTTTAATAAAATTAAAATTTATGCGGGCACAGGAGAATCTTTAGTGAAAATTTGATTAAAATCGGTTAAATAACGTGGTCATAATAATTTTTTTAAAAATTTTAGTAATTTTTTTCTCAGAAAGTTGGCACCACTGTACTTTGTTGAAATTATCTAATTTATATGGATACCAGGAGAATCTTTTGTGAAAATTTGAACAAAATAGGTTAAACAACATGGCCGTAATAAAATTTTTAAAAATTTTAGTAATTTTTTCTCGGAAAGTTGGCAACACCGTATTTTATTAAAATTATGAAATTTATGTGAGCACTAGTAAAATCTTTTCTGAAAATTTGATCAAAATCGGATGTATAATGTAGCCTCAATGATTTTTTAAAAACTTTAGTTATTTTTTTCTCGGAAAGTTTGCATTACTGGAAAAAACCAAAACCACATGACCATCTTGGGCATTAGATAAATTTATCCTGAAAATTTTATTAAAATTGGTTGAACCGTCTAGAAGGAGTTGCGATCACAAAATTTTGACTGACGACCGAGCGAACTGACGACGGAAATCCATACACCCACATAAACTAAGTTCAGATTCTTTTTATAAATTTAAACTGACGATATATATTTTAACAGAAATATTTGTGCATTATTCGTCATTAATTTTATTACGAAGAATAAATTGTACTAATGTTAATTAGTTATTCTTCGTAATAAAATTAATGACGAATAATGCACAAATATTTCTGTTAAGTTCAGATTTGTCATCTAGAGGCTATATGAAGTATTTCTCTACAATTTTTTTTTTAAAATGTTACAGACACCGTACCAAACGCTATTCCACTTTTTCCTTGCAGTCAAAGTGGTAATAATAATAATGTATTTAGTGCAATTAAAACTACAATGCAAAAATATTTAATATCTCAAAACAAACTTATTAACACTATTGACTATACTTAATTTTTTTAAAAAACTACATTTTATATACAGCTATAAATTTGCTGATATTCTAGAATTTTTCTTTATGTTAATCTTATATATTTATTATTTCTTAAAATCTCTGAAATATCTACGATAGTTTATCCAAACTAAATTAATTTTTCACATATTTACTGATAATCAAAAATTTTATAACCAAAATAAATATTGTAGAGTTTATTATTTTCAGGCGCAATAAAAAATTTATAACCTTATTCAAAACGCTGAAAGCATCCTGCGCAAACAGGGTAAGATGCACACAAATATCTAGCAGAGAGAAAAAAACCCTTTTTTCTGATACTATTCAACATTCTATAGCAATGTCATAAGTGCTGAAGTGAGACAGACACATCCTTAAAACTCGCCACTCAATCGTGCCAGATAGAGACAGATAGACATGTGTTACGGTAGCCATGTCCCTGATACGCTTTGTTGCCCATTATTGACCTTTGACCCGCTTCATTGAATGGGCGACTGCGTGGAGCTATTGTGCGCGCAGAACCATAAAGAAATTTTTGTCAAAGTATTTTTACTCACTGAAAATAATGGATATGGTTCTTTAGTATATAGTAATAGTATACGTTCCTGCTATTTTCTCCCGATGAAAACGTTATTTTTTGTAAATACAATATTTCAAAATATCTTGCGCATCAGGTTTTTAAGTAACGACATTAGTTTTCTTATCACGACATAAAGAACGGCTTAAGTTCGGAAAATATTTTTCACAATGATTTACTAAGATGCATTGAATTGTTTAAGGAAAACTTTGATAGAAACTGTATTCACAGTTTGAAATATATATTATTTATTTATTATTTTTTTCTGTTAAGCACATAAATCACGCTAAGTACTATGTTCTAGATTTTTTAAATGTTATTACGGTATATTTAAATTACGTTTTCGAATTTTAAAGTCCAAAAAATGTTTTCAAATTGTGACGTCATGCGTGAATTTGTCAGCCGTTGTCAAAAAAACTCTGGCCACTTATCTTGTTCCCCCGGACAGTTCTGAAACAATACAAAAGTTTCTTTAGAATATCCTAAAACTAAAATAAAAAATTTACCATGACGGTTGTTTGAAAAAAATGTTCCTTTTTCAGTGTAAAAATCTACTTTTAAAGCAAATAAAAAAATTGAAAAAATGAGATATCGTTACCAGTTTAGAGAAATTAATTCTCTGTATTTACGTCCTAAAGCGAAGTAAATGGAATGGATAATTTCCTAGATCTCAACAAGACAAGGTTAGAAAACATGATTTTGGAAAAAACGCGTTTAAAGTTTGAAGTCAATTTTTTACTACTCGATCTGTATGTTTTACCTGCTCTGACACAACTGTGTATTGGTCTCTGTAATCAAAAATTCGAATTTTGAAAACCGTTTTAATACATTATTCTACACACTATAAGCTTTCAGAAAATGTAAAGAAAATCAATCTTTTGTAAGTATTCGGATTGTCCCCCCCCCCCCCTAAATCAAAAATGAGTGTTAGTTCACAATTATATTGGCTAGTATTTCTTTATTTCAAGTCAAGTTGTCTATATACCATTCAATTGAATTTAATCTGAACACGGATTACTAAAAAAATTTACCTATAGTTAAAAAGAAATATTTTTATCTTTTTGTTCAATAAAATATGTAAATTCAGATTGTATAACAGGAACGTAAAAAATCATAAAAACATAAAAATTTAATAAATATTCAAATATCTGTTAACGCTGTTATCTTCTGCATGCAATGTAATACAAACAGAATTTAATTCTGAAACAAAAAAATCAAAATTAAATTATAAAAATTCCTGAAACACAAATGACGGATGACATAATATCTAACTAACCAATTTTTGAAACACGTAAAAAAAGGAAAATGAAATAAAAATTGCTTTTTCTATCTTTTCGCGAATGTTTAAAAGAATAATTTATAACCGTTGTCAGTAACATACAAACAAAGCAATAATTTTTACATTTTTCTGCAATTAATCTAAGTTATGATTCTATTCAAAAATACTAGGAAAAAAAAATTCGAAAACGCAGTGGAAATAAACGAGAAAAATTGCATACTATAAAAAACTTTTACAAACAGATATAATGATGATATTATGTAAAAGTATACATATTTAGAAACTAGAAAAAAAATTTAATAAAGTTTTCGGAAATAATATCTAGTAAATACTAAATTTTATGGAACGAATAGAATATTTAATACAATTTTTTTATAAATTACGTTATTTTTATGTAGTTTGTAAATAAAAAAGGTATAAATTTTATACGTAAAAATGTTTTAGTAAATATTTTTTATTAATTTTTCTGATGGAAATCTGAAATCTGAAGCATAACTGACTTTCGGGGCTATACTGTAAAAAATGTTCAAATTAACTACAGGTTAAAACATAAATTCCGGAATTCATTAAAATATTTACTATCTTATGTAACATAATTATTGTTCTAATACTTTACAAAATCCTACAATATTCTTTTTAACATGTCATTAATTTTAAAAGTAATGTTACAGAATGGACCCAATTATGTCTAAAAATGTAATTTTTAAACCACGCATGTTCAACTTAGCTAAGATCTCGGGCCAGAAAGCAAATATCACATCAAATTGCGGGCCGGATTTTATATATATATATATATATATATATATATATATATATATATATATATATATATAAAACATAATTGAATGTGAATTGATAGCCATCACAAATTGACTAAATAAAATACAAACCTTTATAATTATTTCTATTTTATATATTCTATAATAATTAGCAGAATATATATATATATATATATATATATATATATATATATATATATATATATATAAAATTTATATTGAATACAAGTTAAAATTTCTTTAAGTTCCTGAGGGCCATGTTTAGTAAGATTTAAAAATTATTACAAGCGCCGAATAAAATCACATCGAGGGTCGGATCCGGCCCGCGGGCCGTACGTTGCACATGCCTGTTTTAAACGATAATGCTATTATTATTACTGATACATAAAAGGAGCAAGATATTGTAATTTGTAGAGATTTTTTAGATAAGCACGAATTATACTCTTTAGCTTAGTTTACACTAATAGAGTTAGTAGTAGAATACACTACCGTACTTTTTTTTTCAAATCACTTTACTAAACTAATTTTGGGTAGATAAACTCTTTACACAAAACTAGTAGTTTGGTAGAGGAGAATTTATTTTGAAGTTCGTTCAGCTTCAATTGATTCCATTTTCGTACGTATTCAAATAAAATATTAATTAGCGATGGCAATTATTTGACAATTTCAGCAACTTCCGTTTATAAATAAAAAGATTTGAAGATGTTTAACATCGTACTACTCTATCATTAATGTACTAAACTGCAATAAATTTGTTTACACTGGTAGTGTGCTGGTAGAGTAGAGTAAGTATTGTGATTACTCTATCCGCTGCTATCTGTAGTACTCGTTTTTCAGTATCCCAAAGTTTTCACATTGTGCTAGTAATGGAATAGTACGCATTCTACCACCGTACTCTACTACTAACTCTACCAATGTTAACTAGTATATTTTGTGACACAAATCAATTCTTTTTCTGTGATGTTGATCTGCCTATCTGTCTGTGTACACCGTTAGAAAAACTGTTAAAGTTATATAAAGTAATATGTAATTCATTGTTTTTTTTTTTCGATTTTTATTAGATTTTAAAACTTGCGTAAAAATATATTTTTTTTAAATTTGTATTAAATTGTTATTTATTTTATGAGTAATATTAAATGTAGTAATTAAATTAAGCATTTTTTTATTTAAAACTTAAATTATGTAAAATTACATATAAATTCATGGCAGCAAATCGTACTTTTTCTAACAGTGTAGACCAAATTTGGTTGATTATATTTTAAAGAAATTTCATATTTAATTGAACGTGAATATTTTCAATTTGATATATTCTTTGTACGGATCTGTCCAACGAAAGTAGTTATTTACTATGTTATTTTCTTGTGTTTTGAAACAGAAAAATATTTTGTTATAACTTTTTTCAAGTAATTATTTTGACATATATGTAAGTACATTTTCATAATTAGAGTATATTATAAATATATACTTATTATTAAATTGCCAAAAATAATAATAATAATATATTATTATCTTATACAATAATAATTTCTCTGCTAGAACGTTTTTTCCGGGACTAGACGAGTTGGGTGCCGTATTTTTAGGTAGTTTTCGGGGGATCTTAGTTGGGTGCCGTAATGGGTCCAGTTGGGTGCCATGCCTTACAGGTAGTTTTCTTATATACAGTTGTGTAAGGGTTGGGGAGTAGGGTTGACTAGTACAAAAATAAATTAATTTCCAACTTCTAACATTAAAAACTGTGGACCGTTGGCGAAATAGCAAGCAAAGATGAGTAGTGTAATTTTGAATGAAATAATATATTTTTTTATTTTAAATATATGTATATGTATTCATTATGGCAGTGTTTTTATTTTTATAATTTTTTTTTATTTTTGCAAGTGACATGATTTTAAATATGTATACGTATGCCGGGTGATTCATTTAACCTGGAATTTGTTATATTTCGAAAAATACGCATCGGACAGAAAAATTAGCCGAATCCAAACTTTAATATCTCAAAGGGGGGCATCCGTTAGTACTGAATTTCCGCCACCCTTCCACCCCTGTGAGCGGCGCGGGGGGCAACTTTAAAATCTTAAATAGGAACCCGTATTTTTATCACAGATTCGGATTCTACGATAAAAACTACGTACATTTTGTTCGAAAAAAATTTTTCGATTCTCGACAGATGGCAATCGCAAAAAATGGATTTAACCTAGAATTTGTTATATTTCGAAAAATACGCATCGGACAGAAAAATTTGCCGAATCCAAACTTTAATATCTCAAAGGGGGGCATCCGTTAGTACTGAATTCTCGCCACCCCCACCCCCTGTAGGCGGGGCGGAGGGCAACTTTAAAATCTTAAAAATTTCTTGCGATTACTGCGCCACCTGTCGAGAATCAAAAAAAATTTTTGGACAAAATGTACGTAGTTTTTATCGTAAAATCCGAATCTGTGATAAAAATAGGGGTCCTTATTTAAAAATTCAAAGATGCCCCCCGCCCCGCCCACAGGGGGTGGAAGGGTGGCGGAAATTCAGCATTAGCGGATGCCCCCCTTTAAGATATTAAAGTTTGGATTCGGCAAATTTTTCTGTCCGATGCGTATTTTTCGAAATATAACAAATTCCAGGTTAAATCTATTTTTTGCGATTACAACGCCATCTGTCGAGAATCGAAAATTTTTTTCGGACGAAATGCACGTAGTTTTTATCGTAGAATCCGAATCTGTGATAAAAATAGGGGTTCCTATTTAAGATTTCAAAGTTACCCCCCGCCCCGTTTTTTGTTAGAAATACATTGTAATTCAATTTATCCTGTTATCGTCTTATAAATATTTTTATTCAATATTTTTTAAAAATTTCGAAAACAATAAATATACTACATACATTTATTACTACAATATCAAATCAGAATCAGTGGATGCATACAAAATTATCTATCAAATTCAATCAACAATCATACATGATATGATGCAATTGATACGTTATGAGAAAATAGAAAAACAAACACATGTTTGCATGTTTCAATCATAGAGAATTTTTCTATCAAATTGGAAAAAAGCAAACGACACTCATGTGGCGTAAACAAACGCGCAACGCTCACTCAAAATCATCCCTCCCTCCACTCAACATCTACTTTCAGCATGCATCCACTTACAACCCCTTTATAAAACAAGCGTTCATGCGATCTATAAACATTTCTACACACAAATACATAACCATGCATGAATATCACGTATGTGAAATACCGCAAAACAGTTGAATTGAACTGAAGTCTTTTTTTTCAATTGTTTTTCTCTTATTCTATTTTTATTTACGCTTTTAACGAATATTGTCGTGGTTATTTGTTTCCGATTGTATGCTGTTTTATTTACCTATCAATTCGTAGTCGAAAATTATACAGTAAAAAAGTCAGTGAATTAAATGAAATTTACTTATATGTTACCTAGTAACTTGTTGCTACGTTGTTACATATTTACTTTAATGTACTTGATACATTTTTTGAAGACAAGCGGTGAAGACAAACGTTCAGTTTCGTCGAAACATCGTTTTTGTAAAATAATTAAACAGAAGCTAATCCTAAAACAGTTCTTATTTTAATACAATAAGTTCTGAAAAATATTTTTCTATGTTTTTATTGCATTGTTTAACCAGTTTATTTAAATTATATTAATAGATTTTTTAATGATTTTGATTTTTGAGTGTAAATAAAATTATATTGATTTATTAAAATAAATAAATCAAAAGTTTTATTTATAATTGAATACAATATACAGTTAAAAATATTTGACAGTATCCGATGTATAATGTGAGACACCAAAATAGTGTATTATACAATTTTATTATAAAAGTGTATTACATACATTTTTTGACATTATTGTCAAGTGTAATTTATTCATAAAAATAGTGTCAGTTTTTTTACTCAAAAAGATATATGCAAACAGTAGTGTTATTTTTTTAACACAATTTAAATCTATTTAATTAATATTAATAAAACAATGTTTGTTGTATTTTTTGTGCCAAAAACTATTAAATATTATAAAATTTAGTTTACAAAGTAAGTTTACAAGAGTAAAATTTATTCGTTGTACAGAGTCCTATCAACATATATATATATATATATATATATATATATATATATATATATATATATATATATACATACATACATACATACATACATACATACATACATACACAATCATGCCATGTACCCAAAAGGGTGTGGCACAAACTCTTTTCATCATTCCGAAATCAGTCGCCTCCAAACATTCCTATCCAAACAAACAACTTTCGCTTCATCCACATTCATAATTCCTCTCATACATGCTCTTCTATATATATATACATATATATATATATATATATATATATATATATATATATATATATATATATATGTGACTATATCAATATTAGCAAGAGGTTGAGTAGTACATGTTAATTAGTATTAAAGATAAAGAAATAATAATAATAATAAAACACTTGATTATTTTACAAATATTTATTTAATGTTACAATTGTTTCGTTCTCTCGAATGCATAATAAATTATATCCAAAAGGACGAAACGATCGTAATATTAAATACGTTTTTTTGAAACACTCAAGGGCTTTATTGTTTTTTTTTTTCTTTTCTTTGAGATTATATCAATATTACACAATATTACACAAATTACAAATAAGTATCTCTGGACAGAAATAATTGTGAGTATGTAAGTAAATTATACAGTAGTAATAAAACATAAGTTCAATTTACTCTCAGTTTTAAAATTTTCTATAATTTCAGCAGGAAATAAAACGTATTTGCTGAACTGAATATACTTTTGACCATTTAATACTTTAGCTATCTTTATTCTGTTTAATGCTAACTAATTTTATTTTTGTATAACCTAAAAAATACTAAAATTATATAAATTTAAACGCTTATTTTTTCATATAATTTATATTTAAAAACACAAAAATAACTGTATTATAACAAAAAAAATTGTAAGATATATTATGCAAAACAAAATTATTTTTATACTTAAAACCTGCATTATTCATATTGTAAAATAATGTAAAAGTTAAGAAGATAAAACTAATCCTGCGCTTACTTTATAATGTATTAACGTAAAAACTAAAACTTGAATTATATTTAATGAAATATTATAAGTATAAAAATAAATTTTACTGTCTAGTGTATTTTTTTATAAAACAATTTAAGGGATTAAAATTTGCAGATATAAATAGGAATAGTATAAAATGAAATAATGCTAAAATAGTATTATTATTTATATATAATAATTAAATTACCACAATAGTAGTTACAAAATTCAAAAGAATTATTTACCCGCAAAATATGAAAAATTAATATAGTAAAAAAAATCTTTCAGAATTTGTAATATATGTCATTTGTATAATTGATGATGATATACGTAGAGGATATCGAAACGTTGTTTTTAATAAAATTATACAGAACCTAATTCTGAAGCTTTTTTATTTTAAAATAAAAAAGCTTTAAGTTTAAGTTCTGTAGGAAAAATTATGTTTCAATTTATAAAATCTTTAGGCTCTAAAACTTTTTTCCCTAAAATATTTAGGTGGTGAATATTTTAACAAGCCAAGAAAACATATCATTTAAAATATTTAGGAAAGCAGGAATTTACGGAAATATAATTTTGACGGAGTCGTTATCACTTGTCACTATCTTGTATAAAAAATAACCGCAGCGAAACTTTAATAGTATATGACAAATTTATTATATGTATCTAATACATTTTTAATTATGTACTCGTAAGCATATAACGTATTATTTATTAATATAAATAAGTTGATAAAATCAGTAGATCCGTCTTAGATTTAGGTATAAATTAAAATTCAATTTAACATTTGTAAAAGAAGATCAAATAACATCCATCAGCGAAAATCAAATTTACATAACCTTAAACCGGACATTACATCATGTCCATCTCTCGTTCTAACACAATCGCGATAGCCCGAAAACAGCAGAATAACGCATTTCTCATTCAAGAACAGTGACCCAACCAGGATAAACACACATACACTCTTCTCTCGCACACACACAAAAGAACACGCATAAAATCATTTGTCAAACGCGCTACCAGCAAGTGTCGGCATCCACTCGGCTACTGTGGTTGTCATAGCAACAACGTTTGTCCATTAAAACAACCATAGTCGCGTCCTTTTTCTATCAAGCATTTGTCATTGGACAAAAAGAGAAAAAGACAATGAGAAATTACTTGTTATGCGATGTTGTTTGTATTTTATCAGCGGGATTTATCAATAATTTTCTAATCGCTGTATTAAAGATGGAAAATTAAAGATAAAGGGTTGAATAAGAGTTTTGTTAGATGGAAGGGATAAAAAAGGGGTTTAAACTTGTAAGGGTTTAACCGTGAAAAGTGTGATGAGTTTCAGTTTTCGCGTGTAAATTGTCCGGGAATTTTCTTTTCAAGCAAAGAGGTTGATTTATTAGTTTAGGTGTTTTTACAAGGATTTTTTCAAAAGAATATTTTGAAGATTTATTATATTATTTAAATTTTAGAGGAAAAATGTATCTACACTTAACATATAATAATTTTATTAATTTGTAAAAATTATTATTTAAACTATATTATTTTTAAGTAAACCGCTGAAACTAAAAATTAGTTAATTTTTATTTTGTATTAAAACTTTCGTATTCATAATAATAAAAGTTGCAGACCCTTGTAGCCGGGTTGCTTAAAGAGACGCCTTGTACCTGTGTGGATCCGGGTTCGAATCCCGCTTAGTATATGAATATTTGAGATGTCTGTATTATCCAAACGATTTTAATAGTAATGTGTAAATATGAAAAAAAAATTAATAAAGATTTTAATACAACAATTAGTTTAATTGAATTATTTGTAGTTTCAGAGATATAACACAAACTTATGTTCTTTTATTATAAAACATATAAATAAAATTAACGCCATTGAACGAATATTTTATAAATTTTTTAAAAATATATTATTTATTTAACATAGTAATGAAGTTATTGTAAAAATAAATTATCAACAAAAATATACGAAGCTATGACAAATAGTTGATTTCCAAATATATTAAATGTTTAAAATAAAATATTTCTCAAAATATTTTTAAGCAAATGATTATGTATAGAAAAATTAACAAACATTATGTAATAGTTATTTATGTAATAAGTGTGTAAAGATGAGTTTTAGAACATGAGTTCGGAAATTTGATGCCGGGCGAGAAACGAAAACATCCAAATAAATGACAAAATCCAATTTACTCACATGTTGCATATAAAATATTACCTATTGCCATCAAATTCCTTTTTATTATTTCAATTAATTTGTTTACGACAAATATCAACAAATTACAATAAAATTTTGTTATCTATATTTTTGTTGGTTATAAATATTTTGTAATAACTTTGTTTACTACGTATAATTAATATTAACACGATACATATTTTTAAAAAGCTTATAAAATTTTCTTTTCAGTGATATTAATTTCTGATGTTCGTTTAATTAAAAAACAATCTAATTTATGTTTTATCTCAAAACTATACAAGCGATAAAACAAAACTCATTATTGATTTAAAATTTAAAAATCTATAATAAAATAAATAATGTAAAATATAAATCGACCGATTTGCAGGTTTAATGCTTAATTGAAAACGGCTCAAATAATTGAAGATCTAATTACACAACTGAATTTATCTTTTAAGTTGAATTACAAAAATTTTAGATTTTTTAGACAAAGATTTTAGATATGATATTACAGCACCCATTGAACAATGAATACTCTAAGCACATTGTCAAACACAATTTTAAAGTCTTTTTTTAATTTGAAAAAAAAAAAATATTGATAATATCTTATTTTATATATTTTTAATTTTAATGAAAATTATTATTATTTTTAAAACGCGAAAATAAAATTAATATGTAATATATAATTATAATACAAATAAACTCATTCTGAAAAATTTAATAACATTAATTTACTGCATCATAAAATTACCGTAATTTAATTTGCCGTCGTTAAAAAATATTAAAATATATTTTTAAAAGCAGTCCGGATTTTTTTCCGCGGACATAATAGCAACACCGTCTCCAAAAATTTGTCGTATTTCATTTAAAGTTATATAATAATATATTTTACGCGTGGCTGTGTTCTAACTTCCGCATAAAATATAAAGCAGAAATTTTAGCGAAAGTAATAAAAAAATTTAGCGCCCTTAAAACGTGGTTGGCGGTGGTGGCGTCGAGTCTTTTATGATAAATTTATTTAGGAAGGAAAGGGTGGCCCGGACGGGGTGTATAAATCCAAATTTATTAGCCCCTGTATAGCCGACTAAAAAAACATTTTTGCGCCGCGCGGTTTTTGGCAAACGAAAAGTTCAAACACATACATATAAGCACGTAGAACAAAGTTTACTTTTTTTTTAAAACATTTTTCATAAATTTTTTTTTTTTTTTTTAAATATTTAAATTATCATGTTTGATTAATGTATATATATATATTTGCTTTTAATGAATATAATACTTTTACCGACCGTCAGTCTATATTGTAACTATACCAATTTTAACTATTCCAGATACGCATTAATTAGGTTTACAGTAACATGAATCAATTGTTTTTAGCTATGGTCTGTGATCTGTGAATATGTGTAAAGCAAATATAGTTTATCGAATTTAAATATATATATATATCTCAAATTATCAACTCATGCTACAAATCCTTTTACCGAAAGTGGTAGTTTACTATGAATATTTCGTAACAAAAAATAATTCAAAAAATAATTGTTCAATAAAAGTTATAAGTAACAATTTTTATTTATAACTGTTTTTAATACGATTTAATAAATTTTCATATTTTTTCTAAATATCTATTTTGACATAGATATACGTAGGTACGTTTTCATGATTATGTAAAATTATAAATATGTATAAAACTGTCAACTTAATTCGCATCTGCGGTTCTCAAGGTGTGGGTTGCAACCCACTGGTGAGTTGCAAGCTTCTTTCGGGTGGTTCGTGATAAATGATTAAAATATAATAATAGTTTACATATTTATTAAGAAAAATATTGAATTCAACTGCTTAATAAATATATTAATATATTACGTATATTCATTTAAAAATTTAAAACAGTAAATCATTAGTAAATTATTTTACTCAACCCTTTTATTTTTTACTTTTAAATTATGCATTACAAGTGGGTTGCGACTCATAAAAGTTTAGGAAGCATTGCGATATATTATTCGTTTTCAATAATAATTTCTGTGTGAAAATATTTTGTTCAAGTACTTGTAGTGACGGTCGGTTTTGTGATGATCATTGCAACTTTTTTTTAGATTATTTTTGACGATATTTTGATATTTATACATAAATTATTTATAATTAATTAACGTGACTTGATTGCGTATCATACTTCCGTAATTTTCTGCTTTTCCCATTATTTCGGGTAAAAATAATTCAAATATTATTTCTAAAGCATAAAATTCTGCATTTAAAATTAATAAATAAAATTAAATTTGCATTCTTTGTAGCAGTATAAACTAGATACGAATATTTTGAAAATTGCCTCAGAAATGATTTGGAAATTAATATAATATAAATTATAATAATTTTAATTAAATAAATGATAAAAAAACACAGAAAATATTTGTAATTGTAAAAAAAATATATTCTTTTTGAATGCAACTATGTATTTTCATTTTGTTAAAACTGTTTAAACATTTATTTAACAAAGACTATCTCATTTTTCTTAAACTCTTATTTTAATATTATCATATCGTCCCACTTTTTAATCATTTAAAACTTTCTAGAATTATTTTATATTTTTATTATCTGACAATAAATAAGCTTTTTTTTCTTTTTTCATTTATTATAAAAATAGATGTTTTTATCACAATATTTAATGTATACATCGTAGACAATATTTTTATCTTACTTATTCATTCTTTTTTTGTGTACGAAAGCAAGAAAAAAGAAGTGCATTTTCTTTTTTTTACATTCAAGAATGCGAAGATATAATTTCCTCTCGAGAATACTGATAAGAAAGAAAGTTATGTCTAGTTATTGAAACTTGAAAACTCTCTGCATTGATTTTCTTTTAAAATGGTTAAATGGCATTTTAAAATATTTATAAATAAAATTTGAAGATTCATAATTTAATTTACTGTATAATAACGATATTTTATTGAATGGAATAAAATGATATATTATTAAAATTGTTCTGTTTGAAAAAGTAAAATTTTAAAAATATAAAAATGTATAAATGTACAAGTCGTTAGTGTAATAATATTTGATTTTTAATATTTTAAAATATTTTGAATACCTATATATTAATAGTTTTTTAAGAACTTTGTCTGATATGCTTAGATTACAAAAATATGTAAATTAAGGAAATTGAAGAAATTAAAGTAAAAGTAAAAACTGATTAAGTACTTAACGTGAAAATTAAATGTTTTATAGTTACTTACCGTATACTGTAATATAATTATTAATATTATTATTTAGATGTTTTACTATTTTTTTGTTTTCTTTTGAAATATTTTGTTTTATGTATTATTGTAAATTTGTTTACGTTCTGTATTTATCAAATGATGACCTGTTTGGTATAAAACTGTTGAACATTAATTAAATAAATAATATTATAAATTGTGTGGAAAATGTTGTTGCTAAGCAATGCACCGTGTTGAAATTTTTCAGTACTATTGCCACTTGCCAAGACAATGTTACAATACCAATATACAACTATATATTGCAGCTTTGAAAATAATGATAATAATAGTAATGTCATTGTGTTTTGTCATTCATAAAAATGTGAGGTTATCATCTATTATTCACAATTTATAAAAATGTGGTTTGTAGAAAAATTATATCGTATTACAGCTGCAAAATAACTCTTATAAATTTCTGCACTCGACTATGTTTTATGCTGAAACTTTTATACTCGCTTGAAAATTTCACTTTTCAGCACTTATTACACAATGAACTATATTATTAATTTTAGTAAGATTATTTTCTATGACAGAAAACTTGGTTTTTGAGTGTTTTAATTAATTTGTTTAGTTCTTCTCTTATAAAAGACATGTTGTCTTAAAACCGTTATTAGTAAAAACCAATTTTAAAACCGAACACAAAGTACCAACCGTTATGTTTTGGTTATATTAAATTATTTATTATAAAAAGCCTCAACAAAAAATAAACAAAAATTTAATTTAATAAAACAAATTACGTGAAAATACCTAAAGCAACATTAAAATTAAAATGAGAGTTATACATCACAAAGAATTTCGTTTGAAAATAAAATTAACATTTCACGTTTGTTGTTGTACGTATACTACAAATAATATTACAACAATAACAACAATGCAGAGCAACGAGGAATATCATCATCAAATAAATGAATGACTGAAACATATAATAACTATAACACGAAACATGGGAATATTCCAGAAATAATTGAAATAGCTCTAGATAATATGAATGGTATGTAGCCATTATTCTTTATTACAAAATACAGGACTCACGCGCCCAAAATCAGAGTTATTTCATGGCTACTACGATGTTATATTAGTATAATATTTATGTTTGATGTTGAAATATACACGAAATGCATCAGATTTAAATTTACTAATATTGTAGTCGCACTATTGTTTGTTGTTAGCCATTATTATTTATATATGATCCGTTTGATTTTTAATGTTTTGTTTAATTTGAAAAGTGAAATAATATATAGGCAATATACATGGAATAATTTTTATTTTATTTTATTATTAGATTGATAAATAAGTTTGTAATGTTTTTATAAAATATTTTTATATTGAAATCAAGAAAAAATACACTGCTTTTTCTCTTATATTTACACACAAAAGAGTGAAATAAATATTGCTACTAATATCTACTCTTATAAAAAAGAAAAAGAAAAATAGAAGATAATTTATTGTCAGATAAAAAGAATACAAAAAATTCAAAATGTTTAAAAGATTAAGAGGAACGATATTATAATATTAAAATAGCATAGTTTAAGAAAAATGAGATAATTTTTTTTAGATAAATATTTAAAATGTTTTAACAAAATAAATATAATTTGTATTCAAGAAAAATATATATATTTGTTTAAAAAATTAATATAAGCTCTAATTATTATTTTTTTATTAATAATTATTAATTATTAAATACAAAATAGCTTAGTACATGATGAATGTGGTCATCTTGAGCGAATGTTTTATAAACGTTTATGTGAAGGATTTTGAAAGTATTTGTTTGCATGGACATCCGATGAGTAAATAGAATAGTATGATTGAAGGTGTTTTGTATGAGCGAATGTTTTCAAGTAGTAAGAATAGAAAAGCATGTATGAAAGGTATCGTGAATGTAGATGAAGCATAAGTTACTTGTCAGGATAAGAATATTTGGAAGAAACTAATTTTCAGATAGTGGAAAGAGTTTGTGCTACACCATGGTACATGGTATGATTGTTTATGTATGTATGTACTTATAAAAACTTATATTTATAAATAAACACATATTGTTCTAAATATCGTAATAATATCGTAATATCGTACTTTCGGCAAGTTTATTCTAATTTTTTAAAAATATAGTGGGCAATAGCAATTGCCCCGTAATCTACAATATACAATTACGTCAACTATTACTATTTCAGGACACTATCTTACGCCCCTAAAGTATTCAACAAAGGACATTTGACTTGAGTCTGCATTTTAAATTGTGGCACAGTTTATTATGTGCTCCTTTTATTTTAATTTTTTATCTAAAAAATAAACATATTTTTATGGAATGCGGAGCTGAAATTATTGCTATTATTATTAATTTACTAATTATCAATTTTAAAACGGAATGTAGCAAAACAAAATTACGCTGCCGTATTGAAGTGTTAAGAGATGGAGGGTAAAAACTTGTTTTATTACAAATAACTCAAGCTATTCAAATATATCAAATTACTCTAAGTATGAATGTAGATGAAGCAGAAATTGTCTGAATGGAAATATTTGTCGGAAAATAATTTCGACATAGTCATGACATAGTCATGTACCCTTTTCGGTACATGACGTAATTGTGTACATGTATGTGTACCTATGGTTAAACCAATAACATAGTTATACTACAAGGAAGTGTATTAGAACTGATTACATTATATGTCAATTAATTTTCAATTTTTCAAAAAGCTATTTTAAACATTAATTTTACTTAAACAATTATATAGACACTTGACTTTCAAATCATGCTATTCACGAAACACCAATTCACTAAGTTTCTTACCATTAAAGCTATATCTGCAGTTATAAATTTTTGAATATATTAATTTACAACAGGAGACAATGAAATATGATATTTATCTACACACTTATACATACACAAACACCCCTGTAAATAAGCACCAAACAGATAAGAGCTTAAAAGAGAGAGACAAACACTGCTAGAGGAGAAAGCTCTTTCAAGCAATATTATTATTATTAACTGTTGCTCAGTGCTTATTTCCAAAGCATGCTGCGATTGTTGGTTTCGGTTATTTCCTTCCGAAGAGCCGAAATCTTCTTCATTCTTTATTTCCTATTTGCTTCATTCTATTCTGTTTTGTAATCTTTAAACGTTTTATGTTACAAATACTTCTTGATCAATGCGTTCATTAATTTTACTCTTTGCGGAAGAAATGGTGAAGAGAGGAACAAGTAAATGATTAATCTTAATTTCCGACAAAGAAAACAGGAATAAATTAACAGACAAAAAAGATGATCGGTTTGCCGTTTTGACAAATGGACTTTTTACACACGGGGTTTTCATTGTTTGTCAAATACACGCAGGACATGGATTAGTTGAAGAAGCTTTTTTTGTTTTCTTTTTCTACAGAATATTGTTGGTTTTTATTATAATCGGATGACAATTAAGAAAATACAATATTAAAACAACTATGTGTTTATAATTTCTTACTAATATTAATAAATATCTTTCAAAGTAGTAATTAATAATTTAAAACTATTATTTATATTTAATTAATGATGTAGTTGACAACTCGGAAATATAACTGAGTCCTATAAATATAGATACTTTTATGAAATACAGAAATTAAATTATTAGAGAGAATATTTAGTTGGCAATTTTGTCGACCCTGTTAGGTTGTTGATGTCTGAAAGGACAAAATAATCGTAACTTATAAATAAATAATAATTTTGAAACAACCAGTTATTTAACTTATTTAAAATCTATTTAATAATTTGCTAGAATCTGTCAAAATAACCATTTTTGTTTATAGTTTATAATGTATTTTATATAATACATTTTTTGTAAGGTTTTGTATTGGTTTATTACAAAATTTTAATAAATTACAATTAGTTGTAAATATGTTTCATTTACAAAATCAATTTTAATGTAATTATTATAACTGATTAAGTAAAACATTGTTAATTACAATGTAAGTTAACTAAATTTTTTAACTTATCTGTACGGGCCCGGATTTGAATCCCGCTTGAGGCATGGATGTTTATATGCTGACTAAAAGCCATGAAGCTACGGTCATAAAGGATTAATATATAAAAAAAAATTAACTTGCAATTGGTCAATCAACGGGGTGCTTCAAAAACAGTTGACAATCTAATGGCCTAGTTATTTATTTATTAAGCAAACAATGATTTATGCAAGTGGATCTTAATCATTTAAAAATTAACAAGTTTGTGTTGTAAATTTTGCGGTAAACTAAGGCTTGATTTTGCATTGTAAAATGCTATTGCTGTCTGTAAAAAATGTACATTACACAATGATATCACAATAACCTATGAATTTTTAATGAATTTGCATCAGAAACTGCCTATGGCGTCTCTGTGATCATTTAAACCTAGTTTACATTAGTAGAGTTTGTAGTAAAGTACATTAGCATACTTTTTTTTTTAATCGCTCTATTATACTAATTTTTGTAGAATAACCGTTTACACAAGTTCATTTAGTTAATTATTATTATATATAATTTATTTTTGTACATATTAAAATAAAATATTAATTAACGATGGCAATTATTTCACAATCTTACCAATTTTAGTTTAATTTTTTTTTTTGACACACGTGGTGCACCCAACAAATCTATTCAACTGCAATAAATCTGTTTACATTGGTAGTGTTACGGTAGAGTAGAGTAAGTATTATGGTAAGGAATGGCAAATACTCTACTCTCCGTTGCTATCTTTAGTACTCGTCTTATACTATCGCAAAGTATGTTTACATTGTGCTAGTAATAGCATTCTACCACCGTACTCTACTACTAAATACTGGCATATACATGCCTCTAATTTATTTTTAATTTTTTTGACCGAATAAATATTGTCACATAACTTATAATTTTTATATTGAACAATTAGTTTAATTTTTTTATATAAAAACTATTTTAGTAATGAGGTCGGAGCGGAAATCTGCAGCTAAAGATATTTGTGAAATGTTTAATTAGTTAAAATTAATATATAAATCTGGAGGCATTATAGAATCGGAAAAAGTTGTAAATTATATATTATTGATGAATTAAAAGGATAAAATAAAATGAAGTCTTAATTTCCAGAATTGACGAGCGCGGTTTTGACTATTTAATAATCATCATTCGGTCTGGTACAGACTAAGAACCAATAGCATAATTGTAATTTGGTCGATTATTTTTAAATATTTGTTTCGCTATTATAAAGTTATATAAAGTTTAAAATAATGTATTAATTAAACGTTAAAACTAAATTAAAAATTAATGTAATTGTTTAAAATATTTAAGTAATTTATATTAGTTACAAATATGGGTTACAGATCACTATAATATAACAGAAAAAATTATAGTATTTGCATGGTACGAGTATTATTATTGTTTTATATTCTTTCTAATATTATTAAACATACAATTCTTAATTATTTAACAAGATAATTCTTTGTTTAACGAATGAAACTCGGTTAATTTTGGTATTAATATATAATTTGATATATTTAATAAATTCCAAACTTATGTTTCACTTTGTATATTATTTTTCCATAAATATTTATATTTTTAAACAATCTTTGCAAAAGTGTATTGTATATACAATTCCTTTAAATCAACAACAAAAAACATAAATAAAAACTTTTAATAACATCTCAAACATTTTGAAACAACAGAAGAAAAAATGGGGCAAATAATTTTACCTCGGCCGCAAAACATCGAGGCTGTGCACAAAATTTTCCTTTCTGTGCCAGCCAGCGTTAAGGGTCGTCGGTAACGGAAAAGACGATGGAAATTTCGCGTCGTCGTCTTGGTTTTGATATAGGTTTCCATCGCGCCCCCTATCGCACTACCGCTTGGCGCGCCCCGCGTACACCGAGACCCCGTTTGATTTATTAACAGACGAAAGTTAACATCAAGAGGGCTGAACATCTTCTCATTTAACCTTCCTTTTAGGAGCCTATTCGGCAGTCCGCCTTCGTTTTCATATAAGTCGGAAAACGTGGAGGCGCTTATATGAATGTGAACTTTCTATTGTTATGGGTCATTTGATGTGAAGTTGTTTTCAACGAATTTTAATTGGTGATGATAGCGAAGAAATTACTAATTAATAAGCGATCTGTTTAATAAATTTTAACAGGTTTAGTTTTGGTCAATGTTGTTGACTATAAACTTGTAAATAGTTTATTAAAAAATTTAAAATAATGGATGGAACTACTAGCACGGTTTTAATTATTTCAAGGATTATTTTAAATTATTTTAAATTTTAATATAAAAAAAATCATGATTAAAGACCTAATTCAGTACGCATGCGTATAAAGTAACAAAATGTTTTTTTTTTATAAAAAATCGTATCGTGTCGTTTGAATTTGAATAAGGCATTTTAAAGTTTGCAGTCAGTAGATATTTAGTAATTTAGTAGTATAATAGATAGGTTACCAGCAATTAATTGATATTTTATTAATTCATACATTTTATTATTTGGCGTAAGTGTATACTATATTGTCTTTGATTTGTCCAGCTTTTAAAGTTAAATTATTCATAAAATAATAATATTTTTTTTATAAACGTACACTGAAAAAAATTTTGCTTTGAATCAGAAGTTTTTACTTTCAATTCAAAAGTAAACGTGTTTTTGAACTGTTTAAAAATAACACATTTGAACTGAAAATTATTAATAATTTTACATTTACATTTACACTTACAAGTTACACTAAATAAGTTTATACAAATTTTTTAAAATAGTTAAACTGTTACTTATTATTATTTTTTCTATTCAAATTTTTATTTCTATTAGAAAAACATAAGTTTACAGTTCAAAAACGCGTTTAGTTTTAATTAAAAGTAAAACCTTGGATTTAAAGCAAAAACTTTTTCAGTGTACGGTGTAGGAATATATTAAATTGCGGTCTTGTTCATTATTCCTACAAAGAATTTATATTTTAATATAATTCAGTAAAATGTTGAATATATTGTTTGCTACTTTCATAATTAAATCGATTTTTTAAATGCCCGAAAACGAAAATATCTATTTATAAAAATATTTTAAAATAAAAATAATAGTTTTAAAATTTAAAACACATAAAAATACAAATTTTTAATATTTGTAATTTTTTATGTCCAGTCATAGTATATTATCGTCAACATGTCATATATTTTATATGATTTTGGGGTTGCAAAATTTTACATGATAGTAATTAACTAAATAATATTTTAATAAATTATAGTTTTGTTCTATCAATTACGAAAATATATTATCAAGTCAACGAAATATGGATATTTTACTTTTATATATTTACCAATACATACTGTGCGCTACTGATTTTTAAAAAACATTGTTAAAAGAATTAGAAAATAAGTTTTAGTAGGAAATTTAGTAATTAATTCGTTTTAGAACTTTTAATTGAATTGCTGTGTACCAACATAATAGTAATATGACATAACAATTTAACAGTATGACAGTTATTACAATGTCAGTAACATTAAATTTTATTAATATTATGTTTAACAATAACATTATCTGATATATGTTAAATATATAAAATACAATGAAGTTACTAATTATTGTATTTTTGATATATCTGTATAGCTGGTATGTAATATGTATATTTATGTGCCTTTGTTTACTGACTCAAGCTCATGTACTTTTTTTGTATTTTCTCAACTTTAATTAATATATTTGTATTTGTATATGATTAGTCAGAACTCATGTGGAATTTTTGCTATGCAAAATAATATATATATATATATATATATATATATATATAATATATATATATAATATAATATATATATATAATATAATATATATATATATATAATATAATATATATATATATATATATATATATATATATATATAATATATAACATAATTAGTTTATTTAGTAAAATAAATATGTATACATACATTTTATTAAAATTAATTTTTTTTTTTTAATAATTTATTATTGTAACTCGAAAGCTATTTACGAAATAACAAAAATTGTTATGGATTTAAAATCGTCTTTGCAACATTCAAAAACAATCTAAATATTTTTTCTAATTTCATAAATATAAGAAAAAATACAAATCGACATTGGCTTGCACCATTTAAAAATATCTATTGTAACATTCTTTTTTGTTTTGTCACTTAGAAAATATAAATAATAATACATACACTTCCATAAACATAAATCAACATACATATTAAATACAAATATAATATTAAGTATTAATTAACAATAAATAAATTACATTATTTATATAAAGTATTGCATAATCTATTAAATCTTTATAAAAAGACGTACGTATGAGTACGAAAATGCATTTTATCCTGTGAATTTTATCTGTATTTTTAAAAACAATTTTTCTTTTAAATGAAATATCTAATATTTTTAATATAGTAAAGAAACCTTTCTAAACTCATCGTAATAAAATAAAAAGATCTATTATATTTTAATTGAAATTTGACGTTTTGATATAGAAATATAATACAAATGACATAAATAATGCAATATTATTAATTTATTTTTAATTTGTCTTTGTAACTAAATATTCAAACTAAAATTCAGGCGCAACAGGCTGTTTTCGTAACCCACTTGAAGTAACCCGAAGAAAACTAGAACCAATTTAAAAACATTTTAACTTCATTGTGTTTGTCCGGACCTGCTCGAAATACTCTAGCATCAACCTTATCTTACCACTCTCATCCCTGCAGCATTTCAGCAAACCTTTTCTTACCCCCTGAGGCCGTGCCTGTCCGCAACTCTTGCTCAGAATGCTGCGATCCGTTCTTGCCGCGGCCGGCATTTAAATATGATTTATGTTAAGATTGCAAGATGATAATTGTGGCCGCCGCTCATAACTCAAACAAATAAAACTGTTTTCATTTTAGGCGAAGGCCCCCGCCTTGCTGTTGCTATAACTTTAGAGGCACTTCCGGTTTTCGGCGCCCCGCTGCGCTTTGCTTTTAAACGGAAGGGTATTTTCAGGGGAAGGAACAGGGCTGGAGGGGTTGAAAGACGAGTGTGATAAGCTCGGTGGTTTATCAGAATTATGAGGGTGGTTGGGTTTTTGGCTATATGGATATGTAAAGCGTTGTATTTATTATTTGTTTGCTTTTTATTTTAATAAATATTTAGGGATTTTTTTCTGAAAAGGTTTTTATGTAAAAAGGATTTGGGTAAATGGTATTAAATACTTGTTTCGTAAATTAATTTTTAATCTAGAATTGTGGAAAATGTTTTTGAATAAATTTATTTTGGATATAGCAATATAACAAGTTAGCTTTACTCTGACTATGTATAATTTATAAATTAGTATTTTGGAACTTATATGTATATAAATTGTATATGTATATGTATATGTATATGTATATGTATATGTATATGTATATGTATATGTATATGTATATGTATATGTATATGTATATGTATATGTATATGTATATGTATATGTATATGTATATGTATATGTATATGTATATGTATATGTATATGTATATGTATATGTATATGTATATGTATATGTATATGTATATGTATATGTATATGTATATGTATATGTATATGTATATGTATATGTATATGTATATGTATATGTATATGTATATGTATATGTATATGTATATAAATTAATAAAAAATTTATACAGATTTATGAAAATTTAGCTAAATTTCAACAAAATGTGTTTTTAATATCTGATAAAAGCTATGAGTTAAGATCTAAATTTTATGGAAATAAGTATATTTTAGATCGTTATTTATATTAATTGTTTTGTTGCCATACTTTTTAACAAAGTATTTTATACATAACAATATTTCTATTATTATGTTTTCAAATATTTACATCTTCTACTTCAGTTAAGAATCTAAGATTGATATGCAGCAGCCTTCAGCTTTTCTCTTTTATAAAACTGTTAATATCAAAACTGTTGTCAAAATTGTGTGTACTGTAAATATTTTTAATATTGAACAGTACATGAAAACAAAAATTTTTTTATCACAATTATTGCTGGCAATTTACTCTTAAAATGATAAATACTTTAAAAATAGATAAATTTATTTTCTTTGAATAGAGAAATTTACACACAAAACGGAGCTATCGCTGGTTGAAATTAAAATGCGATTTCTGGCGGTAAAACGGTGCGAATCGGATGCGATTGGGGAATTCTTCTATAAAAGGTATTTTTATCAATTTCGATATATTAATTTGACATTTTTTCAATATCGCAGTGATATTCTTCTTTTTCATAGCTATCTATGTTTATTCACATACATATATTAAATTTTTGAATGCGATATTACACACACACACACATACACACATACACACACACACACACACACACACACACACACACACACACACACACACACACACACACACGCGATTTTAACGATTTTACATGATTTTAAGCGCGATTTTAATGATTTTACATAATTCTTCTTTGATTTTAAGCGCGATTTTAATGATTTTATATGATTTTACCTATTGTTCTATGGAGCGCGCGCATGCGCGCGCCCTTTATGAATATACAATGTGTCTTAGAAATAAATGTACTCAATAATAGTAAAATACATCTCTCTCTCTCTCTTTTCTATTTTTACTGTCATCTAATCTAATATACACATTATGTTTATAATGTCATACATATCTCTCTTTATCTCTCTTTCTCTTTCTCTCTCTCTTTCTCTCTGTCTTTCTCTCTCTTGTTGTCATAGCAACCAAATGTCATTTTATCTTTGTTTATCTCTCTCTCTCTCTCTTTCTTTCGACTTTCAATCTAATATACACATTCTGTTTATACATATCTCTC
Organism: Clivina fossor; assembly: GCA_963966155.1. Classification (NCBI taxonomy): domain Eukaryota; kingdom Metazoa; phylum Arthropoda; class Insecta; order Coleoptera; family Carabidae; genus Clivina; species Clivina fossor. The sequence continues at coordinate 23,548,790 of OZ014551.1, read as the reverse complement.
TTTCTCTCTCTCTTGTTACCAAGGCAACCAAATGCCATTTTTATCTCTATTTCTCTTTCTCTCTTTCTTTCGACTTACATCTATCGGAGCTATCGCTGGTTGAAATTAAAATGCGATTTCTGGCGGTAAAACGGTGCGAATCGGATGTTGTCGCATATTAAATTGTAGCTAAACATACCTGTTAAGTTAAAGGATGCGCGATGAGATTCTATTGGGGAATTGTTGTAGATAAGGTATTTTTATCATTTTTCGATATATTATAATTTGACATTTTTTCAATATGGTAGTGATATTTATTTTTTTCATAGCTACCTAAGTTTTATATTTTAAATTTATTATTATTTATTTATTTATTTATTTTTCTCTCATAGCGCGATTTTAACGATTTTACATGATTTTAAGCGCGATTTTAAGGATTTAATATAATTTTAAGCGCGATTTTAACGATTTTTCATGATTTTAAGCGCGATTGTAAGGATTTTATATGATTTTAAGCGCAATTGTAAGAATTTTATACGATTTTAAGCACACACACACACACACACACACACACACACACACACACACACACATACACACACACACACACTCACTCACACACATACACACACACACACACACACACACACGCGCACGCACGCACGCACACACACACACACACACACACACACACACACACACACACACACTATTTTAACAATTTTATACTAAATAAAACATCTTGTAATATTTTTTAAGTTGGTCGCAAACCTAAATAAAATAATTGAATACTGATGAAATTAATAAAAAAAATATCAAATAAAATATTTATTCGCAGTCAATAATATGTCAGATAATTAGTTTATTGACTTTAGAATGACTCTATTGAGTGCTAAATCAAAAATTGAATATGTTAAACGCGAGCGAAACTTGATGCTTGGAAAATGTGTCTACAAGTTGAGCGAAAGATTGATGGAAAGTAATAGATGTTTACCATCATCCGACGCAAGTAAAGTGATGTGAAAGGTGTCAAGAAAAATGATTGAGAATATTTCATAAACATATTGTTATTAAAATTACATTGTGATCATTTACCACACCGCCCAGTTTCTGATGACAACAATACCAACTTTTATAAACTGTTTCTGATCAAATTTTTGCCACATACGTTTTTTCACGCTGTATGCTGAAATTTTTTATTTATTATTATAATATCACATTATAAATTATATGGTTAATATCTTGTTTAATATTTTCATTTAAAATACAATACAGTACATACGGCTCAATATGATCAGCACTAATAACAATAACTAATTAATAGCACCAGAAGAAAATCTGAATTATCGATACCACTTTAAAAACAAACAAGTGTCAAAATTCAGTGTTGTATTAAGGTACCCATTCACGTACAGGCTGCCGGCAGTCCGTGGTCGAATACTTTGGACTGACGGGCCGATATCGTTGCTCAACACACACGAACAGTCTGAATGACGGGTAATGGCCGACAGTTTTATATCGTATACGATTTTTGCCGGTCAACTGTACATCATTCAGCATACACGATCAGAATTTAATCGACAGTTTCATTTAAAATGTCGGAAGAACATGCAGCTGCAATTGTTGTTATATTAGTGGAGCGTAAAAAAAGAAAGAGAAAAAAAATTTGGATAAAGGCATGGTTACAAAAACGTAGTACTTTGTCACATACGAATTTAATACAGGAACTTGATACAAGTGCAAGTGATTTAAAAAATTACTTGAGAATGAATGTTGTGTCTTTAATAGGATGTAATAATCACTATATTAAACTTATACTTATTTATTTATAAGAATATACTTATATACAACATATCATGTGGTTCTGTCATTTCACGTCATATCATTACAACTATTTTTAGGTTATCTATCTACTCAGTGTTACCAATATTAAAATATCTAACAATGAACAACATCTTTTACTTTCCATAAGCATGAATATGAATGCCTACGATAAATACAAATAAATTCTTTAAGAAAACTTGGCTGATTCGCCATTTTATATGCATATGCTGTGTAATTATCGGATGAAATTCTTGTCCAGACTAAAATTAAACCGGCAGTCCAATATCGTCCGGCGAGACACTACACACATAGCGATAATCGCAAAGGAAGGCGTCCGGCAGGCTTAGACCTGTCATCGGCCGGTGCGTGTGTAGTTGATAACGTTCATCCGGCCTTTATCTGTCAGACGAAAATCGGCCGGCGAACTGTACGTGAATGGGTACACTTAGGGACCGAATCTGTACAACGTTTTTCCCAATAACATTAAACTCTTGAACAGTAAAAATTTAATAGACGCACTAAAGATATACTTTAGCAAAAGACTTTTGAAGATTATTTTAATTTTATAACTTGATTTTGTAAAATAAATTTGTAATTGAATTTTGTAATTTATAATTGAAATGTATTAATGACCTGTCATGTAAATTGTTTGATGATTAATAAACATTATTATTATTATTATTATTATTATTATAAATTGCCAAATATTTATTGACTAGTAATACGTGCAAATAAATTATACATATAATATATGTATGTATAATAATTATTCTACATATCGTCACCTCTGAATTACAGTGGTTTAAGGTTTTCTTTTGTCAGTTACATAGAGAATATTTTCACATAAGCAGAAAAAAGCTGCTGCTAATCAGCGTGCAGCTGCTAATCAAGCAAATGTTTGTGTTTGAAATTACAAAAAAAAATTGAAGTTATTATTACCGTATTTGCCCGAATATAATGCGACCCGGAATTTAACGCGACACCGAAATTTTTTTCATAAAGATATTTAGAAAAAAAAATTCAAATTTAATTAATATTAGGTAAGTAATAAGATACTTAAGTGAAAGAAACCCGAGTCAATTTTTTAACGGGAGTTGTTTTTTTATCTATAATTTTTAGCTATGAAATCGATTTTTGTTGATATTTTTTAAATTTAATGTTTTTGCTATAGTATTTTCATTACATATGTTATAGGTAATATTTAAGAAATACTATTTAATTGCTACACTCTGTATTTTGTTTTTTAAAAACATTCTATTGAAATAATTACAAAATAATTTACTACAAAACAAATCACCGCATTTTTTTAAATTTTTTTTTGGTTGGATAACATAATTGAATCGCACCAAAATATGCGATAAATTTGTAAATGAAATTTTATTTTACATGCGAAACTCAATTTGAAAACCATAAATTAAAATTAATGAAACACCAGCATATAGTTATTTCGTTGATGTTACTACAACGCAAAATATACGCGTATATATATATATATATATATATATATATATATATATATATATATATATATATATATCCATGTATGTATATTTAAAAATATCTGAACGTAGTTGTAAACTCATTCACTGTAATTTGTTTTAACGTAGATATTTCAAATTGTATTTAAAATGTATTACATACAATATGTTGAATAGTTTACAAAGCAAAGTTATTTTGACGGAATGTCCGTTATTAGACCGCAATAATTTTCCATTAAATAATTACAATATTTAGTATTAACTGGCATATAATATTATAATATGAATACGTGTATGTTACAACTAATCTTAATTTCAATTATATTGTATTATATATTCATGAATATGCACGTTACCGTGTTATTAGACTAAACTTTTGACAAGTTAAACGTTAATAAATGTAATTTTATGTTATAATTATTATTAATTAAATGCAATCAATTACTAATAGCCGCTAGTGTTAATATAATGTTATTACACTAATTTGAATTTAAAAAGATTGTGAAACAAAATCTACCTAAAAATATCTGCTATGGCCGCCACAAAATAATTTGTTTTAACTATGACCATATTATTAAATAAAGATACACAATCACGCCATGTACCCAAAAGGGAGTGGTACAAACTCTTTTCACTAATCCAAAATTAATTTTTTCCAAACATTCATATTTTTACATTTAAAGGTTTTAAGTGAAAATTCGATTTTTGTATTTCGAAAAGAAAAATTAATTTATGAACAAAAAACAAACAAAATAATTATATAACATTAAACTATCCCGAAATCAGTCTTCTCCAAACCTCCTTATCCAGAAATGCAACTTGAGCTTCATCATATTCATAATTTCTCTTCTGTTCTTCTGTTTCTACTGCTTGGAAAATTTCGCTCACGCAAATCACTTACAATCATACTTATCAAACTACTCATCGGATGTCCACGCAAACGTATAGCCTCAAAATCATTAATATAAATTTGTTTAACCAAACGTTCATTAGATATTCGTTCAATTTCTTACTCATCATAAACACTAATCTATTTCATACCCGATTCCTTCTAGTTACACTACATACCGCCACGTAAAAATCTTATTTCCACAGCAGTCCTTTTTCTTTTATGCTTTCATACATCAACGTAGGCGCTAAAACAGCATTGTATATACTCAAATACAAAGCATAGGTATACATATACACATAGGTACATTATTTCATATTTACGTGATAATAATCAAAACAAGCACGCAGCGGAAGCGACAAACGCGTTCCGATTTTATAACTAAGTATCGGAACGATGTACCATACCGTCCGATGATAATAGAAACATACTTACATATTTATATTTCATACATACACAATCACATTACGTACCCAAAAGGATGTGGTACAAACTCTTTCCAATACGACGAAATTATTATCCGCCAAACACATTTCTATCCAGACAAGTATCTTTTGCTTCATTCAAATTTACAAAACACTCTCAATCATATCTTACCTACTCATTGGATATTCACTCAAACATTTGTATTCAATATCACTCACATAAATTCTTTTAACCAAATGTTAATTAGACATTTGCTCATAATGCTCTAACCATTTTTACTGACAATGTTGACAATTATGAGGGTGGTTGGGTTTTTGGCTATATGGATATGTAAAGCGTTGTATTTATTATTTGTTTGCTTTTTATTTTAATAAATATTTAGGGATTTTCTCTGAAAAGGTTTTTATGTAAAAAGGATTTGGGTAAATGGTATTAAATACTTGTTTCGTAAATTAATTTTTAATCTAGAATTGTGGAAAATGTCAAAAAAAAAACTTTTGGAACAATATTTTTTTCGATTTCATACATAACAAAATAGATGCTTTCGAGAGTTATCAGCTGGAATAAATATCGCCTATGAAAATTGCTTAAAAAATTATGGGTTGGCATGATTGAAAGTGTTTTTCGGTAATGAGTGTTACCACATGGTAAGGATGTAGTAAATGTGAATGGAATAAAAGATTTTCGTTGTCATGAAAACAGTTTGGGAGTTTGGATCATAGTTATTAGTACAAGGAGGGCAAATATGTGTTTATATATGTAATATTATTTTTATAATATTTAATTTTAATAACATATTATTCATGTTTACTTTCAATATTTTAAAATAATAAAATGAATATACATTTTATGCAAAATATAAAACAATTGCATTGCGTTTTAGAAATTGCCTTGATGTCTTGTAGTTAAAATGTAAAGTATGTAATAAATAAAAGCTATTAAACATTGCCACAAATTATAAAATAAAGCTATTCGACAAAAGTTTAGTCATTTTCGAGAAGACTTAATGGCTTAGAAATATTCCGTGAATTTCTTCTTGTAAGATTTCAAAACTTGATTTCTGAATGTAAATAACATTATTAAATTTAACAATTAGTACCAAAGTACCGTCATTTCTACTTTGTTCGTTTTCTTTTTGGTCGAAAAATTTCGCTCAGATTTGATGATTGAACTGCAAAGCAAGTAAAAGAAAGATTGCCCGTGTAAGATAAATTTAATAAATTAATTAAAACTTACGTACAAGATAATAAGTTTTTACTTCGATTTTTTTTAAAACGTTTAAAAATACATTTCTAAAGAAGAGATTGTTTAATAAAATTTACAAAGATCAGTTCACATTGTTGTTGATTTTAATTTTCGTTATTTAATTATTTTTACTTTTTATATAAAGTATATAAACAATTGTTGATATTAAGTAATTTTGTTGATTTCAATAAAATTAGTTTTTTAATTATTTGTATTTATTAGTATTAACTTGTAAATTCTAATTATAGATTTTTTTAATTTTTGAACCATTATACTTAACACTTTTTGACCATTAAAAATTGGGAAAGTTTATTTTTCAGCAGTTTTTGGACAATTATAATATTCCATTTAAAATATTTAACGGATATTGTTGCTAGAATACTGTGTAATAGTTAAATTATAATTATTTTCAAATTTTATTTATTTCACAACAAAAAGTGAACTTTTTTTAATGTATACTTGCATATAATGATTAGGTATTACCGGTATTACTCATTTGAATGAATTACGATATTTGCTTGCAGATTATGCTGTATACTTTAACTTCATGAGTAATAACTATTATATTTCGATACTACACAAGCACAAATAAGTTTCGCCCAATCGAAATAACCTAAGAAAAGAAAACCTTATTCATCATGCTATATTAGTCGACGTTGTCTGTAATGTTTATTTGCGTGTTTATTTAATTTGTTTTCAATGAATTAATTGTTTAATATAAATTACAAGAGCCTTTATTATAATAGTACATATTATATGCCGTGAAATTATAAAAATAAAAAGGAGTGAATATGGGACCGGTTTACATTATTCATATAATTAAAATCATTATTAAATATCAGCTCGCAGTTTACATGCAATGTAAACATTGTGAAAATTGGAATGTTCTTCCAAAGTTAACGTGGAATCTTCAGAAACTGATTTCGTTACAATTTTTTTTTCTTTCGTTTAGATAAGGGGTCTCTATACAAGTTCATATTAATTTAATAAAATATTAATTTAATTTAATGTGTAAATATATTTTAAAATTAATAAATATTTATTGTTAATTAAAAAAAAAACATACTAAAAATGACAAAATGCAGATGAGCTACTTTATATAAATTTGTAGCACTTGATAAACTAAAGTAAATCATATTTAAATTGTATTTCAGTTTATAAAACAAAAACCGCAAACAAATGACAAACAGAAAATCTAAAAATAAATATAAATCAAGTTTCAGCTGATTTTATAACACGTCTTTATGTCATTTTTATGCGAAAATAAAAACAACTCAAACTCCGTATTCTTTTATTATGTGTGATATACATTCCTTGGGATTTTTCTGTCTTCGGTTCCGGAAAAAGCATGTGAGTATTATACGTATGTTGGCGACACTGGTTCTGTATATGACAGCTATAGACGTTGCCTGCATTAGACATACCGGTGTCTTCTCAGTTCCTACAGTTGCCAACACTGTTTATACCTCCACAGCTCGGCTTAATATTATTGTTTATTATTATTTTTATTTCACACGTTGCTGTTGCTACGACTGCACAAATATGTGGAGTGTTGCATTTGCTGTGAAATATGTAATTTTTGCAGTATTATGAATCTTGCTTTGTATATAAAGTAAAACAAAATGGGATTTAAAGAAAAATATTGTTTAAAACTAAGTGTATATGCTCCCTATTTTTAGTAATATACAATTATTTTGTTATTTTTATTTTAGTTGTGTTGTCTTTACATACCTTTTATGTATTGCAAATATTCTTTTGTTGAATATGTTTGCTCATGTGGATATTTCTTTAAATGGCTGTTTATTTTGGATTCTTCTACTTTACAAGGAAACGTAAAATAAATATATCTTTTCTGAGAACGAAAATTTAAATTCTGTTAATTATTTTTATTAAACAACGTTTCGACGAAAGCTAACGCTCGTCTTTATTAGGTCAAAAAAATTATCAATTTTCATTGATATATTTTTTGACATTTAATAAAAATAATTATCAGAATTTAAACCTAAAATTTAATTTAATTACAAGATGTTTTAAAATTTTATATTTTTTTTGAAAAATGCGGTGAAAATTAGAAGATACACTAATGTAAATGCTTTTTTGAGCAGTTTCTAACTTTTTTCGTCTGATCATTTTACGACCTTTGAGAAAGTTGCAAGTTGCTTTCGCGGCCAATATCCATTGAATTTATAGAATTCTTAAGGCTGGTATGCCGTGGTCGATCTATCCTCGTCGCAGACCTTTTGCCATCTACGATATGTAACAAAACGTCTGCGACGAGAATAAATCGACCACAGCATACCAGCCCAGAAAATTCTATAAATTCTATAATAATAATATTTTTATTTCCATTTAAATCAATACAAATGGTACGGGAAAAAGTCATCAAAGAAAATAAAATAAATATAAAATAATGCAGTACAGTAGAGTGCAATTTAGAAAAAATAATTTTAATAAAATAAGAAATATTGATTATTAGGACGTATCACTAAGATAATCTTCAAATTTGTAGTATTTTGTCAATTAAAAATTAGTTTTGTAACCAATTGAAGCTTGGCAGTGCAGACTTTGTAAAACAAGACACGGCTGTTACATTTTAAATTTTTTTCTGATTTTATACTTTTAATATGATTTAGTAGATGATTGTAAAAAAAAAACTAGGCTAGTATGACGGATTAAATTTACCTTTTTTTTTTAATTTAAAGCTGGAATGGTAAAGTTATTTTTTTTGTTATTGTATTGATGCAGATCACTTTGAGTTGACAAATCAATTTTTATATTTCAACTGAATAAAATGACAAAATAAAAATAAATACATATGTAATTCAGTATACATATATTAATGTCTTTACAAGATTATAATTAGCCAAGTAAAAATATATTTCTTACGGCTATTTTTTGTAGTTTATTGCACAAAGCATTGTTAACTTATTTAATAGTTAACTAGGCAACTAGATTGTTAATTGTCTTCAAACCGCCTCATTGATTTATCAGTTTGCAAGTTGACAAATTGGATAATTTACAAAGCGTTTAGAAATGCTTTGTGCAACCGGACGTAAGAATAAATCCTGGTAATATTCGGGAAATTTCCGGAAATTATTTCCTTATATTAATTTTTTAATTTTTCGATTATTTTTTATAAATTATAAATAGTCGCAAATATTTGCAACAGGATATGCTAGTAATAATGTGATGTGACTCATTTTATTCAAACAAAAATTAATTTGTCATTTTATTAATACTATATATTTTGATCTCTTTTTATAATTTTTATTTGTATTTATAATCACTATTACAGAAATTTAGCAAAATTCTTGGGACATTTATATTTTAATATCATTTTTGTAATAAAAAATAATGAAAACTTAAAAATTATATTATTTCAGTTCTATCATTCGCTAATTTCCGAAATATCACTTCGGCCAACTAACACATAATTCCATATTGCAATATCGCACTTCTGGCACTATATATTTTCTACCACCGAAACCGTTCTTCTCTCATATGAAGATGGATCAGGCGTCCACATTTACTCGCATTCACATGTGAACTAGGGGGGGTCGCTTTGCTCGCAGCTTGGTCCAATGTCGTGCGTAATGGCTCTACCACATAATGTGTCCGTAATTTATTGCCGAGACATACAGTCGGAGTTCGCCCCGGCGTAACCATCCAGTTTGGGGGGTTAGCTAAACACCTGCACTTATTGAAAAGGGTCAATTTGGGACTCGAATTTTAGCGGCCGGCGTTATTACGATGTTGTTGCTGTGACCAACAAAAGCTCCTAAATAAGTTAATTTTTGGCTGTTTTAGTAAAGGAAGTTTAATTACAGAAAAATGTGGACTGAAATTTTCTATTTATGTATTTATTTCAGATAATAGTAACTTTCTAATTTATTTTATATTATTTGTTTTTTTTATATACCTATATAAGTCCTATTTAAAAATACAAACATTCTTTTTAAATGTGCAAAGTTTTATCGCATAAGCCTTAGGCGAAAATAAAAAAAGACATTTTATGTATAAGTTTTATATAATATTTCTTATAAGATTGTATGTAATTAGTTTACACAAACATCAAAACATAAAATTATAATTTGATGTTCTAAAGCTAGGTTTAGACGCACAGTTTTTTACAACGTTTCATGTGCACAGTCTGAAACGTTGTATAAAAACGTGATTATTATCGTTTACACATAACGTTTGCAATACGAGGATCAAATTTGAACCAATAAATATAAACTTGGTTAATTTTAAAATTAAATACTGACTTGATTATTTGTAAAAATTATGTGCTATGATATTATAGCGTATTATAAATATTATATTTTGATCATAAGCACAACTCGACCCTTTCCAAACCACTGTACGCATCTGACACTCGGCTTAACTAGCTTCACTACCTGGGTTTGACCCGACCCTTATTTGTACACAAGTGACACTAAATAATGTTTGTACGCAAGTGGCACGCAAGTATGCAACGTCTAGAACTTTGCACATAAAACGTTGCGAAAAAAATTGTACGTCTGGATGCGACCAAAATTGAAAAACAATTTTAATTGTTTTCAACGCAAGCCTTTTTTAGTTTATTTTTATTATTATCCATAAACAGATACTCTATTCACAATATAATTATTTTTTTTATTTCAAATTATTAAAATTAATAATATCACAGCTTTACTTCAAGAATACTGTGTAAAATATAAATTTGTTTATTTTACTTTAAATGGTCGAATACATTTATTACAGACACAAGTAAATGAAAATTATATGTTAGTGAATAATGTCATTATCTATTTAAAAAAAATATTATTCTTTAATCTAGTATATAACAATATCTCGTACATGTACATTTTTTATTATATGTTGATGTGTTTTGCAGGAAGAACGTTATCCTCCGGCACCGGATGTGACACGTCGTCTCGGCGGTACACCGCCAACACTCGCCACTAAACCGGAGGTTACGTTCTACCGGAGTAATTCCACACCGGGTACGAGCAATAGTTCCAGTACCGGATCAGCGTCATCCAGTAAGCTTTTGTTTTTGTTTATTGTCGTTATTTTTGTGATTGTATGACTGTTAATATCCTGCTGTGTTTGATATCGATTGGAATTTTTCGATATTTTCGTTTCAATATTAAAGAATAATATTGAAAATATCAGTTTAAAATTTTAAAAAAATATATTATTTTTTACTATGATTTGATTAAAATTACGTCATTTACAAAGTGTTTCAAAATAGGTTATTCAACATATATTTCAAAATATTACAAATTTTACTCTGCAGAAATTTATAAAATAATTAATTCTTTTCTAATATGTCGCAAAATATATCATAATTGTTAAATTAGTTTTATAAATATTAAATTTACTGTCAAAAGTTTTAATTTATTAACTTTTTTATATAAACATTGAAATTGTGATATGTGTATTTTGAACAGTTTACGAAATAACAATTCCACGAATTTACAGTAAAATGTTTTATTAAATAAAATTTTTATATTTTTATTAATACGTTTTATAAAAATCTCATTGCAAACGTGTATACGTATGGGTTGATAACTTTTCTAGTTTTAACGCCACATCATACTGTCACTCAAAGTAAATGTAACTTTTACTAAGTTTTAAAAATGTTCCGAATCCAAAATTAATAATTTTGTTTATTTAATTGATTATAAAAAGAAAACAGGCACCCATTATGTTTACAACTACCTAAAAAAAATATTAATAGGTATTACAAGTTTATATTTGATATCTATGTTTAAAGTTGAAATATTAAATGAAAAAATGTCGTCATCGAGAGATTGTGGGCTCGATTTCCACCAGATATTTCGATTTTAAAATTATTAAATATAAACTTGTAATATTAATAATATTAAATAGATTTACTAAATCGTATTTATCGTCATATGTACTATAAAAAATAATAATGGAAAAATAAAAGATTTCACTTCTTGAACAATTTTAATGCATGAATTAAAAACTTTTCTCTAGTTAAAGTTTCTGTTCTCGGCAGAGTCGGGCAAGCACTAAGTAGGTACTAAGCACCACACAATAAATACTTGAAATTCAACTACAAGTATTTATATTTTGTAAAATACTTAAGTATTAGGTACAAGTACATAAAAAAAGTACTTAAGTATTTTCCAAGTCTCAATTTATTCTATGTAAAATTTGATTTATTTGCTGAATTATGGAATTTTAAATATGTAATTTAAAAAATGTAGTTGAAATGACACTTTAAATTGATTAAAAATATTTTTGTATAAAATACAAAAAAATTATAAGTATAACATACGTTTAAATTTAATGATAATGCTTTTATGCACAATAATAGAAATTACATTATTATTAAAAATATTTAGTACAACTCTTAAGTATTTTAACAAAGAACTTTGTCAATATTTATGTATTTTCTATAATTCTTAAGCACAAATTTTAAGTATTAAGTATATGTATTTTTTATAAGTACTTGTAATTTAAGTTATAAGTATTCAAATATTAAAAGTACTTAATTATTAAATACTGATTATTTTAGAAAATAATTAAATTCAAAAATACTTAAGTAAAATTATCAAAATTAATAACCAATTTAAATCTGAAAGTAATTTTATGCATCAGCCTAGACTTATTGGTCAAAATAAAACTGTTTGACAATTTCTGCTGTACACCACTTAATACCAACTAGCCACCATGCAAAGCATGTGTCAGATATCGTTCGAAATGATCATGAATTGAACAGAGGTGGTACATATTGCTATTCGGTAACCGTTAAGTAATCCTACACCCAACCTAAACCGCCAGCCACTTTCATAATGCGAACAGACTGTTTATGCCAACACCGATGCGTAACATATGAGGACCTCAGTGGAAAAGTGACAAATACACCGCTTTCGAAATATTTTGTTTTAAAGATTAGAAATAACCGCTGATAAATAAATACTCAATGTTTCCAAATGGGAATAACATACATATATGCACAATCACGCCATGTGCCCAAAAGGATGTGGCACAATCTTTTTCTATTATCCAGAAATTAAATTTTCCAAACATTCCATGCAACTTTAGCTTAATTCACATTCATAATACATCATCTCATACATGCTTTTCTATTCCTACTACTGGAAAAATTTTGCTAGCGTAAATCACATTCAATTATACCATTCCATTTACTCATCAGACGTCTACACAAACAAATACAAAATTATTCTTTTAACTAAACGTTCACTAAACATTCGCTCAAGATGAACGAACCATCATAAGTGAGTAACACCAACTTTTGTAACAACATTTTTATCAATTTCACATTCATCATATTTCGTACCCAATTTCTTCTAGTTACATTATATAGGCCACGTGAAAAATCTCATTTAAGCAGCAGCAGTCATTTTTCTTTTATGCTTTTGCAGTCAAACCCAACATTCATTCCCATACATTAACGTAGATACCAAAACAGCATTGTATATACTCAAGCGGGCTCCTTTGGACACATTTAATTTTCTAGTAAAACCCAAAAAATCTTACAATCAGCACTAACTTTTCTTTCAATTTTAGGATCAAAGCAACCATTCTAAGACAATAAACTACTGAAATACACAAATTCATCAACAGATACATTACATTCAGTCGTCAAATCACCCTTCTCAAAAATTAATACTTAACACTTATTCAACCCCATATTCATATCCTTACCTACAACATTAATTCTATCAATCATCCTTTTCAGTTCAATACAACTACGTTATCAGCAACCACTAAAGCAGGTACAACACAATCACCTATATGTATTCCATCATCACCACACAAGGAATAGCTATATATATTATAGTAAAAATTCTTTTAAAACTCATTATATTAAAATAAAACGGATTTATTGTAGCGAAATTAGGTCAATAACCTTATACGCTTATACGTTAACACGTTGACTGCGGCACCGAAAAAGCATGCTTAGAATATAAGCATGTTACATATCCCCGGGGATATGTAACGCAGTCAACGTGTTAATAACCTTATAAGCTACAATTAATTCAAAAGGTCGTTTAATTTTTATAAGTTTTCAAAAATGGGTTTAGTTTGTAGTTCTATATTAATATTTATTACTCAATGTATGTCTTCATCAGAAAAATGAGTTGTATCTTTTTTCCTAATGAAGACGTACATTGAGTTCGTCGAAACTTTGATTATTAATAAATATTAATACAGAACTACAACATAAACCCGTTTTATTTTAGCTATATATCTAATATTTGAAAAATATTGAAATAGGCTGCAGTATATGTGACTGGAGCATCCTGTCTATTCTTTCGATCAAGTTAGCGTATTCGTCGCTATTTTACTGAGAACCTCTATATACCCACTATGTTTCTGTATAGTAACACATACAGTTATCTTCGTGTGTGCAATTACCGTGTATGGCCATTGGCTTTTGCTTTTAACCGATGGACCTAGTGCAATTTAATCTCGCTTGAGTGCGGTGACACCAACAGTGGTCGCACCAACGGTCCAACACATGCTCCTGGTTGATCCGAGGCGATAGCGCGATAGAGATGCTGAAATGAGAAATGTCTTTCGATTACGATAATGATGATGTCGAAATAATGTAAAACTATAAAATGATGAACAACAAATTTAAGTTTTAAATTCAAATAATATTTTCATTTCAAATATTTTCTATTTTGTCAATTTGTCAAATTATTTTTTTTATTTTATCTTAATACACAATGCATTGCAAAAATCCAGTATTACATAAAAAAAAAACAAATGATTCAAAAAATTTTGGAATTATTTTCTGTATATGAAAAATTTCATATTAAAAAAAAACATTTTGTGCATTATTTTTTTTGTAAAAATATCAAAGAATGTTATTAAAAAAATAGAGATATTGCAACCAATTAAAAATAATTTATTTTAAAATAATAAAAAACTTTCAGTACTCATTATTGTATTAAGTTAAAAAGGCTTTAGATTAAAGTGAATCAACAACAGAAATTATAAATGAAATAATACAGAACTTTATCATAAGGATTTTTCAATTCACAAAAGAAGTCGAATGGAGTTTTTAATCCGTAAAAATATGAACTAAAACTTAATCAAAATTGACAAAAAAACTGTATATTTTTTAAATACGTAATCATATAACAATTTTTTATATTTATAGATTTATTTTTGATACATAATTAATAATTAATACATAATTTTCTTTTTTTTTCACATATATTGACTTTGGATACTTTGATATTATTTATTAAAGTGTATTTTTAGACGAAACAAAGACAACACAAACATCCATGCCCCAAGCGTGATTCGAACACGGGCCCGCACAGGAACGAGAATGCATAAATTAATTAATAAACAAATCACAAATATTTCGAAAATAACATAATAAAATTAAATGATAAATAATTGTTACTTCAAAAACATTTTTAAACTTTTTCGGTGGAAAATTATTTATTAATTTTTACTTTTAATTATAAAAATATTTCTATTTTCCAGCAATTTAACAACACACAAACTTAATTTTGAATCTAAACCTGCTAAAGCAACAAACCCAAAAAACAAAATTAAGATTAAATATAATTCAAATAATTTTTAATTAATAACTAATTTGTATTTTAGTATATTTGAAAATATATATATATATATATATATATATATATATATATATATATATATCTTTGCTACTGACAAAATGTTAGTCACTCTTGTAACGTTACATCATAAATGTCATTTAAAAAAGAAAATTAAAAATAGATTTTAATTTGGAACATCAGCTGAATTTATTTTTACATGTTAATAGTACACACCTGATGTTCGTTTGCAGGATGAATGTAGGCAGATTATATATTAAAATGACAAAATTGCTTGAGAAAGTTTGTTTTTGACTTAAATTCGGATAAACTGATACCGTCAATATGTAAATATTAATAAATTAGAAGCTTTCAATGCAATAAAAGCATTAAATTATCTGTAATTATTAAGAAAATTACGTTTAAAATCATATTTTTAGTATTATTAATATTCATTATTGTTTATAAAATTTGCGCTAACGCAATATCGTAACTGAATTGATAAAACAGTGGATGTTATGCTAGAGAACCCGTTTCCAATCTTTTCCAATTGCATTTTTTAAATTTAATATTTTTTTTAATTTATTATCTTTATATTTTTTTCCATTATTATTATAATAATAATTTATTTCAACAAATGCATTAAACTAATTAAAAATAATAATTGGTAGTTGATCTTCTACATTCATAATGCTAAAATTAAAATAATAATACGAATAGTAATAATAAAATAATTGTTTGTAATGAATTTAATATATTTGTTGAGAATGTACGTATGTAGCATAATTACTATAATTAAGAAAAAGAAATAAAACGATAATAAATAAAAATGCATAAATTGCAGTTGGCTGGAATCGAACCTGGGTTGCTGAAATGTTAGGCCGTTGTCTTATTAATTGACTCATCTCATCATCTTAACACACGGATCATTATAAATTGTAATAAATATTAATAATGCTAAAAACATAATTTTAAACATAATTTTTTTTTAAATAACTACCAATAATTGAGTGTTTTTTATTGATCAATAGTTAAATATTAGCAGTGTGAGTTTGTGGAAATTTAAGTCGAGAAACTTTTTCATTCAATATTGTTATTTTAGCATGTAATCTGTCTATGTACATTCTGCAAACGAACAACCGGTATATATATATATATATATATATATATATATATATATATATTTGATATTTTCTATTTTATTCTATTTTGGAAGAAACATATAAATAATTTATTGTCATTCGTCGAAGCTTTATTCTATAATCTAGTGTGTTTTTGATTCAATTTTGGCTATGACCAAGATTTTGATTTTGCTACAGAATTCAACTACAAAACTATACATAGAAAATAAATCAAGTTGTACATGGTATTACACTATCTTTGAAAATTTTAATATATATTTTATATGCAAAAATAACGTCAATTTTATGCGGTTACATAATTGTAGTTTGCTAGTTAGAAGACCGTAGGATTACAGAACCGTATTTTGCAGATTTATAGTTATTAAAGTCAGTGGCAATTAATATGAATAATGTCTGCTTAGTGCACGAACATATTTCATTATTACATCATATTCATTTGAGGTATTACAAACTTTTTATAGTTCATTTTATAACTATCAATATTCTTCTAGTGTTTTATGATATGAACATTGTGTCGTATTTTCTTTGTCTTTTTAAAAGAAGCTTGAGCTCTCTGAAAATAGTTTGGAAGTTTTTTATGTCAAAAAATTGATTTCAAATTTTAATGTCATGCATGGATTTGTCAGCCCTGTCAAAAAAAAAACATAGTCACTTGTTCCGTCCCCTGGCAAGTTGCGAAACATAATACAAAAGTTTTCTTAGAATATCCTAAAACTAAAATAAAAAATTTACCATATTACATAGAATTTTTTTTAATTCGAAAAATTACGAAAATGACGACGGTTTGAAAAATAGTGTTCTTTTTTTCAGTATAAAAAAATCAATTTTTAAAGCGTATAAAAAACCGAAAAACGAGATATCAGTAGTATCATTTCAGAGAATTTAATTCTCTATAATTATGTCTTAAAACGAAGTAAATCGAATGGATAATTTCCGGGATCTCGGCGGAAGAAGGTTAAAAAACGTGGTTTCGAGAAAAACGCGTTTAAAGTTTGAAGTTAATTTTTCCTGCTCGATCGGTACATTTTCCTGTTCTGAAACAACGCTGTCACAACATCCTCAAAAGTGTCAGGATGGTATCCCGTCTTCCAAAAAGAATTTTGCAATCTAGAATTATTGGTAAATACAGTTTCTATTTTTCTCAATTTTTTTTTAATACTCTGCACAAGTTCCACTGTAATTAAGAATTGCGTGAATCGGTGAATAGTAAACAGGTTTATATTAACAGTTTGTAATTGTAAAAACAGTAAAATTAGAAATTATATTTCTTATCTAGAAGGGATAGTGTAAGAAATAGTTTGATGAATAATAAATTCGAAATTGGGTAAAATGTTGTTGCAAAAGTTGGTGTTAGTCTGTTCGGTACGGCCATCTTGAGTGAATGTCTAATGAACGTTTAATTAAAAGAATGTATGTGAGTGATATCGAAGGTATACGTCTTCGTGGACGTCCGATGAGTAGAAGGGGAGGTATAATTGAGAGAGTTTAATAAGAGCGACTGTTTCCAAGTGGTAAGAATAGTAGAGCATGTATGAGAGGCATCATGAATTTGGATGAAGCCAATGTTGCTTGTCTTGATAGGAATGTTTGACGGAAACTAATTACTGTATAAATGGAAAGAATTTTTGTCACACACTTATAGGTATATGGTGTGATTGTGTGTATATGTATGTGTATGTATATTTTTGTAAAATTTATATTATTATATTGCTTCCTGTACCTAATAATTGTGTAAAATTTTATTATATTACGTTTATAAATAAAACAATTATTTAGAGTAGTTTTAATTTCCCGTGCACCTAATATAAATTTTCCACGCATTCTATAATTAATTTTAAAAATAAATTATTTTCAACTAATACCATAATTTATTGATATTAAATCAAAAAATAATATACCGAGTAAATATATAATAAAATAATAATGAGATATTTAGTTACCTGTAATACAGACTAGAAAACAGTATTACATTATTACGATATATTATGAGGAAATATTGTATTAATTAATTTATAAAATATTATATACATCAATAAATAAAAAACTGTCAAATATATTATAGTAATAAATAATACAAAAATAATTTATAATCACCATTAATGAAGCAAGCAAAAATAATAAATATTAACTTTTCCCGGCGTTTAATACAAAAATCGTAAATTCTTATTAAAAATTTTATCGGACATATTTAAATTACAATGTAGGCAAAATGTCCGTATTGCACTGGTATAATAAACTGGCCACGTGGTCCGTAATAAACATTATTTCGGCCGCCTACAATTGAAATTTATGTATTTATTAAACCTTTTGCAGAACGGCCTCGGATACAACACCATCAGCATTGTTAGACGCCGAAAAAAATTAATATATTTTTTTTTTGCTTCAGTAAAATAACGAGAGACTGTATTTCGACAGGTCTATACTGAGATCGAGCCGGGCCGGTTGACGTAATATAACGTTGAAATGAAACATTTTTACGACTTACGGCTTTTTTCTAATATTTCGCGCATTTGATGTCTGTGCCATTTGCTTTTTTTTTTTTGCTCTTGCAGTAACTAATTATTTACCCGGCCTTGCGTAGGTTGCAAAAATAGATATAGAGGTATCTCTATACAGAATACTGTTGAAATGTTTGTGTATTTAATTTTATTACATTATAATAGTAATATTTCTATAAAATATTTGTGCCGTTTGCTTTTTTTTTTTGTTCTTGCAGTAACTAATTATTTACCCTGCTTTGCGTAGGTTGCAAAAATGGATTATAGAGATATCTCTACACAGAATACTGTTGAAATGTTTGTGTATTTAATTTTATTACATTATAATGGTAATATTTTTATAAAATATTTGTGTCGTTTGCTTTTTTTGCTGTTGCAGTAACAATTATTTACCCGGCCTTTTGTAGGTTGCAAAAATAGATACAGATGTATCTCTATACAGAATGCTGATGAAATGTTAATTTTATTACATTGCAATGGTAATTTTTTTATAAAATATTTGTGTTATTTGCATTTTTTTTTTGCTCTTGCAGTAACTAATTATTTACCCGATCTTGTGTAGGTTGCAAAAATAGATATAGAAATATCTCTATACAGAATGATGTTGAAATGTTTGTGTATTTAATTTTATTACATTATAATGGTAATATTTTTATAAAATATTTGTGCCGTTTGCTTTTATTTTGCTCTTGCAGTAACTAATTATTTACCCGATCTTGTGTAGGTTGCAAAAATAGATATAGAGATATATCTATACAGAATGATGTTGAAATGTTGGTGTATTTAATTTTATTACATTACAATGGTAATATTTTTATAAAATATTTTAATATTTAATGACATTTTTTTTTTAAATTTATAAATATAAAAGAAAAGGAAAGATAGTAAAAAGCAAAATAATAATAAAGAGCAGTGGCGTAGCCAGGGGGGTGTTAGGGGGGTTGGAAAACTTCCCCCCAAGAACCTGAGCGACCAAAAACATACGTATGTGAAATATGAAATATGTTATTCTACTTTCATTTTTATAAAAATAATTTTTATTGCTCTTTATTTTTTATACAAATTATAGTATTATCTTTATTGATTATTATTAGTAAGCCCCCTCCATCAAGACAAGTTTCTGGCTACGCCACTGATAAAGAGTATTTGATTACCATAATAAAAAATCCTTCAAAATTCATTATATTGAAATAAAAGAGTTTTAGGTTGTAGTTCTGTATTAATATTTATTTTTCTTGAAAAAGATGTATGTAAAATACGTCAATTATTAATAAATATTAATACAGAAGAACTACAATCTAAAGCCGTTTTAATTTAATATTTGATTATTTTTTAAAGTTTTTATTTATAAACTCTGCTTGTAGTCAAATTTTATAATAGATTTGTTTGCATTCTCTTGCATTTTATCGAAAAACGCCGTCGTAAATAATGCAGCTGTTTGCCATTTACTTAATATATAACTGCAAAGTGAATAAAACAACAAACATTGGCGCAGCAGTAAACAGGTTTAATAAATTTTGACCAATATTAACATATGCTATCGATTTAAAATTTTACACACATAAATACTTACAATTAGTTCAGATGAAAATACAATATGGCAAACTGAACTTCTTAAATAGTTAAGAATGGCTCGGTTAATAATGTAATTTTATATAACTTAACAATACACCACCTCATTTTCTTAAAATTTGGTAAATAAACATAATAAATAAATAAAACATTGATTAGATATTGATAAAATATGTAGGAACAACAGAAGTTTTATTTTTGATTTAAATGATAACATTCCTATTAGTTTTTGCAAACAAAACTATAAAATATTTTTGTTATATTTGCTAACTTAATAAATTGGTGAATTTAGTTAGAATTTACTCATAGAATTTAAACTACAGTAAAGTTAGTGATGGCTATCGCAAATAATACAATGTTTAGATAATATCTACGGTCAAAGTAAATAGAATCACAGATAATTGGTTGTTTCATTAACCAATCAAGTAAGAGAATGTGTGTGTATTCTATTCTCTGCCTGATTCGTAAATTACCACTTTATATTTGCACATTTGAATTAGATTATTTTTATTTTATCTAGATATTTAAATATTTGTTAATATTGCACTTGCGACATATAATACTATCATTTTATCACATTTTATTTGTTGCTCTACAATTTTTTTTATATGAAAAATAAAGGTATTGATAAACTGCAAAAACTTCAAAATCATGCTATGAAAGTAATTTTGAAGTGTGGTAGACCGACAAGCATTAACCATATGTTAGAGATATTGGAATGGTTAAATACTAAAAATATATCAACTGCAATGTACTTATTTTAATTCACAAAATGTTAACAAATAAATTGCCAACATATTTAGCAATTAATATAAAATACGTGTATGAGACACAATTATTGCACTCGTCAAGCTCAGCAATTATATGTAATATATATGGAAAAGTAATATGGCTTCGATAAGTCAGTATATATTTGTTAGTGGTTTGAATATGTATAATAACTTATCAATAGAGATAGAAAATATTGATTCATTGATATCTTTCAAAAGAAAGTTGAAAGAAATTTTGTAAATTTATTTTATTGTATATTCTTTTTGTATTTATCAATAATAATTTGCATCAATTTTGTAATATTATTATTAGCATATGCTAAATAAATAAAATTATTATTATTATATTATATTAAATGAAAAAAGGCAACTGGGATTATAGGAAAATAAATCGTTATATAAGAATTCGCTAATATTATATTTAATAAATTTGTATGACCATTTTGTCCATTTATTATATTGTTTTATTCCACACATTATTCTATTAATAATTAAAATCAAGAACGTTGAAACAATTTTGGAAAACAATTGATTATGTAGCATCTGTCACATACACATATTGTTTTATCAACGTAGATAAACTGAATTTAAATAAAACATCTTATAAATTATTTCTCAGTTAAAAGTAAGAACAAAATTAAGTAATTTATTAAAATATTTAAAAGAAACCAGAAGTTATGGCATTAAGATTGAAATATTTAATAAAACCTGTGCAACAAATACAAACAATTCTAAAGGTTAATGGAAAATATGGATGTGCTAATTATTCTACATGGAAAATTTTAACAGATTGTAATCTCCATTTTGTATTTGGATCAGCAGGTAATGGAAAATAATAATCAGCTATAAAATAATGTTTTAAGTAGCTACGTTATTTTATAATGTTACTTATTATTTGGTGTCGTTATATAACGTTATAAAACATTTTAAAATGAATTGTTACGTAAATAACATTATAAAAATAATTTTTATTTCTAACAGATATAAGTTATTATCGAATTAATTTTCATGTTTGAAATACAAACAAAATATATCTTTCTCTCAAACGAAAACTCATGAAGAAGAACGTTACAAAATAACTTTTTACCAAAAGTTATCGGTTATTATGACGTTATATAACATTATTGTTACGTTATTCTATTAGAAAATGTAGTTTAATCGTTATTATAATGTTATCTGGTATCGCTATACGTTATTTTTTTTTTCAGCACTAATACCATTATTAAATTAACTGATCTTTCTGTAAAACTTTATTTTAAACTTTAGAGATTGTTAATTTAGCACATTTTACGTATATATATATATATATCACAAAATTTTGTTGCGGAAATGATATATACAATATTAAAACAGATTTTAAAAATTCGTTTTTACATATTGAATGTTGAAAAACTGTTGCCATATTTTTCTATGTTACAATAACTACCAGCAGATACTGTTATTTTTAAAAATTCTTCAAATTACTTAAATTTTTCTAAACCTAACCTACCCTATGTTAAAAATTAGTTTTCAAAATGAGTTTTAATATTGTAAATATCATTTCTGCATTAAAATTTAGTCATTTATATAAATAAAATGTATAAAAGTAACAATATGTCGATCTTTCTACTGGTGATTATAAATAAAACTGTAAATTTTGCTTTGTTTTACCGTTTTACAGATTTTAATGACACGAGATCCATTGCTTAAAAACATATTATTAAAATAATTTGGAGTTCAAAATGATTAATAAACACATATTCGAAAAACGAAAATGTATCTTAACTAAAATATAGCCACTGAAATTTGAACTTCTGAAATGTAAAATAAAAAATAATAAAAAAAAATTCCTAGAACAGTTGGCAACACGGTATAATAATAAAGTTATATATTTTTTGTATAGGTATTAAAAAACATCTTCAAAATGTATGTTTAATTTATTTTCTATACATTTTAGGAATTCGTAATTTAATGGCTATAGTTCAATTAGAAAATATTTTCGAATATATGTTGATTAAAAATATTTGACTTCAATAACAAGTTTTTAAGCTTTGGACCTCGAGTTATGTGCTAAATTATTATTAATTTTAGTTTATATAATAATAATTTTAAGTTCAACATTATTTTCCAATAGATCTAACTAAAATTCGACAAGCTCACACCGATATAAAAGTGCCAAATTTTGACGATTATCGGCGAGAAAGTACAATATCACGATGCTCCCGGCCAAAAGATTCAGTGGACGATCGCCGCGTTAGTACTTATTTGAGTCTTTACGGTATATATTTTAATAGAAACGTGTAAAAATTTTATATTTACAAAAAGTATTATTTATTAGCTGGTGCAGTAATGGGTATGTACGGAACTAAAGCAGTTCTAACGCAATACGTTTCTTCCATGAGTGCATCAGCAGAAGTTTTAGCATTAGCTAAGATTGAGGTCAATTTGAACGAGATACCTGAAGGAAAGAATGTTACGTTGAAATGGCGTGGAAAACCATTGTTTATTAGACATAGGTATAAATATATTTTGAATATTATTATACAGATAGTCGTATGTTAGTGGTAGCGTGTTGGACTCGGACTCCAATGATACTAGGTTTGAATGTTCACACCAGAATTTAAATGAAATATTTTTTGGTATTAAAGTACTTATACCGGTTGTGTCAAATTGGTTAAACGATTTGACTAATTAAAACGAAACTTATATTTTGAAATTGAACCAAATAAATCGGTTGGTCTCTTACAGTAAAACCAGTTGTATTTTGGTACAATGTTTCTGCAAATTTGGATTACCAACTTAACCACGTAGGATCAGTGGTTTGTCTGGTCTTTGACCGTGCGAATTTAAATTTGACACTTGAACATATAAGTTTTATGAGATAATATATTTTAAGGTTTTAATTTCTTAGCAAAATAAAAACTATTAATAAATAAATATATAATCTTATCAAAATCAATATTAATAAAAATTAAATAATTTTCTTTAAACTACAAAATAAATTTTTAAATAAATAAATAAATAATGTGTATCGTGAAAAATGAATATAGTGAATTTAACAGTTGAGATAATTCTCAAAATCTTTACAAATTATCCTAGTCAGTTTAACCAAAGACAAGTGTTTTGCTCTATCGGAGCTCGTCAGTGTGGTGATCTGATCAGTGCCAGAAGGCATGATAGAGGTGTAGAAAACTGGCTGGCTATTAAACCAAGTAGAAAGTGATGGCGCACAAGAGTAGTAAAAAATACTACCAGCGCCATCTATACACAGTGCCATGAGTCAGCACTTAACAATATTTAAATAAATAATGTGTATCGTGAAAAATAAATATAGTGAATTTAACAGTTGAGATAATTCTCAAAATCTTCACAAATTACCCTAGGTCATTGAGTCGGCATATATCGCTGTCGGCAATGACCGGCCAGTTTAACCACAGACACGTGTTTCGCTCTATTGGAGCTCGTCAGTGTGGTGACGAGCTCCGATAGAGCGAAACACATGTCTGTGGTTAAACTGGCCGGTCATTGACGACAGCGATATATGCCGACTCAATAAATAGGGTAATTTGTGAAAATTTTGAGAATTATCTCAACTGTTAAATTCAATACAAAATAAATGTATTTGGTGGTTTAAGGGAAGTTATTTTATTTTATTAACTTTTCGCCACAATAAAATTTTATTTTTATTTTTATTTAAAATCAATATTAGTTCAAATTCAATAAAAAATGTTCATTAAATATATTTAAAATTATTTCAAAATGAAATACAAAGTCATATATTAGGTTGTCACATATTAGTTCGACTTTCGACGTGTTTTAAAAATTAATCACATCTTGGTTTTACCATCAGCTAACCAACCGGTTTGTTTAGTTTAATTTCGAATTTCAGTATTAACGGGAACAAGGTTTTATTTGATAGCTAACAGTTTTTAGTCATTTTAATATGAATCAGAAATATCTGAAACAATAAACAACCATTTTGTTCGCATCAGAACCGAAAGCGAAATCTCCACCGTTCGTTCCGTTGCCACGTCCTCGCTTCGAGACCCTCAAGAAGATTCGGATCGCGTGAAGAAGCCCGAATGGCTCGTTCTGATCGGTGTCTGTACTCATCTGGGCTGTGTACCAATTGCGGGTGCTGGTGATTATGGCGGGTATTATTGTCCGTGTCACGGTTCGCATTTTGATGCATCGGGCCGTGTACGAAAAGGACCTGCGCCCTTGAATCTTGAAGTGCCTCCGTATGAGTTTAGCGATGAGACTACATTGGTTGTTGGATAAGGAAAGAATTATTACAAGGAAATTTAATATTTCAATATTTAATTGTTTAACATAAAAAACTCATGAAATAAAATGTTTTGAATATTGTATGAAATTTTATTATTATTGTATGGATTGTTATTTATGTAAAGAAGTATCTATGAGAGGTATTGTGAATGCGAAAGTTGCATGACTAAATAGGAATGTTTGTCAGAAACTAATTTCTACTTGAATGAAACAAATTTGTGCTACAATTACGAATACATGAAGTGAATTTGTATGTGTGAGGATTGAATTATTATTATATTTTTCAAAATAACGTTACTGACATTTGTTTATATATCACTATTTTATGTTGCAATAGTATTTTTAGAATTATTACTTTTCAAAAACATTTCATACATTGCAATATATTTGCAAACATTTTTTTGTAAGTATTCTACAGAAAAAAAAATTGTATATCTTAAATGGCCATATAATTATTTCTGAAATTATTATTAACTTTAGCAAAAAAAAAATTTGGAAAATTTTAAATAACCCAAAATTCGAATAATAAGTATTCCAAAATTAATAATCTCAAAAATTTTTACAAAAACAAAAAATGACATTTATAAAATTTACTAATGTAACATAATTTAGTATGAAAATTTAATTTAAAATACAAATCAGAATCTGAAAATTTATTTTTTAAGAATTTGAGAATTCCAGATTTTAGACAGTGTTAAAACTTTGGCTATTAAGAATTTTAGCCATTTAAGATTTTTTACAAGTAATCCTAAAATATTTTTTTATAACAAATTAATATTTTTTTATCAAATTATTATTATTTTTTTAAAATTACAATAATTTAAATGACCTATACGTTTCTGAAACAATTATTTTCAAAAATCAATATTAATTATTTAACATAACATAGTAAAAAATCTTTCACAATCAATTATATAATACAAAACGGCTATAGGTTTAAGTTCTGTATTATTATATATTAATAATCGACGTTTCGACAAACTCAACATCCGTCTACATCAGGAAAAATGATATAAATAACATTCACAGTAAATAACAGAACATAGAAACAAGTTACTAGGTAACAAAAAGTAACTAAATCATAAAAAGTATATAAATGTTTAATGAATGGAAATTACTGACTTAAATAAAATTTGGCTTCCATCAATTAAAAATTACAAATTTATAAAAATTTTATGATCTAGTAACTTGTTTCTATGTCCTGATAGTTACTGTAAATATTATTTGTATCAGTTTTCCTGATGAAGACGGACGTTGTGTTTATCTAAATGTTGATTATTAATAAATATTAGTACAGAACTTAAACCTAAAACCGTTTTATTTTATTATTTAGCTTTTTAATTGTAATGTAATTTTTGTTTACAAACTTAATGCATTTTCTCAATAACAATTTTGCTAAAGTTAATAGTTTAAATAATCATTCTAATTTTACATTTCAATAAAATATTTTGGCTAGTATTATAAGCTAGATTTTTTGGGTTAGATTTGTTTAAACCCGCTCGTATGACAGTTACGTTATTTTAAAACCGGTATTAATTAAAATCGACTTTGTGGTATCAGCCATTATGAAAATATTTTTTTTAATATTACATAAATCAATCTATGTAATATTACATAGATTATGTTCAGTATATGTAATATAGAAACAGCATTATTACTATATAGATTTATTACCTCAAATGATTTAAATTTATCCAGACCACTATTAGCATCTGTTTATACATGATTCCTACCGCAACCTCAAAGATTTCTCAATTCCTTGAACGTCACCCTTAACATAGAGCCTTCAATTGTCATCACGCAATTCGAGGGACATTGCTACCTCAACTGTTGGGTGCATTGTTAATATAGAAACATCTTCCTGGTCCTTACAAGGCGCTCAAGCTTGTTTGCCTAACATTTTGCCCCCATCTACCTCGGATGTTGCTTTCTGTATAATTTGCTCTAATTTACATATACTATATGATGAGTTAACACAGTACCACAACGCGGTAGTACGCTAAATCAGGGTTACTTAAACTATTTTCGTTGCAAGATTGATAAATAATCCAATATCATCAAAACAATAAATTCATATAAAATGTAAAATTAATTTTATATATATATATATATATATATATATATATATATATATATATTATTAAATTAAAAAAAGTTTTAGGATTAAGTCGTGTATGTGTTATTGCACAACATGCGTTAGAAATCTGTATGATGTAAAATTCGAAGATAATAAAATAATTGCGAGAACCAATAATATTAACAGTAGATTGAGAAGAGAAGCAAAAGAAATTTTCAAAGAAAAAGATAAAATCAATCAATGTGAAGGCACTGATTTTAAAAAAAATTTGTTACCTTTAATTAAAAATTTATTAATTATTTTTTTTTAATAACATAAATTTTTTAATCTAGTTATTTTGTCATCTAGTAATTTATTTATATGTTTTGTTTGCTTGTTAATGTTATTTTAATGATGAATATATACGTAGAGTATATCGAAACGTCAATATTTAAATAAAATATATGCAGAACTTAATTCTAAAGCTTTTTTATTTTAATATAATTAGTTCTGAAATATTTTTTACTATGTTACAAATTATTATTAATGTTGAAAAATATAATAAAATTGATGGCTATTTTCTATTTGATATACATGACATTTGAGATTTATATTAAAATACAAGGTTGGTAAGTAAAAGAATCAAGGAAATATTAAGTTAGTTAAGATTCTGTGATTAGCACTTAACAAATATGTTTTAAAAAATAAAAAAAATACTTTAGATTATGTAAAGTTTTTTATATTTTATATTAAAATTTGACGTTTCGATATACTAAACGTATATCATTATCATCAGGAAAAATGTATACCTACAAATGACGTAAATAATAAACAAACAAAACATAGAAACAAGTTACTAAATAACAAAATACATGTAACTAAATTATAATTTTTTTTTAATAATTTATTAATTAAAAGAAGCCAGATTTTATTTAAATCAGTGCCTTGAGACTAATTAATGTAATCTCTTTCTTTATAAATTTCTATTGCTTCTTTTGTCTATCAACTGTCAAAATTATTGAGTCTTGTAATTATTTTTGTTTCTTCAATTTTTACGTTATGAAGATTTTTCTCACCCATATCGTATGATAGCGGATTTATCTGGATGGTTTAGATGTATTCATTTCTTATTTTCTGACCATCTAGTCTAGTTTTACCTGTTTATCCAACATAAATTTTACTATATTCACAGAGTTCTATATATACCTGAAGATTGAAGAGGAATAATATCTATTACGCTCTTCAACATGTGTTGTAATTTCATGTGTGGAAAATAGGAAACTTTAAACTTGTATCTTGATAGAATATTGCTTATTTTAACGCTAATATTTTCCACATACAGCAAAAAAGCGTAAATTATGTTTTTATTATCAGGCACATCTTCAACAACTCTAGATCTTCTCGGTTGTATAGCTTTCTTGATAAAAAAAAAATTACCATTTTGTTGAGTAATGAATTTACAAAATTTTGATTGGTAAATTAGTGAGTAATAATATACACATGTTTATAGCTTTACCTATATGATACAAATGTTATCTTAATTCTTGTTTCTTGTGTTTGACTTGTGACACAAAGTTTAAGAGGCACTGAACTGAATGCTAAAACATCTTAACTGAATAGTTGGTAGAGTAATATGAAAATGAGAAACACATTGCTCTCTCTAGCTTGCTTGCAACTGATTCGCGATGAATTGAGTTCAGTTGAATTGAAGTGAGTTGAAACATATTGTTGCTAGGTAACGCGGCGATTGTGTTTGCGGAATATGATATTATGTTACGCTGTATTATGCTAAAAGGAATAATGGAATTAATGTGTAGGAATGTGGTTCTCGTGTAGTAATTTTAAAAAAATAATTTTTGATTTAAATCATTTACAAGATTGTTTAAACATAGTAAAAAAATCTTTCAGATCTCATTATATAAAAAAAACGGCTTTAGCTTTAAGTTCTGTATTATTATTTATTAATAATCGACGTTTCGAACTCAACGTTCGTCTTTACCAAGGAAAACTGATACAAGATTGTTTAGCTACCTTGAAAGAATATCTGATAAAGATTTGTAAAGTGTCGAAAGTGTTCATTTACGTAAACATTTGATGAGTAAGTGAGTTAACAAGATTAAAGAGTATTTTGAGAGAGCAAATAAAAATGATCACTAAAAATATATAAAAATAATATAAGTTTTTATTTGAAATTTATTGTTAAGACTTAATTACGCAACTGTTTATGACTATTCACAAAATTGCACAAACACTCGTAGAAATAATATTATTTTTTTTTCTTTCAATTTCATTCATGCAAAAAATACTGTTTTATGCACTTGTTTCATAAATTACTATTAAATCTCATTTATGTCAGATTAGAAAGTATTATTTTCTATTGCATTGAAATAAAAAAATAAAAACGTTAGGATTGAGTTTTGTATAATTTTTAATTAAAAAACGACGTTTCGAAAACTCAACGTATATCATGATCAGAAAAAATATACAAATGATATAAATAATAAAAAAACAAAATATGAAAACAAGTTTTTCTGTTCCATTATAAAAGATAAAATAACTTTTGAAAGTTTTTAAAAATATTTGATTATCTGGACTATTTCTTATTATTGTAATATATTAGATTCAATAGTGTAAATGTAAAAATGTATACCATAAAAATATCTTTCATATACATATAATGCGACTGTTAAAAAGTATTTAACTAAAACACAATTTCAAAACTAAACACAAATTTCTTGATATTTTATTTCATAACTTTTGTTAAAGAACGAAGAACTTTTTAAAGTATTATTAAAATATGACATAGAAACACAAACGTTAAAAATTCTTTTTAACATTTTCTTGAAATCTTTTTTATTTTGTGTTGAAGAAACATATGAAAAAAGCCGTAGTACATGTGATATTTTGCAAGTTTCCTACAACATTAGCCCACTTTTTTCAAGTTTGTTTATTTTCCACTCCGCAAAAGGTTTTTATCAGAAGCATAACATCTTTTCTCCGCCAGCTACTATAATAAACCGACTCGAAAGCATTGATTTTTCATCTTGTAATTATCTCTGTTGATGTTTGGAAATTTTTTATTTTTCGTTGATAATATTACACAGAAATTTCATCAATAATTTTCGAATATATTAAAAAAAAAAATCTTTTATAAAAATTGTTTTATAAAATATTTAAATATTCTGAATTTGAAACAATTTAAATTATGAATTTAATAACTTTTTGTTTTTATTTTATTATTTTATAAATAATTATATCTACTTTTCAATAAATAAAAGCTAATTTTTTTTAATTGTGTTTTATTTAAAAAAAAAATATTATTAATTTTTTTTCTAATTATAAAATTTTATTTAACTTAATAACTGTTTGTTAAGCTTTGTGCATTATCATGTGAAATATCATGCTGTAGTTTATAATGCACTTTACTGCATATTTATTATTATTGCATATTAATAACATCATTCCTGAGATAATTATGTCACATTCACCATCATTTGAAAATTCAGTTTTTGAAATCTAGTTTCACATAATGCGTATGTCAGAAACGTCAAAAAAATATACATTCAGTGATGTGATTTTTTAAGTTATGTCCTGATTGGTTAGATTTTCATATTCTAAGTTCATCAAGTACCAGTGCTTAAATTTGTAAATTTTAAATCTAAATCATAAATTGTAAATTAAATTCATTATGCATAATGAATTAGTCGTGAAATTTTGCAATTAGTTTTTTATTTAGTTTTATCTAATATAAAACTAATTTCTATTTAAATGAAAAAAGTTTTTGTCACACCCTTATAGGGTACATGACGTGATTCAATCACGCCGTGTACATACACAATCACGGTGATTGTGTATGCATTTATATACCTAACCAATTTTATTCGACATTTTATTTTTTTTTTCATTTATTTTAAAAAAAAATCTTAAATTTTTACAATTAATAAAAATTAGCATTATTTTGAAATATATTAATTGACAGATTTCAATATTATTTTGAAACATACTTTTTTTGCAATAGTCAACACCAAAAACAAGCAGTACTTTTGCAAAACTTTATATTGCAATACAGATCAGTAGATTAGAAAAATAACAATAATACAATTTTGTTTACATTTTATTGCATTTTAAATAAAATAAATATTTTTTTGTATAATTTGTTTAAATATTAATATAAACAACTATAGATCATTAAAAAAAACGTAAGTATAAATATAATAAAAAAAAAAACAAAAAGACTAAATATTTAACAATTTGACAGTATAAATTTTGTATAATAAGTAAAATTACAAAAAAGGAAAATTACATTATTGTAAAATTATGAACGAAAATTGTTAACTGAAAACAATAACTTGATAACCGAAAAAGAAAACACAGAGAGCATTTTCAACGTAAAATATTATATCATATTAAGCACCGAATTATATAGAAAATCTGTTAGGATTAAATAATAAAGTCCCCCCGTTTCTCGCCAAGTTTTAAGTGAAGATAATAGCGGAAAAATCAGTTTGAAAGTAAACACGCAGCAAAAATGATTTTTGGCGTTGAAGTTTTGTTAGGACGATGGGTATAATATACTTTTTGGCCATGCGATAATTGCGTGGCGATGAAGAAAGTTTTGCGTTAATAAGAATTTAATAACTCTTGACATCTGTGTTATTTTAAGCAAGTTTTCGGGTGAAGGGTGAGCTGTGTGTATTCAAGGGCTTGTTGGACGAACAGACGACGAGCTAAGCTTTTGACATAAATTCTTTGAACTTTTCGCCGTTTTCCGAACTGGTTCACGAATATTTTTTGAGATTAAAGAATTATCGAATTCTTTTGTGACATAAATCAGATGGTTTTTTTTTATTATGTAAAGTTAAGAAATATAATAAAGTTTTTAATTAAAAAATAAATACAAGAATTTGTTTTTTTTAATAGTCTCTAAGTACATATATAGCACATTATTTATGTATGTATTAGTAATCTTCAAGCTTTCACGGTCGTTATCCATTGGATTTACAGAATTTTCTGAGTTGGTATGCTGTAGTTGATCTACCCTCGTCACAAAGCACTGAGGACGCCATCTACCTACGTTATATGGTAAAACGTCTGCGACAAGAATAGATCGACCACGGCATACCAGCCCAGAAAATTCTATAAATTTAATGTATGTGTGTTTGTCCGGTTTTGAAATGCAACTTGGAAGTGAGTTATAAAGTTGAAATTTAGCCCAAAGCTATGAATGATGAACAAAATTGATCAAAAACTCTGTTTGATTATAACTTGAAATTCACGGTACAGATTTCTGTGAAAGTTTTATTGATAGTTGAGCTGTTTTTCGAGGAAGATTTTACTATGGAATAATGCAGCATGAGCCGCAGGCAAACACTGTAAACTATAAAGATTGAATAACAACTTCAATTAAGTTGTTAATAAATTTAAAGTATTGAATCCCGTAGCGAAGCGCAGACGTATGGAGTAATAGAATGCTGGAAATAAACAAAAGCTTTTGTTTGTATTTGCATTTATTGTGTATTATTCGTCGAAGCTACTCTTTTCTAAATTGTTTAGGAATTGTTTTTTTCTGTTCGTTTTTGATTTTGATCAAGATATCAATTTTGCTACGGAATTCAGTTATAAGTTACATACGTATGTCCTA
Organism: Clivina fossor; assembly: GCA_963966155.1. NCBI lineage: Eukaryota > Metazoa > Arthropoda > Insecta > Coleoptera > Carabidae > Clivina > Clivina fossor. The sequence goes on along the minus strand of OZ014551.1, from coordinate 23,515,444 downwards.
ACTAAACAAAGTATCTAATTGTTCTAAAGTTCAAATCCCATCAAGTGAATGCAGTATTTATTTTTTGTTAAATAAATAAATTAATTTAGGTCAAACATTTATGATATATGTATATTTTGGCAGGTCTACTATATATAATTTTCAATTGTAAGTTTTGAAATCATAACTCACGAATTTTGACCAATCACAACTCTATAAAACTACATAGTCATGAAATAAATAACTCGTAAATTGAAGCTTTGCTAAAATAGAAATCATTGCACTTATCAAATTAAAATTATTTTGAAATGTTACATCAACATATTTTATTGCATATTCGTAGAAAAAGTATCTTATATCTATAACTCACTAATATGATTCACAGCACTCTTCTGCGGCTTGTGGCGTACTACTCAATATATCCTAATATATATATATTATACATATTTTCAAGGATATCTATTAACTCTAATGAGCATATATTCAGATACCATCAATAGAAATTAATTTGATGATAACTTGAACAGTCAGCTATGGACGTAAATCAGATATTCCAATTACAGCCTACTTTGATCGTAAATTGAAACACAATCGGCTTATGTAATAATACACTCTCGGCTAAGTCGATCTATACAAACAAAGGTACAAGCTTAAAATAGCCAATGGCAAGATTTACATTCGATATCTACGTGACAAGCAAATTGGTATAGGTACAGAATACAAATCTTTTCTATATACACAAAATGTTTCATATTATACTTTCGATGTTTGAAAAGTTGAAACAAAATTAATTATGGCATTACAGATTATGTTAACAAGTAAATTGATCTACAAGTTAGAACTGAATAATGACGTTATTCCTAAAATTTAAATTTGTATTTTCATTATATTTAATTTGGCTGCAAACCACAATAATTAATGGATGTCTACATTTAAAATGAAACAAAAATATGTAATTGTAATTTGTAAAACAATAGAAATTATATATATATATATATATATATAATATTTTTTTATAAACGTTAATATATTATTTGTTACTCAGCATACATATAATAATTAAATATAATAGATATTTGTACCTCAAAAGAATATTTAAAAATAATAAACAATTGTTATCTTAAAATTATCTACATTAAAAAAAATCTACTGACAACTTAAATACTTTCTAACAGAGAAATTATTGTTGAAAAGATAATGACATATCAGATTACATTGACAATATTATGATATATATTTATAATTTACCGTAATCACATATACAATGTAAAAAATTGATGTAAATTTATATATTCTATAAATATATTTTTAAAGAAAAAATTTAATATTACGTTAATTATCACAATAAAAATTGCAAAATGTTGCTATATTACTGTAAATAATTATATAAAATTACATAAATATATATTGCATTTTTTATGGTGTATGTCAAATCATCACATTTGGTACGACAGCCCTAGAAGAGCCTTAACTATAAATACAAAGTACTTGTTATATCAAAATAAATACTTTAATTATTATTTCATTGTATTGAATGATTATTAAATTTTTGTAATTATTATGTATAATGTTTGTATGTATACAGAGTGGGCTACTGAAAATATTAAACGCAAGTTTTGGCCACTTAACATCATTTTTGCGAAAAACACTCGAACACGGCAATTTTAGTATAAAAGGGGATATCTAAATGTATTAGTACTATTTGCCTAACTTCAACCATAAGAGGAGGATGGATTGCACCCAAAATTTTTAAATGGAAAGTGGTATCAAACACGACACAGTTCTAAAAGCCTTTCAATTCGCTTTTTAACAGTCTTTTTATTTTTCAAATCCGATCATTAATTCCAGAAATAAATCGTTTAAAAGAAAGTTTATTAAGTGTTCAAAAGTACAAACGGCAACTCAAGTATCAGTTTATTAAGTGTTCGAAATGTGTGTTAAATTGAAAGTTACAGATCTACATTCAAAAGAATAATATCTACTTTAAGTACATATATTGTAACCACGTTTGTAGCAATTTATATTGCCGCTCGGACTTGCCGAAATCATTTTTAGTAAAACTTATAGATTGTTACAATAATATGACTATTAATGCTGTTATTGTTCTAATTTCTAAAGTTAATCATAATTATGAGATTCAATTAATATTAATTAGCATATCTCTTATAGTTTTCTAGATTTCCTTGCATAAGTGATACTCAGAACAGAGCCGGACACATAGACATACAAATGGTCAATTACAAATGCACGTGCTTTGAGCTTCTGACCACGCACTGCTGGCCCGGGTTACAAAGGATGCGTACGTTGCTGTCGCTGCGTCCTAATACTTGTTCGAAAGGGTCTCGAGACCCTGAAAATAAGCCTGCTTGATTAGGCGATAGGCGACTGCAAAAGGGTCATGAGGATGGTATTTGTGGACGAGTTCTATGAATTGTAAATGAAATTGGTTTATCTAAATGATTCCCTGTTATTTTACATTAGATGTATTATTATGTACTTGGTTTGGTTTGGTTCCAGTGAGTGGTATATCCTAGTTATTGTTATTTATTCAGTAGGTGTATTGAAATTATTACGAAATAACTAAAAATTTGCTTGAATATTCAAAATTAGTAGAATTAATAAATGGGCCCATTGTAATGAAACCTATCAATACATATATAAATCTATACCAATATAAAACAAAAACAAATTGAATTATTATGTATGCCAAATTATTTATATGATATAATTACTGAAAAAAAAACCAGTAAAATTAGTAAATGGACCTACTTATACCAATATGTAAAATTATATCAATACTAAACAAAAACAGACAATATTCTTTCACCAAAATAATTGTGTATGTGTGAAGATCACTGAAATATATAGTAATAACTGGAACGCGCACTGGCCGCTAATGCGAGCCGAGAGAGATAGCGATATACGGGGATTCGCGTCTTTGTCGTATAGTCCGTTCAAAGAGTTTCTATTGGCGTAGTATTGCTACTACATGATAACTTAGATAGCTATTAAAAAAAAGAATCTCACTGCTATATTGAAAAAATGTCAAATTAATATATCAAAAATGATAAAAATACCTTTTATAGAGGAATTCCCCAATAAAATCTCATTACGTATCGTTTAGCCGATGCATTTAGCTACAATTTAATATGCAACAACATAAGATTGTCGCATTTTTAGCGCAAGATATCACATTTGAATTTCAAATGCGCAGAAGTGTAAAACAGTGATAGAGATCCCCGTATCTCCTAACTCTCTCGGCTCGCATTGGCGCTACTAGAACACATAGGCAGAGCACATTCCAGTTATTACTATATTTCAGTGGTGAAGATAGCCATTTTAATTTTAAATTATAAATTAAACTTCAACGATATAAAATAAATATTTTAGAGTTTTGCCAAGTTTGGTCAATTTTGCTAAAATTAAAATTTATATTAAAAAACTCAATAGTTTTTGTCAAAATTTAACATATTAGGATAAATATTAACAGTTTTTTTTTGTAATTTGACAGTTTTTCTCACAAATAGACAATTTATATAAAAGTTTGACAGGTTGTATACAGGTATGTTAAATTTGTTAGTATTGCGTTGTTAAACTACTAGTATAATGAAATAGTAATTATATACCTAGGCTGATAAAACATTCTTTTTAGTCAAACTGTGTTATGACAGGTTTTATATGGATATATTAAATTTGCTAGTTTCGTGTTGTTATGTAACTCATTAATTAAACTACTAGTATAGTACTTTATAGTGAAGCTATATTATGTATAGCATCGAGATCGATGGAAATAAGAGTGCAAAACTATAATTTACCCTTTTTACAGTGGAATTGGCATTTTTTTTTATTTCTAACACAATTATTTCTATTATTGAACTATTTTTATATTGATAACCAAATGTATCGAAACGCCAAATTTTAAATAAAGTTCTCATAGGCATTTTACTATGTTAACAAAAAAAAATTTGCTTTGTTTTAAATATCCGCGAAATACAGATAGGTTTTGAAACTGATGTCATTTTTGAAAATAAATAAATAATTTTAATTGACATTTTTATAAGAAAAATAGTAAATACTCTGCATTGTTTATACTTTTATTAATAACATAAAGTAATTAGTGTTATTAAGTAATAAAAATGAAATAGATCTCGTAAATGCGTGAAATTACAAATTAAGTTCAAGAAGTGACACATATTAATTCTTTTTATTTTTTACTGGTAGGAGAGGAAAAATAGTATTGCTTTAAGGGGGGAAATACATGTAAAAAAAATTTTTTTTGATTTTTTTTTTAAAATAAATTAATTGCTTATACATCGAAGATTTATCCAGCAAAATATCTAACCGATCAGAAATGTATTTACTGAGAAAAAGCCATTTTTCTACCTGCGCCTCGGTAGCCGCTTTGGCTAACGGGCGACTTTAAATAAGTTTTTTTCGAATCTTTTTTTTACAAATGGCGGGCGTGATAAGTCGATCAATTTTCATACAAATGAGTTGAAACTTTGTGTGTTTAAAAGGAAATAGAATTTTATTCTATATGAAATTTTGATATAACGAAAATATTAACATTAAATTATTTTTAGGGGTGTCTAAAGTAAAAAAAAATGCTGAAAATTTGACCTTCTTTTTCACAATGAGTTAAAATGATAAAATATCCGTTTTTTTTTGTAGTTTTCGTAATTCACATAGAACAAAATATATCAGAGAATCATGATCAGTGACTAAAAATAAAAAAAAAAAAAATTTCCCGGCTCCAGGAATTCCCGCCAATCGACCGGGCAAAGCGAACGCGACATCAATTAAGATTGGTTTCAAGATCACCCAGAGGTCACAGAAAGTTAAAGAAATTCATAAGTGTAGTTGATTATATGTCACATAGAATAAAAGAAACTACAGCATTGTAGCTTCATTCAGCCAAAAAAAAATTCTAAAAAACCTTATTTTTTTAGGTCGTTACATGTATTTCCCCCCTTAAGTGAAGAAACTTAATTTTTAGAATTAGAAACCAGGTAAAATAACGGTATATTCTGAGGTTAGTAGTAAGTAATAATTAATTTTAGAAAAAATATACCACAACAGTATTTTTCAATCTGCAGCTTTTCCTTCATATTTAAATCATATTTACATCTACAACCTACAAGTTGCATACATTACACTATTGAAAAACTTTATTTCCACACATAAATATTCAACGAATCGTTTATAAATTGCAATACATTCAGATTATCCATCTGCAACCCAATATCTTTTAACTTACCAAGACTTACAGTATCCAAAACATCTAAACACATTGCCTTGCTTTTGCATAAATATCAACATTTACTACAAGTACACAATCTCGGCATGTATATAATTCGTTACATAAATTTGACCTAGACAATTTTGCAAAACAGCACATGAGTTTCAGAAATTTGTCGTATAGAGACGAAACTTTATACGAGTTTTCTATGGTAAAGTTTTACTTTGAATGTGTGTGTTATGCATTCAACGTTTTTGAGAAAAGAGGCGGGAGTGAGTAGATTGAGTATGTGATTTACTAGGATTTTGTCGAGTGGTTAATGTCATGTGTATTTGATGGAAAAACTTAGCGAGTTATGGAAGCTAGTGATTAAAGTTTTTGACTATGGTAATAATTTATAAAATTAATATTGCAGTATGTTAGGCAATAATTTAAATTGAGTGATTCGTTTAAAAGTTTTTATCTTTATAATTTGGAACACACACACAAAATAATGGTAATTATATACCAAGATTTTTATAGCCAAGCTGCATTATTTTATGAGATGCCAAGCATCGAAGTTATAATTTTCTTTTCAACTGTAGTTTATTTATAATTCTTTTTACTACAATTACAGTTATTCCAATAATTTACCTATTTTTGTATTAATAATTAAGTTAAAAATTTTATATAAATTTGAGAACACTAAGAAATTTTTTGTTTTAGATCCAAGATTTATACTTTTAACTCAAAAGTAAACGTGTTTTTGAATTGTAAACTTATGTTTTTCTAAAACAAATAAAAATTTTAAAACAAAATAAATAATAGTAAATAACAGTGCAACTAGTTTAAAAGATTTCTATAAAATTATTTACTAATTAGTTTAGAAACGTAGGCCCGTATTATGAGCTTGGTTTTAACTAATATCAATTTTAAAACAACGTAACTGTCATAAGAGCAGGAACTAAAAAATGAAATAAAACACCTAAAAACCAAGCTTGTAATATCAGCCATTGCGTTTTTCTGAAATAAATATTAATATTTTTCAGTTTAAATGTTAAGTAACTAATTTCATACAAAGCTTTGAAAATTTATACTCTTACTTACTATTATAGTTTTCTACCAAAATTTTTATTTTTATTAGAAAAACATAACTTTACAGTTCAAAAACACGTTTACTTTTGAGTTAAAAGTAAAATCCTCGGATCTAAAGCAAAATTTTTCTCAGTACAAACTTTAAAACTGTCATTTTTGAAAATAAATAAAAAATTAAATTGACTGTTTCATGAGATAATTAAAATTCTCTCAATTGTGCATTGTTCATACTTTTTTTGTAACATGAAATATTTACTATTATTAATTAATAAAAATAGCCGAGAGCGTTAAAACTGTCAGATGAATGTAATTTCTAATTAAATTGATAGATATCAATTGTTTTATTATCTATAAGTACTAAATAAAAGAAGAAAAAAATTTAATTTAATTTAGTTTCGTTAATTTTTATTGGTTTTATCGCAAAAAAATATTGGAATTACTAATTTTTTTAATAATTTTTATGCAGTTCTAAAATGTTAATGTTAAACTAATTTTTTTACAGCAGCTGATACTTCTACTCCTGCAGCTAAATATATAAATTTAGCATTATTTATAATTTATATTTATAAATTTAAATGTGTTTCTTACATTATTTTTTTTACTTTTTTGGACAAATATACAACTTCTATTTATATATTATTATTAATACAGTAAAATATCTTTCAGAACTCATTATATTCTGTTTCTATAACTTAGTAAAAAAAAATTCAGAATTCATTATAAAAATAAAACTGATTTAGATTCAAGTTCTGTATTATAATTAATTTATAATCGACGTTTTGACAAAACTCAACGTCCGTCTTCATCAGAGAAACTGACACAAATGACATTACAGTAAATTATTAATTATTAATTATTTATTGTTTTACTGTAATGTCATTTGTTTATTGAATTTTGTCGAAACGTCGATTATAAATAAATTTTAATAAAGAACTTGAACCTAAAGCAGTTTTACTTTATTTTGTTTTTATGTTTTGTTTGTTTATTATTTATATTTTTTTTTTCACATAAAGTATATAAAATCGTCAATTTTTAATTTAAAATATAACAGAACATACACATAAAGTTTTTTTATTTTATTTTTTATTTAAATTTACTCTTTCCTTTTATTTAGTTAAATATATACAAATAATCTTATAATGTTTTTTTAAAAACAAAAATATTTTGTTTTGTTTTTATTGTTTATTTGAAAAAAAAACTCAGTAATTCATAAAACAAACAGATTATATTTTTGTTTCGACATCTTCTTTCGGCGAAACGTTATTTCATTGATTTTATCTGAAAGCATAACAATTGAAAAATGACATATTATATGTTTTTCAATCATATTGGCAGTTTGCATAGATATTTTGTTTTATTTCACAAATACGGTTTTTTCTTGCTTTCTTCATTTTCTCTTCTTTTTTTGCATACTCAATCTGTATACGTTTGAGTTGGTGTGTATGTTTCTCATATGTAACTTTCAAACGGGTTTTGTACGGCCTGACGTTGGCGAACATTGAAGATGTAAATTTTTTGAAATTGAAAAAGTTTAATGGTTCTTATTTCCAAAGTGTTTGAACGATTCTCTACGATATTCGATGAACGCCAAACAAAGATAGCAATAGAATTTTTTTTCGGTGAATTTTAAAAACGAATACACGTTTTTATTGAGATACACACAACTCTATCAGATTCGCGCTGATAATATAAACCAATATTGAGGGAAATATTATTTCTGTTTTATTTAGAAAAAAAAAATGTTGAAAAAATTTATATTAAAATTTTCTTATGAAAAACAAATTTATTTGATTTATTTTTATAAAAAGCAAATATATAAATTATGCATATGAAGTTTTCTGAGAAAGAAAATATATGTTTTTCACATATTTCAATTTAAATTTTCATATTTTTATAGGAGATTGATTCTAAAAGTTATTGAAGTAAAATTAATAATTTTAATTATTAAAATTGTTATTATTAATACAAAGTTAATTAATTTTAATAACAAAATATTATTGTTATGTTTCTGTTTAATAAATTTTTATCTGCTAATTAAAATTTGTTATAGATTTAAGATATTTTTCGCTTTATTAAAAAATACTAAATGCGTAATACGTAAATTAAATATTAAACATTTAGAAATGTCAAAGCAATTTTTATTTAATTACTACTGTCGTAATTTTATTATGTATTTACATTTATACATACATACAAAATCATTGCCGTATACCTATAAAAATATGGCACAAACTTTTACCATATATGCAAAAATTAAGTTTTACCAAACATCCCTATCAAAACAAGTAACCTTTGCTTTATCAACATTCATGATGCTATTCAAACATATTCTTTTATTCAAGAGTGATTCAAAATTTGTGTTTTTACTACTTTATTTTACAAAATAAAATTGATTGTTTTTTTAAAAATATATTTCAAACAAAATTTTAATGAAATATTTATTTCAACGACTGCTAAAAAACTATACTTTATTTAATTATTTGTTGCAGGTAAAACATCTCTTTATAGTAATAGTGAAAAAAAGTTTAAAAAAAAACATACTACATGTACCGAAATAACCTAATTATAAGAGTGCATTTTACACTTATTGCATAAATTAATGTTTTCTACTTCTGTTAAATAATATATTTATTATATATGCGTTTCTTGATAAGATATATTCTTCTGAATAATTAGAAATATGTTGGTATAATGCAGTTCAGTTTCCATATTATAATTTTATATTTTAAAATATCATTCATGTCAGACAAGGACTTGTAATTTCACATTCTGTAATCTTAAACACAGAATGAATTACAATACTTGCTTATGACTAGTGCCATATATTTTATCTCCATGTGACTATTGTTAAACTGACACATAATATTGCATTATTACGGTTATTTATTCATTGAAACACATAATTATATATTTAATTAAATTTTGAATTATTTAACTTGAAACAATAGATAATTTCATTTATTACTTTTATCTAACAAAAAGTATAATTAACACAATTGCAACTACTTAATAAAAAGGTATATAATGCAGATCTATAGAAGCAATTATTATCGGCAATTACGCTATTACATTTCAATTAAAGATTACTACATTACGAAACAGTTGAGAATTTGAATTAATAACCGCTCTTTATTAATCTAGTTAGCTGTAAAATATGTGTGCGAGCTTTATACAATGCTGCAAGATAAAGTTAATAAAATTATCAATTATGTTCATCTGCCAAGTTATTCAAAATGTGTATTTTTGTTGCTTTGTTCTAATTTTCATTTTTGTCACTTTATAATAATAATAATAACTTTAAATAAAAATGTATAAGTGTATCTGTGAAATTAATATAATAATATTTAAATATTGAATTTTTCCCAAAAAATATACATCAGTTGATTTCGGACACTGATTAAAGCACCATACTGACGAACTCCTAAAGAGCGAAACACGTGTCTATGGTTATCTGACCAGTCATTGATGCATAAGCCTAACAAGTCGATTCAATGATTGAGTAGCTTGTGAAATTTTTGGGAAACATTCAACCAAATGCCAAACGGTAAAAAAATTGCAAATGTTTTTTGAAAATAAACAAAATATACAATTTTATAACTTATGTGCATACATACAATTACACCATGTACACAAAAAGATGTGATACCAAACTCTTTCCATTATGACAAAATTAGTTTCATCAAAAATATATATATATATATATATATATATATATATATAATGCAAAGTACAAAATTTATTTTGGCAATAGGTCTATGAAACATAGCATATTATATATATATATATATATATATATATATATATATATATATATATATATATATATATATATATTAAGCATATTCGTTGAAATTTACAAATAAACTACTATATGCTTTAAGTTTAGAATAATAATACAATTTATTCATTATTTTATAGTATTTAATTTGGTAATGGGTCTTATATATTTTGAATATTTGCAATAAAATATAAAAAATACATTAACCTGACAGTAAATATTATACATTAAAATTTATGACTTGGTTATGTCAGCAAATATGCCGAAAATAAAATTGATAACATTGAAAAACATAGCGTATTATATATATATATATATATATATATATATATATATATATATATATATATATATATATATATATATATATTAAGCATATTCGTTGAAATTTACAAATAAACTACTATATGCTTTAAGTTTAGAATAATAATACAATTTATTCATTATTTTACAGTATTTAATTTGAAAATGGGTCTTATATATTTTGAATATTTGCAATAAAATATAAAAAATACATTAACCTGACAGTAAATATTATACATTAAAATTTATGACTTGGTTATGTCAGCAAATATGCCGAAAATAAAATTGATATGTAAATAATGTATTTTGTCGTTCTATAATAAATTCTCATATTTTATATTTTTTTATTCTTTTTTTTATCACAGAATCAAAACATATTGTTGATTCTATTTATTCTTCCGTTTTCTAATATTAAACTTAATGTTAAATAACTAAATAAATAACTTTAGAAAATAGGTATCTTTTTATAAATTATACTGGTGTTGTTTTTCAATTTGAATTGAGATAAATTATATTAACAATTTAAATAGAATATTGACAATAATATCACTTGCTTAAATGCATCATTACTTAAAATTTATTACGTAGTTAAATGTTACTGACAGTTTTATTATTTTTTCATAAATATGTGGTATTCATTATTTTTAATACAATATTTATATCAGATAAGAAGAAAATGCTCATTTAGATAAAAATAATGTATATTTATCCAAATTTTATCAATACATTTTGTGTATAAGTGCTACAAATTTGAAACATCCAGTTTACTTGTATGTATTTAAAAAAAAATATATTTTTTTTAAAGTTGGCTGTGGAAAGTAGGATTTTGTATAAAAGCCTAAAATGTTATTTTAAAATTTTCTTTCAAATAACTTTTTCAAAATTTTTACAAATAAAATAAATTTACTTGATATATTTTTTATTATTGTTTAATTTGATTTATTTCGAAAGTAATATTGTTACTTCTAACTACTGCATTTTTAATTTTTAGATAAGCATCAAAAAGTCTGGTGATAATAATTTTCGAAAAACAAATAATTTTTTTTCATGTGATGCAGATTTTTTGGCGGACACTGTACGCTGTAAAAATCTTAAATTTATGTAATTTTACATAGGTTTTAACAGTAAATATAACAACATTTTGAAATTTTACTGTGGTAATTTACGTAAAATTACATTTACAAAACATGTATAATTAAATAAATAACATGTAAAATTACAAAAAAAAAAATTAGAGTGTATATATTTTATGTAGAAAAAACATGTAAAAAATCAAAAAATCCCCATTCCAAACGCTAAATATCTGAGTAGCCAAAATTCTAAAAAAGCCAGAAATGAATATACATCATATATAAAAAAACTATATACTAATTCTAAAATACTTGTCTAATTTTATTATATACGAAATAAAAATATTATACTTTTTGTTCAAGCCTTTGCTGCCGTTTATACTATTTAGAATCGGATGTAGAATTTTGTCTTGTTCCGATTTCGTTTCGTTTCGCTCACTTACTTCGTCCTAAACTGCCTTCTCTATCTCTGGCTAGCTTTTGTTCGGCAAAAGGACCGATTAGATTTGACAATGTATATGGTATACGTACATATATACATATAAAACACGACGAACACAACTGGGAGCGAATTTAGATCTCGGAATCACACCTCGTTTGTTTGATTCTGTGCTACGTCAAGTTTGTTTTGTGTTTGGAAAACACACGTTTTTCAAGTTAACAATAGATGAAATCGGATAGGTACTTGTTCAGATATACTTGTCTTATATATATATATATATATATATATATATATATATATATATAATTTTATAATTATAAAAATATATATATATATATATATATATATATATATATAATTTTATAATTATAAAAATATATATATATATATATATATATATATATATAATTTTATAATTATAAAAATATATATATATATATATATATATATATATATATATATATATAATTTTTACCGACCGTCATACCACATTTGATAGGGGAGGTATTGTAATTATACCAAATTTGACATATCGAGATTTTTACAGATAAGCACGAATTAGGCTTATAGTAACACGAATCAATTGTTTTTAGCGTGATGTCCGTCTGTCGGTTTGTGGATACGTGTAGAACGAATTCGGTTGAACGTATTGTTATAAAATTTCATATTTAAATTTTGGGGGTAAATATCTCAATTGATCTTGATCTTGATCTGTCAACCGGAATTGACAATTTACTGATGTCACTTTTATACGTTTTACGAATATTTCGCAACAGCTGAGACATATTTCGAAGTAATTTATTTAACAAAAGTTGCAACACAAGTTACAACTAACAACTTTTATTTGGAACATTTTTCGATACAATTAAATAATGTTTCATGTTCCTGTAATATATATAATTCTGTAAATAGGTGGCATATTTATGTTTTGTTTAGTTTTTAGTTACCATGACTACAGTAATTATTATTATACAAATTTATTTAATCTGTTTAGATTTTTTAAATTTAATATTTAATTTTTTTTGTTTTTTACAGTTGATAACATTTATACATATTTTTTATACTAATATTATACAAAAATAAGTAAAAATTTTCCAAATTTTTATGAACATACCTGTATATGATACTGATGATTTCATATAACTAATAAAATAAACGGAAATCCATTTGGTAAGATTGTTGTGTGGAAAAAGTTAAATTAATTTTCTCTACGAAAAAAATCATATTTAACAATTACATAATATTATAAAAAAAAATTAGTATTTAAAGTACTTTGTCGTGAAACACAATACAAGACCAATTTTATTAATTTTGAGAGATGTTCTTTTTTTTTAACACAGTGCACAATTTTAAGGTTTACCACTTATGTGGTTCGCATTGAATATTAAATTATGACACCGAAAAAGATAAAATTAAATATTTTTTTTACAATGACATTATTTTAACATTTAATTTTGTTTATTTAAATTTGTAGTGGTTTATTTTTGCACCGCCTTGTGTTATATGGTATATGTGTACTTTTGGTTTTTAAATTTATTAAACATGGTTAAACAAACTAACCAAAAATAATTGTCATTAAATGAACACCGACCAACGTGGTGGTCGCGTTTAGTACTCGAATGGTGTTAATGTGGTTAAAATAATTTTTGTTGTGAAGTTTCTATTGAAACAATATAAACAACCTTCATATCTGTAATTTAAAAATATTATACATATAATATAACATTAGCCACAGGCATTAGAATACTATACTTTTTCCACGATTACACAATACATTGCAAAATAATTATAATTTAATAATTGTATTGCAATTTAGCAACAACTTACAAAATTTTGATTTGTCAAAAGGTGTTGAGTAATAATTCAAAAACTCACTAACATGAATAATGAATTGTTTTCAAGAAACGCAAATGTAATAAATATATTACTTAAGAAATAGATTTTTAAACATTTCTTTTAATATTGTCAATTTTAAAATAAAAAAAATTTAATATAAAGTTCTATTTAATTTTATATTAAAATTAGACGTTTCTATATAGTAAACGTACATCATCATCAAGAAAAAACGTAAACAATAAACAAGCAAAACAGAAACTAGTTACTAGCTAACAAAATGTAAGTTTACAAAATTTTATAACATATTAATTAAAGAAAATCAGATTTTATTTAAATTAGTGCCTTTACACTGATTGATATTATATTTTTCATTGTAAATTTTTGTTGCTTCCCTTATCTCAATCATTGTTAAGACACTGATTTAAATAAAATTTGGCTTCCGTTAATTAATAAATTATAAAATTTTTTAAAATATTTACTTGTATTTTGTTACCTAGTAACTTATTACTATGTTTTGTTTGTTTATTATTTATGTCATTTCTATATATTTTTTCCGTTTAGTATATCGAAACGTCGAATTTTGTTTTAATACAGTGAGTTTGAAATTTGTATTATTATGTTATTTTTCATATTAATAATAATTATTTTTAAACTAATACACAGAAATAGTCAAGTAACTTTTAGAGCAACCTTGATGCTAGAAAACCCTGTCGTATCCCTTACAATCGAGCCCATAGAAACCTGTCCTGCCGTATAAATAATTATGATTAACTTTGTCCTGGCTCTCGGCCAGGAGAGATTTAACCCTTCGCTCCTCTACACTTTTTGGTCGTCGCGAGCCATTTTGTCCGCTGGGACAATCCGATGCTATAGTGCCTTCAATTCTACATGCCAAATAGGGCTTGACAAAGACGATTCTACTCTGGAGTTTTCCGGAATATGTCCAAGCGCCAGCTACGTTATTTGAGGGGAGTTAACTCTCTGGGTGTGTGAACTATTTTAGCGTGTAACATTGTTAATTTTACTCACAGAGTTTGAGGGAAGATTTTTTCGTTATGGAATGAATATTGTTGCCAACTGGATGTTGGCAACACTTCCTGAATGCGTTTAAAGGCGTTTTTAAATGAAGAATAATGAGGTTTTATTGTTATCTTAAGTGCGAGCTTGAACAAAAGTGTGATATAAAATGTATTTTTCTGGTGTACATTAATTAGAATTTATTTTACAAATATGGTTATACGTTATATCAATAACAGCATCTTCTTAAACAATAACTTGAATATTATATTGGAACAAAATTAATTATTTATCTAAGTAAATCTTTTAAAAAATATACATTTTATTAAAAAATATGTTAGAAAAACAACATACCAAACATTATTCTAAGTTTCTTCACTGCACAAATCCTACAAAAAAAACTACTTAAATTAAAAGGTATAATATAGAGTAAGGTTAACAAATTTTAAATATGCATACATTTAATTATTTATACTCATCAAACCCACCTTGCAATATAAATATTGCATTATTTATTGATATTTATAATGAATTATAAAATTTTATAATCTAGTTACTTGTATTTTGTTACCTGATAACTTATTTCTATGTTTCGTTTGTTTATTATTTATGTAACTTGTATATTTTTTGCTATTAACGATACATTTAGTATATCGAAACGTCAAGTTATAATCAGTATTATACAGAGCTAAAACCTAAAGCCTTTTTAATTTTTTATTTATATTATTCAAGAATATTAAGTTTTTGTTAAAAAATAATATTTGATCTACATAAAACTGTAGACTCGTTGCACTCAGTAAAATTTACTATTGTAAAGCGAAATATTGAAAGATTATATACAAACAAAATCATAATATATTTTATTTATTTAAAATATATTACAGTATTTTTATAAAAA
The DNA here is from genome assembly GCA_963966155.1 of Clivina fossor. Lineage (NCBI taxonomy): Eukaryota > Metazoa > Arthropoda > Insecta > Coleoptera > Carabidae > Clivina > Clivina fossor. The sequence continues at coordinate 23,499,808 of OZ014551.1, read as the reverse complement.
ATTCGAAAAATAAGGATTTTGGGGTTTGGAGTGACGTCATAGTGTTTTTCGAACAATATCATGTTTGTGTGTGTACTATCATCTGTCAATAAATTTATCATTTTATCGACTAGCGTTGCTTTATATTATGTTTACATTTTGAAATTTAATTTAAGATAAACATTATGAAATATTGTTTTATACCAATTTGTAACAATAATTCAAACATAACATCAAAGAAAATTTTTCGTAATGTACCAGCACAAATTAAAACAGCTGGTTTTTGAATTTGACATAACAGATATAGGCCACACTATCTTGTTTTTACCACAAAAAACGCTGAATATTTGCTCATACACTAGTACGTTAAGACGAGCATATTCAAATTTGACATTCAACTTTGAAATTTATTTTCTTATTTATTATAAATAATTTTGCCTTAAAACGTACATTTACATAGTTATTTTAATGAATATACATAATGAAATCAAGACAATTTAAAACATTGGTAATTGAATAATTGTTAAAAAATAAAAGAATTATTTTTAAATGTAACTTGAAAACATTATTTTAACTTAGAATTTCTTTAAACTGACATGCAGACATAGTAAGTAATACTTAATGGCATTAGCTGGTATTGCAAACTTGAGATTAAATTCTATTTTAACTAATACCAGTTTTAAGTCAATGTAACTATTATAAATGCAGAACTAGACAAATAAACTAACTAAAACACTTTTAATTCAATCTCGTATAGTATCAGTCATGTTTTTACTGACTTCTTGAAACCAACATAATGAGTATTTACATCATTTTATTTATTTTCATATTCAAAATAAATAACAAACATAATAATACCGTATGTTTTACAATATACTTGTATAATAATAAACAATAAGTAATAAAAACCTAAACTATTTTCTAAAAATTACCCAACATTTTACACACAATTTATTTCACCGTAAAACACAACACAAACATTATCATAGACCTGCCAACCTAACCTAACCTATCTCGTCTACATGAAGCCTCCATCCGTTTCCATCGCAATCTTTCGCGCTATTATGAAAAACAAGTCGCGAGCCTAAAAACGTTCTCTGACCACATAGAAAAAGTGCCGAGGCGTTTTTGTCGTTCTCGGCAAATGCTTTCATTCTGAAAACGAACGCACAAGTGGCCTATTCGTCTCGTCCCTCGTTATGTGTGCACATTGTATCAGTATACCCAACCCAACATGGATGGGATTTTAACCGCATGAAAACGACGACGTAAATGGTAAAACGGTTGCGTCTAGTTAATGGGACGTTAAATTATGGAAAGCAGATTTTTAACGTCGAGAATTTTTAGTACGTAAAACGACTAGTTGTGTTAATCGTTGTTTGTTAGAATTTTTTTAATTAGGTGTAGAAAAATCGGTTTCTGTATTTGTGTTTTCAATTTATCAAAATACTAAATAATAATTTAACAAAAAAAATGAGTAGTAGCATGCAGTCGCGCAAATAACTTGGCACATGCTACTGTAACACGAGCGGTTAGCATATATTTATCAACTTTAGGGAGCGTGCATAAAAGTAGTGATCAACAATTATTAATTTAATCCTTTATTAAATATAACGACATACGAACACAAATTACGAAATATACAAAAATACAGAAAAACAAAGTGAAATATATATTAAATTACAAATATAAACTTTAAGCGCAAAAGTTAATACTAAATTAAAACTAACAAATTCTAACAAATAAAGCGATTCTAGAGGTCTCTTACACTCTAAGCGGACTTAAAAGCGAATTTGACTTAACTACTAGCGGGCGTGAACTGACTGATGCAACAGAGAAAAAAACCTACTTTTTCTCAAAAACTAAAATTGTAACTTTTCAAATATTACAGCAAAAACTAAAACACTCAAAATATTTCCAAGAAATATATTCAAGTGGCCAAGTGGTTTGCCACGAACCCTAATATATAAATCTGTCACTAGGTCAATTCTAACAGATACAAAATTACTTAGTCTTTAGAAATATGTATCAGATTACAATAACCACCTGGCCCAGAACTGTCTTGTTACACTACTTACTTACATATTAAAATTTTTTTTTAAAACTCATTATATTAAAATAAAAAGACTTTAGGTTAAAATTCTATTATATTTTATATTAAAATTTGATGATCAGTAAAAAAACATATACAAATGACATAAATAATAAACAAACAAAACATAGAAACCAGTTACTAGGTAACAAAATACAAGTAACCAGATTTTATAATTAAATTTTTAATTTGACCGTGCAAATCGACAGTACATTTTATTAAGTACTAATAACAGAAACCCGGAAAGTAAAAAGCTCAATTTTATTACAGTTTTTCAAATATTTTTTCGATTTTGTTATATTGCACTTATACATATAATTATTTAATTCTAGCATTACATATAAAGCTATTTTACAAATATTTGTAATAATTTAAAATTTGATGTGACAAATATAAAATTATATTGAAGAAAATGGATCAACTCAATCAATTTGTTTCATTTTCTTACTCATAATAAGTTCAAATCGTGCATATTTTTAAATTTGGCATCGAATATTTTTTATAGAAAAATTATCATTAAAAGTAGACACATCGCCTATTATTTAGTTTGGAATTTAACGTAAAATTTAAAAAAATTTCCACATAGAATATAAATGTTGATAATATTTTCAGTAAAACCGAAAACATTGTTTTTGCGATTTTATAGTAAAACATTATTTTTATAAATATAGAGTAATAGAAATGTAATATTTGACTAAAAAGTTAAATATGTTTATTTTGAAAATATAATTTTTTTATATGTAGATTTAAAATAATAATAATTTTTCAAATTTTACAGATTTTGTCACTTATTTACAAAAGTGACATTAATTTTAATATTAAAATAAAATAAAGAAAGCTTTAAGATTAAATTCTATGTAATATGTCAATCATATTATTTTTTCCTGATGAAAGTATACGTATATTGAAACGTCGATATTTATAAAATATATACAGAATTTAATCTTAAAGCTTTTTTATTTTAATTTAATGAGTTCTGAAAGATTTTTTGCTTTGTCAGTTTTTATTTATGTATTTATATTTATAATAATTATATTATTATTACAGTATTTCGTTTTAAACATGACTAATTACATAACAAAAATACGAACTCATCAAACTTTACAGATGAAACTCAACTTTTTACACTACCTAACTACCATCCTTAAAAACCACCTATTCTCCACTTTTTCCTCTTTACTCTTGTGTTTCTCGCCACGTAAATTCACCTTAAGCATTTTCTTTTTCCCGTCTCTTTCTCGCTGCTTCTTTTAACATGCTACGCTATCTCTTTTATATTTCTCCATTTCTTCTTAACCGTTCCTTTCACACGCGGCAGAGAAAGAGGTACAATACCGCAACAGCTAGGAGAGATATGAAAACGCTATTAAATTTCGTCTAGATGTCACTAGGCTGTGCGAAATACGTCTTTGACCGTAGATAGACGCGGTAGTTTCCACACCAACGATGGTGCTAATTGTAAAAAATTGTAGACGGTTGAGTGTTCATCTTGTTACACACTAGCAGAATATGAAGGTAGAGGGTGTTACATTTGTCACGGAAATGGAATTTATGAAGGTTTGTTGTTGAGGAAGGAAGTAAGGTTAGATAGAAACGCAAAGAAAAAGACGTGGCTCTAACTTCCGGTTTGCTAGCAAGGTTATTTTGTTATTGCGTTAATTTTGTGGCATTTGCGTTTTTTTGTTTGTTATCAACAATATATAAAATATATATGTATCTCAATCTTTTTAAATAAAAAAATATATGAAAAGTATAATTTTAATAAGTTGAGGAATACAAGTAATATTAAATGTTATTTTGACGAGTTTTGATATATTTGAAAATTAAAAAAAAAAACAACATATAATTACTTCTATTTTACAAATTATCATAAATTCCTGCAAAAATTCCTTTGAGATGTTTGTATTTTAAACCAAAATAATTTAAAAGTCCTTATTTTCATAAATATGGTTTTAATAACATAGTAAAAAAAAAATTCAGAACTCATTATATTAAAATAAAAAGGCTTTGGGATAAAGATCTGTTTATATTTCAATAAAAAATCGACGTTTCGACATACTCGACGTATATCATCATCAAGATAAATTATAATTATAATTTTTCCTGATAATGATGTATATCGAGCACGTCAAAACGTTGATTTTTTATTAAAATATAAACAAAACTTAATTCCAAAGCCTTTTTATTTTAATGATTTTAATAGTTTTACACGGAAATAATAATTAGATATTGATTACTAATTTGAGAATAAATTTACGTTAAGTTACTTCATCAGTGTTAGCAAATAGAATTATTTCTAGAAATAACTAATCGTAGAATAACAAAATGTTTATTATTACCGAAACGAGTGTTAATTAATGAATTAGCAAATGTATAAGTCTAGTAATAACAACAATTAAATAAACAAAACAAATATATATATATATATATATATATATATATATATATATAATTATATATATATATATATATATATATATATATATATAATTATATATATATATATATATATATATATATATATATATATATATATATATATATATATAGATATGTTTTAGTGACTGGAAAAATTTATATTTATTTGTTTATTGGGATAACTCAGGCACTACAATATAACACAAAATAAATAAAAAAAAATGTAATTACAAAAAAACAATTAAACTCACAATATCAGAGTTATCTGCAAAGTTAATTCCAATAAACAAATATATATATATATATATATATATATATATATATATATATATATATATATATATATATTAAATGACTTAAAAATACCCTTCGAAATGCGCTCCACTCTAACAAAAATATGCTCCTTGGTGTTTTCACAGTTTAATTTATAATTTAATAGAAAAATTTACAGGTGTGACAATTTCATACAAAATTATTTCAAATTTTTAGCTCAAGTAACAGCTTAAAACTTTTATTTTAACTTTTTCTTATAAACTTATAAGAGGACTAGATATTGACACGTTCTGTTGCTTTTTGTACACAGTATATATTCGATTTTAATAAAATTTTAAAAAAAATATATACTTATTATATTATTATTATATTCCATTAAAGTACAATAAAATTCGCCATGCACATTTTTGTATTTACAAAATATTTTACGTTAAACTATTTATTTTATAATATTTTACTACATTTCTACTGAAATATTACATTTACAAATTGGACATCAACTAATATTTCATATGAAGCCAGTTTCAATTTCTACATCAATGATTATTCAGTTTTAAAAACAAGTTATTTGGGTTAAAAACATAAAAACAACCCTATCATAAATAATGCCCAAAACATTTGACCTAAATTTTTAGAACGCGATTTCAACCATCTTAAACGAAATCTATTGATCAAACTTATACAACACTAAAAGAATAGTGTAACAGCACGAGATTCTGCATTCGAAAAACTTCAATCTAGACATTTTTTACATCAAAATAAAAATGTCTACGTACGTTCCAGTCCCCAAGTCATCACTATCCGATACAGTACATATAGTGTATCGTATTTATTATCTGTTGACTTTACCAAAATAAAATCAACCAACAAGTAAAGTAAAGCAACACAACAACAACCAAAACAAGAAAAAACAAAAACCAGTCTAGTCCGCGAACAAACGAACATCAATTCTTTTCAGAATCCAGCCAGCGCCGGCTAGATCATGCAACATAATTCCGGAACAAAGTTTTCAGTCTAAGCAATGGTGGCACCGGAGTGGTGGTAGTAGTAGTAGTGCGGTATAGCTATCAAACTCCGTTGGCGTATTGCAGAATTTATGGACTGTCGTAAAGAGGGCAAAATTTCGCCATATTTCAACACAGGATGTGACGTCATATCCGCGCACTACCGCAGATGCATGTGCATTGTATAACTACGGCGACGACGGACAGGTTCCATCAAAAAGAAATCGAATTGAATTTTTGAAAGATTGTTTACTGGATATAAATCTAATGATTGATAGTTATTATAGTTGCATGTTTTCCCAAAACATAATGACATAAAATACGTATAATTTAGATAATTAATATGTTATCATTTGAATTCTGAAATATATGTACATACATAGTACATACATATACTGGGTATCCCATTTTAATCCGCCACTTGCAATAACTTGCAATAAATGGTTTCGAGGGGGACATCTGATGCAGGGACCCTTGCCCACCACGGACCCCCTGGGAAGCGGGAACGGGGGGCAACTTTGAAATCTTAAATGGAACCTCCTATTTTTTATTGCAGATTCGGATAGACCATTAAAAACTATGTAAATTTTAGTTTGAGACTTTTTTTATCTTTGATAGATGGCGCTGCAAAGAGCATTTTTTTCTCAGTTTATCAGTCTTCAATTTGAAAAAAAAGGTGTAACTAAGTACGATATTCAAGTTCTTTTCAGTTCTTTGGGAGGAGGGGGGGCAAGGATCACTTCATCAGATATCCCCCTCAAAACCATTAACTTTAAGTTAATGGTTTCGAGGGGGATAACTTTAAGTTAATGGTTTTGAGGGGATATCTGATTCAGTGACCCTTGCCCCCCCCCCCCCCCAAAGAACTGAAAAGAACTTGAATATCGTACTTAGTTACACCTTTTTTTTCAAATTAAAGATCGATAAATTGAAAAAAAAATGCTGTTTGCAACGCCATCTATCAAAAATTTACATACTTTTTAATGGTCTATCCGAATCTGCATTAAAAATTAGGGGTTCCATTTAAGATTTCAAAGTTGCCCCCGTTTCTGCCCCCCAGGAGGTCCGGGGTGGGCAAGAGTCCCTGCATCGGATATCCCCCTCGAAACCATGTACTTTTCATCCGGAACATTTTTTTTCCGATGTACGATTTTAAAGTTATTGCAAGTGGCGGATTAAAATGGGACACCCAGTATATACATACAAAAATCACGCCATGTACCCAAGAGGGTGGTGCACAAACTCTTACCACTATCCTGAAATCAGTTTTCTCCAAACATCTCTATTCAGAAAAACAACTTTAACTTCATCCACATTCATAATACCTTTCATACATGCTCTTCCATTCTGAAATATAAACATTACATTGTGGCTCGAGTGAACACTCGAACCACAACACCGACCAAACTCAGAAAATCTGAAGATGACTGAAAAGTCAAAACGCGTCATTGCTAAAAACAATAACGAACGTGATAAGGAATTTAATATTATTATAATTATATATAAAACTAATTACCTGAAACAGTTCAGTCAATTTTAGATCAAACATTTTGTACTATGTTAGTTGAACGTGCAACAATATATTTGTGACCAGATTAAAACCACTTAGCATTTGGCGCAAACTGTTGAAAATGTTGAACTTTGACACTTTTCGAGTAATGTCATTCATCTTGCGTAAGCAAAGAAAATTTATTTAACTGCGACTTTTTACAAATAAAACAATAGTGTTAAAAGAAAAACTTTAAATTAAAAATGAGACATTGTTTTTTTTATTTTTTCTCTATAGAAAAACAGCAAAAACAAAATTTGCAGAGAAATAGCTGAAAGTGGTAAAAAGGTTGCAGACCTCTGATTACAAAGTATTCACTTTTGGAGCTTTTTTATTCATTTATACACAGAATTCCTTTTCTTTTTCTTTTTTCATTGCAGCTACAGTTTCAAGCTTGCATTTTTTTGCTATTTTAATTAATGCCTTAGACCAATTAAGTAATGTAAATTTAATAATACTTTTAAAAGCAGTCTGATTAATTCAAGTTTTTTTATCTTCCGTTTTTAATCTTAAAATTAATGTCAACAATATAAATTATGAAAGTTTTTAGTGTAATACTTTGTTAGAAAATTTAATTAAAACTAAGATTATTATAATAAAGGAACTGTCCACATTTCAGATTTTTACTAATTTTTGTAATTATACGAAATAAACAAATTAGCCATTTTTTTTTTGAATATGTATTTTCTTTACGACTCTACAATCAAAAATAACAAAAAATTTTCAGCGTGAAGTGACTGATATTCCAAAATAATTTTATTTTGCAGGTACAAGTGTCAACAGCACAATGTTAAGAATGGCACTAATTTACAAATTTTTTATTTTATAAGTGCAGTTCAAAGTCTTAGAAGTGATTAGTTAAGAACTCAGAGTTATTATTTTATAACTTACAACTGTGATCAGAGCCGTGTCGAGGGTGTCGTGCCAGTTGCGTACGTACCAGTTGTGTACAATCATTATTTAGTGCCATTTGCGTACAAATAAGGGTCGGGTCAAACCCAGGTAGTGAAGCTAGTTAGGCCGAGTGCCAGATGCGTACAGCGGTTTGGGAAGGGTCGAGTTGTGCTTATGATCAAAATATAATATTTATAATACGCTATAATATCATCGCACATAATTTTTACAAATAATCAAGTTAGTATTTAATTTTAAAATTGACCAAGTTTATATTTATTGGTTTAAATTTGATTTGTGTAGATTAATATGTAATAAATTCATATCGTTTACCAACTTATTTGTACGCAAATGGCACTATTTAGTGATTGTACGCAACTGACACGTACGCAACTGGCACTATTTCGTGTCGAGGATGTGACAAGTGAGGCAGTTGCCTCAGGTAAAAAATAAGAAAGAGCTCAAAATTTATATACTCTTATAATAAATTAAATATCAATGTAATATAATGTTTCAAACTTACATTTTTTGCTATTTTATTTAATACCCTAGACCAATTAAGTAATGTAAATTTAATAATACTTTTAAAAGCAGTCGGATTAATTCAAGTTTTAAAAATTCGTATTTTATTTAATATTGAATTAGAAAATACATAAAAATCGGAAAGAAAAAGACAAAACAATAGAAAAATAAATGTTTTTACTATAATATTACTTTTCTAAGATTGTTACAAAAACCTTATTTTATTGTACTGTAATGAGTCATTATTTTACTCTAACGTTCTATAAATACAGACATTAAAATGTACACAAAAAATACGTTATAACAAGTCTCGCAAATTTAACAGAGTGTAACTTATTTAGATAAATAAATTCTTCTACTTGCAATCATAGAAAATTTATTATATAGAACTCATGCATAAAATGTTCTTTTTTTAACTAAATGGTCAATTTTTTCAGTTCTTTTTCCAATATTTTTTACACTTTAACTAAATATTGCAATTATATTTAAAAAAATATCGTTAAGATTTTCAAAATATGAATATATTTAATTAAAATAATCATAGTAATCTTCAAACTGTCACGACCGATATCCAGTGGATTTATAGAATTTTCTGGGCTAGTATGCCTTGGGCGATCTATTTTCGTCACAATCTAGCCCGCAGAGAAGCATTGGAAATTCTTCAACACTCTAGAAATTTCAACAGACATGAAAGCACCAGTACATAAAATTCTATAAATTCAAAAATAATCATTTTTATTCAAAAATATTCTTATTCTTTTATTGTAAAATTTTCTGGAAAAAAAAATGGGGGCGCTATTTAGAGATTTACATCAGGTGTTAAAATTTCTTGACACGGCTCTGAGTGTGAATTATGTAAGTACACCATATTTTTACAGAAGTATATTACAACAGGAATAAAAATAATATTATTTATTTAAAACTGAGCACTATTTTCTACATAAAAAAAAATAAATAAATAAAATTCTTTTGTCCGAAATAAATCTTCTCTCATTTCAATCCGAACTCTTTTAATTTGGACTTCACATGAACGGATTTTCGCGACTGACTTCTGCAAACTAGTTATCAGTTTTGCCGCATGTTGGCGCGTACAAGAACGACATTGCGATAGAGATAAATAAAGAAAGAGAGAGAGAGACAGATAGAGATTAAACACAGCGTGAACAAATTGCGATTATTCTGCCATATAATAATAATATAAATCTCTGAATTCGAAGCAGTAGCACGAACCATCGCATCTGTTGCTAGACGACAAACTTAAGACGAGTCAACGCGCGACCGGAGTCATACCGGGAAGTTTCCCGAATGAGTAGGGGGGGGGGGTGTTCTGTGTACTATACAAGTGGCTAACATTTCAAACGTCATGCTGTCAAATCATTGTGTTTCATGTGTTTAGCTGTTTGATGATTGGTAAATGATTAATTAGATTTCGGTTTTGTGTTTATCGTGTACATTTTAAGGAGATAACACATGATTCATATTAAGACGATTTTGTATTAATTTAAATTAATATTGATTTAGATTTTTTTAATTAATACAAAGCAATATAACAAATTTTTAGATTAGAATTTGAGTACCAATACCAGTAAGCTTACATAAATTTATTAGCTCGGTTTTTAGGTATTTTTGTTAATAATTTGGATCTGTTCTTATGACAGTTGCGTTGCCTTAAAACTGATTTTAAAACCATATTTGTAGTACCAGCTATTGTTTTTAATTATTTAATTTATAGTAATTACGTGGGAGACTTTGGTATCACTGAGAAAGATTTTGCTTTAGATCCGAAGTTTTTACTATAACTCAAAAATAATTGTGTTTTTCAATTGTAAACTTATGTTTTTCTAATAAAAATAAAAATATTAATAGTAAAAAATAATAAAAACTTAGTATAAAATTATTTACTATTTATTTTAGAAACTGACCCCGTATTCTCACCACACTTACAAACATGATTTTTGCCAAAAGTATTTTTGTCGTTTATTTAAAATTATTTATTAATCACGTTAAAATTGTTTATTTAAATTTCATAGTATGAAATATAATAAAAATAGAAAAATTATTTATATTTGATCAAAGATAGAAACAAAAAGTTATTTTAAAATTAGCACTTTTTCACAAAAAAGTGAAGTGTTTTTCTGGAATAAATGTAATTGTAAAATTATTAATAATTTTCAATGAAAATATACTTTTATTTTCAAACTAAATAATAAATAATTTCATTTAAAGCTTTTATTTAAAATCTCAACTAATTTTAGTTGAACTATTACTTACTATTATTTTTTCTATTAAAATTTTGATTTCTATTAGAAAAACATAAGTTTACGGTTTAAAAATACGCTTACTTTTCTAGAATAGAAGAAGCTTTTTTTAGAAATTATTTATTGAGAATTATTATTAACTAGTGGTATAAAATTAAACTACTCAAACTGTATACTCATATGTATAATTGTTACAAAGCATTCACATAAGTAATAAAATAATAAGCCGAATAATAAATATTCGGTCAAATTTCAACCGAATATTCGGCCATATCGAATAATATATTTTTTGACAATTTAAAGCATGATTGGTAGTCTTCTTTGTAAAGTGAGGTTTTTTTAATATTTAAATGTTCGCTCTACTTGTCTGAACACATTCATTTGTTAAACGTAATCAGTGAAAAGATTCATTTGAAGAATTTAGCACAAATAGAATCTAGTGCATCTAATTAAGGTCGTTGACAACAACTCCAATATCAGTGTAGCAATTGAATGAATGCTTATGTATTTTAAATATTTCTTTCATTTTTAACTTGTAAATAAATGAATAAATGTCAGATTTGTTGGTTGAAAAAAATTTGAAAAATAAAACTACTTTAGATTCAAAGTTCAAATTCTGTGTTTTTCTGGAATAAATGTAATTGTAAAATTATTAATAATTTTCAATGAAAATATACTTTTATTTTCAAACTAAATAATAAATAATTTCATTTAAAGCTTTTATTTAAAATCTCAACTAATTTTAGTTGAACTATTACTTACTATTATTTTTTCTATTAAAATTTTGATTTCTATTAGAAAAACATAAGTTTACTGTTTAAAAATACGCTTACTTTTATGTTAAAAGTAGTGCTGGGAACCGAATCCGGATAATTTTAGATCCGGATCCAAAATTATCCGGATATCCGGATAATTAGGTTTTCGGATATCCGGATCTCAGATCCGGATCTCAAATTCGGATATCCGAATCTCGGATCCGGATCCCAGAATCGGATATCCGGATCTCGGATCCGAATCTCAGATTCGAATATCCGAATCTCGGATCCGAATCTCAGAATCGAATATTCGGATCTCGGATCCGAATCTTAGATTCGGATATCCGGATCTCAGATTCGGATCTCGGACTCGAATCTCAGATCCGAACCTAAAGATCCGGATTTCAAATTTGAATCGTTTCGAATCTATGCGTTTTATATTTTTATTGTTATATAGGTTTTTCACACATTATTTTTAATATATTTATATTATTGAAATAAATGTACGGGTAGGTTATGAAATAAATATCTATTTTCTTTTTAACATAGCAGTTATATACGATGTGTCTAAAAAATCATATGTGCATCAAAATTATATATACAATGTGTCTCAAGAATTTTATATAAAATATGTTTTTTATATAACATATAAATATGCAGTGTGTCTCAGAAATAAAAATACTCTAAAGAATTTTGTATACAATGGATGCTATTACAAGTTCTGTTTTCGAGAATACTAAAAAAAGTTGATTTTGGCAATACTAAAAATTCTTTTACATATGCAATTCTGAAAATTTTGTTTTAAAATTCTTGGCGATTCATATGCGCTAAAAAATTTGAAATTTAGTATAAAATTATCAAATTTATAAAAACTGTCAAATATTGAGTACAAATTTTTAATTTTTGTTAAAAATTATACAATTTTGTTAAAAAAATTTGTCAAATCTTTAATAAATTTTCCAGATTGTTAATATTTTGAAATTATATATTTCCGGATATCGGTGCCAAATCTCAGATCCGAGTATCGGTTTCGGATATCGGATCCGAATCTCAGATCCGAATATCGGTTCCGGATCTCAGATCCGAATATCGGTTTCGGATCTCAGATCCGGATATCGGATCCGAAACTCAGATCCGAATATCGGTTCCGGATCTTAGATCCGAATATCGGTTCCGGATCTCAGATCCGGATATCGGATCCGAATCTCAGATCCGGATCTTAAATTATCCGAGAATCGGATATTCGGATATCCGAATCTTTTTGGATCCGGATATCCGGATCCAATTTTTTCAAATTTTGACAGCACTAGTTAAAAGTAAATATCTCGAATCTAAAGCAAAAATATACTCAGTGTATATAGCCAGATGCACTTATTGCAATCTGTGCACATAGAAGATTTAGGGATGTTTCAAAACTGATTGACAATATTTATTAAATTTGAAAAAATAAAAAATAAATAGATAAAATTTATGTTGCTTTGTGTATTTTTTGCAAACAAAAATACGTGTTAATTAATTTATATTCTCCGTAATTTGAGCTGATTCAAATCTGATTTATAAATTAATTTTTTTATGTTAAATTCATATGAAAATTGAATAAAAGAAATTGTTTGTGCTTAGTTACATAAAACTAGTATTAGCTCGTTAGATCATAGTAATTTATTTAACTTGACAAATTATTAATTGTTAGAGAACCTGTAATCGTTTTTATGTAATCCAGTATCAGAATATTTTACAGAAACAAATGTTTCAGGTGGTGAGAATTAAAGAGTATATATATATATATATATATATATATATATATATATATATATATATATATATATAAGAAGTATTATAAATGTAAACGAAGCAAACATTACTTATCTGGAGAGAAATGTATGTCAAAAATGAAAAAAAAATTGTGTCACATTTTTTTATTTACATGGCATAAATAGTTTTGAAATATATCTTTTTAACGTTCTATATATTAATAGAAACTTAAAGCTATTCATTATTAATAAAATTTAATACCACAGTATATCATAAATATGTGTTTTTATAATACATAATAATATAATGTAAATGTTATAACAATAACAGGTTTTCTATTACATATTACAATAGATATAGATATAGATACAACAACTAATTAATAAATTATATAGGTATATATATATATATATATATATATATATATATATATATATATATATATATGTAGTATTTAATGGATATAAATAGTAACAATGCCTATTCATAATTTATTTTATATCTATGTTGACACATAGAAATATAATACCATTTTTACAAAATATAAAAGAATCTTACTATTGTACTTAAACGTAATATGATCAAGTTTCAAACTATGTCTACTCGTATAATTATAAAGTGAAATAATAATATATCATTGTAAATATTATGTGCGCATTATACATATAAAATATTTATAGTTTAAAACAATCAATAGGTATTTTATTAACATCAAAGAGTGTCTTATATTTTTAATGTATATCAAGTAATTTATTATTATTTTAAATAATAGCTACATATCAAAGTGACTTAATACAAAACAGATTAGGTCATAAAGCAGTTTATTGAGTGTACTTAATCTAAGGGTGAGAGGAAATTGATGACGTCACCATTGTTCATTTATGTTGTCAATACTGTTTTAATTGGTAATATTCAATTAGATTACCTGCCAAAAATGATATTAAGTACTATTGTATTTTTTCTTACAAGTTGCCGAGTTTTTCCAATTGCTATTAAATTTCAATCTGAAACGTCAAATCTTTATTTTACTGTGGTTGTATTTGAAAATTCGTGACAGAAATTATAAATATAATAACTATAATTATATAAATACCGGATTGCATATGTTATAAACATTGTGTTGCAAATTGCTTATATGTAATTTGAGCCATTGCATACGTCATCAAATATGGTGAACAGACGTAACTTGTCTTGTATTAAGTCATTTTGCTACATATTATATTTCTATTCAATTATTGGAATCATATATTGAAAATATTAAAAAGAAATATTGCTGACACTAATCAGCTGTTATTTTTAAATGCATGCAATCAGTGCAGGATTTACGTATAAGCTAAACAAGCTATAGTTTAGGGCCCCCCACTTTCTTGGGGGGGGGCCCAAAATAAAATTGTACGAGTGAGCAAGTGTCATATATCCTTTAATATACTGCAGCATTATTTGTCCCAATGCCGCACGTCCGGGAAGTCTCATACTCCTCACCCAATTTTTTTAGCGCATCTTCGAAGAAAAACAAAGCGCTATTGTGCCTAGGGTTTGCATTACCGATAACCGGTTAACCGGTATTACCGGTAATTATGACTACCGAAATTACCGATGAATTTCGACAGCAAATGCCGGTAATTATGGTAATTTTTAAAATTATTTCATTATTATTTTATAATAGAAATGGAATGTTTAAAGTATATAAAATTTCAGTTTGACCCTCTAGGTATCCAAAAATCGCATTTTTCACTGACTTAGAATATCTGGACTTATATCTCAAATATCTTAGCACCTTTATCAAGTCTAAATCCGGTCCTGCATGCAATTGTTGAAAAAATAAAAATTTCAGTAAAAAGTAAAAATTATATATTTTTAAATGGGTTAAATAAAATTTAACCAAAATTTAAATAGAGAGTTGGATAATTCCAATATGTCAAAAAAAGTCGGGGTAATGCCCCGACTTTTTTTCCTGCAGTTCAGTTTATATTATTGATGAAAAAATATTCTAACAATCTAATAAGCTAATAATTTAGGGATATGCTATGGAAAGTTGCTGAAACGTATTAGCTTTTAAAAAATAAACATAAATGAAAAAAATTAAACGGTTTTAGGTTGTGATTCTGTATTAATATTTATAAATAATCGACGTTTTGACGAACTCAATGTACATTTTCATTACGAAAAATAATATACAAATAATATATACAGTAAACAAACAGAACATAGAAAGAAGTTATTAGGTAACAAAATAAGAAATTAGATCATAAAACTTATTAATTTTAAATTAAAGAAAGCTAAATTTTATTTAAATTGCTGTCTTTAATCAGTGTAAAAGCACCGATTAAAAAAAATGGTTTCCTTTAATTAAAAATTTATAAATTTTATGATCTTATTATTTATTTTGCTACCTAGTAACTTGTTTCGATTATCAATAAATATTAATACAGGACTACAACCTAAAGCCGTTTTATTTTTAATATAAGTTCTGAAAAATTATTTACTATGTTAAATGAGAAAGTCTGCAGTTTTAAATCAGTATAAGTAAAATTGAACAAAATTGTGTAAACAATTTTCCAAACATTAAAATAAACTAATATTTAAACATTTTTTAAATTTTATAAAAACTTCAAACTTTTTTCGTTTCAAAGCATTCATTTTTGCTGGGCTACGAAAATTTGAATAAATATAATATTATTTTTTTAAAGCTAGCCTTTAAATTTTTACAACTGACATTTAAACAAATAATACTTAAACTCAAACATTATTTATATTCTAAATCAAGTAAAATTATTACAAAAAAAAAACATGACAAGCGCAGAAGTCAATTAAAATTTCCCGCAAAGCAAATCTAAAACAATAACCAAATTAAATAAATAAATGAAGTGTCAAATTAAAATTTACGTTTGCCTAGAGAAAGAGAGCAAAGCAGTACAGCAGTAGCTCAAAACATTTTCAAAAGACATCAGTCAAGAAATAATTCGTAACACGAAACAGAAAATACATGATGGCACAAGTTCTTCATCTTCTTTTTCGCATTCTGCCATCTATCTTTCTGTTCTGACATGAACATTCGGTTGAAAACGAAGAAACGTTTTTGCTCTTAACCATTTTCCGAAGTACGATGATGGTAAATTAGAAACGCTCAATAAAACACGAATTAAATTATGCTGTAAAGTTAATTAATAAACATTAAAAAGTCTTTGGACGTACGCAGTACGTCTTGTAAGTTGTATATTTAATAGATTTTACGTTACAGATGGGTAGAGTTTTGAATATTATAAGTCATAACTTTTATTATTGCAGTAGCTTGTACAAGAATTAATCTAAAAGTTATATCTTGAAACTTATATTTTAATTAATTGCTAACTAATTAAATTAAAATTTAATATATTGTTGAAAATGAAAATATATTACTTCTAGATTATTATCTTTCGTCAATTTTTATCGACCATCACATAGAATGAGAAAGGTATTATAATTTGGACTTTTTAAAATTTTTATAAATAGGTAAATACGAATTATGCTTTTTGTAACAACAATCAATTGTTCAGCGTAATGTCAATCTATCTGTAGTCACATGTAGAGTAAACTTGCTTAAATTATTTTCAAGAAATTTAATATTTAAGATATGAATATATCAATATTATGTACTTTTGGTACAGATTTGTTTATTAAAATTAGTGACGGTCAGTTCTGTATTGGCCACATTTTTTTTTCTAGAATAGAAGAAGCTTTTTTTAGAAATTATTTATTGAGAATTATTATTAACTAGTGGTATAAAATTAAACTACTCAAACTGTATACTCATATGTATAATTGTTACAAAGCATTCACATAAGTAATAAAATAATAAGCCGAATAATAAATATTCGGTCAAATTTCAACCGAATATTCGGTCATATCGAATAATATATTTTTTGACAATTTAAAGCATGATTGGTAGTCTTCTTTGTAAAGTGAGGTTTTTTTAATATTTAAATGTTCGCTCTACTTGTCTGAACACATTCATTTGTTAAACGTAATCAGTGAAAAGATTAATTTGAAGAATTTAGCACAAATAGAATCTAGTGCATCTAGTTAAGGTCGTTGACAACAACTTCAATATCAGTGTAGCAATATTGAATTGAATGCTTATGTATTTTAAATATTTCTTTCATTTTTAACTTGTAAATAAATTAATAAATGTCAGTTTTGTTGGTTGATTATAATAAAAAAAAAATTGAAAAATAAAACTACTTTAGGTTCAAAGTTCAAATTCTGTATTAAAATATATTATTTTATTATTTATAATCGACGTTTCGACGAAACTCAACGTCCGTCTTTATCAGAAAAAACTGATACAAATGACATTATAGTAAATAACTTTGTTAATTTTTTTTGTATTTTATTTGACTATTATTATTAAATTTAATTAATTACTTTTATTATAAATAAAACTCATTAATTATAATTCTAGTATGTAAAATGATCTATTTCTCATACTTTTTAAGTTAATTTTGGACAAAATGTTTTTTGTTTGTATTTTTTTTAATAAAGAAAATGTAATACTTTACTTATATTTTTAACTGAATATTTAGTATTAAAAATCAAATATTCGACATAATACCGAATAGTAAAAATATAGCCAAGTAGATCAAATACTGAAAAATTTATTCGATTTCAGTGCCACCACTAATATAAAGCAAAACATCTATTTATTTGTCTGTTTGTATGTTCGATACGTATAAACTCAAAAGTTACTGTACTGATTTAAATAAAGAGTTCACCATTTTGTAGAGCAATTATTTCTAATAGTTTTCGATTATATTTTATTTTATTATTATTAATTAATTTAACAATATTTAATGTTAATTTTAACTGTTAACAATTAGAATACAATCAAATTATATACAATATGTATATAAAATGTATTATCAAAATATAAATAATTATTGTTAATTAGTAAACTGTAACATTTCATCTATTAAACTAAGATTTTATTTTTCAAAAACAGAAAAACCAGTTAATATGAAAATATTAATATATATTACTTAAAAATTAAAAGTGCAAGATTTTTATTTAAAACATCAGATCAACTATAAATATAGATACGAAACATAACAAAGTATTTTGTATGAGAGGAATTATGAATGTGGATAAAGCAAAAGTTGCTTGTTTGGATAGGAATGTTCGGAGGAGACTGATTTCGGGATGATAAAAAGAGTTTGTGCCACACCCTTTTGGGTACATGGCGTGATTGTGTATGTATGTATGTAATAAGACAGAGAAGTTTTGTTCATAAACTAGTTACGAAATGTAAACAAAAACTATATGCATCCTTTTTTGGGCATAGGACACTTCGCCGACTGGACACAACGCCGACCGGGGACACTACGCCGACCGTGGACACTACGCCGACCGTGGACACTACGCCGACCGTGGACACTACGCCGACCAGGGACACTACGCCGACTAGAACACATTATACATGTTGCAATCTAGGACATACGTATTATTAGTCGAAGATCTAAAGCTTTGTATCGTGCAAATGTTTTGTAACTTTTTTATATATATTTTTTGAAAACATCACAAGCACAATAAATTATACTTACATATAATAAATAATAAAAAAACACCTATTTAACACAGTAAATAATTTTTCAGAACTCATTATACGTATTAGAATTGATAATATTTTTATAAATAATATTTTTCAGTGTAATTGTGTGTACAAAAATTTAAAAACCGACAACTTAGTTTACTATTGTTTAGACATATTTTAGTAAATTAATCAGCGAGTTTTATAAGTATTTATAAGTTTCTGTTTTATTACCGCCCCCCATAAAGTTTGTAAGCATTTTTCGATTATTACAATTTGTTTATAATATATTTATTTATGTGTGTACAACAATTCAAGAACCAACAACTTGGTTTACTATTGTTTAGACATATTTTAGTAAATCAATTAGCGAATTTTACAAGTATTTATAAGTTTATGGTTTATTACCGCCCCCCCCCCCCCCCATAAAATTTGTAAGCAATTTTTGGTTATTACAATTTGTTTATAATATATTCATTTATGTGTATGCAAAAAATTGAGAGTCGAAAAGTAAATTTGTAAGAGTTATTGCAATTTTATTGTTTCACATCGGTGTATAATACGTACCTACTACTACATGTTAAGAATTCACATCGTTCGCTATCAGAATTAAGTTTACAACTTCGTTACTCGAAAATGGTACAAAATATAAAAAAAAATTCAAATAAATAAACTTCTTTAGACATTGTTCTAAAACTTTGTCAAATATTATACCTACTTATTTCTTAAGGCCGAAAAGTTTCTAACTGTAAGAAAAATTTGCCTTTACATTGAAAAAATCTTGTTCATTAATTTGTTTATGTATTTTTTATTTTAATTAATAACTATATTATTAATTTTTTTTTATCAAGAAACATACACAGAAATAGTTGGTAAATAAAATAAAGAAAGAATTATGCCAATAATTTATCTGGTAATCGAGACATGATCGTCTAAAGTTTTAAAATAATTAAATTTATAATTTTTTTTGGAAAAAGTGAATTTTTGAAATTATGTAAAGAAATAAAAAGTGCATCTACCCCCCCCCCCCCCATCAGATCGGGCGAAAAATTTCTTATAAGGTGATGTTTTCAAAAAATATATATAAAAAAGTTACAAAACATTTGCACGATAGAAAGCTTTAGATCTTCGACTAATAATACGTATGTCCTAGATTGCAACATGGGTAATGTGTTCTAGTCGGCGTAGTGTCCCTGGTCGGCGTAGTATCCACGGTCGGCGTAGTGTCCACGGTCGGCGTAGTGTCCACGGTCGGCGTAGTGTCCCCGGTCGGCGTTGTGTCCAGTCGGCGAAGTGTCCAGACACCCCTTTTTTGATCTGCAGAACAAAACAATCCATGTATTAGGTATAGGCATTACATGTCTATATTTATGGTTAATCTGATATTAAAACTAATTTGTATAGTTTTCATAAATAAAATATTAAAGAAAATTTGGAATAAATTTGTTTTAAGCTACAAAATCGCTGAACACAGCTTTTAGTCTGACTTGAATCTGATTTTATTTACCAAAATACTTAATTTGTAACTTATCAACGTGAATATCCTTATTTAACCTCATTATCATAAGACCAACAAACAAATTCGAAAATGTCCTCGGATAATTTACCGTCTACTATCTATCTACTAATTGTAGGCCAGTAGCATGAATAGTTAGTTTTAGTCCGCATACTTTATAATGAAGACACGTTCATCGTTCATTTGTTTGTCCACTTGAAACTCATTTAGGAGCGTTCACGTACCACCTGTTTACGGAAGCTCGTTAGCTGTGACGCCGGCCCGCAGTTGCCTATGTTTGCTTAGGATAATATGTGGGTATGTATGTGTGGGCCGCTATACTACCTCGATGAATGACATTAAGGTGTAATACCAGTTTTGACTTTGACGAGATGTTTTTAAGGGATATGAATGACTAGATGTAATTAGATTTTAGATTATTATTTGACAATATAGTAAAAACTATTGGACAATGATTTGTTTATAAAATAGTAAAAATTTCTAAAATTTGTTTAAAAAAACGCAATTGCCTTTATATTACCACAAATTCGGTTTTTGAATGTTTTAGAGTTTATTTGTTCAATCCTGTTTTTTATGAGAGTTACGATGTTTTAAAATCGGTATTAGTTAAAACCGAGCTAGTAGTACCACCTAGTCTGTTTGTTAATAGTAAATAATACTTTTATTTGTTGGATATAATAGTTATTGATACATCTATGGTGGACACGAGCATTTTGACACACGACAAAGTTGAGGCATAGTAAATGTATGTGCGATAATGGGAATTTTCGCCCGTTATGCATTCAATATTTTTTATATAATTATTCTTGTATTTTTAAAAACATCTATTACAAAAATTATCTATTAAAAAAAATTACAAAAATCTGTTATCCAAATTACAAGTATTCGTTGAAATTCATAAAATAGTTAACTGTCACTTGCAAGCTCAATTTGTCAAAAATATTTTATTTTCTAGTTTTCGCAAATTATGCGGAAAAGTACTATTTTGTAACACAAATAAATTATACAAATATTTATTTTCTAATAAAATGAAACATACAAAATCTATAATTTTAGAGTATAATGTAATAATATTTGTTACGTATTTTTGATTTAGTATTAATTAATAAATAATTTTGATTTAATAATTATTTTTATTAATTAAAATATAAAAAGAAGGTACATCTGTTTTTTTGTCGTTTTTTTTTACGACAATATAAATTTATCTTATGCAATGAATTTAACAATAGATATATTTCTACCAACTTCCTGACCGGTTTGTAATTATACCAAGCATGTGCAGTATTTTAAATCACAGGCCAATTCCACATTGAGCATGAGTCGTACAAGTTGCCAACTGATCTCAAACTGATTTTATGGTTAGTTGTCACATTTTGTATCTAGTATAATATTTCAGTTGAATAATTTTTATTAAAAGTTCACCTGTTTTTTGAATTTTGTATTCATTTATAAAAAAAGAACGATATTGTTTATCAACTTTGTTATTGTACAAATGAATAAGTTGATGTAATTTATTCTACATTTTTGATTCTTTATATATGTTTACAATTCTTTCTGCTTCCATCTCGGAAATTTCTTTATCAGTGTAACTTAAGTTCTTTAAAATTAATTCTGTATGTTTTCCTGGTATTAGTTTTGGTTCCATAGCTTGAGACATTCCTGGAGTCCGATTTAATTTCGGTGCAGGAGCCGGAATTAAATTTTCTTGATCACTACATTGTATAAAACTTTTTCTTTCTACATTATGAGAATGTTCAGTAGCTTTTTTCCTAGTTAAAACAGGAGTAACACAAGCATCTATATTTTTAAAAATATCGTTCCATTCTTTTTGTGTTTTTTCTAAAAAGATTTTTGTAAAAACTTCTTTGCTTCTTTCAATATTTTCAAATTGAGGATAATCTCTCGGTGAAAGATTTAATCCTTTCAATAATTCTACATAAAATTTTGGTTCTATCGCACCTACTCCCATATATTTTCCATCTTTCGTTTCATATACTTCATAAAAATGTGATCCACCATCAAGCATATTTTTTCCTCGTTTATTACCCCAAAACGGAAATATTTGTGATCGATATATCCAACTCCCCAAATATGCTGCACCTTCTACCATATTAGCATCAATAATTTGTCCTTTTCCAGAATTAGTTCTTTCTAGTAATGCCATTAAAATACCTATAGTACACATTGAAGCACCACCGCAGAAACTAGCTAACATATTAAGTGGAGGAAATGGTTTTTCATCTGACCGACCAATCATTGATAATAATCCGCTTAAAGAAACAAAATTTATATCATGACCAGCTTTATTTGCTAGACTGCCATATTGACCATAACCCGTTAAACGGGTATAAATAAGTTTTGGATTTTCATCAAGTAAAACATTTGGTCCTATTTTTAAACTTTCCAAAACGCCAGGTCGATATGTATCTATTAAAACATCTGAATTCTTACATAATTTTCGAAAAATTTCAATGCCTTTCTTACGTTTGAGATCTATAGCTATTGACTGTTTTCCATTGGCAAGACAATCAATATCTGAATTTGTATCAACCTAAAAGTAAAACATTTATTGTATTAATATTAAATATTGATGATATTATAATGTACTTTTGTAAACATTTTCAATTTTTATTGTTAATACATTTTGTACTACATAAAAATATTTTTTTTTTGTAAATTATTATAACGATCATATGTAGCATAATTAAAAACTTTACATTTTTCTAAATATAATATCACTTGTCTAGATAGAAATATTTAGCTAAAATTAATTTCTATATAATGGAAAGAGTTTGTGCCATACCCTTATGGCTAAATGGTGTGATTATGTATGTACTGAAAGTATCCAATTTTTATTGTGGAAAAAAGTACTAGAAGAAAAATGTAAATTATTTCAGAATATAATAAAAAACAATAATAAATTAAAAATATATTTTTAGAACTAGCTAATAATTATCGACATTTATGTAACATTTTATAATACGTAATATAACAAATAGTTTGAGATATTTAAAAGTGACTAACAATCTACTGAAAATTGAAACGGTAACGAGAACGACAACATAATATCGAAAATGTAAAAGTCGAATCTTGATCAGTTCTACCGTTCCCGTTTCCGTTGGATATATGTATAAAAGATAATGTGTAGGAAAAAAATATATAAGTTAAATAATGCATTTCAAACTTACTCTGTCCACTCGAATTACAGAAGCTCCAAAATCGGATAAAACCATTCCACAGAAAGGACCAGGAGCTAATCCAGCTAATTCTATAACTTTTACTCCACGTAAAGCCATTTTAAATTAAAAATTGCGTATCAAACAAATATTGAACTATTTATAACCAAATTTATCTATATACTTTCATTATTTATTATTATACGTACCTATATACTATAATAAATATACGTACTCATTTAGATTATATTTATAATTTATTTAAAGTAATTTATTTTTATCAATCGTTGTGTTTGCAAATGCTATTCATTTTCTTTAAATGTTTAAAAATAAATTTAATAATTATTATTACAGTTAAGTATGGTATCATTACTATTATCTTAGGTAAATAAATGAAAATATATAACATTTTAATTAAACGTAAACGTACAATTATTGCGCAATCACATATTTTCGTGGCGTAGACTATGTATATATTCTAATTTCTAATATAAGCAACTTTTGTAATTAGTATAAATTTTTTAAACAATTTAATCAATATGATTGGCAACTTTATTTTATTATACATTTAAGAACTTTTGGTGCAAAATTTCTGTTCAGTAATTTTATGAATTACTATCAAATTTAATTTAAAAATATGTAAAACTTAATCCTATAGAATACATTAAAAATACTCTATAAAGTACGAAGTACAATTAGTGTGCCATGAAAAAGACATTAACATTTTGCAAAAAATGTTGATAAATCAATTACTTTCAGGTTATTATTACAATTAAAATATAAATAAAATTATATGTTAGTTAACAATACAAAAATCTGTTTTTGGAAAGTATTTTCCTAAAAAACTGCACCAAAATTTGATATGAAAAATATAACTAAAATATCAGAAAAAGTATTAGTTTTTTAAGAACTTGTAACTCAAAATTAGAAAGTTAAATTTTTTTATCCTTCACCATTAAAATCTACATAATAAGTTTCCTAAAAATGTTTTACTTTATACTTCACTCACTAAGTTGAGTTTAGCGAATATTCACGTGATGATCATTGTTTCCCTATTGGTTACTGATTCAGTCAATCGAGTATGTTTACAATTTACATTTCTATTGTAAATACAGAAAAGTACATCACATCAGCTAAGAACTACGAAAACATGTAACTGAACACAAAAAATAATATTGATGTAAACGTACTACTAGATGGAAATTTTGGTTATAACACGCATGTATCAAGTGAAAAAGGACTAGTCTTAGTGATAGAAAATTGTATTATTTGCATTTATTCTAAATAAACAATTCATTTGAAATAATTCTGTTTTATAATAAAAAAATTGTTCAAAATAATGCTATTATGTAAAATGTTCTATATTTGACCTTAAGCACATTTCTAAACTTCTACCTTTTTGCAATAAGATATTTTTTCCAAGCTATATAGCACCAGCTCAATATCGCCAAACATCTGTGTTAAAATAATATAGTTTCGGCTTCTTTTCACAGCAACGAACTCCATCTTGACGATGATATTGTTTCAAGTTCTGTCGAAGAGTTTGTCGGTTAAAAGGCCAGTCAATTGGACCCAAAGGAATGCGATCTTTTAGTTGGTTTTTATTCTCGTGAGACTTCTACGCTTTTAACTGAGAACGCGCATCCAAGATAAATCAATAAAAGTAATAGCCGTCTTTAAAGACATCACTAGCTTTATTTTTTATTTTGTTTGCTTTCTAGTTTTTTTTTGCAAAACTTAAATAAACTCTTTACACTCATTTTCAACAAGTTTGCCGTTTTGCTTTTATTATTTATCTATTGAATTAATTTAGATGTTTGTGCTAAACTTTTCCAATGGAATTGATTAAAAGGTTCTGAGGAAATTGGAGTAGAGATTTTTTGTTTTTATATCTTTGCTTGTTTTGAAAAGAAAGAAAGTATCTGTAAAGTTTCATTCAATTATATTTTTGTCGTATTTAATACTATATTTTTCTAATACTATTAGTAATAAGTACGAAACTACTTAAATAAACTGTTGTCAACTTGAAACTTTTTATTTAAATTTAAACTTAATAAAAATAAAGAAATAGATCTCATAATGAAATTCGGAAATAGAAATTAAAATTTAGATATTAAAAATTCAATTCTAAATTTGGAATCTAAGATTCGGATATCCGAAAATTTAATTATCTATATATTCAAATATTTTTGAATTTAAATCTAAAATTATCATAATATTATTCCCAGCAGTGCTTTGTTAGGTATTTGTTGTGTCGTAAAGAAATTACATTTGTAAGCATTCAAAAATAAAAGGTAACTATTTTTTTTTATTTATATTATTTATCTCAATTATTGCATACATACGTTAAAAGAAACAGGTTCAAATTACTCGTATAAAACAAATGATAATAATAATAAGTTTATTTATTTAGCATATGCTAATAATGGTATTATAGAATTAATACAAATTATTATTGATAAATACAAAAAGAATATACAATAAATAAATTTACAAGATTTTTTTCAACTTTCGTTTGAAAGATATCAATGAAGCAGAGTTTTTTTTATATCTATTGATAAGTTATTACACATATTTATTATTATTATTAGTGTTTGATATATATAATTACTGAGCCTGATGAGTACAATAATTATGTATCTCGTGCACGTATTAAATAAAAAAAAATACTAACAGTACCGTAAACATACATATTTGTTTAAAAATACACACTTTATTAAAACTTTCATATAAACTTTCAATAATTTTAAAATATAGAAAATGTTTTTTTCAACTAATCCTGATCAAAATTTAAAAAAATGTGCAATATTCATTTGGTTTCTGAGTATTTTAAAATTAATAATTTTAAATTGCTGCATAGTTCGTTATGTTTATTTACCTTAGTGCAACCGAAATTGTATATTTATTTTATAATAATGTTTTGTTATTCACTATATACACAAAAACGTTGTAAAATTTACATATATACGTCATATACTCAAAAGTATGTGGCACAAACTCTTTATCTCGAAATTAGTTTCCTTCAAACATTCTTATCCAGACAAATAATTGTACTTTATTCACATTTATGGTACTTTCATAAATGATCTTCTATTCCCACTATTTGGAAACTTTCGCACACACAAAACACCAATCATCATTGTAATATTTTGACCAAAATCACAAATATAAAATATTTTATTCAAAATATGTTTATTAGGACATAACGTGTTTTGAATACAGACAACTCAAATGTCAATACTATTTTCATAAAATACATTATAATAGTATATTACTATACAAAGTTGATCAATGCATTATAACAAAATCGAAGCATGATTTAAAAAGACAAGATGAAATTAACCTTTTTAATTTCTGAGATTTATGCGACACCACATCACTGGTGATCAACCCGTCGATCGCGGGACTGTTTTTGGTCGATAACCTACCGGTTTCAATTTCCGGTGAGCTTTTGTTGTGAAGGTAGAATAAAAATAAAACTTGAAATAATCACAATTCAAAATAATATTTATTTAAAATCAGTAAATCAAGAAGTTGTTTGGAAATACACGCATGAACAATTTTTTATATTAACAAGTATTGCCCAAAAAATCCTGACTTATTTTGGATCAACATATTTGTCAGAATCTACGTTTTCAAACATAATTTATATAAAAATAAACTAAGAAACAAAATTACATATGATCACTTGGATCAATGCTTGCGATTAGCTAACATCATCATACCAACGTGACTATGAAAGTATTGCCAATTCAAGACAATGCTAAAGTTCACATTGATTTTTTAACAAAAAAATTAAATTGTTTATTTACATTTATTTAATTCAATTTATGAATGTAACTTTGTAAAATATTTATGTATTTCGGGAATGATCAATATTCACATGTACTTTGTTTACAATTTATTTGTTTTATTTGTATTATAACCTGTCCATCGCCATAGAACTTGATATGCCAAAGTAGCTCGCGTAGTACAAAAGGTTGGGCATCTCTGCTATATAACGTATATTATGTTTCAAATATTTGAAGATTTTTAAAAACAATAATATTGTAAATTAAACAAAATCTCAACATTTTATGTTTCTTTTATATCAGGAATGGATCTGTCTTCCCGTCACTGGTGGGTGATAGTAACAGTCCTGCTACTTGCAGCCGCAGCAGGAGTCGGTGTACCAATTGCGTTACGTATCAGTGAAGGTGCATCGTTTGAGGAACGACTTGAATTCGCTTCTCGTTTGCTGCACGAAACACCATTGGTCGATGGTCATAATGATCTTCCGTGGAATATACGAAAATTTCTTCATAACCGGCTCAGGGAGTTTAAATTCGGCGAAGATCTACGCAATGTCAGTCCGTGGAGTCACAGTGCTTGGAGTCATACCGACTTACCCAGATTAAGACGGGGTCGAGTTGCTGCACAGGTAAGTGACAATTTATTTATATCTTGTATCAATGAATTTTACGTAAAAATGTTACGAATTTGTGATAGAATTTTGAACAAACTTTTAGCGTTACAGAATATTTTGTCTTTTTTTATAAAAGAAAAATTTACGTATATCAAAATTCTGCATTAAAATTGTTAATAAAAGCACAAATATTTAATTATGAAATACGATTACTCTGCCAGAAAGAAAATTACTTTAATCTGCTTTCACGTTTAAATTAATTTCATTTAAATAACAAAAGAATTAAGACCCGTGTACCATAATTACAGAAATAATATTGCACATCAAAAAATTTGCATAAAAACTAAACGACACATAGAAAGATTACCGACATACATTCGCATATGCGTTTATAACTTACACGTACGGTTTTTTTTCTGTACAAGAACAAGAGAAAAGGTTAAAACAAGGAACCCAACCTCGTAAATTTGCATTTGTACCTTTAAAATTCATCTCTCTTTTTCATGAGAATACTCGGTCGGTAACATAACAAAACCATACGTATCGTGAACGAATCAGTGGCGTAGAATATTAAAAGGGATGTCGCTTGAGACAGCGCTGGGTTATTATTAACATTTTAATTAATACAGCGAAAGTTTGCCACCTTTTGGGACACCGCAATGTTATATGAATGCAAAACTGGCAATATTTTATGAACAGTTATATTTACTTATTAAATGTTTCTCAAGTTCTTCTATTTTAATGGTGGATTTGAGGATATTACTTTGTAATATTTATTGTCTAATTTGATAAATGATATCTAAATATTAGTAACTGTCATCTGAGATATAAAGCTGTCCACTATTTTTAATAATAAATGTAGAATTATAGCATTTATTATTATTATTTACATATTTCAAATTGATGAATCTGAACCAAGCTTATGAAATAATAACGCAAATGCACGATTCTAGACTTATCAATTATTATTAGTTTTATTGCATTCATTTTAATTTTTCTTTATAAGCTTACTGAAGAAAAATAATTTAATATTACGTAAAAAGCTGTGTAAAAATTACATAGTTTGTTTAAGTAAAACAAAGTTTTTTTCAGAGGTCCCGGGTTTGACCCCCGACAGAGTCAATATTTTTCTTTATCTAAAAAATATTTAATTAATAATAATATCATGTGCTAAAATAATACGAATGTTAAATGTACACTTCATGTGATGTATTCGACTGGGATACATGAAATTTTCATGCCCAGTCAGTAATGATGAAGAAAAATATTGACTTTGCCATAAGACTCTGTAGTTCAGTGGTAGAACTATGGCCGCGAAAGTCAGAGGTCCCGAGTTCGAGCCCCGGCAAAGTCAATACTTTTCTTTATCTAAACAATACTAACGATTCATTAGTTCTTCGAAATAAATATATATACGGCAATTAATGCACTTTAAATTCACTTTAAATAAACGATTTATGTAATATTACAGGGAATTTTTACAGTACTGTTAGATAATGCAATTAAGATGACTAAAACAAAACACTAATTTCAAGATAAGTAAGTGTGTTTAAAGCTATTTATTTTATTGACACACTATGGCTAATTTAGAATTTATAGCACTGATATATAATAAATGAATCGATTTACTTTTATTTTATATAACAATTTTATATTATTTATAGATTTGTTTATAATCAATATTAATATATTATTTATAGATAAAAAGTTCATAAATCTGTAACTCGAAAATTAATTATTTACTTTTTCAACATATATGTATGTAGTTAAAAATGACATGTACGTATCAAATATTTAAAAGCATACTATGGAATTCGTTACTCCTAAAAATTTTGTCGATAGGAATTTTTCACAATTATTTTTTTTATACGTTATTCTACATAAAAAGAAAATGAATGTCAAATATTTTACCTTTATTTCAAAATGTGTTATATAAACTTAGAAAAAAAAATATTTTAGTTTCTATAATTTAATATATGCCATTTTTACATGTAGTTTTAGATCGTGACAGGACATATCCGCATTAAAAAAATGCTCAGGTGAAATATACACTTAAATTTGCTAACGATATAAACAAATGATAGATATTTAGTAACATACATAATAATACAATTCTTTGTTATAAACCAACATGTAAATATCCCAGTGTAATCGTATTGCAAGTAAGAATGAAATAACTTTTCAAATTGTTAATTAATAACGTTATATATTATTTGTTTTCGTTATAAATAACATTTAAAAAATGAATTGTTATGTTATATAACGTTATAAAAATAATTTTTTTTTAGTAACTTTGGTTTGTATTACGACCTCGGTTATAAAATTGATTTTTAACTAACACAGATTTTTGAACAATTCAACTACTATATGAGCAGAACTAAATAAATTAACTAAAACATCTAAAAACCAAGATTGTAATACTAGCCTCTGAAATTATCTGTACAAATATAATAAATATATAATAAATAAAAAATTCATGTCGAATAATGTTACGAAATATCTTATTATACGAAACGTTATTAGTTATTATAATGTTAATTAACGTTATTCAAATATCGTTACATTATTGTATTAGAAATTATAGTTTAATCGTTATGATAACATTAGCAAGTATCAATTAGTTTTTTATAGGTTGGTTATAGATTTTAAAAAAATATTTACGGTATAAAATAGGCTTTGCGATACGCTTACACATAGGCTTTAGGGCATTTATATAATATTTAATTTTTCTTATTAATTTAACTATTGTTTTGTAGCATCTAAACATTTATCAACAATTTAACATATATCTAGAAAACATTTCAAAACCACTAAATTGAACATACACTTTAGGTAAATTTATACTTGTGTTTGTGTAAAATATACTAGAATATTTTGAAAGCAAAACTTCGCAGAAACCTCGAATTTGCAACATGACTATCTTGTTACACCTAAATGAAACCAAACCACTCGATAATGCAACAGTATATTATGTTACAAAGAGTAAAAGGAGATGGGTATTGTGTTAAGCTCAGATATAAATTTTTATTAATAATGAATAGTTTTAAATTTTTAACATAATATACAGAATGTTAAAAAAAACACATTTTAAAATTATTTACCATATAAAAATGTGGCACAATTTTTTTTTTTTTCATTTAATCAGAAACTAATTTTTGCCAAACATTTTTATCTAAGCATGCAACGTTTGTTTGGTCCATATTTATAATACTTCGAAGTCATGCTCTTTTATTTTCACCACATTTAAAACATTCTGATACTGGATTTCATATTAGTTCGTCAGCAATTAATAATTCGTCAGGTTGAATAAATTACTATGATCTATCGAGCCAATAATAGTTTTATGTAATTTTTTATTTGAATTTAACATAAAAATATTGTATGATATTTGATAAACTTCATTGTGTTGAGTTAAGAAACTTGTAGCCGAAGCCAAGCAATCTGGGCGAAATACAAAATGAGCTTTTTATTCCAAATGACATATATGGTATTTTCTTCAAGCGTTCTAAACAAAATTAAACTAAAAATAAATAAAAATACATGCCAAGTAATCTTAACCTTCAGTTGTAGAATTATATGTATATGTATATACTATATATATTTTTGTGTTACCTGATTTGTAAAAATTAATCTTTCTTTGGTCGAATATACAATTTCTGAAAAATTTGACATTTCTTACACTTCTTCACAAATTTTCAATAATCAAATTCAAATTTAAGCGAAAGTAAACAATGCAATTATCAAGTAACTTTCCTTGATGTAATGTTTTTATTATGGCCGCCGAAAAAGTCAGATTAAATACACTTGACATTGTATAATAATATTATTATTGTACTAGTAACATAATTATTTTTTCTACATAGGCAATATGGTAACGTAACATTAATATTATGATACGCTTGAAGAAAAAATTTTTTAATCGGCTACTATATTATATAATACTATAATTACATTGCATAATAATAACAGGAACGAATTAAGATCCAACAAAATATCGCAGCATTTTACATTTTATAACAAAATGAGTAGTTGGAGTGATATGATTGAGAGTGTTTTGTGTGAGCGAAAGTTTCCAAGTAGTAGGAATAGAAAAGCATGTATGAGTGGTATCATAAATATGGATAAAGCTAGAGTTGCTTATCTGGATAAGAATGTTTTAAGAAAACTAATTTTGGGATAGTATAGAAATAGTTTGTATCACATCCTTTTGGATACATGGTATATGATTGTGTATGTAAATATTCAAACATACACATTTCTTAAAAATTGCTTGAAATTTTGTAATTTTATATTACTTACAGTTTTTACTTTATTTTATCTATAAAAATTATAATAAATTATTACAAATTGTTATAATTTTATGTTTATTTTACAAATCACCAAACAGAACAATTAATTTTAAGTCTATTTATTAACTCAACTGACATTTCAAAAAGTAGCTGATAACATTGTTGAAAATTACATCTAAAATGTAAGTGAAAACAAAAATAAATCAATTCTAAATTTCGTAAAATGTAGGAGTATATTGTTAGTGAAAACAATTTTAATATTATCAGTGACACAAAATTATGATGGATAATAGAAAGAGACGATATATTTGCCCTTTAGGAGCTTTTTCTCTGGCGATAGATAAAAACTTTTGTCCCGAATAATTTTCGGATAAGAAAATTGTTAATAGCAGCTTTCAAAGTTTTCTGAATAAATTTAACCGCTATTTTTCATATCTATTGGTTTTATATATTATCTTCGAAAATAACTTTCTCGGAAGAACGAATTTATAAAACAAAAACGAAAATTATTACATTCGTTTAACAGAGTGATTGATTGAAATTGAACCATAACGGGAAATAAATATTTAACATAGCAAAGTATCTTTCAGAACCCATTATAAAAAAAAATTTGAAAAAGGCTTCAGGATTAAGTTCTATATAACATTTTAATTAAAATTCGACTTTTCGATATACTTAATCCACGTATATCATCATCAAGAAAAATATATAAATAACATAAATAATAAACAAATAGCCAAATTTTATTTAAATCAGAACTTAATCCTAAAGCTTTGTTTAATATTAAATAAATATTAATTTTTACGAAATGAATGTTTTGCGATTTTAATTTCAAATTTATATGACATTTTTAAAGTTAATATAATGTGAAAACTATAGTCAAAAGAATTTTTAATGAACACAATATTTAAAAAATATAAATATATTGCAAAATTGATATTTTTTATTATATAGTCATAGAAAAAGTACAGTATTCTACTCGCACGCTGTTATAACTTACATCAATGATTTACATCCCTCGTGTACCTCATCTTCTGAGTTATAGCAATCATAACATACTCGATGAATAATATACATACTCCATAAAAAATTGTGATTAATCAAAACCCGAAATTATAATTTCATAATTATCGGTTATGGGTTGTGGACATTATAACTTTAACGTAGCTACATAATAAAAAATATTTGTCACATTTGTCTTATTTGAGCCACACCAAAATAATGTAAATTACACCACAAGAATATATTAAAAAGTACACTTGCTAGTGTTAATAGAAAGATACTAAATTTAAGTAATAACAACACTTTTTGACATTAATGTAAAGTGATATTTATAATAATGAACCTTGAACAAATAAATGTTCATATTGTCATTGTGAAATTTAGTATAATAATACTCAAAAATATTGAGATTTTATATTTTTCCCAAAATTTCACAAGTTACTCAGTCATTGAATCGGCTTGTTAGGCTATGTCATTGATGCAGTCATTGATGCATAGCCTAACAAGCCGTTTCAATGACTGAGTAACTTGTGAAATTTTGGGAAAAATATAAAATCTCAATATTTTTGAGTATTATAATATTTATAAGATTAGTGTCTTTTTTACAAAGAAATATTTACATAAAAAAAAACAGATTATTTAAAAAGAGTAGATTTTTTTATGAATTATAAATTTATAATGTAAAAAAAATATTCAATTTTGATCTTTTTTATTAATTTTATTCCTTTCATATTTTTTTTTGTCTACTTTTTCAACCCAACGCTGCCTATAAAACAGCCAATATACATATATTTTAATTATATATTTGTACAGTATTATTTATTGTAAATTTACTAAACAATCCAGTACAACTTTATTAATTTAATTCAATTTAATTTCAAAGTATGAACATAATAGAAATATTTTATAAAGAGGTTTAATTTATGCACACCATGTACAATATGTATGTACGTATTTTATAACAATATTTGTAAATTATCATTTTCAAATAGGAAAACCACATTCGGTTTTTGGTGATATTCGATGCATATTTTATGAATTTAACTATATTTATAACCTATGTCTGTCATATGCAAATTACAGCATTGTTAGCTTATTAAATGCTATTGTTCGCAATAATTTATTGTTATTAATATTATTGTGTTATAATTTTATTATATATACCTACCAGTTGTGAAGTGTTAGTTAAAATATTATACGATATTTCTTTTAATCACAAGTAAATTTTTATTCAGACATTTAAATTATTAAAAGTTGTAAATGAATTAATATTTTGTGAAAAAATATTGACTTTTCTAAATTTTAATTAAAAATCTAAATTATTTTGACGATTAACTATTAGAGGAACATACAAACACGAGTTAATTTACCCAGATTGTACACAAAATAAAAATAAAGATACTAACATTTTTTTTAAATGAATTAACTAAATACATTGTCTGACCGCTCATGCAACACAGGAGCCCGATTAAAATTTGATGTAAAATTTGAAGATACTGTAATAATTGCAAGACCAATCAATATTAACAGCAGATTGATAAGAGATCTTTTATTCTGATGAACGCACATTGAGTTCGTCGAAACATCGATTATTAATAAATATTTATACAAAACTAAAACCTAAAGCTATTTCATTCTAATATAATGAGTTCTGAAAGATATTTTTATTATGTTAGTACTTATTTGTTTGTAAATATAACAAAGTATCATTGATAAACAAATTTACTACATTAATTTTGATTTTAAACTATTTAAAAACTATCTTATATAAAATTAGATGCAAATATATTTACAAAATATATAAAGTATACCAGATACTTTTGTGTTATTAGGTTTCACACCAACATAACGACGTGCAACAAAACATACGATAATAGAATTATACATTATTATACCATTATATAAAAATCATATTTGAAAATTGATAAAAATCTTAGCTTTATTTTAATTTATTATAAATATATCACAATAAATTATACTAAAAGTAGAAATCTCGCACGTGGATAATTTTAACCATTTTCAAATAATACAGAGAAAAATATTTCAACACTCAGCAAGAGGTGCAGAAGCCAACATTAAAATAACTCAAAATATCACGAAAACCGACCGGGAAACGCGATATAAATAAAAGACCTACCGGAAATACAACGAAGAATAAGAATAGCATAAAAAAAGGAAGGAAAAGAAAAGAAAAATAGAATAAGTAGGAAAGAAAAACATTTTAAAACGGACATCCCTTTTTTTATCTACACGAAATTACATCAGGACTCGCATACATACATGCACATGCCAACTGACTAGGTTAGAGCTACAGACGCGCCACCAAGCGGAACTTTTTCCAAAAAGAATTCTTCTTCTACTTTTCGGCCAGTTCGAAAGCCGAGAATTTTCACGGAAAAACGTCAAATTTTCATCCGTTCACTGTCGGAGTACTTGCATGGAATTGTTATTTTAACTGTAGAAGTTAAATATTGTATTATGAACTGTTAAAAAGTTTTTTTCCTTTTTCCACTTTCAAGTTTAGTTTAAAAATAATGAGCTTATATAAAAGAATGAAATTATTAACGTAAGTAAATTTAACTTTCACTTAATTTCTCTTGTTTTCTTTGTAAATAATAAAAATAATATTACAAATATTAATGTTTTAAACAATTTAAATGTAAAAGAAGAATTTTTTCGTAATGTTCTCAGATTTACAAAATATATTTGCAAGAATTTAAAAATTATGTTTTTTTAATAAAATGTGAACATATTTATAAATTATGAAGCAAAAGTTGCTTGTTTGAATAGGTATACTTGGTGGTAACTAATTTCTGCTTAAATAAAAAGAGTTTGTCTCATCTTTGTG
The DNA here is from genome assembly GCA_963966155.1 of Clivina fossor. Lineage (NCBI taxonomy): Eukaryota > Metazoa > Arthropoda > Insecta > Coleoptera > Carabidae > Clivina > Clivina fossor. The sequence continues at coordinate 23,463,513 of OZ014551.1, read as the reverse complement.
GGTACATGATGTAATTGTGTGTGTATATCTAAAGAAAATATTTTTATAAAATATTATAAAATACCAGTGGCGTAGCCAGAAACTTGTCATGGGAGTGTTACTAATATTAATCAATAAAGATAATACTATAATTTATATAAAAAATAAAGAGCAATAAAAGTTATTTTCATAAAAATGAAAGTAAAATAACATATTTCATATTTCACATACGTATGTTTTTGGTCGTTCAGGTTCTTGGTTTCAACCCCCCCCCCCTAACACCCCCCTGGCTGCGCCACTGTAAAATGCATACATATAAATATGTAATACATATTTCTGAAAACAAAATTCTCATGAGAAGTTACTGAAACTAATTGGTTGTCATTTTCAAATGTATGCAGTTATGAAAAATACAAAAATAAAAGACTTTAGATTATACTTTTCTATTAATATTTATTATTAATCGACGTTTTGACGAACTCAACGTACGTCTTTATCTTTTTTCCTGATGAAAACGTCGTTGAATTTATCGGAACGTCAATTATTAATAAATATTAATATAGAACTATAACCTAAAGCCGTTTTATTTTAATATAATAAGTTCTGAAAGATTTTTAACGAATCTAATAAATACATATTAGCTTGTTAACGCACTTTTCATCAATAAAATAAACAGTTAATTCTTTAATATATATTTTGTATAAATAAAATTGAAAATAAATATATTCATTTCCATTATTACCAAAAACAATACAATTCAAATTAAACAAAAGAAACTTTAAAAAATTGTTGAAAAACAATTGCACTCAATATCCAATTCAGTCGTATTGAATCATTCCGGAATTACGCTAGCGATTTACTCTTGTATTGAATCTAGTCTAGTCTAGTCCAATCTAGTCTAGTTCTAGTCTGATAATACGTATTTACGATAGTCGGTAGTGATTTATTTAGCGTGAAAACGCCGCATCGAAAACATGCATTACTATAGTTTTACCCAAAACCCAAACAAGACATATTGATGGCGCTATACTGACCAATATTCATCCGACACTAATAAATATATCGTTCACAATTAAACGACTAATACACTGTCGTTTTAAATCGGCCGTAACGGTACGACGAAATTGTTTAACAAAATATCGAAAACATTTGTTTATTTACATGTAATTGGTTTGTTTGTTTGATGTTTAACATACACACGTACAAAAAAAAATTATTAATGGAAATACATGTTTTGATTTGGCTGGTGACAATGTTGGTGACATTTTCGTAATTGTAAAACGGAATATTAATTTGTTTTATGTTTTTGATAGATTTATGTAAATGTATTGTTATGTTACATTTAAAAAAAAATGTAAATGTTTATAGTCAATATTATAATACAGTATCTCATAAAAAGTCGGTACCATTTGGAATAAATTATTACTGATTTTATATTTAAAAAAACTGAGTAAATATTTGTGTTTGTTTATTTTAAAATATACCGAATATATTAAACAAAATAAAATGTAAAAAATGCGTGTTTTGAAAAGCTTTTAAACTTCAAATTGCAAAAACAAAAACAAATTAGTGCATCCTATTTTTAAAAAAATATATGTTTGTATCCTAACTAATTTACCATACTTTGAAAAGTTTCTAATAGCAACTGACAAAATTATAGTTAGAACTGGACACTATAAGTACTTTTGTAATTAAATACTTTTTAAAGTACTTTTTTCGTATTTAGTACTTAAATGTTGTTACAGTACTTAAGTATTCATTAAAAATTGTTTATTTATTTCATTGTAAAAGAATATATTTTTATAGCAACCGCTTGCGACTGTACGATATTTATTGTAACTTAACGAAAAATTTGACTCTAACATTTACTAAAATAAACTAAATATAAATATTAAAATAAAGAGCTTTAGTTTACGTTAGAGAAACCGGTAGAACTGTTTCTACTAGATTGTCAGCTATTGCGCAACACACATTACAAAAATCTTTATTACTTAGATAATTACAAGACCTAATAATATTAACAGTAGATTGATAAGAGATCCGAAAGAAATTTTTAAAGAAATAGCTAATATTACTCAGTGTGTAGGCAACTGATTTAAATAAAATTTGGCTTTCTTTAATTAATAATTTACAAAATTTTGTAATCTAGTTACTAAAATTTTGTTACCTAGTAACTTGTTTTTATGTTTTGTTTGTTCATTATTTATGTCCTTTTTTATTTTTTTTCTAATGACGATGTGCCAGTATATGAAAACGTCGAATTTTAATATAAAATAAAACAGAACTGTATCAGTTTTTTTATTGTAATATAATAAGTTCTGAAATTTTTTTTTACTGTGTTAAATATAAATATTATTACACCTCTAAATTAGTAATATAAAAACTATATACGATAAATGTTTGTTAAATGGCAAAACAAAATTTCATAAATTTAATTAGCTTGATTTCATATCGTTACCAACCTTGTATCGTACTATACTGTTAAAAAAATAAAGTAAATAAAAATTACAATAACATAATGTACACTAATATCATGAAGATTAAACTTTTCTAAGATTACTTCAATAAAATTCTTTTCATCTTAGAATATCAAATCAGACACAATATTTCCGACAGCTTCGACAAGAGTATCACCAAACATAACAACCGAAAATGTAGCAATAGAAATCAAGTTTTTTTCCTATAACATTCATCCAATATAATGACAGGCACACTTTCAACTTCTACAAGCTGACAAACATCATGTCAAATCCATCGTCGCCCTGGAAAACACGAACTTCGTCAAGACTGCGCTCCGTTTTCACATATTTGAAGCTGAAAGCAGCGATGACACACAATGTATACGCAAACCGACCCGACTTTGGGCTATACGGCTTGACTTTGACTTGTCTGACGTTGAACTACCCGAGTGAATGCTGAACTCAAAAACGGAGGAAATTATAATGAAATTCCGTTACGAGAGGCTACGACGCACGGCGCACAATGGCAGAGGCAAACGTACTTTAAATGCCCCCCCCGTAAGAAATTTCGGTCGTGTGTGAGGTTTCTTTTTTCCGATTTTAAAGCAGTATTGTGCGACGTGGTTTTGTGGTTGGTTTTTCAACATGAGGTAGATCGAAAGTGAATTTTAAACATGTCAGGGCTTCCTTTTTCATCCTGTTTTTCTCTCTAGGGTTTTACGTATAGCGGAATAATAGAGGATGTATTGTATAGCATGGAAATAACCGCACAGGTTAGGTTAGTTTGAGATTTTCGTATTTGATAACGAAATGTCTTGAAATATTTTAATCTGCAGATAGTATTTTATAATAAATTTTATTTATATAAAAAAAATATTTTTACTGATTGTTACATATAGTGAGAGAGGTATTGTAATCATACCAATTTTGATTTTTTTGAGATTTTTTAGCATAATGTTAGTTTGTCTGTTTATAGATACGATTTAAGGCATTTCAAGTAAACGGATTTTGAAAATAAATTCATATTTAAGCTGCAAACATGAATTTCTCAATTTGTTCAACTTTTAGTACAGATTTTTCTACCGGAAGTAACAGTTTACTGATGTCAGTTTTATGTAGTACGAATATTTTGCAATAGAGAAATTTAACGAAAGTAGCTACATAAATTATAATTTAGCAACATTTATTTAAACTAATTCTGATACGATTTAATAAATTTTTATAATTTTTTATTTTATTGCAATATTTTTTATAAGTATCTATTTTGACTTGTAGATATGTAGACACGTTTTTATGATACAAAATAAATTAATTATGAAATTGTTAATATGAAGCTACAAATCCAAGATAGTAACGTTTAAAAACTTTCTAAATATTTACTTATATATAATAATAAATAAGGATTTTGTAAATGAATTTTAATATTATTAATATTATAAGTTTATATTAAAATCTTTTTGATTTTAATGTAATGAGCTTTAGGTTTTAGATTTGTTTAATTTATATTAAAATTCAATCTTTCGTTACTTATATTAATTGTATATCATCAGAAAAAAAAACATAGAAAAAAATTCGAAAAATTGATATGAATTTAATCCACAATCTCTTGATCTCCGGTTGAGCAGCTTGCCTTTCTGGTTACTGTTATTCGAATAGCTTCAGCAACTTGCTCATTTGTCATAAATGTATATATTATAATTAGTAAGTTACTATAATCTACTGGAATAACAGTAACAGAAATCAGGAAATTTCACAATATTACTTTGGTAGATTCATAACTCAATATGATAATTTATCTGTTAGAATCTATTTTGTTTGGGAACTTTATGGTAATGGTCGGTTTTGTACTGGTTATTACAGATTTTTAAGTATGTATTAGCATTATAAAAAAATCATTTGTTTATCAATTACATTGCATTTAAAAATATATTCTCAATTACAATATCAAATACTTCAGTATTCTAATATTAAACAATTTGTTTTTTTTGTATTAACTTACATCTAGGCATTGATCATAAAATCTATATTGTTTAATTACTGAGAATCTTACTTTCTTATATTTTATAATTAAACTATGTCTAATAATATATTATAAACAAGAAAACTAAACTTGAATTTCTTGGTAAATTCCAATAAATTAAATAAACATTAACCGCAACGATCACCTTCTAACATCTTCAAGCAAACAAAGCAATTACCAATATTTCATCGTCACCTATATAACCTGCTTCCCATCTTTACAAGAAAAAAACCGTTGTCAGAAAAAATCCTGTTCAGTATTCATAACACGAAGGAAAATAACACAGCCATCCAATGTCGTCGTGGTCGTTCTCATCTCAAACGAACTATGAAAGAACGGGGAGGAGACCCATCCACTTTGTTATACTTAACTTCTTGACGGGACCCCACTCGCTTCCACGGCGACATTAGAACGTCCACATACGCGGGAGGAAAGTTCTGGGCTTGCACAACCTGCACACGCGTCTATATGTAGACATTCTTCGTCATCTCTCTCTCTCTTCTGGTCTTTTATAGCGGCTATAACTTATCTGAATGCGTTTTAGATCCTTCGAAAAGGTAATTTTGCACCATATCTAATGGTAGTTGAAAAAGGATGGAGTACAATAATGCTCAGTTACTTATATGTAATACTAAAATGATTTTTTCTAGATTTATGTTCGAAGATATTTAATTTGATATGAATCAAGAGTTGGTTTTCTAGCTTTTGACTTTTATTAAATTGATAGACTATTTTCAAATAATTATCTGAGTTAAGAATATGCTTATATAAAAATTAGTAACTACATTTTTTTGTTTTGTTTTTAGTAATGTTACAGAACGGCTGATATTTTTATTTACTATTTTACCACTCTGTAAACAAATATGTTACAAAACGGCGGTAAAATTTATAATTACTAACATTAATAATATTAATAACGTTATAGTTATTAGTAGTGCTAATAATGATTTAATTACTATTAATTTTAAAGTTCGTTTACTTTTAATTTTTATTATAGGGCAACTACAAGACCCCATGCAATAAAAGCGAGTCAGTTCTTTGTTAGAATTTCTACAAGGTTTTTACCCTTTTTAAAGAATAGAAAAAAAAACTAAAATTTCTAACATTTTAGAAATTAGTTCCACTAATAAAAAAAAACGAATAAATTTTGAATTTTTGACACGAACTTCCAATTGAGTTGACTTTAAAGTATTATGTGTAATTTAAGAAAAATACCCTTTAAAAAATCTTTGACATTTTTTGAACTATTTATTTATAAAATGTAGTTTTATGGCCTAAAACTAACTAAAAAGAAACTATTTTTAAAATATAGTTTTATGGCCTAAAACTAACTTAAAAGAAATTCTGTGCTAAAGCCCGCTGTTACAGTAAAATCACATTATTTAAAATAATAAAACAATATTTTTTTGTAAATATTTATGAAATGATCGCAAATAATACACATATAGCGTAATTAGATTAGTTTTTACTGACTTATTAATTGTTTGAATAATTTTGCTAGTGCTGACAAGACAGATATTGCACTGTATATTTTTTTTAGTTATTTAGTTATTATTAGTTAATATAATATATGTAATGCAATTTCAAAATTAGATTTAGTTTTCTTTATGTTTAGTAAGCATTACTTTAAAAAGTGTTTTTTAGCACATAAGTAAATATTGTACAGGTAACCCTCCTACAACACGGTCTCCGACAACACGGTTTCGTTCTAACACGTTTCTGCTTTCAACGCAGTTTTCAGGTTTTTACTTGTAGTAATGTGTATGTACATATACATTTAATAAGCGCACCAGCTATTAAAAAAAAATTTGTTAGAATATTAAAGTTTTTGTCTACTACGACTTTTGGTTTTACCTGTCTTTAACATAAGAGGCAAACAGTAGTAAGTTCATAACCACTTGCATGTGCTAACATATTGTTCTTTAACTGTCTCAATTTTAATCTGTACGACTATTTTCTAAAAAAAATAGCTCCTTATAGTAATGTTAGTTAACTTATGCCGACATTAACATCAAAAAACTATGTAATTTTTCGTTTTTCGCGTCTACTGTAAAAATGACAAAAATAACTGTTTACCTCTCAGGTACATTTTTAATAAAATTGAAGTTCTTTCTATGTATCTTAAAAAATATATGTTCATACATATGTGTTTTAATTTTTGGAATTTAACTCCTTTTTTCTATTGGCTCTGGGTCTCATATAACACGGTTTTACATAACACGCCGTTTTCTTGGAACTTATCTACCGTGTTATAGGAAGGTTATCTGTATTTAAGATTTTATTAATATTGTAGTAAAACTATGTAATTAGGCATTATGTCTGTTTAGCTTCTTAATAAGTAAACAAACTCTTCTCATTCAAGCAGAAATGAAATTTCGCAACACATTCTAATTCAGGCATGCAATTTTTATTTTATCTAAAATTCATCGTACCGTTCATACATATTCTTTTATTCTTATCACTTGGAAACATTCGCTCCAATTTTTTACTCATTGAACATCCAAACAAGGGTACGACTTTAATATTAGTTATATATATATTCTTATAAAAACCGTACGTTTATAAGACATTTGTTTAAGATGGCCGAACTATTTAAACTGACTTACGTCAAATTCATAAGTTCATATATTTCACGTAAAACTTTAATCTCTACAGTAGTCATTTTCCTTTCATGCTTCTGCAGTCAAATCCAATACAATATAGTATTTTTAACTAAACATTTATTAGATAAATAACAAATCAATTGTATTTTTATTTTTAATATGCAAACTTACACTTACAAAACAAACAAAATAGACTAACTAGCAAAATGGTATTGTCTCGTATAAAGTTTAATAAATAAATTTTACAACTAATAAAAATGTAACTTGAAAAAACTTTGTTCTTTTAGCTAGGAACGCCAATAAAATTTCTACTTCATTCTAATTTGCCAGTCTTACAAACAATTGTTTCAACTAACTGCACGAGAGCATAATAGTAAAAAATCCGCGTAATTATTTGCGCAATAAGAAACTTTGTAAGCGCTCAGAATGGCACAAATTGAATTGAAATACGTGTTATAAGAGCTCGTTTACTAAGTAAGAAAGTAAGTTCATTTAGCAAGAAAAGTAAAAAAGAAAAACTTGCACTCCTTTTCCGACTTTGCACGACTTTCCACACTCACTTTACAACGTCATTTCGTATATTTTCTTGTTATAAACTAGTTTGCGACTAAACTTGTGTAAATGACCGGGTTAAATACATTCTAAATTCTATATTTTCAGTTATTCATTACTAACTAGAGTAAGCAGCATTGTTAAAATGATATATAATAAAGAATTTTAATATACAGTAATACCTCGATATATCTTTTATATTCATATCTATTCAGATTACTCGTTTGATATGTTTGGTCTCTAATTTAATTCTAAATAAATAACATTATATTTTTCTGCAAAATTTTCAGGTGTATTGACCTTCCTTAAAAAATTATTTATTAATTTGTCGTACTATATCTGTCGTTCAATATACTAAATTAAAATGCTTTGTCGTGAATATTACCATTATTGTCGTGCCATACTTCTTTGAAATTATATATTCTCTATGATATTCCCCTTTCTCTATTAGAAAGTAATTTAATTTAATTGGTTCTATGGTAGCTGCAGCAGATTTTTAAAATTGCCATAGCAATAATAACAAATTTTGATATTTTATTTACATCATAACCTTTTTGTTCATTATATTATTATCATTTTTATATTTCAAAAAAAAATTTGGCCCGTATTCTCACCTCATTTATAAAAGTGATTTTTGTCAAAACTACTTTTGACATTTACTTAAAATTAATTATTAAGCACTTTATAATAGTTTATTTAAATTTTATAATACTGAATATAATAAAAATGGAAAAATTATTACATTATTACAATAGAAAATTATTTACATTTGATAAAAAACAGAAGCAAAAAGTTTTTTTGAAATTAATGACAAAAGCACTTTTTCACGAAAAAGTGAGGTGAGAATACGGGTTTTTGGTTTTAGTTATGTTTGTGTTTTCTTTTCTCTAATATATTTTAAATTCAACTTTATTATTTATGCAAAATAACTTTTGTTTATAATTAATTTATTTGTGTTTATCTACTATTAGTATTGGTAGACCTGTTTACAACAAATCCAACTTTATATAATCAGCCACATATAGTTGATCCCAAAAATTTCCTCATCCTGCATTGCACAGGATTTAAACTATAACTTTTTGGTCAACCCTTTTCGAATGAAAACTTGAATGTGTCTCCCAACTTTCTACACTTATTTCACAAGAGCCGTTTAATATGTTTTCTTGTTATAAACTAGTTTGCGACTAAACTTGTGTAAATGACCGCTTTAAACTCACACACACATACACCTCTCCTCCCGCACATTCCCACACCGAAAACGTTGAATATTAGTTTCTGTATGTGTATGCATAGTAATAATTTGCAATTACAAGTTGCGCGAAACCCTGTGAACTGGCTTCTGTGTGTTTGTGTATGTTCCGATTTGAAATTACACCCGATGGTATAGTTAGAATTTAGTTGATACTCAATTATGAATATACATATTACATGCTTTGTTGCAGATTAAACACACGTATATATATATATATATATATATATATATATATATATATATATATATATATATATATATATATATATATATATATATAGGCAGAAGTATGTATATTGTTGCTCTCTCTGTACTGTAGTTACAACATTATGTCTATCTAGTTTTGACCAGTTTCAAACTGGTTGCTATGCAATGTTTTGCTAGTGGATGATGTTCTATTCCTAGTCTAATGTTTAGGTACAAATTTGATTCTATTCCAAAGGGTTGCGTTGTTTTGATTTTGTAATCTGGCGGTTAATTATTATTTTAATAGAATATATATTTTACGAGGGTACACTGTAAAAAATTTATGTAAATTTACATATAATTCATAAATATAATTTTTTCATAAAAATGTAATATTACATAAATTATCACAGTAAAAATTACGAAATGTTACTATTTTAATTATAATTATATTTTTTACAGTGTAAGTTAATAGAAACTATTTATCTGATTTTTAATATTATTCGTTTGTGAAATAATAAAAATATTTTTTATTGAAGCAGACACATATAATTGAAAAAGTTTTTCATTTTAATTCTACACTATGAAAAAATTTGTTTTATATATATCCAAGGTTTGACTTTAAACTCAAAAGTAAACGTATTTTTGAAATGTAAACTTATGTTTTTCTAATAGAAATAAAAATTTTAAAGAAAATAAATAATAGTAACTAACAATATAACTAATTTAAAAGATGTGTATGAAATTATTTACTATTTAGTTTAGAAACATTGTGTTTTTCTGGAATATGTGTAGTTGTAAAATTATTAATAATTTTCAGTTCAAATGTAGTTTTATTCTTAAATTAAATATTAACTAATTTAATAGAAAGCTATGAAACTAGTTATACTATTACTTACTATTATTTATTTTTTTTTTATTTTTTATTTCTGTTGGCAAAATTTTATTTTCACTAGAAAAACATAAATTTAGAGCTCAAAAGCACTTTTACTTTTGAGTTAAAAGTAAAAACTTCGGGTTTAAAAAATGTTATCAATTAATACAAATTTAAATAATAAAAGGTAATACAATGTTTAACAGTTTGTTTTAAATTCTCCATAATAAATTAGCAAAATTGATATATTTTATTGATTAACAAAAATATATATTTTGTTTACAAAATACCACAAAAATGTACACAAACTACAAAAAAAAAACTTTCAATACGATAACTCCTGAAAATTTAAAGAATTTAATTTAATTCTAATAAAATAATAAAACAAAATATATTACAAATTGTAATATTTAACCGTTTTCAAAAAAATATACAACCATGACTTTTATATATTTGTTTTTCTATATATTTAATATTTTATTGACATATTATAATAAAAACTACAATATTTGACAATATATTTCAAGGAATTTACAAAAATTATTAATTACCTCAAATATTTATTTTATGTTAATTAAAGACAGTAACAGATAATTAAAAAGCATATCATATTAAATCAAATTATTTAGCATACATATTTAGAGATGCAGTGACCTCTAAAATTACCAGTAGAATAATTCTACATTTTGCATAAATAATTCATTTAGTTTTTCTAATCATCAAAACAATGTTATAATAATATTATACTTGTTTTAATAAAAATATTTTTTTATAATAAATATTGTTTAAAAAACGCTTGATGACTATGCACCAACTTTATATATTTTTGACGTATTACTATATTCAGTAACATACATATTATAATGGTTCATATTTTTAGAACTGTTACTAATAATAAAATATATATTATACACCAGAAATATATTTAAGAAGAATATTTTGGTACAGATGCGTATATGGAAATAGTTAATGAAGTAATGAAATAAATATTCAGTTAGCAGCGTAAAAGTAATATAAAAGAAGTTAAAGATTTCATGATATAAATTACTTATTTAATCTATTGCCTAACCGATGGGGATATTGACTTTTGGTTCAATTGACCCCTGAAGAGCGTCTTGAGAAGGTTCTTTACGGAAATCACCACGGAACTCATCAATTACAAACAAGCCTTGTTTTTTCGGGGTTAAAATTGCACTTTTAACTATTTACGCTGATGGACTAAAAGGGACCGGACCCTTTTTCTCTACGTTCTAGTTCTTCCACTTACAAAATTTATTGCATGGTGACTGAATTTCAAACAATTTATTTTTCGCAAATTTTACTAGATTCTACTATATCGTAAAGCGGCAAGTGAGTCTGTTTAAATTGAGTTTTAGCTTAAAGTTATACATTTTTTTAATTCAGAAATCTCCAAACAACGTTTTTAATGAAAATGACATATAAGAATGGTGCTTGCGGGAAAATTATAGACAGAAAAAAATAATGATTAGCAGGATATTTGGTAAAAGTATATACATAATCACGCCATGTACCCAAAAGGTGTGGCACAAACTCTTTCCATTATCTCAAAATCAGCCTCTTCCAAACATTCCTATCCAAACAAGCTAATTTAGATTCATTTACATTCATAATTCCTCTAATACATGCTCTTCTATTCCTATTACTTGGAAACTTCCGCTCACGCAAAACACTCTCAATCATACTCCAACTACTCATCGGACGTCCACGCAAATGGTATATAATGTAAATAATACTTTTATTTTTAACATTATAACATAAATATCGAAATTTAATTTTAACATTCAAATTAATATATGAAATACTTTTTGGGCCAAATTCTAGACGTAAAACAGTGGTGGCAAAACTGCGTCGCGTAATGTAAATTAATGCGACCCGCATACAAATTCGAAAATATATAATTATATGAATAGTTAATGTATTTTTGTGTGAAAATAACATTTAAAATTTAGCTTTTTGCCTTTTGCGAGCCGCTAGATACTTTACAGATACCCATGTGGCTCTTGACGAACAAAGTTTGCCCAACTTCGTATCGAAACATACCATGAAAATTTAAGATTGATTAATACAAACGTCAGTGTCAGTAAATTAAGAAAAAAACAACTAAAATAAACAGCTGCACTTATAAATAATATTCTAATCAAATATTAACTATATATGGCGGGGATTAAAACTTTATAAGCATAAAAAGAGAATCAAATAACACAATAGCACTGGATAATATAATTTACCAAATTGATAACCAGACGATTATTAAATCTAATTAGCAACACAAACTTTAAAGAATATTATATTACGAAATAATTATATTATTATTATTATCACATATCGACATTAATCATCGAATCTTAAGAATCATAAGCCAATAATTACATATCTTTAATATGAATAATTATTATTTATTTTATGATTTGCAATTTATAAATTAGTAATTAGTAAATTAGTAAAAAAGCTAGTAATGGCGTAGTACGCACTTCCATCGAACTCTACTACTAGCTAGGATGACTTCAATCAGATTGTTCAAATGCCTTTTTTTGTGATAGAATACAGCTCATCTTTTAATCTTCTAAACTCATTCACTGCTATTTAAATTGAAATACTTTATTAATCCGAAATACAATTATGTAGTTAAAAGCTGGAAACCGTATGAAAAGCGATAAAATTAATTACGTTATATAAATCTAAGTGTATTTATTTGGCTCTTAGAGGTTAACGTAGAATGCAAATGAAAATAAATAAAATTCCAGTTGCAAAGTTGGGTTTTGGCGAAACAGGGGGTGCGGGCGAGGTGTATGCGTGAATAAAGATCTTCTTCATTATATTCAAATCGGGTAGAGAATGCGAAAGCGCAACAAAATTAAGCTTTTGCACTGATTTCAAAACTACGGGAATATTACGAGCAGATTACGTATTTCCTATTCAGAAACCGTAGTTTCCAATGTTTAGTATTCAAGAGATAAAATATACATGCTGGAACTTTGTTAGTTTTCCACTGTATTATTTTTCTATTTTGCTTCTCTGTTTTTATTTGATTTTATACTATTGTATATAGATATAAAGTTTTTAAATCAATTCCTATTAAATTTTCTGTATACAGATAAAGTAGTTTCTATCAATTTATGTGTATTTCTGATTTTCATTATAATAATTTTCAATTTTTATAACAAAAATCTTTAAAAATCGTTGCAATGTGCTATTTTATCCGAAAATTACATAATAGGAGTAGTTTTTTTTTCACATCTTTTGTTATTTTATAAATTGGGCTTAACTAGCGCACAATAGAAGACATTTTAAAATTGATAAAAGAATTTGCGACAACTGTACATTTAACTAAATTCAATTTGGCAAAAAAAGTTGTTTAATGTTTCAAATTAAAAAAAAAACTTTTGTCTTTAATTTAAACTAAAAAATTTTCGCCACATATATATTTCTATCTATTACAGATTAAAAGTTTTAAAATTGATTATTTTATAAAAAAAATAATACCCAAATTACTTATTTTTAATATTTTATTAGAAATCTATTAATTTTTAACATGGAACATGTTACATACACTAATTCTGATTTTTAACGCAAAAATCATTAAAATAATATATAAAATAATTCTGTTTGAAAACAAGTATTTTGTCAGATTTTTTTAATTTTAAATTTACTGACACATTTCAAACATATTTTTAAATAGTTGTACATCATTAATATGAAATAAAGTATCCTAAAGCTTCCTAAACAATGAACACTTTAAGTCGACTTTAAGCTGACTAAAAAGCATTCTTTTATTGACAATAACAAATAATTTTACTATTAGAAGAAGCGTCTTTTCATTAACAGCAATAATAATTATGTAGGTAGAATTTAAAAACGATGTTTTTTTGTCGGCTTAAAGCGACCTTTAATTAAAGTATTTTTTATGAAACCGACTGTTAGTTAGCAATTTTAAATAAACATCAAAAAGAATTTTGATTAGAGGTATTAGAAGTATACATCATAGTTTTACAAATTAGTGAGAATTCGAGTCATATAATTTTAAATGTAATAAAGAAATAAAATAATTTTCAAATTCTGTCACTCCATCTACATTTGAAAACCAATTAGTACAATAATAAACATTAAATTAAATCGCCGTTAAAACTTAAATACATTAGCACATTCAATGATAAATTATGTATGCACAGCACGTCGTGTGTCAGCCCAGTCAGACAAATTTTTATTTTGCTCGTCTGTCTGCCTATCTGTCTGTCCCGTATGTCGCAATAGCGTTAGCAAAGTGACAATCTTGACACACCTAATTGCATTACACGGGTGCGAGCTAGCAATTAATCTCGTTACGGTACTGAATGAGTGTCACGAAGTGCGCATGCGTAGAGGTCATTCGGCTACCTCGTAAGATTGACTTTGCTTTGAATTTATTACGCCGATTATACAATGGATAAATTGTTCGTTTGAACTTTTGCGGGTACAATTAGAATCCAATGAAAAATTTGAAATTTAAATTTTAGCCAATAAGAATAACTATAAGTCACTAAAAATTCAAATAATCTTTATTGTATATTATTATGAATGTTTGCCTTTTCAAATATAATTATAGAGACAAGAAATAAATAAAAAATAAAATAAAAGGCTATAGATTTAAGTTTAAGATTTAAGTCTAGTCTATCAATATGTCTAATTTTTATTTATAATATAACAGAACTTAAACCTAATATAATTTATAATATATTTTTAAATATATATGTATATATATACAATCACGCCATGTACCCAAACAGATGTGGTACAAACTTTTTTTACTATCTCGGAATTAATTTTCTCCGAATATTTCTACCCATACACGCAACTTTAGCTTCATCCACATTCATGATACCTCTCGTATGCTCTTCCATTTCTACTACTTAGAAACTTTTGCTCACGAAAAACACCCTCATTCATACCATTGCATCTACTCTTCAGACATCCACGCAAAACGTATACCTACAATCTACAAAATTATTCACATATACTATTTTAACCAAACTTTAATTAGGTTTTTATTTTAATAAAATGAGTTCTGAAAGGTTCTTTTTTACTATGTTATATAATAAATGTTTATTTTTTTAATAAAATTATGCGAATAAGAAATGTAATTGTAAAAGTAAAAAGATACAAATGACATTTATAGTAAAGAAACAGAATATAGATACATGCTACTAGGTAACAAAATGTAATTTGTGTATTTTTTCCTAATAAAGACAAACGTTGAATTCGTCGAAACGTCGATTATTAAAAAATATTAATGCTCAACTATAACCTAAAACCGTTTTATTTTACTAGTTAGTTCTGAAAGATTTTTTACCTTGTTAAAAATTTTATAGCTTAATGAAAAATTGTGGATGAAAAACAAAATAATGTTACTATATTATTTGAAACAATTAAAGTATATATTCACAATTGTTAATATTAGCCAATAAAATTTACTGTTTGTTTCAAAATCATTTAGATGAATGAGAGTCATACATTTTGCTATATCAGTTCTATGCTTTATCGCTGTCTATGAAACGACCACAGAACATCCGGCCAATGATTTTCACACTTCCGGTGACAAGCAGTTTTGTCTGATAACAAATTTATTGTTTATTTATAATATTTTTGCCTATTTTTTTTCAAATTGTAATTACAGATACTTTAAGTATGTATTTATGTTTTAATTTTCGACTATTATTGTAAACTTCTTCAGAATGTATAATTACCACTAAATTATATAAATATAATGGTAATAAATTCAATTGAAGAAGCTATTGGCACTCGGTGGAACATTATGAAATGAATTAAAATAAAACACTCGGTTTACTTTTTATAATAAATTTTTTGAAATAAATTTATTGTGAAACGTAAACCGGGTGTTTTATTGTAATTTAATACAATGGTAATTTATTCAATAAGTACCTATACAATCTTTACTTTTCTGCAAAGAAAACAATAAGGACTCATTTTGCTTTGACGTTGCGTTTACAGATTTTATTTTGACAGTTGATTAACTTGATTTTTTTAAGCAATTAGAAACAAAATGGTGACAATTTGAATAAAAAAAAGTCGTTTTTACCTGTGTTTTTAGAGCTTTAACAATTAAATAATCAACGAATACATCAACTAAAAAAAATATGGATATAGACAAGTTAGAGAATATAAGAAAAAATATGTGAAAAAAAATCTTATGCAAATCGATTAACAAATAAGCGAGTTCTGTTGTTCTCCGCAAAGGAGACTATGACTATTTTTATAATGACCACGATGATTTCGGCAGTTGTTGACCTCACAATTTGTTCTCCAAGATTTGATCTTTTCAATAAAAAAACAACCGTATTTTAATCTTATGACAACTTTTCATTGAATCAATTGTCAAAGTTTGGTTCATTTACACATATGTAACTCCTTAAATAAAAACTTTGAGAAAAACAATTTGCACTATAAACAAATATATTGCACAAAAAAAAATAATTTCACTATAATTAAATTTATTCAACTTAAAAAAAAATATTTTAACTTTGAAAAAACATAATGCACAAAAAAAATATTATCACTATGAAACGGATACTTTCCACTATAAAAACGGATAGTGTCCATTTTGGGGGATGTCAATCATTTACGCCAGTCGATACCTATCATTTGCGCCGATGAGATAAGCGCCTATATTGAAAAATAACATAACTAAACAACCTAAACCTAACCTACCCTAAGCCAACAGTGGCGCAGATGATAGGGTTTCGTAGCGTTTATAGTGCAAATTATTCAAATTTATAGTGCAAATTATTCAAATTAAAGTGCAAAGTATCTAATTTATAGTAGAAAGTATCCAAACTAACCAAGTGCATTTTGTTTTAATTCAAGTGCATTTATATATTTTCCGTTACATTATGTATATTAACATCGCAATTTTTGTACCTAAAGCAAATCATTAAAAAAAATGATTCGTCAAACGGATTTGCCGATAACTTGAATAATTAAAAATTTTGAGAATATTTTATTTAAATATTTCATTTTATTTTTAAAATTACTTACCTACATAAACGAAAATAAAAACAGCTTTAGGAGTAAGTTCTGTATACATTTTATTAAAAAATCGATATTTAGAAATACGTATGTCATTATCAGGAAAAATTAGACAACTTTATATAATATGTGCTTAGTACAATACTAATTAACTACATAGAACACAAACATACTGTAATAACTTCTGTAGTTTAATATACAAACATATATATATACATAACAAATAGCGCTAGGTCTCAAACAATAATATTGAAAACAAATATCTAGTCGAAAATCAAAACAATTCAATACTGTGCCATCTGAACACAGTAAATTATAAATAGTAGCCATAGCAGTCGTATCAGTGTAACAGATATTCTGTGTTAACATAAATTGTAATACCCGGTAACAACAATTGCAATATTACCGATTCACACTTGCATGAATACATTCTCACCCTCTAGCTACAGCCTAGGGTTGTACAATTTTCAAGCTGCACTCACAATATATACAAATTCTTGATATTAAGCTGTTTGATTTCACAGATAGTGCATTAATTTTAATCTGTAAACTGGTATATGTTTTTTTTTTACACAGAACTAAACACGGATCACTTAGATGAAATTATCATTGAATATTATTATTTTTACAGAATTTAAATTAAGAATAAAATAAATTATAGATTGTGCAAATTTTAGTAACTTAATTATTTACTGGCGACTAATTTCGATTATACATGACGAATCTTTTTTATAATTAGAAATATTAAAGAAACAATGTTATTGAACATTTGATGAGTAGATGGGCAGATATGATTGAGAATGATTTGTGTGGGCAAATGTTTTCAAGTGATAAGAATAGAAGAGCATGTATGATAAATATCATGAATATGGATGAAACAAAAATTGCTTGTCTGAGATGGAAATCGAAATTTCTGCTTAATGGAAAGTTTGTGCAATATTTTACGGGTACATGGCGTGATTGTGTATGTATGTATCAAATGATAATCTCTAAATATGGAAGAACTTATTAGAAAAATAACAAATACAAATACTCCATATAAAACTGCTTTATGTTAAAGTTCTGTATAAATATTTATTTAGAATCGACGTTTTGACGAAACTCAATGCTTGTCTTCATCAGGATAAAAAATACTAATTAGTAATTTTATCCTGATGAAGACGAGCGTTGAGTTTCGTCGAAACGTCAATTATATATTTATACAGAACTTTAACCTAAAACAGTTTTACTTTAATAAAATAAATTCTAAAAGATTTTTTTTATTATGTTACAAATACTTTACTTTATTAGTTTTAAGATAATTACGAAGAGACACTCAATATTTTCAAATGGGAATAGCTATCAGATCAACCATAAATATAGAAAGGTAATGTCTACACCGTACATGGTTTGTTATGTTATACAGATTAAAATAGGATGAAAATAGCGTTTGTTTACACTATGTTACCTGTCACTCCTGCATATCAAAAATTAACTCGCCAGCTAACACAAAAACGTTTAAGAAAATGTAAACAAAAACGTCTTTATAAACAAAACTTCTCTTTCTTATTAATATAACATTGTGTTGTGTTCTTTATCCATATTATGGTTGCACCTAACCTAACCTAACCTGTTAGATTAGGTAAGGTATTATATAGTCTGATTATCGTAAGTTCCGTTGTAGGTCATTATGTTGGTCACAAACCTAATAAAACAATATGTACATAATATATTTTGTAAATATATTTACTATATTTACATTTAATTTGATATATTTAAATAGTTTAATATCAATATCTAATATAGTACATTTGTTTATCAATGATATTTTGTTATATTTACAAACAAATAATTACTAATTATATACAATAATATATTGACATTTATATTTATTTTTGCTATACTTGGCAACAATGATTATTTTTGTTAAATTGGATGTTTACATTAAATAACAAAAAAAAAAAACATTTGTTCTGTGTTGTCAATTTTGCTTGTATTTGCAAATAAATATTTATTATGAGCTCATATAAACGTACTCAGTGATGATGTCATAGATTTAGTTACTTTTTGGATGACATACAACGAAACATACGATAATCGATCTATATTTAACAAATATTTAAATGGGCAGCAGTATATGATTGGGCAATTTCTCTACCAGTGAAAAACAAAGAATCTCAATTTAGATCAAGATGGCTTGTTGGCCACTATTCCACTGAGGCCCTTAATCACTAATATCAAAACTATACGTTCTCTATGTGACCATATCCTTACTATTTGCAAAAGAAGTGGTCCGACTGCCGTTCGTTTTAGCGAATTTGCACGCTTGCCCGTTTTAAGGCTCTGTACCGGCTTTGGGTACGTTACCGGTTACCGCTATAAAAAAAGATAATACTCCGGGTTTGCGTTCCAGCTTCGAATAGGGGTTTTATAGCTTCTTTATTTCGTCGAATATAAAAAATTTAATGGCTGTTGACGACCAGTTTCGCTCAGCTCTATGATGTTGTGATAAGATGTACAATTTTCTACTTTTAAATATTAAATAACGTATATACGGTTGAATATTGTTAGTATTTCGCCTTTTGCTGGTTTTTGTAATATGTATTACATTATAGGCTATAAGTTACAAACAATCATTTCTGGATTTTTTACGCGTCGATGTTGCACTGTTGTTGGTTTTTATTGCCGGGAATGTGATTGTACAAGGTGGATTAGGTTATTAATTAAGTCTTTATGAATATGTTTGTTTTGTAATTGTGAAAGTTATTATGATTTATTAAAATTTTAATGTTATTGTAGACACGAACAAAATATGTTTTACAACGTTACATTTATGCGTAAAATTTTTATCCTCATACAGTTTGCAACATTAATAATTAAAAATAAAAGTAATCACAAAAATTTTCCAAAAAGTATTTCAGTAATTTTATCTGCTCTTTGATTATATACATCGTTTTTAAACTTGAGTTATGTTTGTACAGAAAATAACCCACAGCTAGGGTGGCCAACCATTTCAATTATGACGTGACTCTCCCGATTTAAAGACAAAGGGCTCGCACTACGCCTTAATATTAAAATTTCAAATATTTAACTTGATTAGCTGTAACTTTGTGATACATTTTGGAATAACATAAATAAATAAAATAACTTTGTTATATTACTAAAAATAAAAACTTAAAATTTCAAAAAAAATGTGTACACTTCGGATAGCTTAAAAATTCTAAAGCCGCATTCAAAGATTGAAAATTTGAATTGGTAGGGGCCCTACCAATTGTATTTAATTTTACTTAATTGTACTTAATATATGTTTAATGAAAATGCAATAAATAATTGTGATTGTACTTTAATATCCTTGTGTGTACTTCTTAATACATATACGAGTATTTAATAAAAATGTAATAAATAATAATTATAACCTTTAATACTGTCTTTTATTTATTTAAATTTTTTTATAGTCAATGGCGAAGGCGTGAGTCAAAGCCAATAAAGAAAAAAAAAACAATTTTTTTTTTAAACGTGTAGGGCTCCTTGGTATTTTTAAGCCCTGGGCCTCCAAAAAGCTAAATCCGTCCCTGGGTAGGGCATAGCATAGCATAACAGGACAGAATTCATTCATACTTAATACTTTAAACAATTCATTAAATCAACTAATTAAATATCTTCAGAGGAATACCCACCTCTGTAAAATATAGCAAAAACTCGTTCTAGTTGGGGTCACAAAATTGACTCTAATTTTAGTTCTATTTGATTAATTTTTTTTTAAATTAAAGATAAAAGATGCTTGTAGGCTTTGATAGTGCCAGTTTTTTCATTTTTAGTTTGATTTTTGATTTTAAAGCCTCGAAAGTCGATGAACTTTGACATTAAATATTAAAAAAAATGAAACTAAAATTTAAAAAACAATACAAAGGAGTCTTGTAGTGGACTTTAATCTGTTATTTAAAAAAAATATTATAATAATAGGTTCAAATTTACTTACAATTTTATACCCCAAACAAAACCTCTTCATACAGCAAAATTGTATAAAATTGTATCTAAGAGCTAGCGCCTCTAGTTAAATTTATTGGAACTAAATTTAAACTCCGCCTAGTACAGTTAGGATCAAAAATAAAAAATTTTAATTAATTAATATTTTTGCCCGTTACTTTGTGAAACTTCATATTGAAATAATAATAACTTTGAAAATTCACTTTTTTTTTTCACTATTACACATTGTAGTGACTGCAGTTTCGACAAACATTGTCATTATCAAACTGTACATTTTATATCTATTTTTCTATTTAATAGGTTTACATAAAAATAATATAATATATACTTATTATAATTATTGACAAATTTTTGGAAAACTATAAGTAAGTGAGGATTAATGTTTAAATACAAGTATCGAAAATTGAAGATTGTTTAATAGCTTTATATAATTCCAGGGCTTCTAGTAGATTAAGTTTATTTACTTTTCCAAAGAATACATTAAAATCATTCACACAATAGAAAAAAGTATTAAATTTAACTTACTAGAAGCAACTGGAAATTTATAAAGCTATTAAAAATCCCCAATTTACAAACTTAAACGACCAGACTAATTGAATATATTCAACCCCTTTCAATGCTTGTATTCAAACATTAATTCTCACTTAGTTATGGTTTTCCCAAAATTTTCTTAATGATTAGAATATAAGATGCTACCTACCTGAATGTAAACCTATATAAAGAAAAAAAAAATAGATGTAATATATCAGTTTGATGTCGAAACTGTAGTCACTACAATTGTGTTATAGTGGAAAAAAGTGAATTTTCAAAGTTATCAAAGTTAATTATTAATTGTTTGAGCAAAACAAAAATTTTGTGCTATGGGTAACAGAAAAGGCAAAAAAACCAGATTAAATTTATCCGCTAAACGAAAAAAATGTGCCAATTTGCAAGAATATAATAGGTAAGTACAAATATATATTTCTATTACGGTTTTTATTTATATTATTGTTAGTGTAATTTGAAAAGAAATTGAGGTTAGTTAAACAATTTCTTTAATTACTTTAATTAAAAGATTGTAATATTTTAATTAATTTAAAATATTTGATATAAGTAAATATAAACTATATTTATTTGATATTTTATTGTTTTGATAGGTGCAAGAAATTTGATCTCCCTTATCCTAAAAAACTAGATAATAGTACAGATGCTGAAATCACACAAAATGATAATTTTACCGTAAGTATGAAAATTTATATCAGAAATCAGTTTGATTAAATTTAACGTTGGTTCATACGGTTTTAATTGCTTTATTATAATTTATATTTAATTAATTATTAAATTATTAAATTTATTTAGAGGCCGAACAAATAACGTGCAAAACGAGTCACAAACATCTTTGCGAAATTTTGATTTAGTAACTGACAAGTAAGTTAATTATTAATTAAAAATTAATAAAAGTAAAAATTATGATCTTTTTAAATTTTTTAGTGCAATTACTGATGAGCATATGGAGAGTGTTAAAAATGAAAATGAAAATGAGAAAAACATAACTATAACATCATTGAATGAATCCAACCTTTTGAATGTTATTGGACGTCGAATTGTACAATTCCAATATTTTTTTGATTGTATCAAAAAAAATTTTGATCATAGTAAAATATTTGCCTGCAATGCTTCAAATATAGAAATTATCAAAGAAATAAAAAATGGTTTCAATTCAGTGTTTATTTTAAAATGTAATATGTGTAAAGAAGAATTTAAAATATCTACAAATGAAATAGAAAATAAAAGTGAAAAAAAAGAAAACATAAATACAGCAGTAGTTGAAGGCGTGATAAGTATCGGATCAGGATATTACAATTTAGAAGAATTTTTTTCAAAATTAGATATACCGTGTATGACATCAAAAATGTATTCAAAATATCATAACGTAGTATCAGAAGAACTAGAAAAAATTGCATATAATAAAATGGCAGTAGCTGCTCAAAGGGAAGCTCAATATGCAATTGAAAATGGTTTTGTTGATAATGAAGGAATACCATGTATAACAGTTATTGCCGATGGTTGTTGGGCAAAACGGAGTTATCGCACAAACTACAATTCTTTATCTGGAGCTGCTGCTATCATCGGAAAGCAATTTGGACAAGTATTATATATTGGAATAAAAAATAAATATTGTTCAATTTGCACACATGCTTTACAAAAAAATCTAACTGTGAAAGAGCATATTTGTTCAAAAAACTTTGACGGCAGTTCTACTAGTATGGAATCTGAAATTATTTTGGAAGGATTTCAGAACAGTATGCAGATGTACGGTATTAAATATTACCTTACAAAACCTTACAAAAACACAACAGTTGAAAAAATTGAATGCCGCAATCATATTCTTCGTAATTTTTGCAATAAGCTGAAAGTAGTTGTAAGCGATACAAAATTTCCATTAAAATTTAGAAAAATAATAAATTCCCGTGTATTGCGGTTCAGACGTGGAATAAATTGTGCAATAAAATTTAATAAAAAAAAGTGAAAATAGTAATAATGACAAAATTCATTTATTAAAATTAGACATTGAAAATTGTTTGAAACATGTTTTAGGTGAACACAATTCATGTGCATCTTATTTTTGTGAAAAAAAAAGAAGAAGAAAATTATTATGTACATATTAAAAACTGTGCAGAATTGTATAACAAACTAAAATTTATTTTTGATTGTGTTATAAAACATGCTCGAAGTTTACTCTATGATGTAGACAGCAATATAGTAGAACAGTTCAATTCTGTAATTGCAAAATATACTGGAGGTAAACGAATAAATTACTGCAAAAGTAATTCTTATAAAACCCGTTGTTTAGCAACAGTAATTTCTTTTAACTCAAAAAGTAGATTACATTATGAATTTTATACCTCCACAGTAAATAATATACCTAGTGTAATAAAATCTAATTTTGAATTAAAAAGACAAAAAAAAGTTTTTCGAACATTACAGTACAAAAAAAATAATAAAAAATATCTGAATAAAAAAATATCTTTTAAAAATGCAGATCAAGATTACGGAACGTTTTGTCAACAACCAGATATGGATCTAGCTGTATTTGAAAAAGAAAAAAAAACTATTTTTAAAAAATTTAAAGAAAACCGACATTGAGCGAAATGAATTTGAAGAAAATACTAGAATGCAATCTGGAAGTGGACTATGGTTAGAAGAAAGAAGAAAATTATTGACAGCTTCTAATTTTTTTAAAGTATGCACTAGGCGTTCAACAACAAGCTGCGCTAATTTGGTTAAATCTATAATATATAGTGAACAAATTTTAAATGTTCCATCAATAAATCATGGGAAAACGTATGAACCTATTGCTAGAGAACAATTGGAAATACAATTAAATAAAAAAATTGATTTATGCGGTATGTTTATAGATAAGGATATACCATTTCTAGGAGCCAGTCCAGATGGATTAATAGGAAAGGACACTCTTATAGAAATTAAATGTCCATATAATCCAGATAATCGATCAATAGATGATTTGTTAAAAACAAAAAAAATTACATTTTGGAAGTTTGATAAAGACAATATGAAGCTAATAATAAATAAACATCATGCTTGGTTTTACCAAATACAAGGGCAATTAAAAATAACAAATAGAAAATTCTGTGTACTAGCTGTATGGGTAAGACATGATGAACCATTAAAAATAGAAATAATAGAAAAAGATAATAATTTTTGGTATGAAAAAATGCAAAACCCGTTAGAAAATTTTTATTTAAACTGTATATTACCCGAACTAATAGATCCACGTTATACGAGAAGTATGAAAATTAGAGATCCGGAATATATTACAAAAGAAATTGATAATGCCCGTAAGCGTAAAGCCAAGTAATATTTATTGTTTTTTACATTACATTTAAAAAAAAATAATTTTGTTTTTTCAATTCTTTACTTTTTCTTTGAAATTTACTTTTAATTTAATTTACTACATTATTTTTTTTTCACTATGATGATGGTTAGTTGATTATGTCAGAAACCAAACTGAGTGAAAAAAAAAACAAACATAAACTTTTAAGAAATTTAGTTTTTTAATTATCTTTTTATTTATAAAAAATATTTCATAAATATAATGCAACACAACAAGCTTTGCAGTTAAAAAATAATTATACTAAAAATCACATTGTGTAATGGTACGAATTTTGTACTGTTGAAATAGAGCCTATAAGAAAGGATAAGGGTATATTTGTCGGTTGTGTCAACATTTGGGTTCAGGCCTGTTTACAAATTTTTGAGTGAATTATGTGTGCCGTTATGTTTACACTAGTGCATTTCTACATAGACTGTACATAGCGTACTACGTCACATTTTTAGTCCAACCCTCTAGGTACCTATCCCCTGCCCCTGCACGGACAGAGAATTTTTTCAACGAAGGGAGATTCCTCTTAATTTGGAAGCAAAAAAAACTCAATATGAATTTCAATTTCATTCTAAACATAAAGTGATACAACTTCAAACATGAACCTATCAATGTAGCATGAATCGGCAAACACATTCATTTTCATTTCAATTCCAGCACATAAAAAACTCCACTCAGCCAAAAAAAAAATCCTCGAAAATCGACACGCGGCAAACTAAATGAACATTCAGTTAATCAATCCCTCCGAACGCTAATATCGAATCCAGCGGCTCACGGCCACGTGGCATCTAAAGCAGAGTCGAGCGTAAGTCAAGCGTGTAACTAGGTCCGTGTTCATTTCTCGCGTGCGCGTGGGGCATGCACGGCCACGCAGACACACCGAAAACAATTATTTCGAGCGTGTACGCTTACCGCCAATTGCAATCAGCACTCATCAATACGAACGTTCAAATGCTATTTACGCGTGCGTGCGTGGCGCGTGTATCACGTGTACTAATTGTGAGATTGTCATGTATGTATGTGTGTGTGTATGTGTGGTGGGTTGTTTCACGCGGCACATGATTGAATTGAATGCAATGGGTTTGTTTTAGGATTGATTCACATTTTGAAATACTAAACGGTTATTGGAAAATGTTGTTGCTAAGCAAAGCACTGTATTGCAATTTTCAGGTAAAGTTGTCAAGGCAGTGCCATAATGTAATCTATATCTATGCAATGCTCTACACAGCTTTAAAAATAATTATAATTACCATATTTCAAATTTATAAATTTCAATTAATATTACCATAAATTATAATTATGCATGAATTTAATTAGGATTTTTTTTTTATTAAATTAATAAATTTTAATGAAAATAATACTATTATGTGTTATTATTATTAACATTTTAAAAACTAGTCTTTTACACGGGAAGAAAAACATTATTTCTCGCTCGTTTAAAAAATGAATTTTTCAGCACTTGCTACACAATGTACTTTTCTTATTTTACAAGCATTATTCTGTAACAATCTAATGCTGCAGTTACCGTATAGGTACTAAGAAACTGCGGGATCATGCATAAAAGTAGTAACCTTATAATTTCATATATTTTTGTATTATTTAATAACAAGTAATTAATTCAAAACACATATTACACTAATATACAATAATACACAAAGAGAAATATAAATTACAAATACAAAATTTAAGCGACATACAAAAACTAAATTAAATTAAACTAAACAACAAATAAGCGAATTCAGTAAAATAAAGCAAACTAATGGCCTCTAGCACTCTAAGCATGAAATAAAACTTGATTTTATTTTACTAAAGCGAAGGCGAACGTAGAGTTAACGTACTGGAGGACGAATATAGACTTAACTAAAGGAAAGGCAAAAGTAGACTGACTGATACAAAGCGAAAAAAATACGAATTTTATCAAAATAACCAATTTATAACTTCTACGAAAGTTATAGCAAAAGTTCAAAATACTTCAAAATATTCCCAAAACATCTCTTGTGTGCTTGTAGTAGCAAGTGGTTGGTCGCAAACACTGATACATAAATCTGTCACTAAGTCAGTTCTAATAAATACAAAAATTACTTAGTTTCAAAAACTTTCAGGTTACAATAACCACATAGCCTATCACTGGCCTGTTACAATTCATTTTTCTACAAAATATTTTAATTTTTACAGTAACTAACACATTTTTTTAGTAATTTAAGAAAAAAAAATATAGTTTACTAGATACAGATAAAACTCAATTAACAGCAGTGGCGTGCGGTCCATATGTGCAGGGTGTGCACTGCACACCTTGCACAGCCTTGCTGTTAATAAAACAATGCTTTTTCTAAACTTTTCAAATATCTAATGGCAAAATTATTTGTTGTTACCATATAAATAATGCTTTTTGTCAGCTTAAAGTCAACTTTAATTAAAGTGTTTATTATGAAACTGACCTACTTACAAAATATCTTTAAGTTAACTTTGCAAGTCAATATTATAAAATATTTCTGCTTGAATAACAAAAGATACAAGGCGTGATATAAGTATGTACAAGAACTGTGCATAGTCAATTAAAAAATCTAATGTCACTAATAATAATGCCTAATTAGTTGTCTTAAAAGTGTTTAAAGTTGTTTCATTGAAAATATTTCTTTTTTAATTTTTACATTTTGTAATTTTATACACAAATGGATTCGGTAACGAAGACCATCAACCAACAGACGCTAATATCACTTTTCAAAGTGTATTTGGACGATACAAAGACATGCCCAAAATTTTGTCAATTAAAAAAACTATCAGGTTTATATATATATGGGTTTACGCTATATGATTTTATTTTATTTTATTTTTTTAATATAATAGATTATTCAATTTTGTTTATTACAGCATAAATTATCATCATCATTATATCAATTATCATTTTTCACGCACTTACAAGCAAAAATATTACGTATACTATTTCCATGTACCTACATTACATATTATATGACATTTAGAATTACGGGACATAAATGAGATTAATGGATATTATTTATTTGTATATAATTAATTTTTAATCAAAAGCGCCATAATTTTTTTATTATTAGTTATAAATTAAATTGCTCGATATTTATTAGAGCGTTAATTTTGTGATTAGCTGAATCAGTGAATTTATTTGTTTTTTTTTTTTTGAGATATTGAAAATTAATTGTTTGAGTTTTATATATATATATATATATATATATATATATATATATATATATTGTAGTATTTTATTTACAAATTGTGATATTGTTTAATATATCTGTGTAAAGGTTAAATAACATTTTTTTAATTTAAATTAATTTGTTATCATAATTGCAAATTATGCACGATACTCATTGGAATTACGGATGTTATCATTTGAGTATTGACAATACTCACTGTTTTCAAAGTATTGTTGCAAAGTACACGGTTACATAATAAAAACATCGTTTATAGTAATCATCATTTCAGTTTAGGTTATTATTTTCTTAAAGATGTTTTGTTCGCTAACATTTATGCACACTGAAAAAATCATGAGATTAAAACCAATTTTTTATTATACATTCAATTGTTGACACTGTCGGCACTCGGTAGAATATTTTTAAAAATAAGGATGTAAAAATAATTAAACTCTCGATGTGCAGTTCTACGAATCATATATTTTAAGTCAACTAGTTTCGACTGTTACGTTATTTTCAAGAGCACGTAGACAAGTGAATGTTTTTACTATTAATTCAAAAGCAAATATAATTTTGGTGTGTAAAATTTGTATTTTATAATAGAAATAGTTTTTAATAAAAATAAATAATAGTTAAATTATAGTATAATTATTTTGAAACCTTTTTATAAATTTTTGTACTATGCAATTTGGAAAAAATATATATTTGGATTAAAAATTATTTATAAATTTTTACTTTAAGTTTGTATTTTCAAACCAAATAGTAAATAATTTCATGTAAAACTTTAAAAATTTATTATTATTAATTTTTATTAAAAATACACAACTATTTCTATTATAAAAATTCAATTGTGTGGATCAAAAATATATTTACTTTGTTCGGTATAATTACGCTTGTTGTTAATTTTGCATAAATGATAGCCGAACGAGTGAGACATGCGGCGTCTCTAGTTATAATAGATATACAGTTTTTAAATTACTGTTAAAAAAATAAAACTGTTTAATTATAGTGGACTGTATTTAATTGATAATAATAATTGATGTTAAAACCGAATACAATGCGATTATGCAAATATAATTATGATAAAGGTATGACTCTCAATAATAGATGTTTGATACCCAACTCTGTTTGTCTCTGATGAGACTGTAACAACTCTGCTTTAAAAATCTCTCTTTTTCTCACTGAAAATATCTCTGTTTCTCTTATGTAAAACTTTTAAAAACAAAGTCTCATATTACAAACATAAGCTAAGCCTAAATCTAGGAAACACTTATGATACTAAACACTAGTCTTAATCTTTTAAACTAAAATGTCAAAAATCCTTAAATTTATTACTCTAAGGGTTTGTTATGTAACCTATTGTCAAAGCACTTGAACGTAGCCTAAACATACTTTTAAATTAATAGTAAAAATGTTGGTTTTAAATTAATATTTTTTTCAGTGCATGCATTTTGTGTTTCGTATTTTCAAGTTCAATAATAATTTCTCTTTTGTTTGTTAACAGTCTAGAACCTATTTGGAAGATGTTTACATTTATATTTATTTATTGGTGTTATTCAGTTAAGATGGTTCGGTCATCTTGAGCGAATGTTTAATGAACATTGAATTAAAAGAATGTATTTGAATTATTTTGAAAGTATACGTTTTCTTGGACGTCCAATGAATAGTGGCACGATTGAGAGTGTTTTGCGTGAGCGAAAGTTTTCAAGTAGTAGGAATAGATGAGCATCTATGAGAGAAATTATAAATGTGGATGAAGCTAAAGTTGCTTGTTTTCTGGATAGGAATGTTTGGAGGAAACTGATTTCAGGATAGTGAAAAGAGTTTGTGCCACACGCTTTTAAGTACATGACGTGATTGTGTATGTATTTATGTATATATATTTATTTATTAATCCAACAAACAAGAGCCCAATTAGATGGCTTTAAATTATTTTTGACAAAGCTACAACACTGTGTTAATTACTAAGCCATATCTTGTCACAATGATGTGGTAAAATAGTATAGTAATTTAAAACTTTATTTTATGTAGTATGCAAAGATATAAAGCTATTTAGAAAAAAAATAATCCGAATTTAACGCGATCCATTTATTTTTCATAAAATAGTCAAAAAATATGTTCGGGCAAATACGGTAGATTATGTAATACTTTATAAATGATGTACTTTGCTTATTGTTAATTAATAATATTATATTTGTATTTAATATGTATGTTGATTCGGGCTTAGGGGAGTTAGTCATGAATAAATATGCTTACATTGCAGACGTGTATGTGTTATTATTTATATTTCCAAAATGACAAATACGAGTGATCCAGATGTGATACAGAACACAAAACAAGAATGTTACAATAACAAAACTTATTTTTTAATATTTTATAAAACTATTTTATGCTAACAATAAGTATAATGTAATAATTATCTTATGTGTAATTACAATATTTATATTTTTCATTTAAAAAGCATTTTAGTAACACAAACTAGACTGATTCATCATATATTCAAAATGACAGATTTTCGACTGAAACGCAATTAAAACTAGACTAAATTCGAAAATCTAATCTATCATAAATTCTCGGTTAGAGCGCAAGATTTATATGACCCATCGTACTTACAGTCAGTCATAGTGTACAGAATTGTAATGGAAATTCGGATATAACATGACGGGGCGAGAGTTGGGAAAATGAAAGTTCAGTGAAATACAAACAGTATAATAGACATTTTCAAATCCATTCATGTTTTCATAGATGAAATATACATACATACTATGCATACATTTATGCGTATAAGTAGAATCGCATAAATGTAGAGTCAGCCGAAATGAAAAACGAACGCACGCAAATTTCCTATAATAATAGACATGAAAAACAAATAACAAAAGAAACTGAAAATAGGCTGAAAATATTCGCTGTAGTCAAAATCGTCAAAATCGCCAAAACCCTTCGAGATTTTTTCCAAAAACTTAATATCAACGGAATTACTGAATTTATTCCTTACTTAATTTCCACACTGTATAATAAATAAACAAAAAACATTGAAACGTGTAATTACAGCAAAACAAAATATGTAGTGGGAATTATAAATTCTGCAATAGAAAATTTTAAAATATATTTTTGCATTTATTTTTTATCATATATAGATAGTTTTTCTATTGTTGATAACTTTTATTATATCTGATAATATAAATAAACTATTTTAAAGCGGTTAGTAAGTAATTTGTCAGTAATTTGTTGTTGTAATTGGGGTTAATAATAATTTTGTTTACGATTGTTGTTTAATTTTTCATTATTAATTTATCTATTATGCTTGAAAGTGTTTTGTATGAGCGAATGTTTCCAAG
This sequence comes from Clivina fossor, assembly GCA_963966155.1. NCBI lineage: Eukaryota > Metazoa > Arthropoda > Insecta > Coleoptera > Carabidae > Clivina > Clivina fossor. The sequence goes on along the minus strand of OZ014551.1, from coordinate 23,432,193 downwards.
TAGTAGCTATAGAAGAGCATGTATGAGACGTATTATGAATGTAGATGAAGCAAAAGTTACTTATCTGGATAGGAATGTTTGGAGGGAACTCATTTTGGAATATTGAAAAAAGTTTGTACCAGAACCATTTGGATACATAGCGTGATTGTAGTATGTATGTATATATGTACTTATAAAAAATAATTGTATGACAATATACATAGTTACTTAACATTTGATGACTTCTTTCTATATTATTTATACCTTGTGAGTGAAATTATGGAAAGCCTGTTTAAAATCTAAATTTTGTCTTATATTCTGGAATATTTTAGTTTTCTTAACAGTTAGATAAAAAAGTTTTAATTAAATTATGTTTATTTTTTAATATAATAAGCTACTGATAATAAAAATACACTTTTAAATATAACTATCATTTATTATTAATTTTTGTACTTTTTTCGTACATCTGAATAATTTTTAAATTAACGGCTACTCTTAACATGTTAATGCAAAAATTAATTACAGTTTCATTATACTACTACTTAATTCAATCGAAATCTGATTTTGACTGATTTAAGAGCAAGATCAGATACTGTTGTAGAATAAAATATATTGGAAAACCTCTAAAATTTATAAAATTACAAAGTGTATATGCATTTATTCTGGATCCCAAAATCGTCAAATAACTTTACTTAAGTTTCTGTTTTAGTACTTTTGCTTTTTCAACATAATATGATATCTTCAAGATAAACTCTTCTATATCTTCCACATTCGTTCAAGCAAAATACTCACGATTATGCTAATCAAATATGTTACGTTCAATTTCTTTTTCTCCGACTATACATATAGAAGCATTATGAAATGGAATAGTTATTCAAACACATCTATGGACGATTTTATGCCTAGGCTAGACACAAGTACTAGTGAAGTTTAGAATGGTAATGAAACGAATATTGTCAGAATTTTGCACAAAAGATTTCTATAAAAGGATCATATGGTTTATAGCTTGTACGTGCTCTACTCTTTATTGTAAATTTGAAAGAATGGTTCAGGCTGTCATTGTTATAATCAATTATTTATATAAAAGATAGTTCTGATACATTAATCTTACTTTGTTATTGATAGAAATTAAAAAAAATGTATTTGACAAAAATATCCATTTATTTTAATAATAAATATTCAATTGTTTTAATAATAAATGTTGTATTGTTTTTCATATTTTTTATTTTACTAACGCGACTAAAGAAATACGTTATAATTTTTATATACTTTTTTATTCGCCTAATTTAACATTAGTTTTTAAAACAACTTTAGGTTATAGTTCTATAGTTTTATTAATAATCGACATTTCGACGTTCTCAGCGTGGGTACATACAAATTACACACGGCGGTTGAAATTTTTCATAGCTAAATTGCACACCGGTCATAAAGAGATTAAGGGATTAAAAACGTACCACAAACGCCTGCGAATCTTTCACGCAAAATTTAATTCTTTATTTTATACCAACCACCCAAATATTTATCAATTTTTAGACACTTTAAAAAACATGCAAATTGATACATATGTTATATCAAAATGCGTAGTTTCGGTATGCCGAATATTGAATAATAACATAACTAAACAACCTAAACCTAACCTAATCTACCCTAAGCCAACCGTGACGTTTGACCGGACGCTCACTGTAAAAGTATTGTAGTAGGTACCTGCATAAAGGTCCGAGATCTTTATAACCCGATAAACCGTTTGGGTTGTCCGGCGGCTGACCGGTGTGCAATTTGTTTATTTAAATTTGGGATTTCTGACCGCGGTGTGCAATTTATCTGCTCCGCTCAGCGTACATCTTTATCAGGAAAAATGATACAAATTACATACTCGTATGCAGTAAATAAACAACATAGAAACAAGTTACTAGGTAACAAAATAGTTAGTGAATTTTTATTTCAATCTATTTTATGTAAATAAGCAAACTCGAAAATATAAATGACGGTGAAACAGAATTTTATTATATTTTTTTATATTATTTATTATCAATATGTAAAACTTTTACAGATTTGTATTCAAGTGTTCAAAACATAATTATAATTCAATTCAATTTATAATTATGTGACATCTATAAAATTTAAATTTATTTCAACTTAATTACAAAGCTAGTAAGTAAAAAAAAACACATTTTAATTGGGAAAAATGTTGCAATAATTCTAAACATATTTAAAATTTTACTTGAACAGTAAAAAAAACACTAGTTATAAATTATGAATTTCCGTCTGTCTAAACCAGAAGGGAAAACAAAACATAAATTTTCTGTATGGGTAACAGTTTTAAATTTAATAAAACTGAAATGTCAGTATGTGGAAAATATCAAAATCATACAGCTAACATTTATGTTGACTCATTGTACGTTGTTTAGTTTTTTCTATGCAAATGCAAACTTTATCAAAGATATATTGTAATTTTAAACGTTTGTTTTATAATAATGTACAAAGTTGGATTTTTTTACAATGAAATCACGTTGGTGAATAATGACCATGACGTTTTGCACATAGTTAAATTTTTGCAAAGTGTTATTATGAAAATAATGTCTCCGGATGTAGTATATTTTAATTGATTGTCAAATAATTAAATTAACTAAAAATTAGTTATATTTTTTACCACTCTGGTTAAAATTGAAAGTGATATAATGATTGGTATCATATCTGTAACATCAAGAATATGAAAAAAGTATATGAAAACTTAGATATATAACTTTTAGTTTGCAAATTCGATTTTACTTTGTAAAAGTGTATTAGTTTATTTTGGTTCCAAATTAAACTCATTCGTTAAAATCTTACTGGGCAAATCTATAACCAATAACTATAAATGCCAAAGCCTGATTTTATAAACGACAAATAAATTTATAATAAATTTTATTCTTTTTCTAAATAATATTTTTTTTAACAATTTACCGGCAGATTATTATTATTAATAATAAAAATAAATAATATCACTAGATTACATTTCTGCCATCATTTTAATACGAAAATTAATAGAGTAAACATATTTGCTTCTAAAGTAAATTTAACCAGCGTTTATGAAACCGGGAGTAACTACTAACCATTTTATTCCACTAAAAGTAAAGCCTCATTCATATTGCCGTTTTAGTTTTAGACGCAAGCACAAGAATTTGACACATTTTTAGTTTTTACAGCAAGTGTTTGGATTGGTTAAATTCTTGTGCTTGTGCGTAAAACCATTGGTAAAACTATAACGACAGTCTGAAAAACATATAAACAATTACTTATTAACCGTTTATCAGTTGCACTTTGGATATGGACTCTTAATCTTAATCGCTGTAATAAAAAATAAAATCAATCAAATATAATAAGGGCACAGTTTTAGACAGTTATTATTTTCTTTCAAATATTTCACTTTTAAATTTTCGCTGTGAACAATTTATGTATTATTCTTTATTATCCATTTATAGTTTTTGTAATAGAAAATAGAAAACTACCAATAATAGCATTAATAATACAAACTCCATTATGTGTAAGTTCCAAATAATACTAATTACAATATTAATAATAACGTCACTAACAATGCGTTGCCATTATATGTAATTACAAACTTTCTAAGAAACTTTTCCTGCTAGCAATAAACTTTACTTTGTCACAATCACAAAGTTACAATAAATCTTTGTGTTTTTTTTTTCTGATGATCACAAAGTTCTGATTCCGGAATAAAATTTTCGTTAGAAAAACAGTGTTGGGGGAAAAACATGAAGGTTGGCAACACTGAAGAATAGTTTTGTACGTTTTGGTGTATTCCCCAAGCACATGTATATGTTTGGGCAACAGTTACAATAAAGTTAAAATAAATTATAGTTACATTTGAGTTTATGTGTCACTCATGTTCAAAAATGTTACTGTTTTGCTAGTTTCTCTCTGTATTATGACTGTGTATGTATTTTACATGTAGATTTAAAATTGTTACTGTGTTATTCTTTTCGGGAGAAAAAAATATGTTTCTATTTTGATTTCTCTACATGTTTTAAATCTCTTGAGATATTTTTACTGGCGTTTGCACGTTTTAAAAATTCAATTTTTCGTGTACATTTGTTGAATTTATAAATCGATTGTAGTATTCAGCTAGAATTTTTTATAAACACAGCAAAAAAGTAACTGGATATAGATTATAACTTATAACAACAAGCCCGTCAACTCTTTATTTACGAAATATACAACGTAAAATCTTCACCATTATCTGTAACAAAGCATAAATCAACCATCAAATTTCAACTGAAAGAAAAGTAAACCTTAAGGGTGACACTTAACATTTGAGTGCGTTGCTTTTAGAGCAATCCATTTTCGTTTCAATCACTCAACGTAAGGCGGCACTGCGGTCGCTAGCTCGTGCGAACGCCAAATATAAATTTAAATTAGGTAATTAATATTGAACGAACGATATGACAATAAAGAAAAAGAAACGGTTGCTTGTTCTTACACAAAGAGCATATCTAAAGATGAATCGCATACGTTTTAATAATGCAAAAAGGCGTAGATGTCTTTGTGATATGAAAGGCAAAAGGACAGAGCGAAATGGGATAGGCGTATTAAAAGGGAAAAGACCGTAAAGGGTACTTTTATTTTGATATACCATATCATAAAAGTTATGTTATACTTGTTGCACGTTGCCAAAAAATATGTTTAGAGAATGTAAAATATAATGATATTATACTTTCGTGATTTATTTGTTTTTGTAATTGTTTAATATTTTTTTAACATAACAATAAATAAAAAGATGATCAGGTGTACTGTTCGAAAAAAAATATCTTTATTAGTGCCTGTATAAGTCCGTTCCCTAAAAAGGGTATATATGAATACCCTAAATAGGTAAATTCAAAAAGAGCACTTTATTATCCCAGAAAAGGGTAAAAAATATATACTCTTTTTAAGGCAATTAAATTAATTTTTTTGTGTACCACACGCATGTTGAACCATGCGCAGTAACAAGAAAATTTAAAAAATACTCAAAAAAGGGTAAATTTTAATGTTTTTCTCAAAAACAAAATGAGTGAGCAGTTACTTAGCCTTATTTTTTGTATTTGTTGCCCTTCCATGAAGGTAAAAAGTCAAATATTTTAAAATACGCAAAAGCAGGGCAATTTTTGCTCTAATGAGGCTACAAATTCAATTACCCTCGAAAATTTTTACTCTTTTACCCTACTATTTTGAACAGTGTGGTCAGTGATCTTTAACTATTGTGTTACCTTAGATCGCTGACCAGATTTTTAATGCCTATTTCATTAATTTGTTACTGATAATGACAGCTTAGCTTTATTTTTAATTAATTTTGTGGTTTTGGGATTTTTAAAAAACTGTTTTTGTTTAAATTTTTGGGACAGTAGGTAGATCATATTGCAATTTATTATAATAATAAAAGGAAACTGACTGCTGTGAAAATGAGAATTTTACATAGCGTATGTAGTGTAATTAAAAGAAATCGAGTACGAAATAGATTAGTGTATGATGAGTGTGAAATTGAAAAAAAAAATTGTTGCAAAAGTTGGTGTTAGTCAGTTAAAATGTTTCGGTCATCTTGAGTGAACGTTTGATTAAAAAAATATATGTGAATGATTTTAAAGCTATACGTTTGCGTGAATGTTCGATGAGTAAATGAAGTGGTATGATTGCGAGTGTTTCGCATGAGTGAAAGTTTCCAAGTAGTAGAAATGAAAGAGCATATATGAGAGGTATCATGAATGTGGATGATGCTAGAGTTGCTTGTCTAGATAGGAATGTTTGGAAAAATTTAATTTCGGAATAGCAGAAAGAGTTTATGGCACATACTTTTGGATACATGACGTGATTATGTATGTATGTATAAATACTTATTTTAATTAATAATGACTATAATATTGTCACCTATTTTATTTATTAGTATAAGTAAAATAATAGTATATTGTGCATAAGAATAACGTTTACAGCACGTGTCAAAGGTGAATGTTATAATTTGTTTGAATGAATAATAATGCCGGTAGAATGTTATACTTTTTCTACAACTATACAAAATAAAAATACATTTTTTTTAGTAAAACATAAATGATTTTTTTAAATAAATATAATACGAAAATTGCATATTATTTTAGCAACAGTGTTAACTCGCGTTGGATATTTCAAAACAATTTTGTGATTTGTCGCAGACTCTTTAGTAATAAACTTTTATTCATTATATGTAAGTAATAACTACTTAATTTTTTTGTTTCAAAAATATTTATTTTGGTGACTATAGTTTCGCTATATAATAGCATCGTCGATATTTGTTATTGGGTAGGGTGGTGTTTACAAATTTTCTAGGAAGGTTAATAGGGGTGAGGTGTAGAGGTTGGTTTGGTTATTCAGTGTCTGCTTGTTTTTATTAAAGGATTTCCTTATTTCTATTGCCTCTAATAAATTTAGTTTGGGGTCTTTGTCTGTTAAGTGTAAAATTTCCTTTTTTCTATTGCCTCTAATAAATTTAGTTTGGGGTCTTTGTCTGTTAAGTGTAAAATTTCCTTTTTTCTATTGCCTCTAATAAATTTAGTTTGGGGTCTTTGTCTGTTAAGTGTAAAATTTCTGTGTGAAAATTATTTTGTGCTCTTGTTCTAACAGATGGTCAGCAAATGTGGAGTCGGTTTTTTGGTGTAAATATGATTTTTCATGATGTTCTTTTTTTCTGATATTAAAATTACGTGCTGGTTGGCCAATGTTTACCGCACAACAATCATCACAATTTAATTTATATACATCATAGAAGAAACTTTTATTTGTCAAAAGGTGTTGAATAATGACCTAAAAAGTTAAAAACTCACTGTAGCATGTTTAATTTTTTTTGTCTTTTATGTCAATTCTGAAGATGATGACAATAATTGAATTAAATCATTTAAAACACTGATAAGTTAAATTATAATCGAAAAACCATTATTCTTTATTTAATTATCTGTACGGGTCATTAACTTAAATAACAAAGTTTTAAGAACTCATCATATTAAAATAAAAAAACTTTAAGATTAAGTGCTGTATATATTTTATTTAAATATCGATGTTTCCATATACTCTACGTATATCTTCATCTGGAAGATATACATAGAGAATATCGAAATGTCGATATTTAAATAAAATATATAAGGAACTTAATGCTAAGGCTTTTTTTATTTTTTGATAATAAATAATTCATGCCAATATATATTTTTAATTAATATCCGAACAGCATATCAGAATGGTGTTAGATAACTAACAATAAGTTATCAGTTCACAAGTATGTAATATATATATATATATATATATATATATATATATACAGAGAGAGAGAGAGAGAGAGAGAGAATAGCACATGATACACAGTATTGCACGTGTTTGCACATGTTACAAAACCGCTGTGTTTATTGGCGCATTTACGGCGAGATTCCAACTCAGATACGTAACCACCAACATATTGGGTTCATATATTCCTCAGCTAACTTTATAACATTTTCACTTATTCCTATATTATAAAACAATATCAACTTTTTTGCTACATTTTCCTCTAATTGCAAAATAATTGAGTTCGTTTTCTTCATATTTATCTATTTATCTTTACCTTATAAATTACATACAAAATATTTTTTAATTTTTTTTAAAAATGTTATATAATTCAAATGATTTTAGTTTATATTCTATTAAATAATTAATTATCTTAGTCAGAATATTAATTTTTCTTTGTTTTAGTATTATATTATGCTTATAGTGGGTGCTACTGATTGTAAAACAAAAGACGTACTCATACTATCTTATGAGAACATAATGAAAATTTTGAAATTATGTATAATACAGATATTATCAATAAGACGTTCTATAGAATTACGTACATGTAACATCTCACTGGGCTTGTGTTAAATATATTAGCTATAAATGATAATTCAGATTTTATCTTTGAAGATAAACTCTTGCTTTCTGAACCAAAACAATGTTTGCTTAATGTAATCGAAACTTTGATTGTAATCAAAATCTTTGTCATAATCTAAATCAAATAATAAACAATAGAAATAATAAAATTCTGACAAGCAATATTGCAAACAAATGTATTTTAGTAATAGACCTTGAACAAATAAATGTTCGTATTGTCATTGTGAAATTTAATATAATAATACTCAAGAATATTGAGATTTTATATTTTTCCCAAAATTTCACAAGATACTCAGTCATTGAATCGGCTGTTAAGCTATGCATCAATGACTGGCCAGTTTAACCGTAGACACGTGTTTCGGTCTTTAGGACCTCATCAGTACGGTGCTGTGATCAGTTGCTGTGAGGCAACTGATAACCGATGTTAATTCTGGCTGCCTTTTATAGCAAGTACTTCAAAGCGATAACGAAGAGAAGTAAATAAATACCACCAACGCCATCTATACAATAATGCGATAAGCAATTATAGTAATAGACCTTGAACAAATAAATGTTCGTATTGTCATTGTGAAATTTAATATAATAATACTCAAGAATATTGAGATTTTATATTTTTCCCAAAATTTCACAAGATACTCAGTCATTGAATCGGCTGTTAAGCTATGCATCAATGACTGGCCAGTTTAACCGTTATCGCTTTGAAGTACTTGCTATAAAAGGCAGCCAGAATTAACATCGGTTATCAGTTGCCTCACAGCAACTGATCACAGCACCGTACTGATGAGGTCCTAAAGACCGAAACACGTGTCTACGGTTAAACTGGCCAGTCATTGATGCATAGCTTAACAGCCGATTCAATGACTTAGTATCTTGTGAAATTTTGGGAAAAATATAAAATCTCAATATTCTTGAGTATTATTAAATGTATTTTACCCGATCACGCCAAATAAAATCGTTTGTTTGCACAAACAATAGATTGTCATTTATAGGAATTAATCGTATTTGCTATAGAATTCAGCTTCTTAATGGAGATTTATCAAAAAACAATACAAAAGTAAGGGGAAAAAAATATTAATAAAGAAACTCTCAGATCATTTAAGACAGGGCTATGAAAATATTTTACCTGATATAAATTTTGAATTTTAACAAATTTATCAAAAGTTTACATTCATTTTTTTTCTACTTATAGTAGGTATAAAATGAAAAAATATAATTTTTAAATTCATAAATTTCAAATTGGTATACCTAAAAAAAAATTAATTACTCATTTCATCCCGGAAATAAAAGTTAATATTTACATTAACTGTAAATGCATTCAAGGTTTTCAGTTATGTTAATCAATTGAAATATTTCATAAATGTTTTTTATGTTTGTACATAAATATCTATTTTTCTGTTTACGTATATATTCATTTGTTTATTTAATGCTAAATTAAATACAATACAAACAAATTTCGTATAAAATATTTATCTGTAGATACAATTTTATTAAATAATAAAATATGTGCTTATTTTATTCGGAAATAATTTATGAATAATTTTAATTACTAGATTATGTTGCAATTAAAAATATTTCTATTTAAAATAGAATGTATTTAATGTGGTTTTAATTCCACAAACACTTGATATTATATACATAAAACTAGTTAAGTTATTTTACAATATGTTAAAATATGTTGTTCTGTTTTTTACAGGTGAGTCACAAAAGAGAAATTTAATTATTGGTAAGAATTTTTAACTTTTTAAAAATTTCACAATATTTAAAATAGTTTCAGGTCTACTGTGTAACTAACTGTTAGAATAATAAAATATTAAATATCAGAGTTTTTCAAATTCTGTTGACGTTACCTTAACAAACACCAAATTATTTGATCATTTGATAGGAAAATTTTCTATTCCCTCTCTGTTAAGTATTTATGTGACCATTTTTAGACTAGAACTATGCTTTCGTTTTAATAATTATACATTTTTTTATTAAAATACTGCGTCTAATTATTTTAAATATTCTTTTTAAATCAAAAAATATTTCTGCACTGTTTTATTTCAATCAGTTGTTTTTATTTTCCTTATAATAAGTTTGTTATTTTCTTGGTCATTTTTAAAACAGTTTTGAAAATGACTTCGATCATTTACGAGTATCAATTTACTAACTAATGACAGGTTCATAAGTTAAACATTTTATTATAATCTTAAAAATGATTATAGTAATTTACTTGCATATAATAAAAATTATAAACAAATGCATTCTCATAAGTAATAATCACAATTAGGTACACTGAGAAAATTTTTGCTTTAGATCTAAAGTTTTTACTTTTAACTCAAAAGTAAACGTAACAATAATATAACTATTAAATTTAAAAAATTAAAAGATTTGTATAAAATTATTTACTATTTAATTTAAAAATATGGGCTTATATTACAAGCTCCATTTTTAGGTGCTTTAGTTCATTTGTTTAGTTCTGCGTTCTGCTCTTATGGCAGTTACTTTGGTCTTAAAATTGGTATTAGTTGAAACCAATTTTAAAACAGAACTTGTAATACGGACCATAGTATACATTAATTGTAAAATTATTAATAATTTTCAATTTTTCAGAATTCAATATTTTCTATCTTTTTTTCCTGATGAAGACGCATGTTGAGTTTGTCGAAACGTTGATTATTAATAAATATTTATACAGAAGTAAAACTTATAGCCGTTTTATTCTAAAAATAGTTATAAATTCTTTAAAAATAGTTATACTGTTACTATTATTTTTTCTACTAAAATTTTTATTTTCATTAGAAAAACATAAGTTTACAGTTCAAAAATACGTTTACTTTCAGTTTACTCTCACGTTAGTGTACATTCTAGTTAAATACAAATATAATATACCATTAAATTATAATAAAATAGTAAATAGACATTAGCTTTCAAGATTCATATTCAGATAAGTACCTATCCAACGTTGACAAAACCGCAGCTTAATATCAAAAAAACCACCAAATAATTTTAGCATTCATATATAGAGTAAATAAATTTAATTAGCAATAATTTAATTATTTCTAGGTCGTAGAACCATTAAAAGATAACAGTAAACAGCGTCGCGCCGTGTGCTTAATTGACTATTAAATTTAAGCGTCGTATGCATGTTTAATGGACCAATTAATCTTGTCATATCTCCAGGGCGAGTTTAGTTTAGGACATGTTCACGTTGAAATCTGTATAATACGATACATATATCGGAGGTCGAGAGATGCCGCCGCCAGTTAAGTTTACGTACGTCAACGTTAAGTTTAACGTCATGTTAACGACATGTGGCACACCGTAGCATATACACAGCGAGGGCCACATAAAGGGATGTTGGTAAATGTGGCATGACCAACATGATGCCTTGTCTATAGATCGTGTTATTATACCTACCTGTATGTTCTGTACACGCACTTAATTTCTAAATGGATATGCAATTAATCGGGGTTTGATGTGTGGTTGGTTAATGGATGGGTATTTGTTATTTAAGTTATTACAGCGGTAATTATTTATTGTAGGCTAACTAAACAAAAATATCAATTTTAAATTAAATGATATAATACACAATTACTATGTTGATATCACAATTTTTATTAAATATTTACTGCAGTTTCGATCGCTAAGTCATCATCAGATTAACTGAATATATGTGTGTTACATAAGTAAATTTATATAAAAAATCACGAAGTAACGACTGATCAAATTAAAACAGACACTAACCTGCGCTAATGTCAGTAAGAGCTGAGATAATCGCCAAAAATTTCACTTTAAAAAATTGGAAGTTGGTCAACTTTCTAGTTTAGTGTTAATAAGTTTAGTTTTAGGAGAGTGCGTAAAGTATACTGTGCACTTACAATGATTTAAATTTTTAATGTTAATTTTAAAATTAATGTTAATGTTAATTTTAAAATTAATGTTAATGTTAATTTTTGTTACATAAATTCACCTATGTGAAAAATGTAACGTAAAAATACAGCGAGTTCAGTTCGCTATTAGCTTTCAAAATGTTAATTTGAATATGAAATAAAATATGCGTATTGCACTACATATTAGATTACAGTTTAATTATCTGTTTCTCTTTGCTAATTTTAATTTTTTTCATTTTTTATAATTGGTGCTAGAGGTCTGTTTCGCTACTATTTTTCTCCTTTCAACTCCAGCATCAAACATTTTTAAACATTCTACTATTAATTAAATTGAATTAAATTAATTATATTCTTATATTTTTCACATATATAAACCGATTTCATATAAATACCCGTTTGTTGTTCATCTGTGCCATCTCTGTGTCTAATTCCTCTCGTATAAGCCCAGTACTTTGAAGAGTAATTTAATTCCAATTAGCACAATGTTTATGGGGGTGCAACACTGAGCCAAATTGCAGCCCACTTTATCTGACAGAGTTATGCGGTTGTAAAGAACTTATACGTCGACATTGTCTATGTTTGTGAGTATGTGCATGTGTGTGAATACCTGACTGTGTCATCCTCTTTCCCCATCACACATACCATACCCATACCAGAGCCAATAGATGTGCAGAATACTAAAATGCGCGGCTCCCTTGTTTGACAGTACGCCACTGACTATATGGTGGTGCAATTTGCAAGTGTAGTTTAAACCGGAGTTGGGGCTCCGGGTACAGGTTTTTGTTTCGAATGCAAAGTAAATTAATGGCGGCTGATGCGAGGGTAGTTTAACTGCCCAGTTTTTTTCGAAAGGGTTGTAAATTGTACACATGTATTTGCATTTTGTTAATTATTGTTATTATTTTCATGTATTTTGCGTTAAATTTTTGTTGTTTGAGAAAAAAAATTTAAATATATACCCTACATTAAATATATTGTATAAATATACAGTACAGTACAGTTTGTAAAAAGCAGCGTTATTGAAATGTGAGGAAAAATTTTTATTAAGAAATAGCACTTTTGAAATTACACTAGATTATTAAAAAAAAAAAATTGGCATTAAACTGAACAAAGATAATGAAATTGTAAGGCAGTCAAAAGTATATTCAGTATAGTAAGTATATTTTATTTCATAGTAAAATTGACCGAAATTAAAGATTTAAGAGATAACAGTGAAATTACATCTACTGGTACACTAGATTATTAAAAAAAAATAATTGGCATTAAACTGAACAAAGATAATGAAATTGTAAGGCAGTCAAAAGCATATTCAGTATAGTAAGAATACTTTATTTCATAGTAAAATTGATCAAAATTAAAGATTTAAGAGATAACAGTGATCTGATTTTTTCTTATACCAACTTAATGGAACAGCAAATGTAGCACGTAACAAAATATGTTGTCTTTTTCTATGAAAAACTCTATTTACTAAAACAACATTCTGTTACGCTACATCGTTGTTTAGAATACCACCATAACTTTCAGTATGCCTCAAAGATATAAGACCATTTTAAACATTGGAGGAGGTCCTATAAATTAACTAAAAAAAAATAATCATTTTTTTGTTAAAATTTAGTATTATTGTTGTTTTTTGTTCGTAATTTTCAAGTATTTATTTTCTTGTTAAGTCTGGTACATGATAGATTTAATTTACAAATTTAAAATTAATGATTTAGATTCAAAATTTATAAATTAAACATTGATGTCGTTATAATTTTACAAGTTCAGTTTTAAAATCGTACATAACAAATACCGGTTTAAGACAACTTAACTATCAGAACTAAACAATTTAACTAACATTTAAACATCCACTTAGCCGAAGTGAACTAATATAGAATTAGTTAATTTAATAAATTTGGAAAAATGTATTGCCATCGCTGGGATTTGAACCCTTTATATTGTTTTGACTAGTCATGACCAGGTTCATGCATGACTAGTCAAAACAATATAATTAGAAAAATGTGTTTTCTTCGTCGAGATCTCGTGTTCTAGGTTCCGGGTTCGAATCCCCTCGAAGCCAATATATTTTTACAAATTTATTAAATTAACTAATTATGTATTAGTTCACTGCAATGAAGTGGATATTTAAATATTTGTCAAACTCTTAATGTAATCGCAGAAACCATTGCTTTAATACAAATTAACTAACATCAAAAAGCCGAGCTTGTATACCAGCCTTTTGTCTATAGCAAACGTATACATAACTACTAAAATATAGTTAATTTATTAAATTATTTTTATATATTTGAGTATACAAAGCTTTATAGCAAAAAAGTTTGAGACAAAAACTATTTCTCACATACATTTATAATAATCTTCGTAGAAACAACAATAATAAAGACCATTAAAACTTGGATAATTTTTACTAAAATTTAATCACTTTTCGATCAATATTAACGATTTTTTTACTAATCAATCACCTATTAATTACAATATTCAAACCCATTATTTTGCTTTTAATATCCCAAACAAAAACAAACACAAATCAACTGATGTGCCAAAAAGATTTAACCCTTAATATCATCCAATCTAAGAACAAACCAGTATACCATCGTATCGAAGAGGTCAAAACCATCGAAAGACCGATGGGGTCACAGGGTTAATCCGCATCCCAAACCTCTAAGCTGAGACGCTCAAATGACCACCAATGCATTAAGACACCATGTACAAACACTTTAAGAGAGGAAGAGACGTTTCCATGTAATCCTTAGAGTAAATACCTAACCAAAGTCCCTTTAGCTGGAAATATCGACAGGGTGACCACAATTTTGACCATTTGGTTATTGTAGCAATGATGGCCGCCAGGGATGTAGGGGCAGGGAGAAAAGTGTCGCAATGTATGGGGTCCCTATAAATTGATTTAGTTGTTGAATGTGAATGAATTTAGTTCAGTTTGTTGACATAATGACGGGTTCGTGTTGTAAACGATTTTACGAGATTTGTGTGCATGCGTTTAGTATGTTGCGGTTGCTAAATAGTTAATTAAAGTTCCTTTGTACACGTGTCACCAAATTTGTAAATGCCTGGGCGATTGGGATTTTTTTCCATATTTGGTTTATTGAGTGATTTTGATGTAAAGTGATTGGTTATTAGTTAGTTGTATTTAATAATTTTTGCTATTTAAAAAAGATTGAGATTAAAGTTGCAAAAATTTTATTAATTAATTAAACAATTAGATGATTGTGTAACGGAATTATATTCTTGTTTTTTTTTTAATTCTGTGTAAAGAACATAAGACATATTTGACCTTGATTTCTGATTAGTTCAAATCGCGGGCAAGTATACATAATATTTAATTGTTCATGCCTGTTTTTATTTTATTTCTTTTTTTCTTGTTTCAAAATTATTATTTAAAGGTCAAGTAAGTATATTAACCGTAAAACAAATTTTATATGACACATTTTCTGTCAATGTTTAAAAATATTTAAAATAAGATTTAATATTTTTTTTGAGAATTAAAAAATTGACATGGCTGAGAATAAACTGCTATGTTTATCAAAAGGTTTCATAAAAAATGCGAGTGAAAAAATTAACATTTAACTATAAATAGATAAATTACTATATTTGACTTTAGCGCCAAAATTCGGATCTAAATTTAATAGTTGTCCCAGTGTAAATCAATTTTCTAGTTACAGAATTTATAATAAAAAACAAAATAAATATTGTGGGTGTTGAAATAAGAAAAAAAAATTGTTAAAAGAATGAATGTCAGATACGATGGAAAATATTTCCCAATAGAAAAAAAATTGTATTAAAGATATTATAATTATAGATGAAATAAAAGTTGCATTTCAAGATAAGTATGTTTGATGTAGAATAATTGGTGTGATTTAAATATGCTTGTTCTACAAATGGCTGCATTTAATATATTAAATGAAAAAAATTACGTCATCTGGCTGGAATCAAACCCGCGATCTCTCAATAATATTTTGTTAAAAATAATATATTTTTAAAAGATACGAGTACTTGTAAATTAAAAATTATAAAAGTTTTATTAAAGAAAATTTAGTTTTAACTAGTTTGCACTACATTAAAATAATTAAAAATAACATTATCAAAATAAAATATAAACAGCCTTGATAAATTGTTGATAGCTGCTTAATCACATGACACATTTAAACATAAAACTTTTTCTATAATAATTATAAATAGTCTGATGAATTCAATGGCTTCATCGAAAGTTATTCCTCAGGAAAATCAGTTTAAAAATAGTATTTGTATATACAGTATTATTTTTTCACGAATGAGAAATTTGATCACACTAGCCGGAAACGAGTACGGTAATATCATAAAATGGTGAAATTTGTTTCAATTGTTTTTCAATGCTCTCCTTTGGTACATCATAAGCAAATAGTAATTAAAGTTGGTAGGTCTATTTGTTGGCTTATAACTTCATATTACAAACAAATTCAGTTCCATTGTTTTATTTAAAGAAATATTGCAAACAAGTTGATTAATTTTTATATTCTTTGCGACATACACGCAGCAGATCGTTGTAGACGAGACATACATACATACATACATACATATATATATATATATATATATATATATATATATATATATATATATATATATATGAACACAATATGTTGGTATCTGAGTGGGGAATCTTGAAGTAAATGGACAAATAAACACAGCGGTTTTGCAACATGTGCAACAACTTGCAATATTGTAGTGTCATATGTGTGTTATCCTGGAAGTGTATGTTTGTGAGTTGATAACAAAGTTATCTCTAATTATACTGTGAAATCTTGTTATTCGAAAGCAAAAAAATTGAAGACATAAAAACTATTCTATATCTAAAAGGAAATACAATTAATATTACAAAAACAACAACATTTCTGTATTTATATTATTAATCACTGAATAATATATTACAATTATTATACCTCAGTTAATGAATTTAATTTGTTCCACGAGGTGATTTGTAATAAGTATTCATTAGCTGATTCCCAATATTTGACTTAGTTTCAATGCAAAACCTGTTAATTAGTAAAAATTAAAGATAAATAATATCGAAGTAAAGCACTATTCATAATATTTACATATCCTTAATTTATTAGATTATTACCATACATTCTAAAAAAAAATATGTAATTGTACCTACAAACCATGAGACAATATGATGCCCAATATTTCTAGGTATACCATAATTACTCAGCTACTGTAATTTTACATAATTGTTTAAAAATACATAATATCAAAACTATAACAAACATTATGTAATATGATATTACCAACGGGATGGAAAAGTACAAATGTATATAATATTACAGGTATTTTAAGTAAAGTTTCTTTTAATAAATTTACAGAACGTCAGCAAATTTGCTGTCAGGAATTTTCCATAAATAGGTAAAATTTGTTTAGTTCTGTAATATTATTGTTGATATAATTACATACATTTCTAAATTTACATAAAGTATGTATTTTGAAATAAACGAATTACACTTAAAATATTTTATTAGTATTATTACAGATATTATTTGGCAAACTGTAATTTTACATAATTTAAAGAGTTATACCAAAAGTATTTAATTCTGCATTAAGTATGTGATGCAATTTGCAAAAAGTAGGCAATTTTACATACTTATTAGATTATTTTTACTTACTTTATGTTATTATTTTGAATTATGTAAAAATCACAGATTTTGAGTTAGAAATACAGAATATTTATGGTAAAATTAAATTACAGATTTTTTTATAGTAAAATGTAATTTTGCAATGTTTTTTACAGTATATTTTTTATCAGTGAAATAAACCGATATACAAACATTTTGTTAAAATTTATTTATATCCATTAAAATCTGCGGATCATACTCTTTTTATTGCAATTTTTGTTTTTTTTTTAATTGCCATCAGTTGTTATTCGAAAATGACAACTGATTAGTTTCCGCAACTTCCTATAGAATATTCTGTACTATTCATTACAAACTATCCTAATCTAGTGATAATATCTAATCAACATTCTATAGGTTGTTAATTTTAGTCACATTCACATGATGCTAAACTAATTCAAACTACACTTGAATAGTTTTAAATCCATTGTTAAATTGTGGACTAATGACACGCTATTTAACAATGTTTGATTTGTAAATCAAACTTCATGATACAATATCTCAAACTTTCAAATTTATGTTCCACTTAAAAATAATAAGCATAATAATAATTTTTACCAAATGAGTACAAAATAAATTAAAATTATTAAAATATATAATAGAAGTACAATGTACATGATATTAAATGAATCACACCCATATGGAATGTGATTATTTTATTTGATATATGAAATATATAATATAATAATAATAATAATATACAAAATATTTGTATATGCATATAGTGCAACCAGAAAATTGCACTACATTTTTTTAAATTTTATTTCAAATAAAATTGTGTTATTTAAAAATGTATTTTTAATTTTTTCTTTGTGTATAATTCTTCTATATTTTTATAGTAGCATATTATGTATGCATATTAGAGAGCGATGATTGTTATGTCGAGTCCAGAAATTTGTGGCCGAGCCAAAGCTGAGGCCAAGCAATCTGGGCGAAACACAAAAAGAGCTGTCTAATGTCTATTCTGAGTGACACATAGGAGTACGATTTTTCTTTGAGCGCTCTAAACAAAATTAAACTAAAACAAAATAAAAATACGTGCCTAGTTATCTTAATCAGTTACTAATAGTTATAGAATGGTATGTATATGTATATATTTTTTATATTTGTTACGTGATTTGTGAGAATTAATCTTTCTTTGGTCAAATGTACAATTCCTGACTACCCTAGGCGATATAAATTACATGTCAAATTAAATACACTTGATCGTGATTCTTTGATCGAATATGCAGTTTCTGACCACCCTGGACTTAGCACATTGCATTTCTTGCCCTGATTCACATATATTCAATAGTCAAATTACAATTCAAGCGAAAATAAAGAATGCAATTGTCAATTATCTTAACTTGACGTAATAGTTTTTAATGTGACCGCCGAGATGTTAGATTAAATACACTTGCCGTTGTAGTTAACTTTGATGCTGCTACCAGCGATGTATACAGTAACTAACTGCTGTACAATTATGTCATTATTGTACTAGTAACAAAATGACCTCTTTCTACATAAGCAATAGGTAACGTTATATTAATATTATGATACGCTTGAAGAAAAAATATATTAGTTGCACAAAAGGTAAGACATTTATTTTAATTTACCATCAAATCAATTTGGAATCAGTGCAATATGTAATTCTTTTTATGAAAAACAAAATAACACCTCAATATCAATCAAGATGTCGTATTTATTACAGCGCACCTCGGTATGTTTTATGTATACTAATATCTTTTTAAATCTGGTTTTATGTTGTTATTTGATTATAGTATAAATAAATGTAAGATAAATTGCAAAGTTTTCATAAATAGCAGCAAAACTAGTTTATCTTCACAAGTATATTACAAACTATCTCGAGATATATAAGTTGAAATACATATAAAATTTTAAATATAGAAATCTTTATCACATTTTTATATATCATCTAAACTTGAAAATATCACATCTTCAATCCATGTCATGTAATATATAAAACCAAACTCGAATATAAAATATTTTAATAATCATCCCTGACTAGAATCTCGAGTGAGACTCTAAAGCACCAAGCTAATATCTTTTTAGCCGCAATCGTGGCACTAACAAGAACCATAACCAAAGTCTATGTTACAATATCAGTCCATGATGCACTACATCAAATATATACAGCCAGTTTCAAAAAGAACAATCTCATAGTTTGTTAAAAAAGCGGATGAGAAATTTATACGATGTGAAACTCTCTTGAAAGGAAAGATGAGAAATGAATACAGGATAAGTCAGTTTTTAAAATTGAAAAATAGTTAATGTTTAATAATAAAATTAAAATTTATATATTTTAAAACATGTTTTACTCGGTTATTATTTGCTAACAAAAAAATTGAGGGACACAGAAAAACGAAATAGGCCAGTTGACGTTTTTTAAGTTTTGAGAAAACAGGCCACAAAATTCAAAAACTCAGTGTAAAATATAAGAAAACATGTATTGAAATTTCAGTTTTCTATTTGTATTACTAAAGCTATCATTTAAATAATTTTTTCTCTAATATGTTTCAACTTATAATGCGCATGCAATAGATAATAGTAAGGAGTGTAGCGAGTAGTTGTCATTGCACCCCACGTTTTTCGTTATAAATCTTACAAGTATTGTCATAGCTATTAAAAATTAACAATCATAATTTTTCAGGACAATCTGTATGCTGTTATAAATCTGCATGGGGACTAGAAAAAATTATTTTATACTTTTTAGTCCGTTTTAAAAACGTGAAATATATAAAGAAATTGTATTTAAATAATAATTTTCTACTTTTTAGTCTTGTATGTGTGTTCTATATTTTTTGTAGTTGTTTTCTGTAGTTTCTGTATTTTGAAAAAAAATATTTGCTAAATACACGAATGTACGGAATTCGTGAATATGTATTATTAATTTAATATTATTATAATTAATTAATTAATATTGAATTGTCATTCAGTTCTGAGCTATGTTTAAAGTTTCAAGTCTCTAGCTCATTGGGAAGTTAGTTTAAAATCGATTGCAAATTTTGGTCCGAACAGTCAGACAGACAAGAAAGCGAATTAATAAAGACGTGTTAAATATCTAAATTTTTCAGTTAGCCAAATTTTCATCTGAGCCCTCTTTATTTTGACGAAAATTTGTTACTCTAGATTCTAGAATTATCAAGAATAAATGTCATTTTGGCAGACTTTAATAAATATTTGGACAGGTCATTGAAATAAAAGTGGTTAAATAAAAAATTAAAAGAAATATATAACACTTTTTTATATATCTCATTAAAAAAAAATACAAAATAATATATGTAACCTATCACTGGAAATGCTAGCTTTTGTTTACAAAACAAATTTCTTAGAAGAATAACTGGATATAAAACCAAATTTAGTTTATCTTTTTTAATCCTAGATAGTTCTTTACATCTTTTGATAAATATAATATGAAAATTTGTTATTAAAAAACACAAAAGTTTACAAATTCAAACAGCAATATTTTTGAAATATCTTAACAAATTTAATATCAGGAATACCTAAAGATGGCCTAACAACCGTAATTTAGATCAAATGTTAATAATAACATTATGAAACAAACTTAGTGCATTAATTTCTAATTTTAATATCATTTGTTTCTTTATTAGTTAGTTATTTTAAAATGGACAGCAGTTGTTAATTTAATAAAATCATTTTTAAACATAAACTAATTTGAAAAATCTTTATTCTTCTTCATTAAATTTAATAAATAATAAAAATAAATTAATTACATTTTTGATACAAAATTCTCAACCAGCCTGTATATACATTCATCGAATATAAAAAGAACAATCTTTCGTTATGGTGAAACAATGAGAAACTTATACAACACGAACTGTTCGTTTCCATATAAAACCTAATATGACACCGTGAGATGAGTATAGTTGTATATAGTTGGTTGCTTGCTAGGTTGTTTCCGACACTAGACGGTGTTGGTGTAGTAAAATAGAAAGCTGCATACGTCGATGATGCAACCGGCAGGCTAACCGAAGCTGCAGCCGGAATTCAATTATCTTTTACCCAGATCGACGGTGGTATTCGCGGTTTTGTGCAGCGGTTGCGAAACTGTATCCGAGATATTGGAAACGAAAAATAACGAATAAGATAGGGATTTTACTGTTTTAGGTAGTGCATAATGTATAAGGAAATATA
The DNA here is from genome assembly GCA_963966155.1 of Clivina fossor. Lineage (NCBI taxonomy): Eukaryota > Metazoa > Arthropoda > Insecta > Coleoptera > Carabidae > Clivina > Clivina fossor. The sequence goes on along the minus strand of OZ014551.1, from coordinate 23,410,634 downwards.
ATGATAGTAAAAATAAAGATGTTTTTCAGTTTTAAAGTGACTGGTTTACTGTAGCGGCTATTTTGTAGCTTTATAACTGATATGGTTTTTGTAAAAAGAGATTTTTGTGTTTTTATTTGATTAAAACTATACAGAAAAAAATCTATGTAATATCATATAAACTGTTTGTGTAAAAATTACATAAATCCAAATAGAAAGGCTATATTCGCGGTTTTGTGCAGCGGTTGCGAAACTGTATCCGAGATATTGGAAACGAAAAATAACGAATAAGATAGGGATTTTACTGTTTTAGGTAGTGCATAATGTATAAGGAAATATAATGATAGTAAAAATAAAGATGTTTTTCAGTTTTAAAGTGACTGGTTTACTGTAGCGGCTATTTTGTAGCTTTATAACTGATATGGTTTTTGTAAAAAGAGATTTTTTTGTTTTTATTTGATTAAAACTATACAGAAAAAAATCTATGTAATATCATATAAACTGTTTGTGTAAAAATTACATAAATCCAAATAGAAAGGATTTAGGATTTAGTTCAGTATTAATTTTAATTAAAAGATCAATGTCATCAGGAAAAATGATACAAATGGTATATACAATAAATAAACAGAACATACAAAAATAAGTTACTATGAAACGAAATAAGTAACTAGATTATAAAATTTATACATTATTAGATAAGAAAAGCCAAACTTTATTTAAATCAGTGCCTTCACACTTTGCAAGATCCATCAATATTAACAGTAGATCGATAAGAGAAGCAATAGAAATTTATTAAAAAAAAGATAACATCAATCAGTGATATTTTTGGGACCGGGACGTTTTGCCGCCACCGTTTTGCCGCCGGACATTTTGCCACGGACGTTTTGCCGCCGGGACATTTTACCGCCGGGACATTTTGCCGTCTGGACATTTTGCCGTCTGGACATTTTGCCGCCAGGCAAGTATTAGGCGTAGCTTTCGGTAGAAAACAAAAGAGATAATTCGATGAAATATTGGTTAGGTTAGGTTAGGGTAGGTTTGGTTAATAGGTTGTTTGCAGGTGTTTGTCTTCTACGCCTAATACTTGTCTGGCGGCAAAATGTCCCGGCGGCAAAATGACCCGGTGGCAAAATGTCCCGGCAGCAAAACGTCCGTGGCAAAATGTCCCGTGGCAAAAAGTCCGGCGGCAAAATGTCGCGGACCCGATATTTTTTATTTAATAATTTATAAATTTTATAACCTAGTTACTTATTTTATTACCTAGTAACTTGTTTCTATGTTCTGTTTATTTACTATAAATATCATTTTTATTTTTTTTTCTGATGAAGACGTACGTTGTGTTCGTCGAAACGTCGTTTATTAATAAATATTAATACAGAACTATAATCTAAAGCCATTTCATTTTAATATAATGAGTTCTGCAAGATTTTTTACTATGCTAATAATAGATTTGTTCTAATTAAATTCTGAATCAGTTAATTACTCTACAATGCATACGTAGTGTGGTTTTATTTACAAGTTAAATCCACGTTGCACAATTCTGAACTGATTCCAAATTGATTTGATTATTGGAATAAATCTATTACTTTTCATGCAATTTATATATTATATAATACTATGCAATATCTAAACAAAACAGAAAAAAATATACTAATTCTAAATAAAATACTCATACAAATTTTCAAATTTAATACATTATATCATATTTTATAAATCTAGTTTAATAATATTTAATAAATAAATTTGATAACATTAATTTTGCAGTATTACAGAGATAATAACGCAACAATTTACACAGTAATTTTCTAAAATGATTGTCATATTATTAAAACTTTGTTTTCCGTGAAATAATTAAATATTTGGGAATAAGTCTATTTGAAATTTAATGCACGGATTATTTTACAAATGATACTGGTTATTAAGTTCTTTTGTCATCAAATACGTTGAACTAAATTACATATATTTATTTTAATTCCACATTTATTATAAAATTAAACGTTTTTCAGAAATTAAATTTTACTGTAAATATCTATATTTTATTACAAAATTTGTTATAAAATTACATTTAATAATAATGAACAGGATGGGACATACACATCTGATTGTTTTTAAAATAATAATTAAAAAATTTGTACTTGCAATTTAATATTATTCAACGATATTTACAACGGAGCACATAAACTGCACGCCGCTGTCAGATATCCCAAATTTAAATAACGAAACTGCCTGCTAGTCGACCTCAGCGGATTATCGAATTATAAGGGTCTATATTTTCGTTTATTTTATAGCATATTTATAATTATTTGACACAACAATTTTAAATGTAAACTTGAAATTAATATTGTATTTTGTATAAAAATATATAAATGCAGGATGATTGAAAAAAATAGAGACAATAAAAATGAATATTTTCTTCATTATATATGTTAATAAGACGCAGTTCAAATTTGCATTATATATACTTATTTATTTAGTAACAAAATTAGAGGAAGTAATATTTTGAAAATTTTGAAAATTCCACGATTACAAAACTTGTGTATTGAGTTTAATTTTCTCTAAAATAGTCGCCTGGATGTCATTTATTTTAAGTAAAATCGCATTTTGATAAAAGGACAATTTTCTATAATCAAACCAAAAATCTAATTTCTCATTTCTGGTAACCGTACAAATTACTGACACGCGCTGTCCGATTCTTGCCTGGTTTTAGGTTGAAATCTGAATTCCTTAATCTCTTTAGAAATAACCGGCTTGCAGTTTCACTATGCAAAATTTCGGTAAGAGATTAAAACTCAACCGCGCCGCGTGCAGTTCATATGTATTATGTACCCATTGAAAACTACACAATTTTAGGAAGTTTAAAATAACAAATTATTAATTTTTTTTAAATAATGTTTATGAGATATTCACTATAATGTTGGAAAGTGTACATTACTTGCTGTAGGATTATAGTGTGATCTCATCTTGAATATGTTGCTTCAACTTAAGAATGCTGGTTAGACATTGCTTTTTAGAAATATTTACAAGAACAAATCTGATGTTAAGTTCGATGTTCTACACCTTACATGAATAACGAATAGAAACAAAAATAGCTATGACTATGGGGCAGTTCAAAATCCACTTAGGGCAACAAACTTAGTTTATTTTCTATTGAAATTGTCGTATACCCAACAATTTAAGAGCTAATAGTGAACTAAATTAGGTCTACTTTATGTTATATTGCTGTCAACAAACGCTCATTTGTATTTAATATTTATGTAGCGTCGGTATAGTCTTACAATATACAGGGTGATTCAAAGTTAAACAGTATTATTATTATGTATATGGTGTGTTCCTCTCACCAAAATAAAAAGAAAAGTTCCTATAAACAGGGGTCCAACTTGGTAACGCTGTTTATAGGAACTTTTCTTCTTATTTTGGTGAGAGAAACACGCCATATACAGAATGCCGATTAATTTTAAATCACCTTGTATATTGGTAAGATTTGTTACATCTATCCTTTCTAATAAGAACAAGATCTACCCTACATTCTCATATCTCATTCTACAAAATAATTTAGTTTATTTTAGTGATACGCTGATACGTCATAATATTAAATATTTAGTATATATTTTACTATACTTATATATTTTACTATTACTATATTTTACTACTTACTTTGTTGATTTTTTCCCAAACCTTTTGTATTGGTTGAACAGGAAATAAAAATGTTATCATTATTATTATTATATTATAGAATTAGCAAGAAATATTTCATTAAAAAAATATTTTATAAACTAATTTAATCTCATGAATATTTTCTTTTTGAAACACAATTAGAAAAAAGAAGTTTACAACTTTTGCCTATTCTAACAATTAAATAAATTATGCTAACACATTTTCTACTTTTATTTTAGTTAAATTTCAAATAAAACCCAGAAAGTTAAATCAAGTTAAAAGCATTTAGCTAAATTATATAGTATATTTTAAAAGTACTTTGGAAAGATATTTTAAAAATTTAAAGATTCCGGTGGCAATAAGTAAATATTATATTAGCTTGAAAAAGACATCTTTTGTTCTTATTATCGTGTATAAAATATGTTTTATTACTTAATCGTATATTTTCTTTTAATTTACAGAATATCTTATTTTCTTTCTTTACTTCAAATATACAACATGTAAAAAAATTTTCAGAACTTATTATATTAAAATAAATCTACGATGATGTACATAAGAGTACATTGAAACATCAATTTTTAATTAAAATTAATGCAAAACCAAATCGTAAAGCCTTTTTATTTTAAAATATACAAGTACAAGGTGGTGCAAAAATCATCACTCTATCTGATGATGCTATAATTTTTACAGACGGAGTCTCATGTCATCGCGACTTTGAAATTATGTGAGGTAAACAAATATTATCTTCGCGACTTAATAGGAAAAATCTGAAACGTTTAAATAAATTCAATCAACAAACAGAACCAATTCTTTTTATTTACAAACAAAGTTACTGCCTTGGAAAATCGAGTAATGACTTTTGCGCCATCTTGTATTATTTAAAATTATATCACTAAAACATACTATAAATTAATTAAAAATATATTAATTAAACCTAAACGGTTTAATAAAAAAATTTGCTGATGGATAAATTCCAATCATGTAATTTTAAGATAATATACACATATTTGTTTCGCTTCTGAAACACTATATTTCGTTTTTTTAATAATTTCTCGAGAAAACCTTATAAATAATTCTTCAGAAAAATATATCAGTATATATATATATATATATATATATATATATATATATATATATATATATATATAATTTATTTGAAAAGAAGGGAATAATGTGTGTGTGACCTTTTTTTGTTTGACTGTGTGCGTGTGTGTATGTGTTTGTGTATGTGCTTCAAATTCACGTAATACAGCAACAAAGAAGACAGATGAAGAACGAACGTTTAAAGAAGCACTTTTATACTACCATGGTCGACATTTTTTTTCTCTCTGTCAAACATTGTCTGTCTTGTTCTATTCTATACTCGGGATGCATGGTTTGATTCGAACTGTTTTACAGGGTAGCAAAAAAGAACAAGATGTACCCTAAATATAATCTCCCTTAGAAACTCGAACAGTAGGTGACAGTAAACTAACGTTATTTTTAGTTTGGATTGGACAGAGACGGATTGGGCGGGAGAAAGAACCATGGAAAGCAAAATTTTGTTATTTCCTTAGAATTTTAAAAAAGAATAGAATAGTAAAAATCATAATAATTATTTGTAAAACGTCAGAATTTTTTAAAATAACTGATTTACCATAAAATATTTTAGAACGCATCCTATACTCAATAATGTATAATTATTTTCTTAACTATAATTCATCAAAAAATTATTAAAATTAATGTGTCGGATTTGACAATGTGTTTATCATAAAAACTACCTCTGAGAAGTTAGAAATAAAGTTCTAGCTATAAATTTTATACCTTACCATACTAATGTTTTGCTTAATAACTAAAAAACTAATTAGCGAATTTTTACTCAGTTTGCAGCATTCGATAGCTTACATCTTCCTATACTTTTGTTTGACTAAATATTTATTAGAAATTTAAAAAAAATAATTTTGAATAAAGCGCTTTAAAAATTTTAAAATTTCTACTAATTATTCATATTACCATTGAATATATAATCTTAACAAGAATGGCAACGTAAATGGAAGTAAAGAAACCTATTGGTATCTCTTTTTATTGAAAAAATATCATGCGTTCGCTACTGTTCCTAGCGACAAGTTGAGTAACTGCGATGAATTACGTTAATGGCGTTGCCAAATAGTCCAGTGCCTTTCTGAGACACATTCAATGTCGCATTGTAAGAAATGTATATATATATATATATATATATATATATATATATATATATATATATATATATATTCTTCTGTCCGGCTACCTGTTTGCAAAATTGTCGCCTGGATTTATAAAACGGATAAATAGGTATTTGCTAACAATAGATAGATAGATATTTATTAAAATATAGATACAAAAGTACATTAACTCAAGTCATTCAGAAAAAGATATACACATATATAATATAATCTTAAATATTATATAGTAATATAACAAATATTGTCTTGAAATTCATTGACATAAAATGCATTCCCTAGCAAAAAAAAATTAATTTCTTTAAAATAAAATTCCGATATTAATTATTTTATCTTTTTTCTGAGTCAGAAATCATATTTTTTAAATTCACACAACTTTATTAATAATCATCGGAATGGCATGAATTTTGGACTACTAAAAAGCATATTTCATTAGCTTTTGGTGATTTTATTGAAATATTTTTAAAGTGAATACAATAAAAATTATATACCAAAATATCAAAAAGGCGATTTCCCCATTTAAACTAAATGCAAATTTTTAGCTTTCAACATGCACGGGTTAATATCATTTGACAGGTCTGGGAAGTGCATGGACATTTTTTTATTTATTTTGAATAATTTTGGCGGATGAGAGTAACAAAATTCCGACTTTGCCAAAATAAGGACCATCCTAATATATATATATATATATATATATATATATATATATATATATATATATTCTGATAAACATTTTGATTCAAAGCAAGCCAAGATTTTTAGGGCAATACTTTTTAATATCGGATATTATTTCAAGTTTATTTCTATTCTACCTCCACAATAAAATCTCGCCGGAACTTGAAACCGGTAAGTTATCAACAAAAAATGGTCCCGCGATCGTCGCGTCGGGTTAATCATCCGTGTCCTACAGGATAGCGGTAATCTACATATTATTTATAACATTTCTAACAACCATAGCAACAATTTCTAATGCCCGTTTTACACGATGCAATTTTCTGTGGGATTTTCTTGCGCAACAAAATTGCACAAGAAAATTGCTCGTCTAATACAGAAATTGCGCAAGCAATTTTGTCGCGGCGACGAATTGCACGGATTAGAACATGCTGTAATTTAATTGCATGGACTTGCAATTTCTAGTTACTTTTTAGTAACTTTCAGTCTTACCAACTTTCATATATATGTGTCATATATTAAAAAAATAAATAACAATAAAAATTATTTATTTATTTTATATATTTCGTGTTTATTTTGAAGTAAGTAAATCATAAGTACATTTAATAACTTACATTTCTTCGTGCAAAAGTATTTTAAGTATTTTATACAGTTATGATATATTTTGACGTTTGGTTATTTTATTAATTAGTTGGCATTTTGGAATGAAATAACCAAAATTGCAGTGCAATTTTCTTGCATCGTGTAAAACATACATATATTTTTGCAATTTTATTGGGCAATTTTCTTGTGCAATTTTGTTGCGCAAGAAAATCCCACAGAAAATTGCGTCGTGTAAAACGGGCATAATAATTATTATTAATAAACATCTTTTGGTTTGAAACTTAGAATATTTTCTCACGATTTTTTGTTAACTATTATTTTCTGCGGCATCTTTTGAATTTTAAAAATATTTTACAAACCATAATTTTTTTCAGGTTGTGCGATTACAGATACTGTAAAACTTCTAAAAATATTTGCCGAAATTTTGTTGTTCAGCAAACTTTTATTATTCTTGAATGCCTAAGTGCAATCAATACCAGATGTGGGATAATTTTACAACTTGACAAATTTTTATTGCTGTTTAGCAAAATTTTATTATTCTTGAATACCTGAGTGCAACACCAAATGCGAGATAATTTGAGAAAATTTTAAATGCCATATAACAGTTCAAATCTACCAGTAATTTTCTGAAAATAAATTTTGAGCACGTTTGCAAATAAAATCTTATTTTTTTATTATATTTATATTTCTCGTTTTTAGAAGTAGTGGTGGAAATTTTTGGTTTATTATATATATATATATATATATATATATATATATATATATTAGTTATTCAATGATATTACCATTTAATATTTTTCAAATCTCTAGTAGTACAAAACTCATACTTAGTAAAAGCTATCAATTAATATATTATTCATTATAATTTTGTGCTTAATTAATTACAATTTTAACGATTAAATTTTTTCGAAAATTACACATTTAATAAAATACTTAAAATTAACCTACTAATTTCTAAAATTTTATCTGGACAAAAGTTATGTTAATATTAATACTTTTCTTACAATCTGATTTTAGTGGTTAATGCACTCGTAAGAACAGTACAAATCCTACTTTAGACTTGAAGAAAGGTTTGAAAAAGCGAGATGGAATCTAACTAACTCAGTTGCAGAGATTCTATTGTTAGCATGTACCGTATATTATATTTTCTTCTATATTGATGATACAAAATAATAAAAAAATTTAATGAATTTATATAGAAATTTTATTGGATTCCAAGAAATGTTATTAATATTTAAAGTTAATATTGATTTTTTAGAATAATATGTTAAAATTTTTTTGGAGCGAGTATGTATATTTTCCAAAAAAAATACCTATCCAATACTTTTTATTCCATTTTCATGATATTGAAATGACGTGACTAGAATATTATATTTGCCACAAATTATATTATAACATAAAATAAATTTTAAATTAAGTTTATACAAATATTACAAATATGAAAGAAAGTCAGAAATATTTACATTTTTTTGTGAATTCTGGTAATAAAATATACGTAAATCTATTTCTAAAACTTCTATATTACTGTAAATACGTATGTGTATCGTTTAAAAGTGTTTGTTTCACATTTAGATACATTGCAAACGGCATGACATAATGGTTTATTACATTACCTTGGTTTACTTTGGTCGACCAGCACGATATATTTATCACGTTATACGAGGAGTAAGGGGGGACCCAAACACAACCAAAAATGTTAAAAAAAATCCGTTCAATTTTTTTTTTATTTAGAACTTTAGAATGCTTTAAAGTTCTTTTTTCATGACTCAATGTATTTAGTTTAACCTAATTCTACTGTAAGAAATATTTCTAAAAAAAATTTAATATAAATTCTGTTTAATGCCACCACCTGATTCGCATTAACAAAACATTTCAATTTATCTAAAAATAGTGAATGAAAAACAATCGCACGTATAGTGAATCAAAGTGTCGAATTTTAATTAAAATATTAGCCCAAAGCCTTTTATTTTAACATAATGAGTTCTGCAGGTTTTTTTATTATGGTAAAACAAAACACGAATTTTGAAGGAAGACGTATTATTTTCAAATATTCTATGATCACTTACTATCATAATTCGAAGACTAACGAGTCACCCCAGATTCATTAGAAATTTTTTTTTTAAGATTTTAGTCATTTTGGTTTGTTACATTATTACCTATTTCAAATAGTTAATTTTTTACCACTAATTGTCCACTCAATTAATATAAGTTAGATTGTGCAGACTATAAAATTTTTATATAATTATAAAATAAATTCCTCTTTAATCCGGACCAAAAGTTCTTACGATGTTTTCTCTGGTGTTCACTCTAATTCTTCTCAAAAGATACTCAATTGTCCTTCAAAAATAATCCTGTAATTTTGCACCAAAATGAATTCAACTCTCCGCCATCTAAAATTTGTTTCTCGCAGTGATAAAAAGCATCGTTTTTCACAGCATCTTGATTTTTCTTCTAAGCCCAACACAATTACTGCAAATTTCCCAATTCTTTTACAACAAAATTTTTTACATCTGCCTGAAAATTGTTAACCAGTTTCTGATGATAATGACAACAAATTCTTTCCTCAAATAGAGAAGATGAAACAAAGAAAATAATACTTTTTACGCATGATATACTTTGGGTAAAAGGGACAAAGTTTCCGTTAGGTTTCTGAAAGTAAAGGGGTTTCCTTTGAACACAAGCCAAATTAGAAACGTTTTATTTTTGTAATTCTTTATTTGGAATATCCTTGTAACTGAATATGAGTTTGTTTTGTTTCATAAATATTTATTTCACAAAAATTTTATATTAATTTAATAATAATTCTTAGCAAGAGACAAATTGTCAAACCATAATAAACAAAACATAATATATTTTATAGAAATAACAAAAATTTGTAGAAATTAGTGTGTCAAATTTGAAATTAATAATTGCGTGATCAAATGATTTGAATAATCAAATTTGTGGCTTTAGTCACGTAATATAAGTAAAAGTAATCTATCTATATATATATATATATATATATATATATATATATATATATATATATATATACATATAAACGAGTGTATGTCTGTTTGTTTGTTTGTCCTTTATGCATTACTAAACCATTCATCCGATCGCCATGAAACTTTGGGAAGTTGTTGAGTACAAAAGTAGCTGTAGCTTGTAGCTTTAAAATTTGACGCTAGTCGCTTAAAAATAGTAGCTACAATGAAAAACTACTATTTAAACTACTTTTGGTAACTTATAGCATCTTTCAATAGCAATACAGTGTGAAGAAAAATAAACTGAAAATTACAAATTTATTATACAATTATACAATATGATTAAATCGGAACTCAGAGTTTTTGACAACGTTAAACCATTTTGTTATAACATCCAAAAATAAATAAACACAAATCTTCAGTGATTAAAAATACGTAAAAAATAAATAGGTTTTGCAATAAACAAAAAATCAAAATTAAACACAATAATATTTCAATTAAATTTAAAAAAAAATATCTATGTAATTATTTTATGATAGAAATAGTTTAGTACCGCTTGAATTTGAGGGTTATTACACTAAATTTAAATTTAAAAAAAAAAACAATAATTTTAAAAATTGCAACTAACAACGGTTACCCTATAGACATAATAAATTTGTAACCTTATACGTAAAAAATGTAAAAGAGTTAATATTAATCAGTTTTATACAGTAACACAAGATAATAAGAATAACAACACAAACATGTATCAAAAACTTAACTTCATTGGTAACATCAGTTATAATTTATCTAACAAAATGAAAAAAACTCGGGGAATTACAGCAGGCTTCTATAATCAAAATACTATAAGAAACAATCTAGTGAACAGCAAACTGACTAATAGAAACTTTTTATCAGATTCTGGCATTTATAAAATTAAGTGTAATAATTGTTATTTTGTCTACATAGTACAAACAGGAAGCAATTTCAATATAAGATTTCAAGAACACCTCAAAGCCGTAAAACACAATAAAATATTTTCAAACGTTGCGAAACACATGTTAGAAAGTAACCACAATTTTACAATAGAACATTTAAGCATTTTACACAAAGTTAAGAAGGGCCTGAGATTAACCTTCCTGGAAAATTTAGAAATAAAAATAGCAATAAAATTGAAAGCGAACCTCATGAATGAAATACTAGTTCTAATACCATCTCCCTTCCTAGACGAAATAGCCTCTGGTTTTTCCTGAAATCCCACACCCACAAACTTAGATAATTAAAAATGTTTCAGTTCGTAATATTTTATGTATCATTCTTCTGACAATGGCGTACCTGCCGAAAATGTTATAGACACCCTTAGATCATATCGTACAGATCATATAGTACAGTCTGTACTATATGATCTAAGCAGACACCGTACCAAACGCTATACCACTTTTTCCTTGCAGTCAAAGTGGTAAAAAGTAGCTTACAAAGTAACTTAAAAAGTAGCTTAAGATTTAACAGCTGTAGCTTCATAAATTTTTAAAGAATAACTTGTATCTGTGGCTTAGCTACTTTTATCGAGTAGTTTGCGCAGCTCTGTTGCATAGCAACGCGCGACGGGAAAGTTAGTTTTGTAAATAAATTTCCAATATTATTATTAATATTTTATTATTTAATGAAATACGCGCGAAAAATAAATTATCTTAATTAATTTATACATACTGTCACATAAATTAACGGTAATAGTCAGTTTATGTAAAATACTTACTTATTATCATTTTTTTAATTTTTTATTTATCATGAAGTTTTATTTAAAAATAATTTCTAGAAAAAATCTACCGTAATTTTCTCTTTAGAAAATCAAAAGGAAAGCTAATTCATTGACAATTAATACCCCGTAATAAAAACGACCGCGTTTTATGGGAATGTATTTTATTACATTTAAAAAATATAAATAATATAATAAAAATTAAATTAATTTTATGTATCAAAATATATATTTTTTCAATCTATAGTCAGCTATGTAGTTTTTAATACTCTGAGCATAATTTTATTTTGTCGTGTAATAAAACACAATACGAAATTTAATTTAAATTACATTCACATTGCAATTTTATCAGTAACAGTATACCTATAACGCATTTTCACTCTACTGCTATTGCTAAAACCACAGTCGGAATAGCTTAATGATAATTATCATTTAATGATCATTAAACTATGATGATCATTGAAACTATAAATAGAGAGATTTTACTCAAAAAATTGAAATGTTACAATATTGATGGATTAGCATTACGATGGTTTGAGAGTTATCTTGAAAATAGAAAACAGAGAGTCAAATGTAATGAGGAAATATCTTCATTATTATCAATCGATCATGGCGTGCCACAGGGGAGTATATTAGGTCCTCTATTATTTTTGTTATATATAAATGATGTAGACCAAATTATACAACATTCAGAATTTCATCTCTTTGCTGATGACATGGTGCTGTACATATCAGGTAAAAATATTGATGAAATAAAAAATAAACTTAATCTAGATTTAAAGAATTTAACTACCTGGATAAATGCAAATAAATTAAAGGTTAATGTTAAAAAAACTAAATGCATGTTATTAGGAAAAAGAAAAGAGGTTACAGATTATTTAAACTATAATAACTCTATAGTACAAATTTACGGAGAAGAAATAGAAGTAGTAAATACTATTAAGTACTTGGGTATAATACTAGATAGAGAGTTAAAATTTAAAGAACACCTTGAATATATAAGAAAGAAAATATCAAAAAAATTGGGATTTTTTAATAGATGTAGCATTTATTTATCATTATGGACAAAAGAGATAGTATATAAAACAATAATTCTACCCCATTTTTATTATATGGGAACTTTACTGTATTTAGCAAATGAGACAGATAATAAAAAATTTCAAATTTTGCAAAACCGGGCAATGCGAATTATTTTAAAATGTAATAGGTTAACTAGTACAAAGGAAATGCTTACTAAATTAAATTGGTTGAAGATAACAGATATTATTGAAATAAATGCATTAATATTCATTCATAAATATAGACTAAATTCGCTACCAAATTACTTTGAGGGAACAATTAACTTATTCTCTGATATACACGGATATGACACAAGAAATAGACAAAATTTTTGCTTAGAACATAAAAATACAAAACATGGACAAAATACATTATTTTTTAAAGCAGCTACAAAATATAATCATTTACCTGAAAATATAAAGAATACAAATGTAAATAGGTTTAAGAAATTAATTAAAGAATATTACAGTGCAAATAATTAAGTTAAGGTTAAATTAATCTCATGATATATTTGATATTATATATATGTACATTCTATATATTGTATGTTATTCATATTTTGTAGTTCATTTATTCCAAATGCTTCATTTATTTGTTATTTACTTTTATATTTCATTTTTTATATGCTCATTTATTTTATTTTATTTTATATTATACATGTAAAAATTTAATTCTATATGTAAGATTTATGTATAGCAAATGCTAAATAAACGCAATTATTATTATTATTATTATTAAATTTTGTTTTGTGTCCTAGGTGCCTGAAAGCACACCGGTTTATCACGATTAGACAAAACATTATTAGACACATTTAGTCATAAAGTAATATATATTTTTGCTAAACATTACGACTAATTGGTGCCTAATCGTGACTAATCGGTATATTCCCACAGCAACAACCAACACTAACACAAAATTTTAAAAATAATAATAAGTATTGTACTTAACACTTATAACTTTATACGCAAAAGAAACCTTCAATTTTATCAAAATAAATACGTTACTTATTAAATGATTCATTCTATAAGCATCAACTTTTCAAATAAGCACATTGCATGAATAAATAATAGAAAAATTTCAATAACATTTTATTGTCAAACGAAATATATACGTATTAATATTAATATTTAATGACATATACTGTAATGCGTGTATATATAATTTTACTTCAACACGATTGTATCAAATAAATGATAAATGTTATTGTGTGAACTACATTATATGTGATTATATACTCACATTATATTTTATGTTATAAATAATAAAATTTATTAATTTTCATCTAACCAAATAAACACTTTTTTTAATGTTATATAAAGTGTAAATTTATTTTTAAATTTGTATATTATTAAAAAAAAATTGTACAATTTTGAATACACCGTGTTCTTTTTTTGTTTTAGTTTATAAATTTTTTCCACTAATTTAATTTTTTTTATTTTAGTTACACTGTTTACTAGATTTTAAATCAAATTTGCAGAATCAACAAAAATTACATAATTTAATTTTTGCACAGTATTGCTCTGATTACTCACGGGGAAAATATTTCAAAATTTATCATATTTTGGCTACACTATTTACCTAATTTTAATCATATTTGTAAGATTAAATTCTACTACCATGAAGCTCTATTTAAAAATAATTTCTTGAAAAAATGCACCCCAAATGTACAATATCCACACTTAAAAAATACATAATTTTCTTTTTGCACTGTGAAAATTTTGGGAAAAATCTAAAATTTTTAAAATTTTATGTTAGCTACACTATTTATTTAAATTCAATCATAGTTTTAATAAAGATTCTCCTAGTGACCACAAGAATTATACAATTTCATTTTTAAACGATGTTGTCACCTTTTGAAAAATAAATACGTATTATAGTTTTTAAATTTTTATTTATTTGATGTTTATTTGACTTTACCCATTTTTATTTTAATAATTACTTAATGCTTGAAATTTGTTATTAATTTGGCTTTTTGATCAAATTTTATCAATAAAATTTACATGTTTTGTTTTTAATGACCCCTGATAAGAAATAATCGACTTTTGAGGCAATTAGCTATTTTAATATACTTTTTTATCAAAAGTATAATGTTGTTTATATTTAAACAATAATTAATTAGTAGATTGTATACATTATAAAGGAACATACGAACAATTACTCTGTATGAATACGTATTATCTAATCATTTAAAATCAAAAGAAAAAATTTCAATGATATACCTAACCTAATATATATTTATTTACGTAAGATGAGAATATTAATAAGCAACTTTTTTAAAATAGTTTTTTTATGTTATATTTATATAATTTAGTTTTTGATCAAACTGAACTCGCTAAATGCAGCATAAACATAAAAATCAAACACAATCGAATTTTGAACGTTGACACAAACTACAAAGGTTCAATTCACTCAAAGTAAATATTTTTTTGCTAACTTTAAAAAATGCTTAATAGAAAATATTCACAACTGTAACATTAAATATTTTAAAAACTCAAATAATTGCACAGAAATATTTTTCAAAATTTATTAATAAAAATATTTTTAATGTATAATGTGCACACTATTTATCCACACACTTATTATCATACTTGATTCAAACCCGCTTTTACATGATACTACTATTAAATCATTAGTTTAAATAATGAAACATATTTTGTGTTAAATTCACTCATTTACTATACGTATTTATTGAAATGGTTTAATAGTTTAATTTTATTTCTGTTTACTCATTTCAATAACATTTAATTTGTGCAACAAATTTTGAATTAACTATACTTGTAATTGCGTTAATTCTGTCAACTCAAATTCAGTTTCAAATTTAAATTATTACCATCGGATTGTCAAATAACTTGAGCTTACAGTGATAAATCCCTTCGAAAACAAAAACAAAAAAACTGGGAATATAATTGAAGGCGCACGATAATTCAATTGTTTTGATTTATTCAGCATTCGGAAAAATAATAAGATTATTATTCTAGTCATTATCAAGTAGGCTTAGCCGCAATATTTCTGTCAGCTAGCAATATTTAAATGTAAATACTAATATATTTATCTCAACAAAAGAAATTAAATTTTAAATAATTTTAAGTATAAGTTTGTAATAAATACGGATTTAACACACGGAACCAAAGAATATTGCAAAATTTATTTCATAATAATAATCTACAGGGGTGTTTGTACTCTTCTAATTGTACAATAGAACTTGTATAGACACTCGTTAGCATGATGAAAGTAAGGAAATTATCTTTCTTGAGATACAACCCATCACTAAATAACAACAGATTATAACAAGGAAAAAAAGCATTCACAGTTTAGTCTTTAGTTATCTCTAAGCTAAATAAGTAAATACCGGGCCTCCAACTGACTTTTTCCAAAGTCAATACCTACTTGAAAGCGGTAAATTTATTTCATCAAAATATTAAAAGTCGTATGGTATTTTTATGGTAAAATTTACAAACATATATATATATATATATATATATATATATATATATATATATATATATATATATATAAGCAAGAAGTACTTGTTTCATTATTAGGATATACAGTGCAGAAACTGTCATTCAGTCACCAAGCAGTGTGGATGCCATTTATGATATATGGCAAAACGTCTGCGACGAGGATAGATCGACCACAGTATACCAGCCCAGAAAATGCTATAAATTCAATTAATACCGGCCGTGAAAGCCTAAAGAATACTATATTTTTTGTTTTCATTACATTTCTTTGGTTTTTTCAAAATCTCTTATAACTACTTGTATCAATGAATATTTTATGTCTTTAAAATCGACTGGTGTAATTCTTACTTGTACAAATTTGTGCCGGATTCATGTAGACCAAATTTTAAATTCAATCTAAACTACAATTACAATTTCGCCTTAGAGATAAATATCCATTACTCATATATTATTCAACTACAACTTCAACTTAAATTTCGCTTAAATTAAAAGATAACCAACTTTTATCTTTTATTATTTAGTCGAAATAAACGCATTAGCAGCGGCATTAAACTTTCTGACAATCACAATCAGACGTCCACGTTATTTTCTATTTAAATAATAATACAATGCAAATAAACATATTAAGAAATTAATAATTTGATCTTCATCAATATCAGATATATTAAATGAATCCACTTTTAAGAAGAATTTTAGCGTATCCTTTAAAAGTTTGACAGATGTCATTCGCATAATTGGAGTCGTATGTGTTTAACACATGCGTCAGTTACTCTGATCTATATTGCATAAATGCTATATTTTACCGATAGTTGTAATTTAAGTTTAAGTTGAAGGTTAGATTAAAGTTAAAGTTGAAATTAGTCTGCATGCATCCTGCAAAACATTTTGTATGTTTAATTTTTATTATAAACAATTATTTATATTTAATGAATTTAGTCTCTTATTACAAAGGCAAAGAATATTTTGTGGACTTTACAATTTTTCCCAAAACATTATTACTTTTCTTGGGTATACATCATTGTACTCTACAAACACGACTCTTCAAATACACTGTATACAAAGTACATGGAAATTTTCCAGTATTCTCCAAGTAATGACGTCACCAGAAACACCTGAGGCCAAAATTTAAAAAGTTATAAATTTTTCAAAATAAAAAAGAAAACATATCGGGGGTATTGGTAAGCTAGGGTATATGTCGGTGGCGGTTTTCACCACATAGGCCATAAAGCATCATTTATCAAAAAATAACTATTTATCAAAATCGAACAGGCTATATGGACTAGAACTAGGACTAGAACGGTGAGGAAGCGGGGGTATAGAGGAGACAACTGACAGGGAAAATGCGAAATAATAAATAAAATCGATGGCAAAGACATCGTTTTCGTTTTTTCACTGTTATAATCCATGGCCAACTTTCGCTAACTCACCTGCAAAAAAAAAACGAAGAGAGAAGGAAATTGAAATATGTTGGTATTAGCTAATATTACTGGACGCGCTAATCGAAAGAGATTATTATCTGATATAAATATGATTTATTATATTACATTATTGCGCTTCGTATGCATTGTCTCAATACTGACATATTGTCTGCAATTTGGATGACGTATAATGTGGTAAAGAATGGCTATAAATAAGATACAATAAATAATGACAATAAATTGTATAATAATCTATTGAAAAATAGCTTTTCGTTACAATCATCGTTGCTCATTCATAAAAATAGAATCATTTATATTATTTTAACTGACATATTACTTTAAAAAGACAGCAGAGCTTGTATACAGACCCTTTATAAAAAAGAAAGCTTATCAGCACATTTATAATGCAATATAAGGTTCCACCAGTGAACATAACTGTGTGTGCTGCGTACAGGTATAGTGCTTTGATCAATTTTAATAAGAAATGAAGTACGTTAGCTGCACTGATCGTATTTCAGAAACTTTAGTTATTTCTGTTTCGTTTAATGTTCGAGAAAAATGTGTAGTCTAACCCCCAATATGCATAAACATTTTTGATAAAAATAACGGTTTATTAAAATAAAAATTCTTGGATTCCGTAAGAAATTTTTCTATTTATATATTGAAGCGAAATTTCTTACGAAATCTAAGGATTTTTATTTTAACAAACCCTTATTTTTAACGAAAATGTTTATGCATATGTGTACTTTAACTCGTGTACTTTAACATTAACTCGTTGTAAGTTAACTTTCTCGTTAACTTTCACTGACAAATCAATGTGGCTAGTTGACAATCTAGTTTTATACAACTATAATATTTTAATTGAATATAAATTTCAAGAAAACATTTGATATTCTTTATAAAAACATTTTTTTTATACAGATTGTACGTAAACATATAAATTCATTTTTTTTTGTTCTTGTTTTATTCAATTCCATTTTACATATTTGACAAATCATAATATCTAAACCAGTAATATTGTACATATATAGATTGAATAATAGTACTTCAATGTCAGATCCTTGAAGTATTGTAAACGTGACATAGTAAGGATTATACTTTCTATATGTCACTTTTGGAAGTCCTCAAGGTTCTGACTTTAGGCCACTATTAGCTCATTTATTACCCAATAATCAGAGCCGTATTTACCCCAGGCGTATTTACCCCAAGCGGCCCAGGCACAATTGAAATATGAGGCCCCCCCTGCAGATATTCTTCAACTGAAAAGGAATTGTCAGTGGAAAAAAATTAGTTTTAGTCCTATTATTATTATATAAAAATCTTTTTAATTTGTTTAAATTGTTTATACATTGGTATTAGATCAAAAAATCAGCAAAATCAAAACAAAATAATGTATAGGTACATAAGGAAAAAGGAAAATACACACATGGCTATAAATATAATAATAATCTTAAATAAACTTTTTATGCGCTTTTACCTTAGCAAAACGTATAAACAATATCATCATAATTGATTGATTTTTGTAACTCTGTTTCAATAAACAATAAGCTTAAATTACACAATTTTGATGTAAACTATTTCTCAAATAATTTTTCACTCATTTTAAAACTGAAAACGAACGTTCTCCAGATGCATTGTCACTGGTTTATAAATTTGTACATTTTGAGAGGATTCGTATGATTTTCTTGTTTCGCAAATTTTTAACATTGCATAAATTCTTGGAAAACAAGTAGCAATAGCAACTAGCGGGTAGAGAAAAAATAGTCCCTTTTGTTACAATAGCCAAATAGCCACCCTACTTTATGCAGGTTTTTATTATCTTATTGACAATGACAACACCAGTACAACACCACATTAGAAACGTATTGAAATATAATTTACTCGTAAATTAAAACTAGAAACTAGAAATTAAAATAATTTTCCAATTAATCTCAGTAACTGATATCTGATTTAAAATCTGAGGCCCCTTAGCTGCGAGCCCCCAGCTTGCGCCTCATGCGCCTGTGCATAAATACGGCTCTGCTAATAATGTAATACAAGAAAACGAAAAGAAAAACGAATAAATAAAAAATTAAGCATTTGTATAAACTTAAAAGGGTGTGCGTTAAGGTAGTGACCACAAAATTTCATATATTTTATTTATTTATTTATTTAATAACAATCCAAACACAAATTACATTAATCTACAACAACACACAGTAAGAAACATAATAAACATATTACAAAATTTAAGCGATGTAAAAACTAAATTAACTAAACAACGAATAAGCTAATTTAGTAAAATTAGAAGCCTCTGGCATTCTAACAACGGCCGGTTTCATAATAAATAATTTAACTAAAGTAGTATTTATTTTTAATTCTACTATAATAATAGTTATTGTTGTCAATAAAACGATGCTTTTCTGTCAACTTTTCATACTTCTAATCGTAAAATTATTTGCTGTTTTCGATAAAAAAAAAAAAGCCATTTTGAAAGCTTGAAGTCGGCTTTAGTTGAAGGGTTTATTATGAAACTGCCTGTAACCTGAAAGCGTGATTTTATCTCTTTGTTAAAACGAAAGCTACAGCAAAAAATTCAAAACACTTCAAAATATCTTTTGAAGTTTCAAAAGTCAAATTCTAACAAATACAAAACTTACGTACCAGGTTACAATAATATTATTCAGAAATATTACTATTTTCTAAAAATAAAAATAAATTTATTACATGATTGCATTTAATTAAAATTATTGATATTTTGTTGTCAAATATACCGAAATTTTTTAATATGTATTTACAACTTTTTGAAAATGAATATGTCAAAAACTGAAACATTGAGTGAGTCACTTTACTATAAACTGAGGTGTAATAAAAATATTTTTTAAACATCAAAATTATGGCAATAATATTAGAAAAGAACTCTATTTTAAAAATTTATTACGCATATATGACACAACTTCAAAACAACATTATAAAATTCCGAAATTTCTTATCTTAAATTAATGCCAACATTTTAATTTAATGATTTCAATTGTAAAATTTATTAAATAAATTTCTTATCTAATAACAATAAATATAATTTGACATTTAATATGTAGCATATCAGCATCTTTAACTGGCGTGAAATAAAACAATTATGTTATTATATCAACATTTGTTTTCGAAACTATTTACTCTTTTCAAAATATAATTTTCTAGAACATTAGCGTCAAATTAGTCGATTTTGCACTCACATTTTATATACAATCAATTGTAAAATAATAAAATTTTGATTTTACGATGTTTAACACATTTTATACAAGCAGGCGGTTTCCAAATTACGGCCCACTATCCAAATCTATACCGAAACAGTTTTTATTCGGCCCGGGGTGTTTTTAATAGTGATTAATTTAATTTTAAAAATGTATTATTTAGTTTATTAAATACTATGAAAAATCTATTTATTTACTTACATTTAAGTTATTATACTTGTGCTAATCTAGTTATTTCCTGTGATTTTTTTATTATCCGGCTCACTTAGCCGATCTCCTTCCATGATATCCTTCTTTGAAAAAGTTTGGAGACTCCCCTGATCTAAAGCCACATTTATCCTAGTTTTATTTCAGAGAACAGAAATAAAGTCTCTGATTAAATTTGACTATTCTAAAATAATTTTTAATAATTTAAAATTTATTATAGATAAATAATGCAAAATATAATAAAAAGTTTTTGTAATACGTGTACGGTGCGTCATTACTCACAAGAAACAGTATCCATCTCTGTCGCACGTACATATTTTGATAACTCCATCTATTTTTTGTGAGTTTGTGTGTAAACACGGCATAAATTTTTCGTTAAAATAAACTTAATTATTAACTCAGTAAACAAACAAATTTGTTTTTATTTAAAAAGTCGGTAGTCAAATTTTATATTTTACAATAAAGAATAAGATAGAATATAGAAAAACAAACATAAAATTGTGTTAAAATAAAGTGTTGGTGTATCTAATTCTCATTGTCAGTACAAAATTTTTAATGCTAATCTGTAATAACCACAATCTGTAATACTAATCAATTTGTGAAAAATAACGCAAATGCGCAATTTTAGTTATATCATTTGTTATTGTTTTTAATACAGCCAAAAATTGAGATTATTTATGTCTTTTAACAAATTTTTATTGTGTTTTCAACAACAAATTGATAGTGAAGAAATAAATTTTTGTAAAATATTCTTATCTGAACATACAACTTTTGTTTCATCCAAATTTATAATACTTCTAGCATATGCTATTTTATTTGTGTAGTTCAGAATCATAGCAATACGACTAAAACGTAACACTAATTTCGAGATAAGTGGGGGGAAAAGAACGAGACTTACATAGGTGTATTGGCCACATGAAATAAAAATTATTAAAAAATAATATTTCAATTGCATGTAAAGCGTTCCTCGGTTTCACGACCAAACTTAAAAGTCAAATTTTTACATTTTATAAATTAAGTATATATGCACAAATAGCTTTTGTCAAGTTTACTGTATTTGAAAATCAACACAACAGGCTAGAATACCATTTTTCTTCCACCAGTATCAAATACTCTATTATTTATATGTATATTAGTGTGTTCTAGAAATTATTCTAGATAATTATACATTATATTGATTTCATTTGACCTTGAAAGTCCTGATGTGTTAGTAATGACTAATAACTAACAATAGAATGCCAAACACAAATATTTGTTTTACAAGCTGTTTATTTATACTATTTATTGTTTTTCAAAAAATAGTTCTAATTAACTACGAAGTGTGAAATACCAATTTTTTTTTGTTAGAATAGAATAAAAGAATAAAAAATAAAAGCAAACTATTACAATATTGATCTGTTTGAAAAAAAAGAGATTGAAAAACTAGTGGTATACTTGTTAAGGGGTAATATTTTTCCATAAGAATTAATTTAATATTTTTATTTTAAAATAATAATAAATTTTAAAAAGTGTCAAACTTTAATTAGCTCTACAAATATAGTCGGCGTTGATATTAAAATACACAAGAATACGATATTATAAGTAAATACTTTTTAAAATATACTTTTAAACATAAAAATATAAATACTGTTAGTAAGAGACGTTTTCAAATATTGCTATCAATATAGACAAAATTTAAATAAAATGTATATACTTAAATAATTGAAAAAATAAATTTGGTAAAATTTCAATTTTCTAATTAACATTTTTTAAATTACTAACTATATTTAAAATTAAATGAAAGACAAGATTAAAAAACATATATCGGCAGATGTAACATTTAATCACTTGGATTTTAGTTAACATGATGTCATAACATTTGAACATCTCTTTTACACTAGACTACTCTTCATTTTAATTTCATTTTATTATTACAATATCTTTGTAAAACTATGAAGTGTACCATACATATTTATCAATTTCATATCTGGCCACTAGAAGAGCTTTTTAATTAAGACTTTTGAACTTAATAATTGGTATTTTATATCACTTACCTTTAATAACTTAGCCTGGATGAATTTTTCAAGCAGACTGTTTTTGAAGAAATTTACCAGAGGTTTCGAAATATTTTAGTATGTGACAAAACAATTATTAAATTTTAATTTTACTATGATATTATTATTCAAATATGTGAATATCAGAAAACAAAGAAAACATAGAAGATGTTTAATAAAATTTATTTCCAGTTTTGTAAGTTTCATATGTACAATAAATTTTACAGCTTTGGTATTTACATATAATACAAGTAATAAAAATGGTCACAAATAAACTAAAACTAAACACCCTAAGTAAAATATTTTTTCAGATTATTATAAAAATTTAAATATTCAAATTAACATAAAATATAAAAACAAGTTTTTATTTTCTTAAAAAATAAAATTAAATATATAATACAATAAAAGAAAAATGTAATATTAAATATTTTTTTTAAATACATACTGAGATAGTAATCTTAAAATATTTTAACATAACTATTTAATAATAAGCGTTAATTATCGTTGAATTAACTTATACATAAAGAGTCTTAACAATAATAAAATGTTCCACCTATAATATATATTATTATGAATTTGGAGTATGATGAGATAAAATTCTATAAAAATATTTATTGAATATAATATAAATTTAACTCGAGGAAGTAACAATATAAGTATTTAATACGAGTTATATTTCTTGATGATTGTATTAACAATAGTGATGTTAAATATCACAAAAATATCTTCTCTTTTACCTCTGAAACACTAAGCGTTGCAATTAAACTTTTACGTATCAACGTTAATTCGGGTAAATATTGCATTTTTTAAATCACTGTAATTCAAATTAACAATTATTAACGATTTGTAATCGAGGAGAAAATCTTCTAGGATAACAAATTTTCGCTCTTCGCTTTTGAATTCGGTTTATCTGTAACTTATTATTCTCCTTGCTCTTTTTTAGTATCTCGTTTTCGGAATTAGAGAAAGATTTACTCAACTCCAAAGCTTGTTGTTTTAGACGGAAAAAGTCATTAACCGGAGTCAAAATAACGGAGGCATTTAGTAAATTTTCAGGAATGTTTGCAGTTGGTAGTACTGGTTTTTTAATGCTAATTGTTGTCCCAACTGAATTATTATTCCGAGGCGATAAAGTTTTTAAAATAACTTGTGGAAAACTTTTCACTGAATTTGTTTTCATCGGTGATAAAGAAGTTTTAGCCACCGCAGAATTTTCTTTTGATTCAGATTTAAGTTCTTGAAAATTTGGAGCTAGTACCACTCTTGATTCTAATAATTTGTACTTAGTTCGTAAATCTACATTTTCTTTTTCTACTTCTACGTTATATTTCTGAATTAGTTTATTCGTCTGCAGATTTAATCTGACGAGTTTAACCGTGCAGGGTTTACAAAAATTTTCTAGTAAGTGTCTAGCTTTTGGAGTCAATTTAGTTTTCGAATGATTATTTTTATTTGGAAAAATGTAATAATGTTTACATTCAGCTTCTGCATTTTTATTAAAAGTCGTATCATATGTTATATTAGGCTCTGATTTTCTAATTATACTAAAATCATTTGTCTGGATATTACGCTCGATTCGTTCTAACTTTTTTTGATGAATTTCATCTGGTATTTCATGCCATCTTTCAATTAATTTCTTACCGACATCCGACGAAAATGGAATATGCGGACAATTAACTAAAGTCTTTGGGTGATGATTTTTAAAAACAGTCAAATTTTTATCACAATCAGTAAGAGTTGCAGTACTTACATCTCCCCTTAAATTAAAATATCGCAGAAACGTATCTTTATTAGTCATGAACGGTTTATCAATAGTGGGCTTTTCGGTGGGTTGTTCATATTTCAAAATGTCGCACAGATTCACTACGGGCATTAATTCCAACGAAACACTACTCGAAATAGAACTGCTATCGTCCGAATTTGATGAACTGATAGAAGCTAGATCGGAAGGACAAGCGTTCCTTTTTCGTTTAATATTACAGTGACTGACCTTGGTATGACTCGGTGTGTAGCCAAAATAACATTTGGCATTGGAAGTACGCCGTGACTTTGAAGCAACTCTTCGTCGTGCTGTTTGATTAGCGAAGCATTTTGTAGCAAGCTGGCGGAGTGTTTCCCGCCAAGGAAGGTCACTGACCATCTTACCGCGTTCGATGGGAAACTGAAATGGTAAACCGCGCGGCCACCAATACGGTCGACTAACACCGCCGATGTTATATTTGCCTCGCCTGCCTTTAGCTTTCACCATATAAGAAACAAAATCTTCCAGCTGGCCCAATGACATGATCACTAGATACTTAACAAAACATTCACTAGTTCACAATTACTATTTCTTACGCATTATTCACTTGTTGCAACTGTTTCATGGAAACGTTGTGTTTTGTTTCACAAATTTTTCAAATTACGACGAACAAAAATAACCTTAGTATGACAAAATCGACTTGTAAACTGACGCGACTGACGCAGTTATTTTGGTATGCAACGCGACCAGTAGATGTGACCGCTGTGCAAACAGCAAATCGATCTATAACTACACGCTTGCGCCATCTCTATATATATCGAGTAACCAACTATATTTGTATACATTGCGCATGTCAGCAAACATTGCGTGTATATACCGACATTTGCATGGCAAATTCGTATTTATTAATTTAATTTTGATGGAATTTCTCAATTTCATACGCAAATATACACCTACCATTGTTATACGATTAATAATAAATAAGTTTATTTATTATTCGGTTATTATGTTTGACGTTAGATCCAATATACGTTTTACAAACATGTTAGATTTGTTGTATTTGTTTTGATATTTTAATTTTATATTTGTTTTATTTATTTTATTATATTACTACAAAAATTTCAAATAAAACAATAGAAAATTATCTGAATATTAATGTTTTAAAACAGATTTTTATCAGTTTTTATTTGAAAATAAATTGGTTAACTGATTTAAAGAAATTGAAATTAAAGCGTACGCCAATTTATAAAATTTAATAACTTTTTAATTTTTATTTATATTACTAATAAATTTTTGACATGTTATTTTTACAAAACAATTGAATTAAAAAATATTTTGGTATATGAAACAAAAACATATTAACCGAATATTAATTTGAAATTTCTATATTTAAAAAATATATACAGAAAATCTGCAAAACTGGTTTTTAATAATGCCCTAATACCAAGAAACTGGACATTCAAGAATTTCATGTTAGGTAATTCCAGAATAGTAACTAACAACATAGCAATTGTAATTTTATTTTCAAAACTAATATTTATGTACTTATTCTACCTGAACCTAAAATTTTCTTTAAAAACTAATTAGTTATCCTATTATGTACAATAGCACAATACTTTCCAGTTTCACATTATTCTTCAGTAATTATATCTAGTTTTCTATGAAATACCTTTTTTTATAACTATAATTACACATTTTGGATTGGTGTTTACATAAAATTTAATGATGTTTTAATGTTTAGCATATTGTAAAATTTTACAGCACAAATTTTTGGAATTATGAATATTATGTCTGTTGCAAGCAGCTGTCTTGATAAACTTTGGTTACGTTTAAGATTCATGTGACATCATTCCAACTAGGCCAGAAGTTTATATATTCTCTAGATATATTTGTTTATAATATGACAGCATTGTTGACAAATTATAATAAAATAAAACGGCTTCAGGTTTTAGTTCTGTATTAATATTTATTAATAATCGACGTTTCGACGTACTCAACGTACATCTTTATCAGGAAAAATGATACAGAACTACAACATAAAGTCGTTTAATTTTAATATAATGAGTTCTGAAAGACTTTTTACTAAATTATTTTATTTGTACAATTGATATTACTAACAATATATACAATTTTTTTTATTTATATTGATTTGTTGTGTATTTATATCTTTTTTGGGGCATTTATTATTGAAATTACAATATTGTTTGAAATAATATATATACACTAACATATTTAGTAATCTTCAGGCTTTCACGGCCGGTATCCACTGAATTTATAGAATTTTCTGGGCTGGTATGCCGTGGTCGACGAGGATAGATTGACCATAGTATACTGACTCAGAAAATTCTATAAATTCAACTAATTTATTTATAGTATTTACATGTTTTATTGCTACTATAAACATTTAAAAAGAATAAAAAAAATTTTATTTTAATTTTCAGAAAATCGTTTGTGAAATTGAAAAGATCTAGTTATTTTTATGAATATTGTTGCAACAGCAAAGCGACGAAACATTAATTTATTTCGAATTCTAAACTAAAATTCAGAAACAAGATAACTCAAATTTTTATTTTTTTATTTAAATCTTATTTTACACGAAAATTGAATACTTAGATATCAAATATTTTTGAATTTTGATATTCAAATTTTTTTTTTTTCAATGGCATAATAGCCAAAATTAGTAAAGAAAATAATATAACAATTTGTCATATATCACCGAATGTTACTTTATTTACACTTTTGTTAAAATGTTCTACCAGGTCCTAACAGTTATTATAATAGTTTATTTATGTATGTAGTTATTTTGATGCATGTGTAATATATAAATCGATGTATATAATCACCACAATTCTGTAGAAAAAGTTGCTAAGTTTTTATAACGTTGTTAACAACATTAACCAATCATATTAGTAGACACTAAATAAATGATAAAAATGACAGGTGTTGCATTTGTATCTTTGATTACAGTTGTTAGCAGCTTTGCTAAAATTTAACAAATTTGTTACAGAATTTGGGTGAATATCTGCATATAAACGGATATTTCTAACATGCGTTCTAAACAAGGCTTTATTTATTTAAACTATACGCTCAAGTTTGCAAATGTAATAAACGAAATATATGGCCATTATTATTTTTGAATTTTTATGAGAATTTACTTTTTTTAAATTATTATACATTTTCATCATTTTTATTAGTATTAAAAATTAAATAAAACTACAATATAGAAAATAACATTTTTTACTTTTCTTGTATTTAATACTTAATTGTATTAAATTTTAAAAAAATAAAAACACTTAGTAATTTTATATATTTGACCATTGATAGTTTTTTAAAAAATAATGCAAAGTATATTTTTAATAATTATCGCGTGTTTTTTCATGTATTTCTCTCGACAGTACTTTTTACAGTTTGTAGTAATTTAAAAATTAAATAAGAATACTTATTATTTTTTAAGTTGCATTCTAACATGAATGGCAAATAAATTATTAGAACTGAAATAAATATGGAAAAACCGGTGTATCAAGATTATTATGTTAATGTTTATTTTATATAGGTAAATAGGTCACCGAATTGGCAAACATATTTTATGTCAATACATCTTTTAAAAAAATAAATATATTTACTTATCAGGGTCAGTATGCAAAAGAAAACAAATTTAACAGTAATTCAAAATATTTTTCTAACTTAAATTTCTTTTTGTTGAACAAATAATAAAATTGTTTTAAAATGTTATATTTATAATTAAAAAAAATCGAGTAAATATAACTCAAAGGTTATCATTTAATTTAATTGGAATTATTATCTAACGTATTTTTATTAAAAAAAAAGTAAAAGCATATATGTATATATATATATATATATATATATATACTTTAATTATCTGTCTTTAAAATGTAATTGTTATTAAATTTGTATTATTAACAATTTAATACATTAAGAAATAAACATATAAACTAAATTAAAATTTTAAATCTTGGATAAGCAACCAATTGTACTAATGTGTACTAATATTGCTTTTGTGTGGGCTTAAGGCGCACTGATATTAAAATGCAAAATGTTATTTCCTTTTTGGTAAACTGATAGATCAGAATCATCAGAATCTATCATAACTTATAAGTCATTTTTGAACTAACAATTCATTAATTGTCAATGCAAATAAAATATATAAATAAAACTATATGATACAACATGCTAAACACCTACAAACTTAGTTTTTGAGTGTTTTAGTTTATTTGTTTGGCCCTACTCTTATGACATCTGCATTGTTTTAATATCGGTATTTTGTAGTACCAGCTATAGTTTCTGGCAAACTGAAAATTTTGTTTAATTGCAATTTCACAGTAAAGAAAAAATAAAAATAAGAATTTCATTCATAGACTCAAGTTAAAAATAAGATTATTAAAAATACCGAGACGAATTCTTATCATACATATCAAATAGTGATTTTATTCATTTCACATTCTCCTAGTCTCAGCCGGCTATGATATGAACAAATAAGAAATGAAAAAAAAAAGAAAATCAAGCTCGAATATAGTAGAGATATCAGCTTATATATTGTCACGCGAGGCTATTTTATTCGAAAAATATTTTTCGCTTATATCACGACTCACGATCGTGCAGCTGCATCGTGATATACGGGTATGTCGTGTCACCGAAAAAGAATATGGCGGCTTACACGTACTCTTTATCTGACGGCTGGTAAATTTGATGCATTGCGCGCATACAATCTGGTGGAATAGGGCCACAATGAGAATGCATCGTTGATATGACTAACGTCTATTGATATCTAGTATTTTGTACTGAAATTTATTTTATAATTTTATATATATAAATATATAAAGTACTATTTGGACACAGGACACTTTTATTTTTGAGATTGGTAAACTGATTTTTATATGTCTTAAATTATATATGGCATTTTTATAAAGTATGTTCATGAATAAGTGATACAAGAAGACAAATATGTAAAAAAAATATCGGATTTGAACTAATTTTTAAAAGATGGCATTGTTTTCATGTTATCAAAATCCCTCTCTGAGTATTTGATAGGAAAAAATAACTCAGAATGCGCTTGTTCACTAATGTTTTTTATTAGCAATTTATAATCTACTGTGAAAAGCGAGAAATAGGGGACCTTGTCCGGGCAGGTATAAACGTCGTTCCGCCAAATTATGACACATAACTCAAATCTTTAAATACGTTTTTTTCAAAACCACATTTTTATACCTTGCGAGACAGCGATCTCGATAACTATTCAATCAATTTTGCTGAGTCTTTCGGTTTGCAATGTAAAAATAAATTATCCAAAAGAATAAATAAATTTTTTTGGATATTCCAATTTTTTCAATTTTTTATATGCATTTTAGTAGCGATTTTTTTAACGAAAAATCGAATTTTTTTCGAATGCCGCCATTTTGGTAATTTGGCAAATTTCGAAAAAATACTATGCTAAATGTGTTAATTAATTAATTAATAATAAATTAATCAAAAACAGATAATAGAGAATAGTAAGAGAGGCATATAAGAGGAACGATTACGCAGTGTCGTCTTCTAAGGTAAGATGTTACGAGATTTAAATAGTATTTTCTGAAGCTCTTTTAATAATTGAGTTATCTCAATAAATATACAATTTTAGAAAACAATATTTGGAATACTTTATAGAACAATATAAAACAAATGAAATAAATAAATTCGATTATAGTGAACAGAAGAACAGAACACACCTTTTATCATTTTAATCATCAATTTTTTTTTCAAACTTTGCGATGCTCATACTGCAGATAACTATAATATCTCTTTTAGATTTCAAGTTGTGAGATATAAATAAAATACCTTCATATAGATTCAATCAACAATTTATGCAAAACCTTAATATGTTAACAAATAAGCATATAAAAATCTTGAAATTTTCAGATAAACAATGAATTTCTTATCTTCCTAAAGGCAGTAAAAATGTTTCATTGTAAATGAATCTTTACATACTCTGACATCGAGCAAATTTGATGCAAAGCACATACGTTTACGTTGTGCTATACGAAAGGAATAAGAAGAAAACCACGACTGATGTGGGCTTTACCGAAATGCAGCCCGGATTTAAAATCGCGAATAATAATTCTTTTATGTCTTGCACTGTGTTTCAATTTACATTTTTACTGCTCATGCCATATCGTATATACCGTAGACTTTGTATGTGAATTTGTAGGTTTTAGAACAACGTAAAATGAAAACGGTTTCTTTCCGTGAATAATTTAAAGCACTTTAGAAATGAACAATCTGGCGAGTAATTATGATTACCAAGCGAAATTTTTCAAACTCTAGCTCGTTACGATAATATTAAAGAAGATACAAAAGGATTTTCAACATGCTACAAATGCCTAATATTTCAACAGCTTGAAATGATATTTCATAACTTTATGCTAATATAATTATTACTCGTATTTATTTCAACACACAGTTTCACTAAAACTAACTTTTTACCACTTTGACTAAAAACAAAAGAAAAAGGTGTTTATAAACATTAGCAAAAATTAATAATAATTTTATGGAAATCTTTCCTATAGCTTACAGAATCCAAATTAATATAACAATTTTGTGCGAATCTCATAAGAGTCGTAGAGTTACGAGATATTTTATCTTTATCTAGTAATTGGAATTCTTCTTGTGATAGAAAATGTAAGCATTAGTTTGTAAGGTTGTTGTTTATTCGGTCGTCAGTTTGCATCTCCTTCTAGACCATATTCATACATACGATTTGTATCAAATTTTTAGACTGAGATCTCTTGGTGCGTAAAATGGGGATGTAGGTATCTTTTTTTTGCAGTGTTTTTAACTTTCGGAGAAAAAATATTAAATTTTATTTTCATTAAATTTTTATTGAAAAATTGTATGTATTAAAGATTTTTTGTAATGCCCCTAAAATTATAAAATTTAATTTAATAAATTTTAATCAAATTTTCAGGACAAATATTTTTAGTGCTCACAAAAATTATATAATCTTATATTTGCAGTGTTGACAACTTTTGACGAAAAATATTAGAATTACAATTTTGTTACACTATTAATCCAATTCGAACAAGATTTTCAGAATAGTTTTTTAGGGTTCACTTGCAGAGTCGTATTTACCTCTTTCGAGGCCCCAGGCGCAATTGAAATATGAGGCCCACTTGCAGATATTCTTCAACTGAAAAGGAATTGTCAGTGGAAAAAAATTAGTTTTAGTCCTATTATTATTATATGAAAATCTTTTTAATTTGTTTAAATTGTTTATACATTGGTATTAGATCAAAAAATCAGCAAAATCAAAACAAAATAATGTATAGCTACATAAGGAAAAAGGAAAATACACACATGGCTATAAATATAATAATAATATTAAATAAACTTTTTATGCGCTTTTACCTTAGCAAACGTATCAACAATATCATCATAATTGATGGATTTTTGTAACTCTGTTTCAATAAACAATAAGCTTAAATTACACAATTTTGATGTAAACTATTTCTCAAATAATTTTTCACTCGTTTTAAAACTGAAAACGAACGTTCTCCAGATGCATTAGTCACTGATTTATAAATTTGTACAATTCGAGAGGATTCGTAAGATTTTCTTGTTTCGCAAATTTTTAACATTGCGTAAATTCTTTGAAAAAAAGTAGCAATAGCAACTAGCGGGTAGAGAGAAAATAGTCCCTTTTGTTACAATAGCCAGATAGCCACCCTACTTAATATGCAGATTTTTATTATCTTATTGACAATGACAACACCAGTACTTCAACATTAGAAACGTATTGAAAAATAATTTATTCGTAAATTAAAACTAGAAACTAGAAATTAAAATATAATTTTCAAATTAATCTCAGTGACTGATGTCTGATTTGAAATCTGAGGCCCCTTAGCTACGAGACACCAGCTTGCGCCTCATGCGCCTGTGCATAAATACGGCTCTGTTCACTTGAATTACAGAATTTTAGTTTATTAAAATTTTGTCTATTTTTTGGGAAAAATTTTTTTAAAATTTTCCTTCTATAACAATGTTTATAATTTGTCTATTATATTATACATATTGTAATGATATGTCAAATTACTTTTTACAATAATACAGAATAAATGAATCAACTAATTTTAAAGATATGTTTTGTTAATTTTTAATGTTACTCATTTCTTAAGTTACTTTACATAAAGTATTATGTATACAAAAAAAAATATTCAAAATTATACAAAATTTATTCACTTTAAATTGATAATTATTTATTTTCATTATTATTAAAACCGGAAATGTTTTACATAAAATAATCCAATTTGATTATTAATTATTTACAATATGCACAATAATAATGCATATATTTTTAAATTTAAAATGTCAGTTGTTGTTATTAAACATACTAAATTACTAATTTAGTATAATAACTAATTTACAATAATATTTTTGCATACATATTTATGTGCTCAGTTAATAATCATTCAAAAATGAAATGCAGCAAAAGTTGTAATTGGATATCATATGATAAAGTCATAAAATGAAAATACAATCATGGCTGTATGAAATTTAATTTATTATTTATATTTATTAAGGTTTGTTTTTTATTGATTTGTAATCAACTTTAATTAATATTTAATTAATTTTAAGTATATATATATATATATATATATATATATATATATATATATGTATATGTATATTTAATTAATACTTTATTTATAATAAATCTGATAAAACATACAAATACAAATTTGTATAATTCACCATTTCAGATAATCGAGAACTAGATAATTAAGGTGTTTTTTTTTTAATAAATCAATCAGATAAAATTCTTTTTTAGTATATTAAATGGAACATTTTTATAGCAAGTATGCTTGTTTAAAAATAAACATCGCACAACATGTAAAAGATTAATAATGTTGATTTTCCTGAGCAGATCTACACCCGGCATGCGCCCAGCATACCCTCAACCTGCTCCACTTCAGTCCTCTCAGCCCGTAACCTGCCTCGGACCCCGCCGCATCATGACACAATCCTTTCTCGAGAATCCGTCCTGAATACTCCGTAGTGCTTTCTCATCTTCTACTGCATGCAATCTTCACCGCCAAGTTCTTCGTTGGCTAGTGACAGCCAACCACGGACATCTACTTGCCGACCGGCGTGATGTTAGATGCCGGCAAGAACCCAGAATACTATCTTCATCCATACGCCGCGATCACAGAAATCACAGCTGCTGCTTCAGATATTTCAACCGAAACATCTACTTGCTTCCAATGACTACAGTGCCTCTCTTTTCCACAATCTTCTACAACTATCTGACCAGCATCCAGATCTTCAACGATCGATGACCCATCAATCCTCGAACAACCAGAACACTTTCGTTGTGTATAGATCGAAGAATTTGAGTGAGGATGTCTACACCGCATGCCCCAAGCATACATCGACCATCCTCCACTCCGATCCATCCAGTCTGTTGTGTTCCATGAACGACCATGTCATCGCCTCGTTGCCCATCAGCCCCACTTCATTCCAAGTTGTGGAACCACTGTACTCAGCCATCATTGGAACTTGTTTCAACCGTAGCACTGTCTTTCTGATGTTTTCATTCTTCATCTTTCTTGGCATAATTATCACTGTCACTAACACTTTTGCAACAATACCAGTTGCAAGCACACACACAACAATGCCAGTCCGATCATTCCTATCACAGTGTAGATAGATACTAACTTAAAACTATATACACATATAACAAAATACTCGACTTACTAACAAAAATCATTTACAACAATCAGATCTCATCAGTAAATCGAGCTTACATTGTTTAACAATCGCAAATACTCGCCTTCACTCCAACACTGCTCAAAACATACCCCACACCTGACACCAGTGTAACGTGAATTTGAATTCGTGTCGGGGCAGTCCGAACAGTATTGGAAATGTATTAAAATAATCACCACCATATTTGCGATTGTATATTTTGCTAGCATTTATTTACAACAATACTTAAACACTAGATAACAATAACTGTACAACAACAATGGTTAGCCGAGCGGAGCTAAACAAACAATTACACTATTTACATTACTTATAATTAATCTTACACCTATCGGACTGACATTAACACAACTTATGAACTAACACCATATTCACTTATACTTGCACACATTTATATCCACATATTTATATTACACTATTATTTATTTCCACTTATTATCACCGCTTGATCCAATTACTACGATGTAACCAAATCGGCTATCTGGCGATAACTAACTGAGCCATCACTGTTCGGCCCAACCGGACCGATTACACGATCTCATCAGATCGACTATCTTATCATGACTGCTTGAGCTGGTGGCCCCTAGCGCTTAATATAGGCCGGCAACCAAACCTACTCGAATGCTCTCGTGTTTTCTAGAAGCCTAACTAGATATTTCCACACATACATATCTACACAGCGCACACCGACATTACGTCATCACATAAACACGATCTAATAGCGTGCCTCACTGCACGTATACACACACATGTGCACTCACACACACATGCAAAAAAACTACTTATGCATTCTCAGTTTTGTTACAATATATATTTTTATTACAGAACTGGTCTCACAAATCAGTTTAATTCCGACTTATACCAGTTCATGGTAAAATATTCTTTATATAAATACTAACAAAAAAAAACTTTAAACCACTGGAACTTAAAAAATGGAAATAGGCTAGTTCTGGTCCAAACTGACGGTATAATCTTGTAACTTTTTATTACTTGTTTGTTACTAATTACTTGATTAAGAAAAGATGAAAAAGAATGGTATACAAAAAATATATACTCGCAAATGTATGTTAATGGAATTTTATTTGATTTTAATTATGACCCAAGATTACAATTTTTTATAGAACCACAGCACAGATGATAACATTAAAACATATAAAAATTTTCCAAAATTACCTACAGAATTTCAATCAATTTGTTTTATTACAAAATCATCATCACAGGCAACTATAGGCAGGGTTGGAATTGTTCAAATACGTTATATTTTTATATATTTTTATTTTAATGAACATGGAAATGATATTACAGAAAAAATAAAGATTAATTGTAAAAATGACACATATAAAATTAAATATAATTCTTTATTTAAATCTAAGTTAAAAGACGATTTAATAAATAACTTTTTTCGGAAATTTTTTTAATGATAACTTTATTATCAATATTTTTCCAAAATATTCTTCTCACATGACATGCGCATGAAAGCCTCAAAATTATCCTGAGTTAAACAATTTCACAATCTGTTTAAAATATACTTTAACCGTTTGAGTGCAAGCAGCGATTTTGTGCTTCTTCTGTTTCGCTCGAAAAGTGCCAACGCTCTAGTAAGCTCGTTTTCTGTCGATGCGCGACCTTACGGCTACCGTTCCGTTTTAGGTAAAAATAGAATTGGCATAATATAGGTGTACACCTTTCTATTCTTATAAACAACGATTGCTATAATAATGTAATGAACTAAATAATGTAGAATAGGGAATAAGACAATCGCAAAAACGCTCCTTGGCACTTTTGGACGGGAAAACAGCAAACACCCATGGCACTCAAACGGTTAATTTTGAAAATGTTAGTTCGCATGATACTTGAGTGAAAGAATGTTAGCACTAATAAGCAATTAAATTTTTGTAAAATTAAAAAACACCAGACAATGCAATTTCTACAAGTATTACTACAGTTTGTTACATTGATTTCATATTCTTCTCCGATTTCAGTTTGTTCGTCATTGGATTCATTATAAATAAAACATTCATTTTCATTATTTAAGATGTTAATAAATGTGTCCCATTTTCTTGAAAAATCTAATAACTCAGATTTTAAATTGTTTTTCTTTTAATATTTATGTTTAATTTTCTATTAATTAAATTTGTCATTAATTCAAAAGTTTTATCGGAAATATTACCACTATTGATTTTGGGAAAGTTGTTAGGATCTAACCAATAAACGTTATTATATGTACCATCCATTCAATACATATCGATGTTTTTGGATAATCTGTTCTTAAATTTTTGTAAAACTTATTTTAATTTTTTGACAATCGCCGGTTACGGTCCATAATGATGACGGCCCACAGGGGAACGCCCGGTGCCCCGATGGGCCAGTCCCACCCTGGCCATAATTCAGTAGTATCGTGTTGCACTCGAATTCCGAAGATACGCGTTACATTCATTTCAGAATTAAAAATCTGCTATTAAAATCTTATACTATTTAACTGATATCGGCTGCTTCTAAATGGTTTGAAACTAATGACTCGCACCATTGAAAATACAAGTACAAATACAAAATTGTTAAGAAACTATGTGATTAGCATGTAGTTGCTATATTCCATTTGAGAATTACTGGA
The DNA here is from genome assembly GCA_963966155.1 of Clivina fossor. Classification (NCBI taxonomy): domain Eukaryota; kingdom Metazoa; phylum Arthropoda; class Insecta; order Coleoptera; family Carabidae; genus Clivina; species Clivina fossor. The sequence goes on along the minus strand of OZ014551.1, from coordinate 23,373,314 downwards.
ACTGATTATTATTATAATACTAAATCATTTATGTTAGCATTTAGTCAGCATTGTTTTGATCGTACCTTAGTTGCCGCTACAAAATACTCACTAGATAGACAAATGACAAAAGCCGATTCTCGCGAGACGCGTCAGTGGAAACAAAAGCCAAACGGGTGTCGACGTGGCGTGTCACAGCAGAAAAAAAAACAAAAGTGACACACGCTACGCTCGCGAACTAGCTAACCTAGCTTTTTATATAACAGTGATGGTGTGCTTGCATCCCCCGCTATACGATGCTACAGGTGTTGTGTGGTTTGATACGACGCCACTGGCGCTGGGTATAAGTTGTACCCAGTGGCGTTCGTCGCATTTATAAAGAGCTCAAGTGCTGTGGGACAGTATTACGTATAGAGATCACACACCTAAACTTATCTGACAAGGATAAATTTATGTCACACTTTTAGACGTTATATTCAGCTGAGTTTACCTTCTTACGTGCTTTTTTGTTTTGTTTGCTTTTTTTCTGTAATTTTTTTTAGCAAAGGAAAAACATTTGATTGAGAATTGAAAATGAAGATATTTGACTTTTATAGAATTTTGTTACAAATAAAAAAAAATGAAATAAAAAGACATTACAATGTACGAAATTTGAGTTTGTTATAATTTTTTTGCATATCATAATTGTCTTTATATTATGTGCCAAATTTTACATTATTTAAATCCATCCATATCTACTATACAAAAAAAAAATGCAGTTTAAATTAATATAATTTTTCATTAATTATAATATTAAAATTTGAAATAACAGTATTTTGTAATTTTTACTGTAATATTTTACGTAATATTATATTTTATTAAAAAAATATATTAATGGAATATATAAATTTACATAAATTTTTACAGTTTATCTTATATTGGTTGATGGCGACTCTCGGTCATAAATCTTTAATATGTAAAATCATATTTTTAAATTTTTTTGTTTCTTTAATTATTTTAAACAAAAAGGCTTTAAATATAAGTTTTAGAGTATAAAATTTTGCATATAAATCAATTAATTAAATTAACTTTCATGTTTTTTAACGTCAGAAATTATATATCTAACATTGAAAATTATCTCAAAAATAACCTTAGTCTTGGAATTGATTCAGAAAAATATACAAATGTTTTTTTCTGTCACAATAAACAAGTTTGTAAATATTTACATATTATTTATTATTAAATAAATTATAAATAAAAATATGTACAAAAAATACATATAAGTTTTTGAATTACACCAAATTTGACCCTTTTTGTATTTTAAATGAAACCGCTACGAACTTTGACCCAACTATCATGTACAAAAAAAAACAAATATTTGTTTCAGGCAAAAAAAAATTTCACATGCATACATATACAATTATGCCATGTATCCATAAGGGTGTAGCAAACACTTTTTCCATTTAAACAGAAATTAGTTTCCACTAAAGATTCTTATCCAGATAAGCAACTTTCGCTTCATTCGCATTTATAATACCTCTCATACATGCTTCATACATGTTTATTTATTTTTATTACTTGAAAACACTTATTCAAGCAATATACTCTTAGGTATATACCTAGGGTGACCAACCGTACTCTTTTAAGAGTACATGTACTCTTTTTGAGCAAGGAAAATTATGTACTCTTACTTTTTCAAAAAATACTATAAATGTACTCTTTTAAAAAAAAATACACTGATGCCACAATACTGAAAAAAATGTAAACAAGTTGTAAATATCCATACTTTCAAGGCTCAAACGCTCTTAGTTTGATCGTATTTTTGTTAATATTGTTTATTTTGATTTTCTATTTACAAGTATTTCGTATTCTACGAACTTTTCGTTTGTAAGTTACGTTGTGTTCCTCGTATAATATGTGGTAAAAAGTACATTGTTAATTTTTGTTTAAATTGTTCATTTTGATATTAAAATACATGTATCTCATATCTTAGCAATTTTTTATTTATTAAATCTATAAATGATTATTGATGAAAATGATAACACGAGATATATATATATATATATATATATATATATATATATATATATATATATACATATATGTGTGTATGTGTACGATTTTTGTTTAAGAAATGTACTCTTTTCGGCCTGGGCCGAGTTGGTAACCCTATATATACCTAACCCATCTACTCATCGGATGTCCAAATAGTAATATATCTCCAATATCACTCACATATATTCTTTTAATCAAATGTTCATTAAACATTTAGTTTCGAAGCAAACATTTAAATTGAAATAAACCAACATAGTACCTATTTATAATTTATAAAATACCAAAAGGCTATATATATTGCATGCATTAATCGAATCGCAATATCAATAAATATCCCACATATCGAAAAAAATAATTGATATACCATGTCATCTGTTCTGTCAGAAACAAATCCAATTAGACAACAAAAAACAAAAAACAACATTGTATCGATGTCGACTAAAAAACAATTAAAAAACATAAGTACGTCGAAAACAAACAAAAACTGAACAACGGGACGAAAGAAAAAAAGCAAAACAAAACAGCATCCAAAGCGAGCGAGTATAGCATTTTTATTTCGTTGCTTTTTTCATTAACACTCTTTGTAACGACCTGAATGTAAAACATTTGAAACGACCAGGAAAACAACTGCATAACACCCTTAAAATGTTTCAGAATGGAAGAAGAAGTTACCATCCTTTTTTTCTTAAGCTGCATTCACCACAGAAGAACGCATTGTAGATACTGTAACAGCAATACTAACTCTTTTACAGTTTAGTCGTTAACTAAAAATATCATTTACACATGGTCGATTTACAATTAGAAATATATAAAAAGGAGAGTATTTTTTAAATAGCTTTTGATGTAGTTTGTTGAAATTAAAACAATTTTAAAAAAAAAATTAAATACAAATGTTTATTTTTCTTTATGTTGAAATAAAATTTTAATATTATATATACATATATACATATATATATATATATATATATATATATATATATATATATATATATATATCGAGCAGAAGACCACCAACTTGGAGTGTATTCTGTACGACTTCTCTTAAGAAGGAACACAATCCTGAGCTCTGAAAATAGACAAAGTTTGGTAATTTTTTTCATGAAGAAATAATAATATAAATGCTCCGGATTTTTTATAGGTTATTACGGTATATTTGAACTACGTTTTCAAATTATTAGGTTAAAATAAACTCTAGCCACTTGTCCCGTGCCCTAGGAAGTTGTGAAACATAATTCAAAAGTTTCCTTAGAATATCCTGAAACAAAAATAAAAACTACCATGATACGGGGGATTTTTCTTGATTTTTAAAAATTGACGAAAATGACGGTTGTATGAATAAAAATGTTTTTTTTTTTTTAGTGTAAAAAAAAATCAATTTTTAAAGCGTATAAATAACTGATAAAAAGAGGTATCAGCAGTATGATTTTAGAGAATTTAATTCTCTACAATAACATCCGAGATCTCAAAAAAAACAAGGTTAAAAAACATAATTTCGAGAAAAATCCGTTTAAAGTTTGAAGTATGTTTTACCTACTCTGACACAATTCTGTATTGGTCGCTGTAACTCCGTCAAACATTCGGATTTCGGAAAATCGTTTTAACACACTATTCTACACAAAATCAACTTTCAGAAAATGCAAAAAAATTGTCAGGGTAGTGTTCCTCTTTAAAATACTGGTCTCTTAAAATAAGAATTCTGGGATTTTGCTACAAAAATACTTTGTTATGTGCAACAAGATTTCTTACGGAATCTTAGAATTTTTGTTTTAACAATCAGTTACTTTTAACATAATTGATAAAAAATACACCCATTAGAGGGTTAATTGAAATAACTTTTCTATTTATTAACGCAGTATAATTTGAAAATAGATCCACTGTAAAGAGGTCCACCATCATATATGTAAAACTATTCCAAGAATACACAAATACAAATAAGTTTCCACAACAGAAATAATTGTGCACATAATGGTTGATTGACAAATTTCAATATGAAATTATAGTAAGTTTGCTAAATTAACAGTTTTTCTCTGTGATTTCTATAGCATTTTAAATTATTAAATTTAAAAGTAGTTTACGGAAATTAACCGTATGTATAAGATAATTAAGTCACACTGATGTCAGTTGTAGGTGCAATTTCCAGAATTTTTTTTTCATTCCGTTTTTACAACAGACTTATGTTCTACTGTAAATAGAATAAAATATAATAAACATAAATTAATGTAAATTAATTAATAAAAACAGAAAAAATATAAAAAATATTACTATAGAAGAAAAACGCTAGCGCTAATGAATATGTTCACTATTTTATTATAACGTGTTATAAGCAACTTAGGATTTACTATTACAAATATACTTAATACATATATTTAACTCAGAATAATCGATTAAAATGTGCAAATTTTGCGTCAACAATTTGGTGTATTTCGTATCTTTAAGTGTGACATAAACTTACCTCTGTTTAACAGTCAAACAAAGGCAGGTAATAAAAAATAGAAAAAGAAACATATATTTTAAATTACTTAATATCATCTTACGGAATGAGATATTGCCTGATTTGCAAAGTACAGTTTCTTTTAGGCTTTTTAAATTGATTTATCTCAATAAATATACAATTTTAAATAATAGTATTTCGAATATATTATTGTTTTAGATACAAAAATAATGTAAAACAATTAGAATAAAGAAATTTGATTATAGTGGACAGTCCCATGTTATATCATATCGGTACTGGCCAGCATCGCTAATATTAGTATGTACTCTGTTGTGAAAACAGCCTGATTGTCTTAACGACTGGAGAATGAACGGTTGAACAGAAATTTGATGCTGTTAACATCCCTTTTGTATATATCGTTTACAGCATCAATAAGTTTCCAGAAATACTATAAAAACACTGAAATAAATTCCGTTGAATGCCTTAATAAAACGAACATTATTACGTACTGGTATATATATAGCTTAGTCTCCGCAGCGCGCTCTGTTTCAACGCAAAGCCTGTAAAATGGAAAACTTTTTGTTTGCGAAATGAGAAAAATTAAAATAAGCGGAAAATTCTTTAAGGAAATCTTGCGACCGACCGGATTTCTATGCGTCTTGGCTTTTCCTATTGTTGCGAGAAAGTTAATTTTCCTTTTTTTTTTGCAGACTTTCGTTTCGTACAGTAGCTATTGCCTATGTACATCTGTCGTGGTGTAATAATCATTTTATTATTTGGTTTTTTTACTAGGGCATTGCAAGTCAAATGAAAAAGTTTCATACAAAATGCGCAATATTCGTAGTTTTTCTATTATTAGATTTTAAAAATTCAAATATTACAGTTACAGAAAAATTTTAATTAAAATTTGTAATGTACTTACATATTGTATCTCAATTTATTTCAATTCTGCAATTTTTTTTATAAATAAAAAGTATTTTAATAACATAATTAATTATACCTCATCAAATAAAAATATGAATATGATAATAAACGAATTATTTTGTAATGAAACAAAATTAGCAAAAATAAAAATCGTTAACGCAAGATGTTTTATACTAAATTGAAAATATTTTATTAATTTTTGCTTAATTGAACTGTTCTGGAACTAAAATATTATAAAAATAAAACTGCCTGAATACTGTTAATTTAATAAATGAAATATAAGTATCTGTAATAATATCAAATATCTGTAATATATAATATATAAAAACAAAACAGATATTAATAATAATCCATTATTTCTATAATAACAGAAACTGTACCGAAGCATTAGTGGCCATTAGTTGCTGATGTGGTCTCTAAATATCTTAAAAAATATATATAAAAAAGTTAAATATAATACTTACCACTTGCAAAAATATATAAAATTATTTCAAACAGTAAAAAAAGTATATGTATGAATTTACGAAACAATAAAAAAAATTATAGTACTCGTATATGTGGGGATTCAAATACTTTTATTATTCTGGCCTATATACAGTCATTATTTCTTTACTTAATGTATAGTATTGTTTAAAAAAAAATATGAAACTTTAAAATACTCTAGTTTTCTTAAATTTAATAAATTTCACCTTTTATTCAAAAACAAATGAACATAACCAAAATCATAGAAATTGAATGAGATGTATCAGATTTGATACATTGCACAAACTAGAATTACAACAAATAACAATATAACTGTTACCTCTTACCAGATTAAGCTAAATGACATCAATTTCCTTTATGCAAACGATACTATAAACACGGTAATCAAATTAGATAAAAGCAACAATTTAACAAAAACAAAAAATTCGCTATTAAATTATTTAAAAAGCCTCTCGCGTCAGTTTAAATGACTTGCACTTACCGGAGGAGGAAAGCAGCAGTCAGTAAAATATTGAACGGCTAATACATAGTGGCTGGCGGTTTACAGTAAGATAAATCTGGCATTCATTTAGGAAATACCCGCAAGAAGAAGAAAATCTTCCGTAAAAACAAACGCACGCAAAATCTCTCGGTTTAAATCACGACGGCGCGGCGAGACGATGGTTGCTTGATGTATAATAGAATGAATTACTTTCTAAAAGTGCTTGTCAATTCGACGGTTTGAGATATAATCGTGTGCGGGTAGGATCGGTGTGCCTGCTTTTTACGCCAATCTTTCTGATGCTACTTCAAGATTTCTCGGGCTTGGAGGTTTAGAATGAAACTAATGCTTCTTACAGTTAAGAGAAATGGTTTTGTTTCCCATTGAAATTTAAAATAAATATTATGATATATTGATAAAGAAATATAAGTAAAATATTGATAAATTATTTGTCATTTTATAAAGGAAAGATTCATCTGTGTCTGTCTTTTGTCATTTTTTAAAATATTATGTTTGTAATTATTTTTGATTTTGATTGTCATCAAGATTTCGATTTTGCTACAGAATTAAACCACTGTTATTATTTCAAATACTTGAAGTAAACAAGAAATATCTTATAGATATCACACAAAAAGTAAGAATAAATCCAGAACTTTACCTAAATATATAAATTTCGAATATCAATGTATCTCTTCCTCGGCATTAGGCAAATACTGAATAATACTGACAGTGTAACAAATAGATGCTTTTTATATTTGTGACATATCCATTTGATGTCGATTTTAAGTCATATTTCGTTTAGCATCCTTTTCTCATGTTGTTCAATGAGTGTCAACAACAGAGGGTAGAATGAGAGAGAGAAATGTATCGCCTTGTTGTAAATATGTCAATATTTGCGCGTTCGCTATTTTTATAGTTGAACGATGATGACGATGTATGTAAGAGGATGACGATAGAAAAATATAGTTACCCTTGAGAATTTTACGTAAACAACTGAATGGCAAAATGCATTTTTGTGTTGTGTACATATTACATATATGGATGGGAGGCAGTTCATATTGTTCGATCAGCATCTCTGTTTGGTATTGGAAAATATTTCTTGTTTGGTTTGTTGATTGACTGTGAAATATGAGTTTTATGACAAATTCCTATTGTACAAATATAAATTGGATTTTGCATTACTATTGTTTTTATATTACTTACTTATTGCAAGAGACATCAATCAATTTTAAATATTCTATTCAATTCGGTATATACCATATGTGCTTCGAATAACCTTAACAAATTTTAAATTAAAATGAAATGTAATAAAAATTACTTAATTTGAGAAATAAATTTATTATTATATTGGAATTATCGCAAAAACTTTTAATATAAGACTCGTGTATAATCACTTATTCAATATTATATTCGTGTTTTAAGAAAATTAATAATGTAACAGTTTATTTTTGAAAATGACATCTTAAAGATAACCTGCACAAACACTATCCCAATCTTGTATTAGAATAGATAAATAAATGTTTTGTTAATAATTAAAAAATTATTAAATATTTAAATAATAAATAATTAAATTAAATAATCAATAATATTTATAAAATGTTTTTTTTTGTTTAAAAGATTATTAAATGGAAAAATGTGATAAATCTACGTTTTTGGGTTTGAAAAAGCGATTTAGTTAAGATTCGACTTTGGAAAGACTCATCTACAATAACAACAAATATTTTGAAATTATAAATATATTGACAAGTTGTTGTCATTAGTTCACATTTTTGGAAACTTTGATAAACTTATCACCATGTAAACATTGCAATACATATTTTTAAAATATTCTTTCTGTACTTTTAATCAAGCAGTCGCTCTTTAACGAGCGAAGCTCTTTTTTTATAATATTGGAAATATTTACAATATCTCAATTACAATGACAACAATAAAAAATTTAAACATATTACATAATTCGAAATATCTCAAAAGAATAGGTTAGATATTACTTTAACAAATGTAATAAAATTTTATCTATGTTGAGTATTACACTGTATAAATAAACAATAAACTAAAATATATTGTTTTTTGTTTCAGTTTTGGGCAGCTTACGTACCATGCGAGGCGCAGCATAAAGACGCTGTACAATTGACGTTAGAACAAATTGACGTAATTAGACGTCTGACCGAACAGTATTATCCATCATTGACTTTATGTACATCGGCTGCTGGTATGTTTACTTTACTACATACACTATCTAAAAAAAATAATTTTGTTTTTATCATAAAAACATTCTCTTATTCAGAATTCACAGGATTCTGTAATTTAACTTTTGGAAATACATTTGAATTACACTTGTATAAAGTTAAAACAATTAATGTAAAGTCAATATTAAATTAAATTTAATAGACTCAAACATTCAAACTTTTAATGTATAACTGAACTTTATCTTATCAAATTAAAACTAAAATTTATAGTATTGGTACAATGTAATAATAATCAGTCATTAATTTAATTTTAGTATTTAGATAGCACACATTTATAAGATTTTTACTTTTATATCACTGTCAAACAGATATATATTTTTAAATATTTATTTTACATAACAAATTAGTAAATATATGTATCATTAAGCTAGAATGCTACTAATTAATCTAAAAATTAGTAAACACAAACACTGCGTACTTCTTTGGTTATTTAAATTTCAAAAATTGTTTATTTGTACCATAAAAAAACAAATATTACTAGATTACACTGTTTTTGATAACCTTAATAAACGTAAAAAACTATATATGTAACTTATCTAATAATAAAGCACATTTCATTTAATTTATCTAACTGAAGATGAAAAGAAAAAACTATAAAAGGCTGCACAAATATAAAAACAAATAAAACTAAATTCTATTATGGTACGAAATTGGAACGCATCGTCGAACATTTTTAAACCACGTTCACACGTTACAAATAAAATAGTGACGAGCGTTAATGAAAGAAAAACCTGAATCAACACCACACACACACACACCACTAAACCGCTGAAATTCTGAAAATATCAACAATAATGACAAAAAAAAAATCAACGAAGGGTATTTTTCAAACACACACACATTACTATCTCGAAATTCGAAATAAACAAGTATTCAGCGGGTAGTAAAAAGTCTTTCTTTTGTTCGCGAAATCCAATTTAAATAAAAGAATTGCTCTTTCATATGTTTTTGTTTTTTCAATTGTTTTCTGTATGTGTGAGTACGTACAATGATGGCGGAAGTGACAATACGACAGTTCGTGCGCGGCCAGCGCTTTTTTTCTAAATAAATTTTCTTCTCACTTTTTTTTTTGTAATTCGTTTTGCACTCTTTTATAATTGAATATACATAGCTCTGAAGTTGTGCAGAGTAGCGCGCGCTTTGCATTCACTGGATAAAGAGAAAAAACACCCATTCGAAAGGAAATTAATTGTTCTCTCTACTTCAAAATACTCCCTCGTTGTTAGTGGGTTTTGATTATGAACTATATGAGAGAATATGAGAAACGGGTACTTATGACTTGAATAATAAAATATTATTGTCGGTGTTTTGTTAAATATTTTGAATAATGAAGTTTTCTTTCTTTTATTATTAATATTATACATTTATTTTCATTTTTGCATTATTACGATTTTGTAACGAAATACTTAATAGTTATTTTATTGTTAAAGTGCTCTTTGAATGTTTGAATTTTATACTTTCTGTAGTGAAAACATAAAAACAACAAAATTATTTGTTTATAAGTTGATACTTATTTAGATATTTATGTGTATATTGCTTTTTGGTTTTGTTTAATTAATGAAGTACTTGCAAAATAAATAAGTTTTTTTTTATAAATATTTTCAAATTTTAAACTTTTCATATCATAATTTTCTTGAACTAAAATGCATACTGATTAATTTGAGCAATACAATGTTTCACTACAAAATTGCGTGACAAATTTTATAAAAAAATTACTTATTAATTTAAAAATATTAACATAACTTAAAATAAAAAATATTTAGGTTTTAGTTCTATTAAATGTTATATATACAAATAACATAAATAATAAACAAGCAAAACAAAGAAACAAGTTACTAGGTAACAAAATATAAATTACTAGATTACAAAATGTATAATTCATTAATTAAAGGAAGCTAGACTTTATTTAATGAATTCAGAAATAAATACTGTGTTTATGTAACTTAAAATGTGTTGTAAATTTTTTAAAATGAGTACCTTAGTATGTAAACGAAAAATATAAATAACTTTAGTTTTTATTTTGTCAATCAGAGAAAAAACGCGCGCGTTTTTCATTAAAAGTCTATTTCACACGGAAATTTAAAATATGATAAAATTTAAAAAAAATATACAGTTTTTGGACGTGAAAAACTAATGTCATGATTAAATTATTCTATGCTTTGAAGTAAGTAAATTTAAATAGGTATCACTTTCTATTAGCAGCATTAATTTATCAGACTTAATTCAATTTCTTGAGCAAATTAAAATAATAGTGTAAGTCGTTATAATAAGAAAGATTAAAAAAATGTTAATTCCATTTCATATTACGATATGAAAATTATAGCATAATTAATTTTCTTATCCGGTAAAAATACAGAAGAGAGTATTTAAGTCGCTGTGTGTCTTAAACTCATTAAAGTATATATAATCTTTGAGCGGATTATATTATTTCATTTTAATTAAAATTAACGGTGTTAAGAAATAATTAACTTTGTAACTCGGCAAAGTAAAAGAAAGAAAGCAAACAATTTTCTAAATGAACCTAAAAATGTCGTTTAACTAATCTGCAAATCTGATTTTAATGTTTCTTCTTTTTTTTTCTTGTCTTAAAACGTAGAAATTTTTAACAATTTAATTAATATTTTTATTGTTTCCTATCTCGGATTTTAGATATTAAAGCGGCCCATGAAAGTCATCAAATGTGTTCTTTAATTGGCGTCGAAGGTGGACATTCGTTAGCGAGCAGTCTAGCAGTATTAAGGACTTTGTATCATGTTGGTGTGAGATATTTAACGCTAACGTCAACATGCAATACACCCTGGTAAGTTTTATTTTTTTACGTACCTACTCGTAACATGTTCAGCCGAAAATACTGAATATAGAATTGTTCATGAAAGAAGACGGAACAAAGTCCAATGTAAGTTTTATGAAATAAGATTCTCGACGATTTAGAAGAAGAAAATAGACTATTCTGTTAGACACACGTCGACCTCTTATTACTTGCAATACATTATACGACTTTTTTCCTGAACAATTCTATAACAATTAATAAATGAACAACTTGTTTAGAGCCGGTATTCTAACTTCAGATAAAATATAGAATAATTAACCATAGAATAAATGTAATGTAAATATGTATGTATATATAGAGTAAATATATATTATATTGAACCATAACTATATTTATTTATTAAAAAATGGTTCAATTACTATTATTCGTTAATTTCATTTAGTATAAATATTAAAGTATTTTCAGAAAACATCAAATTGTTCCTAATCAAAAAAATGTATGTTGAACCAAAATTATATAGCAGACAACCTTGTTTTTCTATAAATATTTCTACAATTTATTTAGTTTCAAAAATATATAATTTTATTATTATTTAATGATCCATTTATTGCCAAATAAATTTTTGAACGAACACAAACAATTACTTTAAAACAAAATGAATGCTAACTTTTTTTAATGCACTGTTAACAATATTTTTCTAATTTATAGGGCTGATTGTTCTCATTCTGATATTCCCGGACGAAAAGCAGAACATGGTGGACTTACCAACTTTGGAAAGGTAAATTTTTTGTTATTTTTATCGTTACAGAAAAATTATAATTTAATTTTACAATTTTAAATATGATTTTCCTCGATTTATAATACATAATATTGAAATCTAATAAGTTTAATATAAATATTTATGAATTACTTTTTTAAAAGTTACGGTATTTTGTATTTAAAACTACCAAATATTTTTGTCCAGTTTATACCATTAATAAAGCCTTTTTTAATATAAAATTAAAAATAATTGAATTTGTTTATCATCTTGGTATAAAAGCATTTTTAAAATATATTTATAATAAAAAACAATATTTAATTAACATGAAATATATGATACTTTTTTATAATTAATAATATTAATAATAAATACACGATCAGTAGCGTAACTGAGCAAGCGTAAGCATCGAAACGCCCATATTTTGTGTATAAAAACCAGTGAACCTCAAAGTGTTTCATTAGTAATTTTCCTTTTGTTATGTTATGTTAAGAAGTCCGGTAGGTTAGGGTAGGTTTGGTAGGTAGGTTTCAGGTAGGAGTTTGTTTTTTAAAGACCGTTAAGAAGTCCGGTAGGTTAGGGTAGGTTTGGTAGGTAGGTTTCAGGTAGGAGTTTGTTTTTTAAAGACCGTTAAGAAGTCCGGTAGGTTAGGGTAGGTTTGGTAGGTAGGTTTCAGGTAGGAGTTTGTTTTTTAAAGACCGTTAAGACACATTTAAAATCATATTTTGTCATGTCGAATAGTTTGACAGTCACTGGTTTTTCAACTCGCGTGCCTACCGCAAAAACGGGAGGCTGTTCTATAACTATACCAAAATAAGCACACCAGCTATTTAAAAAAAAGTTTCTTATTAAAGAAGTTTTTGTTAACTACATGCATGTGCTAACATAATGTGTCTGTAATTGTCTCAATTTTAATCTGTACTACTATTTTCTTAAAAATAGCTCCTAATAGTAATGTTAGTTAACTTATGCCGACATAAACATCAAAAAACTATGTAATTTTTAGTTTTTCGCGTCTACTGTAAAAATTACAAAAATGGAGTTACGACTGTTTATCTCTCAGGTACAGATATATACCTATATATGAAAATTGTTTTGTTTATAATTCCTACATTTTTAATAAAATTGAAGTTATTTCTATGTATTTTAAAAAATATATGTACATATGTATTTTAATATTTAGAACCTATCTCCCTTTTTTCTATTGGGTATGGGTCTCATATAACACGGTTTCACATAACACATCGTTTTCTTGGAACCTATCTACCGTGTTATAGGAGGGTTACCTGTAATATTAATAAATCGCAGAAAATAATACCGAAAAAATTAATATTTGATTTTGAAAAAATAAAATACATATTTTTATATTTTTATTTTAATTTCTGACAATTGTTTTTATATTTCTTATATTAAATCAATTTATTTTTAAACAAATAAATTTTATCAACTTTAACATAAAACAACAAAACAAAATCAATTTCTAAAATATATTTCTTGTGTTCAATAAATAATGAAAACTTTTCCATAAGTACACATTTGAGCAATACCTCGAAATAAATAATTTAATAAATAATTTTTAATATTTCTTTATACTTTTATATTTTGCATTTGTTATGTATATAAAGAACAAACTTTTGCGTCATCTAAAATTTTGCCATTCACTTAAATATTAAAAAAAAAAAATTTATACATGGCTTGGAAAAAAATCGATATATTGATATTATCGATATATCGATATTTTGATATATCGATAAATCAATATTTTGCTATATCGCTATATAAGATATATCGATATTTTGACATCTGAGCAAATTTAGGATTGATGAAATTCTAATTTATAGTAAAAATATTTCAGATTTTTCTCACATAAGGATGATGCAAATAAAAATACCAGTTATTCTAGTTACTGCATTTCTTAAAAAAAAAACATATTACAGATTTTTTAAAATAAAATATCTATTCTTAATGTAAAAATTGAAACATTATTAAAATTTTATTTTTCAATTTAATTTAATAAATGTAAAGATACATTGATTTATTGTTTAATCTACTTAATTATTGATATAAGTTAAATTTTTCATTGAATATAATATAAATATTGAAATATATTGAAACGGGAACAACCCTGGCGGAGAATTTTTTAGTTTTTTTTCTTCTTTTCAACAAGTAGTATTTACTTATGTTATAATTATTAAACCGTAGCTTACAATATTAGTCTTGTATTATATCTGCATGTGTTTATGAGTAAAGATTGTATAATTTCTTCCGTATTAGAAAAATGCAATTAATCCGGCGCTGAGAATAGTTAACGCACTTGCAGCTGTCATCCAAATTCCTCGCTGTGTGGAGTCTAATTGTTTATGTATTTGTCTTATCTTTTAGCTTTGATGTATATGTGCGCATTCGCGCTTTGTAATTATGACAATAGATAAATGTTTTGTCTATTCATTTTATTATTGAATATTTCTTTATGTTATAATATTATTCTTTTGTGAACAATTTGAATGAATACAATGTAGAAATTATGTTAACTCTGTTAGTGCATTAAATAAATATATGTTGTTTAGTATTAAATTAATCAGGAAATTATGAGGAATACAACTATGATAATTAAATTGAGATGTAATGTTTTTTTTTAGTTAACGAGTGTTTAATAAGTTATTTTGTCACTATTTAGAGATACGCAGTGTTTCGTCCGGGGCATACTTCCCCCTCTAGCAGTTCCCGGGCCGAACGTTTCAGCCAATAGGAACGGAGCATTCTGTTTTGTTACCATATTTGGCGATGTTCCTTCGCATGTATGAAGAAGTGGGGAGCTTGCGGCCTTTATAAGAGCTAACCGTGGGTTGGCTCGGGGATTCTGATTCTGACTTTAGGATTGGAATCCCTAGTACACATACACCTACATTTACACACTGGATAATCGACATACAGTCGGCTTGCGACGTCCAGAGTGGCGAGCGCCGGCGATTGTGTGGAGAACGATACATTTACACACTGGATAATCGACATACAGTCGGCTTGCGACGTCCAGAGTGGCGAGCGCCGGCGATTGTGTGGAGAACGATACATTATACACTGGCCAATCGACATACAGTCGGCTTGCGACGTCCAGGGTGGCGAGCGCCGGCGATTGTGTGAAGAGCGGTACATTATACACTGACTAATCGACATACAGTCGGCTTGCGACGTCCAGAGTGGCGAGCGCCGGCGATTGTGTGAAGAGAGGTATATTTATACACTGACTAATCGACATACAGTCGGCTTGCGACGTCCAGAGTGGCGAGCGCCGGCGATTGTGTGGAGAACGATACATTATACACTGGCCAATCGACATACAGTCGGCTTGCGACGTCCAGGGTGGCGAGCGCCGGCGATTGTGTGAAGAGCGGTACATTATACACTGACTAATCGACATACAGTCGGCTTGCGACGTCCAGAGTGGCGAGCGCCGGCGATTGTGTGAAGAGAGGTATATTTATACACTGGCTAATCGACATACAGTCGGCTTGCGACGTCCAGAGTGGCGAGCGCCGGCGATTGTGTGGAGAACGGCACATTTATACACTGGCTAATCGACATACAGTCGGCTTGCGACGTCCAGAGTGGCGAGCGCCGGCGATTGTGTGGAGAACGGCACATTTACACACTGGCTAATTGACATACAGTCGGCTTGCGACGTCCAAATAGGCGAGCGCCGGCGATTGTGTGAAGAACGGCACATTTACACACTGGCTAATTGACATATAGTCGGCCTGCGACGTCAAATAGGCGAGCGCCGGCGATTGTGTGAAGAGAAGCACATTTAGACACTGGCTAATCACCATACGGTCGGCCTGCGACGTCAAATGTAGACGAGCGCCGGCGATTGTGCGATGAAAGGTTCATACACACACAGACACGACACACTATACTTATGACATGATAACGTTACTTATTTCGTTGTTTTCTGTTACATGTTTCGCCACCAGATCAACCGTCGACACTGCCCCCCCCTTAAAATTACATATTTTATATCATACAATAATAAAATGTTTACATCTCATAAATAAAATACACATGTGTTTGTTATAACTAATACCTAAGGTATTTAATGTACAACATTGACAAATAAATGAACTTCACAGTTTAGGTTTATTTTTGATTTTTATTTCCGATAACTTTAAGTTCCGAAACCTCGCCATTTCACGACTCCTTAGAATTTGGGTTACTAGTATTTTAACATAACGTCGGGTCCTTATTTAGACGATCACAGCCAAAAGTAAAATAGTAAATGTAAATTTTTCGTTTAGAAATTTGTAAAATCAAATAATGTTAAACTGCCGCGTTACAATATCGATATATCGATATATCGATATATCGATATTATCGATATTTTTTAAATATCAACTATCGATACTAAAATTCCAATATCACCCACCCCTAGTGATACTGATACAATGCATTATTATTTTTTAATTAAACGTATTAGAATTGAATTCATAAAATTTTCTGGGCTGGTATGCCGTGGTCGATCTATTCTCGTTGCAGACGTTTCACAATACATCGTAATGGCATCCAGTCCAGAAAATTATATAAATTCAATGGATACCGGCCGTGAAAGTCTGAAGATTACGTATTAGAATTTATTGAGTAAAGTGATTTTGTTTAATATTTTATCATTACATGTAAAATAATATTTTAAAATAAAAGTCATTAAAAGCAGAAACTAAAGGCAACAAATCCGTACTTAACCTAAAAACAAACTAAAAATATAAATCAATTGGTGTGCCATAAAATTTCCTATTCTAAATTCTCTCCCACTAAATATATTTTAATGAAAAACAAGTTTCGTTGGAAGAAAATGCATAAATACATTGCTTTAAGTTTTCGCGAAAGCCACAACGGGCCCAAGGCTTCGCTCAAAAGATGGCGCAAAACGGAAGAAAATGTTACAGTACC
The DNA here is from genome assembly GCA_963966155.1 of Clivina fossor. NCBI lineage: Eukaryota > Metazoa > Arthropoda > Insecta > Coleoptera > Carabidae > Clivina > Clivina fossor. Next base: position 23,356,268 of record OZ014551.1, on the reverse strand, counting down.
CCAACCTGCTATTTATAACCTCATTTCGGATGCAGGAAGAAACATTAAAAATCTTGGACCATGCTCATGATTGTACAGCATTTAATGCTGATATATAGCTAACGCTGTTAGCTACCCAGAGGAAAAACATGTCTGAAATTAAAATATACTTTCTTACAAATTTTATGATTTATATATAATTAGCTCGGGTTTAATTGAATTACGCTTCTTGTAAGATGCATCCCAATGGGAATTTTTTATTTTTGCATTTTATAAAGTCATTAAATGATATATTAATTAGATATTTTATGTCTCTCAAGTGTGAAATACTGATAATAAATTTATAATTTTGTTTATACAGTCAAACCTGTTTTTATGCTGTCCTTTTCTATGCGATTTGTTTTTGTGCGACTACAATTGTGCGATTTATTTTTTATGCGGTGTGCATTCCAACGGTGTTGACATTTGATGTAATGTTTTCTATAAGTGTACATATGTACATGATATGTACATTGTAAGGTGCGTTTTTTTTTTATTTGGTCCCATTTTCCGTCCATTTTATAGTGAGATTAAAGGTAAATGTGTAATTTAATTATTTATTTTGTTTGAAGCATTTTTTCACTACATATTTCGTAAATTTTTGACATATTTTATAAGTGCGACTTTTTTTATACGGTCCCTATCCACCGCATAAAAAAATTACTCTAATATGTTGTAAAAAATTATTTGCTTTAAGTATTTATGAAATTTTCCAATTTTTTAATACGGTCCCTATCTACCGCACAAAAACAGGTTTGACTGTACATTGTGTAATTAAAAATGCTAAATATAAGATTAATTATAACTAGATAATTAACTGTTTAGCAATAATTATATAGATGATAATTTACATAGTTTTGAAAAAATCAAAAGTAGTTTATTAACAATTGACAATAACAATTTTTAATGATTCATGAAGCAGTATGAAACATATGGGGTTTCAAAATAATGGAATTTTGTGTAATCTTACTGTTTTATTTTCATATTCTTTTCTAAAACAATGCAGATATACCAGTTATATTATTATTTAGAAGCAATATTTAAACAAAAATAAATTATATTTACTAATTTTGAAAAATAAAATAGTTTTTATATTTTAAATGTTCGGAAGCTAGTGAACTAATTGCAAGTATCGTTTTAATTTTCAAAATATTGATGCTTAATGTAACAAAATAAATATAGAAATACGTCAAAACAGGACAAAAACTTTATGAATAAAATAGTAATGATGTATTATATCTTTCTTTATTTCAAGCACTATCAATTTAAATGATACTACCAGCGGCGTAGCCAGGAACTTACTAAAGAAATGATAAAATATTAAACAATAAAGATAATACTATAATTTGCATAAAGAATAAAAAGCAATAAAAATTATTTTTATAAAAATGAAAGTAAAATAACATTCAAGTACATTTAAGCAAAATAACATTTTACAGAAGTAGTTGAAGTCGTTTTGGGTTTTTTGATAATTCATCCAGTACTTCGTCTGTTGTAATTATAATGTTGCGTTGAAATTTCAAATTTCGTTTTCCACTTGCTGGAAATATGAAGCATTCATCCGGATACCATAAGAATTCCAATAAATATATTCTCTTATCATCACTTAATTGCCTTTATCATTTTCGATTACTTCATCATGTGCATGTAATTCTTTAGTGCTTTTCATTGAACTCGTTGAAGAAAGAGGAAGAACTTCTTTGACAGCATTCACTTGCTCTAAATTGTCGGTCTGATTACCAATTTTTTGTTTTTTGAAAAATAGTCAGTTAAAGTTTTATTTTTTAATTTTCTTTTTTCATCACCCATATTTTACTAAAATTTAAAATTTATATAGTAATACAACATACAATTTTAATTATTTTTCTACTTACCTGGATAACTTATTTACTTATTACGAATTACAAAATTTATAGATAGTAGACAGAAAATATCACCAGTTACAAATACTTCTTCTTTTAATCTGTGTTCTATTTATGTGTACAAGTATGAAACAGTATTACAATCTCTAATGGTGATTTCGGTTTAATGATTCGGTGATTTGGAGAAACTGCACATAGTTTAATTTTATATATCAATGTAGTTTAATTATAATGCTGATTTTGATTTTTGGTTGTTTAGGTTCTTGGGGGGGGGGGGTTAAACCTCGACACACGAGATATCCTAAAGCCTTATTTCGATTTTTCTACTTACCACAAAATTAGTGATCTGTTTTAGCGCATAGCTAGTTGTAATATTTAAAACTATATTTAAATTGCAGAAACAAATTACAGTGCATTAGTTCTTGTAATTAATCATTTATATACATATAATACATTAAAAATTTACTCAAACTAAATATTTACTCACATTCTTTCATACCTACATTTGCATTCATACAAATTTCTACTCTACAGGGGATTATTGCAACCTATACGTTATTCATTTATTGTAATTGGAAAACAGCGTAATTTTATTGACTTGACAATAATGAAAATGCCATGGAAATTTGCACTTAACGTATAAGCTGCTCTAACTCCTTATTAATTTCCACCTAGCTCATGTGTGCTGTAGTGCTCAAATGTTTCGCGGTGTTGAACTGGCATTGCTGCAATCGCAAACGTCTGCATTTGGCCACTCGTATACATGGTTGGGTTACATAGCAAATCTTTTGCAGTAATAGTATGTATCAATGTTTTGTGTTACACTCTTGGTAACAATCAATCCTATGACATTATTTACAGTTTTTTCAAATTTGCTACACAACCACAATACATGCAACTCATAATTGCTCTTACAATCAGAACGTCTGGTTTTAGCAACTGCTCAAATCAGAGCACCTACATTGTAGAGTCACAAGCACTACCTCTATTTTATGACTCTATCGGGTAAAGTCCCTACCAATCACATTCACATATACATCTCGGCAATCACACTTCATGAACATCATCTCTCAAAAACCATTCATACTGAACATTCGTTACTCACTACATTCAAATTTTAGATTTGCTCTATGCATTCATATTGTATATTATAATGCACTGTAATTGTTGCTTGTATACTTGTATATTTAAAAAATTTATTGACACTTAATCTCAGATAGATAAAAACTACAACAGATGTTTGAAACAAATTAAAAAAAATCGTAATGACAATTTATATTTTTGGTTGCATAAGTTGGGAAGTAGTTTTGTTCAGAATCACAAATTTGCAGAAAAATGTAACACTAATTTCGTAATAAATAGGAAAGTCTGCCTGAATAAGCCTTTATTTTATTATTTTTAAGATAAAAATAAATATAAATATATGTACTATAGCAATAATAATTTTGAAAATTTTTATTTTACTGATTGTGAAATCGTATTGTATTTATAACTTTATGAATCAGTTACGCAAACAATAAATAAATTTACTTTATAAATAAGTTTTACGATTATTTTCCTGTTATATAACCTTGAAAACAATTTCAACAATTTATTACCAGATTATTATTATTTGCAATAATAACAATTTTTTTAAAACCTATAGATTAAATTTATTCTTCCTATTTAATTCGAAAATCTACACAGTAAATGTGCATTTTCTTTTAAAGTAAATATTACCACTGTTTATGAAACTGGGCCATACAATAATTAGTTTTATTAATTGTTACAGTGTAAGAATAGTAATTTTGCTCAGCTAGTATTATATTGAAATATTTTATTAGTTTTGCGAAATTTACAAAGAACATAAATTTTAATTTCACGTGAAAAATATAATTTATATTTTTAATAACACAAAACCAATTAGTAGAAATATTTGGCGATTTTGTTGATTTTATTAATGTTAATTGTATTAAGTATAAATATTATTTGTATTATCTACATTTAAAAATCAAAAAAATAATATACTTACAAAATTTTTTGGGCTGGTATGCCAATCTGTCTTCGTTGCAGACGTTTCGTTATACACCGTAAATGGCATCCTCAGTGTTTGATGATTGAATGACAGGTCCTGCTGAGTAATCTGCTGTAATGTGATTTATTCTCTCCGCTGCTCCCCTCCACCGTTCATCCTCACCACATCATCATTAATATTGTTATAAAACATATAATTTCAAATATAATATTAATAAAATAAATAAATATAATTATAAAATAAATATTTTATATTAAAAAATTGTTTCATTTCTAATAAAAATCTTGTAATTGTATTTTAAAAAAAATTATATTTCTTAAAAACTTTACTTATAAATAACGAAATGTAACTTTTATATATATATATATATATATATATATATATATATACATGTATAAAGACAAATTTTAGTAAAATAAAATTTTACTTATCTCGAAATTAGTTTTATGTTTGTTTTAGAAATTGTTTTTTGTATACTTGTATATTTTAAAAATTTATTGACAATTAATCTGAGATAGATAAAACTACAACAAATGTTTGATAGAAATTAAAAAAAAAAATCATAATAACAATGACATAATGGTTTTTCGGTAAAATATAACACTAATATCGTGATAAATAGGAAAGTCTCCTGTTTAATAACCTTGAAAACAATTTTAACAATTTATTACCAGATTATTATTATTAACAATAATAATAACAATTTATTCTTCCTATTTAATTCTAAAATCTACAGAGTACATGTGCATTTACTTTTAAAGTAAATTTAACCAGTGTTTCTGAAACTGGACCATAAAATAATTAGTTTTTGTCAATTATTGTTATAGTGTAAGAATAGTAATTTTGCTCAGTTAGTATTATATTAAAATGTTTTATTAGTTTTGCGAATTTACACGGAATATAAATTTTGATTTCACGTGAAAAATATAATTTATATTTTTAATGACACAAAATCAATTAGTAGAAATATTGACTATTTTGTTGATTTTATTAATGTTAATTATATTATAAAAATTATTTGCATTATCTAAATTCAAAAAGATAATATATTTACAGAAATTTCTGGACTGGTATACCAATGTATCTTCGTTGCAGACGTTTCGTTATACAACGTAGATGACATGCATCCTCAGTGGTTGATGACTGAATGACAGGTCCTACTGGGTAATCTGGTGTTATCTGGTTCATCCCCTCCACTTTTCCCCTCCACTGTTTATCCCCCCCACATCATCATTTATATTGTTATAAAACATATAATTTCAAATATATTAATAAAATAAATAATAAATATAATTATAAAATAAATATTTTATATTAAAAAATTGTTTCATTTCTAATAAAAATTTCGTAATTGTTGCATTTTTAAAAAATAAATATTTTTTAAAAGCTTTACTTATATATATAAAGACAAATTGTTATATTTTTAAGAAATAAATATTTTTTTAAACTTTACTTATAAACAACGAAATTTTACTTATATTTATAAAGACAAATTTAAGTAAAATTTAATAATTAATTCTTTTTCAGACTTCTTTACTTATCTCGAAATTAGTTTTACGTTTCAATCGTAATAATAATAATAATAATACGTGATACTACTACACTTATAGCACATTATTTGCAAATAATCTTTTTAATCTTATAACAAAAAATATATAAAATTATGGCACGACACAACGAAACTTTATTAATAAATCAGTGATAAAAGTCATAAAAATTTACTTTCGGAATCAAATAACTCAAATATTCTAGGAAAGTATTTCGCTTATGATTGACATTTTTTTCATTCTCAACATGAAAATTTGAAAAACATGAAAAATGTTTTACCATACACAACACTCTGTCTAACCTAACTTATTCATAATCGAAACTGTATTGTTTTGTTTTTTTTTTTTTGGTACAGAGCATTGTGAAGGAGATGAATCGTTTGGGCATGATTGTGGACTTATCTCACGTCTCCGTCGGTACGATGCGTGACGCCCTGGACGTCTCAAAAGCGCCGGTCATCTTCTCACATTCATCGGCGCATGCGCTGTGCAATTCAACGCGTAACGTACCCGATGCTACGTTACGGAAACTTGCCTTAAATAAAGGAATTATTATGGTTAATTTCTATTCACATTTTCTTACTTGTAAAGATGAATCTACTGTAGCCGATGCCGTAGGTAAGATATTCGTAAAATTTAAAAAAGAAAATGCTTAGTTTCAATTCTTTAGCATTTATTGTAGTTAAATAATTAATATTAATAAAAAGTACTTGGCTTAAACGCCAGCCAGAAATAACATCTGCATCAGTGTCTTCCCGACACTGATCAAAACACCATACTGACGATATTCTAAAGATCGAAACACGTGTTTATAGTTAAACTGGGCAGTCATTAATGCATAGCCTAACAAGCCGATTCAATGACTAAGTAACTTGTGAAGTTTTGGGAAAAATATAAAATCTCAATATTTTTGAGTATTATTAAATTAATATTAATATTAACATGATGGCGCTACAATCACTGTTAATTCTTGTTCATACTACAAAATATTTCGTTAGCTTGATTGTAAACGTATTTTTCTTTGTAAATTAAAACTATTTTCCGGAAAAAAACATTTAAAATTCAGTTTTAAATTAATAGAAGTTTTTACACTCAAATAAAAATAATTTGCCTCAATTTAAATATTATTTATTAGCTTTATTACAACCGACTATCAAATCAGTTTGGAATCAGTTCAAAACTGTTCGGGATATGCGCAATATGGATTTAGCTTTTAATGTATTATACTGCGCATGCTTCGTTCGAAACAATAAATAATTCAATTGATATCAGTAGCGTCCATACTTGACGACTGTATTTAGCAATTTAACAAAATAATCAGTCAGCAATCGTTATAAAATAAAATAAAATTTTATGTTATGAAGCTGCTAATTCGTACAATTTTTTTATTTTTTTTTTATTTGAACAAATTTAATTAGCAAACTAATGTCTGGTTTTATAAACGCGAGTTAAAATTTATCTCGAATATGACAAACTTAAATTTGAAAATCTGTTTTTCAATACAGAGTTAAGTAACCTGTATACCACAGTGGAGTTAAAATTTAAGCTTGAGTTAAAGATACATTTCTATTTTTGTTTCATTAACTCGAGTTAAATTTTAATTTGCGGTAATGAAAACGTGTATTAATCACTAATTTTATTCTGAATTTCATGCAGCTCATATAAATCACATCAGAGAAATAGCAGGAGTTGATAATGTTGGCTTAGGAGCCGGATATGACGGAATTAATTTGTAAGTGATCTAAAAAAATTGTAGTAAGTTTTCTTTTTAATAATATGAACAAAACAGTACAAAAAATATGTATCTGTTTTCACATTCTTAAATATTTTTCTTTTACTAAAATCGAAAAGTTTCACCAATTTTTTTAAACATATAAGTACAGTGTGGAATCTTGCTTAACGAGCACCTCGCAAAACGAGTATTTCGCATAACGAGCAAAATAAATTGTAAAAAATTGACTCGTTTAACGAGCGACGTTTCGCATAACGAGTGATGTGAATAGGGGAATCCCCGAATTGTGCGATGGAACTTTCCGTGCCATTGCTACATCAGCCTGTGTTTAGAACGAAATGTAGCAAAAACAAATGTCTCTAGACAGCTTTCTAGTAAAAATGAATTAGGTATGTTACTAATTATTTCGATTTTTTTGTTTTCTGCAAATCGAATTCATTCCAGGTTGGTTCATTCCACGATAGAAGAAAAGATGAAGATGAATCACGCTCCTTAACAATTTATATGTAATTTTCTTTGAATAAACGTTATACATAACGTTTTTTTTTTTGAGTATTTTTTTTTTAAATTTCATTTTTTAAGTATTTTTTCAGCATGGAACACATTATCGTATTTTACATTAATTTATATGGTAAAAATTATTTCGCTTAACGAGTGTTTCGTGTTACCAGTAAGACTCGGGAACGAATTATGCTCGTTATGCGAGGTTTCACTGTATAATCTTTATAAGACTATTTTCTAATGTCTGAATAATTTTTTATAAAATTGTTGTTTTCCAAGTAATATTTTTCGAATTTACTGTTTCTTTGTTACCAATAGAACATTTAAATAATTAATCATTTTTAAACCATTTTATTTTGCTCAGCACGCCGAAAGGATTGGAAGACGTATCTTCATATCCTACCTTGTTCGCCGAACTAATCGGAACGGGAAAATGGAGTACAGAAGATCTAAAAAAACTAGCTGGTTTGAATTTTCTTCGTGTTTTCCAAGACGTGGAGCGAGTCCGCGACGAATTTCGGAAAGCTAAAGTGCCACCTTATGAAGATGTTATTACACCTAGACCTAAGGATAATAATTGTAGTTCCCAAGATTTATTTTAAACATAAACTAATGTATAGTTATACAACTAAACATCAGTTTGTTTTTGATTTTTTACTATTTTGCAAATAAAATGACTGAATAAAATTAAATGAGAAAATAAACTAATTGTAAATTGTATTTAATTCTAGAAATGCGAGGGGAAATATATCGCTATAAAAATCATCAAACTAATGATGATTTAGAAATTAAACATTAAAAAAACCTTGTATTTTATAAATTGATTACTTTGCAAATTTAGTGATTTGCAAAGTTTGTGATGCAAAACATAATATAAATAATAATATATTTTTGTTCTTTCAATTTTATTTTATATACATCAGCTGATCATAAAATTTGCGAATATGCTTCAATATGTTTTCTATAATTGTCAGTTTTCGATTCATTAGCGAAATTCTGTCCTTTATTATTGTGAATCCTGTATCGTTTGGAATATGTTTACGATACTGCTACCTAATGGGTTTATTTTTAACATCTTTGCCACATGTTCGTAGGACTTAACGGTTTTTGCAGAAAGAAATTAATCTCAATCTTTATTAAACAGCCCTCGTATCTAATTATTTAGTAATTCAGCGAATTTTATGATCAAATCTAATATTTAGTTAAATTTGTATTTAATGTGTTTTACTCTGAACAAAAGAAATTATAAGTAAAATTAAAATATATGCTATAAGAAATTTAAAATTTTCATGTATGTATATAAATAAAAGTCAAATTTCAATAAATAATAATAATAATTATAAATAAATTAACAATTCTAAATGTATATAAAAATTAATTTAAATCTTTCCTTAGATATTCTTTATTAGAACAGAGTAAAACATATTTCAAAAATTACTTTTTTTAAGATTTAGGTATCGGCTCAAAAAAAATTAATTGGGCTCAACTCAAATTAACCAATGATATACTTCGGCTCAAAATATTTTAGTATGCAAGTGTTATAATTTCAACGATGAAACAATTTTTCTTTCAGTGTATGGTCAAATCATAAACTTTTTTATTGATAATAAAACGTAAACAAATAAAGAAAATACAGATTATACTTACAATTTGATAACATAATAACGTCATTAATATCTGAATTAATATATAAATTTTCAAAATATAAAATAATATTTGAGAAAATATAAGTCAAAATTAAAATATGTTCAAAATTGAAAACAAATGTTTTGAGTTGAAGTTATCAATAAAAATAATATGCAAATAGTATAGTTTTTATAATTATTATTTTATATTTATATCTGCTACCGAATTAGCATTAAAAAATAACAAATTTTAATTATAATATTAAATATTAACCTGTGAATAATATAAACCCCAATTGCTGTGTTCATCCTATAACTTTTTTTACATAATAAGTAATAATCTTATCAATTTTGATTACATCAATATATACAAAGTCAGTTACACATTTTAATTATAATATAAATTACAAATTTTAAATGCCAATAATACTTACGTAGATTAATTATTATTTTGCAGCAGCAATTTTTCCAAAACCAATTTAAAATGCACAAAGAACCAAAAACATGAATGCGATGAAGCATACTTAGAAAAATAATTAATAAATTTGTAATTAAGTAATTGATACTGATTCTTACAGCTTTTTATAAATAAAAAAGAACTAAGATAATATTATACTGTAATGTAAGTATAACTAATTGCAATATTTCTCATATTCCTAACATGAAAACATAAAAAATATGAGATAGGACCAAAAATTAAATAATTATCTGCAACGTTTCCATATTTCTAAAAAGAATAAAAATTTCAAAGAAAATTTTTATGAAAGAAATCGAATAATTTGAATTGTATATTTTATGAATATCTAAATAGTTCATAATTTCCGAAATAGTTTTAAATAGCTGTGCTAATATCGGTTATATTATTTTGTTATAATTTTACTTGTCATGAAATAAAAATCTTTCTTTAAAATTTTTCATTCATTTTTAGCAAAATTAAAACATTACAGAAATAAATGTAAATAATAATATACCTTTAGATATTAATTATAACATATCATATTACTGATGTAATGAAATAAATAAAAAAATGTTTTTGAAGCAATATTATTATTCTAGTCGTTATAATTATGTGTTAAATTTGTTTATAATTTATTAAACATGTTGCTTTCAACTTTATCCAAATAAAATTAATTCTATTACTAAATAATATAAACTTTGACTCATGTTATTGTGTTATTATTTTATTTATTCAATGTTTGTAAATGAATGACTATTTGTTTTAAATAGAATTATTAATAAATAAACAAGTACTTTGTAACATTTTATTTTATTTTATTGTCAAAATCCCCATCCCTCAATTTTACGATTAGATCTCAAATACCAACTTTTAGATCTGTTACATTAAACTAACATCTTAAAATAGTTTTTTTTTTAATAATAATTACAGAATAAAGAAAATAAATTATTTTTGGCTAATATTTTCACATTTTTATATTTTCTATCAAATTGACGATTGACTTTAGAACTAAAAGTTTTAGAACTTGCACAATTGGCCATTTTGCAACAGCTGTCATACTCAGAGTACAGCAAGAAAAAGATTATTAATTAATTTTAAAATAATGTGAATAATGGCTACAATTCGAATACCGGAGCAGAAAGTAATTTTATGTGGTGAATATGGTGTGGGCAAAAGTTCATTATTTCGTCGATTTGCAACAAATACATTTGTCACAGCAACCGACCGTCAGTCAACATTGGGGTTAGATCACTTTTATAAAATATACAAAGTTGGCGACAGAGATATTCGGGTAAAACATAATTTACATTTTTTAATTATTTAATATTAATTCTGTTAAAATATAGTTACAATTATGGGACACCGGTGGAATGGAACGTGTTGCTTCGATAACGTCAAGTTATTACAAATTTGCCGAAGCTGCGATACTCGTCTTTGCTTTAGACAATGCTGCATCGTTTCATGTTCTTTCACAACATCTGTTAGATATTGTAACTTATGCAGAAAATGCTAAAATTTTCTTATGTGGCAACAAATCGGATTTGGAAGGCTCTGTACCGCAAGTTACAGATGCTGACATGGAAGCATTTTGGTATGTAAATTTAACAGTATATATTTTTATATTTATTTAACTCTTACACAAATTTATTATTTCATTAAATTCTTTCTATTTTCAATATTTATATTTAAGTTTGATTAGAAAAATCACTTTTTTAATTGTATAAAAAATATTTTTTGTTTATTAGTATTAATAATATAAGTTTGATATATTTTAGATATAAGTGTGTAGCATTTTTCACTTTTTTAATAATTATTTTGAAATATTTAACCTTTTTCTTAGAGGGGAAACAACTTCTTCAAATTTTGCACACTAATTTGTATAAATTTTATGTATGATTGTTAAGGTTGTATCAATTTTTCGTTAATTTTACAGATTTCATATAAAAATTGTAATTGATTTTAAAGGATTTTAATTAATTTGTACACCAGATTGTACAAGTGGTTTCCTCTTAGCCTTTTTCATACAGTTAGATTTCGGAACATCGTGTTCACTGCAAGTCGTTCATGTTTTATTGTTGTAAAGCATATTTTTAACTAGGAAAATAACAAAAAGTTACGATTTTTAATTTCTTAGTCCATTCTCAGTGTATTGATTTGGTTACAATCCAAATAATAAATGAGATACAATTTGTTATTTGACATTGTCATGGATAATGTTTTTTTTTTTTCAAATTTACTACATTTAATCATCATCTAATTGATGCATGTTTTAATATTAATCAATTAAAACATATTTTGTTTTTTGGTAAAAAAAACATGTTTTTTTCAACTACATTCGCAATAGGAATTAATTTCTTTATTTATTTCAGTGAACAATGCCATAATTTGATCAGCAGCAAATATAAAACATCATGCAAAACCGGCGAAGGTATTGAAGAAATGTTGAGCGACATTGCGAATCAGTTGGTCGAAGCAAATCGTTCTCGATTAGAATTGCAATCGTTGGATCAACACGGCTTTAAAGTAACTACAAATGATGAACCGACCGACCCTACATGTTTATGCTGAGTGTAAATGGGGCCATTTTGTTCCATTTTTTTTAAGTGTTTTTGTTATCTAGATAAGTACATTTTGTATCATCTTACATTAGTCTAGTCGCGTGCATTGATAACATTGACTGAGAGCTGGTGTCTATTAATTTATACTCGTACGACGATTAATATTAGATCAAATTATGATATTTACTAATTTATGAGTTTATTTACGATAATATTGAAACTATAACCTAATGCTTCGAATTTTCAAATATTTTATTGCGATCTTTATATCATGAATTATTTATTAACCTAGAATTACTCATTATTGAAATATTTCAAAGAAAATTTAATTTATTAATTCGCGATAGTTCATATTTACATTAAATAATTTTTATAAAATTTCATTAACTTTTATATAATACTGCAATATAAAAAAGAAGTTTAATTTCTTTTTTCGCAAAGTAAGTTTAAGATTATTGAGAACAATATTATAAAATATTTCTAGGAACATTTTACGGTTTTTTCTGTAAGGTTAATTAATTTTTTTCCTAAATGAAGCCCAAAAAATGCAGTAACCTCTTGCTGGAAAGCCTGTAGGCAACCAGTTTTTTAACGAAATTGTGTCAGGAAAACAAGAAATGAAAAATTTGTGTCAAGAAAGCAAGTGTTATCATGTTATCTTGATAGTTTTTTGATTTTATTATTAACTTTTGTATTTCATATTGACAAATGCCTATTTCATGTTTAGATTTTTATTATTTTCATTTCCGAAATATTTTTCGTCCATAAAGCTGTGATGATAATTTTTAAAAAATATAGTATCACATATTTAATTCTGTTCAATTTGATCACAGTGCCAAAGAACTACACGACTGATTTTTTAAATATAATCGCACAACACATTAAGAACATTTATAATTTTAAGATAAAACTATTTGAATCTCTTTGAACTTTTGTTTACATATTTATTAAATAGGAAGTAAAATAATCAAGTTTAATTGAATTTTAAATAGGAACAAATTGAGTTACCGGATATCCTACGAACTAATAATTAAGCTAATAAACTAGTGTAGTAAGAATAATAAAACGGTAAAGCAGGTCGAGGAAATAATATAAAACAATTTATATAAATCAAGCTTTGTATAATAATTTATTTCCAAAAAAAAGTCTAAAAAAATGATATTGTCATATTTATTGTTAGAAACTAAATTCATAAAATAAGGAACAAATATTGTTTATTATTTACTATTAATATTTATTATGTTATCATGTTTTACTTAATATTAAGAAATAACAAATAATACATCATTTACACTTAAAAAAGCCAGTGATTTTCTTTATTTTTTTCCATTAAAATATAACATTTTTCCCAGTGCTTTCAGTGATGTGTATTTCGTTTTAATGTTGAGACCATTTTATAGTTTTCAAATCAACTCCTTCTTGAACCATTTCCCATAATGGACTCATTTCCCTCAATCTTGTAACGTGTTGAATGCATTTTTGCGCTGTATAATCAACTTCTTCTTCCGTTGTAAATCGACCGATACCAAAACTAAAAATAATCATTTTAAAACCAAAAGTACACCCAATAGATTTTTGGATATTAAATCGATGTATAAAAAAAAAATTTCGAATAAATATATCTTACCGAATTGAACTGTGTGCCAAATCTTCATCAGCCCCAATTGCTCTAAGAACATAAGATGGTTCTAAAGACGCTGATGTACAAGCTGAACCACTCGATAAAGCAATGTCTTTCAAAGCCATTAATAACGATTCACCTATTAAAAAAAATAAGCATTAAATTATAAATTCGTTTTGTATATAGTAATAATAGCTGATACGACAAGTTCAGTTTCAGTATTCATTTGCTTAGTCCAGCTCTTATGAAGTTACGTTTGTTTTGAAATCGATTTTAAAACCAAGTTTTTGGATTTACACATATGTAACGCATTAAATGGCCATTAATTTATTTTGATGAACTAATTAAATCATTAATTTATTAATTTTCAAATGATTTAATGATTTAATTAGTTCATCAAAATAAATTAATGACGATTTAAGCAAAAAACAAAATACTATAATCTAATATGTATAATTAAGAATATAAAAATAGTAAATGATATTGATTTATATTTACCTTCAACATATGCAAATGACAAATTAATACAGCCCGGATACGAATGTACCGGATCACCATTCCGTATCACGTGTGTCAGTTTACTGAAAATTTGATTCATTAAACGCTGACTCAACTTTTCCATCCAACGATGATCGTATGCCATTTCTTTCGCGGCAATCTCGCATGCTGCCCCTATACCTACGGCAAGGGGTGCAGGCACTGTACCACTACGAATACCACGCTCTTGACCGCCACCCGATTGCAGTGCCTCCACGCGGACACGTGGCCGCCGACGAACGTACAGTGCACCTATACCTTTCGGACCGTAAATTTTGTGACCTAAAAAAAAATCATATTTTCATATTAAGGCCATTTCAAGGCAAACAAAAGGCTATATTCAGGCAGGTGGTGGGAATACAAAAAATAACCTTTTGTTTGCCTTGAAATGGCCTTAAGCAATGAAGAATGATTAGTTCGAATAAGATTAAAATTGTTAGAAGTTTTTTCAAGTTAAAATAAATTTAAATAGAATTAATTTCATTCAATTTTTATAATCCTCTTTTAAGTATTTTTTTTTTTCAATATGTTTATGATTTAACAAATTAGATTTTTTTAATTATTTATATATATATATATATATATATATATATATATATATATGTCGGGGATTACCCTATATATGTGGATCGTCCTGTATGTTAATATGTATGGATCACTCCGTATATTGTGTTTATGAATTTGTTATAACAAATATGGATGCGTAAGCATACGTGCTGACAGCGCGTGTTGCTGGCAGAACCGGCATCACTCTATCGAAGATTTGGAAATAAACAAAGTTATGTTATTATAAGCGATAACGAGTTAAGACTAAACAATGAAGCCGAAATACCAGGGCAAGGGCTATGAGATCATTAAGTTGTGGATGTGCGATAGAGTCAGATGTCGGGACTGTCACGTGTCCGTTGAATTGTCGTTATAGTTAAAATATTGTAATATTTGAAATATTGGTTATTGTTAATACTTATCTACTTCGACATATATATATATATATATATATATATATATATATATATATATATATATATATAAAAGACAAAATAATCAAAACAATTAAATTTTGTTAAGTTTTATTAAAACTTCTTTCGTCAATAAGTAAGTTTAATACAACTACTTTAAAAATATATAATAATACATACATACATACACAATTACGCCATATACCCAAAAGGGTGTGGCACAAACTCTTTTCATTATCCCGAAATCAGTCGCCTCCAAACACTCCTATCCAAACAAGCAACTTTCGCTTCATCCACATTCATAATTCCTCTCATACATGCTCTTCTATTCCTACTACTTGGAAACTTTCGCTCACGCAAAACACTCTCAATCATATCACTCCAACTACTCATTGGACGTCCACGCAAACGTAAACCATCAAAATCATTCAAATAGATCTTTTTAACCAAACGTTCATTAGACATTCGCTCAACATGTCCGAACCATCTTAACTGACTAACACCAACTTTTGCTACAACATTTTTTTCAATTTCACACTCATCATACACTAGTCTATTTCGTACCCGATCTCTCCTAGTTACACCACATACCCCACGTAAAAATCTCATTTCCACAGCAGTCATTTTCCGTTTATGCTTTTGCAACCAAACCCAACATTCACTACCATACATCACCGTAGGCACCAAAACTGCATTGTATATACTTAAACGGGCTTCTTTTGAAACATTTACATTCCTAGCAAAAGTTCCCAAAGCACCCAAAACCTTACAACCAGCATTTACTCTCCTTTCAATTTCACGATCAAAACGGCCATCTCTAGACAGCAAACTACCCAAATACACAAATTCATCTACCTGCTCTAAACGTGCATCGTCAATATGTACATTACATTCAGTCATCAAATCACCTTTCTCAAAAACTAAAACTTTGCACTTATCAACATTCAACACAAGATTCATATCTTTACCAACAACATTAATTCTATCAATCATCCTTCTCAGTTTTTCTTCAGATTCAGCCAAAACAACCACGTCATCAGCATACGCTAAAGCAGGTACAACACAATCACCTATTTGTATACCATCATTACCACAGAAAGCTTTTCGAAGAAGTACATCCATATATAAATTAAATAGCCAAGGAGACATTACACAGCCCTGTTTGACGCCAACATCTATACGAAACCAATCACTTAAGCAACCATCAACGCTATTAAGATTATAATATGTGTATTTTAATTTTTATCATGCTGTTATATTTATTTAACCTTACATAATTTCTTTTACGCAATTAATAAACAACTAAATATTTAGATCAATTTTAATTGCGTGGATGTCCGATGAGTAGATAGGGAGGTATGATTACTAGTGTTTCCAAGTGGTAAATAATAAAAAAAGATGTATAAGAGGTATCATGAATATGGATACTTGTCTGGATAGAAATGTTTATCAAAAACTAAGATCGGTATAGTGGAATGACTTTGTGCCATACTCTTTGGGTACATGTCGTGAATTGAACAAACAGTTCAGTTGATCCCACAATTGATATTTACAAAA
Organism: Clivina fossor; assembly: GCA_963966155.1. NCBI lineage: Eukaryota > Metazoa > Arthropoda > Insecta > Coleoptera > Carabidae > Clivina > Clivina fossor. Next base: position 23,339,280 of record OZ014551.1, on the reverse strand, counting down.
TCAAATTTAGAAAAGACGATAATTTAAATTATTAATTACAAATGCGGCACTACACTTATTTGTAAATAATTTTTGTTTCACTTGAGTCCAAATTTTCGATTGAGTTTATAATTGTAAAATGAAATATTATATAAAATGATATTCACACTTTCTGTGAAACATTTTTAAAAAATTAATAAGAAATAAAAATAACGATAAACATTATTAAATTAACACTTTTGGCAGTTACTTTGTGAAACTTGTAAGTTTGACAATGTTTGTCAAAACTGCAGTCACAACATTTGTGTATTAAAGTGAAATTTTCAAAGTTACAAAAGTTTTTTATTTTATTTCATAAAAATTATTATTCATTAAAACACACTTGGTTACTTTCACAAAAATATTTAATTACTCAACGATCGTTTTAACCTTTCGGTAACTGATGATATTTTATATATAATAATATTTTATTATATAAAAGTTTAATAACATATTTACCTGAAATGGACATCAGATCAATATTCATCGCTTGTACATCGATAGGAATTTTTCCGATTGCTTGCGCCGCATCAGTATGGAAAAAAACTTTCTTTGCCCGACACATTTTACCAATTTCGCTAATCGGTTGTTGAACACCGATTTCATTATTAACAGCCATAATCGATACCAATGATGTTTCGGGTGTTAATGCTTTTTCGAGATCTGATAGGGAAATTAAACCATTTGTTTGAACTGGTAAGTAAGTGATGTTGAAACCTTCACCTTCTAATGCTCGACAAGAATCTAGCACGCATTTGTGTTCCTTAAAAACAATAAACGAAAACTTAAACATTGTCTCAGCAAGGTGGTACGTTTGTATTATATTAGTTACACCAAACAGGCAACAGCTCAGTTAAATGACGCAAACGATACAAACATAGACTTATAAAATATAATATACATAAATTATCTAAAAAAACATTAAGTGTGTACAATTTGTAAATGATTAATAAAAATACGAAGAGAACATGAAAAAATATCTATAGTTAATTCTAACTTATTAAATTAGTGACACATATGGATAAATGGGAAACTTTGTTAGAAGATTAGAATGAGCAATAGACAGATAAAAAGTATTTGTACTTCTTGTAGAGGAAGGAAGAAGAAATTTTAGTTAAGAGAGTAGAGCGGAGTCAACAATGAAGTTATTAATTAACTTAAAAAGAAAAATCAAAGATGAAATAATTCTGCGAGGTTGAAATAAAGAAAATAAGGACGAGTGAGAGTAAGTATAGAAAGGATACAATACCAAACGATTTTAAGAATAACAATTTCAAAAAATGACATTGAACTGACTCAATGTCCTTTATAGTTATTATATGTTGGATTCCATATTAATGTACACTATTTTAACTTAGATCTTACAAGTGAGTAAAAAAGTGTTTTAATTGAATCAGGAGATTTGCACATGCCCGTGTTCCTAGTAATAAATTCCAACTTTTATACGCAGAAGATGTTATTCTGTTAATATGTAAATTGAATCTTAATTTCGGATCAAAAACAACTACCAAATCCTTTATATTGTGTACGCGTTTTGGACAAAGAATATTGATATGTAATAATTTGGCATTTATTGTCAAATTTGTTACAAATACTGTTAAATTCAATAGTTTAAGTAAAATTTTGTCAGATATATTGCTCCATATTCTATAATAATTTAGATTAAAGTTCTGTAATATTTTTATTAAAATTTGATGTTTCGATTTACCACAAGAATCATCATCAGAAAAATAAATACAAAGAAAGATAATATAAATCAGTGAAAAGGTACTGAATTAAATAAAATCAAACTTCCATTGATTAATAATTTATATAGTAAAAAACATTTCAAAACTCAATATATTTCAATAAAAAGCTTTAGGTTTAAGTTCTATATATATTTTATTTAAATATCGACGTTTCGATATATTCTATGTATATGTTCATCAGGAAAAATTATTTTAGTATCTAAAATAATTGCAAGACCCAACAATATTAACAGTAGATTGATAAGAGAAGCAAGAGAAATTTACAAAGAAAAAAATTAACATCAATCAGTGTAAGGCACTGATTTAAGTAAAATTTGGCTTCATTTAATTAATAATTTTGTTAATTAATTTATATATTTTTTTAATCTAGTTACTTTGTCATCTAGAAACTTTTTTCTTGTTTTGCTTGTTTATTATTTATATCGTTTGTAAAATTTTATTATTGATGAAGATATACGTAGAGTAAATATATAAAACATATACAAAAATCCTAAAGCTTTTTATTTTAATAATTTATAATAATTTTTATTACCGTTATTTGTTTCTGTGTTGTTTATTTATTTGTTATTTGTATTTATTTTCCTGATAATAATTCATGTGTAGTGAATGAAAAAGTCGAATTTTAATAAAAATATTACAGAATTAATTTAATATAATGAGTTCTGAAAATTTATTATATTTTTTTTGTAAAAAATGTGTTTTAATAATTTATTATACATATGTTTTATTACATCTAATATATTGTGTTAAAAATTCAAAATGATATCAATTATAAAAAAGTTAAGATTATACTAATGTAAATGGTTTTTTTCTGAATTAAAAACATACCGTTTGTGTAGTAACAATATGCTTTTTTCTACTGCCGTAAAATCTTCCAACACCTTTAACGGCAATATTATTCGATTCCGTAGCTCCCGAAGTGAAAATAATCTCTTTTGGATCAGCATTTACTAAATCTGCAACTTGTTTACGAGCTAATTCAACAGCTTCTTCAGTTTCCCAACCGTAAGCATGTGTCCTCGAATGTGGATTGCCATAATAATTTGTCATATAAGGCATCATTGCATCCAAAACTCGCGGATCCTAATTTGAGATATTATAGAAAGTGACAAATAAAATAATAATTAATGCCTACCAATGGTGTTGTTGCTTGAGCATCTAAATAAAGTGGTCTTCCGTCGCATTTTTCTTTAATGGCAAACTTCGAATCTAAAATAAAATGTCGATAATTATAAAATACTATAACCTCAAATTTTGATAGTAATATTTACCGGCACTAGAGTAACGACATAATATATTAAATGTATTTTTTAATTGAGATTTGTTAATGGTGTTTGTAATAATACATAACTTTTGCGTACACTTATACATATTTGCTAATTATTGTCGTATTTAAATTGTGCAATAAACATAACGTCATACTTTTGACAGCTGATAGTTCAACACGTGCCTGTGACTGCCTTCACTATTTCAGGACAATTTTTGATGCAGATATACAAGTGATCTAAAATATATTTTTTAATAGTACATGTCACTAGTCACTATCAATAATTAATTTTAAAATTGTGATTGAATTAAAATTTTCTAAATAACTTTAAATTAAATAAAATTATTACGGTTGTTTGGTAAAGTTTATGCAATGCGGTTACGTTATGTGTGTTGCCTATAGCTTAAGGGGGCAAGGAAAAAATAACTCGAAAATTAATGACGTATTTGAAACTGACGTAATAAAACAAAATTCAAAAAAATTAAATGCAATGATTATAGAGGTATACTCTTTGACAAAAGAAATGAATTACGGTCGAATTTCGACCACTAGTTCAGTATAAATATCTAAATGATATTGCATGAAATGAAACAATAAATACAATGAATTTTATACGATTTAAAAACAATTTACAAGTTTATTAAATCAAAATTTATATGGTTTGACAAAACACGAGTTTAATATATAGCTTTTTATTATGGCAGCATTCTGTTATATACTTTTACAAACAATAATATAAAATAAAATATATTTTATATTTTTTAAACTTATTAAGCATAGTTTTTCCTTTTATCTATATTATAAAATATACATATTTTAACACTATTTTAACTTACACATTAAAATTTTATGAATTTTTACAGGAGTTAGAAAATAAATTTTATGTTTTTTTTTTATATAAATCTTAGATATTATTTTCTTAAATTAATAACGAATTCAATTATGTGGTACATGTTAATATTTTAGTTTTAATTTTATAAATACAGAGTGTTTAAAAATATAGTATAATAATGTATAATAAGCTACCAATAAACATATTATTATTAATTATAAAGTTTATGAAAAGAAAATTAAATAAGTTTTGAAGTAATGTTTTCTGTACTTTACCAGCATGTTACCTGTTTTCATATTTTTATCATTATATAAATATATAAATATATATATATATATATATATATATATATATATATATATAATCCACATATTACATGTACGAATTAAAAAAAAAACATTATCTTATCTGTATTTAACAAATCAGTAATTTGTTATCATTTAACTTTAATAAAACATTCAGTATCTTAAATTTAATAATCACAGAGAAAAAAATGTTACATTTATATATATATATAGTATTTGAATGTATATTTATAAAATATAATTCACAAAATTATTTAAGTACCATTTACATAGGGTTGCAAAATGTTTATATTTTTATTATCAAGTTTTTTAATAATTTATTTCCGCTAAAAATACTTTTAAAGTATTTTCAAATTGTTTTCATTTTGTAACTTAATTTTTAAGCAACAGGATTTGTTTTTGTTTTTTTTTTATCTAATTTAAATCGTAATAGAACATTCGATACAAACCAATAATTAAAAAATTATCTTATATATATAGACAATTAAATATAATAATTAATCACAATTCTATTTTATAACCTATAAAATTAATATAGTTTTTACTGTTTAATACATATTTTATCTTATAAATTATATTTATGAGAAGATATAACATAGAATTAAAAAATATAAGTGGCACATATAGAGAAACAATAATTTACTACTTAAATTTGACTAGAATTAAAAATAACTTCTGTTTCATAAACAATGCATTCATTTAATCATTTCTAAGAAACATTTCTGTTATTTTTAAAAATGTTACACTTTTCTGGTTTTCAGTTATTACTGAATACTAATCAATTAATTATCACAATTATAATAAAAATACTATTTTCAAAAATTGTTTATAAAAATTGTAAATATTTTTTTAGAATAGGCTAAAACTGTAAAATTATTCGAGACTAGTTTAATTGTTAGAATTGAGGAATTTAAATTCAATTCATTATGTATCACTGTCCTATATTTAGGACATTGAAATTTAAAATTTTTCCAATAAATATTTATTATCTAGAATTGTCTTAAATATAAGACATTGCTACGTAATGGATTAATTTATTTAAATATTATGAAACAGAAATTTAAAAAAAGTATTATAGTTTTCTTTAAAAAGGAATTTGCTTGGTTGTTAGTTGTTACAAAATATTTTTTTTTTATCATGTATTTATAATCCAGTGTTAAATTATAATTTAATAAAATGTTTCCTGTTTAAATAAAACTATATTTCTACTTTTGTCTTTATTACATATAAGTATTTTTTTATATTTTTATATTTTTTTAATAATCAGTCAATAAATAGTTTATAGTAAACATTAAAAGCACGTTTGACTAAATGAGTTATTGTTTTCTATACTAATAATTTTCGAAAAAAAAACTGAACTAATTTTGAAATATTTTTTAATTAAAATATAACAATTTATACGTAACGGTAATGTAATTTTTTTTCTATAAACAAACAACAAAATTTGAATAAATATTTATATTAAAAAAAAATTGTTGATATTTACATTTTCCTTCTTTTAGTAGTATTTAAATAAATATTCTTTAACTAATCTGTAAGATAAGATTATCTCAATCAAATATTATTAAAATGAGGAAAGTAATTATTACACACGAGAACGCAAAAAAAATATATTAAAAATTATTTCTGTTTAACAAAAGAAAATACTTGTTCATATATTGCAAAATTATTGTATTTTAAATATTATTACAGTTACTATTTGACTTGTTATTAATTAATTGTAATAATTTTTTCATGAAAATCGTTTAATATAAAATATAGCACAAGTATCAGATTTTAAAATTTTGAAAACAAAGTACTTAGTTAAAACAAGATTTTAAGAAAATAATTACTTATTTTATTATATACGAGACATAAAATATCTATCAATATTTACGTTTTGTTATATATTGAAAATATGAAAATAAACAAAATATAAACTACTTATACATTTGATTTTTAAAAAAGTTAGAAAAAAAAGAAAATAAGAAACTTTGAATACTGAAAATCATGAATAATACTCTACTTTACCTAAGAAATGGATAGTTAATAAATGAGTGATATGATTAGAAAAAAATACCTGACAATTTTTCGCAATATCTAACACAATAAGATCATAAATGTTACTGTTTAATATATGTATGCATTTCAGTTGTATGTAACCTATAATACTAGATTTAATTAATAATTAATTTAATTTATATTATTTAAATAATCAATTTTCATTAAACAAAATCAAATAAAAACGATGCCAATTCAATTTTCAAATTTATAAAATTAGCTTTTGAAAGTACAGTCAAACCTGTTTTTGTGCGGTCCTTTTCCATGCGATTTTTTTTGTGCGACTAACTTTGTGCGATTTTTTTATGCGGTATATGAATTCCAACGGTGTTGACATTATAATGTTGTAATGTTTTCTATCAGTGTACATATGTACATGATTTATATACACTGTAAGGCGCTGTTCGCCTTTACCCGCTATGTTCATTTGATATCAACAGTTTCCCGACAATGCACATTCAATCTCTAATGCACATTTTTCTCTAATATGTTGTAAAAAATTATTTGTCATAAGTATTAATGATATTTCCCAATAGTTTTTTGTGCGTTTTTTATACGGACTCTATCTACCGCACAAAAACAGGTTTGACTAGAGTTAAATAACTTAATTAATCATATTTTGACTTGTCGTTAATTTGCTCAAGAAAATGTTAATCACAAATAATAAATAGTTGCGAATAACCGTCTATAAATTTGTAAAAGCTACTTGATTATTTATAGGTTTGTCTTCGTTATTCTCTTTATTATTCGGAAAATGAGAAATATTTTGTTGTATTAAATTGATTTCTTCTGGCCGATGAATACTGTTGACTTTTAAATTTGTTGTACTAGAAACTGAATTTTTACCCGAAAATGAAGTGGTTTGCGTTTGAGATATATTACGTCTAACGGGACGATTTTGTATTTTGTTTCTCATCGATTTGAGAACATTACGTTTCAAAACAAAGACGCAGAAAATCCAAAGACCTTGCAGAACGTTCAAACAGTCCAGAATGTACCAGACTACTACCGGTTCTTTGATGTAAACATTGACGATCTCAAAAATCCAGGTTATTCCCATGATGATAAACAGTTTTAGGTTCATTGTGAAACTGTCAAAAATAAATAAATTTTACATAGGGTTATTCTAACCAATAAAACGTGCATTTCAATATTTGATACAAACGTAATTACTTTTATATTTAAGATCTTGTTTTCCGTATTTAAAATAAAAAAATAATATTGTACATTTACGTCAGAGAATAAAAACTTGAAAAATTAATTAGATTAATAAAATTATATTCTAATAAGAAATAAACAACATGAATTATCTTTATGAGGAATTTAGGAAATTTTAAATTTCTTTGAATGCTGAAAGTTCGTACGAGCAAATTAGCGTATTAAACATTTTCCGTAAAAATGACCTTGAATAGTAAAACTCGTTTGTAATATTGAGAATACTCATTCTTGATTTTAATAACAACAATACTGGTAGTTAGTATAAAAAACAACCTTGTACAAATATTAATTCATTTCTGGAACGTAAAAAAAATTACTATGATATTATAAATATTATTTAATCGTTGGTTAAACTATTTATGTAATTTGGAAATAATTTTCAGTAAAACTGAAGCAAAAATTTGATAATCAAAAGAAGATTATATAACTTACTTTTGAGAGATTTAAAATCATTGCCTAAGCATTTTTTTAAATTGGCATTTTCTTAAAAAACATAAAATTGTAAACAAATTGCTAGGAACCGGTTGCATAAAACAATATTAAACGCTTGTAAGTTATTCATTCCATCTGACCAATGACTTCAAAGACAGTTAATAATCTAATAGGGTCGTTGAACATTTTTTTTAAATGTTTAAAATCAAAAATATACATTAAAATAACTATGTAAATATATGTTTTAAAAGAAAATTATTTATAATTAATATGAATATAAATTTTTAAATAATTAAATACATTTTTCGCCAATTAAGTATGATTTTTTATTTATCTTAAGAATATTTTAAGTTAACAAAGTTTGATGCAATTGACCTTAATAATATAATTTTATGTGCTATTTTAAAAAAAATGCTAATAACTTTTTGTTAGAAATTAAAATTGTAGAATAATATACTTACATGGATAAATCGGACGTAAATTTCTTTTTCTTCGAATCGATATTTTTCATACGTTGTATATCGGCCTTTACTTTGATGCAATGCCGAGCAGTTAGTGCAAAGAAAATGATGTTACAAAAGATAATTAATCCGACAGGAATGCAAAAATATATAGTGTATACTAATGTTGCACCATCGGTTACTGAAAAAATCAAAAATTGTATTTATCAAAAGTTAATTATTCTAAATTATAATTCATATTTTATAATTCAAAGATAATAGTAAAAAAAAACGCATCAAATCTGCATTATTTACAAATATATATTGCTGTTAATAAATTAAATTGATATCCTATCAATTATATCTTATCAAAATCATAAAACAATTGTATCTAAATATAATTATCAAAATTGTGTTTTTATTTAAATGTATCGCAAAACAGATTAAAATAGAATTTAAAGCCAATAATAATCGTATAATTCAACATTTGTCACTGTTTTTTCCTTGCAGTTATAAAAGTATAAATTAAGATAAAATAATTTCCTTTAAACCACAAGTTTAAGAAAAATTATTTTATTTTATTAATTTTTCGCTACAGTAAGATCATATTTTCATTTATTGTAAATTAAGAAGCAAAAATCGATTTTTGTTTTATAAAATGATAGTTTTAGCATATTTTAATATGAAGAAAATATGGAGAAAATATAGTTTTATAATTTTGTTTTAAATCATTCGGTTTCAAACAGTTTGAAAAACAATTTTAACAACATTAAATATAAGAAATGTGAAACTGTATTTAAAAATAATTTTGAATAAATAAGTTTTCTTAAAAAATAAACAACGTTGACATAGCAGTATCATATTTAAAAAAATAACAACATAATTTTAGCATGTAAAAATCAATATAAAATTGACATATATGTATTCCTTACTTATAATATCAATTTTCAAGATATGTAGTAAGATAGTAAGACAAAACGTGCTATTATCGAAAAGAAATGCAATAACTTTTGAAAACAAAAATATATTTAATACGTATACATATAGTATAATATACTTACAATGAAACCAGCAAGAAGTTCCAGCAATATTTGGTTTAAACTGCTCAGGAAAATCTTTATATAAATCAGCAAAAAGTGTAATTCCAGTTACAACTAATGGAAATCCATATGCATATAGTACATATAGTAAAAATTTCTTTAATTCACTTCTATTGTGTAGACCACGAACTTTTACAACTCTGGAACAAAAAATTCAAATAAAAATGAAGTACTTGTAAAGAAAATATTTTTTTTTGCATATTTCAAAACTTTAAGCAATTTCAAGTACTTGTATTTAAATTTATTTTAAAGTTTCAAACTTTTCATTCATAATTTTTTGAAACCAATTTACGAATTAAAATGTGACGTACAACATAAATCTGCTATTGCTGAACATGCGTTAGAATATCTTCATGTTGTAAAATTCGAAGATACTAAAATATTAACAGCAGATTGATAAGAGAAGCAATTGAAATTTATAAGGAAAAAGACAACATAAATCACTGTGAAATTACTGAGTTAAATAAAATTTGGCTTCCATTAATTAAAAATCTATAAAATTTTTATGATTTAGTCACTTATTTGTTACCTAGTGACTTGTTTCTATGATCTGTTATTTATTGTAATGTCATTTGAATCAGTTTATCCTGATAAAAACGAGCGTTGAGTTTCGTGAAAACATCGATTATAAATTAATTTTAATACAGAATTTGAACCTAAAGCAGTTTATTTTATAGGTACACATATTAGGTTTGTTCGATTGATTTTCTAGAGTTTTACTGCAAAACGCCGCCGTAAATAATTCAGCAGTTTACCGTTTATATAAAATGTAATTGCAAAGTCAATAAAACAACAAACATTGACGCAGAAGTAAACAGTTGACGCAAGTGTGTGAATCGAACAATGTTATTATAAGATTTTTTTAATAAATTTCACGATTATTTTATTTTCACTACATACTTGAATTGTTGAAAAAAACGATTTAATTTTAAATATTAATTTAATTTTATATAAAATATTTAGAATCATTACAAATTTATAGATCTTTAAAAATGCTTAAATTTAAAGTAACTTTAGCTATCTTTTCTTTATCTCATACCTAATTTAAAATAAAAAAATTAATAAGAATTAGAAAATTTTTAGAGGCTGGAGATGTATAAAAAAATTTTGTTTCACATACATACACATATATTATAATTACCATAAAATTAGGTTATATAAAACTGAATATTTTATGTGAAGTTGTTGAAATTAATTCGCTGTTATTTTCAAAATATAAAACGTTTAAGTTCCATAGTGCATTTCGTAAAATTTGATGGCACAAATATTCATTTCTTAATGTTACAAAAGAAATCAAAAATGTCTATTTGAGTTTAAATGTCAAGCTCAAAAATTTACACGCTAAAAATATTTTCTTAATGAGCTTGCAAAAGTAAAATGACTTTTTATAATTAAATATATTATACAAATATTATTTATATATTTTTGAACATAAATTTTTTTTTATAAAACACAAATTGTGAAACTAATATACTGTAACACGCATATAAAATCAATAATTTATTTACATTCCTGTCACTAGATATTTTCTTGATACCAACTATAAAACGGTTATTTTTAATATTAGGTTATTTATTTTTATTTCTTGTTCCAATAATATAATCTATGTAAAATTTTGTTTGCTTAACAGTATAAACGACAATTAACATTTACAATTTCTGCTAATAATATAATATTCCACGAATAATAATTATTAATAAAATTGTGGAATGGTATGGATTAGTAAAATAAATATTTGTATTAGAATTGATAATTTTTATATCGTTTCTTAAATACACAGTTTATAATTTAATTAATCTAACAAAAAATGTTAACTTTAAAAAAATGTATATTTATGTTATTATTTATTGTATAATTTTTACAAATATAAGTATTTTTACTCGTATAAAGTATAAATAATAATTAAAAAAAATTGTTTATTTAGATTTGGCTGCAAGTCATTCAATTCATTGTTAAATAAATAATATACAATGATTTTACGAGTCTCACATAAAATATTTTAAAATAGAACCATTACAAATTTATGTATTTTCTTATAAATACATTTTTTGAAATGCTTATAGGATAAAGTAACTTTAACTATCTTATCTTTATCTCATAATTTTTTTGTAAACATTGATGTATAATTAAAAAAAAAACAACTTAAGAATTAGAAAATTTTTGGAGTCTGAAGATGTATATACATTTTTTTGTTTCACATACATACACACACATATCATATTCTAATTACCATAAAATTAGATTATATAAAAGTGAATATTCTGTGTGAAGTTGTTGAAATTAATCAGCTGATATTTTCAAATGTTTGCAATTACAAAAAATATATTAAAACTGTATTAAAAAGAAAAAAGTTTGCAATTTTTAATGGGTAAAAGTAAAATTTAACAAAATGTTTGTATATCAGTTTATTCTATTGATAGGAAATGTGTTAATTTATACAAAACACACTTTTGTACATTTTTTCTGCAACATCGTGCTAGAAATTTTGTTCAAATAGATGTAGATATAAAAATATTGAAGCAACAAGTTACGGTAACTGTAAAAGAATAATAAGTGTAGAATTTTCGAGAGGAAAAGTATATAAAAGCTACAGATATTAAATTTATAATATCAAAAGAAAATTATTTTTGTTTTCAGCATTTTCATTTTTTCGAATTTCCTCGCCAAATCCTGAGAATTTACTAAATTTACAAATATTACAAATAAGATTATATTTTTTAAAAATTCTGTAAAATAAATCTTTGAAATGTGAATAATAAAATTTTACTGAAGAAAAAATTCATATGACCTCAATGTATATGTATTTCTAAAATCTGACGGTATATTTTTTATATTTGGTTTTTGTTATAATCCTTAATGTATGGAAAAAAAATTAATGTTTACGAACTTGTTCTCAAAAGTATAATATAATGCATTAAATATATTTCACATAAGTATCTGTAAACATAAGGATTATGATTAATTAATAACATATGGTAACCAAAATTTCAAAACACTTCAAAAAAATCATACACAGCTTATTAACATGTGTGAATATATATCTAAAAAAATATTATATAAAACTTCCAAATTTTTATTTTGACATTTAACAGGAAATATAATACATATGTAGAAGAATACATATTTAAAGAAAAAATATTTCAGATCTTAAAAAATATATGAATTTTAACTAAATATAACCTATTTTTCATATTATAGAGTAAGTTAGAAAATTGACGATTTCCCAAAACAGTTACATTATGGGAAATATACATGTGAAAAAAAATCGGTTACTACACATGTGTAGTTGCTTTCTGTTTTTTATACCTAATTAAAATATCGAAATAATATAAATTAAGATTAACTCTTTCGTAAACTTACCAAATGACAAAAGAATGAGGTACTAAAAATAGTTGAGAATTTATTATGTACTTAGTTAAATCGGTAATTAAGTTAACAACGTTTTATGCAATTGGTTCTTATATTTTAGATTTATTTTTAAGCGATTTTATATAAATAAATTTGACATTTTGTTTTGAAATAATAAATAAATGAATCAGTATTTATATGTATATGGAAATTACTCATGCAATGACAATTTTTATTCATAAATATTAAACATCTGAATGAGTTAAAATAAACATTTTTTCTTATTAGAAATTCAGGATGTTTATGTTCAAAATATATACGTTTTTTCTTACAATTTTGAAATATTAATACCACAAACGTCCAATCATCTACTATCAATTCTATCTCAGTTTTTTATTGAATTATCAATTTTGGAGAACATTAGCATCAGTTTAAAAATATAAAACAAATTTTTTTTAAAATCAATATTTGTTATACTTTTATTTTGATTTATTATTTGACTGTTGGAATCTGTTCCTAATAATGTATATAGCCTGGTATAAAAGTATGAAAATACTAAATATTTCTGATACTATTAAAGATATTTGAAATTAAATTTGCTGTAAATGAATGTACAATCTAAATTTATTAAGATATATCTCATTGGGGTCTGATTTCCGATTTCGGTAAAAGTTTCATTAACTTATTTAAATTAACAAAACCAGAAATACTTAAACACTTCTGTATTTTGTCTCACAGTGTACAATATATTACACATGCATTAACATTTTAGTAATGAATAATTCATAAAAAAATAAATTAATGTACTAATATATCTGGTTTGCATATCATATATTGATGTAAATTTTGTATTCATAATTAGTATAACAAACGATGATTAAATGATAAAAATTATTTTAAGAAAAGTTTACTTTATGTTTTATGGTACTAGTGTTATTTTAAGCGAAAAATCAAAATAACTTTGACAGTGATTGTAAAATTTTAATGACTAATTTTAAAAAAACCACTGTTTACTATATTTGTTTTTTCAAAAATAATTTTAGCGTTCCTAATTATCATACATACTCTTTTATTTGTAATAACAATAAAAGATTTTTAATATGCATATATTTTCAAAAAAAATTAATTTATTTTAAATAGAACCGTTAAATTAACTAAATATAAAATATTTGATTTAAAACTTGAAATAAAGTTTTATAATCTAAATGTAATAGTATCTTAAAATAAAAAACTTTAGGATATATTTAAATTTAAAAATCGACGTTTCGATATACTTTATGTATATTATCATCAGGAAAAAATATAGGTCCGTATTCTCGTTTATGAAAAAGTATTTTTATTGTTTGCATTAAAACAATTTTTACGTCTACCTCTTATCAAATATGAATAGTATTTCTATTTTTGATATATTTTTTTATATCTAATATTATAAAATTCAAATAAACTAATTTAAATTTCTTACTAATTGTAAGTAATTTTAAGTAAACGTCAAAAGTACTTTTGACAAAAATCATTTTTAAAAGTGAAGTGAGAATACGGGTCATATTTTTCCGGATGATGATATACGTAGAGTATATCGAAACTTCAAATTTTAAATAAAATATTTGCAGACCTTATTTCTAAAACCTTTTTATTTTAATATAATGGTTCTCAAAGATGTTTTACTATGTTAATAGTATCTTATTCTATTTTTAAGAAACGAATCTATATTTTTACATTTGAATTTGTACATATGCCTATTGTCGGAGTTCCAGAAAAAGATAAGTTTTTTTTAGAACTGCACAAACCACTAAATTGTAAGAGGAGAGAAAGAATTAACGTAAGAAGGAACAGAGATAACAGAACTATGGGCGGTTCGATGTATAGTAAGTGCAGCAAGTAAAATTTATTTCCTATTGACGAAATTGATTGATAACCATTAACTTAAAATTCTCCTTATCTTTTTGTTATATTCTGCATGAGATAGCCGGTATAATAAATTAGAATTTTCAAATATCTAAAATTTATTATGAGACAGTTACTTTCGGCACTAATTTAAAAAATTTGATCTTCACATTAAGAGTTTTCCGGTAGTTTTAATAATAACATGCACTATATATCAAAACTAAAAATATATGTTTTCACAAGAACCAAAATATTTTCGCTTGACTTCGTATTTTTAATTTTGCTTCAACCATATGGTACACATAGTTCGAACAATCAATTTATTTTCATTGTATATGTTGTTGCAGTTTGTTGATGTTCGCTTGTTCGATGACTATCCAATATAATGAAACAGAGTTGGATTTAGAATGAAATTTTGTATATTAGAGTAGAAATTGTATAAAAGTTGGTTGTAAAAAGCCCTTCCAAAAACTTATATGTAAAATTATACCGATATTTACATCCCGAGCCGTGTTGTAATGTGTGCCGGTGAGTGAGGCGGTTGCCACAGATTAAAATGAGAAAGGGCGCAAAATGTATATACTTTTATAATAAATTAAATATTAATGTAATATAATATTTTAAAAAAATCATATGTGATTTAGTATTCAATCAGAATATAAATAAAAATGTGAGAGAAAAACAGAAAAGTAAATGTTTTGTACTATAATAATATTTTTTAAGATTGTTAAAAAACTGTACTTTATTTCACTTATTTTATTGTACCGTAACGTGTCATTATTTTACTCTAACATTATATAAATATAGACATTAAATAAGTGTACAATAACTATTGTAATAAATCTCGCAATTTTGGCAGACTGTCAAATTTCGATGTTTGTATAAATAAATTCTCTTATTTACAATCGTAGAAAATATATTGTATAAAAATCATACATTTAGTGTTGTTTCTTTCAGTCAATGATCAATTTTTCTAGTTCTTTTTCCAATATTCTTCACATTTTAACCAAATATTAGTTATTATTTTAAAAAATTATCTTTAAAATTTAAAAAATATAAATATATTTAATAAAAATGATCATTCTTATTCTAAAACATCCATATTTCTTTATTGTAAAATTGTCTAGAAAAAATTTGGGGGCGCAATTTTGAGATTTGCCTCAGATGTTACAATTTTTCGGCATGGCTCTATTTGCATCTACAAACTGAAATTACTGTGTGTTACATAACTTTACTGAATCTATGTATCTATAGTAAAATATTGTTTCATTGTATTAATATAAAATCTGTTTTAGGATTAGATTCTATTTAATTATTTTATAAAAACGACGTTTGGATGAAAGCTGATCGCTCATCTTCATCATGTCAAAAATTTGTCAATGACATTAAAGCAAACAACAAGTACATAGCAACAAGTTACCAAGTAACAGACAAAGTAACTAGATCATAAGAATTATAGTTTTTTAATTAATGGAAGCCAAATTTTATTTAACTCATTGCTTTCACAGTGATTTATGTAATTCTTTTTTTTAAAAATCTCTATTGCTTCTCTTATTACTCTGTTGCTGATATTGATTAGTCTAGCAATTATTACTGTATCTTCAAATTTTACATCATGTTATTTATCTATGTTTTGCTTGTTTATTATGTATGTCATTTGTATTACTTTTCCTGAGTAGAGTATATCGAAACGTCGATATTTAAATAAAATATATATAGAACTTAATTGTAAAGTTTTTTAATTTTCTATTTATCTTTGTGTTGTCTCTGTTCTCAAGTAGTAAGAATAGAAGAGCATGTATGAGAGAAATTATAAATGTGGATGAAGCTAAAGTTGCTTGTTTAGATAGGAATGTTTGAAAGAGGTTGATATTGGGATAATGGAAAGAGTTTGTGCCACACCAATTTGGGAATATGGCGTGATTGTGTATGTATGTATGGCTAATGCTGAGTCTTTCTCTCTTTTTGCAATTTGGTGCAGTATTAAGAAACTTATTTTTTTTTGCTCTGATAATGGACTTTTATATAAGTTCTACTGTATGATCTGCATAATTTTTAGATATTTTTCAAAATGTCGTATATTTATTTATAGAAAACTTAACCTAAAATTAATCACTGTAAGACTATATTAAATTAAAAAAAAATTCAAAGTACTTTACTAATGCCAGCTAATGAATAAAATTTCCCACATATATATTTATAAACAGGAATTTATAAACAGGAATTACGATGAAATTTTTTTGTTAAATTTAAAAGAGAAATTAATTTATAAAATTTTATAAAAAGATAAATAAATTTCTTAAAAAAATTTGCATTTAAGATCAAAATTATTTTGGAAATAAGTAGAAGTTGCCTGTCAGAACAGGAATATTTGATGGAAAGTAGTTTCTGCACAAATGGAAAGAGTTTGTGTTAATACCCTTGTAGATATATGGCGTGATTGTATATCTATGTATGTGTTAAATAATTAAAATTATTTACTAAACAGTATGGAGCAAAAGTATGAAAAAGTTACATATTTCTGGAATTGTTAAAATTATTAAAACGATTTCTACAGAATAGATAATTGTTTTGATATATTTCAAATATATTGAAATAAAAAAATTTATTACTCAAAACCTGTAATTTTAGCAGAAATGACAATTTTAAATTGTAATATATTTAAATTTTAACTGGATTATTGTCAAAAAATAAATACAAATCATGTTTTATGAATTGTTTTTTTGTAAATTGTAATATTAATAGTATTTATTTATTATTTTTATTTTATATTTTCTTCAATTTAAAGAATTTGTCAATCTCAATATTACAATAATTAACTATTTCCTAGATATTTCTTAAAATCATTATTGACCTGAAGAAGTTATCCAAAAGCGTAGAAAGAAATTTCAAATGAGATTTTCTTTTTATCATCCTTTACATTTTTGACTACATTATTTATCATTTATATTTACATAAAATTTTTAGTCGTTATTTCATTGTTTATATATACCTACTTGCTAGTAACCTATATTCTTATCAGTAATTAAATTTATCTAATAGTAACAAAAAGTAATTAAAGTAATTTAATAAACAAACAACTATCAAAAACAAATAGTTATACATAAAAATATATTTAAATAATAACCTAGTTTATTTTTATAATTTTATAAAAATTTGAAACAAGGAATATATAATTCCAGATGCATAAATATAAATAATGAAAAAGAAAAAAAAATGATATTTCACAAAAATTTTCTTAAAATAATTTCTGTTTACAGCATTTTTGACGTTTCCGAATAGTGTAGGAAATTGCTGCGTACAAGACGTCATATCCTTTATTCTTATATTTTATGTTACCATAAATTTTTCTAGATTAATAAGCAATGAAAGATATGTGGGATATAAGCAATAATAAACATTGAAATAAATGAAATTATTGCTTCTTAATTTCTATACGACGTACGAACATTTTGAAATCAATAGAACTAATGGATATATTTATGATGGATATATAAGATGTTTGATAAATCGCTGAGTTAATTTCAGAAGATATTAGAAAAAATTAATTAGAACATATTTAAGCAAATATAGTATTATACATGAGTCCGGTTGAATAAATCGTTGTTAAATGCTTTGTAAGTTATTCGTTAACGCAAGCTGACCGGTCAATGAAGCGCTCCGAAGACATTTGACAATTTAGTCAATTTAGTGTCCCGGTTTTTGAGATATATTTGCTTTAATTTGCATTAATTGCATTAAAACAATGCTTAACTAGTTATCATTTTTAAAAATAAATATAATTCATAAGTTAAGATAGTTCGGACATCTTAAGCGAATGTCTAATGAACGTTTAATTAAAAAGATTTATATGAATGATTATAAAGGTATATGTTTGCGTGAACGTAAGATGAGTAGTTAGAGTGGTATGATTAAGAATGTTTTGCGTGAGCGGTAGTTTCCAAGTAGTAGGAATAGAAGAGCATGTATGAAAGGAATTATGAATGTGTATGAAGCTAAAGTTGCTTGTTTGGATCGGAATGTTTGTGCCACACCCTTCTGAGTACATGGCGTGATTGTGTATATACAAGTATATAGATATTTTCAAATTCTTACTTAATTTTTATTTATTGTTAAAATAATTTGTAGCAGCAATTTCCAGTTCATCTTCTCTCTCGGTACTATCACTCATTTCATTATGTCACCGTTTGTATTACTTTTATCTGAACAGTATAAAAATTCGTATTTTAATGTTAATCATAGCTTCGGATCATAAGACGCACTACAATTTTAAGTTTTTTTTTTTATGTAAAACGAATTTTTATATTATTTTATCCAGCATTTTAATTTTTTTTCGAACATGTGGATTTTTTTCCTTGCAAAATGAATTAAAATGTAAATTACGAGCCATTTCTTAACAATAATAGTAATCAATTATCTTATTCAGCTTATTTCTGAAACTTCTGTATTCCTGCTGATAAATTCAATTAACAAATAAAGTAATTTAAACAGTATATTGACTGTCAAAAAGAAAAATTACTAAATTCAATTCAATTAATTAACGCGATATTATCCTTCAAAGATAATTACTGATTAAAAACAATGCAATTTTGAAATTATCAAGAGTATCTCATACCCCGTGTATACTATTAAACGTTCATTTGCTAAATTAATATTGACGCTCTAGTTCTAGGCGTACATATAATATAGACCCCAGTAATTTACTCTTAAAACAATGCTAGTAAGATTGGATAAGGCTCGTAACCCCAAAGTGTGTATGTGTTTACTATGATATAATTGAAGCAAATTAATTTATATGAGATATAAAATAGATTAAATATGTTGGTATGTAATTGCTTCAAAAATTAGAAAATAATACTTACTCGATGATGTTGCTACAATAATTTTGTGATTATGGCCATAAACTGTTGAGTAATAAACTTATAAAGTTTTAGTTGGTCATAAATGTTGAGTAATAATTCAAAAACACATTGATGTAAGTAATTATATTATTACAATCTTCAGTTAATATTAAATCACTTGTTATTGACAATTTTATTATGTTATAGTTATGTTTCTATATAAATATCATAAATATTGGTTTTAGGTTTAAATATTTTAAAGCCCTATTTTGAAAAGAATGTTACTAATTTTCCCGTGAGTATGAAAATTTGCAGTCTTGGCAAGTTAACAGTATACTTTTTCTACGGTTATAAAATAGAAAATTGTACTTTTGATCTGACATAAGTGAAATTTTAAAATAATTATACTATAAAAATTGAATGATTATTTCTTGCAATAATGTTGACTTATCAAAATACTTTTATTGGCCATATACAAAATTTTGGTTCAGTTTATCAGTTGGAGTAAATAATGTACTATATTTACTGATGAGTATTTAGATGAGTATTTGGAGTTGTATGATTGAGAGTGTTTTGCATGAGCGGAAGTTTCCAAGTAGTAAGAATAGAAGAGCATGTATGAGAGGAATTATGAATGTGGATGAAGCTAAAGTTGCTTGTCTGATTAGAGATGTTTGGAGGAAACTGATTTCAGAATAGTGGAAAGAGTTTGTGTCACACCCTTTTGGGTATATGGCGTGATTGTGTATGTATGTATTTACTAACCAATAAAAGGTTCATAAATAGCACATTTTCGTACAGTCGTAGAAAAATTATTTTTACAAATTAGAAAATCTTTAGCAAAAATATAGAAATAATAATTAAAACGAAATATGACACATTGTTTTCTACGCATTTCTGTGTAGAAATAATTATAGAAAGTCGTAGATAAATTTATGGTGTAAAGGGGTATGAATGTGTGTTGTGTTATTAAGCTAATTAATTACCGGTTAAATAAAATTATGACAGTGTGCGAACAGACCGGGGTAGTCATGATGAATTGTTGTTTGTAATTTAAGCTGATCATGGCGGATTAAGTGACAGATATGTCGCCCGAGGGAAATAGGAAAATTGGGAGGTTTGACACAGATAAAATCAAGTCAATTTTTTTTTCTATTTTGCGTAAAAATGATTAAATACGATTTGTTAATTAGCTAAAGTGTTGCTATACGCAACGGAATAATGATTTTGTAATTACATATGTGAATTACATTTTTATTTAATTGTTAAATTAATTCAATTATTTTCTCGAATTCACTTTATACACTGTAATGAAAACATCAAAAAAATTGATAGCATTGAATTCTCAATAAATTAATAATTTATTTAAAAAATTCTACTTACAAAGATTTTGTTAAATACTCGTATATTTTTTTTTCTGAATGAAAGAACCATGTTTGGAATTCAAACGAAAACTTGAATTACATATTACTTTTTTTTCGTCTATTTTCATACTAAATGTTTCATTTCATTTTTCTTCAAGTTTCACTAGATTTTTATTAAATATAATAAAATTGTGAATTTCGAAAAAGATTCAACTCGGATTTTTGTCATTTACATATTTTCACAAAATAATAATAATCAACAAGTGTCATCAAATCGTTTTTTAATGAAAATGATTCATTTTGAATTTTGAAGAGTTTATTACTATCAATTATTTAGAATGAAAATATGTTTAATATACAAAAGTTCGGATTAAATTCAATTTTTAGTATCTCTCTCCACTATCAGTAAAACTTCCATCAAAATCTGTTCCGTGGATCTCAAGTTTTAAGCAATAATTCTTATTAAAAGTCGTGAACTAAAATCAATTTTTCTGTAGTACTTCAAGACGGCGATTTACAAAAAGAAAATGTTTATTTAACTAATAACAAATATGATAACTATAACGTCTTAATTATAAAAACTTTCCAGAACATCAAGGTAATGTTGATTTGAATAAGTTTTACTAAAAAATAAATTATTTGAGGCCGTCTTGCACTTTTACCATTGTGACTCAACAACGCCTGAACTGACTTTCTTGAATAAAATTTTAGTTGCATTTATTACAAATACACAAGAAATATATAAAGATAGGTAATGTATATTTGTGTAAATTTATTTTCGTAAAATTAAAATTTATTATTGACATAAAATTCAGTTTTAATTTAAAATTTACTACCAATTTTACTGTTATTTAGACATTATTGATAAACATTACGTTGTTTTTGTTTTCACACTGATATGTAACATGAAATTTGTGACGTTATTAGATATTTAGTGAAAGTCAAATAATATTGAACAATAAAAATTTCGAATTAAATTATGCATATTTACTCAATTACGAAAGTTACGAAAAAATTGAAAAGGGATAATTTTTTAATATTGAAATTGCCATGATCTATTTTCCAAAAATTATTAAAAATAAAATAAGAAAATATTTTCCTGGATATTAATAGAATATTTTAATCTGCAATAAAATTTTAGCTTGGTCATTTATATAGAAAATGTTAATGTAAATATTTATATTTTGGTAATTTTAATGACAGATTTAATGGATCATAATTGAAAGTCAAAAATCACGTTATAAAATGCATACGTAACTTTCTGAGCAAATTTATAATATCTATAGCATTATATTAAATATTTTGTCTTTTTTTTGTGAATAAAATTTATCACCTAACAATAAAAAACAAAGAAAATATATAATAGATTTTATAAATGTATTCCGAATTGAAGGAAAAAAATGTAGTTTTCTTTCTAAGAATATAAAAATTTACTTTATCTTTTTCAGTTTTGTAAAGAAAAATGTTATTATTAGGAAAACATGATCATCACGTCTTTTCCCACATGAAACTTTTCAATATTGAACGTATCAACAAATCTGTTTATATCGAAATTAAAAAAAAATAAATCAATTTTTTACAGAACAGAAAAAATCTGGAGATTTAGATAACAGACTAAATACATTGCAATAAAAATAAATATTATTCTTTTTTGTATTTGCAAGTAATTTCTTTGCATCATAAACAACATTTAAAAAACAAATAAACATATTATTTGTAATTCATCTGTTCTCACAGCCTACACTACATGTATCATGTATACATGTAACAACGGAATCAAATTTTGTTCTAGTAAAATATACATTAAAAAAATTATTTTGCTTACCCAAACGTCCACCAGATGTCGAAACACATTACATTCAGCCAAGCGAATGCTGATAAAAACGTGAACATTATTCCATAACCTAGAAAAAAAAAACAGACAAAAAAATTGATATTTAAATGCTTGTTAGAGAAATAATTTATTGTGATTGTAAGTTGATACTGTTTTACATAATTTGTCCGTGTTAAATTTTTCCGTATTATAGTTTTATAAAAAAAAATTAATTTATTTAATATTGAAATGAGCAAAAAAAAATTAATTTTAATAACAACATTAATATTAAGTTATATAAAAATCGTCATAAAAACAACGGAAATTAACCCTCAAAATTATACATTTCATTTGTTTCTGTGTATCTTAACCCTTTATTAACTGACGATACTAATGAATACCGAATTAAGTTTCTTGCTTTTAATCCTTTATTTGTAATATAAATTTTTTTCTAAAAGTAAATAAAAACACCATTATATAAATTAATATACATAAGATATCAAACTTATATCTTCAACACAAGATAAAATTTAATGATCATTAACCTTCATTCACACTGCAATTGTAGCAATAGTCATCATTATGGGCCATGACCGGCGATAGTCAAAAAATTAAAACTGATCTCTAAGTTTTACAAAAATTTAAGAATTGATTATTCTAAAAACATCAATTTCTGAAAAGAGTCATTTATTAAATCGTCTTTTAACAATTTTTATAATTCAGTTTTATTTTTTGTAATGTCATTTCCAAGTAAATTAGAATATGAAAATATAAAAACATAACTTATTTGAACATTTTTAGGATGTAAGATGAGCCTATCCTGCAACTTTCTCCGGGCCTAATTTTTTATCCAGTCCAACTCTGATGCCCGCTCTACTGTTACGGCTAGAACCGTAATCTGAATGAAGCTATCATTAAATTTTGTCGAATTTCGAAGGTGTTGGCACAGTTCCCTTTATGGGAATTATAATTATGTGATATCATAATCTAGAAAACTAGTATTTTATAAATTTTAAAAGTTGAAAGTCGGAAACAAAAGATTAAATTTTTCATTCTGAACAGCTATGATTTGTCCAAGATCAAAATTCATGTAGAATCATTTACTAAATATAGTCTTAATTATATAAATAATAAAAGCCAAATATTCCTCACTATCACTATGCGTCATATATAATATACCTAAGTAGTAATTAAACGATTTTTTGATTTACCTATAAACATTATAACGTTAGTCATAAAAAAATGAATTATAAACTCAAACAAAGTTCAAAAATTAGATATATTGATGTACATTTTATGTTATCTTGTCAAATCACAAAAATGATTAATTTTTTCTAAATTAATATATAGAAAAAAATATAATTTTAATTTCGATTGCTTTAAAATAAATTTGTGTTTATCATTAGTATTTATCATTAGTTATTTATAATAAATACTAAAATTTTAGTAAACAAGCTAAGTTTCATGAAACGTAAAACAAGTTTTATGTAACCGTAAACAAAAGTTTCATAAAACTTGAGACGCAAATTTTATGAAATCATTTAATATAAAACGTTATGATGTGCATGTTAAATTTCAATTAAAAATTATGCAGAACTAAAAATTATAGCTTTTTTATTTTAAAACTATAATAATTTCCTAAAACTATTATAGTGTTTCAAAATTTACTATAAGCATCTCAGCATTCTTAAATTGAATAATTTCATAAAACTAATATTTAATGTTTTATAAAATCAGTTTTGTTGTTGTGTACCAGGACTAACACTACAATATAATTATTATATATTTTTACGGAAAATAGTCACTAATAAGATTTAAAACTTGTGTTGAATGTTGATAAGTGCAAAGTATTCGTTTTTGGGAAGAGTGACTTGACGACTGAATGTAATGTATTTGTTGATGTTGATGGTGTACATTTAGAACAGGTATGTGAATTTGTGTATTTGGGTAGTTTATTGTCTAAGGATAGTCGCTTTGATTGTGAGATTGAAAGAAGCGTTAATGCTGGTTGTAAGGTTTTTGGGTGCTTTGGGTACTTTCGCAAGGAATGTAAATTTTTTCCAATGTATGGTAGTGAATGTTGGGTTTGGCTGCAAAAGCATAAAAAAAAAATAACTTCTGTGAAAATAAGATTTTTACGTGGGGTAACTAGGAGAAATCTGGTACGAAATAAATTAGTGTATGATGAGTGTAAAGTTGAAAAAAATGTTGTTGAAAGTTTCCTAGTTGTAGAAGTAAAAGAGCATGTATGAAAGATATTATGAATGGAGATGAAGCTAAAGTTGCTTGTCTGGATAGGAATGTTTGGAAGAAACTGATTTAGAGTTAATGGAAAGAGTTTGTGCTACACTCTTTTGGGTACATGGCGTGACTGTGTACAAATTTTAAATAATAAAAAATTGGATTTAGTCTTTTACGTTGTTACAAAATAAAATGAATAAGAAATGAATAAAAACTTACCTAAAGTTAAACATATCGGAGTGATATACTTCGTAACAGGTAGCTTAACCATTGCTAAACAAATATACGACGCCAATATCGACGCTGTGTGACACATTACTGTTTTTCCGTGTAAATTTTGTAACTCGGTTAAAAAAAAATACACTGTTAGCGTAATAGCCAAAAATATGATGCTGATTATTAGACCAGCTAAATAGACAAATTCTTTTATTCCTGTCGTTTCACCTTCTGATGGGAAACAGATTATCGGATAATAACCCTTGCGAGTGGTTGTGTTAAAATTTTCTAAACAATATTTATACTCGTATGATTTGTAAATTTCAAGGGTTTTTTGAATTTGTATATCTCCATTTGAGTAGATTTTGTAAGTATTTAATGCATCTCCCACGTAGCCTTCGCATTTCTTACGCGGAAGAAAAACCATTTTATCTGCAAAAAAAACCAAACATAATTTAGTTTAGTTATAGAAAAGTTTTTGGTAATAGTAATTTGTATAATTAAACAATTTTTTTTATTCAGTGACACAAAAAAAATGCAATGTTAACTGACAAAGAGTGCAAGTGATTTGAATAAAATGATTTTATAATAATGTTAATAATATTTTCAATTTTCATATTAAAATAATTTTGAATTTGTTTTAAAAAGAGAATTAAAAACATTTTTTTAAAAAATGATTACTAAATTTATACAGATTTACTAAAATTTGTAAAAATAAGTTTATCAAATTTCTTTAAAATAAGAAAAACTACGTTTTTGTCGCACATGTTTTTTTTAAATATTTTGTACTTGAGAAAGCGTGATTGTGACAAAATTTTACTCGTGTTCCTAAAATGATGAAGAACAAATGCAAAAAAAATATTTCATAATATTCTTCATTCATGTGGATGACGCAAAAGTTGTCAGAGAAGTCAGAGACTCGCATGATGCTCGCGAAATAATAATTTTTCAATTTTCGTATTTATTTTTTATATGTGTTTTTTCATATCTACATTTTCTATACTAACTACTATATCTAATTATATTATTTAATACAAGTTATCATTATAAGAGGTATGATTGAGAGTGTTTTGCGTGAGCGAAAGTTTCCAAGTAGTAACAATAGAAGAGCATGTATCAGAGGAATTATGAATATGGATGAAGCTAAAGGATAAGGATGTTTGGATGAAACTAATTTCGAGAGAGTGGAAAGAGTTTGTGCCACACTCTTTTGGGTACATGAGGTGATTGGGTTTGTATGTATGTATGTATGCATGGTAGTTACAGAAATGTTTTATATGTGGAATATAGAATAATAATGAGAAACTGTTTTCCTTTTTATAAAGTTAAAAATTCTTATCTTTTCAAAATTTGGCAAATATATAAATACAGTAACATATGATATTGTTTAGTGTATGTAATGACGTGAATAAATAAAATAACTGAAGTAAACTCTTATTCAAAGTAACATTGTCTGTCAAAATTATCATTAAAATTTAATTGGAGTAATTAATTTTCCAAAAATATAAAATAGCTACTTCTAAACATACAGAAAAATAGTTAATTTGTAATTAACATCTAAAAATATATTTTATCTCCCTAATTATAATTATAACTTAATTAAATATTTGCAGCAGAACTATCGAATAATCAGTCTGTTTGTTTTGTGAAAAATTACTAATATTTTTGAAGATTTGTTATTCGTTTTTTTCTGTAAATATAGACAAACTAATCTTTTTACCTAAACTAGCCTGCATTGAGTTCGGTCGAAATCTTCAAAAAATACTAGTAATTTTGTACACAAAAAGATATTCAATATTTCTGCAATATATGGCAAAAATTAAGCTTTACCTGGTTGACTATCAGTATCAGTAAAATTTGGTGTAAAAGGTACATCCCACGATGGTAAACATTTTATAGGACCATAGGTATCTCTGTACATATGGCCATGAGGGCAACATTTTGAAATACATGTAACTTTGTCACAAATTGACTGATCTTCACAAATTCTTAAAATATATTCCGACGATCCAACTGGATCAACACAAAATTGTTCTTCTAATATCTCTAAATCTTGTTTATTTTTATCTAAGCTCTTTAATTCTAGTTTACCATTTATTATTTTTAATTCTTCTTTAATTGTATATGCTACTAATGCCGTATTACATAAAGCAGAAACTCCATATATTAAATTATATAAATCTGCTTTCAGATCAACTATTAAATTGTGTTTAGATTTCTCATTGTAACTACAAGATCTTGTATTATCATTGTAGGACATTTTGTCTGGACAACACTTATGTATTGTTGTAATTTTAGGATCACTTTTATTAGATATTATTTCTTCTGATTCACATTTTAGTTGTACTAAGTTACCTGTTTCAGCAAGTTTATCTAAGCAAACATTATCATCACTACAATTTTTTGGTATACCGTTTTTTATTTTATCTGATTTTAATCGAAGAGGAATTATATGTTCAGTAAAGTTTGAAGAACATACATAATAAAAACTATTATTGTTTACAATTTTAATTAAACCATCATTCATATCACAACACTTTGTCAACGTAATTTTATCACTGCACAAACTATTATAAAAACTAAATGTACTTAATAATAGTAATTTTAAAATGATATTAGCGTGTAAGTTCATTATGAATGAATTAGTACACTAAACTAAATCGACTAGTAAACATTTGAACTGTTCGCACGAAAGGTTTAAAACAGACTAGCGCTCGGACAGGTTCTGTCATTGCGAATATATGTGCAACTCAACTAAAGATGTTTGCTTATACACTAACACTTTACTCAATCGATGAACGATTTTTCTTATCGTTATCAATAGTTTGTCAATTTATATAAGTGTTTTTAAAAACAAGTTTTTTTTTTATAAATATGTACCTTTCTCTTTGTACAGATAAAATAGTGTACGGTTGTAATAAATGTTTCTAGAATTTATTTTTATTAAAATTTTAATTTATGTTTGAGCGTGTCTAGTCTGAATGAATATCAATTATTTTATGTTCACATAGATGTATCAGAAAAACTTCAAAATTGGTTTTGACTTTAATAATTAATAATTTATTAGTAAAATTTAATCTAATCCAGAATTGTACTTTATTTAATGCTACCAAAATGAAAATAAAAATTGAAAATTATTTTGATATTTTTGATACAAAATACTTTTTATAGTTTTAGTTATCAAAATTGTTTAAAGCGTCGCGACGCTTATACTGAACGACGCAACGATATCTAGTTCAAATTAAACTATATAGTCATCAGATTCATCTATTTTTTGCTTTTTACAGAATTTTATTATCTTTTTTTTTAGATTTTGAGTTAGCAACATTGAAAATTTTAAGATTTAAATCAAGATGATTATTCTGTAATACAGTTTTATTTTTTCTAATATGTCTGATTTTATGAAATTTTCAGGTAAAATTTTTCTAGTGTTTAAAATAAAAAAAATTATATTATTTTTTGCACAATCTGGCCAACTTTTGGAGAAACAAATATTAGAATATTCAAAACTTTATTTTAGCTAAAATATTTTATATTTTCAGAACAGATTTCTTTAGACTGGATCTTCTTACACTGAAATATTGGTTTAGCTAAACGAAAATATCAAATAAATTATAATTTTGTTTAAAAAGTTTACTAAAAATATTGTATTTATAGTATTTATAGCCAGTTATTAAAATGGACCTCATGAGTGAGTGATTTTCGGCAAATTTTTATAATAAAGTAATTGCGATGTTCTATTGATTTTTTCGAACAATTATTTAGAAGAATATTTGATAATAACATTATTTTGTTATCGAATAAAATAGGTAAATTATTTTAAATAATTATGAAAAATTATTATTAAATAATGTATTAAAAAGTTTGTGTATATGAAAAACTTAATACAGAAAAAGGTATGTTTACACAATTAAACAAAGATAACAGAAAAAATAAGATCAAACAGATAAATTTGAATACCTTTTAGCTTTTAAAATATTGACACATTATAAGTTATATATTAAATAAATATTTATAAAATTATGGAAAGGCTTTTAAATGTAAAATGCCCATAGATTTTTATTTTTATTATATATAATAATATATATTATTATTTTTGGGAAAAAATTTGTAACATATATTTTATCATAAACAATAAAAATTATTAAAAATATTTTTTGTATCCGAGTACAAATGATCTACGCAAGCGCATGATGTGTACTCTATTCAAAATAGCATTATCTTGATTACTTTACTGTAAATTGATTTTAAAATTTAAAATATTATGATATATAACTATTAATTTAAAAAATTGTGAAATATAATATTAAATTCAATATATTATATATTTTTTATTACACAATGAATATTTAAAATAAATTCAGTACAATTTCAATATTCAATACATGTATTGTTATAATGTTGGTAATGGATAGATTTTAGGTTATAATACTGTCAAACAAATTTTAGATCATTTGGTCTTGTAATCATAGTAACGTAATATTAAATTTAACAGTTTAAAATGACTTTTCCAACAGATTGGGATGTTGAAAAATATTACGATGAAACTGAACCGGAGGTACATTGGGAAATGCGGAAAGAATTTATTGAAAATAATAAAGAAAAATATCCGGAAGATAAATTAGTTTCTCTAGCAAAGACATTTTCTAATATGGAATTCATGGGTTGTGTGTAAGTATTTATGTTATTAAATTGGAATAGAGAATATATTTATAAACTTTTAATAGTTATCATCCTGAAGTAATGGCTCGAGTTAGTGCGATGTCACAAGATATTGTTGAAAGATATAGAGAAATGAAGAAAGACAAACTAAAACGGACTTTTGTCACTGCATCAGATGCTGCAGAAAATAAAGGTTTGTAGAAATTTGATTTTGTTGTATTGAATATTAAGTTCTTTTTTTCTAATACAATTAGAAATTCAATAAATATGTGACTGCTGTTTCAGTATTATTTTAATTACATGATAATTAACCCTAGAATGGTAACGCTAAATATTATTACATGAATGGTAACGTGGTGGCGTCATATATGACACCATCCAAAATAATATAATTAGACACATATAAATTACTTTCTGAAGCAATAAAATGTATTTAAACAAATTATAACACATTTTT
This sequence comes from Clivina fossor, assembly GCA_963966155.1. NCBI lineage: Eukaryota > Metazoa > Arthropoda > Insecta > Coleoptera > Carabidae > Clivina > Clivina fossor. The sequence continues at coordinate 23,309,054 of OZ014551.1, read as the reverse complement.
ACATTATCATTAACACACTGTGTACAGATAGGTTGTCTATGTTCTGTAAATCACATTTTCTTCAGCAGAGAACCCGTCATCACACGTACTGTCTTGTAATAATTCATCCATCATCTTTTTCACTTTCCTCGTCCATTTCTACATGTAAATCATCAACATCAGTTTCACCTCTTTCATAACTACGTATTATCTCTTCTAACTCCGCATCTGTTAGTATTTTATTTTTACCAGCTATATTTACCATATACACAAATTATAACCGGAATAGTAACGTGGCGTCGCATATGACTCAGATAAATCTGACAGGTACCAATAGACACTGACCTTAACGAAATTTCACGAGAATAGTTAGCACTAGTAAAACTAAAGGTACAGAAGATTTCGATAATATTGAGAACATATTAAATAAAATAATGGCAGTTATGATATTGATGGCGTCGTATATGACGCCACGTTACCATTCTAGGGTTAAAATCATTACAATATTACAAAAGTAATTATATGAAAGTATTATATTGAAATATATTTATTATTTGCAGCAAAACGAAAATCAGATCCGGGACCACAAACAGCGGAAAAAAGACAGCGACTTTAATTACCAAATAGAAGTAAAAATATTTATCAATTTATCCTAACCTATACACTTTTTTTTTTAAATAATTTTACGACGTAACAATACTTAAATAATAATTCTTGAATATCAATGGCGCTTCCTGATCGGATATAAAATTTCTATCTGGCTTCAAACTAGCGAATGGATTTAGTTTTGGTGATTGAATAATATGAACATTCGCATTATTCCGTATTCGTTCCATATCTAAAGGAGCTTCGTACGATGTATAAGCTGTAAAAATAAACGGACAGTTGCTAGCAACAGCTGACTGAATTGTTTGCGGCCATGTGTCGGTTTGATTGAAGCCGGTGTTCCGATGTAAACCAGGATTGAAAGCGCAAACTGAAATTTAGAAATTATATTGTGTAAGCTATTCATAAAAATAAATATTTACTTTTGTACATTATATTGTATGATTCAATATTGTCCATTTTATTTAAAACTATATTCCAAAGAAATTATTGTTACTTTTTTTATTTAGGAAATCAGGAACATTTCATTAATAATTTGTAGTTCTTGCAAGTTTGCACTTGAATTTCTTTTAAATTTATTATTAAATTTTGAATTCTACAAAATACTTTTACTTACGAATTTTAATGTAGTAATTATTAATATATTAAAAAATTTTGGATATAGATTTTGTAGTAGATTTGCCGAATTAATGATAAAAACATCAATGAATATAAGAAATAAAAAGAAATAATCAGATGTAATTTAGTAAGAATTTCGTTTCGATTTTTATACGCAGTATGTTTATTTATTTTTTGTAAAAATCTATAAAAGGTATTTTTGCACCGGGGTTGTCGACAGGTAAGTAAATGCTAAGTGTGGTAATTTGGATATAAAATTTGATTCTGTTAAAATACAATTATTATTTATTTTATAAAATTATTCAAATTTGTGATCGAAGTATTTCATACTTTTTTTTTGAATATGATAAGCAGATATTAAATAAAAATAAACTTACCTATATCTGGCTTTGTAAATGCTTTGCTAGCTGCATATTCATGATATAATAAATTATCTCTATACTCAAAGTTGAGAGTTTTTTTCTGCTTCTTGCATTCTGTACATAATCTAAAATTATATACAGAATTTGTCAAACTTCCTATTTTTATCATTTATATAACCATTATATTATTAATACCATTGCTATTAATTATATTATTAATGAAATATTTGTTACATAAATTTATGCGTAATTAATTTAGTCCAGAGTTTCGGTAGTGATAATGGTATTTTCCATGCAAATGCACATCTAATTTTTACACACACACATATATATATACCGGGTGTCTACTTTTTTTTTGTTACATAGGGAATAAAATGCTAAAATTTTCATTTGGTGATAAATTTTCCCCTAATTATTATAGAACAAAAGTACAAATACAAAAGTTGTTTAGAATTCAAAAATGCATCAAATGATGCCAAATTTATCAATATAGGATGTTCTGATCAAGAATTAGAAGCAAATTAAAATTTCCATTTTTGCGCTCTTTACATCAAAGTGCCACGGAAATTAAACAAATAATTTCATTTCTTCTGGAGTTTGAGTTTGACAGATCGTATTTATTTTATTGTTACGTTCTGTATTATTATTATTATTATTATTATTATTGAAAATAATGAATAAACTTAATGTAAATGAAAAGCTATTAAGTATAAAAAGTATTAAGTATTTATTATTTATTACAATGAAAGGGTATTTTACTCGGCTGTACACTACGTACTAGCTGTGGTTTTAAATTGTGAATGTCTCCATTATAATTTTAAGTAATTGTTTAATTTATTTATTAACTTCAAGTTATAAAAACAATACATTTGAATTAGATGACTGGCATTATGCCTAATATATTTATTATAATAATTTAAACTTATCCCTGAGGATGCTGTAAGTTGTGCAGTGAAACGTCGGATAAGAGTTTAATAAATAGTAAATAGCTGAACTCCGTAAAACTTTCTTTATTTATTACAATATTCAATATACCTATAAAACAGAAAAATTCATGAATACAAGATATAGGAGAACAAAAACGAAACTAACAATTTAAATTAAATGTTCAAATAAATCGCCATTAACTGCCAAACAATAACCTAATCTGTTATAAAATTCGTGACGTACAGAGCTTAATTGTGTTTGTGTTATATTATTGCACTCTTCAACAATGGCATTTTTCAAATCAACAAGATTTTTGATATGTCGTTTATAAATTTTCTCCTTCAAATATGGCCATAAAAAGAAATCGCACGGTGCTAAATAGGGCGATCTAGCTGGCCAATTAATTGGACCACCTCTACCAATCCATGAATTTGGAAAACATTGATCCAAATATAATTTAATGTTGCAGCTGTAATGTGCCGGACATCCGTCTTGTTGATACCAGACAACATTATCTTGAGTTGCACACTCTTCTAACTGCGGACCAATATGATTTTGCAACATATCCAAATATTTTTCGTTGTTTAAATTATTTTCAATAAAAAATGGCCCAATTATACACCTGCCAAAAATTCCAGCCCATACATTAACTTTTCTGGATATTGGGTACGTGTTGCTACCATTAAATGAGGATTTGTTTGGCTCCATATTCTAAAGTTTTGTGTATTAGGTTCGCCGTGTAAAGTAAACGTAGACTCGTCAGTAAAACAAATAGATTTCAAGAAGTTTCTGTCTAAATTGGATTTTTCCATAATAATGTTACTAAATTCGCTTCTAGCCATTTTATCCGCTTCAAATATCTCTTGGTGCGTGGAATATTTATAAGAATGATATTTTTCATTTTTTAGTACCTTATGTATTGTTGAAGGATGCAAATTTAATTCAGCACCAAGTTGACGCACACTAACATTTGGGTTTTCCGTTACACACAAAAGTATATTCAATGTATTTTCTTTAATTGCATTTTGATTTAAATTCTCCTCCTGATCTTCTGCGTTGATTTTTCTACAATTTTTACAACGTTTTAACACACTTCCAGTTTCTTCGAATTGTTTAATTATCCTACGAATAGTCATAGCGGAAGGTATGGGACGGTTTTCAAAGAAAGCGCTGAATAAATCTCTTACTCGTCGTATCGAATTTCCAGTAAAATACCATTTTACGCACTGAACTTTTTCATTTACCTTAAGTTTATTCATTATTTTCAATAATAATGATAATAATACAGAACGTAACAATAAAATAAATACGATCTGTCAAACTCAAACTCCAGAAGAAATGAAATTATTTGTTTAATTTCCATGGCACTTTGATGTAAAGAGCGCAAAAATGGAAATTTTAATTTGCTTCTAATTCTTGATCGGAACATCCTATATTGATAAATTTGGCATCATTTGATGCATTTTTGAATTCTAAACAACTTTTGTATTTGTACTTTTGTTCTATAATAATTAGGGGAAAATTTATCACCAAATGAAAATTTTAGCATTGTATTCCCTATGTAACAAAAAAAAAAGTAGACACCCGGTATATATATATATATATATATATATATATATATATATATATATATATATATAAATATATAATTTTAACCATTTGTTTTTTATACATACATTCAATATGATCATATCATTTTAACATTGTAAGACAAAAATATAAAGTTAGGATATTTACTAAATAACAAATAGTAAATTAGTCTTTCATTTTTTGAATGGAAACACTTTACTTTACTTATCCATAAATTTATTAGCTTACAATTAAAAAAAACAACAATAAAATATACCTCATTGATTCTTGAGTAACAGTTGCATTTAATTCGGGTCCAATCATTATTATTGTGAGTTTTAAAACATTAGGTAGAAAATGAAGAAAAAAACTTTCCCATGCCTGCAGAGTGTTTCCTTCATAATGCAATTCGGCTCCGATTAAATGAATAACGAAAGACTTCAATGGCTTCATTTTGCTCGCATGAATAGCATACAAAACTGTTAGAGGACCGGAAGCTGTTTGAGATATCATAGCCATATTGCATACATCTTTAATTAAAAAAATATTATAGTTTTTATAGAATTAATGATAAGTAATTAATTATATTTTTTAGACCATTATTTTAAAATATCATCTTGTATCTTAATTATTTAGTTTCGAACTAATGATTTAGCTCTCAAAAATATGTTTTGTTATATTCTCCAGCAAAGAAACTTAAATATTATATTACAGTTGATAATTTTCCAATAAAAACTAATAAGTAAACATCTAGATGCTACATACCGATTTTAATGGCATTTTCTTTTTATAATAAAATGATTACTAAAACATAGCTTGAAACTTATTAAATACATAAATATTTTATATACTAAAATAACTATTGAAAAGAATTTTTTGTTTATATTTATTGAAAGTTATTAAAGGTAATAAAGTGAAAATAAAATATATTTGAGTATGTGCCAAAATTATATTGCTGCGTTATAAAAATGAAAGCAGCTTAATAAATTATTTTTAGTGTTCCTATTAATAATGAAAACATTTCAGTACAAGAAAAAATTGTTAACTTATCTTTATCAATATCGATATAAATTCAGATTAGTTTAAAATGACTTTAACATGTAATAAATATTAATAAAAGAGATGTATCGAAACCCAATGTACTTAGTCGTAACATTCGATTTTTGCAAATATCAGACATGTTTTTGTCTTGTGTTTGTTAGTTTTAAGTTTAAAATTAATTTGATAAACAAAAATACTTGTAACAATGCAAACTTACCTAAATCTATATAATTGTTTAAAACAAGTTTAATAACTTTTGTAATTTCATCATTTACAGTAAAATTAAATTCTTCTGACTTTACAGGACCAAAATTCATATCATACATAAATAATTTTCCTTCAGCTTGTCTTTGCACTAAATTTGCAAATAATTGTAGTTTGTTACACCATATGAAATGATTTTTTTGTATATGATCTGAATTGCGACACCACCACACCTAAACAAAAATGGTAAAGTAGATATGTAATTTAAAATTTCAAAACCACAAAAAGATTATCACATGTAATTTTATATACTGCATTCAATACCAAGTTTATATTAAAAAAAAAACTGAGTATTAATAAAATATGTTTTAATACCTGACAACATTTATTGCAAGAAACCAATTTATTAATTTTAGTTTCGTAGCATGTTGAACAATGTTTCGGAAATAATATTAAATCTCTTTCATAATTTTCGGGGCTGCGTTTTAAAAGTAAACAGATCTGTTGTAATATTTGTATACGTAAAAATCTCCATGTATCGGGAGTCAATATTTCCAATCCATATAAATAACCTAAGATAATGTATTTTTTTTTATTTTTCTTGTTGAAAAATACTAATTTTTAAAGAAATAATTATATATTTTAAATACTCACCTTTTTATTTATTTAATTTGTCCAGAATATTTGATGATTAGCTAAATATGTAACAATAAGATGGCATGTCTCTTGTGCCATGTAATTTATATAAAACAAAAATTTAACTATTTTCTTGTTACCTTTTTTAAGAAATGAAAATGAAAACATAATGGTGCATAATAAATTAGAAAAATTATTAGTACAGATAAACAATTACAAATTGTTAGTCTTTACTACAGGAAGAAGGTTTACATTAACAAAAACAAATTTCATTTATCTAATCCAAAATTCATAAATTAGAACGCTGAAATCTAAAATAAAAATTCTGAAAATAAATGTTATTAACAAAAGTCTAACTAGATCAACTCTGGATAGGCAGATACTGTTTTTCAACCTGCGCATCTGGTAAAAAAAAACTAATTTAAAACAAAATTATTGTTGTTAGTATATAATTATGAATATGTATTTGTAGATACACTTATCAATAATATCACAGAACATATAGTAACCAAATAATTTGGAATTATTTACATACATAATTTCTAAAACAGAGTAAATCTCACCTTTATTTTCTGTAATCATTTTAGTAACAATTGTACATAATGATTGATGTTGAGACCAATGATTTGCCATATGAGATAAACAACAATATCCGACAAGAGTACACTGTGGACAAAAATGTACAGCTTTTCGCCAACAAATTGCACAGAATCCAGCTAGTGTAATTGCATTTGGTCGAACAATATTTCTACTATTAGTTATTTCTTTTTTAGTTATTCCATTTTTAATCTGCCCGTTTTTGAAATTTGTTTCTGTTTTGTTATTATTCAAAACTTCATTTTTAATTATATCATTTTTAAAACTAACATCTGTATTTTTATTGATAATTTTAGTTTCGTTTTTACCATTTTCTTTTGTAGTTTCGTTTTCAATTTTGTCATTTGTATTTTTATTTGCGAATTTATTCTGTTTACGAGATCTTTTATTTGGCATTGTAAAAGTTTTTAGACGGACAAGCTCTTTCTGTGACACTACTATTAAATCACAACTGCACTAGCTGTGTGTTCGATTTAAAATTGTTCGATAACATAAATAGATTTCCGGCTGTTACTATTTTTTATTTTTGGCACACCAAACGTATTACTATTAGTAATCTTTATGATTCTAAATGAACTTGGCTACTCGACAAACAATACTTGATTCTAATTAAAATTTTATGAAAGAAAGTTCATATTGTCGATTGAGTATTATCTATGGAACTATTTAAATATTCTCGTGTTTTTAATGATATTATTACACTTTTACTTTTAGAGAGTAAAAGTTGAGCTCGCGTCTACTACAACTATTTTAGAAAAGACGCATTTATATGTATTATCATTATCCGTGTAATAATTTTATTTTGAAGCAACGTAACTTTATTATTTTATTAATATTGCAAAAACTCACTAATGTGAGTAATGAATAATATGAACTATCAAGATACGTAAATATTATGAGTATATTATTTAATTAGAGTTGAATGTTTTACACGATTATAATGTGAAAATGTTAGTATATAGTTATTGACATTTGCGTTCTTTAAATATAAATGAAAGAATAAGGTAAAATAAATATAAACCAAATATTTTTGAAAATAATTGTAAAACTTATATTTGTTGCTTAATTTACACGTAAAAATATAAGGAACTATAAAAGAAACGAAATAATTATTTATCACTAGAATGTAATTTTTCGATAGATACAGAGAGCTGTTCGAGCCGTTGCACTAATTGTGCCATATTTGAATGTGAATGTCGCAAGCCTTCAGCGCTTAACGGCGGATCCGTCGTGCTTATAGACGCACCCAAATCGAAATGTAAGCGGGCCAAACGTTCCTGTTGTTCGCGGATATCTGTCATTTGTTCCATACTGCAACCTTTACCTAATTTTACAAAATAGAATACTTGTAAATATTATTAGTATACATATTGTTAGATTTTTAAACAAATTGGATAAATTTTAACTGCAAAAATGTCATATTTGAAATTCTAATTTTATGTTTTATTATTATTTTTTATGAATCTATATTAAGTATTTCTTTTAAAAGAATTAATTAAACTTACAAAAAAATCAAATGTTTTGTTTAAATTATAGTAAAATTTTACATAGTCGTCATATTAAAAAAATAAGAGGCTTTATAAACACAAAATATGCTGAACATATAAAATAAAAAAAATTATGTAATGTAATATAATTTGAAATTTAAAGAACATCCAATAATTAAGACTTCCTGTCGTAAGAAAAAATTAGCATACATATTTTTTTCTAATAAACTATTTCAATAAAACAGTGAAAATTTTGTTTTATTATTTAAAAATATCGTATTTAACATATTTCAATAGTGGATCAAAAATACTTCAACTTAAATTCTATATATCTTCAATAAAACTATTAAAAATATTATATAGAATATAATTACTTATAAAATTGTTTTATTGATTTACAAAACGTAGAAATTTATTATTTTAGTTCACAAGACCTTGTGAATAATTAATATATATATTCCGCATACTTCGATAAACTGTATTGGATATATGTTGCTGGTATTTATTGACTAAAAACTAAAATACTTAAAAAAATAAAACCGTTGTTATATACAAGTATATAAAAGAATAATAATATTCAAAAGATATATTTTATTTAAAAAAATAAATTATTTCAATTTTTTGCTGTGTCCAAAGCACATTATTTTAGAGAAACGAAAAATAGCCTTGCGATGTTTAAAAATTTAATTTTATTTAATTTATTAATACATAAATCCCGAATATAACACTGATTTATGGGATGGGAGTTCGGCCCACATTATAAAAATAATTGCAGTATAATCGATGGTGCGAGAAAACTTGAAATATCCGTGGTATATTATGGACACTATAACTGGAGTCTACTGTATATAAATAAATAATAATAATAATAATAATAAAAAAAAAACTTACCAAAAGCCCGCAATTTTCCGGAATGAAAATCATCCAGAAGCCCGATTAGTGCCCTTTCCATGTGTCTTACGTCCGGAACTTCAGACAAAAAGCAGTGATGTTGTACCTTACGGTCTGTTACTTCAAAATATAATAGGCACACGAACAGGAAACGTAAAATAACGCAGAAAATAAAACAAACAAATAAAGATCTTGAATCAAAATAATACTGCTAAATTAATAGAAATAAGGAAAAAAAAAACTCAATAGAAATAAATAATATAAATGAAATAGAACAGACTAATACGTAACAATTTACTGCTGAAATCTTACCTTTATGTGCATTTCGCGGCCTTACTGCAGCAGGTTTTGAATAATCGCGACCTAAACGTTTTTCGTTAATATACGTAACTTTTGCAGAGCTAGAAGCGGCATTTGTATTTCCTGTAAAACATATCTTTATATAATATATAACATAGTGCTAAAAAATATGTAGGTTATTTATCAAATCAGTTAATGTATTTTATGAAATACAATATTAATTTTTGTTTTAGTGTCACATTGTAAGAAAAGCTAAATTATATGAATACACTGATTCGATGAATAATTGGTTATACCTAAAAATCCTCTACCGACAGAACGAGTTATTGAACTTTGGCTTGTATCTCCACTAGAAATCTACAAAAATAAACTGTTTTAATAATGATAACATTCATTTTTTTTAAAACACCTAACCTTATTACTACGAACTGGCGAGACAATTTTTTCATCTCTAGAAACTGTGTAGCTGTCTTGTGCTGTATCATCACCTTCGCCTTCAATATCACTAGACACAAGCTGCTGTAATTCATTAGTTTCGTCTCTAGATTCCATAACAGAACAGCACCAGTAATAAAATTTACACTAGTTTTCGTTAAAAACGTAATTCGTTAGTTACATTACTACATTTAATTTGCACTTGAACACAAAATAATTATAATACTGAAATTGTTCGATTAAAAAATAATAGTTAATACATAGTTATAAGCGTATAATTAGTTTTTTTTAGGAAGAAAACGGAATTTTCATTTCATGTTTATTAATAATGTCAGGCTGACACGGTTGACGTATGATATATAATTTGGTGTCGGTAAAACAGCTTAAAATCATGCTTTTGCCATTCAGCAATAGAGGACTCTAATATCAAGTACAATTGCTTTTTAAACAATAATGATTTTGAATTTACTGTATAGATAACACTAGTTAACAGTTTCAATTTTTTTCAAATTTCAAATAAAATAATTATTTGTTTATTTTGTCAATTATAACAGGTTATATTTTAGATAATATTTGACAGGGTCATAAAGTCAAAAAGTCAAAGTTGTTATTATTTATTTTAGCTCAAAATTTTTAATATTAATAAAATAATAGCGTTGTGTTTTTTTAAATATTATATGCGTTTGGAGAAAACTAATTTCGACATAGTGAAAAGAGTCTGTGCTACATTTTTTTAAGTACATGGCGTAATTGTGTATGTATGCATTTAAATCAAAATTGGACTTGAAGTTGGAGTCAAAATCAGAGTTAAAGTCAAATTAAAAAAAAAGTTAAAAGTTGAAATCTGAATCAATTTTTTTTATCAACTTTATACTTTAATTGAAAAAACCAAACAAACTATAATATTTTTGAACAGTAATTTCACTGTAATTATTTTATTATACCATTAGTTCTTAAACTTTGACACAAATTATTTTTTTTAAATGTTATGTAGATATTTTTTTATTTCAACCATATAAATATCAAATTAAAGAAGCATAAATTATTGGTAAATAGTTGAATTTGTTTTAAACTTATACATTTTTTTGTCATTAATTTTATTGGAACACATTTTTTCTCCGATTATTTATTTGATTCGTTTGTTTTCAAATTTAAACCTAATAAATAACAATATTTTTACCAGAAATTTGTAAATTTTAAAGCACACATTAATTTTTACTTGATATATTTTAGATATAATATTTATTTATTTTTCTAAGTACTATAGCAACAGTAACAATGCTTGACATTCGGTTTATATCATTTCGTCTTCTTGTTTGTTTATAAAGTGATTATGATAATTTCTATAGTGTTAAATCAAGATTCTAATTATGTGTATGCTAAATTTCAAAGCATTTAGTTTATTGGTTTTTGAGTTACATATTATTAGAGAAATAGAAGAAACAGACAAACAGACAGACATACAAACTCCATTTTTATCTTGTATCATATCAGAAGTGAACTAGTAGAAAAAAGCTCATGTAAAGATTTTTTAAACTTAGCAAAAATGAAAGCGGTAAAAAGAAATGGTTTGGCATTGGATTTTCATTTTCTCTTTTCGTTGGAAAATCTGTTTAGTGGGAAAGCGGAAACGAGGGAATCACTGACTGTGTTTCTGAACATAAATCACTTCCGGTTTCAGACGCATCAAGACAGCCGTGAACGATGCTTCGATGGGAACCCGAGCATATGCTCTGTGGCTATTGCCAACTCTATACAACAATCCTGAAGATTCGCCAAAGCAGTCCTATTTTTACAACAAAATAAAATATAAAATATTTCTAGTAAAATTGATAATGTTTTCTAAGTTTTTATATTTCTAGTATGTATTTTACATATACTCTTAATATGTAATAAATTATATAATTAAAAAGCAAAATTACTGCTTATTTTTTTATATAATAATCTCTAAATTTATTTTATTTTTTTAAATTTTATATACGTCGATAGGTGAAACAGTGTGATGATCACTGTAAAATACCAAATCATAGAAACACTAGAAATATATATTTTTTTAATTTAGAAACGTTACCTCTATATATAGTTTGCTTTAGGTATCAAAATTGCTGGACACGGTTCTGTATAAACGCCTAGTATTATTACAAAACAAATATATATTAAGATTATATTTTAATTCATATATTTAAATCTATAATCTAACACAAAGAAATATTGAATGTTTTAGATTTGTCAATTTTATAATATAATTCTGAAATTTGCTGGCAAATTATATTTAATTTTACTAAATCGTTACGAGTCGGATCTTAAAAGTAATTTTGTTTTAACATAGTAAAAAATATTTTAGAACAAGATAACATTAATTAGTGTAAATGCACTGAAATAAATTAATAAACTTAATTAATATAATATAAATTTTTTTAAATCTAGTTACCCATATTTTTATTATCTAGTAACTTGTACTTTTTTTTTGTTTATTTATTATTTATGTCATTTGCATATATTTTTTCCTAATAAAAATATACGTTTAGTATATCGAAAAGTTGAATTTTTAATATAAAGCTAAACAGAACTTCAACCTAAATCTTTTTTATTTTAATATTGTTTTATTTGGTTTGGATTGTACTGATAAGATTGCAATATTTAATTAGAAATTAGAAGAAATTACATAACATAAAATTAAATTAAATTAAACAAAATTTTCCCCGTGATTCAAATATTATAATGATGCCATATTAGTATCAATAAAAAATTCATAGAATACTAGATATAAACAAAAATACAAAGTTTTGTAATTTATTTAATTATTCTTCTTAATTTTTAATTTTTTTGAATTGAATTCAAATAAAAAACTTTAGGATTAAGTTTTGTATATATTTTATCAACATTTCGATATACTCCACGTATATAATCATCAAGAAAAATATACAAATGACATGCTTTAGAAAAACTTTATGATGTAAAATTAGCAGAAACTAAAATAATTGCAAGACCCAACAACGTTAATAGTAAATTAATAAAAGAAGCAATAGAAATTTACGAAGAAAAAGATAACATCAATCACTGTGAAAGCACTGATTTTCTTTAATAAATTTTTAATCCAGTTACTTTATTACCTAGTAACTTAGTTCTATGTTTTCTTTGTTTATTATTTATGTCATTTGTATATTTTGATATAAGCAGAGTATATCGAAACGTTAATTTTAAAATAACCCTAAAACTTTTTTTATTAATATAATGAGTTCTGAAAGATTTTTTTACTATCTTTTTAATTGTAGATAATTGTAAGTAAACTTAATATTATTAATTACAATTTTTGTGTTACAGATACTACTTTAACTGACTTTTATACATTTTATTTGTAATTTAAAAACGGTATATGAAATAAGAACATTCGTATATCGTATCGCTATTTTCCGTATTTCGCAAGAAGTAATCAAGAATCGGTATTAGAATCAGAGAGTAAAGTGTACGGATACAAGTTGGCAGCAAGTTAGATGATATGGTAGGGCGAGAAAAGCGGGATTTTCTGCCCAGTTCTATGTAGCCAGGGAGGTGGGGGCTAATCTGAGCTAGATCATCATCATGGAGGGCTATGCGGTACGCCGCCGCCGCGCTACTGTAATCCCACGTGTCAACGCGGACACGATGGATGACCTTAGCATCTGTTACCAACATCGATTCTTCTCACAAGAATTCCCGACACCATTCCTCAAGTTACGAGAACCACGCCGCGTTACCGACGCCACGCCGCCGCCGTCCTGTTCGTCATTACATTCGTGATATTGATGTCGTATATATGATTATGGTCAAAATGCACAGCTTTACTCATTATTTTGAAGTTGTGGATCTATGGTATTATGCCAATTATATTTTTTGTGATAAAAATCAGTAGTTACTATAGGATGATCAGATTGGTATACAAATTTTTCCATAACAAAATTTAAACCATATTCGTATAGTGCAAACATTTGTATGTAATAAATAGCTATGTATAAAATTAAAATAGATTATATTAAAAAAAAATATACCGTATTAGTCCGAATAGAACGCGACCTCGAATTTAACGCGACACCGAAATTTTTCATAAAGATATTTAGAAAAATATAATCCAAATTTAACGCGATCCATTCATTTTTCCTAAAACAATTCAAAGAAAATAAAACTCAATCAGATAAGCATTTATTTAATAATAGGTAATAACACAGGTTTACATTTATTCATGTCAATAAAATTAAGTAATGTAAAACAAAATTAATATTAGGTATATATATATTTATATATATTTACATATATATAATTTATAATTATATATATATATATATATATATATATATATATATATACATATATTTATATAACAAGATACCTAAGTGAAAATATAAATAAAAAAAGAAATGTTTATCAGATTCTGAACTCTTTGATGTCTACTAAAAGTAGGCTCTTTTTTTTTTATTGTAAGGAACGATTTTTTTTTGTTAATAATTGATGAAGCATATTATCAATCTTTTTCTTAGAGTTTTGGCGCCCCTGGTGCCTCGGCAGGTTCATCACACGTAGGTCGGGCGAAGGCATAGGCTTACTAATATGAAGAGTTGTTACATTCCATTACCTAGACCTCGAATTTAGTGTGAGTTAATTTTTGAACTGGAAATAATTAGTTAAAAAATATCGCGTTATATTCGAGCTAATACTGTATATAACAATTTTAATTTTTCCAATAAGCACTTTAATGCTAATGGTAATAATAGTTACTCACATACAGTTACTTTATGTGTTACAGAATTAAAAATATTGTTATTGTTGAAACCGAGACATGAAGTATAGTCACATTTTTATTCGAAACTATTCTGAAGCTTGAATTATATTAAACTGCAATATGGATCTTCTGTGGCGAAAATTTAAAACAAAAAGAATTTTTGAAAATTCTCAAAAATCATAAAATTAATTAAAAGTAGAGCTCAATACATATTTCGGAAGCAAAGCTTCGATCATCAGTAACAAATTAATGAAATAAGCATTAACGTTAAAAATAAAAGAAGTATATATTAACGTGAAAAAAAAAAGGATTAATCATTGTTGTTACACAAATATTCAATTCAGTGGTCAAAGATCACTGAGTGATTTACTTATTAATACTTTTTTCACGTTAATGCTTAATTCCACGTTTATGCTTATTTTATTAATTTGCTACTGATGATGGAAGCCTAGCTTTCTTTTAATTAATTTTGTGTTTCTGGGAATTTTTAATATTCTTTTTGTTGAATCTTTCAAAGCTCATTATACAAAACATATACAGAACTTTATCCTAATTTGTTTTATTTTTGAACTATATTATTTTTTGTCCTGATTCTTATACGAATTTTGTTTGATTCATTCTAGATCATCCAAACAAAACTATTATAATGTAAATCAGAGTATTCACTATTTGGTCTATCTGGTTGAATATTTGGCCGAATATTCTTTATTTGACTATTCGGCCTAACTACTATTTGTCATATCACTAATATTAGAGGTGAAACTAAAACCGAAAAATTATTCGGTATTCGGCCTATTCGACCCTGTTTGTATTATTCTGTATTCGGCCGAATATTTGTTTGAAATTTTACTTAGTATTCGTTATTCAACTATTCAAGTTTCATATAAGATTCTAGTACAAAAATATACAACTAGTTTTCTGTTGAATTTTTATATTAAATTTATTATATGCATGTGCAGTTAAACTTTATCAACCCTTTAGCAGTTATTTGAGATTATAGATATATTTGTCATATCTCTCATCACTTAATCCTGTCTGATGATGTAGAAAATCAACGATTTAAAGTGCGCAGTAGTTCAATTTTGTATAATTTTTACGAAAATTGAACTACTGCGCACTTTAAATTGTTTAAAGATAGAAATATTTCGTAAATGTTAAAAAAAATAAAAAAAACGTAGTAAGTACATAATTATTTTTAGTATAAAAATCAAATGAAACTAGAGTGACAATCGGATTAAACAATCTAATATAAACCATTTGATAAAAATATGTAAAATGTATATTTTACTGAAATGTCAAAACTGAGAGTTTCTTCCAAAACTTGACAATCTTATACTACATAAACTCGCATTGTACTGAATACATATACAGTTGTAGTAGTGCAACTGAAATAGTGCAACAGAGTATTTAATAATTAGGTTAAGTGCGAGCGAGCGCGTTCGTATGACACATTGTTTTTCCGCGATTGTGGCGAGCGAGAGAAGAGAAATTAAGTGCGAACTCGTCCGAGTTTTGAACGAGAATCACAACAGTACAACGTTCCCACGGTTACGATACGATATTAACGAGATGGGCGGTTAAATATGGCCTACGCGGACAAATTCGGACCATCCGTTTAGCAGCAGCGCGGTGCAGCCTGCCGCGTTCGCTGCCGACTCATTCGGACTTATTAAGCGAATTAACGCAAATTTTATAAAATCCAAGCGTTATAGCAAACACCACAGATATACTAGATGCGACTGACTACAATTGTTTGTGTTGATTTAGATTATATCTACGTATATTTATGTTGGACTCGCATTTACCATGTTTTTTTTTAGATGTTTTTTTTTTTGGAATAATTAGTTCAACGGAAATATCCTATATTATAGAACGAGCAGTAATTGTATATTTATTCTTAAGTGTGTAAATTTTATCTGGAAAACAATTGCGATTTTTCATAAAATGTGATTAATCTACGTTTTCGAATACGGGAAACAATTTAGAGAAAACTCATTTATAATATATAAAACTTAGTCTAAAATTAATTAAACTATCAATTAATTAAATGCAACCCTTCTTTAGCTTGTAATAGTATGTACAATAAGTATACTTATTTTACGACATTTTGGTTTATTTATATCAGGGTTGTTCAACTTTTTACAAAAAGTTTCAGTATTTGGTCTATCCGGTTGAATATTTGTTTAAAATTTGGTCGAATATTCGTTATTCAACTATTCGGCCAAACTACTATTCGTCATATCACTAATATATATATATATATATATATATATATATATATATATATATATATATATATATATATATATATATATATATATATATATATATATTAGAGATAAGACTGAAACCGAAAAATTATTCGGTATTCAGCCTATTTGACCATGTTTGTATTATTCGATATTCGGCCGAATATTTGTTTGAACTTTTACTGAATATTCGTTATTCGACTATTCGGCTGAACTACTATTAGTAACATTACTAATCGATATCTGTAATATTGTCAAATATTAATCAAGTATTAATAAAAATTATATAATATCTAAAAATATAGGCCCGTATTCTCACCTCACTTTCAAAGATGATTTTTGTCAAAATTACTTTTGATGTTTACTTGAAATTACTTGTTAAGCAATTTATTTGAATTTTATAATATTAGATATAAAAAATATATCAAAAATAGAAATACTATTCATATTTGATAAGAGGTAGAAGTAAAAATTTATTTTAAAACATAAAATTAAAACTCTTTTTCATAAACAAAATAGGTGGGAATACGGTCTCTAGTTGACGAATCTGAACTTATTGTTAGTTTATGAGAGAGTGTGCCTAAATTTTTTGATAGCAAATTCTTTGTTTTCAAAATAAAGTGGTTTTATTTTTTATGTTATTATCTTTCAAAGAAAAAAAATATAATTTTACAAAAAAAATTGTTTTAGCTACACTATATAGTTGAATCAAATGAAATTTTCAAGAAAATAATTTATAATTTTTTTTTTGCACATTGTAGCCAACATGTACACGTACAGTTATTTCTGTTGAAAAACGCCTTTATGTGTGTACTTAATAAGTGTAGATAGGCCTCGTTTCAACGAGCTGCTGTACAAGCAGTGACTAGCGTATATAGTATGTAAACTTTGTTTCGTTTTCTAAAATTTTTGTGCTATTTTATAAAACATTCTATATTTTATTAAAAAATTATTTTTTTGGGTAAAAATATGAAGAAATATTGTGAGAACATTTAATTTAGCAGGAAATGAAGCAAGGCAGTTGAGCTGACAGCGTGAAGCGTCGTAGTATCTGCAGTGCAGTAAACGATGAACAACTGATGTGTTCATTTCATTTGATTGAGCTAATAATTTTGATGACTGCATGACTCACTTCAATAAAAAACGCATACACATCATATATGTATAATGCAACATATACAAATGCATCTATTCGTACTGTTATTTATTTAATACCTTGTCAACAAACTTGTATGTTTATAAATTATTTCACATTCATATTATTATTATTACTAATTTAGTATTTAATGTTATTTTACGAATTATTGTAGTAGCTTTCTTATACATATATAATCAATATTTATTATGATTTTGGGATAGCGTTACAAAATATTTTGTTTGTTTCTATCAAAAAAATTCAATTTATTGGAAAAAAAACTAATCATTCAGTTTGTTCAGAATCACATTATAAATTTAAGAAATAATAAAATAAAACGGCTTTAGGTTGTAGTTCTGTATTGATATTTATTAATAATCGACGTTTACGACGTTTGTGACATTTACATAAAAATAATATAGAAACTAGGTAACAAAATACAAGTAGTTAGATTATAAAAATTTATAAATTTTTAATTAATGAAAACCAAATTTTATTTAAATCAGTGCTTTCACACTGATTAATGTTATCTTTTTCTTTATAAATTTCTATTGCTTCTCTTATCAATCTACTGTTAATATTAATGGGTCTTGCAATTATTACAGTATTTTAGAATTTTACATCATAAAGATTTTCTAACGCATGTTGTGTAATAGCAGATTTATCTGGATGGTTTAGATGTATTGACCTCTGATGTTCTGTTAATCTAGTAAAAATAGTTCTATCTGTCTGTCCAACATAAACCTTACCGCATTAGCACGGTGTTCTATATATACCCGAAGACTGAAGAGGGATAATACATTTTATACACTTCAATATGCGTTGCAATTTCATGTGTTCTTAAAAAAATTCTTTCTTAAAAAAATTCTTCCTATTTTATCGGTAAAATGCAAAGAAGCATAAATTATGTTTTCATTATCAAGTAAATCTTCAACAAACTCTAGGTCTTCTCGGTTGTATTGATTTCTTGATAGAATTTGTATCATAACCGTTCATTAGAAATACATCTTCAAGCATTTTATGTTTATTTTAAAATTTGTCTTTATGACAAATTGATGCAGCTCTATTAGATAAATATTTATTAGTATCTAATTTTTGTTCAGGGTGATGATGCGAAGAAGCATAAATATATTGGTTAGTGTGAGTAGGCTTCCAATATACAGAATGAAGAAAAGTTAAGTTGATTTTTTAAATAATCTAGTTACTTATTTTGTTACCTAGTAACTAGTTTCTGTGTTCTGTACATTTACTGTAAATGTCATTTGTATTATTTTCTCTAATAAATATGTACGTTGAGTACGTCGAAACGTCGATTATTAATAAATATCAATACAGAACTACAAAATAAAGCCATTTTATTTTAAAATAATAAGTTCTGAATAATATTTATAAAAAATAATTTACGAGTATTACTGAATTTTAGTAAACGAGTAATTATTAAGACAAATATGTGTTTTGTTAATATTAAAATATTAATATTAAATATTATATTATATAAATATTAAAAATATTAAAAAAAAAAATTGAAATTATTTGTATATATGAAAAACATATTTTTTTTTTCAGTTAGTTAAAAAAATTAATGATTTCCACCCGCACATTTCGTGTTTGACGTATAAAATAAAAAAAATCGAGGCGCCACTATAAGTGACAAATTAAATTGACTACAATTTTGTATCTCTCCACAGCAACAGTGTAATGGTTATAATGTACTTGATTTATTGTTGTGCATGTTGGTACCACAGCGTCCTTAATCATTATTGATACTTCCGTTTAATATATCTTATTAAATGAAAGTCTTATTTACAGTATAGTACAGTATTTACTTAATTTAATATTATACAATTGTGTTTTTAGTTGAGACACACAAAATTAACTATTTTACTTGTGTTTATGTTATGTATTTCATGTTCAGCTGCCACTATTACCATTTTTAAACCTACAAAAGTTATAACTACAAAAACTTTTTCGAATTTTATAAATATATACAATTATACATACATATACAATTACGCTATGTACTCAAAAGCGTATGGAATAAACTCTTTCCACTATTCTGAAATTAGTTTCCTCCAAACTTTCCCATCCAGATAAACAATTCTAGCTGCATCCACATTCATAATACCTCTCATACATGCTCTTCTATTTCTAGTACTTAGAAACTTTTGCTCATGCAAAACACTTTCAATCATACTACTCAATGTACTTATCGGACGTCCAAGCAAATGTATACCTTCAAAATCATTCATATATATTTTTTTAACCAAACGTTTATTAGACATTTGCTCAAGATGACCAAGCCATTTAGATGATTGTACAAAACTGATTCTCAAATTTATGTTATGTTATTTTTTTATTTTTTTTTTAAATTAGAGTTACCACATTATATTTGGTTAAAATTAAATAGATAATGTAACCAAAATAAAATTTTCAAAATTTATTTATTTTGTTCTTCAAAAGTTAGCAACACTATACGAAAATAAAGTTACTTAATTTTTTTGTAACTATCACGGTTTTTTTTTGAAAATACGATTAAAATCAAGTAGATAGTGTGAATATTTTGGCTGCACACATATGTTGTAGATATGTGTGTTTACATTTAAAAATTAATAAATTGTATAAATGATTAGGATTGCCGTAATCGTAAAATCGTCTACAACCTCAATTAAATAATTAAGAATTGATTGAATGGATGTTTCAACTAAGTTTTAATCACGAAATATCTAAATTGAAAAATATTGTGCGGGTATACTCGTATAAGATTTATTTATATAAATCTAACATATGCTTTTTATTGGATTCGACAAATTTCATGAGGGTTTTTTTAGATATGTACGATATGGGTTATTAAAACAAATTGTGGTTTTTTTTATTTATAATTATTATTTTTTTAAAACTGATACTTATATAAAAAAATAACTACCACTTTTATTTAGATATATGTTATTTGTGATATTTTGTTATTATTCATTATATATGCGTTTTTTGATCAGTCATGTCACTTATTCACATTAGTGAGTTTTAACATTTAACATTTTCTGATCAATAAAAATTGTTTGTTTATTATACAATTATTATCAATTTTTAGTCAATCACAACATTACATTTGAAATATCTGTTGTTGTAATAAGTGCATTTATAATTATTTAAAAATGTAATTTGCAACACAATAAAAAAACGCAATCCCCTATTGCATAGTTGTAGAAAAAGCATAATATAATACTAGCATGTAATTATTATTATTCATTCAGATGAACTACAACAATCAGCTGCAGCTCATGTCATAAACTTCATAACTGTTTACTGTCATTATATATTTGTTAAATACTATTCAATTATATACACTAAATTTTTTTTAAATTTTTTCAAATAATATATACTAAATAAATTTATTTACATCAATGCTTTTATTTTGTTCGAAAGCTGAAGTTTTTGGAAATTTGTTAATTTTTGTCAAAAATTGTTAGTTTTTATAAAAGTTTAATATGTTTTTTATGTTATGTTGGTTGGTATTACGTTGTCAAGTAATCCATTGTGTAACTAGTACAATAATATTATTATTCTATTAGTAATAAATATATGCTAAAATTCTGTAACGCTACAGAACTGTTTAGAATTCCATGAATATTTTTTTCGTTCTATATACTATGTTCTCTGTAACATAATATGAATACAGGTAGATAGGTAGATAGGTTCCAAGAAAACGGCGTGTTATGTGAAACCGTGTTATATGAGACCCATACCAAATAGAAAAAAGGGAGTTAGGTTCCAAAAATTAAAATAAATTTGTACATATATTTTTTAAGATACATAGAAATAACTTAAATTTTATTAAAAATGTACCATTTATAAACAAAACAATCTTTATATATCTGTACCTGAGAGGTAAATAGTCGTAACTCTATTTTTGTCATTTTTACAGTATACGCGAAAAACCAAAAATTACATAGTTTTTTTATGTTTATGTCGGCATAAGTTAACTAACATTACTATAAGGAGCTATTTTTAAGAAAATAGTAGTACAGATTAAAATTGAGACAGTTACAGACACATTATGTTAGTACATGCAGATAATTATGAACTTACTACTGTTTGCCTCTTATGTAAAGACAGGTAAAAGTAAAACAAAAAGTCGTAGTTGACAAAAACTTCTTTAATAACAAACTTTTTTTTTAAATAGCTGGTGCACTTATTAAATGTATATATTTTATGTACATACATGTTACTACAAGTAAAAACCTGAAAACTGCTTTGTAAGCAAAAACGTGTTAGAAGGAAACCGTGTTGTTGGATACCGTGTTATAGGAGGATTAGTGCATTTAAGCAAAACGTGTTAGAACGAAACCGTGTTGTCGGATACCGTGTTATAGGAGGGTTACCTGTATTTATATTTATATAACAAATTTTTTTTTCAATAAATATAGTAATCTATGACAATGAATTTTGATTCGACTATTGTTCTAGTTATTCAGCAATACTTATATTTGAAATAAATTACTTATTTTGCTGTAACTTGTAATGCTAGTAGTTGAATACTTCAAACGTAGTTTTATGCAGATTGAAAACGTTCTGAAAACGACAAACACTCTTGGATACACGCCGGGTAAAGAGCATTATGGTGCATGGGCATGGTAGTTTAGAGAGGGTCGGTTAAGAAAATAAAAACTTTAAATGAATGCTAATTTGAATTGAAAAGCTCTTGAGCCCACGGCAATTGAACATTTTACAAAGAACCTTTTTATACCATAATGCTGTGCTCGAAAAAAAGTTACTTTGAAATTTGTATTCAAAGATATATATACAAATGTATTGGACCGCGCTTCTAAAATAAATAAATAAACACTGAAATAAAGGATTGCAGAATGTTTCATGCTCGCAGTAGAAGCAGAAAATACTGGACATACTTTTTTTGATTTTATGCACAAACAGTTTGAATAATATTATCAATTTCATTGAAAAATATTTTGTCTAGAAATAAGAAAGTTATATTATGTAAGTTTTCATGTAAAATAATCGGTAATATGATATCTAATTTATGTCAAATTTATTCAGAGACCTAAGAAAGCTTTATATAAATAGGTAAAACGTTGACTTATAATTAATTTATTATAAAAACTGACTGAAGAAATCGACTAATAAATTTTATTATACTTATTTTCCACACACTACACAGGACGTCTAGTAAAAATATAACACAAAAATTAAATTGATTTTTTGCTTACGTAGAATAAAATATTATACAAAACCTTTGCCAGATTTGTTAAAAAATTTAGATAATATTGATAAAAATAACTCAAAATCACTATTTCTTAATTTATTTATAAAAAAAAAATATTTTCCCGATTACTGTTACATCTAGCGTAACAAGTTTTTTCAAAATTAAAATAATAAATAAAAATATTTGCAATCATCTATGATAAAAAACCAATTAAGAGAATTAGGACTTTTAGCTATAGAATTGGAAATTTGTAAAAATTTAAATATGTCTGAATAGACGATTTAACCAGCATGAAAATAGGAAGAATTATCTGATAATAAAACTCCTTACTTTTTAACTAGTCAAATCGTCTTTTTTACATAAATTTTGATTCTATAAATGTACGTTTTTGTCATTTCATTTTTTTTTTAATATCCACGAAGAGAGGTACAAATTTTTCTTGCACATAGTCTAGTAAAGAGCCAGAACCGACCTTGTTTCCACAAAATAGTCAACAAATTCAATACACAAAATGTTATCAATGTTCAGAAAAAATCTTATGTAAACGTTTATGTTCGTATAGTTTTAATATTATAATAGAAATAGAAAAAGAAATTATAAAATACGCATTTTCAAATTGCTTTTATAACTAATATCAAATTGCAAGAAGTGAGAAAAAAAAGTTGGAATTGGAAGAAACGATAAGTGATAACTAAAAAGCCAATAAAGAACAGGGTTTGCTCCATCTTTACGTTATATTGTGACTGCGCCCAGTTATGTGTAGTGATATAAAAGAGTAACTGTGTTGTCGAATAAATAAAAAAAGATTTAACAGCATGTATGAGAAGCGTAATGAATGTTGATAAAGCAAATTTACTTGTCTGGATAGGAATGTTTGGCGAAAACTAATCTCTACATAATAAAAATAGTTTGTGCTATACTTTTATGGGTACATCGCGTAATTGTGCATGTATGATTAAAGTAAATTTAATTTTTTAAATTAATTAAATGATCTATACATGTAAATAACCATTTCATGAAATTTTTTATTGACCGCCATATCATATATGGTAAGGGAGGTATTGTAATCATACCAAATTTGACATATGGAGATTTTTACACATAAGCAACAGTAGTTGCTGTTACACAAATTTTTCTATCCCATATATTTATTTAATATGAAGACGGTCGGTTATGTTGTAACCATAGCCGATTTTTTTTATTTCTATCTTCTATCTATGATGTTATAAAAATAAGTAGTGCCTTATTCCTGGCAAATTACTAATATTTTTTTTCTTCTTTATATTTTTTTACTTAACTTACCCTGCATTGAGTCTGAGCAAAATCGTCAAAAAATGCTATTAATTTTGCAAAAATACGAATTATTCAATATTCATGTGACAGATATACAAAACACTTTCTTACTGTAAGACAGAGAGCAAAACTTACGTTTTCGAAAAAACTCGAAATATAGTAAAGATGTCATCAGCGTAGCAGAGTGCTGCTAATAAATTAATTTAGAAGTGAAATCTAAGTTGGTCGAGTTCAAAAGATTCGCACGCCCTCTTGCCTGTATGACTGACTGCTGTTACTATATGACATCATACACTAACTAACTAACCAACCAACCAACCAGTATACACTCAAATACTGTGTAACTGCAAGGCGGATATTTTTAATTACAACTAATATTCTTCCTGAATTTGACAAATGGCAATTGTAAACACATTCATTTCACTGAAATGTACTTAATTTGTCATAACTCTAACAATTACGTGTTTTAAATAATTATGGAAAATATTTCATTTTGTGTTAATATGAAAATCTATTTAAAATTGCATGCGATTTTACATTTATATTTTTTTATTATTAGTATATTATTCAACGATTATAATGATTATATTATGATAGCTATAACTCACGATGAGTTTATGGAAGGAGCAGAAAGCGAGTCCCATATCCGAAAATCATATCAGTGAGTTATAAACATAATAAGCAAGTCAAATAATTTTTTTCTACTAGGTATTGGAATAGATACTTTTTGGTATAACATGAGTGAAATTTCAAAATAATTTTAGAATGAGGCTATTTATACATACGGTATGTATACGCAATTGGCTATTTATACATACTGTACGTAACCAAACTTAACCTAACCTAACTTACTAACCTAACCTAAATAGCCAATTGCGTAAACATACTGTATGTATAAATAGCCAATTGCGTATTCATACCGTATGTGTAAATAGCCACTTTTATAATTTTAAGTAGACAAGCGCAAGATTTTCCATTAACAACATGGTATCTTAGCAACGATGCTAATTTACGCGTTACGGTTAAAAGTCGTGAATTATTATTTCATAATTAACGGTTGGACAGTATAACTTAACAGAATACACATATATTATAAATGTATTGTTCAATAGAAGTAAAAAATAAATTAACATAAATGAATTAATAAAAATTGTCCGTAATTAGAAAGTTTTTTACATATACAGTGTGTCTACTTAGTTGGAACCATATGGAAAACTTTTTTATCATTGGTTTTGTGATAAAAATTATTCTTAATAAACAGATCTGCATGGTCCAAAACTTAAAATCAGATATCAAGTTTTTTAAGCCGTATTCGAGGTTTGTCAAAAAATATCAATTTTACTCAAGAGTAAAGTATCTTTATTTTTTAGTGAGTTATGATCAGTATAAATATTATTTAACAGAATTCACATTTATTATAAACTTATTATTTAAAACATAAAAAAAAATATTATCCAATCGACAGATATAGGTATTAATTAATTTATGTGTCACTCACAGTTTTTATTTAACAAAAATATTTTTAATAGAATTATATTTCCGAGAACCGGCTAACGAATCAGATTTGATAAACGAAAATTTTTCTCGCGTGTCCATATTAATGTATGGCGTGCCGTGATTGGTCCGAATGATGCCTTTTAAGTATTTTTCTAGTTGTCATTTTGCTTTTGAAAACTTTCTCACGCCACGCGAATTGCCGTCGTATGTTGTTCATATTCATTAACGAAGTAATTAATAATTAACGCTGAGACTTCTGGCATATACTACTACGTTGTTTAATTGTGATAATCGTCGGCTAACGTTGTGTGCTAAGGTCAATTTTATTAAGTTGTTTAGTAGATACCAGCCTAGTATTTGTCCATTTCTATTCATGTGTGTGTGTGTGTGTGTGTGTGTTTTTTTTTTGTTCATTTACTATTAATTTTATTTTATTGTAGATTTTTAGAATCAATGATATGGCGTGATATTTTAATTAAAAAATGTAATATTAAAATCAGAAATACTAAACAATTATTATTTCTACTTTTGTCAAAAAATAAATTTAGTAATATATATATATATATATATATATATATATATATATATATATATATATATTCAAAATTCCTTATGTTGGGATAACAGTCTATTTTGCGAGAAAAGGAATTAAATAATACACATAATCTCGATTATAAGTTGTTAAGTTCGTTTATTGTTTCTTTTCCAATATTTCGAACCCAAATTTTGGTTCTTCTTCAGGGAGTTTCACAACTACAATAACAATATAAACTAATATAATACATAAAAATTTAAAAAAACATGTAGAAATCCACCTAATCTACTTACTTTGAACTATTATTCGTATAATGGTAATCATGTAGTAGTTTAGTGAATGAACCAAAACATCTATGATATTCATTGAAATGTTTTTGTTCAGATATATAATAACATCAGCCGTATAGTCCTGATTTGGCAATTGGCACCCAATAACTTCTTTTTATTCCCGAAAATCAAAAGTAAATTATGAGGTCAACGTTTTTCGACAGCTGAAGAAGTAGTTGATACGTTCAAAATGCATGTTTTGAAGGTACCTAAATAGGGTTAGAAAAGAGCTTCGATTCAAACGTATGCAGTGTATTGATCTTCGTGGAAAATATTGTAAATAAAAATAAAATCATTTTAGATGATAAATATTTGTTTTTGTTCTCTAATCCCGAGATATAAAAGGAAACACTCGTAGATAAGATGGAATGATTGGAAATGTTTTGTGGGATCGATTGTTTAGAAGCTGTTATAATAAAAAAAAGCATACATGAGAGGTTTCATAAATGTGAATGAAGCAAACTAATTTCTGTTTGAATAAAAATGGTTTGTGCTATTTTATGGATACATGGCGTGATTGCGTATTTTATTATCAAATTCTATATTTTTTAAACGCACAGTCTTTTATTAATAATAAAATATAATTTTCATGTTACTTATTGACTTATATAACATGATTATTATTAGAATATGTATATGAGCTTACATATATTCTCAATTTTGTGAAGTGGCAATTATGTAGGAAATCTGTATCATTGCTGCTATATATTTTTAATCTGTGTAATGGCCGTAGACCATTGACTTCTTAACTTTACGAGATCAAAACAGATCGTTCAGATCCGGACTTAAATTTATTTGCTTTCGGAAAAATATCGTAAAAATTATAGTTCAGATGGAAGATTTTATTATCAATGCCATATGAAATATAATGCGAATATCTTTTATATGTATTTACAAATTTCAAATGTTAGAATATATCTGAAATTGCATATAAAATATTCAATTTTTTATTATAAATTTTGCAATAAAAATTTATGGTATCATCCAAATTTTATTATTATGTTGAAATTTAAATGTATTAATTAACTAACTATATCTATAAAAATATTTGATTAAACTTTAAGATCTTTATTTATCCGGAATGGAAAATTTGATAATAATGTGTTATTAGATTTTGGTCAGACTCAGTGAAGATTAGGTAAAGTAAAAAGGTTAGTTTGTATTTTGTGTTTACAGAAAAAAATAAATATAATAAAAGAAAATTTTTAAAAAACACTAGTAATTTTTTAAAAAAACGGATTATTCAATATTCCTGCGACATATAGAAATATTGTGAAATAAAATATTGCTCAATCTATAATCTGTAATAAAGTTAAAATAAAACTGCTTTAGGTTCAAGTTCTGTATTAAAATTTATCAAGAAAACGTATTATATCAGTTTTTCTGATGAAGACAAGCGTCGAGTTTCGTTGAAACGTTGATTATAAATAAATTTTAATACAGACCTTGAACCTAAAGCAGTTTTATTTTATATAACGAGTCCTAAATAATTTTTTACAATGTAATAATGTTTTTAAAATTAAATGTAATAAATACTTCTAATCAAAAAATTGTATATGTTATTGTTAAATTAATCTTGTTGTATCATACAGGTGCATAATTATACTGATATAATAAAACTTGGGAAGAAACCCGTTATCGAAGAAAATTGTGGAGGAATAAGTCTTTTAAGACTACATCTGACATTAACATCAAATAAAAAATAAAAAAAGAGAAACAGCTGACACTAGAAATAATAAAGATAAATTAACTGTGAAATCGATTGACGTAAAGACTTAACAGGTAAACTGACTGAGTTTCGATATTATATTAAATTAAATTATATAAAATGAGAACAAAATTTTGAAAAGATTTGTTGTCAAAAAAAAAATGCAATGATCATGTACAACATTACTTTTAACTAATGTAATTAGTAATAATATAAGATTATTCTGTAAAACAGTAATATTTGGTTAGTTTTTATAAATAAAATATTTGACTTTTTATTATAGATATTTATTTTTCAAAGTTACGTTATAATAAAAAATTAACCAAATTAAGAAATAAAAATTGTATTGATAATGTATATCTTATGGAGTAAAAAAATGTCAGACGTTAATAAATTTATAATATAAAAATGAAAAAATTGCAGTATATGCTAGATCAGTCTCTGTCGCAGTGATCTTTGATAATCATATAATATGTTGGAGACCAGATTCGGAGCTTTTATCGTTCGGGCTCAGGTGCTTGTAAGCATGCTGAGCTTTTAACCAGAGTGCTAGCAGATACGATATACGATGTATACTACGACATATACATAACACACAAATACATACACACACTACGGAAAAATACAAAATAAGAAGAAATTGTTTAAGATATTTTTATATTATTATTATTAAAATATTTATATTTCTAATTGCTAACATTAGGTTGGTGCAAAATTAACTAGCGTTTTTGTAGACGGGTTATTTGTTAATAAAAATTGCTGTTTTGTTTACTTTTTTAATAAAAATATTATTTTATTTTCAGGTTATAAAAATGCGTGTCGATAATCATACTCATATTCATCATATTATGCTTTAGATGGTGACTACGCTTCGGAATAATCATTTAAAAATGTTATTGTTGAATTTTTATGTTTCTTTTTTTCATAATAAATATTGTTTGAAAATCACCTGATAATTTTGCACCAATCCTATAAATACACATATTAAATTTGGTATATTATACTAGAAAGCAAAGTTGTTTATATTCAAATACTCACGCCAGTAAGTTTGTGAATCATCATTGAATACCTTTTAACTAAAATAGAAAAGTTTTAGGATTAAGTTCTTTATAATTTTTAATATAAAAATCGACGTTTCTATATAGTCTATGTATATCAACATCAGGATAAAATATACAGTACTTAATCCTAAAGCTTTTTTATTTTAATATACTGAGTTTTTTTCTACACTTTTTAATTGATCAAAATTTTGTAAGTTTATTACCATTTTGTTCTAGCATTCCAAAGTAAACTTCAAAAATTAATAACAAATATAACACAATATTTATTAAAATTTGTCAATGTTTGTTAAAAATTGAAATTTACATAACAAATTAACAATTTTGTTAACATAATTTGTATATTTTGATAAGTTTGAATAAAAATTATTGACTGTGCGTTGTAAATCTTTTTTACCGTATTGCTACTGTGAGTTGATTTGTTCGCTGGGAGGGTTAAATTTGGCAAGCATGTAACGAGATGAAGATGGTGGATGCAGAAGTAAAAGCAGTGTTGTCTTTTACGACAAAAAGCAAAGAAAAAATCAGATCGTTAGAGGAAAAACGAGTGCTGCATTTTCCAACATTTCTCGATTCGTGTCCTGTAATATAAAATCGAATACGTGAGTGTTGGATAAACAGTTACGGATTGATTTTTGTATGATTACTTTGTGTTTTTCGTGCAAGAAATGGTTGTATAAAATAATTAGCATAGTTTTTTGACTATTTGATATGATTGAACAAATTCATAAAACTGAACAGTTTTATAATTTAAATAAAGTTAAATAATAGTACATTATGTTAGCGATCTTTATTTTATTGTGTTGAGCCCAGATACTTGCAGCCAAATCTGGGCGAAACATAAAAAGTGCATTCTGTTCCAAGTAACATATGCCATTTTTTTTAAAGCATTTCAAACTAAACTAAATTAAAAATAAATAAAAATATATTATTTATATTTGTTATATATTGTTATT
This sequence comes from Clivina fossor, assembly GCA_963966155.1. Taxonomy (NCBI): domain Eukaryota; kingdom Metazoa; phylum Arthropoda; class Insecta; order Coleoptera; family Carabidae; genus Clivina; species Clivina fossor. Next base: position 23,278,668 of record OZ014551.1, on the reverse strand, counting down.
TATATTTTTAGATTTGTTTCTTTGGTCGAATCTACAATTTCTGACAAATCTGACAGTGTATATCTCATTTCTTACATTTCTTTACACACATTTTCAATAATCAAATTTAAATTCAATGAAAATATACATTGTAACAGTCAATTAATTTAGCTTAATTTAATTTTTAATATGCCCCCCCCCCCCCCGGAGATGCCAAATTAAATATACTTGACCGTGTTTTTTTGGTCGAATATGTAATTTTTGATAAAACTGGCTGTGCATATTGCATTTATTGCAGTTCTTTACAAATTTTCAATAATAAAATCCAAATTCAAGCGAAAATAAACAATGCAATTGCCATAACTTAACTTAATAATTTTCACTATAGCTGCCGAAGATATTATATTTGGTGCTGCCACCAGTGGTGTATATAGTAACATAATGACCGTCTTCTACATAGACAATATAGTACGAGTCACTAATTTTGTTACCTAGTAACTTGTTTCTATGTTCTGATTATTTATTGTATATATTATTTGTATAATTTTTTTTGATGATGATGTACGTAGAGTACGTCAAAACGTCAATTTTTAATTAAAATTAATACAAAATTAAATTCTAAAACCTTTTTATTTTAGTTATCTATGTTTTAAATAACATCAACTCTATTTCTTTTATTGCAATCTGGTGTTAAGTGCTGTCTCATAAGCTTCATTTTTCTACAATTTTGCTCAGATCAGTTATTCCAGTAATTTACGACGACATATCATATTATCTCGTAAATAAATTACCAAATTTTAAATGTTATATCTTCAACACACGACAAAATTTAATGATTATTAAGAAACATTCATCACTACGATACTCCTAAAACCGCAGTGGTGAATGATCACTAAATTTTGTCTTGCTTCTATCGTATTATTATGTTAAAAATATATGTAATTTTTTGTTTTGAAACATTCTGTAGTTTATTTTCATACCTAGCAAGTTCTACATCATTAAAATTTTAATGTATAAATTTGATTTGTAAATTTAATCTAGTTGCAAAAAATTTGGTGAAAAAACAATTTTCTTTCGGCATTGTTTTATTCGAACGTAGCAAACTCACGTGCTTTAATACAATAGCAGAAAATGTCGTCGCATTTCATTCTTTTTTTTTTCTCCGGACCGAAACTAACCAAGTTTAAATGTTATGCGTTCGTTTTTACGGTGGTGGAGGTGGTGTGGTGTTCGGGGGTGCGCGTATTTGCGTTGAAAACCTGGCGAAATTTCAATCTTCTCCCGGAAGGTTTTGTATGAAAGATTTCAATTGACTATACCGGAGGATTCCGACTGTAATGTGATCATGGTCTTTTTGATCTTACCTTTTCTCTTTCCATCAGTACTGTGTGGCCGACTATCATTCGGTTGGTAATGTTGAGGGGGGGGGGGGAATATTGTAACCGCTGCATGTGTGGGCATTTACACATAGGCGGTACATTGGTAATGGGTACCTTATAAAATGTTTTGTTCATTAAACGAATCCAGTTTTTAATGTTTCTGCACATTGTAAGTTAAATATGTGCTTTCATATTAACCCAATTAAAAAGAATATAATATATATATATATATATATATATATATATATATATATATATATATATATTGAAAGCTTGTATTAGTATTTTTTAATTCAGTTTCATTTATCAAAAACCCAAACAGACTGTTTTTAACCCACGTACATTTTTTTCTTTAACCATTGTTATCTAATCACTGCAAATCCGATTATTTAAATATATATATATATATATATATATATATATATATATATATATATTATATATAAAATTTATTTATGAAAACATGGGCCCGTGTTCTCACCTCATTTTTAAAAGTGGTTTTTGTCAAAATTACTAATGACGTTTACTTAAAATTACTTATAAAGTACCTTTAATTAGTTTATTTGAATTTTATAATAGCAAATATGAAAAATAGAAATACTATTCATATTTGATAAGAGGTAAAAGTAAAAATTTATTTTAAAGCAAAAACTAAAAGCATTTTTTCATAAACAAAAGAGCATGTTCTTATGTAATTTCTGGTACTAAATTAAGTTAACTCAACTTACACTTTTGAGTATGTTTAATAACTTTTTAATGGTGGTATTCTAAATAACACTGAGTCTAACTGTTTTAAATAAAATATTGCAGTTAAAAAACTTTTTTAATTAGTTTATTTTATACATTTTAGTTAATTGCAATCAGTTTTTTTAATGAAATATTGTATTTTAATCGCGTCGTCAAAGATAAACTTGTATACAAAGTTCAGTAGAAGTCCAAAACGAAAAAAAAGTACGCTATTGCAGTCATTGTAAACTGGTATAAAATTAGTTTAAAAATTGTAAATTTGCTATAATATTTGCTAGAAAAATATTATAACCGTACGTCACTGGCGGCACTTCTCCTACCATTTAGCCACAATTCAGCGGTCATATTTGAGCACACAACGTATATAGGTGGAACCGGCCGTAACCTCTAACCGTGTATATAGGTAGTAGTCAAATGGTATGTGCGGTTATACAGTGCTACAGGGAAATTTCCTCAATCCAAACCGGAAAACCGATTGCCGGTTCGTCCCACGGGTACAATAGCCGTTACCGGTGAATTGCACACCTCTTTGCCAACCAAACCCCCCTCCCCCTCACATGGTTCCGCACGCCGGGCGTTCTTTGCCCGGATCCGAATTGAACATGGAAGCGCGAGCTCACTCGCTTAGTTTGCAATTCAGATTAAAAGCAAAGGACCCAGCAAATAGACAATATAGGAAAACCAGGCCCGGCCGATTCATGTATACCTATTTAAGTGTACCTGCTCCGATGTGCGGGTACAAGTGCAGAAATTGCTAACGAATACACTGGATTTTATTTTATTTAAAAGCAACCAAACGGTTTGATGGAATAAAAGAAAGAGTTTATTTACCATCAAAATAAAACAGTAAAGTGAAAAGATATAACATAATGAAATATTTTTCAGAACTCATAGTATTAATATAAAAACAGTTTTAGAATAAAATTCTGTTAATTATTTTTATTAAACGACGTTTAGACGAAAACTAAACGCTCGTCTTCATCAGGTCAAAAATTTATCAATAACATTTAAGTAAATAACAAATACATAGCAATAAGTTACTAGGTAACATACAAGTAACTAGATCACAAGAATTATAGTTTTTTAATTAATGGAAGCCAAGTTTTATTCAACAAAAATTAACAGTATTTTATTCTAAACTGTTTTTATATGAAAAAAGATATGTTTTGTCAAATACTTTGCTTATTCTATACATCAGAATTCTGCAATCTTAATAATAATAATAATAATAATACCTTTATTTTTCAGCAATACCCAATTACAGGTAAAATTTTAAAAAAAAATTACATTCAATATTTAATGTTAACATATAAAGAAAATAGTAAAAATAGTGGACTAACTAGTACATAACTAGTACAAATTCAATACCTACATATAACCCAAAATATTTTTATATATTATTAAAGAAGAATATTCCGTAATATAAATTAATTAATTGGATACTGCAATTACACGTTTCTTAATAAATTGGAAATTATCATTATGAATATCACAAGCATAACAAACTCTATTATAATTATCACATATTCTAAATTTCTGAGAATTTAATAGTGTGTTTGTTCTATTGAAATTATTATAAAATGTTAAATTTTGACGAGAGTTAATACGTGAAACTAAAAAATGTAATTAATTTAATATCCAACTGTAATCAATTTTGTTGTTAAGTATACTATAAATATGTTCAATCGCGATAATATTACGTCTTATTTCAAGTGATATAAAATCAAATCTTAACAATAAATAGGAACAATTATAATTATAACCTGGATAGGTACTATTGTCTACTCATCGGACATCTACGCAGATGTATATTTTCAATATACTTTACATACATTCTTTTCATTAGACATTCGCCCAATGGTCGAATTATCTTTGCATGGAATTTCAAAATATATTTGTTGTGGTTTTAAATGATAAGAATAAAAGATCATATATGAAAAGTATCATAAATGTGGATGAAGCAAAAGTTATGTTCTTGGATAAAAATATTTGATATAAATTCATTTCAGTTTCAATAAAAAAAATCGTAAGTACTTACATATATACATACACAATCGTGCCATGTACTCTTTATATTATCTTGAAATCAGTTTCCTCCAAACATCACTATCCAGACAAGCAACTTTAGCTTTATTCACATTCATAATTCCTCTCATACATGCTCTTTTATTCTCACTACTTGGAAATTTTAGCTAACGCAAAACACTTTCATTCATATCACTCCAACTACTCAGAAATTGCCGATGACCGCGTTGTGATCGCTTGGCCGAGTGGTACTGTCAAAATAATGTCACATAAATTAGTGTAAATTTTCATATTTTTTTTAATCAAATAAATAATGTTTATATACTTATAGTCACAATTTTTATATTGAACATTAACATTTTTTTGCATATTAAAATATAAACCTTCCAATTGTAAACACAACAGTTTACAAGGCTTTTTTTGATTATCTATTCTCCATAATTATTAAAAATAAGTCATATAATAATTTAGTTTTAATAATATATTAAAATTATTTATTTTTAGTTAAACTCTAAATGTGATAAATACACATATGCTAATGAAAAGTATCATTTGCAATAGCTTTTAATTTCACCACCAGATGAATCAAGGACTTTTGTTGTAATAAAGCTTACATGTGTAGTATGTATGTATGTATCTATGTATAAAAATAGTTTAGTTTGCAATTTTCTTTATATTTTCAAATCATAATAACAAAAAATATTAGTTTTCAATACATTTTTTCAAAAAATTTCAAACGTACTCTATTCTGAACAAGTTTTCCTTCTTATTTTACTCTAAAAGTTTCCTTATAATTTAAAAGAAAAAGTTAACAATTAATTATAACGTAGATATACCATTAAAGTGCAAACGTGTTATCGAAATTTTCTTCGGAAAAATCTTTAAAACGAAACGCAAAACAGAATTTTTATTTCATTGCACTGATAAATACAATCGTTCCTCTTCGTTCTATTATGGAAACCTCCTGCCCAAAAGCAAAAGTAACGTACACAAATTTTCTCTTCAACATTCAGTCGAGGGGCACACCGCACCGCATCCTTTATACATACGAGAATGATCGGCAGGCAACTGAGTTTTGACCGAAAGCGGTTTTCTCTCTCCCTCCCGGTTTGTAGAATGCTTGAATACACATACACATATTCCCTCTAGCTTGTGTATCCTATTCCGGTCGGAAATTTGAAGCTGTAAGAAAATGGGCAAAGAGCTGCTTCAAAGGAAATTTAAATCAAAAAGGATACAGAGCACGTATAAAAATTATTTCTGTGGAAGGGTTTCGTAAAATTATGTTAAATCTGCTTTGATACATATTGGCTCGTATCACAAGGCTTGGTTTTTGAGTTTTTAGTTCATTTGCTTAGTCCTGTTCTTATGAAAGTTACGTTGTTTTAAAAACCGGCATTAGTTAAAACCGAGCTCGTGTCATTGGTTAAAATAAAGAAAATCTCGTTATTTTATTATCAACAATATACAGTATAAGCATATATATTTCATGTGATATTTTAAAATATAATTTTCTTACGTTACCATATTGGATATTGCCTATGTAGAAATTTGTCCAATAATAACATTATTATACAGCAGTTAGTTACTATATACACCACTGGAGGTAGCACCAAACATAATTACAACGTCAAGTGTATTTAATCTGACATCTTCGGCGGTCATATTGAAAACTATTACGCCAAGTTAAGTTAATTGACAATTGCATTGTCTATTTTCGTTTGAATTTTAATTTGATTATTGAAAATGTGTGAAAAAGTGCAAGAAATGTGTACCGTCAAATTTGTCAGAAATATATTTAATTTGACATCTCCAACAGCCTATATTAAAAATTATTTAAGTCCAGTTAAATTGATAGTTGCATTGTTTATTTTCCTTTGAATTTGAATTTGATTATTGAAAATGACTAAAAAAGTGCAAGAAATGCAATATATACCGCCAAATTTGTTAGAAATTGTATTTTCGATTAATTCTCACAAATCACGTAATAAATATAAACTATATATAGTATATATACACATACTATTCTACAACTGTTAGCACGGTTAAGGTTAGTTTTGTTTAGAATGCTAGAAGAAAAAAATCGTATATGTCTGACTCGGAATAGAAAGTTCTTTTTGGTTTCGCCCAGATTGCTTGGTATCGGTTTTGTCTCGGCTATAAATATCGGGGCTCAAAACAATAATCATCGCTTTCTACTCGTAACATAATATACTATTATATGGTCAATAATCCGAAATTTTATATTTTTCTTTTATCATATCAGTTTTTCTTTTTTTACATTTTTGTCTATTATTTTGTAATTATAAATAATAGCAAAATAAAATATAACCAAAAACCATCAGAAATAATTATTGTTCATCATATACAACACTGAAAAACATTCTTTAAATCAGTACAACAGTCTCTGAATTTATATAAAGATATAGATAAACAGTGATATGTTCAGCTTAATATATTAAAATATAAATATAAAAATAAAATATAAAAATAAAAAAAAATATAAAATAAAAATTATTAATAAAACTATAATTTAGATCTTATTTTTAGGATTTTTTCAATGCACGTAGGTATATTAAATTATTCAGATGCCAGCTTATTAATATCCAGTACACAAACCACTTTTCAACCTAATTAACTACGTAATTTAAATAAGAAAAAATTTTCAAATTTTTATCAGATAATTCATTCTATAATTTGCAAAAATAAAAACTGACAAGTTTTATTTAAAAAGTACAGTTTTAACTGCACGAATATAAAGTTTTTTACTGAACAACTTAGAGAATTCCCACTACATATATCAAACTGCACCAATAATTGTCACTTTAGTGCAGAACTGTCTATCTACATTTTTTAAGTTTCGAGTTACAGTGTTTTAAAGTTTTTGATAGTACTATATAAAGAATATTTTTACATTAACCGGTATAAGTTAGAATTAAATAGTGGTAGAGACTAGGGCTTGTTTTGTAATAAAATTGTTTTTATGATACTTTTTCATAAATATCACAATATAACAAAGAATAAACTTAGACTAATTTTTTTTAAATATTTGTAAATACATTTTTTGTTATTTTCTTAAATATATGTACACATAAAATTAATAAATAAATAAATTTTACAGTTGTCTAAACATTTGTATCTTTATAAACATTTTAAAAAATTTTACAATTAAATCCAAAAATCCATATTTCAATTTTATATACACGTAATACAATTCAGCACAAAATGAAATACCTAATTCTGTATCTGTACATGTGTGTGTGTGTTTATTTACTGAGCCGGAAATGACGTATGTAGCGAAAGCTTTAATTAAGACAGCAAAGAAAATTGGAACATATTTAACGAGTATTGTCAACGCAACGGTCTAGTCTACCAGTCGAGTTCGGTCCGGAGCCGAAAAACACAGACCAACTCCCGAACAAAAGGACGATGGGACGTTATGCTACTTTGCACAACACTCGCCGAAAACTAGCACTGGAAATTAATCCTGGAAAGCACAAGTGAAAGAACACGGGGTCCATGGGACAGAGATAACTGAAAATTAACTGTTAACAGATTAATGTACCGTAAATCCCTTAGTTCTTTATTCTATCTTCTACAGCTCAAATTTACTTTATCTATTTGTATTAAATAGGAATTCAAAATTATTTATAATTAGTACTAATATACTTGGAGTAAAGTACAAACTAAATGAAGAAAAATTTCAGAATTTTTTATAGTCAACTACATAAAATGTTGTTGACTTAATCAATGCCTTAACTAGTTTGTCAAAGTTAACATTGTTTTATGTAAACGATCTTATTCACATATTTTTAAAAATAGTATTTTTTTTTCATCAGTATTAGATAAAAATCTAAAATCCTACCCACTACTTGGACTGAAGTGAGTTTTGCTCACGCGATTTTGACTATTTGTCTTAAATAAAAATAAGAGTTATGAATTCTTAAATTTTAATAATGTTTTGTTTATTATAGAAATTTGTATGTCATAAAATAAACAAAAAATAAATATTTTTCAACTATAATTTTTCTTTATAACATCTATTTTTGTTTAGAAATACATATTTTTAAATTTAACTTTCTTTATGAAATTTTTATTCACAGATTTTAGTAACATATTTTTTGAGTTGTAAGCATGTTGTTTTTTAGTTTGAAAATAAATAATTTTATGAAAAAATTTACATTTACTAAAAATTACTGATTTATCAAATAGAGTTAAATTTTAGTAAATATAGTTTATTAATAAATTTTTAAATTAATATTAAATTTTCTAATATTTTATTAAATGCATTACTCTCACTAGTGAGTTTTTAAATAATTACTTTTGTAAGTTTATTACTCAACGATTTCTGTTCATATTCACAAAATTTAATTTAAAATATTATTCATATTGGTTAGTATTCTACTCGCATGTAATGAATATTACTCATGAAGATAAAGTTTCACTAGTCATTAGTGGCGTAATTAGAAATTTTTCTCCTCTCGCAAATTTTTGAAATAGGTTTCCTTTAAATATACAAAGTTTATGAAAAAAGTATTTTCTTTAAACACCATTATAGTATTTACATAATTTTCAATAAAATTCAATAATAATATGAGTTCTTCAAATTTTGTAAAAATCAGGTTATAGATTAGTCAAATATCTATATTTCAACTCAAACTAAATACAGTGACGTCTGACAATATAGACAGTATAGAACCGAAGAAGTAATAAATTTAATTATACTCAATATTTTACACAATCCTTCTGTAAAAATATTTCTATATATAAAAATTTGTAGTGAAATAATTTAGTAGTATAGTATTACAATATATATAGAACTTTTTAGTGTTTAGTTGGTCCAGAACTTACATTATTTCTAGTCATAATATTTCATGCTTGTTAAATAATATACTATCAATTTAACCACAATTGCATTTAAAATAATTTCTAAAATATCTATAAATGGTCAATAATATAGAAATCAGATATATATATATATATATATATATAGTAAAACATATTTGACAAATCCTGATGTCTCATTTGGGACATAGAAAAAATAGTGTTAAAATTATATGAGCACTAAAAGAAAATGCCAAATAAATATACTTGCTGGTGTATCAAAAGATCATTAAATTAAATTAACACTGATATTTTTTGACACCAGTGGTGCAACCAAGGGGGGGGCCGACGGGCCTCGCCCCCCCCCCCCCCAAGGCTAGCAGAATTAGCACAATTTTTATTCGTTTAGTCATATATTCAGCAGTCACTTCTAATGCTACAATTATTTACCCCAAAATATTGAGCCAAAATTCATTATTTTAAGCTATTAATTATTCGATTCATGTAAGATAAAGTGAAAATCTGGTTAGTATTTGCTTTTTTTTTTTGCTTCTCCAAGATAAAATCCTTGCCCCCCCCCCAAGACAAAATCCTGGTTGCGCTACTGTTTGACACTATTGTAAAGTATAATTTATACACAAAATTAGCGTCATTATTTTTACATATAATTATTTATACAAAACATAATGTTATTTTTTAACTAGATAAATAGTTTTGTTACAAGAAATACATATATATTCTTATCTCAAGACGCCAATAGATTTTTCGAATGTAATAAATTTTGGCTTGCGTCTATCGTTTCGTGTAAAACTTCAATTTAGACATTATAAAAGTAAGTAAGTAAGTAAATAAATAAATAAATAAAACGTAAGTAAGCATTCCGTGTTTCTTTTCAATACCAATCAATTACTAGTTTATTAAAGTCATTAATCAAGTTGAACTTAATTTGGAGCTACTTAAATAGTAGCTGCTTCGTAGTGTATTTATTGGATTAAAACTTTTATTTCTGTTAAATATCAAATGATATATACTAACCAATTCATATCATAATAAAATATTAAAATTACAGTACACGTCTCTTATTGGAATCATGAAAAATGTTTTCATTCGATTATTGTTATCACTTTTGCAATAAACAAGTCAAGTAAACAACTTTTAAAAAAATAATTAAAACTTTTAATTTTTCAAATTAAAAAAAATTATAATTGTACAAGTAAAAATACTGCAATACTAATAATATAATAATAATTTTCAATAATTTTATTTTAAACATGTGTATTTTTTATATTCCGTTTAATATTTGAGATATTCACTTGTGAGTTTATTAGTCACATCTAGTGTATATGTTTGCTTGATTAATTAATTATATATTATTGATTAAATAAATAGAAATAGTGAATATAGTCAAGAGTTTGTTACATTACTTTATCTTGTGCAACATTTATATTAATGCTTCAATGGTTCAATTATTTCTGGTCGTTTCAGAAGCTTTGTTTCTTTACTGTACTTAATTTGCTCAAACAGTTTTATTTGTCACTATATATATTACTGGAAAATTTATTTGTATTGCGTTAAACAGTGCAACAAATGAAAATAATTATTTTCCAAAATATTCGTAGTCCCTTTTGAAGTTATAATATGACGTATATTTTAAATTGTGCATTTACTTTTTTCTCTACCAAATATAATAATAATGTAATTAATAGTTTTTAAAATATCTAATAGCAATAAATTTACACAAAATTATATAGAACTCTAAAAATAATAATAAATAATTTGAAATATATTTAAAATAATCTTTTTATCTAAAAGTTCTTCCAAAAATATTGTAATTAAAATCATTATTTCTTGTAATTTTTATTCTTTTTGAAAATATTTAAAAACAAAATGTATATTACAAATGTTTTTAGTTTAAAATTATTATTTAATATTTATAGTTGTAATTGTTATATACATGTATTAAAACAAATTTTATGTTATATTTATATACTAACCTAATTTCACAATTGTTGTAATTTAATAATATAACAAAATATACTATTAAGAAATACTTGTTTAAAAAATATTATCTTTTTAAATTCAAAAATTTCTTAATAATTATATATAATAAACATAAAATTGAAGCAATGTATTGAAAATCTTACTTGAATTTATTAATTAGAGATGTAATGAAAATATAGGTTTTAATTTTTTAGTTTAACTAGTTTGCATGCGCGCATTTGTGTGTGTGTGTATCAGTTATTGATATTCTACTACTAGTAGAGATAAATGATTTTTAAATTTTACATTCGATTTTCTATATAAAATCTTTTAAAAATTCATTAAAAATATTAAACCAATATTGTTTTTTTTTTCAATTTTTTAAAATATCAATATTGTAAGTAATCGATTATTATATCATATTTTAAAAGTTTAATTTTACATAAAAAATAATATTAGAGATGAAGTTCATAAGGTTGTATTGTACCAAGACAAAAATAGTAGTTCTGTTTCTGCAAGATTGTGCTCAAAGTATTTAGACAAATTTTTAGAAAGATAAAGAGTTACTCTAGAGATGCTTGGAAACAGTTTATTTTTTCATGATATTTTTAAAATGTGTTTGAGTAAGATTGGAAGGTCACCAGTTAGTCACGATTAGACAAAATACAATTAGACATATTTAGTCACAAAGTAACACAATAGCGGATCCACGAGGGGGGCCATGGTCTCCCGCCCCTTGAGCTTAATTATTATTATTTTTTTAGTTTTTTATTACTTTTATAACCCATATAAAAATATTATATAAAAATATCATACGTTTAATAGTCTTAAAACTTCTTAATAATTATTTACCTTTATCTTAAAAAAAAAAAGCAAAATGCCCCTATCTCCATGAAAATTTTCTAGATCCGCCCTATTTTCTACTAAATATTATGGCAAATTGAAGTGCTTCACTGCATTAAAAATACATGTTAATTTGTGATTATGTGTGTCTAATTGTGTTTCCAGTTACTAAAAAGTCACTATACTTGTTTCTACATTATTTAAAGCAAAACTTAAAAAAAAAGTACATCCAAGTTTTTCTACTAAAATATTTTGTTTTCCTGAAAATATGACTGAATCTAAATAATAATGTTGATAACTGTACAATTCGTGTGGCGTGTCAGACAATCGCAACATCGCCAGTCGCAAATTGTGTAAACACGTCTGATGAAAATGTTCACGGTGTGCGTGTATGCGGGGTGAAACTAGTGTAAACAAACACCACTACCACCCGCCTGTGTGTTCCCAATATCAACACTACGATTGCTATAACATGGCCGTCATGGTCAACTCCACTGACACAAACACACAAATATGTCATAATGTCGTAGCGGTTTTTAATATTTGTGTTATTATTGATCTGCTGTCCAGTGTTTTATACCTAACTATTTTATATATATGACACAAACGGAAAACGAAACGATGCGACGAGGTTTGTATTATGCATATTTTGATATAAATTTAAAAATCTATGAACAACGCGACATGAACGCATCACCAAGTTAAAATCTGATGTATATGTTATATTTAAATATTTAATCAAATATAACTATTAATGAAAATGTTCGACCAATTTTACATGAGTCAAATTAATATTTTAGAAATATAAAAATATAAGTACTTGTTTTAGTTAAACTTGTTTAAATTTGTATGTACAGCGTACAAGTTTGGGTAAAAAAATTGTTATACAATTTTACCACTTCTTTCTTTTACTAAAGAAAAAAATATATACATTATATGTTGAAATTCATTTAATTTGTTTATAAGCGCCACACTATTTTATTTTTGGTCACATATGAAATTATTAAGCATTTTTTTGTAGAAATTGGATAATATTTCAGTTATAGCTCGATTTTTATGTGAAGAAAGTTGTGTCATTACTCACGTCATCAAAATTGATGACGTCGAATTTATTCTGTTAACATTCGACTACAGCTGCGATTTTACATAGTGAACTGCAAAAATTTTTGCTTTAAATGCGAATTTTTAAAAGTAAAATAAAAGTCTATTGCAATAGAAATTTATAAAGAAAAAGATAACATCAATCACTCTGAAGGTACTGATTTAAATAAAATTTGGCTTCCTTTAATTATTAATTTATAAATTTTATAATCTAGTTACTTGTATTTTGTTACCTAGTAACTTGTTTCTATGTTTTGTTTGTTTATTATTTAAGTCAAGTATATCAAAACGTTGATTTTTAATGAAAAATTATACAGAACTTAATTCCAAAGTTTTTTTAATCTTTTACATAAATATGTAATTTCCACTGCTAAAATTAGAATTCCCACTGCATTGTTTGTGTCGAAACTGCACGTTACAATAAGGTTTGGTTTAAATATGATAAATGCATGATTAAATTTTCAACATATTTCAGCATAATTATCAATAACATAATTTTAAAATGTTATCAAATAAATTCAGCTAATATATAGAACACATTAAGTAATTGCTGCCATTATATTTAATAAAAACGAAATAGATTCCAACATTCGTGTAACTTGACTATACCTCTACATATATGAATACGTGTTGGTATATGTTTCGTGATTCTGTAACAGTTTGTTTGCAAATATGATTAGACAATTCCGTATATGTGTATTTATAGAGAGAGTGAAGCTAGCAATATGTGTGTGTATGGTGTGATATAGTGTATATTTGTGATGGACTATATATACATACGAGTACATGTACACGCGAGAACTGGATTACGACTATCAAGGGGTTAAGCAGATTTCATCAGTCCCCAATATTCATTATCTGTAATGGATTCAAACCTATACTATACCACTGTTATTATATTACCTTACACTCCGGAAATGTACACTGCGAGAAATTCATTATTTACATTTGTTAACAGTTTCGAAAATTAAAAAAAGCAAACCTTTTTTTTTAATATTATTAAATATTAATATATTTGTAATATTTTCGTTTCTTAATAATTAATGTTGAGATGTATTTATATAATTTTATAATTTTCGATAAAAAACCGGTATTTTTTATCTTAAATACAGACTGTTGTAGGATTAGATTCTGTATAATTATTTTATAAAAACGACGTTTTGATGAAACTGAATGCTCGTCTTCATCAGGTCAAAATTTATCAATGACATTAAATTTAATTAAATGACTTTTTTAATTAGAAATCTATAATTCTTCTGATCTACTTACGTACTGTTATTTACTTTAATGACATTGATAAATTTCGAGAAAACGAGCGTTCAGTTTCGCCGAAACGTCGTTTTTATAAAATAATTAGACAGAATCTAATCCTAATTTTATTTAATAGAATGAGTCCTGAAAAATATTTTACAATCTTTTGTCTTATTTAGATAAATTTAAAATTTAATATCTATTACTCGTATCTAATCTAGATTATTTTTCTTATAATCTATTGTAAAATCATCAAGATAACATTTTTGCAAAAAAATATTGTAAGTATTTTAAAGTTTTTCTTAAAATAAACTTAATGCCTTCGTAGTTCTACTGAGACCTTAGAGTACCTTCCTTAATTTAGATTGAAAATGATAAAAGATAATACCTTCATAATTATATATATATATATATATATAAAATTTTTAATCACTTTTATATAATTTTAAAATCAAATAGTATATAGTATTATTTGAAGATTTAGGAGGGATTTAATGTAGAGTAGGTTACGTAAAAAGTTAGTTAGCATTTTTATCATAAAAAAAATAATTTCAAAAATATTTGTAATTTTGCAAAAAAAGAAAAAAAAAACGATTATTTCATATTCCTGCGACATATTCATTACAACTAATGTAATTTTTGATAAATAATGTATTACTTATACCAGTAGATTTTTGAATTATTATTCAAGACTTTTTGATCAATATAAATTTTATAAGTTAATTACTCAACAGTTTGTCTGACCAATTTATTACAAAATTGCAATTGTTACTGTTGCTGACAAATTATTACTGTTTCTAAAATACAGAAAAATTATCGTAATAATTATTTTGAAATGTCATTTATGTTAGACTGAAAATTGTAATTTCTTATTGTATTGTCGTAGAAAAAGTATTATATTTGCTTTACTCACATATATTTTTTTAACTAAACGTTTATTAGACATTCACTCAAGATCCATCTTATTTGACTTTTTAGCGCATTTTTGTTTTCAAAAAGGAAGCTCAATAATACGCTTTGTTCGGTCGGTCGGTCGTTCGTTCGGCTCCAGAAAAACTTTTAAACTAAAAATAGTAGAGAGTTCTAGATTTTTGCATTAGTTCGGTGCTGTCGAGTTATTGGCGCATCGCCCACCAAAAATGCACCTAAGTCCCTCGATCAAAAGCATGAAGTTTTTTTTTAATTTTTTACACTATTCATACTCCAATTCATTTATAATATTTATATTATTAATTTTTTTTTTAAATATTTTAAGCGTTTTTTGGTGTTTCTTTATTTAATATAAATACACTGATTCAAGCAATAATTTTACAAAAACATTTTCATTAAATACACTAAGGGACGGTTGCACAAAGTATTGTTAAAAACGCTTTGTAAGTTAATTAATTCGTTAACTTGCCAGCTGACCAATCAATGAAACGGTTCGAAGTTCGAAGACAGTTGACAATCTACTTGTCTAGTTAACTTATTAAGTTAACAATGTTTTGCGCAACCTGGCCTATATAATATATTTTTATTTTTTCCGTAAAAATATTGTATAAAAAATGCAAAAATACAAATACACAGTTGCATGTGATAATTTTCCAATGGGGCAGTAATAAGCATAGACGTACGTATGTCATGCTATACCCTTGAGACAATTATCTCTGGAGAGAGACAGGACCAAGCCCGTTTGGCCTGATGCCATACACAGATAAAATTTTCACTCAATCCTAGACTGTAATGAACACCGTTCGTTCTATTGTATTATGTTACAGATTTCCTAACTCATAATGTATTTGTTTTGTTTTTATGTATGTGATCGTAATCAAAAAGTTACGCGATTTCTTGGAAATCTAGTTACGTTAAGTAAACAGAAAGTGTAATATCAAATATCTGTATTTATGATAAAAAAAAAATAATTGGTTTTTTATAATGGAATAATTGCGTAATTTATGATTTGTTTATACGTTTTATGGAGACCAGTTTCCACAAATTGTAAGGCAAAAAAGAAGTTATGTTTTTAAGTTTGAATTATGTTATAGGTACTTTTTTCAAGTAAATTTCCGTTCCTTTTTTTTATTTAAATTTCATATAAATTGTATATGTTTAGGACAAAGTGATAAATCGGACAAATTATATAATTAACATAATTTATTACTAATAAATAAACATGCCACTAATCTATTTACCTGGTTATCTATTTACTATGTTATTTCGTAACATTTCGAAAAATATTATTTAACAGCAATTGATATACAAGTTATAGCTAACAATTTTTATTTGAGACCTATTTGATATGATTTAATCAATTTTTATAATTTTTCATATTTAACGATATCTTTTTGACATGTATATTTATTGTATAAGAAAAAAAGCATTATTTTGAGTAAAGAAAATCATTTTTTTTTAAAGAAATATTTTTTTAATAGTGACAAATATATAACTACATATTTGATTATAAGATATTTATTTATTACAAACAAATATATTTTTTTCGAATAAATAAAGAAATATTTGTTATAGATTGTTTTTGATTAATATTAATATCAAAGAAACGTTATTTTTTCTCGTGTAATAAGTACATTTTCATGATTATAATAAGTTATAAATACGTATCATAGAATTGTCTGCATGATTAGATTTTCAATAATAATTTTTTTGTTAGAAAGTATTTTGTGGTGACAATTAATCTTGTAATGGTCATAGCAGATTTTTAAAATAATTTTCCTATAATTTTTTAATTAAAATGAAATATGTATTACGTTTTGGATACATGACGTGATTATGTATGTATGTTATTAGTTCATATAGTACTATTTTGACATTAACTTCTGTTACATACATACATATATATATATACATACACAATTACGCTATATTCCCAAAAGAGTGTGGCACAAACTCTTTCCACTCTTCAGTTTTCTCCAAACATTCCTATTCAGAGAAGCAACTTTAGCTTTATCCACACTCTCAATTATACCACTCCTGTCTTAATTTAAAAAAAAATAGTATATTATACATATAACATATAATAAGCACATAATGATACTTATTTTTCACCATCAGGAGAATAAAAGTAATATATGGGCATTCTGTGCAAATATCACACTATATTTTTGTCCATTTTGATCTGACAAATACAATTTCAAAATAATTATAATATGCAAAATGCACAGTCAGATATTTCAAATGCAATTTTGTGATTGGCCTCAAACTATGCATTACCATAGGTCGAACATAAAAACTGGAATACAATGTACTAGCTATATTAACCAATGAACTAAGATTTAGAAGTAACACATTTCGTTATAGTCTTAAAAAATAATTTATTTTGATGATTGGTATCAATATCAAAATAAATATTGCAACTCTCCAGAAATTACTCTGTTATTTTCTTTTAATTTTTTTTTATTTACAAACAAAATAAACTAATTAGTTTTTATTTTATAAATAATTATTGCTAAATTTAATTTAAAGTATAAGTTTGTCCTTGGCATAAATTAATCAAAAACAAAATGTACACACATGTTACAACATTGTTCAATATTTACAATATTAATTTCCTGCAATAATATTATATAAATATAATCACTTGAACTACTGACTTTAGTTGAATTAAAATAGTATCATGAAGACATACACGATATTAATATTCTCTTGTTTTCTAATATCTCTTACATTTTCCTATCAAAATGATCATCAAGAAAAACAAGAATTACCACGAGAAATAATCAACCTTCTAAAGAAATGTTCTAAGACGTGCAAGACAAGATCTGGTCTAACTGAAGAAGATCTAATTATCCTCAAACAGGATCAAATTCCTGATACTCGGACAGGTTTAAGTTATCTTCAGTGTATGTTGGAGAAACTGGGAATTATAATTCGTGGCAGATATATTAAACATGGTGTGATGACTACATTTGCTCCTGTTGTGAAGAACAATTTGGAACAGAAGAGATTGCTGAAGCAAGTTGCTGAAGAATGTGCTGAAGAAATCCGGCATATGGAAGTGAATGAATATGGTGATTTAGCTAGAAATATTGTACAGTGTTTTACGAAATATCAAAACGAAACTAATATCCGTATACCAACAGAATATTTGTGATAAGCTTATTAATGTGTGTTTAAGGCTTGAAAGACATTGTTTTAAAATGTGTTCGAATATTTTCAAAATATATAAATAATTATTAGTAAGCGGTTATCTAGTAGTTCAAATGGTAGAGTATCTAGCTAATAATGAACTCTTAAGTTTAAATTTCAACATATTAAAATTGTAAATAATACAATTCTGTAATAAATACAAAGTTTTTTCGTTTCAACTAGTTTTTGTTGTCAGATAGATAAAAGAAATTTGAAATTTACTTAATTTTTTTGAGTAGTGTTTAAGTTTTTTAAAAAAATAATTTTTATTTTTGATATACAAGACCACTGTTTTATTCAAATTATTGAATCATTCATTTAAATTATTCAAAAATCTGAAAATATAAATATATTGCACAACATCTAATTATTTTTTTATTTCAATTTAGTCTCCATTTACTTTTGATAATAAATATATATTTGACAAAAAAATATTTTGTAACATATCATCGAGTATTTTGTTCATCAATTTGTTAAAAAGTTCTATCGAGTCGAGTTAATCAGTTTAAATTATTTAAATTCCAGTTTCAAATGATTGTTATATTATTAATATAGTAGAAGCCAAACTTGTTGAATGCAATGTAATAATTTCCTTGATTCAATTTATGGTAACAAAATCACAATCAACTTTTTTTTAAATAATACAATAGCTACTTATATTGTGTATATATTTCTATTTTACGAATAATTAATGACGTATTTTACAACGTTATATCTAAAAAGTTTGGCATTTACTATAATATTGTTGAAATATAAATTTGTTTTTATACCTACAATGAGACATTTTTTACTTTTAACTTGAAAGTAAACGTATTTTTGAAACTGTAAACTTTTGTTTTTCTAATGAAAATATAAATTTTAATAGAAAAAAATGGTAGTAAGTAACAATATAATTATTTTCAAAGCTTTGTATGAAATTAGTTAATATTTAGTTTAAAAATAAAACTACATTTTAACTGAAAATTATTAATAATTTTACAATTACATTTATTCCAGAAAAATGCTATGTTTCTGAACTAAATAGTGAATAATTTTATACAAATCTTTAAATAAAATAGTTATACTGTTAATATTATTTTTTTCTATTAAATTTGTTATTTCTTTTAGAAAAACGTAAGTTTATAATTTAAAAATACGTTTACTTTTTAGTTAAAAATAAAAATCTAAAAAAATATTATATTATAAGTATATATAACTATTATATTCAAAATAAAACGGCTGCAGAATTTAGTTTTATATCATTTTTCCTGATGATGAAGATGTACGTAGAGTACCTCGAAATATCAATTAATAATAAAAATTAATATAGAACTAAATCCTAAAGCCGTTTTATTTTAATATAATAAGTTCTGAATTTTTTTTAACTATGTTAATATTTTCAAATTATTTTTATTTTAAATATAAGCTGTTATAAGTATATTGAACAAAATTCAAAATGATTTGTGATATAAAAATTATTATATTATTTGATTTAAAAAAGTTTTTGGGTATATGTATTTAAAAATAAGATTATACTCGCATTTATATTTTTTATGTAATAAAGTAACGTTTGATTTTTATTATAATAATAAAATAATTTATAAAAATGTTTGGAAATTATCAAGGTTAAATTGTATTTTTGTAAAAACCTATTTCTTTACAAAGATTTATTTTATAATTATTAAATATAAAAATATTCTATTATATATGATGATAAATACGATTTAGTTAATCAATTGAATATTATTAATATTAGAAGTTTATTTATTTTAACTGGCAAAGCGCTAGATCGGAGATCAAGAGATTGTGGGTACGATTCTCGCGATGACGGAATTTTTTCATTTAAAAATATTAAATATAAACTTATAAAATATTTTAGTTTCAGTTTCTCTAATCTCTATAATTTATTAAAATCAGAATTTTAATGTTAAAATTTCACCAATAACAAAATATTTTTTAAATTAATATAAACTTTCATTTAGCTACTACTTTATATGTAGACTATAAAAATAAAATAAATTAAAGATATTTTCTAGAAGAATTGCAGCATATGCTAATAAAATATTCAAGTGTTTATTTAAGATTATATTTGATTTATATAAAGATATTTTTTGTTATATACTACGATGCAGAAACGAATTATGCATGACATTTTGTTTTAATATAAAATACAAAATATTTTCTTTCAGAAAAAAAAAACACATTAAGAAGTGTATAAATAAACTGATAATATCTTTAGTGAAAAAAAAAATACATATATTTTTTATTATTTATTGTAATTATTATTGTAATTTATTATTTTACAGTGTTATTAAAAATAGTTTTATTGACAAGTATTTAAAAACTCATATATTTTATAAAAATAAAACAAACAAAAAAAAAACATTAAAAATAAATAAGTTACCTTGAAAAATCTATCTAAATAAAATATTATATTTCAATATTTTGTGAAAAAAGTGATTTTTATCTGCAAAAATATTATAACAAACAATGAGGAAGTTTTTTTAAATTTATTATATTTTTTTACAAACAAATATCATGTATGTAGATCAGCAAAAAAAACATAAAATTAATCTACGGAGCCATTGAAAAAAATATCTGATTGCTCGCAAACAAACAATTGAAACGAAAATATCAAACATTGCATGCAACCATTATTCATATATTAATATAAAACCGACAGATTTAGCTAATAAAAAATCAGTTGCGCTGACAGTGGTACACAGAAATCAGAAAACATGTTTTCAATTCGGTATTTTTTGCTGTTTGCCGCTGTGGTAAGTAGATATTTAGCTATAATGAACATATTCTCAACTCAATTTTTTTTGTAAGAAAGTGCTTTCATAATTTATTTCCAAATAAATTTTTACTTTTTTCTTTCATTAGATATACATTATTTTTAAATTTAAATTTTAAATAAACGGCAAAACTGCTTTTGGAAAAAATTAGCCAATATTTTTAATATGAAAATTTAAAATAAAAATTATTTTATATACTACAAATATATCGTGTATATATAATATTGAATTAATATTATATAATTTTTATTTTATATTGTTGAATTTAAAATACAGACAATCGTAGTTCAGTTATAGAAGATTTGAGCTACAATCGATGGGTTGTCAGTTTGTCTAGCTAGAATTAAAATAAAATATTTATTTTAGTATTTTGACTATTGAACTAAAATTGATTGTATTTAAGTATTTCGAAAACTAACTATAAAGTTACATGTTATTTTGTTAAACTGTGGAATATAAATAAAGACCTACTGACAATGAAATTAAATATAAATATTTTGAAATAAATAACAAAATATTTTTTTTTACAAAAAGTGAGCCCATAGGCCCATAGGTTTTATATCAAATCCGAAATAAAATTTGTTATTGTAGAAAAAATAGTGATTATTATAAGTCGGTCCTATTATGACTTTTGAAATAAAGATCTCTTCTTTCTTTCTTTGTTTGGAAACCCACATTGCTTCGGTTCGGTTTTATTCGACAATGAACGTATTTTCTGACACATACTCTATATTTATTTTATACATTTTCGTAAATTACATTTTAATTTCGATTACGATCACGAAAACGCTATAGAATCAAGCCACAGTATTTGAGTTGACATAATATAATTCTAATACCTGGGACACACGACAAAATTTAATGATCATTAACTTACATCCAGATTGCAGTTTTAGCATTGGAGTGAGGATGTAGTAGTAGCTATACTGCTACTGCTAAAATCGTAGTGTGAATGTAGCTTAATGATCATTAAATTTTGACGTGTAGCGAAGGCATAAGTTTTAAGAAAAAATAAATGAATAAAACGTATTATAAATATAAATACAGCAAAAATTGCACTTCTAGATAGAAATATTTGGCGAATAAAATTTTTTGTTTGAAATGGTATCATGTATTAATACAGTTTAATAATGTCATGTCCGTTTTCATAGATATGCCTCTTTAACAAGATTTCTGCTCAAGATGAAATGAAGAAGGCCATGCAGGAAATGATGGAAAAATGCAAGAAAGAAACTGGTGCTTCTGATGCAGATATTGCAGCGCTTCGTAATCGCAAATTGCCTGAGAGCAAAGAAGGTGTATGCATGTTTGCCTGTTTCTACGAAAACGCTAATGTCATGAAAGATGGTAAATTGAACAAAGAGGGTTTGGTCGCCGCTTTGACACCAATGGTTGGTGGTGATCCGGGCAAGGTTGAAAAATTGAAGACCATGGCTGATGCTTGCGAAAAGGAACTAGGCGCTGATACAGATAAATGTATCATTGGCAAGAATTTGATGCACTGTACCGTTGAAAAAGGCAAAGAATTTGGATTTGAATATCCAAATGATTTCTAAAAATTCATGTTATTTGTTTGAATAGTTTCCAATTTAATATAATAGTTAAATGTTCTCTTTTGTGTAAATAAAACTATATTTTGCTAATAATAAACATTTTCTCTTCTGCATATGAGTTTTTATTGAATTTTGAAAAATAAAATGACATTTACAGGAAGCAATAATTTTGACCCTTATTCCTACCTCTTTTGTTTATGACAAAGTGATTTTATTTTTTGCTTTAAAATAAATTTTTACTTCTGCTTCTTATCAAATATGAATAGTATTTCTATTTTTGATATATTTTTTTATATCTAATTTTAGAAAATTCAAGTAAACTAATTAAAATTGCTTAATAAGTAATTTTAAGTAAACGTCAAAAGTACTTTTGATAAAAATCACTTAGAATATGGCCCTTGTCATTTGGATTTACGTATCGTGTGATTAAAAATGATTTCTGATTGAATATAATAAGAATGTTTCTGTCACACTTTGTAATATCATTTGAGTATACAAGTATACCGAGTGTATAATGTAAGCTGCTATATATCAGATCTTGCGAAAATAAATAGGTTAAATTAGGTAAATAAATTATTTTTACTGAAACTTTTATAAAAATGAAAAAATTATATGTTGCTCTTTAATTTTTCTTTTTAGGTCTGGTTTCACAAGCTCTAGTAAAATTTACTTTAGAAGTAAATATATTTATTCTGTAGATTTTTGTATTATAAAGAATAAATTTAATTTAGTGGTATTAGAAAGTATCTTTTATTATTATTAATAATGATAATAATCTGGTAGTAAACTGTTGAAATAACAATTGTTTTAAGGGTTATTTAGCTGGAAAATAAAATTTATTTGTGAAACAAATTTATTTATTATTTATGAAACCGGATTTTAATTGTATATAATAATATTCAAAGTACAGTAGAACCTCGATTATCCGGGCCAGCCGGGACCGAGCCTTCGCCGGATAATTGAAAACACGGATAATCCAAAGACCTCATTTTTATTTTTTTTAATAATTTATTCAGACAAATACATGTGTCAAACGAATGTCTGTTTACGTTTAACTAACAAGTCGGTCGGCAGTTGGCGAAAATAATAAGTAAACACATAAACGGAGGATTTCTCGAGCCGAACTCGGGTATTCCCCGATGCGAACGTCTAAACAGTGCAGCCACGGTCAGCAACGGATAATCCGCGCACGGATGACATTTTAAAAATGCCGCACGAAGAATCCGCCGCCCGGATAATGCGCGCACGGATAATCGGGGTTCTACTGTATTGAAATTTTATATTTTTCCCAATTTTCACAAGTTACTTAGTCATTCAATCGGCTTGTTAGGCTATGCATCAATGATTGGCCAGGAAAAATATAAAATCTCAATATTTTCAATATTATTATATTAAATTTCATAATGAACATTTATTCGTTCAAGGTTTATTACTTTAATTGTATATGTTAATTAAACAAAACTTTTATTAAGCTTTTTATGTAGATTCCAATGATAAAGCAAATGTAACTTGTCTGGATAGAAATGTTTGGCTTATAGTAATTTCTGAATAAATGAAAAGAGTTTGTGCCACATGTTTATGGGTACATAGCGTGATTGTGTTTATATGTATGTAGTAGATTTCAAATACTATTTCTTTTATTTCCGTATAAAAACTATAATTAATTTTAACTAAAATACAATTATTTTTCATATTTAATCAAAATTGGATCGTTCAACTTTTTCAGATTTCTATAAATAGCATATTAAATGGATAAAATCAAAGAGCATTTATACATACATACAGAATCACGTTATGTACTCAAAAGAATGTGGTACATACTCTTTCCAAATAGAACTTATAAATTTTAAAAACAAAATAATATATGTAGAATAAATTTGAAAGAATAAGTATTTAAATATAATTGTAAATTCTTATGCAATCTATGAAAATATTTTAAACATGATTCTAAATAGCTATTAACCCATTTTATCAAGTCAATTTAATGCGAAAAGCTACTGATGAAAATTAACATTTATCTGACACCATGCACTTTTAACCGAAGCAAGTATTTAATTGAAAGGATGCCCTTTAATTTTGAGATTATCTTGATGGCTGGATGTTTTAAAGTCTTATGATTGAATTGAGTTTAAAAGGCGAGACTGGGATTAACTCGCTCTCTTGTCATGTTAATTTTAAGCTTTTTGAGCTTTTCAACTTAAACACATATTTTTATCTATTTAGATTTTTAATTTTTATCTTTATAAATTTTAATAGAATTTTTAATTTTACGATTGCAATTTGTGTTGCATTTTATATTAAATAAGTATTTTAAATTTTAAATAATAGTAGTATAATATAATTTTTTTGAGCATAGTTACATTTTTAATAAACTTTTCTAATAATAATAATAATAAACCTTTATTGCCCATTTCTAAGACAAGATACATTAATTTTAACATTTTATATATTTGTAGTAGTAGATATAAATGCAATAAACATATACATACATAAAATATATCAATAAAAATATATAAAAATTATATAATCTGTTGGATTTGGTGTTAAAAATAACAATGTTCTTCCTTTAATTAATAATTTATAAATTTTATAAACTAGTTACATGTAGTTTGTTTATTGTTATGTTTTGTTTATTTATTACCCATGTCATTTGTATATTGTTTCCTGATGGTGAGATATGTGAAGTATATTGAGCCGTCAAATTTTAATTAAAAATTATACAGAACTTAATTCTAAAGCTTTTCTATTTTAGTTATATTATTATTAAAATTTAAAGAACTACTTACAATATATCAATACTTTTTACATATTTCCAACGTATACTAATTATAAGTTAAAAGTGTAACTAATTGAGATGAAGCAGTATTGAAAAGTGATCGAAACACAATAAAAGATTATTGGAATAATTGAAGGGGTTAACATTAGGGGTAGAAAGTGTTAACGACAAAGTGATCCGTGTCAGCTGTGGGTTTATGACGCCTGAATGCTTACGTTTCAATGTAATACAATGAAAATGCAAAGTAAATCTAAAATGCCAAAAAAATGGGATTGCCCTGTTAGAAATTTCCAAAAAAAAAAATTCAGAAAATTTTTGAAAGTTATTTGATATATTATCACTGTTCTTAGTAAGTTGTACCGTAAAATTATTTTTAAGCAATTAAATAAATATAATAGTTTTTTTTTGTAAATAAATTTTTTACGTGAATTAATATATTATAATATATTCTTTATATGAGTTGAGCTTTGTATGCAATGTAAATAAAGCTAAATGGCTTTTATTATCAGACCATATTACAAAAAAATATTCAATTGCTCAATTTATTTAATATATATTTTTATTTCTTTTATATTAATCATTGTATTCAAACAAGCAGAGGTGTAACTGATATATAGATCAATGTAAGATCTTTGATCTGATCAAAATTGTTTCATCTTTATAGATCTTAATTTTTAAAAAGATCATAGGCGCACTCGCATTACAAGTTACAATTCAAATATTAGTTGTTGCGTTTAATAGGCAAATATTTTTAAAAAGAAATATGAAAAATATGTACTTAAGCTTCAGAGAACTAATATTTGATCCCTGTGTTTCGTACTAGATAAAATATTAATTATATAAATAAATCATTTGTAAATAATAAAAATATAAAAAATAACAATTTTTTAATTAATTGAATATTTTGTAATTATGTTAATTCAATATAGTAAAAATCTTTCAGAACTCAATTATATTAGAATAAAACGACTTTAGGTTCTAGTTCTGTAATAATTTATTAATAAATCAATGTCTCGACGAACTGAACGTGCGTCTTCATCAGGCAAAAAGAATAAATAAAGGCGCACGTTCAGTTCGTCGAAACGTTGATTTATTAATAAATTATTACAGAACTAGAACCAAAAGCCGTTTTATTCTATGTAAACTCATTTTATAGTGTAATTAAAAAAATATAAGTAATGATTGTTTTTATAATTTAATAAAAAAGATCACAAATTCTTGATCTGATCTAAAAAAGAAATTCGATTGTAGAAATTGATCTATGATCTTGATATAGATCCTTTTTAAAATAATCTGTCAAAACAGTGCAACAAGTAAGTATTCAATGTATCAATGTTTTTAAACATAACTGATAAGCAACCCACAGTGCTTCACTGTAACGATTTAAAATTATTCATTAAAATACTTGGCTAGTATTCTGTATAATTTCTATAAACTGTATTATTCTACAGAATTTTTTTATATTTTTTAACATTTAAAATTTTCTGTTTATTAAAAGATTATCTAGTATTTTAGAGCTTACAATTTGTTTTATGCATAATTTGTTTATAATTTTCAATTTATAGCTTTAAGAAACCGACGTACTTTGCTATTTTAAGACGTTAAAAATGCTTTATGGTTTTTGAGCTTTTTGTTAAATACTGCAGTTAGGATTAAAATCAAGTAAATTACATAATTCTTGATCATGCGTTTGGGATCATGTGTTTGGGAATATTGGATGTAATGTCTTTGGAAATGTTATAGCACATTTTGAATTAAGTTTTTATTACATAAATAATTATTAATTTTACATTTTTTATTTCATTATCAAAAGCATCAAATATTCACCGTATAACTAAAGCAATGCCATTACTGTGAGACTAATATTAATCTTTATTTACCAAGAAAATCGCAAATTCATCATGCTTTCAGCACACCTACCCACACACACTGCTTCATTTCAACTCATATCGCAATTAAAACTTAACCATATTACAATAACAATTTGGGGAGTATTTGTTGTTTGCTCATTTGTACCGCGTCTTTTGTATAAGTGTGAAATGGCTGACTGCATTTCGCCGGCATCGAATCGCGTTGCGTCTATTGTCATTGTTGTCGCAATATCGTTGGCGTCTAAGCCCCGCTGGGAACAAGCACAGCTTGCAAGCTTTCGAACGAGTACATTTTCGTATTTCGCTTATGTTTTGTCGTCTTGTGCATGTGCGAAAATGTGCTTTCGCTTACGTTATTACGTTGACGCTTAATTGTTACATTACGTTGTATGTTTGATACGTCTTATTACTGTGTATTTATCGCTTTTCTCTGCGTTGTCATGTATAGGTTTGTTTTCAATGGCGTTAAAGTTTTTTTTTTTTTTAAAGCAGACGTTCTCAACTTGTTGCGTTTTTATCTATCTGTATATGATTATGTTTATGTATGCGAGACACAATCAACTGGTGTGAAGATTACAAAAGATTTTATAATACAAAAGAAATTTTAAAGAGGCTCATTGAAGAAGAAGCCTATTGACACTATACCAATGCAACGTAAACACAAGCAAGCGTTCTCCGATAGAAATTACTGTGTATCAATATAAATATAGAACAAGTTCTCTTTATTGTTAGTTCTCATTTTCAATAATAAATGAAGTATATATTTGTTGCACTAAGTGCATATTACATTTTTTTCTACGTACAATTTGTTGTCAGTAATATAGTAAAAAAAATTCAGAACTCGTATTAAAATAAAAAAGTTTTAGATTACAATTCTGTTTTATTTTATATTAAAATTCGACGTTTCAATATTTTAAACGTATATTATCATCAAGAAAAAATACTTACAAATGACATAAATAATAAATCATATTTTATAATCTAGTTACTTGTATTTTGTTACATAGTAACTTGTTTCTATGTTTTGTTTGTTTATTATCTATGTTACTTATATATATATTTTTTCTTGAAGATAATATACGTTTAGTATATTTAAAGTTTGGATTTTAATATAAAATTAAGCAGAACTTTAAATGTTAATTTACTCTGAATATTTATGATGCAAAATAACACCACCGAAAATTAGTGTAAATTTATAAATAAATAAATTTTATAAGAATAAAATTAGAAGCATATGGGTAAACTCACAAATAGACTTTGACATTATCATATAAATACTAAGAAATAGAAATAAAAATAGTAAATTCAAATTAAATTTTGAAAAATTTAATAATTTTTTTCTTGAAAAGTTGTTAAAACTGTACATTAGTAAAATTATATAATTTATTTGGGCATTAGAAGAATCTTTTGTAAAAATTTAATTAAAATTATACAAATAATGTAGCCATTATAAATTACAATTTTTTTTTCGAAAAGTTGGCAAAACTGTATATTAGTAAAATTATATTACATATGTGGACATTAAAAGAATCTTTTGTAAAAATGTAATTAAAATCGGATAAATAATAAATAAAAATAAATTTTTTAAAACTCTAGTAATTTTTTCTCGGAAAATTGGCATCACTGGAAAAATAAGACGACATGACCATCTTGAGTACTAAATAAATCTATCCTGAAAATTTTAATAAAATTGGTTGAACTGTCTAGAAGGAGTTTCAATCACAAAATTTTGACTGACGACCGAGCGAACGAGCTGACAACGCACAAAAATACACTCTCATAAATTTAGTTCGAATTCGTCATTTAGAAACTATATGAAAAATTTCTATATATATTTTTATAATTTTGGAAAATGTTAGAAACAATGTACCGATCACTATACTACTTTTTCCTTGCAATCAAAGTGCTAATTAATAATTATTATTTCAAAAAGAAATACGTCAATTTTTATGTACTTTTCGCATAAAAATTTTGTAATTTTGTTATTACGACTGTTTTTTTTTTGCAGTAATTTTTTATAATATAGATGCGGTCTCTAAAACCCTATTTCTCCACATTTTTTTGTCCTTCCGTCCCAATCCCAACAAGATGTTTTTATAGAAGTTCTACTGTATATGAACAAACATTTTATTTTAAATATTTTTCTTTAAAAACACATTTTCAATTCTAAAAGTTTTGAAACTCCTGTTGTTTAGAAGTATAATAAACTTGACATAATTTTTTTCAGCGATATTTATATAATGACATTAATGTCCTAAAACATACGAGCTATAGAAGAAGCGTTCCTATTCACTGGATTATGATCCGGAAATAATATATTCATTGCTTTTACTCTAATGCAAATGCTATACGAATGTATATCTACATTATTTTTATCCATTTTTTTAAAACTTATATTTCATTAAATTTCATATCCTTGTGTAATATGACAATTGCATAATTCCGTTTCATAGATATTTAGATTCAGTTTGGCTGCCATTTAGTTTACACAATAAAATTTTGAAAATTCTTTTTAAGATGAGATTTTTAAAATGAAGGCCTATATTTATAATAAACATTTTAAATAAAGTCGACTTGAAACAAGAAATAATTTTATTATTTGCATTCAAGTCGTAAGTGAACATTTTAAATATTTGTTATAACTTTCAAATTAAAATTTTTATGTACTTAGAGTTTTAATGTCATATGTCAATAAAGAATTAATAACAATAATAATTAAACCTAGTTAAATCTTTAAAACCTTATAACTTCTTAATTAAATAAAATTGGACACGGTTCCTATAATATTTTTACCGACCGTCATGTACCATATGATAAGGAAGGTATTGTAATCATTCCAAATTTGACACATCACGATTTTTATAGATAAGCGCAAATTAGATTTATAGTAACACGAATCAACTGCTTTTAGCGTGATGTTCGTCTGCCGATCTGTCTGTGGACATGTGTAGAGCAAATTTGAGTGAACGGATTATCATAAAATTTTATATTTAATATTCAGAGATAAATATCTCAGTTTGATCAATTTTTGGTAAAAATCTGCCAACCAGAAGTGGTAATTTACTAATATTACTTTTAACAAAAGTTACTAAACAAGTTGTAACTAATAACTTTTATTTGCAACATTTTTCGATACGACTAAATACTTTTTTAACACGTTTTTATTAATCGCTTTCTGTCCTGTCTGTTTGTTTGTTTGTTTATTTGTTTGTCTGTTTGGAAAAAAAATTGCAATCGATTTTAAACTAACTTCCCAATGAGCTAGAAACTTGAAATTTTAAGCATAGCTCAGAACTGGATGACAATGCAATATTAACTAATTAATTCATTATTAACATTACATTTATGTATATAAAAAAATGCCTAAAAATATCTCATTAAAAAAAAAAGAAAATTAGTAGGTAACTTTGAAAAAATGAAGATTATTTTTTTCGCCGAAATGTTGAATTTTGTCTTCTAGAAAATGTCAAAATCAAATGAAAACAAAATGATATAAAAACCTCTCGCACAGTATTCCCGCACTAAAATCTATTTATTCAGCCGTTAGTGGATATGCTTAGCTATAGCTTAGTGGGCGCCAACATAATAGTGACATAATTAGTGACATGTGACATCAGTGACATTAATGATATCAGTGCAACATAACATTCGCCACTTTCTACCCTTAATATTAATAATAATTATTTTAAAAAATATTTTATTTTAAAATAAATTAAAAATATTTTGTTTTATAATTTTTTATATTTTATGTAAATTGGTGGCATATTTATGTCAGGGCAGTTTTGTTTTTAATTACCATGACTACAGTAGTTGTTGTTATACAAATTTTTCTATTCCATAAAATTTCATACGACGGAGGTCGGTTCTGTGGTAGTCACAAGAGATTTTTTTCTTAAAATCAAATCAATTATCATTTGTTAAAGTTTATCATAGAGCTAATAAATTATCTTAATATTACTTGATACAAATAAGGAAAACAATATTTAAAAATTAATTTTGTAGTGTTTACGACATTTTATAAATAATAAAATATGCAGAAAGAAAAAAACATTAATACAAATATAGTAAATACAAATAATATGTATGTCAGAATGACGGAAATATATACAAGACCAGAATCAATAGATTTAAGTTATCTGAACAAGTTTTAACACCTTTTCTGATTGTTGACATATACAAAATCGATAAGATATATATATATATATATATATATATATATATATATATATATATATATATATAGAATACATATGTTCCTCAATAATAAACCGTTCGTGTCTAATACGATATAATATAAAAGTACCGACATTGACTGTAAATAAATCACGGATTAGTGTTTCCGTGATAAGGTGTTGATAAACGCAAACTCTGATAATTTTTAAATGCTATATACATAAAACTGATCGTATTTTTATAACAACAATCTCTATTTATCATATTACACTTCAAGTAGGTATATGTTTTCCGAAAAACATATTTTATTTGGAAATTTATTTTGCTCATTGGAATATTAAACTGAGCCAGTAAAATAAAATAATTTTCCTTAAACCACAAAACAATTTAAAAAAGCTAACTACGTATTTCGAAAGCTAAACTTTCATCATCAGTATCAAAAGTTAAAACTAAAATCCTAATCAGTGATCTAAAGTTACACAGATACTACGCGTACCCAGTAGTTAGTGTTCTTTGACCACTGAATGCGAATGAAAAGTTAGTAGTCTGGATAGAAATCTTTGACAGAAAATAATTTCGACATAATAGAAAAAGTTAATGCCACAATCTTTTGGGTACATGGAGTGATTGTGTATGTAATGTATGTATACAGTCAAATCTGTTTTTGTGCGGTAGATAGGGATCGTATAAAATAAAATCGCACAAAAAAAATTGGGAAATTTCATAAGTACTTATAACAAATATTTTTTTACAATATATTCGAGAAAAGTGTCCATTAGAGATTGAATGTTTGTTGTCGGAAGACTGTTGATATCAAATGAACATAGTGCCTGAACGCGAACAGCCCCTTACAGTGTACATATCATGTACATAAGTACATTGATAGAAAACATTACAACATTATAATGCCGACACCGTTGGAATACATATACCGCATAAAAAAAAATCGCTTAGGAAAGGACCGCACAAAAACAGTTTTGACTGTACATTATCAAAGACTGAAATATCTACCCAATAAAGTATCGTGTGGCTATCCTATAGATCAGAGGTACCTAAACTTTTTTGTCTCGAAGACCACGTGCAAATTTTTTTCTGTTTTGGGTAAACCCCAGGGCCTTTCTAATATTGAACTGTTACAAATTCATCAACTTCAAATGTGTTTTTGACAGCTGACATAGTGCCACCCACTTTGATAAGTTTAATTGTAAACTTTACAGTTAAACATATCAACCCCTAGTGGTTGATATAGATCACTTTGGGAATCATTGGTATAGATAATATAATATAATATATAATAATTTATGTATAAAAAAAAGTTACACGGAATAATTATTAGAAGATGATTCTCCCGGCCCTAAGTATATAAAATGTAAAAATAATTTTTCACCCAAATACTTAATATCTATATGATAAATTACTGGAAAATATTACGTACATTGTTCATATCTGTACACAGCATTTACATATTCACTGTAATATGTTTCTTACAATACATGTAATTTGATATTTCAGTTGTTTTATTGTTATCCTTGAAGTAATAGTCATTTATTCTTCTAAATAGCGCAATGAACCTTAAATTGTTGTATACGTGTCAAATTTTCTTAATTGAATCAGTCGTTTCTTATAACTTTTTAACAAAATAATAATTTAATAATGTCATATAAAATAACCAGACAAAGAGTGTTTATAGTTTTAACAAAATTACTAGAAAATATTATTCATACAAATTAACATGTAAAAACTACTAAAATTTTAAATTTTCAGAAGAAAAGTTGTTTAAATTAATATTATTTAAAATTTTGCTACAAATTTAATATTTTTTTATATTTATAGTTTATTTAATTTTTTTTTCAATAATGATATATCGAGGTTTAATTCAAGTACTTGTAAGTTAATAAAAAACATATGTTGAATATTATTTCAGAACTAAAAAAAATAAAACAGTATTTTTTCAAACTTAATAATTATATATATTTTTTAATTATAAATGTGAAATCAAAAACATGCACAGTAAAATCTATTTAACACTATCACATGTCTTTTTTTGGGGCACGTCAAAACGTGTAAATATTACATTAGGAAAAATGTTTAATAATTTTTAGCTATTATGTAGCTAAATTTTTTTTCTATTTTACTGAATTTTTTCAGATTTTTTTGAGCAAATTTTGAAAAAAGTCGTATTTTGAAAAAATCCCAAGGGTACCATCCCCTTGTCAAATTTTCAAAAATTCAGTTTTAAATTTTTTTCTACTAAACGATGCATCGTAGAATAATGGTTTCTTTACTCAATTATCGTACTCATTATTTCGCATTTTTACATATCATGCTTAATTTCCTAGACCTCATAGTTTTTTAGAAAAAAAATAAAATCCAAAAAATAAAAAAAAAATTCTAGCGCCCAAACGGCACATGCTAGCAAATTAAGACTAAAACCAGATTATAGAACTTTTTATTGTCTATCAAAAAGTATTCTACGTATTTCTCCGAATTTAACTCAAGAAAGGAGTATATTGCAAATTATCGAATTTGCATGTTAAACGCCCATACGAACTTAACGAACGAACACCCTATATATATATATTGTATAAATTATTAATTAAAAGACGCCAAATTTTATTCAAATTAATATATTATTGAATTGTTTCTCAACGTATTTTTATTACAGTTTTTAATTGAATTTATCAAATTGCATTTTTTACAATATTAAAATTACAAATACATATACACATGTATTAAACGCAATCCGTATACAGAATAATGTATAAAAATTTAAAATTAAAAAAAAGAAAGATCTCAAGCATTTGCTACAGCCAGCCAACATAAAAAGAATGGGAAATCTTTTTTTAATTGTAACATCGAGATCAAAGAAACATCCCTGGTAAAGTGCAAAGCTTCCGAGCAAAATTATCGCGCTGGGAGCTTAAAGCACAAGCACAGTTCGTTGTGAGAACGAAGACTATATATACAGCGAGACGGAAAAAAAAACTTCGCTTGCTGAGAACTTAAGCTAAGCGGAGAAATCAAGAGGTGTTAAGCATTGGAAAAGCTTACGTTTTGCTTCCGTGAATTTTGTTCGGGAGCTTTTTTGAGCTTTTACAAGGCCTGAAATTGGTTCGTGCATGATTCGTCTCTCGCAGATAGAAATCGTAAACGTAATCCGCGCAGTGAAAATGATTTTTGCACGCTTTTATGTAATTATTTCTGCTTTGTAGTTTTTGTCGAAAATTGGATGGTGATTCCGTTTGATTTTTAAAGTATATTTTATTGCAGATATATATATATATATATATATATATATATATATATATATATATATATATATATATTTAATAATTATTTAAATTAAAAAAAAAAGCTAAAATTAATATACCACGTTTTTATAACGGACTAAAAAGTAAAAAATAATTTCTCCTAGAAAAACGTGAGGCGCACTAATTACTATTAAAATGTAGGTGTTCTAAAATAATATATATATATATATATATATATATATATATATATATATATATTACAAACTCATAAGTACTTAAATTATAAATAAAATAAACTTAAAAAATTCAGTATTATATGTATGTAGTTGTATAATAATGATAAATTTATTAATAGCTGTAAGCTAAATTAAAAAAAATGTATGAAATACTTTACATTATAAAATAAATTATAATACATTATGTTACGACGAGCAAAAAGCGATCTGTTCCGAGTGACTTATGTTACTTTTTCTTTCAAAAGCGTTCGAAACGAAACTAAATTAAAAATAAATAAAAATAAATACCAAGTAACCTTAACCTTACTAGAAATTGTAAAATATTAAATATATTTGTGAGAATTAATGTTTCTTTGGTCAAATATTTAATTTCTAATAAATCTGTCAGTGTACTGCATTTCTTGCACTTCTCCACACATTTTCAATAATAAAATTCAAATACAAGCAACAATAAACAATGCAAATTGTCAATTAAATTAACTTGATTTAATAATTTTCAATATGGCCGCCGGAGATGGCAGATTAAATACACTTCATCGTGTTTCTTTAGTCAAATATGCAGTTTCTGACAAATATGACAGTGCGCAATAATATGACTTGCTGTAATAATTTGCAATTTAATCGCCGAAGATGTAAGATTAAATACACTTGACGTTGTAGTCATATTTGGTGGTGCCACCATTGGTTTACATAGTAACTAACTGTTGTATAATATTTTACTAGCAACATGGTGACCTTATTCTACATTAGGCAATATAATAAATATATAATATCAATATTTTAATATGCTTGAAGAAAAATATATAAATATATGTGACACAATATAACTAATTTTATTAAAATAATGTTGTTTTATTTTAGTTTTGAAATTATGAATGCTGAATATATTTTTATAAATTCTGGTATTTGATTATAATCTTGTAATCCTTTGTGAAAAATATTATTTGCCGTATTATTTTTATTAGTTTTTTCAATATAGAAATTACTTCTGTAAATATCTCTATGCAAATTTAATTCAATTTTTTAGATAATAGAAGTAATAATTAATGTTCCATTTTAAATTCAAATATATATAATATATATATATATATATATATATATATATATATATATATATATATATAAAATGTTATAAATATTTATAAAAATATCATATACATTAATTTTTTTAGCTAAATCGCCTTCATGTTACATATAGATATAGGAATATCTACATATGTTATCTTAATGAAACAAATAATTGTTTCTCTAATCCGAAGCTTAAATGTATCAAAATTTGTAATACCTATCGCAATAAAACAAATTACAAATGATATTAATTAATTGTACAAAACTGAAATATTCTATAGTCATATGCCGGATATCCTGATACTATTGAACATAATTCTGTAATAAATTTGCTAAAATTAATTATATTATTAGCTATATATCTAATTTTAGTAAATTTTTAATTTAATCAGTTTATATATTAACGAAAGTTTCAAAATATTCAATTTTTTTTTGTAATATAAAATCATGAATTATTTTTCGAATTAATAATAATTTTTATTCTCCATAAAGAGTCGTTCAGTCTGCCGTTTTAGTATTAGTTTTACGCATAACCACAAGAATTTGACTAATCCAAACATTTAGTTTTGAAACTAAAAGTCTGTCACATGCTTGCGTATAAAATTAAAACTAAAAAAGCAGTTTGAATGAGGCTTAAGTTTTTAGTTTAGTTTAGTTTAGTTTAGTTTATTAACAGCCAGTTTTATAACAAACACTTTAACCAAAGTCGACTTTAAACTTTCAAAAAGGTTTGTTTTATTAACAACAACAAATAATTTTACCATTAAAAGTGTGACAAGTTGACAAGAAAAAGTATCATTTTATTGACAACAATAATTATTATTACAGTAGAATTTAAAATAGATACTTTTTGGTTGTAGTTTATAAAGTTGACTTTAGTTAAAGTATTTATTATGAAATCGATCGTAAATAAATTAAAAAATAATATTAAATAAACTAAACTGAAAATAAGTCTCATTTAAACTGCCATTTTAATTTTAATTTTACGCACAAGCACGTGACACACTTTTAGTTTTAATACTAAATGTTTGGTTTAGTTACATTTTTGTGCTTATGCATAGAAATAATAAAAAATAAATATAAAATACGTATATTTTATGTAAGTAATTACTTAATTTATATATATATATATATATATAAAATTACAAAATTATATTATTTTTACAAAAAAAATTATGTAAACCATCGTTTTGCTGAAATAATATGTAATTTTTTACTATGGCAACTTTTTTTTTACAATCTAGTTCTATTACAAAATTTAAAATATTCCTGATTTTTCTTTATATATTCCTTAAAATAATTTTGTAAATAAACTGATTAAATTAAGAATTTGCATTTAAGAAATTTCAGTTAATAAAATAATAAACAAACAATGTATGTTGTCACTATTACATGTTAGTAAAAAAAGATTTTGTTTGATATAGTACAATACATATAAAGATATTTATCAGAAGATATGAAGTAAGTAAAAACTAGGCAGAATTCGTCTGGTTTACGTCACTTATATTAGAATCATTAACACAGCGTTCATTCCCTTTAGCTTTAGTGTATATATGATAGTATCAAGAAAAGTAACATCATTTCGCATTATGTATGAGTTACATTATGTCAATTTGTCATGTCGACATTAATTATGTTTTCTTTATGAACCAATTGGTAAGTAGGTATATAATAAAAATGTTGGGCAAAGAGAAAATTTGGTATGAAGTTATAGACCAGTAACATCTGAAATTTGTATTAGGTATATACAGAATGTCCCATGACGAGTTTCCGCTGTCTGCATTTCAAAAAGTATATAATATTATGTCACGAAATTTGGTATGTAGGGATATTTCAATATGCTCAGTTGAAGTAAAATATTAGCAATAAGATTCCAATTCCGATTTAACCGGGAGTCAATCCTAACTTCCTTATTTTAAATTTTTATCATTGAATTTAGAAGTAATTTTACTTATGATACAACAAAAACAATTTACTTTAGTTCAACTGTCTTTGACATATTTCAAATTTTGATTTTTTGTTCGAAATTGGCAAAATCTTTCTGAGTCCGTATCTCAAAAATGCAATTTGTAAAATATATTAAAACTATTTAAAAACATGCCTAAAATATTACTGTAAACTTGGAGTTCAGAAAACATGAAAATATCATTTTATTTTTCAAATGGGAATTCTATTTTTTACAACTTTCATGAATTTTACGTTAAAATATGAAGTTAGTTGATATTAATATGTAATTTGGATACGTTGTTATTAAAATAAGAAAGTTAGAGTCGACTTTCGGTTAAACTGGAAGTGACATCTTATTGCCAATATTTTACTTCAACCGAGTATATCGGAATATCCCTATATACCAAATTTCGTGACATAACATTATACACTTGTTAGAATTCAGATAGAGAAACAGCCTGTATTTAAAAAAATTGTTTATATTTTTACTAAAATACATGAGTATAATATTGTTGCTATTATACAATTTCGGTTTTAAAATCGATTTTAAGACAATGCAACTGTCATATGACATACACGACTAGAACAAAAAATCTTTGAACCAAACACCCCAGAAACTGAGTTTGTAGTACCAAATAATATATTTAAAATTGTTATTTCAAGACTTTTTAATGTACATTTTTATAATATGTTGAAAATTACTTGTTTGTTATTGTTTTAATATTGTGAAGAATAAAATAAAACGGAATTCGGTTGTAGTTCTGTATTAATAGTTATTAATAATCAACATTTATAGTGAAAAATCTTTTAGATCTCATTATATTAAAGTTTAGAATTAAGTTCTATATAATTTTTATTAAAAATTCGGCATTTCTATATACATCATCAGAAAAAAAAACAATATTGTTTTAATGTAAGATAATAACTGAATTATTTTTCCTTAACTTGCCTTATTTAGTTAAATTTAAATTAATTGCAAACTTTCGATAAAAATTTAAAAAATCTAATGTGTTCATATATTTAAACTATTATTGATATTTAAATTTTGTTAAACATTTGTTTAAATAAGGTTGCAATTAACAAATAATTTATTATTACACATGTAAAATCATATAAAATAAATTTTTTGTTGCAATAGAAATATTATTACACACACAAATATTAGACTATAATAAGTAAAGATTATTGCAGCAATTAAAAAATATAAACAATATTGAATTGTAGTAAAATATCTTTCAGAACTCTTTGAATAAAATAAAACGGTTTTAGGTTTAAGTTTTTTATTAATATTTATTAATAACCGACGTTTCGACGAACTCAACATCCGTCTTTATCAGGAAAACTGATACAAATGACATTTACAGACAAAACAGAACATAAAAGAAACTTACTAGCTAACAAATAAGTAACTAGACCATAAAATTTTTATAAATTTTTAATTAGTCGAAGCCAAATTTTATTTAAATCAGTGCCTTCAGCTAATTAAAAATTTATAATTTTTGTTATGATCTAGTTACTTATTTGTTACCTAGTAATTTATGTTTCAGTTATTTACTGTAAATGTTATTTATATCAGTTGTTGTATCGGATGTTGAGTTCGTCGAAACGTCGGTTATTAATGAATATTAATACAGAACTTAAACCTAAAGCTGTTTTATTCTAATATAGATACAAGTAAAACGGTCTTCACAATAAATATAATGTTAAACTACACTGTAAAAAAATTCATTAATTTTACTTAAAAATCCGAGGAAACTGATTTACACCAGTTTAATATGTAGATTTACAGACGTCACAGGAAAATTTTTACATAATATGAATGTAAAATTCGTATATTTTGTGTAAGTTTACTTATATTTTCAGTAACATAACATACCTATATAATATGGTAAATTAATTGTTTTAGTTAAAATTACAAAATTATATTATTTTCAGACAAAATTTATGTAAACCATCGGTTTTGCTGAAATAATATGCAATTTTTTTATTATGATTTTTATGTAAAATAGCAATTTTTTCTTACAGTGTACATTAACGATCGTCTAATTTAATTAATGCATTTAATATTACTAATGAAATAAAATAAATAAATAAATAAATGACATTTAAAAAAAATTAAGGACAATATAGGTATCTATACTCAAGTTTTAAAATCTGTTGAAAATCAAAAACATCAATAAATTACAAAATTATTTTACGAAATTTTACATTTTTGCTAACAGTGTATTAAGTAAGTTGATAAAATTAAAACAAAATTTAGTAACTATGGGATATAGTCTGGTAAATTCGGTTTAAGTGCGATAATAAGTGAATTAATAATATAGATAAGTAATAATTTATTTTTGCAAAAATACCAACATTTTTCAAATTTATTTATTTTTTTTAATCATTTTAGAATGTTAATTTTTATTGCAGATAAATTAAATTTTTTTCTTTTTTCTTTCAGAACTCATTATATTAAAATAAAACGGTTTTTGGATATAGTTCTGTATTAATTTTTATTAATAATCGACGTTTCGACGTACACCGTATACATTATCATCTTGATGATGACGTCAAAACGTCGATTATTAATAAACTATAACCGAAAATTATTCTATTTTCATACATAATAATTTTTCACGTATTTCTATACAAATTTCCGTCTTACTCATATTAAATTAACATAAAATAATTATCAAAAAAAAAAGTTGTACACAAAAAGCGTTAGACGAAACTTTTGAAAAAATGTCATACTTTGAATCACGCTCCGGGAAGCTTTACATTAACAGTGGGGGGGCTAACATAGGCGTGGTTTAATTTTAAATCCAACCAATCAAAATCCAGCTCCACCCAGTAAAATCCGGACTCATAGCACCAATGAAATTGGTGGCAATTGTGTGAGTTTAATCAAATACCGATATCAATTTTCAAATATCTATTTTACATAAATTGAATATCATCCATCTGATTTTCTCTATTTTTCACTCTCAGCAATATATTTCTTTCATTATTACTATTAAATGCACTTAGTACCACACAAATATTTAGTTAACCTTAAAATTTAGCGACAGAATAAAACAAAAATATATATAATTAAAAATGATGGTTTTATTTGTAAACATAAAATATTATTTGTAAAAATATTATTAAAAAACAACTTAAATATATCGATTTTATATATGTAAAGAACAATAAATTTATAAGTGAATGTTAAAAATCAGTAAAAAAAGAGTAAAGTTTAATTAACCGCTAATAAAGAGTAGATTGCAGGACAGAGAATGACTCCATATCTAGCTTAAGACTCGTTATAGACAACCGAGCAGGCGTGGTTAATCTTTTCCGTGCATACCCGCCCATCGCTGATACTAAACGCGCAACGTGATAAGGTTGAAAATCGCGTGACTAAATCGTGACATACGGGCCGAGGTGGGTGCTAGGCGCTCAAGCCAAATCCAAATCGTAAGAAGATTCTATCGCCGCGCGCGGCTGTGATGTCGCCTGCCTGGACTCCAGTTGTCCATCGAATGATACCGCGTGAGCACGCGAGCTTCCGCGCGTAGTTCAGGTCATACACTGTGAGAGAGCGTGACACACAGATTTTTCACATACGCACAATAACCAACCCCCAACCCTGTTTAGTGACAATCGGTGTTTGTGTTTTTTGTTTTTTCGAATGTGACTGGGAAAAATGAGAGATTTGCAGTAGAGTGTGAATTTGTTTTGGGAGAAGTTTTGCAAATAGTATTTGGACGGTAAAATGACGTTGGAATTATCGAGTGTAGCGGGGCCGATGCCGTTAGATTTTAGCGTAGCGGTACGGGGAAGAAGTGAGTCCGGAATCGGTGACGGAGCGTCCGCGAGTCCGGAGCCGACGGACCCGCCAACGTTCCGGCGAACGCCTGACACCGCTACGTCGAGCAGCGCTTTTAGAATTGTCACGCCAAAAGGCCGATTAGAAGGTAATAATATATAATGTCTGAAAGTTAAACTCTATTTTATGTATATTATAAATAAATCTTATTTTTTATGGGCCCGGTGTCATAAATGATAAATATTAATTCATAAGTAAATAACAAATGTTATTTCAACAATTTACAACCAAATTATTATTATTAATAACAATAACTATGTCTTAATACCAATTAAATTTGTTATCTCTTTTTGATACGAAAAATAATAAAAGAAGAGTAAACACATTTACTTCTAAAGCAAATTTAATCAGAACAACATATTTTATTAAAACTGTATAAAACCGTTTGCTCAATTTTTCACATTAAATTACCAAAATGTATTTATAAAAAACACTTTATTAAAAATTCCTTTGCTATTATTTATTTGACTATTAAATTTTAAAATAAACTGTTTATATTTAAATATTAAAGATAACAAAAAAAAAAAATTAATTAAAATATGATAGACCAAGTGTAGTTGAGTTATGAGTTATTTTTTTTTTTAATTTAAAAATAAAAATTTGAAATGTTAC
Source organism: Clivina fossor (assembly GCA_963966155.1). Lineage (NCBI taxonomy): Eukaryota > Metazoa > Arthropoda > Insecta > Coleoptera > Carabidae > Clivina > Clivina fossor. The sequence continues at coordinate 23,236,300 of OZ014551.1, read as the reverse complement.
TAAAGATACACATGTATTCATTTTGTTTTTCTTGTAATCTCCCAAATTCGATCTGATGAAGAATATAAAATATTCAAAACCGGTAATCAATTAAAGATAATTTCTGAACTGTGTAGTTTTTTGTTTTTATTGGTTTATAATAAACCTTTAAATTTTTCTTTAAGAATATGAGCTGAAAATAATTATTGGTTTGAAAGCCAGTAGTTTCAATTTTTATTTATTCTTGGAATAGATAAAAAAATCATATGTAATTGACTAAAACTGTTTCCCCAGAATAAATGACAATTGGCTAATTTTCAATTTATTTCCGAGAGAAATTTATTTCAAAAATTAGAAATATTGTGCCTAAGATGAATATGTTCATGATTTTATTATTGCAGTTAATAATTATATTTTATTTCAAAAATTTGCATACTTATTTAGAATATTATTTTATGTAATTTTTTATGATTTATGTTTTGATATTTGTCAATTTAATATGTAGCATTTATTAAAAAAAATTAAATTACTCATATTAAAATAAAAAAGCTTTAGAATTAAGTTCTATTTATTTTTTATTTAAAATATCGACGTTTCGATATATTCTACGTATGTCATGTTGATATACGTGTATATCGAATTTTTAAATAAAGTATATACTGAACCTAAACCTAAAGCTTTTTTTATTTTAATTTTATGAGTTTTGAAAGATTTTTACTACTTGCGTGTGAAAATACGCAAAAATTGTTTCCATTTTTATTTCTATTCTATAAAAGAATTATACATATATAATGACGCCATATACCCATAAGGGTGTGGCATAAACTCTTTCCTTTTAAGCAGAAATTGATTTCTATCAAACATTTCTCCATCATCTACAGAAATTAATTAATTTATTGCTTCTGAATATATTTTAAATTTTTTTGTAAACATAAATATATAATATAGTAGAGCTCATTATATTAAAATAAAAAAGCTTTAGATTCAAATTCTATATAATTTTAATGAAAAATATACTTATATAAATTTTCATTTAATAGATAATATAAATATCTTGTACCACTACAGAGTCTTACAGATGTAAATAGATTCGTTTCATAAATTGATCAGCTATTAGCAGAAAAATCTTATAAAAAATTAAGCATCATTTGTTATATAATTATTATGCTAGCAAAAGAACAATAAAGTACAAGTATTTATTTTTTAATATAAACTTGTCCAATTAAAAAAATTAATGCCATTTTACAATTTCAGAGAATACAATATTTTAAAAGAAAGAAATAACGATTTTATTCACATCTTGACTTATGTAAAAATTAATTATTAACTGAAAAGCACACTTCATGTAGAAGTGGATAAAAATTTTTTTTATTTGTTATTTTTTAATTTTTAAAAGCAATTTTTTTTAAAGTTATTATTAAATCTTAAAATAACATTTTTTTTTTCTTGATTCCACTTTTTTAAATAATAAAAATTTTACGTTGAAAATCTAATAAATTTAACACATATTTCAAGTAATTTTGATCAAATTTATTAATTTTATGGGCTTATAGAAAATGTATTAAATACAGAAATAAATTGAAACAATAAATATTAAAAATATACATAAATCTATGCATATTTAATTAGATTTTACAAACGGACTCAGTGTTGTTGGTTTTTTATAAGAATAATTTCTTAATATATTCAAACTAATTGATTATATAAATAAAAATTAACAAAAATTTATTTAAAAAATTAATTATTATTATTATTCAAACAAGAAGTAATTGTATATCAATATAAACGTAAATAATTTTTTAAATTATACGGCAGCAAAATTTAATATAAAAAATATTTTACAGAACAGTATCTTACTGCCGTCAGAAGAAATATTAATTTCAAAATAAAACGGTTTTTGGTTGTAGTTTTGTATAAATTTTTATTAATAATGATGTTTCGACGTACTCAATGTACATCTTCATAACAAAAAATGATGAAGATGTACGTTGAGTATGTCGAAACGTCGATTATTAATAAAAATTAATACAGAACGACAACCTAAAGTTTTTTTATTTTAATATAATGAGTTCTAAAAGATTTTTTACTATGTTAATATTAATTTCTGTCGGTGTATTTACAGAATCACTTTTACGTTTTTATAAAAATTACATTATTCTTTAAAATAAGAAGAATTTAGAATTAAGTTCTAGATAAATTTTAATTAAATATCGACGTTACGATATATTCTAACTCTACGTATATCATCCTCGAAAAAAATTATTATTATTATTTTATAATTTATAGTATATCCAAACGTATCGAAAGTATACAGAACTTAATCCTAAAGCCTTTATATTTTAATATAATGAATTCTGAAAGATTTTTTACTATGTGAAAATTTTATTTCATGTTTTGATCAGTTTATTCAAGACAGAATATTGATTAATAAAATAATATATGGACGAAAATAAAAGTGAGTTTCAACATATATAGAAAAGATAGAAAATCTGCGTGTGATATTGTTCTATTAAAATGTGTGAGGTATAATAAATTAAGATTTTTAAATGAAGTATGCTAAACGTATAGATATAATTAAAATTAGTTGCAATTTAAATATGCAGCCAGCGTATATAGCGATTATCGCATGCGATAGTGTCTCCGAAAGTCACGAGTCTATTTCTACTTTAACTAAGCGTAATTAATTTTGATTGCAGCACTTAAAATATTAAAACTGATTTTCATCTCTTCGTTTATTATAATAAAATTAATGATTTTTATGAAAAATATAAGCGTTCACATTGAAATGTTTTGTCGAAAGAAATTTAAGTTCGCAACATAAAATTGGGATAGAATTTTCTAATGCACCATGCTTAGTGCAGAAGCATGCACATTACAGAAATGTAAAATTTCTGTGTCTATTCGGTTCACATCTATAAGATCTATAACGTTATAGAATATTTTGTCTTTCTTTATTAATAGAGGCAAAAATAATATAATATTATATTATATTCTCTCTGATAGAGGGAATTCCATACACTAGAAAAAAAAAAAAAAAACAAAACAATCTGTGACATTACAGGTCTTATAGATGTGAACCGAATAGATCCAATAATTTTTGTTAATTTTTTTTTATAAACTGGAGAAAAATTCAAACAAAGTTTCCTAGATTATAAGATGTACAGGGTGTTTATTTCTAATCAAGTTGTGTTTGCAACTTTCATTTATTTGACAAAATGTAAAGTCTTTTGAATTAGATTATTATTATTATTATTTCTGCAGAATAGAAAGAGTTTGTGCCACACCCTAATGGTTACATGGCATGAGTGTGTATATAAGTATGTATGTTTTGAATTATTTTATAAATTTTTAATTTAAAATCATGACGAATTGTTGTTGTATATATGTTAAAAATATACTTTTTTAATTCAGTAATTCAAGACAATTATTTCATTTAAAATACAAAACTACTAGTTGTAATAAATAAAATTTTAGTGATTGTAAAATAAAATATAATAAAACTACAGAATCTTATTTTTTATTTATATCTTTTACAATAAACTATTATTATAAAATTAATTTAAAATAACATTTTTAATAACAAAAATAACTAAATAAAAATTACACAACTAATTTGAAGTTTTAAGTATAAATAATAATATATTTTTTGTTTATTTTTTAGCTTTATTTAAAATTTTATTACTTGTTCTAACCTCAGGCATGGCAAAAATATAAAGCAATCTCTCTGTATTCGACTTTAGTTTACTGTAAGTTATAATAGGATTGTAAAAACAGAATTGGTTATTTTAAAAACCTTTTGTTTCATATTATTTGATTGTTATACATAAATACATGAATTAAAACTTTAATTATTATAAATATGTCAATTAAAATTCAAAGAAAATAGACGAATAAAAAAAAATTACTTATTATACAAATTTTATTTAATAGGCATTATACAGTTTTCAAGAAGTTCTCATGTTGTCAAACTCATTTATATATTTACTATTTACGAGCATGTTATGACTGTAATCTTAATGTTTTAGTAGGCCTAAACACTGTTATAATTAACATGACGTCATACAATTAAACTTGTAATTACTTAAAGGGTATTTAAAAATTAATATATATATATATATATATATATATATATATATATATATATATATATATATACACAATATACAATAGGTACTATGGTAATATGTAATAAATATATTTTTATAATACAGCATATCATCTGTTTCTAAAAAATTCTCTTTGTCAGAGCTTATGTAGTTTTTGCCTCTGTCTTAATTTTATTTATTGTCAAGTGCTTTTTAACAATTTAAAAATGTTATTGGATATATTGAAAGCTATTTTACCAAATCTCAAAATTCTCAATGAATAATCTCCCAATAATTATATAATTGTTTTGTTGTAAAAAAGAAGTAAGTTTACTTGTTTATTAAATTTACTTATAAAATAGTTAGTTGCTTTATATTATGAGTCTACTCGGTTCACCTCTGTAACAAATGTAATGTTACACTATTCCAGTAAACGGAATTCTTCTATTGATAGAAGAAAACAAAATATTTTGTAACGCTACAGATCTTAAAATAGTTTGGTGTTCATAAAACTGGGCCAAAGATTTAATTGTTTTAATTGAATTTTATTTATATTTGATACGTTATAATACACCGGAAAAAATATGATATTATGACAATTATCATAGTAAAAATTAAAAAACGCTCCTATTTTACTGTATATAGTTATGTAAAATTACATAAATTTATATTACATTAACAAAATAAAATATATTTTAGAATACAACGGCTTCAAGTTGTAGTTCTGTATTAATTTTCATTCATAATCGGCGTTTCGATGAACTCTTACATGAAAATGTACGTTGAGTGTAGTTATAAACAAATGTTTAACATTTTTGCGATGCTTAACAATTTTTAAGAAATTTTAATGAATATTACAAAGGTTTTGTTTTTTCCTACAAGATTTTTAACAATTTTTCTTTTAAATTTTGACAATTTTCTGCAAGATTTTGTAATTTATTACAAGCTTTTAACAATTTTTAAAATATATTTAAACTCTTTTTGCACAATATGTTTTACTTAAAATAACGATTAAAGATAAACATTTTTAATGAATATCTATAAAATAGTTAACTTATAGAAAACACATCGAGTAAATCAGTACATATAGAATATAGAGCGTAAAAGGTGACGTGACAGTATTTTGTATTAGCATAACGTAGCCGTTGGTGGTAAAGCATTCATTAGTAAACATCACCAGCACAATCTGTATGCTGTCCTCTGGACACAGAGGAAGCTGAGAGACTCAGCGGTTTAGTGGCAGTACGAGGCAGGGACAACACGCGGACTAAATCCCGTGCTCGTACTCTTGGTGGTGCACGATGGTGCAATGTATGTATTTGTGTAGCCAGACGTTGATTGACCCGCCGGCATTGCACTGAATTAGTTATCACCCCGCGCGCACAATTCGTACGCGTTGAACAAAGATGGGAAACACGCGATACGAAACACTGATTGTTTTATTGTAGGAATGTTTGTTTCACCAAGGCAACCATATTAAGATTTCAGAATTTATCGCTTATAATAAGAACCAACGAGATATTTGTTATATAAATCTGATTGTATATTATACTAATATATTTTATCATTTAATTTTAATTTTATATAATATTATTATAATGTCAAATAAGATTAACAGAATAATTATTCTAGTGAGTAATAATGATATTTAGGCTGTTTGTACTAGTGACTATTATTATCAGGAAAACTGTTGTTTTTACAATTTCAAAATAAAAGCTGATTACCATTAAATTTAAAATCAAAGAAATCAAATAAATAATTCTAGAAAACAATAAATAAAAAATATGTCAAAATAGTAATAATTAATAATTTCAACAATTTTTACTTGCATTGTTATAAAGGTGCCAACTAGGCCGACTCTGATGGGCATACAGTGTCTGCCCGCACGCAGGCGTAAAATTTTATGGGCGTAAAAATATTGCTCCAAAAACATAATTTTTTTTGCTTACATACTTATACAAAAAGTTTGTCATATTTGTAACAAAAGTTAGATGATATGGTTAAAAATAATTTATAGTCATTATTTTCTAATTTATTTTTATCTTTACTGTTGCATTTAGCGAAACAGGTTATTTCAAAATTAAAATTAATAAATGAAAATATTTGCATTCATCTATGATGCAAAACCGATTAAGTGAATTAGGACTTTTAGCTATGGAACATGAAATTTGTGAAAGTTAAATATGCCTGAATAGACGATTTAGCCAGCAAGAAGAACTATCTGATAATAAAACTCCTACTAAATTATCCAAATCGTCTTTTCTTTACATAAATTTATATTAGATAAATATACGTTTTTCTTACTTTAATTTTTATCACATCCACGTAGGGGCGTACACATTTTTTTCGCACGCAAACTAGTAAAGAGTCCCAGAAGGAAGAAACCTACAACATATAGTTGATTCTAAACCACTTACTTATTCATAAGAAACTTATTAATATTTTACCATAAGATAAGTAGTTTCTAACACTTGCAGAGATTTTTAGAAATTTAATTTATTACAAAAACTGAAAATTTATTATATATAATTTATCTTAGAAACTAAGCATTGAGTGCATGAACCTGTTAAACATAATAATAATTTTTCTCGAACATTTTCTGCGATGATGATGATTTATTGTATTTGATGTAATAAAATAATAACACACAAGTTGTTATAGTTACGTATTTAGCTAACAGGGCAAATAAAGTAAATCGAAGGAAGGAAGTAAAATAGTCGTAAGTAGATCTCGTTTGAATCTTTTGATGATTACGAGAACAATAACTATAATTTAAGTGGCTTCAAAGTAGATAGCGAGGAAGCAATGCATTACAGCATTAATCAAATGATCACTTCTCATTCACTTAACTACATCGTATTCAAAGAGATTAAAAATTTATTTCAAAATAGATTTTTCATAAATATTACTCCTATTATTTTTATGCATAGTAATAGCTCATTTTACCGTTGTGAATGAAGTACATGCTCATGAGTTAAGCTTGATGCATGATGAATTTAATTTACAAATTTTAGATTTATGATTTAGATTTAAAATTTACAAATTTAAGCATTGGAACATGATGAATTTAGATAATCAGGGCTTAACTTAAAAATCACGTGAGTGAATGTATATTTGTGAAGATTCTGATATATGGATTGATTTTTTAAATGATAGTGTGATATTATCTCAGGAATGATATTGTTAATATGTAATAAATATGAAATAAGAAAAATTTAATTTTTATTGAAATTTAACAACTCTTTTTCCTCTATTCACTAACAGCTGACGACAATAAATCCATTGTCAGTTATGTGCATGTGTCATATGTTTAAAATACTATAATATAATTATATATATATATATATATATATATATATATATATTATATATATATATATATATTATAAATTTTAAATTTATAAATTAAATCTCCATCACGCACCAGACTTTAGAAAAGAAAAACAAAATTTAATTATATAAAAATATACGGACCAAATTTAAAATATTTCTTTAGTATAAAATGCCCAATAGAAAAAATACTGAAATTGATAAAATAAAACATTCTTAGGTTTAGTTCTGTATTAAAATTTATTTATAATCGACGTTTTGACGAAACTCAACGTTCGTTTTCATCAGGAAAAGTAACACAAATGACATTACAGATTACAGTAAAAGGAAGATGAGCGTTGACGTTCGTCGAAATTTAAATACAGAACTTGGACTTGGATAAAGCAGTTTTATTTTATATAATGAGTTCTGAAAGATTTTTTACTATATTACTTAAATTGTTAATTATAGATAAAGATTCGTTTTTCAAACTTTAGTTGTATTCCAAAATAAAACAATATGAAAATATAAAAAGAAATACTGCTTGCATAAAAGCAATACAGAATGCAACTTTTTGAACACATAACCTAACAGAAACAATTAACCATTTATTTTATTCTATTTGTGGTGTTACCACAATCACGGTTATATTTTGGAATATTAGCTTTATTTTTAATATAGAAATATTAACTAAAATACAAATAATACATAACCACAAATTTTATAATTTACCTTTTTCTGTATACAATATTATAACCTATCAAAAATTAAAATAACATTTTTAAATAGTTTACAAAATTAATTTTATCCTGAAAGAGTTAACCAAATAGTAGCAATACTTAATAAAACTAATTTTTGTTGTAAATATAAAATATTTGTTAAAACAATCATTTATAAAACTTCTCGTAAGTAGATGTTTATTTAGTTATTAAAAAGTAATTAAGTATTCTAATAATAGCTTATGTTAAAAACGACTTCATAAAAATGCTGAGATTTCTCAGAGAATATTGTTCTCTATGAAATTTGATATCAACTTCATAACACATCCTGTTCGTACATATATACGATTTAGATTTGAATGTATGTGGAAAAAAAAAATGAGATAAAAACTATCAAAAAATAAATCCGTGTTATGTTTTGTTCTGTCTTGATGTTCATAGATATGTACGTACACATGCGGGCACAATAATGTTTTTGCGTGTGTGACGTCAATAGACGTCATTAAGGGATGTGAACTCTAGACTTTTAACACATGTGGCCGTATTTAGTTCTTGTTTGGGATTTATTTTTAATGTTCAAATAAAACAACTTAAAACGGTATTAAATAATGTTGTGGTGTTATTAATGGTGCATATATACAGAGCAATCCATATGATTTGACACTCAAACTATGCAAATAATTTGATGAAATAAGACTTTTTTAACATAGTAAAAAATCTTTCAAAACTTATTATATTAAAATAACACCGTTCTGAGATATAGTTCTGTATTAATATTTATTAATAATAGCTGTTTCGATGTACTTAACATACATCTTTATACAAATCACATTTACAGACCCATCAATATTAACAGTAGAATGATAAGAGAAGCAATAAACATTTTAAAGAAAAAGATAACATAAAAGCACTGATTTTAATAAAATTTGGCTTCCTTTAATTCAAAATTTATAAATTTTATGATCTAGTTACTTATTTTGTTACCTAGTAACTTGTTTCTATATTCTGTTTATTTACTGTATTTTTCCTGATGTGTACGTGTGTATGTGTACAAATATTAATACAGAACTACAAACTATAGTTGTTTTATTTTAAGATTATTTTTAAAAATTGAATGTTAAAAACACAAAATAATAGTTTTTCTAATTAATTTTTAATTTTTTTTTGTATGCTATTCATGTTGTCAATATTTGACAATTTTTTAAGTCAAAACATGATTTTTTTTGCGGGGTGTGATGGGGAGCGGAATAGTTCAAATGGTACATATCTTACATGACCTAAAAAATGAGACTTCACATTTTTTCGGACATAAAATTTCATTCACTTTCGTTATTGTCTGAGTTATACCTATTTGCAGATCGGTAATTTTTCTGAATTTTCAAGTAGCGCTTTTTTTTGATGAGTGTATCAATACAAAACTATAATCTAAAATTGTTTTATTTTAAATTTTTTTAAAAAATTGAATGTCAAAAACATAAAATAATAGTGTTCTCCAACTGTTAAAAAAACTGTACTTTTTTGTGCATAAAAAATGTCTTTATTATTTGTGAAAAAAAGAAAAACTTATGCATAAATAATAGTGATGTTACTAATTGTGGTTTAAAAATTTATCTATTTATTAATTATTAATATTTCTAAAATATTTATTCCTGGTATTAAAGTGAATTTTATTGTACCTGTCTACATATAGTACTTCTATAGAATGATACATGTTTACAATAAATGTTATCAGTATGTCATATTAGTTTATCAGTGATTCTGATTGGTTGATTTGTTCCAATACTGATATAGGTGAAGAGTATATGCCATTTACAAATTTGCTGCCATCTGTGTATATTGTAGGATTTAGAATTTTTTTTTTTTCGATGATCTTCCTTTTTTAATAAAATATATTTTAATATATTATATTCGATTTATAATTCTGCAGAGGATTTTTAGGGATTTAGATCGAACAAGATAATAATATGTTATTTAATTGCAAATTGGTGTTAATCGAAAATATTAACTATGATAATTAATAATTAATTGAAAATTATGTAATTCTACATATTTTGCAAAAATTATTATGAAAAAGTATTGTTTGCAATTAAGAAAATTTTGCAAAAATAAGTAATTGTTAAGAATATCAGGAAACATAATATATTAATCAAATTATAACATTTTAAATATACACTGTAAAAAATGTAACTTAAATTTATGTAATTTTACATAGGTTTTAACAGTAAAAATAACAACATTTGGTAATTTTACTGTGATAATTAACGTTTTTTACATTTTTTATGAAAATTACATTTACATTAAATACATTTTTTACAGTGTAGATATGTAGCTACAATATGCATAAGTTTAAAAAAATTTCCATTTATAAAGTAGTATTTTTTTGAGTATGAATAGTTTGATTCTACGAGCAGAGCCGTCGTAAAAGCATTATGGGCCTCTGGGCAAACCAATGTGCTGGAGCCCCTATGATAACCACTCACAGAAATAAAATGTAAACATAATTTTTTATTCACAGAAATGAAATGTAGATGATTTTATATTACATAGAATTAATGTAAATGTTAAATAAATTTTTATTAATAGCAGATCAATTGATATACACAGATTAGCATGGGGCCCCTATGCTCATGGGGCCCCCGGGCAAGTGCCCATCGGGCCCATGCGTTAAGACGGCACTGCGTATGAGCCGGAGGCAAATGTTACAATCGCATGAGTGGAAAAAAAAACACTTTATGAATGATTTTTGTACAATATTTTTTCTACGACTGGTTACAATTAAAACTAATTTACAAATCTAAAATTAACAAGAAACAATTATTTTGTTACAGCACATTTTTTAACAGTTTCTTTCTTTTTTTCACAATTACCGTAAACAAATATTTTGTGGACAAAAAATAGTAAAATAAATTACAAGCTTTTTAACAAGTAAATTTTGTTGTATATTTATGAATACGAGTATATATAATGTAAATAAGATACGTCAAATATTATAGTTTGTGATAAGAAATATAAATTCAAGCGTATCAGTCGAATTTTCAGATTTCCTTCAGAGATTCTATATGGTGTGTTTGGTTTTCGTTAAAAATTAACACTCTCTTGTCAAAATGATATTTTTGATTTATGTCACAAATCGAACACACAAACTGTAAATCTCTTTGTAATAAATCCAATTTATATAGATTTTTGAAAGTGCCAACTGTCAACTTATCTGTTTGTTACGTTTTGTACTCTAGAGATTTTAGAAAAGAAAATCTAGAAATAAATAAATGGTTTTTGTAATAAAATACAAAGAAAATATTAAATAATACTGAACGCACTTCAAATAATTTTATTTATTAAAAATCGTATTTATTTTTTTATATTTGTCTTTGCATTAATTTAATTTTATTTTACATTATTATTTGTTATTAATTTCTGGATGAATCTATGTAAGAAAAGAATTATAATTAAAAAAAAAAATTCGAAATTAAAGTTCTGAATTATTTAATATTAGTGAAAAATCTTTCAGAGCTATTTGTATCAAAATAAAAAAGCTTTAGGATTGAGTTCTGTATATATTTTATGTAAATAGCGACGTTTCTATATACTCTACGTATATCTTCATCCGGAAAATTAATACAAATGACATAAATAATAAACAAACAAAACATAGAAACAAGTTATTAGGTGACAAAAATATATACAGAACTTATTCCTAAAGCTTTTTTATTTTGAAATAAATAAATGATAAAATACACATTTTTGTTTTACGTTATTCAATTATGTATAATGTATATTTATGTGTAGTCTCAATTTTTTTTTATTTATTTACAGATAGAGTTTTTTAACTAAATCTTATAATTTAAAAAAAAAACGTAGTTTCATTCGGATTTAAGATATACTAGCAAATTCAAATATGAATAAATGTGGATTCAGAATTAACCGAGAACGGTAACGAGAACGAAAACGGAAATGAGAGCGGGAACGGAAACATTTGAATTTTTAGCAATCATACTCGTATGAGATAGACATACAACACTGTAAAAAATTTATGTACCTAAATAAAAAAAAAAAATTTCAAATTATATTTTTAAACAGAGTTTACTTTCTATTATTTTGGGTTAAAAAACAATGACTTAACAATATAAGTCCAAAATATGGAATCAATGAAACAAATTTTTCATTACTATCCATTTTACACCCATTAAATTTTGTATTTTTTTTTCGATAAATTTGATTACCGGGTAGATAAATGTCAAATATGGAAAGGTTTCTCGTTCCCATTGTATCATTCTCGATCAATTTTGCATCCAGCTTTAATAATAGTTATTTACATTTTAAAAGTGATTCATATTATTAAAAAGTAAACAAATAATTAAGCGATATATAGTTGTAAGCTCGTTATTGTCTATTAATAGATTTAGAGGTTTCCGATGTCAACAGCAAAAAGATCAATCAATGACTTGCATATGAGTCATTCATACTATCAATTTGTATCATTCGGTCATCAATTGATTGCTTCAATTAAACTTGTTTGGTGCTTAACTATACATATATACATGTATAGTAAGTACTCGGTTAAGGTTATCTATGTTTGATATAAAATGTCTGCCAAAAAGTCGGCATTATATGGGAGAAAATTTGGGCGACACACAAAAAAAGCATTTCTCAATTAACTTAACTTGACTAAATAATTTTTAATATAGCCCTCGGAGATGTCAAATTAAATAAACTTGACCATGCCTTTTTGATCGAAATCCAGTTTCTAACAAATCTGGCATTGTACATTGGTATTTCTTGCATTTCTTTGCACATTTTCAATAATGAAAATCAAATTCAAGCGAAAATAAACAATGGAATTATTAATTAATTTAACTTTACGAAATAGTTTTCAATATGGTCGTTGTAGTTATGTTTCGTGCTGACACCAGTGGTGTATATAGTAACTAACTGTTTTATAATGATGTCATTATTGTATTAGTAACATAATAATCTTTTCCTACATACGCAATACGGTAATGTAATATTAATATTATGATACACTTGAAGAAAATAGTATATTATTTTATTTGCAAGTTACAATGACAAGCCGCAGGAGAGTTTTTAATCTATAATATATATATATATATATATATATATATATATATAATTTATGTATATTACAAAAATACTATAGATTCTAAATTAGAATAATTTTCTATAGCCTATGCCTCAATATTGTGACTAAGAATATGCCAAATTTCAAAGTTTTCAGTTTATTAGTTTTACAGTTATGAGCTATAACATACGAACATCACGTTAATTTTATGATATAACAGATTATATAAATATCATAAAAAATATTTTATAGTAAAAATACTATAAGTAGAGCATCGATATGTTTCTATTTTGCTGTATTGAGTCAGCAATTTATACATTCATTGTCGTAGTAAGAGAGAGATTTGAAGCCCGTACAGACACATATGGCGCCGGATGTTAAACAGTCTTTAAATTTAAATTCGTTTTTAATTCATAAACGAGCCGAGAACCGAAACTTTAAACACACACACACACACACACAGACACACACTATAAAATGCATACGACACATGTGTGTACGCATCATATGTAAGTAAAGCTTTTTCGTTGAATGAACAACAGCCTAGCCGAGCCGGGTCGGTTTGGTTTTAATAGATAATATTAATAATAATTATTACGACAATTTTTGATGATGATTAAAGCAATGTCTTTATTTTGAGACCTAGTCACAGTGATTGAAAATTATTGAATAATCTTGTTGCATGCGGTTTGTTGTTATATTTAGTTGTCATCTGCGGTTTAGTTGGATTTTTGTTTTGGTTTGTAACATCTGTAGAAATGTGACTTAATGAGGTTGGTATTGGTCATTGGCATAAAGTCGTCTTATACAAAAAATTAAAAGGCCTTACAATATATATTATTTAAAAAAACGATGTTTTGATATACTCTTTGTATATCATTTCCTGATATATATATATATAATGCCTGCTTTACACGATTCATTTTTCTATACAAAAAATGTATAGTTTCCTGTAAAAATAAAGTTTTCGGTATTACTCCATCCAATATTTGATTCTATATAGAATTCTGTAGATAATATTGTATAGACGCCCTTACTCAGTTCGTCTGTGTCATGCAATTTTCAACGCGTAACAGAATACGCATAAGTATTAGAAACGACAAATTCTCATTTAGATAATATATTTTTATCATTTTATATTTATGTGTGCAGTTTTTTAAACAAATTATTATTTAGTTGAAGGAGTAATTATTATTATTGATGAATATGCAAATTTCAGACTAGATATAAATAAATTGCCAAAATGTAAAAAATAATTGTGCATTCGTTTGCACATTTTATTATATGTCAAGTAAAACGTATTAATTCAGTATATTTTCTATATATAATTTTGTATAAAAAATTGTATAGATTTTGTACAGAAAAATGTATCGCGTAAAGCCAGCATAATTGATAATTTGTCAAAGTTCTATTTATATTTCTCAATTATTACTTATTGTTAGAAACAATTATTAATGAGAAATAATATTTCAGTTTTTACAGCAAAATTCTATACAGTATTTCTTTGTTTTTCAAATAGTTATTCACAAGTAAATTATTGTTTTCTTCCAAATAAAAGATTGGAGTTAATAAGTTTTACTTTTAAACCGACGCTATAATTTACCATTTTCATAACTTAAATTATTTATTTTACAAATAACCAGCCAGAAACATTTTTCAAAATTTCTGTTCACATTGAAGCAAACATACGACTATCAGTTTCAATATATACAAGGGGGTGATTTGACATCAGTATGGTCTTTATAGAACATAAGAGGATTTCAAATCGCGATTCTCCGTTACCGGAAGCGAAAGGACAAATCCCCAAGATTCATCTGGATATTCTATATAGTTCAAGGTGTAGTACAAGGGGGCGATAGACATTTAGAAAAGACGATTTGCGACGATTTATTGCTTCGTAACGATATTAGTCGATAACGGATTTGGAAAAATTGATTTCGTAAATAATTTAGACCGCCGCAGCATTATTAATTTTTCATTATTTCATGATGCGATATTTGTCGTATTGCTCGTAATAATTTATTATATTTTGCTTATGACCAGTTTTGGTAAATCGAAGTTAAATAGCAAACAAAGTGCCAAAATATAAAGATGATATGATTTTATCAAATTATAGATAATGTAGAGTAAAATAATAAGGGATAGTGTTATTTGATTATCTACATTATTCTACATTAAGATAATTCTTATAGCTTATGCCTCAAGATTCTAACTAAGAATATGCCAAAGATTGGTTGGTATGTTTTGCAGGAACAAATATCTCCAAGGAAGAATAAAAGAGCATGTATGTGGGATATTATGAATATGGAAGAAACAAAATTGTGCAATATTTGAAGGAAACTAAAATCTTTTTAAATAAAAATTAATTCGATGTTTTTAGGTAGATAGTAGTAACATCTCAAATAATTTGTTTATTAATAATAATTGCTCCATGTTGCTGAAACCATATAAAATTTAACAAATTTCGAATATTTGGAATAAATCTTAGACATTAATTCGCAATTATTAATTTTGAAATAAAATAATATATATATATATATATATTATTTTATTTTAAAAATTAATTAATTATTAAAAAATTAATTAATTAATAAATTAATTAAGTACGCGGAGAAAAATATTTTTTTGATATGAAAATAATTGCGATAAAAATTATTTCTTTAATAACTTCAATTGAAGATACTGTTGATAAGCGGTGAAACATTTGTATAATGTATAAACAAATTCCTTCTGATGATGGCTTAACTGCCGAAATTGGCTAATAAAGGATTTTTAATAAAATTGTAAAACTTAAATTCGAGTGTTTTTATTATTTTTTATTTGTTTATATATTACATTTCTTTAACATAGTAAAAATTCTTGCAGAACTCGATTATATTACAATAAAAAAGCCTCAGGTGGTAAGTTCTGTTTAATTTTGTATTAAAATTAATCTACTGGTATTTTATTGTACTGTTTCTATATTTTAACTAAATTTATTTGGAGTAATTTAACAGCTCTTAAAAAAAACATGTGTTTGAAAAGAGGAAATATCTTATTACCTCACATTATTTATTTGCCACTACTGAAAATTTTTTGAATAAAAATGTTTTTTTTTTTTAAATAAAACGGCTTTATGATATAATTCGGTAATAATTTTTATTAATAATACGTACTCTACGTACATTATCAGAAAAAAATTATACAAATGACATTACAGTAAATAAACAGAACATAGAAACAAGTTACTAGGTAACAAAATAAGTAACTAGATTAATTGAAAGAAGTGAAATTTTATTTAAGCCAGTGTCTTTACACTGATTGATGTTGTTTTGCAATTATTGAAGTATCTTCGAATTTTACAATAATATAAAATCTTTATAAAAAGATTTTCTAACATATGCTGTGCAATAGCACATTTATCTAGATGGTTTAGAGGTACTGACCTCTTATTGTTAGTTAATTTAGTAGAACAGTTCTACCTAGTAATTATGTTCTGTTTATTTACTGTAATGTCAATTATATAGATTTTTCCTTATGTTGGTGTACGTAGAGTGGATTATTAATAAAAATAAGTACAGAACTATATCCTAAATCTGTTTTATGTTAATATAATGAGTTCTGACAGATATTTTTACTATATTTTTCTTTTCACTCGAAACAAAAAATGTTTTTTGGTGTATAGTTTTATTTGCGTTTATGTATTAGTTTGAATAAATTTGGTCAATATCTCGATATATTTATTCAGCCGATTGCACTTGATAGAAATCGTAAGTGAGGCAGGCAGGCAGGCAGCAGGCAGCAAGGAAAACAGTTTGTCTGTCTAGTAGAGTAGTTGTCGCCGGCGCCCAAGATGATGTCATTTTTTCACTCACTTAATGGAAGCAAATCATGCTGAGTAACTGAACACAATTACACATTAACTTGTTATTTCCGATCCAGGGGGCTTGGAACATCAAGAAGCACACACTAACACTAATAACCATTTACAGCCAACGATTAATACTGTATAGTGTGTAGTGTAGCGTAGTGTAATATAATGTAACATATATATGGGCAATATGATTATGTGCGTTGTCTTTCTTTATTCAGCTCATTGAATGCGCTCGTAAATTGTCATCTCGTTCATGACTTTCTTATTTATCTTTCTAGATTTCTTGCTGCTGCGTATTGTTTTTCCTCAAATTTCTTAACACATATTTTAATTTCATCCAATAATAAATAATTATTTACTTATCAGTGTTAGGCTTAGTATTTCTAATTTTTTTTTTTAATAGAAATATATAAAAGTAAGTTATAGTATAAGTATTTTTAAAGTTTTGTATGAAATTATTTACTATTTGGTTTGGAAAAATTTGTTTTTAGGAAAAAATAGAATTGAAAAATTATTAATAATTTTCAAATTAAGTACATATTTTTTCCCAAAATTGAATAGTAAGAAAATTTATAAAATGTTTGAAATTAGTTACACTGTAACTCACTATTATTTATATTTATTTAAAAAAATATTTCAATTATAAAAATTCAATTTCATAAATCATAAATTTGAATTAATAGTAAGAAAGTTGATTTTAAAGTGATATTTTTTCACATAAGCTGAAATTTTCTTTCTTGTTTAAACTACTATAGGTACGTATCACTTAGCTAATTTTTCTTAACTTCCATTAAAAAAAAAATGGTCTCCATTCAAAATATCCTCTAAGCCTTCAATTATAATAAAACATTATTGTTTGTGTTACACTTTCGCGTTAGATAATATAAAACGATTTAAAATTTATCTGATGATTTTGTTGACATTGTGTAAAAGTGATTAAAATTGATTTTTACAGGTAGTGATCGGCCAAATTCACCTCTCCAGTTTCCAACAAGTGCTGGATTCTCGACATATTGCCGATCGTTATGGAGAGAGCCACTGTTATCCGTTGCGTCTGCATCGGCGTCGTCCAGATACTTAGGCATCCCTCCCAGTATTGCATCACCTGAACATGAATCTATATCACATCCCTCAGAAAAATCTAACACTGGTTCGTAAAATTTATCACTATTTTTTTTAATTTAAAATATACCTAGATTGAATTAGACATTTGTACTACACAAAACAAAAGAAGTATATTCAGAATATATTACTTTAAGATTGTATATTAGATGATGGTTTTGATAATTGATAATAATGGTGATTTGAGATTAGCGGCATGTTTGTTATTTACATTGATATGGACCACACACGTTGATACAATCAGCTGTATCACATCCGCTCAACTATTTTACATGATGTTTAATATTCATCAAAGGCAATTAGGCGACTAGATTAATATTTTTGGTTATTTAAATATACTAGTCTTCCATGATTCATTGTATGAGTTTCAAAAAATTAAAAGTGTTTGTTGAGTGAATTGTCTTGCTAATAAATGTATTTAACCATGGCTAGTCAAATTATCATTTATAATAATTTGTCGAAATATTACGCGAGAAAAAATAATAATATTGTAAATTTTCTATATTTATAAATCTACAGCAGTAGTTTTTAATTTTATACCTAAATCTTTTCATATTTATTATTAGCATTTAAAAAAATACGAATATATTTATTTTTATAATATTTTTGTAATATCATATATTTTTTAAATATGAATAAAATATGCAAATAAAATAAATAAATAAAAAAAAAGAAAGATGGAGACAGAGCAAGATAACATATTCTACAAGAAATCTTTTTCAATTTTTTGTTTTTAATAAACAAATGTCGAAAAAATCCTATTTCACATAAATAAATTGTCATACATATTTTTGGACTCTTCTTACTAATGCAAAATAGACTTCTCTTTAAGAAAAACCAACATTTTTATAATCACGTAAAATTGTTTTAATTTTTTTCTAAATCAATGAAAATCATATTATGATTGAGAGTGTTTTGTGGAAGCAAATGTTTTCAAATTGTAAGAATAAAAAATCATGTGTATGTAAAATCAGTTTCATAAATTTGCATAGCTCTATTTTATTACAGGTTGAAAATTTTGGAAAAATTCTGATAATATACTAATCAATAATCAACATTATAACATAAAAATTGTCTTAACTTACTCATAGTTTTTATGATTTTAATTCAAAACTCCCAAAACAAAAATTATGTCTACAAAATACGAAAACAAAAACTAATAGAGAATTTTATATAGTATAAAAAGAGGTATAGATAAATGTTATTAATTATTCGCAATCCAATCATTTAAAATTAATAACTAAAATCTACTTTATCAATTCAGAGCACAAGAGATACCATGAATCTAAAGCAAAACTTATTTTTTACATAAAACATGTTTTTTATTTAAAACATGTTTATTTCAAAACTATATTTTATCTATAAGTTGGCATGATATCTCAAATACAACTTAATACATTTTTAATAAGAGTATTTATTTTCAATATTAATCATAATGTAACTGAATTGTTTTTCCACATTGTTCTTAAGATATTGAGTTATATAAAATTAGAACTGGTACTGTACCATAGTATTTAATTGATATTAACATTATAGGTAGTATAAAAATAACAGTAATTTTTATATAGAAGGATAAGAAAAAATTAATTTGCAAAAATTTATTTTCCTCCAAAGAATATAATAATCTAATAGTCTAATTTTGTACTTCAAAAGAATTTAAAAGGAAATTAAAATTGTATCTATTACATTTATTATATAAATTTTGTGAAGCAATTTTAGTAAAATAAAGTAGTTTTTATTATAAAGGTCATTTTACAATAGCAAAACGCATATGTTTTGTTTAAAACATCATATTTTCCAAGCAAAATAAAAATTTTAAAAATCTTAAGCGGCCCGGCAGACAAAAATATTTTCTAAAAAAATATAATAATATTAGCGTGTTTTCAATTCAATTAAAGTAACAGTTTTACTATATATTTTATAAAATACCATTTATTATTTTGCTGCAAAATATTATATTTTTAAAATATTCATATATTTGAAGATAAATGATATACATATATAGGAGACTGCATGTAACAAATTTAGAATGTAAGCAAAATCTTTCGTGCAGTACTGTACAAGGAAATCCGATTTTAATATATCTCTAACGACGCCCCAATAAACGCTGTGATAGACGCTACAAAACTATACGAGAGAGATTTTGTAAAAGTTTATTGATACTGACGCTACGCGAATCTTTGTTCTAAAAATATACGACGCTATCGTCCCGTAACAGACACATTTTCAACAATCTGGGATTTGGACTGAACCGAATCGTTGAATGTACCCGAGTTTTATTGTTTTTGGTCGTCGCGATTCTCGTCTTTTATGAAAGTCGTTTTTCCGTTAACGATCTACCGGTTTCCCGATTCGCTCAACTGGTTAGAAACAAAGCAAATATGGCTGGCTGGCTACCTTTTCACTTGGATTACTCGCTCGGTTATATTTTATTTATTTGTTTCAGTTTCTCGTTTATAAAATATGTTCAATTTAAAATCAAAAATTGAGCAATTATATTTGCATAACAGAATTTGTTACAAAAGAATTTGTTTGTTTGTTAGATGTTTCAATTAGAATGCATAAACAAATTGAAAAACAAAAATGCAAAATATTGGAGAACCATTAAATTAAATTAAAAGATATTCCTACCTTTGTCAAATTCTGCTAGAATTTTCTATTGTAGATACTCTACTTAAAGTCCATTGCAGTTTATTTTAACATTTTCTATTTTAAAATGGTCACATAGGGAAACAAGGATTCAACACTGTTTCACCAAAAAATTAAATTGTTTATAGATTTTTTCCGCAACTTTACTTTTTTTTAAATATTCTGTAATTCGTATATATATTACTATATATATTACTAAATATATAAACGAACATTTTTATTAATATCCCTTTTATTTAAATAACGTCTGTACTGTTTTAAAGTCAAATCGTAACTAACTATAAAATATTCAAAACTTGTCTAAATTTGTTTAATTGTGTTACGACATCTAATTTTTGCGTTGTTAAAATTTTTATATATAATATGTTTTTAATGTTTTAATAATAATTTCACTATTTTTGAGTATAATGTTATTTAAATATAACAAAATTATAAATATCTAGTGGGTTCCAAATAAACTTAAATGTGTAAAAGTAAAATAAGATAAGATTTAACCATGTTCGATTCGCACACTTGCGTCTACAGTTTACTGCTGCGTCAATATTTATTGTTTTATTTACTTTGCAGTTACATATTATGTAAATGGCAAACCGTTGCATCATTTACGACAGCGTTTTGCAGTAAAACGTAAGAGAGTTAATCGAACAAACCTATTATATATACGTCTATATTTTTCTGTATGTTAAAAAAAGTATTTTTTGGTATATTATTTAAGAATAAAAACAAAATTAAATAAATATAATCAGAATTAATTTGTATATTGTAGTAAATTTAAACATGGCATGAATGCGAGGCATCATAAATGTGGATTAACAAAAAATTGCTTGTCTGGATAGAAATGTTTAATGGAAACTAATTTCTGCATAATAGAAAGAATTTGTGCCACACCTTTATGGGTATTTGTATATATGTATGTTTTTCTTTATGATTGAAAAACTATTTTGATATATGTATATTTAAATGTTTTATAAATTAATAAAAAAAAAAAATTTGTAATTTGACTTTTTTCAGATAGATATAAAACTTAAAAAAATAAGTTAAAATAATCCTTTTTTGCCGTAAGAATAACAGTTTTAAGTGTGAAAATTACGAATTTATAACAAATTTCAAGTCTATATCTAAACGAAAAAATATAAAAATAATATTAATACGTATAAATAAAATGCTTGAACTGTAAGCTCTCCGCAAATTGTAGCTATTTAATATACCTATACTAACAAATATATGTAACACTCTTGTCCCTTATATATTGTTTGTTATTTTGTAGACCAGACTTAGGGCAAACAATACAAGTATTATAAATTACGCACAACAAACAAGTATATGTATATAAACATCATGTTTTCCCCATAATTCTCGAACAATTGCCGTGCAAAGCTTATGTTGGCAATACTGGATTATGTTTGTTTTCAAGTTGCTAGTACTGCTGAATTGCGTATCAATGTTTACTTGTCTCCTGCGTGTTAATATTTTATGCGGCCATCTTTTGTTTCCACAGACCACGCGATTTCTCTTTATTTTATTTCGTTTGTCGTTTGTTTGCCGTGTGATCGTTTTTTTTTTTGTTTGTTTGTTTGTTTCAATATTATTTTGTGTTTTTAATGTTACGTTGTTCAAATACATACAATGTAATATATCCTACAAGTAGTGACATATGATTGGTATAATACACACATATTTATATCATGGTTATGTAAAGAATGAAATATATTATAGAACTGAGTTATGGTATCTGATTTTTATATGCTGGCACGATATGTTCTATAATAAGTAATCATTGTTTATTCTATCATATTTCGGATTTTTACTGTGATAAATTTTTTAATATTTTATAAGTTATTCAAAAAACCAAGAATTCAATAGTTTAATATTTAATATACACAAATTCAATTCAAACTTGATTGGATTATATTTAATTAAAATTAACAGGAATACGTCAAAAATGTTAATTTCTATTTGTAGTTGTTTAGCCTCTGTTTTAAAACAAATGATTTTAGATTATTATTTATTTTTTTTTCAAGTTGGAATAGAATTTACTGGAAATAACTATTATTTACAATCACGCTATGTATCCATAAGAATGTGGCACAAACTTTTTTTATGCAAGCAGAAATTATCTTTTCTTCTTATCACTTGGAAACATTTGCTCTCGCAAATCAATATATTTATAAGACATCTACCCAAATGTAAACTTTCAATATCCCTCACATATATATTTTTTAAATAAACGTCTATTAGATATTTTTTTAAGATGGCCGAACCATCTTATTTGAACTGTACTAAATTTTGAAATAACTTTATTTTTTCAATTTCATACACCACTTTATTTTGCATCCGATATTTCAAATAATTTTAGAGTACAAATTTTTAAAAGTTTATAATAACTTCATAAATATAAACTTTGCCAGAAAATCTTTACTCTAGACTAGAATGTACAATATTCGTTACATTATTTATAGAAATTCATTTACAAATTTTATTTTGCTAATATTTTCAGCAGGATTTCATTTTGAATTACTTATTTAGGCTTGTAATTATAACAATATAATTTATTTTGTTTTTTCGTATACTCTAGTAAATATAGATTTTAATATAGTAAATAATCTTTCAGAACTCATTATATTAAAATAAAAAAGCTTAAGAATTAAGTTCAAATTTTATTTAAATCTAGTAATTTGTTTTCATATTTTGTATTTTTATTATTTATGTCATTTGTATGTTTTTTCTGATGATGATATACGTGCAGTAAGTATATCAAAAATTTCAAACTTTAATTAAAAATTATATAAAACTCAATCCTAAAGCTTTTTTACTTTAATAATAATATTAATAAGTAAGATAATGAGTAACTAATGATTTTTCGTATGCTTTATTCTATAATTTACTTGTGTACATGAGTAACAAATGTAAAAATAGAAATAAAGTAAATTAGATAAATAATAGAAATGAGAAATTATATTTTCTAGCTAAATGACCAAGTCAAAAACGTAGGTAATTAGTCTATAGAAAAGAAAAGCAGCATCATTTCTAAATACAAAACTCATTTTTCAAGTTGTATATAGAATTAATTTTCAAGCCATGACTGATTACATTGTAATATTATAACCACTCAATTTTACCCCTCTACGTGAATAAATGAATTACGTACCGCCACCTAGGTATATGGGACAAAACAAATATCATTTATAACAGATTAATAATCGGAATTCATCAATTTCTCTCTCTTTACCAGCAATTATAATTAACGAAAATTACAAAATCAATATAGCGACGCTTTTTTCTCTATATGGTTCGAGCAATGGATAATTTATCAAAACCAAGTGACCTGTGAACCTTTATTAAGAGCTCAAATATTAAAGACTTATGGTTTAAAGGTGGTCGGGAACAATACCGTATTATTATCAAAGACCAATTACCTATTATAAACACGTAATATTGACAGATTGGCTTTTACGTTTTATTCCGTTTTTAATTGACGATATTTTGTATACATTTTGAATTTTCTGTTTATTGACGTTGGTCTTTTATTTACTATTGCTTAATTAAGTGTAATATTTTTTTTGTGAAAGTAGTCATTTGTACATGAGGTTTAATAAATAATAATATTAATGAAATAAATAAGTGATTTCGTAAAAACTTATTGTTTTTATGATTATATCATCAACTTGGTGGAGAACTAGCTTATCCAGCCTACCCCAATTTTTTTAGTTTTAAGTTAAAATGATTTAAAGTTTTTTTCCTTTTATATAAGTTTCGATGATTGAATGTAATGTATGTGTTGATGGTACACATTTATAGCAGGCAAATAAATTTGTGTATTTGAATAGTTTGTTGTCTAAAGAGATTGAAAGAATAGTAAATGCTTTATGTAAGATTTTGGGTGATTTGGTAACTTTGCTAGAAACGTTAATGTTTCCAGAGAAACCCGTTTGATTATATACAATACTGTTGACGTGTAGTAGTGAGAGTTGAATTTGACTGCAAAAACTGTAACTATTTAAAATAAAAAAAATAATATATCACGTTTTTAAAACGGACTAAAAAGTATAAAACAATTTCTCCTAGCCTCATACAGATTTCTTACACCATACAGATTGTCCTGAAAATTTGTGATTGTGAATTTTTAATAGCTATGAGTATTGTCATAGCCTATGATAATACTTGAAAGATTTAAAACGAAAAACGTGGAGCGCATGCAATAGATAATAGTAAGTAGTGTAGGAAGTATCTGTCGTTATTAATTTTTTTCTTTAAATAATTATTTTCTGCTTTTTAGTCTTGTGTGTGTGTGTGTGTGTGTGTGTTCTGTATTTTCTGTGGTGGTTTTCTGTAGTTTCTGTATTTTGAAAAAAAAATCACTAAATACACGAATGTACGGAATTTATAAAAATGGCACAAGATAAAAATTAATATTTTTAATATTAATAATTAATTAATTAATTAGTTAATATTGCAGTTCTGGGCTATGTTTCAAGTTTCAAGTTTCTAGCTCATTAGAGACAAGAAAGCGAGTTAATAAAAACGTGTTGAAAAAGAAAATGGCTACTGTGGAAATGAGATTTTTACGTGGCGTATGTGTTGTAACTAAAAGGAATCGGGCACGAAGTGAATTAGAGTATGATTAGTGTAATATTGAAAAGAATGTTGTAGCGAAAGTTGATGTTAGTCAGTTAAGACGGTTCAATCATCTTGAGTAAAAGTTTGGTTAAAAGAATATATGTGAATAATTTTGAAGGTATACGTTTACGTGGATGTCCGATGAGTAGATGGAGTGTTATGATGAGTATTTTAAGTGAGCGAAAGTTTAAGAACGTGTATTTTTAGGTATCATAAATGTGGATGAAGCTAGAGTTACTTGCCTGGATAGGAATGTTTGAAGAAAACTAACTTCGAGATAATGGAAAGACTTTGTGCCACACCCCTTTGAGTACATAGTATGATTGTGTATGTATGTATATACCCACCGGAATTCAAATCACTCATATATGCAATTCGTTATAATACTAATTATTCAATTTTCTTTAAATAAAATAAGATTATATTATATAAATCTACCATCAAATGATATTGCAGTGTGGGGCAAATTGTAATAACATACACAGCGCTTTAGTATTTTTATTTGCGAGCATAAATAAAGGCTAGCTGGCTATATTTATGTGTATATTCGTCTCTTTTACTTCCCTAATACAAAATAAACCCCGTTAAATTCTTAACCATGAATGAACCATGAACGTTACATATGTCACAGTAAACGCCCTTCTCATTCAAAAACACCCTTAGAGTAATAATAAGCAGTAGCAGTCCCTTACGAATTTACAACAGTACATATAAGGGGTGTAGGAGCCCAGGGCCCAGTTTCAAGCCCTTGCCGCGTATTTACATATCCATTAGTTGAGGCTTTTTCCGCTAGGTGAACGCGTGGCGCTAATAAACGGTCTGAAGTCGATGATGTAAGGAAAGGGTTAATTTTATCCCGAGGGCGATTTGTGTTGAGATGCGTAATTTTAATGATAAAGAAGACGACACATGGACACATTTTTATCTAATCCAAAAATTACTACTTGTTATATTAGCGATGGAACAAAATAAATGAATTCTATTTACATTTTTTTATTCGTATTTAGATAGATCAGTATAATATGTAATAAAAGAAATAATTGATTATTTTTTTGGTATAGATTAATAATCTTTTTACCGACTGTCATATCACATATGATAAGGGAGGTATTGTAATTATACCAAATTTAACATATCGAGATTTTTATAACGAATTACGCTTATAGTATCATAAATCTACTGTTTTTAGCGTGATGTCCGTTTGTTGGTCTTTGGACATGTGTAGAGAAAATTCGTAATTTACTGATGTCACTTTTATGTATTTCGCAACAAGGAATATATTTCGAAAAAAATTATTTAACAAAAATTGCTGAAAAGTTATAACTAACAACTTTTATTCGAAACATTTTTCGATATGGCTAAATAATTTTTTCAATTTTTAGTTATCATGACTACAGTAGCACAAATTTTTCTATTCCATAAATTTATTCAACACAATAATTATCGGTTCTGTGGTGGCCACAGCAGGTTTTAGTTTAAATTTAAAATAATTATGTATATAAAAAATAAAACAATAAAATATATCAATTAATATCACATCAAAAAGCTTAACAAAATGTCACTATAAATATTAAATTTTTTAATGGAAAAATGAATTTAATTATAATTTATTTTTTATGTTTTGTTTTCAGTTAATATCTAAACATAATAAATATTCGAGTACGATTGTGTGAATATGCGTAAATTAATATTAAAATATTTTTATCATATTCATATTTTATGAAAATTTTAATCAGTGAGTACAATTTAAAAATTTCATAATTTTTGCAGTTTTTGAAATATTACTAATGAATGGGATCGGAGGTGCTTTTAATTTTTCTCGCGCGATAATAATTCGTAAAACTGACGTTTGACTGCAGCGCTAGCATCGCATTTACGCTCCATAGCACGAGAGCGCGCCGAAACAAATGAATCCGGTGGCAAATTAAAATTACATTCGACTGCCAAAAACAAAAGCGCAAAAGCTCTACGTATTAGAGTCGGCGTTATATTAAAAAGCAGTGAACACGTATGGAATCATTAAATTAGATTACGAGTGTCACTTTTGGTTTTGCCGGACATTTGCGTTTTCATAAATATTATATTTTGTTTGTACTGGATGAAGCTTCAGTACGGAGTTGTTTTAAGATTTACATTGTAACACATTAAATTATATTTTTACGTATTTATGTTGTATTTATATTATTTTTTTTTATCATGAGATAGATAAGAATTCTTTTGTTTAATATGTTAATTGTCAACTGATTAAATTGAAACTACATAGTAAAGACAAAAAAACAAACCGTTGAGAAATAGACTTCTTGATACTGTATTTACCATTAAAGCCTAGTTTACATTAGTAGAGTTAGTAGTAGAGTACGGTGGTAGAGTATATATGTTATACATGTTATCAACTTAATATACACATTTTTAAATAGTGAAAGACAAATATTTCGTTTCTTATTTTATTATTCTAAAATGTTTAAATTATGCTAATTAATAAAAATAGTACGCACTCTACCACCGTTCTCTACTACTAACTTTATTAATGTAAATTAGTCTTTACACTGAATTGTAAGATTGCAAAATTTGGTTTTATTTAATTAATAATTTATAAATTTTAAAATTTAGTTACTTATTTTGTTAACTAGTAATTTGCATCTATGAACTTTTTATTTTTTACATATGTCATTTGTATAATTTTTCCTGATGATGACATACGGAACTTAATCCTGAAGCCTTTTTATTTTAATCTTATTTGTGTTTTTACAGTATCGATATAGTCTTAGATATTTGGTTATAATAATATTTATGTTACTAAATCATAATTATCTTTATTAATACGATAAATTATATCTTTAGATAAAATAGATATTTATTTAATAAAAATCTTAAAAACGTTAATTCTATTTTTACTTTTACAAATTCAATAATAATTTAGATATAGTTATGTTACAGTTTCATTTAGTGCAATAAAATAATAAAAAAATAATTATTACGTCATTGAGTTCAGTAACGAAATTTAAGGCAGTTTAATCAAAATTTAATCCCAGATTGTAATAAATCAAACGTTATCGATAATCCACGCATTAAATGATAACACACACACACATAGACAAATACATATCCTCTAAATTGGAGCTATTTTAATTTACTAGGCTGTGACAGGCCAACGCCGCCTTTGATATATGCGAATTGTTTTTGTTTCGCCAGCAATAAAAGGCATTAATTTTGAATGATTATTCCAATGCATGGTTTTAATGCATCCATTGGCGTATCATGTGGGGAAAACAGAAAACTTAGATGGTTATCAAAATCAGGATTAGTGTACATATATTCAATTTTAATGATTATACTCAATGATTTATTATTATATATTGAGTAATTTTGTTTTGTTCTATAGAAATTTAATGATGATGACATTACATTATGTAAATTTAATAATAATATAAATTATATTATTGTCAATTTATGGTGATGAACACAATAATAATTATTAAATATTAAAATTTTTATAGAATTTTTTTTCTAAATTAAGAACAGATTTATATGTTTTAAATAACAAAACATAATTTTACAGTAAAACTTGTGTAGATACATATATACTATACATATATACACAATCACGCCATGTACCCAAAAAAATGTAACACAAATATATAAGCCGAATTACTAGAGGAGTCAACCAGTACGTACATCATATTGAAAAAGCTGTTAAATTTTGTGTTAAGAATAACACTATATTTTTAATTCTAATTATACTATTTTTATGTATAAATTATACTTTACAATAATGTTAGTGTTGGTGTTAATTCAATTTAGCAATTTTTACAACAGCAAATTTTTTCTTTAATATTTTCTCCTAATGTACTTTTTTACATCATTTTTGGTGTGTCCCAAATATAAAACTATTATATATAAAACTATAAACTATATGTATAAAACTATACTAATACTATCATAAAGTTTTCTCTACAGTAATTACAGTACGTATGAAATTAGTAATACAACATAACGGCAAAATAAGTTTAGTTCTATTAGCTCTTAAAGTTTCGATTAAATTTCTATAGGCAATAAAGTAAGCTTACTGTACACTGAGTGAATTTTGAACTGTTCCAAAGTTTAGTTACCTTTGTTTTGTCTAATACCAATTTTTGTCTATTTCTTACAATCTTGAGATTGAAATTATTTCTCTACAATTTTCTTTTTGCTCTCACAAAAACTTCTACACAAATTCTATTGTATTACACAATATTATTAAAGTATTATTATTATTTTTATGAGATGTCTAATAAATTAATCTTAAACTGATTAAATAACAAATTTGGAATAAACCTGTTTTATTAATAAACCCATATATTATACAATTTACTATTATGTAATAAAATTTGATCTAATTATTGTAATTTCATTGTAATTTAATGTATAATGCATACTTTCGATTATCAGTGATGTTATACTTCTTTAAAAATCTATTAAAATGTGGTCTAATAAAGAATAATTCTGTAAATGGAGCAGGGCATCAGTATTTATTTGCATTTCACAGCTTAACGCGTCGCTTGAATAGACTTAAAGGGTTGCCGATGATCATTTTGCGGTGTATTTGGATCCGAAACTCATATAGACGGAGGGGAAGCATTTAGTTTATACGGCCTATAGTCACCCGTAGGGCCAGATGGAATAGCATCAGGGTGATACATGACACTTGCACACTTGCTCGAACTGTGGGGGCCTAACCTACCCCCTACTAATTCACTCGCGCACAATCGATGAATTATTCAACAGTTTTTCCTACAAAAATGAGACATCTGTTGGGTCTTTTCTAAATTTAGTTGTGCTCATTTTTCAGTTTTTTTACCGTATAATTGATTTATTATTTTTCAAATAAATTAAAATGTAATTGTACATTCATCGGTAGTAAAAGTATAATTATGATAATAATAATATTGACAACTAAGTAGATATTTTCCAATTTAAAATGTCATCAATACAATTTGAGAAATTATAAAAAGTAAAATTTCAGTTAAATATAGTAGAATATATGATTGTTGCAAAGAAACCTAGTAACAGATATAAAATTATTACGACATAATACAAACACAAACAGCTATCTTCCAACAGAAATAAATGAGTACGTGAAGGTGTAGCAATAAGAGAATGTAACGAGCTCAGGTAATTTCTATAAGAACAAAATACGTTAATAATTTATTGTACTTTAGATCGCCTTACAGTGTGATTATTTGTGTTTTAGTTAATGCTGACTTTTTTTTTTCTTACATACATATACAATCACGTCATATACCCAAAAGGGTGTAGCACAAACTCTTTCCATTATCCTAAAATCAGTCTCCTCCAAACACTCCTATCCAAACAAGCAACTTTGGCTTCATCCACATTCATAATTCCTCTCATACATGCTCTTCTATTCCTACTACTTGGAAACTTCCGCTCACACAAAACAATCATACCATTCCAACTACTCATCGGACGTCCACACAAACGTATACCTTCAAAATCATTCATATAAATATTTTTAACCAAACGTTCATTAGAAGATG
Organism: Clivina fossor; assembly: GCA_963966155.1. Taxonomy (NCBI): domain Eukaryota; kingdom Metazoa; phylum Arthropoda; class Insecta; order Coleoptera; family Carabidae; genus Clivina; species Clivina fossor. The sequence goes on along the minus strand of OZ014551.1, from coordinate 23,205,353 downwards.
TCCGACCCACCTTACAATCGGATATTTTTCAAGAATCATATTTCTTCACAATTTATTTCCCACAACAGTTTTCTACAAAATTTTTACTTTATTTACAGTACGGTATACAAGTTTATTAAAAATTTATTAAAAATCACAATTCTTAAAGTTAATAAAATCACTGTAGCAGATTATTTTTAAAGAAAATATTAAAATAAGACAAGAAATATGTATTACTTTGTATTTTTGTTTATTTAATAAAAAATCTTTATTCGAATTTCGTTAAAGTCATAATAATAGTTCCAGGATTACACATGAAATTGTATATTTTCTTCAATTCAAACACAAACTTTTAAACTGTATAAACAATAATATTAGTTATTCATTTTCTATTATATTTCTTAAGATTCTAATAACAGCAAATAAAATTAGGACACATAGTACATACATACATACACAATCACATACCCAAAAGAATGTGGCACAAATTCTTTCTACTATCTCGAAATCAGTTTCCTCCAAATAGTCATATCCAGACAAGCAACTATAGCTTCATCCACATGTTCTTCTATTCCTGCTACTTGAAAACTTTCGCTTATGCTTACATTTTCAATCATACTATTCCATCTACTCATCAGACGTCCACGCAAAAATATACCTTCAAAATTATTCACATATATTCTTTTAAATAAACGTTCAAGGTAAACAAATACTAATAAAAAATTAATTTCATCAATTAATAATAAAAGTAATATAATTAATTGTACTTTGACATAATTTTATTTTCCATACAACTAATAGGAAGATCACGCCATTTACCTAATACAATGAAGCTTAAATTCTTTACTGATTAAATATAATATAAAATCAATTAAATCGATTTAAAGCAATAAATACTTAATTTATCATAATTTTATATTTCTTTAATCAAATCATTCTATATATAAACAAGTATACTAAAATCTTCTTATCTTGTACAAATGTATACTAAAATCGTTAATATATTTATTGAAATGCAATAAAATTTTATCAATATAGGAAAATAAAAAATCGGTATTTTATAGATTTAACGGATTTTAGATAATGATATATTGTCGTAAACTTTTTATCAGTTATTAGTTCACACCCAAGATTTTGAATTTTTTTATAAACTTTTTGTTTTGTTTCAAATGTAACTATATTTAAAAGATATGTTATCAAATAATCTTTTCCGTTGATTTATTGACATAATTATACGTTCTTAGAAAGGAAATTATAGATTCTATTATTACATTTTCGTTTATAATGCAATATAAATTATTTTGTTAATGAAGAAGTAGCAGTGCTGTCTAATATCTATTATTTCTTAATTAATTATTTAATTTTTATTTATTAATGAATTTATAAAATTACATATTATATTTATTTTAAATCGATCATAACAAATAAATTAATTATTTTTTAATTAATAGTTGTTAAAGGATATTTATTTCAATATAGTTTTTAATTTATTTCATTGATTTATTTTGCAACTACATTAAAAATTTGAAAAAAAAAAGTACGTAGCACATTTGATTATATGAAAGATTTCTATAGTCATAAAAAATATATTCAAAATTTTCTATTATCTGTGTTCTATGTAAAGATATGCGAAATGAAATCTATTTAAGATCTATGGTACAGAATATAACCTGTATCCTATGTGTATATTCATAGATGTAAAGGGCGTCAAACGTTTTGTTATTCAAAGGGTGTGCGTAAAATTCCCGGGGTGTATTTTCTATACACTATTGCCCTTCACGCTGAAACAACACTGTGACGATGGGTGCAAAAACGCTCCTGTTCTTTTCCCTTTATATGCTATCACATTGTGTATGTAGTGTACATGTGAATGTGTGTATGTGTGTGTGTGTGTGTGTGTGTAGTTGAGTCGCAACACCACCCGTTTGTCATTTGTTTTGGCGTCGATGTAATGATACTTGCGAAACACTGAGGGTAGAACAAATGATACAAGGGATTGTTGCTTTACGTTACAGGGACGGTAAAAATTATTTTTACTATTTTAATTTGATTATTTTTAGTATATGTATTGTTTAAATTATTATCTTGGCTTGAAATGAGAAAATAGTATTTGTCGAAATTTTAACGAAAAATTATTTTAGAGATTTTTACATCATATGGTTTTGTAGCATATATATTTTACCGAAATAATTCAAATTTGCTTTTTAAAAGTACTCAAATTAAAATCATATATTTTCTGAAAATAATTTAAGCTTCTATTAATGATTAAAGATTACTATAACGTGTCAAAGAATATAATTAATATAACATAGTAAAAAAAATTTCAAAAGTCATCATATTAAAATAAAAAAGCTTTAAAATTAAGTTCTGTATATATTTTATTTAAATATCGATGTTTTGATATACTCTACGTGTGTCGAAACGTCGATATTTAAATAAAATATACACAGAACTCTTAAGATATCTGAGAATTTTCATCTTAATGCACCGTAATTTTTAACGGATATTCAGAATACAAGGATAACAAGAACAGGTGATCTAATCTGATTTAGTTATATTTCAAAATTAATAATACATTTCTTAAAAATAAAGATGTTCAAAAATAAATCATCCGTTATAAAAATTTCATATTTATTCAATTTGTTTCGGCTGTTATGCCATTATAAAGAGATTGTAATATAGTGATATATAAATTTAAAAAATAACTTAAAATGTATGTGTTATGCATGTATATGTTATGATTTTTGAAAATTTTCTTTTTTTTGGGAGTGTGAATTATGATGCTAAATTGAAAACAAAATTAAATTATTAAACATTTTACAAAATGTAAATATATTAAAAATATTACCAAATAATTTCATCAATGAAACTAAATACGAATTTTTATTTTATTTTTAAAAATGTGAATATTTTAATTAGAATTATAATTTGGTACTTGTATTATTAATACGTTAAACTACTCTAGAGTTACTAAGTCCAATGTTCCTAATATATGAAATATTTTCTTTTAATCTTGTAATAATAAACCTTCTAAATTAGAGAATATATTTTAATTTTAATCTATAACTGCACTAAATTATAAATAAAATTTGGCAAATTATATAACCCATAAAATTTATTTTAAATATTTTATTAAAAATCCGATAGTGTAGGAGGACACAAGTTCACAAAATAAAAATGAAAATCACATTTTCAATATGAAAGTTACCAAAAAACAGAATGAAAAATAAAAATACACGCATGTATACAAATGTTCCCCCATTGAGAAACATACAACTGTATCTAAGAATCAATGAATCAAGTGTCACACAACTACAATGTGTCTCTGTTCTGTTTTATTTGCGGTGAATAGGCAATGAGCCGTATCATGTTGTGTAAAGTGTAAATTGACCGGGGCGGGCCGTTTGTCACCTATCTCCCCTTTCCTTTCTTCAGCACCCCTCGCCAAATGACTCAAGTCACGTATATATCGTACGCACCGTAACGGATCTGTATACGCCAGCCCTACCAATTAACACGGTTGAATTGAGCAGGACAAGTTGTTCATACCCCTTTATGCTACTGCAACAAATTCACATCGTTTTTTACGGAATTTGCGCATTTTTTTTGAAAACTGTCCAAATACAAAAATATTACAGTAGAACATGTCGAGAGTGTAAGGAAGTAAAATTGTAGATATAGAGTTTTTGAAACTGTTTCTACCACTAACACAAAACTGTAAGAAGAAAGATAAAGTTGGCATTATATAGAACAAAGATAACTAGACTAAAATTAGTTGAGGTTACCATTTAAAAAGTTAACAGAGAATTGAGCTCACCCCACTTTTGCTATTGCGTAATTTAATTTAAAGCACACAATTATTTCTCTCGGAAGACGCTTTTTTGTGTTTGTGAAGTAATTATATAATCTTACTTATATGTGATATATCTACACTAGGCAAAAAAAAACGCGCCACTTGAAAAATCTGAAAAATTACCGATTTTTAAGGAAATAAAGCATTTTTATTTTTTATTAATATTATAATTATGTTAATTAAAAAAAAAATAGAAAAGAATAATTAATTAGACATTTTAAAATTTGTCATTGTATTTTGTTTGCTTCGTATTTCTTGAGATTGATGCATTTTTAGATTTGGTTTATTTAAAGCGACAAAAACTAATATTACAATAAATTGAAACGATTAACAGTGCGTATATTAAAATGTATTAATGTTTCAGAATTTACTTTTAATTATATAACAGAAAAGAACAAGACATTAATAATGTTATATGTCTTACAGATTTGTCCCAAAATTATACTATAAAAAATAACACATTGTAATTATTTATATCGTCAAATTAATATTTCTAAATTGAAACTGTAAGGAGATATTTGTAAATAAAGAAAAAAAAATGTTTTGTAATACTTTGATTGATAGTAAAAAATTATCTTGCCTTTGTCTGCTTTTATCAGTAAATTTCAAAATATGAGTACATAAAGGGGATGCAACAAAGGGCTAAAATTTATATCCCTTATAATCTGAGCGATAAAAGTGAATTAAAGCGTAAATTTCAAAATCCCAAAAGAGCTGTAATTTATTTGGTTTCTCCTGTACTACTGCTACAATAAAGATATTTTCTATTTTGCTATCTTTTTGGGGGGGTAGTTTTTGCAAGTTAATTTTTAACATGTAATACAGAATTTTTATTATTATTCTTGCAGATCACATAAAATTCGGTATCAGCAGACTGATGTCAACAAAATCGCTAGATGAAGAATCCTGCACCAATAACAACAATAATAACGAATTAAAATGTCCAACAGCGAGTAATCAGGAATTAAATGAGGCAAATACTAGTTGTTATAGCGGCGATGAATTACCTTCTTCAGCACCTAGAGCTGATTCAAGAAATTGGGACAATTCACCGAGATGTTCACCGTGTTCGTCACCCGAATTAGAAGTAGATTCACCGCCACCATCACGAGCAAATAGTCCTAATTTATCACCTAGACCTCCTTCTATAACAGAAATAGGTTCAGCAACACCACCCGCACCTGTTAAAAAATCGGAAACATTTTCAGTGTCCGCACTGTTAAGACCTGATCATCCGAAAGACAAAACAAATGGGCCTTCTTTTACGGAAACAATATCAGTTACAAGATCCTTTCTGTATCCCAATATTCCATTTGTGGATTTACTACGTGATGCACAGTTAAAGCAGGATTATAATTCTCAATTCTTACCGCGAGGTTTTGTTCATCCAGGATTTTTTCCATCAGGAATATATCCTCCAGGAAAAGATGGTGAAGAAAGAAATTTTTTAACAGCACCATTTTATTTTAGTGCTGTGCAAGCGGCTGCTGCAGCTGCAATGCAAGCAAATACAGCACAAAATGGCAGTCAACAAACGCAGGCTTATCCTCCAGTTCATTCGGCTGATGAATTCTTTCGGCTGAGGCATCATTTTATGACTAATTCGGCGAATGTACATCCACATCATCATCATTTACTGATGCGACCTGGGGTGGTGCCATTGGGCGATGTTTATTCTTGTATAAAATGCGAAAAAATGTTTTCGACGCCGCACGGATTGGAAGTGCACGCTAGAAGATCACATAATGGAAAAAGACCGTTTGCATGTGAATTGTGTAATAAAACATTTGGACATGAAATCAGCCTCAGTCAACATAGGTACGTACGAAATCATATTTCATGTTTAAAATATTTCTTGTATATTTATAAAAAAATACCTATTGTTCAAATAAAAATTATTGAACTTTCTGGAATATACAAATTATTGTTACTGTTTAAATTTACGAACATTGTGCAGTTTCAGATTCTTTCAAAAAGTCTATTTTATTTTTAATTTTTTTTATAAATACAACAGTCAGCTTCGGTTGAACAAAGCATTGCTAATCTTTTTGCAAGTTAAACAATTTGGTAACTTGCTATCTGACCAATCAATGAGACGGTTTAAAGATAGTTGTAAATCTAGTTGCCTAGTTAACTTATTGATTAAGTTAATAATGCTTTATACAATCGGACTTCATTCTGTTAAAATTTTGTATTAATTAGTCTTAATTAATATATAGTAAACAAAACACGAAAATTACATACATACTTATTAGAGCATGTGTGCTTTATTCTTCTTGTATGATCGAGTTATGTTGCAAAATTCATTCAAAACATTATAAAACATTAATACTCTTAATTTCTTGATTTTATAGTGTCTGTATTTAAACATTTATTTAGAAATTTATTTAAAAAAAAACTAATTATAACTAATTGTTTTTGATTTTTGCAATAAATATTTTGTATACAACAATAAATAATAAAACATATAAATATATATTTTACAATGAGTAAATATGAATTTTTGCAGGGCTGTTCATAATGTGGAAAAAGTGTTTGAATGCAAGCAATGTGGCAAGACTTTCAAACGATCTTCAACTCTATCAACGCATTTACTTATACATTCCGATACGCGACCATATCCTTGTCAATTTTGTGGGAAACGATTTCATCAAAAATCAGACATGAAGAAGCACACATATATACATACTGGTAAGTTTTTGTTTTTTAAGTTAACGCTCCACAAGGACCATTGAGGTTTTGTTTTTCATAAACAAAATTTTATTTTTATTGGTTGTTACAGTAATAATAACTAAAATTAAACTCTTTTTTTTTGATAAAGAATCTTATCTACATATTTATAATTCATTTATTTGTCATGCGTTCAACATATTATTCAGAAGGCCCCAATACTAGACTGAAAATTAAATAAAATTATATGTTAAATACTCACCCGACTCTTAATCGAAAAAAGAATCAAATTCCAAAAAACAAGTCAAAAATTATATCAAATACATTTTTAAATATTAATAAAAACAACTTCCGGTATAATGATAATTTTTGGCGTTCTCTGATTTTTGGTGTAGAACAACTAAAATAGGACGTTCAATAAAATATTCTGCACATTTGAAAATATTTATATAGATTTAAAAATTTTAAATTTTTATCCGTGGCTGGTTAATCGGTATTATTTTATAAATGAGAAAACCATTCGTATCGTTTTCCAAAAACCGAAACAGGAAAAACCAAATAGTCATTGACTAGAACAACTCTATCGTGCCGAACCACCATAAATACGCTTTATTTTCTTTCAAGATGGAAAAACTCTAACGGAAGTTCTAACTTACGCTGCTCCTAAATAAATAATTACGTCTAGCCCCTTATTTTGTCTCGCATTCTCTCGGAAATTTTAACACTAGCGTCTTGGGATTAGGTCGAATGGAGTTAAGGCCCATTACACTATATTACATATGTAATGGTGCTGATCTTAATTCTAATGCATTTAGAAATTTTTACTCAAAACAATTAAATATTTACGATTTTAATTTGTTGATAAATTTTAACGCTGTATGGCAATATTTTAAAGATATAATATTAATCTTAGTTTTAAATATTGAGCATAAATATTACTAACTATAGCCGAGTGTTGTAGTTAATATAAATAAGTAATAATCATTACATACAATATATTTTTAAAATAATACAACAGGAAATTGTCTTGTTGGACCCAGTGGCGTAGCCAGAAACTTGCCATGAGGGAGGGGAGGGATGTTACTAAAGAAATGATATAATATTAATCAATAAAGATAATACAGCTAGTGTCAGAATTTTTAAACTTCAAAAAAATGCAATCAGAATAATTACACGAAGTCACTATAGACAACATTTTATTAATTTAAAAATTCTGACACTTCCATGTATATATATATTGCAATGTTTGGAACTAACCAAAAACAACACAAACGTGCTACAAAAAAATTGTAATATCCACGAATACCAGACAAGAAAAAGAGACGATCTCAGGTTACCATTTTGCAGGTTAAATGTAACAAAAAATTTACCTATGAATGTGGGGGGAACATTTTATAATATGCTCCCGCCAAAAATTAAAAATCTAAATAAAAATAAATTTCTTAAAATTGTAAAAACGTTTTTAGAAAAAAACGCTTTCTACTCGGTTAGGGAATTTACAGAAAATGTTAAAGAAATCGAAAAAGAATTATAAATTAATGTATGACTTAGTTTTATATACAGTTTTTTGTGTATTACAAACTTAAATAAAGATATTATTATTATTATTATTATTACTATAATTTGTATAAAAAATAAAAAGCAATAAAAATTATTTTTATAAAAGTGAAACTAAATAACATTTCATATTTCACATACGTATGTTTTTGGTTGTTCAGGTTCTTGGGGGGGGGGGGGTTTAATCCCTTTGGCTACGCCACTGGTTGGACCTGATATTTAAAAATAATAATATGAAAAGTTATATTTTTTTAAAAACAATTTTGGATGAACTATTTTTCTAAAAAATATTCTTTATCGTGTGACATAAAAAAAATTGAAAATTCCATTACAATTTGAGATTATGACATTTTAAACAAAACGTAATATAATAAATTGCAATATGATGTACTGTGACAAAAATTTAAACAAAAAGAATTTTGTAAATTCCCAAAAAACACAAAATTAATTAAAATAATGCTAAATAATATTTGCTTTCACCAATAATAGCAAATTAATAGAATAAGCATTAACATATAATAATCATTAACATAAAAATACACTAACGTGAAATAAGTATTATTCATTTAAATGCTTATATCACAATAATGCTCTTTTAACAATAATGCTTATTTTATGTTAATGGGTGTTCAAATAATTTGTGATAATAAAAGCTTGCCTTTCAATATGAATTTAATTTTATTTTTAATTAATTTTGAAAATTTGAAAATTTTTTGAATTTCTTTTGTTTAAATCGTAATATAATAGTTGATATTATTTTCAAATTACATAAAAATCGTTAACATTCAGATTTGAAATATTATCGGATGTATTCTGTAAAAAAAATTTAATCAGGGTAAACAAAAATTCAAGAATTTATAAAAAGGTTCACAAACGATACATAACACAAATATTGTTCTAACATTTTTCAAATTTTGTCGTTAATTTTAACAGTATTGTTACAGAATAAACCTGCATACTCACTAATTTAAAAAATATTATTTAAAAAAAAAACGGTTGGTACTACAAACTAACTTTTAAAATTGGTTTTACTAATACCGGTTTTAAGACAACATAACTGTCATACATATGTCCAACACTAAACTAATTTTGCATGTTTTGTATATTATATATTTTACTATAACTTCTAAAAATTTTGAAAAAATTTTTTTCTTATTATTGTAAAGTTTCCAATTTGTTTGTTTTTAAATATTATTTGAAATTATCATTATTTAAAACGAAAATTTTATCGCTGCAACATCGTAATCTCTCAATATTCCATTCTACAAATAAAAAATTTCAAAATAGAAATAAATACGAAAACGAAAAATTATTTGGAATCGTCATCTTCGTAAGGACACAACAATATGAAATTGTGTGCGAATATAATGTCTCGTTTCATAGACGTTTATGAATTTATGATCGCATTAAAGTCTTGAGGTATTACGTAGTGAAGTTATTAATTGTCGGGGCGCTGAGTGCCGAGTGAATTATTCACTAATTAGTGTGGAAGAGAGCTGGCGCGGCGCATCGCGAAGGGTTAATGTTACACTGTTAACATGGATTACAAACCGCAAGGAAAACCCCGGATACCCGGATACGAGGATCTCGGGACGCCACGACGCATCCCAGCATCTACGGTTTGCTTGCGCTCAAAGCTTTCTTATTACTTATCCTGCTAAGTTTTCGTTCATTGTTATGTGGGTTTTTTCTTTTCCTTTTTTTTTGATTTTTTATCTTTTATTTAACATAACTTGTTTTCTACCATTTATTTTGTTGGAAAATATAATATTTGTACTCTATTTGCTTAGTTTTGTTAATTCTTTAAAATTTTGGTAAACTGATTAATTTACATTACATTATAATTTATCTTATTTTATTTGTAAGTAAACTACTTAGCCTCGGTTGCATAAAACAATGTTAACTTAATCAATAAGCTAACTAAGCAACTAAATTGTCAACTGTTTTTAAACAGCCTTATTAATTGGTTAGTTAACGAATTGGTTAAGTATTTAACAATGTATTGTGCAACCGGGCCTCACAAACAACTGAATGAACATTGTTAACTAAAGCATTGGTTAACTACGAAAGTAGATTGATAACTATCTTGGATAATTAGATTACATTATTAAAAGAAAAGTCAGTATTTTCAACTCCAGATATAATGGAAAATACATAATCATAAAATATATTTATTCCTATAATAAATAAATAAATAAATTTTAGAGTAAATACATACATACACAATCACGCCATGTATACAAAAAGTGTGGTACAATCTTTTTCCACTATCTCAAAATTAGTTTTTTCCTAACATTCCTCTACATGCTACAAACACGACAAGCAACTCTAGCTTTATCCACATTCATGATACCACTCATACATTCTCTTCTATTCATACTACATACTACACCATCTACTCATCGGATGTCAACGCAAACGTATACCTTCAAAGCAGAAATGTGTATTACTAAATATTTTTTTCAAGACTAAAATCTTAATAGCTATTTAACATATTTCTTAGTGTTATTTTTAAAATATTTAAATGTTTATCTGTCAAAGAGTCATACTACATATTGAAGAAAATATTACTTATTTTTCATAAAATTTAAAAACAAAAAGGTAGAAATAAGTAGATAACCACAACAATAAATTATGCTATTTATCAAATTTTACATGAAAATATTAATTTACTCGCTATCACATTGAACGGATATATTTAGTCTGTAGTTATCATATTTAACCGAAGAATAATAAAAAAAACAAATATAGAAATATAACATTTTATTAAATGGAAATGTAGTCGACTGGTAAAATTTAATAAATAATAAGTAATAGACGGAATTCAGCCAACGTTTTATATTTAACCAGAAAATCAAATTTATTCTAAAAATAAAATTTTTACTTAATTTGGAAATATCCTAATATGAATTTTAATATGAATGCGTTCGCTATGTACAAATTATATTTTAAAAAATTCGTAAATAAATATTTTTACACTATTCTAGAATGTAAGTATATTCTTGTTCAGTATACATATACTTATTTTAAACTGAAACATTCTAAGTTATTCACTCTGGAGACGAATTTGAACGACTGTTCTCTAAGTTTACAAGGTTGTAGAAGGTAAGGTAGACAGTTCGTTTATGGTTGTCCAACGCTAAATAAAGGAGATTTCGACATAAACTACAGCTTTGCGGCTAACCAAAGTTACTTCAGTTTTAAAGTCTGTGCAACTTTACATTTTGACATTCTAGAGCACTGTCATTTTACATCTGACGACCATCTAACCACCAAATACAAAAATGTATTAGTAACATCACATGTAAATAAAACATACAATAATTTTATAATTTAAAAAAGTTACTTTAGTATCATTCGTTAAATTAACAATTTGAGATTTCAAATATATCATTAAAATATATTTTAATAAATTATGTACTTATATAATATTTCTTTAAATTTATAATGAAAAATGAAAACAATCATTAAAAATGCGAAATTAATTTATATTCATGATAGACAAATATGACTTATTTAAAAAAAAAATGATAAAAAAATCAAAATTATGAAAAGAAGACTAACTAAAAAATATTGTTTTTAAAAAACATCTAGTAATATTATTTTAAAAAATCTGCTGTGGCCACCACAGAACTGACCATCATCGCATTAAATAAATTTATGAAATAGAAAATTTTTTAGTCTTGGTAACTAAAAATAAAACTATCTTGACATAAATGTGCCACCTATTTACATATATATTATAAAAATATGAAAAAATATATAAAAAAATTATTTAGCCGTACCGAAAAATGTTACAAATAAAAGTTGTTAGTTATAACTTGCTTAGCAAGTTTTGTTAATTAATTTTTTTCGAAATATATCTCCGTTGCGAAATATTCGTAAAATATATAAAAATGATATCAGTAAAGTACCACTTCCGGTTGGCAAATCTTTACCAAAAGTTTAACAAATTTAGATATTCGCCTCCGAAGCTTAACTATAAAATTTTATAATAATCCGTTCAGCCGAATTTACTCTACACGTGTCCACGGACCGAAAGACAGTTGGTTCATGTTATTAGAAACCTAATTTGTTTTTATCTGTAAAAATCTTAATACTTACGTCAAATTTGGTATGATTACAATACCTCCCTTATCATAATATGACGGTCGGTAAAAATATGTTATTGCATTTATCGATGCAATAGTCAAACAATAAATAAAATAAACTTAAATCTAAAGTTTTATTTAAATAGTATATAAATAAATTATCATAAATATAAATGGCTTCATGCAATATACTTAAATTTTCAAGACAATTTAACATGTCAATTTAAAAAGAAAAGAGAATATTCTATTTATTGTTTGACTTATTATGACTACATTGAATAAATCACTATTGTTTTTTTTTTTAAATTATATGTAGTATAACAAATATTTTTTATTTTATTATATTATATTTCTTCTAGAAAAAAGTAAAAATTTTCTGAAATATTCTTCGTCGTATGTATTTCATGTTTTAAACATTTGAGCTTTTGTCAACTGTCGAGCTTTTACTACCTGCAAGTAATTTGTATATAAATAAATTAAACATGATTTTACATGGTTTAGTTAAACAAGATTTCTACCTAATAAACTGTTTTAAAATTTACTCTAAGGAACACAAAAACTATCTAATATCTTGTTTAATTATTAATTTTACAATAATATTTAAAACTACAAATTAACAAAAATATTTAAAATTAATCATATTTTTCACTAATTTAAACTTTAGTTAAAATTTATGTTAATCATTGCTAGCAATAATCATAAATTCAATCTCATCACTGAACATTGCATTCTAATTGTGATTTGTATGTGAACGGAGTGGGCATATATATGCCTATTGGGAATTATACAATTTTAACAGACACGTTTCTGTATATTAGCCACTTACTGCCAGGCCCAATAATTCTATTACCACCCCGATATAGACAAAGGGGGTAGACTAACTGTCAACCCTAGCTATTGTACGTATGACACAAGTGTATCTAGCCTCCGTTGCGATTACGCATACACATATTCGAGATGAACTTAGATTATTACAAGTGCGTGGTTGTGGAGTGTTTTTACTAGCACAGAAGTGATTTTGTTGTTCAGTGCGTTTTCTGTTATTACATCTGGTGGATTTTGTCACGCACTTGATATTGTAAGCTTATTGGAAAGTCTGTTTATAAAAGTTTTTTTTTGTTTTGTCTTCCAAATTGCAAGTGTATTTTTAATCAAAATATTACTATGTTCACAACGCAGTACATTAAAAGGTTCTTTAGAAATTTTTGTCATATGGCGTCTTTTGCTTTTTGAAGGTTAATGTACATGTATGGACATGATTTTTTTGTCCTCAAAATATTTACAAACTAGAAAGCTATTTTTTGACTAAAAACCAACTTCCTGTTAAAATTTATAAAGAGATACTAGGTAATTGATAGTACATTAAAATAAATCTATATTTTTATATAGTAAATATCGAAACATCTTCATAAATAAATCTTAACTAAAAGTTTTTTTGTTAATTTTGATATATGATAAAAATAATGACTCTGTGAATCAATTCGAATATAAGTATTTTAATATAAGTTAATATATAGTAATATAGTAAAGAATCTAAGCAGAACTCATTATATTAAAATTATAAAGAACTTAATTTAAAATTGTTTTATTTTAATATTTAAAGTCAAAATATTTTTTTTAAAATGTCTTTTTCTGGCGGGAATCAAACCCGCAATCTCTCAATCTCCGGTTGAGCGCTTTGCACATTAGACCACAGGTGATTACGCCAGTTGTCAGAATTAATTTCAATGTTAATATTTGTTTTATTATACTATTATGTTAATTTTATTAAATTATAATACAATACAAACCCGGTTTAAAGAGGTCTACCCACATATACATACATAAGATTATATTGTTACTACAAAAAATTCTCATTCGTATTTACAAATAAGAATCTACCGACAGAAATAACTGAAAATGTGAAGGTAAAATGCGCAGTGGCAAACACAATAAAAGAACTCAATTCACTGTTAGCTCTTAAAATGTTAACTTTAAGTAATTTCAATAGAATGTCAATAAAGTACGTGTGTTGCATCGACTGTATTTCAAAGCGCCTAATTCCTTCGATATAGACAAATGTAATGATCATAAAGATACATTCAGGCTGACAATTTCAGCACTTACAGTAGCTTAATGATTATTAAATTTTGTCGTGTATCGAAGGCATACGAGTCTAGTTACCTCTGTTCTGTTTGCTTATTATTTAATGTAACCATATTTTTGTTTAGTTCAATTTTTGTAATATATTGTAATTATCTTTTTATTCTACAGCATGTATAAGAGAATTTATGAATGTGGATGAAGCTAAAGTTGCTTATTTGGATAGGAATTTTTGGGAGAACTTAATTTCGGGATGTGTCACACCCTTTCGAGTATATGGCGTGATTGTGTATGTATGTATGTATGTATGTATCCTTCTATTTTAACCAAAAATATATTTTACTCAAACTAAATATTCTATTTAAAAATAGAATAAAATTGTAACAAAAAGCATTGCTAAATAGAAAATTTAACAAAATAAATTGTCAATTTTACAAATTTTTTTTTATAATTCGTAGAAATAAGTTAATTACAAACATTAAAAAATATAAATATATCCATGCATTCATACTTGCGACATATATCCATAAAAGTGTGGCGCAAATTTTTTTCATTCAAACAGAAATTATTAAAATAAAATATACAATAAAAATTGAAATATTTTTGTTTCCATAATTATTTACAACAAAAAACAATAGAAGCAAACCTAGCAAACTGCTTAGAACATTAAACAAAGACGAAAAATTTGAAACGAACACCGAAAAAATTTCATTTCATTTTATTTTTTTTAATTGCACAAGCACGGTGATTGTCACAGTGTGTTTTGCTCATTCGCTAACCGTCGTCCGTGTTCTACGTTTCTCTCGCACCAGAAAAGCGCTGCAATTCAAGCGCGACGCGAAGCGTCGTTCGAGAACCCAATTACAAAAACGTCCCGTTGTACTTTCATTTTGTCCGGACGTCCCGTAGGATTTTATTCGTTTATAGGGTTAATTACTGAGGCTGCCGCGGGCACGTACAAGCCTACTCTCGCTTTTTTTTCCTACTGCTTTCTTTATCTTCACCCTCCTATTTGTTACTACACAATTGTAGTTTTCTCCCTTCGTGTAAAAGCAAAAAGCTCGTTTTTTTTTCTTCTATTTTTGTTACGATAAACAGTTTTTCGGTTTTTCTGCCGCTATAATAGATTAAAAACGTTTAAGAATTTTTAATTTAAATTTCTATATAAAGGTATTTATGCTGGTATTCTGTAAGCTCTATAGTAACTTGTTTCTATTATCTGTTTATTTACTGTAAATAAATGTTATTTGTATCATTTTTCCTGTTGAAAATGTACGTTGAGTATGTCGAAATATTGATTATTAATAAAAATTAATACAGAACTACAACCTAAACTACAGCAGAATATTTTGTCTTTTTTAATAAATAGAAAATTGCATATGTTAAAAAAAGACAAAAAAATTATATAGTATGAATATGCCAGTAATAATTTATATACAGTTATAAAAATATTAAAAATATTACATAGCCTGAGCTATGTGATGTAACTAGTGTGAAAATTGTTAAAAATTTTGTTGCAAAAATTGGTCTTAGTCAGATAAAATGGTTCAGGTATCCTGAGCAAATCTCTATAAACGTTTGATTAAAAGAATATATATGAGTGATATTAAAAGTTTAGATCTGCGTGGACGTCCAATTAGTAAATGAGGAGATATGATTGAAAATGTGTTGCATGTACAAAAATAAAAAAGCATGTATAAATGGATGAAGCAAAAGTTGTTTGTCTGGATAGGAATGTTTAGCGAAACTAATTTCTGCATAAATGAAAAGAGTTTGTGCCGCAACAACATGGCGTGATTGTATATATATGTATGTAGATAGTTAAATATGAACCTATAAATATATAATAAAATATGTGATTATTTTCTTATAGTGTGTAATCGCACAAGAAAGATTTAATACAATCACGATATTTTAAATGATTTTTATTTATTGGAATTTTTACTAAAATAAAAAAGATAATAAAATATTTCTATGTTTTAAAAATAAATTATATTAAAAATATGAATTAAAATAATTATGTTTCTATAATAGATAATTTATTTATTAACTATAATTTTAACAAATTGTATATTATTTTTGTTTTAAATTATTCTAGTTCCGACAATACAAATAAAAATAATTTTACTATAATTTTAAAACATTTTTGTTTAGAGAACATGCAGATTATTAATTGTTTTATTTACAATATTTTTTATAATTTCAATGAAATTAGTGAATTTAATTAGCGAATTAAATATAATTGCAGCAATATTGTTTTTTTAAAAAGACAGATTAAAACAAAAATTTCGGAATCCTAATATCACAGAACAAAAATAAATAGCAAAAGTGAAAAATACGCAAGTAAAAAAACAATAAGAGGACAGTAACGTCCACTCCCAGGGGGTTTCAAATCATGCGTCTGTTTAAAAAACAGCCACGTAATTAGGTATACAAACAGTACAGGATAGAAGCAGCACGACGAGTCAAGCCATTGTAAGCAATTAAGAAAAACTCCAATTTTTCTAATTGCTCTTTTGTGCTCATGAAAAATTCACTAGAGATTATAATAATTATACGTGGAACAGACATTCTCCGGACGACAGACGCAATATTCGTATCATTTTATGTAAAAAAGATTATGCATACATCAGTATTTTTTCACTTAGAATTTACCAAATGCTTTTCAGATTATTTTATATTTATACTTAAAATAATAATTTACTATGAACAAAAAAATTAAAATTATTTTGAATATTGATTTTTTCTGTGAAAATTAAACAAATTTTGAATTAATTATACAACTACTCAAGTTGACATGTAAAGAAATCCATATTATCCTTATAATACATTTCTAAAATATGAAAAAAAAGTTAATATACGAATATTTTTTATGCAATAAATCTTGTATACTCTTCGTTAAGACGTCCGCAAAATTATATCGATAATACAAATAAACGTCTCAAGACAGAAATATCTATTCTCATTATATATCGTTTGAGCAGTAGAAATATCAGGGCAAGGTCAGTTAACTATTATTTCTCAAAATATTAAATCTGATCAATTTAAATAAAAATTAAAGTACAATTGTTGCACTAACTAAACGTCAATCTACTATACTATTTATTATTATTAGTTAGAATCATTACTAGGTCCTTTATTATTTACTCCTTTTATAAATGACTTACTTAAAATACTATGTAATGACAAATGCATATTTATATGCAGACGATTTAAAAATATTTAAACAAATATGTAGTGTTAATGATTCCATATTTCTGCAGTCTGATATTTGTAGGATTGAAATTTTCATAAATGCTGGTTAAATTTACTTTAAAAGTAAATGTACATTTTTTGTATTAAAAATAGGGAATTAATTTAATTTAGCAATTAAAAAATAGCTATTATTAGTAGCTATTAATAATAATAATAATAATATTAATAATAATCTGGCAGTAAATTGTTAAAATTACATTTGTTTTCAAGGTCATTTAATAGAAAAATTAAATTTACTTGTGAAGTAAATTTATTTATCGTTTATGAAACCGGATCTTATATCAATAATTTAATACGTTGAAAAAAAAAATATGTTTCATAAAATAATATTCTGAACTATTTTTTTTTGTAATATTTTTTTCAAACACTCTGCTATAATTTAATTATCACTGATAGCGTTCTCTTGTTCCAAAAACTAAAACTGTCAAATTTCATTAGAAAATCTTTTCTGCAAGATTAAAATTTACTCGGTAATCACGTGACAGTCACGTGCGAGAATCAGAACCGTACACACGTACGTTAAGACTGTCAAATGTGAACCACACGTCATACATATAAAAGTATAAGAGAAAAATACTGTGCTGTTACATTAGCTAGATTACCATTCAATACTAATATAATTATCATTATTGGTAGGCTCTAATCTACACCCAGCATGTAGGGGATGTGTATATGAAAGTGATTTAGGGGGTGAAGTTACACGGTGTGTAACCTGAAACCTGGCACTAGGGGTATATTGATGCTCAACGTGTGTTGATTGAATAGGGAATTCGGCCCGCTAAATTTTATTACATCCAATTTAAAAAGTTTGTTTATTTTATTATATTATTTTTTTTACGTTTTACGTGTACCAGATATTATATTAATATTGTGAGTTTTTTTTTAGATGTTAGTTTATTATTAACTATACAGAAATAAACTAATTAATATTCAAGTTTTTATGTTGCTATTACCTATAAACGTTTCTCTAAATTTAGCTGATGAATCCATGGCTTCATTATTTTATATGATATCACGATACATAAAATAAAATAATTACCCTTAAACCACAAACAATAACTTATAAAAGCTATATACGTATTTCGAAAGCTAAGCTTTCATCATTAGTAGCAAAAGATAAAGCTTTATAATAGTACTCAAAAATATTGAGATTTTTATATTTTTCCCAAAATTTCACAAGATACTCAGTCATTGAATCGGCTTGTTAGGCTATGCATCAATGACTGGCCAGTTTTAACCGTAGACACGTGTTTCGGTCAGGACCGAAACACGTGTCTACGGTTAAAACTGGCCAGTCATTGATGCATAGCCTAACAAGCCGATTCAATGACTGAGTATCTTGTGAAATTTTGGGAAAAATATAAAAATCTCAATATTTTTGAATATTATTATATTAAATTTCACAATGACAATACGAACATTTATTTGTTCAAGGTCTATTACTATAAAGCTTTATCTTTTGCTACTGATGATGATTAAAAAAATTTACTTAAAAAACTTAATGCAAGTTAATAATCAAGGAAATAATTTGTTAAACTATATGTGTCACCAATATTGTATATATTATACTATATTCGTAAATTTCCTATTAGTATTATAATTTTGTAAATGCAATTTATTAACCAAAAGCTACATAAACTTTGATTCTATTCTATAATTTTTTACTATGTTAAAATATTTTGGTTAAATAAAAACTGAAACAGTTTATTGATTATTAACTAACGAGTAAAAATTAGCATTTTCAATCAATGTTTTAAAAAATACTATTTAACAAACCTGTTTTTAATTTTCAAAATCTTTCATCACAATCATAAAACCTCTAGTATTTCAAATTGAATTCTCTAAAATGTGATAAGTGAAAAAATGATTGACATTGAAACCTACTCGTTTCGAAATGATACATAACCGTATATAGAATCAAATAGAGGCGGGCATGCAGGCAGGCAGGCAGGCAGAGGGAACTGTAATTATGGGCGTTTTGTTTTGGCTTCAAACTTGTGTTAAATTTGAAAACTGGACGATTGACTCCAATTACATAGTTTGTGTGTTAATTGTTGGAAACAATGTTGTGCCGGGGTCATTAAAATTCACTGACCGTACGATGAGTGTATACTGTGCAGGGGCGAGATAAGCGCCGTTCTGTCGCTTAGCAACCCGCGCTGCAGGAAACTACAAAAACACACGATAATTACTTGCAAATCAAATTGTTATTTATATCCTATATTTATGTTCATTATATTGTTAAAGCCTATTTTTTTCAAGAGTTTTGTGCATTTTAGATAAATTATACGAATGAAACATTAAAAAACAACAAAAAATATAAGTTATATATTTTACATTGTTCAAAAATGTATTTATTTATAAATATGTGCTATTTTAACACTCATTTTTAAAAATGACACACATATAAAATTAGATATTTGTATACTAAACACAACAATATCATTCATTTTTCATTATACTGTGAAAATATATATAAAAGATTTGTTTCCACACTGAAAAGTAATCATACTTTAATCTGTAAAATTGGGTTTTTATATTAAAAATATTTTTTTTAAATAAAAATAAATAATAGTATAAATTTTATAAATTTTCTAACTAATCAATTTAGGAAAAATATATTTTTGAATTTAAAATTATTAATAATTTTTCATTTCGGTATGTAAGTTTAAAGTTTCAACAAGTAAGAGCAGAAATCATAGAAGAAATAATTTTTCAATTAAATTTTTCGAGAAAATATTGTGTTTCCAAATCAAATGGAAAATAATTTCATACAAAACTTTCAAAATAGTTATACTATAATTTACTATTATTTATTTTTATTAAAAAAATATTTTTATTATAAAAACCTAATTTTTACAAATCAAAAGTATGTTTATATTTGAATTAATAGTAAAAACGATGCTTTTAAATAATTTTTTTTCAGTGTACAAATACAAATTAAATTTTCAAGCGCTTGCATTACATTTTTTAAAAGAAGAGACTGTATTATCATATGTGTTACTATATATCTTTCATCTCTTTTTACTATTAGCAATTTTAAATTTGTGTTACTCATACTGTTCTATATACATGTATTTATTTTCTAATAATATTGATCTATAACTGCATCTCAACATCACTTATTTTTTAACTAATTCAAATTATGAAAAAAATCATATACAGAACCGGTAAAACCTTGAAGGAAAGATGACTTCAAGGTCACTAAACGAATGACATAACTCACGGTTAACCTGAGTTTTCGAATCGAAACAAAAAAAATTGCCATCATGTTGCTATCTTTTATACGTAACCTAGTCTCAAACATAGAAGTAACGCCTAATGTAAACAGAATGTATTATTTGATATAAGAAACACTGTTGCCAACAAAGGTAAAATATTGAATTCAATAACAAAAAATACAATAATGTATGTTATTTTTACATATTTAACTTAAACTTTATTAAAATCAGATATTTGAATGTATTTTAGCAAATTTAGCTTTGCAAAAATTTTCCCCTACGTTATGACGTGCCTTTTAGATTTCACTAAATAAAAACAAAAAATTGTAAAATTTTACAAACAATAAAAATATGAATGTTTAAATAAATATAAAGTAACAAATAATCAAGATAAAGATGTTGAAATTTTTTTCGTGAATTAGTTAATTGCACGAAATAAAAGTCAAATTACATTCGCGCAAATTAGATATATTAACGTTATTTGACACCGAAAAAACATATTAGAAAAATTGTGGAACAAACCTCGTACATCACAGTACGTGATTCAATACACTAAACCGAAAAATAAAAGAAGAGATAGAAAGGAGAAAAAAAGAAGATAAAAATCGTAAGAAATCATAATTAGCGGTTTCGCTCTCACGCTCTCGAAAAAAAAAAGTGTCTGGTAATAAAAACAATATTATATCTGGCTGGTGTTGCCTACGCCCCCAAAAAGTGGCCCTCCGATAAAACCAGTCGGGGACGATGCATCAAATCTGACATCCGAGCCATTTCGTCTTTATTATTATTGCGAACTGGCGGTTTGGTGCGAAATGAAATTCCCCACTGAATTTAGACTAGACTTTGTTTCAATGGACATTAGAAGAAAAAAGGAAATTGTAAATGAAAATTTTGCATTTAAATAAGTTAAAAATTAAACATTACTTATACAGGGTGTAACAGAATAACTATTCCTAATTTTAACTGGAGTATCCTGGGCTCAGAATATGAAGATTTAATACAAATCACTTAGATAAAATGTGGCTCCTTACTGAGCTACAGGGTGTTTTATATAAAAATTTAAAAACGATTTTTGCCCTGTACTTTAAAACTATTTGACGTATCCTTATCATACTTGGCAGGAAATGTAGGTACCGTACACCATACTAAATTATGTTAAATAAAAGTTTCTGGCTACTGCCAGTGGCGTACAACAGGGGCAAGTGAGAGGTTGATCCTTCCTAAATTCTACGCCACTGGCGGAATTGTCATTTTAGCACAATTTTTCGATTCTCCAATACTTGCTGTGTAAAAAACATACTCTTCCTCTGTAACGATAAAGTCACTGTTTTTCGAGATATTTAAAGTTAAACATAAGCTGCACCCTTGGGATTTTTTCAAAATTTGCTCAAAAAAATCTGAAAAAATTCAATAAAATAGAGAAAAAAATTAGCTACATAATAACTAAGTAACTTTTTTCTCTAACTCATTCTGATTTGGCTGTAAAAATTATTGAAAATAAAAAAAATAAAATGCAAAAAATATTAATTTTCAATAATTTTTCCATCCAAACCAGAATGAGTTAGAGAAAAAGTTACTTAGTTATTATGTAGCTAATTTTTTTCTCTATTTTACTGAATTTTTTGAGATTTTTTTGAGCAAATTTTGAAAAAATCCCAAGGGTGCAGCTTATGTTTAACTTTAAATATCTCGAAAAACAGTGACTTTATCGTTACAAAGGAAGAGATGTTTTTTACACAGCAAGTATTGGAGAATCGAAAAATTGTGCTAAAATGACAATTCCGCCAGTGGCGTAGAATTTAGGAAGGATCAACCTCTCACTTGCCCCTGTTGTACGCCACTGGCAGTAGCCAGAAACTTTTATTTAACATAATTTAGTATGGTGTACGGTACCTACATTTCCTGCCAAGTATGATAAGGATACGTCAAATAGTTTTAAAGTAGGTACTGGGCAAAAATCGTTTTTAAATTTTTATATAAAACACCCTGTAGCTCAGTAAGGAGCCATATTTTATCTAAGTGATTTGCATTAAATCTTCATATTCTGAGCCCAGGATACTCCAGTTAAAATTAGGAATAGTTATTCTGTTACACCCTGTATAGACTCGGTTTCATAAACAATAAATAAATTTACTTTACAAGTAAATTTTAATCTCCTGACAAATAACTATCAAAACAAGTGTTATTTTAAGAGTTTACTATCAGATTATTATTATTAATAAGAACTGTTTTTTTAATACTATTAGATTAAGATTCCCCCTTTTTAATATGAAAATCTAGAAAGCAAACACATTTACTTTTAAAGTAAATTTAATTAGCGTTTATAGCACCGGATAATAATTAGTTATCTAAATTAGTAGTGGTCTCTAAATAATTTGCAGACTTAAAGGTTTAGTTTTCAATTAACACTCACTATATTATTTCCTTACTCTAATTTTTCTTTTATTTTCCATATTTTTTATTTTTTTTCAAAAAATAGCTTTTAATTATACTGTCTTAGCATACTGTTTCATTCATAGTATATATTATATAACAAAATCGAGGTAAAAAGCGTGAAAAAATTAAATCGAGAATCTGATATTAGTATTTAACAGCCATGTATCATATACTGTTTTTTTTTTGTGCAATCGATTTAGAAATGTAATCATATTTATATATGGTTCATTTTTGCAAATGTCAAAGTGAAAAATCAAAATAAATATCTAAGAGTGGTATGGCGGTTGCTATGGAAATGTAATTTTTTACAATTAAATAAATAAACAATCACTTCGTTTATAAAATAAAGACAAATTTGTAAATATTTGTTAGAAATTAATTTTATCAAATTATTATATTGTAGATTGTGCGTCCGAAAATAATTCCAAAATAGAAAAGGCTTGAAGAATCAGCTGTAATTTGCTAATATCTGTGAAATAAAATATGAAAAACAAAACATAGTGTCTTTACTTACTGCAAGTATTAGATCAAAACTTATAAAGCGACTGTGATTTTGTCGATTGCCATGGAAATTTGTCCAACTTTGATTAATTTATTCAACTTGTTTATATTTTGTTTCCATAGCACTTTTTTGCTAAATAAAGTTTTCTATTATTATTATTATTATTATTTAAATTATTTTTTTACTGACCGTCACACCACATATAATAACTGAGGTATTGTAATCATACCAAATTTGACACACGAATCAACTGTTTTTAGCGTGATGTCCGTCTGTCGGACTGTCTGTACACTTATGTAGAGCAAATTCGGCTGTACCAGAAGTGGTAATTTATTAATTAAATTTATTTAACAAAAGTTCTTAAACAAACAATATAATTGTTTAAAAATACATAATATCAGAACTATTACAAACATTATATAATATGATATTACCAACGGGATGGAAAAGTACATATGTATATAATATTACTGTTTTTCAGTAAAGTTTTTTTTAGTAAATTTACAGAACCAGTAAATTTGCTGTCGGGAATTTTCTATAAATAGGTAAAAATTTGTTTAGTATTATTTATAGGATGTATTTTGAAATGAATGAATTCCACTTAAAACATTTTATTAGTACTTATTACACAAAATATGTACTAAGTTTCATTATCTTGATGAATTATCATATATATTAATATACAAGCTGTAATTTTACATAATTTAAGAAGTTATACCAACAATACGTAATTTTACATTAAGTATGTGTTACCAATTTGCAGAAAGTAAACAAATTTACAATTAGGTCATTTTTACTTATTTTATTTGATTATTATGAATTATGTAAAAATAACAGAATTTTGAGGTAGAAATTCAGAATATTTACAGTAAAATAAAATTACAGATTTTTGATAATAAAATTTTACTATTATTTTTCTGTAATTTAGCTATTTGTTTACAGTGTAGCTTTTGTTATTTTACTAGAAATTTCGAGAAATGACTAAAAACTGACAAGTACTGTGCGAAAGCACATTGCAATACACAATAGCCAAATGCTACGAAAAACCAGAAACCTTATACCGTTTTGGTGGACCAATCCTACTAATAGACGTTGGGATTTTTAACGTCACGGCTCATGTAACTCATATCTACACACACGACAACGCAAACACGATCTAATTGTCGCAGTGTGCTGTTGAGAGTGTGTGTGTGTGTGTGTGGAGTGTGGAAGTGCAGCGACGGTCCCGTACTTAGCAGATGCTCAGCTGCGTTCACCAGCGTTCAGACCCTAATGCAATTAGCATTGAATTGGACGCTTGGAAGCTTAGCGCGCGGTTCCACTCGTTACTAGATGAGCAGTCAGCTATCTCCTGCTGCGCTATTCTTACCAGTCCAGTTACCGCTATTATACTTATCGTTAGCGATGGTAATGTCGAATTGCAATTTGGAAATCTACTATTACGTAAATGTATTGGAATTTATTTTGTTTGAAATTAAATTTTTTAGTTAAAATAGATTCTGATTAATATTTGATTAGTTTGAGGGTGGTATTTTTTTTGCAAAAAACAAGATTGATATTATTCAAGACGAAATTGATATAATTTACGACAGGATAATAAAATGCATGAAAAATAATGTTTTTCATGACAAAATACTGTTGTTTTCACGACAAAAATTTAAATATGTACATTAGAACGACGTTCTAATATCAAAATAGATTAAAACTAACCTTTTAACGGCAACCAAAATCTTCAATTATATTGATCTCTTAATTAATAAAAATAATAACATTTTAACCTATAACCTACCTAGCAATGAGTCTTTAGGTGAACTGATTTAAACAAATAAAAAAAATCATACTTTTTTAATTTGTCGCACTATATTTGTCGTTTAATATACTAATTTTGTAGTAAAATTTTCCATTTGTGTCGTTAGAAATACCAGTTTTGTCGTGTAATTATATATTTCCCATTATTTTTTGGTATCTTGTAAGTAAAAATAATTCAGCTGTAATATGAAATTTGGTTTTACAAATTACTCATGTTATATGTTAATTATTTATAAAATCATTTATGATTGATGTTTAAATAAACAAGTAATAAATTCGGAAAATTCTCTTAACTATAACAATAAAAGCCATAGTTAAATATGAATTTCAAAAGTCACGCTTTTCTCATCAAAAATAAAATTTGAATTCAATAAGTATTTTTGAGGATTAAATTTAAATATGCTATTATAGTACAGATATAATAAAAAATTGTAAAAATATTTTTCTTATTTATTTTTTAATGTGCATTTTCATAATAATTAAATAATATATTACTTCACATATAGATTTTTTTTATATATGGGTTTTTGTTAAAATTCATTATTTACCTTGAAAATATAAAATTAAAAATACTGAACAAGTTAAATTTTATTTTAATGTGTAATTAATTTAAAATAAATAAACGGAATAGAATAAAATATTTTGAAAACATTGAAATTTTAACTAATTTTTTATATATACTGATATATTAAACACGATTCGAGAGCATGTATTTTTCATTTTAGTTGCAAAAGCAAAGTTCTGCAATTGAATTGAAATTTTTGCTCCGCTCAGTGCTGCATTGATTTTCAATCAATGACGTCGATGGCTATGATGAAACTTTCGGTCCATTGCACCGACGGGAATCAAACCATCTGCTTTACTCGCCAATATTATTCTCGCATTTCTTTCAACAGTTTTCTTGATACGGATGCACATATATTACTTGAATTCTTAGAGAAAAATTTTCAATTATATTATTACGATTTTTATTATATGCTGCAAGTACATTTTGTAAGTTTAAATACAAGTTACTTAACAGCCAATTTTACAATAAACACTTTAAAGTCGATTTTAAGACGACAAAAATTCATAAATTTTAAATTCTACTGACATAATTATTATTAATGTCAAAATTATAAAAAAAAAATCTCAGAAAGTTGGCAACTCTGTACAATAATCAAATTATATCATTTAACCTATTTGAAAAGGAAGAATAAAATTGAACAATTTCATAAATATATCAACTATAATGTGAGGGAATATAGTACAACAAAGTAACATTAAAATTATAGGAGTATCATTTATGTTGACACTAAGAGAATCTTTTGTGAAAATTTGGTTATTATCGAATAATAATGAAGCCATAACATGTTTTAAAAAAAGCTTTAGCAATTTTTTTCTTTTGGCAAAACTGTAAAAAATTGAATTCATCTTGAGCATCAAATGAATTTATCCTGAAAATTTCATCAAAATTAGCTGGACCGTCTAGGAGCTATGAACACAAAATTTCGATTAATGACCGAGTGAGCGAACGAGCTACATAAATTAAGTTCAGATTCGTCATTTAAAAGCTATATGAAGCCTTTTTATATCTATATTTTTAATTTTTACCAATTACATACACCGTATCGTGATCTATACCCCTTTTTTTCTTTCACTCAAAATAATAATAATGAAGACATACGTTGAGTTCGTCAAAACGTCGATTTTTAATAAATATTAATACAGAACTATAACCTAAAGCCGTTTTACTTTAATATAATGAGTTCTGAACGATTTTTTTACTATGTTAGTAATAATTATGTATAATAGAAATTGCTTGTTTTTATTATTAAATTTATTTTATATGTACTCGTATATAAAATCGCATTTACTGAAAATTTCTGTTAGATAATTTATATGTATATTAAAAGCTCAATAACAATACTTTACAATCTCAATTATTTTAATTCATATAATTATTATCTACTATTTTATTTGTTTAATTTAGTCTCAAATTGAATTCTGTATAACACTAGTAAGATATTTTTTAGAACTCATTGTATTAAATTAAAAACTGTTTTCATATAAAATTCTGTTTAATTATTATATAAAAACGAAGTTTCGACGAAACTGAAAGCTCGTCTTCATTAGGTTAAAATAACACTATTATAACATTATTTTTCCTGCTGTTATTTTTACCAAAAATTTGAAAATTTATTATCATTATTTGACATATTCTGTATATGATATTTTGTAATAGTTATATTTATTTATTATTGTTATTCCATTACATTATAACTCTGATATTTTGTTTAAAAATTATTTATGATAATTTTTATAACCTTTATCTAAGTTAATTCAAGATTCAGTCAATGTGTAGTAGACCCTACACGATTTAATAATACTGTCAGTATTTAAAAATATTAACAATATTATTGATCGCTTAAAGTTGAAGAATATTTGAATATTTTAATATTTATTGACAGCACTGCCAGTATTAGTCATAAAAAAAATTTACTATAAGTAATATTGATTTGATACTGTAATTTAATTCAATTTTAGCTCTAAGCTATCAGGGAGACACGATTTATTTCATTTTTCTAATATTGTAAATAGTTTTTATAATATTTTGAAAGATTTATCGTTACTATGAATATTAATAAATATAGTAATCTTCAGGCTTTCACGACCGGTATACATTGAATTTATAGAATTTTCTGTGCTGATATGCCGTGATCGAACTATTCTCGTCGCAAACGTTTTACCAAACATCGTAGATGTGCTTGGTAACTGAATGAATAATAAATATAGGTGCAATATACATAAATATAGAATGCTGAAAGTTATATCTTTGTAACTATATAATATCAAGTAAAACAAAATCAAATATATACTATGCGTTATATGTTCAATCGAAGTCTGAAAATTTACGTACGTGAGTGAGTGACAAAGATAGTAGATATAATGCGTGACTGAAGTTTTGTGGAAGACGAAAGAAGATGGAGTATAGGTATATAGAGGAACGAATGTATTCTCTGCAAACTTTAATCCCGCGCGGTTACCAAAGAAAATATTTAGCCAGGGGCCAATCTAAATTTGATGTAGAAATGTGGTGGTTGCTTGCTCAAGTACCGTAAGCAGATCCGTAACAATTTTATTTCGGTTCGGATCGTTATCTCAAGTTGATTTATTTTTTATAATAAATGTTTTTTTGCCAAATTTAAATAATGCGCAAATAAACATTTTCAATTAGTTATTACTATCATTTACAATAGTTCTACACAAAGGTTTCATTTTATAAAATTTGGCACATAATATTCGTAATTCAAATAAATAAATAATTATATTTAATGTAATAATAATTTTTATTTATTTATTATAACTAAATGACTCATTTCAAATAAAATATTGTCTTCAAGATTAATTTCTTTGATTTGAATAATAATACAGAAAGACCAAACTTCTCTCATTAAAGAGAAGTTGAACTTTTTAAATAATTAAAAATTGCTCATTTAATAATATAGTAATAATCCGTATTCCCTCCTCTTTTGTTTATATATTTGATTTACTCTATTTTTGATATATTTTTGTTATATCTAATATTATAAAATTCAAATAAACTAATTAAAATTCTTTATTAAGTAATTTTAAGTAAACATCAAAAATGATTTTGACAAAAATCACTTTTAAAAGTGAGGTGAAAATACGGGCCATAATGTTTTTCAATATTACTTATAATAATAATTGAAATATATGGCAGAAATTTTTCAACATATGCGAGATTCCGTAAAAACAAAATTCAAAATAAATTTTATATTATAAATAATTTTTTCAAAGTAGAGAAGTAGCTAAACTGCTTTCTAGTACTTGAAAACGTAGATTTCCTACATTTCATCAAAATCGTAAAAGCTGTTTTTAAGATAAAATTTCCAAATAAATACACAGTTATACATAATTTAAGATAAATATTTTAAATACTAATTTTAGTTTTTAAATACTAAATAAAAAAATGCATGTCACTTGATGGAGATTCGAACTCAAAACTTTTTAATTGCTAATGAAAATTATTTTCATTCTATTTTAATTTGTTTATGTGTTTTAAACTACAGCTTATAAACTTACTAACAATAAAGAATTTTGGATTCGAATCTGGCCAAAACATATGATTTTATTGTCTCATTTAGGTCAAATATTTCCAAATTTTAGAATAAATTTATCCTTGAAATAATTTTCAAATTAGCCAGTGAAATATTGTCATTTATTCTAAGGCTACGTTCTTAGTCAATCACGTAAGATTTTTACTTATCTTAAAAATAAATAAAAACTAAAAATACTGATCCTTAATAAATAAAATAAGTATTTAAGTATATATTTAAAATCAGCAAGGTAATTACATAATTTTTTTAATGTTACAACTTTAAAATATACACTCTGGTAATAACAAACAAAGGTTAACTACTAACTTGAGAATAAATTCAGATTAAGTTTATAAATCGCTGTTAATAGAATAGAATATTAATGGAATAGTAAATCAAAGAATAAGAAAATATATATAATTATCAGAGATAATATTAATAATAACATAGTAAAAAAATTCAGTATTAAAATAAAAAAACTTTAGGTTTTTAGTTCTGCATAATATTTAATTAGAATTTGAATTCAGCATATTTTAATTAAAAATTATTCAAAATTAAAACCTAAACCTTTTTTATTTTAATAATTAATAAGTCTTTTGTTTTTTCGAATTTCGCACAGTACATTATCTTCGTATACAGGCAGCGTTAATCAATGCTGAAAATAAAATTGATTCGACTAATCTGAATGTAAGTGCGTCTCTGGTCGGCGCGACGTCAAGTATCTCGTAAAGGCGTCAGCGGTGATTGGGGCGTCGCATTGCCGTATTGAGTGCTTGCACAACCTCGCCTCGGCGTCAAGTATTTTCGTTAACCGGATTGCAATTGGCATTCCCTTCGCACCCCCTCACTCCCCCCACCAAGCCGCGACGAAACAGTCGAGTATCGGAGGGGCCCCCCCACCACCTACCAGCGGCTAGCGTTAAACGGGTGGGAGACTAGAGCGACTGCGATTCGCTGTTTGAAATTACTGGATTGTTAGATTGGTTTTCAATCTCGCGCGCATTTGTTTTTCCAGCAGGCCAACTGCGATCCGGTTGCCCACGGTTTTTCAACTGTCACCGGGTTTGATGGCTTTCTTTTTTTTTTGTGCTACTCGTTTTATTCGATTCAAATCAAAATGTTTTGATTGTTTTCAGTGATGGGACGGACGGGTGTTGAGTAAATCAACGGCCGCCAATTGTGTTATTATTGATTTGTGTAATTTTGTGCGATTTTATTTTAGCGCAGTAATTTGATTGGTCTTTGTAACAGATTGAATTTTTCTTGTTTTTAAGTTAACGTAATTTTAAAAATACACATTATCAATTAAGTTAAAATAATTTAATTTTACTACCACCAGATTTAATAAACAATCATGTACATATATTTACTTAATATCTAAAGATTTTTATAAGCAATAATCAAAATTTGAAACTTAACAAAATATCTCTACTATTTAGATTTACTTATAAACTTATTTGTTTCTGACTTATTTTTAATCTAAATCTTTATTTTTAATGTATCAAGACTTAAAATTTTAAATATAGCTCAATATTAATCATTAATTTTTAAAATTAGAAACATACGAAAAATATTTCACTAATTTTTTCTTTCGTTTAAAATAATTATATTTAAGAAATGTTATTAACTTTTACACAAATATATTGGTTATAACCACATTTTATTTTACATAAATTTATACAAATTTATTTTAAACATTACATGCACCAAGCAGGAGTTGAACTTAAATCATAAATCTTAAATAATTCGATCAGCATAATGTTAATTTGAAAATTATAAAAATATAAAAAATTCTTTCAATTCTGTAATGAACTTGTTAGTGCCAGTAACGTACTAACAAACATTAACCAATAATATTAGTAGACACTAAATAAAAAATAAAAATGACAGCTGGTACATTTGTTACTATTGGCTATAGTTTTTAATTGCTGAAATTTAACAACTTTGTTACGGAATGGAATAATTATTACGATATTTATGTAACAAATATTCATGAAATTTACAATTCATTGTAGTCAAATAAATAATATTTATTACAATTTTTTTTTAAATATTTTTATTTTTCACATCAAAAGTAAAAAATAAAGATACCAGAATGAAATAATTGTTGATATTGACTTACCCAATTTCCAAATTTAAAGAAACTTTTATTGCAAATAAATCGCAATTATAATGTTTGTACGTGTAGCCAAAACATAAAATTGGTATCTACATTGTAGATAATTATACCACCTTATGCGCATATACAGAAAATAAACTATAATCGTATTTTGATAAGAAATCAGCGGGAACGAGGAACGCATTCAGTTCCTAAAAAAACTATACCGGAACAATATTTCGGACCGTTCAGACTCTATGACACCATTGGTTTAATTTTATTTCCGTACGCAAATTTCCGATATTGTTAGTATTATTAGTATTGTTTTCACTTTAAGAAAATAGAAAATAGAATATGTAATATTTTTAGTTTTAAAAACTTTATATAAAGCTAAAAATTCTTTATTATATATTATATAGGTAGATATACATCGAAATTACTTGCACGTACCTGGATAACAAATCTCTCGTAAAACTAAATTATTTAAAAACCTATAAAACTGCAATATTAAAACCAGCCATACAATCTGTCGATAAAATAAATCAGACTTCTTACATAAACTGAAAAATAAAAATATACATCGTAAAAAAAATCAGAAATTATTCAACTTTGCATAGAAAAACGAATAAAGTATAATGCGTTTTTCTTTTTTAAGATTAACACATACGGTATAGTATCCGATCATATCGTTTCTGCGACTGAATAATTCAATATGGCGGCCGAGCGTCGCCGCGCACAGCACGCTCGGTAAAGCAGAGTAAAACGAACGCTAACCAGATGGTGCTCCTGTGCGCGCGGAATGGCTGCAGATTTCGCTTGGCGCTTATGTTTTAATAGAATTTACGGTTATTGCTTTCCGAGTGTATAGCCCGGGTTCTGCACGTACCGTATATAACCAGCAGAGTGCGAGCGCGCCGGCACGGCACGACTCTTGTACGCGGGTTTCAGACTTAGGTTCGGGTTTAATGGCAGATTTTCTCGAGAAGAATGGCGGGACTTTGTCGTATGACCAGGCACGGATTCGACGAGATTTTTATTTCGCGCTCAACATCTTTTTATTTATAGCAAACTATTTATTTCGAAATTACATATTTAATTATTCTATTTACAATTATAACACTAAATAATATATGATTTAATACTACATTAAAAAAATATTACTGTTAAACCTCAAAAACTTTACTATTAATCAAAAGTAAACTTATTTTTGATTTGTAAATAATAACTTTTTGAATATTTCTTATAAATTCTGTTACTATTCAATTTAGAAAGCAATATATATTTGAATTGAAAATTATTAATAATTTTTCACTTACAGAAAACACTGTTTTTCCAAACCAAATTATAAATACTTTTATACAAACTTTCAAAATAGTTATATTATAAACTTACTATTATTTATTTTTATTTAAAAAATTATTTCTGTTATAAAAATCCAATTTTAGAGATTAAAAGTATGATTACTTTGAATGAATAGTACAAGTATTGGTTTAAAAGTTATATTTTTTCAGTGTAAAATTACCAGTTTTTATCTAAATAAAACATTTTTGTTATAAAATGATAAAGAAAATAACTGAAATTTATTTTATTTAAACTTATTATTATATAAGAAAAAAATTCTAAACAATATCATCTCTTCTGAAATATGTTAAATTTGTAACAAAATAATCTTTGCCTATTAATGCAAATAAAAAATATATGTTACTATATAAAATTTTAGAAATGTTTGTATCCCTTATTTTAAAAACCAATGGTCGAATAAAAATTTCAATATAATTATTGAAGTAACCGTATAAAATGATATTGCTTTGTTAATTTAATCAACCGCATAGCTCTTGTAATTTTCGAGATAATACTTAAATTAAAATTCCTGTATATATGTAAATAATTAAGTATTAAAACTCATTTTTGAATTAGTGTAATACAATAGTTATTACACGTTTTATGTGTTAAATTGTAAACATTTTTAATTCCCGCATAAATTTCCAAAACTTGGCATATCAATTTAAAATATATTTATTTGTAACCTAATGCATTAAAGACCCAGAAATTTGACATGTTGTAGTTAGGATCTTGACTTAAATTATACTCAAAACAATGTGCGTATCATATTATGTTTCAACAGATAAATTTGTTTTCATGTAAACAAAAATATGTATGTACTTAATTTAATATATTTTAACATGTCTTTAAAATTTGATATGCAAGCATACAAGACTTTGTATAAGCCATCAAATTATTTTAGGTATATCTTTTTAATATAGTAAAAAAAATTTTCAGAACTTATTACTCGTAAATTAAATAAAATTGATTTAGGTTCAAATTGTGCAATATTTTAATTAAAATTTGATAATTCGTTACACT
This sequence comes from Clivina fossor, assembly GCA_963966155.1. Classification (NCBI taxonomy): domain Eukaryota; kingdom Metazoa; phylum Arthropoda; class Insecta; order Coleoptera; family Carabidae; genus Clivina; species Clivina fossor. Next base: position 23,171,336 of record OZ014551.1, on the reverse strand, counting down.
GCACGTAAATCGTTATTAAGAAAATAAATACAAATAATAATAAAACTTGTTTCTATGTTTTGTTTGTTCATTTACCATTTATATTCATTTTCCTGCACAGAAACAAACGCAGTGAAAATTATCTTAAGAAAACTACTGTTAGTAGTTAAATTCCGTAGTTAAGAATTTCAATTTTAATGTCAGATACAATAATATACTTTAGCAGTTAATATGTTGATTTTTTCGGATTAATCTAGCAAATATTATAGAAACTTCTCTCTATAATTTTTTTGATATATCTAAAAATTAAAATTATGACTTAATTAACTTTGTTTTTTTTCTTCTGTGTGATAATAATTCACGTATTGTAAACCGAAACGTCAAATTTTAATTAAAATATTACAAAATTTCAATCTAAAATATTTTTCAAATAAACGGAATTGAATAAAATGAAGTTGAGATTTTCACTCGTTATTTAATGAAAGTGACGACTGCAGTTTCGGCCACACTGTAACAAATATATCTTAAAATGTAATTTTATATAAATTATAACAGTAAAAATTACAACATTTTTGTAATTTTACTGTGATAATTTACGTAATATTATATTTTTATGAAAAATTACATTTACAAAACATAAATTTTTTACATTATATTTAATAGTCATCATCCGATCTAGTACAGACTAAAACACCAATATCACAGTTGTTATTAAAGTATTTTCATTTTAATAACTTTATTGCAAACAGTATAAAACTAAAATTATTTTTCTTTAGCATTATAGAGTAGTATTTTTATCGAATACAATGTTTGATTTTCGAAACAGGCATATTGCTAATAATTTCATAAATATTTATTTGAATTGAAGATTAAAATTCGTAAATTCCATTTGACAATAAATCACATAATACTTCACAGCCAAGTGACATTTATTACCGCAGAATAGTCAAAGGTCGAGTCATAGTACACGACACGATCCGTTTAATGACAATCTCGTCCAGCAAATTTGTCACATGGACAAAATGAAAAATAAGATTCGGAGTGCGAGCGTAGTAGCAGATAATACGCGTGCCAGTTCCTATATAAATCACTCACCGGCAATCTTTAATAAAGACCGTTCATAAATCAAGCAGTCATTAAATAGTGAGCCGGCCATGATTTTCCCTTTTCTCGCACGGTCGTCTTTACGCCTAGATTTCGACGGCTATGTACTTTCGACCCTTTGCTTGAGCACATCGCCCGACGTCGTACAACTTCAGTCCCACTGCTTACACTGGCGCGCGCGGAGTAATTGAAATTCCGGAACTACCCCCAATATTGGTGTTAATAATCGTATGTGCCTGGTGAACTATCGTTCTTTGCTTCGAGCACTTCCACTCTCTCTCTCTTTCTCTCTCTCTAAGGGATAGTACCACTTTATACCAAGAGATGCTATATGCTATTATACTTTGTTCTATGATTATCATAGATTTAAAATTAAATCTTGTGATTGGTCCATAAATGAATTTTGTTTCATTAAAAACAATATTAAAATAAAAAAGTTTTAAATTAAAATTCTGTTTAATTTTATATTAAAATCAGATATAGACATTTACGCGTAAAAAAGTATTTTTTATGTTTATGTGTAAAAAAATGTAAAACGTGTAGAAAACGTAAATAATGTCACTAGGTAGCTTTTTGTTTGCATTTGTCAAATTTGTTGTCATAACTGAATATATATATTATAATACTAAGAACAATATTTTGATCCTGCTTGTCGGCGTTTCTGTTCCTCGTAAAATAAAAATGTCACAAAATCGATCATTAATTAAATAGAAACGGACATATCAGTTTGATCAACTATACTTATCTTAAAATATCATTAGTTAAGATTACTGTCGCTGCTCTATGCGAATGCACTACTTTTAATTTAGAAAAGTGTCTAAATGAATGATCACGGAACAAATACTTTGTACATGTGATCAAGGCCCTATTAGGGCTATCGTATCAAATACGAGTAAAGGTTTTTTCTTTTCGAGTTATTCTCGGCTGCAGATTTACTATACCTTGTACTAGATTAATATTTATAATTTATGATACATTTTAAGCAACAAGAACAAAATTAATTAATAATTTAAAATATAATAAATATTGAAAATTTATCATTAATTATAAACTTATTAAAGTATAAATTATGTTATTATTTGAAAACTATTTACAAAATTCAAAAGAATGCCAGAAAGAAAAATTAAAACTTTGTAATGGGAACATTCCTAGCACAGAATACTTTCACAGATTGGACGAGAGAATGGAAAAAGCATTGGAAAGCGTTTGAAAAGCTCTGTCTTGTACCACATACGTTTAAAGTCTTCACATATTTTCGCTTCTTTACTTCTAACGCTCCAACACACTCACATTCACACGCACATAGATTAATATCCGCAAAGTGGAAGTGGTCCGCATTACTGAAATTCCAGGACCGGCGTGACCGGAAAACATCTTGCCCGGAGTGCAATCAGTGTGTGTGTGTGTGACGTCACCATTCGGATCTGGGTATGGAAAGAAGATCCTGAACGTATTCTGTCTTCTTCTAGATGCTGTTCATTTGGTATATCCGTCGCAATCATTCGACTAACGCTAGAACTGTAGGAATGCGAACGATTTTCAAAATGAACTTTGGTTAGATTTTACTCGTTCAACGGAAATGAATGTAAGATTTTTTTCGTGTAAAATCTAATATTGAGCAGGTTTTGCTTTATAAAAATCATTTGAAAGAAACTAATAGATCTATGAAATAAAGCATTTTTTTATTTATACTCGTAATTGAAAATATATATATATATATATATATATATATATATATATATATATATATATATATAATAATGTAAACTAGAAGATAAATCAAAATAATTTAATTAATTTTTTGTTTTTGTTTCACAATTTTAACTTTATACTAAACACTTCTAGAGCCAGATGCATGAAATATTGTTAATCGCTTTGTAAGTAAACTTACTCGTATTAATGAGATGCTTATAAAATTAAACATTAACGGCACATTTTTAACTTTATTATCAATAATAGTATATTATCTTACGCAGAAAGCGATCTTTATTGTGTTGAGCTAAGATACTTACAGCCGAGACAGAGCTAAGATCAAACAATCTGGGCAAAACATAAAAAAAGCATTCTGTTCCGAGTGACATATGCTATTCGTTTCTACAAACATTCCAAACGAAACTAAACTAAAACTACATACCAAGTAACCTTAACTTCACTAATAGTTGTAGAACATTATATTTGTTACGTGATTTGTGAGAATTAATGTTCCTTTGGTTGAATATGCAATTTCTGATCAATCTTCTTTACACATTTTCGATAATTAAATTTAAATTTAAGCGAAAATAAACACTTCAATTGTCACTACATAATTTTCAATATGATCTATCAGATTAAATACACTTGATCGTATAGTCAGGTTTGGTGCTGTCACCAATAGTGCATATAGTAAGTAACTACTGTATAATAATTTTCACATTATTGTACTAGAAACGTAATGAACTTCTACATAAGCAATATAGTAATGTAATATCAATATTTTAATACGTTTGAAAAAAATTATAAGTAAACTACGATTGAAAAAACTATTATATAGCCGCACTTTTATTTCCCTCGATTATAAAATCTCAGAAAATAATACAGTTCGGATATAAAAAATATCTTCTTAACATTATATATAATAATTGTTATTGTGTGCTTTAAATTTTTTTGGTAAATCTAACAAAGAAAAAATGATATTAACAAATTTAAAACTAGACAAATTACAAATAATCTGAAAAAAACAATAAAGAAAAGAAAAATTTATTAAAATATTATTCTATATTAAAATACTTTGTAAACAAATTAATTTTATACGTTTAGCACTTGAACAAAGCCGGCCACTTTAGTTAGTTAACGAATAAACTTTTTTCTCAATTTTTATATGATGATCAATATTAATGCTGGTATTCTCTAACATTCCATAAGATCTATAGTACTAATTAAAATTAATAAATTATAAAGGGTGGGATTTTTATGCACGCTGAAAAAAGGTGAATTAACGCTAGAATAGGACAATGTAACAATCATTAATAGAAATGCACAACCGTTATTTAATATGCACATATAAATAACATGTTAAACATCAATTTATAAAATGAAACAACCTAACAAATGAAACCCAACCTAATCTAACCTGCTGTTCTATATTTATTACATCGGGCGTTAATTTGCATAACCTAAAACTTATAATTCTTGTGCAAATAGTCTAAATTGCAATACCTATTATCTGGCGTTCATTGACACATTTAAATGTTCATTTATATATAGCTCAATTAAAAATTGCTTATGTTAAAAAAAGATAAAAAATTCTATAGAAATTATAGAATAATACATATTATCAGCATTAAAATCGCATTATTAGTATATATATATATATATATATATATATATATATATATATATATATATATATATATAAGATTAAATCGAATATGTTTTATATAAATGAACAGATATTGATTAGAGATTTTATTTATTTTTCAATGTTGCTATATCCAAATATGAAATCGCGATAAAAATTTCGCCAATCCAAGAATCTCGGCCGATCGGCGGTACGAGCTCGTATGTTGAAAATTGAATAGTTGCTGACGTCACATGTAATCTGTGCAATGGCGCCCAGCGGCCATAAGCCAAAAATCGTATGTGTGTGTGTGTGTGTGTGTGCATGGCTGTGTACCCCGTAGTTTTCCCAACGGCCGAATAAAATTTATGTCTGATTTGACATTTCTTACCGGACCCAATGCTCTCATATACACACAGACAGACAGACAGTCCCGGACCGATAGTAACAGTGTAAAGGTGGTATAGCCGCGAGCTCTTCGAATCAGTGTGTTGCCATATTCCTCAAAATGGATACATGTATATGTGGATAGGTGTGTGTGTGTGAGTGAGAGTGCTTCTGTGTGTGTGTGTATGTGAAACTTGGGCTCGGAGCAATCAGAACGAATACGCGGTAAGAATTCTTGATGTAGCCGTTGGAAAGATTCCAAGATTATCATTTACTTGATTTTATCACAACGTTCTATACGAGAGAGTGTTGGTGCTCTCTCTGGATACTGTTGGTACGTGGCTTCTAAGTCACTAGAAACTTATGTTGTTTGCTTTCCACAATCAAAATATATGTTGTCTAGATTTAATTTCTTCATAAACTGATGTGGCAAGCATATTTTTGCGTAATAACAATAATAATATATAATTCATTTTTTCTACAACGTATTAAAATATTGATAAATAATGTAACATTATTTATAGTAATAAGTTACTTAATATACCACTGGTGGCAGCACCAAATATATCTACGTAGTCAAGTTTCTTTAATCTGACAGTTCCGAAGGTTATATTGAAAATTACTTTGGTTATAATTGACAATAGCATTGTATATTTTTGCTTGAATTTGATAATTGAAAATGTTTGAACAAGTGCAAAAAATACAATGTACATCGCCAGAATTATCAGAAAAAAATTAGTTTTGTTCGATTCGCACCCTTGCGTCTAATGTTTACTGTATTGAAATTTTATTTAAAATAGAGGTTTCGATGAAAGTCAACGCACGTCTTCATCAGAAAAAAAAAAACTGATAAAAATGACATTAGAGTAAATAACAGTAACTGTTTTAGGTTCAAGTTCTGTATTAAATATTTTCGACGACTTAACGCTCGTCTTTATCAAGGAAAAAAACTGATAAAAAAGACATTACAGTAAATAACAGTTTAATAAAAGCAGTTTTATTTTATCAAAAAAGGATTAAAAATGTCAGGTTCATTGACATTTGGCAGTTGAACTGACGAGTCGCCAATGAGTTATCGATTACTGGTCCCGTAGAGTTTTGCCGATTTGTCCGATGAAGGCCATAGAAAGCTTTTGGCCCGAGCAGGTCGCATGCGTATAGTATGTAGAAATTCCTGCTGCACACGTATTCAGCAGGAGTATTTGTATTTGTGTCTGCATATATATATTCGAAGCAGGAGTTACCGACTGGGGCCGAATATACGTGTGTATGTGTGTGCTGGCAATGCTGTGATTCGTGCCCCCAATGTAGCCCCGCCCCCCTCGCTCAGCAACCCGTCACCATGGTTACCGATTCGCGTTGTATGTTCCCTTATTTCTTTTCGTTTTGGAAAGCAGAACGGATCCTGCTGGATACCAATTCCGACTAATTTGAGATTTGTTATATGTCATGATAATGTTTAAGTGTTACTAATATTATTGTATTTAAATTTAATTAGCTAATATTACGAGCTATGTTTAAAATTTGGTTCTAACTAATACCGGTTTTAAAACAATGCAATTGTCATAAAACCAGGTCTAAATAAATAAAAATCCAAAAACCGAACTTGTACCAGTCAATGACTAAAATTGTCTAATGAATTAAGAACTTTAGAATGCTATATTTATATATCAATTTTTAAAAATAAAATATATTACATAGTAAAGAATCTTTCAGAATTCATTATATAAAAATAAGAAAGCTTTAGGATTAAGTTCTGTATAATTTTTAATTAAAAATTATACAGAACTTAATTCTAAAATTTTTAATTTTAAAATATATTACGTCTGCTATAAGTTTGAAAACTTATTAAAATACAGCAATTTTTTGATAAAAAAAATATGTAGGATGTTAATTATTACGCAGAATATTTGTCAATTCGCTTATGTTTTTTAAACTTTTGATATTAAATTTTCTTCAAAAAATTACTAGTTTGACGTTTCTAGTACCAATGCGCATTCAGTTTTGCGTCGAAAATTCATGAAAAGAAGAAGTGTTGTAATTCATACATTATTCACGCACAAAGTAGGCATGCGTAAAATATTCTGTGCAGATTTCTATACAAAAAAATAAATCGTGTAAAGCCAGCATTAGAAACAATTATTAAGAAGTAGTATTTCTATTATAGCAAAATTCTGTACAGTATTTATCTTTTTTTAAACAGTTATTACAAGTAAATCATTGTTGTCTCCCAAATAAAAAAATTGAAGTTAATAAATTTTACCTTCAAAGCGACAAAATACAGTATTGTTGTTAACATATGTCTTGTTTTTCAGGTGAGAAACCGCACAAATGCCAAGTGTGCGGCAAGGCTTTCAGTCAGTCATCGAACCTCATCACGCATTCACGCAAACACACCGGCTTCAAGCCGTTCGCGTGCGATCTCTGCGGTCGCGCCTTCCAGCGCAAAGTCGATCTACGCCGGCACAAAGAGACCCAGCACACCGAACTCCGGCCGATGGTGACGACCTAGTGCGAGGTGCCCGGACCCCATACGCTCGCGCCGGCCGAGCCGGCATCTAGCTATGGGGCCTCGTTCGGATATCCGACCACTTAAACTTACAGTTAGTGATTTCGGACCAAAAAAAAGGTATCGAGAAGTACCAAGTGTGTTATTGTACCTATTTATGATCGGAACTAATTACCAAGTGATTGTTTATCGTGAATGTATTGACATTCCATTATGTATATATAGAATCATTCCAAAAATTTAAATTTACGAAATTTTCACACTATATGTGCAATGACAAATGTGCAATTGAATTTTACATACAATATTTTTTTTTGTTTTAATGAAATTATTTTACAATTAAACAGTGTGCAACTAAAATTTGTATTAGAAATACCAAAGATTATATTTATTTTATTTTTTTTATAAATTATTTGCAATATATTAAAAATATAAAACATGTTTTGTAGTTGAAACTTTGTATGATACTAGTCAATTAACAAAAATAATAATTATTCAATTTTAGTTGCACATAAAATATATTAAACAAATAATTAAATGTGTACTTTTTTATTATATAATTGTTTAATTACGTGATTAAAAACCAATTGTTTTATTTATAAATAAAGTATACCGGTAATACTGTAATAATGTAATTTTTATAAGCAAGGATAAAATAATTGTGAATTTTAATCTAATAACACTAAATATTTATGAATCTTCTAAATTAATTCTTTAATTTTACTTTGCAATTTTATTTATAGAAATTTACTTTACCGAGTAAGTTAAGAAATATAAAATAACATATCTACAAATAAAATTTAATACTAAAATTTTAATTCACAACATTTTTATATTACAAATATAAATTATAGCATATTCTTTATTAATTAGCAATATACCAAAGCTGATTTTTATTAAATTTCTTAACATTCGACTGTCACATTTTCTTAGTTTATAAATGATACCTACATTCAATATTTGGCTTTTAATTAATGTTTACAAGTTCGACCACCTTATTTCACTTTCAATTTTCATGACATTATTTCACAGAAAATTATATAATTTAAATTTTTAAAACAATTGTACCAAAGAAAAATTTTACATTTTTCATGATAGTAGTAGATATAAGATTAATAACATAAAATCAATCAGATGATCAAACTTGTAATTTTTAATAATAAGCATGATATTGCTTTTCTCATTTTTACACTTTTTTAATTACAGATTTGTTCCTATAAACTATGGAACTGGTTTTTAACTGTACGAAACATGCGCAGTAAATTATATGTTGTGCAAACTAATTTAATGGTAGGACAATTTAAATTTATATTTTTATTTACATTGAAGATATATTATTATTTAGAAAGTTTCTACAGTCGAATGTGAAATATGAAATTCAACATATAAACAAAAAAATTTGCTTTTTGGTTGTACGGACAAATAAATATTTGGTATATAGTTATTACTTATACATATATGTTTCAATTTAATTTATCTAATAAATTAAATTAAAAAAACAATAAGATTTTGATTAAATCAAGCATACTTCAATTTATTTAATTACAAAAGTAATTACTGTTCAAGTAACACAGAACAAAATCAAAATGAAAACAAAGACATATCTAAAGCTACGTACTACAACAAAACAGAAAAACAAATGAACGAAAAAAACAAAGAGAGAGAACAAAAATCGAAGAGGGCGAATCTCGTCGCGGCCAACTGAGACTGGAGCATTGGGGGGCTATGAGTTGAAGAAACGTTATACGATTTTGCGATTTCGCGATTCATCGTTCTCGGTTTCCCATATATAGTTGTCGTGAAATTCTAGCCAAAAATGGCAAACCAGCCATTGGGACCACGACGCTACCGTCGCCGAACCGAAAACCAGTGTTGAGAAATTCGTTCGTATGCTCGTCATGATTTCATATTTCGGGCGTCTTGATTGTCCCCCGAGCATTTAGGCGAGAAATACGCGACGTGTCTGAGACTTGACTTTATTGTCACGATGGAAACGGATATAGCGCGGAAACGGAACACGAAAGATATACGTATCGCTGTACAAGTACTAAAGCACACTGTCGTAAGATCTGCACAATATTTTCTCTTTTAGAAGTTGATATTTTATTCCATTGCATATATACAGTATGTTCATTAAAAATAAATTGTCAATATTTACAATATAAATACCGAAGTATTTTAATATATGATTCGGCTATTTTGGTACATGTATTTGTATAATGCTAGAATTCATTAACAGTTTTTGACCGAGTTTTTTCAAATTTTGGTATAAATTTATTCTTGAAATAATTTTAAAATTAACTAATGAAATATTATCATTTACTCTGAAAATAAATTTTTAGCAAATTACATAAGTTTATTTTATTCATCTTAAGAATAAATAAAATTGGAAATACTGGCCCTTAGTAAAATTAAATTTCTTATTTAATTATTTTCGTAGAAATGTATACAGAGTTGTGACTGATCTAAATCAAAATGTAAGATCTTTGATCTAACCTAGATTTTTTTATTTTTACAGATCTTAATATTGATCTAGATCATATATAAATGATCTATGATCATAAAAAAATCATACGCGCACTTGTATTGCAAATTATAACTCGCATATTAGTTATGATACATTTAATAAAATTTAACACCTCATTGTCTCATATGTTCCAGTAAAACGACTATTTAGTAGTGGGGGTCAAATATTAGCTCCTAGACAATAAAAAGATAGTAGATTTGAATCATTATTATTTCTAAAAGAAATCATGGAAAAAATTCAAGCCCTAGGGAATAAATATTTGACCTATGTACTAGCTATTAGTATCACATTAATTATATAAATAAATAATCTGTTTTACATTTTTTATTTTGTAAAATAAAAAATATATAAATATTTTTTAATTTAAAAAATACAATAAAATTACCATTTTTAAAAATTAATTAAATACTTTGAAACCATATTACTTCTTTTTTTATTGTAATTAAGAAATATGTTAAAAAAAAATCACTTTCCTGATTTGAGCTTCAAAAAAAAAAAACAGATCCGATTGTAGAAATTGATCTGCTAGTATGATCTGATCTAGAACATATTAACAGTAAGAATCTTGATCTAGATCTTTTTTAAAATGATCTATCGCAACACTGATAATTGATAATAAGATATTTGCAAAAAAAAAATAATTTTTTTTTTGGACATTTTAAAACTGTAATAATTTAAAATACAATTATATAGAAAATTATTTTAATATTTTAAACTTCTCATTCATACCTGTTCAATTTAAGTAATACTGAGTTTCACTAAAAAATTACGTGACAGATTTAAAAAAATATTTATAAATTTTGTATTTATTTCTGCTGCATAATTATATATACATGTATACAACAAAAGTCAGAATCAAATTTTTCCGATTTTTACATGAACGTTATACCATAGATACACGACAAAATATAATTAAAGATCATTAAGTTACATTCAGACTGCGGTTTTAGCGGTAGAGTGGGGATGCAGTAGTAGCTATAATGCTTCTGGTATTATAAAATCGCAATGTGAACGTAACTTTAAATTTTGTTGTACGTCGAGGTATTACACTACCAATATCAAATAACAAAGTATATTTTATCGTATTTTATCCTTTATTACAATTCTGATATCTTATTTATAATTTATTTATAACAAGGTCCTAACTATGTATGCCAAATTTTAACAATTTCAATGTATTACAATTGTTTTGTCTTTTCTAGCAAATGGAATTATTTTATTAATATAAAAAAACAAAATATTCTGCAACATTACAGATCTTACAGATATGAATCGAATAAACCCACTAGTTTCTGAATTATAGTTTGTTCGATAAATAGTACTGCTTCCTATAATATTATACATTATATTTAAAACCATAAATATGTTAAAAAAATAAATTAAATCAGTTAGATTTGCTCGCATTTATCCCCAGTTGTACTGCACTGGCTCGTAGCAACAGACCATCTCCGAATGTCGGGGTCTATATCTTTATTTATCACGGCAGTCGTACGTTTGCTGAATAGTAAATCGGCGCTGGGCCCCAAGCCGCCTTGATTGAGAGGCTTGATTTTTAAAGCACGGAAAAAGGTAGTCACGTGACATAGCTTCCTCTACTTCCCCCCATCGCCCACACTTTGCTCTTTACCAAACGTTAAAGAAAAAAAAAGTCGAGCACGTAAATCAGACAGTAGAATGTTTTAGTTGAAATGTAAGGTACACGATTTTATGTTCAACATTCGCGTAAATCTTATATTTGTCGTTTCTTTTTTTTTTTTTGTTTTCTACGTTTTGTAAAAGAACTCAAAGATTTGGTTCTGGTTTTGCATCAAAGATTTATGTATTTTGTTGTCGTTGTTGTAAATAGAATTTTTTTAAAATATCGATATATTAGTTTTTATTAAATCAATATATATTATAGAAACGAGTTTCAAATATTAGTTAATTTTTATTTAATATATATTTTTTTATTAAATAAAATCAATACAAATCTTTTTTTCATAAGTATGAATATTTTCAAATAGTTTGCGTATTATGTTTGTAAATAAAAAAAATTTAGCTTATTTTTAATTTAGTTAATTTTGACATATGATAAAATTTAATGTTCATTAAACTACATTCAGACTGCAGTTTCAGCAGTAGCAGTAGAGTGAAGATGCAGTCGCAACTGTATTGCTTCTGTTAAAATCGCAGAGTATACAAAGTATTACATTTATATCAAAAACTTAAAATTAATAGAAAAATATATATTTTTTTCTATACACAAATATATATATAAATTTAATTTACAAATTTTTGTAAGAAATTATTTTTTGAAATTATTTTTGAAAACTTTTGCTTCCGGTTGTCGAATGAACACATTATATTTATCAAAAAGTCGCCATCAAAAATTTCAAACAATATACTTACTACATCTGATCGGTAAAAATGCCTAAATCATTAATCTATTCAATTCACATCTGTAAGACCTGTAGTGTTACAGAATATTTTATCTTTATCTAGTAAATGAAATTCTTCTATTGTCAGAATAAGACAAAAAGATCCTGTAACGTTACAGATCTTACAGATGTAAACCGAATAGGTCAAATAGTTTCATTAAATTATTGTAAAAAATACAAATAAAATATATGTAACAAATGATTATGATAGCTATGTATCTGGCAAATACAAATGTCCGCGATACAGAAAATTCTATACCAAAAACAACAAAAAAAAAAGAAAAACCTAGAGTAGCGAGAATGGAATCAGTGATCTAAAGTCGATTAATTTTTCAATGATTTCGCGCGGGGCACAATCCTCGTCCGCTTATAATTGAATAACGCATTTGAGTGTTGCGCTGTGTAACCGCATACTCCCAGCGTGCCTTGCGTCTGATTCGAAGCGGCGTCGCCACGCGTCAAGTTTCCGCCCGTAACCCGACACTGCCCGGAACACCAAACACCGACGCCATATTGCGCGCGCGCGCCCCGGATTATTGCTGAAGTTATTGCATTAACCGTACTCTCTGCTTGCTGCCCGGATGACAACAGCTCTGAGCTGAGTGTTATGCGATTCAGTTACACATTACCTTTACACTGGTTCTGCTTTGAGTTCGGATCAAGACACGCTACGATGATTTTTATATTCGATTTTTAACTTTGTTTCTAATTTTCTTATTAGTGTAATATTTTCCATTTATTTTGCTTGCAAATTCGGCATTCAGTTACGATAGTTTAAAGCATTTTTATGTTTATATTCAAATAAATTAAATTAAATCTACATTCGATACATGCATAATTCAATTATTTTTATGATGAAAAATAAAAATGCTTTAGGATTACGTTCTGTATATATTTATTTAAATATCAGCATATCAATATATCTTCATCAGGAAAAAAATAATACAAATGACATAAATAATAAACAAGCAAAATATAGAAACAAGTTACTATGTGACAAAGTAAGTAAATTAAAAAAAATATGAATTATTTAGAAACATAATAATAATAATTTATAAATTATTAATTAAAGAAAGCCAAATTTAAGACACTGATTTAAATAAAATTTAACTTCAATAAATAATTTATAAATTACTATTATTATTATTTTAATAATTTAAGTATAAATTTTTTAATAATACTCAAAAATATTTGAGATTTTATATTTTTCCCAAAATTTCACAAGATACTCAGTCATTGAATCGGCTTGTTAGGCTATGCATCAATGACTGGCCAGTTTTAACCGTAGACACGTGTTTCGGTCTTTAGGACCTCATCAGTACAGTAATTCTTGTGGATATCAAAAGAATATATTCTTAAATCGGGTACTAAATAATATATACTTAAATATTTCAGTGTGATTCAGGTAATGTAGATCTTGTTTTCGTAAATTTATTGCACCCTTATTTCAATTCGCCTTTGTGTCAATAGTATCAGATTGATTAATAACTTTTAGTCAGGTTGAAACTCTGAATTCACTATGTTTTAAAATAAAACAGCTTTAGGTTATTGTTCTATATTAATATTTATTAATATTTGACGTTTAAACAAACCTAATGTCCGTCTTCATCATTTATTTGTTCAAGGTCTATTACTATAAATTTTTTAATTAATTTAAAATTTAATTTGTCATCCATAACTATGTTTTGCTTGTTTATTATTTATGTCACTTGTATTATTTTCCTGATTAAGATCGTATAGTATTAGTATATCGTAACGTGGATATTTAAATAATATATATATATATATATATATATATATATATATATATATATATATATATAGAACTTAATTCTAAAACTTTGTCAATTTAATATAAGTTCTGAAAGATTTTTTACTAAGTATTTTATTTTTATGATAATAAAGAAAACTATTGAATATATTTTAACAAAATATAAGTAATGGCTTTTTACCTATTGCTGATTGGTCGAGAACTAGAAAAATAATTGACAGTTTAAAAATATTTGTTTTTCTTGTTTTGTGAAAGTAGCATATCATATCAAATTACTATAATTAATATAAAAATATGTGTTAATAAAAGTATGCTTAATTTATTTATACATAATATCGTATATTTTTTTTATATTATTTATTTCTATTAATATTTATTTAAATATTTGCAAAATATTTTACATGAATTATTACGTACATTTATGCTAATATTTTGTATTGTTCTACAAGTTTTGCAATACGTTCGAGACTGTATAATCTTTTGTCTTTAAATATAATACTTCATGTGTTGAAAAAAAAAACCAAAGTTTTTTTGTACTACAGAGCTTATAGAATAATACGGAATACGACCATTATTTAATTTTAAAAATGTAAAGAAAATGGCATTCCATTTCAACAAAATGTAATTTACATTTAAATATTTTTACCAAAAATTTTAATATTAAATATTGGAATGTATTATTACCAAAGATCTCAAAATAATGTGTTAATATTGTTTTATTTATAGTAAAAAAAAAATAGAACTAATCTAATATTTAAAATAAATTAGTAAATTTAAGGGATGCATAATGTAAATAAATATATTAATGAACTGTACATTCTATGTAGTTACCTTTAAAGCCAAAGGAATAATGATTATAATTGTACCTACAAATTTATTGTACATTATTTATCCAATTTGATATTACAATGTAATTCCAAAAGTAAATGTGATTGTAAATTATATATGTTATAACTACATTTATCAATAATTATTACACATATATAATTACAATAAATGCATTATTCTTTGTGTGACTTGTTTTATTACAAGTTTTATTGTAAAAAAAATAAACAAAAATTCTGAACAAACCTGTATTGGAATTTTTGTTTGACAGAAGTATACAAACTATTCTGTAGTGCTACAGATTTGCTCAGAATTCCACCATTAATTTTATTCAAACTGTCATCGTAGCAATTCTGTTCACATCTCACAAAATTCGTGGCGAAATATTTTCTGTTTTTCTAATAAATTTAATATTTTGACTGAAAGAAACAGAATATTTCGTATCGTTACAAGTATAACGCGATGCAAATAGAATTGCGACATAAATTGAAAAGAAAACAGAACAATAAGATAAATTTATTATCTAATTAAAATACTGTAAAATAAACAAGTTACAGAAAGTTGAATGCCAATTGTACCATCTTGTACTTGACACTTTCCTATTGTGAATGTTCTACAAGATAATGTAAAAAAAAAGTAACGAATGAATTTTTGTTATATTTAAATGTATGAAATAACTCTATGTATATGTAATTATGTAATTATAATGTTAAAATGAAATTTTTGTCACATTCTGTACATATGACGCTTTATATAATTTGCACTGTGTGTTATGCACTTAAAACAATCTCGCAATTACTTCAAATTTAAATAAATATGTTGAAATTATTGAAACTGATTTTTGTTGTTAATTTTTTTCCTTTTTTAAAATTCACCATATTATATACACATATCAACACAAAGTGCGACAGATAACTAGACCGTTTTTAAATATAACTTTCAATAAAATGGTTGAGATTAAAAACAGTAATATAATTTAACACAAATATTTTGTGTTATTATTAATTAAAATATTTTTAAAAAAATTTTAAAATTAAAACATTTAAAAATATTTAGTGTGTTAATTAAATTTAATTTTTTATTTATTTCGGTAAAATAAGATACATTTTTTTTCCTCAGTTTATATGTTATATATATGTCAAATCTATTGTATAATAATATTTATTCAAAATTATATTTAAATAAAATTAAGATTATGTACCTAGGTAATTCTTGTGTGCTTTAAGAGAATTTGACTTAAAATTTTTATTAAAATCAAATAAAATATATTTAAAAAATGAATATTTATTTCTCCAAAAGCTGACAATAATGGGCAAAATTAAAATTATGTAATTCTTGTAGATATCAAAAGAATATATTCTTAAATCGGGTACTAAATAATGTATACTTAAATATTTCAGTGTGATTCAGGTAATGTAGATCTTATGTTTTCGTAAATTTATTGCACCCTTATTTCAATTCGCCTTTGTGTCAATAATATCAGATTGATAAATAACTTTTAGTCAGGTAGAAACTCTGAATTCACTATGTTTTAGCTTTAGGTTATTGTTCTAAATTAATATTTATTAATATTCGACTTTAGACGAACCTAATGTCCGTCTTTATCGAAAAAAAAGATACAAATGACATTTATAGTAAATAAAACAGAACATAGAAACAAGTTATTAGGTAACAAAATAAGTATCTAGATCATAAAATTTATAAATTTTTAAATAAAAGAAATCAAATTTTATTTTATGTTTTACATGCATTATTAAACAAGTTTTATCTATTTAATTAAAAAAAATAATTTTAAGTTGTTACTTTTAAAGCAAAATAGTTATTTAATAAATTTTAAATCGTACTTTAATATTACTACAATTTACTGCTCAGTCAAATTGTAGCATCAAGCATATAAAAACAATATATTATTTCAAGTATTATTTTAATTAATTAATGACATATAGCAACTGCAAAAAACTGAATATTTTATTTATTAATTTATACTGTAATAATTATTTAACCTTAATAATTAAAAAAATAAATAAAATTAAAAAAAGCTATTTGCTTTATATACTAACACTATAATGTTATGTATATATTTATATAAATTAGTAAAATAATAATTAATTATTAATTTAGTATACAATGCGTTATTATTTATTACATAAAATTTAATTCACTAATAATGACAACTGGAATTAGAAGCATTTATATTAGTATTTAGTTGAAATTTAAAAAATACACATTTTATATTTTTATTTGAATTAACATTAGTTTAATAAACAAAGTGCATATACCGTTTGTAATCTTAAAAAATAAATAAATATCTTTCATTAAAACTTTTAAAATTAACAGCTGAAATATAAAATTTTTAAAAACTGTTTAAATTTCTATTTAAATTAATGAGTAGTTTCTTCATTGTACTGAATCTAAAGTTTAATCTTTAAATTAATGTTTAGTAGTAATTTTCTATTGTAATTTAACGTAAAATTTTAACTAAAAATTGGCATAATTTTAGCTAGAATAAATAAAAGAAAAAATAAATATAATTTATTCGAACTAGAAACTGAACTTTATTTTATTCGAGGTATGTCTATACTTAATTATAAAATTATATTTTGAAATACAGTTACAATATATATTTGTGCTTTAAGTTTCAGAATCTAAAATTTAACTAATCTAACAAAGAAAAATAATTGAGAATAATCATAGATTAATCTTTAATTTAAGAAAATTTAAAGTAAGCTAACAATTGAGAAATTTGTGATTAAAAATCTGATAATTATTGCTCAATTAATTACAAAATATATCACTTTGAACAAAAACTTTGATAGCAGAAATAGCAAAAAAATTTATAAATTAAAATTACTTTAAATACGTATTTTAATTTCTTTTAATTTCATAAGAAATAATTCAATATTTCTTTAAAAAAAAATCAAGAATTTTAAAAATATTTACTCTGACCGATTCATTTACAAAAAAATAATTATCAAAGAAATTCGTAACACAGTAAAAAAAATTGTCAGAACTCATATTAAAATAAAATTGTTTTAGGTCAACATCAATCACTGTGAAAGCATTGAGATAAATAAAATTAGACTTCATTAATTAAAAATCTATAAATTGTATGATCTAGTTACTTATTTGTTACTTAGTAACTTGTTTCTATATTCTGTTATTTACTGTAGTGTCATATATATCATTTATCCTAATGAAAACGGACGCTGAGTTTCGTCAAAACATCAATTTTAAAAATATATTAATACATAACTTTAATCTAAAGCAGTTTTATTTTAAAGAAATTCGTATTTCTAATAAAAATATTCGAATATGATTTCCATCTCGGACAAATAAAATGTATCCCAAATGAAGCAAGCGAGCCCTGAGACAATGAAACCAAACACTATATATTCATTAATCTTTCAGGGTAGTTTGCTGAGAATAGCAGTAAGCGCGGAGAAGTTTCCCTGCTGCTGGCGTCGCGGTGCTGAGCGTCGCTCCGGTCCCGTTTCAGACAGACACTAACAGGTCATTAATGTTCGCACCTTGTCGAGAACAATTTGAAACGGAGCTCGATTAGATTAAGATCATTTGCTAGAAGTAGAAGCTACGCGCGCACACCCGGTCCACAGCCAAAGGGAAATAATAAGGATTTCCAGATATACCTATCTACTACCTCTGTGTACAGTTTGAGTCACAAACATTTTTGCATTTGAAAATTATTTATTTATATCGATATATTATTTATTTGTTAATATCATGTTTTTAGATTTGTAGTAAATAATTACTTAAATTAAAAAAAATATATACCACGTTTTTAACACGGACTAAAAAGTATAAAACAATTTCTCCTAGCCCCATATAGATTTATAACTCTATACAAAAAAACGTAGTACAATGACAGCTACTCCCTACACTCCTTCCTTACTATTATCTATTGCATGCGCCCCAACTGACCAATGACAGTTGACAAGTTTGATTTTGATACTTGACTAGTTTGATTGTTCATGTATAATAAGTTACAAATTATAATTTGAATCATCCCTTTTTACATCTAAGAAAGTACAATGGCACAAAATATGTACCACCAATTTTTTTAGATTTCCTTTTTTTTACAGTAGTAAAAATTTTAAATTTCCAATAAACTCATTTTTTTTCTTTAAAGCTGGTTCTGTTTCTGAAATAGTTTAACTCCTAGATTAAGTTAACATCGTTTTATGCAATTGACACTAAAAGATCTATATTATTTTACATATTAGTTCCCCTAATTTCTAAATGGAACATTAGGGGGCTATATGATTGAAAAGATGAACGTATAGTTTCTTAAAATTTTTTACCTGTATTGCCAATGGTGCAGGTCGTTCGCCCACAGCCAAGTAAAGAACCTTCAGCTTCTAGTGGATTCCAAACCACTTAGATCTAGTGAATATTAGTTCAGTGGTACAATGTTTTAACACCAGAAATAATATTTAATTTAATTTCTGGAACAAGAAACCTTTGGAGTCCGAGTCCAACATGCTACCACTGTCCTAAAGTTGTCTGTATTATTTTACATATGGCAGTTCATAATACTGATATTTTTAATTACAATTTACTATAGCAATAATGACATAATGTGCCATTTAATTTATTTATCAATTTTGTAATATGTAATATTTTATTCTGTCATTTTGTTAATAGATTTTTTTTATATTCTTTAAGGTTATACGTTAACTCAAAGTTCTGACTTTGTGTTATCACAAGTAAACACAATTTTTTTTTTAATTACATTTATATTTTATTTGCAATTTACTCTAACACCCGAATAACATTGAACATTTTAGCTAATAATTTTTTAAATGCAAATGACATTTGATAAGAATTTATATAACTTTATATGCCGTAATGTAATTTAAAAAGATAAGAAATTGAAATAAATTTAAATAAAGTTTTAGTGAAATTTTGTAAAGTAAAACTATATATACTCAAAATTCAATGCAGGTATTGTTGGGCCCTCAGATACGTTTTAAGAAAGATCGTTAGAGGACGCGAAGAGATGTGAAACGGTAATGCCATCTTGAAAAGGCACGAGTATGTATGCAAATGTCCCTAAATTTGATTGTGAAATTTCCTGAACCCTCAAAGCTCCGAAGCTTACAAGGAACTTTTCGATTAATATGTACAAAGTACAGAAACGCTAAAAAGTATATGCCAGTGCTACCCCCATACTCTTTTAACAATATTCTAGATTTTATTTCATAAAGATACGAAAGAGATATTGTAAAAATCAAATTAATTTAACATAAAAATGAGCAATTAATTTTAAAATGACTTTCACTAATTTAATGGTTGAATTTAATATCTAGAAAATCTAATTATTTCTAATTGATTTAATTGATAGGCGTATCACTTTATGATAGTTTAATTTTAATTAAAATATTTCAAATAATTTAATTATTATCAATAAATTTTAATTGAATTCAAATAAATAATAGTTTAACAAAAAATGGGGAATAACGGTACAAAAAATATTTAAAAAATTACTATAAAATTAGTATATAGCACGACAAAATACTCAATACACGTAAAAAAACTTAATACGATTCCGGTAAAAAAAAAATTCTTTTAATTTTTTTACAAGTTACAGTACACCTGAAAATATTGGTACAACTCATTGCAGCATAAGTCGGGTAAAAGTTAATTTTTCATATTTGTTTGAAAGTCAATACAATTAAAGATTTTTTTTTATCGTTCATTTATATTTTTGTCGTTATAACATATAGTTTGTCGTTCACTTACATTTTTTGCAATAATTTAAAATATTTGTCGTGCAGTATATTTTCCTGTCGTTAAAGATGCTAATTTCGTAGTAATGTATTCAAGTTTTGTCGAGGTGAAAAATTATACCTAAAAATATTGATGTATTTTTTCTAGTAAAATTGACAACATTGTAAAAAAAAAATAATATTTATGTAATAATTAATACTCCTATAATTTTATAGCGCGACAAATATAACGCAAAAAGCTAAATATAAGCTCTTATTAATTTTTCTTTGAAACTGTTAATAAACTAACTCTTTTATAAATTGTTTATACTATTACATAATATTATACAAAAATTTTATATATAATGCCCTCATGGTTGTAAAAAATAATAGTTTACAGTTGATGATATTTACAGAGTGGTAAAAACAATACATTATGTACTACTTTCTCAAATTTTATACATTAGAATGTACAAATTTTAAGTATGATTGAGTAAATTTTCAGATTTTTGCGGATTTTATACAAATTTCTAAGATTGTAGCGATTTTACTCCAAATTTTACATAATTTTCAAGAAAATTTTTAATTGATTTTACTATGATTTTAAAGGATTTTATTAAAATTTTTAAGAATTTTAATTAATTTGTACACCAGATTGTGAAAGTGGTTTTCCTTTAATTCAATTAACGTCACGTACTCAGATCCTAATTATTCATATAATAATTTTTAATGCAAAAAATATTTTGAAAATTTAATTAAACTTGGATAGTTTGTGATAAATTTTAATAAAAAAAAAGAAAAGTTACTGTAAAATATACAAATATGAATTTCTTTGTTTCCATTTAAGAAGATCTATTTAAATATACCGAAAACTGATATTAAATTTCTAGTATTAATCAGTATATTGCAAACTTCAAAATACCTTAATGTCAAATCAATTTCCATAAGAAACATGTCGGTTCCTTTCTTCTTTTTGGCAAATATATGTTTTGTTGAAATTCATTTCTTGATTGGTCGAGATTGGTCAATGTCCATTCTGGGAGTTCCTTAGGGAATAGCGAATCCCTCATCGCCTCATTGCCCTTCTGCTAAACGCTTCTTTTTACTTTGTATCGAAATGAAAATAGAATTGTTTCCGAGGCCAGACACTGGCCCTCGAGTAAATTCTGTGCTGTGCTGACCATAGCCAACTGCAAAACTAACTCAATCAGCACAGCTGGAACATTGGTGAATCGCCAGTAAATCCCATTTTGTTTTCACGTCGTGATAACGGGAGATTCACTACTCTTTTTCGATTTTTTTCCTCCTGCTTTAGATGTTTTATTTATTTTGTTTTCTTTTCCGCTCGCTCGCTTTTTTTTGTACACGAAATAACCTCTACGTGCAGAATGATTTACGGAGTTAATACCAAAGATAAAATCAGAGATTATTTATACTACTATTCTCTTTAAATTTCGAAAAATAGATATCATTTTACTATAAAATAATACATAAATAAATTTTTCTACAGCTGTTAACAAAAAAATATATTTTATTTCACTATTTTTCGTACGTAAAACATAAATGTTTTTGATAATAATATTAAAAAGTATCATTATCTTACTCGGTTAACGAAAATACATTTAATAAAATAATGGATAAAAAAACAATTAAAATTACGTTATCTTAGCTTATCAAAAAACAAATTTTGGAAATGTTTGGCGGAAAATAATTTCAGCATACTGGAAAGAGTTTTTGCAACACCCTTTTGGGTACATAATGTATGTATGTTTTAATGTTTATGTAAGTTAATTATAATTGCAAACAGTTATAAAAATTAATGAATAAAACTTCAAAAGTCTTTTCTAACTCAAACAATCTACTTTATGCACTTGTTGCATAAAATAAATTTGTGATTATTTTGAACACTAAAAAAAGGTATTAAAGTATTAAATTATGGATACAATTAGATACTAAATGAAAAATCAAGACATTAATGACATGTCAGCGAATAAACTAACTTTTCGAATTCTGTTGAAAATGTTATTTAAATAACGTTGAACTTATTACCGCACGTGTTAACAAATAAACACGTGTGTTAATAATAATAATAATAAATAAATAAATAATAAAAAATTTAATTTAATTTTATCTCTCATTGCAAACACTTCAAAAATCAACAATAAAATGTATATTGTATAGATATGCATTATAACAGAAAAAAAAAATATAAAATTTAGTAAACATTAATGCATGTGTAAGAAAAACGAAATAAATTTAAGTCTATTCAATTATACAGTAAAAAAGTCGTGTCTTGCAAAGTCAGGGGGTAATAAAAACGTCACGTCTATGTAAGACGAAGGTGAGCATTTAAAATTCACAGTCGTTCACATATATACAGCGTGTTCGTATAATAAACGTCTCAAATAGTTTTTTGGAATCCATCAAACGACAAATTTCGTATGTGGTTTTTCTTAGCCTGTAATTTTATACCAGCACGATCGTTTCGATAATAAAACCGTAATATAATGGGCCTTCCTACGACCTGAGTTCGATTAACACTCGCCAACGTACCTGAATTATCTATTAGATTCTTGCTCCATCAGGACTATTCACTAATAGTTATTATATATTTAAAATTTAAAATTGTCGATACCGCTAGTAAGTAACTATAAATACATTGCCTTTTTACTAAATATTTTATCTTGTGTGTAAATAACATATTGATTGTGCAAATAACGTAATTATTTATATTCAGAGTTTGGCAGAACATTTTTTTAAAAGGATCTAGATCAAAATCAAGATTTTTACAGATAATTTTGTTCCAGATCAGATCATAGATCAATTTCTATAATCGGATCTTTTTTAGATTAGATCATATCAGAAATTTCTTATATTTTTAAATTTCAATAAAAAAAAAGTAACATGATTCCAAAGTATTTTTATTTTAATTAAAAAATATTTATTTTTTTTATTTTACAAAACAAAAAATCTAAAACAAATTAATTAGTTACATAATTAGTGTGATATTAATATTTAATATAGAGATCAAATATTAGTTGCTTAAGGTTAATTTTTTTTCATGATTTAAAAAAAAAAAATAATAATTAAAATATATTATCTCTTAAATTACAACATCTAGTGGCTAATATTTGACCTCCACTACTAAATAGATTTTCTACCGGAGCAGATGAGACAACGAAGTGTTAAACGTAAAATAATGAATATGCAAGATATAACTTGCAATGCAAATGCACGTATGATCTTTTTAAAAATCATAATTGATTTATTTATAGAAGATCTGTAAAGATTAAATGATGTAGATCATATCAAAAATCTAACATTTTGATCTAAATCAGTATCAACTC
Organism: Clivina fossor; assembly: GCA_963966155.1. Taxonomy (NCBI): domain Eukaryota; kingdom Metazoa; phylum Arthropoda; class Insecta; order Coleoptera; family Carabidae; genus Clivina; species Clivina fossor. The sequence goes on along the minus strand of OZ014551.1, from coordinate 23,147,428 downwards.
TGTTTATATTTCTACGAAAATAATTAAATAAGAAATTTTATTTTAATAAGAGCCAGTATTTCAAATTTTATTTATTTTTAAAATAAATAAAATAATCATATGTAATTTGGATAAAAATTTGTCAGAATAAATGATAAATTAGTTAATTTTAAAATTATTTCAATAATAAATTTATATCAAAATTCGATCTAAAACTGTCAAAAAAATTTAACATTATTTCACTATTTTAGTGCGTAAAATATTAATTGTTATAGTAAAAAAAATTTAGAGTGTTATTATTTTGCTCTAAGATTATACAAATACATGTACCGAAATAGCTGAATCATAATATAAGAGTGCATTAAAAATAATTGAAGTTTTCATGCATTCTTGGGTCTTATAAACGTTAAATTAATTTTTATATTGTATTGTAACAAATTTTTGGTAGAGCGCTACAATAAAAGCGGAAAATTACATATATTTCACAAAAAATTAATTGACTCAATTTACTTAACTCACTTCTAAATAAAGAGGTTATAAATAACAATTTGTAACCAACATTATAAATTTTTGTTTTGATATTTGTGTAAGTTAATTCTAACTGCAGACAGTTTTTAAATGTATTATATGAAACTTATGCATAAAGTGTTTTTCTTTTCATCATGGGTTTGCTACACTCGCATATGACTTGTTCAGTCAAATTTTCTATGTATAAAAAAAATCTACTTCATGCATTTGTTGCGTAAATTGCTATATTAATTATTTTATCTTAGATTATTAAAAATATTATACATAAATATTAGAATTAGAAAATGCATAGTTAGAACTTAAAATTAATTATAATGTTATTAAATTCCCTATCAGGTTCGTTATTGTTTTTAGCAATGACGCGTTTTGACTTTTCAGTCATCTTCAGATTTTCTGAGCTTGGTCTGTGTTGTGGCTCGGATTCACTCGAGCCGCAACACAGACCAAGCTCAGAAAATCTGAAGATGACTGAAAAGTCGAAACGCGTCATTGCTAAAAACAATAACGAACCTGATAGGAAATTTAATAACATTATAATTAATCATAACGCAGGTTCAGGACCGAAGAACAAAAGTTTATCTTTTGACATTAATATTAGAACTTAAAACTTTGAGTTAACACATAAATTACATAAGTACGTAGAATATGGTAAGTAATAATTTTAGGTATGAATAAAAGAAGTAGAAGTATTATTTATATAAAATTATATTTAAAACAAATTAAGCAAATAATTTCAGAACATGATGAATGCAAAATTTGTCAAAATATTAACTACTACTTACTTATTAATGTTCTGGGTTATATTTTAATCGTATTAAAAATTTCTTACTGATAATGGAAATTTAGCTTCCAAAATTTTTATTTAATTTTATCATTTTAAATTAAAAATTTAAGCAATTTATTCTATATGTATTACGAAATAGATTAAAAATAGATTAAAATGTTGTTGCAAAAGTTGGTGTCAGTTTAGATGGTTTGGTCATATTGAGCGAATGTCTAATGAACGTTTTTGGGTAAATGGCGTGATTACATATGTATTATTTATAAATTCTCGTCAAAAATCATTATATATTCTCAATATACTAAAACACAGAAAGTCATGTCCAAACACTATAAATTTCTTATCAAATTGAATACAAATCTATATCATAAATAACTTGTTTCTGTTCAGTGAGTAATCAATAGAAAAATACGGTAGTGACGTTTATCTTAATCGAGCATTAGTCGGTAACATCCTAGCATCGGCGTTCGTCGACGTTGAAGTCGTATTAAGGGTGAATTATGAGTGCGTGGTCAAAGTCACTTTGTCCAGGCGACCTAGCACTCGACCGCTGTACCTCGTACGACCGCTTATCCCTTACGTTAACATAAGTCACAATCACAGTTGCCGATGAATATTTTATTTCGTTGAAACGTTATGTTGTACTGCGTTGTGCCATGTGTATGTGTGTGTGTGTGTGTGGATATTGTTCTGTCTCGCAATATCACTCCGGTACAGTTTGTGGTATAATTTCTTCTACAATGTATTCTCTAGATAAATTTCTTGAAAAAATCATTTTAGCAGTGGTAGATTTTATAAAAAATATTCTCTAATATTTGAACTCTGGTAATATAAAATATTTTTATTTTTCGATAAATTATTCTAGGGATAATCTATTCTATTGTAATTGATGAAATAACTTAATCTGAATTTATTTTCGAATTAATATAGTTATTGCCAAAAAAGAATATTAAGGAAATACAATAAAATTGTTAATATTTTCTGTAATGGTAACTTTTTACAATTTCTTTAATGTTTGTCCACTTCGACTACATAGGTAAATAAATAAAAATTATATAAAAATAATTTTAGATATAACAAATCTGAACTTAAATTATGAGATTGTTGTGTATGCATTGTTCGCTCGTTCGTTTGTTTAAATTGTATGGTTGTATTTTTTTTAAAACTATATTTGTATTTTGCACTAAATATTCAAGATAGATTCACATTATGCTCAATATCATAGTATGTATATTTTTTCGTAGTAATGCCAACTTGAGAAAAATATTAAAATTTTCCAAATTTTGTTTTGACTATACTATTTATTTACAATTATATTAAAGAAATTTTCAGGAAAAAATTTTTTAATTCCAAATAATGACAATTTTATTTTAGTAATGCTAACTTTTATTTACATAATAATAATTTCAGCTAGGTGATATAGTATAAAAAAATTTAAAAAAACTCAATTAAAAATTTAAAAAAAAAATAATTAATTCAAGCTTAAAACTGATAGCCATAGAATCGCAAAAAATAAAGCCAATTAAAAATTAATAATCAAATAAAAAACAAAACATAAAGAATCCAAAATCTTATATATAAAACAGTTAGTATCAACATTCATAGAAATAAACTAAATTTAAGTTGGTAACAGTTTACAAAAAAGTCTATATTCAATTTGAAAGTGATGCGACATGAAGACATATGTCCCGGTTGTTCCTTACAAATAGGAAAGAAGAATAAGAGATACGAAAAGCTGACAGAATATTCAAGTAGGTATAGTGATAAGATGGTGACGGACATGCAATGGAAATAGAAAAAAGTCAAATTGTCGAAAAAAGAGTTCCATCTAAAATCAATCGAATATTTAATTAAAGTACAATAATTTATAAACACGCAAAATTTAACAAAGTAACTAATTTTTCAAACGTTAGATAAAAACAAAAATATGTATTTTAACTTGTAAATCTATTTTATATATATAAATTTGTAAGGGGGTTAAAATAAAAAAATATGAAAAATATCATAACTGTGAATAAAGCTAAAGTTGATTACTTAAATAGGAATGTTTGACAAAAACTACACACACAAAAAAGCGTGTAGTTACTTGTAAAATGGTCGCGAGAGAACTACTTTTTTATAGATAAAATAATAATTGATACTGTTTTTTGGAGAGAATTAACAAATTTTCATTCGTTACTTATTAATTAATCAACAAAGAGTAAATAGTTTTTTAATTTTAATTATAAAAATTATTTCCGTTTTGTTATAATTTCGTAATATAAAATAACTAACTCGCATTTTAACTCTTTCAATTGTACCATTTTTGTGTGTGTATGTTGACCATTTTTACTAGCTTTTTCATTTAATATTTCAACTTTAAAATATTATATATTAACGTATAATATTAATAATATTCGAACTGATTCACAGAATCAGTTATTTATAATATATCTTTGTATAATAGATCAATATAATAAAACAGCTTTAGGTTCTAATTCTGTATTAAACAGAAAAAAAAATAACATCAATCACTATGAAGGCGCTGATTAAAATAAAATTTGGCTTCCTATAATTAAAAATTTATTAATTTTTGTGATCAAGTTGCTTGTTTTGTTACGTAGTAACTTGTTTCTATATTCTGTTTATTTATTCTAAATATCATTTGTATCTTTTTTCCTGACGAAAACGAACGTTGAATACGTTGAGTATCGATTATTAATAAATATTAATACAGAACTATAACCTATTTGTTTTAATATAATGAGTTTTGAAATATGTTACAATAATATTATACTAATTCAAATTATGGCCATAATCACATGATTCTATTGACCTTCAAATCAGCAATAGATTTAGTGACAAAATTTTGATACAAAGAACAATTTACCCTGTCAAATTTAAACACAATCTATTATATTTGAAAAGACTAAACATATCAATTCAATCGAGACGTCTTATATTTGTAGTAAGCAGATGACATTTCAGTTTGATAGGCGATTGCAGACACACACACACATATCCAGCAAGAAGGAAAATGATAGGGTGCTCAGGTTCAAACTCCAAACTCGACGAGGGGGGTGGACCAATGCGACCCCGGAACGCGGCGACACGTTTCCGATGCCGGGAGATGCTAATACACTTGGGGGGGTGCCATGGTGCGCGCAGTGCGACGACTCCCTTATACCATTGAGACCAGGAACGATGCGATGCGATGCGATGCGCGCCCGAGTCGAAGAGCGAACATCGTTCAAATGATATTACCGCAATTCGATCATCGAGTCACCCCCTGTGGATAGCTCGCTTTGCCTTAACACCAGTGGCGTACATACTACTAGTTTTCTATTGATATGATTGTTCATTATATATTAAAGTTAATATCTGTTTAAATGATAAGTTTTCTTGACTTCTGTCGCATTCTAGATTCCTATATTAATTTACGTATATTTTTTTTAAAAATACATGTCACTCGACCGAGATTCGAACCTAAATCTTTTAATTAATATGCTCTTAATACTGATCACAAAGTTACATTAAAATATTTTACTTGCATTATCAGCCCACAACCAAGCAAGCTTATAGTAGATTGCGAATCACTCAGATGCCTTAGATATCAGATCAGAGGTACAAGATTTTATTACCAGAAATAATATTTTACTATTCTGGTGTACACGCATCGCGAACCAGGTACCTGTGAAATCTATACTAATACTACACAAACACAAATAAGTACGTCATGACAAAAACATTACTTTTTTTTAAATATATTGCACAATAGTAATAGGAAACACAAGTGAAGGCAAAAGTTCTGTATAGGTAGGTGGTATTATAGAATATAATAGAATTTAATTAATTTAAAACTACATTTAATCGAAGAAAAATACAATTAATTTGTGTAGAGTAAAATTTTGTTACTGATAATTTATGTTTGTAAATAGCAATGGCTAAATAAAGATTATTATATTATTATAACATAAAAGCGGGACGAGCACTATTCTCTGATAGCTCTCAAAGTATTAACTACGATTAATTTTAATAAGAAATAAAGTACGTTTACTGCATTATATATACATCGTCACTGCACCTCTGCACCACACTTTAATTAACTCTATTCCATCTAATCTCAACTATTTTTAATTGCACTTTCAAAGATCTACGTATATACATACATACACAATCACGCCATGTATCCAAACGGGTGTGGCACAAACTCTTTTCACTATTCCTATTTCTATCCAGACAAGCTTCATCCACATTCATGATACCTTTCATACATGCTTTTCTATTCCTCCTATTTGGAAACTTTAGCTCACGCAAAACATTTTCAATCATACCATTCCAGCTACTCATCAGACATCCGCGCAGACGTATTACTTCAAAATCATTCACATATAGTCTTTTAACCAAACGTTCATTAGGCATTCGCTCGAAATGACCGAACCATCTTAACTGACTAACACCAAGTTCTACTTTACTAACACTTATATTTTGAATAAGTAATTTTTCTAATTAAAACAAAAAAAGAATAATTTCCAACATAAAAAATAGTAAATGTATGTAGATACGCTTATGTAAACGATCATGTTCGTTTCGTCAGCATTCAGTCAGCTAGTTCCGGTTTTGTTTCGCGTGTCGTACGATGCTGCGCGCATCGATACACATCCGTCGTCGTGCATCGGACGTGAACGAATTGTCAAATAAATAACTTCTCAATATTGTAACATTTAGCATATTTGCATAATGATGACTTCTCTCTAGCATCCTACCATCGTGTGCTCGCGCGCGCGAGCGCTCTATCTACCACCGACACCAAGACGTAAAGACAAATGCGACGACATCCGACATAAAAGACGTTTGTAACATCCTAATGCTGTGCAGCAAGCGTGCATAGCATCTCCGATTACAGTTATTGATATTTACAAAATATATCTATCTACGTATGCGATATACTCGTACATAATGGATGTAGAAAAAAATTACTATAATTTTTGTATAAAATAACATAAACTGTACCGTGCGGACAAGTAAAAAAAATTTGTCATCTATGAAAAAATAATATTTTTAGAAAAAAATTTGTAAATCTATGTACGAAAAATAATAGTTCAAATTATAGTTATTCTGGCAACTTAACAATCACATATTTTTCAAAAACACAATCGTTGGTACTACGAGCTTGATTTTTAACTAATACCGGATTTAAAACAGCGTAACTATTATAAGAGCAGAATTAAACAAATAAACTAAAACTAAGTTTGTGCTTCGAGCCAATGGTTGGTACTATCAGCTCGGTTTTTTGTTTTAGTTTATTTGTTTAATCTTACTCTTATGATAATTATCTTGTCTTAAAACTAGTATTAATTAACCCAGTTAATATTAGTATCAATTTTCTTTTATTTTAAAGTTATTTGTCATTCCTATTCACTATCAAAATAAGTTCAATTATAATGAATGAATGTCTAATAAACATTTACTTAAAAGAATATTTATGGGTGATATTGATGATGTATATCTGCATAAACATCCGATAAGTTAGTAGCGTAAATTCTGAACGCAAAACCCCGTAATGCGAGGTGGAGAGAGCCACCAACTAAGAAAGCCCGTAAACCAAAATGACAATCACTAAAAAGGTCTATATATTATAATACTATTAAATTATTTTACTAAAAATGTATATACAAAAATTGTTGAAAATATTGACTATAATTAAATTTATTAATTAAAAAAAAAAAACTAAATTTTAAAAAAATTTAAGAGAAGTCCTTTTAAAAATATTACTGGGAGGGGTTAAAATTTGTAGTTACGAAATTGCAATAAGTACCTGAATGTGTTGGCATAATTGAGAATATTTTGCAAATTTACATGTTTCTAAGTGGTAAAAATAAATCATGAATGTGAATAAACCAAAAGTTGTATACCTGAATATTTGGCAAAAACTAATGTTGGAATAAAAAAGAGTTTGTGCCATAACCTTATGAGCACATGACGTAAATGTGTATACACTAAGTATGTTTTAAATTTTTAAAAATTTATTTTAATAAATTGACAAGCTATGATTTTTTTATTAGGTTATAGTATTTTGTTTTTGCTTAAATCGCCATTAATTTTTTAAAAATTTTATTTGTTTTTAAAATAATGGCGATTTAAGCAAAAACAAAATACTGTTACCTAATATATAATACGCCATGTGTAATTAAGAATATAAAATATGATTTATTTAATTCAAATTTTAGTTTCATTCAAAAAATGTGTAAAAAGTTATTTGTATTTTTATATAATTTTTAATGTTTACATCATTAACATAGTCTATACTCAAATTTTATTTCAACGTAGACAATTATTTAGAAAATGATGTATTACACATAAGGTAGCACTACTGCCTACGGATATTATAAATAAATTCTGTATAATTTTTATTTATTTTGACAACACAAATATCATTCGAATTGTTATATAATTTCTTCTTTGAAACAAATATATAATAACCAATATTCAATCAAATTTGATAATCGACTATTCGACTGTAAGTAACCCTTAACCTAAAGGGTATTACGATAATTACAAGACTTACCCCTATAACTTATCAAAAAACCCAATAATTTAAAAATCATTGTCAGTAATTTAAAATCATTTTGAAATTCATATATGAAGGTTTCAAATGATGCCGTAGATATACATATGTATATGAAACAGAAAAACTATGATTATTAGAACAGGCCGGGGTAATAACGATTCGAGGGCTCATTTTGACATGTTTGTAATTGCAGTTTTGCGTTGTGAAACAACATATGACATGTCGCATTTTCGTAATTATTAGTTTCGCAATATGTAGGGTGGGGGGCGTTTTGTCAAAATATGATTTCGTTTCATTCCTTTTGATCTTTTCGAATACGCATATTGTGTGCGCGCGCGGGCAGAATGTATGAATGTTTTGTGTGTACAATGTTATGCGTGTTATATACGGATTAATTTATGTCAAATGATGAAATATTTCATTTGTTTCCGCTTAAATCGCTGGCTAATATTTCGAACAGGTTTTAAGTGAAAATTGTTTTACAATATAAACGTCTAGTTTTGTCAAATGAAAATTTCAAATAGTTGTTGTTAGTAATCATTTAGATTTTTCAAACTAAAAAAAAAATACTCCTATTTTAAATGACAAATGGTATATATGTAAAGTATTTATAAAGGTAATTAACAAGACACTAAATCACATTGTGCAGAAAAAATTACCACATCAGTGGCAGGATTCTATCGCATTTTCGTAATTATAACTGAAATTAAAAAGTTTACTGTGGTACTTTATGAAAATAAACCGCATATATAAGACAAGCTGCATAGAATACTTTTAAAAAGTATTTAAATACAAGGACAAATACAATATTTGAAAAGTATTTAAATGGTATATACAAATACTTTTTTAAAATATATCTTTATTATATAAAATTAATTCTTTAAATTACGCAAATAATAAGTATATATAAATTAAAAAATAATTTTTACCTGTTAAATTTCAATAATAATTTAATAACAAACTTTTCGATAAATATAAAAATTCCTTAAAATAATTGTTATATGAAATTATTACATGTGATATTTTATAAAAGTTTCATGAATCTAAAGTTAGTATTGCAATTATTTATACAAACTTAAATAAATATAATTAAATCATCTTAAAAAATTCTGTCTTTCAAATAAATTTTTGAACAAACAGCTTTACTATAATAATAAATGATGAAAATAAATTTTACATACCAGATAATCTATAATTAACGCACTTACTCATTGAATTTATATAATTTCTTAAGTTAAAAAAATTATATGTCAATTAAACATAAATAAATGACTGAGCCTTATTGATATTAAAGCATTCACTGAAGTAATTCATAACATTGAAAATATTTTGAAGTATTTTAAATATTTAAGTATTTAAAACCGCTATTCTGGTCATTAAATTTAGCTTAAATTTTTATATTTTAAAAACCTCAAGTAAATTTCAATTCTGGTAGCTACTCCAATACTTTAAGTGTAAAACTTTAGTTTAAATTCCTTTAGATTTAAATGGCGATCAGAGATACTTTAACTGCTAAATTTGAGGTTAAACTCGTTCAGTTAACAGAAACAGTGTGCAAAATATTCGCATAAATAAAGAATAATATAGAAATGTTTGTAATTGTTTATATTTAGATAATTTTGGAAGGTAAGAAATTAAATATATACATTGCTAGTATTGAAATAGAATCCTTTAAATGGTTGCGCTTAAAGATGAATGTCCGAATTGTTTTATTTAAATTTCTTTAAGTTAAAGTCTCATTTAAGCTAAAGATCTATAAATTTAAATTAATGACCAAAATAGCAGCATTAAGTACTTTTTTTAAAAACTTTATGCTCTAAATACGATTACTAAATACTTATTAAAAAAGTATTTAAAAATATGTTTTAGATATTTGTTTTAAAAGAGTATTGTTTCAAATGAGAATTTGGAATGATACTTGTAGTATTGTCAAAATAAATAAAAAATATAAACATTTTGTATAAAATTCATAGACGGTAGTGCACTGTCATGTATACCTAATACATTATTTATTTAGATGAAATAAAATTTTAGTGTTAACTGTGTTAATGATGTAGAGTAGACATTAAAAATTATACTAAAATACATATAATTGTGTTACATGTTTACAATTGTATTTTTTTCGGTATAAAACACCGCTGCACATTTATCGAATGGTTAACAATACTCTAATATTCAATATAAATAAATAAATGTAAAAATTCTGCAATTGTACACTAAAAAAAATTAATGTAATATTATAATTGTTTGTGTAAATCAATTTTTTTCCCGGAAAAACTTTGTATTACACAAACGATCTATGTAATTTTACATAGATTTTTTTTCATTGTACTGTTATAATATTTGTTTGTTTATTAATAATAAAACATTGACAAACGACATAGTACTTCGTTTTCTAAATGTACGTAATAACATCAAATAGAATCTACATTAAAGCAATGGCAGCGCGTCTCGATTTCGGTTGTGAGTAACTGTATCTGTTATGTTCTGCGGTCCCTCTGTGTGGTAAACACGTCACTCAGAGCCCTGAGTAATCCCGGGATAATCCCGATTGCAATCACAGGGCCTATTGTGCCCAGTGTGAACTAGCAGACGTTGGGATCACATTGGCTTTAACATAACATATTACTACAATAGCTTTCTATGATCTTGTTCATTATTACAACATTTAACTAATGACCTTTGTGTTTTTATAATACATGACAAATAGATACATACTTTTTATTTGATATTATTTGGGAATAATATAGTACGTACACAGTAATAAATATTTGGGACTATCTGGTGTCTTATTTAGAAAACAACTAAATAGTGTAAAAGTTACGCTAGGAGAAAACATTATTGTAAACTATATTTATATATAAAACTAGTGTAATTTTTGATACAGTTAGCATAAACAAATATTTTACGCATTAGTGAAATAAAGTACAGTTTTCTTTAATAGTCCTAGAATATTTTTTTAAATCAAAATAATTTGAGTTTTGCTCATATTTTTTGATCTAGACCTTTTAGAAACTTATAATATATTATTATAATCAGTCTTGGAATTTTTCTAGATTATTTTATCTAGCTAATTTATCTAAATAAAAAATCGTTGTCTTTCATCTCATTTAGATAAATAAAAAATTTAATATCTATTATCTAATCAAGATTAATTTTCTTACAATCTATTGCAAAATCATCTACATAAGTTGTTTTATTAGAAGTTTTTTTATTATAGAATTGTGTACATGTAAATTTTTTTAATCGCTTTAATTTTAAAATCAATCAATCAAGTAATTATTATTAAATTCAAAATGTGAAGAACAATTTCAAATGTATACATGTTCCAATTGTAACAGTTATCTATTTTGTAATAATTTTTGAATTTTTAAAACTATATACTAAACTAGTATTAACATACTTACTAAAAAAAATATTTTTAGAATTCAATATATTAAAATTAAAAAGTTTTACGATTAAGTCCTGTATATATTTTATTTCAAAATCGATGTTTCGATATACTCTACGTATATCATCATCTGGAAAAAATATACAAATGATGATATATGGAGAGTCCAAAATATTTTTTATTGTAAACTAGTATTATTTTAATGGCACTTTTAAAAATATTATCAATCAATATTGTATATGTAAATATTTAAAAAAATTTAATTTTTTAACCAATACCAATTACCTAATCATCTATTATTTAAATAAACTTTTGTTCTGATACCTATTATCTCATCTAGATAATAAACAAGTGCAGCAATGTAATGTATATTATTTTTCAATTAAACCAAAGTCATATTTTTTATAGTTCTTGCGATTTTCATGCACAGCAGCTTAAGGGGGGAAATACATGAAAAAAAATTTTTTTTCGATTTTGCTGATATAATTGCTTATACATCGAAGATTTATCCAGCAAAATATCTAACCAATCAAAAATGCATTTACCGAGAAAAAGGCATTTTTCTACCTACGCTTTGGTAGCCGCTTTGGCTAACCGACGACTTTAAGGGGGAAGATACATGTAAAAAAAATTTTTTTTTGATTTTTTTTTAAATAAATTAATTGCTTATACATCGAAGATTTATCCAGCAAAATATCTAACCGATCAGAAATGTATTTACTGAGAAAAAGGCATTTTTCTACCTGCGCCTCGGTAGCCGCTTTGGCTAACGGGCGACTTTAAATAAGTTTTTTTCGAATCTTTTTTTTACAAATGGCGGGCGTGATAAGTCGAGCAATTTTCATACAAATGAGTTGAAACTTTGTGTGTTTAAAAGGAAATAGAATTTTATTTTATATGAAATTCTGATATAACGAAAATATTAACATTAAATTATTTTTAGGGGTGTCTAAAGTAAAAAAAAATGCTGAAAATTTGACCTTTTTTTTCACAATGAGTTAAAATGATAAAATATCCGTTTTTTTGTAGTTTTCGTAATTCACATAGAACAAAATATATCAGAGAATCATGATCAGTGACGAAAAATCAAAAAAAAAATTATTTCCGGCTCCAGGAATTCCCGCCAATCGACCGGGCAAAGCGAACGCGACATCAATTAAGATTGGTTTCAAGATCACCCAGAGGTCACAGAAAGTTAAAGAAATTCATAAGTGTAGTTGATTATATGTCACAGAATAAAAGAAACTACAGCATTGTAGCTTGTTTCATTCAGCCAAAAAAAAATTCTAAAAAACCTTATTTTTTTAGGTCGTTACATGTATTTCCCCCCTTAAGGGCCGGTATTTTGAATCTCGGTTAAAATTATTCGGTAGCTGGTCAAATTAAATACTTAATTAAAATGACACATTTTCTGTATTTTTTGTACTAGTTACATTAACAAGTAGTTAAATTTATATGTTCTATCTATCAAATTTAACTACTTATATGAGTTTAAACCTGCTTAATTTGAAAGCTCAGTTAGTTATTTATGCGCTTAACCAAAACAAAAAATTCCAGGGCTAAATATAACACAAGATACCTATAATTTAAAGAAAAAAAATCTAAATTGCTGTTGGTTTATATTAATTATAATAATATTTTTGTTGTATAGATAAAATAATATAACAACTGCAAAATCTACAATGTTGTAGTAACAGCAGTGTAGCAAGTAGGAGGAGAGGGATGAGGGGAGTAAAATTTGTTCGTGCCGGAGAGAAGTGTATATGATATAGGGCCTCGCATAATCCGGTATAGTGAACCGTGGCCACAGTGTCGCCCGTATTTCACCGGTTGAAGTTTAGATTGAATTTTATGCAAGCATGCGCATACACACACACACAGACACACATTAAACCCGAATACTGTCGTCTGTCCTTTATACGTTTTGCGTTATATCTATAGAGACATAGATATAAAGTCATCTACACTGTAAAAAATATATCTTAAATTTATGTAATTTTACATAGGTTTAACAGTAAAAATAACAATATTTTGTAATTTTACTTTGTTACCTAACAACTTGTTTCTATGTTTTATCTGTTTGTTATTTATGTCATTTGTATATTTTTCCCTAATGATAATATACGTAGAGATACATCGAAACGTCGATTTTTAAATAAAATATATACAGAACTTAATCTTAAAATCTTTTTGTTTTAATTTTGATAATCCACACAAGTATTACGTACCATCATTTCATGTTTGTGAACAGTGTGTCTTGTCTTAATACATAAATGATTTTTAACGTTTGGAAACATTTTTAGTAAAAATAAAGTAGCCTCATTAATTTAAACGAATGGTGGTACGAGTATTCTAAACAAGTCTGTATGTATTACAAAATATTTTCTCTTTTCTATATCAAGTGAAAAATTTAATTTATTAAAAAAATTGTAATACTATTAAAAGTACCAGTTCGTAAACATTTTACAATCACACATGTAGCTACAATAACAAAAAAAACCTTTTTCTAATAATTTCTAAGATAAATGTAAGTGTAAAATATTGTTACTATATTTTTATATTTTTTATATTTTTTGACATTTTTGTTATAATTATTTTGACATATATGAAACTTTCAGTGTCCTGAAAAAGTGCTCCGGTAGCACAAAACGTAGAAATTTTATACATAAAAATCAACAAATAACGTCCGCAAATTAAGACTGAGTATTCAATAGCTTTTTTCCATACTATAGATTTGTTCAGAATACCACCACAGTGACACTTCCATAGTATTATTTATTCCACGATTGCAGTTATCTAAATATGTACAATATCCAGATAAACAGACTCTATTTCTAGTTCTCTATAGTTGTGTGGCTGGCTGGTGTCTTCTTGGTTCTGGTTGTGTTTGTCGGTTTGTGCTTATGTGTCCGGGGGAGGTTGTAGTCCGGGGCTTGAATTTACGTACAGAGACGCGATAAAATCTCCACTAACTTACGCCGTAAATGTCTGTTCCGGTAAGACGCCCAGCTTACTTCATACGCTCTTGCTACTACGTATACCTACCTACCTTAACATTTCAGGATTCACTTATTCTCAGCTATATTCACTCGGTCGAAAAAATACATTACCGCTAAATTATAAATAAAATATTGCCAAATTTAAATGTACTGTTGCTATTGCAAAAATAATTACATTTCTGTTTATATTGATGTACATGAGAATTACATATTTCATTAAAAAATATATTTACATACATATTTATGTCACGTTACTTTATGAGTATGGCACAAATCATTTTTATTCGAACAAATAAATTTAAACAAAACCTTCCTATTTAGACATGTTACTTTCGCTTCATTCTCATAGATGATACTCCACATATATGCTTCTTACCAAATGGAAATAATTGCTTTCGCAAAATACACTTAATCATGTCCTCACTTACTCATTGCATGTCCAAGATGACCATACTATTTTAATTGACTTGCACATAGTTTCACAAAAAAAAAATTATAATATCATAAGAATGTTTATACTAATAATACTTAACATTATGTGAACGATATTTCTTTTTTGTAAGTGGATGAATATTACAAAAAAAAATATCAAAAATTTAGTATATCGTCAGTTGATTTCTTCTTTTTGGTCAAATTGAGACATTGTTTATTTTGTCAATATTTGTTTATTTTCTATCTATTTTAATAATCGTGGATGTTATAATTTTAATAATTTTGAAACATTTTGAAAACATAAATTTGCATCAGAAAAATCTATAATATCAAAATAATATTTTATTGAGAATTTTTATTTAATAATTATAATATTAAGTAAACACATTTAAATACCCTAATTAAAATTATAATTATTTGTACGTCATTATGTTGGTGTTAAATAGTTTAAAATCAAAATTTAATATAGCAAATATGTTTAACAGTAATATTTTGCTGTATTTACAAATAAATAAGTACTAATTATATTCATTAATATTTTGACATTTGTATTTCTATATGTTATACTTGGCAACAATGATTATTTCTGTTAAATTGTACGTTTGCATTAAAAAATAAGCATTTGCTTTTGTATTGTCAATTTTGCTTGATGTTTGTAAATAAATATTTATTATTAGTTCATGTAAACGTACTCAGTGAGATGTCATAAATTTAGTTACTTTTTTGAATGACTTTTCGTAGACATTCATTATCAATTTTTCATGAAAATGACTTATGCCATATTAAAAATCATTGTCTAATTTTAAATCTTTAGTTAGACATTTTTAACAATTTTATATTTCAATTTATATAACTTCATGAATAATATTAAAAAAATCTACCTAAAGTGTATAAAAAATATTTAAAATTATAAAATAATTCTCATCTAGATTTAATAATCACTGATCATACAATGACTTCTAAAAAATATTAGTAAATAAATAGATAAATACACATATCCATATATGTGTATATAAATACTTATAAATAATTTGAAATGACATAGAAGTGTGTTTGCGGAAAGTCGAAAACCTCAAAGGTAAAGTTGGAAAGATCGGTGATAACAAAGCGAGAGCTGGGCGTCGCGTCGCATCGCGTCGGTGACGTGGTTCCCCCTCATCAAATAAAAAACTCAAGCGATTTTCCGTGCGCGGTCGTTTCGGACCGGGGAGAGGAAAAAAAAACGGAAAACGTCTCCCAGCCGAGATGTTTGTTGGACGCTCGACGTCCATACCCCCATCGGTCTCACGCTAAACATATCCTCCCTCCTTCCCACGTTTTTCCTATTCTTTCACACAAATACACATGTCTAGCTCCTTCTGGTTTTACTATAGTCGATTCTATAATCTTTGGAATTTATTTCCATGATAGTTTTTCTTCAAAATTATGACATGTATGTGTATATTTTCATTTTTAGTAATAAATAAAATATTTTTACAGGGAAAGAAAAATTATATACCTATTAATTAATTATAAAGTGTAAAATTTAAAAAAATCTTTTAGATTTATGACGCTATTCCGGTCATTAAATTTAGCTAGATTTAAAGAACTTTAAGTAAAATTAAATTTTATTCAGTGCTTTAAGTGCGAAAGCTTTAATTTAAATATCTTTAAATTTAAATAGCATGTATATTCAGAATGGCTCTATTTAAATTTATTTAAGTCGAAAATTTAAAATCTCATTTAAGCTAAAGATCTTTCAATGTGATGAATTCACCATTTACTTATTACCACTTATTTCCAAATGATTTTTTTTCTGTGAAACACAAAAACAAAAAACATAACACGAAATTATAATTGAAAAATTTAAAATCCATTTTTTTACATAAATATACCCAGACTCTTCTATAGCAACATTCTGGTCTTGAACTTTAGCTTAATTCTTTAAATTTAAAGAATTTTAAATAAATTTCAACTCTGCTCACTGCTTTACTTGCGGAATCTTTAGTTTAAATTCTTTTAAATTTAAATAGCATACATGTTCAAAATTGCTCAATTTAAATTTATTTAAATCGCCAAGTTAAAGTCTTAAACATTTGATTGAATAAAATTTCCAGCACGAGCAAGCGGACAAATGTCGTAATTCATCCCAATAAGAAATAATTATTTTATGACAGTAAAATACTATACTTTTTCTACAACCACAAGAAATAGGAAATTGCATTTCTTATGGTTTGACATGGATAGTCACAGATGTGGTTTGTAATTAGAAACAAACTATATCACTGATGTAAACAAGAAATAGCATTATATATCACATAATGCATATATACGTAATTAATTTATTATGTTGTAAAAATCGTAGTAAATTGTATTAATCAATAATCCACGTAATGAATAATTACAGTCGTAAATAAATGTTGTAATCAGGGATGTGCATTTACGCGTAATAAAATATGTAAAAAACGTAAATAATGTAAAATTTTAATTTTTTTATTACGTCACTAGGTAGTTTTTCGTTTGCATTTGTCAAACTTGTGGACGCGAAGTAAGTATATATTATTAATATTATGTAGGATATTCTTGTATTTGCTTTTATACAATAATTGTATCTAATTTGATAATATTTTTAATAATTTGAGCAGAAATGAATGCGATTCACATAAATATAAATATCTTTTTTTTATATATTATATTATATATATTTATCGTAAATTTGTTTAATGTAAAAAACAATTTTTTACGCGTAGAAAATAATGTATTATACGTGCCCATTCCTGGTTGTAATTCATTTCGATGAGTTATAGTGAATTTATACAAAATACTTTTCCAACGATTATTCAATAAGAAATTGCACTACTAGGTCTAACGTAAAAATGACATTTTACAATAATTATAAAAATATTATTATCACAGTAACAGCAATTTTATGATTGTTGCAAACTGTTGAGTAATAAATTTTCAAAATTTTGGTTTTTTAATAACATTTAAGCTTTCAGTGGTTGGCACTTGATGAAAAAAAAATCAAAATTATAATCAAGAATAAAATAACAATTTAAAATTGTCTTTCATTTTGTATTAACTTATTTTTAATTAACAATTTAATTTTTAATTAATTGCCCATTTTCTGAAGATTTAAAGAATATTTTAATAAATTTAATTGACTCATAATAGACTTTAAATTTACTCAACTAAAAATGTTTAACTGTCAAATTTATTTGAATAAAAATATAAATAAAATTTCTCAATTCCAAACGAAACGAAATCGATTATATGTAGAAAACATTTACGTATCTAAAACATACGATTCCCTGCGGAGATTTTGTCACGTCCACTCGTGGCGGCAGATCTAAGCCACGACGTACGTACACCACTGGACTTACACCTGCTGCTTCTATACTCCTGATGCCTCTAGCTGAGGCTCTATTCCTCTAACCAACAAATATACATAGAAACATATGTATGGTGTATATATACATACATGCAGGTCAGTCTCAGAGTGATGAATATCTTATAAGCAGCTATTTTCTAAATGGAAATTTTATATATTTATATAGATACAGCATGTAGCATAGTTTTTGTGTGTGTGTGTTTGAGAGAAGGACTTTATGCAGACAAAGGGCCGCTTGAACTGATCTTTTCAGGCGGTAATTGGACACCCGAGCTTTTGGATGGAAAGCTCAAAAGCTTCCCACATGTATATTTACCATTCAGAAATATATATATATATATATATATATATATATATATATATATATATATATATATATATATATTTATTTTCACCGAAAAAGAAATGGAAGTATAGTAAATCGGCTCATAGTTTCTGTTGTTCTTATCATTTAATTTATAATAAATATTTTGTTAATATATTGGTTATATAGTTTGCGCAAATGAGTAAATCCACAAATACTTAAACATTTATTACATTGGCATCTGAAATTGCCGATGACGGCGCTGTGATCATTTAACGAAGTAATACTGTTAAAATACTGCCACATATATCTGAGTAAATTTTCATACTTTTCTAATCAAATAAATTACAAAATGAAATAATTTTCCTTAAACCACAAAACATTTAAGGAAAATTACTTTATTTTATTAACTTTTCGCCACAGTAAGATCATATTTTTATTTATTAACAAACAAATAATGCTAATAAGATTTTCAGTTAAAAACAGTAATTTTAAACTTTCCTCTTCTCATATTTAAACTAATATTTTATTGATTTTGTTTAGAAACGTATTTTTTTGCATATTAAAATGTGTACTTTCCAATTGTATACACAACAGTGTACACGGCTTTTTTTAATTTTCCACTATTAATTATTATTAAAAATGAGTAATATAATAATTTAATTTTAGTAATATATTAAAATTAATTAATTTTAATCAAACTATAAATGTGGCAGGCACGAAAAAACAAAATCAGCCGCTTCATTTGGTTCAATTTCGAAATATTCTATTAGTATTAATTACTATTAATTAGTATTATTACTATTACTATTACTGATTTTGCAGCTATACGTTTGCGTGGACGTCCAATGAGTAGTTGGACGTTGGACGTCCAATGATTGAGAGTGTTTTGCGTGAGCAACAATTTCCAAGTAGTAAGAATAGAAGAAAATGTATGAGAGGAATTATGAATGTGTATAAAGCTAAAGTTGCTTGTTTGGATAAGGATGTGTGGAGGAAACTTATTTCGAGATAATGAAAAGAGCTTGTGCCACACCCTTTTGGGTACATAGCGTGATTTAGTATGTATGTATTAGTGCAGCAAGCGTACTTTGTTTCCCATTGAAACATGTCTGTATGCAACAAAAATCTACATCTGTACATTCATATTATTTGTATATGAGTTTAACTATAAAACTTTTCAATATTTGTACATATAGTTTGCGTAAATAAGTAAATCCGCAAATACTGAAACATTTATTAAAATGGCATTCGAAATTGCCGATGGTGGCGCTGTGATCATTTGACAAAGTGGTACTGTCAAAAACTGCCATATGTGTAATACTTTTGTAATCAAATATATAATGTTAATAATATTTACAATTAAAAATTGTATATTGAACAGTAAATTTATACTTTCTTTTTCTCATATTATTACTAATTTTCTATATATTTTGTTTAGAAATGCTTTTTATTTGAGTACCTTCCAATTGTAAACACAATAGTTTACACATTTTTTTTTTGTTTTCCACTCTCCGGAATTATTAAAAATGAGTAATATAATGATTTAATTTTAATAATATATTAAAATTAGTTATTTTTTAATCAAACTGTAAATGTGACAAAAACTTGATAAATAATACACACGTATTAATGAAAAATACGACTTGAAACAGTTATGAATTTCACCACCAGATGGATCCAGAACTTTTACGATTATCAATATTTTGTAATATATAATTATGTAAGATATTTTCAATCAATTTACAACTGCCTGATTATGTAGGTAAGTGAGTATTATATCATTTGTAGTAACTATGCAATTACAATTTGATGATAAAGCTAATCTATATTGTAAGTGTAAACAATAACCCTAAGCTAACATCTATGGCTATTAGCAAATTCGCTCCGATTGACTAAGCTAATTATAGCGACGTCAGGAGAGCATCGGTGTGGCTAGCGCACAATAGCACAAACACAGACTAGATGCATGTATACAGATACAGGTTATGTGTAATAAATAGTATGTAATATATGTGGAAATTGCAAGTGTGTGCGTCCCTTAAGGCCAGCTAAGCATATAGGGAGCATGTATAATAACATTGACGTGATAGCATATTGTCTATAATGTTCAGAGATATTTAGCTACTATATGTTGTTTCTATAACATTCGACTATATTTGACAGCACAGAACTGTGAGATTAATTGAGTAAGGACTAGCTTCTTGGTTTTTCAACTTAATCTGAAGTTATTTCTATAATTAAGTAAAATCATTTACAATAATAACACTGTTCAAAAAATTTACCCTAAAACAGTCAAATTTTGTTTTACTAATTCTGCTATTCTGATCATTAAATACATTTAAATTTAAAGATCTTTTATCTTTAAGTGTAATCATTTAAAAGATTTTATTTCTATATTGACAATGTATATATTTAATTTCTTACCGTCCAAACATCATATAAATATAAAAAATTGTAATATTTTTATATAATTCATATTATCCATTCTTTATGCAAATATTTTTCACAGTAATTCTGCCAACTTAACAAGTCTAACCCCAAATTTAGTAGTTAACTCATCTCCGCTTGCCATTTAAATTCAAAGAAATTTAAACTAAAATTTTACAATTAAAGTATTTAAGTTGATTAAAATTCATTAAATTTAAAAATTTAAGCTAAATTTAATGACCAGAATAGCCGCATAAAAAAGCAATTTTATTATTTTACTCTTTATAAAGTACATTTCTCTAAAATAAAAATAAAATGTTAGGATTAAATTCTGCATAATTTTTAATTAAAAATCGACGTTTCAATATACTGCACGTATATCATTATCACGAAAAAATATACAAATACATAATACATAAACGAAACATAGAAACAAGTTACTAAGCAACAAAATACAAGTAATTAGATACAAAATTTATAAATTATTAATTAAAAGAAGCCAAATATTATTTAAAAGTACCTAAGAATATAAATTCTTTTAAAAATTCAATTTTATCCCAATAAAGTACACAGTTTAATCATAAATTTCAATAAAGAATTATCTCAAATTTTTGTAATTTTTATATTTTCACAGAATTGTATAATCATCAAATGTCAAGTAATCGTGTTTTAATAAAAATCATTCATTTTAAATCTTCTACAGCGTACTACTATCAATTATCTACAAAAAATAAGTTTTTTATTATAAAATAATTTAGATTTTCAGGTTTTCGAATTTCCATCTAAATTTTATTTCCCAGAGATAAATCTATTTCAAATTTACGATTCAGTCATAATGCAAGTAAAACGTACTATTATTTAATACAATACTCATACTCTAAAACATGGATACAATATCTTTTGTTTAAAGAATAATTAAAGAAATATTTTTAAAGACAACCGAACAACCCTGAGCTCCTGTGCATAAAAAATAAAATAAATGAATCCAACCTATCAGTTGATGCTGCTGGATTTTGCCACTTCTAATTTATAACATTGTGGTTCCACAAAGTATGTAAAATAAAAGACACTGCACTAAAAATTAGTCACTATATGTCTGATTAATTTACAAAGTATAAAATTTCATTCTCTAACAATTCGTAAAATATAGTCAATTTTAGACATGTAACACAAAGCTAGCTTCCAAAAAGTGAGTAATATAAAAAAAACTGCATATTAAAAATAAGACACTATATTTATTATTAATTTACAAATTATAAAACTAAATTTTTCATTCGCTAATAATTCGTATAATATAATCAAACGTCAAACGTATGTAACACAAAGAAAACGCGCACTAAATAGCCAGAACGACGACTGGCGACCAGAACTTTTACGACTAAAAAGATTATTTTGTATTATTTTTGTGAAGTAAAAAGTAAATATAAATCATAAATAACAATTTTTTTGGTATTTTAATTATAAATAATTATGTGTTAAATGTACTGTTTAATTTTTTCAGATGAGTCATCGTAAAAATAATACGTAATAATAAGTATTCAATCAAAATAAAATTAATTTCACATATTTTTAACTAAAACTAACTAGTCTGCTAAACGTCACAAATATCATCAGTCGAAATAATTTGTACTAATTGAAAATAATTGAATTATATAAAACAATCATATATATATATAAGTGAACGAATCAATACCTGTCGACTAAAAACAATTATACAATTTTTTTATCTAATTAAATATCGACAAATAAGTTTTGAATGAGATTTATTATTAGCCAACGCTTGTAAATGTGCGGGCTCGGGTTCGAATCCTGCTAGAGGCATGGATGTTTGTAATGTTTTTGTATCGTCCAAATACACTTTGAAAAGTGATACATAAAAATCTACTGGTTGATGTTCTTTGCTACCGAATCCCATTTGTGTAATTTTTTAAAATAAAATTCTTATTTAAATTAGGTTTTAATCATTTAAATATATAAAATTTAATTATTACATGATCAATCTGATTTCGGAATAATGAAAAGAGTTTGTGCCACACCCTTTTGGGTACATGGCGTGATTTTGTATGTATGTATGTATAAATCAATTTTTAAAAGTGTTAAAAAATTAACAAAATTTAAAAAGAAAATTACGTATTTTATGAGTATAATTCATTTCATACATATATACATACACAATCACGCCATTATCCAAAGAGGTGTGGCACAAACTCTTTCCACTATGTTGAAATTAGTTACGTTCAAATATTCATTTCATTGATTTAAAACAAATATTCGTATATTATTTTCTCTTTATTGAAGAATAATGTTAATTAATTACAGCTGAAATTATATTTTTTTTGTTTTTGACTCCAGAATTTAACTCCAATTTAATTTAAATAATTTATCTTAAAGAAACTACCAAAAGTAGTCCTCGGCCATTCTTTTTTCAGTGTATATAAAATTTTATAATAAATTTGAAAGATTTTACTGTCATTTCAAATAATAGATGCAAATCTTATATTTTTGTGTCGTTATTACTTATTAATAGTATATTTAAGCTCGAATATTAATAAATATTCCTATAATTTATTTACTATTGAACGACAAACACATCGAACTAAACCAGAAAAATATTTTATTTAAAATATCGTTTAAAGTTTCGCACACATCGAGAAAGACATTCGGTCCATTTTTATTTCTTCCAAGCAATATGATCACGTATTACCGAACGGGAACCGGTTATCATACACCGGTATATCGGTAAGCAAGCCATACGTCGTATATCTTTAAGCGCAAAAATGCACGAGACACCCGATCGTTTTGCAAATCCCATTGGGATGCCGAAAACCGTTCGACTTGTACGTGGTGTCCTTTAACTATGGTATCCGCAGAAGTGTCCTCCGCTTCATCCGGTCCGATCAGCTCGCACATCCCGCGGGAACATTTTCCCGTCAGAAATTGTCATAGGTTAATAGTCCAAAAGGTGTATCGCTCGCAAATGCCTGCCTTGCTTCTCGATATCTGAATATATTATGATACACTGAATATGAGATATGGACGATCATAAATAAGTGAATAAAGTTAGTCGATTTTTTTTAGGTTTTTCGTCTTTTATTTCTTTTTTCCGAATGGTCTGATGTCGTGTCTCCGTTAGAGTTGTGTGGGAGTATTGATAAAATGAAAATTTCTGATTAATAAAAATTAATAAATTACCTATAAATATAACAGCTAAAATTAGAAATAAGTAAGTTTTTTTTCAAATAATAATATTACATTACTATATTGTCCATGTAGAAGGAGGTCATTATGTTACCAGTACAATAATGTACATTATTATACAGCAGTTACTTACTATATACACCACCACCAAACATTACTAAAATGTCAAGTGTATTTAATTTGACAGCTTCGGCGGCTATATTGGAAATTATTACGTTAAGTTAAGTTAATTGATAGTTGCATTATTTATTCGCTTGAATTTTAATTTGGTTATTGAAATTGTGTGAAAAGGTGCAAGGAATGCAATGTACAACGCCAGATTTGTCATTACATAATCGACAAAAGTAATATTAATTCTAACATATCACGTAACAAATATAAATAATACATTCTATTATTCTATAACTATTAATAAGGTTAAGGATATTCTTGAACGATTGAAGAAAAAATAGCATGTCACTCGAAACAGAATACTCTTCTTATTTTTTGCCCAGATTGTTTAGTCTCGGTTCTACCTCGGCCACAAGTATCTGGGCTCAATACAATAAAAATCACTTTCTGGTCCTCGTAACATAATATACTATTACTTAATGCTTAAACCTAGTTTACATCATTTCCGTACGTATTAAAATTAAATATTATTTAATGATGGCAATTATTTGATAATCTCAACAACTTCCGTTCAAAAATAAAAAAAACCCATGTTTTGCACTCTACTCTACTGCAATAAATCTGTTTACACTGGTAGTGTGCCGGTAGAGTAGAGTTCTACATGTGCATTGTGCTAGTAATTGAATAGTACGCAGTGCGCACTCTACCACCGTACTCTACCAATGTAAACTAGGCTTTAGACAGGTTGACCATTAACATAAATACATACACAATCACCCCATGTATCCAAAAAAGTGTGGCACAAACTCTTTTCACTATCCTAAAGTTAGTTTCCTTCAAACATTCCTATCCAGACAAGCAATCTAGCTTCATCCACATTCGTGATACCTCTTATACACGTTCTGTTATTTCTACAATTTAGAAACTTTCGCAATAACTGTAATATAAAAAATGCATATGTACATTTATTTTGCAGTTAACTATTTCACATCTTATTCGTAGTTAAAAATATTGCCTGTTAAGCATGTAAATATAAATATATAGTATATATTCTATAGTTAACTATTCCATATCTTATCCGGAGTTTAAAATACTGGTCCTTAAGCAAGTAAATAATTAAATATGCCCTTTTCAAGTCGTTAATAAATTGAAAAACTAACTCAGTACGTTTTGATAAAATAAATCATTTATAAAACAAATTCTGCATTTAATTAAACCAACAGATGAATGCTTGATAACGTCAATTATGAAAATTGAATGAGAAACTTCGTTACTGTTATTACCTGTTATGACACTCACTAATTATACGTTTTGATGACGCTTCTGTATTCTGATGGAAAATGAAATGTGAAAAATAAGGGTGATTTTAAAAATAATGTCACAACATGGAACAGTTAGTGAAATATTGTTTTAATAAATTTGCAATATTTTTGATAATTTTTAAAATAGCTATAATTTCAAAATATTCGTTTTTTATTACATACATTTTGTAAAAATACTAACGTCTGCAAATTTACATATTAAACTGGTGTAAATCAGGTTTTCTTAAGTAAAATTTCCGAATTTTTTTTACAGTGTAGTTAAAGTTTTAAAGAGTTATGACTGGTCAAAAACCAAGAGTTGTGAGTTATGAACAGTATAACTTAATTAAATACACATATATTTTAAATAAAAATAAAAAAAATTTTTTTACTATATTCAGTATAAGAATAAATATGCATATTCTATCAGCATGCGCTTATCTTTCAACAAAATCACATCATTTTTCCAGCAAACATTTATCAGGTAATTTAAATTCAAAAACCGGAAGTAAAGGTATAATTAACCGGCTTGATGAATAATTATAAGTTTATTAGTGCACGCATGCGCATAGATCTCTTCATATCCATAAACGCATATGTGTTTTACAGAGAAATAGGGGCACACCTTGATTTTTTTTTTAAAGAAAAATTATGCGTTCGCGTGAACTGTTTGACAGCATGGCCGATTTGATGCGAGTGGTTACGAGGCGGCGATAATTAATTTAGGGTGAATGACATTGGTTGATGATGACTCGTGTTTAAATTTTATCTGATTTTCGACAGTTAGGGTAGGAAATGTTGGGCAATGATGGTTATGTCTCTGTTATTAGACCTTTTTCGTTTATATCATGTGCTTTGTCGAAATATACGTACAAAGATAACAAAATTTAACAAATATCAAAATAAAGAATTTAATTTTAAATTTTAAGCAATAAAATGTAAAAATAATCAATAAAAATAAATAGAGCAATAAAGTATATCTCTTTATAATGTTAGTATTTTGTTTTATAAGGATGATACTCTCAGTATATATTATATATAGAATCGGATTTGTCGTGACTGGATAACAATGGTTAAAGATAAAAATTTCGTGGATTAAAAGTAGTCTGTTAGGGCTTTTAAAAAATTAAACTCAGTTGAAATAATATCCATGCTTTTGATATATATATACCGGGTGTTCGTTCGTTAAGTTCGTATGGGCGTTTAACATGCAAATTCGATAATTTGCGATATACTACTTTCTCGAGTAAAATTCGGAGAAATACTTAGAATACTTTTTGATAGACAATAAAAAGTTCTATAATTTGGTTTTAGTTTTAATTTGCTAGCATGTGCCGTTTGGGCGATAGAATTATTTTTTTGTTTTTTAATTTTTATTTTTTTTTTTTTTTCAAAAACTATTAGGTCTAAGAAAATAAGCATGATATGGAAAAATGCGGAATAATGAGTACGATAATTGAGTGAAAAAACCATTATTTTACGATGAATCGTTTAGTAGAAAAAAATTAAAAACTGAATTTTTGAAAATTTGCCTTGGGATTTTTTCAAAATAAGACTTTTTTCAAATTTCATTTCAAAAAAATCTTAAAAAATTTAGTAAAATAAAGAAAAAATTTAGCTACATAATAGCTAAGTAACTTTTTTCTCTATCTCATTCTGGTTTGGCAGGAAAAATTATTAAAAATTCAAAAATGTTTTTTAGAATTTTCATCAAACATTACTATATAGTAATGTTTGATGGTTGCTATATAGAAACCATTTTTATTTCATTCACTTTCATGATGCCTCTCATACATCATAGCGGTATATTTTAAAAATGACTGAAATCTTAATTAGTGATTTAAGATTACATAGAATACTTGTATTATCTTAGTTTACTGATTAATATTTTAATCTTTTTCAAACTTTGTTATTAATGATAAAAGCTTAGCTTCCAAAACGCGTATTTAATTGTATTGTTTTTAAGTTAACTTTGCGTTGTAATTTATTATATTGTTCGTTTTGATAATGAAGTAATTTATATTATTTATAAACAATTTTAAAATATGCATGATAGTCAATTGTTCTATTTATATTTTATTTGCATATTACACGATGTTTTATTATATTATTATTAAGTAAAAACATAAAAATAATATCAAAAATTCTTCAAATTTACTTATTCATATTTTGCTGTACTTCATAAAGGTAATGCAAAAATAATTTTTGATGTATTGCATTTCGATTTACTGGTTAACCGTTAGCGATGAGACCAGCGGGATTTTTGGATTTCCCTGTAGAAATATGTTAAACGATATCAGCACATATGTCGCATTTCAACGACACAACAGGGGGGCCTCTGCATCACATATGAGTACACGCATGTGTTACAAATAATATCAGAACTCAGTCTTTCTAATTGAGCATTTGTACTATAAAATTTAAAATCATCGAAAATTGTACAATAGCTAACAATAATGTTGTAAATAGTAAAAACTATTTCAAAACTCTTTATATTAAAATGAAAAGCTGTACAGTATTTTGTTGTAATTTAATAATTTCTAAAAAAAATCTATAATAATCTAGTTACTTTGCTACCTAATAACTTGTTTCTATGTTTTGTTTGTTTATTATTTATGTAAATTGCATATTCAAATTCATTATACTGACAATAAAATAAAAAAAACTTTAGAATTAAGTTCTATATATATTTTATTTAAAAATCAACGTTTCGATATACTCTACGTATTTCATCATCAGAAATAAATATACAAATGACATAAATAACAAACAAATAAAACATAAAAACAAGTTACTAGGTAATAAACTTACGAGATCATAAATTTATAAAATATTATTATTAAAAAAAAATTCTATTGCTTCTCTTATCAATCTACTGTTAATATTGTTGGGTGAGGGCACTAATTTAAATAAAATTTGGCTTCCTTTAATTAATAATTATTTTTCTTTAATAACGATAATTTATAAATTTATAATCTAGTTACTTTGTTAGCTAGTAACTTGTTTCTATGTTTTGTTTGTTTATTATATATGTCATTTTTATATTTTTTCCTGATGATAATATACGTAGAGTATATCGAAACATCGATTTTCAAATAAACTATATACAGAACTTAATCCGACAGCTTTTTAATTTTAAAGTTGTAAATATTTAAATTATCAAAAAATATCTGTTTAATTTTCATTTTAATTAAATTATTTTTGTCAAGAATTAATTGCAAATGAAACAAGAAACAATTTTATTACTCTTAAATATATTTTTCTATAGCTTCTAGGAAAAGTAAAGGGCTTCTTCAAAAGATTTTCATCAGATCCGGTTCTTGGTTAGATTTTTAATTTCGTTCCAGCTTTTTCCACTTTTTTGCCATTCTATTAAAACCGTTTATCTCCAAGTTATTGAAAGTCATCCTGTTTCAACGTAGTACGAGTAAAACTCTGGAAATTTTTCGACTGCTTCATTATAACTAAAACTTAACTTATGATTTGTGTTAATATTTTTTTTTCTTTTTGTTAATATATCAATATAATATACTAATATATATTTTGCACAATTTTATAAAGTTTAGAGATAAAATTCCATTTACAAAAATCGTTTTTGTGTTATATTTCTTCAGAAATGTATTAATAAAAAAAGTTTTTTTTTTAAGTAAATGAATAAATCTTATAATTATCTATGTTTTTTAAATTTTAATTTTAAACCCTAATGTAATAAAATTACCTATTATTTACATATTACACAAAATTTTGCTATTGAATATTTCCAGTCGCAAAAGTCCTGAATCCATCTGATAATGAAATTAAAAACTGTCGCAAGTGGTATTCTTCATTAGCACATGTGTTTGTCACATTAAAAGTTTGATTAAAAATAATTCATTTTAATATATTATTAAAATTAAATTATTATATTACTAATTCTTAATAATTATGAAGCGTGAAAATTTTAAAAAAGCCGTATAAACTATTGTGTTTAAAATTGGAAGATACACATTTTAATATGCAAAAAATATATATATCTTCAAACATAATATATAGAAAATTAGTACCGTTTGAGTGCCACGAGTCTTTTCTGTTTCCCCGTCCAAAAGTGCCAAGAAGCGCTTTTGCGCTTGTCTTATTCCCTATTCTACAATATCCAGTTCATTATATTATTATAGTAATCATTTTTTATAAGAATAAAAAGATGTACACATACAAAGTGTAATGTTACTCCAATTTTATTTTAACCTAAAACGGAACGGTAGCCATAAAATCGCGCATCGAGAGAAACCGAGTTTGCTAAAGCGCCGGCACTTTTCGAGCGAAACAGAAGTAGTGCAAAATCGCTGCTTAGCACTCAAACGATTAAATATAAGAAGAAAAAGTTCAATATAAATATTTTGACTGTAAATGTTATTAATATCATTTATAAAAAACGTATGAAAATTTATACATATTTGTATGGCAGTATTTTGGCAATAACCACTTTGCCATACGATCTCAGCGCCGGCTATTGGAAATTCCTAATACCAATAACATAATAAATTAGTATTTTCTTTACAAAACTATATTAATGCTTCGTTTTGAATACAATATTATTTTATAACACTACTATATGCATTAAACTTATATCACATAGAAAAGCAGACAATAACAAACAAAGTACTATTTTAAAATAATGCATTATTTATCTTGTACTATTCCCGCACAGTATTTACCTACGAGCCTTAGATGTGGGAAGCATTCATTCATCGCGACATTCATAACCTCTGCAAGCCGGTAAGCAAGCAATGCGTATTCCGCGTTTTATGCATTCAAATACTTGCCTATATACATATCTTACTTACTCTATACGATGCGACGCGACGTGGTTCTGTTCCGGTTCCGTTCCGTTCCTTAGGTGGTTGTTATGCATTCTTAATGTTTCAATCTAGAGAATGGACTCGCAGATTCGACGTGATTTTTCTCCGCTCGCATGCAACGATTGCAAATCATTTCACTGGTAACATTTAAATTATTTTCCTTCAATGTTTTGTTTTCTTTTTCTAAATGTTTTTAATTAAAAATAAAATATATAAAAAACTTTTTTAAAAACCACGCTTATATTTAAATGCATTAAAAAGAGGAAAATAAATTTTTTCCTGGTTATCCAAATTTTTTAGAAAGAAATAAAAGCGTGGAGCTCCAGGAAACTATATATTTCGCAATGATGATTAAGCGCTCCACGCTTTTATTTCTTTCTAAAAATTTTGGATAACCAGGAAAAAATTTATTTTCCTCTTTTTATTGCATTTAAATATAAGCGTGGTTTTTAAAAAAGTTTTTTTTATATATTTTATTTTCTGCTTTTTAGTCTTATTATCTGTCATTTACATTATTCAATTGTTAATTGAACAAAAAATAGTTCATGTGACAGATGTCATTAGTTGTATTAAAAAAATAAATATAAGCGTGTCATATCTTGTAATAGGTTTTTTATATATAATATTGTGTTGTCTCATGGAATGAAACTACATGCAAAATTTCAGTGAGATCAAATGATAGGAAGTGGTCTAAAAATTGGTTACAAAATTTTACCGTGACTGACCGCGACAACAACAGAGTGAGTTAATATAAGCGTGATAATAAGTTTTGTTCTTAGTTTCTATAATAAATAATCTAATTTTTTTAAATTCAAATAGGTACATCAATTTGTAAAACAATGATTTTCAAAATTAGTTTTTAATACACATTTTGTTTTATCCAATTCTAATTAGAAATTATCATATTGTATTATCATACTTGTATGTATTTTAAACTGTTTCTATATCCTATTAAAAGAATCAACAGAAATAAAAATTATTATTATTATTATACAGTACCCGCCAAAAAAGTCCGCACTGTAAGAGAAAAATTTGTTTTTTTTTGTCTTCTGGTTGTAAGATTTTGGGTGTTTTGGATACTTTTGCTAGGAATGTGTCCAAAAAAACTCATTGGAATATATACAATGCTATTTTGGTGCCTACGTTGATGTATGATAGTAAATGTTGGATTTAGCTGCAAAAGTATTTCCACTGTTGTGGAAGGAATCGATAATAAAATAGATTAGTGTGAAATTGAAAAAAATGTTGTTGCAAAAGTTGGTGTTAGTCAGTTGAAATGGTTCGGTCATCTTCAGCGAATACCTAATGTACGTTTTGTTAAAAGTATTTATATATGAATGATTTTAAAGGTATACATAGATCCGATGGAGTGGTACGATTGAGGGTGTTTTGCGTGAGCAAAAGTTTCCACGTAGTAGGAATAGAAGAGCATGTATGAAAGGTATCATGAATGTGGCTGAAGCTAAAGTTGCTTGTCTGGATTTTTTTAGAGCGATGTAGAAAAGAAGTAAATTCGAATAGCTCCAGCTTACAATATATTAAATTTAAAATATTCAACAAAAACATTACAAAAACCTGACCAATTTTTCAATTTTTGGTTTGTTTCCGGTGATCTATGGAAACATCACAACAAAAAGAAAACATTTCTTAATTTAATCAAAGTTCAGCTTAACCAATCGGTAACTCCACTAATTTCCTTTGAGTTCACTATATAAATGCACATAAGCCTAGCATATGGTGACGGGGTGCCATGCCACGCATAGTTGCTCTTCCGCTGAACAGGGTTCCCATCGTAGTTGAAATCAATATTGCGGAATTTAATTAAATTCACTCGACGATAAATCAGTTGTGTGCGCTCGCTGCCAGAGTTACAGGGCACCGCTTCCACACTCTCCGGATAGGGTTCGGGGTTGGGCCTCGATTTCGCAGCTAGCGATGAACAGCGAATGTGGCCAGTTAGTGTTTTGCCCCAGCGCTAAACAGGAACTTTACCAATTGCACGCTAGAGGCGCCGCTTCCGGCAGGATCGCCGATTCAACGGTGGATCGCCCATGTCGAGACACACTCTGACATTTATTAATATTTTGAATGAATTACCACCGAATTTACTAGTTATAGGTGACGATGGAAATCACGTTTAATATCTCTTATTATATGACTATTTATTAAAATAAGCTAAAATTTGCAACTATTCATACTAATTTTTATTTTTTTTGTAAAAAAAAAAATGGTTTGCAATATATTTTTTCTTCTCCCTCCCTTTTATTAAATTTACATTATTTTTCTATTACAGATATTTTTATTATATATTATAACGAAAAGTACTTTTCAGCTCTTTTGAATTTTGTGGTTGGCTGTACTGCATGCAAATGTTTAAAAAAAGAACTGTTTTAGGCGGCGAGGCGAAGCAGTTGTTCGGAAAATGACAGTTGTGGAGTAAACACGTTTTTGGGCAGCCGTTTAATAAGCTCGGTCACAGTCAGTCAAAATTTACAATAAAGACATTTCACTAAATACATAAATACAGTGTACATAAATAATAAATAAATACATTTTCGTGTATATAAGTAACTGTAATAGATATTGTTTATAATAACCTTTTGTTGTCATTTTTAACATCTTAGTGTTACCCTGGTCAAATTGTAAACGCAACAATAATAAATTTTTGCAAAAATTCGAAAAGAAATATGATAAAATTTAAATAAACTGTTTAAAAGTGCTTAATAACTTATTTTTAAAAAATGTCAAACGTACTTTAAACGAAAATTATTTTTAAAATTAAAAGTACGAGTCATATATTTTGACATCTAAATGAACTCCAGAAAAAATGTCAAATATAAAAATTTTAAAAAGTACTATATTAAAAATAAAATTAATTTTTATTTACTGTTCCTCTTTGTTTCATTTTTAGTTTTATTTCGTTCGCCAGATTGATATAGGGCAATAACATGGGATACCGATAATAAGCAGAATACTGCAGGAAAAATTATTGAAAATTCTAAAAAACATTTAAAAAAAAATTCTAGCGCCCAAACGGCACATGCTAGCAAATTAAAACTAAAACCAAATTATAGAACTTTTTATTCCCTATCGAAAAGTATTCTAAGTATTTCTCCGAATTTTACTTCAGAAGAAGTAATCTGCATATTATCGGTATTCCATGTTATTGCCCTATATCATCCTGGCAAACGAACACCTTGTATATATCTATATGATGTTAGTAATAAATGTCAAATTACTACCAACTTAAACATGATATTAAATTATTTTAGAATTTACTAATTCAAACTTAATAATTCAAAATATATTTTAAAAAACACATGAGTAATTTTAACTCGTCTTTAAATTTAATACAATGTTAGATATGTATATTTTCGAGTTCATAAAATCGGACAATTGTAACAAACACATTTAGCACATATTTTTCTAAATATTTACACTATTTGCATATTAAAAATTCTATTTATATGAAAATCATGTAAATCATACAATAATAATAATAATATAACAATCAATCATTTAACTAAAACATTTCGTATTAAAGAAATAAAAATTTGTACTGCACAAACACCTAGCCTATATTATATATCTGAGAACAAAGACGAAGGCGGAAAATTGATGATATTTTCATAGTGAAGAGATCGCGTACATTCAAGCTATGCATTCAATAACACACACAGGACACGGCAAGGCACGGTTGTGTATGCGAGAGCGGGAGTGGAATAGAAGAAATATCATAAGACATCAAGACATCATCTGGAACCAGTCTCATATATTATGTAAAAGAGTTCTGTGCCGGTCGCATAATATCGATGATTGAACGCGTCGCTAGACACTCATACATCATCCCTCTTTTTGCCTCTTCTGCTTTTTGCCCTTACAAGGATAAAACTACCACCCTCCCCAGCATATGCCTGAATCGCATCCCTATGTTTTGCTTTTCATTCCGTTGCTCAAGTTTTTCTAGTAAAAGTACACATGAAAAATATGTATCACTTTAAAAATCTTCCTAAATTTATTAATATTCACATATATGACAGAAGATATAACAAAAAATTTTAAGCTAGCTTTATATGTCGAACCTATGCTGATATCAATATGTAAAATATACTTTCTGCGTACATTAATGTGTTACTAAAGCAAAATTATTTTGAAGATAATTATTAAATTTTTTGCGCAAAAATACATTTTATTCCGTAGAAAAATATTTTATGTACGCATTTTACTAATTAATTATTTTTAATATTACATTTTGTAACTATTATTTCATCTATTTCTTAAAATGCCACTGTTCTTGTCATTCAGTTGACATTGCGAAAATAAAAATATATATTATTATTATTATAACTACCTTGTCTACTAAGTAAAGGTTTTACCCAATACAAATAAAATACGTAGTACTTTGATTATATATAATAAGAACTTTATTTAGCAAAGCTAAATGAAAACTGTCATTCAGTCACCAAGCACTGAGGATGCCGTTTATGATGTATGGTAAAACTACCGCGACGAGGATAAATTAATTTATGTTTAAGACAAACAATTTGCAGACGAATTAATTTTGAACTCTTCAGCAAATAATATTCTTCTTTATTCTGTAAAAATATGTTAAAGTTAAGCTAACCCTCTATCGGTTTTTGTAACCATATGGTTACATTGCTTTTTACCTACTAAAATTACTCTAAAAAAGATAGTTAGCTTTTTTCTACCTTTAAAACCAATAAAATTACAGTCTTCTGTAATGCGCCTATATCATAGGGCAATCTTACATCAAATAGGAAACTTAAAAAAATAGTAATTGCACCCTCATAATCAGGTGCGTGCTGCACGTTATAAATATCTCGGATATTTTTGTGTTCACTAATAAAATAAAAGTAAGCAGATTTTTTTAGATTTTCTTCTTAAATATTATATTTAAAAAAGAAGTAAAGTATTATAAAACTTTTTATTATTTGTAAATATGGCAGTGACATAGGTACATACATACACAATCTCGTTGGGTGTTATTCTGTAGCTATAGCAAATTTTACATTTATTCTCATAAAGTTCCTGAAACGAGATGCAAATAATCAAACCAGAATCCATCCACAAGACAGAAATTATTAAATCTTCAACTCACAAATCAATCGTCCAAAAGATGCCCAATTATAAAGGAGGCGGAGTTTCAATTGTAAATTGCCACAGAAACTGTTGATAGCAATAAAACCCAGTCACTGTATAATACTTAATTCCATTATAATTATAAAGCAAAATGCTGATTGCAAGTTTTTTGTTTGTTTAAGTCGAATATATATATATATATATATATATATATATATATATAAAATTTTTATTGTAAGTTTATAATTCAATTAAGCAATTTCTGTAATTATAAAGTTTTTCGTTCAAAATTATTATTTCGTTTACAAAAATAATTATATAGTGTTTTGAAAAATACGACTCAATCATTTTACGTAACTTAATTTTATTTAATTAATATTTGGTGTAAATTGTGTCAAACTTCGTGAAAAATTAGAATAAAGAGCTATTTCCTTAATTTTTTTACCTTTCTTGGGTACACGGCGTGATTGCGTACGTATGTATGTACAATATAATACATAATAAAAATAAAAACACATACAACTATATACAACTTAATAATAAAAAAAACATAAATTTAAATAGAATCTAATATACATATAACAAATATCTACATATATAATATATCAATGTTTGTATATTATTCATTTTGTTTCTAATTTTTGCGTTACTATTTATAGATGTATAGAAAATTATAGAACCTCTATATTAATTTAATAAAAATAAAAATCATTTTATTATAAACCCAATTTGTTAAATGATAAATCTAAAACTTATTTTTGTTTATATTTAGTATAAGTTATAAACATGAATTAATTTTGAAGATTTGACATAAACGCTACAATGGACCACATCACTTTTACAAACTGAAATAAATTTTTGATTATTAATACTATTTATTAACAGTTCAAATTAAATAAAATGCAATTATTCTGCCGAAACTTTCTAACGATAGTATAAAAAATCCAGCAACTTTGATTTGAAATGGCTTCTGCGAACGTAGCATTAATACTAAAATTTGCATTCGTACAGATTTAGCTGGTATTTCGTACCATTTAACTTCGTTAAATACTATGCTGCTGAGCAATTCAGTCTGAAAAAAATATTTCATATATATATATATATATATATATATATATATAAATATATATACAGTGTGTCCCCGGATTGAGTTCACTATAGGTGTAATCGGCAAAAAATTTAAGAATTTCATTTTTATGTTATGGGATTCCGCCCTGCTTTGTCTGAAAACAATTTTAAGCATATTTTTAGTTTTTTAAAAATCAAGGCGGCTATGAAAAATGTAAAAAACTATTTTGTATTCAGGTAAACGGCCTTTTCTGTCAATCATACGGCATAATGTTCATGACAAAAGTTGTTGAGAATATAAAATTATGGCTCTGTGCAAAATTTCAAAAAAACCAGTTTTAAAAAAAAGTGTCTGGACATAACGCCGACTGGACAAAACGCCGACTGAAGACACTACGCCGACCGTTCATTCGCATTTGCGCAAGCTAAATAAACAAAAGGTTGACGCTTGTACAAGCCAAAACGTTGAGGGTTGAGGAAAATCTGTCAATACATCAATCTCATGCAAAATATCTATCAATAACAACGATTAGCAGTCGGCGTTTTGTCCAGTCGGCGTTATGTCCAGCCACTTTTTTTTTAAACTGATTTTTTTGAAATTTTGCACAGAGCCATAATTTCATATTCTCAACAACTTTTGTCAAGAACATTATGCCAGAAAAGGCCGTTTACCTGAATACAAAATAGTTTTTTACATTTTTCATAACCGCCTTGATTTTTAAAAAACTAAAAATATGCTTAAAATTTATATATATATATACCGGGTGTCCAAAAAGAATGGAAAGAAAGTTTCAATATTTTTGCAGAAACGATCATCAGGTATTATTTGAGATTAAAAGTTGCTACCCCATCCGCATGTGTGGGAGTGAGAGTGGAGGTGCGCTTTTCAATTTCATATCCAATTTTAGAAGGAGAATCCACAAATGCGATAAAAAGAGATTGTTTCTGCAAAAATTTTCAAAATTTCTCCTCTTTCCTCCCCCGAGAGGGATGGAGCTGGAAAACTCAATTTGCAAATCCAGAAACAGTTTTTTATGGAAAATGCAACAGCGCAATAAAAAGTGAATGTTTCCATTTAAGTTTTAAAACTTGCCCCCGCCCCACCCTCCAGGGGAGGTGTGGCTGGTTTTTGCATATCATGCCTGAATAGATTATCAAAAATAAAAAGCACTTGTTTTGTAACTTTGTAATCCGATGTGTCGTTCTCGAGATATTTAATAGTTTCCATTCTTTTTGGACACCCGGTATATATGAAAGTAATTTTTATTCACGTAAAGAAACTCAGTACTATTAACATATTCCAGAGTTTACTATTTAATTATTTTTTTAAATAAATTATATTAAAAATTTAATGAAAAAACTATGTCAGCTGACGGAATTTGAACCCGCAATCTTCCAATCTCCCGCCGGACGATTCGTCCGATTCAGCCACAGATAACCCGGCTAGTCAACATAGTTTATTTTCCTTAAATATATACATGGTGTTTACGGTCTTCTCTGTATCCTTTTATGGAGCGATAGTACACCTCAAAAGGAGTCGATAAACCTTAAAATACCTTAGTAAAAATCGCCTCATAAGCGAGATAATAATTGTTTTAGTTTTTACATTAAACGAATGATTTGTTTTAAACTCTAGTAATCTACTACTTACTATCGCCCGCTAAAAGGATACAGAGAAGACCGTATATATATATATATATATATATATATATATATATATATATATATATATATATAGTTTGAGCGTCCAAAGAGTGAAGTTGCAATCAGTATTGATACAAAGCAAAACAACAAAAATTTCAATCAAAACAGCAAATATTTATTTCAATACTGACTAATTTTAGAGTAATTTTTATAATATTATTATAATTTTTTTCTAAAAACATTTCTTATTAACTACCATACAAGTAATACTTATACATATAATATATTTAAAAAAAAATTAAAATTAAAATTTTTTTGTGTTCGAAATCCATTAGCAACAATAAATTAAAAATATTTACAGAAGCAAATTACAAAATTTACTTAAAATTTCCTGTTACCACAATAATTTTTTAACAATAAATATTTAACCGGTCAAAAATTTTGCTCCACTCTGTATATGAAAACTAAGAAATTATTTTTTAATGAAATGCAATGGAGTATGACAAAATAAAGCGCCACCCTTTAATACAATACCAAAAACAAATACTCATATAGCATTACTATAAAAATATCTAAAATAATTTTATATCAATTTTTTGGTAAAAATTTGTTAATAAATATTTGTTAACACGTTATGATCGTATAATAAAACACGCATAAATGTGAAAAATTTGAAAAATTTGGAATTAAAAAACTAAAATAAAATTTATGTATACTTTTATAGAATACAGTTATTTTTCAAAACAAAATTTAGAACAAAATGTTTTTGTCATTAATAAAATTATTTACCTCATCATATATTAATTGTCCCAGTAAACAAAACATAAAATATTCAGCAAAACACACAAAATTGAAAGCCATAAATATAAATACCTCATACCTAAAAATAATAAAATAGTTATTAATATGTTGATATATATATATATATGTATATATATATATATATATATATATATATATATATATATATTTATTGCAGAAACAATTATAATTTTTTATAAGTTTTACTTGTAAACTAAAAAATAATAATATTTACCAATGAGTTATAGTACGGATAGCATAAAGTCCTAATATACCTAATACAGTATCGCTAAACAACATATGGAAAGCGATTGGAGAATAAATCTTCTCAATAACTTCTAGAACTCTGAAAACTATATAATTAATAATATATAATACATAATTTTTGTTTATTTTGTTTATTTTGTTAATTTTTTTGCCTGTGTTAGCAGTGACAGATTAATATAATTATAATACAACTGAAAAGTATGACATTAACTAAATTATTTAAAAATAGTTACATTATGTTACGAAAAACAGAAACCAATATTTTTTGTTGCGACCGAGACATAGCCGAAAGCATGCAATCTGAGCAAATAAAAAAGAGTGCGTTTTAGTCCGAGTGATATATCATATATAAGGTATTATTTTTTCTTCAAGTGTTCTAAACGAAGTAAAACTAAAAATAAATATAAAATAAATACCGAGTTATTAATTTAAAATTTAACTAATTAATGTTTTTATGTTCAAATTTGCAATTTCTAATAAAATAGGTGGTTGTGCTTCGTCATAAATTCTTAATAATCAAATTAAAATTTAATCAAAAATAAAATTCAACTGTCAATTATAATCTACTAAACTGTGCTGTCATCATAGATTAAATAGAGTCAAATATGCTTGATGCTGCTGTCAATGGTATACGTATACTGTAATTAATATTATCTTACTAGTACAACAATGTTCACATATTATTTGTAATATAATAACTTTGTTCTACATATTAATACTATCCATAAACTTAAACTTAAAATGTTTATTAAAAGTGTATGAAATTGGACGTTATTAAATATAAAATATTTACTAACTTTAAGAGTAAAATGTGATGAATTATACATTTTCTAACTGTTTTTAAATTCTTTTCTAAAGTATTTTGTTCTCCAATAATCATAAGTGTTTCCTTTATTATTCTAAACTGTATAACAACGACTGTTATCATAATAATTAACAGTATATTCACACCTGCATAACCAATAACTCCCGTATAGAATATAAAAAACCCTTGAATAAAGAATATAATTTCATAAATAGGCGACGTATTTTTAATACGTTCCATTTGCTCTGGTAGCCACATATTTGCTATAAGATTATAATCTTCAGTTATATATACTCCAAAATAAACTGTTAATATCGCACACATTATTATTGTACGAAACATATTTACAGATATGTAAATTAATTTATAAATTTTCTGAAATTCATCTTGTTTGCTTTTGTTGACAGTGTTTTCATTCCAAAATTTGTATTTAATTTGATCTAACAAATCAGATAGCAATTGTCGATTTTTTGAGTATGAATATATTTTTATGAAATACTGAAAAACAAATAAAATATTTATTTTACATTTGCTAGTAATGTAAATAAATGTATCTAGAAAGGCCCGTTTAAGTATTTATAATGCAATGTGAATGCCTATAGTGATGTGTGGTGTGTTTGGCTGCAGAAGTATAAAGGAAATGTGACTGCTGCATATACGGTATTACCAGAAAAAAATCAAATGCAGAAAAAATTCACATAATTAAACAGAATTAAAAATGGTCTTAATTAAACTATTTTTAATATTTAGTTCCGAGTTAATTTCCGGAGTTAAACAAAAAGAGTATATTTTCTACTATTATAAACCAAAAGAAAATAAAATACAAATACATATATGTGTTTAAAACATTGAAATCGAAATTTGCCAAGAAAGATATGTAAATTTCTCTTTAAATTTTGTTAATTTTTTTACTCTTTAAAAAAATGAAAAAGTTTACCAACAATGATGTAAAATATTTTTATTTATTTGACTTAACTGAATATTATTGTATATTTTATTCTATGAAGTTAAAAACATTTTTTTAGTGCATGATGAGTGCAAAATTAAAAGAAAATATTGTTGCAAAAGTAAGTCAACTAAAAAATATTTGAGCATGTCTAACAAACGTCTGGTTAAACGCAGAGCTATTAATATTTACAATAAAAGTATTTTAAATAAATTGGCATAAATATAAATATTATGCGAAAATAAATGTTTTTATTATTAAGTGTAAATGACAAGAATAAAAAAGAATGTACAAAAAGTCATAAATGTGGAAAAAGCAAAAGATGCATGCCTGGATAAGAACTGATTTCTGTATAAATGAAAAGACTTGTGCAACCACCCTTATGGACATATGACGAAAATATGTATGTATAATTTATTATTTTTACTTACCAGCTGCAATCCGACAAATATTGCAACATCAAGTGAAGCACTGAGCATTGATGAATACGTAGTCATTATTAAATGCATAAACATACCCAACATTAAAACAAAAAGAATTAATATTATTATGCAAGCATAAACTTTACTGAATGTTGTTTGGTTTTTGGGATTAATTCCACAATAATTCATAATTTTTATTTCTTTCGCAATAATTTCATTAATATCAATCTATATATCAATTTGAAGATTATAGAAAATTTAAAGAAAAAAAAAACAAATAATATATTTTTTTACCTCATTCTGTTTCTTACTCATCTTGTTAATCTATTTAGATAATAAAAAGATATAAAGTTTTTTTATTCGTTTCGTACATCAAATACGAAATGCTAATTTATTTTCACATGTAGAAACTTTATAAGAATTTTTAATTAATAAATAAGAAATGAATAAATTTGTTTATTAATTAATAATTATCTGTTAGAATAAATTAATAAGTTTTCTTTAAAAATTTTATTTTCGTTTGTGAATATATAGTGACAATTTTATATTTTAAAATGTAACCTTCATTAATAAAAAAAATCATTAAAATTAAATGAAACATTACTTTTCACATCTTACACTCATTATTTTGATGTTTAGATTTTCTTATATAAAATAATATAAAAAAATTTGGTATTATTATAAACTTTTTTTATTATGTATAATTTTTGTTTAAATTTAGTTTAGTTTATTGTTTGCAGACCCGTACCGAGAACTATACTATATTTTCCTTATAATAAAAGTGGTAAAAATCAGATTTACATTATTATAATAGATCTGGGCTCTATGCACTTGAATAAAAATCTAAAAAAAACATGTATAATGTAATTCAAGCTTTGGTCGTTACTTAATAATTTGTGTAAGGCGGTTTTACAAAAAACACTTAAAATATGGTTCAACTAAACTTGAGATTTGCTTAAACTACTGACCTATATTAGGTATATATCTTAATTGCATAAAATTTTTTGGCGACAAGGTCACACTGCAAGTTTCCAGTCCATTTTAGTTATAGATCACTGATTTGGCTTGCCTCGTTCGCATTTGTGCTCAGATGTGTACGTGGCCTTACAATATAAAGTTTAACTAAACTCTTATCTGTTTAGGTTGATATGACCATAGAAATAGTAAATATACTAAAAGAAGAAGCGACAATACCCTGTATTTTGTCATTTACTATATTGCTAGACAAGGATACAATATAACCCATCAGACCCATCTCTAGTCGTACAAATGAACTAAATTTTTAACGCAGAATTCGGATCCTAGTAGCTTATATTTAGTTATATAGTTATATAGTTATATATATATATATATATATATATATATATATATATATATATAAATGATAAAATAGAAAAAAAAAACATATTTAATATTTATTACATAATATATTGCGTAAAAATGAATGATACATTCGTAATTAATACAGATAACATAAATAGATCAAATAAATATATAAATTAACTGTAAGATTTCGCATTTTAAAATATACATACAATAAATTATCAAATGAATTGAACAGATTGACCAAAATTTTACATTATCTTCATACCATCTTCATACTTATTTGATTTTGACAATTCCTCGCGAAATTCAATATTTTAGCGAGAAAAAACATTAATTTTTTTTCTCGCTTCTTCTTTTTGCGGGGCTTCTTGACGTTTTAATTGTAATTTATTCCAAAATTCAGTCAGTCTTACCCCACATCTGACACTAATTGTTGATGATAATTGTAACCAAATTGCTGAAAAACCCGATTCTGATGTTGAGTGTGATGACGATAATTTCGAGACAAATAATCAAAATACTATTGTATGTGATGATAATTGTAACCAAATTGCTGAAAAACCCGATTCTGATGTTGAGTATGATGACGATACTTTCGAGACAAATAATCAAAATACTATTGTATGTGATGATAATTGTAACCAAATTGCTGAAAAACCCGATTCTGATGTTGAGTATGATGACGATACTTTCGAGACAACTGGAACTGGAAATATTAACAGAATGTATTTATTTATGTGAACTGTAATATATTTATTAACTATTTATGTAATTATTTAAACGTACTACTATAAATTTAGACAATCAATGAC
The DNA here is from genome assembly GCA_963966155.1 of Clivina fossor. Classification (NCBI taxonomy): domain Eukaryota; kingdom Metazoa; phylum Arthropoda; class Insecta; order Coleoptera; family Carabidae; genus Clivina; species Clivina fossor. Next base: position 23,104,025 of record OZ014551.1, on the reverse strand, counting down.
CGAGCTTACTAAACAACTGTACAGGAACGCGTTCTCACTGTAACCATAGAAATAGTAAATATACTAAATGGATATGACTTTTGTTTTAAAATGACACTGACATTTGCCAAAATTCAAAATATTACGTCTAAATACATTTTGCAACTTGATATTGAGATATTAAAACAAATTCTAAAATTTAATTCTTCATATTATACCTATTGTATATTTTATGCTTATAATTTCAGTAAAATTAAAATAAAAATCAAAAACAAAATTCAAATTTATAATCCGGCAGAACGACCTTTCTACATGTCTGGAGGCGCTTCCCTATTTCTCAAGGTAACTTTCTGAAGAGTTTGAATATCAAAAAATCGTTTTAGCACAATATTCTAAAGAGTATAGGAATTCTAAAAATGCAAAAAACAATCCATTTTTTGAAAGTCTCAGGCTGGAGTCCCGTCCTTAGAAATTGAAAATTTAAATCATTTGTATTAAAGAATTCCTACTTTATAAGAAATTAAAGGCATCTAATTTTGTTATATTGTACCAATCAAAAATAAATACGATAAATACCTACCATGTTTTGAGAAAAAATGAGAATGCATGCAGTATATTTATAATATAAAGGGCTAAAATACACATAAAAAAGAAAATCATACTATCACGCTTAGGTATGAAAAGCAACGCCTAAATTGTGAAAATGTATTTACACACATTTGCATGTAGATATGTTAGTGTGTATGTTTGAATTTAAATGAGTGTGTGTGTGTGTGAGAGCGAGTGAATTCACGATATACATAACCCTAATTTCCCCAGCGTCCATACTTTACATAACGATCGAGTTTTATTTCGATTTCATCATTTCAAAACACGATATGTAGCAACGCCCTTTCGTCAGATTCACATGCAGCACCCCCAACTCTATGTGTACGAGTATCTACTCTGAACTCTGCTACTTTCCTATCTACATTTCCTCGTTTATGAGCGCAAATTCTATTTATGCTCATATTTATTGATACAATATGAATTCTTATTTATACAGACATGTACTAATTTTCTTAACATGCACATAATAATATTATTATATAGGTTCTTTTACTAACAAATTTTATAAAATAATTTCAGTAGTTTATAAATTACATTATTTAATAGTATTCAAAGAATGTAATAAATTACTTTTTCTACGACTATACTGAAATTTGTCACTTATAAATCTGTCATTGGTTAGTATTATAATAATAATAATATTTATTTATTTAGTATAATATCATAAATACAGTTTGCTTCGCCACACATAGTATACATATTTGAAATAATTATAATAAATTTAATATGGAAAAAAATATATAAAGTGACATTATGCTAATTTATCTAAATGTTGTTAAACTTGTGTCTAATGTAATATTTCGGTTAACAAAATACAGAAGAACAATACTTAAATAATGTGTCAAATAAATAATAAAGAACAATCAAAATGATAAAACCAAAATTTATGGTAATGTCAATATAATAAAAATTTATATGTCAGTATTTAAAAATTCTTCTATTTTATAAAAGCTATGTTGCAAAAGAATTTGTTTAAATTCTAATTTAAATTTATTATCATCTAATTTTTTAATACGTTTAGGTATTTTGTTGTATAAGATAATACAGTTGGTACGTAGGTCCCGTTTTAAATTTGCATTGGAACCGCGAATTTGCTTCTTTCTCTAATATTATATGAATGTATATTATTATTTTTGGTAAACGAATCAATGTGAGTTTTAACATACAGGACACAGTTTAAAATGTATAATAAAGTCAAAGTTAGAATTCCAAGGTTTTTAAATAATGTTTGCAATGATCCCTAACATTTGCTTTTGCAATTATCCTTACAATTCTTTTTTATGTGGTACATTATGCAATACTACACAAAAATCTTTACTGCAATATACATATTAAAAAACTGATTTTTTTCATTGTAGTTTTCTTGGTTTATGTGACGTAACAAGTTGATAACGCGTAGTTTGCAGTTTCGCTACTATGGCGGCATTCTATAATTAATTACTAACAACAAATTAAACTGCTACATAAAACTAATGTAAATGAATTACGTACGTTATAGAAAAATTAATATTTAATAATTATGTAGAAAAAAAATGTCGCATTTGCAATATTTAGTGAGTCAGCGTGTTGCTAAAATTTCGTAAAGTATATGGTAGTAGAAAAAGTATAGAGTAAAACTCGCAAAAAATGTCCATTTCCACTCGTATTAATTACAACACTCGCCAAGGCATGTGCTGCAAAAATTTTATACTCGTACGAAATTAGTATCATTCTGTGCTTGTTGTATTCTGTTAAGTTATACTAATCAGAACTCACAACCGTGGGTTATGAAATCATAACTCATTGATTTTGATCAATCACAATTCTTTAAAATTTTAAAAACGCAATTGTCAGATAAATATGTAAATTAATGCCGTTGCTAAGATACTGTGTTGTTGATAAAATATTGTATAATTGTCAAATCATAATTATTTTAAAATATCATTTACGTCAAATTAAAATAAAATGAATTTTTTATCCTACTGTATCTTAAAAAAGTACAGTATTCTACTAGTACATAATAGCTATAACTCACTCACAAATTTGACAAATCAAAATTGCGTAAATTCTTTACTCAACAGTTTGGAGGCCAATCATAAGTTACATTAGCACCTTCATTTTAATGAGTCAATATTCAAAATTTCTTAATTATTTTAAAATAACATAAATATTGTTCCAGTCAGACAAAAAGTGCAATTACTTATATCATAGTCGTCAAAAAATATAGTATTCTCCTTTAATATAATGATTATTACTTATTCGAATGAGTAATAACCAGTATTACATCCTCGTTAAATAATATACAATTAACAAAGAACAATGACTAATTAATCCAACCTAAAATTTACTTCATATTTACATACTTTTCAATTATAATTTCACACTAAAAACTCGAAACCAATAAAAGAAATGAAATTCGCAATGTTTTAAAAAAAACAAAACAGAAAAACAACTACCACACCAAATGATCGAATCACTGACTGAAGATTTATAACACTCCAACATTAATTTACTCGCCCCGTTCAATCCATTGCAATTAGCACGTGTTTAACCCTTTACGTGCAGCAGCAGCAATGTTGTCATGGCCAATGCTCTGTCTGCCCTCCGCCACCCCACCACCTAACCGTCAAGTAACGGACAGTAAATGTAATTCCGTTGTTGGCCGTTGTTGTATAGCGTGGCGCCACCAACACCCCAGTGGCTTATTTCATGTCATGATGAAGAATCCCCCAGTTACCCAGCCCTGCACGGGGATTTACTCACCGACTGAAATTAAAAAGAACTCTTTTTTTCGTTTGTTAATTATTTTTTGAATATTATTTTCGGTAATTGTTACTGAAAATTTGTAGAAATTGCTAAATTTTTAACGGAAATATATCCATTTATTTATTTAGTGTAATGGCATTCATTATACATAAAAAATTTATTGAATAATCTTATAAGTTCATAGATGGTATTACTGCAAGCTCGGTTTTAAAATCGGTGAAAACCATGAAATTATGCATACTAAAGAAATGACATTATAGACGTGGGGGTTGAAACAGGTTGGGAACGCAGAAAGGAAGCTAATTTAGGGTAAATATCAATATCAATTTCAATATCGATTTTTGATATTGAAAAACTATCAATTTATACAGATATAATTTAAATATTTATGTATATTCAATAAAAATTCTCACTTATATCAGTCAATAAGTAAATTAATGTATCTTTATATTAATATTTTAATTAAAATTGAAAAATAGAATTTTAATAATATTTCAATTTTTAAATAAAAATTAAATATTTTATTTTAAAAAATATCTGTAATATGTGTAGATAATGCAGTAACTAGAATAAGTAACTGATTTTTTTTTATTTGCCTCATACAAGTGTGGAAAGAATCTCAAATATTTTTACTTTAAATTAGAATTTAATCAATTCTAAGTTTGCTCAGATTTCAAAATATCGATATATCAAAATATCGATATATCGATAATATCACTATATCGATATATAACGATATATCTATCATTTTTATTTTTAACATCAATTATCGATATATCGATAAATTATTAATATATCGAGATTTTTCCCCAGCCCTAAGCTAATTTGACAGATAAATGCACTTGAAGTGAAGGGAAACAATAATAGATGCAAATATATAACTTATAAAAGATTATATTTAATTTTAATTAGGCTTACTCATATCCATAATAATTTCCTCTCGTAACGAAAAAGTAATCATAAAGATATATATTAAGTTAATAACTGTACTTTCAATAATGTTAAGTAAAGTTGTTGTAATAGTTTCATATATTTTTTTTTTGCTTTATTTAATAAATATTTGAAATACTAATTTATTTAACATAACAAATTAAGAATATTTTTATTATTATAATATTCAGATTTTAAAAATTACATTCAAATATTGTGCGTAAAATTTTGTGATTGTTTTATTAATGCAACTGACTAAATTTTCTTTAGTTTTCTTATTCCAAGATTTAAACTAATACCAGTTTTAAGATATTTCAATTATCATAAAAGCAGAAGTAAGGAAATAAAACGTTTGTAGTTTTTGCTTTGATGTTTAGTTTAGGAAGATGGTGTTTTTCTGGAATGAATAAAATTTAGTTTAATTTTTAAACTAAATATTAACTAATTTCATATAAAACTTTTAAAATAGGTAAACTGTTACTTAATGTTTTTTTTTTCTATTAAAATTTTTATTTCCAGCCCGGTTTTATAAACGCTGGTTAAATTTACTTTAAAAGTATATTTAATTACTTTGCAGATTTTCGTATTAAAAAGAAGAAATAAATTTAATCTAATAATATTAAAAGATAGCTATTATTATTATTAATAATAATTGAGTAGTAAATTGTTGGAATTTGTTTTCAAGAATATTTAATAAGGAAATTAGATTTACTTATGAAGTAAATTTATTGTTATTTATCAAATCGGGTCGGAAAACATAAATTTCCAGTTAAAAAACTTTTTTACTTTTGAGTTAAAAGTAAAAACCTCGGATCTAAAGCAAAAATTTGCTCGATGTACCATTATAAACATCATATTTACATTTACATACATACACAATTACGCCATGTACCCATAAAGGTACAAACTCTTCTCGTTAGGCAGAAATTAGTTTCCTAACCAAACAAGCAACTTTTGCTTATATTAGTTTCTCTACATAAATATGCAAATATAAATATTATATTTGTGTTTTTTAAAAATATAAGATTCTTAAATTCCCTTTTTTACTAATTATTTTGTATATTCTAGTACATGTATTTACATGACGTTAATTTTATCTGAATTATTTATTGCGCTAATATAATATATTTTAAACTAGATATAATATTAGTAACGCTTTATTCCGTGTTCATTGGGGTTGAGTCAGAAGTCGTGGGAGGGAGGGGAGCTGGTATAGCAGAATTCCCATTTATCAGCGAGTGTTTATGAAGCTAGTTAGTACACGAATGTACAATACGTCGCGTAGCGGCCGAGCATTGTGCACATCAAGGGATGTTTGGTCGGGTGTTCACCCCGAATGTCTCGTGGGTTGAGGAAACGGGGGCGAGTTGAGTTTAAATATATGTACCTACTAGCATACGAGCGAATGATAAACAGCTCCCGTTCCCGCACAATGCCAACAACGTATTGCCAAATCAGTCCGCCAAATTAAATCCTGCCTCAGATTATTACATGCCTCAGTGACTGGTCACAAATATATGCACTTATGTGCTCACATACGTTATGAGCATAGCCATAAGATTGAATAGTACTGATAATTTCTCAAGTTATTGTAAAATGACAAAAACTAGAAAGAGTATATATTTTGCAAGAATTTGTTTCATAAAATAGCATAATTCTATGATAAAACTATTGCTTTTTGCTATTAGTTTTTTACTTTTATTATGTACATTAGTTTATTTCACCAACCAACGTCATGTTCAATTATAATAATATATTTAATTTTGGTTAAATAAATTAATAGTCAGTTCTTGAGTCAATTAAATTTATTAAAATATTCTTTTAATATATAACAACTTAAATAAATTAAAATAAAACACTCAGTTTAGTTTTCACGATAAAAATAAAAAAAATTTTATTGGTCAATTTCGGAAAGAATAATACAAAAGTATTTCCAAACTTTGGTCTTATATATATATATATACCTATATATATATATATATATATATATATATATATATATATATATATATATATATATAAGTATATATAATATTATATGTAATTCAGTCATCAGGCACTGAGATTGCCATATACGATATATGGCGAAACGTTTGTGACGAGGATAGATCGACCACGGCATACCAGCCCACAAAATTTTATAAATTCAATAAATACCGGCCGTGAAAGCCTGAAGATTACTCTTTTATGTAAATACTAAAAAAATAATAACAATTAAAAGAAGTGGGAGTTAATTTGAAAATTTCTGTAAAAATTTGTTTGCAAATAGAGAATCTATTAAGTTGTACCTGCGTTTTCGATTTTGATTTCACTTTTTTTTTAACTAAACTGGGTGTTTTATTTGAATTTATGTCATAATTAATTACACATGTTCTAAAGAGAACTAGAATAAACGCTGAAAATTAATTTTTTTTAATAAATCTACTTGACTCAAGAATCGACTATTAATTTATTTAACCGAAATTCCGAAAGAGTATGACTCTTTCAAAAATACTCGTAATAACAAATAAGTAATAAAATTTATTTCATACAACATGATTACATGTAACAAACAAATATAAAATATTTGGTATTTACCTATTTTATATAAAATATAATATTATAAATAATTATTAATAATTATTAATAATTATTATTATTATAAATATAATATATGTAGCTGAAGATGGCTTGCGAGTATGCGATCAAAACGTCCAAATAAAAAATGTTTTTATAAACAATTCATTATTGTTTCAAACCTACTCATAATTAAATACAAGGATCAAAATTTTTAAATCTTAATTTTTTGATCTTTTCACGAGCTAATAAACAGTTTAGTTCAGACTCAATAGCATTATATATTTGTCAAACATTTAATTACGTAATCGCAGTAAACTAATTTATAATTAATTCACAGTAATTATCTAGACATTTAAATATTTTCACAATTCTTTATTTCATTGCAAAAAAATTGCTTAAAATAGCATTATAGGTATGACTAAAACATAAAACTAATTTCGTGATGAATAGTCTGAATGAGAGCCTTAACTTTTAAGCTATAAATTCATATAATTATTATGTATCTTTCTTGCATTTTAAAATTTATTGTAAGTTATGTATTTACTATTTGTATTTATCTACCATTTTAAGTAAATACTGTAAAGCAAACGTCATACACAATCGAAAACAATAGACACCAGAGTAAACTAGACCCTCGAATCGTATAGCACGCTGTCTGTTTATTAAATTATCCAATTTAATTAATGACCTGACGTCATCAGATGACCAACAATCGTTCAAGCAGGGTGTGTTTCAGCTAACATAACGTATGCAGTGACGTAACAATAAATTGAAATTACCAAAAATTTGAAAGAGAATTTTTATAATTGGTACTTGGTGAAATATTTTGATAAATTAATAAAAATTAAAATAGAAAATAAAACACTTTATTTACTAGGTTAATTTACGTTAATAATAAAAACTGTGAAACAAACAAGTAAAAATTTAAATTTTTATTAATTTATCAAAAAATTTCAAAAATATTTATTTTTCAGCAATCATTTATACAAAATTTAGAAATTTTTAAAACACTTAAAAAATTATTAATTGTGATACTCTATACATAACTAAGTAATGACTCTGTTAACGAATACTTTTATTAATAAATATTTTGGGCAAGATTTTTGCTGCAGTCAACGAATTTGAATTCGATTGACAAATCGCAATTCAAAAAAAATGTTAATTTTTCGAAAATTTATTTCTAAATAAAAATTTTCTGCTGTTTTTAAACTTAAATAAACTATTTAAAAGTGTTTAACAAATAATATTATTAATGAAAATCCATTTTTAAAAGTGAGGTGAGAAAATCTATTATTTGAACAAAATTAGAAGCATACTCGTATGCCACATATAGAACCACTTCAATATTATCAAATAAATACTGAAAAATAGATATACAATTTTATATTTTTTATACATAAATTGGCAACATTGTTCAAAAATAAAATTATATAAAAAAAAAATTTGTAATATTAATCTTGAATAAACAATGTAACCGAAATAAAAAGTTGGCAACACTGTAAGGAACTAAAATTATATAATTTTACATTTTAATAATTTTTTTCTCGGAAAGCATCACTGGAAAAAATAAAACCATGCTCATCTTGGGCACTAAATAAACCTATCCTGAAAATTTCATCAAAATCGGTTGAACAGTCTAAGTTGAGTTGAAATCACAAAATTTTGATTGACGACTGTGCGATCGAGCAAGGGAGCATACACATACATCCTCATAAATTAAGTTCAGATTCGTCATCTAGAGGCTTTATAAAAAATTTCTATACATTCTGATTTATTTTTGTACAATGTTTCAAATATCGTATCCTTTCAGTCAAAGTGGTAAAAATCAGCTATAGTCGTCATTGAAAAAATGACTGCTACTTCATCGACAGAAACTCCACTTTAAACTCATATATCCTATCTGACCTCCCTACTAACGAACGTCACTGTTTATTTATCAGCCTTACCAATCACAAACAAAGTGAGTATAGATATAATACCCATGCCATGGGTAAGAGAGTAACATCATCCAGACAAATAAAACGGAATTGGATTGTGACGTGAAAGTCTGAGGGAGACAACACTAGGTCATATAAAAAGAAACCACCGAATGGTGTTGATTACGCTTATTACCTGATTGCTCTCCCTGATAACTGATCTCTGGTTGATTCAATCGATTGTTGATTGAGTTTCCGATGACAGACCAATCGGTCTGTCTTTGTTTCTTTTTATTATTAACCTAATAGTAACTATGTCCTTGTTCAACAGTACTGACGTAATACTAACCGTAATTGTTTGTAGAGATGATTGGGTTTGCAGGAAATCGTTATTATAAGCAGAGACTAAAAACTATTTTTTTCTTTTGTTTCAAAATATTATAGAATTTGGAAAAAAGAATATCGAAAACGCAGTCTTATATTAGGAAAGATTTTTATTAATTATCAAAAAACACGACGTTTCGCGACCATAAAAAGAAAATGACTGATATGGAAATCATTTTCCTTTTGTGGTTTTGCAGCCAAATCCAACATTCACTACCGTACATCAACGTAAGCACCAAAACATAATTGTACATACTCAAACAACCTCTTTGGAAACATTAACATTTCTAGCAAAAGTACTCAAAGCACCCAAAACCTTACCACTAGTATTAGCTCTCCTTTTAATCTCACGATCAAACTGACCATCTTTAGACAATAAACTACCCAAGTATACAAATTTATCTACCTACTCTAAACACGCTCCAATAACATTATGTCGTCAAATCAGCTTTCTCAAAAACTAATACTTTGCACTTATCTACATTCAACACAAGATTCATATCTTTACCTACAACATTAATTATATAAATCATCCTACTCAGTTGCTCCATAAGCATATTATAACTAATTGTAAGTTTATACTATCAGTCTCTTAGCACACCTACATATGGTTCCATTAAAAAAAAAATTTATGTATATATATATATATATATATATATATATATATATATATATATTAGAGTAGTCCTTAAAAAAAATTATTGCAGACCGGGCAGAAAATAATTTTTTGATATGTGAAAATAAGAAAAAAACGCATATAACATTTTTTAATGTTGTAAATTTTCGTATTAACGAATCTGTCATAGAAAATCGAACAAAATAATCATTTTAATATTTATTAAACTAAAAGTAGTATTAAACTACGTTTAATACTGCGACGGTACGGGCAAAAATAGGCAGAAAATAGCAAAAAATAACGTTTTTTAAAAACTTCATTGCGTTTGAGGCACCAGTAAATAGTGATTAAAAAATATTGTATTCGTTTTCTCTTATTTTCCCACATCAAAAAATTATTTTCTGCCCGGTCTGCTTTTTTTTTTATCATAATCGCCCTATTTTTTAGTTTTAATGATTTGAAAATTCTTAAAACAAACAAAGATCTAATTACGTAATTTTCTCCGAAAATTTACATATATAAACATATAGAAAATCGAATTCCCTATACATATATTTGAGTACATAAACGTACATGATAATTTAGTAATTTCAATAAACATGTTTGAATTATGCCATTAACAAATAAGTAAATAAATAAGAATTAAAAGCAAACTAAACAAAAATAAAATATGACGTCACACACACACACACACACACACACATACTGAACAAGTATGGTCACTATAAAACAGCAAAAGGTAATGAAATTACTATCATTAAATATACTGTGTATATACACGAAGTGCAAGAAGGGTCGGGTCGCGCAGAGTTGTTCCTCAGTATTTACTTTTAGGGCTACGGCTACGTTGCAGCATTGTGCTGGTTGTAGCGAACCCTAAATTACAATTTCCTTCCTTCCTTCCTTCCTGGCCGGAAACCACTACTTAAAATACCCTTTATCATTTTAAGCTTTTCATTAGCTATACTCGTATTTATTGTAAAGACAGGTACGTATACCCTCAAAAATACATGTCTCCAAATGAAGTTACTTGACTCACACTCACAAAGTCAAGATCATAATGAATCTTTAATATAGGAAAATTATTATATTTTTAAAGTAAGTAAATTGATTTGAAAATTTCGAAATTATCAATATTTCAATAAATTTTGATTTTACTGTGACGAAACGTTAATAAAATAAAATAATTACCCTTAAACCACAAACAACGTAACCAGTGGTCAAAGGTCTTTGACCACTGGGTACATTGAGTATTTGTGTAACCTTAGATCACTAATTAGAACTTTAGCTTTATCTTTTGCTACTGATGATGAAAGCTTAGCTTTCGAAATATGTTTATAGCTTTTTTAGTTTTATTATTTGTGTTTATCCCAATTAATAGTTAAAAAAATAACAATTAAAAATTAAGCTAGCAAAATTATTTTTAATTATAAAATTTACAATATACAGTAGAACAGGTGCCCAAGAAAGAGTTGTTATTAGACGTAACTATGACATAACAACCCTGTCAAACAATGGAAAATGCGGTAAATGCAGTAAGCATACTTTATTTTCTATTAAAATTGAAATTAACATTTTGAGAACTGACAGTAGATTGTATTCGCTTCACTATTATATTGTACTGTGCAATCTACCTTCACACGGACAATTATTTCATAATCACTAATCATTTTAAAGGTGTAATAAGATTGATAGTAGGAATAGAAAAGCATGCGTAAAAGATATCATGAATGTAGATGAAGCTAAAGTTGCTTGATGGAAAGGAATGTTTGGAGAAAACTAATTTCGGGATTATAGAAAAAGTTTGTTCCACATCATTTTAGGTACTTGACGTGATTGTGTATATACGTATGTAGGGGGCTTTGTGATATATTTAATTAAAACTCGTTAATACAGTTTTTAAAAATTTATTAAACACAAAATGAAACAGTAATGCATTGAACACCGATAAAAATAGAATATGTACAGTAAGACCTCGCTTAACGCTGATCCGCTTAGCGCTGTTTCGGTTTAACGCGGTTTTTTTGGAATAGTGAATTTAACTGAATTTAGCCACTGTAGCGGAAATTATGGACTTATTTATTAAAAATGACACTGATTTTGATAGGAGTTCCAAGGCAAGACGGGGTGTCATAGATGCCTTGTCCACTTATTGACAACTTCTTACAGAGCGCAAAAGAAAAACGCAAATGACATTAGATACCTTCTTGATAAAAAGGCGGAAAATTGCAAATGCTGAATAATTTGAATGATCTTAAACATAAATGGTGACTTAGAATTTTATTTTTATATACCCATTTGTTGCGTTTCAATATTTGTAAGAAATAAGTCTTTGTTGTTGTATTGTTATAAAACATATATTTAATGAACTTTAGTGACAAAATATCTGAACAATTTTTAAATTTTCTACCCGTTTTCCCCTAACCCCATTATTTACATGATGAGATGACCTCGTTTAACGCTGTTTCGTATAATGCTCTACTTTGATGGAACGTATAACCCGCGTTAAGCGGGGTCTTACTGTATTTAAAAACGTCATCGACTTTTATGATTGTACGTCTTTCGTCTTTTTTAATAATTTTATAAGAAACAAAAACAAAACATCACGGCCAACTACCACAATGCAGGGGCACACTGTTGCCAGTTGCATTTGTTCGTAATTTTCTTAAGGTAAAAAGTCACTACAATTTCTACAAACATCCGAAATATCAACAAAATTTAAAAATCCAAAAAAAGATTACCGAAATTTATAAAAAAAAGTCATTAAAATCTTCTTGATTTTTAGAACAACTTCAAGTTAAAAAAATAAAATTGTTCCACCAGTCACCATGTTTATTCGTGACAAACTTATTTTTTAATAGACCTATTAAAAACAAGCCTTGATACAAGTTCTACTTTATCTCTACAAAAATAAGTAAATATTTTACTTATACGGTAATATTTTAATCAGTATAATAATCGCGCAAATGAAAATTACAATTAAAAAAACAAATCCACAAATATAAAATGAAATTCATAACAAGAGTTTTATACGTCGACAAAAGGGCAAACGCAGAGCAGAGCCATCGTTAAATAAAACATAGTAAGCGAACAAAGTACCGAGAACAATATGTAACGCGAGCGGACCGGGGCCCGCGGCTTACGAAGAATAAGCGGCCGTGTGCGCGCGAACGCACCATAACGGACGTTAAGTTTTACGTTCGGCGTACCGGTGGACCACATAACGGCTATTACAAAAGCTAACGGGCGGCTAACGACTGCATTGAGGACTGAGAACGTTGGAGCGAACCGAGAGACCGACGCCGGCACCGTCATCGTCACTGTGTACTGTTACCTCATAAAACGCTATCTATGTTTTCCTACAATTTTTCGCTCTAATTCATTCTGTATTTGCATGAAATTAAATCTATATAATTTTTAAAATTAATGGCGATTTAAGCAAAAACAAAAATACTATAACCTTAAAAAATGTAGTTTATTTCACTATTTTTGGTGCATAAAGTATCTGTTTATAATAATAGAAAAAATAGCGTAAAAAAAATGCCGTTGTGTGTTTTTATTTCGCTGATACGTTATATAATAACATGTACTAAAACAGCCGAATCATAAGAGTGTATTGAAAACAATTAAACTTGCTTAGCAAGCTTGGTGTTTAAAAATATAATTTTAGTGTTTTTATGTTGGTATAAATAAAATTCAAATTGCAGACAGTCGTAAAACAAATATTATAAGAAACACATGCATAAAATTTCACTCATCACATTGCCATACTCGCCTGTGTCTCGTGCAGTCAAACAATGTACTTGTAATTTTGCTATTATTTAAAATAAAAATCCTTTTTTTTATAAACAAATGCTCTTACAATTTTTTTAGTTTCGATATATTATTTGTGCGATTTTTAATAAAATTTTCGGGAAATATTAGCCCTGTGCTCAGAAATATTTAAAAAAATATTTTTGTACACTGTTAATAACTTTCGAAGAAAAAAAAAATTTGATTAGCCATAAAAATTAAATAATTTTATTTTTGCCGTGTTGTTAAAAAAAGTTTTTAAAATTGTTAAAATATTATTTTTCATTCATTGTTTGTTCGATTTTAAATATATATTTTAAAATCTATTTTTTTATTATACATAAAAATAAAGAGGCTTTAAGATAAGTTCTGTATATATTTTATTTAAATATCGACGTTTCGAAACACTCTACACTCATCTTCATCAAGAAATAATAATACAATAATTTCAATATACATGTCATTAATAAATAAATAAATAATATTTTTTCCTGATGAAGATATACGTAGAGTATATAGAAACGTCTATATTTAAATAAAATATATACAGAATTTAATCATAAAGTTTTTTTAATTTTAATGTTATAAGTTCTAAAATATTGTTTACTATATTTATTATATATACTTCGTAATAAAATCGAATTATCTGGATATATAATACCGACTCTTTCTTTCTTCTTGATTATAGTGAGTCAAAAAAAACCTATTTTTCCATATGCTCCGGGAACTTTTTCCTAAACAATTCTATTATACAATAGAAAAATTTAAATATTTTTGCATAACGCAACAGATTTTTCTTTTTCAATTTCATTTCATTTTCAAATTTAATCCAAATAGGTATATTCTACGCCACTGTATTAAAATTTGACTTTTATAAACCCTTAGAAAGGGCTGGCCGAATAATTTTCAAATAATATTTACGAAAACGTTATCATAATACATATCGTTTATACCTTTGCATTTAATATTATCATTCGCGCGTTACGCCAGGCGCAGCGCAGCGCAACAAAAAGCAGCTTTCGAACGTAACGTAACGAACAAAGCAAATTAATTCTCGTATAATAAAACTTGACGAGCGGGCAAAATTTGTAGTGTGTCGGGCAAATCGTAAAATGTTTTAAATACGCACTCTTGTTCATTTAGCATTTGAACTCATTCATATTCGTTCTCGTAATCGACGGCTTTTAATTGCGCAAACTTTATGATTATTTTGCGAAATAAATGAATAACTCGGTCCGATGTGCTGGAGAAAAATTTATATGAAAACAGTTATGACTCGCCCATATTACATTAAATATGTTGTGGCTTTAAAATTATCATTAAAAATTATACACATATACAAGACCGATCTCCGAACTTATGTAGATTCTGAATTTAAGTAAAAATATTTTAATTAAATTAAAATAAAATTTTGCAATACATACTCTACACATTTATTATAAATATATACAGCATAAAAATACAATCTCGCCATGTACCCAAAAAAGTGTGGCACAAACACTTTCTCATTCCTATTCAGACAAATTTGTGATACCTAGAAATATATGCTCTTCTATTCTTACTACTTAAAAACTTTCGCTCACGCAAAATACTCTGAATCATACCTCTCCATCTACTCATCGGATATCTACACAAACGTATATTTTCAAAATCATTCACAAACATAGTACACACACATATTGCACTGTTATAAAAACACTAAGACGTCATGTCACTCACAGAAAACAAAACGATTGCCTCGAAAAAATCCTTATATTTCCGAATGAACAATTTTTATTAATTTAATTAAAAATGTTTCTATTAATTATAAACAGTAAAATTCTAAAATAATGACATTTTACTTAATAATTTTAATAGTTTTCATAATGCAGTTAATTTATTTGTATTTTTATTTTAGTTTGTATAACTGGCATTTTAAATAATGATATCTATTTATTTATTCTATGTTGTCTAGACTCAAATACATGCAAAAATTTAATCATTTCACAGGATCTAATAATCAAAAGACATAATATTTAAATTTTTGTTGTTATATTTACATATTATGCATTAACTCATTCGTGGACAGTACGGTTGCAGATGTTAAATATTTTTTCCTATCTCAAATCATAATGCTCGAAACCGTCATTCTTTCTCATACAAATAGACAAATGACGATTGGGTTAGGCATAAAATCTATTGAAGTATACGAAAGCTAGTATAAACTGCTGTATCAGGAGCATACCAAACATAGTAAATGTCCTATTTAAGGCTCATAACTTGGCAGTTGGCATTATTTAAATCCTGGCCTTAATTTCTTCGTAAAACGTTTACAAACAAAAATCTTTAAAAATGACGTTCTGAGTTCATCTTATTGTACAAAACTGTCCGTAAATGTGTTAGATAATAAAGATTTTTTTTAAATAATTTAAAAATATAGTATTCGGTATGTTTCAGTAATTTGCTCAGTGTCGTATATACATTTGTTATTACGAGTGTGTAAGTAACTAAAACCTATTGGAATAACAGTAACAGAAACCAGATAGTTTCTCAATGTTTCCGTGGTGGATTCGTAACTTAAGATAGATATCTTTTGACACTATAAAATCTCAGAATATTTGTTACAGTATCGTTAATTTTATCAGTATTGTTTCAATTATTTCGTAAAATATCATATTATTATAATTTAAAATATTGTTAGTTCTGTATTTAATTATTTGAATTTAAAATTAATAAATCTAAAGAAACATGTTTTGAATATAATGCTAGTATTATTAGTATCTATATTATAACAATACAATTTTGTTTTAGTCAGAGTTTCTCACTTTAATGTGTATTTTTTAGATTGATTTTTTATTTTAAATAGTTATTAATAGTTGGCCTAATTATGTATGTATGTATGTATTAATAATTCCCACATATTTTTATTTCTTCCGGCGTACACATAGAACTTTGAGTAACAAATACAATATTTTTCACACCCCAAAGTTATGGGACAATTTTTAGAAAATAATATTTTATTAGATACATAAAGATTAATTTTATTAACATATTGAGGCAGTAATTGAACAGCTTCGATACAAAGTATAAAAATTCATATTTTAAAGTTACCTTCGAACCATAAGACGCACTTTAATTTTAAGTCAATTTTTATATGTAAAAAGATACGTTATATGGTCCGACAAATACGGTAATTTATAAATTATCATAAAAAATCTAATATATCAAGCAATAACTGAAGAAAGAAATTTAAGCAATAAATATGTATTATATAATGAAAAAAAATGTATCAAGATGTTATGCTTATAAGATTATAATACCTGAATAATTCGGGGCCTTTTAACTAGTCAAATTTTAATAAAACTTTTTTAAAAAGTTTTGATAATTAGAAGTAATGATACATAGTGCTCCTACTCTATCTTGTCCGTGTGCAGTCGAAGTAAAAACTCTTTAAGAATACGAATGTTCATAGCACGTTGACCAATTTGTCTCCAACGGTGTAGGAGGGAGTCGCAAAAGAATATAACTGACAAAAAATACTCCATCGCTAGACTTATGTGTTTCGAGTAATTACGACTTCTGACGCCAAACCGAGAAGAAAACTAATGTCACCGTCACGACGCATTGCGATGCGCGCCCCGGCATCCAATGATGTTTCTTTGTTTGTTTGGCTGGCCCTCGTTCTTCGTTTCTTTCTTCGCCTTAGCAACAAGACGGGTGACGACGTTCGTTTTTGAAATATGGTTGTCATTAGTAAGACATTTAGAAAAACGCAGCTGACAATTATTGCCAGAGATGAATTGACTTTTGTTTTTTTACAATATTGTTTTTTTTTTCTACAAGCTTTCAGCTGTTTTTACTCAAATTGGAAAAATAATAAGCAATTTTTGCACTCAAACCAAGACAAGCAGTTTTTGATATACTCTGTAATTAACTTAAATTAAATACAATTAATTATTAAAACTCTAGCTATGTAAAATAAACAAACCAATATATATGTCGTTGATTTACATGTAAAACGCATTAACTAATTAAAAGAAAACAGTGATTTACTTGTGAATAACTCTTTAAAATAAGAGAAATACTGTATAGAATTTTTCTGTAAACAGAAATAATTAATAATAATAACTAATTAATAAATTAATTAATTAATAATCATTAATAATTGTTTCTAATTATAAGTAATAATCGAAAAATATTAATAGAAAGTCAAAAAATTGCCTGCTTAGTTATGTCAACTCAATTTTCAGCAAAACTGTAGTAACAATAAGTGACTTTTGTCTTGAAATCGACGATATGGGCAATTTAGTATAACTTGTATAGAGACCCATGACACATAAAAATTGTCGAGAAATAGTTTGTAAGAATAATGAAAAAGTTGGCAATAAACTAGACTCTGATTACTGTGGACAAACTTACCGTTCATATAAGAAAAGTATAACTTTTTACATTTGTTGCTACATAAAACTAGTCAACATACGATCGAATTTTGCTTGATAAACAAAAATTATTGAAATAAGATAATTTAAATAGTTTTGACACATGAAAATATTTTATTTTATTCGTTGCTAATGTACGTTACAGAAAAAAAAATATTTAATAATTGCAATAATTTTACATTTAATATTGTTAATAAATAAAATAAAAATTGTAAATTATTTTTGTTTGGATAATAAATATAGAGTCGTAGAAAAAATATTGCATTTGAAATATCTGATGAGTCTGCGTTGTTGCTAGAATTTCGTATTGTATATAGATAAAGTATAGTGTAAAACTCGCACAGAATGTTCATTTCCCACTCGTATAAATTACAGAACTCGCCAAGGCTTGTACTACAAATTTTCATACTCGTTGTACAATAGTCTATGCTCGTTGTACAATATACTATATTTTAAGACTAATTAAAATTAAAAATAACGTACACAAATATTAAAACACAAATCGAATGAAGTTAAATTTCAAGTTCTGAATGCTAAAATTGTGAGAAAATGTGTTTTCAATACATTCTTTCTGTACATGTATTTACATTTATAACGCCAGAGTGAAATAATAAGACGTTACGTCAGTTTTACTAAGTTTTTTTTTTTTAATATTACCATAAACAAATATTTTACTCACAAAAAATAATAAAATATACTGAAAAAATCTATGTAATGTTGCATACATCATTAATGTAAAAATTACACAAACGATTTATGTAATTTTTGCATAGATGTAATAATACATCGATTATTTTAGTGTAATGTTTTTCAAAATTATTAAAATAAATAAATAAATAGTATAAAGTGTAATCTGCTTTTTGTATCTTCAAAACATGACTAACTTATTAGCAACAGACAGGCACTTGGGGATGCTCTATAAGTAAGTTAAAATTTTGAAACAGTTATACACTTGTATTACTTTAATAAAGTTAATTAAAGTAGAATTGCACCAGGGTACCTACGATTTGGTTATTACTGTCATTACATGTTGCATTTATTCCTGCTTTACACTCCATCTGTGCAGTTACAGACAAATGAATATCTAATGTTAATTAAATTTTCTCATTGTGCATAATGTAAAATTTCTTGTACTTATGGTGCCCGTACATTTTGGTACAGTCTATAATTACAACAGAAATGTATTAATATTTTTTTAATAATATGTAAAACATATTTATTATTTCAATTTCTATTTTTCATATTTTAACTAGAAAATTTTAAATGTTAAAATTGTGCAAAAAGATTTTTTTAAATTATTTAGAATATTAAAAGATGAAGTATCTATCTCCTGGCTATCTGTCTGATAGTTTATAATAATAGTCAAAGGTTTAAGTTAACGTATATATTATAGAAATTGTCTTTAATAATATAACATATAAACAATAAAACTAATATAATATAAATAAATTGTGAAATTATGTTATTGTTTCTATAAAAATTTTTAAAAAAATTATTTTCAGTATTATAAAGTGTCATATGCAGGATTTTTTTTAGTTTTCGAATTGCCAATTAAAATAAAAAGAAAACAAAACAAATACTTTTACCGACCATCATATCACATACAATAAGGGAGGTATTATAATCATACCAAATTTGACATATCGAGATTTTACAGCAAATTCAGCGAAACGGATTGTTATAAAATTTCATATTTAAGCTTTGGAAGTGGATATCTCAATTTGATCAACTTTCGGTAACGATCTACCAACTAGAAGTGACTGATGTCACTTTTAATGTGTCTTACGAATATTTCGCAATAAGTTTTATTTTTAGTTGTCATAACTAAAATAGTTGTTATACAAATTTTTCTATTCCATAAATTGATTTAATACGACGACGTGACGGACGGTTCTGTGGTGGCCACAACAGATTTTTTTTAATAAAAAAATGCAAAATGAAATTTATTATCAATTAAACAAATCATTTTCAATATAATAAACTAGTTTCAAAAAACTCACTACATTTAATTTTCATTTCAAATAATTTTTGGTTTAACAAATCTTGAGTTTACCTGACAACTGAGAAAACGAACTTTAAAGTACGTTTGTCATATTTTAGTTCCTAGCAAACAAACCTAACCGGAACTCTTGGGTCCAACCACTTGACCATATTCCCGGACGCAATTCTCAAAAGCACAAAAGCTGAAAACTTTGCTAGTTAGCACCGTCATTATATAAAGCTTAAATATTTTCCTTTATTATTTCACACATGTGTTGTGTATGCAAATATTATATTTAATAACAGCGACTTTACCTTACCATGTTTTAGGTAAACCAGGCTAGTTTTCATGAGAAAAACAAAAGCTGAAGAACAGTGGTGTAGAATATATAGTTGTATATTATAATAAAAATTGCTAGAAAAATGTTTTTGAAACGTATTAAGAAATCATTCTTACTGACTAAACATTTTGTAGCATGTAATAAAAAATAACATGCGAGTAGATTACTATACTTTTTCTGCGACTATATAATAGATAATAGAAAAAACTATTGTAGGATTAGATTCTAAATTTATCAATGGCATTAAAGTAAATAACAGTACATTGCAACAAGTTACTAGGTAACATATAAGTAACTATATCATAAGAATTATAGATTTTTAACTAATTGAAGCCAAATTTTATTTAACTCAGTGCCTTCACAGTGATTTATGTTATTCTTTTCTTTATAAATCTCTATTGCTTTTCTTATTAATCTGTTGCTAATATTGATTGGTCTATCAATTATTACTGTATCTTCAATTTTTACATCATAAAAATATAGTAATAATTTCCTAGACTATCAATATTAGCAGCAGATTAATAAGAGAAGTAATAGAAATGTATAAAGAAAAAACTAACATAAATCATTAATCTACAATAAAAAACCTTACCTGTCTCGACCCAGATTTTTTTTTTTTAAACTGATGCCTTCAATATTTTTTTTAAATGTTAAAGCTCAAAACACATAGGTAAAATCCGAGTTTTTTTTAAGTTCCACCATTTTGTTTCTATTTTTTTTTTTTTAATCTGGATCGAACCAAGTAAGATTTTTTATTGTAAAATAATGTGGGCAAAACGTTTTTTTTTTATTTAGAACAAAACAAATCTCCACGAATGTATATGACCGTTTTGGCGATGACCACGATAACTTCAGCAGTTGTTGACCTCACAATTTGTTCTCCAAGACTTGATCTTTTGAATAAAAAAAACAACCCTATTTTAATCTAATAAAAACTTTTTATTTAATCCATGATCAAAGTTTTGGGTCATTTGTGTATTTAAGATCTAAACTTTGTTAAAATATATGTGTTCCTTCTGATGGTAATAGCTTAAACTGCCGAAATTAACCAATTTTTGTATTTGTTTATACTTTAAGTTAATGTTTTAAATAAAAATTCGACGTTTCGATTTACTACACATATATCATCATCGAAACGTTGAATTTTAATTTTGAATAAACAGATCATTAACCTAAAGCTTTTTTTTATTTTAATTATTTTATAATTTATTTATTTAACAAAAAGTTGAACAAAATATCTAAACGAAATAAATTCCATAACCTATTATAGAAAAACTAAACAGTATTAAGCATAGATTCCTCGTGTGTATCAATTTCCGTGCAAATGCCACTATTCCACCGAAACGGTGAATGGGTGAATAGTGGTGCGCGCGATTGCAGAGCCAATGGTGGCCGATGTCGCGCCACGCCGCTCGTCAAAAATTCAATTAAGCGTGGCGCGCGCGAAGCGGTGCGACGGTCCGATGGGGGGCCGCGTGCCCTCTCAACTGCCCCCGTGGGACGCACACGGGAGCCCTGATCAAGCTGCCGACGCTACCGCGTCCCCGAACGGATCGTTTTTTCATTTAGATACACTACCGCGCGGCAACGGCGGGCACTCTGCACCGGACGAATTCATGCTTAACTTTCAACTCCCGAATAAATGCAATGAATGCTTATTGCTTTGTATGGTTATATGGATGTGTATATTAAGGAGGGTGTTCAAACTTTAAATCAGATTGGATTTTTAGGGTTTTTAGAATTTTATATGAAAAAATATTTCAATACATTGGCATATCAAATCATACAAGATACAAATGTACTATCTTTTTTTATTATTATTTCAAGTAAACTACACTGAAATAAAAACTATGTAATATTATATAAATCGTCTGTCGGAAAATTACATAGATTGTTTGTGCCAAACAAAGTTTTTCCAGAAAAATTATTGATTTACACAAACAATCTATGTAATTTTTACATAGACAATTTATATAATACAATAAATTTTTTTTCAGTGAAATGTTTATATGAAATAATTAAATTAATTATAGGAACAAACATCAACAAACATTACAGGAACTATCTGTTTAACAACTAATTCAAAATTTTAATTATAATTTATTTACTTGGAATTTTTTAATGCAAACTACAAAATTATTTATTTTTGTAACTATTTAAATTTTTTAGGTAAAACGCCAATTTTTAACGGGTCGTATTTGTTTTGGACAAGAAAAATATTATTTACGACTAATTTGATATAATGCATGACAAAAAAGTATAATACATAACAAATAATGTTTCTCAGGACAAAAATTTTAAATTTATCACAAAATAATTTTTTTAAGTAAAAAAATTGAAGCGAATGATAAAACATGTTTGTCATGAGAAAAAAATGTAAGTAAATGATAAAATATTTTTTTCACAACAAAAAATATATAAGTAAACGACAAAATATTTGTTCTAACTGCAAAAACAAGTCAAAAATTAACCTTCTGGCCCAATTTATCTAGCAATGAGTGCAACCAAAAACTTTAGATGTATATACCATCTCTAATCCGATAAAATTTAACCTTTTAACCCAACTTACCTTACAATAGCTCAAGTGTACTGACTTTGTTCAAACAAATAAAAATAATAGATTATTATTTTATCGTACGATATGTTAATATTATCGTATACTGACTAATATTTGTCATGCTATATTTATTGTTCAATATACTAATTTTGTCGTAAAATTTTCCATTTTTGTCAAGCCTTAGTTATCGTTCGAAATACCAATATGTCGTGCAATTATATTTTCCCAACTTTAACTGCTCGGATCTAAATTTTTTTAATATTGACAGTATTACTGTACTACTTAAAACTGCTTTGACAAATATAAGATTATTGCAGCTATTCTGGTCATCACATTTAAATTTAAAGAACTTTGCTAAAATAAACTTTAACAGCAACTTAAATAAATTTAAATAGAGCAATTCTGAAATTTACAGCTAGTTTTATAATAAACAATTATTTAACTAAAACTGGACTTTAAGCAGACTTGAAAGCTTTGTTTTATTGACAACAATAAATTATTTTACCATCAAAAGTGTAAAAAACTGATAAAAAAGCATCGTTTTATTGGCAGCAGTAATTATTATTACAGTAGAATTTAATGCAATGCTTTTTGAGCGGCTTAAAGTTGACTTTAATTAAAATATTTATTTTGAAACCGACCGTTTACCTAATGATTTCACACTTAAATAGTGACCAGAATTGATATTTACGAAAAGTTCTTAAAATTTCAATATATAAGCTAATTTTAATGACCAGAATAGCGCCACATATCACCCAAGCAATGCCGAACACTTTAGCTAGTAGATATTATTGAAATAAAAAAAAATTCAAATAGAAAAATAAAAACAATGAGAGAGGAGTCAATCTAGACAAAACCGTACACATCGAATGCGAAAAATAAAAAAGCAATTTGAAAAGCGACTCTCTCTCGCATTCGCATAGCATCAGTAAACTATAGTATAAGCAAGAGGCCCCGAGTCCAACATTCGGCCCATTCATCATTCGCCATACAAATTGAATTTGGTCGGCGCAAGATTTATCTGCCGCGGCTTGGCGCGTTACCACGAGAACACCAATGGCAGACCCGAGCCGTCGACGAGATTAAAAACACTTCATGCGGGAATAAACGCTATGGTAATCACGAAAAACACAGACGAAAAAAAAAAAAATGCCGAACATCTAGCTAGCTGCAAAATGGCTACCTTTCGCTTACGCCTACTCGATTTGGAATTTTTGATCTGCCAGGTTTTTATTTTAGATAAATATTTGTTAAATTATTTTCTACTTTATCTCATAAAAAATTACAAATTGGCTACGAAATAGACTAATGTATGATGAATATGAAATTGCAAAAAATGTTGATGTTAGTCAGTTAAGATGATTTGCACATATTGAACGAATGTCTAATAAACGTTTGATAATAAAAATTTATATGAATGATTTTGAAGCTATACATTTGTGTAGACGGCCGATGGGTAATTGGAGTGATATGATTGAGAATGTTTTGTGTGAGCGACAGTTTCCAAGTAGTAGGAATAAAAAAGCTTATATGAGAGCAATTATGAATGTGGATGAAACTAAAGTTGCTTGTTTAGATATGAATGTTTGGAGTTTATGCCACACCCTTTTAGGTACATGGCGTGATTGTAAATGTATGTACATACTTGTATGAGATTCTTGATAAGTAATGCTATTTATTATTCACGCCAGCAAATTTTTAAATAATTACTTAACATCTTTCGATGAATATAAATTTTCTAATAAAAGATTTGCTCGACAGTTTGTGATTATTGTGACTGAATCACAAATATTCAATATTTTCAAATAATATTTATGTACTATTAAAAAGTGCACCTTTCTTTTGTTTGGTCGCATTGTATGTAATGATTATGACGCATTTGAATATGAATTACGATACTCACTTGCAATTCTCTTCGTAAACTTCATACCCGAGAAATTTACAATTTTCTTTTTTTCATTAATTTGCTTTTTAGCGCATTTTTGTTATCAAAAAGGAAGCTCAATAATACGCTTTGTCCGTTCGGTCGGTCGGTCGGTCGTTCGTTCGGCTCCAGAAAAACTTTTAAACTAGATATCGTAGAGAGTTCTAGTTTTTTGCATTAGTTCGATGCTGTCGAGTTATTGGCGCATCGAATAGTTTAAAAGCGCTCAGCCAATGCTAAATAAGTTAATTAATGATATTTTAAATTTTTTAAACAAAACAGTGCAACCTATCGAAAACGACTACCTCTATAATTTCACCAGTTGAATATGTCCAAAATTTACTTCTATAATTTTTCTATAATTTTAAATTCTAAAAAACCGTTAAATTTAGTTTTGGGATTTAATGCAAATGACTTGGTTATAAAAATACTGATCCGCCCGCCAAAAATGCGCTTAAGTTCCTCGATAAAAAGCACGAGGACTTTTTTAATTTTTTCTTTTATCATTTACAATTATTTTTTTTCACTAGCAGTTTATTGGGAGCCATTCATAATCAACTTATATTATTTATAATTATAAATAATTGGGAGTGGTAAATTTTATGTAACAGTAGCGTCCTCTCTATATTGTAGAATAAACTAAAACATTGCCTTTATACGTATAGTGACATCTCTGGAGCGAAAGCAGTTTTATACACTTAATAAATTTAAAGATATATGTTTCATTTTGAAATTAAAACTGTTGAAACACTTTATTTTATTAATAAATTTAATAAAAATTTACAACAAATTATATTTTCATACATTGATAATGCGCATTTAATTTTAATTCTAAAATAGTGACATCTATTATAGTTTGTTTCATTTGTAAAATAACATTACATATTTTTTGTATTATTTTAATAATTTAACAAAAATGTAAATATATATTTAAATTACTAATTTTCGTTACAAAAAAATTGACATATTTTTAAAAAAATATTTTTTTAGGAGAACACAAAAAGCAGTCAAAATAAATTTAAAAACGATTTCTGCTTGAAGAAATATATATATATATATATATATATATATATATATATATATAAATAATTGAATTTATAACAAATTATATAATAAGAAAATATTTCAAAACCGTTTTATTTTAATACAATGAATTCTGAAAGATTTTTTACTATGTTATATGTATTTTTTCAATTATACCATTTATACTTATAATATTCAATATTGATAATACAGCTTATCTATTTATTTTTAAAGAGTAAATATTATATTGCATTAGAAATCTAGACACAAACATTAGCTCATATTACAAGAAGAGAAAATACCAAAAACTTTATTATTCAAGCAATATAAGTACGATATAAAATATTAATTTAAAATATAGAAATGTGCTCACCAATTTTTTGATAGGAAAATTAACTTAAAAGTTAGTTACATGTATGGATAAATGTATTATATTTGAAAATGTTAATTAAATTAAGTAAAACTTGTATGAAAATTTATTGTATAGATATCTACTAACACATATGTTAAGTTTAAAAAAAAAACAGAAGCTATAAATAACCCAAAAATATTCTTTATAATTTTTCTGCATTTTAATGTATCGTATCACACGAGCTTAAGACTCTACCACCACAAATAAACGTCTTCCGATAAAAATAATTGTGCGTGTAAAGGTAGACTGCAATATAAAGTAAAGGTAAGTTCGGTTCACTCATTATCCTCAAATAAGTATCTTCAACAAAAATTATAATACACTTGTTAAATTTTCTCTCTTCTTACGATTCTATTTTTTTCTCTATTATTTTCAACTCCGTATAATATATGGAATAGTTAACTGTAGAATAAATATATACATTTATTCTAAGATTATCTTTTCGAAATACCGACTTTTATACCCTTTTGGGTATATGGCGTGATTGTGTACGTATATATGAATGGGTAGTATTATCTAATCGTAAGGTTGATCGTTTTGATCATAAAATTGATAGAATAGTTAATGCTGTTTGTAAGGTTTTGGGTGTTTTGGATACTTTTGCTAAAAATGTAAATGTTTACAAAGAAGCCCGTTTGAGTATATACAATGCTGTTTTGATGCCTACTTTGATGTATGGTACTGTAAAAACATTAAAAAAAAATGACTGCTGTGGAAATGAGATTTTTAAGTGGGCCATGTAGTGTAAAAAGAAAAAATCTGGTACAAAATAGATTAGTGTATTATGACTGTGAAATGGAAAATAATGTTGAAGCAAAAATTGGTGCAGTTAAAATAGTTCGGACATCTTAAGCGAATGCCTAATAAACTTTTGGTTAAAACGATTTATATGAATGATTTTGAAGGTATACGTTTACGTGAACATCCGATCAGTAGTTAGAATGGTATGATTGAGAGTGTTTTGCGTGAGCGGAAGTTTCCAAGTAGTAGAAATAGAAAAGCATGTATGAGAGGAATTATGAATATGGATGAAGCTAAAATTGCTTGTTTAGATAGGAATGTTTGGAAGAGACTGATTTCGGAATAATAAAAAAAGTTTGTGCCTCGCCCTTTTGGGTACATGGCGTGATTGTGTATGTATATGATCTATAAGTCTATTCCGTTCACATCTGCAAGACTTGTAAACGTTACAAAATATTTTGCTTTTTCTATTAATAGAAGAATTGCATTTGCTAGAAAAAGACAAAACAGTCTGTAACAATATAAGACTTACAGACGTAAACCGAATAGACCCATATTAATCTGGAAATAGTGTCAGTATCAAATGGATGTGTCATTGTTATAGTAAGACAATTATTATCTCTCCTAACCTTACATTACACAAACTAAGCAGTTATACATACATTGAAATTCTATTAGGTTTATCAGAATACAACAGTGTTCACTTGTATAGTCTCATAGTATAGTGATATTTGCTAGTGCTATTTATTGCGTTTATTATAAGTGATTATAATTGAAATTTTAGCTGTTCCACGAAAATGTAACATTAAATTTATGGCGAAATGTGAGTATCATGAAACATTATATTATATTAATTTAAAGTTGTCAATATTTAAAAATCGAAATTTACATTGCAAATTTAATATAGCAAGTAAAATCTCAATGCATCGTTTAAAAAATTGAAAAATAAAAAATAAATAAAACTTTATTGTCAATATTAAGTTGCAATTGGTATAAACCGAGAGGTAACCACCTGTTCAATCTGATGTAACAAAAACTCTTTCCACTATCCTGAAATTAGTTTTCTCCAAACATTTCTATCTCGACAAGCAACTCTCGCTTCATCCACATTTATGATACTTCTCATCATACTCTTCTATTCCTACTACTTGGAAACTCGCTCAAGCAAAACACTCTCAATCATATAACTCCATCTACTCATCGGACATCTACGCAAACGTATACCTTCAAAATAATTCACATAATATGTGAGAATATATTATATTCTTTTAATCAAACGTTCATTAGACGGTCTTCTTCGCTACTATTTTTATATGACTAAAACTTATTATTTCGAACTCAAGCTTTTCTAAACTGTAGCTCAAACATTGACAAATATAAGCATATAAGCATTATATAACTTATCTTTTGATTTCATTAAAAAAAAATTGTTGTATATGAAGTAGAAATCGGGATCCTAGACCAGAAAACACCTTATTTTTTTTAATCATGTAAAATCTCCAGTAAAATCAGCAAAAAATTATTACAATTTCCACAATTATATTTTAAATTTATAAAATATGTTGTAAAAAATTTTGAGAATGTGATTTCTTTTTTGTTTCAACAATTCAAAATACAAAGCTTACATTTCAGCAATTGTTCGCGTACTATAAGCATATTACCTTAGCAGGTTTTTGTATGTACTTTGTTCACAAATTATTTAATTTATTCGATTTTAAATCGAATTCTGACATACATGTTATATATATATATATATATATATATATATATATATATATATATATATATATATACAGGGTGTTTCATTGGTAAACGGAAATACTTAAACGGTGAATAGAGGTCACCGAGGCGGTTCTAGAAATACCCCATTTATTGGACCTGACGGTCTTTGTAATCGAGATACAGGGTGTTTTATCGATTTTGCTTGTTTCTTCCTGAGGTCATAACTCTCGAACCACCCCGTATATTTTTTTGATATTTGGTACACATGTTTTTCATTCAGAGCCCAAATGAGCCACTTACTATTTACAAGAAAAATCCAGGTCCGGATTAACAAAAAAATAGATATCAATTGTGACCTTGAAACAACACCCTGTATATTGAAATTTTCAAAATCCGTTTGCATATTTGGAAAGAGCACAAAAAACTAAATTAAAATGTGCACTTTAAATTTTTCCGCAGAAAATTTAACTATTCACATTTTGAACTTAAAGTAAAATTTTTAAGAACTTAGAGCCAAAAAAGTAGTTATTATTAACTTTTAATAATAAATTATAAAACTTTTGAATCCATACTCATTTTAAAATTATTGAATAATTATTAAATACATTGGTTTCTAATTTTATAGTTAAAAAAAAAAAAATAAAAAATAAAAAATAGTAAAAAAAATAAAAAAATAAAAAATAGTAAAAAAAAAAAATTAAAAAAAAAAATAAAAATAAAAACCAATGTATTTAATAGTTATTCAATAATTTTAAAATGAGTATGGATTCAAACGTTTTATAATTTATTATTAAAAGTTAATAATAACTATTTTTTTGGCTTTAAGTTCTTAAAAATTTTACTTTAAGTTTAAAATGTGAATAGTTAAATTTTCTGCGGAAAAATTTAAATTGCACATTTTAATTTAGTTTTTTGTGCTCTTTCCAAATATGCAAACGGATTTTAAAAATTTCAATATACAAGGTGTTGTTTCAAGGTCACAATTGCTATCTATTTTTTTGTTAATCCGGACCTGGATTTTTTTTGTAAATAGTAAGTGGCTCATTTGGGCTCTGAATGAAAAACATGTGTACCAAATATCAAAAAAATATACGGGGTGGTTCGAGAGTTATGACCTCAGGAAGAAATAAGCAAAATCGATAAAACACCCTGTATCTCGATTACAAAGACCGTCAGGTCCAATAAATGGGGTATTTCTAGAACCGCCTCGGTGACCTCTATTCACCGTTTAAGTATTTCCGTTTACCAATGAATCATCCTGTATATATACCGGGTGTCTACTTTTTTTTTGTTACATAGGGAATACAATGCTAAAATTTTCATTTGGTGATAAATTTTCCCCTAATTATTATAGAACAAAAGTACAAATACAAAAGTTGTTTAGAATTCAAAAATGCATCAAATGATGCCAAATTTATCAATATAGGATGTTCTGATCAAGAATTAGAAGCAAATTAAAATTTCCATTTTTGCGCTCTTTACATCAAAGTGCCACGGAAATTAAACAAATAATTTCATTTCTTCTGGAGTTTGAGTTTGACAGATCGTATTTATTTTATTGTTACGTTCTGTATTATTATTATTATTATTATTATTATTATTATTATTATTATTGAAAATAATGAATAAACTTAATGTAAATGAAAAGCTATTAAGTATAAAAAGTATTAAGTATTTATTATTTATTACAATGAAAGGGTATTTTACTCGGCTGTACACTACGTACTAGCTGTGGTTTTAAATTGTGAATGTCTCCATTATAATTTTAAGTAATTGTTTAATTTATTTATTAACTTCAAGTTATAAAAACAATACATTTGAATTAGATGACTGGCATTATGCCTAATATATTTATTATAATAATTTAAACTTATCCCTGAGGATGCTGTAAGTTGTGCAGTGAAACGTCGGATAAGAGTTTAATAAATAGTAAATAGCTGAACTCCGTAAAACTTTCTTTATTTATTACAATATTCAATATACCTATAAAACAGAAAAATTCATGAATACAAGATATAGGAGAACAAAAACGAAACTAACAATTTAAATTAAATGTTCAAATAAATCGCCATTAACTGCCAAACAATAACCTAATCTGTTATAAAATTCGTGACGTACAGAGCTTAATTGTGTTTGTGTTATATTATTGCACTCTTCAACAATGGCATTTTTCAAATCAACAAGATTTTTGATATGTCGTTTATAAATTTTCTCCTTCAAATATGGCCATAAAAAGAAATCGCACGGTGCTAAATCGGGCGATCTAGCTGGCCAATTAATTGGACCACCTCTACCAATCCATGAATTTGGAAAACATTGATCCAAATATAATTTAATGTTGCAGCTGTAATGTGCCGGACATCCGTCTTGTTGATACCAGACAACATTATCTTGAGTTGCACACTCTTCTAACTGCGGACCAATATGATTTTGCAACATATCCAAATATTTTTCGTTGTTTAAATTATTTTCAATAAAAAATGGCCCAATTATACACCTGCCAAAAATTCCAGCCCATACATTAACTTTTTCTGGATATTGGGTACGTGTTGCTACCATTAAATGAGGATTTGTTTGGCTCCATATTCTAAAGTTTTGTGTATTAGGTTCGCCGTGTAAAGTAAACGTAGACTCGTCAGTAAAACAAATAGATTTCAAGAAGTTTCTGTCTAAATTGGATTTTTCCATAATAATGTTACTAAATTCGCTTCTAGCCATTTTATCCGCTTCAAATATCTCTTGGTGCGTGGAATATTTATAAGAATGATATTTTTCAATTTTTAGTACCTTATGTATTGTTGAAGGATGCAAATTTAATTCAGCACCAAGTTGACGCACACTAACATTTGGGTTTTCCGTTACACACAAAAGTATATTCAATGTATTTTCTTTAATTGCATTTTGATTTAAATTCTCCTCCTGATCTTCTGCGTTGATTTTTCTACAATTTTTACAACGTTTTAACACACTTCCAGTTTCTTCGAATTGTTTAATTATCCTACGAATAGTCATAGCGGAAGGTATGGGACGGTTTTCAAAGAAAGCGCTGAATAAATCTCTTACTCGTCGTATCGAATTTCCAGTAAAATACCATTTTACGCACTGAACTTTTTCATTTACCTTAAGTTTATTCATTATTTTCAATAATAATGATAATAATACAGAACGTAACAATAAAATAAATACGATCTGTCAAACTCAAACTCCAGAAGAAATGAAATTATTTGTTTAATTTCCATGGCACTTTGATGTAAAGAGCGCAAAAATGGAAATTTTAATTTGCTTCTAATTCTTGATCGGAACATCCTATATTGATAAATTTGGCATCATTTGATGCATTTTTGAATTCTAAACAACTTTTGTATTTGTACTTTTGTTCTATAATAATTAGGGGAAAATTTATCACCAAATGAAAATTTTAGCATTGTATTCCCTATGTAACAAAAAAAAAGTAGACACCCGGTATATATATTGCAGTATTATTTTTAATAATACTGATGATTACTTCTATTAATTACTGTAAAAACAATATCAAAATCTGATATTTTATTTATATTATATGAAATTGATTATATTATCCTTATGTGTTAATTCAAAATTCTTCTTACATACATACGTACATGCATACACAATCACGTCATGTACTCAAAAAAGTGTGGCACAAACTCTTTTCATCATCACGAAATCAGTCGCCTCCAAACATTCCTATCTAAATAAGCAACTTTCGCTTCATTTACATTCATAATTCCTCTTCTTACATGTACGACAAATTTCAAAATTTGCGATTTATTTCTTTATTAGATATAGTTTAATTTATAAATAGCGTATATATATACGCTATTTAATCCATAATAGTCCCTTTTAAATGTACTTTTAGTTAAAAACACTATATTCTGTTAACAAATATAATATGTATAATATTTTTTGTATATGATAATTGTATATTTGACAGTTCTAAATATATATATATATATATATATATATATAAATATGTATATATAAAGTTAAATAGAAGTCTTGAAAATAAAAATAAAATAGTGTTTTTATCTAAAAGTGTTTCAAAAGGGATTATGTATATGTTTGTTTACAAAATCATAAATAAATTTTAAATCGGGGAAATAAAATTTCTATAAATTGTAATAATTGCTTGATTACTCATTTTAAATTACTCAAATCAGTCCTTGTATATAGTCACAATAATAACAAAAAATTGCCATTGCATTCAAATTTAACAAAAACATTGCTCCACAAGTACTAATTATTTTTTAAGTATTCTCTGTCGCTTCTCTTCTTTCTCTTTTCCTCTGTCTCTCTGTTTTTCGATAATTCCATTTTATTTCATTTTTGAAAGAAAATTATACCTAGTATATTTTAAATATTTCATATTTTTTTTTGTTCTTTAAAAGGTTTGAAATAAATAACGCTAATTATTCAAAATGTGAACAAAATTTGCATCATCATTAGTTATTTTTAGCTCAACTTACCGTTCAAGATATTATCTCGTATTTTTCTTACTTTAAGTTGTTGCACTGTAATTATAGCAGAAAATGATGCTTATAAATAGCGGAGAAGGCATTTAATTGGATAAAGATTCAAAGTTACACCAAAGAAAAGAGAAAACGAACAATACGAATGTATATAAAATATATTATGAATCATTACAGCACTTAATACGATATATTGCTTTTCTAAACATTGATTTGCGGCAAACTTCAATCATATATGTCGAGAGAAAAATTTATTTCAAATTTGTTTTAGTTTTAAACGGAAATTGCACCATAGTTTGTTTTCATATTTTGTTTTATTATTTTATAAAACGTTCGTTTTATACATTTTTCTATACAAATTAATTGAACGTGCGCTAATAATGAAACACTAGTCCTAGTAATAATAGATATTTTTCATATTCCCCGATTAGTTATTCTAGGATTAACCTTATTCTGTTAACATTGATAAAGTAACTTAACCTAAATTTATTCTCGAGTTAGTAGTTAATCTCTGTTTATTATTACCAGAATAGGTAAAAAAAGCAGATCAATAGGTATTTCCAATGACTGCTAAATGGGAAAATATTCTTTAAAAATGAGAAAAAATTTACTTTTTTAGGCACAGTATATCCAAATTTTGAAATAAATTTATCCGTGGAATAATTTTAAAATTAGCGGATGAACTATTGCTATTCATTTTGAGAATACATTACAGCCAACTACATATGATTTTTACCATTGATTAAAGAAGTATATATATATGTACTTCTTTAATCAATGTTTTTACTTATCTTAAGAATAAATAAAAATTGAAAATATTTGGCCTTTAATCAAACAAAATTTGGTCCTGAGCGTTTTTATAGTAAAAGTTTTAGAGTTTTTTAAAAATACTTTTATTTTACTAATATTAGAACTATTTTTAGGATTATTTAGATTTGAAAATATTAAATGTAATAAAAAGTATTAATCGTAATATTTAATTTACAAAAATAGTTTATATTTGATACATAATAAATTATTAATTTTTTAAAATAAAATTTCAATGTTTTTGAATATACATACATACATACCTAAACAACCACGCCATGTACCCAAAAAAGTGTGACACAAACTTTTTCCACTATTCCGAAATTAGTTTTCTCCAAATATTCCTATCCATCAGACAAGTAACTTTTGCTTCATCCACATTCAAAATATCTCTCATTTCTACTACCTTTTCTATTTCAACTACTTGCAAACATTCGCTTAGACAAAAACTCTCAATCATACAATTCCATCTATTCATCGGACATCCACGCAAACGTATACTTTCAAAATTATTCACATATATTCTTTTAACCAAATGAGGCATTTCGAAGACAGTTGACAATCTAGTTAACTAATTGATTACAGTTTTAGATAACTGGACCATATTTTTATAAATGCAAAAGTATACGATTGATAACAATTTATTTTATTTATTTATATTTAATATGATCACTGCATACATTAGTTCCAATTCAAACTAAACTACCGTATAAATTGTAACTTCAACTTAGCATAACAAAAATATGAAAAATATATCGTATAGTTATTCATATGCTTCATGTAAACCAGAAACACTAACAAAACGAAATAAAATGCATTTATAAGAGCAACCGTAATTACTCCAGTACAGTCAGTGGCTATATAGGTGCAGTTGCAGTTGAGTACAGGTGCATGTGTCCTCGATGCAAAACGCGTATAGCTGCAGTAAACTGCACCAGAGATTATGAAAGCAAGAACGAGACGGAACTAGTGAAGTGAATGGTGGTGACTTTGTTTATTCGTTAGAAAAATGCAACAATCGTTTCTTATAGTTGATACAGCACGTAAGTATTATTTTGCCTATATAACTTAAATTCAATTTGTTATGAAAGACCTTATTCTAAGGTTCTTTCTCCACTAGATATATTAAATTTACATAATTTTATGCAGTGTTTTTTGACTTTTGAACAAATAAATGTTCGTATAGTCGTTTATGAAAGTGTTTAATTAGAAGAGTTTATTTGAAAACATGAGAATAACTTTCATATAAATAATCAGCCATTGCCTTCAGCTATAAAGCTATTTATCAATGCCTGGCCAGATTTTTAACCGTAGACACGTGTTTCAGTCTTTCGGACTTCGTCAGTACGGTGTGTGGATCAGCCGCTTCGAGGCGACTGATGCCGGTGTTCATTCCGGCTGCCTATTTATGGCAAGTATTTTGCGCAACTAGTAGCGAGAAATAAGTAAAAACCTACTAACGCCATCTAGCTGCATGCATTTCTGCTAATCGGATATCTCCTACGTTTAAATGCAGTGTTTTTTGACTTTTGAACAAATAAATGTTCGTATAGTCGTTTATGAAAGTGTTTAATTAGAAGAGTTTATTTGAAAACATGAGAATAACTTTCATATAAATAATCAGCCATTGCCTTCAGCTATAAAGCTATTTATCAATGCCTGGCCAGATTTTTAACCGTAGACACGTGTTTCAGTCTTTCGGACTTCGTCAGTACGGTGTGTGGATCAGCCGCTTCGAGGCGACTGATGCCGGTGTTCATTCCGGCTGCCTATTTATGGCAAGTATTTTGCGCAACTAGTAGCGAGAAATAAGTAAAAACCTACTAACGCCATCTAGCTGCATGCATTTCTGCTAATCGGATATCTCCTACGTTTAAATGCGGCTGATCCACACACCGTACTGACGAAGTCCGAAAGACTGAAACACGTGTCTACGGTTAAAAATCTGGCCAGGCATTGATAAATAGCTTTATAGCTGAAGGCAATGGCTGATTATTTATATGAAAGTTATTCTCATGTTTTCAAATAAACTCTTCTAATTAAACACTTTCATAAACGACTATACGAACATTTATTTGTTCAAAAGTCAAAAAACACTGCATTTAAACGTAGGAGATATCCGATTAGCAGAAATGCATGCAGCTAGATGGCGTTAGTAGGTTTTTACTTATTTCTCGCTACTAGTTGCGCAAAATACTTGCCATAAATAGGCAGCCGGAATGAACACCGGCATCAGTCGCCTCGAAGCGGCTGATCCACACACCGTACTGACGAAGTCCGAAAGACTGAAACACGTGTCTACGGTTAAAAATCTGGCCAGGCATTGATAAATAGCTTTATAGCTGAAGGCAATGGCTGATTATTTATATGAAAGTTATTCTCATGTTTTCAAATAAACTCTTCTAATTAAACACTTTCATAAACGACTATACGAACATTTATTTGTTCAAAAGTCAAAAAACACTGCATTTAAACGTAGGAGATATCCGATTAGCAGAAATGCATGCAGCTAGATGGCGTTAGTAGGTTTTTACTTATTTCTCGCTACTAGTTGCGCAAAATACTTGCCATAAATAGGCAGCCGGAATGAACACCGGCATCAGTCGCCTCGAAGCGGCTGATCCACACACCGTACTGACGAAGTCCGAAAGACTGAAACACGTGTCTACGGTTAAAAATCTGGCCAGGCATTGATAAATAGCTTTATAGCTGAAGGCAATGGCTGATTATTTATATGAAAGTTATTCTCATGTTTTCAAATAAACTCTTCTAATTACATAATTTTATTTAAAAATATTTTTTTTAAAAAATATTATTAATACCTATACCCAGTATAACTGTAATCTTGCAATAAGTTATCTAACTTGATAGTCATAATCATAATACACAGAAAGAAGAGAGAAGTTAACAAATTTTATTTGTACTCGTCAAATTCATTCTATATATTTATATTTATAGCTGACAAATTAATAATTTTATAGAAATAATATAACAATAGTAAATAAAATCATAAATAATAAACAAAATATGAAACAGACATCATTATTTTAAAGAAAATGTATACACATTGTTTTGCATATTCAATATCCGAAGATTATTTCGTAAAAAATTATAACTTCAACTGCAGATCTGCAGATATTATCAGTCGATTTCTTGTTTATTCCATACGCATTTTTTGTTCAAATTGAGTTACTGTTAATTTTAGCAATATTTGTTTATTTCTTATCTATTTTAACAATAGTGCATATTATAATTTTAATAGTTTCGGAAATATAAATTCAAATTTGTTCCATATTTTTACTATAAACAATTCAGTTCAGAAACATTAAACATCATTTTCTCGAAAGTAAGATTTTGTTATATGAAACAAACAAGAAATCAACTGACGATATATAAATTCCACTGTAGAATTTAAAATTCTCACTGCACATTTAGTGTCCAACTGCATGTTAGAGTAAGACTTAAGCTATGTTTGGAGAATTATATAAAAGAAAGTAAGAGAAAAAAGCAAATCGTCTAAAATCTAGAAAACAACTAAAACATTTTTTTTTAAATTATCTAAATTTTTTATTGCAGTACCAAAATATATGATATTTAAATAAAATGTTTTCTTTTATAATAGTAGTTTTTTTGTATTACTTAATCGTAATTTTTGTTAAATAAATTAGTATTCGATTATGAATAAACATTTGAATTAAAGTCAACTTTAATGCAACAAAAAAGCATTGTTTAATTTTGCCATTAGAAATTTGAAAAGATGACAAAAAACTTTGGCCAGTATGCCCACCTCTTCTGTTTATGAAAATAATTTTTTTTTTAAAATAAATTTTTACTTCTCTTATCAAATATGAATAGTATTTTTATTTTTGATATATTTTTTAATATTTAATATTATAAAATTGAAATAAACTGATTAAAATTGCTTAATAAGTAATTTTAAGTAAACGTCAAAAGTAATTTTGACAAAAATTACTTTTAAAAATTAGGTGAGAATACAGGCCATAGTTTTTATTAGCATCAATAATAATTTTATTAGTAGGTAAAACTTAAAATCGATGCTTTTTTGTCGGCTTAAAGTCGACTTTAGTTAAAGTGTTTATTATGAAACTGGCCGTTAATATAATATTTTTAAATATTTCGGATTTAATTGTAGCCCTCTTCAGAAAATGTGCAATCAATTAAAAATAAAGTTGCTATAGGAAAATAAGTATAAATAAAATAATTTAAATAAAACTAATTTGATTAATTCAACCAAAATTCTTCAAGGGTCATAAAAAATGTTGTTCGTCTGGATAGGAATGTTTAACGAAAACTAATTTCAGGATAGTGGAAAGAGTTTGTGCCACATTCTGTTGGGTATATAATGTGATATTGTATGTATGTATATGCTAGATTCTCATTTCATTAGCAACTACTACATATTATACAGATACAAAAAAAATAATATAAAAAACTTCGAAATTTATGCAATAAATATAGAACGACTTTTTTGTACAAAAACAATACACGAAATATGTAAATGATAAGCAATAAAACTATATGTCAATGAGAATCTACAACTTAGGGACTGAAACGGAAAATTTCACAAACTGGAACGCTATTTCAAAATTATTTTACAATTCAGAACGCCATTACAAAATTAAAGATAAAAATTATTACACAAACCCAAACCATTTTTTTCATAATTTCGAGTCCTGTTGCTACCAAAATTTAAATAAAAATATTATTTCCGGTATTAAAAAATTTTGTGCCACTGAACTACACTGTAAAAAATATATCTTAAATTATATAATTTCACATAGGTTTTAACAGTAAAAATAAAAACATTTTGTAATTTTATTGTAATAATTTACATAATATTACATTTTTTATGAAAAATTTCGTTAACAAAACATATAAAATCACATAAATTAAATGTAAAATTACATAAATTTTTTAGAGTATAATATTACCAGCTGTGTTCTTGCTTGATTGTAATGCAAGTAAAAATTGTTAGAAAACTATGGGTGGTAGCATGTATAAACTTAGTCGTGCAACGGACGATTAACGGCCGCTAATCGTGCCTAGTTACGCGACTAAGTTAACACATGCTACCATCCTATATGTTTCTAGAACATTTTATAGACATCATATAAGTATTTTTGTAGAAATTTGCTTTTAATAATATGGCAAAGTGATTTTATAATCGCTCTTTTTTCTCTGTCATTATCTACTTTAGCATCGGTCATTACCGATCCAACATACACGTACCTAAACAGTTATTGTATTATTATTTACATAAAAACATATATTCCAGTTTTTAAATTGTATATTATACAGTTAAATAAAATAACAGGTGCACTGATTTCTCTTATTAAATAAGCAAGTTTACCATAGTTTCCCTATATGCAAACGTGCATGTAGGCTGAAGATATATAAGTGGGCAGTAAGCCAGTCCGCCTCTGTATAGACTTTTATGCAGAAAAAAAAGTAAACAAAAATACATTATATTTCCGGTTGCAAGTTCTTGACCTCATTTAAATAAAAATTGTAAAATAAAATAATTTACAACATTATTTTTTCTTACATACATACATACACAATCTCTTTCCACTATCCCGAAATTAGTTTTATCCAAACATTCCTATCCAGGCAAGCAACACTGACTTCATCCACATTCATGATACCACTCATACATGCTTTTCTATTCTTACTACTTGAAATCTTTCGCTCACGTAAAGCACTTTTAATCATACCACTCCATCTACTCATCGAACATCCAGGCAAACGTATACCTTCAAAATTATTCACATATATTCTTTTAACCAAATGTTTAGTAGACATTAAGCTAAACCATTTTAACTGACTAACACCAACTTTTGCAATAACATTTTATTCAATTTCAAACTCATCATACACTACGTACCCATGTCTTAAGTTATCTCTCTTCCGTCTAATGCCAATTCTTTCTTTTTCTTACAGTTAGTGGTAGATATAGTTTCAAAAATTCTATTTTTTCAAAACATTTCTCATTACACTCTGAAGCAGGCTATCGAAAGAGAAACCACTTT
This sequence comes from Clivina fossor, assembly GCA_963966155.1. Taxonomy (NCBI): domain Eukaryota; kingdom Metazoa; phylum Arthropoda; class Insecta; order Coleoptera; family Carabidae; genus Clivina; species Clivina fossor. The sequence continues at coordinate 23,064,033 of OZ014551.1, read as the reverse complement.
TATAATATGATGTACAGATTAATTGAAATCCCTTAAAATCTTACTACAATCCTTTAAAATCCTAGAGAAATCTTTTAAAATCATGATAAAATTAAATAAATATTTTCTTAAAAATCTCGAGTAAAATCCTTATAATTTTAGAAGTTTTGTAAAAATCCGTAAAATCAACGAAAAATCACTACAATCTGAACAATCATATTTAAAATTTGTACAATCTGGTGTACAAAATTTGAGAAAGTGGTTTTCCCTTCAAAGGCTATCCACTATCCAAATTCGAAATTCAATTATTTTTTGTGATCAGAGCTATAATGAGCCAAATCCATTTTTTCAATTTGAGATAATTAAAATAAACTCATTTTATTACTGTAGGTGCAATAGGTTAACTATTGCCATTTATTTATACGTTGAAAATAAAAGTTAAAATTTGATTTATTATTCGTTTAAATAAAATGTACTTTTATACATATATGTACATCAAAAATCTCTTTTTTTTTTCATTTTTTGACTTGATCCACTATAGTTTTGAACATCTCATGTGTTGCTACTGGATCCACTGGTAATAATGCATATAACAGTAACAAAAACTAATTGAAATAGTATGTCTTATAAATAAATATTTATTATTGTTATCATTATTATTAAACAATTAATGTTAGAAACGAAATATAAATACTAATCCAGCTTAATTAATTTTTTACCTAAAACTTTATTAAACATTAAACCATGTGAACAACAACAAAATATGAGTACCTTCATTAATACTCGTAACTTATACCTACATGTTCAGATAATAATTCATAACGCGTATTTTTTTTGTTTCATATTTCTTTTGTTCAGTACCTTTGTTTTTATTATGAGGAATTTCTCCATGTATAAATTTCGTAGAACGGAAAAGTTTGTATATATTCTATGAATAACAGTATTATTATGTTATATAGCATTCTAAACGTAAATATTAAATATATTACTTAATAACATAAGTAATTTTAAATAATAATTGTTTCCTATTTAAAATATTTTTATTATTAAAATAGTATTTGCAGTGATATAAATACTGAGTTTGTTATTATACTAAAAATACTATACACAAATAAATTTATTAATGTACTTGTACATATAGATATTTCTGTTATGTAATAATTAATAAATCTAATATAAATATTATTTACTGTAGACCTTGTACAGAAGCTCGTTATATAAAGATCTACCAACACACACACATAAGACTATATCGACTCTTCGAATATACAGTATTCACAAAATAAAACTGATAACAACACAAAGTACGTTGAATATCTGTCTAACCTTAGATCACTGATTAGGACTTTAGCTTTAGCTATTGATGATAAAAGCTTAGCTTTCGAAATACATTGATAGCTTTTTAAATTTTTGTTTGTGGTTTAAGGGAAATTATTTTATTAACTTTTCGCCACAGTAAGATTATATTTTAATTTATTAACACAAAGTAAACTTTATTTCAGTTCAAAATTTCAAATAAGCCTTAGAGACATATAACTGTAAATCCGGCCCTGAGTAATGCTATACATTACTTAGACAGTTTTTGAATTATTACTGAACGCCTTTTAATCGGCCAAAATTCATAAGTTTATTACTCAATATATCGTGACTAATTACAAAATTGCGTTTGAAATTTAGAACAAACTATCTGACGAGTTAACGCCTAGAATACAGTATACAGCAATTCGTATTACAATTATTTTAAAATATCATTCATATCAGACTAAAAAGTGTATTTTTCTATTGTGTACACACTAAAAATTTGGAACAATATAGAATTTGCAGTTTGTATTATTATATTAATAAAAAGTTGATATAAAAAAAACTTTCAGAACTCATTATTATTAATTAAAATTTAACAGAACTAAAACCTAATGTTTTTATTTTATTTTAATTAACATACAGTTATATTTTAATTTGAACATTCGTATAAATTATCTATAGAAAACAAGTACATCGATAAACGTTTGTAATATTAGTTATTTGGTCTAATGTAACAACGACTAGATCGTAATTCGCATATCGCATATTTTAATTCTTTATTGATGGCGTCATATCTATTAAATTACAAATGAGTTGACCGCAAACACTGTGCAAATGAACATCAACAAAACAATTGAATCAAATATAAAATTAGTAGTAAATCAAAACAATAAATATAAAATGTGTAACCGTTTTTGATAATAGTTTATAGTTTATAAATTACACGCACATATATTATGCTTTAACAATTTTTAAATATTTTAAAAAATATTAGAATATATATATATATATATATATATATATATATATATATATATATATCCAATAAATTTACGATATTATAAAACAATAATCTACCACTCTAAAGTTAAGTTTACATGGATCGGCAAGACCGACACGGAAAAAACAGTTTTTATTCTGAAATTTTGACGAACACAAACTTAGCTTAACAGTTGATATATCATAAAGTTAATTAATTATTTGATTTATTTATTTATTTTAATATTTGATTTATTATACAGTAGAATTGTAGAATGTTCTTGAGGCATGACGGAAAAAACAGTGGAAATAATAGAAATCTTGACCCTGCAAATTTCACTATCAACTCGAGTGTAAGAAGAGACAAACAGTCGGTATTAACACAAAATAAAAACCCGCAATGCAGAGGGCTCGTTAACCAAGGAGCCCATGAACCATGATGACTTAAACGCAAAAGAGTTTTATATAAAAAATAAATAATAAATGTATGATTTATTCCACTATTAATTCCACTAAAATTGTTATGTTTAGGAATATTTTTAGAGAAGAAAGCCTCATTCCTACTGCCGTTTCAGTTTTAGTTTTACGCACAAGCACAAGAATTTGACCAATCCAAACACTTGACACACTTTCAATTTTAACGCCAAGTATTTGGATTGGTCAAAATTCTTGTGCTTGTACGTAAAACTAAAACTAAAACAGCAGTAGAAATAAGGCTGAATTGTATAAAATATTTAAATTTATTTATTATTTACTTTTACGATGCGAGATATCGCATTATTTAGTTTAAGCCAAAGTATACTTATCTTATATCTCATTTCGAGTTCAAATTCTTATTTAAAATTATGTAGCTACTATAGTAATGATTTAAAAAATGTTTTTTTAACGAAAACTGTGTATTATTTATAAAAGGGGCTCCATTTTAAATTTTGCGAGAGAGTGTAACTAATCCAGTAGTGCGTTTTATTTTATATATTTTTAAATAAAATAAACAGATTTGATTTGATTTTGATGACAATATATAAATACAAAAATGTATGCATATTATTTCTTATAGTGACCTTAAGTTTAATAGTGTGGAAAATAATTTATGATAATATAATATACATTGTCGTGTGAAAGCAATAAAGATTGTGTAATTTTAAGTCAGAATTTTAGTATGACTACACTAATACTCTGCAGCAACACACTATAAGCCAGTATGTTTGTAGGCGATTAGAAAGAGATGAGAGATATGTAGGTACACATCGTGGAATTTTGCGAGGGCTTCCGACATAATCTTTGTGTAAATTATACCTGCTCTAGTGTTGGGATATACAGAAAATTCAGGAACGTACTTCAGTTCACTGAAAAGGAAATAATTCAATATATATATATATATATATATATATATATATATATATATATATTTATATTTTAAATTTTAGATCTGTTTTAATATTCTTAATATTTTCGCAAAATTTTCTTTTAATTAAGTGATTATTATTTAGAGAACCTCATTGTAATCCAAGCCACCTTAATATTATACCGATACTACACAAATACAATTACTCATCTTCCGACAGAATAACTGTACTGAACTTTTATTTGAATTTGTTTAATGTTATTTGTTTACGAAATTTTATATGAACATTACAATCCAAACCAGCCTGTATATAATATCAATCATGCGTAATTGTCTATTAAATTATAATTTAAATTAAAAGATGAATTCATTTTTATTAATTTTCGAACATTAATATTAAAAAATTATTGGAAAAAAGTAAATTAAATTAAATTTTGTCTAAAGACGGCCCTGTCCAAAACATATAATTTTAAAGCACATGTTTTGGCGCAAACTGTAGAGAATACGTGACTTTTAAGTTAAATTCCATTCATTCATATAACAACAAAAACTGAAAATACACTAGTATTTTTCGCATTAAGCAAAAGATTAAATATAAACTAATTAATAAATTTAATGCTTGTACTAAATTACATTAATTTAGCAATAAAATTTATTGATAAATTATGTATTATAATCGCAAGTACAAAAAAAAAAACAGAATTATATATATATATATATATATATATATATATATATATATATATATATATATATCATAAAAATATAAAAAATTATAAAAAAATTATTTAACCGTATAAAATAAAAGTTGTTAGCTGTAACTTGTTTTAGCAACGTTTGATAATTAATTTTCTTCAAAATATGGATCGGTAGTTGCGAAATATTCGTATAACACATAAAAGTGACATCAGTAAATTACCACTTCCAGTTGGCAGATTTATACCTAAAGTTGATCAAATTGAGATATTCATCTCCGAAGCTTAAATATGAAATTTTATAATAATTCGTGTAGCCGAATTTGCTCTACACGTGTCCACAGACTGACAGACGAACATTATGCTAAAAACAATTGATTCGTGTTACTATAAGATGATAAGTCTAATTTCGTGTTTATCTGTAAAAATCTCGATATGTCAAATTAGGTATGATTACAATACCTCCCTTATCATATGTGATATAAAAGATTAGAAAATGATCTACTGTGGCGAAATTTAAATAAAAATAATATTATAAAAATAATATTATTTTTATTCATATGTGATATAACAGTCGGTAATGAAAAATATTCAGAATATGAAAAAATTGTCTTCAATTTTAAGGTCCAGTCATTTAATCAAAAAATTGATGACAAAATTATAATGAGTTAGAAAAGACATAAGTAATATATAGAAGTATTTTGAAGATCTAGCAGTCTAACTTTTTTTAAAAAATTAATTTTTATTATATTATTTGCAAAAATATTATTTTATTTAACAGCATATAGCAACGAAATTTCTTACGGAATTTTAAAAATTTTCAATTTTAACAGAAGTGATTCAGAATACGGAGATACAGTTTAATATCAGTATCAGTGTATATTCAAAAAAAGTTTAATTTATATCTGTAATATATATTTTTTCAACTCCAAAAACTGAGTCAAAAACAAAGCAAACAGTATTCGTATAAACTGTTTTGAAATAATTGAAACGTATGTTATTAGACAATACTTTATACTAGGCATGCTCATTGGTTCTTAACAGTTCGAAAGAATGTACTTAAGTTAAGACATACCAACTGAATACTTTACTAAACTCCCGCTTAAAGACGGAACTGTCATTCTAGTCAGTCGTTTAGCAGCAAGCATATAAGTCACTTCATATAACTACTTATATGTTTATAGTGTGTGATTTTTAAATTGTTGTGTTATATTTTAAGTGATTTTAATTGTGCTTAAACAAATTCCTATACTTTGGACGTATATTTTGTTATATAATAATGAACAAGTAAGTTGAATTTTGGTTTTAAAATATGTATTTTTTTTAAATAAATAGTTCTGAATAATAATAATAAAATGGATATTTTCTGTTTAGATTTATTATTTTATATATTGCAAATAAAAAAATGTTGAAAAAGAAAAACGTAAATATATAAAACATCTCTTAAAGGGGGGACACCACCCTGAAATTTTCAAAAAAATCTTTTTTTAATTACATTTTTTGAAAGCTTATAGTGTGTAGAATATTTGGCTAAATTGGTGTTCCGAGTTGCGGAGTTACAGCGATTTTTACAAAGTCGTGTCAAAGCATCTCGATAGAATATCTCAAATTTTAAACGCGTTTTTCTGGAAACCATGTTTTTACAACTTATCCAGAAGATATCTTGGAAACTATTGGTCCAATTAACTTGATATTTTCTCTAAAAAAAAAAAATTGAATTCTCTAGAATGTAGAGTAGAATATTTTTGATATCTAATTTTTTCGATTATTCATGTGCTTTTAAAGTTGATTTGTTTATATAAAAAAAAAACATTTTTTTTTTCAATATGCTGCCATTTTGGTAATTTTATGAATTTCAAAATAATCCTACTCTACATCCTAGATTTTTTAGTTTACTTTTGATTCGTCTATGTTTGAGTGCTGCCCGGGAGTCTGGACAACGGACCAATGTTTTTAAACACGAGTCCACAAATGAGCGAATTACCACTGCAACAAATTTGGTTGAAACTTTTCTAAATTGTAGACCAAATAAAGCTCTAAAACATATAAAAAAAAAACACAAAACATGTGCTTTATTCTGTCGTTTTATTATAAAATAAAAATATCCGACATTCGGTACAAAGAACATTTCAAAAACATTTGCAGTGTATGGACAAAATCTTTAAATAATTAAAAAATAGTTATACTAATAAAATATTTCTATAAATAATAAATTACATAAATATTTGTCATTAAAATATCAAAAAAGCTCTTAAATTTATTTAATTTACAAAGTTTCCCTAAAATTTAAGAAAACAATAATAATTTGATATATGGTGATACATAAATAAAGATTTACTGAATTTTTCATTTAATATTTCGACTGTAAAATATTAAATATAAACTTGTAATGTTAATAACAAAAATAATATTTAATTCTCGTATTGCCAAAATAATGTCAAATATTTACAAAAATAACAATGTTGGGTCAATTGTGACCTTAATTTATCAATGCGAAGGTTAAAAAGTCATCTAACATTAAGCATATATTATATAGGACCGGAATAAAAAAAATATTTCTACATTCATATTATTGATACGACGCAAAATAGTTCAACCCAATAACGAATAATTATTTGGCTTCAATCTGATTTATATTTTGTTTCTAAATAATTTTTAATAAATCAACTAATAAAAATATAGAGCAAACTAGAAAAAAATCTAATTGCATTAGACCAATTTACAGAATGTAAATTGTCTGTATTTTATCCACTTTGTTTAAAAGAGAAAACAAATAAACTATTAAAATTCATATAAAATAAACAAAAACCAATTCAAATAAATTATTTCTCAATAAAAGTGTTTAACAAAAACTTTAATAACTTTTATTTAATAATAATTTCTAATCAAAATACACGCTTGTCAAATACAAATACAAGACAATTTTCGCAATTTTTTACGAAATAAGACGTTTACGTAGTTTGATAAAAAAATACAACATTAACCTTGTGATATGGTAATTCTTTAGCAACCTAGAAATAATTATATCGATTTATTTACCATATTAAGTTTATTTTATTAGTTTATTAATTCTGAGACTTTTGTACGTACTCGATTCTGCAATATTATTTTCGCATAATTTTATCATTAATAACTAAATACAATATTTTTCATATTATTGTAAAAAAACTCATTGAATAAACATTTGTGTTGGATGACATCAACATTATGTTTAAACAAACACGAATTTTAATGACAATTTTAGCTTTTACAAATATTTAATTATGTTTTTATTTATCGTGGAATTTTATTTAAAATTTATATTGTTGTAACCGCACATAAAATATATTAAAAATTATTTACTTAATAGTATTATAAAATAACATTGTATTATTAACAAATCCATGTATTTTTAATGATAGAAATTGATTGAATTTAATTAATGAATAAATATCTATCAATATAACATTATATGTCAGTAAATATATTTTATATATTTTTTTATTATATTATATTTTTGCTATAAAAGTCAATAAAATACAGTAAAACTTATAATAGGTCAGTTGTCAATGCTGGAGAGACAAAATCTTGTTGAGAAATAGGTCTCTTGAAACTGTACCAATCACCAGCACTTTAATTGTAAAAAGAAAGGAATAGCCATCAGAAAAGAAACAAAGATAATGAAAGTAAAGCACTATTTGGTACATACATACATACTAAACAATCACGCCATGTACCCAAGAAGGTGTGGCACAAACTCTTTCCATTATCTCGAAATCAGTTTCCTCCAAACATCGTTATCCAGTCAAGCACCTTTAGCTTCATTCATATTCATAATTCCTCTCATACATGTCTTCTATTCTTACTATTTGGAAACATTCGCTCACGCAAAACACTCTCAATCATTCATATACATTTTTTTAACCAAACGTTTATTAAACATTCGTTCAAGAACCATCTTAACTTACTTTCAATTTCACACTTATCATACACTAATCAATTTCATACCCGATTCTTCCTAGTTACACCACATACCCCAGGTAAAAATCTCATTTCCATAGCAGTCATTTTTCTTTTATGCTTTTGCAGCAAAACCCAATATTCATTGCAATACATCAACGTAGGCACCAAAACAGCATTGTATATACTCAAACGGGCGCCTTTGAAAACATTTACATTCCTAGCAAAAGTACCCAAACCACCCAAACCTTACAACCAGCATTAACTCTTCTATGAATTTCACGATATTTGATAATATATACAAAAATAATTGCTACTGATGATAAAAGCTTACAATTAGTTTAATTATTTTTAATAAAATTTTGTGATTTAGAAAATTTATATATACAATAATTTTTATGGAATCTACAAGAAAAGGTTGCAAATTAATGTGTTTATTTATGTATGTAATTAATTTTAAATGAATCAGTTGGCTACCTATATACTTTCGAAGGCATATATTTGGATATATTCTCGTATTCGTCTCGTTATTACATTAAAATTAATATGATTCATAGTACATGTATATCATAATTATAAATTTACAAATGTACTCCTATGTGCATATCATAAAACAATAAAAGTAAATGCGTAACAAGTGTGTTACGTACATTGTTTTTGTTCTTTATGACAAATGCGATTATCGCGACAATATACGATATATGTTACTGGTACACTCCAATCGTGAAATTGTTCCATTTATAAACTAGTTTCTTCACTTGTTTTATTCGTTAACCACAATTTAAAAAAATAACAAAGCCACGATTGCACAAAGTATTGTTAATTTAATCTATGAGTTAACTAGACAACTAGATGATACACTGTTTTCGAATCGCTTCATTAATTGATCAGTTGGCAAATTATCAAATTGGTTAACTTACAAAACGTTTGACAATGTTTGGTGCAACCGTAAGTCCAAATTCTTCACGTGTATTAATTTTCTCTAAACAATAAATAATAAAACTGGCAAACTAGATTGTCAAATGTCTTCGAGCTGCTTCATTGATTGGTCAGTTAGTTTAGCAAGTTACCGAATTAGTTAACTTACAAAGCTTGTGGACAATGCTTGATGCAATCGAGTTCAAATTCTTAATATGTATTAATCTTTTCTAAACAATAACCAGATTGGCAACTAGATTGTCAAATGTCTTCGAACCGCCTCATTGATTGGTCAGTTAGCAAGTTATCGAATTGGTTAACTTACAAAGCCTTTAACAATGCTTGGTTTGACAATGCAATTAGATTCAAATTCTTCATATGTATTAATCTTTTGTAACAATATTTTTGGCCTAATCGAGGGAAAAACCACTTCCTCAAATTTTGTACAACAGATTGTACAAATTTGAAGTATGATTATTGAAATTGTGGTGATTTTTCGTTGATTTTACAAATTTTATATAAAATTTATAAGATTATAGGGACTTTACTCAAGAATTTACATGATTTTAAGAACATATCTAAAGGATTTTACCAAGATTAATGGGATCTTATTAAAATTTAAAAGATTTTACTAAAATTTCAGAGATTTTAATTATAATTAGATTTAAGAAATTTACTAAGATTTAAAGAATTTTACCAAAAATAAAGGAATTTTACTAATATTTATGCGATTTTATTAAAATGCAAGATATTTTATTTAAATTTAAGAGATTTTACTCAAATTTAAAAAATTTGACTAAGATTTAAGAAATTTTACTAAGATATAAGAAATTTTACAAAGATTTAAGAGATTTTAATTAATTTGTATACCAGATTAATTTCCTCCCTTTGGGCCTTACCTATGCTACAATAAACCCAACCACATTTTTACGTGTATGAAATGGTCAACCAGTTCACAGATTGGTCGAAATTTTATTTACTTCACTAACTTGAACATTTTACAATTAGGATATAGATACTAAAGTATATTTTAAATGTTCATGTTTGACATATATGAAAACATTTTGAAATGGATCAATCATAGTCAGATATTTGACCGACATCATTTTACGTAATTGTTTTGTTTCCGCTCCCTTAATATCTATTTAGAATTTATTTATTCAAATTTATTACCGCCTCTCTAATTTATGTCCATGTACCGCAAGAACTTTTACATTGAATAGAATTATTGGTTTAAAATAATTTAAATACTTTCAATGCACAATTATAACCTAATATATAAAGTGCAATATATGTTTAACTTTCCATCTCTTCCTTTCTCTCTCTCTCTTTCTCTCTCTCTCTCTCTCTCTCTTTATATGTGTATTTGTGATATAAAAAAAAGGTTTTAGTACTGTTTATTTTAATTATAATAGGACGTTTCTGTTTACTACACGTAAATCTTCTTCAGGAAAATAAAATTAATAAATAAATAAAGCTTTTTTCTTTTGTTATAATGAGTTCTGCAAGGTTTTTATTTCGTTTCCAAAGTAACTTACATTTAGAATATGTTTTTCACTAATTGTAAAGAAGTGAATTTAGTTAGTTATTTGTCTATGATAATGGTCTTTATCAACTCCAAAAATAAACGGCCAGTATAACATTGTCAATTAAATAAATGGCTATCATTAACTTATATAATTATATAAATATTAAATAATAACACAAACAATTATCTTCTTACAAATTTTAAAACTTTTTTTTACTATTTGACTATACAAATTAGAATTATTGTTTTTGTTTATTTTAATGGAGCGAAAACAGTTTATCGTTTCAATGTCAGAGCGATTAAGAATCGATTATACATATATGTATTCATTATTTTCTTATTTACTTTTCACTTCCCTACATTTACTTGTACAATGTTCAATTAGAATTTATACAGTGCTGAAAAATACCAGAATTGAAAAGTACTTAAATACTTTCAATATTTATGTTTGTTATATAAAATTAGCTTAGCTTAAATTAATATTACTTGTCAAAAATATCATTGGATAATTATAAAAATTTAATTATATTTTGTTTTATTAGTAATCTTTAAGTCAAAGTTTATAACAAATACTTTGTTTTTTTTTTTGTAATTTTGCGATAAATTTCATAGATATACATATATGCACAATGCACAATTAAATATTAAGAAAAAAAGTCTTGTTTTGCTAAAAATTTACTTAAATTAAAACATTTAGTAAAGATTTAGTTTTGTATAAATTTAAATTTAAATCGACGTTTTGATATAAGTACTCTACGTATATCATCATCAAGAAAAATATACAAATGACATAAATAATAAAGAAATAAAACATAGAAACAAGTTACTAGGTAACAAATACAAATAATTAAATTATGAAATTTATAATTAAATAAATTATTAATTTAAAAAAAAAATACTTATTACTTATTTTATTAAATAGACAAAAATTACACTTGCGTCAACTAATTCCAATTACATAGAATAGTTTTTCTGTGTAACTTTATAATTTAAAACTGAAACATATAACTATTTTAACTGAAATTCATAGAAAAATAAAATATATAAATTTATCTCATTTTTTTTACTGTTCTCAAAATATCTTGTTTTACGTGATGTATCATTCAGAATAGGTATGTAAATAAAGGCATATGTTGTTATCAGAGATTGTTCATATATGTATTCTGTGTATAAAAAAAGGTCACTTTGATAACAATGCTTTAGTGTGGTATATGTTTAAATTTTGATGATTTTAAAAAATAAAGTATATTGAATTTAGTGCATCTTTAAAATTATATTGTAATCGTCAAAGAATGTGTACGTATGTAATTTTTAATACTTTAAGGACCGAAATATTCATTCGCCAAATAAAACGGCAGATAGGTATTAGATAAATAAATTATTTATTATAATAAATAGTTATTAGAAAACTGATATTTATTTGACGAATAAATAAATTAGATACTTTATTAGACGTTGGATATCTTTCTTTTGAATTCAATTGTCTATTTTATAAATTAGACAATTACACGATTAGGGTGTAGAAATATAAATATTTGAAAAATCAAAATTGAGAAATGTCGCAGTTTCAACTAATCGCTGCACGCAAGAAAAAGTATTTTTATTAAATAACTTTAAATTGCACATCATGCCTTGTACAAATTGACAGATATGTAATTATTTTATTTTGTTTTTGTTTATTTAAATTGAAATAAAATGTTTATTTACTATGCTTGAAACGTATCTATTTTAAGATGCTGATCTTTGCCTGACATCACGGCTTTCACAAATTAGGTATTCATATTTTGTATAAATGTTTTTTCCTCAACCTTCGCACACATTTGACCTTGACAGAACTGTTTCCTTCGGCAACTCTTATGTTTACGAATATTTAAAATTCTTCTCTTGTTCCTAGAACATATAATAAATTGTATAATGTATATTATACCAAATGCATAAAGAGGAAAAAATATTACAATAAATATTACGCAATTATTATTTATTATTTTTTTTATTCGAATAAAAGAAAAAGTGCTATAACATTTAGTACGGTGAATGTAACATTGTCAAAAATTATGAAAAATTATACTAAAATCCCAAATACATCCCCTACCTAGATCACCAATCCAAAGTTATCCATATAAATATGTGTACATCGTAATTTCATTCGCTCACTAGATCGTCAGTTTTTGATCGCAATTCGCAACTCCTAGACGGTTTAACTGATTTTAAAAAAAAATTTAAGATACTTTTATTTAGTGCCCAGTGTTGTTAATGTCAAAATATATTATTCATTTTTACTATATATATGATTATTTTTTATCAATTTGAAAAATTGTATCTCATAACTATAGTTCAAAAACTGATAAAATATAAACCTTCAAAATTAGTACCTATACACTACTACTACCTCAAAATTACATAAACAAGATTAGAAGTATATGGGTAAACCCATATATAGACTACTTTGACATTTCTCGGAAAGTTGGCAACACTGTATTTTAATAATATTATAATTTATGTGGGCACTAAAAGATACTTTTCTGAAAATTTGATCAAAATCGAATAAATAATGTAGCCACAATGAATTTTTACAAAAAATTGTGATTTTTTTCTCGATAAGTTATCAACACTGTATTTTGTTAAAATTGCATAATTTATTTAGGCACTAGGAAAAACTTATGAAAATTTGATTAAAATCGGTTAAATAAAATGATCAAAATGAATTTTTAAAAATTTTACTAATTTTTTTCTCGGAAAGTTGGCAACACTGTATTTTGTTAAAATTACATAAATTATATGAATACTAGGAAAATCTTTTGTGAAAATTTGAGTAAAATCAGTTGAATAACATGGCCATAATAAAATTTTTAAAACTTTAGTAATTTTTTTCTCGGAAAGTTGCCAACACTGAATATTAATAAAATTATGTAATTAATGGGAGCATTAGGGAAATCTTTTCTGAAAATTTGATCAAAATTGGATAAATATCGTAACCAATATGAATTTTTGAAAACTTTAGTAATTTTTTTCTCGGAAAGTTGGCATCACTGGAAAAAACAAAATCACATGACCATCTTGGGCACTAGACAAATTTATCCTGAAAATTTCATTAAAATCGGTTGAACCGTCTAGGAGGAGTTGCGGCCACAAAATTTTGACTTACGACCGAGCGAGCGAGCAAGCGAGCGAGCGAGCTGACGACGCACATCCATACACCCACGTAAACTAAGTTCAGATTCGTCATCTACAGGCTATATGAAGGATTTCTATACAATTTTTTTTTTTTTTTTTGAAAATGTTACAGACACCGTACCAAACGTCAAAGTAGTAAAAATAAAGAAATGTCAAAATTTGTCAGAGTTACTATGGTAATTTAAAAAAATTTTATTATAAAATTTTATGTGCAACATATGTTAGTAATTTTTTTTTAGTAAAAACGAAAACCAATTTATATAGTATTCTTTTTGAGACAAACAAATCAAATAAATAATCTGAGAAAACTGAATATACAAAAAAAAGTCAACGTCAAATGTATTAATTATCCTATATTAAAACGTTTTGTAAAATAATTAAGCTTATAGAACCCGAGCAACGCTGCGTATTTTAGGTAGTCACATCTATATATTTAAAATATAAAACATACCACAGATACAACACACCTGTTGCACAAATTTGAATGTATTCGAAAATCTCTGCATTTAATAAATAAACATAAATATATAATAGATCAAGTATAGGTATGATGCAATCGAAATATAACGATGTAAACAACAAAATTTTTAGATTGAATGAAATTTACAATGTTTATGTTATACCAGTTTACATGGCATTCTGCACTTTTCTTTACTGGTAATTGTAATTGTTAACTAGCTACATAATTCATATAGTAATACAACATTGTTCAAATGAAATCGCAAAGTAATGTAGGCGATATTTAATGTTTATTATATGATTTGTCATTTTGTTTGGGCGGAGTACATAAATACTGTACGTGGACAATTTTAAATGTTATCTTTGCAACTATATCGTTCGAAAAACATCTGTTGTACTGCCTCCTAATAACATATTCTCAGAATAGAATACTTGCACATTTTTGTTTCATTTTTTTTATGTTATATTCAATCAATTGATAAATATTAAATTTTATTTCAAGTCTATAAACTATGGCCCATATTCAAACCTCTTTTGTTTATGAAAAAGTGCTTTATTTTTCACTTTAAAATTAATTTTTATTTCTACCTCTTATCAAATATAGTAATATATCTATTTTTGATATATTCTTCAAATATAATAATTAAAATTGCTTAATATTTTAAGTAAACGTCAAAAGTATAATTTTGTCAAAAATCACTTTTAAAAGTTATATTTGCCAAAAATATTTGACATTTAGTTAAAATTATTTATTAAATACTTTATAATAATTCATTTAAATTTCATAATACCGACTATAATAAAAATGATCAAATATAGAAAAAATATTTACATTTGATGAAAAACAGAAGCAAAAAATTATTTTGAAATTACTGATAAAAGAACTTTTTCACAAAAAAATGAGGTGAGAATACGGGCCTATAAATTTTTTAATATAATTTTTTTTTTAATTTTTATTTTATTTTATAAATTTCTGTTATGACGCAGCATCAATGACAAAATTTAACATTTGACCTATATATTAGTCTGGTCATTCATTATATTTTTATGATATATTTTATATTCTATGAATTAAACTCAAAAACTATGTATATGCCAAAATTTCAAAAATTAATTTTTGAGTAATAAATTATTAGGCAGATAAATTGGTAAAATTCAGAGCACACTTGTATAATATTACAAAATACTTTTATATTTTTCTGTCAAAAATTAAAAATTAAATTTACTAGAAAAAATAAAATATTTTATAATATCAGAAATGTCATTATTAATTTGTTACCTAAAGTATAGATTTATAAATATTACTTTTTTTTCAAATCTTGTACGTGCTGAATCGATGTTTTGTCGTTTAAAAATTATATGGCTTTAGGATTCCTAAAACCAGAAAATTTTAAATTAGTATATTTTTAGTGCTATACGTGTTTAGAATTTTTTTATACAACAAATTTTTCAAATTATTTTAAATAATATTTACCTTATTTAAAATTTACTTACACGTTATAATGCAAATTATCAGTAAAGATAATAAACTTCAGTTATTTATATATTATTATAATATTATGTAACTTGCATTTGAAAAGCCACGATAAAACTGTGCATCTAATTACTTATATATCTTTCGAAATAGCAAACCAAATTGTTATAAATGTAACTAGTATACAGCTCAGTAATATAAATATGAAATATACCTAGATTACATATCTAATTAAGCATTCAGAAAGCCGGGTTTAGACGCACAGTTTTTTACAACGTTTTTGTATGCAACGTCCAGAACTGTACACATAAAACGCTGTGTAATAATATATTGCTATGAAAAAACGTTGTCCAGAATTGTGCTCATAAAATGTAAAAAAACCTGTGCGTCTGAATCCGGCTTTAATGTTTACATACAATACTTATTTTATGTAGCATGCAACACATATTTTTATGTTAAATTATTTAAAAAATATTTTGATGTAAAAATTATAAAAAAAAATTATTTTAAATGCATAATGATAATATAATATTATCCTCCCAGAAAGTTTTATAAATTAATAGAAAATTTAATCTAGATTTATAAGAATATGAATTACAGAGGTTGTACCATAGTTTATTTTGCAAAAAAAATTATAATAATATTAAACCAATTTTTGTAACTAGAGTTCTTAACTAGAAAATAATTTTACAACGTACAAAGAAAAATCTTCCAGTTATTATTATTCAGAACTAAAAATTAATATTACATTTTTATTGTTATATTATATTTTAGGTTAATAAATTTAAGAAAAAAATATGTTACACAGAATCTAAAGTGTGTAATTTCGAATAGTATTTGAAGTGGAATTGAAGTGTCAAAAAGAAAAATAAAGATGGGCAAAGCCGCCAGTAAATTAAAGAAACGAAGAAGCTACCGTATGTAAAAAAATATATTTTATACAATAATTACAAATTTCTCTAGTTTTCTATTGCATTAATTCAATTTTTGTTTTATTTAAAAAATATCAATTGATAATATTCGTATTTAAAAGCCCTTTTACTTATATAATTGTTAAAAATCTAGTCATTAATAATTTTTGAGTGTACTATTCCTTGAATTTGAATCACTATATCGTAAAATTTTTAATTATTTATTTATTTTATTAACTTAAATTAATGCTATATATAAATATTTTTTTTTTTAATAATATATTTAATATTTTTATGTAGGTATATCGTATATAAGTTTATATTTAGTTTAATTCATTTACAAAAACAGCATAACAAAGTATACTAATATTTTTTTATAAGTAATTATGTTTCATATGTGTTACACATGCATGTGTCAGAAGGCAGAGCGGAACTCAAACACATGATGACACATTTTAAGTTTTATATTTAAATTTAAACTTAAAAAACAATAAACTTGAAAATTATTATTACAAAAAATATCTACAAAAATAGAAAGTTTAATGGAAAAGTAATATTTCTAAATCCATAATTACTAATATATAATTTTATGGTACCAAAATATTTAAATTCAACTAATAAATAATATTTGAATGAAAATATATTTATAATTAATTGTCTGGCTATTTACTGTTTATCTAGTTTATCTACTATTTATCTACTATTTACTGTTTATCTAGTGGTGAATAATCAGCAGTGTTGTGGCAGATTACTTAAAAAGGATCTAGATCAAGATCCTCACAGTTAATATATTCTAGATCAGATCATAGATCAATTTATACAATCGAATTTTTCTTTTAGATTAGATCAGGAATTCGTGATCTTTTTTGTAGATTATAAAAAAGATCATTTCTTATATTTTTTTAATTACAATATAAAAAGAGGTAAGATGGTTCCAAAATATTCAATTAATTAAAAAAACTGGTCATTTTATTATATTTTAATTTTAGTTAAAAGATAAAATGAATTATTTATTTATATAATTAGTGCGATAATAATATCTAATACAGAGGTCAAATATTAATTCCCAAAAGCTTATACTTTTTTTTCATGTTTATTTTTAAAAATAATAATGAATAATCTATATTCTTATTAGATGCAACATAACTAAAATTCAAATTATAAATTGGAATGCAAGTGCGTATATGATTTTTTTTAAGATCATAGATCATTATGATACATGTAGATCAGGATCAAAAATCCGTAAAAATCAAATAATTTTGATCTAGATCAATTGATCTATATCAGTCACAACTCTGATGATTAGTAATTCTAAATGCTAACAGTTCATTCAAAAATTAGTAAAGATAAATTTTTTATTAAATTCTAAATTTTTACAAAATTACTTGGAAATATTGCCATTTGAAGTAGGTATTATATAGATGTAAATGGAAATATATAGCGTTCTCATTTGTAGTATAATATAAAGCAGAAAAGTTTTTAAATATGTGCAGACGTTTCGAGGTCGAATTCATTCATTAAACTAATCAATTACTTCAATAATGCATATAATAGTCATAGATTTTTATAATCAATATTATTTACACATATGTACAGTGCTTAGTTTTTAAAATTGAAATAAAAATAGCTTAGAGCTGTCAGAAGAATGAAATTCCTGACGGAAATCAAAATCAAAAAATTTCAAATATCAATTGTTTTTATTATCTACTAGTAGGAGAAAAAAATATTATTTATATATGTAAGTAAAAAAATTAATTTAGAGGATTAAAAATAAAGACATGTATGTTCTGAAACCAGTAGTAAAATAATTAATTATGCATACATATTTTACTGTTTGTTAAAAAAAATAACAAAAATTTCTAGCATAAAAATTGAATGCAGTTTTTATCACAATCTGACCTTCCAAACTACGTTCTCCATTATATACATATATCATAAGTGTTTGCGTGATACGTTATCATATGAAAACAAAGTGACGAAATAGACTTCTTATCGATTTTACGTAAAAATTATTTTCGCAAGTAGGTATGTTACTCAAAAACCTTATCGTAAAAATTTCCTTATTTGTCAGTAAGGTAAGGTGAAACAGTGTGAATAATATTATTGTGATACAATTATGATCAAGTGACATAATAATGGACGAAATAGACGAAAATTATGTAAAAATGGTGCAAAGACCAACCAGCTCTATGCTCAATAATTCTGAATATGGTTATAAGCGGGAAAGCAAACGAAGGCAAGCTTTAGAAATTGGTAATACAAATAATTATATGTGTATCATATTTAATGCAATCATTTTTATAACAAAAAATAATTTTATATCTGAAAGAACAGTAAAATACAAAATTTACTAATTTTTTAAATTTTATTATTATGTGCACAGATTTGGGTAAATTTATTTATAATACAAACAGTATTTGTTCATAATTCCAATTCCTCACTAAAAACCTGAATATAAATCAATGAACAATTTCAAAAGAAACTGTAATTTTACAAACCTTAATTCAAAAACCATTTTGTTAAATAAACACAAAAATAAATTGTCATTATAAATCATGGGATTTAAGTTTTCCATATAAATTACGTTATTCCATGTGAATGAAGCCTTTTCCTTGTGAATTAAGCATTTCCATGTAAATTAAACCTTTTTTTTTTATAAACTAAGTTTTCTGAATGTAAATTAAGCTTTTTTCATATAAATTAAACCATGTCCAAAAGCTTTAAATTATGTACCCGTTAAATTTTTTTAACTCAATTCCTCAAAATAAATAAATGTATAATTTAAATCCTCTTTGAATTAATACAATATCTGCATGTTCAATACTTGATAGTTAACAAATGACAGTTTATATTCAACACAGAAAATGTTTAATTGTAATATTAAATAAACTAAAAATATTAATTTTATTACACTTTAAAAAAAATCAATAATAAAAAATGTGTAAACAATATAATCTAATCTTGTTACTAATTAATTAGCAGTTCAAACACAAAATTACATCAAAATAAAACAGAATTGAAACTCAAAAAAGTAACTAAATCACAGAAACCACACTCCTGCATGTCGCTACTAATGTTTTCATATTAAAAAAGCAAAATATTTTATAAAAAGCTAGTCATAACTTGAACAATTTCTACATTTTAATTTTAATTATTTGTAAACTACATTATTTAGTGATATTTATATCAAAATTATGATTATATCTGAAACAAAAAACCTAACCAAAATATAAACAAAGTACATTTTCGCTTAAAAATCTATATTATAAAATTGAAAACAAAAAATGAAAAATTTCAAAATGAGAATAGAAAGTTATGTTTAAAATAGTGATCAGCAACTTCTAATTTATCCATTTAATTATAATTGTTTTGCAATAAACAAACGCGCTGATAATAACAATATACATTTTATAACATTTGTTTAATAAAATATTTTAATTATTTTTGAGATGTAAAATTATCTATATAAATAAAAATCAATTTTGCTTTCAAACAAATTCAATATAAATAAAGAATACATCGTAGAATAGCTAAAATAGAAATTGCTCTTTTAAATATGTATTCCAAAACCTGCTATGTTGTTTATATTATTATTATATTTAAAAATATATAATCTTGTTTTATACTATATCAGTAATATGAAATAATTATAAACATAATAGACAAAAATAAACAGTAAATTTTATATTTTTATTGATATCTACTGACATTTATATTTAAAAAATTATAAAATTAATCTATAGATATAACTCTAGTCTAATTTGATCGAAATCATCTTTGGTAAGAGAATTAAAACTAATCGGAGAATAATAATATATCAATATGCTTTCTATGTCATTTATGTATTTTTACCTGGTCATGATATATGCAGAGTATATCAAAACGTCGTTTTTTAATAAAATATACACAGAACATAATCCTAAAGCTTTTTTATTTTAATATAATAAGTTCTGAATTTTTTTTTATTAAGGAAATATCTATTATTACCAGGATATATAGCTCCTATTGTTTCCGTGATTATCATAGAAACAAAGCATGTATAAATAACATAAATATTTGATTTTGCAGACAATCTAACATGGACTCGTATTGGATCATTGATGTCCTTAAAAGAGCGTCCATTACCGCGTACACCCACGGACGCACAACCGATATCAGATGGATTTTATTCAACCCCACGTAGTCATAACGTACCACCAGTAACCCCTATTACAACAACCCCATCTACAACACCATGGGACACACCAAAAGCTAGTCCAGTTTTAGATAAACGTATTGCAGGTAAATACATTTTTTTTTTAATTTATAATTTACTGCAAGTCAAAAAGAGAAACTAGAGATAGATATATTTTAACGCCGTTTCTATTATTCATTAGAAGGAAATATATTACTAAAATTATCCTACAAATTTTTAGACTAATTATTATGTGAATTATGAAAATATAAAGTGACATTTAAAATATTTATTTTAGGTTCAGTATTTCCAAATGTTGGAATTTTATCTTTGGAATAATTTAAAAATTAACCAATGAAATGTTATCATTTATTCTGAGGATACATTTTTAGCCAATCACAAATAATTATTTACTTAAGAATAAATAAAATTCGAAATACTGTGCATAAGAAAAACAGTTTTTATATTAAAAACAAAATAAATAGTGGATAATACAATAATTTGTTTTACTTTTGTAAATATATAATTATTATATAATTTATTACCTATCTTTGCTATCGTTTCAAAGTACTTGGTATTAAATGACTGAGTAACTTGTGAAATTTTGGGAAAAATATAAAATCTCAATATTTTTGAGTATTATTATATTAAATTTCACAATGACAATATGAACATTTATTTGTTCAAGTTTCATTAAAATATATAAAGACAATGTCAAAACAAAAAATTTTGTTTTTGAATTGGCATGAAATTGACTATTGACACGGGAGAAACAAGACAATAAAATTTGTTTAATATTGTCAACCGCAAAAGTTCTGGATCTATCTGGTGATGAAATTATCAATTATCAACACAGAAAATGTTTAATGAAATAAACTAAAAATATTGATTTGCCACATTTACAGTTTAATTAAAAATGATTAATTTTAATATATGTATTATTAAAATTAACTCATTATGATAATCTCATTTTTAATAATTATGGAGAATATAAAATTCAAAAAAGCCATCTAAACTATTTTGTTTACAACTAGTAAGTACTTATTTTAATATGCAAAATTTCTAAACAAAATCAATAGAAAATTAGTTTAAATAGGAAAAAAATAAAGTTCAAACTTACTATTCAATATAAAAAATTTGACTGTAAATGTTATTAACATTATTTATTTGATTAGAAAATTATGAAAATTTACATAGAATAAATATGGCAGTATTTTGACAGTACCAATTTACCGAAAGATCACAGCTCCGCCATCAGCAATTTCGGATGCCAATACTAGTGTCAGCAAGTGACCAATAGTTCTCGGAGTATTCAATAGAAAAGTAGAAAAAAATAATGTTAATATCCATTTCTAGTTTCTCTGGTTGCCTTGCAATATGAAAACATAAAATACATTAATAAAACATAGTCTAGTCTAGTAATATTTCTTCGTTGTTAAAAATCAGATCAAATATATTTTATGATATATTTTATTATTTGTTGACAAATTTTTAATATGCGAATATTATTTAGGTGAATGCGATCCTAGTTCGACAGGAAATGGACCACATATGTCAATCAGACAATGGTTAGAAGCTTTGGAATTGTACGATGTGTACGCAACGAATTTTTCCAAATTTTTCGGTGTCGAACAACTACTAAATTATACCGAACGAGAGATTCGAGATTTAGGAATAAAGAATTCAGCTCATCGAGCTAGAATTATTACAAGTATAACAGCGCTTAGAGAAAAATATAATAAAAGTAAGTATATTATATGTAATGTTTTTTTTTTTAACATTTAATATCATACATATATCATAGTATATATATATATATATATATATATATATATATATATATATATATATATATATATATAAAACGATTTCTTAAATAGGTATTTCATTATTTATGCAAAAATTTTTATAGATCACTAGATAATTGAAAAATAATAATATTATTTTTCATGATAACTCATAAATTAGTGATGTAGTTAAATAATTTTTATTTGTCTATGTTCTTGAGACTATAATTATGTTTCCTATAAGAAATTTTATCTGACAAAAATTATTAAATAATATATAAAAAATCTAACAATATTCAATTTTTGTAATTTCAATAAATTTAATTTAAATAAATATTATTTAAGTAAGTAAATTTTCGTTGTCAAATTATAGATAAATCTTTAAGAAAACGAACTGGATCCATTCGACATAGTGTGGCAGTAGATGGAGGTAAACAAGTTCGAAATATTCAGGAAACGTAAGTAAATTCATATATTTTATAATTTAAAAAAAAATTATTGATAAATGATGATATATGATTATTCCGCAATACGCATTACAAAAGTGTTTGCTTAGTGATCTACACACCGGTGCAAAATAATCTAATATATAGCGCCTCACAAGTTAAAAAGGACAGAAAATAGATGTTTATTTCAAATGTTTTATAAAAATATTTTAGAATTATTTCTTAACATATTAACAATTTTTATTTCTATTCTAATTTTTCGTTTACAAAATATTAAAAAAATAAGTACGTAAATATATATTAACGAATACTAGTATTTTAAATAAAATACTAAAAAGCAAGCCAAGATTATTGAGAAAAATAAAAATATTTGACGTAAATTCATTTCTATTTAAATGAAAAATATTTCTTCCACATTCTTATGGGTACATGGCGTGAATTTATATGTATCATATCAAGCTTTAACGTACAGATGGATATAAAATATATAGTAGGAATTTTTAAATCAGCTGTGCAAACTACATATTTTTAACAGAACAATCATTAGACAAAAATCTTCAAATACTAAACATGAATTTTGTTAACTTTTGTCTTATTAGCTAGTTTTTTGTAGCTTTATATTTTATGTTATGGTATATTTTTAGTAATAATTTAGTTTCCGAAAAGTTACTTTTAAACAAAATTGCATAATTATTGTTTATTTTTGAGTACATAAAGTTTAAATCAATTAAAATATGTTGAAGCAAATCTTATCTTCATATATTTATTTCTAAAAAAGAGAAAGAAATAAATATATGAAGAAAAGATTTGTCTCAACATTTTTTAAAATTGCATAAATTTAATATTTGTGTAATGGATAAAATGGGATAGCCCAAGTGTAGTTGAGGAAAAGTGTAAAGCCAAAACTACATGTTCAGAAAATATCTTTAATCGATTACCTTAATAAAGTAAAATTATTACCTTCTGTAATTTTTATTAGATTGATAATAATAGAAAAAGTTTTATTTTGTATTTTTGTATATGTTTAATACAATTTAATAAATAAATCATATTTTTCAGTGAAAAAAATAATTAAATATAAATTTTATTTTATATAGAATTTGATATTAAATTTTTAATATGTTCACCAAATACCTATACATCTTCTACATTCTATGAGATTCCTTTTTTACTCTCTCATGTTTTTCTTATATCTTGTTCAGATACTTATACATCTAAACGTAAACATATTATTACACTTGTATTATAAACGAAACTCACACATTCACAAAATATAAATGCAATAGTATGAATAGCTGAGAACAGTGGCGTGCCTATGTTATTTTGTATTTAATATTAGAAAATATATTTTGACAAAAATACAAAAATTTTAATTATGCAACTATATATTTTATGCTCAAAGATAGACATTTATTTAAAAAAATCTGTACAATAGAACTTAAATATTTATTTGTTTTTACAGTTATTACATAGTTTAATAAGACTTAAAAATTTTGAAAATTACAAAATGTATGTAAAATTAACATATAACAAAATATAGACTCCATTTTTTTTTCAAATTCGGTTTACAGTCGTTTAAAGTTTTTTTGTTAGTGTTTATATGGAGAATATTTTTACATAAACCGGCTTAAGTAGAATGAAATACACTGCACTTTTAGGTGCTTTGGGTAGTTCGCTAAAAACGTAAATGTTTCCAAAGAAATTCATTTGAGTATATACAATGCTGTTTTGATTCCTACGTTGATGTATAGTAGTGAATGTTGAGTTTGGCTACAAAAGCATAAAAAGAAAATGACTGCTGTGGAAATGAGATTTTTACGTAGCGTATGTGATGTAACTAGAAGGAATCGGGTACGAAATAGATTAGTGTATGAGTGTAAAATTGAAAAAAAACTGTTGCTACAAAAGTTGATGTTAGTTAGTTAAGATGGTTGGGTCATCTTGAGCAAATGTTTAACGAACGTTTAGTTAAAAGAATATATATGAATGATTTTGAAAGTATAGGTTTGCAGGGACGTCCAATAAATAGATGAAGTGGTATGATTGAGAGTGTTTTACGTAAGCAAAAATTTCCATGTAGTAGAAATAGAAAACCATGTATAATATCGTAAATGTGGATGAAGCAAGAGTTGCTTGTCTGGATAGGAATGTTTGGAGAAAACTAATTTCGGGTTAGTGAAAAGAATTTGTGTCACACCCTTTTGGATGTACTTTTATATATAAAAAATTAGTGTACATTTACATTAATAATTATAATATTTTTACTATAGTTTTTATTGTAATTTTATAAATTATTAGTAAATTTAAAAAAAAAACAAATATGTAAAATTACAACACAAAATATAATAAAATTACTATAATTATGTAAATTTAGACTGATTTCCTACAGTGTAGTGATATATGCTGGAATAAATCTTTAATAAAATAATATTTCTTTATGGCACTTTTCCATAAGTATCTCAATATAACACAAATGAAGTTAGGCCAGTTCTGGTCCAAGCTGATAATTACATATTTATATCTTTTTATTATATATTTATATTTGAAAAATCACTTGAGCTCCAATAGACTATGTGGGCAATTACCAAATTCTAATTTTGTTGTTTTTCCACGAAAATTTTTATATTATATTTCCAAGAACATTTTTTGTTCTGTCCTTCTACCTTTGAGCACGTATTTATTTTGGTTGATGATTAATCTAGCCGTGGTCTGATACACTCAATTATAATTATATGCTTGTCCCTTGAAGAAAACCCGCCACTGTTTCCCAGCATCACGTTTGAACATCTGCCATCCACGGCATTCTGCGATACAAGCGATATAGGCAGTCAAACAGCGACCGTTACCGTAGAAACACAACCTGTCAGTTGTAAACAACACTGATGTACGCGTCTTGTATTAAATGCTCTTGTGTTCAAGTGTTTTTTCACAGTTTTTTCTTATTGACCCAGTATTTTATTAAATATGTAAATATTTACGTTATTTGTGAACGTAAGTCAATTATGGAGATTTTAAAACGCCGAAATAGAATAGAAGTTGCGATTATTAATTGAAATTATTATAATTCAGTATTTATGTATTCATAAATAATCGATTATATTTTCTTCAAATATGGTAAGACTTATATTTAATGCAATTTTAGTATGTATAAGTGGTCACAATTATCTAACGATTAAAATAAAATAATTGTACCAAAATTAACATTTAAAGTATGAAAACTATAAAATAAGTCAGCCTATTTTAAAGTAAATAAATTGAATCTAAAATTTTTAATATTATTCTGTAACTCAAATAAAATCTTCCTTTTATTGAGAAACTGTAAAATTTTGATATAATGCATAATAATTATATAAGATTTAGATAGTTGAAAAGTTATCTGACAATTAAGAGTCAAGTTGTCAAAATGATTGTCAGTTATAAAATAAGTAAATATTTTACTAGAATTATACCTGCAATTTTTTAATTAATCAAATTATTGGAATGCTTATTTATATTTGAAACTTTTAAAATTTTAATTTTGGTAAGTTACCAATTATATTTTTAATAGAAATAATCGTAATCAAAATAAAAAGGCTTAATTTAGTAATTATATCTTTTCCATAAAAAAATTAATCATTTTTTTATTTTTTGCGGTTTAATATGAATATATGGTTAATATGTGTTAATATATGGAATATATGTGTATTATGAATATGTTTACGGTGAAAACATTATATCACAATTCAAAAAAATCTATTTTTTAGAAAAGCAGAAAAAATCAAACTTAAAGTAGAAGTAAACGCATTAGTCATCTCATAATGTAATTAACTCAAAAATGAATTTTGAGTTTTTCTTTGTGACATGTTTCTTAAAATAATTTTTTAATTAAACTTTAAATTATTTGGTTATATCTAATTATAAAACCAATGCATATTAAACGAAATTTATAAAATACGAAGTCAAATTACCAGCGACATAGACATTGAATAAGTGAATACATAAATGCAAGGGATGGTTTGATATAAACTATGAATAAAATAATATCACTAAGCATCCATACTCTCTACTGGCGGACAGGCTATATACCCACATCAGTAAAATCAACGGCTTTGTTTTGTTCTTCAAAATTTTTGACAATTTTATTTTTAACACATTATGTGCGAAACACGTAAAATTACGTTTTTATTCTAGCGCTAGAACACGGATAACGTAAAAATACGAGTATTTTTCTCAAGCAGTAAGATACTTTTGTAAAAAATATTTTTTCTCTATTTATAACAAAGAAAAAACTGAATAACAAGCAAAAAAGTCGCCCTCTATAGCATACTATGCGATAAGCAAATTATAATATTCAAATTTTTGCCTGTACACAATGTGTTAAGGTAGTCCGAAAAAACACCCTCACAATGAAACTAAAATCCGGCACCTATGACTAGCGATAAATGTCATTTTGAGGTTTTTTTTTAATATTTAGATATTTGTTAGCTGAACAGTTCCGGGGCACGAGCCCAGGGCCCTCGGCTCAATGGGGGCTCCAAAGTGCGGACGTCGTCGTTTACACCGAAAAAAAAAGCTCAATTTTACTAAAAATTGCCGTAATAATTTCTAAATTTAAATGTAAATCGGAAACCCGACGAGATTTCTAGATATGTATTTTTTAAACAGTAAACAAAATTTTACTAAATCTAAAAAAAATCTGAAAAATACCATTATCATTGACGGAAGTTTAATTTATGTAAAGCTAACCAAAATAACCAATAAAGTCACTAAATAAAAGTACATACTGATGTTTTCATTCACATTTTTTTTTCGACTTTCTAAAAGGGCCTCAAACTTTGTGTGGTCAAGGCCTACATGGTCTAAGACGGCCCTGTAGCTGGAGATTTGAAATTAAAGCGATTGAACAAAAAATACAATAGAACTTACGTTATATTTGATAGTTCTAGTGTTAATTTTAATGTCTTAATTTCTTTTGTACTGCAAGTAGTCAAATAGCAGAGCTTAATTGTCATATACAATTGGGAAATAAACTGATGTTATTACCATATGACTCTTTGCATTTTATACTAGGTTACTTAATTATTGACATTTAAACCGGAAATGATATAGAAAAAAAAATTGAAGTAGAAATTACAAAAAATATAATTACAAAAGTATATGCGAGTAATGTATTGGAAGATCTAATATAGATGCATGAAACTGCAAATCCAATATATCGAGTGTTCCATTAAGCTGATAATAGGGCTGGGGAAAAATCTCGATAATTTATCGATATATCGCCATATCGATAATTGAATATTATTCTATAACTCAAATAAAAAAATTTTTTTATTGAGAAACTGTAAAATTTTGAAAGAATGCATAATTAATATGATTCAGTCATCTTGAGCGAATGTCTAACAAACGTTTGATTAAAAGAATATATATGTGAATAATTTTGAACGTATAGGTTTGCGGGGACGTCCAATGAGAAATAAGAATTGTACGTGGGGTGTGTGGAGTAAATTGGAGAGATCGGGTACGAAATACGAAATAGATTAGTGTATGATGAGTGTGAAATTGAAAAAAATGTTGTAGCAAAAGTTGGAGTTTGTCAGTTAAGATGGTTCGGACATGTTGAGCGAATGTCTAGTGAATGTTTGGTTAAAAAGATTTATTTGAATGATTTTGATGGTATACGTTTGCGTGGACGTCCGATGAGTAGTTGGAGTGGTAAGATTGAGAGTGTTTTGCGTGAGCGAAAGTTTCCAAGTAGTAGGAATAAAAGAGCATGCATGAGAGAAATTATTAATGTGCATGACGCGAAAGTTGCTTGTTTGGATAGAAATGTTTGGAGGAGACTGATTACGGAATGATGAAAAGAGTTTGTGCCACACCCTGTTGGGTACATGGAATGATTGTGTATGTATGTATGTATGTATGTATGTATGATATTAAAAATTAAAAATATCGATATATCGATTATATCGATATACATTTATATTATCGATATTTTAATATCTTAGCAAATATTTGATATTTGAGATTTGAGAAATTAGTTATTCTAGTTCCTGCATTTCTTTAAAAAATAAGTGATTTTGGCATATTTTGTGGGTTACGACATATTGCCGTTGCATGCGCGATATATA
This sequence comes from Clivina fossor, assembly GCA_963966155.1. NCBI lineage: Eukaryota > Metazoa > Arthropoda > Insecta > Coleoptera > Carabidae > Clivina > Clivina fossor. The sequence continues at coordinate 23,034,817 of OZ014551.1, read as the reverse complement.
CCGTGTGTTGACTTGGACCGTCGTACATAGGGATTTAGCATGTAAAATCAGACATGTGCAATTTCCTGCATCCCAAATTATTTTACAAAAAAAACCTTATGAAAAATGTTTTAGGGCATACTTTTCTGCATGTAAATCAATTACTAAATTTTTTTTTGAAACCTTCCTAACGTTAAGAATTAAGTCTAAAGTTGTTAAGAAATTGACTGGAAAATGGCAGTAGCCATGAAATAGCATAATATTATAGCATTTAGCATTTGTTTTATTTTTGTTCCAATTTCACGGCTAATGCCATTTTCAGTCAATTTCTTGACAACTTTAGGGCTAATTCCTGACGTTGTAAAATAATTTGGGAAGCAGGAAATCACACATGTCTGATTGTATATGCTAAATCCCTATGTACGACGGTCCAAGTCAACACACGGTATATATATATATATATATATATAGGGTGATTCAAAAACAAACGGCATTCTGTATATGGCGTGTTTCTCTCACCAAAATAAGAAAAAAAGTTCCTATAAACAGGGGTCCTTAAATGCAGCGTTACGTTAAGATACAGGATGTTAAAAAATTGAATTTTCCTAACTATATTATATTAGAATGTGGAATTGTAGTAACAAATAAAAAGTATATTAAGGACCCCTGTTTATAGGAACTTTTCTTCTTATTTTGGTGAGTGAGAAGTTAAATCTTTCATTGAATATATAAATAATATATATCAATATTAAAATTCTAATATCGGCCAGCCCTAGCCAATAAACATGGAGATCTTGAGAACCATAAGAGATAAGACTTTAGTTAAATTAGACAAAAATTTTCTCCATTATTCGAACATTATTTTCAAAAAAATCATAAAAAAATTTAAATTTTGCTGAATTTGATTACTCTTTATAGAAAAACTTTTTATGTAAATTCCACTAGCGTACGGACAAAAAATTTCTCATGTACCATTATTGAATTACAAGTATCAACTTTCAATTTTCTTTTTTTATTTTCTTAACTTTATGTATATCAACTTTTTATTATTATACTTGTGCTATTCTTTCTGTATTCAATGAAAAGTATGCACATGCATACATCTTAAATACAAACCTTAGATAACTGGTAAACTTTTTTATTAATAACTATGTATTTATGTATTTCGAGAAATTTTTACGTAAGCAAATGTTTCCAAATGCAAATGCAGTATATTTTATATATATACTATATATAATACGTTTTATAAAAGATATCATAAAAGTGACTAATGCGAGAATTGGAGTTATTCCTGATTGAATATTTTAAATATGTGTATGAATATTTGACAATGTATATATTAATTTTAATATTATGATTACATGAATCAAAATTTTGAATATTAATCTTTACATTCCACTTGAAAAAAATAGATTTTTTTCTCCACTGTTATCTACTTTACGTAAAAATAAAACTTCCTGAAATAAGAATGAAAAAAAATAATAATGAAAGACTCGGGAAAAAAATATAGAAAGAGATAAGTAGAGGAACCAATTTGTCCTTTTCTTACATATACGCGGATAAATCTAGCGCATGCGTGAATTAAACACCCTTGCTCTAACCCCCAAATCAATAAAACTCCTAGGGTTGGAATAAACGGTCCGAAACTGAAGTGGGGTAGTTAGTTAAAACAGGGGAAATTTTAGTTCATACGCGGAGTGTACCGCACCTACAAACCGATCTTTTTAGAGATCTCAGACCCTTTAATAATATTTATTTTCATTTTGGTTTGTTGCAATCGTTAATTTCATTGCAAAAATTCAGAAATGATCTTAAATTTATTCGTTACCAGTGATCAGAGACTGCCGAGTAATTTTTATTGTCAAATAAAATGTTTTTTGTGATTGTGAAGTGATATCTTTATATGTGTACATTTTGGTGAGTCCTTTAATTCATTTGTGCAAAGATAACTGCAGAAAATATTGGATTACTACACAAAATAATAGTACTATAATAATTTATTGCATATATTTCATTTATAAATATATATTTTTGTTTATTTCAATTCAAACTATGCAAGCAAGATGATAAAATACGAAATAATCTAAATTCTAAAAATTTGTAGTTCTATATTTTTAATATAATACTAACTAAAGTGTTCCACGTTGCTTAAGCGCTATAAACTTAATTCTGTTACATGGCATTTTAATATATTTATTTAATTTGAAAGTTTATCCAGTAAATAGCACTTTTTTTCTGCTTTAATTCTTACCAAAATTATACAATTTTCAAGTTAGTAGTTGACATTCTGTACATATGATATTTCTGAATAATGATATTTACTCTTATTATTTTTTATTTCATTATGAGTAAGTTATCTGTTTTATTATAAGCCCTCATTTTTTTTATAGACTGTTTACTGTTAACTCTAGGATCTACTCGTAACTCTGTGTGTGCCAAATTTTATAAATTTCTTCAGGTTATTAGTTTTCCGTGTAATACGCTATCAGAGAAAAGACAGACATCACTTCATTTTTATAATTTGATTTATTATTCTACATAAAATGTAAAATTAAAATTTGTATAGTTAATTTAAAACAGTGGCTCTTTATGAATATACTCTGATGCCATCAAAATATACCACAAACATATACCTAAAAAAATATTAGCACATTTTTATTAATCATGGTACATTTGGTTCAGCAAAATTACATTGTCTATTCTGTGAAAAAATATAAATTGTGTCACATTACTTTCGACAACATATTTTTTATCGTCGCTATAATTAACATTAATTTATATTTTTCGATTATTTATGAAAATGTTAAATTGTGGTAAAAATGCTCATATTCTTCACAAAAACTGTAGAACGTTAATTTTATATCTTTAAAATGTAGTTTGAAATACTTGAAAAAATAGTATATGTCAGTTGAAGTAAAACTAAAACGTAAATATGTGGGCTTAACACAAAAAAAAAACACTTTCTACTCCTTGTTGATTTGTTGACTACGGCATTGTTTCTCAACTTTCAATAAATGCATATTTTTGTATATCATAAGCTATGAACCAGAAATCATGTTCTTTTTTTTTAAATTTATATTTATAAATATTATATTATTTGTCAATTTTATGATAATAGTACTGGTCATGTATTCAATAAACATATATTATTGTTCACTGTATATATTACTCATAATTCAAATAAAATTAGAAACAAAACAAATGATATAAAAAAAAACAAAATAAATGGATGACACTCTATCTGGTCCAAAATACTTTGATAAAGGTATGACAAGTAAAACTTTTTTTTAACACGGTAATATGACATGTTAGCTTCAGTTGTAACATTATATAGTATGTACATATATTTCCAAAATACTGAATAATATTTTGCACATAACAATACTATTAGAATATATTATATTTATCCAGAAAAAAACGTTAATCTATTTCGCTATTTAAAAAATAGCGCACCATACTCAGAGAACAAATTAGAATAATTACAGAAATTTAAATATTGCGTTCTTAGGATTGCAGTGGTAAATTTGTTATTTAAATTTTTATATTATTGTACAATACTAATTCTATTTATTCATTATTCATTTTACAATCTTTCGTTTTTAATTTTTATGTTATCATCACTATTCAAACACATAAAATTAGATAAACTTTTTTTAATTTTTATTAAAAATGTACATATATATTAAAAAATAATCAATAGTAAATATCTATATCAAATTAAATAAAATATTAAATATATTTTCAATATTGTTGCAGAGAGGATTTAAAAGTAATTTCTGAAGCTAAACAAAGCAAGAGCCTATGCAATTTAATGGTAAGTATTTATATTTCAAGAAAATGTAACAAGATGTTGAGGATGTTAAGCACTCCTTAGATCACTAATTAGAATTTTAATCTCATTCAGAATTTACTACTTATAACAAAAATAATTGATTTGTAGATACATAAATAACTTTATGTTATCAAAAATCTTGGCCCTACAGGCCAATTTAAAACTTTAATTGAGTTTCATAAATTTCTAAAATTAAGTATTTTTCTATATTAAAAAAAAATACTGTATATCATATTTATTTATTAACCCTTTAACTGCCGGTATATCTTAATATTTTACTTACTCCAAAATTAAAAACATGCTAAAATTTGTTTAAAAAAATACATCTTTAAGACTGTAATATCTCTAATTGCACATAATAAATATATAAATTTAAAAGCATCTGCGACATAATATAACGCAAAGACTTTTGGTTAAGTAGCTAATTGACAACCCCGACAATTAAAGGGTTAATATATTTCCTTTTTTTTATATTTAATGGTACAATGATTTTATTATTTTTTTATTATATTTTTTACACTGTTATGGATACATAGCATGATTGTGTATGTATGTTCATATTTGTATAAATAACTTGTAACAAAAACATAGAAACTGAATGAATTTCTTTTAAGGATCCAACGACTACAACGACATCACCATCACCGCAATACGATAGCGTGTCGTCCGGTGTTGATGCATCGACCTTACGTCGTGCCCTCGAATGGGAGCTATCGCAAGATGCTCGCGAACTCATTTCGCACGCATGGTATCACGGTGCGATACCACGGCATCGTGCCGAAGAGATTGTACAACATGAAGGCGAGTTTCTGGTGCGCGACTGCACGTCACAACCCGGGAACTATGTGCTCACCTGTCGGACTAGGGCACAACCTTTGCATTTTGTTATTAATAAGGTATGTTTTCTCTCAATTTTTCTATAATACAAAGTATTTCAATATAATACTTAATTAAAATCCATATCTCGTTAAGAATCCAAGCTAGAATCCCTCTCCATGAATTGCATGTGACTCATGGACAGTAGTAAACGTGTTAACCAATTATATTTATTACTTCAGCAGTAATTTATTACTAGTAAAATAACAATTTTCTTATTCAGGTGATGATACAACCAGACACCGTATACGAACGCATCCAATTCCGTTTTGAAGACGACATGTATGATACGGTGCCCGATCTGATAACGTTCTACGTCGGCAGTGGTAAACCGATTTCGGCCGCATCAGGAGCACGAATTCAATATCCTAAAAACCGCATGTATCCGCTGTCATTCTATGCCACAAAATATCCATCGGTTATACACGGCTATACGAGTAGCTGTAGTAGTGCTGGTTCAGGCAGTGCTGGTACTCCTACAGGCAGTCGAATTGTTAGTCCTGTTGGAGCACCATCACCACCTTTTAGGTAATTTATATCAGAAATATCAAACTTCGTTTCGTTCAAGAGAGATGAGAATTACTCATTTAATAGTAGAGAAAGAGTATTTTGATCCATATGCCATTTATGTTTACTGTTTTCGCAACATCATTCGATTAGTTTTGATTCGGAATTAAACTCATTTAAATAAATCTGTTATTGTTGTTCAAAGAATTATCTCTTCATTTCTTTTACAAATAACACATTTAAAATATATATTTTGTCGTATTGCCATGAAAATAAGTTCATAAATGTGCTAAAATAATAATTGTGTCAAAAACAAATTTTCAAATAAGTTTGTTTCTTTATAATTTGAAATGAATTGTCCCAAAGTGTAGATCTAACTATCACTTTTCCGCACCCAAAAACGTAGATTGACTGTATTTCATCAAAATTTGTCTAATCAATACACTTTGTTATTTTACAAACCGTTACTTTAGCACATTTTCTAATTAGAAATTAGGAATCAACAAAATTTCGTGTGAAAATGATATTTACAATATTAAAACTTATTTAAGAAATTATTTTTTTTGACATAGATTTCAAAAAGAAAAAATATGAGATTGCCAGATTTTATAGATTTTTTTTTTACTTGTTTTAGGCATAGCGCTCAGTCAAAATTATCGAGTAGTCCCACTCGCATAGGCCGCGATGCTCCACCACGACTCCCATCAAAGAAACAACGATCACAATCTTTAACGCCTTCGGAAGTAAATCGGGCGTGTCAAGAAAAATGTAATAGTGCAGACGGTGTTATTCAATCACCATTAATGACCCGATCAGCTGGATCAGATACATTTACCGCTGGCCTAAAATTTTCTACACATTCTTTACCGCGAACAACCTGCGGGAAAATGTCCCTGTCGCCCGGTGGTGCGATGACTGTCGGTAGAACAACGAAATGCATTAGTAGAGTTACAAGTGATCCATCACTGAGTCCTTGTGCTGAAAGAAGACATTTTGGTGTTGATGATGAGCAAGTAGCGCCTGATTCACTTCCGCCACCCAAACCATCTAGAATACCATCGCTGATGAGGCAGGAATCAGATATCATCGACAGAACAGATAATGGGTATGTCATATGCTTATATATGTATTCCTATATCCCATGCCCCTTTAGTAATTCGTCATTTCTTTTTTGTATTTTATTTGTTTAATGTTTACCACCTATTAGCTCGATTGAATAAAATATTATGAAACACAAGTTAACTGATCAATTAATGAGGCGCCTCAAAAATAGTTGACAATCTAGTTGCTTAATTAACTTATTGATTAAGTTAACAATGCTTTATATACTAAGTATATTCAATAAAAAATTAAAAGTAGGAAAAGTAGTAGAGGGTCGCAAAAATGTATAATTTTGGCAGTAGGTCGCGGCCTATAAAATTTAGGAAGCCCTGCTTTATGCAGTTGGCCCATAATCTCATAAAATTCTAATTCAGCGAATACACTTCAAGAGTTGTTACGATTATCGTCAATTTTTCTTTAAATATCAAATTCATTTTTGAATCTAAATTTTTAAGGAACAAATCAATTTTTTTTAAATAATTCTAAACATAGAAAAAATATGCAAGTATCTAAATATCTTCAATATAAAAAGTTAACAAATTCTATATTTTTTATATCAATTTGTAAAATTACAAATATATAATAATTAATCATTGACGAAAAAAAATTCTTCAAAATTGAAAATAAACCTAAATAATGGACAAATTTATTAATTTAAATATGTATAATTTTAGATTTGTTCCTCATGGCTGTCTGCAACGAGTTGCAAGTTATCATGCTTCTGGTTCCGATTCGGGTAACGGCTCTGGTGATTCTGCACAAAGTTCTGCAGCTGGTGATTCAATAGAACCTACCCACAAAGCACCCGGTGTTATAATCAAAAATCCACGCTATCACTTATCGAATTCCGAATCGACAACCACGTTAAAGAATCTCGATTTCGATTACGTGGAAGCAGAAGAACGTCTAATGCAAATCATTCTACCGGAACTAAATTTAAATTCCAAATACGATTTGGAAAATTTCAGTACATTATTATTACCGTCGGTGGAAAATAAACCGTTAGATAATAAAGCGTTACGAAGTGTAAAAATGACATTGCAAGAGAACGCACCGAGAATTCTGGCAAATCACTTAACGAGAGTTGATTTGGATATTATATTAGGTGATCAGCAAAAAGATGTTAGTAAATTGGAAGCTTTGTCTGGTATTGAACTTTGTGGACTACCAATTGGTCATCAACTTAGGATGGATCTCATTGAAAGGTAATATACTACAATAAACTTTATATTAATTTACTAAATTAGAACAAGAAATATAGTATACTCATTTTTTTATATTCTAATATTAAAGTTGGCAAAAAGTATTTGAAATAGGATTTAAACTTTATATAAAAATAAATATTTGATACATTATTTTAATATTACTATAAATTACTTCTTTTTTTTTAATTTCCTATTAATTAATAATATATTGGTTGTTATTAATAAACATTCTTAATAGTATTAAATATTAAGTTTTCTTGTTTTTTCGTTGTGCGAAATGTTCATAGCGTGTAGTTTAAGAACTTATGAACAATTAAAATTAAATGAAAATAATTCTGGCATCTGCCGTGGGTTTTCCGATGGCACAATTGGTAATGCATTCGACTAGCATTTAAAATTCTTAATAGTTTTAATAGTTGATCAACAACAATAATTTACAAAATAATTAATAGGAAATTAGAATATAAATACATAAATAGACACTAGTAAATTTTCTATTAGAAATGTGGATAAATGAGGAAAATTTATACCACACCTCTTATGGTTATATAAATACTTGTTCGAGTGACCAAATTTAATTATTATTTAAAATTGATGTTTTAGGACGGAGTGTTTGAAACTGTTAGTGGCCGTCACAATTTTAACATGCGCAAATGATGCGGAAAGAGCAGAAACTCTAAACAAATGGATTGAAGTAGCTATAGACACCAAAACTGCCCTTGGAAATCTTTTTGGTTTCTGCGGATTAATGTTGGGGCTTTGCTTGCCTCAGGTAAGTTGCAACTTTTAGATTTTTAACTTTTCATGATAATCTCGTATATTATAAAATAGCTTATTTCATTTTTTTAAATTTCTAGATACAAAGACTGAATTCAACTTGGCACATGCTAAGGCAAAAACACACCAATAGTGCGTTTAATTTTGAAGCAAAATTACGTCCAACATTAAAAAATATGAACGAATGTTCGAACCCACAAGCGCCGAACACAACTATACCTCATTTACTGCCATTTATTATACTACAAGAAAGAAGTTTACAAGAATTTATAGGTAATGCACAATTTTATTTTTAATTTTTAATTATTTCGTAAGAATTGCAAATCAATGGGTTTACATCTGTAAGACCTGTAGCATTACAGGATATATATATGTATCGAAATAAGAATTTCATTTACTAGAAAATACAGAATATTCTGTAAAGCTCGTGTGATACGATGCATTAAAATACAGAAAATCAACGCGTTAAAGTGCGCAGTAGTTCAATTTTCTATAATTTTTACGAAAATTGAACTACTGCGCACTTTAACACGTTGATTTTCTGTATTTTATTGCAGTGTTACACGGGCTTAAGGCTACAAGTTTTATAGATGTGATCAGAATAGACCCATAAATATACGTACTTTTTTTCTATAAAAAAAATCTAAAAAAATGTCAACTCTAATTAATAAAATTAATTTTTTAACAAAAACAAATTAAGCACATATTTATTTTATCTTCTTTTCTATTTTGTTAATTAATTATAAATGACCATTCAAATAATATATAAACTGAACTCACAATCAGAAAAATGAATTATTTTCAGCTCCTAATTCAGTGGATCAAAATTCACTGTCCAATTGCCTAACATCGTGGGAATCTCACGATCAAGATTTCGGACTGAATAAATTGCTTGCACATATGGAGGCTGCCCGTAAATTTTCGGATATGGTGCCGACGTATCGACGTAATGCCGAAATTGTATTTGGCGATTTTTCACGAACAGAAGAACTAATATTGGATACGTTCAAAACGGAATTTCATATGAAATTCTTGTGGGGCAGTCGTGGCGCAATGGCACCATCGCAAGAACGACATATGAAATTTGAACAAATTTTAACTGTAATGGCCGATAGATGTACTGACGATAATGAAGGAACACCTGTATAAAATTATGCACTTTTGTGTATAGTAATATAAATATTTAACATATACAGGATGGTTCGTTTAGTTTTTATTTTTTAAATAATTTTAATAGTCTTTATATGTTAAGAAAATTTTTAGTGATAGCGTTATTACCTGATGAGTTAACAGTATTCTATCGTATAGAAAACAAAATGTACTTGCGAATATTTCACATATAAAATTTTAAAGGAACAAATTTATAATATAATATTTATAATTTACAATTAGGTAATTCTATAATGAGTGAAATATCTTTTGAAAAATAATATTTATTCTCAATCATTTCTATAATTCTTTAATAGATAAAAACTAATTATTTTTGTCCGATGAAGACTACAAATTGAAAATTAATTAAAAAAATTACTTATCAAGCAAAAATAAATTACATTACATATATTATTTTACTTTAGTATTTTATACTATTGTGAACAATTTTAACTTTTTAACAATTCGTTTTTTAATTGCAATTCAATTGGCCTTTTACGCGTAAATTATTAAATCAAACACATTTGTGTTGATATTTCGCAAACTATTGTATTTGAATAGTTAATAATTATATTTTGTTTCTTTATAGCAAAATAATCGTGAACTTTTCAGGTAATCTTTTTGATTTCAATCTAGTCACTTGTAAATATTCTAAATTTGTATGTTTGAATAAAAACATAATTAAATTGCTTACATTATAATTTTAACTAATATTTTTATATATTTTGTTATAATATTTATAGTTTATGTCAAAAATTGAAAAATTAAATTAATAAAAAAAAACAAAGTAAATTCCATGTTTAATTTTGAAACGAAAATATTGTAGGTGAATAAAAAAGCATCCTGTATTAGTAATGAATGTACGTATTATAATCTGCATTAATTAAAATAATTTAATAATTAATTTTTATGTGCAGATTATTATTATACATTGAGAAGTAAATTGTAGTAAATGATATTTACTTAATTGTTTATGTAACTTTATGTAGATCTAATCACAATTATTTAAAACGTACTGTCTATAATAAATAATAATGATTTCTTAAATTGAAATGCGATAATATTGGATATGGTTAGTAGATATTTAGATGCATATCATGATGGTGTTGATGAACGTCAATATAATACAAAATTATTGTGAGCAATACATTCCATTTTAAGTACGAATTCTTAAATAAACTAATTAATATAATGTTGGAGGTAAATTGTTAATATTTTTGTTATTTACACATAGTAAACACTACTTCTAAAATAATATTTTGTTGAAACATACATTCTTACCCATAAAGGTGTAGCATAAATTCTTTTCGTAATGCCAGGAAAATTGAATATAAAAATTACATTAACTAATATCAAAGAACAATAAAAATACTTTTAAGGTAGAATATAAAACACTTTTTTATTTAAAAAAGTTATTTTAAAAATAAATAATATATTAGAAGAAAAATGTAAGTATACCTATTAAAGACAGACAGCTAGTAAAATGTGTTCAACTACGTACTTTAAATATTCATAAATTTGAAAATAATGAAAAGTAAAAATTTTATAACTGACACTGTGAAATTATTTTGTGATGATTTTTTTTAAATACTTTATTATATCAGATGATAAAGTTATGCTTTCTGAAACAGTATTTATTGTGTGGAAATAATAAAACGATAACAATATATCGGGCATGCAACGACAATATGTCGTAACCCACAAAATATGCCAAAATCACTTTTTGATATTTTCCAATAGACGGACACATCTACATATACAGCAGTACATAATACGTCGTAGCCCACAAAATTTATTTTTGGTATAAATTTGCTATTACTATTATCGCAATCATACTCAAATAAAGAAGTTTTTTCTATCTCCTGTAAAATAATGGTTTTGTGGCTTACAACATATTGTTGTTGCATGGACGATATATGAATTGCAAAGTCATATAATTTTATTAAAACCTATTTGAAATTAAATTTTTTATCTAACAATGTGTTCCAAATAATAATAAAACAGCTTTGGACCTAAAAACGTCTGGGTCCATAACAAAAAATGTTTAATTGTAATATTTTTATAATTATTGTACATTACTTGCAAAATATTAATAGCTGGTACTACAAGCTTGGTTTTAAAATCGGTTTTAACGGTTTTAACTAATACAGGTTTTAAGACAAGACAACTGTCATAAGACTAAACAAATGAACTAAAACACCCAAAAACCAGCCATTATTATTTTTAAAGGTTAATATCCAATGCTGACAAATATTAAAAATATTCTTTGTATGAGTTAAATGGCTTTGCGGTAACCATTGTTATATTAATTTATTTATATTTATCATATCTTATATATTAAAAAAAACACGAAATAATGTAATCAAAAGAAAGAATAATTGGTGTATATTTGAATGTACATGTTAAAGTTATTATATAAAACGGACAAGGATAGGCCTATAGTTTTTTTTTGAAAAACTCAGTTACCAAATTAATGTGATACAACTATAAACTTTTTTATATTTCTTCATAAATTATCATTACAGATTTAAATGGGTTTCATGCTTTTTCGATAATTCAATTAATTCAAACTAAAAATCTAATTACGTTGTATTTGTATCTTCAAATACGACTTAATCAACCCCAGAAGTCAAATTTAATAAATTTTCTTAAGAAAAATTGTTAATCTAAATCAGTGAGGTAATTTTATTACTCTTAATAATATCGATTTAAATACACAATAATGATTTATGAAGAATATCGAATGGTTTACGACAATATAATTGTTTCTTTAAATATTTTCTTACAGTTTTCATAATTTTGACTGTTATTAATTAAAATTAGTTGCAAAGAAGAAAAAGACTAATATATAATATTTGGGCTGATCGTTTTTATGGCAGATTAAGTGCAATAAAAGAATGACAAAATTGATAAAAACACCATACATTTATCGAAATGTAATTTTTTCCATTTGTACATACAAACGCGGCCTCCATTATTACATAACAGATTTCTTTGCTCAACGTAAAATTTTTAGTGTATTTTTTTTTAACCTTAAAAGCGAATCTTAAATCAAAAATTAGTAATTTTATTGCGCACAATTATTTAAACCATTACTAAATTATGGAGAAAATTGGTTTCGTGTAAAATGAAGAGTACTGTCAGTAAGTATTTTTATTTAAAATACGTGCAATGGTTTCCTACAAATAGATAATAAATTTATAAATTAAAAATTAAAGTATTTATTTTTGTGTGTATTATATAAAAAAAACAGCAAATTGTATATAGTCTAAATATATATGTATTAGATTGTTTATAAATTATATAGAAACTAGTAACAACATTTTATACATTAAACTTTTTTAATGTGTTTTATAAGAATTATTTTAATGATGTTTATAAATGAATTGTTTATACACAAATAACTGTAGATAGTGCAGAAATCAGATTTTATTCTGTGAAAATTTAAATCATTTCTCATATTGTATATGTTAATTATTTTTTTAATTATAAAAACTGAGTCGTATTAATTTATTATATAACACTAAATTTAACGATTTTATTGGACCAAATTTATTTACAATACCATTAAATGAAAATTTAACTAAATAAAAAACAAACTGAGGTATAACATATGCTTAGGTAATTATTAATATGATAATAAAATCTGTATTTAGTATTTCTCAAATAAAATAATTATATCAAATATAAATGCGTTATTTTTACTGCTAATACACAAAACATAGATTCAAAAAATGATAATAATAATATTCACTTATCAATGCTGAAATATTTATATTTATGACCGCGTTGCTATTATATTAAAATTGTTCTAATTTCAGAAATTATATTACATTGACAAGTTGCGTTTATAACGAAAGCAAAAAACAATATTAATTTATTTTAAAATAGTGGAAACAAAAAATTATCAACAAATTTAATTTTTGTAGTATAAGTTTATAATTTACTATACTACGCAATACGCATACTCCGTACAGTTACAAACCAGTTCTATAGTTGGTAGCAAAAAACTTCAAGTATGTTCTCCCCTACTGTGTATAAAATTTCAGACACAAAAAAAAAGAAAAGCATAAATTTGTAATTTAAAAGTTATATTAAAAAAAATTCTTATGCAAAATCGTTAAACATATTATAAAGAAAAATATATATCGTCTTGCAAGATATATTTGGAAAAAAATACAATTTTGTAAAAAAGTAAATATATTTATAAATCAATTTATTATACAGTTTACATTAAAAATAATTTTATTTATTTATTTAATATTTACAAAATATAATTATTTAAAATAAAACCTTTTTTAACATTTACAAAAATTCCCTTACTATTTACTAATAGCGAAAATTTTCGTTTTTCGTATTTTACACCAATTTTAAACTAATTAAATGCTTAAGGTTGCCTATACGGAGTTGACAGTGAGTCGTATTGCCCTGTATCTGAATTTAATTTAATATCGGAAAAATTATTACAAATTTCTGAAAATAATCACTTGTTAATTTTTTTATAAAACTAATGATATTACATTCAATACCAGTATTAATTTTATTGCCTTCAGATGTGATTAAAAATCCTGTATCTTCACATTTTAATGGATCTATTTCAGCAGTAGATTGTAAAGTTTTATTTATAGAAATAGACATTTGTTGAACCAATTCTAACGTATACGGTTCCGATTTTATCTCTAAAAAGCATTGTTTTTATCTAGTTATTTCTGCATATTAAAAAAAAAAAAAATTTAAAAAAAATGTTGGAAAAGTAGACTACATTAGGAAAAAAATATTACAGATTTATACACTTTATTTAACCTTTTTTACTAGATCATTGCAAAGTTTCAATTAAAGACATTGACATTTTATGATTTAATTCCGATTCTTATTTTGTAATTTCTCCAAAGTTCTGGCTCCATTATCGTAACGGTATTTAACGGTAATGGTTTATCATGATTTAGGTGTATTTGAGAAACACCTGTAATATATAAAAAGAAAAGTTGATTTAGTTGATTATTTAAAATTAAGGTTCGTTTCATCAGGCGGTTCCGATTCGGTTCTGGAACTACATAGAACTGATAATCGGAATTATGTGCGCATGCTTCAACGAGGAACTGTTCTGAACGGTTCAAATAAAAATTAGCCGATGAAACAGATTTGGAACTAAAAAGTTACTATTTTCTGCGCGCATTTATAAATTCTTCATTTATTTAATATAACTGGTCCTATATATAAGAACCACTACGAAATAAATTATTATGGGTAAATTAAATGAAAATGTTTTTGCAAATGGTTTAATTTTAAATGTAGAAACTAAAAGTGTAATACAAACTTAAATCCTAATGTAAACAAATAATATGATATATAATAATAATAATAATATAATATATAATAAATTAAATGAAAATGTTTTTGCAAATGGTTTAATTTTAAATGTAGAAACTAAAAGTGTAATACAAACTTAAATCCTAATGTAAACAAATAATATAATACAAACTTATTTTTGTAAAATATATACATTACGTTGTACACAATTATATATTTTTAACTAATTATTTTCTTTGCATTTGCAAGAATTTTTTTTTTCTAAAATGGAATTTTTTTCTTTGAGGATTTCATTCCGTTCTTTCATAAGTTTTATTTTTTCTTGTTCTTGCAATAAACGTTTTTTTTGATATTCTAAACGATCGTTTCGAATAAGCTGCAATACTGTTTGTTTTTTTTTAATATTTACTTTTCTAACTACCTCCCCACGTTCTTCAGAAGGTTTCCTATTTTCTGTATTTGAAGTACTTGGAACTTCTTGGATTTTTTCTGTATTAGTGGTTGTAGTTTCTTCGTTGCCCAGATTTTCTACATCCATGTCTGTTGGGATATGGACGGTTGAAGTACCCAACAACAGATCGGGGTTTATTGTTTTTCTTTTTCCCATTATTTCTTCCATTTCCTCGGCATATTCGAAAATCTTTCTCCCTCGCCCTGTGGATGTTTTGTTTAAAATATATTTTTTATAGTTGCGTTCCAGTACTTTCCACCTGTTTTCGCAGCTATTACGCGAAATGGAAGTTTTATTCTCTTCGGTTATTTTTTGGGCAATAATCTCCCACATAGCCTTTTGATTCTTAATTTTAAATGACCCTACTTGTTTTCTGGACTTTCCGTACAAATCAATTAATTGTTTTGTCAAATTAGTCGACCAAAACGTACATTTTGGTTCATGAATCAATTCTGGTTCCAAGTTTTGGACTTGCAACACATCGTCATTGATTATTAGAAATTCGCCAATTTCTAGAACAAAACAATACCTTTTATAATAACTGAAGTATATAGTTATAAAACATAATTATATTACAACTTACGTTCCATAATCTTCTTTCAAAGAAACCGCAAAAAAAAAAAACAATGAAAAATCAATTTAAAAGCGTAGGTTAGTTTTACCGCTGTCAAAGCTAAAGTTGGCTAAAGTGAGAATTTAATTTAATAGTTGTGCACATACGAAAAGTTAAGAAAAAATGAATCTTCGTATATGATCGTCACAAGTCGGCTAGATAAGGGTGTAGTTCTTTCCAGTTCTTGCTACTGACCGAGAATTGTTTTGAACTGTAAGGAACGGTTCATTTACAGTTCTAACGTTCGATGAAATAAAGGATTTTTAGTTCTAGAACTATCAAGTTTAGTTCGCAAATCTGATGAAACAGTTTTTCTGTATTGCGCATGTGAAGTAATTCAAGAACAGTTCAGAACCGCCTGATGAAACGAACCTTATATTTTCAACCACGCTGAAATGAATTTGCATAAATATAAGCCTCGTGTAAATAAAGAGTTTACTGTATATGGCGCAGAAATATTGCCTGAACATAGCAATTAGAACCGTGTGAACTAACGTTAAAAAATCAGAGTGTAGTAGAATTGTTAATAAAAATAAACATGTAAAAAACATTGATAAAAATCATTAAATAGAAAAATAATAAAATTATAAATACTGAAAATAATGTTTTTATTTAATCACAAAATTACTATTTAAATTAAATTTTTTTAAAAATATTTGTATTTAAAATTAGTAAACAAGGTTGGAAAAAACGCATCTAGCAAAAACATATGAAAGCTGTTACCTAGCACTCGTTGTAAGCCTGAGTAATTGTTTTACAATTTTTATTGTTTTAAACAAATTCGAAAAATTTTCATATCATTTGGCTTGGTTTGACACGCATTCGTTAAAAATTTTCTTTAAAATTTCATTTTATATCAACAAATTTAATTATGACGGTGAGTATAATACACGATAAAGAAACTGAAGCTGAATTACACAAATATCTATATATTAATCTTGAAATATCCAACAACGTGTTTCAATAAGGACATATTTACATTTTCTAATAAATGTTTTAGATCCAAACTCATCGAAGCAAAACATATTTGGTCCATCTGCGATGCCAGAAATAAAAATTAAATTCGAAATTAGATAGTAAAATACTTCAATGGACTAATTTCAAGCAATGAAGATACAGGCATATCATCGGTAATGCCATCGCAATTTAAATCACCAAGCAGTTATAAATTTATGTATTATTTATTTCGTTTATCATGATATGTACTTCGAGAAGACATAACAAAAGTAAAAAGTGTAACAATATATTACCTATTTCTGCCACTAATAGTGAACAATATTTATGATGTATCGAGTGAAGAGTTCAACAATATGAATAGGATTGTCAATGATCGGTAAAGCAATTTAATTAAAATGTTTTGAGAATTTTAATCTAAATTTAAAACTCAAAATCAAAATGAAGAACAAAGTGTTATCCAGAACAGATGAAGAAATTCAAAAATTGTTTAAATTTATCATCTTATGAAGAAGCTAATTAACAATGAAGAAGAAATTTAACAGTAATTTGAACAGATCGAAAATTATTTAAAAAAGTTATTTTAAACATTTAAGAAAAACCAATAAAAGTTTTATAAATATCAAAACAATTCTACAAACAGTGATTATTTAGATGTGCCATTATCGGAAATTATAAATGAATTCATATATATATTACAGGGTGTTTCATTGGTAAACGGAAATACTTAAACGGTGAATAGAGGTCACCAAGGCGGTTCTAGAAATACCCCATTTATTGGACCTGACGGTCTTTGTAATCGAGATACAGGGTGTTTTATCGATTTTGCTTATTTCTTCCTGAGGTCATAACTCTCGAACCACCCCGTATATTTTTTTGATATTTGGTACACATGTTTCTCATTCAGAGCCCAAATGAGCCAGTTACTATTCACAAGAAAAATCCAGGTCCGAATTAACAAAAAAATAGATAACAATTGTGACCTTGAAACAACACCCTGTATATTGAAATTTTCAAAATCCGTTTGCATATTTGGAAAGAGCACAAAAAATTAAATTAAAATGTGCACTTTAAATTTTTCCGCAGAAAATTTAACTATTCACATTTTGAACTTAAAGTAAAATTTTTAAGAACTTAGAGCCAAAAAAATAGTTATTATTAACTTTTAATAATAAATTATAAAACTTTTGAATCCATACTCATTTTAAAATTATTGAATAATTATTAAATACATTGGTTTCTATTTTTATAATTTAAAAAAAAATAAATAAAAAAATAAAAAATAGAAAAAAAAAATAAAAAAAAAAATAAAAAAAAAAAATAGTTGTTTCAAGGTCACAATTGTTATCTATTTTTTTGTTAATCCGGACCTGGATTTTTCTTGTGAATAGTAACTGGCTCATTTGGGCTCTGAATGAGAAACATGTGTACCAAATATCAAAAAAATATACGGTGTGGTTCGAGAGTTATGACCTCAGGAAGAAATAAGCAAAATCGATAAAACACCCTGTATCTCGATTACAAAGACCGTTAAGTCCAATAAATGGGGTATTTCTAGAACCGCCTCGGTGACCTCTATTTACCGTTTAAGTATTTCCGTTTACCAATGAAACACCCTGTATATATATATAGAGCCGCGCCAAGCGGAGGTGCACGGCACCTGTGAGACGACGACGTGATAGAGAGCGAGCTCGAAAATGACGATCACGTATAAGCGAGCGTGAGTTACATGATAGACGACGAAGAGACCGCGAGCGCGCGCAGATGCGTCGAGGAAATTATTTAAGATATACCGAAAAACAATTCATTGTTTTTCGGTATATCGTAAATTTGCTCAATGCACATGTGCGCGCTCGCGGTCTCTTCGTCTATCATGTAACTCACGTTCGCTTATACGTGATCGTCGTGTTCTAGTTCACTCTCTAGCACGTCGTCGTCTCTCATTTAATTGATCCTCTGTTAAATTTGCTCGCCGCATCTGAGCTTGTACTCTATCTTTGCATCTCCTTGCATTTAGTTCGATTTCCGTCATATTTGCACGACGCATTCGATTTCTTTCTGTCTTTGGGTCGATTAATTCAGCTTCTGTTAAATTCGCTCGACGTATTCGAGCTCTCTCTTTATCGATGCGCCTTATTTATTTAAATAAATAAAAATCACCATAGCAAACTAAACAAAAACAGAATTGACTGTTGTTATGATTATGCACGATCGGCAATGTTCGAAAAGCTACAACAATTTCCGGTATCTGCATGTCATCCTGTCTGTCTGTTTCAAGTCATTTATTTAATCATAGATGATGCAGCAATAATAATATGTTCTTTAAAATCTAGAAGCACTTACTACTTTTAAATAAGAGATGGTGTTGTATACCGTCCGACAAAAATATTTATTTGTATTCAATTCTATTATACTATTATAATTCTATTATACTATTATAATTCTATTATTATAAAACTTTGTTGTACGAAATAAATAAACCCTTGTTTCATAAAAATAGAAACGCTTTTATTTCGATAAAAACTTCGTTGTATAAAAACGCGTGTGTTTACACATTTCACAGTAAAAATACAAAAATAAAAAACAAATAATTTATTTAATATTTTTATCTACAACAAGAATATAAAATTTGATTTAACATAAATATTTTAAAATACATTACATAATAATTAAACAAATTATAAATATAATATTCATAAATCGCAAAAAAAAATTGTATATTTTTAAAAATGTAAAATAAATTTTTAAATTATTCTTAACATCTATGAGATGTATCTCTCAATTCCCGTAATTCCTAAGCGGAACATGAGGCTATAGCTCGAGATACTGATCATATAGTTTCATTAGCAATTTCTACTTCCATTATCAACGATGATAGTCGTTAGCTCACAGTCAAGCAAAAGTGGATTCAGAATATTTTATTTAAATTCTGGTGTGAGTTCGGCGCGAATCTTTTAGAGTCGCAATTCCGACATGCTACTACTGACATACTGCCCAAATTTAAGACGTATATGGTTCTGATTTTATATCCATAAAATGGCCACCGATATCTAAACACAAAACAAATAGTATATTCAAAAATAAATAGAATTTTTTTTAGAAATATTTCAGTACCTATATCAATACCAAGACTGTTATCCGATTCTCTTGGATTTATATTTTCGCAGTTAAATTGAAAAGCTTCATTTATACAAATCGATTTTTCGTGGTCCAATTCCGATGCATAATTTTTAGTTTCTTCTGGTTGTGGATCAATTATCATAACAGTCTGTAACGGTAATGGTTCGTCCTGATCTTCTACTTTATTAAAACCTGCAAGTAAAATAAATTAAAAATTTATTTAAATAAAACTTTAAAATTTTGATATGACGACACTGGCCATCTATCGACCATCATATAGTACACCTGTTTTACAAAGAGTATTAATTTAGTAATTAATTTTTTAGTAAATTACGTATTATTATATATAATTATTATTATAAATATAAGTCTCTAATACACAATCATTTATTTTTACATGTAAATTCATAAAAATCAAATGGATGATAACATTGAATTTTATCACTATTTCTTTTTTAATTACTATTATATAAAACAGGCTTGATACTTTATATGCTTGCAAATGAACTGTCATTTGTAATTTTTGTATCATTATTATATTTTGTTTTTACTATAGCATGATTTATTTATTACTATAATCTTTAAAATTATGGTATGCATTAGTGTAACATATCTTTGAAAAAATGTGCATTATTAATTTATATTTTGATCATTTTTACAAAATGCAAAAGAAATATACAGACTATTGTAACGAAATCTAATTATGTATGCCCTCACTAATATTATTTCGTTTCGTGTAAATTTGAAAAATAAACATATATATATTTATGAACAAAAACGAAAATTAAAAAACTCACTCGGCGTTGTTTGTCTCCGATGTTCGCGAAGTAAATTGTTTATAAAAAGTTCATACTGGTAATGCATTTGAAAATCGGATGTTCTATGCTGCACACCACGCCGTAATGTTTCCAGTGCTTTCCTCATTTCCCTACTAGTTGGAGGTTTCAATATTTCTACATCTGCATCATCCTCGTCATTTTCAATTAATGTCGTTACATTTTTACGCATTACACTTTCGCAAATATCTTCTTCTGTTAAAATTTCTGCAACATTCATATCATCATCTATTGCTATCCATTCTTCGAACTCGCTTATCGTCATGTCGTGCGGTTTAATTATTAAATTCTCATCTTCTATAGCTTCTTTCAATAACCCACCACGTTTGAAACAATTTCTAATCGTTGTTTTGGATACTTGATTCCATGACATGGCAATAAGATGTAAAGCATCTAGTAGATTAGTTTTCTTGACTAGATCATGTGCGCTCATATGTTGCGTATCCTCCATAGTTTCCAAAATTCTAGCACGCATTTCTTTTCGGTAATAAGCCTTTAAAGTCCTTATAATACCCAAATCACACGGCTGTATTAACGAATTAATATTAGGCGGTAAAAAAATAATTTTTATATTTTTTAAATGACATTTTACACTATGAGCAGTGCAATTGTCCACTAGAAGTGCAATTTTACGATTTAATGTCCTATCCCATTTTAACAGCCATTCATTAAAAATTAAAGAAGTTATGCAAGCATTTGCATTTGAATAATAATTAACGGGTAAATTTTTGACTCCTTTGAAACATCGTGGATATTTACTTTTGCCGATTACTAAAAGTTTTTCTTTTTCACCCGACATATTTGCACAACACAAAATTGTTATACGCTCTTTCAACGTCTTACAACCCTTTGTGTTTCCTTTTTTAAACATGTAGGTATGATCAGCGAGTGCGCGATAGTAAAGCCCACTCTCGTCTGCATTAAAAACATTATTTGGAGTAAATTCTAAAGCAATCTTAGACCATACATTTTCAATCCAGTTTTCCGCATTCTTAAAATCAGGATCTTTCTGTTCCTCGTGAGTTCGTTTGTATACGATATTTTCCCTTTTTTTCCAACGATGAAACCATCCTTCCGTTGCAACAAAATGTTCTTTTCCCAATTTCTTCGCAAGTTCTTCGGCTTTCTGGCGCATCAACGGACCATCTACACGTACATCATGTTCACGGGCATTAGCGAACCAGAGTTTCAATGCAGATTCCACTTGATCGTCCTTTCCGGTACGATTTCTTTTAGCGTATAAATTTTTCTTCGCAGCTTCTTCTATTTCAACACGTCTTTTTAAAATCTTGCACAAAACTGGCTGCGATACGTTTAATTGTGCTGCTGCATTCCGCTGGCTAATTTTCGGTAACTTATCATACTGTTCTAAAATGTCGATTTTTTCTTTTAAGGTAAGATCACGTCTCTTTTTTACGTCAGTCATTGCAAAGAGTTAGTACAGAACTGAATTAACAGCGGCTGCTAGACCATACATATGATTGTAATTTGTTTTATCAAGGTTAGGTTGCTCGTGGACGAAAACAATCCTAAAAAAAATTGATAACATAAACAGAAATCATGATTACTATAAACAATGTTTTCCTATGTAATCGTATATACAGATATCAGAACAATACCAAATATGCCCTGTTATTCGTTATTTCATCTAACGTATTTAAAAAATGAGATTATAATCATCGACTAATATTTGTAGAGTACGTTTACAAAACGGAAAAAAAATAACATCAAACATAAACAAAAGTTTCAGTTACTCCCAGATTCTCGGAAGTTTTTTAAAAAAAACCGTATACTTAATAAATCGTTTGATAACTAACAAATAACTAATGTGTCAGTATTATATAAAATTATTCACAATGAATATAGTATGTATATTCTTATCAACCGTACCCTATACATCCGGTGAAAGTGATAACAATACCCGAATGATAATTATTATCTAAAAATCCAATAATCGGAATATCGTATAGCACAGATTTTTACTTTGGTCAATTGTCAATCTTTTATAAACAAAAATATAACCTCAATTTGTAATACATAATAATAGTTCAAAATAATTTAAAAAGAAAATTCTGTGTAATTACCTCAAAAAAAAAAAATTCTTGGACTTCATTTACGTAGATGATCAACAATCCTAATCGACCTAAAATAAACTTTGTTGACAACTGTCATATAGGCCGCATTCAATTCGACGACACGGCACCATAGATAATACAATATATACGGCACACACTGCACCATAGAATAAGTGATATATGTATACACTGCAAACTTTGTACGGCTACACTTCATACGATAATACCATTGAATAAATAATAAGATTATATATTCAATGATAATACCAATGAAAGTTATCATGAAAACACAAACATTCACACGCACTCACGCGAATACTGCCCCTGCTTACGAGCTTTTTTAAAGATTTCAAAAAAAAAAAAAAGAAAACAGACACAATTTTCTTTATAATAATTTAATTATTTCTAAATATTTATTTGTGTATAATATTAACATTTTGTGTTACAACGTTTAATTGTTAAGGCATTAGGTTTTTAGAGAGATAAAATAGAAATAAATACCTATTTTAAGTAAATATAAAATAAATCAAACTGATTAAACTTTAAACACCTATCATGTATGATATTGTAAAACATATTGTAATAAAAATATAATATATATATATACAGACAATAAACATTAAATTTTATAACATGTACAATCTATTCGACAATCAGTTTTAATCCAGGCATAAGTAGTTACTCCGAGTTCAAATTTAAACAATAAATTTTTTTAAAAGTACTATGCAAAATAAAACGAATAATCAGTTTTATAGTCCTTCAAAAATTTACCTATTTTTCTTTTCAGTTTGAAAAGTAATTGTCAAACAGATTATAATAAATAATATTTATAATTTTTAAATACATATAACAGTTATTATCAACTTATATATTGGATTACTTTAATTAATATTTGAAACTTCGTACAATATGGACGGCATTCTTAAAATAAGCAATAAATTGTGCAAGATTTCCTAACTGAATGAAACATTTTATAAATGTTAATTCATATAGGCCCAGTATTTCCCCAATTTTGGTATAAATTTATTCTTGGAATAGTTTTAAAATTATCCACTGGAATATTGTCATTTATTCTGAAGATATATTTTTAGCCAATTACATAAAACATTGCTTATCTTAAAAATAAATAAAAATTGGAAATACTGACCCTTAAAAAAAATCTTTACATGTATAAAAAAATATGATTTTTTTCTACAACTATAATGAAATGTCAGTACGGTAACGCGTCCTGATGATGATATACGCGGAGTATATCAAAACGTCGAATTTTAATATAATGAGTTCTAAAATATTCTTTAGCAGTATATGTATCAAATATATGTCAGAAAAAGAGTTAGAGTTGTTAGTACAATTTTCTATTTTATAGTCGTAGAAAAAGTGTAGTTAAAACTTGCACAGAATGTCCATAAACTTAAAAAAATACATATATTTAAAGCTAAAACATATAAAAATTTAAATTTGATCCATTTTAAAAAAATAAAAAAATGTAGATTATTTTACAATATATTTTTTGATGTTATTGCAAACTTATGCATTATCGTCGGATTTATTTTTATCGGACTTAGATATTTCCTTAGAATGCACACTACGTATATGATTTTGTAACGGTGGCTTCTGTGTGAAAGCTCTTTCACATAAATGACATTTAAAAGGTTTCTCATTTGTGTGAGTGCGCATATGAACATCTAAACACGATTTTCGGATAAATGCTTTTTCGCATACGCTACATTTATAAGGTCTCTCATTCGTGTGAGAACGAATATGTCGTGACATATGCGAACTGTGCGCAAAAGTTTTTCCACAATGTTCACATGTATACGGTTTTTCGTTTGTATGAATACGCATATGACCTCGCAGATGCGTATTTCTATTAAATGTCTTTTCACATACTTGGCATTTAAATGGACGTTCATTTATATGCACACTATTTATATGATTTTGTAGATTGCCATTTTCCGAAAAAGCTCGATTACATATCTCGCACTTATAATGTTTTTCGTTTGTATGTGTGCGTACGTGTCGTTTCAAATTTGGTCGCTGTGAAAAGCCTTTTCCACACACTTTACATACATAAGGCTTTTCATTTGTATGAACCCGAATATGTATTTTCAAATCAAGTTTCGTAAAGAAGGCTTTTCCGCATGTATCACATTTATAACGTCTTTCTTTATCCGCAAGATTTATATTAAGGGCTGCATACAGATCACTTGTTCCAGAACTTTGCGACTGAGCCTCATTTTCCTCAACCAATTCTGTTTCGACATTTAAACATGCAAAATCGTAATTACCTTCTTCATTTTGTATATTAGCTTCAATTGATTCGGAATCGCTAAATGTTTCTTCTTTAATATAAATTGATTCAATTTCTGTTTTCAGCGAATTATTCATGTCTTCTAATTTAACTTTCGGCTCACTTAAACGGTTTTTTAATAGATCTTGAGACTCAAAACATTGTTTTACAAATGTATATGCTTCGTTCAAACGTATAGTACAAGTCATACAAATCACTTCTGGTAATTTATTATTGCAATCTAGCTGAAGACAATCGTATTTAAAGAATATGCCATTAAAAATATGATTATTATACTCACAATTCTGGGTGCAACAGTCTTCAATTTGTCTAGCAATAAAATGCTGTCTGAATCGAAACTATTTAAAGTCAATGAGCCACTCCTGTAAGTAGCACACAATCTACATAATTGTTCGAAAGAAAACACACCCCGCATAATTTTTCTGTACAAATTTTTTTAAATATTTAGTTTTTTTCATAAATAAATATTTTATAGGTTAAGAGTACAAAGATTTCACTAAATAAACTAAGAAAAACGGGTTCTATGTCCTCTGTCCTATTCTATTTACAAAAGATTTTGGAGATGTTCGACCTTACGTACTCAGCTGAATAAGAACAGCCAACCAACTAAATATTGCGCATAATACTTTATTAATTATAATTATTCTTTATTATTTATATATATATATATATATATATATATATATATATATATATATATATAATTTTCGCAAATATTTAAAAATAAATGAATGAAAGTAAATAAATAATAGAAAATATAATTGTTACAATTGTTATTTAACTGGTCCACTATATGTGTTTCAACAAATCAATTGAAAATTATAAAAAATATAAAATTTAATTGATATCTCCGAAATTCGTGAAAAAAATGCTTTAATATATGATGAATTATTCTTGTTTTCAAAATTTATATACCATTTTTTTGTGATGGCGATCGAACCGGTCAATTGGTATTTGATTATTTCTTTTGTACTTGATTCTTTAAATTATTAAATTTGTTAAATCGTTGGTTAAATCGAAAACTTTTATTATTGTAATGTCTATATTATATTATTGAATAATTAATTAAATTATGTTGTGGCGGGTATTTCAAAACTTTGCAATAATAGAGAAGGACCTCCCGTTTTATCAATGACTAACATGAAGATAGAAGCATATTCTACCCTGTATTAATATAATATACAATTGAATCAGTTAACGTTTTTATAGTTATTATATTTTGTCATATTTGTAAATATTTTATTACATATATAATTTAACATTGTGGAACTTCTTAGTTCTATTTCAAGTTTTAATAAAAAAAAAAAAAATGAGAAAAACTGTAGAGAAAAATCTGTTCGAAAACTACAGTTTGACACATTTTATTTACTAGAAGGCTAGTCCTGGTGGTCCTTGAAAGTTTTTTAAGTAAAATCACGAATCACATTACACACACGAAAGTTTAATTTACCTGACACGACAAACACTCCACTTTACATAATTCGAAAATAAATTTTAATTTTCTTGGAATAGTATACAATTTTTTTTTAACTATACGAAAAGTCTTAATATAATATCCGTTTAATAACAACAAAATATCAAGTAAAACTTTATTTCTCAGTTACCAAATGTATTTAGTGCGGAAATGATATTTACAATATTAAAACTGAAATATGAAACATAAACACTTCTTTCTTCAAAATTTGCAAGATATTACAGTTTCACATAAACTTTAAATTAACAGAAACAAAATATCAATGCACTCTCTTCGACAAACAAAACAATAATATTATAACAATATTAGATAAAAATGTAACTTGCGTAACACTCGCAACAGAAACTTAACTGGATTAATTAAATTATTGTGGCAATATAAACAGACTTAATATAAATTCTTCAAATGTACAGAAAATTCTCTGAATTACACAGAAATTTTTCCAAATAATCGTATACGAATAATATTCCAAGTTGCGGACTAATCAAAAAAATCTACTGTATTTGTCCATTTGAGAATATTATAAACATAACAAATGTTTATTTTATACAAACACGGTACGAAAGTAACTTCACTTCAACCAAAATAAAGAACTAAACCAATATTCATAAAAGAAACAAAAAATTAATTATTAAAATTTAAGTATTAAACAATATTAACTAAAATGAAAGTCATGTATTCTCAAATGTTAATCTAGTCTTTTTCTAGTTTTTATATACATAACTACGTAAATTATAAGATTGGAAACCATCATGTTACTGTACCAAAAATTGAACAATTATATTTACTCGAAATTATTTGTTTTTCTGTACGATCATGTTGTTATACGTACTTATAGACATTCTTGACAAAGCAAATAAATTGAATTTACCACATTTTCATAACTTTTCATAGCAACCGACAAAATCACAATACTATTATAACCTAATGCGTGTGGGGGATATTAATTACCAAGCCACTATTTCTTCCAACTGTTAATCCAAATAGCAATTTCCGTTATAATACGAAACCAATACTGAAGGTGCAATATTAGCAAAAATTCACACAATCATTGCAAATATGTAATATAACGATACCACAAACAAAAAATAAATCACCTTTTAAGTTTTCCGCTACCACTTCAATTATGCACATATACAGAACTGAAATATTTATTCAAATTTTATACAATTTATTAGTACAACACTTACTTATTACTTAAAAATTGTAAAAAAATCTTTCAAAACTCATTATATTAAAATAAAACGGTTTTAGGTTCTAGTTCTGTAATAATTTATTATTAAATTAACATTTCGACTGAACGTGCGTATTTATCAGAAAAAAAGATAGCACGTTACGTTCAATTCGTCGAAACGTTGATTAAGTAAATAAAATAATATTTATTGAAATTTTATACAATTTATTATTACAACACTTATACTTATTACTTACAAATTGTAAAAAATCTTTCAAAACTCATTATACTAAATTAAAACGGCTTTAGGTTGTAGTTCTGTAAAACAACCTAAAGCCGTTTTATTTTGAAATAAGTTAATGTATTTAAAAATAAATATAACAATTATGAACAGAAATTGTCTGTAGTAAAAAATATTTTCAATTAAAATTTTACTATTTACAACAAATATCAAATACGTTTATTTTATTTAAATTATAATTCAATCTTTGGCGTCAGCGACTCCTCCATTAGTAATAGCAAAAGTAGCTTCATTCTCAGGCTGGTCCGGACTATCATAGATTTTCGCGATCCTAGTTTCGGCTCTTCCTTTTTTCAGGTAAATCCTTGTAGTAGATGCATGAGCGAGAATATTACCGCCAATCGGTTTCTTCGGATCAGCTTGAAAACTTAACGCAGCCCCCGGATCAGAGGTCATTTGATTTGTAATAAAAACGGCAACGTTATATTCTTCGCTGATTTTCTGTAAACGCGACATCATTTGCGCTAATTTTTGTTGACGATCAGCCAACTCACCACGTCCGCTAAAATCCACACGGAATAACGCCATGATTGAATCGACAATCAGTAGTTTGAAGACGCCAGTTTCTTCGTGAAATTTTGCCGCCACGTAATCGAGTAATTCGTGTTGGTGTTCGGATGTATAAGCTCGTGCATATAGCACATTGTCCATTACTCCGGAATGATCCAAATCAAATCGGTCTGCTATTGGTTTTAATCGTTCCGGACGACTATGTTTCATTAAGGGCATAATATAAAAAAGTATTAGTGCCTACGTTGATGCATAATTGTGGGTATTGGATTTGGTTGCAAATGCAAAACCATAAAAGGAAAATAACTGTTGTGTAAATGAGATTTTTGCGTGCGTAACTAGAAGGCACCGGATACGATATAAATTAGTGTATGAAGAGTGTAAAATTAATCTGTTAAGACGATTCGCCCATTTGAGCGAATGTCTAATGATCATTTAATTAAAAGAATATATGTGAAGAATGAAAGAATATATAAGTATCATGAATATGGATGAATCAAAAGTAGCATGGTAGAATATAGGAATATTTGACGAAACTAATTTCTGTTTGAATAGAAAATCATATAAACAAAATACTGTAAATATTTAAAAATAATCTATATAAAATAAAAAAAAATTGGAAAAATATCGTATATAATGAAAGATTATAAAAAGTTTATAAGTAACATAACATTTTTATATCATTGTTATTTAGTAAGAAAAATATAAATCTAAAAATAATTTTAAATTAACGGTCGAATAAAGAAATGTATTAATTTAAACATTTAACAACAATACAAATAAGGAAATAATCATTGGTATATTTTATAAAGTTCTTCAATGCAATTATTATAAAATACAGTGTGTGATCGGTTTACGAACATAATCCATTCCAAGACTATGTTCGTAAACCGAAATGTTCGTTAACCGATTATCTTCATAATATTGTCAAATTTTCTAATATTTTTATTTTTATTTATTTTTTTAGAAGGGGTTCAGAAAAGTTCGTTATCCGAACATAAAATTTTTTCGTGAAAGTGTTCGTTGTCCGAATTGTTTGCAGTCCAAACTGTTCGTTAACCAATTACCCACTGTATAATACAACTGTGAAATTCATAAATAAAATAAATGATGGTAAAATAAATGAATAAAGGATACAATGTATTTTCAGTGTCTAGAAATATAACTTTGCCCCCCATGTAACCAGTATCGTTTGCTATTTGCGCTGTAACGCACAAAGTATGCGATAGTTGAGTTTTGCCGGTGCGAAATTCTCCAAAAGCTTCAGTTATTGCCATTGATTCTATCCCACCTCCTAGTAATTTACTAAATAGAAATTTAATCAATTAGAAACATATATTTATTTTAAAATAACAATCTTACTCGAATTCCGTACTCCCAGTACTTAATCGAAACACACATTTTCGTTTTTCACGAATTTCGGAAGCTGTTTGAAAACCGATAGAAGTTAGTTTTGCGCAGGCTTCTTTGATTTTGTCGACTTTCGCATCAGAAAATCCTTTGATATTGCATAATTTTTTCCGGGTTGTCATTTGAATACCTTTAATAGTACAAATGCCAACAGATTTAAGTTTTTTAATATCAGCAACATTAATTCCATGTTGTTGCAAAAGATCGACATCTTGAATATCAAAATCGTCTTCAGCTCCTTGAGATAAATTTTCTTCTTCAATCATAGTTGTTTCCATTATAATAATAATGAATTTCAACAAATATCAGAAACAATAATAAACGTTGTTAAAAGTTTATTAATTTATTAGTAATTGTTTCAATGAGTTTTTTATAATTTATTTTGTAGCAATAATAAAGTTACAGCAAATTGTTAAAAAAATTGAAACTAATTTTTTGTAGATAGCATTTGTTTGAACTTTTTTAAAATAGCTGTTTTTAGTGACATCTGTCGAAAATTTTAGTTAGTATAAAATATAGAGGTATTTCAAAATTATTTTTTAATTAAATTTTTATTTTATGAAAATATACAATAAATATTGTAATATAATTTTTAAATTTAAATAGTATTTTTATAAATATTATTATATTTTATTTCTAAATTACTGAAATATTGCAAAAAACAGCATATGATTTAAAATACTTGTTAAATGCTAATAACAAAATCTCCAAAACATTTTCCCGGTTCTATTACTTACCTTACCAAAATTCTATTGTAATATACTATATACAGAAGAAATATATTATTTATAATAATAATATAACTTACTTCTACTGTTAAATTGAAGTAGGAAACAAGCTTCTAAAGTTTTCCTCAATTTTTTTGGAAAATTGTAAATTATAATATATATATATATATATATATATATATATATATATATATATATATATATATACATATATATATATATAATATGTAGAGTCAGAGTAACTACCGTTAATATTTAGTACAAAAGTTTAACGGGATACGGTATTTGGGTTGAAAAAATTTATAAAAATGCAAGCATTTACAATTCTATCAATTTATTGTATATTCCAATATTTCGCCAGCAATTTGTGGCTTCTTCAGGGAGACACTAAAAATAATTTTATAATTTTACAATTTTACAATTATGTATAAAACAAGAAATAATTTAATGTGAACTATAGGTGAGAAATCTTACATGTATGATCAGAACACTATAAATGCTATTGTATAATATTTGAATGTTTAGAGTTGATTAATATTCCATATTTTCATCGTCCAACGTAAAATGTACACATTTAATCACAAAACTTATAAATTATCAAATAAATAATACAGTTATTAAAATATATTGTTGTAAAAGTCAGTAGTTAAAAAAAATAAATAAATAAATAAAATAAAATTGTTAAATAAATAAATAATAAAATACAGTCAAATAATAAAAAAATATAATACTATGTCTAAAGCTACGTTAAAAAAATGTTTTTGAATAAAGCCTAGAATTTACAAACACACAAAAACTCAATGTTCGGTACTGTAATTAAAAATTTTTAAATTAATGCGAGAGCGCAAGTCTATTTTTGAATTTTTTCCGATCGGCAAGTTATTAGTTCATTGACCTGAGACACAAAATTTGAAGGTAGCGCAATTATTTAAAACAAAACAACCTAAGAAGAAGAAGACATATTTAGTATTGATGTATTATCCATTTTCATTATGTTGGCATAACTAGCGATTGAATTTCTAATATCAGATTTGTTATTGATTACACATTCTTTATTTTTTGTTATATGATATGATTCTAACCAAAGTCTTTTGAAATAATTATTTTCCACATCTAATATATACGGATTGTCGTAATCGGCTTTATGTGCATTACTGCGTAGGTGTATTGCCAATGCACACATCTTATTTGTTTTTGTTTGGTCACTCTTATGCTGTGTTATTCTGTTTTTTAGAATTTGTAGTGACGTTCCGATGTAATATTTATTGCAAGAACATTTGATAGCGTAAATTGTGTTTTTCGTGGCCAGTTTTGAGGTTTTTTCTTTCACTCTAGTGTGTAAGTCCCGTATCATTTTTCCGCTTTTTGTTACAAATCTTATGTTGTCATCTTCTTTTAATGTTGTTATAATTTTTTTAGACACTGGTTCGATTTTAATTTTAATAATAATAAATAAATAATAATATTTTAATGATTTATATTACAAAACAAAAAAGTTCTTAAAACAACATCCGGAATTACTTATCACGACAGCGGATAAAGGTAACGTTACAGTTGCGATGAATAAAGTAACATACAATGAAATGAGTTCAGCACTGTTAAATGATAATAAATATTATAAAAAATGTAGAACTGATATGATTACTTCAACACAATTAAAATCTAACAAAATTGTTAAAAATCTCAAAGAGAAGAAATATATCGGTGAAACAGAGGCGAAAGAGCTAACTATTTATAATAGCACAGTTGCCAAGTACTATGCTCTGCCTAAAATTCACAAAGAAGAACTAGCACTGAGACCAATAATAGCGAATATCAGTACTCCGACAGAACCTTTATGTAACTTGATTTCAGAAATATTATCGCGAGCATACAATCGTAATAATGAGTACTTTATTAAAGACTCATTTCAATTTGCTGAATTGATGAACGATACAAAATTGCCAGAAGATTATGTATTGATCAGCCTCGATGTCATAAGCTTGTTTACCAACATAGATCTAGAAATCACAATTACAGCAATAAGAAACAAATGGGAAATTATTAAATTGCACACAAACATACCTCTTGATGAATTTCTAGTCATTATAACTTTTATTTATCAATCGAATGTATTTGTGTTTAATGGAGAATTTTATCAACAGATTCTGGGATGTGCAATGGGCTCAAAAATCAGCCCGATAATTGCCCAATATGTGATGGATATGGTGCTGGAATCATGCATACCACAACTGTCGTATAAACTACCATTCTTGTATAAATTCGTGGACGATATTGTGACAGCCGTTCCTAAAACAGGACATGATGAAATTTTACGGATTTTTAATAATTATAACAGTAATATACAGTTTACATTGGAGACAGAAACTAACAGATCAGTGCCATTCCTGGATACTAAGCTAATAAGATCGGATAATCAAATAATTATTCTTGATTGGTACAGGAAATCGATGCACTCAGGTAGATACATTCACTATGCATCTAATCATAGCCACAACTCTATAAAGAATGTAATATTAAATCTAAAAAATAGAATCATAAAGATTAGTCACCCATCACTGGTACAAAAGAATTTGAAAATAGCCAAAACATTATTGATAACAAATGGTTATCCTACAGGTATGATTAATGCTTTACTGTTCAATAATAGCTTGCAACAGAATATTAATAGGGAGAATAATGAGAATAGTGTAAGCACAACCACCTATGTTTCGCTTACAAACATCGAACCAGTGTCTAAAAAAATTATAACAACATTAAAAGAAGATGACAACATAAGATTTGTAACAAAAAGCGGAAAAATGATACGGGACTTACACACTAGAGTGAAAGAAAAAACCTCAAAACTGGCCACGAAAAACACAATTTACGCTATCAAATGTTCTTGCAATAAATATTACATCGGAACGTCACTACAAATTCTAAAAAACAGAATAACACAGCATAAGAGTGACCAAACAAAAACAAATAAGATGTGTGCATTGGCAATACACCTACGCAGTAATGCACATAAAGCCGATTACGACAATCCGTATATATTAGATGTGGAAAATAATTATTTCAAAAGACTTTGGTTAGAATCATATCATATAACAAAAAATAAAGAATGTGTAATCAATAACAAATCTGATATTAGAAATTCAATCGCTAGTTATGCCAACATAATGAAAATGGATAATACATCAATACTAAATATGTCTTCTTCTTCTTAGGTTGTTTTGTTTTAAATAATTGCGCTACCTTCAAATTTTGTGTCTCAGGTCAATGAACTAATAACTTGCCGATCGGAAAAAATTCAAAAATAGACTTGCGCTCTCGCATTAATTTAAAAATTTTTAATTACAGTACCGAACATTGAGTTTTTGTGTGTTTGTAAATTCTAGGCTTTATTCAAAAACATTTTTTTAACGTAGCTTTAGACATAGTATTATATTTTTTTATTATTTGACTGTATTTTATTATTTATTTATTTAACAATTTTATTTTATTTATTTATTTATTTTTTTAACTACTGACTTTTACAACAATATATTTTAATAACTGTATTATTTATTTGATAATTTATAAGTTTTGTGATTAAATGTGTACATTTTACGTTGGACGATGAAAATATGGAATATTAATCAACTCTAAACATTCAAATATTATACAATAGCATTTATAGTGTTCTGATCATACATGTAAGATTTCTCACCTATAGTTCACATTAAATTATTTCTTGTTTTATACATAATTGTAAAATTGTAAAATTATAAAATTATTTTTAGTGTCTCCCTGAAGAAGCCACAAATTGCTGGCGAAATATTGGAATATACAATAAATTGATAGAATTGTAAATGCTTGCATTTTTATAAATTTTTTCAACCCAAATACCGTATCCCGTTAAACTTTTGTACTATATATATATATATATATATATATATATATACATATATATATATATATATATATATATATATATATATATATATATATACATATATATATATATATATATATATATATATATAAATATGAAATATTTTTTTAAATAATATAAAACATTATAAGCATGATTGAAATATAAAAATAGCGGAATTTAAATTTATGGTATTATATTTTCTTCATCAAATACATAAATCTAAAAAATATATATGAGGATATTTTATATATGAAAAATATCAAACTCAATTCGTTTTTTTTTCCAAAAAAAAAAGGTTATTTAAATAAATCAAATATTTTTAACTTTTACTAAATTTATTATTTACAAAACAATATATTATTCATCCATTTAAAATATACAAAAAAATTCTTCATCAAAATGGAACGCATTCAATTTTTCTGATATAGTTTTCCTATGCAACATCTTGACATTTATTTACTATAAATAGTCAATTTATCTCCTTCTTGGTTTTCCTTTAAGTCTGTTAATTGCTGGCTTGTTATACATAAACTTCAATATTCGTTATAGTATAGAACAGATTAAACATTTATCTTTCCAATCTTAAGAAAAATGCGTGTTTGCTTTTTCTACTGTCATCTCTCAAATAAGTGTCATAGAAGTTAAAAACAACTTCTTCAACTTTAAAACCAAATTTCTGATACAAAAATATTGCTGGATTATCAACAGCTACGTGAAGTGTCACATCTTTTCCCATACAAGTCTAAAACATAAAATCC
This sequence comes from Clivina fossor, assembly GCA_963966155.1. Taxonomy (NCBI): domain Eukaryota; kingdom Metazoa; phylum Arthropoda; class Insecta; order Coleoptera; family Carabidae; genus Clivina; species Clivina fossor. The sequence goes on along the minus strand of OZ014551.1, from coordinate 22,999,465 downwards.
ATAAAATAACCAAAAATCAAAGTAGCAACTACAATGTACAATGTACAACTACAACTGATCTGCGAAAAAGATGTTCTACGTTAAAATTAAGATTCCAAAAAAAAAATTACACCAACCTGAATTAAATGATATATCATAAACGTAGCAATACCAGATCTTCGCCATTCAGGTCTAGTAAAAATAAATGATATATAAGTTTCGTTAAATTTTACATCTGGTACCATAAATGCAAATCCAATAATCAACTTCTTATATGATACTACACAACTAAATTCCGGATATTCCAAAGCCTCTGCCACTGAAAATAATATACATTATTCATCAGAATATATATAGAATACGATTCCCGGACTAAAATTTACTGGACAAAAGCCTATGTGTAAAAAAAACTTAAAACGACTGATTACTAAACAAAAAGAATTTAAAAAAATTCTCAAAACCACAAAATTAATTTAAAGTACATCTAAAATCTAATCTATCCTAACTAGTACTAACCTTTTCATTTTTATCAATAACTTTTACACATATAGGATCATGTCCAAAATAAATTATCGATAATTTAAACAACGCTTATAAAAAGTTAAAAAAATACTTACAATCGATTCCAGGCCAGAAATACTGTTCACACAAACTATTTAGGACTGGTACGTGACAGGGTCGAACATAGCAATAATCTACCGTTGTAAATTCACACGGCTTATAGGAACTTTTTGATGAATTGACTTTATAATCTAATTCACTCATTAATCGAAACCAAAGTGATGATGGACAAATATCTCTTCTAATATACGGTTTCAGTAATCGATTTGTATAAGGCGATAATAAATATTCACTTAATTCTGTACTACCACTCATTAATAGTATTCTTTCATTTTCTACACGATAATTTCGATTCGCTGCTGAAAATTGAAAAACATAGTTTTAAATGGTGAAAAGACAGGTACTTTCGGCCGTGAAAGGAATGAGAGTGCGCATTATTTAAATTGGCTATCGCATAAATAAATTTAAAAAATGATAGAATTTTCTAAAAGTTATATTTCGATAACAAAAACTAATCTTAATCAATATTATTTTGATAAATCATACTTACTTGAATAATGACTAAATCGATTCCTCTCATTTGATTCTTTTTTCATAGGTGATTGCATCATTTCATCGACATTAAATAATGGCAAACGTTTTTTCCGTTTTATCAATCGAACCGCTAACTTTCGTTTTAATGCACGAGTATATCTATCATTGCAATTTTTTGCAACATATTGGTAAAGAGCATTTTCTTCAACACCTCGAAGTTGTTTCAGTGGTATTTCATTCGTAATACGTTCATTTTTACATTCGATATTCTTCCAAAACTCATAAAAATCGGAACTTGATTTCCTAAATAATGATACACATTCTTTTTGACTGCTTGCATCCGAATCGTCCGCGGAATTTTCGTCAAACGCTTGACAAATATTGAAATTATGAAGAAATATATTTTGTGAATCTGGTATTATATCTCCAGTTACATCTACATCCAATGTGTTATAATCTTCAATATTATTTAACAATCGGTCTTCTTTTTCTACTTTTACAATTTGTTCTACATTAAATACCATATCAGGTATGTATTTATTTATCAGCATTTTTACGAAAACAAAATCATCAGATACTTTTACATTTGCTTGTTTGCCCGCAATAAATTCATTATCTGTTAACAAATAAAAATATACATATTTAAAACAATTATAATATCCACTGTAATATAATATATAATAAAATTAATAAATTACATATTTTTGAAAAGCATATAAAATATCATTAGAAAGCATAGATATGTGTTTTATTTTCCAAATTACAAAAGATACAACTAAACTATCGTGTTAAAAATATAATTTAAAATATCTAGATAACTTTTTCTTTTATTGTTGCAAATAAAGTTATAATACAAATAGATCTATTTTGAATTTTAGCGATTCGTTTGAAACAATTAAAAGATCTAATTACACCATTTCATTTGTTCAAAAAAATTACTGAAAATTGAACTTACATATTAAAACTAAAAATGAAGGTGATAATTTTGAAAATGTTAATCGCCACCATCCAGTTGATCCTAAATCAGTGACACCAGATGTAAAAAAACACGGACTAAAATGTGACAATGTACCAGATATTGTTCCCATCCAATTTTTTTTCCGTTTACTAAAAGTTCAAAATAAATAATTAACAAACTTTTATGATCTATCAACAATAAAAACAACTTACAAATCTTTTTTAAACAATAGATCCCAATTCTTGTCAATAAAAGTCATTACATGTATTTTCCAATGAAAAAATCCTTTATTAGCAGTTCCAAAATTATTATGTTGAAGATGATATATTGTTAATGTTACAACTTGAAACCATGTCATTTTTTCGCGAATAAAAATTTCTGTACGCGTTTCTGAACATTCCGAACATGTGAAATGAAAAAATACATCTCCTGATAAACCACCCGGTGTTGATTGTCGCTTTAAACATGTAACGTGAATATGTTCATTACAATTACTACATATTAAACTTCTAGCATAATTAATATCGATGTTTTTATTGCAATATTTGCAATTTACATTGATGTACTTATCCATTTTTTGACATAATCAGGACATAACCAAACAAATTCAAATAACAGGAATAACAGCTGTCTTTAGTAAATGAATTGAAGTATGCGTTGCATGAACGTTGTTGTATCAGTGCAATAAAATAGTGCATATCAATTATTTTACATGATATATTTATTATATATTTATGATATATTTGTAATTTCACATTTGTATCTTTCAGTATGGAGTTAATTTCATTCAATTTAGTTATTAAATTCTTTAAATTTTATTAGAAATATTTTTATTATTATTTATAATATAAGATAAATTATAAAATACAACATACAAAAACGGTATAATTAATTTTATATAATTTACTATTTATGTTCATTAAAAATAAATCGATATTCTAAAAGTAAAATTTAATAGCTTGTATATACTTTAAAATTTATTTGCATATATTTTTACAAGTAATATAAAATTGACAAAAAATAAATGTTTTTTCTCATCACAAAGGCACAAAAACATTTTTTACATATTAGAATTTATAAAACATTTTCGTATTCTATTAAAATATCGTTGTCGCCAACTACATCGCCTTCTTTAATGTTAAGTTTCTTAATTTTACCCTCAATTGTTGCAAAAATACAATTTTGCATTTTCATGGCTTCTGTAAAGAAAATAGAAAAAATTGTAACGCATATAAAAAATTATTAATATATATATATATATATATATATATATATATATATATATATAAGTATATATAAAATAATATTAAAAATTTTTGATTTGTATAAGTAAAATTAAATGTTAGACCAAATCTCAAATTTTTTGTCAGTTTTGGTACCAGTACAGATAGATAATTAATATATGAAGAAGTTTTATTCGCCCTATACTTACCAATAATACAAATTTCTTGTCCTTCTTCAACAAAATCACCTTCTTTACAATTGACAGATTTGATCAATCCGGGCATAGGTGACTTGATTAATTTAGAAAATTCAGTTTTCGGTTTATTATTCATGTATGCTTCAAATTTTGCAATTTCTTCTGGTATTACATTTATTTTAAACACATTACCGTTAAATCTGTAAAAATATTTAAATTTAATATAATTTTTTTTAACTTTAAGTTTTTGAATTCTTTTCAACTTATTTTTGATAAGGGTTGATTAATTTTTATCGCGGTTAACCTCTGAAATTTTATTTTATTTTTCAATCACGAGGTTTTACAAATCTAACTTTATATGTTGTTCTACAAGTTTCTGAGATGTAATTGGATTATTTGTATTATTTTTATAAGTAAATGTACATGTTCAGAAATAAAGTACTCACATTATTTCGAAATCTCCACTGGGATTTTTAGAAAGCAATTGAAACATGCAATATTTATTGTTAATTTGCACCTCAATTAATGGTTTTGCAAAATTAATATCTCCTTCTATATTGAATACAGAATTATTTAAATTAATTTGAAAGCTTTTGTCCAATAATTTTACATAAATAATAAATTTTTCACTTCCTATTGTTGTCGATAATTTCCATTCATTTTTATTTTTATTGTAAACCTTAATTATATTTTCATTATTTCTAATATTTGTAATCGCATATAAAACGGATGCAAAAGAAATGAGTTGTTCTTTTTCAAATTGCTTCAATGTATATCCTTTAAAGCCGTTTGGATATGTATCGTTCAAATAATTGGTATTTAAATCACCGTTTTGAAATTTCTCTTCAGAGAGAATGTCTCTTAAAAGTGGTATGTTATGGGATACTCCTAAAATATATAAATATGGTGTACTTTTAGTAATAGAGTAAATTACGAAATTATAATGCGATAAATTTGAAAAATCTTTACCTCTTATAACATAAGCATCTAGTGATTTTAAACTATTTTGGATAGCTTCAGATCTATTGTTTCCGTGGCATATAAGTTTACTAATCATTGGATCATAATAAACGCTAATATCACTTCCTTCATCTGTCCCACTGTCACATCTTACCTATATAATATATTTATTTATTTATATATATATATATATATATATATATATATATATATATATATATATATATATAACAATATATAACTTTGGTGTGGTTTTTGGTATTACAAAGTTAGGAGTTTTTAAAAGACAAATAACATTGTTTCGCTATTTGTATCTCTAAAGACAATAATTATAATTATGAATCACTTTAAAGATACAAATAGCAAAACAATGTTATTTGTCCTTATAAATTGACTTCACGATTTTTTATTTGTAGATTTTTAGGTAAAATCGCATGAAAATTTAGGTTTTTTTGTTCAGTTTTTTGCCAATAACAAATATACATTCTTATATATGCCACTTCTGCTACGTTGTTACACTTATCCACACATTCTTCGTTAACTCCAGTCACAAACAACAAGTATTGAGTCAAGTTTATATGCAGTAAATCCAGTATATTTAGTGAAATTTGCACGTTTTCAGAAAAAATTTGCCCTGAACGCAAAAGCAAACTTTTAGACTTCCCATATTGAATTTCGTGAACTATTTTGTATTTGAAATCAAACGCAAACGTCAAAAAAGTTAGGCAGAAAAGTGTGTTACATAGTGTTATTTTATGAACACATTGCAGAAGAATTACAAAAATTCTTGTATTTTTTATTTTAAGAATTTTTGGAGATGATTTTTGAGTGACGTTGTGTTAAAACATAAAACTACGACAATAATGGAAGAAAATTCGAGCCCCACTCCTAGATACAGCTAATAATAAATATATTTTTTCGCAATTTATTTTGACAATAAAAATATTTATATCAAAGAAATATTAATATAATTTAACGAAAATAATAGAATACAAGAAATATTAAATATTAACAGACTTACACTAGTTGAATAAGACGGCTCAATATATTTGAACAATTTTCCAATAGATGGTAAACCAAAATTTTTAAATGGATCTTCTGCATAAATTCTGCTTTCAATAGCCCAACCATTAAATTGAATATCATTTTGATTGAAATTGAGTTTATGACCGGCTGCAACATGTATCATTTGTTCTACTAAATCAATACCTGTAATGGCTTCCGTAACTCCATGTTCTACTTGTAGTCTTGTGTTCATTTCGAGAAAATAAAAGTTTTTGTTTTCGTCCATAAGAAATTCTACAGTTCCAGCGGATGAATAACCCAAATTTTTACATAACATAATCGCCTGTTTTCCCATTTTGTATCTGGTTTCTTCATCTAGAAATGAACTACACCACGTGTTTCAAAAGTAAGAAAACAATTTATTATTATTGACAGTTAACTGAATTTTTATCGATAAATTTCTTTAGAATTACTTTTGTTATTAACATCAATAATAATTGTACAGATTTATAGTATATTTTTAAAGTAGACCTTTTTTTTACCTTGGTGCTTCTTCGATAATTTTTTGATTTCGTCTTTGAATACTACATTCTCTTTCACCAAGATGAATAACATTTCCATATTTGTCCCCTAATACTTGTATTTCAATGTGTCTTGGTTTAGCAATAAATTTTTCTAGTAATATTCGACCATCTCCAAAACTGGAAATAGCTTCCTGAGTTGATAGTTTAAATCCTTCTCTAAATAAAAATAATAATTTAATAATAAAATTTTGAAAAATAAATGTTTTGAGAAAAATATTATAAATTAATATCTGATTATTGCAATGTCATATTAATATCAGTATATACCCTCGATTTAAATAAAGATATTTGTATTTTTGAAAAGTAGTATATGTGAGTGATATTAAAGGTGTAGTCTGCGTGGACGTCTGATGAGTAAAAGAAGTAGTATGATTAAAAGTGTTTTGCAAAATGTTTCCAAATGGTAAGAATAATAGAACGTCTATGAAAGATATAATAAATGTACGTAAAGAAATGTTTGGCAGAAACTAATTTCTGCTTAAATAAAAAATTCAACTAACTTTACATCCTTTTCTTTCCAAGCAATTCTCATTCCTTTTCCGCCTCCACCGGCCGTAGCTTTGATCATAACCGGATAACCAATATCTTTTGCTATTGAAGCACATTGATCAGCATCTGTTATAATAGCATCATATCCTGGAATTGTATTTACTCCTGCAGCTATTGCTAGACGCTTTGATTCCAGTTTGTCGCCCATTTTTTTCATTACATCCGATGATGGTCCAATGAATGTTATGTTTTCTTGTTCCTTAAATCGTTGTTGAACAGAACATGTTATAGAAGTATATAATTTAGGTTGTATAATCAAATTATTTACAATTTAACCTGTTTGAATATGTTTTCAATAACGTGACAAAATTTTTATTTTAATTTATGTTTATTATTATAATTAATAACAATATTATTGATATTACAAAATTACTATTACAAAAAGAAAAATTATGAAATTTTGTAAATAACATGTACAACGTTATTGTTGTTATAAATATCATGCAAAAATAATTACCAAAAGTTGAACAAACTGCGAGTTTTCCGAAAGAAAACCATATCCTGGATGAACTGCTTGGGATCCTGTTTGCTTGATTGCATGTAAGATATTTTCCATATTTAAATAGGAATCTTTTGCTGCTGCTGGTCCAACACAAACAGCTTCATCGCTGAATTTTACATGTTTCTATTAAAAATTATTAAAAAAAAAAATTCAAAATTCAGTAAAATATTATTTTTGTTTAAAATTTACAATAATCATTTGTTCTAAAAAATCTTTTAGAATTACCTGTTATGTATAATAAAAAAACTTATAAACTTATTTCGTTAAACTAATTAACAATTTAAAATAATAAAATAAAAGTTGAACTTACCGATTTCGAATCGGGTGTTGAATAAATAGCGACGGTTTTGATACCTAATTTTCTCGCCGTTCTAATTATACGACATGCAATTTCACCTCGGTTCGCAATTAAGATTTTATCAAAATACGTTTGTTGCTGCTGGTGATGATGACGGTGTTGGAATCCACTTCTATTACACTGTGTGATAACAAACGGTTCTATTGTTACCTCTTTCAATATAATCTTGTAATTTTTATTACTTTATATTAAACCAGTTTTAGGAATATTTATTTATTTAGAAAATAATGATGTTTAAATTTACTATTTCCAATTTTAAGCATTATAAATGTAATAGAAACATTTACTTACTTTAATATTAAAAATAGATAGTTTTAAGTATTTCTTATAAAATAAAATTGTAGCCATTGCGTATTATATTTAACCATCAATCACACATAATTTATTAGTTACTGAACTTTTAAGAATAAGAAATTCTTTTAAGATAAATATCTTTAAAGACCTTCAAATGTGTTAAAATAAAAATGTTTTAAAGATTTTTAACAGTACAAATATTGTAATTGCGTATCTCATGTGTATAGTTTTATTATATTTTTATGTTCTTGTAAATGATATTTACGTATGTAAATTTTGTTTAATTTTTCTATTTAAGTAATGTTTTAAAAAAAGCAGTTAATATTTAAAAATGTGTTATTAAATAATTAACAGTTTAAAAATTTAATATAAAAAAATATCTAGTTGAATTTTATATATATATATATATATATACAACAAAAAAATTGTTTTTTATGATCTAATTACTTATTTTGTAGCTTGCAACTATGTTGTATATAATTATGTACTTGTAACTTGTTTCTATGTATTTTTTATTTACTGTAAATGTCATTTGTATCTTTTTTCTTGATGAAGACGTACTTTAAGTTCGTTGAAACGTCGATTATTAATAAATATTAATACAGAACCGCGACCTAAAGTTGTTTTATTTAATTTCTTTAGCTTTTTATTAGATATTTCTTATAATTAAAATACTTTAATTTTACGTTAAAAAATAATATAATATTAATTTATAAAACAAGTACCTAATGTAATGCTTTTTCTAAATGAAAAATTTTATCGCACGAGTTTCAGGCGAGTGCGTTAATCTTAGGAGATAAAAAACACACTTTGTGCATGAGTTTCATACAATATTTTTTCTAAGACTGACTGTAAATAAAATTAACTAATACAAACATCAAAACACAAATCTAAAATTTAATATTTCTAACGCCAAGATCGCGAGATAACTTTATTAGTTTTTTATTCTCTCTTTTAGTGCATGTATTTGCATAATGCCAGGGTAAAATAATGATACTTTGTGGCACTTTTTAAAATTTTATTTACTATTTTTCACTGTTATCATAAACATATGTTTTACCCACAAAAATAGTAAGATAAAAAAATATTTTATCACTTCATCTAAAAGAATTACTGATTTGCATCAAATTTTCAAACTTACTTGGTGCCTAAGATGGGCATGTAGGTGTATCTTTTGTAATGTTTTCAACTTTGGGAGAAAAATTAAATTTTTGTGGGCACTAAAAGAATTTAATTAAATTCTAAAAAACATTCTCACAAACTAAACTCAAATTTGTCATTTATTTTTAACAATATTTTTAGTGGTAAAAAAAAAAAATATGAAAGTAAAATAAATGCAATAAAACTTTGATTTTATTCTCTTTCCGGAACTGCATCTTTTAGCAGTTAACCTGATCTCACTATATATTTACGCAATTGTCTCGAACTTTCTGACAGTCAAACAAGAGCTAATAATAACAGCGTGTTATTCAAGTGTACTAGCTCAAATCTAATCGGGGTTAACTTTGCTTTCTTTACCATTTAATATCCCTCTTGCTTTAGTGTATTGCAGCACGACTAGGGTAGGATTTCATAAAACCGGGGTGCTGGTTAAATTTCCTAATAAAACTAACGATGATTTAGCGTGAGGCATCGAATAAACTGCAACTGCCATAGTGTAGTATAACAACATGGTGAGAGTGGTGCATGCATCAATTTAAAAGGCATAAGTTCTTTGTTCGACCTGAGTTTCCCCTTGCTTCGATGTGGGAAGAATGCTCAAGTTATTTTAACTTCTAACGATGGTAGTCGTTAGATTACGTGGAAATATTTTCAGTTTATTTAACGATAGGCGGAGTGATGAAGTTTTTGAAAGAAAGGTGAAAGTGAAATTGCAGCTGACTGGGGAATTTTCATTCAGTATATTAAAAGTTAGAGGTTTAGAAATCTGATCGGAAACTTGAAAATTGTTAGTTCAAACTTTTAGAGTTTAATAAAAATATTATTTTTAGAAATAATCTCAAAATTTTGATTTTGTGGTATCATAACATACCGTAAAATAAAAAAATACATGTATTTAGTAAGCATACTTATTTAATACTGCAACGACGTCTAAAATTGTCTATCGGGTAATCTTGTTTTTCAAAAGTTTAAAAGATGGAAAATTGTGGAAAAATATGACTCTTAATATTGCATCTACCATTAACACCAAATTGTAAAAAGGTAAAGAAAGGGAAAGTAAGCAGTAGATGGAACTAGATTGTGAAGCGAAGTAAAATACTCTTATTGTTATTGTTAATATAACAATTCTACTGTATATGTATTTCCTTTGAGAGCTAACAGATATTTTCATATCTTAAGTTATTTTTGTCGGGATGCGCTTATTTATGTTTGTGTAGTATCTTAGTTTTACTAACGTTTTAGTAGGTCTTTTTACAATAGACTTTTATATAAGTTCTACTATACTAAAGTTTATTATATGATGTACTTGTAAATGTAATTTTCTCGAAAACGGTAAAAATATTCAGTAATTTATATATACACACACATACACAATCACGCCATATGCCTGAAAGAGTGTGGCACAAACTCTTTTCACTATTTCGAAATCAGTTTCCTTCAAACATCTCTATCCAGACAAGCAACGTTAGCTTCATCCATATTCATAATTCCTCTTATACATGCTCATCTATTTCTACTACTTGGAAACTTTCGCTCACGCAAAACACTCTCAATCATACCACTCCAACTATTCATCGAACGTCCATGCAAACGTATAGCTTCAAAATCATTAATATAAATTTTTTTAACCAAACGTTCATTTATTGGTTATTTTTAAAATTTTTATTTTAAATTTAAATTTTTTAAAATTTTGTTTATAAAATATTATATAAATATTATTTCGTATAATAATATATACTAATATAATCACAGAAATTAAACCTGAAACTTTATTATTTAATAGCACTATTTTATTCAAAATTGACAATAAATTTATTGTATAAAAAATTAGATAAAAAAATAACGGTTCGATTTTCTATGTCACAGAATAGGTTAATGTAAAATGTTTCCCAAAGACATTTATCAAGAAAGCAAAACATAATCGATTTGTATTAATTAACAATAGTTAATATAAATTAAACATCTTGATCGTGATATATGACAAGTGAACACACGATATCCACGCATCATATAAATAGGTTTGTTATACTCCATTTCTTTTAAAATGTGCAATTCTGATAAATATAAAAATTACAAATTCAAATAACCAATAATACAGAAAATATTTATTTATTAGATAAAAATAACTACAAAAAAATATATATATAAATATCTCAAAAAAGTTAATATATGAACCAATATGTAACTTAATTTAGGATTTCAGTTCAGAAATATAAAATTCTATTTCTATACTAGATTGTTAAAGTTAGAAAAACCCACTCTTGATAGTGTTAATAGTACACAATTAATTGTGATTTCTATTATGAAAATCGAACAAAATTTAGACGAAAATTATAGTATAAAAATAGATGAAAACATATAATGTAATTAAAGTTTTAGGCCTCAATAAGTTTTTTCTTTTGTTAAATTTTTAAATGTACAATATTAAAATCTCACATTTTACTTTCTTAATTTTACAGGATATAATTGTAATTTATAAATGCTGGCGAAATACGTGTAATATTCCAGAATGTAGATGAATCAAAGTTTAGCAAAGATTACGTTTAGCAGAAGTGATTGATACGAATGTAGGTTTTATATGAACTAGCCTGGTTAGGTATATATGTATATAAAAACAACTGATGACTCGGCGCGATGCCAGCGTTAAAAGCTCTGTTTCCGGTTAATGTTCGATTTGTCATTGCACAAGAAGAGGAAAAAGCTGTGCTTCGCCCTACTGCCTGCTAGCATAGCACAAGCTCTTTTTGTTTTTCCACTGTTCTTCCTGCGGATAATTTATCATTTGGTTGCTGACTATTTGTGTGAGGGTGTGTGTGTGTGTGTACGTCTTCTTCCCTTACCTATTTGTTGGAGCTGGCGCATCATTTTATGTTTGCTGGTTTGCTCTAATTGAGATTGTGTTCTATTTTTTTTCTTCTTTTTTGTTTTACGAGTTTTAGACTTTAACAAAAATCTAGGTTAAAACGTCTATTCGTAATTTATTTGTTACATAATTTATTGCATACATGCTCTCTTACGGATTAAAATAGAAATCAAATGTTGAATTTTTTACAGTTTAATTGGAGATTGCAATAGACTAGTGAAAATATGTGGTCACTACACTAAAATCATTTAAAAAAATGTCATTTCTCATTTGGGTATTATTTGTAAAATGTGTAAATTGAGTTTTTTTACTTTTATTATATTTTACATTATAAATAATTAAGTAGAGAATCGCTCTGTTTCATAATAAACATTTTAAAGTTGACTTTAAGCTGATAAGAAATATTGTGTTATTGAAAATATTAATAATTATCTCATTAGAAATTTACATAGTTAACAAAAAAAAAAATAATTTTGTTGAAAGCAGTAACAATTACGTCAATAGAATATAAAATTGATACTTTTTTATTGACTTAAATCAGCACTAGCTGAAATGTTTATTATAAAAACAGGCCTATAAATGTTAGACAACTAAGATTTGACTTGTTTTAAGAAAGACGAATTTGATTATTTAAAATTTAATATAATAATTTTAAATTTTACTTAAAGATATTGTTTATTAGAATAATGCAAGAATAAACTTACACACAAAACTGTTATTGTAAAAATTCAAAACTATTACTTTTATTACCAAAATTATAATAATGTATTTATATTAAAGATAGCATTATTTAATATTCAACGTATATAATAGTAGGTAGTAGGTGTATTATTCAACGAGCATGTTAAAATGTTTTAGTATAAAAAGCAAATATCTTATATAAGATTGTATAGTTTTCGAATAAATTTGATTATTCAAATTACATAATTTATTATAAAAACCAAATGTCCTATGTAGATTTATATAGTTTTCGAATAAATTTGATCATTCAAAATTACATAATTAGATTACAATTAAAAACAATTTACCTTAATCAATTTCAAGGTATGTCAAATTAGTATCTACGCTAATAAATAATTGATTAGGATTTGATTAGATTTAAGTTGAAATGAATTCCATATACCTAACAAGGGCATAATTGTAATTGGAATGTAATTGGCTCACATGCTTACATACATTATATTCCAGTAAAATTCACTTCACTCCATGCCTAAACTGACATTTTGGTTTCCGTTTCATTTCCCTCGTTACCAACCTCTGTCTCTTTCACGAACTAAATTTCTCTAAACCAGTGCTTCTTAACCTAACTTCTACGACACTCTGATTTCTATTTGTAAAATTTCCACAAAACTAATTACATTTCGGCAAAAAGGTATCGAAATATTTTTTTTATTAATTAGCATCTTTTGCGTGTTTAAAGTAAGAAATTGTATGTACCATTTTTAATAGCGATTAAATGATTATGATCTATAAAATGGTTTTTGTTTTATTTCGCTATTTATTTCAATTTACTAGATACAGCACTTTCTTCCGGTCCCAATTTATTTTGGGAAGCTTTTATCTCGTCTTATCAGTGAATTCTACAAAGTGTTTGCTAAAATTTTTGAGTATTGCCTACAAAAATTCAATTTCTACTAAAAAATTAATACATACAAATACAATCACGCTATATACCCGAAAAATTGTGGCACAAACTATTTCCATCATCTCAAAATTAGTTTCTCCATACATTCCTATCCAGACTAGCAAAGCTTCATTCATATTCATCTATATATATATATATATATATATATATATATATATATATATATATATATATATATATATATATATATATATACATATAACGAGTGTATGTCTGTTTGTCCTTTATGCATTACTACACCATTCATCTGATCGTCATAAAACTTTGGGAAGTTGTTGAGTACACTCCCGCGAAGGTTTCTGGCCCCAGGGCTCCCATAATCTTTCGAAAACTGAATTTTTGCGCAGTTGCGTAGCAACGCGCGACGGGAAAGCTGCAGTTGTGCAGCAACGCGCGATGAGAAAGCTATCTTTCAAATACTAAATTTTTGCGCAGTTGCCCAGCAACGCGCGACGGGAAAGCAAGTAATAATATAAAATGTATGATATTAAATTTTTTACAAACAAGTTATTGCTAATTTTTTTAAATAAAATTTTGAAGGGATTTGAATCAAATCAAATTGAATTTGTAAATTGATCTACGAAACTTTGCAATGTTTTTATTAAATCGAAAACATATTTATACCGTCAAATCAAACTGGTTCAATATTTAGCGATTTTCAGATATGCAAAAAGTGAAGAAGCACTGCACTTAAGTACCCTATTACGAGATCAAGCAGCCACCAATATGCGTGGAGCACGGAGATGCTTTGTGACGTCGCAACTGCTAAAGTATGCTTGGTTAATTTGAATAGCCTTTCGAAATGCAAGTATTGTTGAATAATTATATTAACGTATTCAGTTGGGGGAGGATTTTATATATATAATACATACAGCATTAGATAAGTGTTTGTGTGTGCAGACAGAGCAAATTCTGCTAGCTGTCAGTCCGCCGCCACGCGGCAACTTGACAATGTGCTTACATTGGCGTGAACAAATGCCACGCCATAGTCCAGTGACCAGAACTTGTAGAAATGTCTTATTGTTTCAACGTTATGTTAGGTTAGGTGGGATGAGGTTAGCAGAACGCTTTATCATATTGAGTTTAGTATTACTGTGAACTCTGTATGCGGTTAAGTCAAGTATTCTACTATATACATGTATTTACTTTGTGTATATAGCTCTACACTACAATACATGGTTATCGAAGTGTTTGCTTTCACGTTTTACTCAAGATCAAAGACATGAACTAGGTTAATTTATCAAGAAGATAATATAGGTTAAGACGAATTGTAGTACCTACAGATATCATGATACATGTTCCAATACAAATGTCTTTTTTCTACCTCGGTTGATATAATACGTTTATAATATATTGGTATTTTAAGTTTTCTGACCATAACTCATAGTTGTGAAATTGTAACTCATGCTTTTTCTCGGTTTTTCATCAATCACAACTCTTCAAAATCTATACAATTACTTATTTGTAAAATAGGCAATCCGCAAGATAGTATTATTGCTGTAATTTTATGCAATAACAATTTCGAAATGTTATCAATGTCGAACCAAAAAGTGCAATTTCTATTGGTATTGGTAGTTGTAGAAAAAGTATAGATATTTTATTAAATTTTAAGCTTACTCAGATAATGTGTTTTTATCCCACATTTTCGAAGCAAATACCAATTTTTGAATAAAGCGCTAAAACTAAACTGTTAATTTTGCATATTAAATTAAATACCTACAAACATAATCACGTTTTGTACTCAAGAGTGTGACATAAACTTTTTTTTCTTGTTTTAACATTATGAATGTTTTAATGTGAATTAATTTTGTATTTCATATTATCGGATTTTTAAGTTGGCGTCGAATTTAAAATCAATTAAAAATTGGAATCAGAATTAAAAGTAAAGTCGGAGTCGGAGTCTGAGTTTGAGTCGGAGTCGGAATCAGAAAGTCAGAAAAGCTACTCACGGACGCATCGTGGCATAAACAAAAAAAATCTGCATTAAAGATAGTTCAGAAAGCTTGTTAAGTATTATTTTTTAGAATGTTTCAAAAATTAAAAAAAACGACGCAAACAAGAGAATGTAGAATGAATAATGTATATCTGATTTACATAATAGCATATATATTAATAGTAATAATATTATAGAAATAAGTCGTGGTAAAATCAGTTAATTATTACTGTTTTGTTGTTAATCATATTTTCCACTAGCTTACTAGTACATAAACTTTATTTGAATTTAAAGTTTTTCTCTACATGTATCAGTAAATAAAAACAAACATAAAATGTAATTAGAAATGAGATAAAATTAGCAAGATAATTTGTCGTGTTTTCTTTATATCTGAATCGTAACACAATATATGATAGAAAAACTAATTCACGTGTTATACAACAAACGCTAGCATATACAGAATGTCTTAGCTATAAAAGTCTATAATATAAATTTTGGAGAAAAGTATTATTTGTTAACGTTTTACTTCTTATGACAAAAATCTAACTAATTGTAGAGAATTACAGCTTCTTAAGACTACATCTATTACTATTTATCTGTAAGGAAAGAGAAAAAGGTGGCATACAAATAATTAGACTGTAAAGCGATGTTAACGTACATCAAATTTGATCAAGAATTGAGAAGTAACAGTCTAACTTCAGATGCACAGTTATTTCTGTCGGGAGACGCTTATTTTCGTTATTGTAATATTGGTATAGTTTTAGGCTGAATGCACACCAGTTAGTCACAATTAGCCAAACATTATTAGACATAGACACATTTACTCACTAAAGTAATAGAAATTTTATTTTTTAAACGTTTGACTAATGTGTGTTTTACTGTATTAGACAATATGTGTTACTTCGTGACTAAATATGTCTAATAGTGTTTTGTCTAATTGTTGGTAGAGTATAAGCATTAGTGTACTCAAAAATTATATGGTTTCTATAGGTAATGTCTGTACCGGCCCACATAACCAGCGGCCTATTGAGCATTTGCCTGACAGTGTTGGGCTATCTGGTTATTGTAACCTGATACATATTTCTGAAACTAAGTAATTTTTATATATGTTAGAATTGATTTAGTAATTGATTTATGTATCGGGGTTTGCGGCCAATCATTTGCCACTTCAAGAGATTTTTTTTGGAAATATTTTGAACTGTTTTGAATTTTTGCTGTAACTTTCGTAGAACTCACAATTTGGTTTGCTTATTTGAGTAAAATTTGTATTTGTTTCCGCTTTTCGTTTTACAGTCTGATTTCGCTCTCACCTCCCTTTTCGTTCGCCCTCCCTTTGGTTAAGTTTACGTTCACCATGGCTTTAGTTAAGTCCGCTTTTGTTTAGTAAAATAAAACCACGCTTTATTAGAGTGCCAGTGGCCTCTAGTTTGTCTATGTTTATGTTTGTGTGTTGTTGTATATTACTGTAATTTGTTTTTGAATTATTTTATGTCATTCAGTTTTTATTTCATCAAAGTCTAAATAATAGAAAAATATATGAAACATGGTCACTACCATTACGCACGCACAGATTGTTACAATGGTACAACCAATTTATTAGAAAAATATATATTATTATTTTAGTTACATCTGGTATATAAATTTATATTATCTTTTATGGTGAAATACAACAAGTATTGACTTACTCATGAAACATTCTATATATGTATATTTTTATTATAAATATGTAAGTATGTAGTTTCTACATAAGCTTTTTCCGAGGAAATAAACACGAACGACATGCAAGTTTGCATGTATTATATGAATTTTATGGAGTTTTTCTTTCATTGGTAACCTTTTCTTTATACCGCCTTCGCTCGTGTTAAATTTTTGCAGACGTATAAAACGTGTCAAGATATTTTATAGTGCCATGATACTGTCAAATTTAAATAAATTGATAAGCGGGCAAATAAACTCGAAATGATATATGTTATTTTAAATTATTCATGCGAACTATACACGTTGTTATTTTTATTTTAACATATTCAAAACATTATCGGACGAATAAAGATAACAATATAACTTGGATTTATTTTTATATTTTTACACATATATAGGTGATATTATATGTATCTGGACATCGTATATTTCTTGTTTGCTTTATGTAAATAATCATGCGCGCGTTGAAATTTTATTAAATTACTTGAATGTTGTTGATTATAATTATAATTTGCTGATTATAATTGCAAACTTAAATTGTTTAGCGTATTCGGATAAAATTTAGAAAAAAACAGTAATTTTTTTATACTTTTATAAAGTATGAAACATTGTTAAACATTTTCTAAGTTAACTTTAATGTGTGTGGCCTTACCAAAGAAACATAAAACATAAAATGTGAAACAGAAAACATGAAACATGTTTTATAAAATAATAACATATTGTTTTAAATTGAAATCCGCACATCAGCGAAATGCATTTCATGCGAGGTGATAAGAGAAACAAATGCTGTAGAAACATATTTCATGAAATAAAGTCTGTTGTTTCACGTTTCGCGTTTTTTTTTCATTCACTGTGCATGAAAATTAATAAATTTCTTGATATTTAAAGACGCGTAGCTTTTAAACCGAAAGTGCTATTTAAAAATAATGCAAATAAAAGTTGTGAGAAATTTTATTGTCTATAATTTAATTTCTATAGAATTTTTTGATAAAATGCATATTTAAGTCCAAATTGCACTAAATATAGAAACATTTAAGTTTAACATTTTTTTTAATCATTGATATCTAAACTATCGTCGGTGTTCGAGTTTATTGTGAATTGAAACCAATTTAATTTTTGTTTTTTCAATTTGTGTATCACTGTACAAAAAGTTTCATATTTTGTGTTTCATATTTTCAGTTTCGTATTTCATATTTCATGTTTTACGTTTCACGTTTCTTGTTTCTCTAGTGTGTGGCTTAGCTAACTTTTCATTTAATCAATGAATAAGAAGCTTCAAAGACAGTTGACAATCTAGTTGCCTGATAACTTATTGATTAAGTTAACAACTTTTATGCAGAGGAGCTTTGTCAACCACTAAAAGATGTTTTATGTATTGATCTTGTTTTGAAACAAATCTAATACTTCAAACTGATCTTCAATTGTTTTAAACATTTTCACAAGTAATTAGAAAAAATTGAAAATTGATTGATTTTTATTTTGTGTTATTTACGAAAATAAAGAAATAAATTATTTAGGTTAATTTTAGATATTTTAATACAGAAATTAATGTTGTGAGAAATGTTATTATATTGTATGTAGTTTTTGAGTTTCAAAAAATCTAAAGTATATTTTTTAACAAAACGTATATAAGGTGTCTTACTTCAAACTTTTAACACCGATAACCCGAAATCTATGTGCATTAGTAATATAACATAAGAACGCGGTAAGCTCAGTTTACTGTTAGCTCTCAAAGAGTTAACTTTGACAAATTTTAATAAAAAACACAGTATACTAGCTGCAGTAACTGCCTTTTGAACTATCTCACAGTGTAGTTATGTAAATTACGTTCTAATTTTCTTTTTTACAATTTAGTACAAAATAAATATTAGTTGTTCTTGACTTCAAATAATATATTAAAATAAAAAAGTTTTAGATTTTAATTCTGTTAAAATTTTAACTATTATTCGACGTTTTGATATATTGTATATTGTATTGCACCAGAAAAAATATATACAAATGATATAAATAATGAGGTCTGAAAGATTTGTTTACTATGGTGAAGTTTATATTTAAAATTGTGCTTTCTATTCCCAGTCATATACGATTTTTTTTTAAACGTCTAAATAAAACTAAACTAAAACTAATTAACGGTTGTATGTATCATTATTTATATTTGTTACGTGATTTGTGAGAATTAATCTTTTTTGGTCGAATATACAATTTCTGACTACTCTCGGCGGTACACAATTGCATTTCTTGCATTTCTTTGCACATTTTTAATAAACAAATTCAAATTCAAATGAAAATAAACAATGCAGTTAACTTAAGGAGAGGTTCCTATTACTCAAGCCTGAAAAATGGGTGAAATTTGTAAATTTTTTTCTCATAGACGAAGTACTGGTTTAGAATGGAGTTTAACTAGTTCTATTCTTTGGTTAATGTATAATAAAATCAAATTTTTTTGTAAAAAAAAAATGCAGAATGGCGGCTCCAGCCCCCATCAACCATGTTTCCGCGTGGCGTCTTTGTTTGTGCGCGGGGCGTTTCACAGCTTTCCCTGTGTGTCTGAATCAAAAAAGCATTAAAAATTAGTAATTTAGATTAAATATGGGAGAGTTTTCTAGTTTTCCTTTTTATAAAAAACATCTTGAGAACAAAATGGCAGCTCTTTAAAAAAAAATCACTTTTTTGCCCAATTTTTTTTTTCTTTATCGAACAAAAAAAATAGTTATAAATCGATTTCTGAAAAAAACGCTTCTAGAAGGCCCCGCAAACTAAATTTCCTGTCTAGTGCAAAAAACCAAATGAATCCGTTCATTGGATAAAGCGTGCTGAAAAATGCTATTCTGATCAAAACGTCTTCAAAGTTTTTCTTTCAAGGATATTGATACATATAATTACATTTTTTTCGGCCGTTGCATTGTTTTACTTAATCGGCTGTAACTTCTGACATACTTTAGATAGCGACAAATCCTTTTTAACGAAATATTTTAGATACTATAGGAATTAAATTTATGCAAAAATAAAAAATCGATGAGTATATTGACTTAATAATTTTTAATATAGCCGTCGAATATATCAAATTAGATACGCTTGACCGTGTTTTTCAGGTCGGATATACAGTTTCTGACCACCCTGGACGGTGTACATTGCATTTCTTGCACTTTATCACACATTTTCATTAATTAAATTAATATTCAAGTGAAAATAAACAATACAATTGTCAATTAAATTAAATTTATCTAACGTAATAATTTTTAATATGGCCGCCGAAGATATCAAATATTTGGTGCTGCCACCAGTAGTATATAATATATACTACTGGTGGCAGCACTAAGAGTGGCCAGACTTTTTGCAGCAAGAGCCAAAATTACCTTCCTGAATATCTTGCGAGCCGCATCTAAAGTTCTTGGTAGAAGTAAAATTCTGAATTATAATTATAATGTATTTATTTTGACAGTTTTTACATATTTATTAAATATTATTTACTATTACTATTATTTACATTGCTAGTGCAAGGCATATGAATTTGTACGGTTGAAACTATCTTTTTATAATCAGGTTGATAATTAGACATTGAACTTCTTATTAATTCTTTTAGATGCTGGTTGGTCAACTTTGAACGGAACTTAGATTTAATAAATTTCAAAGTTGAGTACAATGATTGAACATCATATGTCGATCCAAAAATCGACAGTAAACGATATGCTGCATTTTTAAAATTTTTGTACTTTGTTGCTGGTACACATTTCCAAAATTTATTAATCGATTTAGACGTTTTATGGAAAATTTTTACGAAGGTTGAACCGAGTCGAACCAAAGAATACCGAACGATTGAACCAATCATTTCTTATGACTGCAGTGTATATTTTGCTATTTAGAAAATTTAAAACAAAAACAAATATTTTTCATTTATTAGTTGAGCCACAATAAACTTCTTGAAGAGCCGGATGCGGCTCACGAGCCACCATTTGGCCACCGTTGGTATATATAGTAACTAACTGCTGTATAATAATGTCATTATTGTACTAGTAACATACTCTCAACGTAATATTAATAATTTTAAATACTTATTCCAGATGAAAAAAATTAATATTTTATATATGAAATATTTGAAACCAATTTACTTTAGCTTAAACATTAATGTAATATAATAAATGCAGACATATTTATTACGATTGCAACCTTTTTAATTTCAAATACAATTTGTTATATTAAATTTTACAGGCTAAGTTTAGTAAGTTAAAATTTATTAGAAAATTTGACAGCGGATAAACCAGTCATATTTTCTAAAAGATACGACTTGTTTTGTAGTTAAGCATGAGCTTAAAGCAAAGCTTTAGAATACACTAAATAAATTCCTTACGATAAATTATGATGCAGTAACCTGTTTTCTATAGGGACTAATATTAGCTGCCGCCCTTATTGAACAAAATTCGAAATTTTAGGGAGTTTATGAGCAATATACTAATAAAGTAAATCTCGTACGTATAACTGATTATGCAAAAATGGAAAATTTTATACAATCTCTAAAATTTATTCAAAAATTTTTATAGAGAAAATCAATCCATAATTTTTCAAACCTGGTTAGATTTAGTTAACAATTTAAAAAAAAAAGTAAACGGAAACTTTTTTTATTCTAAAAACAAATAAAAAACTGTTGTTTCAATAAAATAAATTTAAATAATATTAATAATAATATTTTATTTAATCTGTTGCTTTCTGTGCATAAGAATTTAACATATAAAATAAGAAAAATACATGTAGAAAAGTGAAAATTACATATTATTAATTGTAAAATATTATTTTGTGTGTGCTTGAACGTATTTCTTCTTTTTATAATTTACGTTTAAATGAGTTTTTTATTTCAAAAACCATTTTCAAATCAATCCCAAATATTTGTTTATGATTTATTTCAATTAATTATTCATAAATTATTAATAAATTATTGTCGTTTACAGTAGCTTTACAAAATTAAAAAAAATGTACTACTTAAATTTAAGTATGTGTCTATAGTTTTTTCCGAAAGCGTATATATCATTCAACAAAAAGAATAATAGTAGCTAACATAAAGAATGTTTTTTTTTTTGTAAAACTATAAACCATATACGAGTGCATACAACATGCGTTTCCAATTGTTCTATAAAACCCTAACCACACACACACGGACATATACTAAACATCAAACTTTGGCGTCGAAAAGGCTATCGCACACATACATATAAAACGATAGTGACGCCGCGCCGCGCCGCGGCAAAATACATTTCCATGGCACGGCGCACGAATTGAAAAGAAAAGCGCCGGTAAATTATCAGAGACTTACGTATTCTTTGCAGTCGACGCTATTGTTCACGATAAATACCTGATGTGTCCGTGGAAAAACACACAACGCACAGGGATTTCATTCTTTCGTTTTCGTGCGACGTTCTTTTTTCTTCGCTCTAGTCTCCTTTTGTTTCTTTCTGTTCGTTTGTGTTCGAGGTTTCTTTTTTTTTTACTTTTGTTTGGCCTTTTGCGTCACCAACGTATATAAAGTGCTTGTCACGAAACGTAGAATGTTTTTCTTACAAATTATTTTGTTATTAAACAAGACGGTGCGACATTTTTCTTTCTGTTTTTTTGGATTTTTTTTTAAATTTATACTTTGGAAATGATGGAAAAGTTTCTATCGATTGTTGTACACAAGAACTTTCAAATAAATGAAGGTACATTTTTCTACTGTAAAATATTTAATTTTTAAGTAGTAATATTTGAATTTTGTATTTATCAGTCAAGATAAATTAATTAAATCACTCTCTTGGGGTTGTAGTTCTGTATTAATATTGATTAATAATCGATGTTAATCGACTTATTTTGTTAGCTAGTAACTTGTATCTATGTTCTGTTTATTTACTGTAAATGTCATTTGTATCTTTGTATGCTTAATAAAAATATTAATAATAATAACAATATTAATATTTTTATTTAATTATTATTACTTCACAGTTACTAAAAAAATGAATTTTAAACTTATATGTACTCGTATATACTACTAAATTTCAAGATTATTAGTGTATTAATTTATGTTTAAACTACCACATAGACAGACAAATAACACTAATTTTTTTTATATTATTGATTTAATAAAGAAAAAGAAAAATGCATTTTTCTTAGCACATCTGACATATTCCCTTCTTTAAAAATAAAGTTAGCATTAGGTTGCAGAATAAAACAAACAAATTTATACTCAAAAAGCACATTAACTGAAAAAATAAAGAACAAAAAAATCTTCAAAAACGACACATTTAAATGCGATTGAATAAAAAATAAATTTTGAAAAAAAGAAAGTTGCAAACCCTCAACGGCTATCAATAGATTGGTTTTCATGACGGACGCGTTGCGGCGGCAACGCGCTCGTGTTTTAATAAAACTCTCAATCTGAATAAAAAATGAAATAAAAGTTTGCGTTTCTTTTTGGTTTACTCGCGCGCCGTATAACCGAAAGACAGAACACAAGAAATCACTTAAGTGATGAATGATTATCGATCAGTTTATAATCAGATTAAGCGCATTTAAATCGGATAAAAGGAATTCAGTGTACATAGAGGCACATACTATAGATACCATTATCGACTTTCCCATTTACCACTGATCTCAAAATTCAACGCGTCACAGACCAAAATTACTTTTGTTTTAAATCAAACTACAGGATGTGACATATACAATCAGATTATATAAAAAACAAAATAAAAGATAATTGAAAAGCATTTGTAAATGTGTATGTATGTGAATCAAGATTGTTAATAAACTATTTTGCTAAATATTTTATATTTAATTTTATATTTTATAAATAACTGTTTTGCAAATTGCAAAAAAGTGATATAGCTCAAAATTTAACAAGTTAGTCATAATGTGGAATGTAAGAAGTTTGTCTCTAGTATATTTGTATGTATAAATTATGTTCAATTTGATAAGTTTTTTGCTGAACAATTCTGAATTTTTTTTTTCTTTGTGAAAATTATACATGGTTTTATTAATAATTATGAGTAACAGCACAAAAATATAATTGACTAGATCTATTTTCTTATAATTTAATAGTAATTGTATATTATTTCAATTTTTGATTATTTAATGTAATCAAGTAGCTGTGTGTCAAAAACATCAAAAACACTTATTAGTTCCTTTTACTGTTAATACTAAAACCTAGTAACTACTAATATTTGTGTTTTTGAAGTATTTTTGTAAAATTTTAAGGAATATATCGTATTTTTAGTTATTATCTTTCTTCATCGGTCTGTAAATTTCGGATAAATAGAAATAATAGAAACATGCATTTTTCAGAGAGTAAGCCCAGTTCTCTAGGTTAAAAAAAAATATGTTTTGTATTTAAAACACAATTATTAATGGTTCTTTTCAAATCTAAAAGTAAAAAAAATATTAATTTGTGCAATAAGTCTATAGCCGGTATAAATTATCTTGCATAAATATTGGCTATTATTTTTAATTTGTAAGATTAGATTGTGCGAATTATGGCACATTCTGTATATGTTTGCATTAGCAAGCGAGAAAATTTCTTTAAATGCACCACTACGTAGACTATAAAATCCATTTGAACAATTTTTCTCTAGTGGATTAAATATTGTCTTTGATATTGAAAACTTATTGGTTTTGTAACGAATAATAATTTCTATAAAAATGATTGATGAATTTTGCATTTAAAATAGTAATTAAAAATGAATTGATTTGATTTGAATTTGTTATATGAAAATTTTATTTTATAAGTGGTTTTTTTTTATTTCTGAAAGGAATTAATTAAATTTTTATTTACTTTTCTTTAAGAGATTTTTCAGGTGGATTCACAATGAATACTTCTTATTTTATTATTATCAAGTTGATAATATTTTCAAATAGTTAAATTGTAATTAATTTAAATTAAATACTAATAAATCAAAAGTTATGATATTAATATATACATCGAATTATTTGTCTATGAAGAAAAATTTTACTATTACAATAAATAATGTACCTCTTGAATTTGTCGAATATATTAAATATTTAGAAGTAATGATTGATTGTAAATTTAAATTTAGTTTGCACATTGAATAATATGTAAAAAAAATTGCGAAAGAAATTAATTTTCTTAATAGAATCGACATTTCATTGTCAATGTTGGTTAGACTTTTGGTTTATAATAATATAATATATCAAGTACTGTGGAATAATTTTATATTTGTGTAATAACATTGATTAACATAAGTTACAGTTGCTTCAAAATAGGGCTATGCGTGTTATATATTAAAATGCAATAAATACGAGTCAATTAAGAACATGTTGAATAAATTGAGGTATAAATGATTTATTAACAAAGAATGCAATGATATTCGTATTTAAAATGGTACATGAATTATTACCTAATTATCTAAAAAGTAAATTAAAATTACTTAGTCACAGTACTAAAAATGCAAGTAATTTCAATATGGAAAAAACTAATAAAAGTAATACGGCAAATAATAGTTTTCACAAAGGATTACAAGATTATAATCAGTTACCAAAATTTATAAGAACATGTTCTTCATTACATAATTTCAAAATTAAAATAAAACAACATTATTTGAATAAAATGATTTGAGTTATATTGTCGTGTATTTGGATATTTATTTATTTTATAATGTAAAATATTTCATGTACCTATTTGTTTTTTGTTGCTTACCGCTATTAATAAAATTATTATTATTACTATAATATAAACTGTAATTCAAACTTGTTTATTACTTTCTATCACATATATGAAACAGTATTCATGTTACGACTATTAAATGATATTCATTGTTCATTATCTAACCTCAAAAAGCAAATCTAAAAATTCAAAACTGTTGCCCAATTATTCAATGATAAAGAGCAGTTAGTATTCTTCTTTGAAAAGGACTCGGGAACCACGAAGAACCAAAGGAGGAGGTGTGGTGACAGCCCGTCACGCGCACATCTACGCGTGAATGAGTTGTCACGTGCAGGTACACGTGCCCGACCATGCGTGTGTGTGCCCAGTTAGGTGTGCGCACTTAAATGAGCACTCGTGCGAAAATATTTCACTTGCTTCGCCAATGTGTGTTTCTGTATGTGAGTGTATCTGTCTTAACTGAAAGCAAATGAGGATCTCACTCAGTGGAAACGTGACAAATACGCCGTCGCTTTATGAAATTTTGAAAAACAATTAGTGACGAATATACGCCTAATGCCTGTTTTTCTGTGAATTTTGTTGTCTTACAAAATTGCACTGAATATGGAACGTGTAAAACAGAAATTGAAAACGCAATTTTATCGCAGCGATAAGTTGCACGAATTATAACATGAATGACCTTGCAATTTCTAATTACCTTTTGGTAACTTTTATTATGAAAGTTATAATATTTTATACACAATGTTATTGAAACTTATCGTATTGAAATACATTTTTAGTGGATTGAAGTAATATTTATTATAATGTGATTTACATACGGATCACACATCATTTATAGGTTATAACAATTATTATAATGTACTTTGACATTTAATTAGTTTTTTTTTTAGTTTCCATCTCTAAATGAAATAATTTTGCTGAATCGTGTAAAACATACATATATTTGTGCTATTTTGAAGAACAATTTTCTTGTGCGATTTTATTGCACAAGAAAATTTCAGGAAAAGTTGTGCCATGTAAAACAGGCATAATGTTTTCAAATAACATACATACATAATCTCACCATGCAACCAAATGGGTGAGGCACAAACTCTTTCTATTATGCCAAAATTAGTTTCCTCCAAACATTCCTATAAAGACAAGTTACTTTTACTCCATCCACATGTATATACCTCTTGTAGTCTTATACATGCTCCTCTATTCCTACTACTTAGAAACATTCGCAACCATAGCACTTCATCTACTCATCGGACGTTCACGCAAATGTATACCTTTAATATCATTCGTATAAATTCTTTTAACCAAACGTTTATTAGACATTCGCTCAAGATGACCGAACCATCTTAACTCAAATAGCTATATAGTTGAATTTATTCAAAGTTTGGCCTTTCGTAATTTATTTTACTGGTGAAAATAAAACTGTTAGATAGGTACATGGTTGTAGCTATAATTTACTACATGCTGTAAGTTAATTTGGCTAGAAAGAGCACGTCAATATCAAAAAAGTTGGTTGAATTACATTTATTATTACGTAAAGCCAGACCTTTGTGAATTCAACTAGATATAATATTTGACAAATATCCAAATAAACTACAGTATATTATGATTGGAAATTATTTTTACTAATGAAAAACAAAAAAAATCTCAATTTCGATTAAGGTGGCGCATTTGCCACTATTCCACTGAGGTCCTTAAATGACATCAAGTGTGTCAGTTGCTGTATTTTCGGTGCACTGAACAAATGCATCACTGGCCAGGAATTTTAGCCATTGTTAAAAGGGACAAATGTGTATAATTTAATTTTAGGGCTATGTCTGTCGAAACTACTGCTGCAATTTGCTGAAATATATATTTATATCGAAAATAAGTACTTTCTTGGGTACAATTTAAATACGAAAGTTAATCAGAAAGTATATATTTTAAATTATTTTAAATATATACAGAACTTAATTCTAAAGCTTTTTTATTTTAAAAACATTTATACTTTAAAAATATTTCTGATCTATATTTTCAATAATTTTGTTACTATAACAAACTTAAAAAATTATTTAATTTTTTATTTGAAAATGTATGCTTGTAGTACAATTTCAAAATTATAAAAATAAAAATATTTGTGTAACGCCAATGAATTCATCTTTAAATATAATAAATATAAAGCATTGAAAAATATTTTAGAACTCATAAGAGAAGCAATAATTAAGATATATGAAACTAGAATATCAATAGCAATAAAGGTTTAGAAATAAATAAAGCATGGATTCCTATCTTACAAAATTTATAATTATTTTGTATTAATTTTTTTTTAGTTACCATTTTTTTTTTAATTATATGTTAGATTTAGCTCTGATGAAGGCATTAGTGTATATTGTCGAAACGTTAGCTAAATATTATATAAACAGTACGTTAAACTAAAAGATATTTTAATTGTAATGAACATAATTTTTATTGAATTTATAGAATTTTTTAGGCTGATATACCGTGGTCGATTTATTTTAATCGCAGACGTTTTGCCATACATCGAAGATGGTGAAGTTAGCGAAAAATATGCGACAAGGATAGATCGACCTCTGCATACTAACTCAGAAAATTCTAGGCCGTGAAAGCCTAAAGATTTCTACGATTTTTATTTATTTCTATAACAATAATAAAGTTTTAAATATAAAGCATTCAAATAGATACATCCCTTTACATTTATTTCAAAATGAGATTTTTTCCATTATATGTAATATTGAGTTGAAGAAGGTGAAATATACATTTGCAGCAAATTTAAAATAGAAATAAAGTACAAAAAAAGAAAAAAGATCCGGTGTCCATTTGTTTCAAGACGTAGCCGAACAATTTGCGACCGAAAGCAAATTTCAATACGTAAGACTATTTAGTAATACGTCTCTCTCTTTTACCGATGGGATTTTATTTAAACGTTGAATGAGCGAGCGAACGAACCGAATACTTCTCTGCTTGGTTCTGCTCGGTCCGGTGTAGCGCACGGTACTAGTAGCTAGCGCCAGTACAGTTGAAATATATAGTTCGTCGTACGGTGGATAGGTGGCAGCTGTGCACCGGACGGTGGCCATTACTTCCTTTAATAGGGGTCTCTGGACCTCCTTAATGGCGCAATTTCAAACTCACGTCGAAGGACTTGTGCACTACGTCAGAACGAAATTGTTCGACCAACTATAGCTCGTCTCATACTTTTACTAGCTTTTGGTATTTATTTATTGTATGTTTCCGGTTAATATGATAAATTGGTTACTATACATAATAACTAGTTGTTATGATAAAGGTATAAAATATATTTTAGATTAACTTGTTTGCTAGATAGGTTGGACTAAAGTATATTTTTACAATTATTTTAATTAATTTATAATAACCGGTTATTATGAAGAGTTATTTATTATATTAACTGTAACATATATAGTATAATATAAAAATATATATAACAAGAGAATAAATTGTACTCTTAATTATAAATATTGAGACTCACATTTTTATGTATATTTATTTATTATTTTTTTGATAATACAAAAATAAATAAAGGTTTTTATATAACAAAAGACACATGATTTATTCAAAATTAAATTAACAAACTTACAAATCCAACAAAAATAATTATCTTATATTCATTAAAAAATATATTAGTACAATTTATAATACTTATTTTAAATATTTGGTAAATAGAATTGTGTGTGTTATCAAAGAATTCTTGATTTAAAAATAATAACCTGTTTTGTTTCGTATTAAAACTCAAAATTAAGTCCCGGTTGCATAAAGCATTGTTAATCAATGAGTTAATGTTCGATATAATTACGCTTGATGTTAATTTTGCATAAATATTAACCGAACGTGTGAGACATATAGCGTCTCTAGTTATGATGTATACAGTTTTTAAATTACTATTGTGAAGTAAACTGTTAAAATAAGTGAACTGTACTTAACTTATTATTAGATTGATATATGATATTAAAACCGAATATAATGCGATTGTCCAAATATAGGTAATTACGATAAAGGTATGCTTAAATTGTTTGAAATAAAATGTTAAAAGTTCTCAAATTTTTTACTTTGAGGGTTTGTTTTGTGACCAATTGCACGTTGTGTTGTAGTTATCAGCAAACTACTTGAAAATTACCTAACCAGTTAACGAATTTGTTAACTTATTAGGTGATCAATCAATAAACCGGTACGAAAACAGTTGACAATCTAGTTACCTAGTTAACTCATTGTATAGTTAACAATGCTGTATTCAACCGGATCTAAAGAAATTATTTGAAAACAAATTATTTTGTGTATTTGAAATGTACAGTAACATATTTGATATTTATTTGTAACAATTGTTTATTGTACATGTATTTTTGATATGATGAAATTATAAAATTAATGAAATAAAACAGTTTTAGGAGTAAGTTTTGTATATATTTTACTTAAAATTAACGTATTTATTCTACTTAATTAATCTATGTATATCATCATCAAGAAATGATATAAATAATGAATAAACAAACCATAGAAACAAGTTACTAGGCAACAAAGTAAATAAAATATGTACAGAACTTAATCTTAACATATTTTATTTTAATATAATGATTTCTGAAAGGTTTTTTACTACATAAATTTAATAATAATAATTTACTTAACATAGTAAAAAATCTTTCAGAACTCATTATAAAATCTTCATGATGTAAAATTTGAAGATACTGTAATAATTGCAAAACTCATCAATATAAACAGTAGATTAATATAAGAGAAGCAATATAAATTTACAAAGAAAGAGATAACATCAATCAGTGTAAAGGCACTGATTTACATAACATTTGGCTACTTTTAATTAAAAATTTATAAATTTTGTAATCTACTTACTTATTTTGTTACCTAGTAACTTGTTTTGATGTTCTATTTATTTATTGTAATATTATTTTTATAATTTTTCTTGATGATTATGATGTACAAGTCGTAACGTCAATTATTTATACAAATTAATACAAAACTATATATTAAAATCGTTTTATTTTAATAATTTACTTGTTTCCTTAGAATACATATATTTTTATGCTGTGCATTTATAAGGGTGTCGTATAAAATCTTTTTATTCACATAGAAATTAATTTACGCCAAACATTATCCAAGCATGCAATTTTCGCTTCATTCACATTTATAAAATCTCACACAAATACTCTTTTATTCTTACCAATTATAAATATTTGTTCTCGCAAACTACTACCAATTATGCCAACCCATCAAAACATTTATCAAATATTCGTTTAATATTTTGTCTCTACTGAATTTGGTAGTGCAGATAGATAAATATTTTAGTGTGGAAGAGTATATTCTGGATGCGTCGTATCAGTTTATGTAAAAGTGTGAGACAGTTTATATGAGAGGAGTATCGTTTAGAGTGGTCGAAACGAGAAACGCGCTTTTGGATAGACGAGATGGCCGCTTAAACTGTGTCCGTGTGCCCGGTGCTCTCCTGGTACATCGGCCGTCCGTCCATCTGCATGTGTTTGGCTTTTGCTGAGCTGGTCAAGTTGAAAGTGACAAAACGTGCGATGGGTCACGACTCGACAATTCGACCAGGACCTTCTGCCCCTTCGCATCAAATCTATTCGATTTTAAATTTCTTGGCAGTTTCAACCTTACAATGTATGATTTTCCTACGTAATATACTTGTTATTATTCCACTTATATGTTTTTTTATTGACCGCGTCAATAGAGAGTAAATTTGCAGTATTTAGGGGTTTCCTTAGAATGAAAAGCTGTTTGCTGAAATTTCTATTCGATATTTTTACTGCTGTTTAAATTTGGTAGTTAGAAGAGCTGTATTTATATTTATATTTAATTCTTTCAATAGATTTTTTTTTATATTATTTAAAAAAAAATATATTTAAAGCGTTTACGTTTGCGTGGACGTCCGATGAATAGTTGGAGTATGATTGATAGTGTTTTGCGTGAGCGAAAGTTTCCAAGTAGTAGGAATAAAAGATCATATACGAGAAGAATTATGAATGTGGATGAAGCTAAAGTTACTTATTTGGATAGGGATGTATGGAGTAAACTGATTTCGGGATAATGGAAATTGTTTGTATCACACTTTTTTGGGTACATGGCGTGATTGTGTATGTATGTTTGTTACTTGTATTATTCGAAGTTAGGGTAAATACTTAGTCCAAGTAACGCTTCAAATAAATTTAAAAGTAAATCAAGACGATTGACAAATTAATTTTTAATTTATTACTTATTAATATACTTACGAAACAGAACGACAACGTATTTTTACTTAATAATTGAACAATTAGATGGGATGTATATGTTCCAATAGTATTGTGCTGAGATGTCCCAGTAATACTTTAATATCTACCAAATTAATAGGTAAAAACATTTCTAATGCTCAGAGTAAATAAAATATACAAAAAAGTTATTTATTTTCTTATAAAAGTAATATATCTAACAAAATTGAAAAATCGTAACTTGATACAAAAAAATAAGTAAATTCAGAAACTTCTGTTGAGATATATACCGAGTATGCGGAATTAGGGCCATTCTATTTTTTTTTATGTACATAATTATTTAATAGATACACTAAATCGTGTTTATCATCATGTATAACAATTATCAAATTTTTAATATTTTATTTTGGTTATATTATATATTTTAGTAGATCGGTGACAATTATATAATTTTATTTTACACAGTGTTGCCAAATTTTTGAGAAAAACATTAATATTTTAGTTTAGCTACATTTTATCTAATTGTAAGTTTAATTAAATATCTAGACAGTATTTCTGAATGTTTATTTGAAATAAGTTATTTTATTTAGGTAGTAATTTATTTTAGGTATAGGATAGATTTTTTTTGAAATGCGCAATAATTGCAAAATTTTATTTTTGAACAGGCTACCAATAAAAATATTACTTTTATTGTATTGATGTTTATGTGATAATATTAAAGTTGATTTACTCATACGCATCTAATCTTGTTTTTAAAAATATGGTCAAAAACAAATTAAAATTTTAAACGATTTGTATTTATTATGAGTAACAAAATAGAAGCATGAATGACTAGATCTATTTTTATATAATTAAAAATTTGTTATTGCATGCTTATTGTATGTATTGTATGTAAAATTCTATAAAAATAGTCACTAATGTGTAAATAGTAATGTTATTTCTACGATAAATATTTCGAAATTTGTTTAGAGTCGTGTATTATGTAGATATATAATGTATTCACACGGGAAAACAGAGTAAGCAAACAAAATCAATTTGACGAGTTAATTGTGGAATTTAAATCAAACTGATCGTCAAAGAGAATCTACTATTAACACAAAATTAATTGCTTACATATTTACATTCCATTCATATTAGCTGTGATCAAAATCCACCCATATATACATGTATCAGTTTCATGCTGGTCGGATGCAAATTTAACTTATATTTCCGGATTTTGCAAGCATGTAAACATATTAAACTAAATTTGTGTACCATAGTGTATAATAATGTGTTTTACATATTTTACAAATTTATTTTTTTAATCAAGCGTTTCATAATATTAATATTACGTTATCATATTTTCTAGAAAGAGGGTATTTTACTAGTACAATAATAATTTTATACAGCACTTAGTTACCATATACATCACTTGTGTCAGCACCAAAAATAACTATAATGTCAAGTGAATTTAATTTGACATCTTCGGCAGCTATATTTCAAAATTATTACGTCAAGTTAAGTTAATTGACAGTTGCATTGTTTATTTTTTATTGAATTTGAATTTGATTATGTGGAATATGTGGAAGAAGTGCATGAAATGCAACGTATATTGCCAAATTTGTCAGAAATTATATATACGAGCAAAGAAAGATTAATTCTTACAAATCATAAAACAAATATAAATAATATATACATACACATACTATTCTACAAGTGTTAGTAACTGGTTAAAGTTACTTTGCATGTATTTTTATTTATTTTTAATTTAGTTTCATGTAGAACGCTTGAAGAAAAAATCGTATGTCCCTCGGAATAGAAAGTTTTTTTTTCATGTTGCGGTCAGATTGCTTGGCCTCGGCTTTTTTTCGGTTACAAATATTTGAGATCAACATTATAATCGTTGCTTTCTACTCCTCGTAACATAATATACTATTATAAATAATTAAAAAATGTAATTTATAGACATAACTTTTTACTTGAATTTCCAAATTTTCAAATTTTTCATGATTGAAATTTTCTATATTTTTTTACTGACCGTCACATATAATAGTAAGGGAGATATTGTAATCAAACCAATTTTGACAAATTTTTCCAGAAACATTAATTAGTCTTTTTGAGCATGAATTAAGTGTTCTTATCGTTAGTATGATGTCTGTCAGTTTGTTTATCAGTAGACAGAATGTTTGACCAACTTTAGGTACAAATACTTGCAAAAATGTAATAGTTCACTCATGTCACTGTTGTGTATTTTACGAATTCAAAATTAACATAAGTTGCTACACAAGTTATACGAATTAATAAATTTTTATAATTTTTCAATATTTTTCTATCAATAAAACTGTTAACATGATACATTATTTATCTTTTCAATAATAATTTTTCGGTTTAAAAGTGCTGTATAAGTACTTAGTTGTAAAGTTCAGTTTTGTGGTGACCACAGTAGAGATAGAAATATTTTACTAGTACTAAAATGTATATAACAATTACTTCTATTAAAAACTAACTTACAAATTTTTTGCAAAATAATATTTATTAATTTTTTAGTACAAAATAAAAGTATTTTAACCATTGGCACTAAAATGAGTATTACCGACACAATACAAACTAAATCGTTTATTTAATTTCAAGTCTTAATTACTTTTAAATACTCGGCTAAACTTAAACGACATTCTCCAATTTTTAATCCCCTCTATTCTTTGGTTGAACCGCGAAAATCTTTCCTCAATCAACCGGGACTATATTGATTGAAGTCCATTTTTAGTTTTTAGCCATCGTCCGTAACTCGATCACAATCGCACAAATAAAAGTCGGTCTGCTGCTAAGAATGGCACAGCAGTAGCACCAATATCCATTGTGTATCCTCCTTTTTCTTTCAGTTTTATTGTTGCCCCGGCTAACCGTAGTTCGCCTTCGATTTACCGTTTTCAGAAATGGGCACACAGTGTTCCACGCGCTTATCGGGTACAGACGGGCAAACCGATTCAGGTCTTTACTCCTAATTCAGTTCTTATCAGCCATTACATATACATACAAAGGATGGCTTTAAATGTTAGTGCATTTGCTACGTGTATACATTAGTTATTTCGATATTTGAGAAGAAAAAAAAAACAATCAGATATGAAGGTATATTGTTATAGAAAATTATAGATAAATGAAATAAAATTTTCGTTGTTTCTGATTGTGCGATAAGTAATATATTAATATTGGAAAAAGATGATGTTGTAATGAATACAAAGATTATTACAATCAAATGTTAGAATAACAAATGATATTCAAGCTTAAATAAGGTACTATATTTTGTTCAATTCTAATAATAAAGTTAAAGCTAATATAATATCATATAAATATGTAAATATTATTAAGAAATAAGTAGCTTTTTTTTAATTGGTAAATACTTTTTACAATATTTTGAAATAAAAATATGATTATGTGTTTAAAATGACAAACAAGAGGCATCTCTCATTTTTTATTTTATTTATATCTTAGAGGCAAAGAACTCTTTTCAAGTACAAATAAATATTATATATCAAATATTATAAGTTACTAATTATGAAAATATTAAAAAACGTAACTGTGCAAACCATAACTGGGCAGTTCAAATAGAACATGTGTGGGGTTATTGAGTATTTTTCAGAATATCTGATAATTGTGCTGATAAAAAATGCAATATTATTACTTTAACAAAAATGTCGTGGACTAGAGAATTTTTTGTAATTACGACATATGCTACAATTTAACTGCACATTTCATTGACTAAAAAGTAAAAACTGTTTATCAGAGTATATGGGAAAAACTAAATTATCTCTAAATTGAGCATATGAGTATTTTCACTATACGATTTGACTGCACAGTTAAATTAACCGTAAAATATGAATATGTTGCAGGAATAATAAATAATTCGTATTTTGCAGAATTATTAGTATTTTTTTGAATTTACTTTGCAAATTACTCAATATTTCTGCGACAGACATATGGTTATAGCCAGAGGTTTAAAGTAGGAGTCGAAGAGTCGAAGAATTTTGCCGGAGTTAAAATCAATTTTTTTACAAATAGATAGTTTTTTTTTATACCGTCAATAATGTCACGATGTAATCACTAATAATTTTTATTATCTAATGATCGATTAATTTAAATATGAGCACATTAACGACTCACTGCTGGAAAATACAAATCATTCATTTGCTAGTTATAACCATAACAAAAAGTTCAAATAAACTAAAATTCAAACAAACAAAACAAAAGACAATAATTATAATATTAAATATTTTTAATACAATATTACTGAACACTATGTGCAAAATATGATGGATTACATTGCATCTTTTTGATAAATAAATTCATCACATTGCATTTGCAACATTTAAAATAATTAGTAATATTATTTTAGTGAAGGTTTCATATTACTTTACTACATAATATTATAAACACTGAATGTATTTACTGTAGTTAATTTAATATTATAAAACATAAAAATCATTATCGAACTAAAAGTTGGAGTCACAGTCGGATACAAAAAATTTGTAGTTCGAGTCGGAGTTTACCGATTTTTTTTTGTCGACTTCACACCCTTGGCCACAGCAACGATAATTCTATTATTGACAAAACTTTTGTTTCATTATGTTTGCAATAATTTGTATTCTGAATTTATTAGATATTTAATATTATCTCCAGTTTAATACTGCTAAGTCAATCAAATCAATATACGAAACAATTCAATTAATGAGAACACAAGATCGAACTTAGTACTAAGCAAATTAAATTCGTCGTATTGAATATCGTGCGACGTAAACACTGATTACTGACAATGATACTACTAAATAAGCTGACAGCATCTTATTATTATACTGCATATATATATATATATATATAAGCATAAAGAGCACGCCGAATTTGTATATACCCGATTGTCAGACGTCGTTGCTGCTTGATGATTGTTACAACGGGACGCAGGAAAGCAAGGAGCCGGTTATGGGTGACATGCATCTATCCCCAGATGCACCTTGTCAAAATACAGGACACGTACAATATAATACGTGGGGGTGGTTGGATGCCGGCAGCAGCAGGAATACTGTCACCGAACCCTCATGAGGTGCACTTAATACTGCCAAGTGCTATTGGTGTCAAAGCGTAGGCTGCAACTCGTTCGATCTAAATTATTTGCATCTAAAAATGTTTTGATTTTAATTTTTATTTAATAAGTTTGCATTACTATTTGTTTTTACTGGTATTATGTGGAGTATGTACATATATATTTTATCAATAAAAAAAGTATTAAGTCACCAAGCACTGAGGATAGATTGATCAAGGTATACCAGTCCAGATAATTCTATAAATTTAATAAATTCCAAAAAAAGTTTTGTTAATAACTAAATATGTGTTATATTTAAATATGAATATCTAAAATAAATGCAAGTTTTGCGTTTGAGTTAAATTTTGCATTCAATTTTTGAAATTAGATCAGCTTACAATAAACTTGTATTTTATTTGGTTAATTACTGAACCAAATAATTAGTCAAACCTGTAAGTATTTTTTCTTGGGTGTATGTATATTTTTGTGTGTATATTTTGAGGATAAGAAGAAAATAGGAAAAATAATATTACTTCTACTTAAACATAAAACCACACATTTTTATTTTATGTATTATTATTATTTTATATACATATGCAAAAAAATAATATTAAAATTAACAATACGTTAAAACAAAGATTTCAAAAATTATTATTGTTTTAATAATTTACGAAAACCTATAATTTATCTATTAATCAGAATGTACTTATAATTTTATTAGAAATAATCGTCAGTTCTGTCTATACTTAAGTAAACTTTAATAGCAAAAACAAGTTTTCCATTATAATAATACAATCCATCTACATAGTAATCTGTAGCACTCCATGGGCTTCTTGGAAAGTATTTTGCATCTGGTACAATATTTTCTAAATAATAGACACCCTACAAGAATAATACATAATTATTTCAAAATGTGTCTTAAGCATTAGGCGTTTCTCTAAATTCAACATGAAATCCATCGGTAAAATTCATCTCAATTGTAAATGACGTCGTTGATGGATTTACGGCGAATATGGGTTTATTTATTTGGTTATTTCGTCAATTTTATTAACTAAATCAAATAAAATTAAATTTTTTTTATAAAGTTTTCGTAGAACTACATTAGATATAACCGTTACATAACTCCAAATAATATATTTGACATAGGCCAAACATTTACCTCTCCACTACATTTCTTCGCAATCTATCGGATTCATCAAACTACAACCCGATGGAACTCATTGATTCATCGTACATTCAGCGGTGAAAAAAGAGATGCATTTCTAAGGACAATATAAATTAATCGATGCATTTAGAGATGATATGATGGATTTTCGTTTAATCGGTGGATTCATCAGGTGAATTTAGAGAAATGCTTATTGTTAATTACTCGTATTTTACCTTTTTTACAGGACATTTATCTGGAAAATACCCATGATCCTTTATAGTATCTTTAAAGAATTTAAATTCATAATTAAAAAAATCGCATAAATTTCTTTTAATGCTTATTGGCAATTCCTTATATGAGTTACTAAAAGAGCCATATAGTTTAAATTCACCCTAAAATTATATATTATATATATATATATATATTTATATATATATATATATATATATATATATATAAATAAAATAATTTGTTTGAATTGAATTATTGAATTACTACCTGTGCATTATTGATAAAATCAACGAATAGCGTCAAATTACCAGATGCAGCAAAAGTGGTGCGATTGAATTTTTTAATAACGCCATAAAATTGAAGAATTTTTGTATCATGATGCTCATATTCACATCGTTTTAAAATTATTTTCCAGCTGCTCTATAAAAAATATTTTATTACTGTGATTATAAATCGATCATGAATAATATGTAACTTAATATGTAATAATAAATAATAACACTGTAACACAACAGAAACAAAAGTGTATTGATCCACAAATTACAGGTACAGGTACATATAGGAATGTACTGTGCAAATTTGATCCCAGCAAATCATACGCCTGTAATTCTATAATTACATACAAAAAATATTATCTATATAATAAAAATATTTAATGTTTGTAACAATCAGTATTAAAATAATTATTAAATTGTAATGAAATAAATATTTGTAATACATACAACACATAAGATATGCAGAAGTGAACACAAAATAAATATTTTTATCATAACTAGTTAGATTGCAAATAAAAATAAATTTTGACTGGTACAATATAATGCATAGAAATTATGAATAATACATATAAATATTGATAACATATACAGATATAATTTCCTATTATATGTGACCTTAAATTTTATATAAAATTTTAGTCATTATTTTCAATATAATAATAAATATGTGTTATTAAATAAGATCAGTTTTGTCCGATTCGAACGAATGTCAAAAAAATCCGGTGTATTCACAAGTTGCATAAAGAAATTTATCTACTGCTCCAAATAAACAAAAATGTTTTTATAAAAGTATATGAATATGTTAAGAATATCAACAAAATAGCAAACTGCAAAAACACAAAAATACAACTCTTGTTCGCTATTTACGGGTACGAACGAATAACGAAGAATAACAATGGTTGACAATTGTAAAATAATTATTTAATTTTAATATAATATTTATTATTACATTTTTTGAACTTTAGAATAATATAAAATTATTATTTTTATGCCCATATGCATAAACGTTTTCGTTAAATATAACGGTTCGTTAACTGAAAATTCTTGAATTTTGTAAGAAATTTCGTTGCAATATACATAGAAAGATTTCATACAGAATCTAAGAATAACTAACCGTTATTTTTAACGAATGTTTATGCATACGGAAGTTATTCTAATATGAAATATGCCTTTTCTTCAAAGCGATAAGTGTTAACACACAATTATAATAAATCTGATCTGATTTCAACAGCATCACTGACATTAGTAATGCTGTTTACTTTATGTGTAATGTGTAAAGTCAGGGCCGGATTTACGTGCAAGCGGAACAAGCACGTGCTTGTGGCCCCAAACCCAAGGGGGGCCCCCGGTCAACTTTTTTTTAATTTATTTTTTATTTTTTTTTTTTAAAAGGAAGTTCTCTACACGGATTTTTTTGCTTGATACATTTTTTAAAAGTAGAGATAGTGGCCGCATCCCTACTTCGTGTTTGGAGGCCCCGCAAGCTCTAAATCCGGCCCTGTGTAAAGTGCAAACTTTAGAGGCGGCTGTAGAAACGATTGTCTTTCTGCATATTTCTGTTTTGTTTTGGTTTCATTCAATATTTTAATTTGTAGCTTATAAACATAACAAATACATTTTATTATAATTTTTTTACACATTGTACGACTCTTGATAAAAGTAATTCGAAATATTTGGAGAACAGATTGACTGATACTACAAGCTATGTTTTAAAATTGGTGTTAACTAATACTGGTTTTAAGGCATTATATTTGTCATAAGAGCAGAACTAAACAAAAATAACAATAGCTCGTTTGTGAAAGCTGTTGTATTTAATTTGTACAATTATATATATATATATATATATATATATATATAATTTAGGATACAAATGAACGACTCAGCGGTTTTTGCTATAATTCGGTTTACTCTCAAAAATAAAATTTTTTGATTAAATAAAGAAAGCATTTTTTGAATTTATCATAAAGATGTAGGCAAATAAATAGCGAGATACTGTTGGCTTGATATATTAAATTCATTAATTTTTATTCTTGCATCGTATTACAAAGTGTTTTATTAAAAATTAAATAAAGAAAATATAAAA
Organism: Clivina fossor; assembly: GCA_963966155.1. NCBI lineage: Eukaryota > Metazoa > Arthropoda > Insecta > Coleoptera > Carabidae > Clivina > Clivina fossor. The sequence continues at coordinate 22,958,813 of OZ014551.1, read as the reverse complement.
TTAGAAATAGTCGTCAGATTTGTCTAAGCTGACATACAATTTAACAGTAAGAACAAGTTTTTCAATATAATAAATCAAGAATAATCCGTAATAATCTGTAGTACTCCATGGACTTCGTGGAAAATATTTTGAATCTACTACAAAATTTTCAATATGATAGACACCCTAAAATATTCATAATTATTTAAAAATGGTCATTATGCCTAGTTGGGAGTATTAAAAATTATGTGTAACGATTTAGAAAAAAAAAAACGAAAATAATAATTTACAATTAGAGAAACATTGAAAATTTATATAATGTAAATAGAAAAACTTTAGATTTAAGTTCTGTTTTATTTTATATTAAAATTTAACGTTTTGATATATTGCACATGTGCACATTCATCATCAGAAATTGTATGAAAATGCATACAATCTATATATTGTAGTGTAGATTTCTGGGTAGGATTGCATAATGTAAACCTAACCTAACCAATGACGGATTCGTAAGTTACAAATTTCAGTATAGTTGTAGAAAAAATAATTTGTAATTATTTTTCTGATCAGGATGTATGTACAGTATATCAGAACGTCAAATTTTAATATAAAATAAAACAGAACTTGAACCTGTGTTTTTTTTTTAATTTTAATATAATGAGTTCTAAAACATTTTTTTACTATGTTATATAATTTTTTACCTTTTTCATAGGACATTTATCTGGAAAATTGCCATGTCCTTCAAAAGTATCTTTAAAGAATTTATATTCATAATTAAAAAAATCGCACATCTTCCTCTTAACATTTATTGGTAATTCTTTGTACGAGTTACTGAAGGAACCATACATTTTAATTTCACCCTACAATTTAAAAATAATATTATTATGTATGTAACATAATATGTTTAATTTCAATCCGAAATACCCGCGTTTTACTATCTAAATCAACAAATGTTGTTATATTAAAAGATGCAGCAAAAGTGGTGCGATTGAATTTTCTAATAACGCCATAGAATTTAACAATATCCGGAGCATAATTTTCATATTCCATTCGTTTTAAAATTATTTTCCAGCTACTCTGTAAAAAATCTTTTTATTATTTTCTTTCAGATCGATTGTTAGTGATTTGTAACTTAGCATTTAATTAAATATATGGAATAACATTAATATCCTTAATAATAACTATTCTCTGTTTCTTTTTAACTTTTTAACTTTTATCAATCGTTGTGTTTATATTTTCAAATCGTATATATTTTCCTTAAAATCAATTTAAAAATTAATATTTCAATTAATATAAACGTACAATTGTTGCGGATTGTCATATTTTGATAATGTATTAATATATGCATAATTTAATAAAAGAATAACAATGCAACACTATAGAAACTAAAGTGTCAATAAATCAAAAAGCTTCAGAAAATTATAGAATTACACATATTCAAGTTTCAAATTTGCCATATAGATTGATTGGCAATGAATTTTTGTTTTAATCCAGTTATTTTTAATATTTGTTACAATATTAATATTTTGAAAATAATTTAATTATAAAATTATATAATAATACATACCACACTTAAAATATAAAAAAGCAAACAAAAAATAAATATTTTTTTCATAATTACTTGTTAGAGTACATATATAAAATTTAAATCTGACTAACGCAATATACGCGATATAAATATATAAATAATTTATAATTATAGTAATTGTATTTTAAACATATATCAAATTGTTTTCTATTTTATTTGACCTTATTTTTATTTGATTTTGATTAAAATCAAATAATAAAATAATAAAAAAATAAACATAAATGTTATGAATAATACGGAATGTCTGATAAATTCACAACTATTTTTAAGGTGGTACCTATTGTAAATAATAGTAACTTTATAGCCCAAAGTCAAGCCATTTACAGGACAAAATTTAAATTTAAATGAATTTGAATATATATATATATATATATATATATATATATATATATGTGACAATAAATAGGAAGAATTCACTTTATTGTACAGTAGCATCTTCAAAAATCTGGCGCTAAATGCCTCTCTTTTGGTCGATGATAATAATGACATTCCGTGGCGATGTAGTAGTTTTTTTCTATGAATAAGTGCTATCTAATTTAAGAAATACATTTTTTAGAAAACTTGTATGTATTCTGGTAGGGTATTAGATTAATGCAGCATATTTAAGCGTTACAGAACGAAAAGTTTTGTTTGCAGATAAATTTACATTATTTATTTGTTCTCTAAAACTGAGTTTTAAAGAAAAAGTGACACTCAAATTCTTAATTTTAGTTTCTTTAGTGGAGTTGAGTCACATACATATGTAAGAATAATTAAAAGTAGTTTATCGACATAATTAGTTTTCCACATTTGACGGTAATTTATTGTTTATTGTTTAAATTAATTTGCAATAATTCAGCATCATGATTAATTCATATTCTGCTATATATTTTAATATCATTATAATAAAGAAACCACATTATAATGGTAACTAACACAAGACGTGAAAATTTAATTTTTACTATTTATGTTAAAGGTAACGAGAAAAATTGCTGCAAGATATGAAGTATGAAAGAAATTCAATTTTAGCATTAGTGGATGGCTGAAAATGGTATGTTAGTTTGCTTTCTAATGATAAATGACGGATGGTTATTTTATCATATTTATCAAACATTTTTCCAGACATTAGCAACATTTTTTTTCAAATATTGAGGTTGACAGTTGACAAACATTAATGTTGAGCGTTGCATTTTTATCATTTTCAGTTCTATATCAATTTTATACCATGCAGCAATTTTTGCTCGCTTTTTTATGCTAAGCCCTGGAAGTAATTTTTATTACTAGTATCATAAATAATGAAAAATTAAACAAGCTTTTATTTCTTGTGTTAGTTGCCATTATAATGTGGTTTCTTTGTTATGTAATACCAACTTAACCTATTATATACGGCCACCGTAATAGTACGATTGTTCCTTACCATGCCAAACGGCTTATGACCGTACTCTGATTTCTGAGACACATTGCAATAAAGTACACATTGTATATAGAATTATTTTAGATAAATTGCACATACATTATAATTTTTCAAAAAACACATTGTATGCAATAAAACACATTGAACATAATTTTATTAGATCCATCATATTCATATATAATTGCCTCTCTCGTACACTGCAATTCCGTCAAATAATATAGAAATTATGTAGAAAAAGAAAGAGATGAAAAAAGTACATTACTTGTATATGTATATACTATAATAAATGTAAATATATCGCATTTAAAAAATAATTACATATAAATAAATATAGATAGCTATGAAAAAAATAAATATATAAAAATAAATAAATAATAAAAATATTTATAATTTATTTAGTTTAGCTACTAAACTCATCTGGTTTGGCAGGAAAAATTATTAAAATTAATATTTTTTGCATTTTAATTTATTTTTTCTTTCCTATATATTGTTATATAGTTCGTTGTAACTGACAAGGTTGGACTTGATTAATAAGACCTGATTAGCGAAAATTGTTTATAATTATTTACTGTTATCCTTAAAAAAAAAGCAAAATGGTTCCCTCTTAAAAATTTTCTAGATCCGCCCTATTATAAATTACACATACATTATAATGATTGTCTGTCATAGATATATAAATTACACATACATTATAATGATTGTCTGTCATATAGATATTTCTCATTATATGTGACCTTATTTAAATAATTAGTTTAGAACTAAAAAATAATAATCTAATAAAACTTTAAATTATTATTGTCGCTATACGCTGTAAAAAGTTTTGTAAATTTACATAAATTTTCATAGTAAAATTTACTATAAAATTATATGTAAAATTCATTAATTATAAAAATTTACAAAAAAAAAATTACATACAGACATATGTGATAATACTAGTATTATGGATCTAAGACAATTGCCCGAAAACAGTTGACCGAAGAAAAATTTCCCGACAACAAATGACCGACAGGAAAGTTGCTCTAATGGAAAATTACCCGAGAAGATAATTCCCCGCAAAAACAATTAACCGAAATTAAAATTTTCGAAAAAGCTATTATTTACATATAATCAGTTTTTATTATTACGGACTTATAAAGTAGTTTAATTAAAAACTCAGTAAAAATTTCCTCAATACGAGATATTTGTTTTAATTTAAATAGGTATCGTTTATTTTGTCAGTAAATAAGTAACATACATACATACACAATTACGTCATATACCAAAAAAGTGTGTGGCACAAACTCTGTCCACTATCTCGAAATCAGTTTCCGCCAAACATCTCTGTTCAGACAAGCAACTTTAATTTTATCTACATTCATAATTCTTGTTATACATGCTTTTCTATTCCTACTACTTGGAAACTTCCGCTCACGCAAAACACTTTTAATTATACAACTCAAACTATTTATCGGACGTTTAGTTTCAAAATCATTCATATAAATTTTTTTAATCAAACGTTTATTAGGCATTTACTCAAAATGTCCGATCCATTTTAACTGACTAACGCGGCAACTTTTGCTACAACATTTTTTTCCAATTTCACACTCATCATACATGAATCTATTTCATACCCGATTTTTTCTAGTTATACCACATACCCCAATGTAAAAATCCTATTTCCACAGTAGTCATTAAATAAATAAAATCATTTATATAAACATATTCTTTAAAATTTTTATTTGACGTGAAATATTCTCATTAGAAAATTAGATAAAACATTTTAGATCTAAGTTCTAGTATCTGTATTTGAAAACATAAGTCAGAAACAACAACAACAACATAGAGTGAAATAGAGGAGAGCTGTGAAATGCATGCCATGCCACGACAGGCGACTTGATCCTCTAATAACAACCGCAATGAATTGGAGAGTATTGCTTCGATATTATTAAATAAGACAGGGTAAGCACTGTACTGCATATACAAACTACTAAACACAGCGTCCTATTTTCTTTGTACCTTTTAAATAACACTCATTTTTTTTTTGTATGACAAATAATCTAGATTTATATAAAAATAAATTAAACTGACTTCGATATTATGTGACTAATTAAATTTAAAAAATAAGTAAGTGATCATTTTACATATATACATATGTACATTGTACATACATACATACACAATCACGCCATGTACCCAAAAGGGTGTGGCACAAACTCTTTTCATCATCCCGAAATCAGTCGCCTCCAAACATTCCTATCCAAACAAGCAACTTTTGCTTCATCCACATTCATAAGTCCTCTCAAACATGCTTTTTTATTCCTACTACTTGGAAACTTTCGCTCACGCAAATATATGTAATTATATGTAATTTATTCTTGGAATAATTAGCCAATGCAATAATGTTAGTTATTCTAACGATATATTTTTAACTAATCATAAATGATTTTTTTACTTTTAAGAATAAATAAAATTGGAAATACTATAGCCTTAAGTTAAAATTGCTTTGTGAAACCGAGCCTATATTAAATTAGTTGTTAAAATTAAATCACATAATATCAAAAACAGGTTAGTTGAAGAAAACAAAAACAATAAGACACTTTGTATATACATATATAACTACTAGAATTCTCTTATTCTCTCCTCTCTTAAGATACTAGTGTTACACTCAACTGCAGCTGCACTATAGTGCAATTCTCACATAACCAAAACACAATGTTGTTCTCTCTCTCTCTCTCTCTTTCGTACCAACTTATTTCATCCCCTAAATCATGGCACACTGCGATTGATTGAATTTCCGCGGGGGTATTAATAAAAATTCGACACTTTACATCTAGGGGTATGAAACACACAAATTGCATTAAGTATTGAGAATTGGTGTGCATAGTTTTTTTTTTTGAGTTTGAAGGGGTGGTAGTTGGAATTTAATTTTTTTATTTTATTTGTGAGGGAGTGATATGTAAATATATATATGTGAGGATAGTTATTGCAAAATGGAAATTTCTTAAGTGTGAATCATTCTAATGTAAGTTTATTTATTGGTTTAGTAAATGTAAATTGGTTTAGTATAATTTATTGTTTGTTTTATGTGCAGAGCCGGCTGGAATATTTTCGGGGTAAAAAATAATTGCATTAATTTTAATGTATAATTTTGTATAAGAATCTAAGTAAAATTTTAAGTAGGAATAAAAAAAAAGCATAAGAACTATAATGAATAGGGATGTGGAGTAGGAGTCGGAGTAGAGGAGTCGAAGAATTTTGCCGAAATTGGAGTCTATTTTTATATTGGGACTCCGGTTCTGACTTTTTTCGTTAAAGCAGAAAATTAACAAATATAAAACTACGTGAACCAGAAAGTTATTTTTTTCCATATTTTAGTACTAAAAATAACGCCAAATAACTCTAAATATGAGCACATTACCGTCTCAATACTGGAAAAGACTGTTATTCATTTTGCTAGTAATAACAAAAGATTCAAATAAACTAAAAGTTAAACAAACAAAAAAAAGCAATATAATATTAAACATTTTTAATACAAAATTATGTAAAAATATGTAAAAATATGATGAATTGCATTGTATATTTTTGTTAAGTAAATTTATCACATTGCATTTACAACATTAAAAATAATTAGTAATATTATTTTTGTGAATGTTTTGGCAAAACTTTACTTTACAGTCATCAAATGTATTTATTTAAAACTTTACATACTGTTACTTTTGCACAGTTTATTTATTTACAATGTTAAAACTTATTTTGAAGACGAATTGGTTGTAGGTGATAAGATAGGTAAAGAGGTTAATTTGTTTATGTTTAGAAAAATTTAAGCTACATTAAGAATTTTTAGTTATTTTTAACATATAAAATTTAAAATAACAAAATCTGTTATTTGTTATGTAAATATGGAAAAATATGGTAGCAGTTTTTCAACATTCAACATATTTAAAACGATTTTTTAAATTTAGTTTTAATATTGTAAATATTATTTTCGCACTAAAATTTTGTGCTAAAGTAAGAGTCTATAAAGTTTAAAGTAAATAGATTTGGTGACTGTAAAGTAAAGTAAAGTTTTACCAATGTTTTATATTAGTTTACTATGTATTATTATAATCATGGAATGCAGTTTATTTAATATAATAAAACATAAAAATTATTATCGAATTAAAAGTTATGGATATAGGGTGTGATTGTATATGTATTTTTATACAAAAAGTAATTTCGGCACAATAAAAAGCCACACCCTTTTGGAAACATGGCGTGGTTGTGTATGTGTGCATAAATAATTAAATATAAAAATTATACGAAATAAAAAAAAAGAAAACTAACCTGCGAACTGTGTTCTTCGACACTCGACCCCATTTAACAGCATTCTGGATAGAATTCCTGCACAATGCTACAGAAATCTGTAGTATATATACACGAACCTTATCACTATATTTATTTAATAAAATCATAAATTGTTTATTTAAAATCGTTTAGACGGTACGAAAGTTTACACGCAACTAAATAAATTTTATATAGGAAAAATTGACATTATTTTTATTAAATAAATTATAATTGAGTTACGTAAAAGATTCAAACTACAGTAAACATTTATGTATTTCGTTAATTTTTGTTTTGTTTAATTGAACATAAACGTGCATATTTAAAATATCAATAATTTAGTATTCAAATTACTGCATCAAAAAATATTTTCAACACCACCAATGATATAGGATATTTTAAATATATATATATATATATATATATATATATATATATATATATATATATATATATATATATATATATATATATATATATATTTATCTTTTACCAACACAACTAGAAAGAAAGAGAAACTAAGAAAAAGAAAAAAATAGAAAGATTAATTAAAGCTGTTTTTCTTGAAAATTCTAGTACCTATATTTTCAATTTATTTAATTTAGCTCTAATGTAACAAATGTCAAAATCTAATTTACTAATTGCAAATTAATAGGATTACAGGAAAACAGACGAATATTTCTAATTCGTTTTGTCTACGTATAAGACATAAAAAAATCTCATCAAATAATTCAATTAAGTTGGCATTAGTCTTTCTAAATCTTAGATTCTGCCATCATATCCTAAACTAAGTAAAGGAAAATAAACTATTTCCGACACCAACCGATTTAATTTCGAAACAGTTAACCCTCTCATTGCAGACGATTAGAACTGACACATTTCTCTGTTGTAGCACTGCTATATACCAACTGTCACAATCAAGTAAAAGGGGTGTGTTTGTTCTATTACCTACACTGATCTGTCAAAATTATAAAGATTACAAATATAGAGTTATCGTGATTTTATCATATACTAGAAAAAAAAAATGACAAAAATTACCAAATATGTAATTTGTTAAATAGAAAATAATTTTATCATTAATTTGACAAAATTATTTATGAAACATATATTTGAAAATTTGTTTTTAATTAATTTTTTTAATTTTTCAAATAAAATATATATTTTTTTAAAATTACAGTATACAAACTGCATGGAAGTCTGTTGTAAAAAAAAATAAATACTTGAGACACTGATTTAAACAAAATCTGACTTTTTTTATTTAATAAATTATATTTTTTTTTAACCTAATTTCTTGTATTTTGTTGCTTGTAACTTGTTTCTATGTTTTGTTTGTTTATTATTTATGTCATTTGTATATTATTTTTCTGATGATAATAATTATACAATTAGTATATCGAAATATCAAATTTTAATATAAAATTAAACACAACTGCAAACTAAAGTTTTTTTTATTTTAAATACTTAAGATTATATTGGTAATACTCAAATATAAACACGAGTCTTCAGAAATAGTTGTGTAAAAATAAATTACATAGTAGAAAAACATAAGAGTAAGAAAAGCTCAGTTTACTCTTCTGTGTTTACTTTCAATACGAAATAAAATGCGCTTGTTAAACTGAGTGCATTTCGGACTGTTTCTAATCTAGTTATCTTTAAATCATTTAACGCCAACTTTGTTTTTCTCTTTAAAATCTAGTGTTAGTACAAATTTTTAAAAACCTATATTTTTTTACGACCTGCTAAGAAATATCTGTACAAGTTCTACTGTATATTTTAAAACAAGTTAAAATATTTAAATTATATTGTGATAAAAAAATACACATAATAAAATCAACAAAAAAAAACGATACGTGTACAATATCATACAAAGCTTATAAATAAGTATTAAATTTTTTTGTAATTTGTCAAATTATTCCAAAAAAAAACTTTTAGAACTTATTATTTTAAAATAAAACGGTTTTAGGTTGCAGTTTTCTATTAATACTTGTTAATAATCAACGTTTCGACGTATTCAACATACATCTTTATCTTCATGAACGTTGAGTAAATTGAAACGTTGATTATTAATAAATATTAATACAGAACTACAATCTAAAACCGTTTTATTTTATTCTAAAAAATAAAAAAAATTTATTTCAAAAAATTTATTCTATTTAATGAACAAAATTGAAACAGAAATAATTTTTGTATCCAATTAATAATGAATATTTTTTATTGTTTTGTTAGTTATGCTAGGAATAAATCTATTCTGTTGGATTAACTTAATCTGGATTTATTCTCAATTTAAAAGTTAAATTCTGTTTATTATAATAAAAAATTTCTTAAATCTTTATGATCAGAATCAGCAATATTGGCGATAAGTTAGGGATGCAGATCTTATTTAAACTTCGATTTATTTGTGCTGGGTTGGAAATCTGGAAAGGACGTCAACCAGAGATGGCTTGTGACAACGGTAAGACGTTGAGGTTAAATGTTCCACTGTTTAGGAGAATCTACTAGTGTATATGTTTGTGTGTGAGTGACAATGCGGTTATTTCATTGGCGTTGATGATTCTTGGTTGGAGTCGTGCGGTTCGCTTAGCTTAGCATAGCTGTGCTGCTGCGTTGACGATTTTATGTTGCTTGCCTTGAGTGAGGTTAGATTTATTTCTAGTTTCCAGTTTGATTAGATTTATTCTTGCCATCTTTGTTTGGAACTAGCTAAAATGTCTGGTATGACTTCAGTGCTATTTAGTTTTTTATAATACAATTACGCCTTTTTTGTATATATTCTTTTTTCGCAGATTATTCTTATTATTTTATAATGACTTATTTTTGAATTAGAATTTAATATAAAATAAATTAGTGTATGATGATTGTGAAATTGTAAAAAAAATGTTGTAGCAAAAGTTGGTGTTAATCAGTTAAGATGGTTCGGATATCTTGAATTTAATAAACGTTTGGTTAAAAAAATTTATATGAATGATTTTGAAGGTATACGTTTGCGTGGTCGTCCGATGAGTAGTTGAAGTGATATGATTGAAAGTATTTTACATAAGCGATAGATTCCAAGTAGTAAGAATAGAAGAGTATGTATGAGAGGAATTATGAATGTGGATGAAGCTAAAGTTGTTTGTTTGGATAGGAATATTTGGAGAAAACTGATTTCGAGATCTTTTATTCCGATTATTTATGTGATTGACATTTAAGAAATTAAACGCAAAAACCTGTTCATCGACATTTAAATGAAAATACAATTTGCAAAATTTATATATGGTTTAACAGGTGTGTTAAAGTCGTGCACTACTGCTAACACAAAAGGTGGGAAGAGAAGACAGACGCTTAAAATAGAGGATAAGTGATAATCTATGCTAATACTCGTAATACGCAATTAAACGTTGTAAAAAGACAGATTTTATTTTGTTTGATACAAAATCGATTACTATTTAAGTTTGGGTTCAAGAATTAAATGTTGTAAAGTATTTAAAAATAACGATACACTTCCAAGCTTTATACAATAAAAAAAAATGCTACTAAACGCATAAGAAAATACAACAAACACAAGGCTTTTGTATAAACCAAAGTACTAAGATTTCTAATAGGCGCTAAGCGTGTTCGAGAGTAAAACGCAAAGCAACTTTTCACGTCTAAAGATTCTCCACCAAAAAATTAGCACAACCAATCTTACAAAAGTAATTATATGCCTAAATTCTTTCTAACCTCTTCGACGGTGGGAGCCCTCTAATTTTAATATATTTGGTTTTTTTTTTCGTTTTTATCTAGTAATTTATAAATATTTTTAAAATTGTATTTTTGCAATTTTAGAAATTACCAAAAAGCAATTTAAAACTATTATAATACATTTAAATATTAAGGCTTGTACCACAAGCTCGGTTTTTGAATATATTGGTTTATTTGTTTAGGTCTGCTCTTATGACAGTTACGTTGTTTTAAAATCGGTATTAATTAATACCATTTTAAAACTTGAACTAGTGGTACCAGTCTAAATCTTTTAACTCATTAACATTCAATAGAAAAATAGAAATTGACATTTAAAAATAAATAAAACATTTTCTTCATAACAAAGAACGTATAATTACTGTAGTTATAAACTGAAATTTGCAATTGACTGTACAGTCACAAAAGACATAACTTTTCAGCGTAGTGTACTTGGAAGAAACTTAGCATTATCACAATTAAAACTTAGCAATTAGTCAAATAAATCATAGTATCTCACTTTGTGGCGAGAGTTTATTTAGTTCGTATCTGGTATGTAACTATGGATGAAGGTGACGTATGATATGTTGGAACAATTTCGCATCGTTTTCTTAACCATTTACTTCTCCCTCCTCCACTGCTCTTTCCTTTTCGAATACTTCATCTCGATCACGGCGAAAACAAATGATTCCGGCTGGTGCTTTTGATAATTGTCGTTGTCGTGGCTGTTAAGCCTGCGGTGATGAAGAACAACTTTTAAAATGGAAAATTGTTATATAAAGAAACTTTACAATTTGTAATTTCGTTGCGAACGATGCGACAGACTGATATTCAAGCGACAAGTTGGTTCGAGAAAGTTGTCTTTGATATTAAGCGAGCGATTATTACAGATGAAATTTTAGGCAATTACTGTTATTGTGTAGGATTCGTAGTTTTTTTTTTTCAAAATAGAGTTAAATATAAGGGAATATTTTTTATTAATTTATTTCGATTTAAGAAAAAAGATTTAAATTATCAAACTATACATGAAAGGATCATTATACAACTTTGTTTTATCAAAAAAAGATTTACCTAATTAACTGATTTTTAATTTTTAATTATTTTGTTGAAATAATTTCAAAACGTTTTTATAGTTTCGTTCGTTTTTCAATAAATTTGATTATAATAATATATGTTGAAGGAATATGAAATATTCTATTTATTGCAAAATTATTAATATATTTTGAGGATTTTGGTCGTAATAAATAAAGGATATATTACGTAAATAAAGTTAGTTTTTATTTCATACAGGTATCTTTAGAATTTTTTTTTGCAAAAAAAAACAAGAAATTATTCAATATTTCCGCAACATATATAGCAAAAGTTAGGGAAGTTCATCTGCTTTCAGGTTAATATTATGTAAGATTTTTTTTTGTTTTTCATATTTATTTATCAAAATATTTCATATATATATATCAACATTTATGCTTTTAGTAAATTTTACGGTGGATAAATTCCAAATGAGGCTTTAAGCCACCAAAAGATGATGTTTTTATATTTACATATATTTCAGGTTCAATAACCGATACCGGTTAAGAGTAACAAAAACGACAACAACGCGTTCTGGAGTTTCAGATTCAGCCATTTTGTAAAATTCGTGTTTTAGCACTTTAAAAATGTTACACAACATTTAATAAAAATATTTATGGTTCTATTCTGTTCATATCTGTAGGACCTGTAGAGTTACATAATATTTTGTTTTTTTAATCAAAAGAAGAATTCCATTTTCAAAAACAAAAAAACATTCTGTAACATTACAGGTTTTACAAATGTGATAAGAATAAAGTTATTAGTTTGATTAAATAATGATGGTTATGTCATCTTGAGCAAATGTCTAATAAATGTTTAGTTAAAAGTATATATCTGAATGATTTTGAATGTAGGTATATCTACTTTTGCGTAAACATCCGATGCGTAGAAGAAGTGGTATGATTGAGAGATGAGAGTGTTCTGTAGGAGCAAATGTTTCCAAGTAGTAGGAACAGAAGAGCATCTATAAGAAATGCCATAACTGTGGATGAAGTTAGGGTTGCTTGTCTCGTTAGGAATGTTTGGAGAAAACTAATTTTGGGATAGAGGAAAGAGTTTATGCCACATTCTTTTCGGACATGGCGTAATTGTGTATGTATATAAAACTTACATTGTTCAAATTTTAAATATTATTTTACTTTTTATATAATAAATATACAATTAATAAATACTGCATTTTGTGAATATATTTTTTATATTTATCTATTTTATATATATCAAAAAACTTGGATACAACGAATAAATAAAACAATCAGTTAAAAATTAAACAGTTAAAATATACAATGTGTTTATTAGATTAATTATAAATTTATAATTTAATTTTCTTTTAATTTTATTTTAAATTGGTAACTTCTATAAAATTAATAAAATATACAAATATGTAAATGGTTAGAGTACAATATAATTTACAAAAAAAAATTAAAGTTAAACATAGTAATAAAGTTATATTAAACAGTCTATAACATTTTACTTAAAATTGTAATTGTAGGTAATTAAAAATCTGATCAATTAAATTTGTTACAAAGCATCAACTTTAAAATCGCATGAAGATTCAGCAACAAGAGACAAGAATAATAAAACGAGCAAACAAAAGTATAACCATAAAAACAAGAACCAACTATTTGGGAATAAAACAAAAAAACAAAAAAATCTATGTGTCAGTGTGGAGAGTTCGTTCTATTTAAAACAATTGTGGTTACACACACACACACACACATCCAAGGCACTCTTGATCGAAATGAAACTAATGAAAGTAATGTAACGTCGCAGCCGCACAGTTGTTCTTTAATTCGAAATTTGTGATCCGTGGATAAAGCTTTTGCACCGTCCTCTAGGGCACTTTGGAGCGACGAAAATGGCGGCCATTTTAGATGCCTTTTTCTTTCGGAATATTTACTTGCCTTTTCCGTAAAATACACCTGGTTAATAGGAAGGTAAGTCGGAGCTATCGCGTTGTTGTGGAACGAATGTTTCTACTTTAAGAATTCAATTAGTAGACCAGCTGAAACCAATTATTTAATGGTGAATTTTATTGCTTAACTTTTGTTTTTTCGTCAGATTACCGAATGGAAGGAATGGAATCATGGAAATGGAGATTTTTTTTATGGTCTGTTTTATTTGGATCGTTAATTTTTCGTGCTACTATGGCGATAGTAAAAATAGAAGTGAGCGCTGAAATAAGAATTAAAAGGAAAACATGTTTTCTTCGTTTTTTTTTGGAAATTTTATACGCAAAGTTTCAATGTTTTCAAGAAAAAAAGTTTTAGATTAAATTTTGTAAGATGCAAATGACTGGAATAAATTTCGTAATTATTAAAAATTATTATTAAAATTGTTTCAATAAAAAAAAAATAGATAAAAATTTGATTAACTTAGAAATGTGTATAACGAGATGCATGTAGTAACAAAGTTATTAGGTATATATTATATTAGAAAAATATATTTTTATTTTTCAATTTATTTTATAATTTGATTAATGAGGTATAGATAATCTAATAATCATACTATATTTTTTATTGTAAAAGAAAAATAATACAATATTTTTTTTGAAAATAGTTTCTGAATTTTTAAAATGATAATTATATTTTTTAAATATTAAAATAAAAAATGAATAAATTATTTAAAATTATTTATGTCTTTTACCAAACCCGCAGTTTATATTAAAACTGAAAAGTTTTTGGTCGGAAAAAAAATTATTATATACAGATTTTTATACTTTGGCAAATATATCAATTTATATCACAGAAATTTCCAAAATATTTTCATGAAAATCAAATGATATCAGTTTTGTTTTTCATTTAATATTTGCTCGTTAATTGTATTTCTTTTATTACAAAATATGATTTATAATTAAAATTATTTTTTAAAATACTAAAATGGAAATTTATGCTCACAGTTTTTTTTTATAAAATTATTTCAATAATAATGAAAATTTTTGTTGTCTTTTAATAAATTAGTTATAAATAAATGTTATAATAATAATTAATATAGAATAAATATTGTACGTAAACTTACCTTGTATATTGTAAAACCTAAAAACTTAAAAAAATATATAATAAATAACATGCAAAATAATAATAAAATTATGATAATCTTAACATGCAATTATTGTTATATCATTCACACAACATGCTATCATTTATACCTTTGAAATTTTAAATAAATTATATAAATAATAAATAAAATTTAAAATTAAAAGATTAAAATAAAATGAAACCTTTAACTGAAAAATATAAATAAATCTCTGTGAAAAAGAAATAACTGTATCTGTCATTCAAAATAACATTTTCTAGCATCGCTTTAATTTTTGACCAAATTTAACTTTGGCAATTTTTGCCTGATTCAAAATGAGATTGTCTTCGATTCTTGGTTTCAAATACGTTACCAGATTAGGTTGGTATGTCTGAAAAGCAGCAGATTTATATAACGGCGATGTTTTACATACAACCATACCGGGAAACGCTAGATTTTCATAATGAATTGTATTCATACGTTGGTATTGCGGTATTTTTTGCTGTGTTATTAATGCTGGTGGTAAAATACCGTATGGCGAACCAGATCTGAAATTCAAATAAATATATTTGATACAATAATAAAATTTTAGTCAATTTTGGTATAGTTAAAAAGTACAAAACACTAGATATTGATAAATATTTTCAAATGGAATTATTTTAAAAAATGTAAAAGTTTTGTTTTTATTTGAAATTCAAGTTTATTAATCAGTATGGTAGAATAACAAAAATTAAATTTTTTAGTAAGCATTTTTAGTATGTTTAAATTTCATCATCAGTTCCTGTAATTCCTAGGCGGAACATGTTCGAAAAGCTGAACATGTAATTTCTTGCATTGTCACTGGTGCGGGTCGCTAGCCCACAACCAAGCAAAACACTTACAGCTTATAGTGGATTTCGAACCACTCAGACCCAATCCATAACAGTTAAGTGGTACAAGGTTTTACTACCTAAAATAATATTTCATTCAATTTCTGGAATAAGCGCTGTGAAAACCAGACATCTTTGTGGTCCGAGTCCAACAAACTACCATTGGCCTACGACTGCCATTTAAAGTTACCTATGTATAAAAAACAACTTGTTCTTCTAAGTGTTCCGTTTAAGGACAGGTTTCATAGTACAATGACCATTTAAATTTTAAAGCAAACGACTTTTTTTACACGTAACTTCAAATGTATCAAATAAAAAATTTACCAGTGAAATTTACATAAATATTACACATAATATTAAAATGTACACTTGTTGTTTACTTGATATAGTGGTTCCATTTGAGAACAGATACCAATTTTTTTTGTAATATATGTGTAAAGATATAAATAAAAAATAAATATACATTGTCATTGTTTCTGCAAAACCTGATATATATTTTTTTTAAAATAGACAATAAACTTAATAAAACAATGTTTTTTGTTGCGTTATATTGCAGCTATTTAATTTTATTAATTACAATAAACCACTATTATCACCTTTTTGAAAGCTAAGGTAAACTAAGTTCTTGTTCCGTTTATGCTATATTACCATTGCACAGTTTACCATCAAAAGCATAATTATTTCTGTTGAAAAAATATTATTTATATTTATTTTGGGAGTTATGTATCTTTTACAAAACGAATATTTAAACTATAAAAAAAATATCAAATTTCAATTCTACTTTAAAGTAAGAGTATAAATTATTAGCAATTGTTATTATTACAATTAGTATAAATAAAGTGTTGAATTATATATTGTAGTTTGTAGTAAATTATTTTAATATCTTTTTCAAAATATGTGCTTATATTAATTTAAATATAACTAACTTACCCGAGTCCTAAAGCATGTTGTCCGAAATACTGGGGGCACGGCATAGCAGCACCATGGTTCATACTCATAATGTAGGGGTTAACGGTGACCATCGGTAGCTGACCGGGTAATAGTATCGAAGTTGAAGCTGGTTGCTGTTGATTGTAGATCTGTTGAGGTTGTGTATGCGGATGAGGTTGGGGTTGGATTTGGGACTGTGGCTGATGTGTACTGGTTGGGGTTACAGGTTGAGTGCGCAGGGTTGCTGCTGTCGACGCATTCGTTACGGGCAGTCCCACCTGACGACGGATGGCGTTCTTCAGCTCTAGGTACCTGCATCATTAAATTGTAAGGTGTAATTGTCGAATGATCGGTAACTTACATGTGTTTTACATCCGGTTGGATAAACTATATTTAAATTTTAAATGTATTTTTAATAAGTTGATCAGTTTAGTATTTAATATTATGACAAAGATTATTTATTGAAAATCACCTAGTAGATTTTTCTAAGCTGTACTTAAAATTTAAGTAAAGAAGATGCAACCGGCCAAAAGTAATATAATTTTATTGTAAATAATTAAATACTGAACAGTGAATGTGTAACAAATTATAAAGTAAATTCTTATTATTAATCCCATATTCGCTATACGTCATTACATAATAAAAAAAAAAATAGTTATCAAAAAGTGTGTATGTGTCTGAGACAGATACGGTTTTTTTTATACATTAATAACACAAAATAAACTTAGCATTAATAAATATTTCTTTACAAATTGTGGCTGTATAAAATAACAGTTTATTCAAAATAAACTTTCAATAATTTTTCTCAGCTAGCAATATTGCAAAGAGATACAATTATGTAATAATTTTATTTATTAATATTATATATTTAGATAATTTAACTAAAATCGAATAATTTAATTTTAAAAATTATAATAGGAGTATATTTTTTTCGTAAAAAAATTTATAACAGTGTTCGAAATTATAAAATAAAATAATGGCTGCAACTACAAAAAAAAATCACATCAAAAACAATTTAAATTAACAAAATAATTAAAAATGTTAGTATAACATTACAAAAAAGAATAATAAATGATAAATTCTATAAGATTCATAACTAAAAATTGAAATGGTCAAATTTTGAAGAATTTTAGTAAAATATAACTTATAAATAAAGAAATTTTAAGTTTTGTTTAGTTTAATAGAGTACTATATATCCTGAATTTTTAATTGAAATCGAATAAATAGTTTAAATAAAATATTATTACAAAAATTTTAATGCTTTTTTTATAAATTGACCATTTTATGCCGAAATAAAATTATGTAAAATATTTTGGTCTTCAAGAAAATCTATACATAAAATTTGATAAAATTTTATAAGCAAAATGAAATTTAAAAATAATTTTACATAAAACGTTTTCGCATTGACGCATTAAATTATTGAGCTGGTGCATAATTATTTGGCATTTTTGTACGCGGGTTATTTGTTAATAAAAATTGCTGTTTTATTTCCTTTTTTTAATAAAAATATTATTTGACTTCTTTGCCCGTGGAATCGACCGTCTTCCAAGCAAATGGGAAGCAGTTATTGAAGTCATTTAAAAATGTTATTGTTGAATTTTTATGTTTCTTTTTTTTATAATAAATATTGTTTAAAAAACGACTGATAATTATGCACCAACCCTATAAAAAATCTTACCTTTTTCCATTAGCCAACAACTGTACTCGAAGATGTTCTGGTGGATGAAAATACTTGCATTTCGGCTGGGTACGATTGCATCGGCACCGAATACTATCGTAGCAAGCGATCACTCGACCATCACGCACTTCTAGAATATTAGAGGCGTGCGCGAATTTGCATTCTGATTCGGCACGTGGACATTTGTTGCGTTGAAACTCGCGACATACTTCTAGTTCTAGCCACCGCGTATCTTTCGTGCTGGTTAGATTCGCTAAGTTTAGGATATCTAAGATTGACATTGTGCGTTTGTGTGTGTATACGATGTTTGAGTTTTGAAAACAATGCAAAAGTATGATGAACAGTTGCGGTAGTTTAATTTAGTTATATTTTCTAGAAATTAAAAATACATATTAAATTGATTTAAATAGAAATTAAGTAATTTTAAGAAATTTAAATTTTTTTTTGGATTTATGTACAGTAGTTATCAATTAAATGATACAATGTATAAAAATTTGTAAATCTTATACATGTGTATTAGAAATTTCAGTTTTATATTTAAGTAATAATAAATATATATTTTTTAAAATATCAAATTTCAATTGTAGTTTATAGTAAGAGTATAAATTATTAGTAATTGTTATTATTACAATTATTATGAATAAGGTCTAAAATTGACATATATTGTAGCAAATTATTTTAATATCTTTTCAAAATACTTGTATTGTATTAAAAATACTAAATTTGTAGTTATAATTGCAAAATATTAATTTGTATATACCAAGTATTTTTTATGTGTAAAAAATTATATTAATTTTATGAAATTTTTTTTTGTTCTATAAGTAATTAAATATAAATAAAACATATATTAAAAAAAAAATGTGTATAAAAAATTAATTATTTTTAATTTTAAATGATATATATTTTTATAAATAATATTTTTTTTTCAAAAATGCAAAATAATTTATAATAAAACATTTAAAAATATACACAATTTTTAATTTATTGTTTCAAAAATTATAGTAGAAATTAAACATTGTTTTTTGTATAGTTTCTGTAAATATCGGTATTTTAACTAAAACAATAATATTAATAATAATAAATACATAATAAAAAAAATTCGAACTCATATTAAATTAAAAAAGCTTTAGGATTAAGTTTTGTATATATTTTATTTAAATATCGACATTTCGATACACTCTACGTATATCATCATCAGAAAAAAAAAAGTGCAGAAGTATATCGAAATGTCGATTTTTAAATAAAATATAAACAGAACTTAATCTTAAAACTTTTTTTATTTTAATTAAAAATAAATAAATTACAATTTTTAACATTATCTCTCACTACAAAACCCTATTTTATTTACTTGCATCAAATAAAATATCAATCTAATACTAGCAAAGTACAAGAAACTTGACTTACATAATAGAGGAAATCCTTTCACGTTCAGCAATCGTTACCAACTGACCACATCCACCAAAACTTCATCTAAAAACGGTTTGTTGCAAAAACCCGCGATTACCACCACCTGAACTAAAACCTCACCAACTGATATCACCCCACGAAAACGCTAACGGAAAACGAATATAATAAATAGAAAGACTTTTATCTCGCGATCTAACACGACTCTACACCCCACTCAATTCTTGGTCATCATCTACTGACCAACTAGTCCAGCCAGTTTTTTTTTTCTTTCAAAGATGAATGCATCACCTTGGCAAAGCGAGCAGAATGAATGATAATGCAAATGCACCCTACGCTTTCTGGACACACACACTCTATATTTAGCTAAAGTTTCTTTTATTTCCATTGTATCGTGCTCGGCTTGCATACGTAATCGCAAAATTTTGTTCTCGCGACCAATGGTGATTTGGATGCTGTTCTTAGAGTATAACGGTTGAATTTAACGCGTAGGGTTGCAATGGCAAAACTGACCAATAGGTTTTGCTACTCTAATTGGTAGGTTTGACGTATGAAAAGTGTGGAGGTATTATTATGCAAGGGTTAGTAAGAAGGTGAATGATTTTTGAAAGGGTTGAATGAGAGAAAATGTTTGTGGTATAACGTTCGTCTTTGAATCTTATTAGAACTGGTCAATGATATATTTTTGTTTGTTGCTAAGTTAGGTTAATATTTTTACAAAATAATACTTGTTAGTAAATTTATGAACATTGAATAACACAATTTGCTAAGAAAAGAAATATTTGACTAATAATATAAATATTAATAAAAAAAATAATTTATTTTTTTAAATTTTTAAATAAAATATTTATTGTGAATTTTATAACAAAATATAATTTTGACGGATTTATTATAATCAGCTAAATGTCAAAAAAATTATTGGAGATTTGATTGTAGAGCGATTTAAAGTACACTAAGTAAAGTCTAGTTTACATTGGTAGAGTTAGTAGTAGAGTTTGGAAGTAGAGTGCATATTTGTCTATTACTAGTATAATTTAAACACTTTGGAACAATGAAAGACGAGTATTAAAGATAGTAACTGGTGGAGTAGAGTGGATACCACATGTAAAATTATACACTCTACTTATTATTTTCTTTCTTCCATACTTACTCTACTCTACTGGCACACTACGAGTGTAATCAGATTTATTGCAGTAGAGTAAAGATGCAAAACGTGTCAAATTTTCTATTTTTTAACGGAAATTGTTGAAATTGTCAAATAATTACCATTATTTAACAATATTTAATTTTAATACGTACGAAAATAAATGGACGAAAACTGAACAAATTTTTTTTTTACAAATTAGTTCACTGACTAATATACAGTGTGGAAATTAAATAAGGAATAAATTTAGTAATTCTGTTGATATTAATTTTTTGGAAAAAAATCTCGAAGGGGTATAGCGATTTTGACTATAGCGAATATTTTCAGCCTATTTTCAGTTTCTTATGTCATTCGTTTTTCATGTTATGACGTCATCGACTTTTTTTTTAAATAACATTACTGATTTTGGTAGTACTTTTTATTCCGTTTCCAACCGTATCAAATTTTCAATATGTTACATTTGAAAAAAAATGAGAAAAATAGTCTTAAAGTTCAAATATTAAAAATTAATGAAATTGGCAAAATTGAATTGAGCAGATAATAAATTTCTAGTTTAATTTTTAAACTATTTTTATAATCTCAAAATAAAAACGAATGTATCATCCCTAACTTTCCGTCAAATTTAAATGACTAGATTTATTTTGCCAATTTAATTAATTTTTAATATTTACATATTAAGACTATTTTTCTCAATTTTTTTTCAAATGTAACATATTGAAAATATTATATGGTTGGAAATCGAATAAAAAGTACTACCAAAATCAATAATAAAAAATGTAGGTTGTCATTTAAAAAAAAGTCGATGACGTCATAATATGAAAAACAAATAATATAAGAAACTGAAAATAGGCTGAAAATATTCGCTGTAGTCAAAATCACTATATCCCTTTGAGAATTTTTTCAAAAAATTAATATCAACGGAATTACTGAATTTATTCCTTACTTAATTTCTACACTGTATATTTAGTTTTACTAATAATACAAATAAAAAAATATTAAACTAATTTCTCTAGTCATGCATCTTTTTAATCTTGAGGGCCGGTTGCATGAAACAATATTAAACGCTGTGTAAATTAAATCCTTTGTTAACTTTAGCAACTGACCAATAAATGTGTCGTATCAAAAACAGTTGACAATCTAGTTGCTTAATTAACTTATTATGTTAACCATTTTATGTTACTGGCTTTTATACCTTATATATTCACCCTTTTATTTTAGCAGTAGCAGTCTGAATGTAGTTTAATGATTATTAAATTTTGTTGTATGTCGAAGATAATAGATTATACAAGAATATATTTTGCTTATTTAGTATATCATATTAACTATGAGTGGTATAATTGAAAGTGTTTTGGTGAGCCAATATTTCTAAGCAGTAGGAATAGAAGTGCATGTATGAGAGGTATCATGAATGTAAACGAAGCTAGAATTGTTTGTCTGGATATAAATGAATTTTTGGATACATGACGTGATTATGTATGTATGTAATTTTTAATCAATCGATAAAAAAAAACATAGCTAAACATGTTTTCCTATATATTTAGCTAAATTTTAGTTAGTATAAAATATCGCTAATATAAAAACGTAAAAACAATTTTTAAAATTCTATTTCAGTTTTCATGTTTAGTTTTTTATGGAAGATAAAATTATTAAAAGTGTAACTAAGTACTTTAAATCTCGTAAAATATTTATTAATGCAACAATTTGATGAAAATGAGTAAAAATAATATTCGCTGTTTTTTAATAGTAAAAGTACCATCTGCAGTTAAAACATACGATATCTCTATAACGATATTATACTCGTGGAAAAACTAACATAAAAATATTTTATTATAACGATAAAACTAAAAACGAACACAGTTTCATGAGAAAGAACAGAAGATAGAAGCCCTGCCTACTAGATGAAACTATTTTTATTCAGCGATTTGATTTTAATAACAGATAAGGTTTTAATAAAGCGAATATTTCAGGTTGAGGGGTGGGGGGAAGATTGGTGTCCAGTATATTTTGAAGTGCCGAGATTCGCTTAAAAATTTATCTGCCGTAAGATGATCAAATAACTATAACATTATATTTTACGTGTCGACGAATCGATTCTTACGGAGAAAATTTTTCTGATAGACAATAAAAATTCCGATAGGTATTATCTGGGTATTCGTGCGAAACAGACTGGAAGGGTTAATGTTGGAGAAAATTTTCACAGAAATTCTGCAAGAATTTCGGTTCGGTTGGAAAAGATTGTTGACTAGCGTTCTACGCTCTTATATATCGTCCCCAAAATATATAACAACAGATGGTACTTTGTAATATTTTGTTTCGTGAATAATATTATGTGAATCTTGTTTACCGAAAAAGGAAAAAAAAGTTTTACTTTCGGAACTGTTTTATATTCAGTTGTAAATTATTTTATTGTACATCGGCATTTTATATATTCACAGATACTTTGGCGTGAGAAATGAATGAAACATGAAAATGTAAATGCTATTTTATTTGTTTTTGATATTTTGTATTTACAATGACGCATATAATAAATGTTTTTATCTGTGTAATATTCAAATTTTATTGAAAAAATATTATATATTTCTATGATATGTAATTGCTGTAAATCTTTCTAATTCACGGAAGTTAAGTTTCTAAAAAATATTAATTTTTAGAGGAAAAAGAAAAATAAGTTTGAAAAAATATATGTTTTAAAAATATTCTTTTTGGTAACTTTGAAAATTTATTTTAATACACAATTTTAGTGAATTTTTAAAGTTACTGAAGTTTTTATTTTTATTTCAATATGAAGTTTCAGAAAGAAACGGCCAAAATTGTTAATTTTTTATTATACGTTTTGCTTATTTTCAAATATAGGCCAATTTACATTATTCGTTTCATTTCATACAAAAAGTAATTGCCAAAAAAATCTTATGTATAATCCAAATTCTGTAACGAAGTTGTTAGTTCTAATAACCTAGTGTGGGAATAAAAGTTTTTGCTTTAATTAATTAAAAAAATGTATTTACAACTTTTTTAAAATCTTTGTGCATGCATACTTTAATACGTATAAAGTTTTGTAATTTTAGTAATTTATTTGTAGCTACCAGTTTCTTTTTATTGACATAATTTTCTATTTTCTAAAAATTCAATATTAAAAATATATTTTAGATCAAAATAAAACAATTTTAAAATTAAGTTCTGCATATATTTTATTTAAATATCGTTCATGCTTTAAATTAGTACTTTAATTATTGTTTTTGTTTTTTTTTTCTTGATTTAATAAATAAGGCTAACGCGATTGATGTTACATGTAATAAACTTCTAATGGCTACAGTTCCGTTAGAAAGCATTTTTGGCCATATGTTTATTTAAAGTTTTTTTATTTAGATTGCTCATAGGAATTATCCGGTGTAATTTTTCTCCGACGTCATAAATCACCTTGTATATACCTGAAGATTGAAAAAGAATAATATCTTTTACACTTTTCCAATTTTTCTTATTTTCAAAATTTATAAATTTTTGTAAATTGAACATATATGCAATAATATATTAAATGAAACATAGTTTCGATCAATATTTAAGTAACTTCTACATCAAACTATGTATATTTCAAAAAATATAAAATACAAAGAAAAATTAAAATTAAATATAGATTCTTAAAAAAAATCTATGTCATAGTTTAAAAATCCAAGTAGATTAAATAATTTAGTAAAACAAATAAAAATTTTGTAAATTTGCTTACAAATTAGTATAGTTTCTAATTGTAAATTGGTAATTTTACAGAAGTTTATAAAATTACAACAAATACTGTGAAATAACTATTTTTTTTTGTCCTGATATAAACAAAATAAAAAATAATTTGAAAAATCTCTTCTATTTCTTTTGCAGTGATGAGATTTACATCTACCCGTATAATCAAAATTAAATAATAAAAAATAAATATAGTCAGGAGGTACCAATAAATCAATTTCAAATTACATTGATAAATTTTCAAAGCAATAATATAACATAGAAACACTAAAAATAACGCGGTAGAGTAAAGGATCATTGAAACTGACATAAATATTAACCGAAATAAAATATATTGACCATCTTTCCGCTTTCCGATATTGGTCAGTTCAAATTTTGATAATAAAAAATTCTATATAATTCTTTTTTATGGCTTTAATTTTTAGGATTATATTTTATAGGATGTCACATAAAAAATATCGATTACGCTTTATTGCATTTCCTATATATTATTACCTATATATGTATTACAATAAAATTCTAGATAAATTTGTCATTTTATGAAACACGATAATCTAAAACTATTTGTTATAATATCCACCTAAATATGATACATAATAACACATTGTTCCGAAAATATATAATAATGAAATTACTTAAGTCTAATACACTTTAGATTTTTAGATATTATCATATTTTACGGCGTTATAAAAAGGTGATAAATGTTTTTATGTGTTAAAATTTATGAAAGCCATACTGTAAATTTGCAACGTTGCTATAAGAATTTCTTTCAAAAATTATGCGGAAAAATATAATATGTATTTTGTTGCATAACTAAGTTATACAAAATATTTTAGCAATAATAATAATATTTTAATAACAAAAAATAACACCGTATATCAAAATTGAAATGAATTTTTTCTGCAGTAGCTACATCTGAAAGCAATCGTATGTGTTTAATAAAATAGCACAGTCTTGTTAATCTATTGCATACACTGTTAATATGATCGTCCCAAATCACATTTTCATGTACATTTAAACTTAATAATTTATGACTGCTTAATCGAGGCAATAATGTATTATTACAGTATACAGATATTTTATCATTTTGTATATTTGAAATATTTATATTCAACTAGACAAAAATAAATTAATAAAAAAATTAATATCCTTAAATCAAAAATAGTAATTAAGTAAAAATGGAATTACAACAGAAAAAATACAAAACTCAGCTAGCGTTGTGCTACACTTTAAATTTTAAATTCAATATTTTAGCATATCTAAATTAATAGTTAATAAAAACCGGTATTTGTCAAGTAAAGGGTTAAAACGCACATAGAAACTGCTGCAGAAACCCTTAAAAAGGGGATACAAGATGAGACTAACTCTCAAATCACTTGCTGCAAACACATCCACATTTGTTGTCGTGAGAAAAAAATTTCAATGCACTTTACTTACAACACTCGAAAGCCTGCAACCCGTTTTTTCAACAGTTAGGTGAATATATGAATATATAATAATGTGATTTTCGCATTTTATATAGATTTTTCAGTTTTCTCTCCCTATATTATTCATTTTACTGTTTTCAATAGAAAAGAGTTTAGATAGTCTCCGAGATGTGTTGTAATTGCCCGAGTGAAACCATGGTAACAGGTTAAACGACTTTCTGATACACAAAAAGGATTATTTGAAACGCAAAATTTGAATACAGCAGCAGCTGATTCAAGGTGTATTTGAAGAGAAAATTTATGGATTTATATTTTTGTTAGATTTTGTATTCTTGTAGATTGGTAATTTGCATATATACATAACGAGGCATACAAAATGCAAAGACGTTACTTGAAAACTGGAAATTTGTTGTGAGAAAAATTTGTACTTTTAAAAAGAATTCTTTATTTAATATTTGATGTAAACATATTTTCAAATGTAACTTGTGATAGCTGTGTGACACAAAATATAAATTAACGTTTATATTATATCATATTTTGTTTATTTTAACTTTTTACAACTTCTGATCATTTTTTTCAATCGATTATAGTCACGGGTGTCATATAAAAAATAAAGGTATCGAAACGCAGTAATTGTTGATTGTAACATAACAAGCGGTTAGCGTATATTTATCAACTGTAGGGAGCGTGCGTAAAAGTAGTGATCAACAATTATAAATTTAGATCTTTTATTAAATATAATGACATACGAACACAAATTAAGAAATATACAAAAACACAACATGAAATATATAAAGCATAAATATAAACTAAAGCGAATGTAATTACTAATAAACAATTAAGCAAATCTAGCAACTAAAGCGATCTCGAGGCCTCTGGCACTCGAAGCGGACTTAACTTAAAGAGAACTTAACTAAAGCGAAGGCGTGCGTGAACTGAACTGATGCAACAGAGAAAAAACCTACTTTTCTCAAAAAAACTAAAATTGTAACTTTTCAAATATTACAACAAAAAAATCTAAAATACTTCAAAATATTTCCAAGAAATATCTTGAAGTGGCCAAGTGATTTGCAGCGAACCCTAATATATAAATCTGTCACTAGGGCAAAATCTAATAGATACAAAAATTATGTAGCTTCAGAAATATGTATCAAGTTACAACACATGGCTTATACCTGCCCTATTACATCGCCCTCCATTTAAATATAATTATATCAAATAAATAGATATAATTATAACAAAATTTTACTTAAATTAGCATGCACTTATCTAATGCGAACTATGATTTTCTTATATTTTACTTAAATGTCTCTATCTATGCAAACTAAATTTTTTTTTTCTTCTTGATGACACTTGCGAGCACACAACTGACTAAATCATCAATCACTAAACTATGCACTAACTTATTTCTGATTTCATAGCTGGGTGTCATCAACAGCGAGCGAATCCAATGTTTTTTCTTAAAATCTAACTAATTGCGTAAACGCACATGTAGGCACCGTAAATATTTTACTCGAACGTAGCGAAACATTTTCTTTTTGAATAATTTGCGTTTATTCTCGTTGCATTTGACGATTAAAATAATGTCTGCATTATTTACACAAATATCCATAATCTTTACAATTTTTGCTAAATTTAAAACAAAATACCTTGCGTTTCAAAAAACCTCGGCAATAATTATAAAAATTTTGAAAAACAAACACAAATCTACAAATTGTATACTAACAGCGACGGTATTGGCGTGTTTGCTGGCGGTAGCGCGTCTGCTGGCGATACCGCTGGATACGGTGGCGAATTCGGTGTCTTTGCTGGCGGTGCTGCGGGACACGATGGCGGGTTCAGCATCTCGGCTGACGATGTCGTTGAATACGACGGCGGTTTCAGCGAGTTCGCTGGCGGTAGCGTTGGATACGGCGGCGGATTCGATATCTCTGCTGGCGATGTCGTTGGATACGACGGCGGTTTTCGCGTTTTCGTTTGCGGTACTGCAGGGTACGATGGCGGCTTTAGCGTGTTCGCTGGCGGTGTCGTTGGATACGACGGCGGTTTTAGCGTTTTTGCTGGCGATACTGCAGGATACGATAGCGGTACTGCAGGGTGCAATGGCGGTTATAGCATGTTCACTGGCGATACTGCAGGATACGATTGCGGTTTCAGCGTTTTGGCTGACGATGCTGCTGGACATTACGGCAGTTTTACTAACTCCACTGCCACTTTCCTGTGGAGTACATCTTTCTTCATACACAGGTACGGAATTGAAGTACGTAGTTTCAGCGTTTAATAAAGCCGTAAAGTTTATATTTGTCGCGGTAGCCGGTTTATATGCGGTATTTGCGTACCACGGTAATACCGAAATCGACACATTCTCATTCGTGTATATGGATGACCCACGAACACTATCGGCGGTAGCACCATATATTGTCGCGTAATACATTTCACTCGCGTTTTTTTTTTTCGAAATTTGCGTTTATGCTTGATCACTACTAACCCAAATAATTATTTAATCGACTGCGCCATTGTAACACGAGCAACGATTAAGCGTATATTTATCAACTTTACAGGAGCGTGCGTACAAGTAGTGACCAAACAATTATTAACTTTAATCTTTTATTAAATATAATGGCATACGAACACAAATTACGACATATACAAAAATACAGAAAAACAAAGTGAAATATATGTGAAATTACAAATATAAACTTTAAGCGAACTAATAACTAAAGCGATCTAGAGGCCTCTGGCACTCTATGCGTGACTTAACTAAAAGAGAACTTAACTAAAGCGAAGGCGTGCGTGAACTGAACTGATGCAACAGAGAAAAAACCTACTTTTCTAAAAAAAAACTAAAATTGTAACTTTTCAAATATTACAACAAAAAATCTAAAATACTTCAAAATATTTCCAAGAAATATCTTGAAGTGGCCAAGTGATTTGCAGCGAACCCTAATATATAAATCTGTCACTAGGGCAAAATCTAATAGATACAAAAATTATGTAGCTTCAGAAATATGTATCAAGTTACAACACATGGCTTATACCTGCCCTATTACATGATTTTGATTTACTCAATTAAATATTGAGTGTTATCTGTATAACAGCTGAGTGGCAGCTGTATAACACAAAATATAAATTAACGTTTATATTATATTCTATTTTGTTTATTTTTAACTTTTTACAATTTTTGGTAATTTTTTTTAATCGGTTATACTCAGTGGTGTCATGTAAAAAATAAAGGTGTCGGAACGCAATAATTTTTGACATTGGCTTACCCATATTAAATATTGAGTATTATCGAATATAGTTCTTTTTTTTTAGTTTTAGAGGTTTTTGAGTAAATATATATATATATATATATATATATATATATATATATATATATATATATATATATATGATATTTCGGCTCTATGACACTACTCGTTATAGTACCCATTACAAATATTTCAAAATACAGTAATACCTCGACTTACGAACTTAATATATACATTAGGGTAATCCTTAATAAGGTCGAAATTTCAATTTTTTTTCAACGTCCTCTAGAACGTTTCCAAATTCGAAAAAAAATCGGAAAAATATTTTTAGC
Source organism: Clivina fossor (assembly GCA_963966155.1). NCBI lineage: Eukaryota > Metazoa > Arthropoda > Insecta > Coleoptera > Carabidae > Clivina > Clivina fossor. Next base: position 22,929,017 of record OZ014551.1, on the reverse strand, counting down.
TTTTAATTTTAACAATAAACAGTGCTTATAACGGCCTATCACCCACCCCATAACATGTTTGGAGGCGACGCGCGACGTTTACTAAAGTAAAGTTAATTTAATTTTTGCGGTTAAAAAATGTTTGCTTCAGATTTAAACTCAGTTATTCAAAAACACTAGAAAATACATTTTTAACCGTAAAAATTAAATTAAAGTTATTTTAATAAATGTCATTTCCAAACATGTTATGGGGTGGGTGATAGGCCACAATATGTACTGTTCATTGTTAAAGTTAAAAGCTAAAATATTTTTCCGATTTTTTTTGTCGAATTTGGAAACATTCTAGAGGGCATCGGAAGAAAAATAAATTTTCGACCTCATTAAGGAACATCCTAATATATACATATATAATATAAACATATTATTCAACAAAAGTAGAAAAATAAGTTCTCCCTACATAAATGTGTATTAATATAAGTTTTTGACTGAATATACTTTGACTTTTTATACTTTTTTCTCATGATACAGCCAATGCGCGATTGTCAACAACGGCCCCGTTATTTCAAAAGCTATTCCGGGGCAAAAATAGAAAACAAAAACAGCAACAACAATCGTAATAAAATGGCAACCAAAAAAAAACGAAATACAGTGATAAAAAAGTAGTCGCAGCCAGAGACAGAGGTTTTTAAGGAATTACACGTGGCTGCCGTGTGGAATTTATGTGACGTGCACCACGCACATTCATTCATTCGTTTCGTGCCAAGTGAAAAATGACTCACATTCCCTCAAACATAGTCATATTTTAAGCTGCAATGTCACGTCGTTGATGTATTAACCGAGATAGATGCAAACGGTTAGACGGTGATGCTACTGGCGGCAGAGTATGGGCATTGAAAACAAACATAATTCGGTGCTGATGGTATTTTATTTATTGTAATCGGTTTTTGTTTTTGGTTAAATAAGTAATGTGAGGTTTTGTTTTGCAAAGAAAATAAGTGGACTTTTATTTTGGATTTATGAGTTTATTCGGTTAACATTTGTAAGACATAGCGATACAGATTATTATTTTTTTTACTAGAAATTTACCAGAAAAAGAAACATATTTTGTAACATTACAGATTAACCGAATAAATTTATTAATTTATGTACGTGATAATTGTTTTCTGTTGGAATCACATAGGTAAAATTTCTATATGGTGTAATCAGATCTTAAATTAAATATTTTTAAGTAAATCGGTAAAACTGTATATTACCCGATTGGTATTTTGTATTATAACTTTGTTATTTATAAAAATAGAAAAAAATATTTATTTTTAGATATTTTGTAGAAGATTTTAACTTAATAACTATTTTAATTGGCCTGTCTACTTTTTTTTTATTTGCAATTTAAAAATCTACTGAGACAGTGTTTAACAATTTAAAAAATATAATTAAGCCTTTTTCTAATTGATTTATTTAAATAAATATTAATTTTTAGATCGTAATATGCTTTTGGAATATATTTCTTTATTAGGTAATAGAATAAAATAAAATAATTGAAATAACGAAATTCAATTAGTGAATAGGCCCATTTTACCACTTATAGTTCTGTAGATTATAAACTTATACTTAGGTATTTTAATGTAGTAAAATTACTCCTAGAATTAGGTCTTGAAAAGCTCTAAACTTTGTCTGAAACCGTAAAACGATTTGATGATAAAAGTTGGAAACTACTCAGAAAAGGATTGTTGCATTATTATGTAGAGATTCACGCATTATCTTGTAATTTTAAAAAATGAAAAAATTATTGATGAAACTAAGAAAGTACCGAAAAACTTTTTCGAAAACTGTATAAAATTGTCAAAAAATTGCAAAATTTTTAAATCTCATTTATTATTTATAAGCTGAAAAAGTTGGATCTTGAGGAAATATATTTTTAAGGATTTCTTTGCAATTTTTCAAAAATTTTCACCGGAAGATAAAAAATTTTAAAACGGTCTACATTGGAAAGTCTTGGCAATGTCGTTGAAAATTTGTTTTTCTTTTATGTTATAGACAACGTCATATGTAGGTTTTTTTTAATCATTTTCTTAACCATATTTATTATACTTCACATAAAAGAACTTTTATTTAACATACCAGCTTTAACCGATTTCAATTACAATTAGAGTACAGCAACAAATTTTAATGCAGAAGAGCTTTCATCGCGTACGTACTTACGTACATATACACATACGTAGTTGTGCACAACAAAAGAGAAATTGGAAAAGTTAGGCGCTAAGCGTAAAAGTTGTAGCAGTAGTACGTTGATCGATTTAAAACCCCCATATGCAATAAACGACAGCTCAACGCGGCGGCACAGCGCATTTCAAAGCTAAATCCGACTCGAAACTATAAGTCGGATCAATGGAAATCTCTACAAATTAACAGAGTTATCGGATCGTTTTCCGTTACGAGATGACGGTACATGATTGCCACTACTTCCTCCTGTCTTTTACCTCTATCTAACTGCCAGATACTTAGACTTAACTATGTGGAGATTGATACGAATATCAAAGAAACAGAGTTGTCTTTTCAAATTTTTTTATTTATATTTGATATTCTTATTAAATTATTATATGCTTTTATTTAATTGAAATATATCTAATATCACACTAAAAAAATATTATTTTAAAATTAACGTTTTACTATTAATTCAAAAGAAAATTTACTTTTAATATGCAAAAACTGGGTTTTTATAATAGAAATACATTTCTTAATAATAATAAATAATTATAATTTATAGTATAACTATCTTAAAATTCTTTTGTAAACTTTCTTGCTATTCAATTTGGGAAAAATAAATATATAGTTCCCTTCACACTGTTTCCAAAACAATTAGTAAATAATTTCATATAAAACTTTCAAAATAGTTATACTATAACTTACTAATTTATTAAAATGTATTTATATTATAGAAATTCAATTTTAGAGATTAAACTTTTGAATTAATAGTAAAAACATTGGTTTTAAAGTAATATATTTTTTAATTTATCTTCAAAATTTTACAAATCAGAAACAATATAAAAATCTGCTTTACCCATCACAGAACCTATCATCATTACAAATTATTTAAACAAAATACATACTAACAAAGTATTATTATTAAAATCGATAATTAAATGTTATATTACGTTAATAATTTTATGATACATATTTATTTATAATATATCGTGATCATATATTGCAGAAATATAAAAATTTAATTATTATTAATTATATATTGTTGCGAAATAAATATGAGAAGTTATAAAGAATGTGTAAACAACTTGTTTACATATTCAGAGGCAAACTACGTCAAGCCTAGAAACGACTAGAACATTCTTTTCAGAAATCTAGAAAAGACTAGTAGCTTAAAGCAGACCTATATAAGCCACGCGTTGCTAGCAGCCAGCCAGTGTACGCCGAGATGTTATATTGAAAAGTGCTAAGTGAATACGAGCTATCGTTGTGCGGGCTTCGTTGACATAAATCGTTATATAAATTACAAAGGCTTCGCTCGGCCGCTTGACATAAAATATTAAGTAATATTTATTCGTATTCTTGTATTAACCATTTAACCATTATTACTATATATATTTAACCATTTATTATTATACGTATTATATCTTTGTAGTGTTTAGTAAACTATTTTATTTTATATCTTTAAATATATTTCTAGTTTTAGTTAATTTAAGTGTTGTGTTTATTTTTAACCGATTTCACCTAGTGCGAACCTTAAACACGTTACAATTGGTGTCAGGTGTAAGGGGTGAAATTGTGTGTAAAATAATATTTAAAATAAAATAATTATATTTAATAATATTTAAAATAAATCAGATAATAATATTTAATATAAATACGATTTAAAATAAATAACTACATTTAATAATAATTTAAAATAAATTACTATATTTAATTTCGATTCCTAAACTATTGTGTATTCAAAATGGCATCAAGAAAGTTATTATTAAAAGATTTAAAAGTGGAAGAACTAAAAAAAGAATTGGAAGAAAGAGATCTAGATACCAGTGGTAAGAAAACTCTACTCAAATCACGATTGCAAGAGGCAATGATAGCAGAAGGATTTGATACAGAAGAATATTTGTTTGAGTTTCCGTTGGAAATAAATCAGCTGGTTAATTCGTTAAAAAATGATTTAACGGAAAATGTTAATTCGTTGAAAAATGATTTAACTGAAAATGTTCAATCACTAAAAAATGATTTAACGGAAAATAATAAGAAAATAGAAGATAATGTCCAATCGTTAAAAAATGATTTAACGAAAAATGTTAAAAAAATAGAAGATAATGTTAATTCGTTAAAAAACGAATTAACAAATAAAATAACAGAGATTAAAGGAGAATTTAACGAAAAAGTCCTTAGTATGAGTAATGAAATAGAAGCATTAAAAGAACAAATGAAGAGTCGTGTTTCTACATCCAGTGATAAGCCGAAATCAGAAAAGAATCATGAAGAAAATAGCGTTCATAAGCCAGCATCGCCGTCAAACACACATATCAAACCACCCACTTTTGACGGACAAACATCATGGGATATGTATCTACGCCAGTTTGAAGCTGCGGCCAGTGCAAACGGCTGGTCATTGGTTGAAAAAGCCTCGGCTCTCGTAACCTCACTTCGTGGCGAAGCACTAGAAGTCTTACAGACTTTAAGCGAGGACGAATTCCGACATTATGATCAGCTGGTTAAGCGGCTGAATGCAAGATACGGGCATGCGCATCTAAAACAGGTGTATCGGATGCAATTAAAGAATTGCTACGAAAAGAATACGGAGACTCTCCAAGAATTTGAGGCAAGTGTTGTCCGATTAGTCCGGCTTGCTTATCCTAATGCACCGGACGACAACTTTTTGGAAGATTTGGCCATTCAAACTTTCAGTGACGGTCTCCGTAATGAAGATACCCGACAAGCACTGCGAATGTCCCACCCTTCGACACTGTCCACTGCGCTGGCATATGCGCTGGAATTCGAAGCATTTCGGCAATCCTCGAAAATCTGCGCACGCGTAAGGACAACCAGACTGGAAGACGAACAAGAGGAGTCGGTTGTGGAAGTGATACGCCAACTCTTCAAGGAATTCCTGCCGAAACAAACGCCTAAACGGCCGTGGAACAACAGAAGAGGTGGTCAGGGCGGTCAACGCCAGGGATTCACCGAGCAGTCGGAAAACTAAAAAGAGTCGACGTGAAGGGGCAATCGCCGACTCATAACCACCAAGCCCCATCAAAAACAGCATTAGTCGTTTCACTTCAACATCCATCCAGTAGCATGTTTGTGGATGGCTTAATTAATAATAAGTCACATGCTATGCTACTGGATACAGGGGCGACAAGAACAATTGTCCGTCCAGATGTTCTGCGACCATCAGTCCACATCAGGCCAACAAGATGGCAAATCCGAACCGCAACTGGTCATCTGGCCACGGTTAAAGGTGAAACAAATGTACAATTCACCATTGGGAATACCACCTTTTCCTACCAAGTGCTGATTGCCAGTATTGAAGAAGAGGTCATACTGGGTATGGACCTTATGAACAACTTTGGTTTTCGTTTGGACCTGGGACGTGGCGTACTAAATATCCAAAATGAAGAATTGATTCTTCACGGACGCAACGAGACAGCTGTACGCGTGGTCTTAGCCGAAGATACGGTTCTGCCTACCAGAAGTGAAGTGATGGTACAAGCCACAGCCAACGATCAATCCGGTAAAGGCCGCGTAATGATGCTAGAGCCACGCAATCACGATAAAGACTTAGGCCGGGGCATACTTATTGCCAAAGCCTTGATTAAATCCGACCAGATGATACCCGTACGCATGATGAATATCAACAGCTATGAAGTATCACTAAAGAAAGGTACCACCTTGGGACTTTGTTCACCAGTGTCTTCCGTGGTGAGTCGGATTACTAACACAAGTAGTACTGACAATGGAATTCCGGAAAAACTTGCCGAATTAATTAAAACCTCATGCAAGGATCTCACAGCATCCCAGCAAGGTCAAGTCGAAAGGCTTGTGCATCAATATCAGGATGTCTTTGAGACTGAGGACGGCCTCAAAGGAAAGACTGATATTGTCAGGCACCAGATAAATACCGGAAATGAGAAACCGATCCGACAGGCACCGCGGAGGTTACCATTGATGAAGCGTGACGAAGCCGAAGCCATCATCCGAGACATGGAACGTGACAAAGTAATTGAGCCCTCAAATAGCTCATGGGCATCACCAGTTGTCCTGGTAAAGAAGAAGGATGGGTCGACAAGATTTTGCGTCGATTACCGCCAGCTCAATAATGTCACCAAGAAGGATAGCTATCCTCTGCCCCGGATTGATGACACGTTGGACACTCTTGCCGGATCCAAAATGTTTTCTACCCTGGATCTGAAAAGTGGCGACTGGCAGGTTGAAGTAGCTCCAGAAGACCGCGAAAAAACAGCGTTCAGTATTGGAACCGGGCTGTATCAGTTTACAGTCATGCCTTTTGGCCTCTGTAACGCACCGGCTACTTTTGAACGTTTAATGGAAAATGTGCTGAAGGGGCTGTCGTGGAAAACCTGTCTCGTATATCTTGACGACATAATTGTAGTCGGAAGATCCTTCGAGGACCACTTAAGTAATCTCGCAGAGGTGTTTAAACGGTTGCGTAGCGCAAATCTAAAACTAAGCCCCAAGAAGTGCCACCTTTTTCAAGCAGAGGTCCATTACCTTGGCCACAGAGTGTCCCGAGAAGGAGTTGCGGTGGATCCTGAAAAGACCCAAGCAGTTAACGAATGGCCAATACCAAAGGACAAGCACGAACTAAGAAGCTTTCTCGGCTTGTGCACTTATTATCGTCGATATGTGCTGGGATTCGCCAATATCGCTAAACCACTAACACGATTAACCGAAGAGGGCCGCCAGTTCAAGTGGGATGAAGAATGTCAGAACGCCTTCAAACTACTAAAGCAGTCTTTAGTCAGCGCACCCATACTGAACTACCCTTGCCTAGACGGTCAGTTCATACTAGACACAGATGCAAGTAACGTGGGCATCGGGGGTGTTCTTTCCCAAATACAAGAAGGACAGGAAAAAGTCATCAGCTACTTTAGCAAAGTATTGTCAAAACCAGAACGCAATTACTGTGTGACTCGACGAGAACTGCTAGCCATTGTGAAATCTGTAGAACACTATTCCAAATACTTGTATGGTAGACACTTCCTGCTACGAACCGACCATGCCGCTTTGAAATGGTTACTACAATTCAAAAATCCTGAGGGGCAAGTAGCAAGGTGGATAGAACGACTGCAGGAGTACAACTTCACGATAGAACACCGGGCTGGTAATAGCCATCGAAACGCCGATGCTTTATCTAGAAGACCCTGCCCACCTGATTGCAAACACTGCCTACATGTTGAAGAGAAGGTAGCCTTGTTGGCTAGAACAACGATGGTCGACGACGATTGGACGCCAGACAATATTTGTCATGAGCAAGAGAACGATGATAACTTAAAGCTCATGAAGCAATGGAAAACGGCAAATCAAAGACCGACGTGGGAAGAAGTAGCGCCCCACACTCGTATCCTGAAAACCTACTGGTCACATTGGGACTCCATCATACTTAAAGATGGACTCCTAATGCGTGTCCTGGAAAATGAAGATGGTTCCCAAAGGCGGCAGCAATTAATCATTCCCAAAAGTAAAATTCCGGATGTTTTGCGCCAGTTACATGATGGAACCTCAGGGGGACACCTGGGAGTTAGGAAGACCACTGAGAAACTACGTCAACGTTTCTACTGGGTAGGTTGCCAGGAGGACGTAAAAAGTTGGTGCCGAAATTGCGTGATCTGCGCCTCCAGTAATGGACCACACCGAAAACGAAAAGCACCAATGCGGACGTACAACGTCGGCAGCCCATTCGAGCGCATCGCCATCGACATAGCAGGCCCTTTCCCAATTAGCGAACAGGGAAACCGTTATATTTTAGTAGCCATGGACTACTTTAGTAAATGGGTGGAGGCATACGCAATACCAAATCAAGAGGCTGTGACTGTAGCCGAAGTATTGGTGAAGGAACTCTTCAGTCGATTCAGAGTACCATTAGAATTGCATTCTGACCAAGGACGTAACTTCGAGTCTGCCGTTTTTCAAGAGGTGTGTCGAATTCTCGAAATACGAAAAACCAGAACGACTGCATTACATCCGCAGTCCGACGGCATGGTCGAGAGGATGAACAGAACAATGGGGAAATACTTATCGAAAGTAGTCTCTAATCATCAGAGAGACTGGGATCAATATCTCCATTTGTTCTTAATGGCCTATCGATCAGCAGTCCACGAAACTACGGGGCAGACACCCGCCAGTATTATTTTTGGCCGCGAGTTACGGTTGCCTTGCGATCTGAAATTCGGCTGCAAACCTGGCGAAGACCTGGCTGGGGACGGATATGTGGATAACCTCCGAAGGAAAATGGATGACATACACCATCAAGTTCGTGGGAATATTCAGATAGCCAGTGATCGGATGAAAGATAGCTATGACGTTAAAGCTAATGAAGGCGGTTATCAACCAAATGACCTAGTCTGGCTATATAACCCACGACGACGCCAAGGCTTCTCTCCAAAATTACAGAGATCATGGGACGGACCGTATATAGTCGTCAAAAGGATCAATGACGTCATCTACAGGATCCGAAAAACTCCCAATGGAAAACCTATGGTCATCCATTACAATCGTTTGGCACCTTTTTCCGGACGTAACGAGGAAGACACTGATACACGGGAGGGTCGTGTTAGGAGGCTCAAGGATGAGGAACCGAGCTTTGAATGCTTCATGTCTACGTCCTCATCAGGCCGCCGAGTAAGACATGGAGTCACCACCGAGGTCCAGCAGGATCTTTTTACCGTCCCAAGCGAATACGCCCTCGCACATTGCGTCGCAAAGGACTTGCGAATGTCAAGAGGAATTGCCTCGGTCTTTCGCAAGAAATATGGGGGAATCGACGAATTGAAATCACAATTACCCACTGTTGGAGGTACATTGTCCCTGCGTGAGTGGCGTCGGCAAATATATTACCTGGTGACGAAAGAATTGTCCCAGCAGAGACCTAGCTATCAAACGCTATGGGACTCCCTGTTGGTGCTGCGCGAGCTACTAGTGAAGGACGATGTGAAGAAACTCGCGATCCCAAAAATAGGCTGTGGCCTGGATGGACTCAATTGGAGGATAGTCTGCAACATGCTGGAAACAATTTTCCGAGACACCGGAATCGCCATCCTCGTTTGCTGTTATAATCCCATCCGAACGGCAAAAACGGAAAAAACGGTGGACTGCTACTTTTTCCAAACAGGACAGTGTAGACAAGGCCCAGCATGCCGATTCCGACACAACCCCGCAAGTGCTCTGGGACAGAACACTCCTAAGGGGGGGGGCAGTGTTGCGAAATAAATATGAGAAGTTATAAAGAATGTGTAAACAACTTGTTTACATATTCAGAGGCAAACTACGTCAAGCCTAGAAACGACTAGAACATTCTTTTCAGAAATCTAGAAAAGACTAGTAGCTTAAAGCAGACCTATATAAGCCACGCGTTGCTAGCAGCCAGCCAGTGTACGCCGAGATGTTATATTGAAAAGTGCTAAGTGAATACGAGCTATCGTTGTGCGGGCTTCGTTGACATAAATCGTTATATAAATTACAAAGGCTTCGCTCGGCCGCTTGACATAAAATATTAAGTAATATTTATTCGTATTCTTGTATTAAACATTTAACCATTATTACTATATATATTTAACCATTTATTATTATACGTATTATATCTTTGTAGTGTTTAGTAAACTATTTTATTTTATATCTTTAAATATATTTCTAGTTTTAGTTAATTTAAGTGTTGTGTTTATTTTTAACCGATTTCACCTAGTGCGAACCTTAAACACGTTACAATATTATTATTATATATAAGTGATATCAATAAACTATCACGTTTGGTAAACGGATTTGTACTAAAAATTGATAAAACTGAGATATTCACGTATGAAGTATTTAACCAAATTTTCTATATACGTGACCATAGACAAACTGACCGACAGACATACTGCCATCACCTTGAAACAATTGATGCGTGAGAGGAAGTTTCCAAGTAGTAAGAATGGAAGAGCATCTTTGAGAGGAATTATAAATGTGGATATAGGTACAGTTGCTTGTTTGGATAGGAATGTTTGGAGGAAATTGATTTCGGAATAATAGAAAGAGTTTGTGCCACACTTTTTTGGTTATATGGCGTGATTATGTATATGTATATATGTATTTCTTAAATAAAACAATACAAACTTTATTGTCCTTATTCAACATTCATCAACAATTTGATTCCATCGAAAAATTCTTCATTCATCCTGCCATACAAAATTCATCTCAACCATTCGTTAACTACACTTCTAATCCATGCACCCTAGTCGAACCAGTGATGGTTGCAAGTGGCAGAAAAGCTTTCGATCTCCGGTTAAATTTCGCTCAGCGAACGGACGGAAGAAAACCACACTGATCCCGATTAGGTTCGCACATACGTAAGTCGCACATATACTTATACTTAGATGTGATGCACGCATTTCGCATTTCAAACGACTGTGTAGCCCTTCCCGCTCTGTACTAAAGCCGATAACTCGTTTACCGGTTCAGTGGATGGAACTTAGTGTGGGTAACTTTTACGCGAATTACGCATTAAATGTTTTAAGTGAATGCGGTTCGATATAAGCTGACTATTGCGAGATTAGAGGTGTTTTAATACGATTGCTGTGTTAGATTTTTTTGAAAAGAAAAGAGATTAAGAGTCTGTAAGAAGAGTTTGATACGTTTTCGAATAAGTTTGGTAATAACTCGGAGTTTATAAAAAAATAAATTTATACTAATTACTACGTGAAAACAATAGATGTATATTGTTATATACGAGTATTTATAAATATTTGTGATGTGTAGGAATAAAATAATTTACAAAAAATGAAGATACCATTATTTTAGAAAAATATCAAGAATAATATTGTTTTCATTGACCCAAGAAAAAGATTCTATAATTATATAATAAATTAAGTTTTTTGAATTCTCAGAATATAGTATAGTGGTAAAATTTATCTAAATAAATAGAAATACAATTTGATAAGGACCAGTTTCATAATATACACATTTACTAAAGTCGACTTTAAGCTGACAAAAATGCATCGATTTTAAATTCTACTAGCATAATTATTACTGCTATTAATAAAACGATGCTTCTTTGTTATATTTCAAACATATACTAACAAAATTATTTGTTGTTGCCAATAAAACAATGTTTTTTTGTCGATTTAAAGTTGATTTTAGTTAAGGTGTTTATTATGAAACCGGCTGTAATATAATTAAAATAATATAACGAAATATTAAATAATATTATACGAGTATAATATAATATTTTATGTAATATAATAATATTGAATAATACTAGAACAAATGTAATGTGCTCTAGAACCTTGTTTTAGTATATATTAAAATAAATGTATAGATATTATTAAGAGCAATTTAACGAAGCCATTTAAACAGAAAAAATGTAATATAAGATTATAAAAAATAAGTAGAAAATTAATATAAAATTAATCTATATAATTTTAATATACTGTACATATAAATTTGAAAAGTATAAATAATCTTTTCTTTGTATATACATCCACAATCACGGCATGTATTCAATAGGGTACACTATCTCGAAATTAGTTTTTATTCCAACATTCCTATCCAGATAAGCAACTTTAGCTTCGTCCACATTTATGCAAAACATTCTCAATTATACCAGTCCTTCTACTCATTGGACGTCTACGAGAACGTATACCTTCAAAAACATTCACATATATTCTTTTAACCATACGTTCATTAGATATTCGCTCAAAATGACCGATTCATCTTAATTGAATTTTCTATCTTGATAAAAAAAATATTTGTCGTAGCATTTATTTGTTGCTGCTTTAAATATTTAAATCTGTTTACTACCGCCTAAATAATGAAAATATATTAAATATTGTTTTATAATTAAAAATTTTTAATGTACAATGTTATTTTATTTTTTAAAACTATTACTGGCTTTATACGATGAACTTTTTTATATAAAATTATACATAGAAATATACAAAATTAATATGTTTAATAAGATATAGAATAAAATGTAGAAACGCTTGCGCAATGATATTTTACATTTTCACGTTTTATTTACATCTAATTTAAAAATCACATTTATCAATAATAATATTTAATGTTTCAATTAAATAAGAAATAAAAAAAAACTGTACACATAAATATAAATTGATGATAATACATAACCTAAATAATAGTTTAACGTTTCTAATACCACTGTGTATTCAGTTTTGTGTCGAAAATTCATGAAAAAATAGGATGTGTTTTAATTTATAAATTTTTCTAATGTAACGAACAAACTGAGGACACCTGTGTGTAAAATATTCTGTACGGATTTTTATATAAAATCGAATATTTGATCGTGTAATACAGAAACGTTTGTACAAAAAAAAATTAATCGTGTAAAGAGAACATTAGAAACAATTATTAATGAGAAGTAGTATTTTTATTTACAGCAAAATTCTGTACAGTATTTCTCTTTTTTGATAGAGTTATTTACAAGTAAATCAGTATTTTGTTTGTACAGGAAACTGTATATTTTCTATATTGAAAAATGCATCGTGTAATTTACATAATAATTCATCATTATAATATTTAATAATAAATGTTTTTGGTTTAATTTAACTGAGAACATATCTTTTATATGGTTTGCAAAATTCTCATACAGAAAAAGCTTAAACATATTATTCATTTAGCATAAATTTTATTAAATATATAAAAATATTATCTATATATTTTTGACATATTAACAAAAATTTCTTTTATATGTGATATCTTTCGTACGCAGACAATAATTTTACTAGTCTACGTATAAATTGTCTGTATATAAGCAGAGACAATTTGATTCGTTCATGAATGTTTAAATCATTGTACGGAACATCACATCGGATTATCATTGTCAACTTTTAGGTCATCGCCGAATCATTTGACACAACATCGGACTCCCGTTGGCCCTAACTTACATTGTATCATATTAAATATTTATCTAGCCTCCGATACAGCGTCGAATTTATTTAGTGAAATCTGTGAGAATTAACGCTCGTGTTTAGTTGACGGTTTTAGATTGCTTTGTATTTCAGTTATTATTGATTCAATATCCTCTCGGATAGATATTGTCTTATATGATATTTATACAAGAAATATTCGATAATCTAGGAGACAAATGTTGAACATTTTTTTGTTAATTGTGAGAGCTGATTAAGAAATAATGTACCAGAATGAATACAGAGCTGAGCAAAAGTTTGAAGATAATTTTAATATATTAGAAACGATTTATTTTCTTAACAATTTTGCTTAAAGTGATCAGTGTTAGAATTTCACTGCAATTTCACTCAAAAATTTTTTCGTAATAAAAATAAAATAGAAAAATGCAATAGGCCAAACTATAGAATTGTAGAGTTCTGTAGAAATAAAATATAAATGTAAACAAATAAATTTAGTCTGGTTCGTTCAAAGTGATACAGCTTAAGTATAATACTATTGTATGTATTTCTAATGTATACGCATTATCTGAGCATTGTATTTATGTGCTTCTTTATTACAAAAAATTATATTTTATTTTTATTTTTAACTTTATTTATTATACGTACTATTTTGTCAATTGTCATTTTTAGCAATGTTGGTACAAATATTCTAAAAATTAATCTAGATAAAAATAAAGATAGCGTGCTTTTTTATTATCTAGATGAGATAATAATTATGAAAATAAAAATTTATCTAAATAACAGACGGAGAGAAACATTTTTTTGATATTAATAAATATTTCTTTATTTTAAATAAATTTATTTCGTGTGAATATATAACTTTTTATTTGTTTGTATTAAATAAACATCGTATGATCAAGTAGATATTTACTCGAAATAACCTTTTTTCTCCGTGTAGATAACTGGTATTAGAAACATTTTTTTTAAAAATATGTGCACATATTATTAAGAACAATAAAAAAAAAAATTATAAAAATTTGCTTCATCGCTATTAAAAAAAATTGGTTATTAATATTTTAAAAAATAATAATTTTAATTAGCCATTAAAATAATACTAGTTAGCAGCTTTAAATATTCATAAAATTTAATTGTGTCTCAGATGTATTAAATTATTAAAAAAATTAAATAATTGTTACAACTGATTCTACGTCATATTATGAATTCAATGATAATTAGTTGATTGATTTATTTTAAAATTAAATGAAAATGACTGAAAAATTGTACATGTAAACAATTGAAAAAGCATTGACAGTTATAAATTTTATTCTAAATAAAGTTTTAAATATTGCAATTTTATTTAGATGCTTTTACAACAGATTATAAGAAAATTAATGTAGGTTAGAAAATAGATTGTAAATTTTAAATTTAACTAAATAACGGCCGGATTCATAATAAACACTTTAACGAAAGTCAAATTTAAGCAGACGAAAAAGCATAGTTTTATTGACAACAAAAATTTTTGCTATTAGAAGTTGTAAAAGTTGACCAAATGACATTTAAAAAATAATAAATAAAATTGGTGCTTTTTTGTCAGCTTAAGTCAACTTTAATGTCTTTTATGAAATCGATTGTAAGATAAAAGATAATGATTTTTTTATTTAAATAAATTATCTAGATAAATCCCAACACTGATTTTATAACAGTTTAAAAAAATTTTAAATTTTTTTAAATTTTTTTTCCGAGTAATAATAAAACAAATTTCTATAAATTATGTTTTTAATAATCTGTATACCTTCTACATTAAAAAGTATGTGCAAGAAATTTTTGAAAATATTTCCCTTATTTTTTATCATAAAACCGAGCGAATTTTGCCGAACAGAAAATCATCTTTTGTTTGTGCGATTTTTTCTTCGAACTGTTCGGCCTACTAGATTAGGTATATAGAACAGAAACGTAAAGTACATCTCAAGAAAAATCAAGTCGATTTTACGACGCCATTCTTTTGTCAATCTGGCAACATTGTTTCCGCGCGTGGATACATAAAATAGAGGGGGTGGATCGAGTCGGCGTTAGACAAATGTGAGAGAATACACAGAAAGGACATTGCCCGCGAGAGTATAACATGTGTATATGTAAGCAAACGCACATATATACACATACACATGGCCGACCAAAACACTGGCTTATCGGAAATTCAAATTGGGAATTACGGTTTATATATGTACACTGTAAGAAAAAATATGTTGAACATTGGAGAAGACAGTATAGTTGCATTTGTTATTATATCATATATGTAAGTATAGAAAAATAAATAAGTTGAATAATATATTTTATTTAAATTTTAATTAAAATACGCAGCAAAATCTTTATATATCATTCTTTTTTATGTTTTTCTGCATTATTTGTTATACATATTATATTATGTAAAATAAATATAAAATTATTGTAATTTGTCCCTTATTCCAACACGATATAGAAACGATGTCCTGATCGTCCACTGAAGCAATACTTGCAGCATTTTAACAACGTTGATTATTTTAGCTAGTTTATAATAAAATAAAAATTAAATTTTGTTCCGATATACCTACTGAATATTTATCATTATCAGAAAAAATATCCAAATAGCATAAATAATAAACAAACGAAACATAAAAACAAATTACTAGATAACATAATAAATACAAGCAGATTACAAAATTCATAATTTATTAATTAAAAGAAACTAAATTTTCATTAAATTTTAACTAAACTAAAATCTAAAGCTTTTTAATTTTAATATAATGATAATATAATAAATAATATAATATTATAATATTTTTATTATGTTAATAAAATGAAATTTATTTTAACTAGATATTTTAATGATTAAAATAAAAAATTTGATAAATTTGTGTTACCGTTTCTGTTAAAAAAAAATAACACTAATTTTGAGTATAAATTTCACAATAGTCCTGTTCGATTCGCTGCGTCTACTTTTTAATTCTGCGTCAATGTTTGTTGTTTTATTAATTTCGAAGTTATATGTAAATGGTCAACTTCTACATTATTTAGGGCGGCGTTTTGTAGTAAAACGCAAGAAAGTCAATCGAACAAACCTATTATAATTGTGTGCAAAATTGTTGGTGTTTGATTTAAATTAGTGTTTTTTTGGTAATACCAGCAGGTGTACATTTTTGTCATTTTCTCTGTAATTTTTAAATAATTTTTAATGTGTTGAATAGGGTTAATAGAGTGTATATATTTTCTTACACGTAATACATTTTTTATTGTAAGATTTTTTACATTCATTTCAATGAATATTATATTATTACTGCTATGGGAAAGCATTTTGTATTTCGAAAAAAATAAATAAATAAATACAAAACCTTTTGCGCAGACATCAAAATTGCTTTAGAATCACAATACGCCAAATTTACATTCTTATTTTTTTACAGTGTAGCATCGGAGCTTTAAAGCAACAAGAGATCTAATCTAACCTAACTTTTATATACATATATACAGACAGGCGCACACCTTGACCGATGCAAAATCTGAACGAATTTAGAGGGGCATTATGCAGACAATTCCTTGCAAATCCTGATCGAACCCCGGTTCGAGCTAGCCCGCCTTCATGATTTGCCTACCTTTTTTTTTCTCTTCAACGTTTACCGGTTTTTATTTTTACCGACGCTTTACTGTGTGCAATTTCTTCGTCTTCTCTGTTGTTGTTTTTTTTTTTGTTGAAACGATGTGTCTGTGTTTTTTAAAGTTGTGGAAAATAGATAGCGTTGTTCATGAATTAATTTAAAAAAGATTTTAATTATGAATTAAATTATTTTTAAAAATTATATTATACTTTTTTAATATGCAAGAGTTTATGACAATCTTTTTAATATAGAATTTTTTCTGTAAGTTTGTTTTTAAACACTACATTTCTTGAATTTATAGAATTTTTTGGACTGGTATGCCGTGATCGATTTTCTTTGTCGCAGATGTTTCGCCATACATTGTAGATGATATTTTCAGTGCTTGGTGACTGAAACACTGAGGATACCATTGAGGATGTATCGCAAAACGTCTGCGAGATCGACCACGGTATACTAATCCAAAAAATTATAAATTCAATAGATACCAGCTGTGAAAGCCGTAAAAATATTTTCAGAACTCATTATATTAAAATAAAAAAAAACCTTCAGAATGAAGTTTTGTTATATTTTATATTACATTTCGATGTTTCGATACATCAGGCAAAAATAGATTCAATTGACATAAATAATAAACAAACAAAACATAGAGACAAGTTACTAGGTAATAAAATATAAATAAGTAGATTACAAAATTTTTATAATTTATCAATTAAAGAAAACCAGATATTATTTACCTTCTTACTTATATTAAAAAAACAATTATTAATAAATATTAATACAGAACTACAACCTAAAGCTGTTTTATTTTATATAATTATATTTTGTAATCTATATACTTATGTATTTTGCTACCTTGTAACTTGTTTTTGTGTTTTGTTTGTTTATTATTTATGTCGTTTGTACATATTTTTTCCTGATGTATATACGTGCAGTAGGAGTATATGAAAACGTCGAATTTTAATATAAAATAAAATAGAACTTTAACCAAAAGTTTTTTATTTTTTATATATTTCTTTGTTTATTTATCAAAAACATTGTAATGGAATTTCAAATTAGTTTTTTTTGAAATATTTTATTAGTGTTTACATTTGTATGAACATTAAATTTCACAGAATAACTAAAAACAAAATACAAAGTATGCTTGTTAAAAACTGTAAACAAGAGATAGAAACTAACAATTTTCACCTGCGAAATAACAAAACATACAAAACGGGAAATAACCGACTGAAAAACAAGCATCACACCTCTCTAACAATCTTACAAGTTTTCTCGTCCAATTTAAAAATTCAACGAAGAAACTGAATTAAAATAAGTCCTGAGAAAAAAAAAATGAAATAGAACGAGCAAGAAGAAATAATAATAGAAGAAAATAAAACTAATAGTGCCGTTTGTGCAATGGTGCAAGTTTTGAAAAAAGTGCCAACTACTTGAACCCTAGCGCGTCGCGACGCGAACGTCAAATTCAACAACGATGCGGAAGCAAAAGAGAACAATTGTATTTTATGATTCAGCGGAAGTTGGAGCACCAGGATAAAAAGAGTAAGAAAGAGACAAGAAAAGAAAAAACAAAAACAAAAAGCAAATGTTAAAACTTTGATATGATCTTGAGCTTTAAGTTTTGAGTTCGAGAATAGGGAATGGGAATTGCATACTCTATAGTTCTCTATATAGTATCTAGAGTTAGTTTATCGTAACTGAAATCTAAATTCGGAAATCAAGTAGAATAACACGAACATGAAAACAAACTGATTTAGTCAATAATAATATATAATTTGTTAGTCAAATAAATGTGCAGTATAATAAAGATTATTTTTGTATCACTAAAAGAAAAATTTATTTTTATTTGATTTAGTAATCAGTAAATTAAAAAATAAATATTTGTATATTTATGTAAAACACATATAAGTTACTAAGTAATTTCACAAGAATAAAAAATAATGTATAAGGTCTATCTAAAGATAGAACTACACTTAAAAAAATACTTTAAAACAAATATTTTTATTATTAGTTCAAGAGTAAACATACTTTTGATCTACAAAAATTGGGTTTTATAATAGAAATAAATATATTATGATAATAAACTAAATAATAATAATAAGTTATAGTATAAATATTTTGAAACCTTTTTATACATTTTCTTAATATTCAATATTGGGGAAAAAATATAATTGAATTGAAAAATTAATAATACGTTTTCACTTTACTTTTTTCCCAGGAAAACATTCTGTTTTCAAACCAAATACGTTAGTAAATAATTTCACATAAAACTGCTAAAATAATTATACTATAATTTACTATTATTCATTGTTATTAAAATATTTATTTCTGTTATAAAAACCCAATTTTACAGATCAACAGTATGTTTACTTTCGTAAAGTAAAAACCTTGGTTTTAAAATATTTTTTTTCCTGTGTATTCTCTGTTTCTTTTTAATACTCACCTGCTAAATTCATATATAATGTTAAGAAATGCAGTAGTGCCCAATTTTTGAATAATGTTACAATATATATATTTATATATATATATATATATATATATATATATATATATATATAATTAGTAAATTTCATAAATTTAAATAAATGTATTAAATTTACTAATTATATATTAATTCACTGTGATTAAGTTGATATATAAATATTTGTCAAACGCTTAGTGTCCTCGCAGAAAACATTGTTTTTGCACATAATATGTTTTTTTTATACATAAAAATAAAATCTACTAAAAAATATAAATAAAAACAATTATCATGTGCGGACTATTAAATGAGCATAACTTTAGATAACTTTTATCAAAATTGTATAAGTATAGTTCACAAACAGAATGTAATTAAAATTATATTAATAATATCTAAATTTAGTTTACAATATATTTGCTACCAAGTAAAATGTTTCTGAAATGTGTATTTGTTATTTTTATAAATTTATTAATAATACAAACTATACATTTAACACCAGTAAGTATTTTTATTAAAAAAATGTAAATTAATAATTTAACAAAAGAATATTTTTTATAAAAAAATATGTATAAGTACATTCAACAAATTTACATTTTTATATAATTTAGAACAGTGGAATAAATACTTTTTAACGCATTTGTTTTCTAACCCAACATATAGAGGTCAATAAATACATATACACGTAATCCAGCGATTGAGAACCACTAAATGTAATTTGTAAGAAATTTTGTAAGGTCAAATACTGGTACATATTTCAAGTGAAATAATTAATACTTTTTTTAAATGTTTCTTCATTGTTCAGTGTTATTTTAGAATATAAAAAGAATTGTGCTAAATAATTAAAGAATTTTTTCTATTACAGATTTCGAAAACTGAAGAAGCACCGGAAAATATTATAATTGGATATAGACAACGATTAACCGATGTACTTGAATTTAATGCATTGTGTTTTGACAATTTTTTGAAAGAAAATAAAACTATCAATGAGCCAAATGATAATTGTGAAAATCTTCAATTACAAGTGGTAAACACAAATATATTACTACACAAAATTGTAATTTCTGTATTTGGGTAGTTTGGTAGCTAATCTTAAACTAATTGATTGAAATATTTAAATGCGAGTGAATGTGTACTTATATCTATTTTCGAAATTAATAATTTTTAAATTTTAGACAAACTGGGGTATTGATAAACAATTTTATTACTTTGACGAATTCGCAAAAATGACCAGGAAGATTTTTAAGGAAACAGAAAATTGTGATGAAAACTGTCATGCTGAAGCAGCATATAATTTATTACATGGTGACTTAGCAATGTATATGTATTTTACCAAAATAGGTCAAAAAACTAAATATTTGTTACAAAATACATTAAAAGAGAAGATATCAAACTGTACAGTCAGTGAAGAAAATCCTGCTTATTATTTATTGCATTATGTTTCGGCTTGTATTAGCAAAAGTAGAGACTGTATCGATAAAAAATTAAATTGTTCGAAATCTGAAAAGTTTGTCGAACGAAGTGAAGTATATCCTTATGCTGAAAAATATTTAGGAAATTTTACGAATCCGAATTGGTCACTCGATATATTTGAAAATAATACGTTTACTACTGATGATAAGTTATTGGCAATTCTTAAATAATTATATTGATTTTTAATTGAACAAGAATCGAATATTATGCAGGCTGTACACGATGCATTTTTCTATACCAAAAATGTATAGTTTTTTGTACAAACAAAATTTTCAAATTTTTAACATTAGAAAAAATATATTTTAATGGAACACGTACGTGTATTTTTCAAAACAAAAAATGTAAGATTTTGTTTCTATATTGTTATATTTTAAGAGAAATAAATATTAGATAACTGTATTTTGTTGTTATTGAATATAATTTTTAAAATTCTTTTTAAAAAACAAACAAGAAAATAATATTTTTGCCAAATTTGTAACTGTTTTAAAATCTATCAACTGAATTGATATATATGGAATTCAAAAAATATGTAATTTCTCAAAAACAAAAATAAAAATAGTGAATTTTATAATATTTATATTTCATATTTAAAAAATAGCTTTAATAGTTTTCTTTAAATGAATAAATAATTTATACAATTACTTTTGCATGATAATGAACTTAAAATTTCTTTATCAAGACCGTAACATTATCAGATTGTAAGAAGAAAGAAAAAGAATTGACATTAAACGGAAATAACCAGATTAGAGTCAGTCCAAAATGAAAATATATTAAGTACAATTCTAAGTACAAATAATATTGATGGAAGAAAACATTTGAAGAGCTAACGTGAACTTGACACACACTATTATTCCTATTAGTGTTTGTGCAGTACTTGTATAATTTTAAATATGTGTTGATAGGCTTCTTTATAACGTGTTTCTAAACAAGTTTAACTGCATATTATTACATTAAAAACAAATTTGGGTCAATATTTTTTATTATTGTACGTACGAATTTACAAGTTTAAAATATTTGAAGTACACATTACATTAGTAAGACAGATTAATAGTTCCTTAATAAATGGTTTCTAGCTTTTAACGTATTCTTGAAAATATTTTCAATATATAAAAAAAGAGTAGAAAATAAAGTAACACTGCTTGCTACAAAGTGGTTTTGCTGTAACAACCACTGTAAAAGTAAACATCGTTCATGGTGACATCTAGGTTAAGTTAGGCATTGATAAATGAACAGAACAAATGACTTTACTTTCAGAATTTGTAATTTCTACTTTCCGCTCTTCAACATTTGATCTTTTTTTTACAATAAAATATTGTATTTTAAGTGTAATGTTATTTATTATTATTTTTAATGTAACATTATATCTTTTTAGATAAAAATTAGCTGATGCGGCAGTACATTAGCGATCAATCTAAATATAACTTATGTATCTATTTGCCTGTTTGATAGCTTATAATTCAAATTTAATATAATAAAAATTTTAAAATAAGAACTTGAGTTAACATGTAGGCATTAAGAAATGCCATAAACAATTCATAATCAAAATGATGTAGTTATAATACAGTGAATGACAAATATACATGTTTTTAAATTAATTTAAAATATTGAAATAAATGTTATTATTTTAATGAAAATGTAAAGAAATATTTAAAAAAGCAGAACCCAACATTCAAATCAAAGAAATATTTATTATTATTATTATTTGAAATTAATACAAATACGAACATATAAGACTAAATATAACAGAATTATATTTAATAGTCTTTTCTTTTATGTTGGAGACAGTTGGAGACAGACAAATATTTGTGGACAAAAAATGAGAAAACAGTTTTCTATATATATAGAAAATGTTTTTATTTGTATGAATATTTATACAAAATATTTGTACAATAAGTAAAAATTGTTATGCTTTTCTTGTTAAATTTATAATAGAAAAGTTATTCATTTTACATTTATTTTGTGTGTGTTAAAATAGTCTGAAGAACAAGGTTAGTATTCATAGCTTCTTTTAGAGGTACTTTTAGTTAAAACACTGTTTGATATTTCAAATATTTATATATTATATACATAAAAAAATCACACCAAGTACGCAAAAGAGTGTGGCAAAAACTTTTTCTATTATCCCGTAATTAGTTTCTTCCAAACATTTCTATTCAGACGAGTACATTTTGTTGCATTTGCTTTTATGATACCTCTCTTCTATTCTTGAAACATTGAAACATTCTATACTTGAAAACATTTGCTCACGCAAACCACTCCATCTACTCACCGGACGTTCACGCGAACGTGTACCTTCATAATCATTCACTTATATTTTTAATATCTGACATTTGTATATGTACATTGTATGAAACGAACTCTTGAAAATAATAATAAAATAAAAACTGTATCTTATCCTAAAACAGTTTTTATTTTGATAGTTCTGAGATATATTTTACTATGTTAATAATAATAAATATTTTGAAATATATGTCAAGTGCTTCTAAAAAATGCTATTTTATGTTTTTGATATATTTGTCCTGCGTCAAAAATATGTGAATTAATTATTACCATTTTGCGTAATCATTGTATTTATCCAATTATTATACTTAGAAACTTTTGCATACATAAGAAAAACAGATTGTTTGTCACAATTAAAATTATTTAATAGAATTCCTACTAATTTATTATCTTGATCAATAATTCCAGTTCCAGGAACGCCTAAACATCCAAATACTTGTACAATTGGTACTGCACAAATAATACTGTCTGTACTTTCAATGTTAATTTCTACATCAGTATTATTAAAACAATAATCAGGCGATTGTATTCTAAAATATGCATGTTGCAAGTATTTGTGTAAAACCATTCCATAACTTAATACAGCATCTTTATTCGATTCGTACGATTCAAAATCGAAATCAGGATCATAAACTGGAATAATAATATTTGTTGAAAAGCCAGTACTAGTTACACGAGTATTTATTTTCGGTTCAAACAGTGCTCGTTCAATGGTTTGAATGTTTTTTGAAAGATTTATAGTTTCCGCTAATTCTATTAAAGCTATACTATTATTGCAATCACGTGAATCGGGTTTGTATAATTTCTTTATCGAATAATGATCTCCAAGTGAAGAAATGTTAATTATACCTAGTATTATTTGAATGTATTTGAAGTTTTCTTTTCTGCAACATTATTTAAGTTTTAGTAGATATTTTAAATTATTAATACAATCATTGGTAGGTAGTAATTTATATTTTTTATAAAAAAAAATTTGCAAATAAAACAAAATTGATTTATGAAATTACCAAAAATCACAAAATTATTAATTAGTTAACATTTTTGGTCGTTATTTTGTGAAATTTTATTTTAAAATAAAATAAAAAACTTTTTTAATTTTGAAAAATTTCACTTTAAGACACAGATATTGTGACTGCAGTTTCGACAAATATTGTCATTATCAAACAGTTTGATAATGATAATGTTTGTCAAAACTGCAGTCACAATATTTGTGTATTAAAATGAAATTTTTCAAAGTTAAAAATTTTTTTATTTTATTTTAATAATTAGTATTTACGTATTTTAGAAGCTAAGCTAAGATAAGTATAAAATTACTACTAATAATAAAATAAGCATTAACTTAGATTAAGTACTAACATGAATTAAACATTAAAAAAAAAGACATTAAAAGTCTAGTCAGTTATCTGAGGTTATGGTCAAAAATTATTTTAAATTTTTAATTTAATACTAATGATGATAGCTTAGCTTTGTTTTAAATTAATTTAGTGATTTTTGTAAATTTTACAAATTATTTTTGTCGGCGACTATAGATCATATTGCATTTCAATAATTTGCAAATAATTTTTAATATTAAAATGTAAGTTAAAGTATGTTTAGTGATTTGAGATTAAATTGTAATTAAAAGTAAATTTCATAAAGCATACATTTATAAACCATAGAAATTTGTGTTTTGATATAAGTATTTTTACGTCTCAAAATTAAATGACAAGCATGTTAAATTAGTATTGTAAGTAAATTTGGAAACATAAATTTTGTACAAAATAATGTAATAATTAATTTGTGAAAAATATACTATTTACCATTCTATATATATATATATATATATATATATATATATATATATATATATATATATATATATATATTTAGCAAATGTTTGTAAATAAATATTATAAGAAATATACTAACTCGGAGAAACATCTGGCTGCAGTTAAAACGTATTTATTTGTGATAAGATTTCCACCACAAAAAAATCGATTTCCATTCCAATGCTTCGTATTTTCAAAATGTACTGCATAAGGAAATTGGTTTTCCACAGCATTTTCCGATAGTACATATGCAGCTAAAATCATTCATAATATTTTATTTGATGTATTTTACCTTAAAAATTGTTTCGATATATACATTATAAAATCTAAATTTTCCAGTATTTGCAACAAAAGATTAAAATTTGATATTGATAAGGATTAGAAAGACAAAAATACTTTTTTTTATAAATAAAACTACATTATATTTATAACACAATATAGTTTAAAGTATATGTTCAAAAACTGTTCATTAATTTTACTCTTTAGAAGTACCTATTAAATATGTCTGTTTTTAAATATTATTTTTTAATTACTCTAAAATTTTAATTCAAAATTTTTGCAAGTTTCAGCGTTTTAAATGTGAAAAAAGTTGAATTCCTCAAAATTTGGAGATATTAGATTCTCTATAATATGTCCAACAATAAAAGTATTAAAATCATCAAACTTTAGAATTAAGTTTCGTATATATTTTATTTAAATATTGACGTTTCAATATACTATACGTATATAATAATACAAATGAAATAAATAATAAACAAGCAAAACATGAAAACAAGTTAATAGGCAACAAAATAACTATATTAATAAGTTTATAAATATTTAAAAAATTAATTACGTATAAATTATTAATTAAAGAATGCTAAATTTTATTTAAACCAGTGTTTTCACACTGACAGATGGTAACTTATAAAAATATTATATAAAATATTACTTACAAAATAATAAAATACTGATGATAAATAAATTCATTTTAAGCAGGTATTAAGAATTAATATAGCAAATTTTTTTAGTAATAATAAAATAATTTTTTTCTTTATCTTTTATTTTTCCTCATGCCAATTAAATTTATAACTGTGTTTATTATTAATATCAATAATATTTATTAAGTGCATTATTTATAGTACTAAAAATTTACAAGTCAATAAATTATATTTGACAATATATTACACATTTTAAAAGGTCGCTCTGATAGTTATTGAGAATAATATAACAACTATAATGATATCATGTATTTACTATTGGTTAAATTCTATTATGCTATGACACATGTGTAAAAAATTCTGAATAGTAATAATATTTTTAATAGAGCACACGTACTATAGTTTTACATAGTAATATTTTTTCAAATATTTTAAACAAAATGAAATATTTAGAAAATAACTTATTTTTCATTTAATGCCTATTCTCATTATTAACATCAGATCAACAAACAATAAATAAATGCCTATACCTGATGCATGTATTGTTTTGTTATGTACATTTAATATAATGTTTGTTCATATTTTGTAATCTGATATCGCTATATGTATAAAATAAAACTGCCAGCTAACACAAACACTAACAAAATTTATTTAACAACAATAATTAATTTTGTATTAAAATTGCCAATATTTACATTACAAATTTTCTTGCAATTTTAATCTAAACAACTAAAAACGTATGAATATTGAAAATATTGTTTTTAAATAATAATAAAAGTTTCCTTCGAGCCGGATTTGAACCAGCGACCTATGGATTTCAACATTTTAAATAAACTACAGTCCACCGCTCTACCAACTGAGCTATCGAAGGTATATTAAATTGAACTATTTTAGAGAATTAAGTAATTAATTATCTTTGATTGAGAATATGTTAAAAATCTCCTTCGAGCCGGATTTGAACCAGCGACCTATGGATTTCAACATTTAGAACAAACTACAGTCCACCGCTCTACCAACTGAGCTATCGAAGGCATATTAAATTCAACTATTTTAGAGAATTAAATAATTCATTGTTTTTGATTTAGAATATGTTAAAAATCTCCTTCGAGCCGGATTTGAACCAGCGACCTATGGATTTCAACATTTTGAACAAACTACAGTCCACCGCTCTACCAACTGAGCTATCGAAGGCATATTAAATTCAACTATTTTAGAAAATCAAGTAATTTATTGTCTTTGATTTAGAATATGTTAAAAATCTCCTTCGAGCCGGATTTGAACCAGCGACCTATGGATTTCAAGTTTTAGAACAAACTACAGTCCACCGCTCTACCAACTGAGCTATCGAAGGCATATATTAAAATAACAAAAATAATTATTGT
This sequence comes from Clivina fossor, assembly GCA_963966155.1. Taxonomy (NCBI): domain Eukaryota; kingdom Metazoa; phylum Arthropoda; class Insecta; order Coleoptera; family Carabidae; genus Clivina; species Clivina fossor. The sequence goes on along the minus strand of OZ014551.1, from coordinate 22,902,024 downwards.
TTTAATTTGCAGTAGATTTGTTACACTAATTTGAATAATACAAAACAGTAAGATAAATTTGTGAACTTTAACTTTTGATAAAAAAATATTATTTTGTTTTTGTTTTTATAAATATACATATAATAATATTATTAGTTTATTTTAAGTACTGTATATTAACTCAAGATTAAAAACATTATATTGAACTTGAACTTCTATTATTGATATAAATAAAAATTTCAAATTATTGTATTATTGCTAAATGCAGATACTATTCTTATAATCAGCTTAATTCTGTTACAAAGTTGCTAAGTTTTAGCAACGTTGCCAACAACTATAACCAATAGAAACAAATGTAATACCTGTCATTTTTATTTTCTAATTAGTGTCTGTTAATATTATTGGTTAATATTGTTGGTAACGGGTAAATATTTCCTTTCTGAGTCAACCTTAAAGATGCTACAGCATTAGAGAATAATTATAAAATATTTTGTTTTTTTTCTATTAAAAGAAAAATTCTCTTTTCTTGAAAATAAAAAATTCAGTAAAATTCTTAATGATAAATAATTTCTAACAATAATTAAATTAACTATTTGGCAGTTCCAAAAAATCTTAAGCTATAATGTCTACTTCTACTTCTAAATCTTTATAAAACTTATCGCCCAACTTTAAAACATCACCAATTTACCTTAGCCTTAAAATCGTTATCGGACACAAACCATTCAACGATTCAACATACTCGCTCGTTAGCGGGAAGAAGAAAAAACTTTTCCACTTTCAGCGTGTGAAAGTAAGTAGTTTTTCCTCAAGTTTGCTCATTGTCGTATTTACGGATGCGTGCTAGCTAACGACTTGAGGCCCCCCCGACACCTCGGCTAATCCGTCCGATTAAGATAGTGCCTGTCGTTTGATTGACAGTCACTATCTTACCCATTGCACTCCTTCGGTAATCACTGCAAAATGAACGCCTACCGCGCGCTCTCCCTATCTTACCGACAGCGACAGCGAAATAGGGGTGGGCGGTTTGGATACGCGCTGTGAAATTAGTCAGCAAAAGGTGGGGTTGTGATTTTGAGTGAAATGCGGGAAATGTTTGTTGATAGGTAAAAGATTTTTACTTGTGTTTGTGTTTTAAAGCATTAGATATGCTGTGAAAGGAATAGGGCGAGAAATTAAAGACGATTTTTGAATAGAAAAATAAATTTCAATACTGTTACGATTTTGTAATAATTTTCTGTTTTTCAACTTAAAAAAATTACATGTTATAATAGGACATGAAATCGATAAAATATACTGGTTAATAAAACGATTAACCGATATTTTGCGAACGTTAACCATAACCTTAATCGATATTTTAAAATTTTTAAAAAACTGATAAAAAAATACTTTACTTTTTTTTTATAACAAAATCAAAATACGGAATTGTTTTTATATAATGTATATTTTTTAACGAAATTCAGGAATTTTAAACTTTGTTTAAACACATTCATATTAAACAATTTTAAAGCAAGTAAACAAAATTGAATTTTTATTTCTAAATTAAAAAAAAAAACTTTATAACCTATAATTAAATTTAGATTTTTTAAAAATAAATAATGATAATTGTTAATAATTTGACTATTTGGGCACAGAACAAATGTTTTTCAAAATTACAAAATTGAACTTACAGTTTGTTAAAAAATATATACATTTTTACACCGTCACATTTTATAAAATTAAGCAAAAAAATTACCAATTAAAACAGATTTAGAATATAAAAAACCGGTTAATAAACAAAAACCGATATTAAAATATAGTTCTTGATATTGGCTAACCGTTAACCAATATTTTTATCAGTTACAGGTTTTGGTTGTAATTAGATCTTCAATTGTATTAGAGTAAATTACAAAATTTTTATTTTGTGATAATTTTGTGTTAGTTATAGACATAAAAAGAAATATCATTGAAATAACTTTTAGATATTTTAAAGATATTTTCAAAAACATAATACAAATGCAGATTGCGCATTATAACATATAATTAGGGTAAGCACAGTTTTCTGTTAGTTTATAAAATAATAAAATCGATTAATTTTTAATGAGAAATAATGTACATTTGTGGCACTGAGTACTCTATTTAGTTTAATGTCGATTTCTTCTTTGTTTTTAGAATCTAGTATTTGTAGTAGGTGTAGACTCTACAGATTAATTTCTGTATAATTTTGCTGTCTTTTGTTCCGATAACAAACCTCATGTAATTTCTAATATATTATTTAGTAAAATTAATAAAGTTTTATATTTTTGAATAACTCAATTATATTTAAAAAATAACAGTTTTATTTAATGTTTTTTACATATCATAAAATCACTATTGTGGAACATTAAAAAAAACCATAAATGCATGTTTTACCGTATAATTCCCACAATTATCAAATCAGCGACTTCACATCTTTACAGATGCTAACTCAACCTAGAAAATAAAAATATTTAAAGCACTGAAACAGAACACCATTTACAATTTACAACTGCTAATTACACGATGTAAATCAAACTCTAAACTTGTGTTTATATTGAATATCTTCCGATAACCAGCTAGCTACTGTTAAACGGTGGTAAATTATAAAAGACAAGCTTGTAAAAGTATAATATGAAAAATGTATCCGGTGTTTGTGAGTAAAATTACTCGTGCGTAGTAGGGAGTCGAGTGATACGTTCTGGGCATAATTATCAATGACAACTGTTTGTTATATGCATTAGAAAGCATTAATTATGGCAGACAAATTGGTTGAAATTAACTGGCTTAGTGAAGTGTTTTGTAAGATGAGTTTGCATGTATAAGTTATGGTTATATTTTATGAAATATTATCTAACAATGCTGTTCGAAAACTACAAGCTTAATTTTTTTACAAAATATTTTAATTTCGAGTAATATCTTGTTTTTTATTTACATGATGTGTTGAACACAAATTTAATCTTTATTAAATAAAACTATTTTTGTTTTAAAAATTTAACGTGGTATGTTCTACACGATATTATATAATATTTATAAATTTTTACCATAGAAACAATGACAAAGTATGATATTCTCTTTATATCATATCTTGTTATTTATCATATTAGAACCTCCGTCATTTTATTTAAATATTGTTTAAAGTTTGAGTGCCACAGGTTTTTGCTGTTTCCCCGTCCAAAAGTGCTAAGAAGCGCTTTTGCGCTTGTCTTATTTTCTATTCTACATTATTTAGTTCATTATATTATTATAGTAATCATTGTTTATAAAAATAAAAAATTTACACCTACAAAGTGTAATATTACTCCAATTTTATTTCTACTTAAAACAGAACGGTAATTGTAAAGTCGGGCATCGACAGAAACCGAGCTTGCTAGAGCGTTGGCAAATTTCGAGCGTACATAACAGAAAAGCGCAAAATCGCTGCTTGACACTCAAACGGTTAAGATATTTTGTCAGTCTATGTGTTAATATTACAAATATTCTCTAAAACATTTAAAAATAACTTATTTTTGTTTTGTTTTTAGATATAACAAATTTATTAACAAAAATTTTTGTGACCAACAATATATAATAATATTATTTCAAATATTTGTCAAATAAAATTGACAATAAAATCTCAAAAAATCTTGACAATAAATTTCTAAAATAATATATTAGAATAAAAAGCTTCAGATTAAAGTTCTGTTTAATTTTGTATTAAAATTCATTTTATCGATAAACTCTACGTATATCATCATTAAAAAAAAATTGAAAATTAGAAAAAAATTTAAATCTAAAAAAAAAAACTAACTAGATTAAAAAAATTTGTATAATTTGTTAATTAAAGATATAAAATAAAAAAGAAATTGAACCTAGAGATTTTTTATTTTAATATAATGAGTTTGAAAGATTTTTTACTATGTTAAGTAATATACTGTTTTGTTCCGTTCTTATTTAATTTTAATCTGATTTCTAAAATGAAATAAACATTTTAAATGATTTTTTGAATTTGGTTTTCGTTCTTTCTATATCTGTACTATCTATATGTACACATATAAAAAGAATGAGAGCGAAAGAAGAGATTGAAAATATTTATTGAGAATATTTTTAATTCACTAATATTTGTATTTTTTTTTCTGGTGAAGATATACGTTGAGTTCGTCGACGCGTCGATTATTAATATATATATATATATATATATATATATATATATATATATATTAATATAGAACTATAACTTAAAGCCGATTTATTTTAAATTCATTGTTTTACTTATAAAAATATATTAAAAAGTTAAATTTTCAATAAATATAAGCTATTTTATACATAAATACATCATACACTTTTGCGTTATGTACTCAAAAGATTTGGCACAAACATTTCTATTCAGACAAATAACTTTTGCTTCATCTATATTCATAATATTGTAACACGAGAAGCGGTTTGCATATATTTATTAACTTTAGGGAGCGTGCGTACAAGTAGTGATCAACAATTATTTAATTTAATCTTTTATTAAATAATAACACAAAAACCAAATTACAGAAATATACAAGAAAAACGAATAAAAATATGAATGACAAATATAAACTAAAGCGAATGTAATTACTAAATTAAAACTAACAAATTCTAACAACTAAAGCAATTCTAGAGGTCTCTGACACTCTAAGCGGACTTAACTAAAAGCGAACTTAACTAAAGCGAAGGCGGGCGTGAACTGACGGATGCAACAAAAACTAAAATTGTAACTTTTCAAATATTAACAAAAATCTAAAATACTTCAAAATATTTCAAAGAAATATCTTGAAGTGGCCAAGTGATTTGCCTCGAACCCTAATATATGTCATTTGTTTGATTTAATGAAAATAAAATTATTATTATTATTATTATTATTATTATATAAATCTGTCACTAGGGCAAAATCTAATAGATACAAAATTACCTAGTCTTTAGAAATACAGATCACAATAACCACATGGCCCAGAACTGACTTGTTACAATATCTATCTTACATGCTCTTCTATCCCTACTACTTGGAAACATTTACTCACGTAAAATACTCTGAATCATACCATTTCATCTACTTATCGGACGTCCACGCAACCATATACCTTAAAAATTATTCATATATATATATATATAGGTATATATATATATATATATATATATATATATATATATAATGAAATGATATGAAATTACTACCGTGACGAATATGTAATGAATTTTTACGGGATTACAATATCATACATTCATTTCAAACATGTAAGTTATACATTAATTTTTCTGTGAAACATATAATGTAATTTTAATTTTAATTTGTGTTATTGTAAATCTTCTGGTATATTTTTTCTTATATTCAGTGTCAACCCTGAAGAAGCCAAAAAACTCTTGGCGAAATATTGGTCGTAACAATAAATTGATTGAATGATGATGTTTGCATTTTAATAATTAATAACATATACCGTAATCCCGTAAAAATTCATTACATATATATATATATATATATATATTTTCAACCAAACGCTCAAGATGATGGAATCATCTGAACTGACTAACACCAACTTTTGCAACAACAATTTTTTTCAATTTCACATTCATCACACACACTAATCTATTTCGTATTTATTTCCTTCTAGTTACACCATATACGTCACTAAAAATCTCAATTCCATTTAATATTTATAAATAGTATTAACGTTTATTTAATTAGAAAATATTGCATATAAGTAGTACACTTGTATTGAAAGAATATTGATAAAATAAAATTAAAACGTCATCAAATATACAAAAATAAATTTCGCCTTAACAAACCTATTCAACGCTTGAGCTAAACCTTTTCTTTTTTTTGTTCGTAGCGAACGATGAATGAATGAATGCATCAGCGAAAATACCAGCGCAATTAGCCAATCTAACCTCAAATAAAATAAAATAAAATAATAAAAAGCGAGAAGAATCGAAACGAGAGACCTAAGAATACCGAATCGCTTATTTCAATAACGACATTCGAAATGTTTTAAAAAGAGTTGCGCGCACCCGCTATTCAGTCGTCGGCTACCGTGCATTCAAATAGACAAAAGGAACAGACTAATTAATTAGTGGGGGGGGGGGGCTTAAAGAAATCTGAAGCCAACATCGTTAATTCGACCGCGAAAATAAAACTTTCGGTTAGTTCTAAAAGTTAAAGACAGCACGAGCAGCAGAAAACCGAAAAAGCCGGCCGCGCCACCGGAAACTGGCGTGGTCGTCTTTCAATTTGTCTTTTATACGAAAGTTTACGAAACGGAACGGTGTTCCAAGTTGCGTTATTTTTGTCTGTCTGTCGTCAGTCTATCTCTTTGTCCGTCTGTGTGATTCTTTAGTTATAATGATACTCTAACTTTTTATTTTGAGTTTTGCAACGTTTCTCGTTTTTGATGAGTGAGATAATTACAGGTTGAAAAAGGTGTACACTTTTCTGATAAAGTTGCACAAAAGTTAGTTTGTGTTCTAAACTTTTAAAGGGTTATGAAAGAAAATAGAAATATTTTTGTTTTCATAAGATTATAGTGCAAAGTATTTATTTTGAAGAAGGGTGACTTGATGACTAAATGTAATTTATTTTGTTTTATTGTCAAAGGATGCTTTCTTTGATCGTGAGATTGATAGAAGAGTTAATGCTGGTTGTAAGATTTTGGGTGTATTAGGTACTTTTGTTATAAACGTAACTGTTTTCAAAGATGCCTGTTTGAGTATATATGCTGCTTTGGCTGCAAAAACATAAAATAAAAATAACAGTTGTGGAAATGAGATTTTTACTTGGGGTATGTACTTATGTAGTGTAACTAGGAGGAAACGGATTAGTGTATAATAAGTGTGAAATTAAAAAAAAAATGTAGCAAATGTTGGTATTAGTCAGTTCAGATGATTCGATCATCTTAAGCGGAATGTCTATGAACGTTTGGTTAAGAGGGTACTGCTACGGTTGCGGTGTGATAAGTTTGGCCGCGGTGTGCGGTGGCGAGTAGCCAGGAGGCAGGAGGCAGGAGGCCGGCAATACTTATCCCTACTATTGTAGAAATTTAAAAAAGTAGGAGCGTGTTGTTTATTATTTTATATTAGATAAGATAAAAAAATAATGTTGAATAGTGCATTGTAACTGAACAAAAATTTGGTTTAGGAAATATTATATAAATATTGAAAGGATAAATTAATAACGCAAAAATCCATATTCAGAATTAAAAATATTTTTTATACAAATGAACATTATATTTTTATTAAAAAACTTTACTTCAATTATAATTTTTTTAATAGTTATATTAATATTATAAAAAAACTAATACATTCACGTTAAATAAACTAAATTATTACCAAATACTCTTCTAATTATTCTGTGAAATACTATATTTCAGTTATTTGAAAAATCTATATTTTTTATCTCGACTTATAGAAATAGGAAATAATCAGATTTGAAGTCAATATAAGATACACCTGGGTTTCTAAATACTTTATGTTATATGTTACGTTATCTACTTCTATTTAAGTCGTTCACATAAATACTGATAATAAGACGATTCGCCGTAGCATTTGATCGAACAAATTCGATTTAAGTTAGAAACTTAGTTGAGTTGAGTTCAGCGTGCACTCTTGCTTGCCACTTGAACAAAAATACTACAGCATCAGAATAAAACAACCAATAAGGAACAAATTGCATCTCTTATACCTATTAAGTACGAATCAAGTATAATTTGGTCAATCACTTTATATTATCAGTTCAGCGAAAAAAATAGAAAATAAAAGAAAATGTATTTGAATTTTTATAACTAAGAAATTGAAATATGTAAAAAAAAAGCGAAACTTTGCTTTATAGTCACTTTATAGTATTTATTTCAAACTTTATAGACTATATTTGATCATATTTTATAAATATAAATCACAAAATTTTAGTGACAATATTAAAACTGACTGAAAATTCGTTTTTGACATGTTGAAAATCTGTTACAATATTTTTCCATATTTACATAACTACTAACGGATACTGTTATTTTTATTTTTTACGTTAAAAACAACGAAAAATTCTTCACGTGGTTTAAATTTTTCTAATCGTAATTAAATTAAAAATCCTGCGCTAGTATAACCTGTATTAAAAACGAGTTTTCAAATATTTTAAATATGATTTCCGCACTAAAATTTTACGATTTATATTCATAAAATGTGCAAAATTAACAGTATGTAAAATGAAACGACTTTAGGTTAAAGTTCTATATTAATGTTTTTTTATAACCGAAGTTTAGACGAACTCAACGTCCGTCTTCATTAGGAAAAATGATATAAATTATATTTATAGTAAATAACAAGACATAGAAACAAGTTACTAGGTAAAAAATAAATAACTAGATCATACAATTTTATAGATTTCTAATTAATAGAAGCCAAACTTTATTTAAAGCAGTTTTATTTTAATATAATGAGTTTAGAGACTTTTTACTATGTAACAGTACGTAGTTTCAAGTAAATATATTCGGTGACTGTAAAGTTAAGTTTTTAGCTAAAAAAATATAAGCTTGTTTATTTATGACTACATAATAAATATAAATATTATATTATTAATTAACAATAAGAAAATTACATCATTTATATAGTATTGCATAATCTGTTAAATCTATATTTGTAATTTTTGTTTCTTATTATAATATAATATTGTGATACTAATAACAGCCTTTACTTTGACTTATAAATTAACAGGTATTAACTGTAATATTTGTTTAAAAAAAACATAAAAAGTTTTATTTTAAATACTATAAGCAATATAATTAAACTAATTATTTAATTAAATTTTTCTGTAAAATCTAAAATTTTTTCAATAACTTTTTCTAAAATTTTGGTAAATAGTAATGTTATAATTCGATATAAAAAGCGTCATATTTTCAGTTTATGTAATATACTTGCAAATGGTAACAATTGACGAACAATAACACGTATGATCCCTATCAAAAACAAATACCCTATATCTATTATCAACATTGTAAAAATAAACTCAATTACGTGACGTGCCAAACGTTAAATGTAAATAACCTCAATAAACAAAAATAGCAAAAAAAGTAGAAAAAAAAAATATTGGAAAAACAGTGCTCCGTTAAATTAAGAAATAATTAAAATGAACGCAACGCTATCTATAATTATTCAAACGAAACTTGGCGCAATTAGTCGGCATTACATTGTAGTACAAAAGACTTTAATTAACCAACTAAATTGGTTAAATAGAAATTTCTAGGGTATAGTATGTATATGCAGTAGATTGTTGTATGTGTATTTACCGGGCAGGAATTGTATAGTACACATATAACACAAACGGCAGTATGGCGTGGAGCATAGTTTGTGCAGTTATATGGCATCAGGCGAATGTTGCAAACGTGTTTCGTTAGCAGAGTTTAGAGTTGCTGTCGGTTAAATATAAAGTTGGTTAGTTGGGTTTATTTTGCATGTTAATTACATGTTAAAATTGCCAATTGTTTGACTCTAGGTAAATATTATGAGTTGTACCAGTAAAACGAAAAAATATATGTTTATAATTGTGTATTTGAACTAGCATACAAAATGATCAATTTTACTTTTTTTTTTCATAATTTTTTTATATCATCAATGATAGAAAAATATGTAGATTTTTAAAGATTTTTCAAATTACTTGTTACTATTTAATTAAGGGGGAGACATTACTTAGACATTTTTATTTTTTGTCGCATTTTCTAAAAGCTTATAGTTTGTAGAATAATGTGTTGAAACGATTTTCCAAAATTTAAACTTTTTGCCGGAGTTACAGAGACTAATACAGAGTTTTGTCAGAACAAATAAAACTGAGAGATCTGGTAGTAAAAAACTAACTTCAAACTTCAGATGCGTTTTACTAGAAACCATGTTCAGCCGAGATCTTAGAAACTATCCATTCGATTTACTTCGTTTTAAGATGTATGTATAGAGAATTAAATTCTCTAAAATGACACTAATGATATCTCTTTTTTCAATTTTTATTCGCTTTAACAGTTAATTTTTTACACTAAAAAAAGATCACTTTTTCAAATAGGCGTTATTTTCGTAATTTTTCCAAATTTAAAAAATCCGCCGTATTATGGTAAATTTTTAATTTTTGTTTTAGGGTATTCTAAGAAAACTTTAAAACTTTCTGGGAGACGGGACTAGTGGCCAGGGTTTTTTGACACGGGTTGACAAATCCACGCGTGACGTTAAAATTTGGAAACATTCTTTGATATAGAAAATAGAAATCGTAGTTTAAATATATTGTAATAATTTATTTAAAAAACCCGGAACATTCTTATTAATAACATTCTTTAAATAAAAAACAGAATTTAAACCTAAAGTTGTTTTATTTTATAAATATGTGTTTAATCTTATTACTATTTCTACATAAACAAAATTCCCAAACTTTGCTTATTTTCAGAGCGCTCAAGTGCTCTTAAAAAAAAAACAAGTTTGAATTATATTTCCAGAACTACAACTGATACAATTAAACTAATTATTTTATTTAAATGTCTTAAAATATTTTGACTTTTTTTATTTTCATAAATAAAAAACGGTTTATTTAAATTTTTTTTTTCAATAATTTACTTGTAAATATTACAAAGGCACAGATTTATATAAAATTTAGTTTCCTTAAAATCCAAAATATATAAATTTTATAATTTACATACTTATTTTGTTACCTAGTAACTTTATTTTATGTTCTGCTTATTTACTGTATGTCATTAATATAATCATTTTCTGATGATGATGTACGTAGAGTACGTCGAAACGTCGATTATTAATAAATATTAATACAGAATGCAACCTAAAGTCTTTTTATTTTAATATAATGAGTTCTGAAGAATTTTTTACTATGTTAAGTTTTACATGTTGTTTACAGTTTTTGGGTTTTTCTACATATTTTTAGGACATTTTCGAAAAAAATGGACGCTTAATAATGCGCTTTGTCTGGTCGGGCGTTCGTTCGTTCGTTCGGTCGGTCGGTCGGCTGCATTGAAAAACTTTTAAACCAAACATCGTAGAGAGTTCTAGTTTTTTGCATTAGTTCTGCGCAGTCGAGTTATTGGCGCATCGAATAGTTTAAAAGCGCTTGGTTATAAAAATACTAATCCGCCCGCCAAAAATGCCCTTAAGTCCCTCGATCAAAAGCACGAGGACTTTTTTAATTTTTTTAATGGCGGATTAAGTTTGTATAGGACATTTAGTAATTATGTTAGACAATCTACAATACTTGTACGTATTAAATTTTTTGTGCATACATTACAGGTACTTTATTTCTCATATTTACTTTATTTATGTAAACAGACAAAAATGTGACAGTACAAAAATGTGACAGTACAAAAATGTGACACAGTACAGAAATGTGACACAGTACAAAATTTTAGTTTCAATCACGATTGCACCAGAATTTCAAAAATAATATTATTAAACAGATTTTTTTTTATCTCGTATTAATATATGAAATATATATTAAAATCGAAAAAGTTTATTAATGTTTTTTATTTATTTATATTTTTTTGATTTTTTTTTAATTAAAAAATTAGTAAAATTGTTATTACTAAAATATAAATTATAAATAAAATACGCATTTTTATATTAAAAAGCTTTTTATTTAATAAGCTGAAAACACATTAAAATTTAAGTATGAAATTAAGCAAAATTTAATGGCTAATTTTATTAAAACTAAAAAATTGTAAAATATATAAAAAAACGTAAATTATATTTGTCAAACATCATTTCATATACCAAAAAGTATAATTTTGTATTATATAGTCGTGGTGTTGGTTTATAGAAAAAATATCAACACAGTAAAAAATATTTAACAGTAATATTTTAATATTTAAAGTTTCGGAATCTTAATTGTTTCACTACGACTGCATGACAGGGATGCGAGAGTTGGTTTATTAACTTTATTATTCTTGATTAATATATAATTTATTTTTATTTATATTATCAATATATTTTTAGATTTTGTGATTTTATTTTATAAATATGTGTTATTATTATGCTTTTGTTTTTTTAATTACATGTTTTTAGAATTTTTCTGAAAAAAAAAATATTTTTTTTATTTTATAAGAATTTTTCTACTTAGGGCTTCGTCTGTTTATATATTAGAAATTATCCGATTTTATTTACCCAAAAAATAAGAATACGTATTTCTTGTTTTTTTGTTGTTATGGTTGTAAAATAATAATATATTATTATGTATATTATTATTCTTTTAATTTTTTTGAAAAAAATTTTTTTGTTTCAAAATAAAATAATCACTTTTAAAAATATTTTTAATACTTACAAATTACTACAAATGATAGAACTCACAAAAATTTAATGAAAACATTAAATTTCAATGTATAAACAAACCTATTCTGGTTTGGTAAACGACACTATATTTCGTATTCTGTGACAGTTCAAAGTGCAATTCGGTTTTCCTTAATCCAGAGGATAATAATTGCCTTCATTCTATTTCTGTGGAAGCAAACGTCTGCTCCTCTTGCTTAGGTTAAGTTAGGTTAGCAAGTCCTGATTGTACGTATGTACATAGTTGGACAGAGATGTGACTAACTAGAATCTTACGAAAACAATGCCCTGGTTTGTTGTTATATACTGGATGTCCTTTTGCGCATAATTTATATCACAAAATAATTTAGATTCATTACGAACATATTTTACGTCAGTGATAAATTCAACGGAGGTATTTCATGCTATAAAAATTTAATTTTAACTTTTAAATAATTCCTTAAGAATTTTATTGCCAATCGCGTAAGTCTTGAATCTATGGTGAAATTAATAATATTCTCGCAAAGCGAGAATGGAGCTAGTCGAATGTGGTTTGATTTTATAAGCTAATTTTTCGACTAACCAAAATACAAGATTAGAAGTATATGGGTAAACCCATATATAGACCACTTTGACATTATCACATAACTGATAAGATAGAGGGATAAAAATTTTTTTTATCGAAAGTTGGCAACATTGTATTTTGCTAATATATAATATTATAGGCGCTAAGGGTATCTTCTGTAAAAATTTCATTAAAATCGGATACATAATGCGGGCATAACAAATTAGTAGAAAATTATTATTTTTTTTTTCGGAAAGTTGGCAACATCGTAGTTTAATAAAATTATAATTTATGTGGGCACTAGGAGAAACTTTTCTGAAAATTTTATTAAAATCGGATAAATAATGTAGCCACAATAAATTTTTAATATTTTAGTAATTTTTTTCTTAATATGTTGGCAACACTGTATTTTGTTAAAATTGCTTAATTTATGCGGGCACCAGGAGAATCTTTAGTGAAAATTTGATTAAAATTGGTTAAATAACGTGGTCATAATAAATTTTTAAAAATTTTAGTAATTTTTTTCTCAGAAAGTTGGCAGCACTGTACTTTGTTGAAATTATCTAATTTATATGGATACCAGAAAAATCTTTTGTGAAAATTTGAACAAAATCGGTTAAACAACATGGCCGTAATAAATTTTTAAAAATTTTAGTAATTTTTTTCTCGGAAAGTTGGCAACACTGCGGTCTGAAAATTGAACTTAATTTTTTATTTGGTATGAACTATCTAATTGCCAAGTTTCAGCTTTCTACGAGCTTTCCTTCATACTTATAATTAACACTCGTATTAAAAATTTTAGTAATTTTTTTCTCGGAAAGTTGGCAACACTGCGGTCTGAAAATTGAACTTAATTTTTTATTTGGTATGAGCTATCTAATTGCCAAGTTTCAGCTTTCTACGAGCTTTCCTTCATACTTATAATTAACACTCGTATTAAAAATTTTAGTTTTTTTTTTCTCGGAAAGTTGGCAACACTGCGGTCTGAAAATTGAACTTAATTTTTTATTTGGTATGAACTATCTAATTGCCAAGTTTCAGCTTTCTACGAGCTCTCCTTTATACTTATAATTAACACTCATATTTATCTTATTTTTTGGACACGGCCAGCCAGCCAGCCAGCCAGCCAGCCAGCCGTATTGACGATTTTATAAGCTAGTCTTTTCGACTAGCTAAAAACTGTCCCAAGTGGTACTTTTATTAAAACATGTATATTTATTAAATTTTTGTCATATTTACAGTTTGATTAAAAATAATTAATTTTAATACATTATTAATTAAAATTGGAAATACTAGCCCAAAGTAAAATATACGAGATATAACAAAAATTAAAATTGAATTTACAGAACTTTCTGGACTGGTATGGCACACTCTTTTGAGTACATAGCGTGATTGTGTATATATGTATGTAATATATTATTAAAACTAAATTACTGTATTAGTAATTTTTAATATTTACTTAGGGCTAGTAGTTTCAATTTCATTTATTCTTAAGATAAGTAAAAATATCATTTGTGATTGGTTAAAAATGTGTCCTTAGAATTTTATTTTATTTTATTGGCTAATTTTATAATAATTTTAACAATAAATTTATTCCAACATTTGGAAACATTGGGCCTTAAAATAAAAAATATAATTTAAAATAAATTTACAGATTACGTTAGCAAATTGCTTAACACGCCAGTAATTTGGGTTGTATTTGACAGGAGCACAAAGTATTAATGTTCTTTTATATTGTTTTTCTAAAAGTTTGTAATTTGCTCGTTATATATTATAATGTTTCGTTCTTAACGTTAAAATTTGTAAAATAAAATACGTATACATTTAAAAATATTTAACAAAATTAATATTAAAAATAAATTAAAAATTTATTCTGTTTATCTCAATTAAAATTCTTGGCATGTATTAGATGAATTATATTTTTTTTTTAAGTTAATTAAAATTGTTTTAGTTGGAAAAACATAAAAATAAAAATAAACAAAAGAAATAAAAGAATTTAACGATTCTTTTATTACATGAATATAAACAATAGTTTTATATAATGGACACGATGTTGATGCTAATAAAAAACTTTTCCTGTTCTTCGTTATAATAAAATGTACAATGTAATTTGCATTTATAGGAATATGAATTCAGTGATAAAATTACATTATTGTACGTTTCAAACAAAATATTTTTTGTTGCTTATCGAAATATATATATGAAAATATTTAATTCACTTATATATTCATATATAAATTCAGTAAAAAGTAAAAAAAAAAATTGATTTCATTATATTAAAATAAAAAGTTTTACGTTTAAATTCTGTTTTATTATAACTCGAAGTTTCGACATTCCGTGTATCTTTATTTTTATCAACAAAATAAACGAAACATCGAAACGTCAAATTTTTAATTATAATAAAACAGAGCTTAAACCTAAAGCTAAACCTAATTGTAAATTCATTGATATAAACAAATAAACTGCCAGGTTATTTGCAAAAAAACATAAAATATGTAAATGAAATTCATAATTATAATACTCGTCAAGAAACTAACTTATATATTCCTCGAACAAACAGAATTAAAACATGTTTGTCAATTTATAATAACGGTCTGAACGCTTTCAATAGCTTGCCAAATGATGTTAAATGTTCAGTTACAGTTGGAGAGTTTAGATATAAATTAAGAAAACTATTGTAATGATATCACACAATTTTGTACCATTTTATGTATTTATGTAATGTATGTATTTTTTATTAGCTAAATGCTATTTAAATAAAGTTATTATTATTATTATTATTAAACTGACATCCCTCTTATGAACTTACGTTTTATGAAGTGACGTAGCTACTTTTGGGCCCTAGCAAAATTTTAAAATGCTTTTCCCATTTTATATTTATATATAAAGTTTGTGAAAAGAGCATATTTAAAAAGATCATTATAGTATTTACATTATTTTCAATAAAAATCTAAATTAATACGAAATATATAAATTTTGTGAAAAGTAGAGTATAGATTTGTCAAATAAATTATATTTTAGCTAAAACTGAATACCGTGATGTCTCGATATATAGGGTAAAAAACAGGGAAAAAAAAATTATATTCAATATCTTGGACAATTTTTCTGTAAAATATTCTTAAATGTAACATTTGCATTGGAACAATTTAATAGTGAATTAACGATTGTACTCCATTTTTTCCACTCAATTATTTCCACCAATTCTTTTTTCCACCAATTCTTTTTTACTATATATTTTTTCCACCAATTCTTTTTTTCACTAATTTTCTTACCGAACTTAACCTAGCCCTAACCTAACCTAACCAAACCAAAAAATTTGGTGGAAAAAAGTATTGGCGGAAGAAAAGTTTGGCGGAAGAAAAGTACGGTGGAAGAAATGGAGTGGAAAAATCGGAGTAGAAAAAATGTCTCCCTGCCGAATTAACATTTCAAATTTATAACAAGTGTATCAAAACTTTAACTGTTTGTTTGGGAGGTTATTTCGAGTAAAAAATACCATATAAACATAGGTTCTATTCTATCTAGTTGAGCAACTACAAAAAAAATTAAAGTTTTATTAGTGACATAGTAAATTTACGAGTTTAATAACAAGTTACCGTAGAAAAACAAAATAAAACAATAGATAGCTATGCACAAAATGTTTAAACCTGAAGTTTATTTAACTTATTTATTTAAGTTTTGTAAGATAATTGATTTACTGCAGTCGAATATGTTTGAATATGTAGGTCCATCATGATGGCGCATTACTTCATTTTGGAAGACAAGTGACCGCATGGCAAAATTTTAAATATCCAGATAGATGGCTTGAACGTTGATTATTATTATGGGGGACATTTAAAGCAACTCGTATATACAGTGTGGAAATAAATACTCGTAAACAGTTAACGGAAAGAATTATGGTAGCGTTAAATCAAATTTGTTGTAATATTGATATGACTCGCGTGTACTATTTTTTGATTCGTCATAGTCATGCCTGTATTCAAATTCAAGGAACTCACTTTGAAAACTTGTAAAATATAAAACAATTTTACTAGACTATCGACTATTTTATTTTGTTTTTCTACGGTAACTTGTTATTAAACTCGTAAGTTTAGTATGGCACTAATAAAATTTAATTTCTTGTAGTCGCGCAATTAGATAAAATAGGACATATTCACATGACATTTTTACTCAAAATGGCCTCTCTAACAAACTATTAAAGTTTGGTACATTCGTTATAAATCACCCTGTATTTCATATTTATTATAATATATAGAACTTTTTAGTGTTTAAGATATTTTGATTTACAAGCCCCCCTTAGTTGGCTATCTTTCACATTGCAGTGTTTTGTGCTTAGAACTTACGGTACTGATTATATGCAGAAACCTAATTTGCAGGAAAAAATTACGTAAAAAGAGCTTAAAAATTAAAACTTTAATTATTTATTAAAACATTTTTTTTTCTATTTAACGAAAAAAAAACTTGTAAATTTGAAATTTTAAATTATATTTTAAGTATTATTAAGATAATTACAGATAAAAAAATGTTTAATTCTGTATTAAAATTTCTGTTTTCGGAGATGTATTAGAATGTAAAGTATTAAAAATGATGCGATAATGATAAAAAAACAGTAAATAGAAACTGAAATTTTACAGTATAAACTTATTTTAAATTGAAATTAAAGATAAAAATTACTTCAAATAAGTTACACAAAGTGAATATATTTGTATAAAGAGATATATACCCGTTCTATTCATTTACAAACCGGGAAAATATTTGTGATTACATTATTTATATAAATATGAATTTATACAGAATGATGTTAAATAATCTCTTTGCTGGAAAATGTAAAATATTATGTAAAAATTAATCTGGAGCTATTTAAATTGTCGGGTATTTAGATTTAAGAGATAGCAGTGCTGGTAAAGTATATATATTTTCAGAAAATGTTCTAAATAATAAATCAAGTTTACTTGGAAAATAATCTGCTTGATCTTGTAATATTTGTACAGAACCGTATTAAATACCTATTTCCATGTAATTACACTTTAATGATTACCAAACAAATTTTAATATTTAGATATTATAGGATAAAAAATATATTTTATGTTTGCAAACACTCTGAATGCATTATTAACAAATTGTTGAATATATATATATATATATATATATATATATATATATATATATATCATAATACTCTTCTAATATTTAATTAAATATATGTTCTTATCATTTTGAAAGATAAGACACAAATGTTTTCGTAGTTGATAAAATGTAGCTATTAATAACTATTTACAATTGAATTCTTGATTATTAGTAGAAATTAATTATAATTAGTTAATATGTCGGTTCCATGGTGTAATGGTTAGCACTCTGGACTTTGAATCCAGCGATCCGAGTTCAAATCTCGGTGGAACCTTATTTTATTAGATTTAGTATATAATTTAATTACAATGGACTAATTCTTCTACGAAATATTATAACATAGTATATTTTGATAAATATCTGTATTTATTGTTTTTTATTAGATTCTTTATTTGATTTTTTTAGTCTCAATTACATTCAATGTAGGACATTTTTCTTTCAAGCGTATTAAAATATTAATATTACATTTTACATTACTATAATGCCTATGTAGGAAGAGGACATTATGATACTATTACAATAATGTCATGTGAACATTATCATACAGTAGTTAGTTATTGTATACACCAGTGGCGTCACTAGGGTTGGTGTCACCCAGTGCGGTAACTTATGGTGTCACCCCCTCACGACACCCCATAATTGTTAATTGTTATTTTAACATTAAATTTTATATTATATTAAATCTCGACTAAATCAGAACTTTCCTAATGTTATATTCTGGAGTAGTTATTATACACGCAAAACTATAACACGTTTTTGTGTTTATGACTAACAGAACAGAGATATTTTTATATTTCAATAATATAATACATTTCTGTCGCTGGGCGCTGCGCTGGGCCGGTTAGACTGAAACAATGCATAAGAATAATTTCATGTAGTGACATAGAATCATAGACAGTGATATTTTGCATTGAGCATTTTGGTGTGACCCCTTGTGATGGTGTCACCCGGTGCGGTCCGCACCCCCCGCATTCCCCTAGTGACGCCACTGGTATACACTATTGACAGCAGCACCAGATACGACTACAAAGCCATGTGTATTTAATCTGGCATCTCCAGCAACAGCAATACTGAAAATTATGTAGTGACTATTACTTTTGCTTGAATTTGCTTGAATTTGAATTTAATTATTGAAAATATGTAAAGAAATGCAAGAAATGAAATGTCAGAAATTGCATATACAACCAAAAAAAATATTATAATACTCAAAAATATTGAGATTTTATATTTTTACCAAAATTTCACAAGTTACTCAGTCATTGAATCGGCTTGTTAGGCTATGGTATCAATGACTGGCCAGTTTAACCGTAGACACGTGTTTCGACCTATAGGGTCTCATCAGTACAGTGCAGATGTTAGTTCTGGCTGGCTTTTATGCCAAGTACTTTGAAACGATAGCAAAGAGAGGCAATAAATACCACCAACGCTATCTATACAATAATGCAATAAGCAATTATAGTAATTAACCTTGAACAAATAAATATTCATATTGTCATTGTGAAATTTAATATAATAATACTCAAAAATATTGAGATTTTATATTTTTTTTTAAATTTTACAAGTTATGACAAGTTGATGCATAATAGCCTAACATGCCGATTTAATGACTGAGTAACTTGTGAAATTTTGGGACAAATATAAAATCTCAATATTTTTGAGTATTATTATATTAAATTTCACAATGACAATATAAACATTTATTTGTTCAAGGTTCATTAAAAAAATATTAATTCTCTCAAATCATTTAACAAATATGTTGTTCTATAAGTGTTAGTATTGTTAAGTTTACTTGGTATGTATTTTTATTAATTTTTTTAGTTTTGTTTGGAAAGCTTAAAAAAAATAACGTGTCACTCGCAGCAGAATGCTTTTTTTATGTTTCGTCCAGATTTCTTGGTATCGGTTTTGCTTCGGCCGTAAGTAACTGGGCTCAATACAACAATGATTGATTTCTGCTCCACGCAACATAATATACTCATTTTCTGTTCTTATTCTAATCAAAAATTAAGGGATAAAATAAATCATATACTACAAGTTATTATTTGATATATTTTACATACTATATTTATCACATTTGATAATATTAATATTTATTTATTTTAGTTACCATGATAAAAATTATAATTTTGATATTTAATTTATATTATAATCTCTGTCATTTTGTTAGGAGATTGTTTATGGTAATTTAAAAATTTTTATTTTATTAGTTTTTATTTTTAAGCTTTCAAATAGACAAACAGATAGACTGACACATTTTCAATTTTATATATTAATATTATAGATAATTCAGTATTATCAAATTTTTATTGTAGATTTAAGCTTTATTCGAACTAAATTAATATAGGTAGCTGTGGATCCTCGGTGAAATATATTTAAATATTAAATTTTAATACCAAATGTTTTATTAAAATTTAATATTTATTCGAACTACTGCTTTTGTTTTAGTTATACACACAAATACAAGAATTTTACCAATCCAAATACTTGAGACACTTGTAGTTTTAAAACAAAGTTAAATTTTTATGTTTGTACTTAAAATTAAAACGGTAATTAGATTAAGACTTTATAACTTTGTAATTTAAAATTAGTCATTAAAAATGTAAATAAATCTTCATAAATATATAAAACATAAACAAGACTTAAAATTTTACGTTTATTTTATAATATTTTTAAAAAAATGTATCAATAATAATATACATAATCAATAATAAACAATCCACCACTGTCTATTTATGTATCTGTCTAAAGTAAATGGTTCTGAAGACGAACTGCTGAAGCGAAGTTGCACGATTGAGCCCGAAGTCCCATAATAGCCCTTAATGGCCACATTTACAATTGTCCTGCAAGAGCGATGGCTACCGGTCTATACCGGTACCGGTAGAAGTTTCCAAGCTCGTGTTTTCTGAACGCAGTCTCGAGCCTTGAACTGGAACTTCAACAAACTATGAGACACAAACTTGTGTTTGGAAACAAACAGCGACACTTAGAATGTTTTGTTATTAGAAAATAGCAAAACATTTTGTAGATTTCATATAATGTTTGTCCAAAAATCAAGATCGTAATAATATAAGAAAAAACAAAAACATGATAATAGTGAAAAAATAATTTTAATAAATACAAGACATAATAAATTAAAATAATTTTTCTTAAACCATAAGGAAAATTATTTTATTTGATTAATACAAGACATTACAATATGATGAATGAAAATATCTGAAATATCACGATGAAACATTTCGACAAATAAGAAATAAAAACGATATTTGGTTACTTTCACAAATATTTATTGAAAACTCAATATCAATATTTCGATTTGACAAAAGCTTATTAGAAACTAAACTTACATTTTAACACAAATTTCTTACAAAATGCAAAATAAGTTTAATTACAAATGTAACTATTAACAAGTAAAAGAAACCTTATGCTCATCCATTAATGGTGAGTTGTATACATCAACTTGTTTATTCATCATGGAAAAACCAGATTTAAAATGATGTTGAATTTAAAAAAATTCTAAAAGGTCCAGTTTTATGCCTACATAATAAATTTAAAATGTTAAATTTAAGTTTAGTTTGTAATAAGGCTCTTAACAATGACGTTACTGTCGAAATATCGATATTCAATAAATATTTGTGAAATTAACCGAGTACATATTGTTTTTATTTTTATATTTGATATTATTTTTAAAAAGCAATACTTTTGACAAAAACAAAAAAATTTCGTGAAATTTTATTAGAAAGCATTTAAATGATTAGTAAAAAATATTATTTATCAGTAAAAAAATCTTTTCCCAGTAAATACAATTTTCAACAGTAAAGAAATATTTGCGAAATAAAATATATTTTGCACATTAATATCTACTTATTCAGCATAATTTTTTTAATAGTAAAAATTATAAAATAACAAATATATCAATTTTTAATAATAAGTATAGTTATTTATGTGTAAATGTTAAGTTTTGCTATAAAATTTAAAATTTTAACAAAAATTGTGGCACATTTATATATTTAAAATTTAGTCGGGTAGTTTACATTAATTTGCGTGTAAAATTATTAAATCAGGATTAACAAATTATAAATAGCATAAATTTCTTAATTTACCTGATTCATATAAGTATACGTTTTATGTTTCGCCTAAATTGAATGGCCTCAGTTTACACTACTTTTAATAACATAATATACCATTTTTTTATTATATAATATTATCGTAATTTCAATCAACTTTGTGAAACAAATATCTTGAATACAAACTATTTAAGATGGCTGGCATGTGTCTCAGACTTAGATAATAGATTCTAGCAAGTTGACAGCATGGGTAGTGTTAGCAACTTGGCAGCACTAAAACCCGAGGTGACAGCCGAATGGTACTTTCGCACCCTGGGCCCAGTCCCGATCTGCAGCCTCTGCAAACTGGCCGAACGATCGATTTTTATGACTCTATTACCGATGCTTCGGTAATAGAGTAAACGATGATCGGAAACATTCGCTTCTCCCGTACTTGTTTGTAATTTACCGTCGACTTTTTTTGCGACATTTTATGTCTTCAAGTGTCTATATTGTGTCAATATTATGATTTGTATCGATTTTCGTATTATTGATTATGTGATTGATATGACAAATTTAATGATGTCAAGATTTGCAATGCCATGTAGGTTAATATCTACTTTACAAGTATAGTTTTTCAATGTTTCGGTTAACGACGAGATGTGATAATTTTATTTGAAAAATAACTTTAATAACTTTAAAATATTAATAGTTTTAGTAATTTATTAAACCTGTTATGATTTGTTTAAATCTCATAAACTCAATATAAATTTATTCAATAAAATTTAGAGTGATGAGAAAATGTTTTTAAAATGTTTACAAACTCGTTTCAAACATAATACAATGAGTTTATGAGTTCTAGACAAATTACACATACTTTTCAAAATGTTACTTGGTTTAACACAACTTGAAAAATAAATAAACTACATGTAAAAATGGAAACAGTACCACAGAACAGATCGTCATCGTATTAAATAAATTTATGGAATAGAAAAATTTGTATAACAACTATTGTAATCATGCTAACTAAAAACAAAACCATCTTGAAGTAAATACACCATCTATTTGCATAGTTATACTTATGTGTATCATAAAAATACGAAAAATTATTTTAAAAAATATTTAGCTGTTTCGAAAAATGTTCAAAATAAAAATTGTTAGTTAAAACTTGTTTAGCAATTTTTGTTAATAATTTTTTTAAAAATGCTCGTAAAACAAATGGAACTGTAAAAATACTGATTTAAATAAAATTTGGCTTTATTTAAATAAAAATTTATAAATTTTCATAATCTAATTATTTATTTTGTTACCTAGTAACTTGTTTCCATGTTGTTTATTTACTGTATATGTCATTTGCATAATTTTTTCCTGATGAAGATGTACGTTGAGTACATTGAAACATTATTTATTAATAAAAATGAATACAAAACTACAATCTAAAGCCGTTTTATTTTAATAAAATGTGTTCTGAATATTTTTTTTACTATGTTATAATAGGGATAGTTAACACTACATCAGAGTATAATTTGAAGTAAAACTTTGGGCAAACTTGTCCATTTACAAGCTTACGTATACCTAGACAAATACTCGTACACAATGAAAGCAATAGTACGTAGGTAGACATCGTACAATACAAATTCAGTTCCAAACTGTGTATTCAGGTTCTGCTATTTATGGGGCTAAAACTTCTCTTCAATTCATCGCAACACAGATCAACTGCTCACGTATATTAAATAAACAATGCCATTATTGTCTTCCTTCAATTTCGCAACTAGACAATGTCCAGTTAAAAAAAATTATTAAATTTAATAATTTGCTATATACAGATGTATTTAATATACATTATTTGATATATTGACAATAATAATTTTGATTTAATGACAACGATAAATGCGAGATATTTGTCTCTACTATATGCTACAACTCAAAAAATAGCAATTTTTAAGTTATTACCATAAATGAATTATATAATTATTGTAAGATTTTCATTCTGTTGTCTGTATCACATTTGCATGACTCGCATTTGCCACTTAACAAATACATAAACATTTTCGTTAAAAATAAATTTTGGATTCAGTAAGAAATTTTGTTGCAATTTATATATATACAAAATTTTATATGAAATCCAATAATTTTCATTTTAACAAACCAATATTTTTAATGAAATATTTATGCATATGGGCATAACTCCCGTATATGCAGAAATCAACATATTTATTAAATATAGATATAATATTAATTAACAATAAGTAAATTACATCATTTATAAAGCATTGCATAATCTATTAAATCTTCGTACACTACAATCATTATTCTATTAATTAAGAGTGTTTGATATTATCAGACTGATTAATAAGTTTTAGTCAGTCAAATAATTTTAATTTTATAGCATTTTAAATGTATTTATAGCGAAAGTTGTTATTCACATTGAAAACTATGGACTAATTTTTCTGGTCTCCTGAAAAATCAATATTTTATTTGTTTTTTGCAATAAGTATATGCAATTTTAAAACAATATTCTAGTTTGTGATTTTGTTGAAAACAGAAATAAACATAATATTATAATTTTTTTTAAATATTTTTACATATTTTAAATAAAACCAAAATTTTTCTGTTATTTGTTAAAAACTTTAGAAATAGAAATTTCTTTGCAAATTTTAAATATTTAAAATATTTTGTATTAGTATTACTAGAACAAAATAAATTTTATATGGCTATACATGTTAAAACGACTAAAATTTTCGAACTTAGTACGCAACAGAAATAATAGATGGCACTACTATGATGTTTTCAGATATGTTTTAAAAAGTGAATATTAAACAACTAAATTAAAATATAAGTGTTATTTTGTAATTCATGAAAACCCTTTTTTATTATTAGTGTTATGAAAAAAATCTTGCAAATATCTATACTCAATTGTTTTAATTGTTTTTGAGCAAATAACAAAGGTCCGTATTCTTACTTCACTTTTAAAAGTAATTTTTTTTTAAAATTACTTTTGACTTTTACTGAAAATTACTTAATAAGCAATTTTTATTAGTTTATTTGAATTTTATAATATTAGATATAAAAATATATATCAAAAATAGAAATTCTATTCATATTTAATGAGAGATAGTGGTAAAAATTTATTTTAAAGCAAAAAATAAATGCACTTTTTCATAAACAAAAAAAGGTGAAAATACGGGCCAGAATTTTTAAAATGATTTATTGTTATATTGTCACGAAAGTATGTATTTTGATAAAATGATAAAATATACTAATGTTATATGAAATGACAGAAGAAAATGAATTTTAATATTGTAAATGTTTAAAGATTAGTTGTACCAAATTTTATTAAAAAAATATTTCGGTATTTTGAATTTCTACAACTTCTTTATTTATAACGTTTACAAATATAAAACATAAAAAAAATTAAGGAAATATTTTATTTTAGGTATTGGCACATATGTATTAAAATATAATTTAAAGGGGCAGGGTCGAGTTGTCCCCCAAAATTTGAAATTGTACCTGAGATGAAAAAAGATCATATCCCAATTGTCCCTAGCGCTGAAAACCGCGCATGGCCGAGTTGTCTCCGAAACTTTCAAATTTTGCCTTAGGTGGATACTTATCATTTGCACCGATGGAATAAGTGCCTATATTGAATAATAACATAACTAAACAACCTAAATCTACCCTAAGCCAACAGTGGCGGAGATGATAGGATTTCGTGGCGTTTATAGTGGAATGTATCAAATTTATAGTTCAAATTATTCAAATTAAAGTGTAGGGTGTACAAAGTACAAAGTATCTAATTTATAGTGGAAAGTATCCAAACTATAATTTTTGAGAACAGGTACACACGCACAAAGAGATTTTACCTTTTTTACCTCAGGCAAAATTTGAAAGTTTGAGGAACAACTCGGCCATGCGCGGTTTTCAGCGCTGGGGACAACTCGGACATGCCACGGGGACAATTCGGTTACGAAAAATCTTTACCTGGCTATTACGGGGGACAACTCGACTTGTCCGATTTAAAGTATTTTCTAAAAACACATATATTTCAGCAATTATATTTTTTGTAATATTTAAGTTTGAAGTAAAATTTGTTTTGAAAAAAATATATTTACCTGTACAAACTGTAAATTTTTACTGTGTTAAATATAGTTATAAATATGTCAGAGACAGAATACGAAATTCTCATGTTTTCTGTGCATGTATAGTTGAAGAGGGGAACTTGGATAATAGATGATAGACAGTAAATTATTGAACCCCCCGACCGACCAATATAAATGTACCACACGTGTGTCGGTACTACATACATTTATGCTTTATTTGAAATATGTCATCTACAAATGCTATTGCAATATTTGTACATTAAATTTGAAAATTTTTCGCATACGTAGAATATATTTATAGTAAAACTTTTTCGAAAAATTGAGCTAAGAAATAGATTTTTAAATTTTATAATTGAAATTTATAAAAGCGAAACGTACGTTAGTTTGTCTGAACTAAACTGATTGAAGTTTATACCATCATGTAGAGCAATTTTAAGCTATTTTTTATTTCACTATTATTTATAATAAATTACAAAATAATTGACAAGGTTAGGTTAGGTTAGATTAGGTTAGGTTAAAATTGCAAATTATTGTTGTTGCTATGATAATTTCGAAATATCAACTAATATATATATTAAATTTTAATATGTATAAAATTTGTAAATGTTAAATTACAGTCCAATGATAATTTTAAGTGTGTGAAATACAAAGTTTTAATTATTTTAGATAAACATAAAAGACAAGAAAATTATGTTATTTATGAATTTAGATTCATGACCAAATGATATGAAAAAAAAAAAATTGAACACAAATTGTAAGAGTATACAGAAAAATATTCATGTAATATCACAAAAACCGTCAATGTAAAAATTAAATAATAGTAGATCGTTTGTGTAAATAAATTTTCTGGAAAAATGTTACATGGATTTTTTTTCAGTATATATACCATTAAAATAGTATACTTCGTAAATTATTTGTATTTTTCGAGCAGAGCACAAGTAATTTTACTAATTAAAAATATATTGTTGGAAATTTTCTCCAAGTATTAAAGCTTTTGAAACTTATAAAAATTATAAATACAATTACAAAAAGTTTTGATCGTCAATCTAAAAAGAGACAAAATTTATGTTATATTTTTCAAATTTTAATTTCAATTACAATCGTTTTTACTCTTGAATTATATGTAGAAAAAAACTGTAAATGGTTTTAAAAGAATTACTAAAAATATATTTTTTAAGATAATCTTCATGTAATATTATTAAATTTAAAATTTTACAAGAAAATTTAGTAGTTACTAAGTATATAATTTTTCGTGTTAATTTAGCAAATATGGAAAGAAATTCTTCAATTAGAAGAAAATGAAATATAAAATTTTTATTTAAATTATTGAAATACATATTTTTTAAATCCATAAAAAATAATGAAAAATATTTTTATTTTAGTTAGATTTAACTAAAATTAATTGCACATTTTCTCCAAAAGAATTAAAAATATTTGACTCCGTAATATTTTTTTCAGTGTATCACTGTATTGACAGTACTCGTAAGAATGTTGTTATAAGTACTGAATTAAATCAAAAGCTTTAAATTTATCTCTCATTCATACAAAAAAAAAACACATTGAAATAATTTTGTCGTCGAGCCAAACACATATCTAACTTAAAAACCCAACCAAAAATAAATCGTATTTAATAGCAATGGCAGCCAATTGTGAAAAACACAACCGCGCACGCAATCTCCGCAAACAACAAATTAAAATCTATCTATCCGAGAGTTATACAACAATTTGCATATAAAAACCATTAAATCTAACCTTTTACACCAGTTCGAAATAACCGAACCAGTTTTCGGATGGTTGCATTGTGCCAAAGACTCGGCTTCGGCTCCAGTTATACGTATGAAAAACGCATTAGCTGTACAAGGAAAACTTACCGTATGAAATATGAAAAGCATGCAGGCGTATACTGTGAAACAAAATATAGAAATAAAAAAAATATACGAAAAACAAAACAAAGCGATTTGAAAATGGTCGCTGAAAAACTCATTTTCTAAATCCTGCAATCGGGAAGATCGCGGCTATGGTTATGTGGTTACTAACTGGAAAGGTAGATACAGGGTTGGATTTAAATTATTTGTTTGATATTTATTATTGATATTTTATTGCGTTTTTCTACTTTTATTACACAATAAATTAAAGTAGCACTTGTTATTAAAATAAAACCTACAAACATAAATCAATACTACACAAAGACAAATAAAGTTCCCCAATAAAAATAACTTTGTGTGTTTGAAGGTAGATAGAAAAATAACAAAATAAGATGCGGGCATAGCAAACTCAGTTTATTGTTAGCTCTTAAACCTAATTTACAATAAATAATAGAGTTAGTAGTAAAATACAATGGTAGAGTACATACATATTATTTTGTTATTGACATAATTTAAACATTTTGGAATAATAAAAGACAAGTCTATAAATTCGTCTTTTCACAGTTCAATTATCAAAATACAATAATATTTAGTAGTGTATCTTCAATTTTTCTCTGCTGTGTTTCACCACAATTTTTCGTTTTTAAATAATTATTACTGTATTAATTATTCACAGCAACAAAATAGTTGATAAAATAAAAATAAATTATAAACAATCGTAATAAAAAATTCAAAGCATAATTTTTTATAACAGTGTTTTTAATTTAAATTTTATAAAATTATGCTTAAGCACGGATCTGGACACATGGTTTAAACTTGCTAAATTTAAGTGGATTATAGTAACAATTTTAACGATTGGGTGATTGTAAGATAGTTTCAACATGATTGTAAGAGTTTTTATTTTTATAAAATTATTTTCTATTTTTATTTAGTCAAAACTAAAATTGTAAGTTTAAATTAAATTACAAGGTATAAATAATTATAAAAATTTATAAAAAAAATATTTTATAAAATAAATATATCAGTTCTTGAAATACATTGTATCAATAAACTAGGATTATTTTACTAACTACATTTTTATTTTGGAATAAATTAAAAAATCTCCTTCGAGCCGGATTTGAACCAGCGACCTATGGATATCTACTTTTGAAATAAACTACAGTCCACCGCTCTACCAACTGAGCTATCGAAGGTATACAAAAATGCATTTTATAACAAAATTAAATAATTATTGTCTTTATTTTGACATAATGTAAAAGTATCCTTCGAGCCGGATTTGAACCAGCGACCTATGGATATCTACATTTCATTCAAACTACAGTCCACCGCTCTACCAACTGAGCTATCGAAGGTATATTTAATTTTCGGTATGTATTTATAACAACAAAAAATATATATAAATTTAGAAATTGAACTTGACATTGATTATCTGCTACAAAATATATTTTTAAACATTTAGATAAGATTATGTCAAAATAGTTATTATTATGTTTTGTTTTTAAAATTAGAAGTAAAAATAGAAACAAAATAACATTGGCCCGTATTCTCACTTCACTTTGAAAAGTGTTTTTGTCGTAAGCGCTTTTGACGTATATTTAAAATTATGTACTTATTAAGAAATTTAAATTTGTAATTTTATAAAATTAGATATAAAAATATATATCAAAAATAGAAATACTATTCATATTTATTGAGAGGTAGTGGTAAAAATTTATTTTAAAGCAAAAAATAAATGCACTTTCTCATAAATAAAAGAGATGGGAAAAAGGGGTCATTATATTTAGCTAATTTTAAAAACTTCAAAATACATAACATATATTATCTACAATCAGATATAATTTTGTATATAATTTTTCTATTTGTTTATACAGGGTGTTTCATTGGTAAACGGAAATACTTAAACGGTGAATAGAGGTCACCGAGGCGGTTCTAGAAATACCCCATTTATTGGACCTGACGGTCTTTGTAATCGAGATACAGGGTGTTTTATCGATTTTGCTTGTTTCTTCCTGAGGTCATAACTCTCGAACCACCCCGTATATTTTTTTGATATTTGGTACACATGTTTTTCATTCAGAGCCCAAATGAGCCACTTACTATTTACAAGAAAAATCCAGGTCCGGATTAACAAAAAAATAGATAGCAATTGTGACCTTGAAACAACACCCTGTATATTGAAATTTTCAAAATCCGTTTGCATATTTGGAAAGAGCACAAAAAACTAAATTAAAATGTGCACTTTAAATTTTTCCGCAGAAAATTTAACTATTCACATTTTGAACTTAAAGTAAAAATTTTAAGAACTTAGAGCCAAAAAAATAGTTATTATTAACTTTTAATAATAAATTATAAAACTTTTGAATCCATACTCATTTTAAAATTATTGAATAATTATTAAATACATTGGTTTCTAATTTTATAGTTAAAAAAAAAAAATAAATAAATAAAAAATAGTAAAAAAAAAGTTAAATTTTCTGCGGAAAAATTTAAATTGCACATTTTAATTTAGTTTTTTGTGCTCTTTCCAAATATGCAAACGGATTTTGAAAATTTCAATATACAGGGTGTTGTTTCAAGGTCACAATTGCTATCTATTTTTTTGTTAATCCGGACCTGGATTTTTCTTGTAAATAGTAAGTGGCTCATTTGGGCTCTGAATGAAAAACATGTGTACCAAATATCAAAAAAATATACGGGGTGGTTCGAGAGTTATGACCTCAGGAAGAAATAAGCAAAATCGAAAAAACACCCTGTATCTCGATTACAAAGACCGTCAGGTCCAATAAATGGGGTATTTCTAGAACCGCCTCGGTGACCTCTATTCACCGTTTAAGTATTTCCGTTTACCAATGAATCACCCTGTATATGGTGACATATTACGTTTTTTAAAAAAAAGTCTTTTCTTAGTTATATAATAACCTATTAGATATTTAAAATAATTTTGTAAGCAGTACAAAATTTTGATTGCTAGGAAGGTGTTGATTAGTAAATAATTAAAAAATCGCTGAAAACTACTATATTGTGACACTTAAGACACTTAACACAACACATGCATAAACAAAGTAAAATACACAAACACATACATACAAATACACATAAACCGCGCAAGTATAACAACGCATTAGTATAAACCGTAATAATTATTAACAAAAAATTATATTTTACTGTATTCATGTATTTATTTCACACCATCTCAAACATCATCTAATTTTATTGTAAATATTGTATCATATCATCATATCATAATAAAAAACATCTACTCACAATTGCATTAAGTTGAAAACTATTGCAAAATTTTAAGTTTTAACAATAAACAAAAACAAAAAAAAAACAGAAATATAGTTTTAAAAAAATGCGTTTAAAGTTTAAAGTTAATTTTTTACTGTGACTAACTGTACGTTTTACCTGCTCTGACACAACTCTATATTAATAGCAATAACTCCACCAAAAGTTCGAATTTCGGAAAATCGTTTTAACACATTAACGGTGGTGTTTCCTTTTAAACCTAAAGTTTTTTGTTTCAATAAATAACTATTATTTAAAAATAATATAAATTAATAAAATATTTATATAATATGATAAACTTTTCTGAACCGATTTTTACATTTCAAACAAATAATGTTAATTTCACAACAAATTTGAATTTTTGGTTTTTCTTTTACATTCGTATTAAGCACAATATTGGAAAACAATAAATTTAATAATGATTGTGATTAACACATGAAGTAAGTAATATGTGACATGAGCGATATGTAAAAAGATAAATAGTCAATAGATAGAGGACAGATAGGTTGGCTGATAGTTTTCGAGTAATATTAAACTAGATTTAGTAGTAATCTTCGATCAAGCTTGACCTGCATGTTAACCAGTGCTCATAAATAACATTTCACATACATACGACTCTACGTACACGCGCTACACTGGCTTCACTGATAAACTAAACTAAGATTTACTGGTTGCTTGCATTACACTCTTCCAACAGACAGATTACATTACTACTACGTTGCACTTAATGAAAATCTATATTTTCAAATATTGCTACCTAGTTTTATTATTCGGCAAAGTATTAATGACAAACTTTAAATGGAAATTTTTTGATGTACTCTATATACACCATTATCAGGAAAAATTATTAAAATGACATTGCAGTAAATAAATACTGTAATGTCATTTGAAGAATTCATTATATCGTTAAAAAAAAAACAATATTTCAAAAATATAAATTGTAAGTTTTCAATGTTATTATTTATATGCTGAAGAGTACAATTTTATATTAGAAAACCATATTCTAATTTTGGAAATAATATATAATTCTATTTGTTTTTTGGTGGCTCTCATATAAGTAACAGAGTGTGCATATATATATATATATATATATATATATATATATATATATATATATATTATATCTTAAACAAATCATCTAAAATTTGAATAATTTTATTCCAAATAAATGAAATAGTTATTTGTTATTTTTTTAAAGTTTAGTGTTTGTAACAGAATTTGTAGCATTTTGTCTTATTTAACCGAGATTGCATCTCTTCAAATAAAACAAGTAGCATTGATTATCCAGTTACACTATATTTACACTGTTACATTAAAATTATGAGAAAAATATCTTAAAATGCTTTTTCATAAGAAATTGTATTATTTGCACTAAAGTTATTAGATTAATAAAGTAGTACAATTCTAACATATTGGCAACAAATAGACGACTGATTTTGTTTTGTGAAATCGAAAAATATTTAAAATAAAACGGTTTTATGTTGTAGTTCTGTATTAATATTTATTAGTAATCGACGTTTCGACGAACTCTTCGTACAACTTTATCAGAAAAAAGATGTACGAAGAGTACATTAAAACATCGATTATTACTGAATATTAATACAGAAATACAAATTTAAATCCGTTTTATTTTAAATATAATGAAAGATTTTTTACTATAATATTAATATTTTTGAAAACAAATTGATATGAATCATCATATTATTCTACCTGTTTGTACAATTAATTATACTGTAATTAAAATAAATTTTAAAAGTCACAAAATGACTACCAAATTGAGTTAGTTTATCAATCTAGTGGCTTTAATTTGCATTTATATCATGTTACCATGGTATAACATGTACGAGAGGATTTATGAATGTGGATAAAGCTAAAGTTGCTTGTATCGAAAGGAATGTTTGAAGGAGGCTGATTATGGGATAGTGGAAAGAGTTTGTGCCGCATTCTTTTGGATATATGGCGTGAGTGTGTATGTATTTCTTCTAAATTTTGTTTCCCTCTTCTGTCTCAATCTACCGTTTGATCATACACAATCCAGCCACCCAACTAACTAATCGTACGACCCGCATAACAAAACACACACACACACACACACACACACACGCACGCACGCAAGCATTATATAACTTGCATGGCTACCCATGATAACAATTAGTGTCACAATTAGCGTATGATTTACCGTACATCGCAGTCAACTTAAAGTGCATAATACGAGTACATTGTCTAATGCTTAATAATGATGCTGCAAAACTTATATTGTATTTATCATTCGGTAATCATTAGATGTTTTCATCTGCGCATGCGCAATGCATTTGTAAAAGGAAGGCGTCAATAGGAATAATGACATGCTATTCTGATTTATAGCGCTTTAATTTGTGACCCGAATATTATGGTAATGAGTGTATTTATGAGCTCTGATTTGACTTGTAATGTATGTATGTATAATATATGCATGCATGTTGGTTTGTTAAATGTTAACGAAAAATCTTCTCGGTGGGTACTTAATTTAATTTCCTGTTATTGCTGATAGTTTTTTTAATTTAAATTTACTTTAGTTTGATTGATTGTATTAGAAATTGAATTAATATTGAAGAATGTCTGGTGATAATTTCAGCAGAAAAATTGTTCATTAATTTTTATTAAATTAAAAATGATGTGAGCATTTTGTAATGATTTATTATTATTTTATTTAAAATAGTATTTTTATACAGGACATGTAACCGATAATAATACATATACTGTACAACAAGCACAAAATGGTACAAATAGTATGAAAATTTACAGCACATGACTTGGCGAGTGCTGTAATTCATACGAGTAAGAAATGGACATTCTTTGCTAGTTTTACACTATACTTTTTCTATGATTATATAATAAGAAATAAAAATTTAAAAAGATACAATAAAATATGTATTTATTATAAAATATTTTTAAAAAAATTCGTTTTGTAAAATATTGTTTTATTTTCAATTGGATATTTTTGCAATAAATGTGGTGATATATTTCGAAATTTGGAGAAAAATAATTTATTAGTAAATTTCCTGCAAAACAGAAAATAAAAATATATAGAGAAAATTATATATAACAATAAATATCAGAAATGTGCAGGATCATTAAAATTAATATTTATATATTTCGGAAACCATGTTCATATTTAGAAAAATAAAACACTGAAATAATATTAAATTATTTTATGTCAAAATATACGTTTAAAGTATGTCATACAGAAAAACGGAACATAAAATAAAATCAGTTGACCGTGCAATCTGTTTCCGATGTAAAATTATAAGATAAAGCTAAAAAATATAAAGAAATGTTAACAAAACTACATTTATTAATTTTTAATTTTAGGTTTTATAACTAACAAATATTAAAATTCTTAATTGAAATTAAATAAGTAAATTAGAATATAATATTAAAATATTTAATATGAGAAATTAATTATTTCAATTAGTACTCATTTTTTTTAGAGAAATTCTTGTATATTTATTTATTTGTGTGTTTAAAAATTTTATCTTGAAAATTTTATCTTATGGCGATCTAAAGTTATTATCATTTCAAACTAACTACAGTGCACCGCTTTACCAATTGAACAAACGAAGATATATTAATTATATTAATTTAATTACAATACTTTATATTAATAATATTTTTTTAAATATTAAAAAAAAATTTGAGCCGGATTTGAACCAACGACCTATGGATATCAATATTTCAAACCGTTTCAAACAAACTAGAGTCTACCGCGAGGTCTACCGCTCTACTCGGCTCTACCAACTGAGTTATCGAGTGTATATACAGATGCAGTTTTAACAGAATTAAATAATTATTATTTTTACTTCGGAATAATTCAAAAATCTCCTTCGAGCCGGATTTGAACCAGCGACCTATGGATATCAACATTTCAAACAAACTACAGTCCACCGCTCTACCAACTGAGCTATCGAAGGCTTGTTTAAAATCTTTTTTTAGCATTCATTCATTGTAACATTATAAGAAATAAAATGTATTTTTTTCTTGAACTTGACATTGGTTATCTATTTGTTTGTAAACTACTGAATAAGATTATTTTAAAATAATCACATATTATTTGTTTGTTTTTAAAATTTCACAAAATTTAAAAAAAAAATACGGTATATTAACAAAATTTTTCTAAATAAAATTTTTGATAAAATTTATTACTATTGCAATGATAATTGTCAAAATGAATATGAATGTTATAAAATATCATATGTAGACAGGGTTGAACTAGATGAAAAATTAGGCCCGAGGAATGTTGCAGAATAAGCCCCAAATTGTTCAAATACATTATGTTTTTATTTTTTTTCTAAACATGGAAATGACATTACAGAACTATAAACATGAATTGTAAAAATAACAGGTATATAATAAATATAATTCTTTATTTAAATCTAATTGTAAGTTAAAAGATGATTTGATAAATGACTGTTTTCGGAAAATTTTTAATGTTATCTTTATTATCTAATTTTTCTAAAATATTCTTCTCGTCGGACATGAGCATGAAAGCCTTGAAATAATCCTGACAAACAATTTCGCAAACTGTTTAAAACATACTTTAATTTTGAAAATGTTCGTTCGCATGATACTTGAGTGGAAGATGAATAAATTAGCGTATGTCAATGTGTGGAGATTAAATTTTTGTACAACAGAAAAACAACAGACAATGCTATTTCTACAAGTATTACTTGAGTTTGTTACATTGATTTCATCTTCTTCTCCGGTTTCAGTTTGTTCGTCATCGGATTCATTATAAATAAAATATTCATTTTCGTCATTTAAATGCGTCTTATTTTTTTTTGAAAAATCTAATAATTCAAATTTTAAATTGTTTTTTTTTAATATTTATTTTATTTTCTATTAATTAAATTTGTCATTAATTCCGAAGTTTTATCGGAAATATTACTACTATTGATTTTGGAAAAGTTGTTAGGATTTAATCAATAAACATCATTATATATACTGTCATTTAAAACATATCGATGTTTTTGGGATAATCTGTTCTTAAATCGGTTCAGAGATCGGTTTTAATTTTTTTAACAATCGCCGGTCACGGTCCATAATGATGACGGCCCGCTAGGGAAAACTCTGTATGTAGAATGTAGAATATGTTGATTAGTAATAATGTTTAGTGTGTTTTTGATAATTATAAGAACGAACGCAGAAAAAATAGTATTACTTACATAGAATTAAATGAGATACTAAACGAATCAAATGAGTAATTTGAAAAAACAGTGAATTTAAGAAGAATAATTGTCAACGTATTACTCTAAATGCAATGTAAGTAACTTAATTTTTCCCAATTTTTGTCATTTAATTCTTATTATCATATTATCAAATAACTATAATCAACACTTCTCAAACAATATAAAACACATTCTAATCTAACAATGAACGGAAAGCCATTGCACTGTGTCTCCATCTGCGCGCGCTCTATTTAATTATCACCGACCGTACCGAAAATGATTTACGATTGTTGTGTGACATTGTTGGGGGCCCTGCGTTGCAAAAGCCATACGATGAGTTATGGCCTGGTGGACGGATGTGCAGGACACCCGTTTCGCTACCGCGCACCACGACTGATATGCTGATGAGATGACGAGCGTTGCGTCGCCTGCACTCGAAAGGCTAAACTATTCCGTCTAGAGGTCGCAGGATTTGCTAAATGTCAACGCTTAGTACTACAGAATGTTATTAGTGGGATTATGTGTACGACCGGTGATAATTGCGGTGGGATTCTGATCGACTGTACTGTAATTGTTTATAGTGTGTTTATCAATTTAGGATTGTTTATATTGTAGATTGTGTTATAGGATGGGGTCTTATAATGGCTGTCCTAGTTAAAGTCTAATACACTGTTAGCTAAAGAGTATTTGTCTCTGAAACTTTTAAATATTTTTATGTCACACGTGTTGGCATAAAAGCTAGCCAGACGGTAACAACTGCATCTGTGACATTGATCAAATCGTCATATAGACGTGCTTCTAAAGAGCGAAACACGTGACTATTGTTAACTGGCCAATTAACCAAAGCATAGCTTAACAAGCTGATCCATCTTTTAAAATTTTTGTTTTTTGTAAAAATAAATCAAATTATTAAAGAAAGATATAGTACAAGATTTATATATTGATGCAATATAAATAATTAAAATAAATCATTTATTTAAATAATAAAGTATTTTCTTCAAGTATTATTGTTCAATTTGTGGTCTTCCACCAAATTTTTTTAAACATTAATATTATAACACGTTCTTATTAACTCGCTTTCTATCCTGTTTGTTTGTTTGTTTGTTTATTTGTTTGTCTGTTCGGAAAAATTTTTACAATCGATTTTAAACTAACTTCCCAATGAGCTAGAGATTTGAAACTTTAAACATAGCTCAGAACTAGATGACAATGCAATATTAACTAATTAATTCATTAATAACGTTACACACATATATATATATATATATATTAGACTGTGCCAAAAAAAAAATTTTTTTTTATTTCTTGCTCTTCTTTTAGTGTATGTTACAATACATAAAAACATGGCAGTATGTCGGATTTGAGCCAAATCGGTTAACATTTAGAGGTCGCTCAAGTCGAAAACGTGTTATCGTTTTCGACAAATTATCGATTATGGAGACTTTTTAATATTTATTCAGGTCTATTTATTATTTATGCAATAAATCATGTTTTCGTATTCGAAAACAGTATTAGAAAAATTGCTGAATGATTGAAGTCAACGTCGGTTGAGTATTACGGAAGTACCGTAACTATTTGCTTGGCTATCTGAGCTAAAATTTTAGTTTTTTTATAATAATAGCTGAAACAACTATACTTTCATGCATCCTTATCATTCATTTAATGTTTTTCAGTTTATACATGTTATATAAATTGTTTTTAATGTACATGTTCTTAATTAAAACCAACATATATCTACCAAAAAATAATTATTTACATTACTTGAGAAATCGCACTTATGCTTTTCCGAAGTAAAACTAAAAATAATAATAATTAATTGTAAATTGGTATTCAATTAGTTAATTGAACTTTATTACAGACAGTGTAATATATGCTTTTTAAGCTTCCCGTATCCGACATGGGTATAATATACCCTTGTGTGTATTACGCGGTGTCGTTCGATGTCGGCTTGTCGAAGGCTAAGCAACATAAGTCGATAGTTCTAAATTATATTAGAGGAATCTGATGTTTTTGTTTATTTAATTAATATAATTAGTAATTTTAAAATATTTTAATGAGCTAATATAAAGTTTCATTTATTCAACATCTTTTGTTAATAGTCCATAATAATATTTACAAATTCGATTTAGCGGAACTTGGTTTCAGCCTTCTATGTTCGCTTACAATTTTTAGCAAATATTGCTTTTGTTCTTTATTTTGTGTGAGTGAAGAATTGAATTGTGTGATCAATGCTACTCCTCTTTCTGATGCATCGTTGATAACGCGCAAATGCGAAAACAAATATTTAGCTTTTCTGTAATTATCATTCGATTCCCATGATACTGGATCATCGTCAAGAAAATCACAATTAATCTGAAATCTCTAGAACAGTTTTTGTGTATGTTGTGATACTAACTCTTCGAAATTACGTGTCTTCCAATAATCTAAGATTGCATTCAAACTCGTATCTATCACTACTCGGTTTACTGGTTCGTCAAAATTAATATTCTCCTTTAAATCTGTAACCATTTTTTGTTTTATTTTCAAGGGTACATTGGAATCGAAAAATGCTAGACCAATGATTTCATCAGAAAGGTGCCATAAATAGTTTCCAAATTTCCTAAGAGCTGTAAGAGCAATTTGCTCATTTTCAACTCACACAATTCAATTCTTCACTCACAAAAAATGAAGAACAAAAGCAATATTTGCTACAAATTTTAAGCGAATATAAAAGGCTGAAACCAAGTTCCGCTACATCGAATTTGTAAATATTATTATGGACTATTAACAAAAGATGTTAAATAAATGAAACTTCATATTAGCTCATTAAAATGTTTTAAAATTAGATCAGATTCCTCCAATATAATTTAGAACTATCGACTTATGTTGCTTAGCCTTCGACAAGCCGACAACGAACGGCACCGCGTAATACACACAAGGGTATATTATACCCATGTCGGATACGGGAAGCTTAAAAAGCATATATTACACTGTCTGTAAT
The DNA here is from genome assembly GCA_963966155.1 of Clivina fossor. NCBI lineage: Eukaryota > Metazoa > Arthropoda > Insecta > Coleoptera > Carabidae > Clivina > Clivina fossor. The sequence continues at coordinate 22,862,612 of OZ014551.1, read as the reverse complement.
GAAGTTTAATTAACTAATTGAATATCAATTTACAATTAATTATTATTATTTTTAGTTTTACTTCGGAAAAGCATAGGTGCGATTTCTCAAGTAATTATTTTTTGGTAGATATATGTTGGTTTCAATTAAGAACATGTACATTAAAAACAATTTATATAACATGTATAAACTGAAAAACATTAAATGAATGATAAGGATGCATGAAAAAATAGTTGTTTCAGCTATTATTATAAAAAAACCGAAATTTTAGCTCAGATAGCCAAGCAAATAGTTACGGTACTTCCGTAATACTCAACCAACGTTGACTTTAATCGTTCAGAAATCTTTCTAATACTGTTTTCGAATACGAAAACATGATTTATTGCATTAATAATAAATAGACGTGAATAAATATTAAAAAGTTTCCATAATCGATAATTTGTCGAAAACGATAACACGCTTTCGACTTGAGCGACCTCTAAATGTTAACCGATTTGGCTCAAATCCGACATACTGCCATGTTTTTATGTATTATAACATATACTAAAAGAAGAGCGAGAAATAAAAAAATAATTTTTTTTTGGCACAGTCTAATATATATAATAAAATGCCTAAAAATATCACATTAAAAGAAAAAGAAAATTAGTAGGTAGCTTTGAAAAAATGAAGGTTATTTTTTTGCCGAAATATTGAATTTTGTCTTCTAGAAAATGTCAAAATCAAATGATATAAAAACCTCTCGCACAGCATTCCCGCACTAAAATCAATTTATTCAGACGTTATTGATATTGACATAATTAGTGTCATATGACATCAGTGACATTAGTGATATCAGTGCAACAAAATTTTCGCCACTTTCTACCTTAATATTAATAATTATTTAAAAAAATATTTTTAATATACCACGTTTTCAAAGCGGACTAGAAAGTAAAAAAATAATTTCTCTCCTATAAAAACGTGGAGCGCAAGCAATAGATAATTAGTAAGGAGTGCGTCCCACGTTTTTCTAGGAGAGAAATTATTTTTTTACTTTCTAGTCCGCTTTAAAAACGTCGTATATTAAAAATATTTTTTTATTTAAATATTTTTTTATAATAATTTACATTTCCAAATTGTTTTAATATAATAAAAACTTACGTAAATATTTAAATATTAAAATATTAAAATACCAAAATTGCTAATATAAAATTGTATTATGTAAATATTGCAGAAAAAAAAAACTAAAATAAATATACTCTACAGTCATTTGAAAAGCATTGTACGAATCTGCATAATATAAACGAAATGAAAATCACAAGTTTGATTCGTTTCCACTATTTTAATTTAGTACATAGTTTCGGTGCTACGAAACTCAAATCAAATGGAAATATATACACGCTACATTTAATTAAAATTTTAAATTTAAAATATTTACGCGATCAAATAAAAATAATTTGCATTGTACAACGCATTGTGTCTGGAATATTTACAGACATTCCCGAACATAGAAAAAAATAAAATAAATAAATAAAAAAAAAAACAAATTTGTAACATTGAAATGAACAGAGCCCAGTATGCTATGCAAACAATTACAGACTGACTGTAATATTGGAATATTTTAAATTAATCTTTCAGACTTTCTAGTTAGAATTGCGCATGTTTTTTCCTGATAGCTAAATCGAAAAAAAAATAAATTTCTAATTTTTCAATAAATATCAAAAATATTGTTAGTTATAAGAGTCATTCAAAGAGATTGATTTTCACATCAGAAAGTAATTCTATGTACATAAAAATAATAAATAAATTTAAGTACATAAATACATAAATACGAAAGATGATACATATACAGAATTTTAACAAAAAGCAATTAAATTTTAATAAAATGATGTATCAATGTATTAATTATTTTATATTAAAAAGTTTTTATAGCACTCAAGCTATGTCGTGCAATTCAGCTATATAAAAACAGCTTCAGAATATTTCAGTTGTGCAGAATTATATTCTTTTGAAGTGTATTTTCTTCGTAAACAGCCCCGTAGAAAGAGCTGTTGACGCATTACTTTGCATATTGACTGCTGCATAAGCAAGCCTTATATAGGTGTGTATATATAGTTTATAGAGTATAAATAGAGCGGGTTGTAATCGTCGTAGCATAACACACAATGGTGTTACATTATCTAAGCATTTGCTTTTATATCAGTTTGTGCACGGCGTATTGCGTCGTATATTCTGTTTTGAAAATAAATAAAATTTACTGGTGAATAGTGGCTTTGCACTCTTTCTATATACTCACCGTAATGCATATGTAGATTTACGGCTTCAGTAGTTCCAAAACTACAGAGCGATTGCAATTTTTATATATATATATATATATATATATATATATATATATATATATATATATATATATATTTAAATATTTTGTAAATATATTATAAATATTATAATCTGTACTATATCTTTCCGAAATCTTCCTATGATTTTTAAATTCGAATTGAAAAAAGAAAACGTTTTTTTTTTTAGAAAAAGATATGAGGCTATGAGGGCCTCTTGAACTTGTGCTTCGTTCCTTCCTAAAATCATCCACGATTATTAAATTTTCAAAATAAAAATGAAATTTTTTCAAATAATAATTATATAAAGGTCCCTTGACTTCAGAGATTCTTTAACCCTTTAAAAATCAGCCTACGGTGTAAGTTGGAGTATCATGTGATATTATATTAAATTTGGTAATTCTTAATTCAAAATTTCAGATTTACATAGCGGACAAATATACATACATACATATATACATTGAATTTTATATATATTTAAGGGGCGCTCAAAAAAATATATGGAGGCAAAGATATAAAAACCGCAAATATCACGTTTACTGACATGACTTACTAGAAGTGACAGTTGGATCAGTCCAAAGACCATCGTAGTCTGTAGTGTCAAACAAAGAAGAAGATATAAGGTAAATACATTGTAATATATTTTTTAAATAATTGTAAGGTGAGTCATATATGCTCAGTTTCAACTTAGATTTTACTGTGCACTATTAACTGTACAGTAAAATTGATGTGAAATTATGCAGTTTGCCGATAATTCAGTTTTACCCATAAACTATACAGTTTTTTCTCAATTTACTGCGCAGTTAAATCGTAACAATATAATGTTTTTCAATAAAAGCTTCAAAAATTCTCTAATCTATGGTATTTAACTACAAATTAATGGTATTGCATTGATGGAAATGTCAAATAAACTACAACAACCATACACAGTTATGATTAGCGCAGTTCAAAATATCTATGGGTACAGATTTCACTCAGTCCGAAATTATGACACACTGGTTTTAACACACGCTACGAAATAATTGTGCAATTTGGACGTGTGCAGTTAATACTGTGCAATAAACTGAGCATGTAGCCTAAGAGTAAGAAAATTGCAGAAACATCACATGAATTACGAAAGTATTATAAATTTATACAAATTGCATGAAAAAATAAAATAAAATTGTTTGAAATTATGTACGTCTAATGAGTAGTTGGAGTGGTATGATTGATAGTGTTTTGCGTGAGCGACAGTTTCCAAGTAGAAAGAACAGAAGAGCATGTATGAGAGGAATTATGAATGCTAATATTACTTGTCTAGATAGGGATGTTTGGAGAAGGCTGATTTCGGGATAGTGGAAAGAGTTTGTGCCACACCCTTTTGAATACATGGCGTGTTTATGTATGTATGTATGAAATTATAGTCGTCATTTTAAATTCATAGAATGTAACTATTAAAACTAAAAAAAAAAAATAGTTTTCCGGACACTAGTTTATTACAAAAAATATAATATTTCACGTCTGAAAATTAGAAATAATTATCATAAAACATCCTGTATAATACAGTAATTAAATTTGTGTACTTTGTACAATATATTTTTTATATTACAATTATACAATTTGTTTGTCAACAACATTTTTATTATTTAATTTTCGTGTTAAATTAAAGTTTTCCTCTAAATAGTTGCGTAAAAATGTTGAATATTTCTGTACAAAGAGAGCGTCGGTTGCGTCACCGTTGGCGTCGTACGTCTATGCAGCCTAAGTGCCATAAATATCTTTAGTGCGCTTGCAGGAATAGCAGCACATAAGTCACAACAATGCATTTGTTTTACTCTCACCTTTATCTTACCTTATAGTCACTAGTAACCCTAGAGTACAACACGTTAAACAACAAATTATGTACGAAAATTATACTTTTTACATCGTAAAGTCGTAATTTTAAATTTTTATTTTAAGTGAATATTTGTTATTGTATAAATTTAAATTGATAAAAATTCATTATATCAATGTAGAACTCCACCTGATAATTAAAGATTATTTTTCACTTTTAGCTTTCAAAAGTACTATTATTTGTTTTGTTTTTAATTCGAGAAATTATTTTTTTTCATCTAAGCCAATAATAACTATATAAAGAGATTATGTTACTTGCACAATAATGTACATTATTATACAATAGTTAGTTACTGTATATATTACTGGTGGCAGCACCAAACATGACTAGAAGATCAAGTGTATTTAATCTGTCATCTCCGGCGGCCATATTGAAAATTATTAAGTCAAGGTACTTGATAGTTGAATTGTTCATTTTGTTTGAATTTGAATTTTTGTTTGAAAATGTGTAAATAAGTACAAGAAATGCAATGTATACCGCCAGATTTGTAAGAAATTGTATATTCGATTAAAGAAATATCGTCAAGTATATCTCTGATAATCATATTGAAAATTAATAAGTTAAGTTAATTAAAGTAATATTTTCTGCAATGGCACTAAGTGTTTTACAAATATTTTAATTATTTTAATAAATTTGGAAAAGTGTATTGGCCACCTGGCGAGATCAATACATTTTTCTAAATTTATTAAATTTTCTAATTATATATTAGTTCACTGCGATTAAATGCAAAAGAAAATAGTTGTAAAAGTTAAATAATTTACAATTGCATTATTTATTTACGCTTAAAGTTTTTGATTATTGAAAACGTTTAAAGAAATGAAATGTGCATCGATAGATTTGTCAGTAATTGCAAAGAAACATTAATTCTTACAAATTATGCAACAAATATTATATATATATATATATATATATATATATATATATACACACTTACTATTTTACAATTGTTAGAAAGGATACTTGGTATTAAACTTTTGATTGAAAAAAATTTCAAATTATTTACTAATAAAAAATTCACAGTACTTTCTTTAACAAAATTTTCCAGGGGATAAAAAAATTAAATAATAATTAAATGTATATGAAATGTGTGTTAAAATTTTGATATCATAGCAATTTTAAAGTCAATTATTTTTACTTAACAATACTGTCTGGCATTGCATAAGAACATTAAAAACAGAGAAAAATTAACTTTTTGTTATTCGTTTAACTTATATTTATTTTGTTGTAGAAAGCTGGGAAATTATAGTATCCGTATAAATACAAACTCATACATTTTCGCAAAAATTACTTTGTACTAGAATCCTACTTGTATATTCAAGAAAAACCATTTACTAACTCGTTTCTTCTTATTTTCTGCAACTTTGCAAAAGAATAAATGCAACTTTGCTTCCCATTTTCTCGAATATTTATGATAAATTTTCTGCAAATATATGCATTCTTTAATGTGTTCTAAAAAAATTTCAGTATATAAATATAAAAGATATTTTCATTACTATAAAAAATATTAATTTTATAATTACTAATTAAATACCTTTTAACTTTAATTTAACATTTTTAAAAAATAAATACAAAACTAAATTTTAAAGCTTTTTCAGTTTAAATATAAATTAATTTGTAAGAAATTGTTTTAATTATGCCATAATAAAATTTACATATATAAATGTATAAAATTTTTGATAATATTATATATAAAATTTTAATATGTATTTTCAAATGAGTTAAATACTTATAGATTAATGATTTTGCAAAAAGAAACGGATTGTCAATATTTCTATGACATATACATGTAACATATATTTAAAAGTACAATCGACTATTACACCGCAGTGGCGCAGTGCTATGAGACTTAAGGATACCACCCTTATGAAATAAATATATGCTAATAATATGAATGTTGCAAAATATTGAATAATCCGTCTCTTTCTTTAAAATTACTAGTATTTTTTTTGAAGATTTTTTTTTTTTTAATATTTGAGTTGGATCGAAAAAAAAAATAGTAGTAATTTTATAATAAAAAAATCAAGAAGCATAGTTTTTTTAAAAATTGACATAATTAAACGACAATATTTAACGTTCTATTGATATTTTTCGATTAGATGATACATTTTCTGTATAAAAATCAATACAATTTTCTATATAAATTATATAGAAAATATACAAAATTAATAAGTTTTACACTATATGGAATAAAATTTACAGACACATGTGGAATGATATTTTACAACAATAGAGAGTTATCGCAAACACAACGTTAAAGTTCCGTTAACGCTAAAATCACGTGACTTCATACGTTATTTAATTTGTATGGTAAATGACACTTTAGAGTTATCGCACGCCGATATTTTACCGTACGCTAAAATTGGAGGAATATCTAAATGTAATCTAATAATTTAATATAGGTTTGATACAAGTATTTATTCAAGAAAAAAACAATTTTATATATATATATATATATATATATATATATATATTAGTTTTTATTGGAATTAAGCTGATTTATTAAAATCATCAGGATTTGTTGTTGCTATTCCATAAAATCTCTATTATATTTATTTCACAAGAACTTAACCTAACTGCATAAAATAACAAGTTTATAAACACAAGAACATAACATTACCACTCAAAATAACATATGAGAGAATGCTCCGCTATTTTTCGAAAATAGCGGACCGCGGTTATTTCTTTACCGTACGCTAAATCCATGCGCATGCGCATTCTTTCGCTTGTAGGTAAATAACGTACGCTAAATTTATCGTTGTACTTGCGATAACTCTCTATTATCTATTGCTTCAACTAAATAATGCTGGCTCTACACGAAATACATTTTTCTATACAAAAATTTATACAATTTTTTATACAAAATTATATATAGAAAATATACGAAATTAATACATTTTATACGATATAGAATAAAATATGCAGATGCATGCGCAATGCATATTTATTAAAATTAATTGTTACTTTTTTAACTAAATAAGAAATTAAAAAAATAAATGTATACATGAGTTTTACATTTAAAGTTATCAAAAACTTGTAGTATGTTACATTTAACACAATGCGGATTCTGTATAAATCTAGAATTTTAATTCTCAAATTTCAAAAAGTATACATATATCTCTTTAACTTTGACAGACTAAAGTAAATTAAATTGTAAATCTACCTATATATCAAATTCTCAAGTTCTATTAGTGTCCAGTCAAAAAAAAAAAAAAAAACTGAAAAAACAAATAGTACTTTTTCAACTGTCTGTCACCTGTCAAACCTTACTGGCCTTAACTGTTGATTAGAAACCAATGCATATAGCTCAATCCGGCCGCGGACAGATGGCGTTGTAGTAGCCGTTAACCGCCAACATTAATCATTCGACATCCCAACTCTGTTGGCGGTTTGAAAACAATTGAACAACAACTGCAACAAGCGAGTAAAATCTACTCGTTTCGGCTCCGTGAGTGAATCATTGTGGATGTCTAAGCATCTGTTGACATTCGATTGTTTTCGAGAGAGTTGCTAGGCAATACATGCGATGTAAACAATGATGGCGACTGGTTGTCAGCTGATTGTCGGCATGTTTAAAGAAAAAACAAAACTTTTTTTTTTTTTTAGTTTTTAATAATGTATGCGAGTACAATGAGAAGTTTTGATTTGAAATATGTGACTATATATTTGGATTTTTGTATAACTGGAATGTAACATATTAAAATTCCAATTTTGACATTAGTTTTATTTTTTAATATTTTATTTTTGTTAAAATCAGAACATATCGAAATTTTTGTGAATTTATGTGCAATTATTTGTTGTTATATATGGTTATAAAATAAAGGGAGTTATGTCAATACCGGCCTGAAGATATTATTATTATTGTATCTTTTTTTGAATTAAAGTGTCACAGTTATCTATCTATCTGTCTATCTTTTAAAAGTTATCTTCTAAGTCTATCTTCCATCTATTTTCTAAGTCTATGTCTAAGTCTAAGTCTAGGGGCTATCTTTTAAGTTTAGAATATGATAATGTTTAGCTAGATTACTGTATTAACTCATGATATTGAATTATTGATCATATCTCAATATTTTTCCTGTTCAGTAGTTACGTAGTAAAAAAATTAAAATGTTATTTTCATTGACGTTAAATTTTTGTTTGTTTTACAATGGTTGTTAATTTCATTTTTAAACTATATGTGTTCTTCATATTGTTACATTTCGGAATTTCCTGTAATTTTATAATTTTGTAAATATGTATTACAATGTCATTTATTAAATAAAGTTTGATTCTATTCTGTTTTTTTATTACAAATTAAATTTACTTTTTTTATATAAAAGCCAAGCAGTTCGGTCACTGTGGTTAAACATATGTTTACAATGCTGAGAATATAAGCAAGAGTTACGTGCGAATTGTACTTGGATGGGTAACTGTTTAAGTACGTTATAGAAATAAACAGAAACACACATATTACGGCCCGGTGTGACTTGGTTGGGAGTAAGGGCAGAAACTTTGTCTTATAAAAATTATAATACTATGAATACCAAGAAAGATATGCAGAGATTCTTCAAGGGCTGTTGCGTCATAGATTTATAAAAAAATAAAATTAATACTTGCAAATTAAGAATATGTATAGTACGTACATACAGAATCACGCGATGTATTCAAAAGCATGTGGCATAAACTCTGTTCACTATACTGAAATTAGTATCCTTCAAATATTCCCATCTCGACAAGAAAAGCTTTGAAGAGCGGATCTAGAAAATTTTGAAGGAGAGGGCCGTTTTGCCTTTTTTTAGGATAAAGGTAAATAATTATTAAGAAGCATTAAGCCTATAAAATATTATTATCTCACCTTATATGCATAGCTGTATGCAAGGTGGGTTAATAATAATTGTTGTGTGGAATATATATTTGAATGTATTTTGTATTATGTTCTTAGGCTGAAGAGAGGGCTATGGCTCCCATGCGCCCCAGTGGATCCGCTTTTGTGCTTTGTCCACATTTATAATTTCTCTCATTTCTACTAATAGAAATTTTATCTACTATTTTATCTACTCATCGAACGTCCTCGAATACGTATACCTTCAATAACATTCTACATAAAGTGCCCAAAGAAATTGTATTTGACAATTATGTACAAGAAATACATTCACTAGATATTTATCGGTTTCATAATTACTTGTGCAAATTATACAAATCTTCAATACTAAATATTAATTAACTGTATTTAGCCGTCAATATTAAAGCCAGTAAGCACATTTACCAATCATCAGTACCACCACAACAAATCAATCAATCAATCGTTCAAATTAAATCAATTAAACAAAGAATTAATACAAACGATAATGCGGCTACTGTATCTGTATGGCCAATGTGTAAATGAACCAATTCCATAGCACAGACAATAAACAAACGCACCTACCACCAACGCACCACTGTCGTCCGCCATATTGGAAGAGAGTCGGTGTATACGTGGCACGTTTGACGTTTATTAGAATTAATACATTGGCCGATCACAGTGGAAATCGCGTTTGTTACGTATTCACGACGTGTATTTGTTCATTAATCGGTGATAGGGTAATTGGTTTTTATTGAGCGTATTATTGTATCGTAATTGTAACGTGCAAGCATACAAGCGATGAACGTAGCTCACACAAACACGTACAATCAAGCCCAGTGTCATGTAGATTCAATATGGCGGTCGTGTGTTGGGCTAGATTGATTGAGGTTATGTTATATGATAAGGTTTTGTGTATATACGTGTACGTTTAATTTGCAATAACGATGGTTTATATTACCGGGGCTTAGATTGGCTAGTAATGTGTTAATTTGTGCACTGAAATTAAGTTGGAAGATTAGTGATTTTGAAGATTTGGTTAAAATAAAACTTATTTTTGTAACGTTTTTAAAAAGTACCACTTTATTTTTATGATAAGTTCCTACTATATATTATTTATTATAAAATTAATTTCGAATTATTGTACATAATAAAACGGACTATGATTTAAATAGTTCATCTAAATTATTAAATATGAAAATAAATTATTGAAATTATTTTACTTATGAAAATTTAATAATGTACTAAAATGAAAATGATGCATTTATGTAATTTAACATTTAAATGTGTATTTGTATATCTTGTAATTGAATTGTGAAATATTATAAATATAATATATTAATTTAATAGTGCACGTCGCTTTATGATCACATCGGAACTCGGAATTTTTGATAATAATAACCGAATTTATATATATATATATATATATATATATATATATATATATATATACATAAAAATCTTTATTGATCAGAAATATATAAAAATAAACAATAACCAAATTATGTAATAAACTAAAAAAAATTAAAATAAACATAATATTCTTTCAATTAAATTTGAAAATAAATATGTATTTATTTTACATTTATATATGTTTTTATAAACAAAAAATATATAAAATTTTTTTTTTAAAAACCACATATTTAAATGCACTAAAAAGAGGAAAATAAATTTTTTCCTGGTTATCCAAAAATTTTCGAAAGAAATAAAAGCGTGGAGCGCCAGGAAACTATATATTTCGCAATGATGATTAAGCGCTCCACGCTTATATTTCTATCTAAAAATTTTGGATAACCAGGAAAAAATTTATTTTCCTTTTTTTAGTGCATTTAAATATAAGCGTGGTTTTTAAAATTTTTTTTTTATATATTTTATTTTCTGCTTTTTAGCCATGTCGTCTTGTCATATCTTGTAATTGGTGTAAATGCCCGTTCACTATGTCAAGTTTTTTTTTTGTTAAAATATTGTGTTGTCTCCTGGAATAAAACTACATGCAAAATTTCAGTGAGATCAGATGATAGGAAGTAGTCTAAAAATTGGTTACAAGATTTGACCGTGACAACAGAGTGAGCTAATGTAAGCGTGGTAAAAAAGCTGCTGCTAATCAGTCTTTAAAACCCTTGTCCTTCAATATACTATGAACAAATGCATGCAAATAACGTTATTTAAAAAAAAAGATAATTTAAATCAAACTTATTATAATCAATCAAAGTTTGACTTACTAAAAAAAAAAACGATCTAAAAATAATAAACTGTACATACATACTAAAATATATGGTCAAGATGTCGATGAACTACTTCACCTCCGATTTCGATGAAACTTTGTCTAAATATTCCTCTAACAATAACAATAATAAATTTGTTGTATCTAAAAACAAAACAAAAATAAGTTATTTTTAAATGTTTTAGAGAATATTTTTAATATTAACACATAGACTGAAAAAATATCTTAACCGTTGGAGTACCAAGCAGCGATTTTGCGCTCTTCTGTTACGCTAGTAAAGTGCCAACGCTCTAGCAAGCTCGGTTTTTGTCAATGCACGATTTTACGGCTACAGTTCCGTTTTAAGTAAAAAATAATTGAAGTAATATTACTTATGGTGTGCACCTTTTTATACTTATAAACAACGATTACTATAGTAATATAATTAACTAAATAATGTAGAATAGGAAATAAGACAAGCGCAAAAGCGCTCTTTGGCACTTTGAGACAGGAAAACAATAAAAACCCGTGGCTCTCAAACGGTTAAATTCAATATATTTTTTCAGAAATTTTATAAATAAAAATTTACTGCACAAATACCATTGCAAAATATTCGATATTTTCTTTAGAATCCATTTGCCGTGTTTGTATGTGTGTGTTTGTATGTGTGTGTTTGTATGTGTGTGTTTGTGTGTGTGTGTGCAGTAAAGCATCGAGTGTTCCGGAGTGAGTCCGGGAGTCCGGAGCGGACAGGTAGAACGATCTCGAAGCTGTGTGGCAGGAACATCGCCAGGCATAAAGGGGATTCGAGCAAAGGCCAGACGGGGATTTATTTCTGTCAGAGGTTGGAGCGGGCGGCTGTACCGGTTGCCCGCTATCGTTACCGCTACCGGTGTGATACGGTACGCTGATAGCCTCCCGGAACAGAACATCTTAAACTTTTTTTTCGTGTGTGCTTTCTATTTTCTAGTTTCTTTGCAAGACGGGAAAAAAACCGGACTAGAGTGCAATGATAAAAGATTTTATTGAATTGTTTTTGTGTGAAATAATTATGCTATGAATATATGTGATAAATAGATCATTTTATTTATATATATATATATATATATATATATATATATATTTATATATATATATATATATATATATATATATATATATATTTATATATAATATAAAAATTGAATTATTAAATAATTACCAAATTACTCTTGAAGAAAAATTATTTGTCTTAAACATTTCAACAAAAAAAAAACAATTATTTGCAAACATTAAGCAAAACTGATAAAACAAAAACAAATAATTGTTTTTTTTTGTTTTTCAATGTAAACATACAATTTAGCAGAAATAATCATTGTTGTCAAGTATTGCAAAAATAAATACAAATATAAAAATATTTTTGTATATAATTAGTACTTATTTGTTTGTAGATTTAACAAGATATCGCTGATAAACAAATTTACTACATTAAATTTTGATATTAAACTATTTAAATGCTCTCTTGTATAAAATGATATGCAAATATATTTACAAAATATAATAAATATAGTCACTTTTGTGTTATTAGATTTATCACCATTATAATAATATTAATAATATTGATAAATTTATTAAACTGACTATTAAAATATAAATAAATTTTTTATAAAAATTGGTACCAGGTAAGTTAGTTTAGTTAGGTATATATTTATTTATTAGTGACAAATGTAATATTTGTCAAAAAATATAAATATCATAGTAAACAACGACGATAAATATTAAAAATAATTACAACTTTTAGTTTAATATTCTGTCTAGTTTAGCAATTGGAGACTTTAATATCGAAACATACGCCAAATAAGTAAATGTAATGTTTAAATTTCAGATTAAAATTACAATCATTTTTTTTTAATATTTACAGTAGAAATAAAATTTTTATGGTTATTTATTTACTATCAAATAAAAAATTAAAAATTGGTTAAAAAGATATTTTTTAAATATTTTTTAATAATTTTCTCGCTGAATATTTGTAAACTAAATTCAATAAATAACATAAAAGTTTCAAATATATAAGATCTGCTGAAGACAATCGTTTAGTTTTCATTGAAACATCGTTTTTTTATATAAATTATTAACAGAATTTTATCCTAAAACTATTTTTATATTAATGCGTTGATTTCTGATAAATATTTTACTATCTCAAACATATGTTTTTTATGTTTTCTTAAAAATTACATATCTTTGATTAATATAAATGAAGATCGGTATCCATTGTTTGATAACTGCTGTTATCAATGTTTGCTCGGTTAGTCGCGGATGTACGGTGAGCCGTGGAGCTGCACGGGAGACACACGAATAGGACACAAGACACAGGATATGTGGGACAACGCAGGGCAGGACAGGTGGATGAGAAAAGAATGGGCCACAGTGCAGGAACTGGAACAGGAAAGGAGGTTACACACAAACAAACAAACAAACAAACAGGGTTATAAGGACTTGCTGACCGATAGTCCATATAATCCTTTTCGATATTCTGCTTCACTAAATTTCTCTATTGCCCTTACCAAGATGTATAGATACAACAATACACCAAACACAACGAAATAATTGTCCAAATTGATGAAAATAATTGAAATATGTCTACTTTACCTACAAAAATGTCTCGAAAAATATAACATTTAAAACTGTTTAAATTAGATACAATTTTCTGTGTTATTTGTCATATATGACTTTTTTTCATTATGTAACAATAATTGCCAAGCACAGCTTTATGCACAGCAAATAAAAGTAAATAAAAAAGATCTAACCTGTAGCTGCATTGTACTGTTTCCTGCAATCACTGATTGGTATTTTCTTGATGTCAGCAAATCTGCAATTACAAAAAAAACAACTAATAATAAGTCACTGAGTAGTTGGAGTGGTATGATTAAAAGTGTTTTGCGTGAGCTGATTTCAAGATTGTGAAAAGAGTTCGTGTCGCACCCTTTTCGGCACATATCGTGATTGTGTAAGTATGTATGTATGTATAAGTCTTTGAATTTAGTAAGTTTACAAATTATTAAATATTTTAATTAAATTAATTTTTATTTAGCTTTATCTTTTATAAGATATTAATTGAATATAATTGATTTATTTAAAAAGTAAGAATTTTTTTGTCGGTTTCAGCTACATTGTAGATATTTAAATTATAAATATTATTATTAATGTTAAATGAAAATATTTATAATAATTATTTTTAAAGCTTTGTATGAAATTAGTTAATATTTAGTTTAAAAATAAAACTATATTTGAAGTTAAAATTATTAATAATTTTACAATTACATTTATTTCAGAAAAATTCTATGGCTGGTATTACAAAAACCAATTTTAAAATCGAGCTTGTAATATGTAAAAACATAATATGAGGGTAAACTTAAAATGATTGCATGTATAAGATTAGTAATTTTTTTAAAATTTCATTATCAATTAGTCAAAAACTGTAAAAAAAAATCGCTTTTTGTCTGAAATATGGTCGCGCAATAACTAGATAATATTATTAATATTATGAATGATATTTTCATTTTGTACACTAATTGTATCTGATTTTATGATGTTTTTTATATTGAGCAGAAATAGATGTGTTTATTTTTTTTTTATATATTATACTTTGTTTTTTTATGTACAAAAGTCGTAAATTTTTTTAATGTAAATAGTAGCTTTTTACGCCTAAAAAAAATATATATAATACATGACGTGTTATAAGTGTCCATCTCTGCTTACTATTAGTTATTTCTACTAAAATTTTTATTTCTATTAGAAAAACATAAATTTACAGTTCAAAAACACGTTTACTTTTGAGTTAAAAGTAAAATCCTTGGATCTAAAACAAAATTTGTCTCAGTTTATATAATAATATCGTTATTTTGTTTATAAGTTATGATAAATTTTATAGCTTATTTAGTACCTCAAAATCTTTGTAATAAAAATACAAAATTTTAAGATGTTCAGTAATTGAGATAGACATAAATTTTTTTTTATAATATTATAGATTACTGTTATATCCAGTATCAACAAACTTGAAGATAAATTTAATGTTAACCGACTAATTTTTTACACCTCAACATAAAAAAAAAACATTGGCATCTAAATCACGTGTGCAACTGTTATCAACATTTTTACAACATATTCTGCACATACGTACATAAAACCGCGTACTTAAAAATTATCATAAAAAAAATTTTCATCCCATGTACAGCCAACCTTTTCCTCTCAATCGGCCCCAATAAACATGTTCATCAATCCATGTCTATAAACCACAACGCGTCAGGTCGATTCATTACATTTTTACTGCGACTGCAAGATAAAGCACATAAACACACACGTTTTGAAGCTAGTTGAACGAACATTATTTGCTCGATGGCTGAATGCGATCATAACAACAACAACAACATGGGTTCTTCTTGTCGTAAAGACACGATTGAACAGTGGGATGGATGTAGGACACGGTACCGGAGTGATAACGTAGGATTTATCTTTTGAAAAGTGGTCGGTAGTATCGTTAAAAGTTTGTTAGTCGGGGGATGAAATGTGAGTTTAGCGGTGAAAATTTATTTATAAACTTATTTTAGATTGAGTATCGATAGCACAATTTTTGGAGTAAGGGAATTATCCACTTTGGATATGATATTAATTGTTACTTGTTTATTAGTTAAATAAATTGATTAGGAGATGGTTTTTTTCGATTTTAAGAGTTGTAGAATGTACTTTATAGTTTTTTTATCTTATACCAAAAAGAATATAGTATATCTATATAAGAATAAATAAAACTATTTTGTTTCAAATATATACATTTTTATAAATATCAATATATTTCTTTTATTTAAGAGCTTTCCAATAAAGCATCACATGATTTTTCTTGTTATTTAACTTATTTTTTGAGAAGAGTAGTGTATAGTGTTGAAATATTAGTCAAATATAATTTAGACAGAACCTTAAGTCAAAATTGTTTTAATTGTTTATTATAAGTTCTGAAAAAAATTTCAATATTTTTAATGTTACTGTTTTAAATACTAAATTTAACAGATTTGTTACTGTATAAATATGACAAACCAAATTTGAAACATCTATAAATATTTTTAACCATCTTATACATCAACAAATTTACACTAATCCAAACAATATATTCCGAAAGGAATTGAGTTAAAATTGTTGTAATTTGATTAGAATACAAATATGGCGATGCTGATGCAGAGAAACAATGATGCATCACCATTTAGGACGCAATGTCATTGACAGCTTTGTTCCCATGATTCTCAGCGTCGTTCGTGTGGTCCGATGGACCAGGGACCAACCAACGAGAGCACGCGGTAGAGTGGTTGGAGCAGCACAACAACGCCATTTATTTGTGGTTTCATGGTTGTAGCAGCCAGATGACAACAAAATGTCCCTTATTGTTCTCGATTTCCTCCTGATTAAATACTGTACGGTGTAAAATTGTATTTAACAAATGGTTGTTCATAATTCGATTTAATATTATATTGTGTTGTATTATTTGTCGTTTTATGTTGTGTAAAAATGTTTACATAATAATTATAAGACAAATAATTATAATAAATAATAAGTAATAGACGGCCTTACGTTTCAGTTTATTATTTACTAAAATTCTATATTAAAAAATAATATATTAAGTTTATCACAAGAAAATTTAATGAAAACAATGTTTTTTTTTTTTAAAAATTTGGTTTTCAATATACTTTTTTTGTGAACAAGACTCGGAAATAATATTTTTTAAATTTAAGATATTTATTTTAAAAAAATAATTGATTTGTCATTTAAAAACAATGGTTTAGATGCTGAATGAATTTAAACAGTATTTAGAAAAACAATTAATATTTTTGATGATTGTAATTATTTTACTATAACAGAAACATGTAATTAGTCTGTAAATTTGTAAAATTAATTTGGTAGAAATAGGCTTGAAATTGACATTCAAAAATTGAAAAAAAAATGAACTTTTGTGAATCAGTAAGTATACGTAATTACAAAAAATGTCGAATTTCGTTATTATCTTTTGTGATACAAATTTGCTAACAAATTGAAATTTGAAAAATCAATTTGATTAAAAGGTTTATTATGTATCTTATAGTTAGATTTTAGTTTTTGTTTATTAAAATAAAAGATAATAAACCTAAAGATAACAATAACATGAAACAAAAGTTCATAAGTGTATCTGTGAAATTAATTACATTAATTTCACAGATACACTTATAAACTTTTGTTCAATAGTATTATTATAATTGCTTAGTGCATTATTGTGTAAATGGCGTTGGTGGTATTTATTGCTTTTTAGTTACATTTTTTTAATTTACTTGGTATAAAATCCAGCCTGATAGTTACACCTGCATGAGCGTCTTCGCACATTGATCAAATCTCCATACTGATGAGCTTCCAAAGAGCGAAACACATGTCTATGGTTAACTGATTAATAAGCCGATTCAATGATTGAGTAACTTGTGAAATTTTTGGGAAATATTCCAACATTAGAATATTATTAAACCTAAAGCTTTTTATTTTAAGTATGTATTTTTATTAATGCAAATATTTATTTTTTAAATCAATAAATCAAATAAGAATAAAATTATTTATTTTTATTTCACATTGAAAAGTCTGTGTTACAAAATTTTAGTTACAGGAACAACTAAATATTAAATGTCCCGTATTTAATCAAAAATTTGACAGAAATTAACGCCGTAACTGCGCCCGCATAACCATCCCCCAGTTCAGTAAACAAATAAACTGGTTAAATTTGAAAAACCACCCTTGTACAGTGTATGACATATTTGAGTAATTGCGCCATTTATCTCTTTATTAAATTAACTTTTGCAACAGCAAAAGCCGAGCTTCGAGCATACGTAGAAAGCTACAACGCGCCGCTGTTATAAAATTAACACTCGTATAACGCAATCAACTGATGCGAAGTCCGGATAACACAGTATCATGGACCAAGTAGCAATCTCAGCCAGCCTTGGATTGCACACAATCTTGCGCAATTATCAGAATACAATTAAGTGCGCGAAATTTACAAGTACCCGAGCGAGTGGTGGGTTTTAAGAGTAGAAAGATCCCCACCGCCCTTGTGCGCCTGCTATGTGAAGATAAAAATCTTTATTTCCCTTATATTATCCTGTCGTGGGATTCCCTATTCCAGCTAGCGTTTGCACACGCGGCCATACGATGCAGGATTATGGGAAGTTTGCTTCGGCGTCTTTTGTTTTCTCGAATTACTGCGGTGATGTGGTGATAGTTGACGCTGCGTTTGATAAGGTTTGCTGTTGGGGATCAAGTGATCTTTGGTTTCTTCTCGTAAGGTCAGATAATGATATTGTGTGCTAAATTAAGATTAAGATTCGGTTTTTTTTATTTTTTATTTTTTGTATGTGAAACATAAAATTTGTTTGTTTGTTAATGATAATAAATGGACAGATAGCGTGATTGTGTATGCATAAATTTATTGTAATATTTTTGTAATTATATGTTATTTATATTAATAAAATATTTATTTTTGATAAAGGAGTCAAAATATAGTTAAATATTAAAATTTATTAAGTACCATTTATGTATATACCTTCGATAGCTCAGTTGGTAGAGCGGTGGACTGTAGTTTGAATAAAATGTTGATATCCATAGGTCGCTGGTTCAAATCCGGCTCGAAGGAGATTTTTAAATTATTATTCTTAAATATAAATAACAACAATGTAATTCTGTTGTAAAATGTGTTTTTATATACCTTCGATAGCTCAGTTGGTAGAGCGGTGGACTGTAGGTTGAATGAAATGTTGATATCCATAGGTCGCTGGTTCAAATCCGGCTCGAAGGAGATTTTTATAAAAATTAAAATTTTCCTTATAATCCTGCTGCTAAAACAATTATTCTTCAAAAATAAAAAGAATAATTATCTCAGAATATTGTTTTTAGTGCTTTATGAATCGATTTATAAAATTTATTAATAAATGTATACAATTCATTTTTAATTAAATCGTCATTTTTACTCTTTTATGTAGTATAAAAATATATTTTTAAATTAAAAGTTAATTAACTTGACAAAATAAGCAGACGAGGTGGCCGAGTGGTTAAGGCGTTGGACTGCTAATCCAATGTGCTCTGCACGCGTGGGTTCGAATCCCATCCTCGTCGAAACTTTTAATCAGTTTTTAAATAAGAAAAATTTTAAACTACAGATTTATTCAAAAATGTAAAATTGTTAAATTAATAACAATAATAAATATTATGTCATATAACAGAATTGTTTTTTTGGGAATATACAGAGTGATTCAGAATTAGACGGCATCCTGTATATGGCGTGTTCCTCTCACCAAAATAAGATTAAAAGTTTCTATAAAGAGGGATCCTTAAATGCAACGTTACCAAGATACAGAAATAATAAAAGACTAATCATATAGTGCTGATAATACTTTATCATACCACATTCTAAAATAACATTTTAGGACCCTTGGTTATAAAAACTTTTCTTCTTATTTTGGTTAGTGGAACACGCATATACAGAATGCCGTTTAATTTTGAATCATCCCGTATAAATTTTTTAATCGGAAACAGTATTTTTTATACAGAGTATTGAAAAACTTATTTTCGGTATTAGGAAAACAAAACATGCATATTATATTATAAAAAAAATCAATCAATTAATAAGCATGTTGAAGGCATTATAAAGCATTATAAGCATGTATTGACAGTTTTTTTTAATAATCAATAAAATTTTAAAACTATATATTGTCTTCATACATTAATGTATAAGAAACTAAAAAAAAATATGTAAGCCGTAAATTTCCATAACCAAATTACTTTTCTTTCCAACTTTATCATAGAACATAAAAATACACACACAAACACTATCACATGAGCATATGAGCATATATATATTCTCTCTTCGTGTAGAGACAAAAATCCCAGATGTGCAGGAAAAGAGAAGAAAGAAAAAAGAAAAGGTGGGGGGGGGGCTACAATTTCGATCTCCATCTTGTCTCGCACGATGGACAGAACTCAATTCATCCCATTATATATTCTGAACGGGACCAAAGCCTACTAGACTAGAGAGAATAGATAGATGGCGTGAACACCACATGCCCGTTGGCACACTCGCTTGCCTTCACTAGAGAGGAAAGCTTGGAGAAAAAAAAAAGGAAACAAAACTTGGTCATAGATTTTGTAGTAGATGGATTTTGTGAAAATCATCCAGAAAAAGCCAGGAAAATCTTTCCAAAGTAAAATTAAAATTACGATTCTGATGATTGATAATTTTTGAAGGCATTACGGAAATATAATGGTTCTAACAGTCAAGCAAAAATTTGTTTTTTTATTACCCTTTCAAATTTATTATACAAATTTTAAAGGACCTGCATTTTTGATTTTTTATTTATTTATTGTGTATCTTGTTTTTAATCTGAGAAATTATTCCAGATATTCCAGTTTCTAAATACATAATGGAATAAATTTATCCTTGAAATAATTATAAAACAAATCAATAAAATGGTGTCATTTATTCTAAGAATACATTGTTAGCCAATCACAAATGTTTTTTACTTATCTTAAAAATATATAAAATTGTAACTATTAACCCTAAAGTGGAATTAAATTACTATCTGCTACTAGCAAATAATAAAAACAATTGTTATATGTTACTTTTTAAACTTGATTTAGAATTTTAATTATCCAAAACCTTTGCACCACTTTTCTTAATTAATAATATTAATTGTTTTATATTATTAATAAAAGTATAAATGAATGCAAACTTTTTTCATAAAAAATGTCAGTCAAATTTATTTATTATTTATTTTCAGTAATGACAGATTCAAAACTAATTAGTTTTTTGTGGATATTTAAAACCAAACATTTCTATCAAAATTTTATCAAAGTTAAAATAATTAAATAATAAAAATAAAGGATGAGGCTATTTATACATACGGTATGTATACGCAATTGGCTATTTATACATACTAAAAAAAAAAAAACCTAAACCAACCTACTGACCTAATCTACCCCAAATAGCCAATTGCGTAAAAATACTTTATGTATAAATAGCCAATTGCGTATACATACCGTATGTATAAATAGCCACTTTCAAAAATAAATATCATAATAGTGAAATATATACACAGTGTGGCCAATAAAGTTCGCATTGTAAGAGAAATTTATTTATCAATTATTTTTTGGAAAATTTAATTAAGCCAATTGTTTGTGCTTGTAAGTGGACTAGATTGGTAATAGTTAAATATTATCACGTGACTTCCGGAACACAGTAAAATTTAATTTGAAATAAAAAGTGTATAAAAAATGTAAATGCGACACTTGAATAAATCGGTTTCAATAAGTTTGAAACGTTGATCCATCCAGTATATATAAAGATCTATTGATGGTCTCTTGTGTGAACAAGTGAACGAGAAACGTGTTTATTTAATTTGCAAAGAAAGCGACAATGTCGGTCGTGCGTTTGAAGTTTTCGAATAGCGAAAAAATCTATTGCTGAATATCTGACATGAGGGACTGACACTCGTCTCCAACTGACAAAAGCCGAATAGTTTATCAAATTGAGTTACGGAAAATCAACTTAACGACACAAAATACAAATTGTATTCATATATTTCTTTCATTTGCTACGCTATTTAGAAAATGCCATTGGCCATTTTACTTTCTAGTGAGAAACTTAAACTAAATTGATATGAATAGTATAACTTGTTTTAAAAAATGTTATGTTTTTTAAAATATATTTAAGTTTATTTATTTTAAAATTTATTTATATTACATTTATTTATATTATATTATTTCTGTTTAATTTAGTATACAAAAACAATAAATGGATGTCGCATGGATTTAATTTTTGCAAAATGGAATAAATTTCGTATGTGTGTATTAAACTTAAATAAAATGTTTTCTTATAATTTAACTTGTTTAACTTTTTTTTAATAAGCATTTTATTATAAAGTTATTATATTTTTACAAAATTTATTGTCTATGATTGTTTGAGATTATTTGTGTATTTTTTTTTGTCTACGATTTAATCCTATTTCTTGCTGCATTTGTTCTTTTCAAAAGTTAGAAATTTTTGAAACATACACTATAAATTTTTACTTGATATATTCTATAAATGACATTTCATAATATTTATATTTTTTAAAACATTTATAATAATAATAACAAATTTTGACATTCGGTATATATACCTTATATATATAATATCAATTTTGTTCATCAGTATATTATAACTGTTATTTTGTTTATAAATTGTTTATATTTTTTATAATTTGAAATCAAACATACAGACATTATTTCATTTATAAATTATCATAGATAAATATTGAAAAGTTCTATTAGTTTTGTTAAATTTTTTGTAATTTTTAGTAAAACTTTATTTTTGTTGTTGTAAAGATATCTACGATATATTCTAATACATAATAATTATTAATAATAATAATAATTATAATAAATAACATTATTTTCTTAGTAAATAATTAATCCATTTTCTTTTATAATTTAATTTGTCAATATTTCTGCTAAAGAAATTTCTTTTGATCACCAATTCATGTAATTGAAACTGGTAAACAACTTGGTTTTTCGATTCACTTACAATTAATTCGAGTCTCTACTTTACTTCGTTTTGCTTTCTGAATGTGATAAGACATTACATGTAACATAAGCGTTCATTTGCTGTGGAATTAATGCGAATTGCCCCAATTACATGCTTGTTGAGCGTAAAGATTTAATGCTAGTTTCCGCATGATTCATGTGTCCAAAGTAAATGTACTTTATTTAAAAATACTAAGCAGAATCTTCTTCACATTAAGAACTCACATATATTTTTTTAATGGGGTTACATTCACGGAACTATTGATTCTATAAGTAACATGAAATTAGGTTAAAAATAACATTTGGTAAATAGCTCTGATTTATTTATAACAGGTCAAAGTTTTGACACTATATATTAGTGACTTTATCAGAGTTAAAATTTGCACAAAATAAACATAAGAACAAGTGAATTATACGGTAATTAAAAATTAATATTTCTGAATGATTTTTCAATATTTTAAAAAATAAGTTTTACATCAATCCGTTTAATATATGTATAAATAGTATTCCTAATATAATAAAGAATCTTTCAGAATTCATTATATTAAAATAATTAAAAAAATGTATACAAAATTTAGATCTATCTTTTTATTTTAAATTGTAGTCTTATTATTATGTTTCTAAATTATTCTAGGTTTGTACTTATTATGAGTACTAAAACAAAAAATATCAATCAGTAAGAGCTAATTACATAAAATATTATTAACTTAATCAATGAGTTAATTTTCAATTGTTTTTGAAACACCTTATTGATTGATAAGTTCTGAAGTTCTAAAAGTTTAACAATTTTAAATTTGCTGATTATATTGAATTCCGAATCTTACAATTATATAAACTGTATTTCACAACTGGCTGGTTAACCCGTTCTGGTTAGAAATATTAGGATATCTCTTTTGTATTAGACTATATTTCTTTTTCTAAATTTTTAAATCTGTATCCAATATGATTATCTTTATTTATATGACGTAACCTACTTTTATTATTATTATAATACTATTTCAGAAAGTAGAGAAAGCGCATTTTAGGTACCAAAAATGTTGTATAAGCGCAGAAAATCAGCATTGAATAAGCGCAATTAAAACATTAAATAAGCACATCAAAATATTAGGTTGACTTAGGGTAGGTTAGGTAAGATTAGGTTAGTTTAGTTATGTTATTTAATATAATCAAGATGTGCTTTTCTAACATATTTTGATGCGCTTATGCAATGTAGACAAAAAAAGGCTATATGCGCA
Source organism: Clivina fossor (assembly GCA_963966155.1). Lineage (NCBI taxonomy): Eukaryota > Metazoa > Arthropoda > Insecta > Coleoptera > Carabidae > Clivina > Clivina fossor. The sequence continues at coordinate 22,838,599 of OZ014551.1, read as the reverse complement.
TCTTCAACAAGTCCGAATATTTATATTATATTATAAAATAATAGTGAATAATTCGATAAAAAAGACATATTAAATAAAATTAATATTACAAAATATTTCAACAAATTTAATATAAACACATGCGCATTATAGCTTTTTGGTCTCGTGAATCTGGTTACTATACAAACCCCTTTACTATAATCGTAACCAAAATTTGTAAAGACGGTTATAAATTGTCTCATCTGAAATACGGAAGTTTATAAAGCTCCATATTGTTGGCGCCCCTATTTTGCCAAAATTAAAAAAAAATATGCCATAATTTTGTGCTAATTTTGTACTACAATGAAAATTTTTGTGCTGCATTAGAAACTAGAAAAAACATAATTACAAAAGTGGAGGCGCTAGGTATATATCAAGCTGGCACCCAAATTTTTGTCATGTTGGGAAAATTTTAAAAAATATGCTATAATTTTGTGCTACAACTATACGGGGCTAGTTTATATGTATTTAAAATAGCTGACTGTAGTGTACAAATGATTTTATTGATTATGCAATACTTTATAAATGATGTAATTTACTTATTGTTAATAATATTATATTTGTATTAAAAATGTATGTTGATTTCTGCATAAACGAGCTTACAGTGCAGACGTGTAATTATTTATATTTTCTAAATGACAAATGCGAGTGATCAAGAAGTGATACAGAACACAAAACAAGAATGATACACTGATGATTGTTGCAATAATGCAGTGTAGTTTTTATATTGAAATTACTTTAAAACGTCATTTATGTCAAACCAATAAAAGTGCAATTTGTTATTGCATAGTCATAAAAAAATAGTCTTTTACAATAGTAATGATTATTGCCTTTATCATCATCAGTAATTACCATCATTAAGTGCTTGTTGAACCATATATTATTAATAATAAGTTACGTTTTAATGGTGTAATTGTTATATGTACTCGATAGAGATACACTATTAAGAATGACATATTTAAGCATGACATCGATAAAGAAAAACAGTTAATTGAACCAGTTAACTGATATTTTTGTAAAGTTACGATAACGCTAAACTGAAGAAAGTTTAAAATACATACCATTGGATCACATAATTTTAAAATACCTTAAAAACCGGTAATTTTTAACGGAAAAAATAATACCATTATTATTTTTTTGGATACGAAACCAAAGTATGAAATTTTTGAGCAAAATTTATAAATTTTAAACTTCAAAAACTGCATCTGTATATGTCCATATTGAAAAATTGTGAATCTTTATTTATTCTATCTTTTATCAAATATGAATAGTATTTCTATTTTTGATAAATTTTTTATATCTAATATTATAAAATTCAACTAAACTAATTAATATTGCTTAATAAGTAATTTTAAGTAAACGTCAAAAGTACTTTTGACAAAAATCACTTTTAAAAGTGAGATGAGAATATGAGCAATAGTATTTAATACTTTTAATTAAACATTAATTAATAATTTGTTAATATTAACATGTAATAAAATTTGCAGTATTATTTTGTATTTATATTATTAATGAAAATAAAATAACAATAAATATTTTTAATTTTGAAAATACATAAATAATATAAAAAGAGTTTTATCAATTTCTAAAATCATTGTATTAGTTGAAAAATAATATAATTATTTGTTATTAATATTTTTTTTATTATGTGCATGTCAGTGGCGTAACTATAGCTTCCGGCGTCCGTGCTAAAGAAATATTTTGCATTCCGTTTCTATCAGTAAGGATCACTAGAGCAGAATTTTAACATAATCACGTATGCTCACGAATTAATTAAAAAGAAAAAACGGACATAACAAAATTTTCACAAAATTAGTCAAAATACTCTTAGACACATTTAATAACAAAGTAACATATATTTTCTAATACAGATATGCTAAATCTTGACTAAATGTTATGACTATACCAAAATCACTGAGACGAGTCAATTTTCACGTGACTCATGCTTGATACAATCGAAATATCCACTTTTTAGTACGTTTATATGCATCTTACTTTTTTGTGTTCAGTGATATATTTTTAAAAGTTCTTAGCTGAGATGATGTACTTTTCTGTATTTATATTACAATGCAAAATACACTCGATTTACTTAACTGGGAAAGGGTGAAGCGACTTTTACAGTATGAGTTTAGTAATCATATGAATATTAGCTGGACATGACTAAGGTGAGTCAAGTAATAAGTATATTGTATAACGAGCACAGAATAATACTAATTCCCTACGCCAAGGCTCGTGTTGTAATTCATACGAGTGGGAAATGCACATTTTATGCATTTTTCTACGATAATACAATACAAAATTTTAGCAACAACGTTGACTCATCAGATATTACAAATAAAATATTTTTTCTCTAAGACTCTATATCTATTACCCAAACAAAAAATGTAAATTAATTACAATTATTAATTATTAGCCTATTTTTGGTTTCTTAAAAAAATTTATAATTTTGTTTTATATTTTAATTAAAAAAAAATTCTAAAATTTCTTTTTAAGTATCAAATATATACGAACTTATCAATATTATTTTAATTATCATAATATTATTTTATTTAAATGTGCCCCTTATACATTTACGCCTATGTCAGTTAAACACCTTCGTCAATCACAGTTACATCACGTAACGTTTTGTAAAATGTTCTAACAAATATGTGAACATTTTTACCAATTTTAAAAAGACTATTACAATCAAAGTTGTATAAGTTACATAATAAAATATATATTTAATATTGAAATTGAAATTTGATAATATCTGACAATGAAATAAATAAAAAAAAATATTTTATTTATATTCCGTAATAACATCAAATTAAGATAAACTATACAAAAAAAATATTATTGTCATCTCTCACTATTGTATAAATGTAGTTTGTTTCCTGATTATAGAGTAAAGCAAACAGTATTTCATTTAGAACATATAATTTTTTTACAATTTTTATTGTTAGTTTCTATTTTTCTAGTAAAAACTAAATGGTAAAACAAAATGAACAAGCTTTTGTGGCGATCAAAATTTGCCTGCTTCTTATTTTTATTTTGTTTTAATAACTATTGTGACAGTATGAATGTAAGTATTTGATTTAATCATTATTTTCTACTTATCCCGAAATTGTTTTGGTGTTTATAATATGTTTTAATATTGTTAGTTTTGAATTGCATAAAAATAATAAATATTCATCTAACAATGATATGCCTAAAACACACGACAAAATTTAATAATCATTAGCATTAATTCTTAATTTTGTAGTTTGTCTGTCGTGGTTTTATTTATTAAATAGTCATTACATTATAAATCTGGTAATTGCAAAAATTTGGTAGATAGTCTGACTCATATCACTATCAACTGTAGATAAACATATTTTTACAGTTGTTTGTCAAACATGAATAGTTATAAAAAATTATTGTATATTGCAAACCAAGTACACTGAGAAATATTTTGCTTTGGATTTAAGTTTTTTACTTTAACTCAAAACTAAGCATGTTATTTAACTGTAGATTTATAGTTTTCTAATAAATATTTAATGAAAAAAAAAAAATAGTAAGTAACAGTATAACAAAAAATAAAACGGTTTTAGGATTTAGTTCTGAATTAATTTTTATTAATAATTGACTTTTCGATGTACTCTACGTACTTCGTCATCAGGAAAAATAATACAAATGACATATACAGTAAATAAACAGATATAGAAACAAGTTACTAGGTAACAAAATAAATAACTAGATTATAAAATTTATAAATTATTAATTATAAGAAACCAAATTTTATTTAAATCAGTGATTGATGTTAACTTTTTTCCTTATAAATTTCTATTGCTTCTCTTATCAATCTACTCTTAATATTGATGGGTCTTTTGCAACAGTAAGTGTAACTGTTTTCAAATTCTTTTATTAAATTACTGAAAATGATTAATAATTCTACAATTACATTTATTACAAAAAAACATTGCAATTGCTGTAAGAGAAAGACTAAACAAATGAACTAAATCACCGAAAAATTGAGCTCTTAATACCAGCCATTATGTTTCTAAACTAAATAGTAAATAATTATATACAAATCTTTTAAAATAGTTGTACGAGTACTGTAGTATTAAAATATTTGGTTCTATTCAAAAATCATAAGTTCAAAAACATATTTACTTTTGAATTAAATTGAAAATCCTGAATCTAATGTAAAATTTTCTCAGGATATATATTTCATATTTATTGCAAAAAACAAATTATTTATTTTTATTAAAAACAACATTATTTAATATAAAAAGATTATTAATTGTTCAAAAATTGTCATAACAATCATACGCGCATGTGCAGTAAATTTAAAACAAAAACCTTGTGTCAGGAGTTGAATATAATTATCATTATGTTAAATTAATGTTAAATTGATGTTGTGTCCATGTTAAAAAAACTAAGAGTTTTTAAATTTCATTTTAGATGAAAACAAGGGCAATATCAGAAAAAATCGAAATATTATACTTTAATCCAATATATTTTGTTAATGAATCAGCGTATGTTGAAAATCCTGGACAAGATAATGATAAACTATTTTCATATGGGACTGTAATACGAGAGCTACCAAATGACGCATACATACAGATAGGTATATACAAGGAAATTAATAAAAAATTCATTCAAATGGGCAGTAAAATTGAACATCGATACTGTAATTTTATTGAAACGGATAAAGTCTTCTATCCAGGCGTAAAATCACATGGAAATTTTCCCGGGAAATGTCCGATGAAACCGGGAGATTATTACGTAAATGATTATCAAGTACCTATGAAAGATTTTCCACCATTATTGGCTACTGGAAAATATAAGGTTACACTTGAGTTGAAAACAGACGATTTTTCCCTTTTGAATGTTGAATGGAATGGTGTTATACGATAAATATTGTAGTTGTATTCATGTGTGATAAGCAAATAATTTTATTTAAATAAACAGTACTGCATTTAAATATGTGCAATTTAATTATTTCCTAAATTAATTTATCAAGGAATTGTTTGTATAATGAATATATTATTTAATAAATGTATAAAAATATTTATATTTTTTAGTTTACATGCTTATACCGTGTGTTGACTTAAACCGTCGTACATAGAGATTTAGCATGTAAAATCAGACATGTGCGATTTCTTGCTTCCCAAATTATTTTACAAAAAAAACCTTATGATAAATGTTTTAGGGCATACTTTTCTGCATGTAAATCAATTACTAAAATTTTTTTTGGAACCTTTTTAACGTCAGGAATTAGGTCAAAGTTGTTAGAAATTGACTGGAAAATGGCAGTAGCCGTGAAATAGCATATAGCATTTAGCATTTGTTTTATTTTTGTTCCAATTTCACGGCTAATGTCATTTTCAGTCAATTTCTTGACAACTTTAGGGCTAATTCCTGACGTTGGGATGGTTTCAAAAAAAAATTTGTTGATTGATTTACATGTAAAAAAGTGTTTCCTAAAACATTTATCCCAAAGTTTTTTTTTGTAAAATAATTTGGGAAGCAGGAAATCGCACATGTCTGATTTTACATGCTAAATCCCTATGTACGACGGTCCAAGTCAACACACGGTATATTTTAGCATTTGAGATTACTAATGAAGTTACAAATTTTGCAGAATCGAGCTCTTGAATAATAGGTACATTATTTATTACAATAAAAACAATAAGTTAATCTGTTAAAGTTGCTGAAATTTTTATTTTCGAAAAATGTTTTAATATTAAATTTTTTTAAATAATTATAGGAATATATTGGCCCGTATTCTCACCTCACTTTTTCGTGAAAAAGTGCTTTTGTCATATTTCAAAATAAGTTTTTGATTCTGTTTTTATCAAATATAAATAATTTTATTATTTTTGATTATTTTTATTATATTTGGTATTATAAAATTTAAATAAACTATTATAAAGTGCTTAATAAATAATTTTAAGTAAACGTAAAAAGCACTTTTGGCAAAAATCACTTTTATAAATGAGGTGAGAATTGTGTATATTTTACATTAATAAAATTAATATAAAATAAATTAAATATTATAAATTTTAAGTTTGCAACAAAAATTAAATAAAAATGCATTTATAACTATTTTTTATTATTGCCAATTATTCATCCAATTACTAATTTCTGACTTAGCAGCAATTGTATTTAATGCAAAAATAATAAACTCTTTCGATAGTAAATGCATACACAATCACGCCATATACCCAGAAGAATGTGTTGCAAATTCTCAAACAGAAATAATTTTTTATCAACCATTTAAATTTAAACTTTTGCTCTTTTATTCTTACTACTTGGAAAAATTTACTTCCGCAATACATTTTCAATAATGCTAACACATTTACTCATTAGACGTTTATTCAGATGTACAATTTAATTATCATCTACAATATTTGTTTCAATCTAATTATTTTAATTGATTTACACTAACTTTTGCAACAGATTTTGTTGAATCTATTCTGGTAATACTACATATTTCATTAAAAAAAAATATTATTTTTTATGATTTTGCAGCCAAACTACATACTTTCTACGCAGGTACTAATACTGTATTATAAACACGCAAACGAACCTCTGTGGCTACATTCACATTTCTAGCAAGTATACCTAAAATCGTCTTTCAATTTCTTGGTCAATTCTTAGATAACAACCTACCCAAATACACAAACTCATAATCAATGAGCATTTTATTTTCATATATAATTTATCATTTAATATTTTTGTCGACCGTCATATCACATATGATGAAGGAGGTATTGTAGTCACACAAAGTTTGACATATTTTTATGGAAAAGCGCGAATTAAGCTTATAGTAACACGAATCAACTGTTTTAAGCGTGATGTCTGCTTGTCGGTGTGTAGAACAAATTCGGCTGAACGGATTATTATAAAATTTCATATTTACGTTCCGAAAGTGAATATGTCAATTTGATCAACTTTTAGTAAAGTTCTGCCATCCGGAAGTGGCAATTTACTGATGTCACTTTTATGTGTTTTACGAATATATCGCAACAGAAATATATTTTGAAAAAATTTGTTTAACAAAAGTTGATAAACATGTTATAGCTAACAACTTTTATTTGCAACATATTTCGGTAGAGCTAAATATTTTTTTTTCTATTTTTCATATTTTTATGGTACGTATATATAATTCTGTAAATAAGTGGCATATTCATATTAAAACAATTTTTTTTTAATTATCACGCCTACAGTAGTTGTTATACAAATATTTCAATTCCATAAATTTATTTACTAGGATGACGGTCGGTTCTGTTGAAGCTACAGCAGATTTGTTTTATAAGTACAAAAACAAATTTCAAAAATTTGTTATGTTCATAAAAAAATGGTATACTTAGTACAATAATATTTTTTTTATTATGTTATATTTAATATCAAAACTAGGAAACCCGTGACCCTTAAAGGGTCACGTTTGAAATCAAAAATAGTTATTAAACATATAAACATAATAAAAATAAATAAACAAATAATAATAATAATAATAATAATATAATAATTATAAAATATCAGTTGCTCTATTATATATTACTCAAAAGCAATAGTTCTATCAGTAGTGTACATAACTTCATACAGCTGTCATTTGACATTTGCATTTTTAAAATTTTTGAGAATGAAAATGAAATCGTAAAAAAATAAACTTGCCTATTCTCAAATAGGGAATGAACCAATTAAAATGACACCACTCCATCAAATTCGATTCAGGAGTTTAGGAGGAGATGCTGGAGAAACATGTATACATACACACATACATACATACATACATACATACATACATACATACATACATACATACATACAAACATTTGACAATTAGAAAGATTAAAATTTACTTAAAAATTACATGGCATAATAACCAAAAATAAATTACATATAAAATTGTGATACTTGGAACTGTTTAGCGTACAAAATATTATAATTACAAATTTCGTACAGCATCCGGTTTTGATGCTTAAAAATTACAGATCAAATAATATCATATTATCAACCTTGAACTATTAAATATATATATATAAAAAAATATTCTGTATCAATTTATTTAGTTGATTCAAAAATTGAACAATATGATTGAAAAAGTTTCAAAATTTAATTTTTTATTTTTTGTTTTTATTTGTTTTAATTATGATTTGACGTACGCTAAGGTAAGATTTTTATAGTTTTTATATAAATATTTTAATTTTATTTAACTTTTTAATAATCTAATTTTTTTAATTCAAAATATATTTTTTTTGAAAAATATTTAAAATTTTCTAATTATTATGCATCAGTTCTAATAAAAGTGAAATTTAAAAAGAAATTAAATATGTTACTTGTACACTAAATTTATTACAAATATATAATTTTTGTATTATTACTATTTTCATATATAGAATAACTAAAGTTGAAAATAAATATTAAATATTTAAAATTAATAATATAATTAAAACTAATTATTATTTTTGTTTGTTTAAATTATAATTTCATTTTATTACTCAGATAAATTTGACAATATATATATATATATTATAGTTTTAATTCATTTAGTAAGAGCTGTCAAAATCTGTTAATTTTTTTATTTTATATTTTTAGAAAAAATATGCATTTTTCAAAATATTTCCAATGAAAATATTATTTTACTAATTATATTTTAAAAATTTTTACCTTTCGACTGACAATATTGAAATTAGAAAATTAAACAAATGTTATAAAAATAATATCATACAAATACAAAAAATTTTATCTTCGTAACGAAATAAAAATAAAAATATTTTTATCAAAAGTTCAAGTTCATTAACATTACTCTGCCTTTCTAATAAAAGAGTATAAATAATGCCAAAATAATGTATAAGCCTTCGATAGCTCAGTTGGTAGAGCGGTGGACTGTAGTTTGTCTCTAATATTGAAATCCATAGGTCGCTGGTTCAAATCCGGCTCGAAAAAACTTTTTTTACTTATATCAAAATAAGAATAATAACTATTCAAATCTTGTTATAAAGTATTTCATATACCTTCGATAGCTCAGTTGGTAGAGCGGTGGACTGTAGTTTGAATAAAATATTGATATCCATAGGTCGCTGGTTCAAATCCGGCTCGAAGGAATTATTTTTATTTATATCAAAATAAGAATAATAACTATTCAAATCTTGTTATAAAATACATTTTCATATACCTTCGATAGCTCAGTTGGTAGAGCGGTGGACTGTAGTTTGAATGAAATATTGATATCCATAGGTCGCTGGTTCAAATCCGGCTCGAAGGAATTATTTTTACTTATATCAAAATAAGAATAATAACTATTCAAATCTTGTTATAAAATACATTTTCATATACCTTCGATAGCTCAGTTGGTAGAGCGGTGGACTGTAGTTTGAATGAAATGTTGATATCCATAGGTCGCTGGTTCAAATCCGGCTCGAAGGAATTATTTTTACTTATATCAATATAAGAATAATAACTATTCAAATCTTAATAGGTCGCTGATTCAAATCAGGCTTGAAAGAAATTCGGCTCTAAAGCACAACTAAATAACTATTTAATTTAAGTAAAAAATGACTTCTGTCTCAGTAGGTAGAGCGATAGATCATAATTTGTTTGAAATGTTTGAAATTCACAGTTCTGTTGTTCAAATTTTTCTCGAAAAAGTATTTTATAAATATTTTTTAGTGGCAATATAGTTACATTTCTGTACTTTATAAATATTTAAAAAATATTTATTTAAAATTTATATATATATAGGGTGATTTGTAATTAATTGGAAATATTTTAACTGGAGTATCCTGGGCTCAGAATATGAAGATTTGACCCAAAACACTTAGATAAAATGTGGCTCCTTACTGAGCTACAGGGTGTTTTATTTAAAAATTTAAAAACGATTTTTGCCCATTACTTAAAAACTATTTGACGTATCCTTATCATACTTGGCAGAAAGTGTAGGTACCGTACACCATACTAAATTATGTTAAACAAAAGTTTCTGGCTAGTGCCAGTGGCGTACAACAGGGGCAAGTGAGAGGTTGATCCTTCCTAAATTCTACGCCACTGGCGGAATTGTCATTTTAGCACAATTTTTCGATTCTCCAACACTTTCTGTGTAAAAAACATACTCTTTCTTCGTAACGATAAAGTCACTATTTTTCGAGATATTTAAAGTTAAACATAAGGTGCACCCTTGGGATTTTTTCAAAATTTGCTCAAAAAATTCTGAAATAATTGAGTAAAATAGAGAAAAAAATTAGCTACATAATAACTAAGTAACTTTTTTCTCTAACTCATTCTGGTTTGGCAGGAAAAATTAATAAAAATTAATATTTTTTGCATTTTAATTTTTTATTTTCAATAATTTTTCCTGCCAAACCAGAATAAGTTAGAGAAAAAAGTTACTTAGTTATTATGTAGGTAATTTTCTTCTCTATTATACTGAATTTTTTCAGATTTTTTTGAGCAAATTTTGAAAAAATCCCAAGGGTGCAGCTTATGTTTAACTTTAAATATCTCGAAAAATAGTGACTTTATCGTTACGAAAAAAGAGTATGTTTTTTACACAGAAAGAGAATCGAAAAATTGTGCTAAAATGACAATTCCGCCAGTGGCGTAGAATTTAGGAAGGATCAACCTCTCACTTGCCCCTGTTGTACGCCACTGGCACTAGCCAGAAACTTTTGTGTAACATAATTTAGTATGGTGTATGGTACCTACACTTTCTGCCAAGTATGATAAGGATACGTCAAATAGTTTTTAAGTACTGGGCAAAAATCGTTTTTAAATTTTTAAATAAAACACCCTGTAGCTCAGTACGGAGCCACATTTTATCTAAGTGTTTTGGGTCAAATCTTCATATTCTGAGCCCAGGATACTCCAGTTAAAATATTTCCAATTAATTACAAATCACCCTGTATACATTTGTGCAATTTTTTAAAGCAATATGCACAATTAAAATATGTTAATATGTTGCAGCCAAAACCAGTATCAGACAAAATAGTAATGAATTATTTTAATCGGGTATATGTTAAAAACGCTACGGCATTTGTAAAAAATCCTGGAACTGACGATAACAAAGCATTTGTTTACGCAACATTAGCAAAACCATTTCCCGAGGACGCTCGAGCTGTTATAAGAATATTTAAAAAAATGAATAACAAAAAATATTCGCAAATGGGCAGTACAATTGATAAGGACGCATGCCAGTATATCGCGACGGATAAACTAATTTATCCCGGTTTAAAACAATATGGAAACTTACCCGATAAATGTCCGATTAATGCGGGTAATTATCGTGTTGTTGATTATCAAGTGCCCGTTAAAAGTTTACCTTCTTATATTCCAAAAGGAGATTATAAAATTAATTTTAATGTTCAAAGTGGTGAAGATTACATATTGAAAGCAAAATGGTTTGGTAAAATAATGTAAAATTTCTGTCATGTATGTACATGTTGTAATTTGATGAATAAATTTGTTATGCAATTTCTTATTTTTTATGATTTATTAAATAAAAATTGTTAAAATAATTTAATTTAATCAAATGTTGTATTTAAAACCAATTTAAAAATGGAATAAATGTTTCCATTATGTAGAAATTATTTTCCTATAAACATTTCTATTCAAACAAGAAACTTTTTTCATCTACATATATAATGGCTCTTATATATATATACGTATGTTCCTTTATTTATACTATTTGGAAATATTTGGTCACGCAAAACACTTTCAATTTGATAACTTAAACTGAAATCATAATTACTATAAAAATGTTTTATTCAATGAAGTCCAATCTATTTTTTTTTTTTCGAAAGTGATAACAATATTGAAATCACAACATTATTCGTTAAAAAAACTAAAATATTTTGTTTAATATTTACTTATTATTTAAAATATCTCCAAAGAAGTTGCTTATACTGCATTCTCGTTTTTCATTATTATTTATTATTTTTATTATCTTCCATTAAAATTATGTTATATTGCAAATTTTTATAAATAGCCTTTAGTATATACATACAACCCAAAAATCAGTAACAGTAATTTTAATGTTTATTTTAAAATACATTAAAATAATGAGATATTTAATTAATTACATTTTAATTCCGAGTAAAGTTCAATCAATTTCACAGTAATAACCAAATTTTGAATGTCATTAAAAAAAGTGCGTATTGCTCAATGAAAAAGTGCAAAAAAAAATGAACTGAAATCGCGTTGTTCGAAAGATAGTGAACCGTGGCAAATTGCCTACTTTTAATGTTTTAATCTTGTAAACGTAAGAATTTTTATGTTTATTACATGTAATTTCGAGTGAGTTTATTTTACGAGCGGCTGACTGGTCCGCGCGCTGCGCCTGTTACCCGTTACCCGAAAAGCCCAACATTGTTAAAAGCAACATTACGATTTTAATTAAGTATTCGTTTAAGGAATTCTTATTACTCGTATATTGTTGTTGATTAACGAGTCTCGCAAAATTTATAAGAATTACACATTCAATTTCGGCGCTATTACGCTTTTTTATAACTTTTTAAATATTGTTTTTATTTTTTTTTTGTTTCTTATAAAGTAAATCTGTGGTTGGATTTTATAGCAAAGTTAAAATCTTGTACGTAATCAAAATCCACAAAAAATTTTTTGAATAACAACGATATATTAGAAATACAAACTAATAGGAATGCTTCTAACAGGCGTATGATAAATTTATTCGTTTTAATTTAAAGTTATTTTTGTTTAACTTTTGTATTTTTCAATTAGGACATGATTTGTTTTTGCTATGAAAATCATGTATTAATATGACATTTTAAAACGTACTGATAAGTTCACACTAATTTTTACCTATAATTTATTGTTATAATCACCAAAACTATAAAAGATACTTACAATTAGATTAAATTGAACTTAACTTGTCTAAAAAAATTCTGTCACTAGATAATTTATTATAATAAATCTAAATATTTTAACACGTTTTTATTAATTCCTATTCTTGTCTGTCTGTTCGGTACAAATTTTGCAATCGACTTTAAACTAACTTTGCTAGAGACTTGAAACTTAAACATAGTTCAGAACTGGATGACAATACAATATTATTTAATTTATTAATTTTATTTGAAAAATTACTTTTTATTTTGTGCTATATTTAGCAATTTTTTTTTCAAAATACAGAAAATACAGAATACTCAGACAAGACTAAAAAGCAGAAAATAATTATTTAAATAAAAAAAAAAATTTTAAATACCACGTTTATAGATTTATAAATCCTATACAGATTCATGACCCGATACAGATTGACCTGAAAATTTGTGATTGTAAAATTTTAATAGCTATGACTATACTAGTAAGATTTAATAATAATAATAATAATAAAGAACTTTATTTAGCAAAGCTATTCCAAATTACTTTTTACAAATTTTTACATATATTAATACATTACGAGTGATTTGATAACATAAATTGCCTTAACTCTAATTTAAATTTCTTAAGATCTAACATTTTTATATTATTAGGTAACTTATTATATTCACTGACACCTTTCACTAATACTGATTTTTTTAATTGTTCGTGTTTTTTGAAATCAATGTGGAAATGACTAGCACTTCTAGTGTTGTAATTGTACAATTCAGATTTTTTTTTATTAAATTTTAGTAAGTAAGTAGGTTTCAATTTTACTATTAATTTTATGCACAAAAACCATACAGTTATACATAATATATCTATCCACATTCATCCACTTTAACTCTTTTAACATATCATCAATCCTACTGTATCTATCTTTATTCAAAATGTGCCTCATTGCTTTATTTTGTAGTATTTGCAGCCTATCAATATCCCCCCATTACACATAAGTAGAACTGACGCTGCATATGTAATATGGGGGAGTACAATAGAATTATAAATTAATATTTTAGTTCTTGTAGACAAAATTTTTCTCATTTTTCCCAGAAAATTAACCTTCTTAGATACTTTTTTACATATGTAATACATATGTTCACCAAATTTTAACTTCCTATCTATAATAATTCCCAAATACTTAATACTTTCTACTATTTCAATATTCTCATTTCCAATCATAATTTTGTGATTACTATTTTTTAATTCTTTCCACAGATTTTCAGATCCCAACATCAATACTTTACTTTTATTTATGTTTAATTTTAATTTATTAATTTTTAACCATTGATCTAATGCATTTAATTCTGTATTTAATGTATTAATACATTTTTTAAGATCACTTCCTGCTATATACACCATCGTGTATCATCAGCAAATAAACTGTAATTACAATCTTTAAAATTTTTTCCTATTTTTAAAATGAAAAACGTAGGGCGCAGCGACAGCTACTCCCTACACTTCCTACTACTATCTATTGCATGCGCTCCACGTGTTTCATTGTAAATCTTACACGTATTGTCAAAGCTATTAAAAATTCACAATCACATTTCAGGACAATCTGAACGGGGTCAGAAATCTGTATGGAACTGGGAGAAATTATTTTATACTTTTTAGTTCCTTTTAAAAACTTGGTATATTATTATTTTTTATATTTAAATAATTAATTAATTTCTTTTTATAAAAGTAAAGTATAGCAATTATGTCACATTTACCGAAAATAATGCAATAATTCGCAACGACAATATAACATTTTTTTATAGCAGATTAAAGAAAATTAAAAAAACTTAAAACACTTGACAATAGAGCGGCGAAAGATCCGTAACAAATAGAACCGCATTGAGGTTGCAATAAAGATACGAGTATTTATGAATGAAAGTAGGAAGACGAATAATCGCTCGGTATAAATCTCTATTGATTTCAGTACGAATGACGGTACGTCGAGACTGGCACTAAATCCGAAGATTAACGAATGCATTGTTCGAAATGATTGCTTTAATATCGTGATTGAGGGAACAAAACGAAAAGAGAAATGGAACATAATTTTGATGACAATATTACATTCAATGCATTCTGTTTACATAGAGAAATATGATAGTTAAAAATTGTTATTTTATAATATTTTTAAAATAAAGTTTAATAATTATTATAATTTGTATTTCTTTACGATATATTTTTGTAAAATAAAACTGCTTTATGTTCAAGCTCTGTATTAAAATTTATCAGGAAAATTCATATCGGTTTTCCTGATGAAGACGAACCTTGAGTTTTGTCGAAACATTGAGTATAAATAAATTTTAATACAGAAGTTGAACCTATAGCAGTTTTATTTTATATAATGAGTTCTGAAAGATTTTTTACTATGTTATTTATTTTTATATTTATAGAAATTAGTTTGGTTTTGTTATAATATACAAAAAAACTTTTATTAGACAAATTTATAATCTATATAAATAGAAAAACGTTAATAAGCAATTTACAAAAAATTATAGTGTTCTGCAAAATACTACTTGATTCTTTTACTTAACTGAATTATATTTAATTAATATTATACAAATAATATTGGTGTTTGCGGATAAAATTTATGAACTTCGTGAAAAATTGGATTAACAGATTATCCAGATAAATCCGTTATCGCACAATACGCGTCAAAAAATCTTTATAATATAAAATTTAAAGATATAAAAATAATTGCAAGACAATATTACAAGTTGATTGATAAGAAAAGCAATAAAAATTTACAAAGGAAAAAAATAACATCAATCAGTGTAAAGACAAAATTTTTAATCTAGTTATTTGTAATTTGTTACCTTGTAATTTGTTTCTATTTTTTTTCAATTGTTTATTATTTATGCTACTTGTAAGTATTTTCTTGATGATGAGTATATCGAAACGTCGAAATTAAATTAAAAATTATACAGAACCGAAATGTAAACCATAGTAAAAAATCTGTCAGAACTCATTATATTAAAGTAAACCTGCTGTAAGTTGTAGTTCTGTACAGAACTACAACCTACAGCCGTTTTATTCTTTTTTATTTCTACATATGAGTACTTGGTGCCAATAAATTCGCTAATCAATAAATAAATTTTTAATTAAAAAAAAAATGTACTTTGATATAATTTAAACAAATAAGAAGAAATAATATTTAAAATAAAACGGCTTTAGTTTATAGTTCTGTATTAATACTTATTAATAATATACATTTCAACGACCTCAAATCAGAAAAAAAACTATAAATTTAATTTCCAGTAAATAAACAGAACATAGAAACAAGTTACTAGGTAACAAAATAAGTAACAGGATCATAAAATTTATGAATTTTTAATTAAAGAAAGCCAAATTTAATTTAAATTATTGCCTTTACACTAATTTTATAAACTTTATAAACTTCTATTGCTTTTCTTGTCAATCTGCTGTTATTATTGATGCGTCTTGCAATTATTATAGTATCTTCGAATTTTATATCATGAAGATATTTCAACGCATGATGTACAATAGCAGATTTATCTGGATGATTTAAACGTATTGATTTTTTATGTTCCGTCAACCTAGTAGAAACAGTTCTACCTGTCTTTCCAACAAAAACCTTACCGCATTCGCACGGTGTTCTATATATACTCAAAGATTGTAGAGGAATAATATCTATTATATGTACTCTTCAACATGAGTTGTAATTTCATAAAATTCTGCCTATGTTAAATAATATTTGACACTTTCGCATTTTTTATTTATTAAAGTACTTAAAGTTATTAAAATATTAAACTGGATTGAAGTAGTCTATAATATGAAAAATATTAAAAATCAAAATACTAGAAATAGATTTATAAATTCAACAATCTCGCAGAAATTGTTAGTGTCTTTTGTAATTTAATTGGATTCTGCACATATGCACACATGTGTCAGATGTTCAGATTATAAATTTTGATAAGAATAATTGGTTTTTATATGATGTGCAATTGTTGCTTGTAAAAGAGAAAAAAAAAACATATTTAACCTTTAGCTATCATGTTGTAAATCTAAGAATGTTAACTGAATAAAATCTTATCTGATTTTTCGATGCGATATTTGTGTAGGCAAATTGAATGTGTCAGTTTCTTTGTGTTATTGTGATGAAATATTTGAGAAGATTTATTTTTCTTTTGTCAAATAGATGATGTTAATATTTTCGACTTTTATTATGCTAAATTTCCTATTTTATTTCAAAAGTTTTGTAGTATTATGCATTTAAACGATTTTGAATATATTTTATATCTTAGAAATATATTTGATATATTAAATCTATCATTTATTTTTTTTGTTTATAGAAAAATGTGTTCGATATACTCTACGTATTATCAGGAATATATATATATATATATATATATATATATATATATATATATATATATATATAAAATAATAATAATGATAATATTTTTATTCCCATATAACCGATGCATGGTATGGCAAAGTAAAAAAAAATTGATCAAAATTGTAACACAATACAGAATTTATATTACAATTGAAAATTAAAACTTGTCACTAAGATAATCATCAACTTTATAATAATATTAGGGAATAAAAAGTTTCTTTAAATAGAATTTGAAATTACTTTCAGATTTTATGCTACTAATATGCTTGGTTAAATTTAGTTTTATTTAAGTTTATATGTATTGTATTGGTGTATATTTTATATTACGAATAAACAAAATAAAGTATAAATAAATACATGGTAAATTTAGAATAAATTTATTTTTGAAGATATTTTCACAAGATTGTAGTTTGTCAAGCAAAAATATGTTTCTAACAGCCGCTTTTTGTAGTCTAAATACTTGTTTTGTAAAAGGATCATAATCCCAAAAAATAACACCGTATATCAAAATTGGACAGAATATTGCGAATATTTATTTTGCAATCCAAATCACATTTTCATGTGTATTTAAACGTAATAATTTATGACTGTTTAATTTATATATATATATATATATATATATATATATATATATATATATTGTGACAAAAACACTTTTTGTCACGAGTCAAATTTTGTATAAAAACTGATAATTTTATAGAGTATTTATTTTTTAGTGAATTGGCAATATTTGATTTAAATTGTAAAATTAGCAGGCACATAAATACCGCTTGTACCGGTGAAATATCTCTCTCTTCCGTAAGCAGTCCGCTTTGAGCAATAACCTACTGGTTTTGTCGTCGTTGTATCTGTGATGAGTTTAAGGTTAATTTCCATGCGGTCTGATAAGTTTTTGTATTCAAGATGGGATTGGTTCGTTTGGATTTGAAACGATGTAAGTTGACAATTTATTTATTTTGTATTATGTTTGAATTGTTATTCATGAGATTTTATTGATATTTGGATTATTTTAGTAACGTAATTTTTGCTCTCATGAATACAATGATGGTCAACTTACATTTGATTACGTTTTTGTATATTTTGTAAAGCCAATTTCTTTCTTGAATAATTTTGTTAGTTATTTTGTTTTGGAGTTATAATTTGTAGAGTTAAATTTATTAGAGTTTGTATCGTTATAGTTTATTTGATGATTAGTAATTTTAATTTGACAAATTAACCTTGACGCAGCACAGATCCCCGTTCCAATCCTCATTTCTTTCTTTGTAAATACTAGTAGATTTCCTTCCCGCTTTCCGTTTGTGAAAGTTCTTTAGTGCGTATCATTGTCCGTATTTGTGAATTCCGAGCCCTCGCTAGAGCGCGTTATGATCTTCAGATTTTTTTTGTGCCGTGCTGCGAGCACGGATTTGATAATTTTATTCGCGTATTAAAACGACCGACGTTTTATTGTTCGAACTTTTGTAGAGTTCGGGATTGTTGCAATACGAGTTATTTTGAGGCCACGCGCCATTGTTCGTATTGCGATGATTTTTTGATTTATCGTATCGTATATTTTTGCTATTATCACAGCACTTAAATTTTAGGCTGAAGAAGCTGTATCGGCTGTGATGATATTTTGTTGTAGTATATTTTTTGTGGCCACGTCGTAATTCTCGGTGAAATACCCTATGTTTTCGTGGGCCACGCCTATAAGATCAGAATGCGTTCATTGGCTTCCGGATTTACAAATTACGGGAAAGACATTCGGTCTAGATCGGCTAAAGTACTTTCGTGTTTTGTCTCTCCTGCGCACGCGACCCCCCCTCTGTTCCATGTTCTATGTTCCCTCTTCGCGATCCCTTTTCTTTGTTGTATGAATGACGTGTAGAAAATCGTAAGTAGCAAATCATCACTTTATTTGTATTATTTTGAATTGAATATTTTTGGTGAGCAAGTAACTTTAACTTATTTAGCTAGAAAATATTGTTGAGTCATTTTATTGTAGTATTGTTGAATTTTCTTTGAGTTACGTATTTTTGTTTCTAGTTAAATATTTTAATTTTGCTTGTATCATTTTTGAACTATGCTATTTTCACTTAGCTTTTGTATCTTGCGAATATACTGTTGTTACTTATTTTGTTTGCTAAGTGAACTATGCAATTATCGTATAGATTTTGTACTTTGAGATTCATTCTATTTGCTAATTGAATTTTGTTATTATTGCTTTAATTTTGTACTATGATATTTCTTTTGATTGCTAAATTTATTAACATTGCTTGAGTTGATTTATGATTTGTGTAATTTAAATTGTAGCTGGTAAATTATTTTGATTTTGCATTTATTTGTTATATTGATGATATTGTATGAAACTATTGCCTATCTTGTGATTTCGATTGTATCGACTTTTATTTCAAGTTCGATTGTTTGATTTTATCATGTTTATTATTCTGGATAAATCTGCTGTGCCCCCTCATGTTTAGATGAACAGGCTGTCGTTTTCAACGGTGTCCGAGCGAGATTCAGATGTATAGTAGCACCAGTTAATTGTGGAAACCGAATTTGGATCAACAAATGAAAGATATCGACCATACTCTAAATCGAGCAGGAATTATTGACTGGATGATTTTTTATGACGTACTAAAGCCCGCGGGGCGTATTCCGATTTCGAGGGCGATCATTTTCATGATGTCTCCTTCCATGATCACGCCGCTTTGTTGCGCTGTGCATTCTGACATCTCCTCGGCGCTGACGAAAACGCAGAAGAAGATCTTCTTTAGCTAGACCACCCGCTAACCAGCAGACATCAAACAAAGGACGTTCATTATGCTGTACTAAATATCATACAATATAACTACATGGTATTACAAAATTGTAAGTAATTTTTTATTTAATTATTTATTGCATTTCCGAAACAAATTCTCGAAGAATGAAATAAATCCCTATCCCGTTAAGTTCCTTTTTGAGATTTGTCAAAGCTTCTCATTTTGCGTCAACATTCCGCTTTGACTGGCGCCCACCTAATTTACCAACATCACAAAATAAAGTTCCTACCAACCCCACCTACGACCCCGCTCTCCTCCAAACAACTGACGCCGTGCCCATTATGGGTGACAGGTAGGATAAAAATCAGATGAATAAAATATTTCAAAATTTGAACACTTTGATAAAATTTAAAATTTAACATCAAATATTTTTCTTCATCTAAATGTCACACATAATTTTGGCTCGCCAACGTGGGGCTTTGATTGATTTTTTGTCTTCGAATTAGTCCATTCCTTCCTTTCACTTTTCCGAGAATTTGAGTTCGAAAATTTATTTAGTTCTGATTATTTTTTGTAATTGCTACTTACATTTCATGTTTAGTTATGATGATTATTTGTTATTTGTACTATGTTATATTTGCTACTTACTCATTTGATTTATTATGTTGTGCTATATTATTTTGTATCTGATTGAGTCATGATTTATATTTTGTTTAGTGCACTGAGTGAGATGAGATTTCACAGTTTTTTGATTGATTAGTTTTTCTTTGATTTGAGTATTTTATTGAGTCACGAATATTTCCTTGTTGGAAAGTTTAAAAATTTTTTTTGTAAATGAGAAAAAAATTTTTTTTTTGGTGGAAGGGCTGTGTGACAAAAACACTTTTTGTCACGAGTCAAATTTTGTATAAAAACTGATAATTTTATAGAGTATTTATTTTTTAGTGAATTGGCAATATTTGATTTAAATTGTAAAATTAGCAGGCACATAAATACCGCTTGTACCGGTGAAATATCTCTCTCTTCCGTAAGCAGTCCGCTTTGAGCAATAACCTACTGGTTTTGTCGTCGTTGTATCTGTGATGAGTTTAAGGTTAATTTCCATGCGGTCTGATAAGTTTTTGTATTCAAGATGGGATTGGTTCGTTTGGATTTGAAACGATGTAAGTTGACAATTTATTTATTTTGTATTATGTTTGAATTGTTATTCATGAGATTTTATTGATATTTGGATTATTTTAGTAACGTAATTTTTGCTCTCATGAATACAATGATGGTCAACTTACATTTGATTACGTTTTTGTATATTTTGTAAAGCCAATTTCTTTCTTGAATAATTTTGTTAGTTATTTTGTTTTGGAGTTATAATTTGTAGAGTTAAATTTATTAGAGTTTGTATCGTTATAGTTTATTTGATGATTAGTAATTTTAATTTGACAAATTAACCTTGACGCAGCACAGATCCCCGTTCCAATCCTCATTTCTTTCTTTGTAAATACTAGTAGATTTCCTTCCCGCTTTCCGTTTGTGAAAGTTCTTTAGTGCGTATCATTGTCCGTATTTGTGAATTCCGAGCCCTCGCTAGAGCGCGTTATGATCTTCAGATTTTTTTTGTGCCGTGCTGCGAGCACGGATTTGATAATTTTATTCGCGTATTAAAACGACCGACGTTTTATTGTTCGAACTTTTGTAAAGTTCGGGATTGTTGCAATACGAGTTATTTTGAGGCCACGCGCCATTGTTCGTATTGCGATGATTTTTTGATTTATCGTATCGTATATTTTTGCTATTATCACAGCACTTAAATTTTAGGCTGAAGAAGCTGTATCGGCTGTGATGATATTTTGTTGTAGTATATTTTTTGTGGCCACGTCGTAATTCTCGGTGAAATACCCTATGTTTTCGTGGGCCACGCCTATAAGATCAGAATGCGTTCATTGGCTTCCGGATTTACAAATTACGGGAAAGACATTCGGTCTAGATCGGCTAAAGTACTTTCGTGTTTTGTCTCTCCTGCGCACGCGACCCCCCCTCTGTTCCATGTTCTATGTTCCCTCTTCGCGATCCCTTTTCTTTGTTGTATGAATGACGTGTAGAAAATCGTAAGTAGCAAATCATCACTTTATTTGTATTATTTTGAATTGAATATTTTTGGTGAGCAAGTAACTTTAACTTATTTAGCTAGAAAATATTGTTGAGTCATTTTATTGTAGTATTGTTGAATTTTCTTTGAGTTACGTATTTTTGTTTCTAGTTAAATATTTTAATTTTGCTTGTATCATTTTTGAACTATGCTATTTTCACTTAGCTTTTGTATCTTGCGAATATACTGTTGTTACTTATTTTGTTTGCTAAGTGAACTATGCAATTATCGTATAGATTTTGTACTTTGAGATTCATTCTATTTGCTAATTGAATTTTGTTATTATTGCTTTAATTTTGTACTATGATATTTCTTTTGATTGCTAAATTTATTAACATTGCTTGAGTTGATTTATGATTTGTGTAATTTAAATTGTAGCTGGTAAATTATTTTGATTTTGCATTTATTTGTTATATTGATGATATTGTATGAAACTATTGCCTATCTTGTGATTTCGATTGTATCGACTTTTATTTCAAGTTCGATTGTTTGATTTTATCATGTTTATTATTCTGGATAAATCTGCTGTGCCCCCTCATGTTTAGATGAACAGGCTGTCGTTTTCAACGGTGTCCGAGCGAGATTCAGATGTATAGTAGCACCAGTTAATTGTGGAAACCGAATTTGGATCAACAAATGAAAGATATCGACCATACTCTAAATCGAGCAGGAATTATTGACTGGATGATTTTTTATGACGTACTAAAGCCCGCGGGGCGTATTCCGATTTCGAGGGCGATCATTTTCATGATGTCTCCTTCCATGATCACGCCGCTTTGTTGCGCTGTGCATTCTGACATCTCCTCGGCGCTGACGAAAACGCAGAAGAAGATCTTCTTTAGCTAGACCACCCGCTAACCAGCAGACATCAAACAAAGGACGTTCATTATGCTGTACTAAATATCATACAATATAACTACATGGTATTACAAAATTGTAAGTAATTTTTTATTTAATTATTTATTGCATTTCCGAAACAAATTCTCGAAGAATGAAATAAATCCCTATCCCGTTAAGTTCCTTTTTGAGATTTGTCAAAGCTTCTCATTTTGCGTCAACATTCCGCTTTGA
The DNA here is from genome assembly GCA_963966155.1 of Clivina fossor. Classification (NCBI taxonomy): domain Eukaryota; kingdom Metazoa; phylum Arthropoda; class Insecta; order Coleoptera; family Carabidae; genus Clivina; species Clivina fossor. The sequence continues at coordinate 22,815,438 of OZ014551.1, read as the reverse complement.
CTGGCGCCCACCTAATTTACCAACATCACAAAATAAAGTTCCTACCAACCCCACCTACGACCCCGCTCTCCTCCAAACAACTGACGCCGTGCCCATTATGGGTGACAGGTAGGATAAAAATCAGATGAATAAAATATTTCAAAATTTGAACACTTTGATAAAATTTAAAATTTAACATCAAATATTTTTCTTCATCTAAATGTCACAATATATATATATATATATATATATATATAGATGATATACGTACAGTCTATCTAAATTCGATTTTTAATTAAAAATAATGCAGAACTTAATCCTGTAGCTTTTTTCTTAAGTTTTTACAAACTAGTAATATCCAATAATATTTCAACTAAAACCAAACCAATTTTAAAGTAAGTAAGAAAGTGTAAATAAGACTTAATATTTTCTTCAATTTTAATTAATATGCTGACAACATGAAAAGTTTCAATAATTGTAAATTGCTTATTTTTATATGTTATGTAAAAACCACATCGCGTAAAATTTATGTAATTTTACTCATAACACAAAATAATTCATTAAATATTTGCTTTAAAATTTTACATAAAACAAGAATTACAAATTACAAACCCATTAGCAAATTTTAAATTTATAATAAAGTATACAAAATATAGGTTATGGACTTAAAGAAAAAACAATGTTCCATATTTATCATAAATAAAAAATTGCAATGCATTGGTTAAAGTTGATTAAGTAATCCAATTCGTTAATTTGTCAACTGACTAATAAATAAGACGGTTCAAAAACAGTTGACAAACTTATTGATTAAGTCAACAATGCTATCTGTAATTGGGCTATAATCTCTTCAAAACAATAATATTGTAAGTTAGTAAAACATTCTTTTTTAAAAATCGTAAAATAACATTACAACAATTTAAAAATCCATCAAAGCATATCCATATGTAGACTAGACAATTTCGAAACATAACAAATGTACAACAAAACGTTTGGTAACAAGTCAACGGGACTGTAACACTGCTAACTTCACATATCAATCTAATGCTCGACAACATTGTTGTTTGCTGGTTGTTGTTAATGTTGTTAGTCTGTCTGTGTTGTTGTACGAACCGTCTGGCTTGTTCACATGATATTTTCTATATCTATGTGATGTATATGTGTTTGGAAATTTCACTTCCTAATATAGATGTTCGAACGATAACAATTAAATTATTTACAAAGTTTGACAGCCGTGGTTTTGCTATGACATTCAGCTGTCAATCCGTTTGGCGTTTGTTTTTATATTTTTTATGGTTAGATGGGTGTTCGTAATGTATATTTGAATGTTAATAGAAATTTATGAAGATGAAATGTTGGTATTCTAATGAAAACGATTCAATAATATTTTTTTTGTTATATTTTCAAGTGTGAAATTTGCAGTGACGTAGTAAACCATTTTAAATTCAGTAAAATATTAATATTAATTTATTTACCAATATAGTATGGCACAGACTTTTTTTATTTATCATCCGTAGTGAATTTTATACCCAATATTTTTATTTGGTTCATATTCATTATACTTCATTTGGATTTTGGTATACATTTTTAATATCGTTAATATATATATATATATATATATATATATATATATATATATATATATATATATAGTCAAGCCAAGCAAACAAGTCTCGTGGGTAGGCCGTGGTTTGTTGTCTCTGTATTCTAGAGGTACACTCAGTGTCAATAGTACTTTGACATATAAAATATATATTTTGAGGTTATGCGATAATTTCATTTTAAAAATACTTTAAATTATCTATAAAATATATGCCTACCTTATTTCAAATAAGATTAAGTCTTAAAAAAGACTGATTTTTTTTATAAAGATGAGCAACAGCAGAGAAAATTAAGAAAAAACGAACACGCGATAATCTGTCAGTTTGCTAGCTACTTTTACTTTTGTTACGGAATGTACAACGGCGGCAGAAATTGTTTTTATTGGCTTAAACTTTTACCGCCACGAATTTTTAAAATTAGTTCGCATATTTTCCGATGGACTTGTTTGCTTGGTGGAGCTGTATATATATATATAATTTTTTAATGTTATTTTTAAAATGTATTGAGTCGAAACCTATATAAAAATTAATTGATATGTTATAAGTTAAAGACTGGACTGTAAAATTCATTATTATGAACGATCTATAATTGGTAATTTTACAATGCATTGCAATGAGACACACATAATTAATTAATATTAGTGTTGTTAATATTTGAAAAAATGGATCTGGATATTCGGATTAAAAAATATTCGAATATCTAATTTTCAGATAATTTGTAATCCAGGATCTAATATCCAAATCTTAAATTGTATTTGTGATTTTTGAGACACATTGCATATAGCTGAGTACTTTTATTTCTGAGACAAATAGCATATTTATAAATAAAAACATATTGTATTTAAAATTCTTGAGACACATTGTATATATCATTTTGAAACATATTAGAATATATAATTCTTTTAGACACATCGTATATAATTACCGTTGCACACTTATTTCGCATTTCGAGGAATTAATACATCTTGTAAAATGTCCTTTCAATATTCATTCCATTTAACAAACATCTGAAAATTTATTATTTCTTTAATATTTTTTATTATTTCTCTATATACTTATTTAAATAATACAGCTTGCTCATATAAATATATTAAAAAAAAACATGCGTACATATAATGCGTGATAAATTTATATAAAAATTTAAAAAACATAGATTTGGATGTGAAATTCGAACCCGAAATCCGGATATCCGAAAAAGAAGTACATTGATATTTTCACCTCACTTATAAAAGTGATTTTTGCCTAAACTACTTTTGACGTTTATAATTAATTATAATTAATTTTAACAATCTTTTAGAAAATAAATCTAAAATTCTATTACATTTATTATACAATAATTAAAATAAAATATTGTAAATTTTCTCCTGCACGCCACTGCTAAAACACAATTAAATCAACGTCAAATCATACATAATAGGTATGAATAGTAAATGGTATCTGAAACACCAACTGTTACCTGTCACAATTCATTTATTAATTTTTAATTTCGATTGATTATCTTTGTAATTTTTATGAAGTTAATGCAACACACATGTGTCTATAACCTTCCCGATGATGTCACGGTGTTACTAAATCAATAATGATTTCTTTTTATTAATTGAACAATGGTAATAGATACGAAACTTTATTATAGAAATAACTATACTATACGTGGTATAAAAATATTAATATTTTAGTAAAGAATGTTTTGCAATACATTGACCAAATGTAAAATATGGTCATTCAATATTTTATAATTGGTAAAAAATATATCGGGTGGTTTCCGTTAGAAGTAAACAAAGGAATTTAACATGTGATATTTGTTTTATGTAATTGTTATTCAAAATTAGTAATTGTACACTAAACCTCTTATATTTTTCATAATTTTTATGTTTGTTTTTCTACAGTTTAAAAGAGAAATTTTAAAACATTAGCTAGTAGTAATAGCTCATGATTTTTGTTTTGATAAATTATTTATTTTTATTTTTCTTATAAATAGAATAAAATTAAACAATCTTTTTTAAAATATTAGTACGACATTTATTTTTTCTTCTATTTAATGATAGAGATCACAACAGACATTATTAAGGAGGCATTCTTGGTTGGAAATTTTAAAAAATTGATTTTTTCCTTTTTGCACAATTTCAAAGCTACATTCATGTAGGAATAAGTAGCTGAAATGCCGATGTGATTCGCAAAGTATTTCGGCCGCTACGGCCAATTGTACACAGGTACCTCCCGAGCGCTTGAATACCTGTAATTGAATCTAACGCAGTTTTCTGTTTGCGACTACTATTTAAATAATAGAATTTTTCTGAAGATATCTAGCAGTAGTCGTCTCACTCTGTGATATCTGTATAATATATCGAAGAGAATAATTGTAAAGTGTCGGCGAAATATCGTTACAACCATAAAATGTTGTTGACGGACAAAAAAATCGATTATTACAGTCGAAACCATTGCTAAAACTTTAAATGTGTTTTTATCAAAACCACTTTTTTTTACTTTAACATAGATTCCGGCCAAACTTTTCAACCGATTGATTTCGGACTAAGTGTACAAGAAACTAAATAAAATTTACTGGATCGTGAACCTAAGTTCTGCCAAAAAAGAGTTTCAATTACTATTTTTAATTACGGGTCAAACACGAAAAAACAGATGAAAAAACAGTCACTTTTGTTCAAACGATCGTCATTTTGTTAAATTTTAACCAATTTTATTGAAGTTAAGTTCAGAATCCAGGGAATTTAATGTAGTTTTCAGAACTTTTTTGTTTTTTTATTTCATATGACTAATAGCGGCTTGAGGACTGTCACAGTGGACCATTGTTCCGGTTGGACTCATTCAATATGGCCGCCGTTGCGGCAATGTTTGTCTAAATTTTTTGTTCGAAAAAATTGTCAATTATTAAGAAAGAATAGAGAAATTTAACTGTCAAAACCGCATGTTTCTATCACTTTTAGTTTTTTCACAAAAAAATTCCAAAATTAACCCAATTTTCAGGATTCCAACCAAGAATGCCTCCTTAATAAAACTTACATTACTAATATGCAAAGTTATTTTAGTTTTTATATTTAGTTTAACTACATGATTAAAAAAAATTGCTTTATTCTTTAACCCTACACATATAAAATAAAACACAAACTAAATTTTAACCAATTACTGGCCACAACCATAGCCTTCTCTGCGTTCATCTAATTATTTAAATTACAGGGTTGTCTCTGCAAGTTTTTTTGACTGTGCTTGGTCATCGACCAACTGGTGAATTGGGTGAACTCTTTTAATGAGAGGGAACAGAAGGGATATGTGGAAAGGCACAAGGTATTGTATTCCTGTTGATGGGTTAATAGCGTAAATGTTGATCGTATGGTGTAATTAATTGAGGTAATGCCTGTGTTTTAAGGTTATTTTTGGGTGTGTGCGGAATAATCGGCGAGAAAGAATATAATAGTTTGCTATTTTAAAAAAAACAAAAAATGTTTTTTTAAAAAGAATAGTTAAAAATATCTAAAAAATATTATAAACAAAATTTAAAAAAACGAATAAAAAATGACAAAAAAGTGATTTTATATAGAAGGTGTTTCAAATTTATGTTAAAAAATCAGTCATACTTTACATTACACTATTAGAAAAAATTGAATTTTTACATGTAATTTTACATAATTTAAGTTTTAAATTTAATTTAATTATTTTATCTAGTATTACAGATAAAATAAATGACAATTTAAAGAAACTTTATAAAAACAATATTTGTACACAAGCTTAAATAATCTAATTAAAATCGAAAACAACAATAAATATCATATTAGTTTATGTAATTTTACATTTTCTCTAACAGTGTATTAAACGAGCTAAATTTATATATTTATTTATTGGTAAGATTTATCTTATAAACGGCTCTGATAATTAATGAAACGTGATGAATCTATGTTTCGGATGCGGGAAAGCGATTTTACTTCAAATTTTGAAAAAACTTATTTACATACATACACAATCACGCTATGTACCCATTGTTTTTGACACAATAAATATTTTGACATATTATTACTGTCATATGATTACCATGAAAATATTACCAAATTTATTTTCATGGTAATATAATTTAATATAAATTTTATAGTGTCATTTGTAAAAAAAGATAAGCGATAATTTTTAGTTTAAATGTTAATTTTTAGAATTATTTGAACATTAATAACACAGTTATTTAAATAGGTTTAAATTCGATATAAAATAAGATAAATAATTTTAAAAAACAGTAATCATGAATGGTATAAATCATAAGATTATTTTTATTCTATTAAATGAGCAGTTCTTAACTATTTAAGGAATCTAGTCTCTCTTGAACAAATGCAACTCGGTTTTCCTATAATAATTTATAACGTCAGAAATTAAAAAAATAATATTTTATAATTTTAGGTATAGTTTATCTATTTTTTATTTGTATTGTATTGTATTATGTTTCAAAAGAATTTGTACCTAAAATATTGCGTAAACACATTACATTTAAAAACATTTTCGCATAACTTTAAGTTATATTAAAATGGGTTTAATGGTTTTACGTTTTGCAGATACATTTTACTTTATTTACGTTTCAATGTTTAATTTGACATATTTTGATTAATAGATCAAATTTTATCTTAAAATTATCTTTTTCAATAATATTCTAAAGCTGTCTGGGTAAAAATACAATACATCAAAATTGTTTTTTACAATTTTATTTTCGAAACATTTAAACTATTTATGTGGTTATCTGCAGTCTATATTTTTGAAAGTAAAATTAGAAAAAAACTTCCATGTTTTTGTTTTGATCTTAGATAGTTTTAGGCTCGATTACACAAAACATTGTTAACTTAACTTAACTAAACAACTAGATTGTCAACTATCTTTAGACCGCCCCATTGATTGGTCAGTTGACAAAATAACAAAGTGGTTGACTTACAAAGCGTTAATAATCAGGCCTAAAAGTATTATTAAAAAAAAATCTTCCACAAAATTTATCGTTTTTTAAATTCATTAAATATCTGTTAAAATAGTTAAACAAATAATGTAAAACAATGTTTATATCTCTACTTAACTCGCATCAGTCAAAGAGTGTAAAAAAAAATAATTTGCGTTTATACACGCACGCACATGCTCATATACCGTAGAGGGTCAACTCAAAATGAGCACGAGAACAGAGATTGATCGATTGTTTAATGGATGTAAAAAATGATCGGTGCAAAATGTTGTTTTTCTGTTATTCTGGTTTGTTTGACTGGTTTTCGGTGGTGTAGTAAATTTACAGGCGTTGTGCGTAGGCAGCTGTGACTACGCTGTTTTGTTTTGCGAAATTGAATGTTTTGTTTAGCCGTCTGTGAATTGAGGCTAATGATTTTTTATATATTATAAAATGGCGTTGTTTTGTTTCATTTGTTAGATTTGTGAAAATATTTGAAAAAAAAATTTGTAAATGGCGTGTTTTGTTTTTACAGATTTGTTAAAAATGAAACTGTAAAATATATATGTGGTAAAATTGAAAATTAAATATAATAGATTACGAGCTTTAGCCTCCGTATACAAATTCGCTAAGAACATCGTGCACATATTTTTTTCATTAACAAATTATTTGATTGTTTTTTGAAAAATATTATTATATAGTTCATTTACTTTAAGAACAAAGCGTTATAATAAGCGTTATATTAAGAAATATTTCTCAATTTGTAATTGGCTGAGATGTGTGTGGTATTGCAAAAAAGTATGCAAATTTTGCTAGCTAAATTTATGTTAAATTTTATTTTATTTGTCAACCTTGTCACAACATACTTTATATTCGCTGTCTATTTTGTTATAATTTTGACAAATAAACAATTAAAATCAGTTTCTTTTAAATTTTTTAATCCAGTTATTATTATTACTAACGTACGCAGATTGTAGCGCCAACTACTTCATTCTTAACGTAAATAGGATTATTTGGTACTTATCCAAAAACTAAAAATGCACTAGCTGACATTGTACTACTTCCGGTATAATTCAAATTAAATAATTAAAATATTAAAATATATGTACCCAACAGGGTGTGGCACAAACTCTTTTCACAATGGCTAAATTGTTTTTCGCCAAACATTTCTATCTAGACAAATAACTTTTGCTAATAATTAAATTATAATAAGAGTGTGAGAGCCTAAAAGGTTATTCTAAATTTCATTTTATACGTCTTAAAACATGAAAATTATAATTACATTAATAAATATCTATTTCATGTGCAGAAAACATACACAACAAACACACATGACGCATATGGACCTCCAGGGAATGGTAACTACAAATTACATAAAACAGAATCTCTTAGCAATCGAATAAAACAAATACAATCTTCACCTAATCTACATCAAACGTACTTGATAATCATTTAATCTAAACTTTGAAATTTGCACAGCGTCTCGCCTCAGTTTTGCCCAATTCAAATACACAATTCTCAGTACCTGTCTTACCTTTAACACACACAACAGATTCCCACCAAAGCTAACAGAGGCAAAGCCTTTTCTGGGTAAATGAAATGGTAGTACACATCGTAGCTGGTCGATGCAACAACTTTGGAACTTTTGCGATTTGCTTCGAACAGCTGGTCAAGTTGAACGTATCCAGTCGGATTGTTTGCCCGTACTGTTGCAGGACTGCGCTTGAGCTCTTTGTTCTCCCTACTGCAAGCTCTACGTCTAATGCAGGAGCTATTTGCAACTGCAATATCGTTTGTGCTGCTGGTTAGTTATCTTCTCTGGTCTGGTTATTAGTGCACTTGGGAGTTGTATACAACGGGTTGGGTTTGTCCACGAGTTGATGAATTACAACTTGAATGACGTTTTTATGAGCTTAGTGTATTGTTCGTATAAGGTAGAGAGATGTACATACATATATTAAATGAGGTAAAACAATATGCTTGGTTTGTCAATATTACTACACACGGTAGTTGATTAATATTCGTTTACATACAGAAATAAAATTGTCATTTTATTTAATTCCAGTTATATTGCTAAATTTTAGATATTTCTTTTATTTATAGCAGAATTCTTCTATACTATAATATATATAAGCTTTATAGTATTATTAAATTTTTTGTTCTTTTAATAAATAAGAAATTTAGTAGAAAGTGTTTGTGTCACACTCTTTTGGATACATGACGAGAATATGTATGTAGGTATAATATAAAACTTTATCAGCCCTTTAGTTTAAATAAATAATATTGTTAGCTAATTTTAATAAATGACACTTAAATCAGATTTTTTTAATATGCATTTTTAATATATTTAAATTATTGATAAACTTAAAAATTATTATGTTTTTACAAATGTTTAATATTGTTAATGCTAGATAGTTAGTAGCGAAGACAATAATACAGTTTCTTATGGTTATGCTTATAAAATCACGTTAAGTTAATTTGTTTAGTTCTGCGTTTATGAGAGTTACGTTGTATTAAATCCAACCAATTTTAAAACCTAGCTCGTACTACGGATTAATATTTAAAAATAAGTGTACATGACTTGAAGTTCTATTGATTCTATTCATGTAAATTTATGTCGTGTTGACACACTTTACAAGTTTTTATTGTGATGTATTCAATGATTTTAAATAAAATATACTAATGTTTTACTAAAAGAATTTCTAGAATACTGCATAATATTTACTAATAACTATAAAAAATAAAGTGTGGCGTTAAAGAAAAGAATTGACATATATAAAAATAAAAGAAAAACTGTTTATTTTATCAATAAACTAATACAATTAAAATTTGACGTTTCGAATACTGCGTTTGATTTGGGTTTCGTTAATTAATAATTTATAAATTTTATAATCTAGTTACTTGTGTTTTGTTACCTAGTAACTTGTATCTATGTTTTGTTTGTTTATTATTTGTACCATTTGTATATTTTTTCGTGATGATGATATACCTGCAGTACATCGAAATATCGAATTTTAATTAAAAATTATGTTAAACTTAAACCTAAGACTTTTTTATTTTAATATAATTAGTTCTGAAAGATTCTTTACTATGTTAATACAATTAAAAATATAATTATGTTTTGTTATATATGTATATTTGTTTTTTTAAATCAACTAATCAGATAAGGGATAGCAATTTTTGAAAACTCCTGCTAGCTAGAGTGATTGATCTTGCTTATCAGCTGTGCTAGCTGCTATGTATGTTTACACAATTGCTATACAACATTAGTCACGCTAGCTAACACAGAATATCCAAGAACAAAAGTATTCATTTATATTTTAAATGAAATAACTTTAATTTTTTGATTATTTTTATGCAAACAGTTATTATAAAATATTTTTTTGTAATCTTAGTAATTATATTTTTATAAAATAATATACGAGTTAGTCTTATTAAAATATAATACATATTTTTTCGTCTTTCTATATTAATAATCGTCGAAACACAATACTTCACAAATAAATAATTTTTCCTAAATATAAATAAAATCATACCAGCAGTACGATGGTCAGTGTAATGTTTAATTCATTCCATATCATAAATAATAAAGAAAAATAACAAAAGCAAAGCGAAAAAGAGAGAAAAAAAGTAAATTTATACGATCATAGTAACTCACGAATCCACGCACATTGTATGCCACTGTACGGTATAAATACATTTTGTACATACGTAGCAAGCAACGACTTACGTTCCAGAGCGAACCGGCCAGAAACAAAATTTACTGTCAAAACACGTGGGACATTCCGAATATATCTGGGGGTAATAAATGACGTCAGTCTGGTGCACAAGCGAAAAGAAGAGAATAGAAACAAAACGAAAAAAAAAGACGAGCGAAACAAAAAACGAACGAAGTGAAATAAAAAAGCTTTGCATTTTAACTGGGCAAACAACAAATACACAGAACGGAACAGAGAAAGAAACAAACTAAATGCGATATTTTTTTGCTGCTTTCTTTATCTAAATTTAAAATGTATTTAGCGAGTTGCATTGTTGTACAATGCGCCTGTATAACATGCAACCGGCAAAGTATTTAGGAAAAGAGCATTGCTTGTGGTTTTTTTTTGCGAGTGGTTGCATGGCTGCCACAACAACTAGTTTTAACACTATTACTGTTAGTTTTGTTGAATGGGGGAGGGGGGAAGTAGTGTTTATATTTCTCGCTCTGAAAGAGAGCTAGCTTAAGTTGTATCTGCGAAATTGGTAGCACTTGTTTGCTCCGGTTTTTGTTTGAACTACTAGATTAAAAATTTTGCATAATTTTGCCGAAATAATTTACACAAAGTTATATTGTTAATTTTGGTTGGAAACTGGTAAACATATGCAGTTTTGAATGTGTTATTTGTAAACTAAATGTTTAGTTTTAATTTTGTTGCAGTATTTAGTTTATAATATGTTTTAGTAATGGTAATGATTTAATTTTCTATTTAAATATAAATGGAAATGAGAAAAACAAAATGTGTTTAAATAACATTAATGTTTCTAATTTAGTTAGTTGTATTTTGTTACCTAGAAACTACGGCCTGTATTCTCACCTCATTTATAAAAGTGATTTTTGTTAAATGTACTTCTGACGTTTACTTATTATTTATTAAACACTTTACAATATTTTGTTTAAATTTTATAATATCAAATAAAATAAAAGTTATCAAAAGTTTATTATATTGCCATGTTTATGTTTATGGAAGAAGTATTAAGTATATAATAAAAAGCTTGGGTGTTACATTATAATTAAAAATTTGACATTTTGACATACTAAACATGCATTATCATCAGAAAAATAAATGCAAATGATATAAATAATAAACAAATATATTTTTATTACATAACTGACTCCAGTCTCTATTACTGTTTAACGCAGACTTATGCTGGATTATGTGAAAATATTTTCCATATAAACAGTAATAAAATGAAAACCTCAAACAACTATAACCTGAAAGCTAAAACATGGAGATGGGTTAGTTTTGGTCTAAGCTGACGGACGATGTGAAAAACTAATGTTTAATGATTACTTTCTGTTTCTTGACAAGTGGCGCCGCGCTGTAAAATTTGAAACACGCTCAATAGTACAACTATAGTAAAATATACTAATAAATACGATTATAGTAACATTAATCAAAAAAATTATGAAATAAAAAACTATAAAAAGTTAATTAAAATTTGTATTAATTACTTAATGAATTCAATATTTTTAATAGTTTTTACAAACATAAAATTTTGTAAATATTTTTTGAAGGGGCAAAATTTTATTGTTATAATAGTTTAAATATATTGAAATACATTTGACGTAAAATAAAATAAATAAAAACTTTATATATATATATATATATATATATATATATATATATATATATATATATATATATATATATATATATATATATATGTTACGGTATAAATACATATTCGGAATAATGCATATTTTCCGGAAAATGTATATATGTAACACAATATTTTGCAAATGTACATTGTGTGTATATTTAATACACATTTGCCTCTGAAAATTAGGAAAAGTAGCTGGTGAAGCTACGGTATATATATAGTCCGGATAATCTGGATACAGTTTTTATTTAATTATTTACAATCTATTTTTACTTCAGTTCTAAACAAATCTATACATTTTCTGGGTAAGATTCACTTTACCCACTATGTACCTATGTCGTAACATTATTATTTTCTAAATTTAATTGTAAGAATTTAATATTTTGTGTCTATTTACACTAATTTACAGTATAATATGTATTAAAATAATATTAGTTATAATTTTTTTTATATATTAAATTTTATAACTAATGTAGGCATTCTGTTACATTTAGGCTCTTGACAAGTGGCGCCGTCGAATTGTGAATTTTAAGCTACGGTCAAAAGTACAACTACAAACTATTAAATCGAAGAGAACTTTTTAGTAGGAAATTTTGTAAACTATAAATAAAAAAAATTATTTAATGCTTTTCCAAAACTTTTACAATTTATGATAATATTTTTTTATTTGTTTTTTATTAAATAAAAAATTTAATTTGTTAAAAGAAACAAAAAATTTGATTTATTATAAAGTTTATATAATACTACCATTCAATATTTATTTTATAAAATTAAAATTTTAGTATAGAATACAAAATATTACATTTTTGTCACTAGTACAAAAAAAAAAATGTAACAAATATTATTTTATAATAATATTCACAAAGAAAATCTGAATAATTTAATAACATATTTTTTCATTTAAAATAAATTTATTTAGAGTAAATATACAGTTTTTTTACTTAAAAAAATATTTGTTTGTAATTAATCAAATAGATATTTATTTAAAGATATTGAAATAATATTTATTTCAATTAAAATGATTTTCTTTACTCGATAGAATTTTTTTCGCCGTGTTATTTTGAAATATATACAAAAATTTATGTTTTCATATACAGTTAAAAATATAAAATAATATAATTGTTACTATTTAATTTTAGCTATAATATTTGTTTAAATTAGTTTATATTCTTTACGATTGTGATTATTTATAAATTAATAGTATATTATGTTATGAGGAGGAGAAACCGATGATTATTGTGTTGAGCTCAGATATGTGTGCCCGAGACAAAATCGAAGCCAAGCAATCTGGGCGAAATACAAAAAGAGCTTTCTATTCCTAGTGACACATACGATTTTCATATTTGATACGTGATTTGTGAGAATTAATGTTTCTTAAATCGAATATAAAATTTCTGAAAAATTTGGCAGTGCACATTGTATTTCTTGCACTTCTTCACACATTTTCAATAATTAAATTAAAATTCAAAAAAAAATAAACAATGCAATGTTAATCAACTTAACTTAACTTGACGTAATAGTGTTTTAATATGGCCGCCGAATATATCAGAGTAAATACACTGGACGTTGTAGTTATGTTTGATGCTGCCACCAGTGGTGTATGTAGTAACTAACTGCTCTACAATAACATTATTGTACTAATAATTGAGTTGAACGACCTTTGAATATATGAATTTAATTTCTTCTCAAACAGGGGTGTAGGTCACGTTTTATTTAAAAAAACGTGACCTACACCCCTGTTTGAGAAGAAATTAAATTCATTATTGTACTAGTAACATAATGACTTCTTTCTACATAAGCAATATGACAACAAAATATTAATATTGTGATACACTTGAAGAAAAAATATAATTTTTAATTTGATGATTTGCAGACATATTTCAAATTAGTATAATAATAATAATATTTAGAAAAATACTTGCTATATTTACCAGCATTTAGACACTCTAAATGTGTCAGATAGTTTTTAATGGGTAACAAACATGTATAGACAAGACAAGCGTATATTTCTTATAGCAGTTATAGGCGTAAGCTAACGCTCTAATGCGTATAATGTCAATAAAATACAGTAATTTAAAAGAGATTTAGAAGCACAAGCGCGCGTATACAGGCACGGGCAGAGTAATAGCATGAAAGTCTATCGGGCCTGTGGCAATAGCAATAGTATAAGCGTCGTAGAATCTATTGTACATGCAATCTAGGTAAATAGTTTTCTCACGCTGCTCACAAAATTGTACCTAATACAATAATTATCTAAGATTGCTATTGTTATTGCATGTGTGTGTGGGTTAAAAAGAAATAATCACCTACAATCTGGATTATTTGTGTAGGTGTAGATTTGTTGTTAGATGCGTTTAAATTTTGCAAAATATTTAAAAAAAACCGAAAACAGCACATATATAATAAGTAAAGAAATTGATTGTCAGTATACACTAAAAAAATTTTTGCTTCAAATCCGAGGTTTTTACTTTCAACTTAAAAGTAAACGTGTTTTTGACATATAAACTTATGTTTTTCTTATAAAAATAAAAAAAAATTAACAGAAAAATATAATGATAGTACAACTATTTCAAAAGATTTGTATGAAATTAATTAAGACTTAATTTAAAAACTTAAATTGAATTAAAAATTATTTAAAACTTTACAATTAGATTTATTCTAGAAACACTCTAAATAGTAAATAATTTTATAAAATGCTTTTAAAATAGTTATACTACTGTTACGTACTATTATTTTTTTTTTTTTATAAAAATTTTTATTTTTATTATAAAAACATAAGTTTATAAGTTATAAGTTTATATACTTGTATTTTTCATAAGTGTAATTTTGTTTTAAGTCCGAGGTAGAAACCTCGGATTTAAAACAAAATTTTGTGTATGAGTTGGCATGAATGAAAGTGTTTTGTAGAAGCGAATGTTTCTGAGTGATAGAAATAAAAGCTCTCATAAATATAAATGAAGCAAAAATTACTTAAGTAAGACTGTTTGGCGGAAAAAAAATTTTTGATTTTTTTAATTGAATAAAAAAGTTTTTGGAATACCTGTATGGATACATAAAGTAATTGTGTTTGTATGTAATTTTGTTATGTTGCTAAAATAAGTATTACAAAATAAAAATAATTTGTCATAATAAAGAAATAAAATTAATACATTATTTATTAGCAAAATTAGTTAAAATATTAAGTAAAGTGAAAATGGTTTATTATTTGTTTATCTAGTAAATATTTTTTTTTTTAAAGTAAAAAGCTTTAGGTTTTTGTTTTGTATAATTTTTAATTAAAATTGGACATTCAGATATATCTCATGTATATCATCAGAAAATAATATACAAATAACATGTGAATAATAAACAAATAAAACATGAAAACAAGTTACTAGGTAACAAATACAAGTAACAAAATTATAAAATTTTATAATTTTTTAATTAAAAACTGATTGAAATAAAATCTGGCTTCCTTTAATTAATGCATTTTAAAATGTTGAAATCTAGTTACTTACCTAGTAAATTGTTTCTATGTTTTGTTTATTTATTTTTTATATTAGAATGATACACGTTCAAAATATCGTTTAATTAAAAATTATATAGAACTAAAAGCTTTTTTATTTTAGTACAATTAGGACTGAAATATTTTTTACCATGTTAATATTTTTAAGTTAAATTTTTGTTCATGTTAAAATAATTGTTTTTTTTTAACAAAATAAAGTACATTTTTATTTTTAAGAAAATTTAATTAATTTTTTTATTTTTTACAAATAATTTATTTAAAAATATTCTTGAAATTATTTTGCAGGTTTAAGATATGTGAAAATTATATTGCATTGAGTAAGTTAAATAAACTATTAATTTATTAAATATTAAATTATAAATCAAAACTTATAATTATATTTTAATTAAAGTTGAAACATAAATATATTTAATAAAGAATAAAAAAATAAAATTAACAATTTCTATTTTTGATTTACCTTTTTTAAAACAAACTTAATATTGACAAGTTTGGCCTGATTTTATAAACAACAAATAAATTTACTTGATAAGAAAATTTTATCTTCTTACTAAATAATCATGAAAACTAATATTTTTTCAACTTACTACCAGATTATTATTATTAATAATAATTATTATTTAATATCACTAGATTAAATTTATTCCCTCTTTTAAATATGAAAATCTACAAATTAAAATACATTTACTTTTAAAGTAAATTTAACCAGCATTTATGAAATCGGATCTAACAAATATAAATTTGCTAAATCTAAACTTGCATTTTCTATTTAAATTTACAGATTTATATCAAATAATATTCACATTATTTTTGATTAAAACAAATTGAGAATAATTTTTTAACCAAATTACAATACATAAACAAAACAAACACTTCTTCAAAATTCCAACACCATCTAATAATTCCAACACTCTTTCAACACATATCGAATGTAACAATTCCTATAATCAAAATACCAGCATATACATACATACACATCGGTATTCCAATGGGACAATAGTTATTCTCACAGTTCGAAAGACGCGGACTTCATTCGTCCCATAGTGGTCATGATTCATTTAATGCCCCATTAGAGCGGCTCGCGCACTCACGGCCGTATCCGTGCGCCAGACATATGTTTCCTTTTTAACCCGTTGTTTTCGCTTCGTTTCTAATTCGGTGTGCGCGTGTCACTGTCAATCAGTTTACCGATGTGCCGTGTTATTACAACGTCACCCAATTTGGGATGGACTGCGAGTGTAGAATGTAACGACGACGGGAAAGGGTTAGATGTGAATGAGTATAGGTTTGTATGGTTGAGTTGGTGGTAATTGGATGATATTGAATGTTTTAGTATGAGTGTGGATATGTGGGAGACTGTCAGATATTTTGAAAACTTTCTGAAGGTGAATTTTTTTTAATTATTATTTCTAATATTTAAAACGAACTTTATACTGATATTGACAGTGCCTGAGTAGTTTGGAAACCACTATAAGTTTTATGTTCTTACTTGGTTGTGGTCTAATTATCCGGAGAAAAAAAGAAATATGATTACAACAGAGACACTGTTTTTCGTTCGAAATATCTAGTAAGGAATAGTGAATAATAATAGTAATTTATGTAACAAAGTGTAAAGATGAGTTTTATGACATGAGTTCGAAAATTTCGTGTCGAACGTAGCGAAGCCCAAAAACATCCGAATAAATGTCGAATACCAAATTTTATCTACGGCCTCAAATTACACAAAAAAAAACAAAAATGTTTTAATTAATATGTAAAGTTTTCTGTACAAATATAATTTATAATAACATAGAAATGCTACTTATGGTTAATAGTTAAATTTACTGCAGATTTCATATTATTATTTTAATTATGTTTTTATCGAAAAATATTAACAAATACCAACAATATTTACAAGTCAGAGCAAAGTGCGGCCATGTTCCGATAATGCTCGACCAATAAATAATGTGAATAACCATGAACAGTGTTGACAATTGACAATTAATTATCGTTTTTTAATATAAATTTCATTATTAAATTTTCTGCACTTTAGAATAATGTACGACAATTATTATTTTTACTTTAATATATATTTTTTTAAATTTTTAGAATATATTTTTCATATTTTTTAATATTAAAAAAAAATCATCTTTGTATAAGTATAATTTGTCTTTTCTTACTATGCAGTTACTCCGTACCTACACATTTCAATTAATCAAAAATAAATTGAATATGACAGTATATTTAAAACAGATTGTAACAAATTATAAAAGTATTATTCTTCAAAAGGTACATCATTAGTTTCAATAAGATTTTATAGATAAATGGGATGTTCAATCAACTGTAATAATTAAAACAAAGTTATACGAAAATTAATAAGAACAGATGATTCATTATAAGGTGATATCTACGATCGTATGAAATATTTCATTTGGAAATGATTTGTTTTGATTTTATCTTGCATATGCAAACAGTTCATTTTAATTGGAACAGCTAATATTTGAAAATTAATTAATTAAGTGTTTTGCATTTGATTTGTGTTTGTGTGTGATTTTACATTTGTAATTTACACAAGTAAAAAAACGAATTTAAAATATTCTAAACAAATAACAAAATTTAAATATTCAGAAACAAATCGTTAAAATATGTTATCCTTTTTTTAAATTATTAACAAGGTAAAAAAATTTTCAGATCTGATAATATAAAATAAAAAACTTTAGAATTAAATTCTATATAATTTTTAATTAAAATTAGGTAACACATGTTGAAGAGCGTAAAAGATTAGTTTTCTTCAATTTTCAGGTACTTATAGAACAAATGCGGTAAAGTTTATGTTAGACAAACAGGTAGAACAGTTTCTACTAGATTTCTACTAGTCTAAACAATCCAGATAAATCCGCTATTGCACAACATATTTATAATGTAAAATTTATAGATACTAAAATAATTGCATGACTCAACAAAATTAACAGTGATTGATAAGAGGAGCAATAAAAATTTACAAAGAAAAAGATAATATTAATCATTGTGACGACACTGATTTAAATAAAATTTGGCTTTCTTTAATTAATAATTTATACATTTTGTAATCTAGTTATTTGTATTTTGTTACCTAGTAAGTTGTGTCTATTTTTGTTTGTTTATTATTTATGTCATTTGTATAATTTTTTCTGATATTGATATACGTAGAGTATGTCGAAATGTCGAATTTTCATTAAAAATTATACAGAACTTTATTCTAAAGATTTTTTATTTTATTATTATTATTATTTTTGAGATTTATATTTCAAAACAAAAGTCACTACGTTAATAAAATATTATTTTTAAAAAAATTGCTAACTGACTAATGGATGAGGCGCTCTGAAAACAGTGGAAAATCTAGTTGCCCAGTTAACTCATTAATAAGTTAACAAGGCCTTATGCAACTGACTTTTGTGTGCGGTATTAATAGTTAATTCCATCATAATGAATAAATAATAGTTGATCAAAAAATTTAATTTATAAATTTGTATATATTCTCCATCCAACTTTTGCATTATCGAAGCACAACAATAAAATAAAATTAACGTGTAACAACTACGTTTAATAAACAAAACAATAAGCATTCAAATTCAGTATTCAGAAATAAACTAACAATCATCAGTAAATTTCAGGACGGTCGCCATTCATATTCTGAAAGTTTAACTATAACTTCACTTTCGTGCTTACATCTACATATACTATATACACTAACTCTATCTCAACCAAGCACTCAATACCAGTGGTTCCTAACATTTTTCTATCTAAGTCCAAATTTGATGTCAACTTACCAATATTATTTTTTATAAGGTATATAAATAAATTTAATTTGTGTAGAGTTTTATTGTAGCGAATAATCAATGGATATAAAATTTAAAATTTATCTGAATAATGAATTAAAATATGATCTTACTGTAATACAAGTTAATAAAATAAAATAATTTCCCTTAAACCACAAAGAATAATTTTGAAAAAAGCTATATAGGTATTTCAAAAGCTAAGCTTTCATAATCAGTAGCAAAAGATAAAGCTAAAGTTTTAATCAGTAATCTAAAGTAACACAAATACTCAATGTATTTGACCCTGATTATGTTGAGTATTTATGTAATCACAGATAACCGATTAGTACTTTAGCTTTATCTTTTCCTACTGATGATAAAAGCTTAGCTTTCGAAATACCTATATAACTTTTTTAACATTATTGTTTATTGGTTTAAAAGAAATTATTTTATATTATTATCTAAATAAGATAAAGATAACGATTTTTATCTAGTAAAAATTTCTAGATATATTTCAACACAAATAAATAAATATATTTTCATTACAAACTAGCTCCAAATTTTATCATTATTTAATTCCGATTTACGACGGTTTATGTAAAATTATTTTCTTTATAAACACCAACAAATAGAAAACTTGAAACCAGTGTATCTCAGAATTCAAAAAAATTAAGATGGGCTAGTTCTGCTATAAACTGACGATATATTCCTGGTTAAGAACCACTGATCAAATATAAAGCTAGCTGGCTGGAGCTTGTGGAAATAGGCAGGTACCTCAATAAATTCATTCGTGATTTGAGTCACGTACGGGGTGTTCACAAATATACGGTATACAAACTATGCACGTTCGTCGTAGCGGTGCGGTATAATTTCGCGATAAATAACACCTGAAACGGAAAATGAATCATGAAACAATAAACGTAATGAATTTGAAATTTGCGTCTCTCTCATGCGCGTGGCGCACTTGAAAACAAAAAAAAAATTCAACGCAAAAATTAAAAATTAGCAACGATTAGCACGCTTCCAACAGTTTGGCTGAGTGTACGTGACGATGGTTAGAAAAGAGTTAAAAATGAGAAATGTCGTTAAATTAATGCATAATTTAAATGATTTTTTTTTTCGTGTCGTTATTACGGTAAATATGTTAAATAGCATTATTTTCATATTTTCATTAAATAAATATATTTGTTATAAGTATATGCAATTTAAGATAGTTAATATTATTTATTATTTACATACATATACAATTACTTTATGTACCCAAAAAGTGTGGCAGAAACTCTTTCCACTATAATAATAATAATAATTTATTTTCGCTAAACATTTCTATCCAGACAAGTAACTTTTGCTTCATTCGCAATCATAATATCTCTCACATATGATCTTTTATTCTTACCACTTGTAAACATTTGCTCATGCAAAACACTCACAATCATACCACTTCCTCCCACCTAGTCATCAGATGTCCACACAGATGTATGCCTTCAGTATTATTCACATAAATTATTTTAACAAAATGGTCATTAGACATTCGCTCAACTGACTAACACTAATCTATTTTGTAGCAGATTTCTTCTAGTTACAATACATACACCACGCAAATATCTTATTTCCACAGCAGTCAGTTTCCTTTTATGCTTTTTTGCTTTTCTTTGGAAACATTTAAGTTTCCAGCAAAAGTATCCAATGCACTCAAAATCTTGCAACCAGCATTTACTCTTATTTTAATCTCATGATCAAAGCGGCGAACCACAGTGAGTTATTGAATTATTACTGAACATTTCTTGACAAACCAAAAAATTAAATTTATTACTCAACAGTTTGTGATCAATTATAAATTGAATTTGAAATATCTAATAAATTATTGTATAATAGTATAAAAGTAATAATCGTCACATACGTGTAGAATATAATTATATACAGCCTGATTCAGAGTAAGCGCCTTATTTTTTTTTAGCCACACTATGGGTTCTACTTTCAAAATATTTGGCAGTAATATGTTTCAGGACATTCTCTACACGATGGTGATATCAGATTTTCAATTGGATGAATCATTTCAAAATGGCGACGTTCAACTTTTTTTTTTAAATGGGATGCCATAATTTTTTTATTATTATTGAGATCTTGAAAACATTCTTTTTACGATAGTATTTTGTTTTTCTTAAAAATTCATTTCTTTCCCTATCAAAAAGCAAACTAACATTTTAATCTAGTAGCGTATGAATGTTTTACACCCGATGTTATTTTTGTCCAAATATCAAGTAGCGGTAGACAAACTAGTTGTCAAACGTCAAACACCACCATTGGACGACGTTTCAATTTATGTATAGAAAATGAAAGAAAACATTTCGAGCAATTTTTGTAAATACTTAATTTTTATTTGATGTAAATTTTTAATTTTGAGTTTCAAAAAGTAGATTTAGATGACAAAATAAAGTTTAATTGTTTCTTTTGTGTCTACCGCTACTTGATATTTGGACAAAAATAACATAACATGCGCTACTAGATTAAAATGCTATTTTGCTTTTTGATAGGGAAAGAAATGAATTTTTAAGAAAAACGAAATACTATCGTAAAAAGAATGTTTTTAGGATCTCAATAATAAAAAAAAAATTATGGCATCCCATTTAAAAAAAAAAGTTGAACGTCGCCATTTTGAAATGATTCGTCCAATTGAAAATCTGATATCACCATAGTGTAGAGAATGTCCTGAAACATATTACTGCCAAATATTTTGAAAGTAGTACCCATAGTGTGGCTAAAAAAAATAAGGCGCTTACTCTGAATCAGGCTGTATATCAAAAAAATGAAAATACGATATTACGTTAATATATTGCTTATGTAAAAAACTTACTAATTAATTAAAGTTTAAATATTTTTATAACAATTTAGTTATAATTATAATTAAAGTTCAATTAATATAGACAAAAACATTTTTTAAAAAACTTACTTTAAATTATGATGAATTCAAACTAAAAAAGCCAAACACAAAAGGTATCACTTCAAGTTTAATAGTAATAGAAAAATAATAATTAAAAAAAAATCTGTTATATTTATTTTAAAATGTTATTAAATGCCAATTTATAAAAATATTTTTGTAAAAGGTATCACTTGAAGTTTAATAGTAGTAGAAAAATAACAATTTTAAAAAATCTGTTATTATTTATTAATTTTAAAATGTTATTAAATGCCAATTTATAAAAACATTTTTGTAAAAATATTTTATAATTATATACTATAGATACTGGCGACACTGATCTGATGTTCATAAGATATTATTGAATTATAGGTTATAGCGATTTCAAATTATGATAATCGCTTCGAAATATAATTTCCGATAAATTTTGCATAATTTTATCGATTTTTATATGAAGCAATTTATTTCCTCGAAACATTAATATACAATTTTGTAAATTGCAAAATTATTTAGGTTATAATGTCGTGAATATCTCTCTACCGTTTTGTAAATTTCGAGAATAAATAATTGTTTTTCCATAGTATAAACTAAAGAAATATTATTTGATGAAGGTATATGTTAGGTTACGTTTAACTAATTTACATATATTATAATGTTTTTTATAAAACGTTGTTCGTTAAGTAATTTCACTTTGTTTGTTTTGAATTATTTATGATAGAACATTTTGTAAAAGTTTAAATTCTCAAGACAATTTTGTTTGTGTTTTAATATTCATCGAAGCAAATAATGCCGAGATTGAAATAATGTTATTAAAGTAATCATTTGCAAGCTTTGAAACTGTTTTTGCTGAAGCTAATATATTTTTTAAGTATTATGCTAATGTACTCGTACGATATCTTATAAATATATAACAACCTTCTGGTATTAAAAATTTACTTATGTTACTAATATTTTAATATACTAATTTTGCCTTTGAGAATAAAATTTTTTTTAAATTATAAAATGTTTGAGAAAATAAAATAAAAAACTTTTAGGATTAAGTTCCGCATAATTTTTATTAAAATTAATTAATAATTTATAAATTTTATAATCTATTTACTTACATTTTGTTACTTATTAATTTGTTTCTATGTTTTGTTTATTTATTATATATGTCATTATATATTTTTGCCTGATGATGTACATGGAGTATATAAAAACGTCGATTTTTAATTAAAAATTATACAGAATTTAATCCGAAAGTTTTTTAAATTTTAATATTATGAGTTCTGAAAGATTGTTTACTATGTTTTACAAATTTTATAATAAGTTGATTTAAAGAAGAAGGAGCCACAGGTTCGAATACTTGTAAGGCCAATACATTTTTCTAAATTTATTAAATCAACTAACTATATATATTAGTTTACTGCGATTAAATATTTGATAAATTTTTAATTTCATCGCAGAAAACATTACTTTTATTTTTTGCATGCCATTTTTGTTGAAGTATACGATAAAATTGAATAGTGTCGGAACGCAGGTCATAGATCAAATTTAATAAAGTTATTAAATAATAAGTAAGATGATTAGTGTAATTTTTAATAGATTAAATATGAATATGATTATTATGAACATGCTTAAGATTGCGCATGTAAAATGTTGTAAAAAATTGTATATTAATCTCACCTCTAAATTACATTAGTAAAATTAGTAGTAGAGTACACTAGCATATGATTTCTTCAAATAATTTTTTTCTATTAATTTTGGTAGAGTAAGTGTTTACACAAAAATAAGAGTTTGCTAGAAAAAAATTTATTTTAAAGTTTATTCAGCTTTCGTCTATTTTATTTTCGTACGCATTAAAATAAAATATTATTTAACGATGGCAATTATTTGACAATCTCAACAGCTACAGCTTCCATTAGAAAATTAAAAATATTAATACAAATTTTGTATCCAACTACTCTACCATTATTCTACTCTACTGCAATAAATCGTTTTACACTGGAAGAGCGATTAGAACTTACTATTTCATATGTGCTAGCCATTCTATTATATTCGCTGCTATCTTTAGTACTCGTTTTTCACTATTTTAAATTGCTTACATTGTGATTTACTACTAATTTTACTAATGTATTCTAGACTTTACTATTAATTGCGCACGTACAAATGTACTAATAATGTATAAAAAGTGTTTAAGTTATTAATTCAAATAAAAGAAACTTTTAAGTTATGTATTTTACAATAATTTCACTAAATTATATCATTTACACTTGAAAACTCTAGCATTTATCTGCATATATTACAACTTAATTTTATTTAAAATATAGGTGTATTTTATAACAGTTATGTATGTTGAACAAAATATTAAAAAAAAAAATAAAATTATTTCAAAGCCTATAATTTCGAAATAGGCAAAAAAATAACGAGTTATTAACCGTGCCAGATATCGATCGTTTTAAGAATTAAAAAAAAAAATTGATTGCAAGAAGTAACTGTAATATATTCCACCCCTGCATATTACAAATGCCAATGTAATAGCGAGTGTTCGATATTAAAATTATGCCAGCAGGTACTAATTAATAATTTAAATATTCAGGTAAGTTTGTTCGGTTTTGGTATTCGATATGGGCACGCCTAAATAATGACATTTGCGATCTCAATTTTGTTCATCTTCTACTTGCTTCTTTATGAGTATGTATGATACAAAAACTGTACAGTGTGTTCTATTTTCGTTGGAAATTTTAAGTAAGCTGAAATAATAAAGCAAATTAACTGGTATTTATTGATTTTTTTTTTGCCAATTTGGATGCAAAATCAAAAATTATTTGTTATCTTCTTTTTGAACACAAATTTAGACCAAGTTTATGCGATATTAAAAAAAAAATGCATATTTATCTATTCGTATATATTACCACTTTGACAGTAAAAGAAGTATAATGTTTGGTACGGTAAATGTAATATTATCCAAAATAAAAACAAAATATGTAGAAAGCCTTCATATAGCTAGATGACGAATCTGAATTTAGTTTATAAGGGTGCGCCGTTTGCTCGCTCGCCCGATCGTTAGTAAAAAATTTGTGATCGCAACTCCTTCTAGACGGTTCAATTGATTTTGATGAAATTTACAGAATAGCTTCAATTAGTGCCCAAGATAGTCTTGTGGATTTAGTCTTTTACAGTGATGTCAACTTTCAGAGAAAAAATATAAGAGCATACTTTAAAGTTTTAATAAAAATATTTATTTAACAATCATATACTATGTATTTGCTGCCAATTTCATAAAATTTAATTGTACATAATTTAAGTTTCAAATTAAACATTACCAAATTTAAATATAGATAAATGCTATTAATAAAATAAATGAGGTTTAAGAAGAAATTTAAGAAAAAATATATTTTTACACAAGTTTTAAAAATCCAATAAAAATTCGAAGTAATAATGAATTACATACTATTTTATAAAATTTTATATAAAAAAAATATAAGCGCAAATAAATGGAAATTATACTACACCAAAAACTTAAAAACCGACTGAACTAAAATAGGTCACTTTGTAGTTAGAGATTATATACACGTTGTACATAGATTATATAGAGTACAATATACCTAACCATAGATGAATAGTCTATGAATTAATAAAATTCGTAATTTACACGGAAAATTGTGCTGCATTTATTAGTTACGCCATATTATGCTAATTACATGTTGATGAATTCGATGAATTAGTTAATACAATGATTTAGTATGCTAGTGCCTCGAAGCAAAAATTTTACTTTTTTATTGTTATTTTATATGTATATTAGAAATTTATTATAATTTCAAAATAAAATAATTATAAAAATTTTATACAAACTTTTAAAAAAGTGCAATATTCGCTAAAAAACAACAATTTTTTACATAAAATTTTTATTTAAAAATTTTGTAGTAAGAAAAAAACAAGAAAATGAAATATTTATTTTATATTATTTTAGTATTACTACAATCTTTTAGCTAAGAACGTAACTACAACTCTTTATTTGACAAATTTTTCACTATTCTTTAACACACAATAACACATACATCTCTATTTATTTTCAAACAAAAACAGATGTGTTTAAATGAAATAAATGGAATACATGTACATATGTGTTTGTGCGAGAGTGTATATATGTATAAGCTGTTTTAGGCAATACTTAAAATTCGTTCTAAAATTCTTGGCGGTTTAAATGCGCGATATACTTCAGTGGTTTGTATAATGATTGCCAAAATGTCGGCATCATATTAAAAAAAAAATATTATTTGTTTTTTTAAAATTATTATCACGGAACTATTTGGTGTTTGTCCAAAAACTAAAAATGCACTAGCCTGAAGTACTAATATCACTTCCAGTGTAACCCAAAATCAACAGTTATGAAAAAGAACGTTAATTTTATTTCTTTGTGAACAATTTAAAAAAAAATTACATTTTTAGATCCTTATAAAATTTAAGTTAAAAATACGAAATAAATTTTGTTCAATCGATTTTTAATCGTAATTTTTTATTTATTTGAAAAATTCGTGTTTTTAATAAATTAATTATTATTTGGTCTGAAGAGAATATTAATTAAAATTTATGAAACAGTTAAAAGTTATTAAATTTTTTGACAATTTTTTTATACCATTTTAACAGAACGTTATTATATTTTCTTAAATTAATCATATTTAATTCAAAATGCATATCAGATGAAAAAAAAAAACAATCAATTAAATAGAAGTAATACATGTTTATTCAAACTTTATTGATATTTTTTGAGTATTAGTGCTACAAATTTGAATGATTTAATTTACTTATATATATAATTATATATATATATATATATATATATATATATATATATATATATATATATATATACATAAATACCGTGTGTTAACTTGGACCGTCGTACATAAGGATTTAGCATGTAAAATCTAACATGTGCGATTTCCTGCTTTCCAAATTATTTTACAAAAAAAACTTTGGGATAAATATTTTAGGAAACACTTTTTTTCATCAATCAACAAAATTTTTTTGGAACCATCCCAACGTTAGGAATTAGCCCTAAAGTTGTCAAAAAATTGACTGAAAATGGCATTAGCCGTGAAATTGGAACAAAAATAAAACAAATGCTAAATGCTATATGCTATTTCACGGCTACTGCCATTTTCCCGTCAATTTCTTAACAACTTTAGACCTAATTCTTGACGTTAGGAAAGTTCCAAAAAAAAATTTAGTAATTGATTTACATGCAGAAATATATGCCCTAAAACATTTATCATAAAGTTTTTATATATATATATATATATATATATATATATATATATATATATATATATATATGTATATTTTAAAAAATTTAAATCTAATTCGGCGGTAGAAACTAAAATGTTGTATATGGGCCCAAAATGATATTCTAAAACTTGTTTCAAAATTTTTACAAATGAAGTAAGTTTACCTGAAATTGACTTACACCGAAAGTAAAATCAGTACAATCTGCTAGTGTATTTTTAGTTTTTAGATAAGCAACAAAAAGTCCCGTAATATTAATTAAAAGAAAAAACAAAAGTAATACAAATTTTTTACATGTGATACCGACTTTTTGGCGAACACTGTATAAGTGTATTAAAAACAAACAATTGAGTTTTATTTCTGAAGTTACGTTCAGCAAAATAAAAGCAACAGAAAACGTTAAAAACCAGTGGACAATACAATTTTTCACCTTTGTTCGAAATCAACATTGACCAAAACATCGAGTCGCATCAATCATTTAAACTAATTACTCGTCGAGATGTCCTGTTTCCCCTAGACAATCTTGCTCTTTGCATCTATTTCAACTACACATACAGCAGAGGTCTCTAGATGTTTTGTTACTGATGAGACAGCAGAACATGTACAACAAATTTGATCACTGATCACACTTGATTGATTACTTATAAATATGTAATGATAAAACGGACCAAAAAAGTTTTAATTCATATGATTTTTTTTAATATGAGAATTTTGTATTATAAATCATGTATGTAAATAAAAAACAAATTAACAAAAATTATAGGAGTATTTGTTATTTTTTTAAAACCAGTATTTTGATTTTTATTTATTTTTATAATAATTAAAAAAATATGTCCTCAGAATAAATAATATTTAATTAAAATACAAAGGTTTCTCTAAAATTTTTAATTAAAAATCGACGTTTCAATATACTGTACATATATCATCATCAGGTAATTTTTCCTGTATATCAAAACATCGATTTTTAATTAAAATGTATATAGAACTTTATCCTAAAGTTTTTTATTTTAATAGAATAAGTTCTAAAAAATTTTTTTACTATGTTAATATTTAATTAGTTAATTTTAAAATTATTCTAAAAGTATTTATTTTAAAATTTGGAAATACTGGGTTTTTATAAGAAAAATGTTTGATAAAATATGAAATAAATAACAAAAATTCGTCTTTACTGTAAATTTTTTAGTCATATAACTACGATGTACGGTGAAATGTCTGTGACGAGGATAGATCGACTACGACATACCAGCTCAGAAACTATGAATTCGATGAACACAATATTTCAAGGCAACTTCAATCGTTTTTAATGTATGATTCAGTTATTTTACTATTACCATAAACAAATATTTTACGCGTGAAAAATAGTAAAATAAACTATAGTTTTTTTTTTTATCAAACACAGAATTAAAAAAAAAAAATTAAATGTATGCATTCGAAACTTAACAATTATCTCGGAAATCAGTGCCATCCAACACTCACGTATCATTGCTTCACCATCAGCCATCAAGGTGTTCATCGAACTTACCTCTCCGAATCCCTTTATCCAATATCTAACCGCGCACACCATACGTCCCTCATTTAAGTGCTTAATTAATTCCGAACAATAAAACCGAAACCGACGAACGTAAAAGAAATGCGAGAGATGACTCGGCCGGTCTTATTGCATTCGTCGTTGCCCTGTCTGTAATAATGATGAATCGTTTTTAAAATTATTTTTGTTACTTTGTCTGCGTGGTTTGGTTACATCATCAAATCAACCATAATATAGATGAGAAATACAACACATTGTTTTGTTATATTAATAAGAGAGAGAAGTTTTGTTAATAAATACGTTTGTGTTTACATTCGCTTTGAAGTCACTGTGTGAGTTGGTGAATACAATTTTAGACATGTAGGGAAGTCCGGTTACGAAATATAAATAAACGCTATATTTATTCTTTTTTAATAATAATAATAAATTTATTATAGCTTGCATTAAAAGAAAATACATTTAAATACAATCCATTATAAAATACAAAACTTTAAAAAAATACGAAAATAAAAAGGTGATATTTTTTGTATAAACCAGTATTAAATAATATGTAAACATATAACATATATGTGCAAGAAATATATCTTAACTAAAATAAATTATTAAAATATAAGTTTTTTAACTTTTCACAAAAAATTTTATAATATTTTTTGGTAAAGTGTTGTATTTTACCACTGCTTTAAAGAATATAGTTTTATGTTCTTTTGTAATTTCTAGATTTTAATATAAAATTTCCAGCATTTCGTATTTGACAGGTAGGCGTTTCCTGAAAGGTCTTTAATATATTAGAAAAATATTGTGGCAGTAATTCTAATTTTATTTTATGTATAAATATGGTGCTTTTTATTTTCGTAAATTTATAGATTTCAATCCATTTCAATGTTGTGAGCATTAATTTGATATTGCAATAACGATTACAGTCAAGTTTAATTCTCATCGCCTGGTTCTGTTGATATTATAATCTGTATTTATCACCGATATTAGATAAATAAATATGCATAATGTGTATAACAAAACAATCTATATATTAAGTACAGGCATAACATATCTACATGATAGTTGATTTGATGTTACACTGAATCGTGTATTAAATGAATCATAATTGTTAGGTGGTGCCATCAGTGGCGGAGAAAATTGGAATATGAATAAATTCTGATAGAAATATTTTGTGCGATAGTACCAGTTTTTAAATGAGTAGAAAAGACATTTTTTGATTAATTAAAATTTTGTGTTTATTTCGCGATTGTGTATGGCTAATCACAATATGCAATGTAAAAGCACGTCCAAGTATTAATACTGATTCTTATGAAAATAAAAATTAAAAAAAATTGTTTTTGCAAGAAGGTTGTAATTGAATTTCTCACTACGCCGGGAGCAAGTAAAAAATATATGCAAAGTTCAATACAATTACATGACATAAGTCATTCATCATCGATACTTGATAGACATTACAAATTACGGTATACGTGTACTTTTTGTTATGCATCATTTTAAGATATACGTGTACTTATTTCTATAGATAAATGCTTCACCCACAAATTAAAGTTTAAATATTGTCATTTTTAAACAATTTTTTTGTTACATTTTTAATTACTATTAAATAGAACAGGTACATAGTAAAAAATCTTTCAGAATTCATTATATTAAAATAAAGAAGCTTTAGTAGAATTAGGTTCTATATAATTTTTAATTAAAATTTGATATTACTCCACATATATCATAATAAAGAAAAAAAAAAGATAAATGACAAATATTAAACAAATTAAATATAGAAAACAGTTACTAGGTAACAAAATGCAAGTAACTAGATAATAAAATTTATAAATTATTATAACAAGTACGTTTTTAATGATGGGATTAGAAAAAAATACTGTGCGCCACAGACGGTGCACGTATAGATCAAGTAGATGAATTTGTATATTTGGCTATTTTATTGTCTAAAGAATGGTCACTTTAATAGTAAAATTGAAAAAAAAAGTAAATTCTGTTTGTAAGGTGAGGTAAGGTGGGTGATGAGTGTTGAGTGTTGTTGCAAAAGTTGCAGTGTTAATCAGTTAAGATTGTTCAATTATTTTGAGCTAAAT
This sequence comes from Clivina fossor, assembly GCA_963966155.1. Classification (NCBI taxonomy): domain Eukaryota; kingdom Metazoa; phylum Arthropoda; class Insecta; order Coleoptera; family Carabidae; genus Clivina; species Clivina fossor. Next base: position 22,784,510 of record OZ014551.1, on the reverse strand, counting down.
GTCTAATGAACGTTTGTTTAAAAAAATTTATATAAATTATTTTGAAGGTATACGTTTGCGTGGACATCCGATGTATAGATGGAGCGGTATGATTAAAAATATTTTATGAGCGAATGTTTCAAAGTAGTAAGAAAAGAAGTGCATGTATGAGAGGTGTCATAAATGTGGATGAGGCAAAAGTTACTTGTCTAGATAGAAATGTTTAGAGGAAACTAATTTTTTGATATTTAAGAGTTTGTGTTACATTATAATGTTCAAATAATAAGGAATTCTCTATTAGTTTTTAAATTACCCATTTATAACAGCTTAAATGAAACACCAATATATAAAACATGTAAAATATTTAGTGTTGTAATTCTAAATAGATCTATAAAGTTACAGAATATTTTGTTTTTTTTAGTAAATGCAAATTTTCATTCAATAGTAAAAGATAAAATATTATGTAACGCCACAGATTTGTTCAGAATTCTACTATAAAGATCTTTAATTTTCTTAAATATTAATATGATTTAATGATAAAAACATTACTAAAATTTATTAGAAATTAATTTGGCAAAGCAGCAGCACCCGGCCTGTAATATAATTGAACAAGCGTAATAAATAGAAAATTTTGCAAATAAAGTGTCCTAATAAAAGTGGGTCAGGCCGTCGTGCCAGCGAAAGATCCGTTTTAATTAAAAGCGCTTTTACGATGAATATATTAACGAGATAAATCAGAACAGAAAATTTCAGAATCCGCACACCCATTTGTTGAACGGGTTTGTTCCATAAGCCCACGAAACTCACATTTATATTTTTGTCTGCTTGTGTCCTTCTTTGACAAAGTCGAACGTCGCGCAAGGACAATTAAAAATCGCCAATTAATTCGCGTAAATAATCATTATGACCCGTTTCTTAGGCTAGTTGCACATTGAATGTAGGCTTGCACAGCACAGCGTAAATTAAATTTATAAAGGAATACTTTGAATTTGTTGATAATTGCAGAATAAAATTGAAACACAGATTTAGTGATTTTTTTTATATTCAAATAGTTTAGATGTTTAAATTTTTCTAAATAAATATGTTATTAAATTATTTAAATGTATTTTAAATTCTGTAAAATTTGCACAAAAACCGTTTGTTCAAAACTGTAATAATACTATACTGATACTACACAAACACAAATAACTGTGCGTGGGTAAATATAAATTTCAATAGAAAATAAAGTATGCTTGTCGTACTCTATGTATGTCAACCCGCTCTTAATTTAGTTTTACTTATCTAATGCTAAATATTTTCTTTTTTTAAAATGTTTTGTTAGTGGTACACAGAGAAAAAATATTTCTTTGATATTAATAAAAAAAAAAATAACTAATATTTTTTTAAAATAAAATTAATTAGAGTAATAATTTAGTTCTTTATTTAAAAATAAATTATTTGTAATAAATAAATATATTATTATCAAAAAGATATTTATTTGCCACTATTAAAAAAAATAAAATTATTTGAATGAAAAATGAAAGAATTCGTCTTTTGCGTATAGATACACTTTTAATGCCTGTTTTGCATGATGCATTTTTTTATGTAACAAAATTTCATATAAAATGGTTCGTGAAAAACAAAAATTGCACACGCAATTTTGCCTCCGCGACAAGTTGCACGGATTAAAACATGCTGTAATTTTATTGCATGGCCTTACAATTTCTAGTTATTTAAAGTAATTTTTACTATTACCAATATTTATTATAAAGGTAATATCAGTTATATTTATAATCATTTATTTGTACTCATCGTATTGAAATATATTAAATAAATTAAAATAATATTTATTATCATGCGATTTACATACGGGACACACGAAATATAGATTATAACAATTATTATAATATAAAAATAAAAAAGCTTCAAAGCTTTTCTATTTTATTATAAGTACTGAAATATTTTTTACTATATTATATTTGGTTAATTAATTGGTATTGCCATTTTGTTTCATTATACAAAACATACATATATTTGTGCTATTTTGTTGCGCAATTTTTTTTTGTGCAATTTTGTTGCGCAAGAAAATCTTTCAGAAAATTGCACTGTGTAAAACTAGCATAATAGGTAAATTTTTCTACAATTTGCCTTGCTGCAAACCTGGATACAGGATCTATATGTAAGTTCTATTATATATTTATTTTATATTTGTTAAATTATTTTTCGCTAAATTATTTTATTTCACACTTTTTATAGTTTTTAAAAATGTGCGTACAAAATTTTAAATATTTACAATTATAATAAATAATAAAATAAACATAGTATTTTACTGAAATCAATAGTCAAATATTTATAATTAATGTTTTTCCCTCTACATATTTTAATTAGAAAAATAAATAACTATAGTTTTATTAGATTTTTTTCACAACATATGTAAATAAAGTTTTTTTTTTCTATATTTTTAAAACTATTATTGCGTTGAACAAATTTGTTATTCTCTGACTAACAACCATTAAACCTGAATAAATTTTATAAATTTTTATTAAAATGTCGATTATTTGTGAAAGTACATGGTACATAAATTTATATACGTTATTAAATCTCACTGAATTACATTCAATGTGCGTCTGCCCTAACAATAATATACGCGCATGCGTCGAAAATGATATGAAAACAGATTTTTGACAGTTATTAATTTTTACTTTCTTTCTCATTAATGTTTTGCTTGCGCTTTCCTGCGTAATTAATATTTTATAATTACTTATTTCGAGACGCGTTTTCGAATATATTAAAATTTGTTTTATGTTTTAGATATTATGATGTTGTAATATGATATTAAAAAGTTGTATAATCTATGCTTTATGAAAACATATAGTAAAACTTTTATTAAAATGTTAAATAATAATAATGCTAAATAGCAAGACATGTTGTATGTAACGAGTAAACTTTTTTATGTGTTTTGTATTTTCAAACTGACTTTAAACATTTTAAATAATTATTTTAAGTATATTATAATTATATACGACAAATAAATTTAATTCACAAGTAAATTTTATTATTTTAATAAATAAACTTGAAAGCAAATGTTATTTCAACAATTTACTATCAGATTATTTTTAATACAACTAAATTAAATTTATTTCCCTTTTTAATACAAATATCTATAGAGTAAATACATTTGCTTCTAAAATAATTTAACTTGCGTTTATGAAACCGGCCCTCAGTTTTTTTATATATAGTAAAATATGAGTAAATTAAAAAAAAAAAAAAAACGATTTGCCAGCTTAATTTAATTTTATTTACAAAATATTTTTATTATTTTGCTCAAACTTTTTGTATTTATTTGTTTACATATTTCTTGCTACTTCTATTTATTTATTTACATACAGAATCACTCCATGTACCAAAAACACAAACTCTTTTTATTATCTTGAAATTAATTTCCAGATTCAGATATTGAATATTCATTGTTTTATCTTTTTTCAATCTTTTTTCTATCTTAACAAAAACAATTAAAATTATTATTAAGAACAATATGTAATTAAATCACTAATTAATTTACTTTCAATCAGTATGCTGTTTTTCAATTAGATGTATAGGTAAGTATAACTGAAAGTTAAAATTGAATTTAAAAAAACCGAACGTCATATGTCAAAAAATTGTTCTCGCTAAAGTTTTGCTGATTATTTTTTCGCAGAAAACAGCTGAATGTAGATAGTCTATGTGTGGTTATATGTGCTTATATATATATATATATATATATATATATATCTGAGCACACGTTCAATACCCCATAAATCATACAGAGAGTTTCATATTCCACGCGTGTTTATTGCACGAGAGGCCTTAATTGCTTAGTGATGTGCGCATGCGTTCGGTTTAGCTGTTACCATGTAGACCAATGTTTCTCAACCTTTTTATAACAATGATATCTAAAATTGTTATTGTTTTTCTTGCAACATCTAACTTTTTATTTAATTTGAAAAAGAATTAAGATTATTTCATCTAAGTAAGCAACATCAAGCATTTTATAGGTCTATTCGGTTCACATCTGTAAGACTGTAACGCTATAGGTCTTACAGATGTGAACCAAATAGTTTCATTAGTTAGATTAATATACAAACAATGTAATAATTATCTAACAATATTTTGTTTTTTATACACTCATATTCCTTTACCCTACTTTTTTGCACGTATTTGTATGTGCCAATAAATATGATACAAAAGATTTACACGACGTAAAAGTGTAAGAGAAACACATGGTTTAAATATTGGGTTAGTAAATGATTTTGTAACAATTTTTGGCTTCACATTTATTTATTATAAGAGAACATTGCAAACAGTGTCGTCTTAATGCATGGACCCGCTGATGGGTATTTGCCCGGGTACATACCAATTGCACACGGCGGTTGCGTTTTAATCCCTTACCGAAATTTTACATAGCCAAATTGCACACCAGTCATAAACAGATTAAGGAATTAAGGTTTCTACCTAAAACCAGGTAGAATCGAAAATAGTTCGTCTCTAGAACGTACGCCAAACGCCTGCGAATATTTTCACGCAAATTTTTCTAAAAGCTATAACCTAACCTACTCTAAGCCAACAGTAGCGGATGACCGGCGTAAAAATATACTATGGAATAAACGAACGCTTACTATAAAAACTAGCTGGGTAAGGGTTCAAGACCCTTATAAACCGATAATCCGTTTGGGTCATTCAGCGGTTGACCGGTGTGCAATTCGGTTACTCAAATTTGGGATTTATGACACTGGTGTGCAATTTACCTGCTCCGATTTGCCAAAGGGCCATATAAGTATAAGCCTCCTCTCTCCTGATGGCTCTGATTGCAAATTATGTTTAAAATTAAGTTTTGACTCTGTGACAGTCGTCAATTATTTCTATTTAGCATTTTTGGAAGTTAGTATTATGACATATTCCACGACTATCAAGTGCATCAAACTTTGTCAGTATATGAGCATTTAGTTGTTCAAAGTTCGATTGTATTCGATTTTTGTTAAAACTACATTTTTACGAATCTAGTTTAGTGAAAAACTAAATTATTTTAATTTAGTTACGGATCGATATTCAAAATATTAACATCTACTTTAAGTTACATATAATTTCATCCATTATTAGCATAAGTTTATAAATTGTTAATTAATTTTATTTCATTATGTAAATAAAATTATTTTTTAAATTGTATTTGCCGTTTTTCGTTAAAAATTCAAGCAACCAACCAATCTACATTTTCGCTCGGAATAGACGAAATCGTTTTTAGTAAAACTTATAAATTGTTACAACTCATTAATTCTCTAAGCAAATGTCTAAATTAAAGGGTCATAACTAAAAATTTGCAATTAACATTAAATTTGTTTTTCAATTATCAAAAATAATTCGCAGCTCATTTCAAATCTACCTTGCGACCAAATGTTGGAAACCACTGTTATCGACAGAATAACCGGTGTATATGTATGTGAGTATGTTTTAGTGAATAGTCTCAGGCTGTAATAAGATGCATATTCATTCTAGGTAATTAATTTTTTATTTTCAATTTTTTTTTTTGTATTTGTTTAGTTCGAATGTTACATGATATTGGCGTAGGTGAGATTATGTTTTTATATGTGTATTATTCGTTGTTGATGTGTTTTTATGGTGTATTAAAGTTTGATTATAAAATTGTAATGGAGATTATCTAATTTATTTTTTATTTGTATAGAACGATTTGAAAATAATTTTAGCTGAAAATTTATCTGTTCATAATATTATAAAAATAAACTAATTCCTGTCAGTCTATCTGATAACTTATAACTGAAAAACTAATAAACTTAAAAATTTTGAAATATAGTACATATTTAGTTATTAAAACTTGCAAGAACTTTGAGTTAATTCCTAAACTATAAAAAATAATACATGACAAAATTAACATTAATAATTAAGACAATAAATATTAGTAATCTAGTAAAAGATCTTTCAGAAGTCATTATATTAAAATTAAAAAACTTTAATATTAAGTTCTTTAATATAAAGTTTTTTTTATTTTATTAAATATTAGTATTATAAAATGTACGTAATATTATAATTGTTAAGTATTTTAAAAATATAGCTAAATAATAGATAAAAATTTTCAACATACATTTAAAACTCTCTATTGCAGCTGTAACTTTCTTAATTAATATAGATGTACAAAAAAAGAGAAAGCAATAAATAGTTTTTCAATTAATAGAAAAAAGATAAATTAAAAGAAGAACAATTGCAGTGTTCAGCAAAATTGAAAGCTTGACTTTTAATTGAATTTTTGATTAAACTATATTTTCATTTATATTTTTCAAATTATTTGGCACATTTGATATGGGATTTTTAAATAAAAATTTGTATTATAAATTTTTTTACGTATTATATTTTAATCAAATTTTTATTTTTTAACAAAATTAAACTAGTTGGTGTTTTTTTTTGTAAATGCGGTTTTATAAGTTAAGCATGTGTTTTTTTAAGAGAAAAACTTAAACTCTATAAAATCAATAAATTTTCGGGTTTTTTTTAAGAAGAAATTGTTAAAACATATTTTGAAACCATTTAAACACTTTATTGAATACACCACATACGGTACCTAAAAATCTCATTTCTAAAATTAGGCAATCATTTTCCTTTTATGCTTTTGCAATCAAATTCAACACTTACTACCATACATGTTGGCACCAAAACAGGATTGTAATAAATAAAAAATCCAAGTATGGTTTTATTTGTATTTACGTCAAATTTAATAAAAGAAAAACATACTGTTATTGTCTAATTTTTAAATTTAAATATTTTTATTGGAATAAATTTACAGAAAAATTAACTGAATTTGGATCAAACTGACATGTCATGTTAAACTCAGATTAAGAAAATAATACAAAATATTAAAAATTATATCTTTCGTATATTCATTAACAAAAATGTTAATTTTTTTAAGACAAAAATATAAATACTGTAAGCTGTCAGAACTGAAACAGGACAAAATCCTACCAAATAACAATCAACTTTTCAGCACAGTCATCCGAGATTAAAAAACAAAACAAAAACAAATGAAATATCAGGTGAGCGTGTCATAATCTAAATACAAAGAAATATTTCACAAGAAACAAAAAATAACTATTATAGAACAACCCTGGTGTATGTGTATGTTTCCGTGAAACAAAACATATTGTTTCGCGCAACGCCACCGTCAGCTATCGTGGCGGTTACATGTACTATACAGACCGGCACCTCTAAGTTCATTTCTTTAACAGAAATGAGCAAGTTTTTCTCTGTGCTTGAAGCACTGGAAGAAAAGTAGATTTTTCACATGAAAACGTACATGAACTAAGATTAAATTTACAAACATTGCGTGATGTTACTATTTATGGCTGGTTTAGGTTAGGTTGGTAATGCGGTATAAGGTTAGATTAGGTGATGTGTATGTGCATACGTTTGTATAATAGAAATTCAAAATACAAAGTATGAAAAAGTGTAATGAGCATGCGTTTGTATAAAAGAAAATTTGTTATCTCTTTGTTGTATAATACGTACATACACAAGCAAAAATCATATAAACATATTTTCCATACGTACAACAAAAGTCATGACTACACTGTTTTCAGTATAAAAAATAAATTAAAAATTTTGTTTTATAAACAAAATTGTACAGTGTAATATTTGTGCAGTGAAAAAAACCTTACAATAAAATTTGTATTGAATTTTTTCAATCATCTTTAATTCTGCTATATAATAAAATGCTTTGTAATGCTTGTTTTAAACGATGTAATTTTCTGTGGGATTATGTTAAGCACAAAAAAATTGCGCAAAAAAAAAATAGCATAAATATATAAATATATATATATATATATATATATATATATATATATATGTGTGTGTGTGTGTGTGTGTGTGTGTTTTACAAGATGCAACCAAATTGAACCGCAATTTTAGTTATTTCATTTCAAGATGCCAAATAATAAAAAGTTAACCAAATATTAAAGTATATTATAATAAAATAAAACTGCTCTAGGTTAAAGTTCTGTATTAATATTTATTTATAATCAACGTTTCGATGAACACAACGTGCATCTTCATCAAGAAAACTGATAGAAATGACATATATAGTAAATAAACCGAAACATAGAAACAAGTTATTAGGTAACAAATAAGTAACTAGATCATAATATTTATAAATTTTTAATTAATGGAAGCTAAATTTTAGTGATCGATGTTGTTTTTTTCTTTATAATTTTTTATTGCTTCTCTTATCAATCTGCTGATAATATTGATTGGTCTTGCAATTATTACAGTATATTCAAATATTACATCATGAAGACATGCTAAAGCATGTTCAGCAATAGCAGATTTATCTGGATAATTTAGACGTATTGACTTCTTATGCTCTGACAATCTAGTAGAAACAGTTTTATCTGTCGGTTCAACGTAAACCTTACCCCATTCACACGGTGTTTTGTATATACCCGAAGATTGAATGAATTAATATAGATACCTTTTACACTCTTCAACATGCATTGCAATTTCATATGTGGAGAATAAGAAACTTTAATATTCTTTCTTAATAAAATTCTGCCTATTTTATCGATAACATTTTTAACAAAAGTCAAAAAAGCGTAAATTATGTTTTTATTCTCAAGCAAATCACTGTAAAAGCACTGAGTTAAATACAATTTGACTTTCATTAATTAAAAAATCTATAAATTTTATGATCTAGTTATTTATTTGTTATCTATTAACTTGTTTTTATATTCTGTTATTTGTATCAGTTCTCCTGATAAAACCAGAGGTTGAGTTCGTCGAAACGTCCATTATATAGAACTTTTACCTAAAACAGTTTTATTTTATTATAAAGAGATTTGAAAGATATTTTACTATGTTATATTATAACAATTATTATAATCTATAATTAATGTGTAATCCGTATGTAAATCACATAATAAATATTGTTTTAATCTATTAAATATATTTCAATACGATAAGTTTAAATAAATGATTATACATATAACTGATGGTAACTGTCATAATAAATGTTGCTAACAGTAAAAGTTACTAAAGAGTAACTAGAAATTGCAAAGTCATACAATAAAACTACAGTATGTTTTAATCCGTGCAAGTTATCGCGGCGACAAAATTGCTCTACAGGAACAATTTTCTTGTGCAATTTTATTGCGCAACAAAATTCTACAGAAAATTGAAATGTGTAAAACAAGTACGAGAGAACTTAGCTTATAATACTTGATCAACGTCATGAATTCTAGCTAGTAAAATATAAAAGATATCTTAAAGCTAATATTACTACGTAGGTAACTGCAGATAAAATGTGTAATAGTTATTAGTAGAATAAATGTAATATACATATATTAATTCTATGATTAACTATTTCAAACTTAGAAATATCAAAGCTTATTTGTAGCATTGTAAAAAGTAAAAGACTCATTTGAAACACCGTATTGTTTTTTTTTACACAGACAATATAGTAATTTAATATAATCAAATAAAAAAGTAATAAAACAGTTTTACGAAAAAAAAAAAGAAAGCATTAGTATTTTAAATAAAGTCGAGTCAAGTATTGTTATCTACTCAATTTAATCTCGTATAATTTATATTTTGTAATAAAGATTATTAACTTCTTTATGAAACTTTCTAATAAAACAAAAGTTGAACTTTGTGAAAATGAACAATTTCATATCTGTATCAGACGTATCATAAAATCTAGCCAAGTAGAAGTTAGAGATACGGAACACATTTATTGTAGAGCGGACAACCGCGCCATGTACCTACACAATATTTTACAAATTTTTCTACAACGGTATATGTTCGCTGAATAAAATTATAAAAAGAAGAAAGTAGGAAAAAAAATAACAAATTTTTTACTTCGGCAAACTTTTGATTAGTTTGAAAATTAGAGTTGGGATTTGTTTTGAACAATCACGATTTTGATTATTGTAGTGGAATACGTATGTATTCTCTAGATAAATTACATTTTCAATTTTACAATAAAATTATTGTGAATATGGTTTGAATATTAATAATAATGAAGTAATGTAGGTACAATATATTTTTACTACTTTGACTGAAAAAATGGGCTATAGTTTTCGGTACACTGTCTGTAACATTGCCCAAAATTTAAAAATATATAGAAATAAATTTTATGAGGGTGTATATTATGCGGATCTCGCTCGCTCAGTTGTTCAAATTTTGTGATCGCACCCCGTCTTAGACTGTTTATTCGATTTACACCAAATTTTCAAGGTAGATTCAGATAATACCCAAGATAAACAGGTTTTTTTTCAGTGTTGCCAACTTTCCGAAATAAAATTTTTAAAAATTTCTCAAAATTTATTAGGCTACATTGTTATTCCAGTATAACAAAATTTTCGCAAATTTTTTTCTTAATGACTACATTAATTAAATAATTTCATTATTGTACGGCAAACTTTTGGAGCAAAATATAAAAATATAAGTTTTTTGGTATTTATATGATAATGTCAAAGTGGGTTTACTCATATACTTCTAACCTTGTTTAATTACAAGTTAAATTTATTACTATTTATTATATCGCCTAACAGTTTTAAAAATTATTGATTTATAACTATTTTGAGATGACGAATTTGAAGTTTGCAAAAGTCGTTCGCTCAGTTTTCAATTAAAATTTTGTGGTAATAACTCGTACAAAAATATTGAAAAAAATTAAATTTATTTTACATATAATATTTATTCAATTTCAGTCCAATTGTTAGATTTTTTTTAGTACTGACAAGATTTCGGATAATAAAATTTTAAAATTATAATTTGACTACACAATTTATCCGATTTTAATAAAAAAAAATTAACAAATTATTTTCGCACTTAAAATATCTAAATAATTTTAGTCAAATTAAAAAAAAAAAAATTTTAATCTTACTAAATTTGTATATTAATATTAATAATTAAATAAAAAAATATATATATATATATATATATATATATATATATATATATATATATATTTGTATCTGTATCTACTATGAAAACTATTAAAAATTAATATAATAATTTTTAAATATTGCACTTTACATTAGTTGACGGAAAACTATTCATGTTTCATCATATAAAATATTCTCAGTTTATTTTGTAAAAAAGTGCTTTTAACATTTATTTAAAAATAAGTTTTTTCTAATGATTAACATATAATAGTTATTTTATTTATATTATTTTTTTAATATCTAATATTTAAAAAATCAAATAAACTATTTACAAGCGCTTAGTTAGCAAATTTAAATATATATCAAAAATAGTTCCGTCAAAAAATCACTTTTTAAAATGGGCAAAAATATGAATTAATATTTTAAACTTTACTAAAATAAAATAAATTTTTTTTGAACTCATTATATTAAAATAAAAATGCTTTAGGTTTAAGTTACTTTCATTTTATTACCTAGTAACTTGTTTTTATGTTTTATTTGTTCATTATGTATGTGATTTGTATATTTTTTCCCCCTGATGATTATAAATGTGTAGTATATCGAAAATTTTAATTAAAATTATACATAATTTAAGTTTTAAGCTCTTTTATTTTATTACACTACTTTAGACAGAAAAACAATTATAAAAACCAAATAAAACATTATGTAGATCTTTCAATCATTGTAATCATTGACGGAAAAATAAAGTAATAACTCCAGAATTCAATTACATTTAAACTTCAAATGTAACACAACGTAGAAGGGAACTAACAGTGACCAATAAAACACGAATAATAGTGTCAAAATTTCGATAGACATGCGAATGCAAGTGTAAACTTATATGACAAAAGCAAACTTCTAATTTTACAGCGTCGATAAAGTTGAAGAAGTATTTGATATCGATTTAAACGGTAAGCCCCCCCCGGTAGAGTAGCGGAAAAATGCGATTGGTTTTATATATGTATATTGTAGAATGTAGAGTACATTTACGGGCAGCTAAACTAAACAAATGTAATTTAAGTTCAAACTTGGTTTCAAGTACGAAAACTTCTTCTAGTCGTTTTAAATGATATTACACTTTTATTTCGTTTAGTAGTTTTTATATTTATATTATTACACGTTATCCGCCGATATTTTTACTTCAAGTTTAAACTTTAAACTTAGACATTTTATGTACTATTGATACTTTTACAAAGAACAATTTTATACAATTCTATTTTAAAAGTATGTTTTTAACTCCATATGTTTAGTTTATTTGTTTTTCAATATTAACTTTAAAATAGAAGTAAGTAAGTGAGTCTGCATTCATTTTAAAATTTAAATATATTTTATTTTCTATGTTTTTTATATATAAAAAAACCTATTTTATTAAACAAAGTAATTTTATGTTTTTGAATTTGTCATCAATAAGATATTTAGATACTTATGTGTAATATTTACTAAATGTTTTTTAATGAACATATTGTAAATGTATCTTGCAGTGAAAATTATAATAATTATGTAAAATGTTTCAGGTTTAATCTGATAAATTAGAAGTTCAGTTTTAGGTTCTCAAAACAAGAATTTTTTCTAGATACACCTGTCTGAAAATCCTTCGTTTGAGAGTCATAATAATATGATGTTAATGAAATGAATTTCATGGAAAAATCAAAATATTAAAAAAATATACATACATACACAATCACGCCATGTACCCGAAATAGTGTGACACAAACTCCACTATTTAGAAATAAATTTTTTTTAAACATTCTTATATCGACATGTAAATTTAGTTTCATACACATTCATTATGCCCTTCTATTCCTACTACTTAGAAACTTTCGCTCACGTAAACCATTCTCTAAATCATACTACTCGAACTACTCATCGGATGTCCACGCAAACATATACCTTCAAAATCATTAACAAATATTATTTATTTTTTAATCATCATAATGGTGAAAAAATTTAAGATTGTATTTATACCATAACAGTTTTGTTGTTTATTACTCAACTAAAACTCAAAATTCAACTATGTGTTTTTGAGTTATAAGACCTATAAGCTGTAAGCTACAAGACAAACAAACACCATTTTATTTTTGTAACACTTTCCCCAATTTTGTAAGTTGTTAATCCTAGTAACGTTGCTAACAAACATTGACAAATAATATTAGCGTACACTAAATAAAAACAATAGCTGTTACATTTTTTCCTGTTGGTTAATAACGTTACTAAAACTTAGCAATTTCGTTTCAGAATTTGAGTGAATATAAAATGTTGTTTTGGGTGTATAATAATTCTAATAACAATCAAATATAATAATTATTTTTGCGTTGAATAAAAACTAAACAAATACATTTAACAACGGTAATTTTTGCCAATTATATCCTACGCAGCAAAAATAATCAACTCATCAATAGTGCAAGACTGAAAGATAATTGCACTATGTAGGCATACAAAATACGCTTCATAATAACCAGTTCGAACGTACAAAAATGACAAATAATTGCGCGCTTTTACTATCATTTGACTGCACACGCAACTCTTTACACACTAATTGCAGACAATAAGGCAATAACGTGTTTGTTCACATACAGATTATTATTGTAAATATGTGTGTAATGTAGAAAAATTTCTGTGTTTAAAATGATGAGCTAATATCTCTGTATATCTTATTGATTTTCACATTGTTTTTCATATAATAATAGTATTGTTGTAACGAATAATGTTGATGCTAAGATATAATTATTTTAATAATGATATGATTATTAGATAAGTGCATTGTTCATTGAATTATTAAGTAATCGCTTATTATAATATTGTAATTGCATTTGTAATTACTTAATTGATAATTGTCAAGATATTTGAAATATATCTTTTAAATGGTTCTATTATTTGTAGGCTTTTTTTTATTTATATTTATTGTATAATCTTAATTTGTAAACACCTGATTTTTTCGTTTATTAGCATTTGAGTTCTTGCAGGTTTTTAATTTTTATCGTTTTAAAAAATTTAATTAAAATGTATAATCTATTACAGATCATAAATCGGATACATATTTTTACCGACCATCATATCACTTATGATAAGGAAAGTATTGATATATCAATATTTTTATAGATAAGCATGGATCAAAAATATTTAACAAATTTGTATTACATGTTATAACTACCAATATTTATTTGAGATTTTTTCGACAATTTTATAAATGTTAAATTTTAGTGCTAATTTTAGTGCTAGAAAATATTTTGTTTAAGCACTTTAAGCTTGAATTGCATTATACTTTTTCCGTCTAGATTCAGGCCATGTTTCTAGTTTAATTTTGATTCAAGTTTGTTTGATTTTCATAATTTTATTACAGTCGATCGTATACTGTCAAGTAACTTTAATTTTTCCCGATGTATTGTCAATACGCCAACTTAAAAATATAAAGTACTTAATTTGACAGGTATATTAATGTTGAATGACAGTTATGACCCCAAAATAGACAAATTATTAAAATTACAACAATTAATGAGACAAATACAATAATACTAATTTAATAAATGTGTGACAAAGCACAATTATTGTGAATGCGTATAATGTATCTAATAGTATTAATCTTGAATAGAAAAATACGACAAACTTTATATTTCTAAACGAACTTGAATGTAAAATCTGATTTCCATTATACTCCATTATAGAAGAAAAAAGTGTAATGTAGTTTAAGCTTTAGGGTCGATTCTATGGTAACCGCAGCATATTATTTTGCCTCACGTTTCGTCAGCAAGGTTCTGTACAAATTCTAATGTTTTATTAAATTATTAGGTTAACACAACTATCGTCCACTACAAAAACTCGAAACATTCTTAATTGAACATCGTCCTACAAAAGTACTATACAAAATCGCTGGCTCTTAGTTCCAAATCAGCATCAAAGAAACGCAACATTGATTCTGTTCTTGTATACGCACGACTACTCTCATTTGCTATTACCCTTTACAAAACTGCTGTGAATGTCGCGCTTTTCAGCATAACGTTCAAGGTGCGGAAAGGTCACTGGACGATTCGTTTTTTTTTGTCTCTTTTCCCGAACGACGTTTCAATCAAGTTGTTAGGCGGTGACGTCACCTATACTGGCCCAGAAGCGATCTGACACAAGAGGGGCATGCCATCCGCTAACTTTGACCTACACACTTTATATACCTACAGAATAAGTATAGCATCAAATTGAATACCATATTGATTTTGTTTATTTTTGTTAGAGATAAAAATAGGATTTGGTTGTTGGATAAAAAGTTACTGAAATTTAAATGACCTAATTTATAATATGAATTAAAAATTTGAAATAGGAAATAATCAATTTATTGGAGATGGTGTTGGTACTTACAATTAGTGGAATATTTTTATAATAATTAACAAATAAAAACACTCAGCTTTAAGTTTCACATACATACATAGATACACACATACATACACAATCACGCCATCCCAAAAGGGTGTGGCACAAACTCTTTTCATCATTCCGAAATCAGTCGCCTCCAAACTTCATCCACATTCATAATTCCTCTCATACATGCTCTTTTATTCCTACTACTTGGAAACTTTCACTCACGCAAAACACTCTCAATCATACCACTCCAACTACTCAACGGACGTCCACGCAAACGTATACCATCAAAATCATTTAAATAAATCTTTTTAACCAAACAATCATTAGGCATTCGCTCAACATGTCCGAACCATCTTAACTGACTAACACCAACTTTTGCTACAACATTTTTTTCAATTTCACACTCATCATACACTAATCTATTTTGTACCCGATCTCTCCTATTTACACCACATACCCCACGTAAAAATCTCATTTTCACAGCAGTTATTTTCCGTTTATGCTTTTAAGTTTCACAATTTGATTAAAAACACTTTATTGGCCATCAGAAGGAATATTCTTTCTGTTAATGGCTTAATTGTCGAAACTGGTAAATAAATGGTTTTTAATCAAATTGTGAAAATTAAAGCCGACTGATTTTATTACTTTTTATTTGTTTATACATTGCATACAATAAATGTGGAAGAATCTAAATAAAAAATCTAATAGAACAATTTAAAATAATATATGTTTAATTTCTTTCGTCACAAGATGAAATTTAATGAAATTTAAGCTACATTTAGATTACAGTTTTAGTACTAGCCGTGGAGATGCAGTTGTAGCTATACTGCTACCACAAATAAACATAGTTAAATCTGTGCTGCTACTGCTAAAATCGCAGTGTGAATGTAACTCAATAAAAAATAATTTCTCAAAAATAACTTGTTAAATGACAAAATGGTTTATAGTTAAATTTATTATATATATATATATATATATATATATATATATATATATCAATTTAATGTTTTTGAGATAAATGTAATATCTTCTGCAATCGCAGTGTGAATGTAGCTTCATGATCATTAAATTTTGTCGTGTGTCAAAGATATTAGTAAGCTATAGAATTATTTGCTATCCTTAAAAAATTTTATTTGCAAAATGAAATTTTACTGTGAATTATTCAGAAATAAAACAAATTTATTAATAAATGTTTATAATAAAAAATAAAAATTTTCTGTTACGTATAATTAATTTTTGGTTTAAATTTTTTAAAATTATTACTTATTACCTCAATCTTATGATAAAAAATTCTATAGCCTGATTTTTGATTAGAAAAAGTAATTTAAAATTTTGCATCAAAATGAATACTTCTGATTGGTTGACATACAACTGGTTTTTACACCAAACATTATGAGAATATGTTATTGTCGAGTTGATATTGTCAAGTTTTCTTTAGTTTCATATACTTTAAATACTTTTTATGATGTTTTGTAAGTAAATAAAGGAAATATGAAGATTTCAGACTTTGTAATTTAAACTTGCTGTAAAAATTTTTTAGTGACTTTTCTGGCTGGCTTTTTATAGTGTAAAACTGACTTTTGTATTTGGGAAACCTAATCCATCGTATTTAAAATTATGTAACTATTTTAAGAGTCAAATATAAGTATAAGAATAAATTAAATATAATTCGAGATATAATAATTCAAATTCAATAATTGCATTGAAATACACTAAATAATTAAATATTAAATAAAATTTTATTCTATTCATAACAAAAATCAGATATTATAATTTATTACAAACATATTTTTATATGTAATTTGTTATTGCATTTTAATTTTTTTCTATAACAATACATTATAAATTATAACCATCTACATGCGGTTTTTAATATGTTTAAAAATATTCAAATTACCCCAAAGGTATATTTTAACAATCTACTAATTCTAAGAACTTGTAACATATAAATATTCATCATAAAGTAAATAAATTACAAACAACAATTGTTCAGTTTCCCTAGCAACGCATATCTAACACTTGTTAGTATTGTTTTCAAATGACCTTTAGGGGTCAGACAACAATTACATCTAATATTTTACTTTATTAACATCTTACTTAAACACGTTTAGAATTATTATTATTGTCTTATATTGTATAAAATGCAAGTACTTGTGGGCGTGGTTAGGTTGTAAATATGTCTTGGACTTGATGCGGGCCTTATAGATGAGAGAGTGAACCTTAACAAGTTATAAACCTTGGTAAATAGATATCTGATCATATTAGATATGAGCATTATTTCTTTGTATTGTTTGGAAATTGTAATCTGTAAAATATATCAGCTGTAAAGGTTGTAAATTTAAAGGTAAGGTATTTCAAATAAATTATGATTTATTGAAATTTAAAAAAGCTATTGTTAATATATACGTCATAAAGAATGAAATGGAAATGAATAAATATTATTAATCTAATTCAAATATTTTTTCAATTTTATCGCTTGGAAATCAAACCCAGGACTATCCAGTCTTCTGTAAAATTAATAAATACTAATAAAGAATCTTTCAGAACTCATTTTATTAAAATAAAAAACTTTAGGCTTTTCTTAATTAATAATTTTTTAATTTTATAATTTAGTTACTTCTATTTTGTTGCCTAGTAACTTGTTTTTATGTTTTGTTTATTCATTATTTATATCATTTGTATATTTTTCTTGATGATGTATATGTAAAGTAAATCACAATATCAAATTTTAATTAAAAATTGTATAGAACTTAATGCTGAAACTTTTTAATTTTAATAAATATTACATAGTCTTTAATTTAAACCGCAGACAAAGATTTTTCAAATATAACCAGCAGTCTAAATACGTAGTCAAACAATATTTTGTTTTTCTGAATGTAGAAGATAAACTTGCATTTGTTTTCGAAAGTACGCGAGAATTGAATATCGGATTGCATTGATACTGCGTGAAATTGGAGTCGAGTTCAATCATTCAGCATGTAAACACTATAGAAATTTCTTTATATATGTATAGCAAACGATAGATGTTTCAAATTTTTAAACTAAATATTGTTATAAACTTTTATTTAATATAATCATTAATTTTTTTTCAAATAGTCAGATTTCTAAATTTTTTAATACCAAATATAAGATTTTTATATTACACATCGCAATAATGTAATATATGTTTAAAAAATTATTATTGTAATAATGTTTATTGTTTAGCCAAACACTTTTTTGTTCTTAAATATACTATGACCAATATCTTTAATGCAAAGATAAAATCAAAATAATTCCAAGATACTTTTAACTAAAACAAGATATTACTATTCAAAATCAAAAATTCCAAACTAATTTCTTTAAATAAGTATTATATAAAATAAGATGTGTAAATAATTTTGTTAATAACACACTATAAAAAATTGTATAAATATTTACTATATTTTCTGTTATAGTTTTATATATATTTTGTAAATTTACTAATAATTTATAAAATTATATTGAAAATATAGTGAAATTTCTATATAATCAATATAAAATTACACTGGTCTTTTTTAAAGTAAAATTTGTTGAACAAGTTTGAATTATAATTATATGTGTTTATTAGAAGAAATAAAAAGTATAAAAATATATTAAAATATTATTAGATTATTATTAATATTATTATCAATCAAAATCGTTGAGTTTCAACATAATCTTATTAAGCGGCATGCGCATGCACTATATTCAGATTACAGATACATATATACAAACACAATCACGCCATGTACCCAAAAGTGTGTGGCAAAAATTCTTTTCACTATCTCGAAATGAGTATTTTCTAAACATTCCTATCCCGACAAGCAATTTTAACTTTATTCACATTTATGATACCTCTTATGCATGCTCTTCTATTCCTACAACTTGGAAACTTTCGCTTATACAAACCACTTTTTCAATCATACCAGTCCATTTACTCATCAAACGTCCACGCAAATGTATACCTTCAAAATTATTCATATTTATTCTTTTAACCAAACATTCATTAGACATTCGATCAAGATGATCGAACCATCTTAACTATATATATATAAATAGATAGATAGATAGATAAATAAATAAATAGAGCAAAATTACTAAATCACGCAATTGACAATTTTTTTAATTCTGCATTTAATAATACGCATTTATAGTAATCCATGCAGCTTACATGATACATATATATAAGTTACCTATGTACCTATTAGTAGGACTTTATTGCAAAAGCTCACTCTGCCTGCGTTTCCATCTACGGGAAGAGCTTAATAAACCTTGTCACATATCGACTATATAATATCGTCAAAGGCTTTTACAAACTGAACTGATACGAATATAGTGTTTGTGCAAATTTAGATAGATATGTATATACGAATAGAGAGGCTTTTGACTGGTAAAGGGTTAACGAAATATTTAGCTAGAATTACTAAAGTAATTTTGAAATTTGTATTAAAATTATTACTCTTCTATAGGATTAGAATAAGGATGTTTTATGTTAAATAAAAATAAATATTTTGTGTGTGACTACTATAGGATAGGATTTATTTCTCGCAAATCTTATACTGCGAAATTATTTACATATTTCGAAATTATATATTTACTTATTCTATTTACTGTTGTAACACTAAATAATATGTGATTTAACTTTACATTGAAAAAAATATAACTTTTGAACCAATGTTTTTACTATTTGTTCAAAAGTAAACATACTTTTGATCTGTAAAATTTGGGATTTTATAATAAAAATAAATTTTTTAATAAAAATAAATAAATAAGTTAAAAGGTAACTATTTTGAAAGCTTTGTATGAAATTATTTAATATTTGGATTGGAAAGAAAATGTTTTCTGAAAAAAAATAAATTGCAATACAAATTTATTAATAATGTTCTATTTAAATACAGTATCTGTCAAAAAGTCGGTACTTCATTGGAAAATTTTTATTGGTTTTTTGAAAATTATTATTACAAGACTTGTCTAAAAACTAAAAATGCATTTACCGAAGGTAATAATATCACTTCTGGTATACGTCAAAAGTTAATTTATTTTAATATTCAAATGTTGAATTTTTCCCAAAAAAATTCACAAGTTATTTAATCATTAAATTGGTTGTTAAACTATGCATCAATGGACAGATAACCATAGACACGTGTTTCGCTTTTTAAGAGCACGTCAGTATGGTGCTTTGATCAGTGTCCGAAGACAACTGTTGCAGATGTTATTGTTTGGCTGACTTTTATGACAAGTAAATTGAAACGCTGACGAGCAGAGACAATAAATACCGTCAACGCCCTCTATACATGTATTATAGTGTATTATTTATAAAATTTCTATTACTTTTTAAATTAATGATTTATCTACATACAACCTAACAAATAATTGTTAACACCGTTCAATTTTCGAACATACTATTTGCCGAATTATTTCTTCTAAACCCTTGAAAGCATTCAAGAAGCTTATTGTTATTGAAAATCCTCTTAAGACAAATACTGATCAAACAACTTCAACACCTGTGACATAACACAACACACAGAAATAAATGATCAAATATTTGGGATTGTGATTGCTTCAAATGACCAATTTGGGCTCTAATTCCGCAGACAAGTTTAACACAGATGTGCGCAATAATTTTCATCAGTAAAAGTAAATCGGAATCAATTGTATTTTAAGCAAATTAATAATAGATATTCAGTGATGATAAGTTTCAGTTTGTTGTTAATTGTAAATTAGTTTGATGTCGTTATGATAAAGGTATTGATGTTATTGAGTAATAATATGGATACACTTAGAGTAATTGCAAAACTTTACAATATTAAGTGATAAGTTACTCCTATTTTACACTGTCAGTTGTTGGATTAATTAATGAGGTACCTGCCACTAAAAGTTTTTATTACTTTATATCATGCAAAAGGGAATAATTATTTTGATAATTTTTCTCGTCTGATAAATGCATATATGAGTTTAATAGCTGAATTTAATTTTTATAACTATTTTTATAACTGTAGAAGTTGTATAGTTGATATTTAATATAGTAAAAAGTCTTTCAGAACTTGTATTAAAATAAAACGGTTTTAGGTTGTAGTTCTGTATTAATATTTATAAATAATCGACGTTTTGACGTATTTAACGTACATTTTTATCAGGAATAATGATATAAATAATATTTACAGTAATTAAACTAGTTACTAGGTAACAAAATAAGTAACTAGATCATAAAAAATTTATATATTTAATTAAAGGAAACCAAAATTATTACGTAGTAACTTGTTTTTATGTTCTATTTATTTCTGTAAATGTCAATTATATCATTTTTTCCTAATGCAGATGTACGTTAAGTACTTCGGAACGTTGATTATTAATAATTATTAATACAGAACTAGAACCTAAAGCTGTTTTATTTTTTTTGATATTTGTTTAAGCAATTTGTATGTAGATTTTGTATTTTTATAAATATATTGGGTATTTTATAAATTGCAAATTTGTAAATGGTTAAATTTCTTGAATGAAATTAATTTTATCAACCGCTACTTCATCAAAGATACTGCAGTAACTAATTAATAAAAATTGTGATATCAACAAGGTAATTGTATATTATTTCATATAATTCGCTAAAATTTCTAAATGTGTAAAATTATTAAGAGTACAATATTTATCATAAATTTTTAATTTTCTAATTTAATGAATTATTTAAAAAAATATTAGCCTTCTACTTTATTGCATGCCAAATTTTATAAACATTAACATTATTAAAAATAAATATTTGAGAAACCTTAACAACCATAATTTTACCATTCGTAGTTTTAGCTTTAAAAATTTAATATCTTGAATTTTGTAGTTTTAAATTCAAACAATTTTTAAAATAACATAATATTACATATAAATAAATATTATAAAAGTTAGATATTCCACTGAAATCCATAAAGTATTTATTTAAATTAAAATTACGAAAATTTAATTATGTCAAAAAAATTAGTTAATTGAATTAATGGTTATTTAAAATATGAACAATTTGAGATTTTGCTATTCAAGTTTTACACTTCTAATTTTTGTTGATATTACACAAAGTGTACTTGTTTTATTATTTGCAATCATAAATAATCAAAATAATTTTTTTATTTGTTTATTTAAATAACATCATTTGAAATAGACATGCACAAGTTTTTTTTTTAATTTTATAAAAAAAATTGAAAAATACGTACATACATAGATTAGTATGTGATGAGTTTGAAATTAAAAAAATGTTGTTGCAAAAGTTTGTGTTAGTCAGTTAAAATGGTTCGATCATCTTGAGCGAATGTCTAATGAATGTTTAGTTAAAGATATGTAAGTGAATAATTTTGAAGGTATACGTTAGTATGATTGTCCGATGTGTAGATGGAGTGGTATGATTGAAAGAGTGTTTTGCGTCAGCAAATGTTTCAAAGTAGTAGGAATAGACGAGTATATATTTGTACGTATCGTAAATGTAGATGAAGCTAGAGTTACTTGTTTAAATAGGAATTTTTGAAGAAAACTTATTTCGGGATATTGGAAAGAGTTTGTGCCACAATCTTTTGTATACATGGCATAATTGTGTATGTAAATATGCATGTATACATACACAATCACAAAATTAATTTTCTTCAAAAATTCCTATCCAGAGAAGCAACTCTAACTTTATTAATTACTCTTATGGTAAACCTTGAGATAAACTATATTTTATGATATGGATTTAAATAAGGTAAATAAAGAATATAAATAAATTCTAATGAATATATAATATATCAATTCTGTACAATTCTCATGTCCATCAGCCACAGAATTCAATAGATTTTTTGAAAGTTCTTGCTAACAAAATATCACTTAACCGAAAACCGTCCGTCTGCGTGTTCCTTAACCTTTCCTCTACCATCATCCTTGTATCTAGGTCACGTAGCAGGACGAAACAAGGCGCAAAAACTCGACGTTATCAAAACCGCAAAGTTGTTCACATAAATCTCCAGCGAGTCGAAAAACTTTTGCACGAATAAGTGGTAAACTGAGTGCCGGCCGCGACCCCCACGTCCTGCCCCTGGCCACGTTGAGTCGCTTCTCCTGTGAATGACTGAGCAGCAGGAATGAGTCGTAGTCTTCGTCTAAAGCTTGCATTGGACAAGCGTCGAGGCTAGCGAAGCAGGCAGCAATTGGGAAATGAAATTGAGATTTATGCACGGTGAGTTTAATCACGCGATCAAAGTTTGGTTGGTTGAACGGCGCTGAGCTTCGCTGTCCTGATGTGTAACTAGCGGAGATGATTCATTAGGTTGATAAAGCAAAGTTGTGGTTCATGTTTCTTGGCGTGGATTTTTTGGTGATTTAGTAGTGAAAGTGAAAAGTGAAAGAAAGAGTATTTTATATTATTTTATTTATTTATTTAATGATATATTTGTAAAATTAGTAGTAATAATATAGTAAAAAATTTACCAGGACTTATTATATTTAAATTAAAAAGTTTAAGTTAAACTTCTGTTTAATTTTATATTAAAATTTGACATTTCGATATACTTAACGTAAATCATTATTAAAAAAAAATATGTATAATCGAAAATGGCTTTATTTTTACAATTAAAAGAAACTGCATTTCATTTTTATAAAATTTTGCATATATGAATAAAATGTGTTTTCAAATAAGCAAATAAAAATATATATAAAAAATTGTATCTCATATTTTAAAAGCTACTTGTCGAAAAAAATTGTTTCATTTATTAAAATAACTCTATAGAATAGTATTTTTTCGATAATTTAATCAACCTAAGCTAAAATTAGTATTCTTTTAATAAAATATACTTTTAATAAATATACTGAAAATAGAAACTATATTCTATACTATAATTTAGAATTAAAATTCTGTTTTACTCACATATACAATTACTAGTCAAGTTTTATTTTAAATGACTTACCAAACAGTTTTATAAAATTGTTTGAAAAAATTAAAAAAAAAAACAAACGTAGTAAAAACTACTGTAAATAAATTTTACATTCATAGTAATTTAGCTAAAATTTCTTAACTTTTAAGACAAGCTACAATTACACACACACACACACACACATGTAGATATATATATATATATATATATATATATATATATATAAAAATTTATACTTAAAATATTTTGTGAATACATAATATTTAAAACAATTTTCGCATAACTCCTAGATCGATTGAATGAGTTTGTCAATTGATGTTCTGTAGATACATTTTATCAAGCAATAAAAATAAATTAAAAAACAAAAATGTAAATTAAACAATTACAAAGACGTTTTACATATTGCTATACTTAATTTTTTTTCAATTTTTTTTGTAGGTTAATTAAAATATATATTTATAATTTCAAATTTATTTTATTAATTAATAAAATTTGGAAAAATTTAAAGTACTGACATTCGTAGACTCAAAAATAAATATTAAAAATAGCATAGTAAATATTTCGTAACATTCAATTTTTTGTATAACATCAATTATATAACATCAATTACACATGTGCCACCAAAAACTCAGCATATATTAAAAATCATATATCAAATGTATAACTCCTCGTCAAATACAAGCTTTGGATTCATTCGTGATGTCGCGCAGCGTCTCGAACAATAACCGTGGAAATCTTTCAAGAATTTCGTCCATAAATCTCTCGTTTAGGCAACGGCACGGCGACTTGGTCCTGCCGCACTACCCTTAGGTTGGCCTATTCACAGTTTTACATTCAAAATTCTTCGCGTTCGTTGCTTTGACGACCCGTGAGATTTTAATTAAACACCGAGAAATTATTGCGATGCTGTGTATTGCGTAAACTGTGCCTCGTTGTTCGCTCTTTTCTTCAATGATGTTTAAAGAAAAAGTGCGTTGTCCTTAAAATGCGTGAACGGATGTTTTGTTTAGAAGTTTTGGAGTTGACGTTAAAAAGGAATGTCTGCCTTTTTTTTTCGTAATCTGAAATTTATTATAGAAGAAATTTTTTGTAATATTAAAACCAGTTATTAGCTAATTATATAGTTAATTACTTAGTTAGATTGTTAAATGTTTTTATTTAATTATTTGATTTAAAATTGCGTATGATAGAAATAATTTGAAATTTTTGGAACAATAAAAATTTACTCTAGTTAATTTATTAATGCTTGGATTCATTAACAAATGCGCAAATTTAGTAAATTTTCGGTAATATTTAAAACCAGATATTAGTTAATTATATAATTAGTTTGACAAAATATTTTTGTATAATTATTTGGTTTAAAATTGCACAATGTGAATTTTTTAGACCAATCAATGAGTCAATCTGAAAGCAATTAATAATTTAAATGTTTAGTTAATTTATTAAAATTTTATTAACTTCATTTATTAACAAGAGAGTACATTTAGTAAGTAAATATGTTTATTTCTACAGTAACTGTACTATACTTAGTAAAATTACTAGATGAACAAATTAACAGTATGAATTACTTTATCAAATATCATAGTAGTATTGCAGTTAATTTTACTTGAATTACATAAGTTCATAACCTACAAATTTAATTTGTATTATGTCTAGCACATTATCTATTTCTAATCTTTTTGTCAGATTCTGTATAGTTTTTACTTCTGTCACGATTTATATACAATTTTAAGAGCTTTTTAACAATAAAAAAATGTTATTAAATATATTGAAAGGTATTTTGACAAATATCAAAATTTTCAATTAGTAAATCTCCCAATATTATTTTGTGAAACATCAACATTTTATTTGTAAAGTAATAAATCTTAATTTATTTTGGTGTTTATAAAACTTTGAACGAAAGTAGCCCTAAATTTATGAGTTAATTAAGCAATTAGATTGTAAATTTATCAATCAATGCAGCACTTCAAAGACAGTTGAAAATCTAATTGCTTAGTTAACGCATTGATTAAGTAAACAACATTTTATCTAACTGTTCTTTAAATATTTCGTCAAGAAATTATTATCAATAATTAGTTTTTACGAGTGTATATTTATTCTTTGGAAAATGATTTGAAAATGAATCTAGTCTCTTGCCGAGTATTAAATCATGTAACTTGTGGTTATTAATTTTATAACAAACTTTGTTAAGTTTAAATTTAATGAGAGGAAGTAATGCTTCATAAAGGTTTAATCTGAAGTTGGACCAAAGTTCGAGGTTGCTACTGTTGGTAAAGTTTACATCGGCTAGAGTAAGATGGGGTATAGAAAGACGAGACGAGATATAGCAACATCATATACAACTTGGACGATGTCTGTCTCGAAAACGACCGACGACGATGGGGGGCATTAGAAGTACTTGTGTGCTAAGTCGAAATGATAACTAACACATACAAGTATGCATACAGGATGTTACACTATTAGTGAATAAATGTAAATTAAATAAGTAAATTATTGGTAATATGCTTATTTTGATCAAATAGTACTAGCAAACAGAATCTTTAATGGTTAGTTGCACAAGACGTTGTTATCAAAGGTCTCGTTTTATAAACACTGGTTAAACTTACTTTAGAAATAAATGTATTTACTCGATAGATTTTCGTATTAAATAGAAGTAATAAATTTAATTTAATGATACTGAGAAATATTATTAATAATTTTTCCTTTATTTTAATTTTATTATTATTTATGTTTAAAAGTGTGTAAATGTTATCTTGCAAATAATCGAAGCAATTGAATATATTTATAAATAAATAATTTAATAAAAATAAACTGGTCTGGACGGATTACCTGTCGACTAATCAGACAAAACGTCTGACTGGAGATTGGATTGGAAGGTTGCAGGTTCAAATTCCGTCAGGTAACATAAGTGTTTTCATTAAATTTTCAATTTAATTTATAATTAATATTAAATATTAAAATACTTAAATTTTAATATTAATAATAATAATTTGATTGTAAATTGCTGAAATAATATTTGTTTTCAAAGTTGTTTAGTAGAGGAATAAAATTTATATGTAAAATAAATTTGTTTATCGTTTATGAAACCGGACCTTAATCACTGGGTTAACTAGACAACTAGATTGCTAAATGTTTTTACAGCATCTCATTGATTAGTCAGTTGATAATCTAATTATTTATTGATTAAATTAACAATATCTTATGCAACTGACTCTCGAAAATTAAAGTACGTACTTCTATAAAAACAAATATTTTAAGATTTCCTACATTTTACTTATAATTTTCTTAAAAACGGTTTACGAACAAAAATATAACATGCACATTTAAGCAATATGTGTGTTTTATAATGTATATTTAAAAATGTCAAATAATTTTTAAACGCCAAACTAATAATATTAATAATAAAACGTCAAAATGATAATAAAACTAAAAATAGGTAAATATTTGATAATAAAATATTAAAAAGATTGAAATAAAAATAAAAATATTTTTAATTCTTGCATATATCAACTTTATAAACATCCATCCTGTATATGGTGCGAAAGATAGAAACAGAGAAACAAGTAGTTTTCCACTAATAGGAACTTATGATTTTGTCGACATAGTTTTGATGGATATAAACAAGTTGTGTAATGAGTATAAACACGGTATCTGTATGTGTACATTTGTATTTTATGATTAAGTGCTTGTTGTAATAATGTTCAGTTTTAATAATAAAATTTATTATAAAATTTAAAAAAATGCAAATATTTAAAAATGAGATTACATCAAATATAAAAAAGGATATAGATTGGAAACTCATTAAGGAAATTAATTTTGGCATTTATTGTCAGTGGCAAATTGCATGGCTTTCGTATAAAATTGATTTCTATTTAATAGTAAAAAGAAATCATGTTTTGGTAACATGTATGATCTCTTACAGGAAAAAGTACCTAAATAAACATGCATCAAATTATTAGTATCACTGAAAAGAACACGAAATTCTAAATAATTTTATGTAAAACTTGCTACAATATTCTAAAACCTGCAAAAGTAATTTGTTGTAGAATTTGCAAGTTTAAGAAAGTGTGTTTGAAAAACGTGCGAAAAGTTCTGCAGTTTTTAAATATTGTATTTCTACATCATACTTACTAAGTGTGCAATAAACTATCTAACTTTGAAAAAAAAAAGTAAAATAAGTTTAATTGTACAGAAAGAATGTGGGTAGCATTTAATGTAATTATTTACAAATGTAAAATATTGATTCAAATCATTTTAATTGGTTCTTTTAAGAAACTTGCTTTGTAAAGGTAATGTTTCTTTTCATGTGGCATGTTACATATACGTAATAGGTACGCAAATATAGTGTTTGTATTACACAGACTATTTTAAAAAATGTTGTAACAGACAAATGCTTGTGTACGTAAAAGACTAATTAAAACTCCTAGTTCCTTCTAAAATAATTTAAACGAAATTATCAAATAAAAAATTCTACAATATTAAATTTTAAAATCCGCTGCATAAAACTTCAAACAAGAAAAATACTAACCAACCACAAAGCGAATATAATCTAATTACGGTTTTAAACGAGCGAAAAGAAAAAAAAATCTCTTCAGTTGCACGCCACTGATCTGGCGCCTCCCCAGAGTCACCCCCATCATCATCATCAAGCTCGGGGCCCTGTCGTTTAAATAAAACAGGACTTTAGTATATATATATATATATATATATATATATATATATATATATATACAGACGGTCATCCATACAGATTGCACAAATGGCCGCTGCAAATTTCATTAGGCTATTTATTCTTTAGCTGAAACGCTGTACGCGGTCTGAAGCTAAACTAAGCGTTAAATGAGTGGTCAAACAGACGGGTTGTAGTACCCGTTGCTTGCCGCTAGAGGACTATCGGCCAGCGTAGATCGGCCATCTTGGTTATGTGACCGTTAAGCCGTTGAACGTTTATATGTACTTTGTTAGGTTATGTGCGTTTGAAAAAATTGAAGGTTTTTCATAGAGGAGCAGAGTACTGGATAATGTTATTATGCTCATACTGTATGACTATATAAGGGTTGTGCTTTCTGCACTATATACTCACATATGGCTTTACTTAGTTATGAAATTACAAAGGAAAGATTAGGGTAAATATTGTGGCCTGGATATTGTTGTTATGGATTTAATTTAATTTTGGAATATTGAAGAAAATTTTTAATGTTTTTATTTGCGGATATATCTTTACAATAACTAAAAATTATATAATGTTAGGATAAATAGTACTTGAAAAACATAAAAACATATATACATAAAAACATAATATATATCACACGCACTGCAAATAATAAATAATAATTGGGTAAAAAATATTTCATTATACTGTTTTTCAAAGTGTGTTTATTTTTAATACTATTCATCTCAGATATTCATTAAGATATAAAAAATTTTGGAAATTAAACTTTCGCAAAATGATTTAAATTTTAAATGTTAAATTTTATTTAACTATTAAATATTTAAAAAACCGGGCTTTGCTTATCACACTTAAAAAAAATTGATGTGGCCACGACAGAACCGACCGTCATCGTATTAAATAATTTTTTGAAATAGAAAAATTTGTATAACAACAACTACTGTAGTCTTAGTACATGAAATTAAAACTATCTTGACATAAATATGCCACTTATTTAGAGAATTATAATTATAAAAATATGAAAAGTTATTAAAAAAATATTTAGCCGTATCGAAAAATGTTACAAATAAAAGTTGTTAGCTAGAACTTGTTGCGAAATACTCGTAAAACACATAAAAATGATATCAATAAATTATCTCTTTCGGTAGGCAGATCTTTACTAAAGGTTTATCCAATTGAGATATGCACCTCCGAAGCTTAAATATGGAATATTTAACAATCCGGTCAATCCATTTATATTGGTAGTATTATTATAACATAACTGTATTTTTGCAAAATAATGTGTAAAATTTTATAAAAAAAATACAAAAAAGGTTTTTTAGTACTTTTTTATAATAATATAAAAATATACAAAAAATGGTATTTAAATTTAATTATTTCTTAATAAATCGTTGTCAATATTTTTTGTTTTTAAATTTAATTTAGTTTTATACAATTTTTTTTTATAACTAATCTCTAAGGTATTTAGATAGAAAATTATATTCTAAATTGTTATAAAATATTTGTATACAACATAAATAAAATTTAATTAAACGAAAACATAAGGATTAAATATTTTTTCCGCACACAAATAACATGACAAAAAAATTCTTCTGTAATATTCCATTAGGCAAACAAAACCCGTTCAGCTTACGTCATAAGCCTTCAATTAAAATACGAAATAAAGCAGAGCTTTTAAAGTATTTAAAATCCATTTTATCGTTCGATTTCAAAAGAGGATAACAATTATAGTTCATACTATGATACACGAAAACCACATTATTAAAAACAAAAATTTTGCCACACAAGTTTTTGTTTGTTGCAAAAATATCGAAAGCGACCGGTAGATGAAAACAACAAAATTGCATTACTGCACACACAAACTATCTCTATATAGAGATGTAGTAGAATAATATCATTACCGACAATAGAGACGCGGAAAAACATTTTTTTAGATTAAAATCAGCGATAGAGTAACATCGTATGATCGTGCATCCGGAAAACTAACGAACAAAAACATTGCCTAATTGGAGACCTATCGGATACATTAACATTGTCAGAGCCTACTGAGCGATATCATATACAATGTAATTTGATTACTGACTGAAAACAATTGATGTTCATTTCAATATACTGTACGTTATTTTTTTTTGTCTTGTTTTGTTTTTGTATCTGTGGCTGCCTTTTTTCTGTCTGGTTTGATCTAGTAGACTTTATGATTGAAAAACAAAATGATAAACGTAATGTTGTTAAAGTAAATATTCTAATAATTAAATTGCGGTTTCTAGTTTTTAATTAGTTTTATATTTTACTTTACAAAAATAAAATGAGTCATATACGCACAGTTAAAATCGTGGTAAAATTGCGTAGTTCACAGATAGCTTAGTTTTATCCATATACTATTTTTTTAATTTTTTTACTATTTAATTTTTCAATTTAATTAAAATTATTTTGTGCAAACATCAACAAACAAATTAAAAATTTGACATTTCTTACACCAAAATCGCAACACAATTTTAATTGTATTTTTGCAGTTGTATGTGTTGCACATTTTGGTGTATGTATTTACAAAATGCTCTAACACTTTTTTAATGTTTTTACTTTTTTTTATTAGATATTTTTTGCACAAAAAATTTGTAAAATGTAGTAACAGTGATTTCAACATTTGTACAAAAAAAACACTTAATTTGAAATTTAATGCAAGGTTGTACTTAATCATATTCAAACATGGTGATACCAATTTGGCAAATATTTTATTGAATTCTGTATTATAATAAATATTATTTTTAGCCTAATTATTTAAATTATTTTTGTAATGATAATTAATAATACTACATTTGCATATTTTATATGTAGGGTTCAAATCATGGTACTTAATGAATTTCAGCCCACGTGTTGAAAATCCGATAGTTAAAAAAAATATATTATATTAAATTTAAATATAAATATATTTTTATAACTTTTCTTACAATATAATATAACTCTATTAGACATATGTACAACATTCTACTGACAATATAAAAATCCTCCACAACTGTAACCATATAAAAGTATGAACCAAAATAAAAACCATCAAACCACATCAATAAAAACCGCATGCAGTTAGACGAACCGTATCGAAAGCTGATGAAACGTGGTCGGAGCAAAAGCGCTTGCCTGCTCAACAATGCGTTGTTGTTGTTGCTGTTGCCAATGGAGGGGGTTTGTGCCAGCCCTCCAACCGGTTCAAACCGGACAAATGTGTATCCACATCTATGAATTTATCGGTCGAGTGAACGACGACATTGAAGCGAGCTAACGAGCGAGACGAGCGGTCATTCGCTTGTGAAAGGGTTAAAAAGACAATCAACTATTTGCGGAACTTTTTAAAACTACGCTCGGAAAATGGTAAATGTGGGGTGTATATACAGGTGGATGGTGTATTTAGAATGAGGTTATTTTGTATAAGGGTTGATAGAAAGAATTTATATGGTAATGCGTATTTGTTAAATTGAAGAGTATATTAGCTTTTGAATTTCTTTGGTATATTAGGAAAGGAAGAACTACTTTCGTTGTTTTTAACCATATGTGATAAATTTAGGAAAGTTTCATAAAGCATTGTTAAATTAGGCTCGGTTTTGTAAGCCATAGCTAAATTTACTTTTCAAATAAATTTTATTCTTTTAAGCCTAATTTACACTGGTAGAGTTAGTAGTAGATTATACTAGCACAATTTTTTTCCAAATCACTCTACTCTACTCTACTAATTTTGATAAAGTAACTGTTTACACAATACCAGTAGTTTGGCAAAAAAAAGTTTAGTTTAAAGTTCGTCCAACTTCCGCCCATTTCATTTTCGTACATAAAAAAAATATTAATTAACGATGACAATTATTTGACAATCTCAACAACTTCTGTTTAAAAATTAAAAAAATTAACTTGACAACTTTACTCTACTGCTATAAAGCTGTTTACACTGGTAGAGTGCCGATAGAACAGAGTAAATATTGTGGTAGGAAAAAAGCGAGCAGAGTGTATTATTTCACATGTGCTATTCACTATTTTAAAGTGTTTACATTGTGCTAATAATAAAATAGTACGTACTCTACTATTAACTCTACCAATTTAAACTAGACTTTAGAATAAAACTCATTATCAGTTAATTTATTCATGAATTAAATTTAATATTCATTAAAATAAAACGGCTTTAGATTGTAGTTCTATATTAATATTTATTAATAATCAATGTTTATACGTACTCAACAGTCAACATATATCTTTATCAGGAAATTGATACAAATGATTTTTAGAGTATATAAACATAAACAGTTAATTAACATTTATAGTACAGTTATTATAGAAATAAACATATTCACTTTCCTATTATATTTGCCCTATTAAGTTTGTTCGATTAAACGTTATACTGCAAAACGTCACTGTAAATGATGCAGCAGTTTGCCATTTACTGCAAAGTGAATGAAGCAACAAACGTTGACGCAGCAGTAAACAGTAGACACAAGCGTGCGAATCGATCAAGGCTATTGTTTATGATACCAGGCATTACTAAATAAGTTTGAGAACGAAGTATTGCAATAATATTAAGTATTTTTTTGTAATGTCATCATGTAAATATAATATAATATATTTGATAGAATATCACGACAAAAATACTAAAAAAACTATATATATCTCGAAGCAATATAGAAAGTTTTAACCAACAAAAACAAGCCTAACTTAGTTTCTGTAACATATATCATAAAACATATTTCTTTCGCATTTTAACCTATGTCAATCAAACAGTTCTACCCTCATATATTATTTTCAAATAAAGCAAAAAAAAAACAAACTTTTACTCAGTAAATAGAACATTCAGTTCTGGTTTCTTTTGTATATTTGGAAGAAAAAACTTTCCTCAAAAGTCAATATATCTAAAAAAAATTGTCTCTTTCGATTATAAAGTAATAATATTGAAAACAAACATTTGCTTTTCAAGTTTTTTGTCTTATATTTTTGTTAATAATACAATTTATATTTTATTAAATTTGTTTCATGATTATAGGTGGATTTTTGCAGACCAACTTAAACTTACATTAACTTCAACATTAACAGTTCCACTAATATTAACTCTAAAACTAAAAAAAGAAAGCATTTATATAGACTTTCATTACGTTTACGCAGTTGATTAGTTTTGAAGTTTGATATTTATCCAAATTATATAATGTCACTAGTTTCATACAGTCTGTTTGTTTGGTATGTTTCAAAGAGATATTGTTTATAAAATTGATTGTTTTTAAAATACTGTTGATTTTATTATTATTATTATTATTGTTATTGGCAGTCAGTACTTCTTTGATAAAAAAATTTTGGTATAAATTTGACTTATTTAAAATAAATGGTATAGTTTTCCAAGCGATATTTTTATCACTTTAATTCTTAAAAAGATTTTCCCGTTTATTGTAAAATATTGGATATTTTCGAACTAAATCACTTAACAAATTCTTTTTTTCTCCCGATTCATACTTAAAATAAATGCTAATATGTGTTAACATCATTAACAGCTGAGATAAATCGCCATTAAATCTTGGGGCGTTGACTAAAAATTTAACCTTAAAAACTTGGAAGTTGATTAACTTTCTAGTCTAGTGTTAATGTTTAGTTTTAGTGAAATACGTAAAGTGTACAATGATTCACTTGCATTGATTTAACTATTTAATGTTAATTTTTACGTTAATGTTAATGTCAATTTATCCTGAATAACTCCATCTGAATTTTTTGATTTTTATTTCATACTATTGGGGTATTGGTTTTGAGCAACTAAAAACATATAAATTAAATTCACTATATGTATAAGCTATGCTTACAGCATTTTGAAAATCGTCTTTCTCTACTTTTATGCATAAATACCGAAAGATGTAAGTAAAAACGCAAACTGATTTTTGTCGAACTTTATTCTTGAATGTCTGACAAATTCGAGTAAAAAGAAATAGGATTATAGAGAGAGAATGTGTGTCACGATAAGGATGATGTAGGCGAAAAATATTTTTCATCTTTTTTTCGCATATGAATCAGGTGCGATGTGACTATCTCTTTTCTTGTAGGTTGAAATGTAATTTAAGTATTTTTTTTTCGAGTTTTTTCCCCGTTTTTCTGTAAGGTGATGTAAAGCATACTAATACCAGTAACACATTTTTAGCTTATCGATTCAGGTGGTTTGTTGAAAGAATTCAAATGTTTTTCAAGTTTGCTTACCTAAATAATTTACATATATGGTTTTAACATACTAAAATTGTTACTAACGTTTTTTGCAAACTTATTTTTATTAAATAAGAAATAGAATTTTGAATTATGTTCGTATAGGTGGTTCTAAGTTTAAAAAACTATAAATTTAAAAAACATTAATTTAACCATTTTTAAAATAGTAAATAATCTTTCAGAACTCAATATATTAAAATGAAAAAGCTTTAGAATTAAGTTCTGTATAATTTTTAATTAAAATTCGACGTTAGAAAATATTCATGATGTAAAATTTGAAGATACTAAAATAATTGCGAGATTCAACAATATTAACAGTATTTATTAGAGAAACAATATAAATTTACAAAGAAAACAATAACACCAATTAGCGTAAAGGCACTGATTTAAATAAAATTTGGTTTTCTTTAATTAATAATCTATAAATTTTATAATTTTGTTTGTTTACTATTTATATCATTTGTATATCTTTTAATGATAATGATATATGTGGAGTATATCGAAATGTCTAATTATAATTAACAATTATACAGAACTTAATTTTAACGCTTATTTATTTTATTAATTTTTGTTTTTTTTTAAACAGAATTTGTACTTTTTGGTTTTAGAACTTTTTAATTTTTTCTACCAACTGTCAGAAAAGAGTTGCTGTAATCATACCAAGTTTGACTTTTTAAAATTTTTACAAAGCACGAATTGTATTACGTTTATAATATTAATTGATTGTTTTTAACGTAATGTTGGTCTGCTTGTCAGTCTGTAGACACGTACAGCATAATCGGTTGAATAGATTTTTGAAAAATTTTATATTTATGCTTCGAACGAGTATATCTCAATTTGTGTTTTCGATAAGCCTGCAACAAGGACAAATTGTATGCTATCCTTATCAATATACCAAATGGTGGATGGTTGTCAAGCTGTTGAAGGCAGGATTGCACATCAAATGATATTATTATGACAATATATGATAATAAAATTCAATTTTTAATAGTAGAGTACAATATTAAGAATTGTATTTCTGCAAATTTTTCTATTTCTAGATTCCTACAATGTCTTAATAGAAGTTATACAAAAGATTAATAAATAAGAAACTTAAAAATTTTAAATAATTTTTTTATAGAAATATTTAAAATTTTATAAGTAAAAAAAAAAACATATACAACCTAAACTCATTTTATATTCTATATAGTAACGGTAGGTACCCCGTCGGTGGGCCAACTTCGGCCCGCAAATAATTTTTATCCGGCCCACAAAGACTGATATTAAAAATGTCATAATTTTTCAACTTAACTAAATCTATCTAAGTAAATATTGATATAAAATAATTTATTCTTTGTCAATTTATGAAACATAAAGTTAAATTTGGCCCAATAGCTAAAACTGGTTATCCACTTCAGCATTATAGTACCTATTTGTACTAGTAGCTTCATATTTCTTTAGATTTGCTTCATTTATTTTTGCTAAATCGACCAAACAACCTAAGAAACTGCACGAAAACAATATACTTGCAAGTATTTCAGTTATTAACCATAAATAAACCGTCAACCTATTAATAAACTCGCGCGAAATAAAACCCTGATGTTTGTAAGGCAATTGTGCATCTTGCATGCCACATTTGACAGAGCAATAGTTAATTTCGTTCGGTAGGTGTGAGGTTGCTGGCACCTCGACAGCTATAAAACAACGATACGTATATCATACGGGGGTAACATCCGGCAAGTGTGCACAAGATATCTATCTATCTTCGCAACAGTTATGACCTGCGATATGTTAGGGGGCCGCGCCAGATATGATTTGCGATATTGTGTAATATGTCTGTAGCTATTTACCAAAATGGCCCTGTTCGCCGTACAGAAGCGTCATCGTAAATTATTGTCTTAATGCTTATGGTATTCGTACTTGGTTATGCCACTAGATGACAACGAGCAGGAATGGATAAAACTGAAGAATTACTAGGTGAAAATAATTTTTATTCTTTAAGGCCCGGTTTCATAAACGCTAATAAATAAATTACTTTACAAGTAAATTTTATTCTCATATTGACATAAATTATCTCTTTATTATAATAACAGGAAAGTAAAAAAGTGCATTAAAATCAATTAATATTGTTTTGTAATTGTTGTTTAAATTTGTGTTTTAATGTTTAAATAAGTTACTTCTAATTGCAGACAATCGTATAAAAAAAATATTATATGAAACTTTGCATACAGAACTTAAAACTTTTCCATTTTAATGTAACAAGTTTTGAAAGAATTGTTACTATGTTATAAACTATCCTATTTCAATTTTGTAATATTTTTTTTAATTTGAAAAATTGCCAAAGATTTCAAACACCAATCAACTAAACAAGTATTTTTAAGAAATAATATTTCAAAATTTTTCCGGCGACTTTATCTGAAATTGTCTACTAAAAAATAAAATTTTTAAGATAGCTTACTACTTTTCTGTAGACTGAAAATATGCCATAGACATTATTAAGCCGTTGACAATAATTTGTTTTTGCATTACGCATAGACAGATGCATTACGCAAAACAGATAGAAAACATGTTATTCGTATGTATGATTATTAAACATGTAAATAAAGTAATACCTTCGACACACGACAAAAATTAATGATCATTAAGCTACATTCATGCTGCAGTTCTAGCAGTCGCAGTATATTTACTACTGTATTCCCAATCGCAGTCTAAATGTATGTAGTTTAATGATCATTAAATTTTGTAACATGTCAAAGATATAAAACATTTAACATTGATTACCATTTGATTACCTAAACTACTTTTTTCCATAAAATGTATAATTTTAAAAGCAATATACAAAATTTTAAACCATTAAATAGTTTTTTCTATTTATTTAAAAATTGTGTTATTAAAAACTGTCCTTGTTCTGAAATAATTATACACAATATTTAAAAATATCTATATAGGCCTCCTGCATGGATTCAAAAATTCCTTGAACAGTGCCACTGTGATCACAGCGATAAGTTTTGGCATAGGCGCGAATTCAAATGTGTCTGATAGCGACTTATGTGAAATCATACGATACTATGAAAACAATAACTATTCAACGTAGATCCATGATATCAATAATAAGAAACAATCTAATCTGAGATCAATACAAATTGTATTTTAAACTAAGTGAAGGTGCAATTACAATATCATAATACTACTGTCATAAACTAACCTCAAAATATTTAGTTATTAAAATATTTAACTTAACTTAAGCATTTAAAATACATTTTAAATAAGTAATATTGAACTTATATCCATTTCGAACGAAGTCAATCAAAAAAATCAATTTATTCTATCAGCTGATCAACCCAAAGTTTACTGTGCGGGACCACTTGAGCTATGCAGGAAGCCTATATGAGAATAATTACATTGTTTGCAAAATAAACATTTGTGAAAAACATTGAGTCTTTCTTTATAAAAAACAATAATTATTATTAGTCGATAGACATCTTCAAAATTTTGCGTCATGTTTTAAATGCGTTTCAAATATGTATATGTACAGCATTTAATAATAGAATTTCTTAGAACTTTGTACTTAACGACATTTTTGCGTTTTCTTTACGAAAAACCACCGTACATTATGGCGTGACATTTGTTTTTTTTTTATTTGTTTGTTTTCTTCAATTGTTTTTTTACTATGTTGATCAGATATTAACAGTGAAATCCAAATTATTTTCTCATATAAGGTCGAGGAAAGTTGTGTCATTCGAGTTTGTCACACCCTAATCGTTAGCAAAACAACTTAAATTAAATACTACTCTCAGAATCAAAATTATTTTTAATTAGAATATATTGTTTTACTAATTCTATTAAATAGTGTTTATAATACTTGTATTATAGTAGTTGGAATGGTATGATTGAGAGTACTTTGCGTGAGCGGAAATTTCCAAGTAGTAGGAATAGAACAGCATGTATCAGAGAAATTATGAATGTGGACGAAGCTAAAGTTGCTTGTCTGGATAGGAATGTTTGGAGAAGACTGATTTCGGAATAATGTAAAGAATTTGTGCCACATCCTTTTGGGCATATAGCGTGATTGTGTATGTATGTATGTATGCATAATACTTGTATACGTCTATTTTGTTATGTTATATTATCCATATCTCATAGTTGTAAGTTATAAGATAATAACTTACTATTTATAACCAGTCAAATTTTTTTATAACATATTATACAATAAGCATATTATGAAGTTTTATATAATTGTGATTGGACAAAAACCAAAAGTTATGTACACACACAATTCAGAATACACAGATATTTATAAGTTTTACCGAACAAGAGTAAAAATAGTTTACTAGTTAGTTTTCAAAGTTATAACTTTGGTAATTTCAATTAAAAAAAAAATAAGTACGATTGCTGAATGAGTTTGTTGTGACCATACTTTAATCTAGTTATCTTTGTTTTGGTTAATGCTAATTTTTCCTTCCTTTTTACAATTATACGTTTTTTTGAACATTTTTTTTTTTCAAGCCTAACAATTTTTCTTTATTCAGGTTACACTGTACAAAGATATCAAATACAAAAGAAAGTGGCTATTTATACATACGATATGTATACGCAATTGGTTATTTATACATACAGTATTTTTACGTAATTGGCTATTTAGGGTAGGTTAGGTTAGTAGGTTGGTTTAAGTTTTTTTTTTTTTAGTATGTATAAACAGCCAATTGCGTATACATACCGTATCTATAAATAGCCTCATCCAATACAAAATAGAATTTTATCTTTAAAAAAATGTTTAAGAAAAAGTATTCAGGACAATAAATCTTGATTTGTGAAACACTGGGTTGTAGCATCTCTCAACTTAGTCTCGCAATTAGGTTCGATCAGCGCCATTAATTGTGTTTATATACAAACTAATAATTGTAGTTTTAAAAAAATTATATTTAGTACTGATAATTTTTATGTTATATCAAATATTAAATATATAAACTCAAGTATCAAAATTTTTGAGTCCGATGATAGAAACAAATGACTGTAGTTATACGTTTTGAGGTTTCCGATAATAAATACGTTTCAAGCCGGCATGACCATCTATTACCGTTATCTTTAAACGCAAAATTCACATTAAAATCGACGAGGGCAAAAAAATTATTTTGGCTGACGATGACAATGCGTCATTAACGGAGGGACAAAAGCGTTTTGTGACGACTTGAGTGCGTTTGATATATAGATGACAATTATTTAGCTTCCTTACAGTTTTTTTTTGTTTTTGTTTTATATGTCTACTAGATTAATAAACGATTAATTTATTTTAAACTAAATATTTTTTATTGTACAAGAATATTACAGGTTTTTTGTTAATCAATTTGAACCATTATATACCGGGTGGTCCATTTAACGTGACAAATCGAAATAACTTTTAAAATACGCATCTAACAGAAAAATGTCCCGAGCAAAACTTTTATAGTACAAAAGGGGACAAACAATTATATAAAAATTTTGTACCCCTCAGACAGCGGGGGAGAAGGGTAACATTAAAATCTTAAATAGAAACCCTTATTATTTCAGAGCAATAAAAGATACAAATATAATTAGACATGTTTTATTAGATATATTTTATTGCTCTGAAATTTTTTATACCGTTATAAAGAATTTCAGAGCAATAAAAGATACAAGTATAATTAGATATGATTTCTATGGTATTCTTGTAAACACTGTCAAAATAAACAAATAAATTTATTCTCGTTTGTAATTAAGTTTTCTTGTACAATTAGTTATAATTACTTGTAATTATTGTTTCAAAATTAACTTATATATTTACAAAAATTATTTTTGTGTTCTGTTTTAAGGGTCTAAATTATTAAATACCATCCTATGCACAGAAAATAAAAATAAATAAAATAATCTAACCTGCAACTGTATCCTGCTGTTTTACTACCAGGGATTGGTATTTTTTGCTTCCAGAAAATCTGTAATTAAAAAAAAATATATTGCACTAATAAATTATTGTTTTGGTTCTATAAATATAACTTTTACTAATTTTATTGTAAAACTTCAAATTTTGTCAAAGAAATTTTGTTATCGCTGATTCTTTTACTAAAAATTTATTCTAAATATGTATATCTTGTTATTTTCTGCTTGTCAAAACTATTTTATAGCCTCCTTTGTCAATCATGCTACAGTTTAAAATCAAAATTATGACTTGTCAAGCAATAATGACAACTATGCTTAACAGAGTGTGAGTATCTTTAACGTAAACTTCAAAGTTACAATATAGTAGTTTAGTTAGTCCGTTACTATTGCTATACAATATTAATTGCGCATAAAATCAGTCGACAGTTTCTTCAATCAGTCAATTAATGGAAAATTAAATCCGATAACGAGCGAAGAGCCGAGGGCCATGTTTACATGATCGAAGTGCGAGTGTGCACAAGAAACGTGCACAAGAAGTGCACTTAGTTAGGTTAGGTTAGGCAAGCCGTTGAAGTTCTCTCCAAGTGGAGAACTAGTGCAGCAGATGCGCAAAGTGCCGTGGTAACTTGCTTCCGTAAATATACTCAATGATACAGGGTTGGATTGTCTAATAGAAATTGTCTCGTAGCAATGCATTTATCGTTAGTTTTTAATACAAATTATTTATTATTATAATTGTAACATATTAAACACGATCTTATAAACTCTGGTTAAATTTATTTTAGAAGTAAATGTATTGAATATAATAATACTCAAGAATATTGAGATTTTATATTTTTCCCAAAATTTCACAAGATACTCAGTCATTGAATCGGCTGTTAAGCTATGCATCAATGACTGGCCAGTTTAACAGTAGACACGTGTTTCGGTCTTTAGGACCTCATCAGTACGGTGCTTTGATCAGTTGCTGAAAGGCAACTGATAACCGATGTTAATTCTGGCTGCCTTTTATAGCAAGTACTTCAAAGCGATAACGAAAAGTAGCAATAAATACCACCAACGCCATCTATACAATAATGCGATAAGCAATTATACTAATAGACCTAATAGACCTTGAACAAATAAATGTTCGTATTGTTATTGTATCAGTTGCCTTTCAGCAACTGATCAAAGCACCGTACTGATGAGGTCCTAAAGACCGAAACACGTGTCTACGGCCAGTCATTGATGCATAGCTTAACAGCCGATTCAATGACTGAGTATCTTGTGAAATTTTGGGAAAAATATAAAATCTCAATATTCTTGAGTATTATTATATTAAATTTCACAATGACAATACGAACATTTATTTGTTCAAGGTCTATGAATATATTTGAACTTGTACATTCACGTATTTGATCCCTAAATCAAAATAAAGTGTTTTGTTATTTACAATATAGCGATTATGTGTTTACAATTATAAAGCAGAGTCTGAACTGTCTACAAATTTCTAACTATCTAACTTTGTACATGAGTTTTACAAGATTGTAATATAAAACTAGATGCTGAGTCGACAGTTTATTGTACTTTGTATGTACGTCTGATTTGTGGAATCGTTATGTAACTTATATATATATATATATATATATATATATATATATATATATATATATATATATATAATGATCAAACATATTGAAACCGTTCAATTATTTATAATTATTTAAAAAAATTACATTTTAAATATTAAATATAATTTTTATTCATGACATATTACAACGAAATATTAAAAAAAATATTTTTTTTATTTTAATAATTACATAATTAAGACTTCTGTACTTAAAATACCTAATAATAGCTAATTAATAGATATTTATTAATATTTTTAAATTGTTCTAACAATATTGATAAATAATATTAAAAATATTAATAAATAAGTATTAATTACCTATTATCAGGTACTTAGGTATTTTAAAGTACAAGCCTTGTAATTATGTAATCAAACCTAGAACCCAGAATTATAAAATGTGAAAGCAGTGTGCTAACCACTATGTCACTATGACAGTACAATATGTCATATATAAAGATTATGTTCAATAATTTATTTAAAATGTAATTTATTTAAGAATGATAAATAATTGAACTGTTTGATTGTTTTGAACAGTGTTACCTTTTTCTATTTAAATGATCCTAATGACAGTTTCTTCAAACTTTTATTTTATAATAGTTATAATACGTATATTCACATTCCATGTACTTTGGTACAATTTTATATTTCAGTAATAATTCTGATCGCCATACGTTACAGTTGTTTCAAAATAGGGCTACACGTGCTATATTGTATTAAAATGTAATGAATACGAACCAATTAAGAATATGTTGAATAAGTTGAGATGGTTAAATATAAATAATTAATTAACAATGAATGCAGTGATATTCGTATTTCAAATGAAATTTTAATTACCTACTAAAAAGTAAATTAATCTTACATATGGATATTCACAGTCATAATACTACAAATACAAGTAATTTCTATATTGAAAAAACTAATAATTGTAATATCGCAAATAATATTTTTTACAAGATTATAATGAACTACTAAAATTTATAAAAATATATTCTTTACTACATAATTTCAAAATTAATATAAAGCAACATTATTGGAATAAAATTATCTAATTGTAAGTTATACTGAATTTATATATTTATTTATTTTATAATGTAAAATATATGTATTTGTTTTTTTGTTAACTTACAGCTATTAATAAAAAAAATTATTTAAAAAAAAAATTAACTCGAGAAAAAAGTAGTTCGTATATTGTCGATTTTCCGAATATATATATATATATATATATATAT
The DNA here is from genome assembly GCA_963966155.1 of Clivina fossor. Classification (NCBI taxonomy): domain Eukaryota; kingdom Metazoa; phylum Arthropoda; class Insecta; order Coleoptera; family Carabidae; genus Clivina; species Clivina fossor. The sequence continues at coordinate 22,740,780 of OZ014551.1, read as the reverse complement.
ATATATATATACAAAAAAAATACATAAATTTTTAAATGAAAATAGTGTTATAATAACCCGTATTATGAGATCTGTTATTAAAATTGGTTTTAATTAATATCGATTTTAAGACAAAGTAACTGTCATAAGAGCTGAACTAAATAAACTAAAACACCCCAAAAACCGAGCTTGTAATATCATCCTATATGTTTCCGCATTTTAAACTATTTATTGGTGTTAAGTGTGTATATGCCGAGTTTGTTAATAAACCAGTGACTGTCAAAAGTGGGTACCATGAATACTTCAACTGAAGATGATGCGAAATCCTGTTTTAAATGTAAAGAAGAGTTTAATGCAGATAAAATAGTTGGTTGTGACGGATTATGTAAGAAGTGGTATCATTTAAAATGTGCAGGTCTCTCTGACAAGGTATACTCTGTCATTAAATCTTGTGATGGTTTAAAATGGTTTTGTGAAAATTGTAAAAACCTTGATGAAACATATGTTTCCTTACAAGCGGTTAAAGATATTGTTAATGATGCTTTAAAAAAATATCAAAATGAGATTGATTTAATTAAAAAAATGTTAGAATCTGTACCTGAAGAAAAAATATCAACAAAGTCTACATATAAAGATATAGTTAAAAAGAATCCTCCAGTAATTATTAAACCAAAAATCAGTCAAGAATGCACCGATACAAGAAAAGAAGTACAAGAAAAAATAAAACCATCCGAATTATCAGTTGGGGTTACGTCTATAAAAAATGTTAAAGGTGGGGGTATTTTAGTTCAATGTGATAAAAATGATGATATTCAAAAGTTAAGTGAAGAGGTATCTAATCAATTGGGGAATAAATATGATGTCAAGGTGGGTACTTTAAAGAACCCTATTATGAAAATTGTTGGTATAAATGAAAGAATGAGTTCTGAACAAATTGTTAAAAATTTAAAAGCACAGAATAGCATAATTAATTCGGATTCAATAATTACTGTTATAAACATGTGGGAAAGAAAGAATAAATTTTCTGTAATTATCGAAGTAGATGTTGGAACTTTTGCAGTTTTGGCTAAAGAAGGTAAAATAAATATAGGCTGGGATCGGTGTCCCATTTATGAAGAGTTTCAAATTTTACGTTGTTTTAAGTGCCAGGGATACAATCATAAAGCTAAAGAGTGTACAAATCCTACAGCTTGCAGCAAGTGCGGTGGTAATCATAAACATAGTGAATGCACATCAGAGTCTGCAACTTGTGTGAATTGTACCACAATTAATAAGAAATTACAATTGCAATTTAATACTGCGCATACCGCAGTGGATCGCAAGTGTCCAGTGTTTTTAAAAAAAATTGAAATGCACAAGAGTAAAACTAGATACTTGTAGCAATCAAAGCAAAAATCAGGCTTTATCTATTATATTAATGCGCAAAGCTACTTGTCAAACAAAACTGAAATTGAGTATATGATTCATGATATTCAACCTTCTGTTTTGTGTTTATCTGAAGCACGAGTTACAAGTGATATAGAAGATACAGAAATTCATATTGATGGATATAAGACTATTCGGTGTAATTCCGATAGCAGACACACTGGAGGAGTAATAATTTTAGTTCAGGAAGATATTAACTGTAATGTTCTCGAAAGTATTCAAGTTCAAAATAAGTGGTGGTTTTTATCAATATCGTTAGTACTTAATACTGTAAAATACATATTAGGCGTGTTATACAGATCGCCAAGTGGTAGCATTTCGGATTTTCTCTCATTTCTCGATAATTGGTTTGAAAACTTGGTTATTAGTGACAGAACATTATTACTCATTGGTGATTTTAATATAGATTGGAAAAGTAATAACTTTTATTGTGCTAAAATTAAAGATTTGATCGAAAATTACGGATATAAACAACTGATCAGTGACTATAAGCGGGTAACTTTAAATTCAAAGTCGCTCATTGATTATGTGATTTCTAATGATTTCAGTGTTCAGTGCAAAGTGTTGGTCTCCCCCAAAATTGCAGATCATCAGTCTATTGAAATAAAGTGCGGTAATATCCCAAATTTGTATCAGCAAAAATCTAAATCTATTAAGAAATTTAATACGAACATTATGAACAATGAACTATTCAAGTGTAATTGGAAATATTCAATTAGTGATGCTAACGCATTTTTTGATAATATGTACAATAACATTAGTAATTGTTTAAAAAATAGTACTGACTATATAACTATATACAATCAGAATAAGTGGTATAATGTAAATATAAATAATGCTATAAAAAATAGAAACAATGCTTATAAAACATTCATTTTCACAGAATGTATAGATGATTGGTATATTTATAAACAATACAGAAACACAGTTACTTCAGTTATAAGAAAAGAAAAACGAACATACTATTCTAACATGATAAACAAATATAAATTTGATTCTAAGTTAATGTGGAAAACGTTGAAACAAATTATTAATAGCAATAACAAAAATAATATAGAGTCAGTAGTTTTTGAAAATATCAAATATACTTCAGTCAATGATATAGTTGAAAAATTTAATAATTATTTTATTAATAGTATAATAGATATACGTAGAACTATAAATATTTATCCTAACTTCATTAGCACTGCTATATCATATGTAAATAAAGTGGATAATACTGGTTTAGTTCAATTTAAATCTATTTCAATAGGAGAATTAAAACAAATTGTTTTCTCTCAAGCTATTAAAAGTAGTACTGATGATATTAATATGAAATTACTTAAACAATATTTTCATATACTAGGTTATCCACTTTTAGAATTCATAAATTTGTCTTTACAACAGGCTGTTGTTCCTAATACATTAAAATTATCCATTATTATCCCAATACCAAAAGTTGCTGGTACAAGCAAAATTGAGGAATTTAGACCAGTAAATATGTTACCGGCTTGTAAAAAATTGTTGGAAATTGTAATATATAAACAACTAATTACGTATTTTGACGATAATAATTTGCTTGTACCAGTACAATCAGGATTTAGGACAAACCATTCGTGTGAGTCTGTAATTAATTGTGTAGTTAATGAATGGAAACAATCTTTGGATAAGAATGAAATTGTGTGTGCAGTTTTTCTGGACTTGAAACGAGCCTTTGAAACTATTGACAGACAATTGTTATTACTTAAGTTGAAAAAGTATGGAATACGGGATAAAGCATTACAGTGGTTTTCTAATTATTTGCATAATCGTTGTCAGGCAGTAAAACTTGGAAATATTATTTCTGAGAATTTACCTAATGACTTAGGAGTTCATCAAGGCAGCGTGTTGGGTCCCTTACTTTTTCTAATCTATATTAATGATTTACCAAACATCATCCAACAGTGTAAAATACATCTCTTTGCCGATGATACATTAATTTATTTACAAGGAACAGATTATTGCGACTTGGTCACCAAAATTAATAGTGATTTGACAAATGTATATCACTGGATGAATGTAAATTTACTAAAATTAAATGTTAATAAATGTAGTTGTATGTATATAGGATCCAACACGCAGTACCTAATGGTTATTAACGATAAGGATATTGTTGTAGAAATAGATAACATTTCATTGCAAATAGTTGATCATGTAAAATATCTCGGAATAATAATTGATAGAAAACTTAAATTTGATATGCATGTACAATACTTAAGTAAAAAAGTTGCAAAAAAAATTAATTATTTGAGTAGAATTACCAAACACTTGTCTACTTGGAGTACGTTAGTTGTATATAATACAATAGTGTTGCCACATTTTATGTACTGCAGTACAATATTATTCATGTGCAGTAAAAATAATATGGAAAAACTCCAAAAACTGCAAAATAGAGCAATGCGAATAATATTGAAATGCAACAGATATACGAAAATCACTGTAATGCTTAATGCTCTACAATGGCTAGATATAAAAAAATTGGTTGAATTAAATGTATTAATATTTATTTATAAAATTGTACATGATAAACTCCCATATTATTTAAAAGATAACATTTCATATGTTAATGAGAGACATAATTATTATACGAGGAACAATCAGCAATTTAACATAAATAAATTTAATAAGTCAAGTACTCATATATCCATGTTTTCCAAAGGTCTCGAATTATACAATCAACTACCACAATTAATAAAAAATGTAAACTCGGTGAATAGTTTTAAGAAAAAAGTAAAAAAATATTTTTTGTACAGTGTTTGTGAGAGTTTGTGTAATTAGATTGAGTTTTATAATACAAATAATTTTAAGTTACTGTATATTTTTTGTATTAATTAGCATTATTAGCTAAATAAAGTATGATTATAATATATTATATTATATGTATTTTTTCTTTTTAAATACGTTTTCCACTTTTCTTTAATTCAGTTTTTAGAAAATTATAAAGAATCCGGTTCTGCAACATCCTACACAACATCCTCTCCCACCTACTAACAATCCCTTAATCGTAAACCAAAGCAATAACATACAGACACATACACACAAACCCCTACACAGCGACAAAATACTTCGGATTAAAATCTCCTGCATACAAACACACACATGTACAGTCACAGTATGCGACCGCTAATTGCAAAATAATCGTCGCTGAGAACATATTTCGCGAATGCCACATGTGTACAGCTACTCCCGGTGTGTGTAGGTGGGATTTTCCGCTTTTGTGTGTGTGAGAGAGAGTGTGCGGTCGTTTTTAGGGGTTGGAAAAGGATGTGTCCCGGTGCATTTTCGTGGGGGGATGAATATTGCATTAATGCACGCACGTTTCTGCGTAGTGAGTTAGCGCTGTAATATGTTTTATTTTGGAATTATGGGGTTTTTTCCTCGATAGATATTTTTTTCCGGGCGATGTAATTTGTTTGAGATTAATTGTTAGGTAATTTGAGTTTTGTTTGGAAGGGTAGTTAATTGGGAAATAATGTTGTTGGAGTTTCGTACAGAGAAAACTAGAAATTAAGCACGGATTTGTTGATATACATATTCTATTTAACAATAAGGCAAATTTTATTTCATAATTTAATAATCTGTTATTTATTTTTAAGCGATTTTAAAACGATTTTGATACACGTGACACTGATATACTTACAAAGTTAAACAAAATGTGTAATTTGTTTAATATACTTACCAAAAGTTATGAAAGTTATATACAATATTAAAATCTTCTGTTGATATATCTATAACACTTTTTTATTAGTACTGACTGCCAAATTTTACAATATTCAGTCACCAAGCACTTAGGATGCTATCCACGATGTGTGGCAAAACGTCTGCGAAACGAATATCAGCCCAAAAAAATCTATAAATTCAATGAATACCAGCCGTGGCAGCTTGAATATTACTTTTACAATATAATTAATTTTTCATAAATTACAAAAAAGATTAAATATTCGACAATTGAAATTTTCTCTTTTATATCTTCTGTATTTTTTGTATGAAGCTTTAACTCTAGTCCGCCAACATAATTTTACTACGTTAACAAGCGACATAGTTAAAATTATATCTTTATATATTTTGTATAAAAATTCTCAGTTTAGATATAATTTTTATACGGTAAATAAATAATATTTAGTATCTACACATTATTTAAGTCATGTTGACTCTCGTTGGCAGTTGCCATGGCTGCCGCGACCTGAAGCAGAAACAACATGAAACTAGAAAGATATGTGTAGTTTGCTTGTAACCCGTTTGCGATGAACAAAAAATTTGTGCACTACTTGTGAAAAAAATCAATAAAAACATGTTGCAAATTTTTTAAGTAATGTAAATAAACACTTTTTTACTATTTTGTTATTATAAAATAATGTTATTATTAAAAAAATCTTTGTCTATTTTTTTCTTTTATTATTTCTATTTCCAAAATACGTGAAGGTATAATTGTACCTATGCCGCTTTTCATGCATGTAAAAACGACTAAACTCTTTATTTCGAGAAAGAAAACAGATATTTTTCTGAATATAGCCTATATTATTTAGGGCAGGGTTCAGTTGGTTGCGAAAATAATAAAACTTACCTGATGTTAAAAAGGGCAGAGTCGAGTTGGGTGCCGGTACGCCAACAGCTAGTAGATCTTATCCGAAAAGGGATTAAGTATTCATATTTTCAATTTCAATAGACAATTGATATATAACACAAATAATTGAAAGTAAGTATACATGTTTATTGAAAATATATTTGCAAAAATAAAAAAAAATATAAAAATTATATACATAAGTATACATATATATGAAATAAAAAAATATATTCTCCATCATTTTCTTGTTCCCCGCCAGCATTTTTTGGAGGCTGACCTTATATTTTTCGATATATAGGAGCTTTTTACCCATTTCACTCAAAATTACACTACTCATCTTTGCTTGTTATTTGGTCAACGGTCCACATTTGAATGATTGACAATACAGCTAAACTAATGTTAGAAGTTGCGAATTAATTTAATTTTGTACTGGTCAATCCTACTCCCGCAACTCTTACACAACGGTATATAAGACAACTACCTGTAAGGCACGGCACCCAACTGGACCCATTACGGCACCCAAGTAAGACCCTCCGAAAACTACCTGAAAATACGGCACTCAACTCGTCTCGTCCCTTAATTTAGACCAAATATATAGGTATCACAATTGGCTCATAAAACTAATTAATAGACTTACATAACAAACACCCGGTATATATATATACCGGGTGTTTTAAATCACCCTTACTCCCTGAATATCTCGCGAAATACAAAATGGATTGAGAATAAAAATAAAACAATTTAATAGTGTCTTTAGGAAAATGTTGTTCTAAAAGTTTTAGAGTACAGTGGTGCCTCGCATAACGAACGCCTCGCACAGCGAACGCTGCACACAACGAACTTCCTTTTCGTTCATTTCACGATTCATACAACGAACTTCGCTTCACACAACGAAGTCGCCCACTTCACACGATCACTGCCGATTTATTGCATCCTTCCGCGCAGGCAGTCGTTAGTCACTGAGCAGTACGCTTAACTTACGCACGTGTCGCAGCAATCGTTCATCATTACAACGAAGTCGCCCGATCTTCTACGATCACTGCCGATTAATTGCATCCTCCCGCGCAGGCAGTCGTTAGACTCGTTAGTCACTGCGTAGTACGCTTAACTTACGCACGTATCGCAGCAATCGTTCTTCATTACGAATTAAATCGCACACGTATCACGGCAGTCGTCCTTTTAAGATAAACTCAACATTTTTTTTATATGATGGGTTCTAAAAAAAGCAGGAAGGTGATTTCTCTTGAAATGAAACAGGAAATAATTAGAAGGAGTGAATGTGGGGTAAAACAGTGTGACCTCGTCAAAGAGTTTGGCCTCAACAAGACCACCATTTTCACCATTTTGACAAACAAGGATGCAATAAAATCAGCCAAAGTAGCCAAAGGAGTATCAAAACTATTTAATGAAAAACATAGATCTTCAATCCACGAGGAAATGGAGAGGCTATTAGCGATTTGGATTAAGGACAGGCAGGTGAAAGGTGACGTAACAACCCAAGATATTATCTGTCACAAGGCCAAGATAATTTATGAAGATCTAAAGAAAAACATCCCTGGAGGTAGCAGCAATCAAGATAATAAAGAAGATTTCAAAGCCAGCAGGGGGTGGTTTTTTAGATTTAAGAAAAGGTATGGAATCCACAGCGTTAATATGCATGGTGAGGCTGGCAGTGCTGATAAAAAAGAAGCAGAAAAGTTCTCTATTAATTTTCAAAAATTTATTATGGATGAAGGATACTGCCCACAACAAGTGTTCAATGCCGATGAATCGGAACTTTTGTAAATAAAGAGGTAACATTAAAACTCACAGAAACATCACACAATGAATTATGATGGTTACTCAAAATTTCAACAAAATATTTGGAGTACTTGACAAAAGATGGAGAGTTACCAATATGCGGTCGCAGCATATGATCAAGATATCTAAATAATTCATAGGTGCTAACGGCATTTCTTCTTTGTGAATCTTAGGTAGTTCGTAAAATTTTGGAACATACGTATCACTAGGTGTCAACTTCTTTATCTAAACTGTTTATCTAAACTATACTTTTTGAGAAATTTTTCTGTTTGATATTTGACAGAACTTACAGAATTCCTAGCAACTTTAACATATGCCAGATCATCTAATAGTTTTTTGTGCTTTTTGTATGTAATCCAACTTATTCGAAATTATTGTTGCTTTTGTTAATTAAAAATTTATAAATTTTATAATCTATTTAGCTATTTTGTTAGCTAGTAACTTGTTTCCATGTTCTGTTTATTTACTGTACTGTCTTTTGCATTAATTGATCATTAATTTTCAAAACAATATTACTTTGAACATATATACCGTAGACAAACAGACTGTATGAAACTATTATACGATTTCGAATAAATGTCAAACTTCAAAATTACTTAACTACGCAAGCGCGTAATAAAATTCTGCATACATTCCTTTTTTTCTTTTAGTTTTAAAGTTAATATTAGTGGAAGTGTCAATATTAAAGTTAATGTGAGTTTAAGTTGGACTGCATAAATCCACTCTATAGAACAAGAAAAAAAAATACATCATATAGTACCTGTGACAAATTAACACGAAAAATAAATAAAACAAATATTTTAAAATAATAAGTGCATATTTATTTAAAATCTTAAAATATTACATTTGTAACAGTTAAAATTTATTTTGTGAATACATTTTCGATTGCGAATTTCTGAAACAAAATTATATTATATTTAATATAATTAATAGCATAAATAATAAAAATAGCAAAAATAAATGACAAAAGTATTTACCATTTTCTCTTTATTTTCCTACACCATCATCCAGCAATTTGCGAATATTAATAGATGGTACCACTAGTGGTTCAGGATTTGGGGCAGCATTTGCGTATAAAACTGAGTTAGAAAACATTATGCAGCATATAAATGCAATAAGCAACAATAATGTTATATTCTGCATGACGAATTTGTATATTTTCGATAAATTTCTTTTTTTTTGCGTTTATACAAAATTAATAAGCACTAAACAATTCTTGCGCTTATATATAGTAAAAATTTGCGATAATTATAAGTTATCTAAATTTAAAAAAAAAAAAATTATTATTTTGGCAGAGGTATCACAATTGGCCCCATAAAAACTAATTAATATTCTTACATAACAGCAAAAACATATAGAAAATAAAATATAGTAATTAATTCTTATTTAATCATAAAAAATATAAAATATAAATATATATATATATATATATATATATATATATATATAAAATAAAGTCATTAGTTCTTATTTAATCAGAAAAAATATATATTTATATATTTTATATTTTTTCTGATTAAATAAGAATTAATTACTATATTTTATTTTCTATATGTTTTTGCTGTTATGTAAGAATATTAATAAGTTTTTATGGGACCAATTTTGATACCTCTGCCAAAATAATAATTATTTTTTTTTTTAATTTAGATAACTTATAATTATCGCAAATTTTTACTATACAGCCTGTTTCAGAGTAAGCGCCTTATTTTTTTTAGCCACACTATGGGTACTAATTTCAATATATTTGGCAGAAATATGTTTCAGGATATTCTCTACACGATGGTGATATCAGATTTTCAATTGGACGAATCATTTCAAAATGGCGACGTTTAACTTTTTTTTTTAAATAGGATGCCATAATTTTTTTATTATTATTGAGATCCTAAAAACATTCTTTTTACGATAGTATTTCGTTTTTCTTAAAAATTCATTTCTTTCCCTATCACAAAGCAAACTAACATTTTAATCTAGTAGCGCATGTTATGATATTTTTGTCTAAATATCAAGTAGCGGTAGACACAAAAGAAACAATTAAACTTTATTTTGTAATAAACATCTACTTTTTGAAACTCAAAATTAAAAATTTTCATCAAATAAAAATTAGGTATTTACAAAAAATGCTCGAAATGTTTTCCTTCTTTTTCAATACATAAATTGAAACGTCGTCCAATGGTGGTGTTTGACGTTTGACTACTAGTTTGACTACCGCTACTTGATATTTGGGCAAAAATAACATCGGGTACAAAACATTCATGCGCTACTAGATTAAAACGTTAGTTTGCTTTTTGTTAGGAAAGAAATGAATTTTTAAGAAAAACGAAATACTATCGTAAAAAGAATGTTTTTAGGATCTCAATAATAATAAAAAATTATGTCATCCCATTTAAAAAAAAAAAGTTGAACATCGCCATTTTGAAATGATTCGTCCAATTGAAAATCTGATATCACCGTCGTGTAGAGAATGTCCTGAAACATATTACTGCCAAATATTTTGAAAGTAGTACCCATAGTGTGGCTAAAAAAAAAATAAGGCGCTTACTCTGAAACAGGCTGTATATAAGCGCAAGAATTGTTTAGTGCTTATTAATTTTGTATAAACGCAAAAAAAAAGAAATTTACAGAAAATATACAAATTTGTCATGCAAAATATAACAATATTGTTGCTTATTGCATTTATATGCTGCGTAATGTTTTCTAACTCAGTTTTATACGCAAATGCTGCCCCAAATCCTGAACCATTATCTGTTGATCTTGGTCCCTTGCTGGGTGGTGGTGCAGGAAAATAAAGAGAAAATGGTAAATACTTGTGTCATATATTTTTGCTATTTTTATTATTTATGCTATTAATTATATTAGATATTAAATATAAGATAATTTTGTTTCAGAAATACGCAATCGAAAATGTATTCACAAAATAAATTTTAACTGTTATAAATGTAATATTTTAAGTTTTTAAATAAATATGCACTTATTATTTTAAAATATTTATTTTATTTATTTTTCGTGTTAATTTGTCACAGGTACTATATGATGTATTTTTTTTTCTTGTTCTATAGAGTGGATTTATGCAGTCCAACTTAAACTCACATTAACTTTAATATTGACACTTCCACTAATATTAACTTTAAAACTAAAAGAAAAAAAGGAATTTATGCAGAATTTTATTACACGCTTGCGTAGTTAAGTAATTTTGAAGTTTGACATTTATTCGAAATCGTATAATAGTTTCATACAGTCTGTTTTTCTACGGTATATATGTTCAAAGTAATATTGTTTTGAAAATTAATGATCAATTAATGCAAAAGACAGTACAGTAAATAAACAGAACATGGAAACAAGTTACTAGCTAACAAAATAACTAACTAGATATAAAATTTATAATTTTTAATTAACAAAAGCAACAATAATTTCGAATAAGTTGGATTACATACAAAAAGCACAAAAAACTATTAGATGATCTAGCATTTGTTAAAGTTGCTAGGAATCCAGTAAGTTCTGTCAAATATCAAACAAAAAAATTTCTCAAAAAGTATAGTTTAGATAAACAGTTTAGATAAAGAAGTTGACATCTAGTGATCCGTATGTTCCAAAATTTTACGGACTACCTAAGATTCACAAAGAAGAAATGCCTTTAGCACCTATGAATTTTTTAGATATCTTGATCATATGCTGCGACCGCATATTTTTAATTCTCCATCTTTTGTCAAGTAGTCCAAATATTTTGTTGAAATTTTGAGTAACCATCATAATTCATCGTGTGATATTCTTGTGAGATATTAATGTTACCTCTTTATTTACAAAAGTTCCGATTCAAGATACTCTAAAACTTTTAGAACGATATTTTCCTAAAGACACTATTAAATTGTTTCATCTTTATTTGACTTTGAGTTTCTTTATATTTAATAATAAATATTATTCACTAATTCACTAATATCTCCCCGCCTATTGCTAATTATTACCTAAAATACTTTGAAAAGTTGTTTTTAGAATCCATTTCACTGAAACCGTTTCTATGGTTACACTATGTCGATGATATCTTTGTAATTTTTTCTAGTAGAAATATAACATTTATCATTTATTCTATCAAAACATTATTATCAAAAATTTTACTCCGATCTATCACGATACAGCATTAACAATCTACGCACCAACAAAAAAATATATATTATCTATTTCCAGAACAATATAGATAGTGTTAGTAGATCATGCAATAGCAAATCTAAAATTAAATAAATTTCTAGGTTATTGGCAGACGGATAAGACCATTGAAAGAATTGCTATAGTGTTTTGAACTAGGGGTGAGTGAAATAATAATCTATAATAGAAGCTTTCCCCAGTTACTAATGCGAATGATTTTATATCGAGGGGATGAAGTGAGCTGATCTATCGAGGGGTAGTTATTATTACACTATAGAGCAAATTTTCGACGGTTGCTTTGTGGGTAAATAAATTTGTGATATACAGATGGTTGGTGATATTTTAGATATCAAAATTTTGCAGTTATGTTTTTATTTATTACTAACTTTTTACGTGCTTTGTTCTGGGCATATATAATATATATATATATATATATATATATATATATATATATTATACAAAAAGTAATTTGTGGGCTATATATATATATATATATATATATATAATTTCAATTTCAACAACGCAGTGACGGAATTGCCTTAAATAACATTTAAAAAATTATTAATGGCGATTACAGTTTTACGTGCTTTACTGGTTATTATAAATATTCAAATAAATAACAATTATCCTTTATACTAGTTTTTATTTACAATTATTTTACATGTCTAACATTGTTCCGATTATCAACTCGCTCAGGTATCACAAAGATTTATTAATTTATTGAAATATATGATTTCAATTTACATAAGAACACATGTTACCTACAATTCTTTATGTATCTGTTTTTCTTTAATCTTTATAGATCATGTAAATAGTATTAAAAATAATGTGTTTTTCTTAATATATTTCGTTTAACATGTAATACACACATATCTTAAATAAATTACAGACCCTGAAGAAGGTGGATTCACTTTGACTACAATTTCCATAATCTTCACCTACAAATTTATACTACTAGTCATGATCATGTTATTAATTTTATATATATATATATATATATATATAAATAATTTTTTGAAAAATATATATTTCGCAATGATGATTAAGCGCTCCACGCTTTTATTTCTTTCTAAAAAATTTGGTTAACTAGGAAAAAATTTATTTTCCTCTTTTTAGTGCATTTAAATATAAGCCTGGTTTTTAAAAAGTTTTTTTTTTATATATTTTATTTTCTGCTTTTTAGTCTTGTCGTCTTGTCATATCAATTTTTTTTTATTAAAATATTGTGTTGTCTCCTGGAATAAAACTACATGCAAAATTTCAGTGAGATCAAATGATAGGAAGTGGTCTAAAAATTGGTTACAAGATTTGACAGTGACAACAGTTCGACCGTGACAACAGAGTGAGCTAATATACCTGTATAAGCGTGGTAAAAAAGGTTGGGTTTAAAAATAAGATAAGGATAATAAGACATCCAAGGTTTCGACCCGAGTTTTATATAAGATAATCAAGATAAAATTTCTTATTTTTATTTAAAAATAATACACTAAATCTCTCTAATTATTTCCTCTTAAATTTTATGTTTCATCTAATGTGATTAGAAAGTTAAAAATCATCTTTTTTTATATATAATTTAAAACTGTATTTTATTTTTAAATTAGAGCACATATTTTATTAAAATTTGTAATGAACAAAACAAATCTCATTCACTTAAGTATTTGTTAAAATATAATGAGAATTTTCCTGAATTAAAATGTTCGTAGCAAATTTTTATAAATACAACATAAACTTAAATATGTCATTTACAATTTAGAATAAATTACAATAGCGTTTTTTTGTTAAAATTTAATTATTTTATAATTAATAAAATTGTTAAAAAAGTATGAAAACATAGGATTACCGTGAGTTATTTACCTTTATCCTTTGATAAACATACTGAAAATGCTTCTGTTTTTATTTAATAAATAATTTTCCATATATGTTTTTGTGTATTTAACTTTTTATTAATTTAATTTTTAAAGAATTTTTGAATAACCAATTACACAATGTAATTAAATTTCCTTGTGTTTTTTAATTAAAAAAAAATGTATAGGAAAAAAATTGTTACTATATAAATATGTTTTTTGTTTGTTTGTGTGTGTTTCATAAATACAAATAGATAAATTGGTAGAATATTATATTAAAATAAAACAGCTTTAGGTTGTAGTTCTGTATTAATATTTATTAATAATCAACGTTTCGACATATTCAACGTACATTTTCATCAAAAATAAGATATAAATGACATTTATAGTAAATAAACAAAACATAGAAAGAAGTTACTAGGTTACAAAATAAATAACTAGATAAAATTTATAAATTTTTATTTTTCTTTAATTTTGGTTCCTTGGAGATTAATGTATAATTTTTTGAAGGACTGTGCTTCAAAATATTTGACAATATGTGACTGCGCTCGCTAAGATTTTTACAAAATTAATTTAAAATGTAATCTTCAAATAGAATAATATAATCAGATTAATCAGTTATTTGAATCATGTAAATAAGAAACTTATCAAGAAGCTATAACAAATTACAATATTATTTTTATATAAAATAACGCACATGTTATAATGTATCGACTTAAATAAACCAAAAAGCTACTGAAGATGGCTACCAATGTTGGAGCCGAAACGTCTAGTTTAAAGTTTTAAAAAACTATTTTAAAAATAAATATACAAATAATAAGAAAGTTATTTGTTAATTATTTTTGTACAACTTGTTCCTGGCACAGTCCTTCAAAAAATTATTATAAATTTTTAATTAAAGAAAGCCAAATTTTATTTAAATCAGTATTTTTTCTTTATAAATTTCTATTGCTTCTCTTATCAATCTACTGTTAATATTATAAACAAAAATTTTGTTTTCGTTAAAATAGAAATATACAAAGATCTAAGATTTTAAAAGTGTACTAAATACTACATTTACTACATATAAAACAGAACAAATTTGTACGTAATTTAAATCAATAATTATTCAACATAAAATTAATACATTCAAAACAATTTACTTGTCCGCAATTAGTCAAACTTATCAGTAGTAATTCATGTATAAAATCAAAGAGGACAGAAGCATTCATTCACCCAGCATTTCATTGAACTAAGCCAATCAAAATTGAAAAGCTTGTACTACATCAACAACTCCCGCCACCCCCAAATATGTAAATCAATTCAAACACAAATAACCACTGCGTCCAATATGGCGGACGACTGTATTAGAAGGAGATTTTGAGTTACCTGTTTTGAAGCCCTGTACGGTAACAAAATTCCACACAAACGTAAATATATACGTCCAGTGACCATATGAGCAAATGTGCACGAGGCTTATGCGGTCTTTAGACTTATTTACGAAAACCGACGTGCTTTTGTTTTCATTCAGACGTACTACATAAGCGTTTGTTGTTTGATCAAGTTGGCTGTTGTTGGTTCAACGAGTTCATCTAGTCTGGTTTTAAAAATGTTTTTTTTTTATTATTTTTTATTTGTTAAATTTATCAATGTACTAGTAATACTAAGATTGATTTAAAATATAAAAATGTTTTTATGTAAAATAAAAAAGGTTTAGGATTAAATTCTGTATAATTTTTAATTAAAATTCGATGTTTCGATAAATTAAACGTATATCAACATCAAGAAAAAAATATGCAAATGACATTAATAATAAATAAACAAAACAGAAACAAGTTACTAGGTAACAAAATATAAGTAACTAGATTATATATTTTTTTAATAATTTATTAATTAAAAAAAGCATGATTTTATTTATATCAGTGTCTTTACACTGATTTTTTTTGTAAATATCTATTGCTTGTCTTATCAATCTATTTTGAATTTTGAAAGATTTATTACTATGTTTTTATGTAGTTAGTTTACATAGAATGTCATAATTCAAAAAAAATGACAATTTACCTGAAATTTTTTAAATAATTAGTGTTATTTTTATTAAAATACTAAAATGCTTTATATTTTCTACTATCTTTGCACACTAAGCTTCATTCAGACTACCCTACTAAAGGCGGGATTATAGATTGACGCTGAGGCTGAGGTTGAGGTTGAGGCTGAGGCAGCGCTAGTTGAATCTACGCAACTCGCAACCTCAACCGCAACCTCAGTAGCAGCCTCAGCGTTTAATTTATGAATTGACATATTTAGTTGCGAAGATTCAACTAACGCTACCTCAGCCTCAACCTCAAACTCAGCCTCAGCGTCAATCTATAAACCCGCCTTTAGTCACAAAATTAATGTTACTATTATAATGCAGAACTAGTGATTCTGAACCAAAATATTTAGTAAGTTATACAAAAAAAAACTCCTTATAAACAATATTTAAAGTAATTAAAATAAAATAAAATATACTGTTTTCTTATATTAATATTTTGACATTAGTCAATAAAAATGATTATTATTATTATAGATAAAACAAAATTATAAAAAATGCATTATCTCTTTCTCCGAATATTCCTATCAAGACAATAGCTCGCATACATGCTCTTCTATTCCTATTACTTGCAAACTTTCACTCACGCAAAATACACTCAATCATAGTGGAAAAACTTTGTGCCACACCTTTTTGGGTACATGGCGTTATTGTGTTTGTATGTATGTATCTATTTCTAAATGTTATTTTTTCTGTAAATGTAACAGCTTCAATAAGCGATCAAGGTAATGAGTTGTTATAGAATTCAATGGATCAAAGTATAATAAAATTTAATTTATTACTAATAGAAATATAAAAAATACATTTTATCTATACATAATACAAATAGTAAAAAAAAAACACAATATTATCGGTTACATGGTAGCAAATAATTCCTGTTAATAAACGAGCAGGCAAATGCATAAAAAAGTGCTTTTAAAATGCTTTTTGTTTCTTTTCACACGTATTTTATTGCGCCGTTTGTGTTTATATCGAAACACAATTAACAAAATAAAATAAAAACAGAAAAATAATCGAAGCAAAACCAAATTAAAAATTTAATATACTGTCCGTTACGTTCTTTACAAATAAATTTATATTTGGTTCAATGGTTTTAACCACAAAAAAGGGATCGTTATTGCTTTTGTAAAATATTTGTAACTATTATGTTACATTTTATTTTTCATAGAATTTTCTTGTATATTTTTTTAGCAAAAATGAAATGAATTGAAAAATATTATATAGATATTTTTAATAAATATTCAAATTAAATTTATTAATATTAATATATTATACAGAGTGTTGATAAAGTAAGGAACAAAATTCATAATTTCGTTAATGTTTTCAAGAAAAACGCTCGGACACGTCGATTTTATTTTTTAATTAGCTACTTTATGGCATAGAAATTTTACTTATGACGTCATGCATTTTTGCACAATGACGTCAATATTGGTTTTTTTAAATGGCAACCCTAAAATTTTTTTGCTGTTTTTTATAGATGGTATAACTACTTAAATGATGGCTTAAAAAAATTAGTATCTTAGATAACCATTTTTCTGAAAAAATACACTTAAAAATATTAAAAAAAATATATCTATAAAATATAGATTGCTTTGAAAAAAATAAATAATTGTTTTTTCGTTGAAATATTGAAATAAATATCAAAATCATATATAAAAATGATTTTCATATATGATTTTGACATTGTTTTCAATATTTCAACAAAAAAAATAATTAATAATATTAGTAATTAATAATTAAGGTTGCCATTTAAAAAAAACCAATGATGACGTCATTGTTTAAAAATGCATGACGTCATAAGTATAATTTTTGTGCCATAAGGTGACTAAGTGAAAAATAAAATCATCATTCAGTAAAAATAGAAAAAAAATTAGCTACATAATAGCTAAGTAACTTTTTTCTCTAACTCATACTAATTTAGCAGGAAAAATTATTGGAAATTCTAAAAAACATTTTAAAAAAATTTCTAGCGCCCAAACGGCACATGCTAGCAAATTAAAACTAAAACCAAATTATAGAACTTTTTATTTCCTATTCGAATTTTTACTCCAGAAAAAAGTATTCTGCATATTATCGGTATTCCATGTTATTGCCCTATATCAACCTGGCAAACGAACATTCTGTATATATATATATATATATATATATATATATATATATATATATATATATAGTAAAATTATGAAGATTGAATCTCAGATTGTAACTCATAAACTGTAAATTTTGAAATTCGACTTATATACTTAAATTAAAACCTCGAGTAAACAGACAAATTTTTTATAAACAATCAATTTTAATTTTTTTTTTATTGTTATTATAGCAATAAAATAAATAAATATCAAAAAATATAAAACGTCAAATATAAAACATATCAGTTAATAATTTTTAAAAATATTTTAATTTTTGGTAAAAAATAAAACAATCAAAAATAATGCTATTTATATATTTTGCATAATTTTATAAATAAATTTTGTACTAAAAATATAAAAATGCATTTCATATTGTTCCTTTTCATCATTGAATACTCTTACAAAACCGCACAAAATTTCTTTATAAAAACTCAATAAATTAAAAACCAATCTTATTTCAAACTTCTTAATATACTAAACTTCTTCCACATTTCGCAAGTAAATTTTCAAATAATGATTTACTCTCCCCTGTCAAATATTTAGTCACTTCTCAAACATTACAGCGTATAAGGTGTGTCACAAAAGTAAAAAGTCTGTTTTAGTTTTTAAAAACTAATAACGTCACAAATATAAAATTACATTAATTAATCACCATTATTATTTTATCTGTTTTAAGTTTTAAATATATTTTTGTACATTATCATATATTCTATTCGAGTATTATTATTGAAAATGAAATTATTGACAATTGAAAATGTGTAACAGTAACAAGGATAAAAACCAAAAGATTTTTTTTAAATATTTGTTATCACTGTGGAAAAATAAAATTATGTATTTTTTGTTAGTCATAAAGAAATCTGTTTCAAAATTTGATTGAAATATGAAGCTATAAATAAATGAGCTAATTACACATTAAAATAATTTGTACAAATAAACTGATCATTGTATTCTGTTACTTTTTTGATGTGCGCAAGTTTTCCAATTCCGTTTACATTCAGTAATTTGCATGTACAAATAGTCAGTATGTGCAAATTATTTGAGTGTATAAACAACTGCATAAAACTTTATTTACAAAAACAATGGATCGTAATCTCACCTCACTCTTAAAAGTGATTTTTGTCAAAATTACTTTTGAGGTTTACTTAAAATTAATTATTATAGAATTTTAATTAGTTTCTTTAATTTTTTTAATATTAGATATAAAAATATATATCGAAAATAAAAATACTATTCATATTTGAAAAAAGGTAGAAGTAAAATTTTTATTTTAAAAAGAAAAATAAAAGCACTTTTTCATAAATGTGTTTATTTTATTTTTCAGTAGGTTTATTTCAAACAAATTTTGAGCTAATTTGATATGAGTTTTACAAATATTTTAATTTCCACTTAATTTGATACTATACTGTAAAAAATTAATAAAAATTTACATATTTTATTAATGTAATTTTTACATAAAATGTAATATTACTTAAATAATCACAGTAAAAGTTACAAAATACTAGTATTTTACTCTGGATGACTATGTAAAATTACATTAATTAAAATTACTTTTTTTTAAGTGTATAATAATATGATAAATTAGCAACCACATCCACATTGCGTATGTCTTAGATAATTCTGCTTTGTTTTCAATCTCATTTAATGGTAAGTTAGAATAATCTTGCTAGTTTGATAACTTTACTGCTATACCTGGCCCATTCAAAATATCCTAACATCCAAAACATGCTGGCATGGCATTGGCATAGAAGCAAAGTTAGACAGAGCGGTTCTTTATTTCTTTCTCGCCGAAAAGAAGATTATAACATTCGGAATTAAAATGTTCCTCTGTACATCGTTACTCAATAACCCGAGGCGGGTGAGCCGTGTGCTCGCACTGCTAGAGGGATTAAAACCACTTTAAATTTGACATGAGATTATTATTTTAGGGGGTGTGCGTTCACTTTCTCTCTGATGTCTGACTTTTGCTACAGTTGCCGATGGCACGAGGGCGTCCCGACGCAATGCTGCGTCGCCGCGTACAGTGACGGTAAGAATTTTTTGCTTTTAGGAAAATTGACTTCGTTTGCCTCGGCAGATAATGCTGACAAAGCGTTTTTGCGCATAATATTAACGGAAGAAAATAAATGAAATGTTAAACGCAATATTGTGTATTTATTTGATTTTATTGTTTATAAATAATTCGATGTCTTTAAGCAGAATTAAATCCTTCACAACAAAATAATATTTGTAATATTCTTGTTTGATATTTGTAATATTTTGTGCTAACAAATGATATTATTTAATTTGATTAAAATGATTTATTTAAATGAATAAACATAAATATTTTTAAAATATTAAATATACTAAAAAAATAGCAAAATAAATTAAATAAAGCTTTTAATGTACTTTTAGAGGTTCAGGCATTAATACAAAATAATAATAAACTATAAGCATTATAACATAGTAAAAATGTGTATAACAACGACAACTCTAGTCATAGTAATTAAAACCAAAACAGTTTGGATATAAATATGCCACCTATTTACAGAATTATATCTATTAAAAAAATATTAAAAATTATAAAAAAAATATTTAGCCGCATCGAAAAATGTTCCAAATAAAAGTTATTAGTTATAATTTGTTTGCAAAATATTTGTAAAACACATAAAAGTACCATCAGTAAATTACCACTACCAGTTGGCAGATCTTTACCAAAAGTTGATCAAATTGAGATTATTCACCTACGAAGCTTAAATATAAAATTTTATAACAATCCGTTTAGTCGAATTTGCTTTACACACAGACAGACAGATGGACATCACGCCAAAAACAGTTAATTCGTATTACTATAAATCTAATTCGTGCTTATCTGTAAAAATCTCGAATATGTCAAATTTGGTATGATTACAATAACTTCCTTATTATATGTGATATGACACTCGGTACAAATTATATTAAAATAATAAAGCCTTAGGTTTTAAGTTTTGTTAAATTTTTAAATAATATTCGACGTTTCACTCTGAAAAAGTCTGATAAAGTTTGAAAATGTCAAATTAGGACATTTCAGTCCGATATTTTAATAAGATGTTAAACAAATATATAAAATTATGATTATACGTGCTAAAATTAATCAAAATCTAAAGAAATCCGAAACAAACCTCACACTGTTTTAAAATTGGAAGTTTTCAGACTTTTTAGACGTTCTTAGACTAAAATCTGGATTTTTTTTAATTTTCAACTTTTTGGTGGCACCATTTAACATCAATACTGAACCTTTCTATGATTTGCGATGTTATTTTTTTATAATTTAGAATCATTTCAGGGTGTGAGCGAAAAATATTTTTCTTTATGGACATCCTAATATACATATTTACAATACTGAATATCTCATATAAATTAAATAATATAAAAAGATAGATGCAAATCATAAGAACATTTTAATAACATAATTTTATTAACAACCACAATTATATTCTATTCAGAACGAAATTAAACTAAAACAAAATAATCAAACTAGCAATATTCATGCACAATTAATCTTGAAACAAAACATAAAAACTCGACCGAAATTATCCAATTATAATCCATTTATTTTCTTTATCTGGAGTGATACAAAAGCAACTAGAAATAATTTACCTGTTCTATATTTTAATCTGTATCATTATTCATAACACATCATCCGCAACCAGACAAACAAAACAAAAGCTAAGCAGAAGAAGGAGGGGGAGAAAGAGAAAAAAATGAAAGTCGTAGAAATAAAAAGCTAAACAATAAACAGTCACCATTTACAATGAGACAAAAGAATGTAACGCATCGCTTGACTTTAAGCATTGGCTTTGAAGAAAAAACCCACCACAGATGCGTTCCAGAATAATATACCTATTACAAAAATATTGCAATAAGGTTGTATTCACAGTAAGGCTATTACAACTTAGTATACGTGTATTAAAAAATTTGTTGACTGAATCTGAAGAGCAACTGACAAAAATGATTAATGGAATTAATATTGTAGGTAATGATATGTTCTTTTGTTGAATTTTGATAAGTGCAAAGTATTAGATCCGTATTTCCAACTCTTTTGTTTATGAAAAAGTTCTTTTATTTTTCACTTTAAAATAAATTTTTACTTCTACCACTTATCACATATGAATAGTATTTCTATTTTTATAATTTTTTTAATATATAATATTATAAAATTCAAATTAACTAATCAAAATCAATAGTAATTTTGACATAAATTACTTTTAAAAGTCAGGTGACTTGACAACTGAATGTAATGTATCTTTTAATGGTGGTATGTTAGAGCAGGTATAATGAATTAGTGTATTTAGGTAGTTTATTGTCTAATGATGGTGCTTTGATCATGAGATTGAAATACTGGTTGTAAAGTATTGGATGCTTTGGATACTTTTGCTACAAACATAAATGTTTCTAAAGAGATCCGTTTGTGTATATACAATGTTGTTGCAGTGTCTACGTTGATGTATGGTACTGAATGTTAAAGTTGACTGCAAAATAATGAAAGGAAAATGACTGCTGTGAAATGAGATTTGTACGTGGCGTATGTGATGTAACTAATTACTAATTCATTTAATAATTTTGTAAAAATACGTGTTATTCAATATTTCTTAGACAAATACGAGGAAGAGCGAAGAGTACAGAGTAATATTCTATTGTTATTTATTTATTTATTGTTTATTATTGACACAACAGACCTGAGGTCTAAAATGTGTCTTTACATAAAATATTTTTATTAAAAATATATTCAACATGTTGAAATATACAGTCATACATACAAACATATATATATATATATATATATATATATATATATATATATATATATATATATATATACATACAATTCTACGCGTACTTATAACTTACACAGACAAAACAAAAATACAAATATACTTAATTAATAATATAAATATACTATATTTATAAGTATTTTACTAACATTACATAATATATACATACATTCAGTTTTACTAACATTTTCAACGTATTTATTTTTTTTTTTTAACATCCATCAATTAATTAAAGATTTAGTCTAGATAATACACACTAAACTATGTTAAACTTATCCCACGTTCTCATTGTAAATGAAGCTTGACATTTGTTACGTTTGCAAGCATTTAAGAAAGTGTCAATTTCCATAAAACGGAAGAAAACCAAATGCCGATGCGTTTTTATTATAATAAAAAAAAAGCGCATGCGCAAAATGTAGCACGCAAAACGGATATGGCGTGACTATTTTGTAACCTTTTCTTACTTCCTACATACTATTGTATTCCATATAGCGTGTTTTTATTCGTTTCTATACTGTTTTTTTTTTGCCTTCTCCTGTTAATACGAAAACAGACAACAACATGCGAAATTTATTTTAATTATTTCCCATTCATGGCTTATTGTGATGTTTCTGTTGTGTAGAGATGCTCTTTTGTTTTTAGTTTGTAATTTAGTGGAAACAGAAAAAAATTAGATGTTTATTTTAATTAATATAAAAAGCTGGTTTCCTGTTTTTAGTTTGCAGTTCAGAATTTTATGTATATTTTTTGAAATGAATTTGCTATTGTTTAAAATTTTATTTAATAAATTTTATTTATTTCAAAACTATTTAATTGCTAGTTATATTTCGTCAATAACATGTTCACTAGTTAGTAATTAGTGTATATGAATAACAGAGCCAACTCGCGATATACAAATTTAAATTGTATTTAAACAATTTTTTCAAATTATTCAGTGCTTCGCAAAATATTCGACTGGCTACATATATGATTTTTGTAAATTATTTTATTTAATCAAATTTTAGGGTGCTTTTTTTTAAATAAACGTATTCTAAGATTTTCAGAAATTAAAAAAAAAATATTATAATTAATAAAACATGAAATAAAAAAGCCTTAGGATTAAGTTCTATATTATTTTTAATTAAAATTCGACATTTCGATATAGTCTATATATCATCATTAGGAGAAAATATACAGGTGATATACTCGTAAATAATAAACAAACAAAACATAGAAACAAGATACTAGGAACAAAATACAAGTAATTAAATTATAAAATTTATAATTATTAATTTAAAAATACTAAACTAATTACAAGATCCACCAATGTTAATAGTAGATTTATAAAACAAGCAATAAAAATTTACAAAGAAAAAAAAATAACATAAATCAGTGTGAAGGCACTAAATAAAATCTGGCTTCCTTTAATTAATAATGTATAAATTTTGTGATCTAGTTATTTGTATTTTGTTACCTAGTAACTTGTTTCTATGTTTTGTTTGTTTATTATTTATGTAATTTATGTATTTTTTCTTGATGATATATGTGGAGTAATTGAAACGTCAAATTTTAATTAAAATTATACAAAATTTAATCCTAAAGCCTTTTTATTTTAATATAATGAATTCTTATTTTTTACTTACTATTTTATTGACAATAAAATAAAAAATAAATTTTATATCAGGAACTATTAAATAAATATTAACGTGTTATAAGATTTTAAGAAATAAAAATGAAAATATTGTAACTAATTAAAACATGTAATCATGATTGTTTAAAATTGATTGCTTTAAAATACAATTTTTATATAAAAATAAAATTTAAAAATCAATAAAAATTAATTTAAAAAAAATATATAAAGAAATTTGTATTCAAAATTTAAGAAACATTTTTAAAATAATATTTAAAACATTATTTGAAATATTTTATTTAATATAAAAATACTATATTTTTGTGAAATTTAAAAAATCAATTTATATTTATAGCAGACTAGGCAAACCTCACGAGGTGTATTACATTAGCCGAGCACGTAAAGTCGCGTAAAGTAACAATACTCCGACTGTCCCAGGTTCGATTCCAGACACTGTCAAAAATAAAAGTGCACATTTTTACTAACTAAATCGATAGTAAGCAAGTAGTAAATGATAGTAAACTATAATTTGCAGTTTAAAATTAACATATAAAATTTCTATGTCCCAATGATGAAAACTCATAATGTAAGGCGGGGATAGACTGTGCAGCAGTTTCCAGCTTAGCGGCTGTGTACGGCGGGTTTTCCTGCCGTATAACTGCAGTACGGTTTGTCAGTTGGCCAGTGAACACAGAGATTATGAGAGCTGAGGGATATATTTTTTAAATTTTGATTTATTGTGTTTAATATTAATGGCTTTAAAATAATATATATATATGTATTTCAAAATAATAAATATACACATACCAAATTCAATTGTTAAGTTACATTAATTAATAAATAATTAATATTTGGGATCTAGTTGATTATTTAAAATTTAAATAAAAATTAATTACATTAAATTAAATTTGCGCAAACAATGTAAATACGTGCATACATACAAACACACACAATCACAATATGTACCCAAAAGAATGTGGTACAAACTAGTTCCACTATCCTGAAATTAGTTTTCACCAAACATTCCTATTCCGACAAGCAACTCTAGTGCCAAGCAGCGATTTTGCGCTCCTCTGTTACGCTCGACATTTGCCAGTGCTTTAGCAAGCTCGGCTTTTGTCGATGCCCGACTTTACGGCTACCGTTTCGTTTTAAGTAAAAATAAAATTGGAGTAATATTACACTTTGTAGGTGTAAACTTTCTATTGTTATAAACAACGATTACTATAATAATATAATTAACTAAAAAATGTAGAATAGGAAATAAGACAAGCGCAAAAGCGCTCTTTGGCACTTTTGGACGGGGAAACAGCCAAAACCCGTGATCCTCAAACGGTTAATGTTATAAAATAATAACGTGGTAAAAATCTTTCAGAACTCATTATATTAAAATGAAACGGTTTTAGGATATACTTCTGTATTAATTTTTATAAATTATAATTATTATTATTATTAATTATAAGTACTCATATAAATTATATAATTTTATTAAAATGCAATGCTGCCAATTTTCCGAGAAAACATTATTGAAAATTTGTTTCAGATATACCGTTTATACGATTTCAAACAAATATTCAGAGAAGATTCTTTTATTTTATTTTTTTTTTCTGAATAATGTTATCAACTTTTAAAAAATATAATATTTAGTTTTTTAGTATTTATATATATATTTAGTATATATGGATTTACTCATATACTTCTAATCTTGTTATAAAAGATATTCCCTATTATAAAATATTGAAATTAAGTTTTTTTTTTATTATCACCTCTTATTTTGTTCGAATAACTTATGAACGAATCAAAGATAAATGTACCAAATTATATATGTACATATTAAATTTGAAATAACATCGCTACCGTCTTCCATATTAATTTATTTAAATGAATAATTATATATTCACATATGGATAATAAGTAAACATGTAATATTTAATTGTTTCATTTAATTTCCATATTATATCCAATGCTTTAAATCCCGTATGTCAATCTGATATATAATATTTCGTAAATAAATCTTTAATGCTACTTATTAATATCAACCATGTCTTATTGGTGGTCTTAGCAGTACAGCGTTATCTAAAGACATGTAAGAGCGTAAAAGAATCCGTACAGAGTGAATATAAATTATAATAACGTAAGCATTATTATCAATATTCAAAAAATAATAATTTCAACATTCTTCAGATGATATCAGTCGCCATTAAAAATTATAGAGCATTAAAATAGTTTTGTAGCCACATATGTAAATATTGGTAGCTCGAGATTGTAACGATAAATGCATGAATATATTATGAAACACAGCGAACCGGGCAGTTAATTACCTGATTGTCTTTCATATGTGGTCGGCTTATTTCATACGAGTATTATACTGAGAACAAATTTTGGAAAAAAATATTTAAAATTAAATAATTGTAAAAATTTGTGTTTCAGAAATATATTTTTAAATAATTTTTTTTAAATAATAATTAAAAATATATGTTTTACTATTTCGCTCAGATAAATTCTTTCTTAAAATAAAATACAAAACAAGGCCAGTTTTCATAATAAACTATAGTCGACTTTAAGTCAATAAAAATGCATTGTTTTATTGAACAGCATTAATTATAATGCCAATGAGATGTAAATTATTAATTTAAAACTGCTTTAGGTTCAAGTTCTGTATTAAAATTTATTTATAATCAACGTTTCGACGAAACTCAGTAACTCAGAAACAGTAATAACAGTAGGTAGGTACAAAAAAAAAGGTAAAGATAAGTATATTTCTTAATCCATGTAGAATTTTCCATTAATATATCTAGTGTCTAGTCAAAAAAAAAACAAACTAGTAAAGCGTTATAAGGATTTAATAATAAAAACATTTTATATTAAACTTAATAATTTAAAATTTGCCTAGCTCAAGATTATCTACAGAAACAAACGAGAAGCGTCGCGCGCAGAAGCAGAAGCTAAAATCGAGACAGTTGAATGTCGCGACAACAAAACAACAAGATATATAAGCGATTATTAATAACTGTCACGTGAAATAAATGATATATATTTAATTAATTCTGTTTTAATATTAAATATATGCATACATACATGTTATTATTTTTTTAATGCTCTCGTTTCTTTATTTTTAGTGGGTTTTAAAGATAACATTAAAGTTAATTTTAAGTGTATGTTTTTATGCATTTTAAACAGAAGACAGATTAAATATGGCGACGCTTGTAACATGTCACTGTATCTTGATTTTAAAACTTTTTTATATATTGTTTTTATTGTACAAGTTGTTTTCTATTGTAAATACGTATTCATTTTTTTAATAGTTCATTAAATATAATTGTATATGGTTAGATGTGTGTGCTTTGTATAGAATTTTAAAAATAAATTATATTGTTCTTTAATTTAATCGTTATTTTCAGATTGTATGTGTTGAATTTTTATTAGGTATTATTACGTGATTTTAAAAAAAAATGTTTTATTGTTTATTGAAAACTATAGATTATAGATATCAACTACTACTTATGTAGCATTTATTATTTAATAGTAAAAGTATTTGAATAGTATTGTATTTATTATTAAGCCTCATTTAGGTTGCCGTTTTAGTTTCAGTTTTAGGCAAAAGCACAACAATTTTACCAATTCAAACACTTGTCACATTCTTAGTTTTCACACCAAATAATAGTAAGTAACACTATAACTATTTTAAAAGATTTGTGAAAAATGTAATTGTAAATTTATTAATAATTTTCAGTTCAAATGTAGTTTTATTTTTAAACTAAATACTAACTAATTTCACAGAAAGCTTTAAAAATAGTTATATTATTACTTACTTTTGTACATTAGAAAAACATAAGTTTACAATTCAAAAACACGTTTACTTTTGAGTTAAAATAAAACCCTCGGATGTAAAGCAAAAGTTTTCTTAGTGTAGAAACAAGTTACTAGGTAATAAAATACGAATTATTAGATTCCAAAATTTTATAATATAAAATAAAATAGAACTTCAACTTAAAGCTTTTATTTTCTAAATTTTAATATAAATTCTGAAAGATTTTTACTATATTAATATGAATATTTTAATACACTTAAAAAATGTTTACACTGTAAACTAAAATAATTATAACATAATAAAAAATCTTTCATTATATAAAAATAAAAAAAACTTTAAAATTAAGTTCTCCGCAATTTTTAATTAAAATTTGATGTTTTAATATACTCTATTTATAATTATAATTATCTCAATTAATTATTTATTCTTATTCGCATGTTGTACATACATACACAATCGCGCCATGTACTCAAAAGGGTGTGACATAAACTCACAAACAATCCTATCCAGACAAGCAATTCTAGCTTCATTTATATTAATGATACCTCCCATACATGTTTTTTTCTATTCTTACTATTTAAAAGCTTTCGCTCACGCAAAATACACTCCATGTACTCATCGGACGTCCACGCAAACATATACAAATAAAAATATTATCTTTATGTTATTTCTACATTATCCAATCACCGATACCATAATTCAAAACATTATCAAAAAAAACAAACTTCCCTTACAACCATTATCACCAGCCATTATAAAATACTTTTCTAATCTAAAACATTTCATTATTATCACCCTGTTTCTCCATTAACCACCCTCCCGATTCACAAACATTCATCCACTCACACGCCTGATTAGCCCCCAATCATATTGACCAATATCGTCCCGACTGTCCAATAACAGCAGTCGATAAAACAAGTACATTATTAAATCACTGGACAAAACAGTGTCCAGTGGTTCCACTTGTTAAGTGCGTAGATGCGTTCTCAGATTGTGCGTGTTATCTTTGCGAGTTGGCCACCCTTCTAGTGGAATTCGAGATATTTACCGGAGAAATAGATTTGTCGGGATGTATGAGAGGAAAGGGGTGTGGGAAGGAAGTAGGATGACCGCCGGAAGTGTCAGCTGGGTTGAGCTGATAATTCGGACCAACTAAACCTAGGACTAATCGGACTTATGAATCATTACGATGGACTGTTGGTGTGGGATGTAATTGCAGAGTTGTTAAACATTTTTATTTTGCGTTGTAGTTTATAATATTATAAAAATAATATAATAAATTTTTAATAGAGAGAATTAAAAATATTCGCAAAATCACAAAATTAATTTATAATTAATATAATTTTGTAGTTTTGAGAATTTTAAAATTTTGTTTTGTTTGAAGTGATATTTGTCTGGTTGTCATATAGCTTTTAATATAAAAACTAATACGTTAAAGAGTAACATAGAAAGTTGCTGTAACTAAAAAAATAAAATAATATCCTTTAAGGGAATTATTTTATTAATTCTTCGACATAGTAAGAACATATTTTAATTTAACTAGTCATATTAAGAAGCCTAAAATCAAAACTGGGTTGACAAAGACAATTTTTAGTTATTAATAAATATAAATTAAATTTATCAAAATGTTTTTACATCAGTTCTATTGATGAAAAATTTGTTAATAATTTTATAAACATATATTGTTATCTTATTAGATTATTAGCAAATAACATTACAAAAAAATCCGTCATATATTAAACTTTTAGTTTGTGTTTTAATTTGTTTTTTAAAGCCATAGACTAGAATTTCATTTGTTAGTAGTTTTAAACAAACTAAAATAGCTTTATTGTAAACTACTATTAAATATCGGACATGAAAATTTCTAAATTTTTTTCAGCATTATAGTATTACTGCATAACTGAAGATTTGTAGTCCTACATTTATAGCTTTTTTAGAATACTTTTAGATAAAAGTGCGTATAATTTCAAATTATTTATTTAAAAAAATATTAGAGATATGTATATTTAGCATAATTTATATTTTAAAATATTAAATATAATAAAAAGTATTTAAGTTAAAAAAATAGTTTAGATTTGATTTATAATAAAAATAAAAATTAATACTGAAATTATGACTGCGTTTAAATAAAAATGCTATAAAAAATATTTTGAAAATATTTTGTATATAATAATTATTATATTACTTATAATTATAATACTTATTTCTTTGTATTTCTTAAATAAATATATTCATTATATACGTATTTAATTTTTTTAAGAGGGTATTCTGGCCAAGCAGAGTTAAAAGACGGTCATTTTCAAACGCGCACAGCTCAAAAAGGCATTAATATTTTGGAATGAAATAAAAAAATACCTTATTCCTCGTAATAAAAACTATACAATAACATTTTAAATTAATTTTTGCAATGCACTGTGTGGCTGCAAGATGGTGTCGCCCGAGGGTCCTCAAAAAAAGCATGGCCTGCTGGCGTCCGTGATTGCCGTTTGTAAAATAAAAAATATTTGGAATTAATTGTTTTGAAGATTAAATACGCGGCTACAAACTGTCAATCTCTGATTTTTTTTACAAAATTATGGTGTTTTGAAAATTTTTGTACAAAAAAACTGATAAAAAATTTTCACATACATAAATTGAAAATGGAAGATCAACAGTTTGTAGGCAATTAAATTTTCTGGCGACATAATTGCCCATTGTTCAAAAATATTGAAAATTGCTCAAGTTATAACCGGCGCCGCGCCGTAACGAAAAAGTACATTGCGAGAAAACGAAGCTTTAAACTTTGACAACCGTGCACGCGCTTACGTTTTTGGCTATAATTTCAAAATATTTACAAATCCGGAAAAACCTTTAGGTCACACATTCCACACACTTATAGAATTAATTTTATGCAAAAATAATCGATTTTTTCAATCCAGTGTATTGGAATATCCGCTTAAAGTTTTAGAACAAAAATATGTATTTATTTTGTTTTCCACGTTTTTGGCTACAACTTTAAATTTTTAAATACTGTAAAAATACAAAACAATTTTTATGTTATAATTATTTTACAATATCATTCCTGTCACACTAAAAATAAAGTTTTTCATTGTATATTTGTAGAACAAGTAAACTATTCTACTTGTTTGAAATAATTATTACTTTATACTCATAATATAGTTAAATAAATACTATTAATTATGCAATAATATAAAACGATAAGAAGCTTAATTAATCATATTATTTCTGGATAGAAACCATTTTGTTCTTTTTTCTTCTATTTTTTGTTTGTTTTAGAATAAAGTTAATAAAAGTTTAGTTAAAAGAATAATTTATGTGAGTAATAATGAAGGTGGATGAGTAGAAGGGGTGGTATAATTGACAGTGTTTTGTTTGGGGAAATCTTTCTAATTGTAAGTAGTAGGAATAGAAAAGCATGTATAACAGGTATCATAAATATGCATGAAATAAAAGTTTCTTGTCTGAATAGATATGTTTGGTGGAAAATAATTTCGGCATAGTGGAAAGAGTATGAGTCACATTCTTTAAGGTATATGGTGTTATTATGTATGTATGTTGTATATTTTTTGCTTATAAACTTGTTGACAATTTCTGTAATTTGTCCATTTCTCCAATCAGCGGCTAACCTAACATAAGCCATAGATTGGGCCGTTTGTCCCGTTTCAAAATATGGCCCAGCATGACCATCCCAGATGATTTGATCTGTTTGCTGTCATCCGTGCTGGACCTTCGTTACAACTATTATTGTTTCGATGGTAGTGTTGGGCAAAGAGGGTGAGAGACGTGAGTGCAACGATGAAGTAACGCACAAATTTCAAACCGGACTAATCCTCTACAAGTTAACCTCCCCTTCTGTCTCTTACACTTTACATCCTTGTTAAATGACTGCAAGATCGGATTCGGCATGCTGAATTTGATAATAGATTTGTGCTGAACGTTTGTTATTATGTATTAAAATCAATAACAGGATATAATATTTTTCTACAAGTGTTACAAAACACTTAAAATATACAAATAACATAAATAATAAACAAACATAACATACAAACCAGTTACTAGTTAACAAAATGCAAGTAACTAGATAACAAAATTTTATGTGTAGTATATTGAAACGTCGAATTTTAATATAATAAATTCTGAATTTTTTTTTACTATGTTTAAGCTTTATTTTATTTTAATGTATTTGTTGTGCGCAAAAAAGCATATTTAATATTTAATGTGGCGTTTTGCAAATATATGTTCCGAAATAACCGAATAATAAAAGTGCATTGAAAACAATTGAAATTGTCTTGACTTTTTTGGAAACGACAAAGTTTAGATTTGTGTTTTAATGTTTATATAAGTTAATTTTGTCTACTCATGCTCACTCAAAAAGTGAAGCAATTGAGATATATAAAATTAAAAATAATAATATCAATAACAATGTAGATTTGAAAATAAATAAAGTAAAACTTTCTATATTGGATAAATTATAATTGTTTTATATAAATTTTATTTTTGGTTACTACCTTACAGTTACTTGTTTTTTAAGAAAATATACCGAACCGTAAACTAAAAGTTGTTTAAATTATTTAATTCTTTCTTCTTTTCAGTAGTAAAACAAATATATATATATATATATATATATATATATATATATATATATCTCATGCATAAAGTGTCTTTTTTTCACTCATAGAATTTCTATTCGTGAAAAATGTGTGACATTTTGCACTTGTTGCTTAAACTTAATGTATTATATTATTTAATGTGGAATGTTGACTAGTTGTACTGCGAGCTTAATTCTTCTATCTTATTTAGATATATTTTTAAATTTTTTTAATTTAATTATCTAGATAAATGTTATCTTTATAAATAAGTTAAACTGAACTAATTCATTTTGTAAATTGGTATATTTGACAATTTAAATTTCTGAAATTAAAAAATCAATTATTTTCACAAAAGTATAAGTAATAATTTTTTTTTGTTTTTACTTGCATTATTGTAAAAATTAGAAAATTTTAAAGTTTAAGTATATTTATCACTAAAAATATTTTACATATAATATTTTAGAATGCTGATATTTTTATTTGTTTCTTGTTTTATATGTATTATTTATAAAATTTAAAGTATCAGTTGTAGATTGTTTAATAATTATATTATGTTATTTTATTATAAAAAATACTATATATGCAATATCAATTATTTGTACTCTAAACTTACTTTAACTTTATTCCAGTGCATAAAAATATATCTACCAGCAAAACTGGCTACTGTCAACAACCAAAACACCGTCAATAATTGAAATTTATACGAAATTGGTTCACCGTTATATCACCTAATCTAATTTAACCTTTACTGGTAGGGGTAGCCTAAGCTAAACTCATGTATGGAAGAGACAGTGAGTGCATACTCCCAATAGAATGATGCACATATGAGGTAATGCCCAATGATTTATAGATCCCAGAGGAAATTTGAAAAATGTGATAGAAGTTCTGCTTGAAAATGAAATAAAATCAAAACAGAAAAACGGAGAAAAAAAAACCTAGCAAAAACAAAGTCGAACTAAATCCCGAGATGATGTATCTATGACACAACACAAACTACACGCTTTTTCAATTACCTTTCGGTAACAAAAACAGATCAATTATAGTTTTTCAGTTTGTTCGTCGGTTGGGTTGGTATAAGACAGAGTCTTACAAAATAAATGACTTGTATGGCGGTTGTTGCATTAAAATGGCGAAACTATTAACGATAATGTGCATTATTTTAATGAATCCTGCTGAAATATGCAGATGGGTTCTAATTGTTATTAATGGTAGCGAAGCGAAATATGATACCGGGCCTCAGCAGTGTGCTGGCTGCTGCTTCTGAAAATAATCATATTTTATGGATAGTGTTTTGTCCGGTGAATTAATTTTTAATTGCTCGTGTAACATTTTAAATTATTTGAAATGCTTCCATATATCATAGATGTAATTGTAATAGATATTGTAAGCTTTCTACTTATAAATTCAGATTGTTTTATATGGATATATGATATATTTGCATGTTAATTTTGGAAATATGTAATCAAAAAATTATATTAATTATATTAGAATTATTTTTTATAATATGAAATTAAATAACAAAATTAAATAAAATATTTTTTTTTTTTTTTTTTTATTTATTTACAAATTTATTTACAACTGGCCATTAAGCCAACCAGCAAATATGATGTATTTTACATTTTACATCTAATGTGTCTTCGTAGCTTCTAATTATTGTTCTTATGTTCCTAAATCGAGTGGTTTTTTTCTTTGTAGTCTTCTTTTTTCGTTTTCGTTGTTTAAAAGATTTACTGCAAGATAATTCGGGTGATAGTTAAGACGATGTTCATATTTTGTAGAAAAGAGTTTTATTTGTTCGGTGACGTATTTCACTTTTAAATCGTTGTGGAGTGTTTCGTTGGTTACGTACCATGGGGCATTTGCCATCAGTCTTAATGTTTTGTTTTGTGTTCTTTGGATAATATTAATATTACTTTTTTTAGCGCAGCCCCACATTTGAATTCCATATGTCCAAATTGGAATTAGACTAACTTTGTAAATTAGCAGTTTGTGATGTAAAGGTAATTTTGAGTTCCGTCCGATAAGCCAGTTGAGATTTCTAATTTTAATATTTATTTGTTTTTGTTTGGCGATTATGTGAGGTTTCCATGTTAATTTTTTATCTAAATGCATACCTAAATATTTAACTTTTGTTACTTCTTGTAGAGTTTGGTTATTTATTTTAACTTCCGGGCAAGATATATGTTTTGTTGTGAATGTAATGTGTGCTGATTTGTTTTCGTTTATTTTGATTTTCCATTTATTGGCCCAGTTTTCGATGTTGTTTAATGCATTTTGTAATTGTTGTGATGCTAGTCTTGGGTTTTCATTTGATGCTAATATGGCAGTATCGTCCGCATATGTAGCAGTAGTTGTGTTTTCTGATGTAGGTAAATATGATTTGAATATTTGATATAATATTGGTCCTAAAATGCTTCCTTGTGGAACTCCTGATTCTATTGGATAATATTCAGAATAAACACCGTTGTGAGTT
Organism: Clivina fossor; assembly: GCA_963966155.1. NCBI lineage: Eukaryota > Metazoa > Arthropoda > Insecta > Coleoptera > Carabidae > Clivina > Clivina fossor. Next base: position 22,705,544 of record OZ014551.1, on the reverse strand, counting down.
ATTTGGAAAAATCTGTTAGTCAGATAGGACGTGAATAGTAGGTAATATTGATGTGGTAAGTGTTTTTTTATTTTATACAATAAACCTGGGTGCCAGACTTTATCGAAAGCTTGACTAATGTCGAGAAACGCTGCTGAACATACTTTCTTTTCTTCTAGATCAGATTCTATTTCTTTAATTATTCTGTGAATTTGTTCTAGACTTGAATGTTGTTCTCTAAAACCAAACTGATGGTCTGGGATTATATCGATTGTCTCTATTATTGGATTTAACCTTTTCAGCATTAGTTTTTCTAGTAATTTAGATAGTAAAGGTAATAGAGCAATTGGTCTATAAGAAGAAGGTTCATGACTGGGTTTACCTGGTTTTAATATTAGTATAATGTGTGACAACTTCCACTGGATGGGAAAGTATTGAATTCGGATTATTGCGTTGAAGATTTGAGTAATTGCAGTTATTGCTTTTTTTGGAAGATTTTTAAGTATTATGGCAGTGATGAGATCGTATCCAGGAGCTTTTTTGTTGTTTAAATGTTTGATTTCTTGTTTTATTTCTGAGGGTGTAAACTGCTTGATAGGTGGTGATAATTGTAGCGGAACCTCCAGGTACTGCAATATTTGTTCATCATGATTTGAATTTTGTGAATCATTTGGTTTGAAAACATCGCTAAAGTGATTTGCAAATACTTCAGTTTTTTCTTCATCCGTCCTTGCCCATTTTCCGTCTGGTTTTCTTATTGGGGGGATGTGTTGTATCGGTCTTTTTAATTTTTTGGTTGTTTTCCACAACGAGTAATCCGAGTCTTTGTAAGGGCTTAAACTGCTAATATGACTTTCTATAGATTCGTTTTTTAGATCTTTTAATTTGATTTTTAGATTTTTACTTAGATTATTTAAAATTCTTTTATCTTCTGGATGCCTGCTAAGCTGCCACTTTTGTCTAGCTCTTCTTTTTTCTGCTATTTTATCCCGAATATGTTTAGGATAATTTGTGACATTTTGGTTGCAGACTTTGGCATATGGTGTAGCTTGCCAGGCTGCTTGTTGTATATTGAGTGTCAACAGTTCTACAGCTGCATCTAGGTCGTTTTCAGTTTTTAAAGAAGAAAAAGATTGTAGATTTAAGTTATCATCTAAGTATGTTCTGAATTGATTCCAGTTGGTTTTTTTATTGTATAGACTAGGTTTTCTTTCATTTTGTATTATCGATTTGCTTATGGTAGCTATGATCGGTGAGTGATCCGAGTGTAAGTCGAAAGAATTTTCTTCTTTTATGTAGTTTGACGAAGTTCCTTTTGAGACAAAGAAATCTAGCAGATCCGGTAATTTGTTTGGATCTGTAGGCCAGTAAGTGGGTTTTCCACTGCTTATGGGAGAATAATTTTTCGTGATAATAGTAGAGTGCAGCTGTCTGCCTTTCGGGTTGATTGTTCTCGATCCCCAGTGTGGATGTTTAGAATTAAAGTCACCACCTGCAATAAATCGGTTTCCTAGTGTGTGGAAGAATTCTTCAAATTGTTGATTTTTAACAGCATGTTTTGGAGGGCAGTATACAGCGGCTACTGTTAGCAGTCCATGTACGTCGTATATTTGGATGCATGTTGCTTGAAGATATTCTTTTTGGTATTTTTCAATTTCAATGTGTTTTAGTTTGTTGCTAATAATAACGGCAGTTCCGCCGTGTGCTGTCTCGTCCGGGTGAAGAGTGTAATAAGTTTTATATTTATAAATATTAAAGTAATTTTTCTGGGTGAAATGTGTTTCTGAAACTAGTAAAATGTCTATCTTTTCTTCGTTTAAGAATATTTCTATTTCTTGTTTATGTTGTGCCAAACCGTTGGCATTCCATAGTGCTATTCGAAGTGTATTATCCATTACGGTTCATATTTTGTATCAACATGGATAACATATTAACTATTGTGCTGTTTTGATTCATCATTTTATTGAACATTTCTTCAAATTTGCTGAGAAAATATTGAAGCGTAATTTGGTTGTTATTATGTGTGTTAGTTTGGTTATTTTGTGTGATGGTTTGATTGCTTGTAATTTGAGAAAAGCTTTGGTCCATATTGTTGGTATGGTTTGGGTTTAAGGCTGGGAATTCAAGTTCGTTTAATTGAAATTCTTGATTTGTTTGATTTTTTCTCTGGTTGTAATTTAGGGTGATATTTTTTTCCCTTGCTTTTTGAAGGTCTTTGTAAACGGTACAACCTTTGTAATTTGCTAGGTGTGGTCCATTGCATAGTGCACATAGTGCGGTAGTTTCTCGTTTTTTTTTTGGCAGGTTTTTGTTGCGTGATTTCCGGCGCACTTTACGCAGTTGTACGGTTTGGTGCAGTATGTTTTTGTATGACCATACTCTTGGCATCTCATACATTGAACAATTTCTCTTTTTTTTCTTGGCGCTTCTATGACGACTTTTGTTCCGAGTATCGATTTTATTTCATAGATTTGTTTGTTATTTTCGTTCGGTTCTTGATCTACAAAGAACATTGGAAGGGGTTCTTTGTTTTTCCAGCTTTTGATATTTATTATATTTCGTATTAGGAAGCCTTTCGTTTCTAATTCTTTTTGGATTTCATCTGTTGCTACTGAGTAGTGCAGGTTTTTGATTACAACTCTATAAGCTCTTTCTAGTTTTGGTTGATTAGTATGAAACGCTATATTGTTTTGTCTCAATAAGTGGATTAACCGACGGTATGCATCTATTGAGTTTGTATTTATTTTAATTTCATTGTTTGTGAATGATCTACATATGAATTCGTCATCTTTAAGAACAATTTTAAGAGATGATATCATTGCAGAATAATTAGTGACGTCTTTTATGTATATTGGGGGTGGTTTAGGCTCTCTATTGGTTGAGTTTTGTATGTTTGACTCTTGTGAAGGTTTATTATTTACAGTGTTATTTGATAACTCATTTCTATTTGGTTCTGTATTGCTTTGCAAAATTGAGTACCTGTTTGACGTATGGATCATGTTGTTATTTTTATGAGTATTTTGGCTTCGTTTTGGTTGCTGAGCGGTAGTATTTTCATCTCCTTTTCTTTTTCTTGTGATCACTTGCCATGCACAGATCGGACTAAGAGAACCACTTTCATTTTGTAATTGGTTAGCACTTGTTTCAAAATTATTTATGTCACTATATGTTAATTGTCTAATAGGCGAATATGCATATTCCATTGGTGATACGATTGGCGACGTATTTGTAAACGTAGTATTTGTATTTATCGTTGTAATTGATGTTGTAGTTACAGCGATAACGTAATTTGCTGGTACTGTGATTGCACCACTGCTGGATTCAGGCATTTTGTCAAAGTATGTATATATACTTTAACTTGATGTAATTGATTTGTATTATATAACAATATAATACGATAACTAACAATAGTGTAATATGTTTATAATATTAATAATATTAATCGGATTATATTTTAAGTCTTATGTAATGTCGCACAGATAAACTAGCAAACACGTCCGAACGGTTTGCTGTCTGACGGGCAACTATATAAATAAAATATAAATGTAAATAAAACTGTAGATATACTGCAAAAGTAACCATGTAAGATTTTGACAATTTTGAATTATGTCTATTTTAAAATAAAGTGAGCAATTGTGTCATATGTTGTAAATAATCATAAAACATCAATTATAAAAAAAAATCGCTGATGTATTTTTACAGTAGCATTAAAAAATCTTTATTAATTTTTTACAAATAAACTATTAACACAGTAAAAAATCTTTCAGAACTCATGCTTTAGAAAATCTTTATGATGTAAAATTCGAAGATACTAAAATAATTGCAAGACCCAACAATGGGAACAGTAGATTGATAAGAGAAGCAATGAAAATTTATAAAGAAAAAATTAAAAACATCAATAAAATGTGGCTTCTTTTAATTAATAATTTATAAATTTTTTTAATAATTTATAAATTTTTTAATCTAGTTACTTTGTCACATAGTAACTTGTTTCTATGTTTTCTTTGTTTATTATTTATGTTATTTGTATATTTTTTCCTGATGAAGATATACGTAGGGTTTATCGAAACGTCAATTTTAAAGTAAAATATATCTTAATCCTACAGTTTTTTTTATTTTAAATAAACTATTGTTTTTGACGTGATCACTTTTTGCAATACATTCCTGAAATAAATATTTTTATTTTATATTTCTTGTATAAAGTGTTATATTTGTACTTGTATAGTTTTATTTGCAGTATCAGTTTAAGAAAAGTAGAAGCTTTAATATATATTTTAAAATTTTACAAAATTGAAACAATTTAAAAATTCGTTGAGAATTTTGAAATAACACTTAAAGTAAATACCACAAAAAATATTTGCATTATGTCATGAATAATGTTTGAACTGGCTTTAAACTTACTAATTTTTTTTTTTTAATTAAACCCTTTATTTATGTGCCCAAGTATGATATTTATTTACAGTATTTGTAAAATATTTAATGTTTACATCTCGTAATACTTGTAGCGTTACGAGATATACAGTTTTTTTTTATCAAAATGATAAAAAAAATTTTACTAAAGAACCTTACGAGATGTGAACCGAATTGCAGCATCGACTAAAGAATATCGCAGATTTACTGCAATAAATTACATCGAACATAAATATTAAAAAAAACTGAATTTTAAAAATCTTGTAGTTTTTTGTTGAGTATAATATCCACTAATTACAGTAAAAATTGTTACACGTATTAAAAAAGACTCACAGGTTAATTAGATCGTTAATTAAGAATTCATTCTAGGTTAAATATTCAATGTTCTTTAAGAGCTTAACGTTATATGATCTACCGACATTGTAAAAAAAAAACTATTTACTTGTACATGTATAATATTTTCTAACATTATACACTTGCTTTTATTGTTAATTAATTTTACTTGTATATTCAGCTAATTACATTATTAGTTATATTTTGCTAAAAATTATAATAAAAAAATAAATTTTTGTGTTAGATAATTTGAATGGCCAAGCAATCTGTGCAAAACATAAAAAGAACATTTGGCTCTAAGTGACATATGCCATATTTTTTTCAAGCGTTCTAAACGAAACTAAACTAAAAATAAATATAAATAAATACCAAATAACTTATTGACAGTTGTAAAACAATAAATATATGTATATGTTATTTACATTTGTTACATAATTTATAAGAATTAATGTTTCTCTGGTGATTATACAATTTCTGAAAAATCTGCCGGTATATATTCCATATCTTGCACTTTTCACACATTTTCAGTAATCAAATTTAAATTTAAGCGAATATAAATTAATAAATTTTAATATGGCTGCCGAAGATGTAAAATTAAATACTTAAATACGTAATTTTAGACAAATCTAGTGGTGTACATCAACAATATTTTTATAAAATGTATTTTTAGTGAAACACAGTATTACTTAAATTAAACAAGTACGTTATATTTTACTGTTTTCAAGAAAATTATAAAGTTAAAAATTTTAAAATAATTTTAATATAAATGTACTTAAAGTTTCAAAGTATGCAAAGAAATAAGCATACATTTTTTTTGCAAGTACATTTTGATATATTTCTGTTTCAAAAGTACTTTAAAATTAATTATTATTTATGCCCGATTTATGTAAAATAAAAGTGTATTATTTTTAATAATAAGCAAATTTATATGGATTAAAATTAATTTACAGTGTATAATTTTTAAATAAATATTGATTGTCTATTTGTTATGTAATATAATCATATATAAAAATTAGAAATTGCAGAGTAACTCAATTAAATAACTCAAATGCGTATTTAGTAATATTACTGAATTATAAAAACATATACCTATACTTAAAAACATGCCAAACAATTTCAAGCGTTTTTGAATGATTTCCTATTAGAGCTGTTATACTCGGCTATACCCATTCTATTCTTCCCAAAATTTAACGCAATAATAAAGTAGCAAACATTAGTTTCCAGCAACTATAGCATGGACAATAGGTCATTGTCATCCCCGTAGCATTGTTGCACAAACAATAAATGATACTATCTATTATATGTATTGTTATACAAAACATGTCCTATTCTGTAGATGTGTGTGTGTGTGTGTGTGTGTGTGTGTGCTTGCATTCAAATAGTATATGGACACGGACGCCGATGCGACGGTAGTGTCATAGAGCACGTGCAATGCGTTGCTTGCTACCCCTTTTGCCGGCGAACGTTAACGGGGTAGTTTCACAGATACAGTCTACCAAATAAAGTTATCCGATTTTGTATTGTTTTAATTGGTATATGTGAATTTGTTTTATGATAAAGAAATATGATATATTTAAGTATTGTTACACGGAGAAAAAGGTTTTATAATTTTTATAATATATATGTGGTATAAATTAGTATTATAAAAATTTATAAAATTAAAATTTTATTTTAATGTAAAATTATACAAATATTATAGAAATTCGTTTATAAAACCACAAATATCATTTGTATTATTTTTATTATATTAATTGTTAAAACAACTAGGTTTATGTATTTTTAGTGCATTATATATAATATAGTAAAAAATCCTTTAGAACTCATTGTATTAAAATAAAACGGCTTTAGGTTGTAACTTGTATCTATATCGTATATCCTTTTTATTTACTGGTGAAAACGTAAGCTGAGTTTTTCGAAAAATCGATTATTAATAAATATTAATACAGAACTACAACCTAAAGCCGTTTTATTTTATTATACAAGGTGTTTACGATCTTCTCTGTATTCTTTTAGGGGGCGATAGTACACCTTATAAGGTGTCAATAAACCTTAAAATGTCTTAGTAAAAGTCATCTCATAAACGAGATAATAATTCTTTTAGTTTTTACATTAAACGATTAATTTGTTTTAAACTCTAGTCATCTACTACTTAATCAGTAGGTACTACTACTGTTTCTATCGTTAAGTCATCATCAGACTAACTGACTTATAGACAAAACTGCATTAACTATTTAATAGAAATTGTAATATAAACAAAGTAATTGTGTATTATTTCATTAATTTACTTAAGATGTATCACGAAGTAACGGCTAATAAAATTAATTTTAAAATATTTTATATTTACAATTACAATACTGAGCAAGAATACAGAAATTTTTTACAAATAAATGAGGCGCTTTAAAAACAGTTAACAACATTTTATGCAATTGGTATTATGTCTATTTGATCATACAAAAGTTTCAATATTTTCATTTAAAGAAAGCATTTGAGATTTCAAAATTTCACAACGTTGGTTTGTCTCATAAATATTTAGCACTCATTAAACATCATTACATTTAGAAATTCCGAAAATTAAACTATATGAAGTACAAAAACAATTGAGTATTTATCTGGTCCAATACCAGGTGTGTATGGCTGATATATTAAATATACGGGGCTGGTTATTTACAAAACTAGTCTTTGTTATTTTGATTTTGAAAGTGAAATGGAAGATGATGAAGACTTTGGATTATTCTGGTGTTTCTGAATCTGAATTGTATGTGGTGAAGGGTTAGGTACATATATATATATATATATATATATATATATATATATATATATGCAGGGTAGATTTATATTTAAATTAGGCACGTGTTACACTGTTGTAAGCATGGTATATATGTTTGTTTGTTGTTGACGGATTAATTAATTTGATGCTTGAAGTGGTTTTACTTTCAATGACAGTGTGCATGCTTTATTAATTTAATTAAAAAAATAATACCTCTACGATGTTTAAAAGTTTTTGTGTTGTTATGACTAACAATGTTTGGATATTTTAACATGATATGCAGTAGAGATTTTGCTTTATGTTATGTTAGATAATTACTTTGTTTGTGGTATATGCAAAAACTACATATTAGATTTTTCCATTTATTTCATAATACAGAAGTAGCGCTATATTCGTGAGCGAGATGTTTTTTAAACGTTGCTGATACAAACGGAAGTGCATTTTTTAGAGCAATGTTTTCCAACCTTTTTACAATGGCAACCCTTTTTTAAATAACAAAGTAGTCTGTAACCTTTTTCTCTAATGACCAGGTAAACTGCGACTCCCTTCACATTTGTAAAAAATTAATTTATATTGGGCTGAAAACACATACAAATTTAGTAGATAATTTAATATTATTTGTTCCATAAATTTATTTATTTTTTACTATTATAAAATAATTACAACATAAATCTAAAATAAATCTACTATTATTAAAAGAAGTTAATGAATATAGAATTTATAACAAACTTTGCAAACATATAATTTTTTGTCCTAACTAGCACAAATGCTCAATTATAAAACTAAATTATTGGATATTATAGCATGCAGGTTAAAGTTGGTTATGTTTGCAGTCAATAAAACACATAAAATGCACTTTATAACTTAATAACGTTTATTAACACTACTTTAGATGCTACATAAATATGAAAATATTAAATTTAAATAAACAAATACAGATAATGTGATTTTAAGGTGTTATGAATAACAAAGAACTCGTGTTGGTTTCAAAGCGTTCTTTCTCATAACTCGTCAACGACTCTCTCTCTCTCGACTCCCTTCCTCACCGCTAGCATGCTTGCATTTTTAGCGTACTGGGGTTCTCAAACTTTGCTACATCCTCCCCCTCTAGTCGCGAGAAGGTGGCCTCACCGAGTGACTAGGATGAGTTTTCTTCGGACGCCCTCTACCTCGTTTTTTGTAGATGGGTGTTGATTCAGCATCGCTAGAACCTATAAATGGGGTCAATTCAGATACATGATGCTTACCTAGTCCAATTTCCGGATTGTTGACATCAGCAATTTCATAGGTAGTAGGCGACACTTCTTTCTTGATTCGACCTAATGTTCTTTCAATTCCATCATGGCAAGCAGTAAGGTCCGGGAAGCTAACCCCTCAAGTATGAAAAAAGTGAAAATAAAATATACCAAAATTATGTGCCTTTTATGTGCTATTTATGTGCCAAACTCAAAATTTTTGTGCTCAAAGGGAAATAGAACTTCCGGTTTGGGGCTAGCTTCCGAAACACAAATTAACCCAAAAATACCATAAATTGAATAATAAATTTCGTATATCACTATATCATAATTATGTGCTAATTATGTGCTTTTGATATATATAGCCAAATATTAATTATACATACCGGAAATAGTACTTGGGCATATTTGTTCGTATTCTAGAATTTCCGTATTGCAATTTTTTGAAATAAATGTTTTCAATTGTCATGTGAATTAAGTGCTAATTATGTGCTTTTTATTAATCCTTTTTTAAAGTAAACTTTCCTTATGCGAAGGGTCACTTTTAATAGTAACGCATTACGAAAACTTCCAACAAATTTACTCAAATTGAATTTTCCCAAATTTTTTTGTTAGTTTGAAATTAAGTGCTCATTATGTGCTCTTGATATGCATTTCCAAAAACACGGTTCCGGAACCGGAAGTAGTACTTTGCTAATAAGTAGATAAGCCATAATTATGAACTGGAAGCTAGACTCTCAAGTATGCCAGAAAAGTACTAAAGACAATTTTTCGTAAAAAAAAAAACCAATAGGAGTTTACTAGTTAGTTTTCAATTAATTATTGAAAATTAGTTTACATTTTCAAAGCAATTGAAAAACGATGATGTACATTATACACAATGGAGCTATAATATCACGTTTTACTACCTGATTGGCTGAGAACATATAGCAAATACAAGTACAAAAATAGAGTACGTTTTATATATATTCTAACTAATAATATACAATTAAAATAATATATGTTTTGATATAATACTTTATTATATATTTATAAAGTTAATTATAAGTGTACTTAAATTAACAAAATAAATCTGAAAGCAATTTTTAATAAGTTTATATTTGTGGAAAATTATAAACCTTAGTAAGCAGTTTTTTGTAACTTCATTTAAAATTAACGTAAAACTGTCATATGTCAAACAATAATGTTGATGGTTCTTATATTAATATTATTTTTATTTATACATATTAAAAATGAGTTTAAAAAAGCATTGAATAGTTTTATCATGCTATAGGTATCAGTCAAATGATATAATAAGTAGTAAAATGTTAGTATCCATATAAAAAATACCCCACCCCCTGTTTCCTAGTACCTTCCGAACAAACTATTACCATTGAATAAATAATCTTAACAAGAATGGCAACGTAAATGGAAGTAAAAAAATCTCTTTTTATTCAAATAGTCTAGTGCCTTTCTGTTGCATTGTAAGAAATGTATATATATATATATATATATATTCTCTTAAGAACAAGAAGGGTCTTCCGTTCGGGTACCTGCTTGCAAAATTGTCGCCTGGACATCAGCGGCGGATTTAGGTCAGTTGAGGCCCCGGGCGCAGAAAAAATATTGCCCCCTCCCCTGCCCAATAAAACGAGAGAGACAAGGAAAATAAAAATGCGTGTTAATCATATTATTAAATAAATAAAATATATTAAGTACTATTAATGTTTTATTTCCAATAATATTTGAATATAATATATGTGTAATATAATTAATAGCATAATAATAATCACAAAGTTTTGAACTGATAGTTGAACATATGTAGGTGTATAAAAGTATAATTATAATTAATAATTGTATACGTATCAGAGGAACAATCAAAAATATGAACAAAAAAATCATAGAATTGTACTTGAAATAAAAATTCCAAATTTGAAAATATTTAAATAAATTTTTTCTTTTCTTTTCGTTTTGCAAACTTATTAACCTTCTTATCATAATCAATAATTTTTATTAAATCGCTCTCTATATATAAAATAGCCATATTATTAAGTTTTTCCTCTGACATTGAATTTCTTAGATATTTTTTAACTCTTTTAAAACAAGAAAATGAGTGTTCCCCGATGCGTTTGAAATTGGCTGGGTTAAAAATCTTTTCGATTTTCTATACATCTTTTCTTGCAATCATCTTCAAATGATTTATCTGTAAGTTAGTATGATTGAATTAATCGTTCGTCTATGTTACTATGTTGTTTAAATACATACTTTTTCGAAAATATTTTCGTTTCAAATATATTTTTTATCAAATTTTAAATATATCTTTTAATTTCTGATATTTTGAATTATTCAGAGTTAATTTTGTGTTGGTCATTTTATTAATTTGTTGTTTAATATTAATATATAATAATTTAATTTTCTTGTTAAATTAAAACATCTTGTAAATAATTTTTTAATTTTCATTTAGATTTTTATTTCATCAGTTTTACAGAAAAGATCAGTATTCAAAAAATAATAAAAAAATAAGTATTGAGTTTATGAAAATAAGCAAATATAAGGTTTTAAGGCCGATTGTAAACTTGTACGTAATTAAAATTGCACATATGAAACCCAACTTGGAGGCCGGGGCCCCGGGCGAGCGCCCGCTGCGCCCGCCCTTAAATCCGCCTCTGCCTGGACTTCTAAAACGGATAAATAGCTATTTGCTAACAATAGATAGATAGATATTTATTTTAAGACAGTCATAATTTAAAAATTTACAGTCTTTAAAATAAAATTCTTATATCAATCATTTTAGCTTTTTTCTTAATTAATAATTATCGGAATGACATGAATTTTGAACTATTAAAAACCATATTTCATTAGCTTTTGGTGATTATATTGAAATATTTTTAAAGTAAATACTATAAAAGTTATATGCCAATTTATTAAAAAGGCGATTTATCAGAGAAAAATTAACATTTTAGGAAATATATAATATTACTATACGATAAATAAATATATATAATATATATAGTAAAACGTGATATTATAGCTCCATTGTGTATAATGTACATCATCGTTTTTCAATTGCTTTGAAAATGTAAACTAATTTTCAATAATTAATTGAAAACTAACTAGTAAACTCCTATTGGTTTTTTTTTTTACGAAAAATTGTCTTTAGTACTTTTCTGGCATACTTGAGAGTCTAGCTTCCAGTTCATAATTATGGCTTATCTACTTATTAGCAAAGTACTACTTCCGGTTCCGGAACCGTGTTTTTGGAAATGCATATCAAGAGCACATAATGAGCACTTAATTTCAAACTAACAAAAAAATTTGGGAAAATTCAATTTGAGTAAATTTGTTGGAAGTTTTCGTAATGCGTTACTATTAAAAGTGACCCTTCGCATAAGGAAAGTTTACTTTAAAAAAGGATTAATAAAAAGCACATAATTAGCACTTAATTCACATGACAATTGAAAACATTTATTTCAAAAAATTGCAATACGGAAATTCTAGAATACGAACAAATATGCCCAAGTACTATTTCCGGTATGTATAATTAATATTTGGCTATATATATCAAAAGCACATAATTAGCACATAATTATGATATAGTGATATACGAAATTTATTATTCAATTTATGGTATTTTTGGGTTAATTTGTGTTTCGGAAGCTAGCCCCAAACCGGAAGTTCTATTTCCCTTTGAGCACAAAAATTTTGAGTTTGGCACATAAATAGCACATAAAAGGCACATAATTTTGGTATATTTTATTTTCACTTTTTTCATACTTGAGGGGTTAGCTTCCCGGACCTCAAGCAGTAGGCGAGTCATGATACTCTCTGAGAATTTCAGGTATTTCATCTTTGGGTATTACTCTCTGCGCTTCTTCCGTTTCTGTATCTGCATCGTAACGGTATAATATACCATTCATCAGAAGATATCCTCTTTGAGCCCAACGAGTGGAATTCTCATTCATTGGTACTTCTTCAAAATCTTTAATGATTTTGGCTACTTCTGGATCACTTAATTGTCCTTCCCTAATGTCAGTAGCAGGTCTTCTAGGTATTTCTATGGTTACTGTACACAGATCACATGTTTTGTTATTCTGTTGATGACACATGGGTCTTGATAATGTATCAGCTACTTTTTTAGAATTGATTTGCAACCCTGAACGCGTTAGTACGTGTCCCAAATATTCAACTTCTGGTCGTACAAATACACATTTCTTTCGATTTGCCTTCAATTTAAATTGCTTGAGCCGATCAAATACTTTCTGTAGATCACATAAATGATCTTCAAATGTTTCTGAGATTATTATCAAATCGTCAAGATAAGCCAAAATAGTGACGTCTAATCCAGTTCTAAACCGGTCTATCATCCGTTGGAAGGTTGCTGGAGCATTCTTGAGTCCGAAGGGCATTCTATTATATCGGAAAGTTCCGAACGGCGTGGTAAACGTAGTCTTATCTCGGTCGTCGGGATGAAGATTGATTTGATGGTAGCCTGCGCGTAAATCTATCGTTGTCATAAAATTACTTTGTTTCGCAGCGTGAAGCAATTCGTCAATCCGTGGCATTGGATACGAATCCGTGATTGTGATTTCGTTCAACCGTCTATAGTCAATGCATAACCTATATGATCCCTCCTTTTTTGGTACTAAAACCACTGGAGCAGCCCAGGCAGATTCACATTCTTCTATTATCCCGTTATCAAGAAGTTCATTGATTTCTTTCTGAAGGTATTCCTTTTTTGGTTTTGCCATTCTGAACGGTGGTACGGAGATTGGTGACTGACCATCTTTGATATTTATTCGATGTTCGGCAAAAGGAGTTGGCTCTCCCCCTTGTGTGAAAATGCTCATGTTATTCGTAAGTAGAACATTAACACGTTCTCGTTGTTCTAATGTTAGATCTTCTCCTTCAGTTCCCCGCAGTTTTATATCTTCATATAAATTTCTTTGGCATTCAACTTGATTTATTTCTGATACAGCCGGTGAAAATGAGTATTTTCTTTCTGGTTCCTTTCTAAAATACCATTCTCCTTTAGCGGTATCAAGCACTATTTCAGCTTGTGTTAAGAAGTCCATACCTAACAGAGTTCTGTTATCGTGTGGCGTTGGAAGAGATAACAATTTTGTTGGTACTATTTTCCCATTTAAGTCCACATTCACTTCTATGCATGGAAGCTTTAACTGTTGCTCATTCCCATCTGCAAGAGTAACTTTCACATCTTCGATTTCAATTGGGTGTGAATGTTTAATATTTTCGAAAAGTTTCTTGCCAGCAATACTTCTTGTTGCACCAGTATCAGCCAGAACTATGCCTTGAAGACCATCAATTTTGACTGATAGATTTGGTCTATGAAATTGAGTTCCAATTTGTGCTCCATAGAAAGTTATGTTTCCAATGTTTGCTTCTACTTCACTCTTCTTAGTTTTGTTGCAATTTGAGCATTCTGTACGTATCACTCCGGGTGCTTTACAACCGTAACAATAAATGTTTGGGTTTGGTTTTGATACGGTTCGTTCTGGGGTGACCGTTTCTTTCTTCTTTTTATTATCAGATTTTTCTTTATTTCGACACTCTGAGATTAGGTGACCATATAGTTTACAATATGAGCATCTTATACGCTGAGTGTGTTTATCCGTATGTTTCTCTTCAGTTTTATTTACTTCTTTCGTAGAGATTTCTATATCCCGAACTCGTTGAATCAATTTATGGAAAGTGTCAAATTCGTTTCTCGTTACTCGCTGGCGAATATTTTTATGCAACTGACCATACAGCATATCTAATTGAACACGTTCTTCCAAACTATATGGCAATTGTGCTATCAACGCGCGTACGTGACAAATAAATAATTCGGTCGATTCGTTTCCGTTTTGTTCACGAGAAAAAATTTCTTTGTACACTAAGTGTGCCGGTAACTTTTTGGAATACACTTCTCGTAATGTTTTAACAGCATCATCCCAAGAAGAAATTGTTTGTTTAATACCCTTCCACCATGTGGCCGCGTAACCCTCAAGTAACATTGGTAAACCTTTATATGCGTTCTCATCGGTTATGTTCAAACACTCTTTATAAATTATTATTGCATCCAGGAAAGCGTCAACATCTGACGATGCACCTCCATCAAATCTAGACGTACATTTCGCAAAACTTCCGGAATTTTGAATAATCGGCACCGGACTATCGGTAGCATTATTTCTAAGATGTTCAACATTTGCACTTAAAGAACCCGTAACACGCGTGAGAAGTTGCTCGAATTGTTCATTTGTGAGAGTGATTGATTCTTGTTTTTTTGACATTTTGTTTAACTTTGTGTTAATTATTTTTATTTAAAAAAAAATAATCAAAAAATATAAAAATATACTCGAAAAAAGTTTGAGCGTCACTGGAATTATTCTGTACAACAGCGCACGAGACCACACACGACGACGAATGACGCGGTATTTATGCACTGAAGTTAAAATATGTCCATGCAACGGTTCATATAATTTTACCGGACACAACGAATGTCTCAATAAATATATTTGTGTATATTTACCTTGTGTATTGGACACAAACAAATGTCTCAATAGATATATTTGTATGTATTGGACACAAAAAAATGTCTCAATAGATATATTTGTATGTATTGGACACAAAAAAATGTCTCAATAATGATCTTTTTACACTTGCACCAAACAGTACTTATTCATTACTCATATTAACACACTTGAATTACAATAAACAGTTTTTAGTTGTATTTAATCGACACGGGTATTTCGTAGAACACCAGAAAATGTCTAATTAAAATTACACAAACTATTTAAACACTGGTTTCGGCCGCTAAGCTGGGACGCCAATATAGCATGTGCCCAACGTGGGGTGCCAATATAGCATGCAGGTTAAAGTTGGTTATGTTTGCAGTCAATAAAACACATAAAATGCACTTTATAACTTAATAACGTTTATTAACACTACTTTAGATGCTACATAAATATGAAAATATTAAATTTAAATAAACAAATACAGATAATGTGATTTTAAGGTGTTATGAATAACAAAGAACTCGTGTTGGTTTCAAAGCGTTCTTTCTCATAACTCGTCAACGACTCTCTCTCTCTCGACTCCCTTCCTCACCGCTAGCATGCTTGCATTTTTAGCGTACTGGGGTTCTCAAACTTTGCTACAATATATATTTTATAAACATTTTTGTTCTACAGGGTGTAACAGAATAACTATTCCTAATTTTCAGAAATAATAGAGGGCACATAAAGAAACATTTTTTATTAATAAACTACTGTCCGGAATTTTTTTTTTTTTTTTTTCGGCAGTCGATTGTAAAAAACACAACTTTATGTTATAACCCGAGAATTAACGGAAA
Organism: Clivina fossor; assembly: GCA_963966155.1. Classification (NCBI taxonomy): domain Eukaryota; kingdom Metazoa; phylum Arthropoda; class Insecta; order Coleoptera; family Carabidae; genus Clivina; species Clivina fossor. The sequence continues at coordinate 22,689,490 of OZ014551.1, read as the reverse complement.
TTTATAATATCTGTTAAGACCATTTCATTCTACTCAAAAAAGTGCCTTAAGAATGTAAAAATTATTTTCATCTAATTTAAAAAACCATCGAGATATCGCCATTTATCAAAATACGGAAAAAGCAAACTTTTCGCCATAACTCGAAAACAAAAGACGATAGCTAATTTTTGTTTTCATAATTGAGTTTCTCTCAAAAAAGCGATCGAGGATGCGCGGTCCATTTTTCCATATCTCTTATAGTTTCCGAGTTCTCCTATGAAAATGTCCAAATTTGCCCACCCTGTACATCGTTACAACTTGTCTATCGAAAATGGTGGTCGTAACTTCGAACAATTTTTATAAAGTATAATGCACTATTATTTCTAATAAAATGTTCCTTAACTTAACTACTCTTTGACGTTGTAATAATTAAAATTGTTTTTAACGATATCTAGTGTATCTTGACACCGAGAAATTTCCGGACACTAGTTTATTAATAAAAAAATGTTTCTCTAAGTGCACTCTATCATTTCTAAAAATTAGGAATAGTTATTCTGTTACACCCTGTATAATTGCTTCAATTTATTCATTTTTAATCCATTTAGTGTTATCAAAAATATTATAAAAAAAGTATTTGTTATACAATTTGAATCCTATATACAAACTTTAGTGCAAGATTTAATTCAAAAAATATTTGATATTAATAATTTAATTTTAAAAAACTTAAAATATAATCGACTTTTTTTTGGTAAATATGTTATTTACATAAAATTTCTAGTTCAAATTTAAATTAAAATTTTTCTTCAGTCACAAAGTAAATTTTGATGCAAAGTTATCTTAATTTTTAATAAATAAATATATTTTGTAAAAATAACTATAGTTTATTAAAAATTTTATTTTTAATTAAATATTTTAAACATTTTAACAATTAAATTTTTTAGAATAACATTGAACCTTTCATATACCGGAAATCTTGTCATATAGTTTGTTTTGTATCAAACAAAAAATAAATTTTATTAAACGTTTAAAAAAAAATTAATAATAAATTTTTATCCATATGCATATAATCGAATTTTGTAACATAACTGTATAAATGTAAAGTTATGTAAGTTTTCTTAAAATATAATTTAATTTCTTTGGTTTTATTTTGTTACTGAAATTATTACATTTAAAAACTCCATTTATATTTTTTCCAATTTCTAGTAAATATATTTCATTCTAAACAGAAATTACTAAAACACTTTTTTTATAGTCTGTCGTAATTTGAGCGTTTTCTTTATGGTATCAGCCATATCGTTCCTATAATATTCAGAGTGTACTAAAAATCTGGCAGCATGCAGAAAAAAAAATCTCGTAATTTCTAGTCCCAGCTTGCTGAACATCTTAATTCGGCGGCGCGCCGTGAGGGCGCTAGTGTTTAAAATGGCGGGACATAAATCGGTCATAGTGGCGCAAATATGAAATTCCATATATTATGAAGCGCCGTACAGACTCAGAGATTAAAAATTCAAACTACCAATATATTATCTTTTATTCAGCCTTTACTCGGGGGCTTGCTAAAAGTGGAAATGTTTGCTCCGTTTCTCTCTTCCCACCTCTTAAGCCACGCTTCTACGGTTGGAAAATATCCAGAAAACTTTTGCAAGCATTTTCACATGGTTTTTCCTTTCTTCTTTCGCTAAAGAACTCCAATTTGACCAGATTGGTCTTTTTGCTCTATTCGACTGCGGCTTATGAGAAATTGTATGTATTCTACGTTTCAAGTTTGTTGACGTGAATTGTTGCTTTTTAATATAATTTTTCATTTACTTGTAAAAGTGGCACAGATAACGAATTGAGAATTATAACGCTTCCTCTCTTATAATCAAAATGCTAAATATACAGACACATATACGTAAGCACGCCATGTATCCAAAAGGGTGTGTTATAAACTCTTTCCACTATTTCAAAATTAGGTTTTTCCGAACACTCCTATCCAGATAAACAACTCTAGTTTTATTCACATTTATGATACATCTTATATATGCTCTTCTATTCTTACTATTAGGTTGGTACAAAAGTTCTCAGGGTTTCAATAGGTAAAGTTCAAAGTGGCATAACTTCTGTAATAATTACTCGATTTAATCGAAATAAGCGCCATTATAATCTGTACATTTTTGCCAACGTGTTGCAAGTCTATTTATTCCATCATTATAAAAATTTGGTTCACGGGATTCGATGAAATCGACAAATGCTGTTTGTTTTTGCCTGGTCCTGGTTAGCGAAGATTCTACCTGTGAGAAAGTTATCAAAGTGCTTGAAAAGGTGGTAGTCGGTTGGCGAGAGGTGTGGAGAGTATGGTGGGTGAGGCAAAACTTCGACGCTCAATTCATTTAATTTTCGGACGGTGATTTGTGAAATGTGCGGACGGGCGTTGTCGTGGAGCAGGATCGGACCTCGTCTGTTGACCAGTGCCGGCTGCTTTTGATGCAATTTGCGGTACATTTCGTCGATTTCCTCACAATAAAACTCTGCTGTAATGGTTTGACCAGGTTTCAAAAAATTGTAGTGGATCACGCCAGCTGCAGACCACCATACTGTAACCATAGTTTTTTTTGGTGGGTTTTCGCCTTTGGAAAGTGTCTGGAAGGCTTGTCGGCGTTCAACCACTGTCCCGAACGTTTCCGGTTATCGTACATTATCCATTTTTCATCGCACGTCACGATTAGATCCAAAAAGGGTCGTTTTGATTTTGCAGAATCAAAGACGAACATACCTCGAAACGTGACAATTTCTGTCGATCGTTCAAATCGTGGGGCACCCACTTTTCGAGTTTTTTCACCTTTCCAAGACGGTTTAAACCATCTAAGACTGCATGGTGACTGACTCCTAGTTCCTGTGCAATCCCTCGAGCCGTTCGCGATGGGTCAGCTTTCACCAGGGTCCTCAATTCGTCGTCCTGAAGTACTCTAGGTCGACCATTACGAGGTGCATCTTCAAGGCTGATATCTCCGGAACGAATTTTTTTAAACCATTGTTTCACGGTGCTTTCTCCAACGCTATTAGGGCCCCACATTTGGTTAATTTGGCGAGCTGTCTCGGCAGCGGATTGTCCCAATTTAAAGTTAAAATAAAAAATCGTACGAAATTGTTCTTTAGACATGCTTGAATTAAGCTCACAAAAGTCACAAAATAGAATAACAGAAAAAAAAAATTACACTATCAGATAGAGGGAAAAATTCTTTACAAGATAAGATGTCAAAACGCGAAATACGTTGAATATTTTATTTAGAAACAAATGAATAAAAACAGTAACATGATAAACCCCGAGAACTTTCGTACCGACCTAATACTTTGAAACTCGCTCACATAAAACACTCTCAATCATACTACTCTATTTACTTATCAGACGTTCATGCAAACGTATACCTTCAAAGCAATCACATACATTCTTTTAACCGAACGTTTATTAGATATTCTCACAAGATGATCAAACCAACTTAATTGACTAACATCAATATGGCAATATTTTTCTTAATTTCACACTAATCATAAACTAATCTATTTCGTATCCGATTCATTCTAGTTACATTATATAAGTCACGTAAAAATCTCATTTCTGTAACAGTTATTACCATATATCAGCGTAGACACCAAAACAACACTGTATATATTCAAACAATATTATTTGATGTCAACTAAATTATAAAAATATAATTTTAAATATATTTTTTTTATAAATGTATACGAAATTTGCGTTTTTAGTAAAAAAAATTATTATACTTTATAATAAAAATAACTTAAAAAAGTAATCATAAATAATAATTAATATATAAATAAATTTATAATTAACATATATACAAAATCACGCCATTTATCCAAAAACTCTTTCCCCATTGCCGAAATTTGTTTCCTCAAAACTTTTTCAGCCAAACAAGTAACTTTTGCTTCTTCCACATTTATAATACCTCCCATGCATGTTCTTTATTCTAACAAACTTGAAAACGTTCACTCACGCAAAACACTTTCAATTATACAATTTAAAAAATAAATTAAATAATTGTAAATCTATAACACTATGAATTAAGAGTAGAAAAATATTTTGATATTCAAATTTTAATTTAAATTATTATTTATCATAATTTTTAATTATTTTTATTAATTATTTATATGATTAATTATATGGCAGTAATATAATATATTTTAATCAAATATTTTATTATTATTTTTGTTACGTTTTTAGTTGTTTAATTTAATAATGAGTCAAAATTATGAGCCTATAGAAGATAATAGTACATTACATTACTAGACGTAGTTGCGCCGGAGGTGTAATTTTAGTTTATTTTTTATTAATTTTTAAATATAGTATCTGACGATAACATTGTAGCATGAGACAAGGAATAGCAATGTAAAATGGTATTGTAATTTGAATCTGTTGGGAAATTGTTGTACAAATGTTGGCAATCTGCATTGCAGGTTAGTGTTTTATATACAGAATTAAATTGGATTAATTTTCGTAGATTCTAAAACTAGATATATTATTAAATTATTTACAAATTTAATAAAACAACAGTTATAAAAAATGGTGTTGTTAATTAAATATATTTAAAATTAAATTATTGTAATTTAAGTAGTAATATAGATTCAATAATAAATATCTAATTCTAAATAATTTTATACCATTACAAAAATTAGAATTTATTATTATTGTTCTAGTCAAATCCAAATGGATGTATTTACATAATTTTAAAAAACGTTGCTAAATAATTTGTTAAAATTATTCATGCGTTTTCTAACTGAAACAAAAATTATGGTTAGAATTTTTTTTTAATTATACTTATTTTCACTTGTGAATCTGTTATTGGTATATGTGATGCATCATGCAATACTACTCAAAAATGTATGCTACAATATAGGTAAATATTGTAGTTTTTTTTTTTATTTAAATTTAAAATTGCTATAGAAACTATAAATGTCATTAAAGACATGTCAAATATTGTAGAAATTTTAAATTATTTTATAAAATATAATTATTAAATTATTTTCTAATAATTTTTTAATTAAAAATAGAAGTTAACTTTTAGTAACAATATCAAAATGAAATATGTAAGTAATTTATTACTTTAAAATTAATTAATTAATTAATTGTAATATGCTTGTCAAAATGTTTTTTTAATTATTAAAAAATCAAATTTTTAAATTCATTTTAAAGATGTTGACCTGCATTGCCTAGTGGTTCACATATTCCATTTAAGAAATTCAGAATTTAATAAAATATTAAACGCATTCAAATTTTATTTTATTCGTAAAAATATGTAACTTATTGGTTTGTTTCAGATAATTTTATTTCTCTCATTTATTGCTCTAGCAAGGATTGCTGAAACTGGATTATTAAATTATAAATTTAGCTCTAAACAAAATAAACAACTAACACAAAATTTAAAAAATTATTTATCAGAGAATTCCTTGCATAGAGATTTAAACAAAATACGTTCTTTAACAAAATTAAAAAGAAAATTAAGATTGCTGCAGCTGCCTATAAATATGAATAAAACATTATACAAATTTACAAGAAGAAAGAGAAAGAAACAAAATCCATGTGTTGAAGATTATTACGACTATGACTATTTAAGTGATTCGAATGATGATAATCAACTTTATAATGACGATGATCAGAAAACTTGCGATGGCGATGATGCAGAGAATAAAACTGCTGCCAATGGGTTTAAAAGAAAATGATATTTAATATAGTTATTTTAAAATAAACTAATTAAAATTTGCAAATATATTTTATTTTATAATTATACAATGTCGGTCAAAAATATTAGCTATTGGAAAAAATTTACTAATTGTTTTTTTGAATTGTATATTACGGGACATTTTGGTGCTTATCTAAAAACTAAAAATACGCTAGTCGGAGTACTGATATTACTTTCGGTATAGATCAAATTAAAAAGTAATGAAAATTATTTCAGGTAAAGTACTTTATTTGTAATTTTTTTTAAAAAACTTTTAAAATAACATTTAATGCCTTTATACAAAATTGTTGTTTTCATAGCCAACATTTTCATAATAAACATTTTTTAAATACATTTAAGTAAACTGAATGTTTTAAATTTGTAACACTTAAACTCAAAAAATCAATAAAATTTGAAGTAAAAAAAATAACTGAAGATAGAGAATTGTGGTGGCAAGTTGCAAACCAACCTTAGGGTTGGAAACAGATGAATAAAAAACATAGCCCCGTATTCTCACCTCACTTTTTCGTGAAAAAGTGCTTTTATCATTAATTTCAAAATAAGTTTTTGCTTCTGTTTTTGATCAAATATAAATAATTTTACTATCTTTGATCATTTTTATTATATTTGGTATTATAAAATTTAAATAAACTATTATAAAGTGCTTAATAAATAATTTTAAGTAAACGTCAAAAGTACTTTTGGCAAAAATCACTTTTATAAATGAGGTGAGAATACGGGCCATAGTATCTGAAAATTTATTGTTACTAATAAGAAAATAATAAAAATAAATAAATATGTCAAAAAATTGAGAAGATTAAAAATTATACATAATTTAAGTTAAAAAATATATATTTTATTTAATTCGCATATATATATATATATATATATATATATATATATATATATATATATACATATATATGTTTTGTCGCTAGCGAATATACAAAATCTCAGTTGGTATAAAAAAAAATATGAAGTCAAATGACAAACAGTTTTGGTATAAAAATTAAACTACATTTGATTCAAAATAATGGGCTTTATTTATAACTAAAAATATTATTTGTTTATTTTATTACTAACAGTAACTATAAATACACAAAACACAACTTTTTCTATCTAAAAATATAAATAAAACTGCACAATGCATTAAAAGTGCTCAGAAAACAAATGTCTGTTGCATTCTTTGATTATATAGAACTGGATACGCTGAAGCCAATAATATAATGTACAAGGTTTTGTACTCGTACGCCAGATGAAGACAGATATATAAAATCAAATAGTGTAAAAGTGACAGAGAATATAAAATGTAAAACTGTACTGCGCAAACTTCGTCTTATACAGTTGTCATATACAGTTGCGCTTACGCAATTCGTTTTTACATTTTATTCTCTATCTCTGTTTTTCATACACGGTACGTACTTCGTGACATCCAGTTCTATATAATCAAAGGTTGCATCACAAAATCAACAAATATTGAATACCTGATAGTGTACTAGTATCCTTGAAGGCAACATCCGAACTACATGCGCTAGCAACCAAGGCTAAGTACAACGTAAACGAACAACTGAACATCACCCAGAAACAGCTGAACATCGCAACAATGGAATAACGAACCCAGCAGGAACAAGGATGCGGGAACATGGTAGTGCGTAAGCTCCTCATAAGCTTGCCTGCAAGCGCTACTACAGAGATCAGAATTGCAGTGTACTATAGATATTATTGTTGATTGGAAATGTAGTTTGAAATGTATGCACAGGAGTAAATAAATATGGCTGCAGGTTGTTTTATTTTTAAGACAAAACTGAGGAAATAAATTTTTTTGATAGTATATAGTTACTCGGAAATTATTGAAAAATGCTTCGAACCGGAATTAACCCGGAAAAAAATCGGTTCGATATATGTTGGAACACGCGCATTAACACAATCTTACTTTCCACGTCAATTGTCGTTTTTTTTTTTTTTATTTTTGGGGTCTCGTATTGCAGTCGCAAGTCGCAACTCGTCTTACACAAAATAGTATTTGGTTCGTTTTTTGTAGATGAATTTATTGAAATTGAAAATAAAATTAGGGATCAGTTTGAAGAAGATGTATTTTTTGATAATTACTTTGCTTTTAATATTCTTTAAATAGTTTAAATGAAAATAGATTGGAAAATAGTATAATAATCAGACGTAATTCTTATTTTTTCTAATTATAAATAAATAAAAATCCTGTATACAAGAATTTGTTACATTAACATATGTTAATTATTATTATATAATTAAAATATACATACAAATTTCGAATAATAAATTATATTATTATCATATATAATATAATAATTATTATTATTCATATTATATGATTGTATCAAATTATGTAGTATGCTTCTTATAAAAATTTAAATAAAATATTCTAAATTATAATAGAATTTAAAAAATTTAAAAATTAATCACTCTTTCAACTGAAAATCGGAAAAACCGTTATTTTACCGTTATTTTGTAAAAAAAAAAAGCTTGAGAAGCGTTTGTAAAATGTATAAAAAAAATTTTTTTATTTGAAATCGTAATAAATAGATTGCAGATTAACCGAAGAAGTGAAATGTAAACAAAAGAAAAAATACTTTAAATATAATGTTTAATTTTTGTTTTTCGTATTTTTATCCCAAATAATCGGGAGTTCATCTGATAAAGTTGTATTATTTTCCTAATTAAATATATATATTAATTTACTGCAGCGAAAATTTATAAATATTATAAATTTGTAATAAATTTTGTAATCTACAGAATTTACTTAAAATAATAACGCTAAATACGTAATTTTGAAGTTAAGTTTTATTTATTTATCTTCAGTTGTAAAGTTTAAAAAAGATAAAATTTTAATCAGTAATCTAATTATAAGACTAAAAGTCTGACAAATATTTAAAAAATTTACTTAAACACAGTGAAATAATACATAATTAGTAAATTTTATAAATTTGGAAAAATTTATTGACCTCGCCGTGGTTCAAACCGGAGACCCATTTCTTTTGCGACAAAGAAAAATCCGCGAGAGCAAGAGGTCTCGGGTTAGAATTCCGGCAAATTGCTTTAAAAGAGTAATCTAAGGTTAAACAAGTATCTATTCAACATACTCAGTGCTCAAAGAGTGTTCTTTAGCGTATTAATTTTATATTTTCTGCTAATAAAACCGTTATTAAACATTTTTCTTTTATAATCAAACCGCAAAACCAAAATTATTTAAGTAATTTTAAGGTTAATATACAATCTCAACATTCTTTATGAAGCAGCAGAAAGTTTTAATAGATTAAATTGATAAAATCCACAAAAAAAATTACTGAAATTCTTTACCAATGCTTTGATTGAAATTCCACAATCTTTTAATCTTTACTGAAAGCATGCTATATGGTACTTTTTTAAATGTATACAGAAATGATAAATTTAATATTGGCATTTCTACATAGTTGAAATTTTCAATATGCTCAACATTCAACAAATAAAATTAATAAATAATTTGTTTTAAAGAAAACAAATCAATTTTATTTGCAAATATAAATAAAAAATAGTGCATATAAAAATCAAAATGTCAATATATTCAACTGCATATTAAACTTGTACTTTTATTTCTTACTGTAGATACACACTAACACAGTTTAACATAACTTGGCAGATTGTAAACACTATTCTGAGACATGTTCATGTAGAATTTGTTTGATCCCCGAGAGCGTTTATGCTTGCACACATAACACGTCACGTTTGGGTGACATGCGTCACATGTCACGTGACAAACACAGCTAAAATCTAACCGAAGGTAAGCGTGTCATCTACATATCTACCTTTCCTTATCTAAGATACGCAAACATACAAGATTTTAAAAAATAAATTATTTTCAAATTTGAAACTTAACAATTTCATGCATATGTGTAACTATGTACAAAATTAAAAAAAAAAAAAATAATTTGCATTATATGATTAAATTTTAGGCTTATTTTACTAAAGCACCTGGGTAACTTTTTAATATAAAAGTGCGTCTTTCCCTGCGTCAGCTGGAAAAATATTAACCATAGAGTAATAAATAATACATAAATAGTTAGTTAATGTAAAACAGAGAAATATGAGAAATATTATAATTGTGGATGAAGCAAAAGTTGCTTGTCTGAATATGAATGTTTGGCTAAAACTAATTTTTGCTTAAATAAAAGAAGTTTGTGTAACATTCTTATAAGTACAAGGCGTGGTTATGTATATACATACTTACATACGTACAGAATGTATCCAAAATGTATCCAAAATGTATATATATATATATATATATATATATATATATATATATATATAATAATGAATAAATAATGACTGATTTAATATTACTAGAAAATGTAATGGATCTTGCAGTCTGGTTTTGGGATTGATGTTAAACAAATACACTCATTTAGAGTTGATGGCAAGCTTTCGGTTTATTTTAAACCTTCTTCAAATAAAAATGTATTCACCTACAATGCAAGCACGTTTCGAGACATTCTGTTAGTATTGGCCTTGAAGAAGGTTTATAATAAACCGAAAGCTTGCCATCAATTTTAAATAAGAGCTTTTGTTTAACACCAATTCCAAAACCAGATTGCAACACACATTAATTCTCCTAGTATATATTATATATATATATATATATATATATATATATATACAGTAGAACCTCGATTATCCGGGCCAGCCGGGACCGAGCCTTCGCCGGATAATCGAAAACACGAATAATCCAAAGACCTCATTTTTATTTTTTTTAATAATTTATTCAGACAAATACATATGTCAAACGAATGTCTGTTTACGTTTAACTAACGAGTCGGTCGGCAGTTGGCGAAAATAATAAGTAAACACATAAACGGAGGATTTCTCGAGCCGAACTCGGGTATTCCCCGAGGCGAATGCTTGCACGGTGCATTCAGCGTTCATGCGCCAACCTCTGGCCGTCAGCCACGGATAATCCGCGCACGGATGACATTTTAAAAATGCCGTACGAAGAATCCGCCGCCCGGATAATGCGGGCACGGATAATCGGGGTTCTACTATATATATATATATATATAAAAGGACAGTTATTAAATTGCAATTTTATAACCAAATTTTTGATAATTTAAATGTATTAATACTGTATATAAAACTCTGTTTGGTCGGTAAGTGGAAAAAATGTATAAATATTAAATTTTTATTTTATCTATCCCGTCTATGTATATGAGAACCCTGATGAAGATAATAAAATTAACAAAAACTTGGTTATGAAACTACAAATGAGTTTTATTTTACAACTGTCCTATTTCTGACTGTAATACCCATTTTCTAAATATATAATATATATATATATATATATATATATATATATGTATAATAAATAAAATAAATTTCAAATATGTATATTTTGTACATAAAAAATTCAAACCCGCAAAAGAAAATGTAATATTATTATTATTAATGTTTCTCTACGCCTTTTTTTACCAAATAATATTCAAAATACAATTGTCTATGTCTCAAATGTCCTTTATTAAAATCCACCAAAAATAACACACGGTAACGTAAAACCCACCCACGATTACTTCCCGGAATATCATTAACCTAAAAACAAAAAATACAAAAATAAATTCAATTCTCCATTTAAATTGAAACCAAGAAAACAACAGAAAAAAATACGGAAAGCTATACGCATATACAATCATTGGAATGCTTGTCATTTTTTTTTCAAAAGCTCGCTTGGAATCAAAGTTATTAATGGTTTGACCCGTTTGGAAAACGTATACGACCGTAGAATTGGAATCCGAAATACAGCGACATCACTAATGGAAGAAAGCAACTCTTCCTTTGGCCCGGTTGCTCGGAGGAACAAACCAAATACGCCCAGCCCTAGCTTATTATGCCAATCAAGATGCGAAGGTTTTCTGTCAGATAACGTTACGTCCAATTTAAATGGGTTGACAATAAAATACGAGACAGACAGCAGCGTATCATCATTGTGTTGTCTCTTGTTTATTGTTTGCTTTCAATATTTTGCTACGACTCGCTATCCGGATTTAAGGCAAGGACATTTAAATTTTAAATGCTTTTAGAGACAAATTGTATATCAGAAAGTACTGTGACACAATTCAAAATTTAGTAATTATGAATAAGATTTAGACGAGTGTGCAATAAACTATAAATGCAAATAAATAAATTTTGCTTGTTTCGGTTGAAAGCGTTTGAAATAATACAGCGCAAGCAAGAATTTTTGGTTGACACCAACAAAATAATATTGTTTCAATTCTTAATATATTGGATCATTTTTTGGAACTACACCCTATTTCAAACATAAAATCAGTAATTAAAGCATAAGAGATTTAAAGAAACTCAATTCTCAAATTTTTAATTTCCTACAAACAAAATATTTTAACATTTGTTTTAATTACTGAATATTTAAATATAATTTTACTGTATGATTTTTATGGTCATTTACAATAAAAATTCATAATGGATCAATTTGTAAATTTTATAACACAAAATTTATACAGAGTAATTTGATTTGCAATGTTTAGATATTTCGTAAACTAATTGATAATAAATTAATTTAATTTATATAAAAATCTATAAAAATTGTATTTTATTTTTATAATAAAATATTTTTATTTAAATAAATTTTGTAGCAAAATATGAAAATTATATAACATTAAATTTAGAAAATTATTGACTTTAAAATAGCAAAAATACTTATTGTTAGTATTTTATAAAAACAAAACCAAAATTTGTGCACCTAATGTGCATAACACTGAATGTCTTGTGTAATGCAGTCAAACATTTTCGAAAGTAGTAATCGGTTAACCGTGATAACAAACTGCGATTAACCGTCAATAACCGTCTAATCAAACACTCATCAAATCGGCCTAATCATGCTGCTTATTATTAAATTTTGCGTGATTAATCATTAATAAAACTACTTTAAGTTTTAACAAAATATTTTAATTTCCACTTAATCATAGTAAACTAACATATAATTTAAAAAATGTATTAGTCTCGACAGGATTCAAACCGGAAACCTCTTGCTTTCGCGTCAAACGTTTTACTCACTGACTTTAAACTATTTAAATATTATCTTATACAAAATTATATGCAAATATATTTACAAAATATATTAAGTACAGATACTTTTGTATTATTACGATAATCGGACTACAGTTGTATTCGCATTATTTAAGCATTATATTTATCTATCCGATTTTGACTTTGAACAAAATATTGATTTTGCTATTCAGCTACAGATTTTAATTTATAACATAGCCAACCATTTAGTTTTTAGAAAATACATGTAACAATTACTATGGTAATGTACATTAAAAATTTTTATAGCAAAATGACAGCATTTTACATTTATCTAATTTCTGTCAATTAATTTGAAATATCATTTACGCAATTAAAAATACTACATAAAATGCAACAATTACTGCAAAATGAAAATTGTATATAAACATTAAGAAATTTTAAATAATATTGACATATTAAATAATATATATTTTTTTCTAGTTAGAAATCCATCTTGCAGTTGTTATTTTAATATGGATCGTTGAATCAAATTATATATCTGTCAAACAAAATAAGGTTAATTACATTCCTAAACATACAAATAGAAGCAAATCGCTTGATATGTTTAAAACTAATTATCATAAAAGAGAAAAACCTGATAACATTAAAAGTGAGCATCTTGGAAAAAAATTAATAAATAACATTATGAAACCACTTCTTAAAAAAAATGTAGTCAATGCTGAAACTAAATCTAAAAGTAAAACTGAAAAAAAAGACTATTACGATTATGATCCTGATTTAGGTAATACGAGTACTTACGCTAGTATTATTTAAGCTCTATAGTCTATAGTATTATATACAATCTTTGTTTCTTTTTAATTTTTTTAATTTTTAAATTTCATTTAAAAAACTTATGGTTCTGTAGATTTATAGAGTTTTTTATTGGATACAAAATTTCACGATAAGTATTTTAATAAAAAATACTTGTAATTCTATATATTTTTTAAGTATAATTGCAAATTTTATAAATTAAAAAATATTTACTTAATTTCAGATTACCCAATTTTAAAGATTATGAATAGGTTTAGGAAGCGACTAAAACACTGTAATACAAATACCTTTTACTAATATGTTCAAAAATATAATAAACTAAATATTTGAATAAAAAAACAATTATAATTTTTTTTATACAAAAAAACATTGTTAAAGAATCACAAAAATTTATTAAAATACACAGTCAAAGTATATGTATATTTATTTTCTTGTATAACATGTATAAAAATATATTGTTACTTTGCAAAAATTTAATAAAATAAATTACAACAATAAAATTTTAAAAAATTAGAGTTTTTATTTTAAATCCATGACAAATTTTTATATAAATTTATCAAAAAGTAATTAGTTATAATATCCATAAAATACAATGGTATTTGTAAATAAAAAATGGCAAAATAAAAAAAATAAAAATTATGACAAATCTGAACGTAGCTTTTGAAAGTTTACATCGTACGATTTCTCACAAACTCAATTGCTTGCCGAAATTTTATGACTGAATTTTTTTCTAGTTCATATAATTTAATTAACATAAAATTTTTAAAATGTTATATAAAGTTCCATGATTTTTGAGAAGATTTTTTTATCATCTGCTATAATAATTAAGGCATCGATCTTTTAAAAATAGTATTATGCAAAATGTTATAGTTTATGAAATATTAGTTTTTATCTACTTTTAAAATTAATACATCTATACTTATCAAATATAAAAATATACAAATTGTCACAGTTCTTGAATTTTGTTTAGTATCTCTTAAAATTAACGTATTGATCTACTAAACAATATGTTACGCAAAATATTATGGTTTTTGATATCTATTTTTTAAATCATTTTTCAAATTTAATGTATTGACTTCTCAAATATAATACTATACAAAATGATACGGTTTTAGAAATATAATTTTTGTTTCTATTTCCTCCTAAAATTTAAACATCGACGATGAAAAAAGTTTGTGCCACATCTTTTTGGGTACATGGCGTGATTGTGTATTTACGAATTTTTGGAAGATATATCAAAAAAACAAAACCACTAAATTTTTAATATTTATTCATAGACATTTGAAAACGGTTGCATACAAAACACCAATAACATAAGACACGTATAAAATTGCAAAACATTTCGTTAAACGTAAACCATAAACATTATTCAAACGTTTGTCAGTTGTTTTATATGCACGTTTCGAATATAAAGAAACAATACCTATTTATATCTTTGTCGCTGGCTCGCACATCAAAATCAAATCTAGCGAATAATTTATGATGGTAAATAGTAAAGAGTTGGCGCCCAACCAATTAAAAAAAAAATGGTAATAGGAATTATGTGTCGTTCAATCATAGTGTATAAATATGATTTTGAAAGCAAAACCGCATGCCTGTCAAAAACAAGTTTAACTTCAACAACAATGGACTCAAACGTAAACAGTTAATTTTTCAAATGACAATTTCACACACACAAAAATACTGAAAAAATAACTGAATGTTTGTGTCAAGAGGGGAGAACCATGGATATTGGTAGAGGTAGATTTATAAATAACCGGCGTTGAATTTTAACATACAGGGTAATTTATTAGCTACAGAATAAAATCTGATTCGATTTAAAACAAAATGTTATATGAACATGGAGTTTGATTTGCCTTAATTAAAGAGTTATAAATACTGTATAATTTTAGTATATTTACTTGAAATTGAAAACATTTAAGTCGTGGTATGTACTAGGTATATGCTATGACCCATTTTAACAAATATACTATCTTGACGCAAATTAAATTTTTTTTTAAATTCATTATGAGATTAATGCTGGTTTTTAAAGTTTTGAGTGCTTTAAATAATTTTGCTAGAAACGTAAATGTATCCAGAGCGCCCGTTTGAGTCTATATCTATACAATGATGTTTTGGTGCCTACGTTGACTTATAGTAGTGAGTGTTGGTTTTGACTGTAAAACCATAAAAGAAGAAAAAACTATTGCGGAAATGAGATTTCTACTTGAAATATGTGGTGTAACTATAAGAAATTAAGTACAAAATAGATTAGTGTATGATGAGTGTGAATTAAAAAAAAAAAGATGTTGCAAAAATTAGTGTTAGTAAATTAAGATGGTTCGGTCTAGTGAACGTTTGGTTAAAGAATATATGGAATCCATGGACATTTGATGAGTAAATGGAATGGTAAAGTGGGAAAGTTTTTAAATAGTAGGAATAGAAATGCATGCATTCGAGGTATCATAAATTTAAATAAAGTTACTTGTTTGGATAGAAATGTTTGGAAATGTTTTGGGTACATGGCGTGATTGTGTATGTATGTATTTACTAAAAATTAGAAACATTTTGACAAATACGCCATTTTTATTAAAATTAAGATTTTTGTTTTACACTAGTAGAAAAGATATACAATAACATACTTAAGTCTATTTGGATATAATAATACAAAACTTAACATTCTTATATAGTTATTTCTAATCTGTAAACTTATAAAATGGAGTATTTGACACTAGTCCACTGAGATTCTCAATTAGTAGATGTTGTTGCGTTT
Source organism: Clivina fossor (assembly GCA_963966155.1). NCBI lineage: Eukaryota > Metazoa > Arthropoda > Insecta > Coleoptera > Carabidae > Clivina > Clivina fossor. Next base: position 22,673,191 of record OZ014551.1, on the reverse strand, counting down.
ATAATATGAATATTCTAGATCAATGGTTTTATAATAAATTTTTGCATATAATTATGTAATTAGTTTATATACTAATAACAAATGTAGCTCATAGTGATATAAATTGGGGCAAAAGTTAATCATGTGGAAGTGAAAACTTTAAAGTATATAGGTCATGGTCAATTTTATTATAATTTATCAATATTTGATGATGAGTACTTTTTTGAAATATAGTAAATTTACTGAAGTAAATAAGAAAGAATGAAACAATGGCCTTTTTTACAATTCTAGTGTATTAAAAAAAACGATGTCTCAGTGACAATATTTAAACGTATCTCAGCTATTAAAAATTTACTTCTAAATATAACTTTTTCAAACAACTACGTTATATACACACCAACTTTAATTTTTTTTATTTTGAATCAGCAGTCTACCTTTTTTTATACATAGCTGATCTTTACCGCCGTCAGAGTCATTATCATTGGTGACATTAACAAATAAAAACTCAAACTGGCCGTGTATTTTTGAATAATCGTAACCCCCTTCTCAGTTGTTGTGTGAAAGAATATAGATTTTTCATAGTCAACCGCAAGCACATACGTTAACTATGGAGGGAGATTGTTAGATGCAAGAGCACCACAGTACCCTCGACCAAATGATAAATGTCTGATTTGCATAGATGCTCTTCGCAAGTGCAAGCAGCACCAGTTTGTAAGTTGACGCTGGGGGTTGATTTAGTTTTAAAGAATCGAGGGGTAGGAAAATGGATGATATTTTTTTAAACTAGTGTGTGTAGTAGATTGTAGAATATCAATGTAAATTTACAATAATAATTATAGTAATTTTACTACATTTTTGATTGTAATTTTTATAAATTATTAGTAAATTTACAAAGAATTTTTAAAATTATAACAAAAAATATAGTAAAATTACTGTGATTATCAATATAAATTTATATCGATTTTTTAAAGTAAAGACAATTTAAAATACAGTTTTATTTCTATATTTCTAGTTATCAGTATTATACAAAATTTTTATTTAAAATTGACACAATTTGAAAAAATTTTAAAAATTTTCAAAAAAATTATACGTTTTTAATAATTTAGCAATATTTTTAATTACTCAATATTTTTAAAAATTATTTAACGAACATCTAATAAAAGATATTCCTTATTCAATAAATTATGACATAAGTCTACAATAGTATATTATACAAAATGGTACTCTTTCTGTTCGAGTTTGATTATGATATTTCTACGACTATAAAATTTTAAAAAATATACTTTTTGAATTAACATTACAAAATGGTACTCTTTCTGTTCGAGTTTGATTATGATATTTCTACGACTATAAAATTTTAAAAAATATACTTTTTGAATTAACATGAATAAAATTTGGAAATAATTATAATATAAAAATTGCACGTTATCTTAACAACCAACAGTATTAATTCAAGAAATATTTCGAATATAATATTTAGATTCATCAAAAACTACAGCTGACAGCTTTGCTTGTAAGTAGAGGATTATATCATCCTGAGCTTTCTAAAAATAGGCAAAGTATGGGAATATTTTTCATAAAGAATTAATAACGCAAATGTTTCGGTTATTACGGTATACTTGAAATACGTTTTCAAATTTCTATGTCAAAAAATGTTTTCAAATTGTGATTTCACTCGTTGGTTTTTCAGTCTCTGTTAAAAAAAAACCGGACCACTTGTAAAGTCTTTCGATTTAGAGAATTTTGAAAGTTTTTGCACAAAACCTTTTTTAAAATATTTTAAAACTAAAATTTCGAAAAATTACGTAATAGCGGCTGTTAGAGCAAGAAATTGGTTGTTTTTTTTTTTCATTGTAAAAAAAATCAAATTTGAAAGCTCAAAAAAATCAACTTGTAAGCGTATAAAAATCGAAAAACCAAATATCTCGTGTTTTAGAGAATTTAATTCTCTATAATTATGTCTTAAAGCGAAGTAAATCGGATGGATAGTTTCCGAGATTTCGGCGGGACAAGGTTGAAAAGCGTGGTTTCGAGAAAAACGTGATTAAAAATTTAGTTGGTTTTTACTGCTCAAACTGCGCGTTTTACCTGCTCGGACACAATTTTGTATTGTTCGCTAAACTCCGCCAAAAATTCAATTTTAAAACATTGTTTAACTCATTATTCTACAAACTATAAGCATTCAGAAAATGAAAAAAATAGATTTTTTAAAAGTGTAAGGATGATGTAATGTTATAATACAAACTACGCGTTATTATAGCAAATTATATTTTCACAGATATATAAAACAGTATATGTACGTATTTATAGTATATTTATGTAGTTGTTTTTAATTGGACGTGTACAATATATTACATGTTCTAATTAATTTTTTTGTAGCAATAAAAAAAAATGATGACATAGTAATGTGTTCAAATTTTTACTTTACAAAACATTTTGAAATAATATATTATTTACCACGTGTAATAATGATTATTACTTATGAGAATAAAGTTTACGACACGAGCTGTAGGAAAGGTGTCATAATTCATTTGAATAAAATTATAGCTTATTCAATTTTTGCAAAAATATAAAATAACAAGTTAATAAGATTGTTACAAATTTTGTTGATTTAAAAGGAAGTAAATATATTTATTCTGATTTAAAAATTAAAGTTCCTTTGAACATGAAACAAAGAGAAAAGGTATAATAATAAAAGGGATGTCCACATAACAACCCTTAGTTCATGATCAACCGCTAAATTGCAAGAATTATTTCGCAAGGGTCGTCCAGAGTTGTATTTAGGGAATTAATTAAAAATTATAATTTTCGCCTCGGGTAGTTTTCCATTTGTCTAAGCCCTTTTCTAACGTAATTTGCATGTGATTTTGTTAATTCAATAATAATTGAATGTTATAAATCATTGTTGATTTACGATGAAAGGGTTTTTGCTAAATTTCTATTTCAATTGCTCTAACTTTATCATTTTCAATTCAACTTGATTATTAAATTGAATTACAATAAATAAACAGTCTGTAGTTCCGTTTTTATTATTTGATTAACCAATTTTGACTTTATATTATAATCTACAAACATTGAAATGTTATAGAAATGTTAAAATATTGTTACTTAAAAAGGCACTCTCAATTCAGTTCGATGAGTTATCAACATTTATCACAAGAATTTCATTATACATCTTTTCAGCAACGTAAAAATCAAAATTTGCTATTATCTTTATATAAGATTATTAATAACCAGTTAGATGTAACAACTTTGTTAAATTTGTTAAATCTCAATGTATTATCCGTGAATACACACAAAACAATATAACATTCAATATTAATTTTGCTGCACTAACTATATTCCTCAATTATTTTTATGTGCATATTTTATAGTTATCAACTTAGGCTAGATATATTTCATATGTCATATACGCAATTTAAAAATTGTATTAAAGGTTTACATTCATATATTGATAATTAATTTTAACTTTGTGTAGTATATCTTGCTAATTTCACAATGGTATTTATTTTCTTTTGTTATGTATTAACTTTTTTTTATAAATTTATAAATAAAAAAACACAAAATAAATATTGCCAATTTTCGGATTAATTTAATTTTAGCAATTACATTACATATATGCACGAGCCTGATTTGTACAGAAATATGTATTACCATTTTATGTTTAGTTAATTTGTAATGATAATGCCTGGAAAAGGTAATTTCAATTTAAAACCGTATTTAAAATGGAAAACACGTATTTGCTCTAGATTTAATTGTATGTATACATTTAGTTTTTTTAATTTATTCGCCCAATATACAATAGGTTTTAAATTTAAATTAATGTTTATAAAAGCTAGTGTAATACTCTTTGTTAATTTCAAATTTAAATTAATTTATCAAATTTAAGTTTATTTTCAAATGTCGTAAAAGTTAGTGATGGGACCGAAACCGAATAATTATTCGGTATTTGGTATATAGTATAAAATACCATATTGGTATTCGGCTGAATAAGTGAAGTACTACACTTTTTTATTCATTAAAAAATAATTTAACAAACACCCAAAATTAAATTAACTTATAAAGTAGGAAAAATATGTCAACCTATAATTATAATTAATGAGTTTTTTGGTTTTATACAGAAAGTATATATATATATATATATATATATATATATATATATATAAAATCGTGAAAAATGCTACTTCTTTATGCATTTGTCCCATAAATTATACATTAATATAAAATATATTGACAATGAAAAAACTAACAAGAAAGTTATTGAAATTACAAAGAAAATAAATATAAATATATATTGCTAACCTGCAGCTGTGTTTCACTGCTTCCTGACGCAAGATTATGTTACTCCTGATTATAACCTGACAGGATTTTCACGAAATCTGTTATTTAAAAAGAAACAAACATTAGTTATTATTATACTTTAATCCTAAATAATATTTCAAATATAAATAAATTAAATATATTTTTTTTAATATATTAACCTGCGGCTGTATTCTTCAATACTCGGCACCCATCCAAATGCACCCTAGACTAATTCTGGCACTGCTATATATCTGTAAGTTGAAAACGCAAACATTAGTTATTACAATATCCATACTATAATTTTAAATATTATTTGAATTATATGAACAAATTAAATAATACTGGCTTTACTACAGAACCCTGTTAGTTAAAATTACTAACCTCAATTATCACTATATTTATTGAACAAAAATCATAAATTGTTTATTATTCAAATCGTTTAAACTGTATGAAAGTTTTCACAAAATTAAATTAATTTTATACAGTAAAAATCAACATTATTTTTATTAATTCAATTATATTTGAATTACGTAACAGACTTAAAACACGGTAAATATTTATTTTGTTATTTTTTTTGTTCAATTGAACGTAGACGTGCATATTTAAAATACCAATAATTTATTGTTCAAATTAATTATTCTAATAATACAGAATAAATTTACTATAATATATTTTTATCTTATATACAAATTCTATATATTTATTTAACACATTATATATTTTCATAACAATTTGATATAAAATATATTTTATTTTTGATTAAACTAATTTAAATCAAATATTTTGAAAATAAAAATCCATATACATAAATATTTTAAATTAATATTATAAAATAATCCGTAATTTTGTTATATTTTTATGATATTTGTTTAATAGTTAACAAAATAATTTTTACTGTTGGAGTTTTTCTTATACCCTGGTTAAAATGCACTAATAATATTACCATAAAAAATATTTAATACTAACAAATAAATATAAATTGATATGAATATCCGAAATTTAAAAAAAACTTATTTGAAGTATACGATTTTATAGCAAATACATGAAAATATTACACATATAACACACGCATTTAGAAATATTAAAAATATTTGTAAAAAATTAATGTGTATTTCGTACAAGTATCAATATGCGTATGTACCCGCTTACTGTAGACACATACATAAAACCAAATTTAACAAAAATATACCGAGACACCTACAAACAAGTACAGACAATTCAATTTATTTTAAATAAAAATACGAAAGATCTTTTTCTAAAATTTTTTTAAGGGTATTCACAATATATAGAACTTTAAATTGTTATTACGTAAACTCAAATTCCAAAATGTTTTTTAAATAATAAATTTAGATATACAGGGACGAACTAGAGTTATATTTAAGCTACAGAATATCATCGTATTTTATTAAAAATATTGTTAAAATTATCTATTTTTATTTAACTTATGTAAAAACGATTGCACAAAAATCTAAATGTATCTTTTTCTGTATAAGTAATTAACCAACAAATATAACATTTAGTCATTTATTTACTTGTAAGGCAAAAATATAAGAAATATTTAAAATATATAAGTATTCAATTCACTTGCTACACTAAATTTAGGATTGTTTTCAACCACTTTACTAGTCAATACCCTGGATATTATTTACGCTAAAATCTCCAAAAAAAATCTCTTCATTGTTCAAGTTTAACAAATGAACGAGTTCAGACAAACAGAGCAAATATTTTAACATTTAAAAAACCTAACTTTACAAAGAAGACCACCCAATCACGATTAAAATTTTCAAAATATATGCTGTTTGTTATAGCCGAATATTCGGTTGAAATTATTTGGTCAAAAAAATCTACTTTGTCCAAGTTTAACAAATGAACGAGTTCAGCAAACAGAGCAAATATTTTAACATTTAAAAAACCTAACTTCACAAAGACCACCAATCATGCTTAGAATTTTTAAAAATATACTGTTTGTTATAGCCGAATATTCGGTTGAAATTATTCGGTTATTCGGCTAAACTACTATTTGTTACATCACCAGTAAAACATTACTTTCTTTTGTTTGAAAATATTAAAATATTACTTTTATCCAGATATATAGGTAAAATTAAATAAAAATTGTAAAATAACTTAAAATTTTTCAAAAAACTTTTTGATGCATATAATTGCATAACACCAGAGTAAAATAATAACACGCTAAGGCACTTTTTCTTTCTACCACAATTACTATAAACCAGACATTTTATGTACAAAAAACAATAAAATAAAGTACAGTTTTCTTAAAAGTCGTAGAAAACTGATATCTTTGTACATCAGAACATACTTTAACAAGATTAGAAGCATATTGGTAAACTCAAATATGAACCACTTTGTTAGCAAGGCTGTACAATAATAAAATCATACAATTTTTGTTAGTAATAAAAAAATATTTTGTAAAAAAATTGATTAATTTTGGATCAAAAATATAGCCACAATTAATTTAGTTAGTAACATTGTACTTTAGTTAAGTTATGTATTTTTTTGCGAAGATTAAGAGAATCCTATGTGAAAATTTTGTTAATCATGGATAAGTAATATAGCCATAATATATTTTTTAAAAGTTTAATAATTTTTTCTCGAAAAATTGGCAACACTGCCTTTTACTATTGTAAAATTTTTGTGAGCAGTAGAAGAATCTTTGATAAATTTTTTATTAAAATCGGAAAAATAATGTAGCCATAATAAAATTAATAAACTTTAGTAATTTTTTTTTTGGAAAATAAATTCAGATTCATCATTTAGGAGTTATATAAAAGATTTCATTAAAATAAATTTTAAAATGATTTTAATTTATATTTCGTATCTGATAGAGGTTATTAATTAAATTATATTAGTTACCGCTTATCTTTGAAAAACAATCTACTATATTTTATTGTTCAATAGAAATAATTCAGTTTTAGATTAAAATAAATCTTTGCATTTACTTCTGACTACACGAACAAGCTAGAAAAAAATCTCTCTATGAACATTTATCAAAGATAAAATATGTAATGTTTCATACATATACATAAATAACTAATCGGATTATTTATGTTTCGTCTCTTTCATAACACACACACTGAATCTATCTTTGACGGTTCAAATGTGAATTTTCGTGTCCTTTATAGAAAATAGATGTAGATGTAGATATTGTGTATATGAAGTAATTTTGTTGAAACTAAAATGAAAATATCTCTACACTTTAATAAGTAATAAAGTCCCTGTATATTTTATTTGAATTGAAATTGCGACGGATTTCGTTTGTCAGTTGTTAATAAAACGGATTTTGTTTCGCTGTTTCTTTTTTATTAATCTTCTTTTATAGTTTTAGATATTAAATTTAAATAATAAAATTTACTAATAATAAAATTATCTTAATTCTAGCTATTAAGTGATTACACAAATTTTTATTTTTTAAATATGAAAGTTTTTGTTGGTTTTATATTTTTTACCATTATATTTAAATCTCTCTTTGTAACTTTTTGTATTATAAATTCTTATAAATTAAATATACTTATGCAATAATAATAATTAAAAAAAATTTAAAAATTGATTAAATTGTAGTTAAGCACAAAAAATTCAAAATGTAAAATTTAAAAGTTTAAAATTAACTCCATAAAATTATTTCATAACAAATTTAATAAATAAAAACTACAATAAAATATGTTAAACAAGTCCGTTTTCTACTATTTTAAAAACATAAATACAATATGATTTGTAATCAAAAATTTTAAATTTTTGTTTATTTCTGTATCTATACATAAAAAATAAAAAAATCTTCTGGGCCACCACGGAACCGACGGTCATCGTATTAAATTTTATGAAATAGAAAATAGAAAAAAGCTGATTTTTAACATTTCATAATTATGTCTTTGGTACGAATTATTTATTTTAGGGACTATTTTTTCTGCAAATATTAGTTTTTTCCATAAACCTAAAAAGCTATGAATTTTCGAAGATATGATTTTTTCTTAAAATTGTTATTTTTTTGACAATTTGTAATTATGACCGTCGTTCGTTCACTATAATGAAATCGTATTCAGATATTCTCTCTATAAAACTTTAAAGAATAAAGAAGTAAGTATTTAAAAAAAATGTACGCATTTTTGGGTCGTTTGACACAACGATGCAGCTCGGCTATTTATAAGAAAATTTGTTTTCTCTAAAAATTAATAACTTTCTTCTAGGTTGATGAAAAAAGCTGATTTTTGCGGAAAGGAACAGCATTTTTAATTAGTTTTAAATATCCTGAAAATATTTTACCAAATTTTTACTAAAAGTAGATAAAATTAAGATATTAACTTCCGAAGCATAAAAATAAAATTTTATAATAATCTGTTTAGCCAAATTTGCTCTACACGTGTCCACAGGCAGATCGACAGAAATGCATCACGCTAAAAACAGTTGAATCGTGTTAGGTACTATTAGCCTAATTCGTGCTTATTTTTAGAAATCTTAATATGTCAAATTTGGTATGATTATAATACTTTCCTTATTATATGTGATATGACGGTCGATAATTATCATATGTGATATGATAGTCGGTAAAAGCTCTATTATCATAAAAACTTTTATCAAAATTTATTTAGCAATATTAAAGTTGCATAATATGGTATACTAGCTGAAGTATAGTGAAATATTTATTCAAATAGGATTCCAAAGCTATGAGTCATTTACTACGGTTACATGATACCCTGTAAAAACTTTCACCTCACAAAATCGCACAAAATCTCGAAACTTTGACGGCTTTGACGTTTAGAAATAACCAAACATTATTTATTTTTTGTTTCGTTGCTAGGATATGAGTTTAGGATTGTCAGATATGGGAAAAAAAATAAGAGCACACTTACCATTTATATTGATTGACAGTTATAATTTTTTAAACGTTGGAAAACTATGCATAAACGTAGCACGTTGAAAGCAACAAGCTAGTTCGGTTGAATCAAGCCACGAAACACGTAATTTGTTTTTATCGTTCAACGGAACGGATTAAAAGCAGTTAGTATGTAGAGACGTAAGTCAATTATTAAAAATTCCTAATTGGTTTTGGAATCCCATTTGAATAAAAATTTCACTGTCCTTAAAAGGCTCGGGTGCTATTAATTTAATTATTTTGTAAAATATTTTAATATAGGATAATATCTTGACAAATTTTCCTTTATTTATTGTTTTCTCAGATTAATTATGTAATTTGTATAAGTTTATTTCTGTATAAGAAACCAAAATTTTTATTAAAATTTATTTCTGAACATATTCTACATAAGAAGTTTTATAATACTGATATTTATTTATTTCATTACCATAGCAACTATGACAATTTTGTCGTTTATTATATTATAACTATACGTCATTTCGTTCATAGATTGTTTTTCTCTCAATTTTTTTGTTATTTTGGAATATCTTGTTTTATTTTTTTTGTTTTTTTTTTTTATTATTATTTTTTTATTATTACAAATTTGTATACGTTCTATATTTAACAAATTGTTACGTGTTCATTCAAAATCTTAATCAAATTTCAAATGCTTGTTGATTAATTTTTGTATTAAAAAACTATCAAACATTTATTTTTATACTAATACAAATTGTCGTAAAGAAAATCACCATAAAGCTTTTGAAATCACATTTTTCAATTTTCCCAACGGTTATTCATCACCATATTCAGTCGATTTCAATTGCGTTGCGCGTCCATCCAGTAAAAGATCGGGGCTGGGTATCTCTACGTCTGCAGTATCTCGTCTGAATGATATGCAGATTTTAAAAGCCGCTCTTTATACTCATTAAATTACATAAGAGAGAACGTTCAACGCCTGCTTCAACCACACCAAACTACCACTGGAAGGAGTTTTTCTCGTCGCGTCGAAAAACGAGGCGAGAAAAACGACGATTTCCATTTAATAATAATTTCTGAAATGGTTTCATCGCGTAATCGTTTTCCCTTTGCTACATGCTGAGCAGTATGAGGCTTTATTAAATCTTACTATTGTGATAAGAATTTATAGAACGAAAGAATGTAAATTTCTATGAAGATTCATTGAATGAGGTGTGAGAGTTATTTGTTAAATTACCGAGGATATGTTTAAGTAATATTGATTTTTAGTTTTCTTGTATTAGTAGTTTTGATCAAATTAAATGCTTTGTTAGTTTACCAATTCAGTAACTTGCCAACTGATAGTGAAAACGAATATTAAAGATAGTAATGAGTAGTACACATGTGGAATAGTACCTTTTTGCACCAATAGCACCAATAGTTCCTATTGCACAATAAGGCAAATAGCATTAACATTACCACTTTATTGTAATTTTTCTAAAATATTTAGCAAATTTTGCACATAATGTTTTTTTTGTTAACCGCATTTATAGTCCAGTTTTTGATTTATACACTGGTACATAGAAACTAATCTGCAAATATAATTCAATTTCTCTCTCTCCGTGCGTGTTATATTTTTTTATTCTGTTTTTAAGTACGACGATTTAACGGATCCACAAATATAACAAATGTCTGCCATTTGTCAACATTCAGTTTATTTCGAAATTATACACAACGTTATGATGCAGCCACCAGGCCAGCGTAACGCTACTGCCGCTAACGGTGTAAAAAATTACGAAATTATACGATACTGGGAAATCTAAACTTACGTTTCAGAAAAATACACTTCGTAAATAATTTATAATCTGAAACGTATATTTTTGATACACATTACACATACCTAACCCACCTTTAGCTGCATGTGGCGGACGGATTCATAGATGTAGTTTATCTTATAGAGATTTAGAAATATACTCCTGATGTTTATTATAATATCAAGGTCATCCGAAAAAATAAATAATTGTAAATGTAAATTAATGTAATGTTATAAAACTAAAATTATATTTACATGATTTTTTAGTAAATTATAAGTAACAAAAATTACATATTTATAGTTAAATCAATATAATGAGAAAATTAATGTTATATAAATAAATCTATTCAAACTGTACCGGTTATATAACGTTATTGCCATGACGAAATAAATAGTAAAATTTGGCAAAAGATAGCGTTGCTTATTTTAATTTTTATATTCTGAAAAACAAACATTATTAATTTATTTAAATTTTATTTGTAATTATTTGAACAATTCAACATGAAACAAAATTTAAAATACTATATTGTAAATTTTTTGTATAAATTAATAATTGAAACTATAAAATGAATTGAAACTTTGAAATAAAACTCTGACATGTAACTATGAATTAAAAATAACATGTAGATCAAAGCATATAATAAAATTAATATTTTTATTCTATTTTGCGATTTTTTGTTCACTTTGTAAAAAACTGTAGTTTTACGAACATCAACATTTTAATTGTTAATTTAATGTAAAATATGCTCATTTTGATATTAAATAAACTAATCAAAGCGTCTCTATTATATAATCTTTATTAATTGGTGTGCAATTTAAGAAAAAGTCAGTAAAATAATGTACAATTGACAATGTCAACTAAATAAGGAAATATTTTTTTAGTACGTTATTAACACGATTATTACATAAATTTATTCTGTTAAGTTATACTGTCTATAACTTAACTCACAGTTTTTGACAAAACACAACTTTTTAAAATTATAACTACACAACTGTAATATATATATATATATATATATACATATATACACAATCATGTCATGTATTTTATAGTAAATTTTTTTTCCACTATCCCGAAATTCTTATTCAAACAAGCAATCCGCTAAGATACCGTGTATATGTATATAATACAAATATTAAACTTAAAAAAATAATATAAGCCCGTAATCTCATCTCTTTTGTTTATGAAAAAGTACTTTTATTTTTTTACTTTAAAATAAGTAATAAGTAAACGATAAAAGTAATTTTGACAAAAATCACTTTTAAAAGTGATGTGAGAATACGGGCCATTATAATTTACTAGATTGTTTTGACTTTAAGTAACATAAATAATTAACTGTCCTCGCCTGTAGCTCGTGTCGTAAACTATATTTTTGTAAAATATATATCATAAAATGCTCGTTAATCAATAACTTTTTTGTTAATAATTATAATCATGATAGCTTTTAAAAAAAAATTTTTAATTTTATTATAAAATTTAAAATATTTCCATAAATAATAACTCGAATATTTACCGCTATCAATGAAATACTACAAAGAAAAATCTACATACCTATACAAAATTAATTTCATAGTTTTGTAGATAGGTATGTGGAGATGTAAATGTATAGGTATATATTGAAAAGCGTTGTTCAATTGATACAATAAATTTTAATAACATAATAATAAATGGTGTATTGCAAATTTATTTTGAAATTAATTTATCATCTATTATATTTGTATGACAATTTATTGCAAATGAATGGTAGTGGTGCATCAGTTTACTAAATATCTATACATACAAACAAGCATACACAGAGAAACTAATAATCAAATACTCGTTTACATTGGCTCGGCCCGTGTTAAATGTTAATTAATATATAACAGTGCATGAAATATCAGTTACACTAAATGTTTTGTAAAATAGAATACATATATCTATTGTTGTTTTGTTTCGATGGTATAAATTATTATATTTTCTCTGTAATGGCAATGTTAACAATTTTTTGTTTATGTAATTTTTCATATAAAATTAGATGTTTTGAGAAATCTAAAATAAATATTTCTCATTATTTTTTAATAATTACGATTAATTGATAGTTACTTATTATTGTTAATATTTGAACTGATTACAAAATTAAAATATTAAACTAAGCTATTACAACATAAATAGTTTTAATCCATTCTTTGTACTTTGTTCAAAATATCCTAATAAAAAATAAATCACTTTGTGCTTGAAATTTTGTCATATAATTATCAAGCAATCATTAATGGAAAATCATTTCGTAAATAAACGTTTTCTGTTATTTTAAGATATCTCAATTTAATTAATTTTCAAAAATAGAAATCAGTTGAATTGAGAAAATAACAATGCGAAAAGAGAATCCGACGCCCATTGTTAAGTTAATCCTTTGAAGAATAAAGAAGAATTGGGTATTATAAGTTCCATTGTTTTATGTTTTCACCCCTTTACTCGAAGCAAGCCCTAAAATATTACTTCATTTAATATACACCCTTTTGCAGTTTTGCCCCCCTCCTTAATTATTATTTCTTAATCCTCTGCGAAAATAAAAAATAAGGCGGATCGCTTTGAAGATGACAGGAAAAACAAAATATTAGTCTTTACTGAAATGAGTTTTAGCAGAACGTTGGACAAAATCAATTAAAAATAGCTATTTTTTAATTTAACACTTATTTTGTTTTGAATGATACTAGTGAATAGGATATCTATAATTTATGAAAGATGACATTAGTTGTATATTGGCATGTGTAAAATAACAATGTATAGTTTGTTTCAATTTATTTATTAACTTGCTAATGTTTATTGTGTAAAATCGATTTAGTCATTTAGATGTATGGGTTAGTAAGTTTCTTTACAACAGGCCTATGCGTATATTTTGTGTAGAAAGAAAACTAATAGTTATAACTTCAAATAAAAAAAATTAAAATAATAATAATAATACAAAAAATATACAATCTTAACTAAAATAAATCATTTAAATATAAGTTTTTTAACTCTCTACAAAAAATTTTATAAATGCACAACTTAACATTTTTTTGGTAAGGTGTTGTATTTTACCACTGTTTTAAAGAATATAGAATTTTGTGTTTGTTTGTAATTTCTGAATTGTAATATAAAATTTCCAGCATTTTGTGTTTGATATGTATGTGTTTCCTGAAAGGTTTTTAATATAATATACATACATACACAATCACGCCATGTACCCAAAAGAGTGTGGCACAAACTCTTTTCATCATTCCGAAATCAGTCGCCTCCAAACATTCCTATCCAAACAAGCAACTTTCGCTTCATCCACATTCATAATTTCTCTGATACATGCTCTTTTATTCCTAATATAATATAATATAAGAATATAATATAATAACATAATAAAAGTGCAATACAATTTCTTTTTATAAATTTAAAATCGCTCTGACTTAATTTTAATCACAAAATAGATTCGAATATTAAATCATTTTTAGTTGATACAGTGTATATAGAATATTTATAAGCGCATATATTGCTCGGGCATCCATATACTACTATATGAGTGAGATGGGGCACATGTGTGTGTTTGTGTGTATGTGTTTGTCGGTAATGCCTACGGCATTGCAACTACGAATAAATCAAAATTCGTTACGGTATAACGCGCGTTACCATCGCATTGCTTATTATAACAGGTGTTTTGCAAAAATATTCCAACCACCTATCAACACTATTTCTAATATTTTATATCTGAACGGCCATTTGCATTTTATATTTAGACAGATGCAATGCAAAATTTCCTACTTAATCATGAATGTTTTGATATAGAAACTGTAATAAATATTTGTGTTAGAAATTTAATCGTTATTAATTTGACACATGTATTCGTATTTGTAATAATTATTTATCAGAATTATATAATTTTTAAAATTTTATTTAGGGTAATTTAATATAAATAAATATATAAAGAAAATTTTTTGTCAATTTTGTTTTGTCAGTTTGTTTAATATTTTAGTTGATTCATCTAAAAGCAAATGGATGATATTTAGTTAGGTAAAACAAATTTTGCAAGAGTATTCAAATATATTTTGTTATGATTCGATGTAATTAAATATATTTTTGAGTTTATTATATATTTATCTATTCTTGTTTTATAATTTTTTCAAAGTTTTCAATTGTTCGTCTACACTTTATTTGAAACAACAATTTTATTTCAATTAATCAATATTTAGATAAAGTATCTAACGTTACAGAAAAGATTATCTAATTAAATTTTGCCATTTAATTCGAATTAAATAAAATAGTTATTTACAATAAAAGGGTTCAAATTTTAGTTCCGTATAATTTTTAATTTAATTTCCACGTTTCGATATATTGCAAGAAAACAAATCATAAAAATAGTAATTAGGTAACAAAATACAAGTAACTAGATTACAAAATTTTATAATTTATTATTTGAAAGAAGCCAGATTTTATTTAAATCACTGCTTTCACACTGATTGATGTTATCTTTTTCTTTGTTTCTATTGCTTTTTTCTAGTGCTTTTTTTTATCAATTCACTGTTAATATTATTGGGTCTTGCAATTATTTTTGTATCTTTCAATTTTACGTTATAAAGATTTTCTAATGCGTGTTGTGCAATGGCAGATTTATCTGGATGGTTTAGACGTATTGATCTCTCATGTTCCGACAATCTAGTAGAAACAGTTTTCTACCTGTTTGTCCAAACTTTATCGTATTCACACGGAGTACTATATATATATATATATATATATATATATATATATATATATATATATATATATATCTACAAAAACGCCGAAATTAAATTAAAAATTATTCAGATATTAGCTATTTTGTTTTTTTGTGAAGTTACAAAACTTACATTCTCTAGTAATATTAATTCAACATCTTAATTTTTCCTTCAATATTTTTTTTTAATATTTAATTTTAATTTTTACTTGAATGCAAAAAGTTTGTGCCACACAGTATGTAATATTTTTAAATTTTTCTTTGTAGAACACTATACAAGTGCAGCATTATTGTACCTGAATTTCAAATGTATACTAAATTTAACTTCTGGTTTAATTTAAATAAAATAACTTTCATTTTATATTGAGACTAGAATACTATCTAACATGGAATATATAATGAATATATAAAGAATTATAATAAAAAAATCAGCTACAAAAAAAAAAAACATTATTCATTAACTCATATATTTACTCGACGATATATTACAGTAATTATTAGACAGTTTTAGATAACTTAAAGCTATAAATTTTTTATTGTATATACTAACATTAATTTCTGTTAAAAAATTAACTAAATTTACAAATCATTAAATATAAATTTGTCTTAGCACACCTTTTAAATATACAATATATTCTTCAGCGTGCAACAAAATATTCCAATATGCTTTGTAGATTGCACACATCTTACACTCGTAACAGCTGAGCAATAAATTAACAGGTACACACTTAACGTTAATGAGTTTTAAAATTTCTAGCCGCAAGCCCGTTCAAAAAAGACTCTTGTACGCCGCAAAATGTTTGATGTGGGTGCCGTACCCAAAGCCATATATACATACATATGTTTTGTTCCAATCGGCCAATGGTGCCCGTGCGAGAAAAAAAAACGATACGGACCTGATTAATGGGGCCGAGTGGTTGAAATGAGGTTAGTGCAAATTATGGAGCCTTTAGGTGGTTTAGTGGACTATATTGTAAAGTTTATAATTATTGTTTTTATGGTTGAAGAACATGTGTTATATCTTGATATAAGTTTGAATGCATGTGTAAGGTTTGAATTTTGATATCTGATTGATTATTTTTATTATATTTACTATTTTGTTAATCAATACTGTATAGTAAAAAAGATCTGTTTGATTTAGTGTTGAAAAAAGCTGTTGTTTCCAATACAGAACTGGCTATCATAACAATAATTGAATTATTATTGAAAACGTTAATAACGTATCATATTATATTGACAATTTTATTGTTTACCGTAATATTAGAAACATATATATATATATATGAAAATAAATTTAAAAAAATATTGCAAGAATGTAATAATTATAAAATTTTATTAAATCGTATCAAAAAATGTATCAAACAAAATTAAATAAAAATTTTGAAATATTTCTCTATTGCAAATATTTGTAAAATACATAAAAATGACATCACTAAACTTTTGGTGTACGGATTTGTATCAAAAGTTGATCAAATTAAAATATTCATGTTTGCAGTATAAATATGAATTTAACAAAAAAAAGTTAATCGTTACTTGTCTAAATAGAAATGTTTAGAGAAAACTAATTTCGAGATAATGTCACATCCATTTTAGTACATGGCATGATTGGTAGGTATGTATATGTTATGTTTAGGTAATATTGATCAATTCGAAAACTAACTAGTAAAAAAAAATAAATAATATAAATTGGTACTAGGTTAGGGTATGTTTAGTTGTATATTTGTTTATTAGTGATAAACTATATATAATAATCTATTTATCCTTGTCCAAAACATATTTATTAATAAACTGTATAAATTAATTAAATATATCTTTGCTTTATTCATTCATTTTTTAAACAAAGATTAAATACCGCATACAATACTTTGAAAAAAATCTGTCTCTTTATAAAAAATTGAAATATAATCCAGATGGGTACAGTCTAAAATAATTAATCACTTTTTAAGCTATAAACCACAATATATAATCTATTTAATGACATTTCAAATATATCTGCAATGACACATATTTGCATGAAATGTAAAAAATATGTAAATTAATATGACCCTTCCCAATTTATCTATACGAGCATTATACAATAATATAACGTACACATATACAGTGTATTACGTTCAGTACGTATAACGGGGTAATATTTAGCCATTCAAGTTAGTAATTTTTACGATGCCATAAGTAATTTGAATTTTATAGCGACCCATGTGAGATGTGACACATGCAGATTTTAACACTATGCACCATCCCATAAAATTCATGTATATCTGTTTTTCTTGTAACATAAAATTTGATTATTTATTTCTTTAAAATTGTCAATATGTTAAGTTATCTTATTTTATTTTTGCTTAAATCGCCATTAATTTATTTTGATAAACTAATTAAATAATATATTGATACTATCTTATTGGTTTGTATTACCTATATAAAATGTTTAATAATTATTACGGTAAATTTGCTGCACACTAAAATCTAAACGACACGTATTTTTTATCGACAACTGTCAAGGTTTTGAAGGTAAAAATTACTCCTAAAATTTAGAGTAAATTTTATTTTTCTTGAAAGCTCTTAAAAAAAGAAGGTATTCGTGCATTTACACTTTTGTCATAGAATGTATAGTTTTCGAGAAAAAAAATAAAAACAAACTTTACTCTAAATTTTGGGGTGATTATTATCCTCTACATCTTAACGGTTGCCGTTAAAAAAAATACTTCTCGTTTAGTTTTTAGTGTTCTACTTGAATACCAAAGCTCATTTAAATCGGCGATAGACACAAATATTAAATTTTTACAATTATAAGCGATAGAAATTTACAAAGAAAAAGATAATATCAATCAACATGAAACACTGAATTAAATAATATTTGGCTTTCTTTAATTAATAAATTATAATTATTTGTAATCTAGTTACTTGTTTTTTGTTACCTAGTAACTTGTTTTCATGTTTTATTTGTTTATTATTTATGTCATTTATAATTATTTTATTGATAATGTCCGTGCGGTATATCGAAATTAAAATAAAATTGTACAAAACTAATACATAGTTTTTATTTTTTTATTTTATTTAGACAATAGATACAGTTCTATGTATGTATATGTTACTGTAAAAGCTCGAAAATTAGTGAATCTAAGGATAGACGCGTTAAACCTAAGATTTACCAATTGGATATAGTAAATGTACGAAAAATGAATATTTTGGGCTTTTACCAAGCCAAAATGGTCAGGTTAGGTTAGGTTAGGTTAGGTTAGTTAGTTAGTTAGGTAGTTAGTCGATTAGTTAGTGGCGTGGCAGAAGTCCGAAATTATATTGATGATACATTTTTTTGTAGTTTTACCACATGAAATTGGTAAATCCTAAGTTTAGCGCGTACTTTCTAAGATTTACAGTTTTTCGAGCTTTTACGGTAACATATATACTTACTCTGCATATATTACATATTTTTATATGTACAATATGTACAAAATCATTAATTATTTTATGTTATTTTATTTTACATAAACAAAAAGTTCCGTATGACATACATACTAATTTTTTAAATTTAACTTTTTAATTTGTGTTTCAATATTTTTATAATTATTAATTATTGGTAGCTATATAAAACTTTCTAAATATTTAATTGATTTAAATGTTTTATTGCACATAATTTCTATTTATAATTTTAATTACAATTTTACCATATTATCACAACCGATATTAGTTCAATGGTACAAGATTTTATTATAATACCACAAACAATTTTTATTGATGTGAGCGCAGTGCGAACTAAGAATTTGTAGAGTCCCGATACGCTGCCACTGGTCTACGGCTGCTTATATACCTTATTGCATAAAACAACAAAAATTATTCCAAACCGTAAAATTGCAATTTTATCCTCATATGACAACCTATTACTTGAAAAAATCAGGATATTCAAGAAAAATCATTAAAAAATTATTATTTTCACCATAACCTAACCGCTTCTACTCGCACCAAAACAGAACAATTTCAAGCTTATTAGTGAAAACAATTAGTAGTTATTAAATTAACACGACTGGCACTCCGAATACAAGATTTGCTGTGCATGCATGCTGGTATACACGGTAAAACACTGATAGAATAATGGAATTGAGGACCTCACTGGAACAGTTACGAATATGCCATTTTATACTAAATTCACTATATTACAGAAAGTAGCATAAAAATAGTTAAACTGGGTAGAAAATGTTGCCACCACAACTGATTTGTAGTGATTCCAAAAATCTAGAAACATAAAGAAATTAAATATAAACATTAATTTTTATTTTATATATTATAATTGAAAATAAGACTATAGGAAAATTTACACATCAATTTATTTTATTTTGTATTACATTACATTGTAGCTATTATATGAGTAAATAAATTTAAATTCCATATAACTTTTAATATTCAAATATGTATCTTCCTATGATTTAAGTGAGACAGATATAGAATGTCATAAACTCTAACCTATAAATGAAAAATTTTCTAATGTTGCGGTATTTTCCCAAAAATTTCACAAGTTACCCAATTATTGAATCGGCTATTAGGCTATACATCAATGACCGGCCAGTTAATCATAGACACATGTTTTGCTTTTTAGGAGCTTATCAGTATGGTGATTTGATCAATGTCTGATGACACTGATGCAGGTGTGATCTAGCTGGCTTTTATGCTAAGTAAATTAAAAAAATGTGGCTGAGAAGCAATAAATACCATCAACATAATAATGTACTAAGCATTTATAATAATAATAACATTGAACAAAAATTTATAAGTATATGTGACCTGGTCTACGAAAAGGGGGCTTAGGTGCGAAATTTAGTTTTCGATAAAACCGCTATTACAGATAAACAACTCGTTTTGTCAGGTTTTCGTTAGTTGTTCTCTTGTCGGTGTAACGCCCGGTGTTGCATTATGTTCAACGTTCAAGTATGTTCATGTTTTGTTCCTGTTCAGAATATTAGAGTAGTTAATCGCGTAACTTGCTAGGTTCGAATTTCCTTATTCTAGATTTTCACAAAAATTCTGTTTTTTTTTATTTGTACTCTTCTTTCTCTTCATTTTTATTAAACTTCTGAACAAGTTATAGCTTTTTGGTTTTCACCATGTGAAAGTGCGTCTCATACTTAATCGGAATCGGCAAAAAAGTGGAAAACGATGTTTTGACACCTAAGCCCCCTTTTCATAGACCAGGTCACATATAGTGAAATTAATATAAAATAATATTCTAATGTTGAAATGTTTTTCTCAAAAATTTCAAAAAATTACCCAATCGATTCAATGATTGAGTTACTTGTGAATTTTTTTGTATTATATTGTCACCTTGATGTATACTTAACATTTGACGTGATTGGACATCTTTTCCACTATAGTAAAAACAAAAAAATATCTCAATTTTGATCAAGTTAGCGTATTCGTTTCTATTCCAATGAAGTCCTCAATTGTACAGGGGTCTGGAAGAGCGGTGAAAGAGGTGACTAGTAATTAACTCGAAGGTGGAAGAATGTTCGGGGGGTCATTAATACTCATATGTCACGTGATGCAAGCGGTTAAAGTTGACGGCGGTGACCCCTTAGGGAAACGAATTTTTTTTTTCTTATTTTTAGCTTTAATTGAGGTTGATAATGGTCAATTTTAATTTGGAGCGCCTACGTGATTTCTTCAAAGTTATTTACTTGTAGATGTTTGAGGAAGTTAGACAAAAAAAAATATTCAGGTAATTAGATAATAAAGTAATAAGCATTAGAAATTATTTTGTATTTGACAAAATGAATAATATGTACATACTCAATTAGTGATAGGCTATCATTAATTTACTTAATTTACTTTACAATAAATTTGTGACCGTTTACGTTACAAAACAGAATTTTAATGATATATAAAAATATAGCATTTTATTTATTTTTAAAATAAAAACTTTAGAGTTAAATTCTGCATAAATTTTAATTAAAAATTGACATTTAAATATACTAAACATATATCATCATAAGGAAAAAATTATTATTATTATTATTGTATAATTTTTCTTGATTAAGATATACGTAGAGTATATCAAAACGTCTATTTATAATTAAAATTTCTATAGAACTTATTCTTCAAGCCTTTTCAATATAATGAATTCTGAAAGATTTTTACTCTATTTTTCTTATTTCTAATATTATTTAGATAAATTTAAAAATAATATTTCTTATATAATTTAGATATATGTATGTATTTTTATATATAATTTAAAAAAAGTTATCAAAGTTATTGAAAGTTACATAAGCAAATTTTCGATATAAACTCAAGAAAAAAACTGATAAAATGATACAATATGATAGGATGTAATTCTTTTTTTTTTCAGGTTCCTAAAAGTTTTAGGAAATGCTAATTTTAATTGATATTTCTAAATTGATTATTACAATAATTTCAAATGACAATATGCTATTTTTTATTTCTGCAATTGTAATATAAAATTACAAAGTCTAACGTCAACAAAAAAAAAACATTAACAAATATTAACAAACTTAATTGATCTGTCAGGTACATTTTTCACCACAAATTTATGCAATAACTGAAGAAAAATAATGGATAAAGGCTTTAAAAGACACTACAGTTCTATATACATATGCCTGCTAAATATATTTATTTTTTATGTTATGCTTGGGACAGACGCCAAAATTTAATGATCATTAAGCTAAATTCACACTGTTGAAACAGCAGTTTGTATATAACTTAATAATCATTAAGTCTCAGACATTATATATCTTATGATTCTCAAACTTTATATATAATAAAATTAACTGCGTACGTTGTAAACGCTTGTAAAAATATTCAATAATTTCACAAATATGATTAATAAAAAAATATAATTTATAAATATTCATATTTAAAATAAATTCTTTCAATACTAAAACTGGAAAAGCTTATTTTCTGATATTGTTTTTTTTTTATAACTATAAAGTCAACATTTCGGGACGATCTGAAGAAAATTTATTTAATATTTCCTTTAATTAATACATATTGTATTTACATTAATTTTTTTACAATTATAAAACGAATGTATTAATATCGGTGTGCTTATATTTTCTATTTGACTTGAATAAGCGCATATCATACAATAAATACCGAGCTGTTTGTCAATAAAAATTTTATCTATAATTTTATTACAAGTATAAAAAAATTTATTCGCACAATAAATCACGATAAATCTTAGGCAGTGCTCATTGATAAGATAAATCTCGCATTAAACGTCAAATGTCATTCTGAACTTCCTCTTCACGTTATAAACACTATCTTTGTTTCGGACGATTTTATAAAGTTGGCTTGACAATTCACCGCCACCCAAGATGTCGTAAAACAGAAATATTTTTTTCAGATATCACTTTGTCACATAGTCGTCGACTTTTATAATAAAAACATTATTTTTAAGAAAAACATTAAATTTAAAATTTTTAGTTTAAAAAATACTAAGTAAAATTTTTGATTCGAATAACTAATAATGCATACAACAAATTGTCTTGTGATACGAATTAAATTTGATTATTTTTTTTTATTGTTTTTATTAAAATTTGCCGATTCGATAATAAATGAGAGTTTGATATTTCTAACACTAATGCGAATTCAGTTTTTCGTCGAAAATGCATGAAACATATGACGTGTTCTAATCAGGGTTCGACTAGATTAATAAGTAAACCCGGAGGAAGTTGCAGAAAAGGCCCATCTTATATCCCAAAATTGTTCAAATACATTATGTTATTATATTTTTTAATTCTAATAAACATTGAAATGACATTAAATAAAAATAAAGATGAATTGTGAAAATGATACATAAAATGAAAGCCCGGTGCCCCGGTAGGCGAGTTTAACCCTGGTTCTAATTCATACGTTTTTCTATATAGACTTTCACGGACAAATGAACATTAGCGTGTATAAAATATTTTCAACTGATTTATATATATATATATATATATAGAATCGAATATTGGATCGTATAATAAAGATAATTTTAATTGTACAGAAATAAGTTTGTATAAGTTACGTTAATTTATTTGTTATTTTTTAAACAGTCATATGTAACAAATCAAAACTTCAAATTTTAATAAAAACAATACAGAACCATAACCAAACATTTTTTATTTAAAAAATACTATATTTCAATTTTTATAACTAGCGTACAACTTATTAAACATTAAATACAAAAAATAAAAGCAATATTATTTTACTAATTTTACTTATCAGTAACACATATGTAACAAATTTATTTCATGGTGTAAAATTGCCCTTGTGACCTGAATGAAATCGACGCCTATGTTGTATTGTCGTTACAAATAGGGTCAAAATGTCATTCGATTCAAAAAGCGATACTCTTTATAATTAATTAATTTTAATTTATTACCTCCGAGATTTGTCGCGGAGTATAAACTTACCGCAAGAAAATTATTACACTCGGATATATTTTATTGGTTTAGATAAAGCAATGGAAACTATTAAAATTTATTAATTTCTACTTGAATTGCAAATAAAACGGCAACTGTGTGTGTGTCGCAATCGCGACTGAGACGAAATAAAGATGTGAATAAACTCGGGGCTTTGACAAAAGATCTAAGCTATAACTTTATAGCCACATAAAAGCATTTATTCTAATTTGATTTTTTGATTGTGAGAAATTATTGTTTTATTAGCAAATTTTATTAAAGAATTAACTATATAAAATATAGCTTTTGTTTTATATGTTTATTATACGAGTATATGCAAATAATATTTTTAAAATTGAATATTTGATTTAACAACGTTTATAATATTAAAAAAAATCCGAACTGATTTTATTAAAATATAAAGGCTTTAGCATTAAGTTTTGTATAAATTTTAATTTAGAAGCAATATTTCGATATACTCTGCGTATATCATCATCAGAAAAAATTGTACATTTGACATATATTTATTACATATTTATATATCATTTATATGTTTTTTCCTGATGATAATATACCTAGAGTATATCGAAAATTAGATTTTTAAATTGAAATTTAGACAGAATTTCTATTATAGTGCGTTATGTTACAAAAGGTAGAAAACGATAATTATTGTGCTGAGCAAATATATGCCAATATATAATGCACCAGTGGTGTACATAGTAATTAACTGCTGTATAATAATATATATTATTATACCAGTAACATTGTAACCTATTTATACATAGGTAATATAGTAAGATAATATAAATATTTTAATACGCTTGAAGAAAAAAATATTATTTTTTTTGACGTTTGTTTTTTCTTTCTTTCTTGCGCTATATAGCACTTTGAATACTTATCCTTGGTAATAATAATTTTAAAATAAATTTAGTTTGTTAATAAATCAATGTTTGCATAATAAGGTTTATTCCTAAGATAACTAATTGAAAAATAAGAAATTATTTATATTACCAGGATATATCTCGAAATATAATAGATTACATAGTTCAACATATAATAAAACAATTTTTATAAACATAAAATAAAATAAACATGTTAGTAATTTTTATGTATGTAACTTTTAGTGGTTCTCTTTGTTTATACAACATAGTTTTCAAAATAAAATGAATATAATTGAATTAAAATTATATTTAGTATTTTTTTCTGTAATTACATAATTTAAAAAGCAAAAAACACATTTGACTTTAAAAATATAAAATTTTCAACAATTACATTTTTATGTTTGAATTTCATTTAGTTGTAATTGAAACAAATGTATTGTTTTTGGTAAACAAATTTTGGAACTAAGGTTAAAATTGTTTTCAAATAAACTGCTTTTTTTGTATTTGTATTAAACTGTGTTATTGTAATTTAATTTTTAATGATACAGTTTTTTTTTTAATTAATTTTGTTTTCTTGTTTTTATACAAGTGAGTATACAAAATTGTTTTGGATTTTTTATATGTATCGGTCACGAAATACATGATAATTGATTAATAAACTCAGTATTAAAAAAAATATTGCAAAATGAAAAAAAAGATAGAATAACTTTTTTAGTAAAAAAAATATTAATAATTTAAAAATAAAATTTATAACAGTTGTGTTTGCTTGTTATGCAATAAATATTTAAATATGCGGTAAATATTTTTATTATATTTTACAATATATCAAAATATTACTCTAAATTAAAACGTAGGAATGTTTAGAGATAACTAATTTCGGGATAGTGAAAATAGTTTGCGCCATATCCTTTTGGATATATGGTGTAATTGTGTGTATGTATTAAACGATTTGTAAAGAATAACGCTATTAACAATCGAGCAACACCGGGCACTTCAGCATGTATATTATATAATAACACAAAATAAAAAACATATATGTAACAAAAACCATAATAAACATTCACGTGTATCAGTGGCATTTGTTATTTTCGTTGAAAACCGCGTCCAACGTTAATAAGGTGTCAGTTCGCGAACGATATAAGAGATGGCGTTGATGCGTGCAGCTTTAGTTTCTGCCACTTTTAACACAACCACGAATCCGAGGCTGGGTTGAGGAACAACCAAAAGAGAGGAGGATGAGTTTTGCGAAGACTGATTATCTTCAATTTGATTGGCGTGAGATTGTAAACGTTCCACAGCTCTCGTGTTGATTCTTAAATCGGACAAATCCACGCCATTTACTAATATATCTCTTTCGAGCAAATTCATTCTCTCGCTCTCACCCGATTCGTTTTTATTTTTTCTCGTTCTTTGTTTTGATTTTGTTTTTGTTTTAGATGGTCTGCCGGGAGAGGTAGATTGATTGAATGCGTAAGCGCAGCTCACGCGCTGCTTTATTTAATTTCTCTTATCCGGAAATTCTCTTCATTTGTAATTCTCAACTAAATATAGAATTTACGTACTTTTTACTGATCTAGTTTGTCTTGTGATGTGTTTTAAAGAAAAGAGTAATGTACAAAGCGTTCCAATTTGATTGTTCTAAATAAAGTAGTGGTAGTTGAGAAAAAAAAGGATAACATAGATTGCACATTATTTCGTTTACTATTATTTATACAAAAAATTTCCGACAATGTTTTGATTTATATATTGTTTTGCAAAATATACATATTAATGAGATCGCAGTGAAAGTCTGGGTTTTTGATAACTATATGATGATGTTGATAATATTCTAAAGAAACACAAACTTTAATTGAGAAATATGTAAAAATAAACAGTAAATAAATTGTTCAATACAGAGCAAAATATATCTCAACTACATTAACACCATTCGAGTAACATACATAACCACCAAATTAATTATGTTAATTTTTGACCTTTAGTTTTACAACTTTGACTGCAAGGAAAAGTCGTATAGTTTTCAGTACGGTGCCGATGTCTGTAACATTTTCCAAAATTTTAAAATATTTATATATAAAGAAGTCCTTCATATAATCTCTAGTTTATAAGGATGTATGTGTGTGCGTCGTCATCTCGCTCGCTCGCTCTCTCGATCACTCAGTCGTCAGTCAACATTTTGTGACAGCAATTCTTTCTAAATGGTTTAACCAATTTAATTAAATTTCCAGGATAAATTTATTTAGTACACAAAATGGTCTCGAGATTTTATTTTTTTTCAGTGATGCCAACTTTTTGAGAAAAAAATTACTAAACTTTTCAGATTATTATGACTACATTATTTATAAAATTTTAATCAAATTTTCACAAATAAATTTTTGAGAAAAAAATTACTAAAATTTTCAAAATTTTATTTTGGTTTTATTATTTATTCAAGATCAATAATAATTTTTTAAAAAATTGTTTCCACACAAAATATATAATTTTATTATTTTACCGTGTTACCAACTTTTTGAGAAAAAATAAAAATTTTATTTCTATTTTTTAGTATTTATATGATAAAATCAAAGTAATTTATATATGAGTTTACCCATATGTTTCTAATTTTGTTTGATTAGTTTGTTAGCCACGTTCTGTGTTAATAAATTTAAAAAAATATACATATACTACATAACATAAGGCTGACGCAAAAATAAACCACTATAAACTTAAATAACCAAAGTTTAAAATAAAAATAATGTTACTGCAAAAAATAGTTAAATTTTAACACCGAATACGAATCACACCGTATAAATTTTTACTGTATAGTAAACATAACACTTTTTCAATTTAAAAATAAATATACAATAATTTTTGTTTTACATATATACATAAAATATTATAAAAAAAACAAAAGCTGTTGTCAACCAGCCTGTAAACTGTTAACTTAAGAAAGAGAAAAAAATTTGTGCTTGAAAATTTAAAGAAGAAATGCAAGACAATGGATGAAAACTGGAAAATACTGATAATATTAACCAAAATCATAATTACTATTGTAGTGTAAAAAGATTTAATAGATTACGCAATGCGTTTTTAATTAATATTAATTAATAATATTATATTTTTATTTAATACGTATGTTGATTTTGGTATATGGGAGTTAGTCGTGAATAAACGAGCTTACACTGCAGACGTGTATGTATTATTATTATTTATATTTTTTAAGTGACAAATTCGAGTGATCCAGAAGTGATATAAAACACAAAACAAGAATGTTACAACTAAAAAGAAAAATTTTTCAATGTAAGTCTTAACAAAAGTAATAATACCCGAACGATGATAACAGTATTCGTGATTATACTAAGCGGCGTACGCGTACATTACATTAGAAAAAATCAATTCGGTAGATCAAACGAAAACCCGTCTGTCCGATTAGCATAAGATTATAATTGGAGTCGTTATTAAAAATGATTCATTTAACGTTTTATACAATAATCGATGATAAGCCAGCCGTCTTGCTTAATAAGAACGTCAAAAAATATTTTAATAAATAGTGATTAATGATACGGCTGAATTTCATTCCGAAACTGACATTGTGACATTATATAAATATTAAAACATTATACTAACTGATATTAATGAAATTTGATTGTCAGATGAATTATTAGCTAAAGAATAACAGCTTTTTACTTCGATTTATTTTCATAAAAAAACAACATGATTGTTATCTCTTATTGTGTTCTATTTAATAAAATCAGTCGAATTAGGTTATATTTATCTTCTTTAACTGTTTATGTTAACTTAATCTTTAATTATATTTATATTTTCTATACAAAAAGTATTGCCTTTAAATAATTTTTTGGTTGGTATTTTATAGGAAATATAAATTTAAGATATTTTAACCCTTCGTACCCACACTGGGGTGTGGCATACCCCAACAAAAATGTTTTCTACTGTTTCTTTTTTATCTTTCGACAAAAATGTATGGCACAAAGGTGTAAATTAAGTTAATAGTCCCTGCTAACTACAACAGTTTTTTCGAGCTCAGTGCATACATGGTACCCAACTTACGAGCCTGACAAAATACACTGGGGTATATTACACCCCAGTGTGTGCTTTGCGTTGTATATTTTATTCTAGTGTTTTTTAAGATAAACTTCATCTATATTTATTTATTTTATTAGATATTGATCACACTTGTTGAAAACGAGTCTACTAAACGAAAACATATGGTTATTCTGAAATTTTATCTTATTTCTGATATTGTGTGGCCCGATTTTTCTGTGGGGTATCACACACCCTTGTGTGTGTTACGAGTTATAAAAAAATAAATGTTGGAACGGAAAGTTAAGAAAATGTAAATAAAACCTTTTGAACTTCATGAATATTTATTTATTTTATTAGATATAGATGAAAACGAGTCTACTAAACAAAATGATATGGTTATTCCGAAATTTTATCTTATTTCTGATATTATGAGGCACGATTTTTTGTGGGGTATCACACACCCCTGTGTGTGTTGCGAGTTATAAAAAATAAGTGTGGGTACGAAGGGTTAAATACATTTATACACAGTCATAACATGTATCTATAAAGATGTGGTACAGACTCTTTCATTAAGCAGAAATGTATTTTCGCCAAATGAGCAACTTTTATTTCATTTACATTTATGATGCCTCCTCTAAATTTTATTTTAATCGGTGTGTTTATTTGAGACTTAAATCTCCCGGAAAGGGTCATAGAAATGTACAGAAAAGCGGAAAAATTAAATTAATCTAAAAATAAATATAGTAATAAATATTACTAGTAAAACAGGTACAAAATTAAGTATAAATACAAATTTACATTTACAATAATAAAGAATAATATTTAATTCTACATACTACGCTGTCGCTGCATAGTTGCGTTTCGGCTTATTTTGGGGCAATCTTTGAAAACACTGCATTGATATATTTTTTGTGTTAGATATTTTCCGAGATGGTTTACATTTTCTCTGAAATAAACACTGCCTGTAACACTTTCGGCACACAACAAAATTTAATAAGCATTTAGTTTTTAATTAAAAATCGACGTTTTGACGTAATCTAAGTACATCAATATCAGAAAAAATTATACAAATGACATATATAATAAGTAAACAGAACATGGAACTAAGTTACTAAATAACAAAATAAGTAACTACACTATAAAATTTATAAATTATTAATTAATAAAAGCCAAATTTTATTTATAAGATTAATGTTATCTTTTTCTTTATAAATTTTTATTGCTTCTCTTATCAATCTATTGTTAATATTGATGGATCTTGTAATTATTATAGTATCTTAAAAATTTGTATCATAAAAATTTACTAAAGCAGGTTGTGCAAAAGCAAATTTATCAGAATGGTTAGACGTATTGACTTCTTATATTTTGTCAATTTAGTAGAAACAGTTCTACCTGTTTGTCCAATTTGAACATTACCGCAATCTTCAAGAAGTTATACATATACCAGAATTGAAGAGGAATAATGTCTTTTATACTCTTTAACATGCGTTGCAAGTTCATGTATAGAAAATAGGAAACTTTAATATATTTTCTTGATAAAATCTTAACTATTGTATCGGTAACATTTTTCAGAAAAAGCAAAAAGCGTAAATTATGTTTTCGTTATCAAGCAAATCTTTCACAACTCTAGATCTGTTTGGTTGTATTACTTTCTTGATACAACATTTATTATAACCATTTATTTATTGTATATGACATTTTTATGATTTTTCTTGATGATGATGATGCATGTAAAGTAAGTCAAAACGTCGATTTTTAGTTAAAATTAAGGGCGTGC
Organism: Clivina fossor; assembly: GCA_963966155.1. NCBI lineage: Eukaryota > Metazoa > Arthropoda > Insecta > Coleoptera > Carabidae > Clivina > Clivina fossor. The sequence goes on along the minus strand of OZ014551.1, from coordinate 22,642,495 downwards.
GGGAGTTGGGCCGTTTACCTGAATTAATCCCTTACGCTTGAAAGGTAGGCAAAGTACGGTACGGTCGTTGGGCCGTTTTCTACCGGTACTCTAGTAACTACTAACTAACGCACCGTTTAAAACAACAACAAGAAAACAACGATTAAAGAAAACAAAATATGATTGAAATATAAAACTTTTTATTACAGAAAAAAAAAACATCTGTACATATACATTTATATATAAATATATACATATGAGCGTCAAAACCTAATACGAAATGCAGTATAATTGAGTATATTTACAAAAATTTACACATATATTTACATAAATTTACACAAATTTACATATAAATATATACATACGCACGTCAAATCCAGTCAAAATAGAAATTATAGAAGAAAAAAGTGCCGTGATCACAATATTAACCCAGATCCAGGTAAACACAAGGAATACAAATTGTTGAGAATTATAAAGCCCAATTGCCGTTCCCAGCATAGTAGACCCTATACCCATGGCCCAACTGCTGGACTCCCAAAATTAATACAGAACACAGAACTAAATCCTAAAGCTTTTTTATTGTAATGTAATTAGATATTAAAAAAAATGTACAATGTTAAGGTAATTTTTATTTCCTATAGACATTAGTTTTATACTTATCAATCACATTCCTTTCTTTAAATGTCTAATCTGTTCTTTTGGCTGAGGGCCTATAAAAAAACTTAATCCAGTTCTAATAATTCCATAACTCACGGCTGTGAGTTATGAACAGTATAACTATACAATATATATATATATGTATTATAAACATACCATTCAACAAGAACGTAAAAAAACTAAATTAAATCAAAATAACATTAAGATCGAATAACAAATTACAAATCATGTTAGCTATAATATGATTATGAGTGAATGTTGTGTGGGTGTAATGCTAATGGTAACACCTTTTTAATTGAGGTAATAAGCAGTTAACTGGAGGCAAATTTGTTTTCAACATAATACTTATAATAACATTAAAGTTACTGACTGGTGTTCTAACGTACTTACTTACTTACTTTTGTACTTGGAAATTGGTAGGTACTCAACATGATGAAATGCAATTAGTGCTTTTGTTCTAATATTTCAAATATAGTTTGAATTATTTTCTTGTCTTATTAAAATAAAAGTGCTTTAAGATTAAACTGTGTATATTTTATTTAAATATTGATGTTTCGATATACTCTGCCTATATCTTCACCAGGAAAAAAATAATAATTTTTATTATTTAGCAATCTGCTGTTAATGTTGATGGGTCTTTTTATTTGTTATTCTATTTATATTTTATTTAAATAAAAAGTGTTTTGGTTAATTCTCTTGCATGTTTTGACAATATTGTTTTGCTTGTATTTTTTATTTTGTTTTCGCTGCTAAAGCAACCAACTTTGTTGTTTCAAACACTGTTTCAAAATAATATTACACAATGTTGAGTAATAATTCAGAGACTCACTGGTATATTTGTATAATTAATAGTAATTACCTACATCAAAACTTTCCATTAATTTAAACATTAATATTACATTTTTTATTTAACATGTTAATATTATTGATAATGGTAGTGATAAGGCAGTGAGGTAAATGTAGCAGTAATTGAAATAATTATTTAAATAAGGTCATATGTAATAGAAAACATCACGACAAACATTATAATTATATTATGTAATTTATAATATATAATATCTGTACTGTACTATTTAGTTTTAATATTTTATAAAATTATGATAAAAGTACTGTTTTTGTGTTTGTTTCTGCAAATGTTAAACATTGTATGTATATAAATAACATTTATTTCATTACAATTTAATAATTATCTTTGAGATATATTATCACTTAATGGTGAGCGTACTGAGATATATTAATACAACTGGTTTTTTTAAGCCATATAAAGTAAAAGCTTCGATATCCGGCACGTGTGAACCCGGTATGATTTCTGATAACGAAATTTTCTGAAAAAAAATTTTACAAATACAATTTAACAAAAAATATATATTTTATATTTAACAAAAATATAATTTATTGTTTAATAAACGTTTGTTTTTAAAAAATAAATATGCATGTATTATATATTATACGTCTACGTGGACGTCCGATAGGATTGAGAGTATTTTGCGTAAGCCAATATTTCTAAATGGTAAAAATAAAAGAGCATGCATGAGAGATATCACAAATGTAAATGAAGAAACAGAAGAAATATTTGTCCCGTAAATGGCTTGACTGTTAGGCAATAAAATTACCATTATTATTATTATGTTTGGTTTTTCACGCCGATTAATCGTTACGGTTTTTTTTTCTTCTAACCGAAGCTCTACCTGAGCTTTTGGGTTTATTCATTCGAGCACTTTGCGGAGGATATGTGCTGTACCAATTAATGCAGTTTTTTTATTATTATTATTATTATTATTATACAATACTACCTACAGAATAGTTATTAACTTATCAAACATTTCGTATTATTCGTACCTAAAATATGTTTAGTTTTTTATTTGATTTTAATCAAAATCAAATAAAAATAAGGTCAAATAAAATAAGGAACAATCTGATATATGTTTAAAATCCAATTACTATAATTATAAATAATTTATTATTTATGTTTATATATTACGTTAATCAGATTTAAATTTTGTATATGTATTCTAACAAGTAATTATTATGAAAAAAATATTTATTTTCTGTTTGCTTCTTTATATTTTAAGTGTAGTATGTATTATAATATAATTTTATTAAATTATTTTCAAAATGTATAATATTGTAACAAATAATAAAAATAACTGGATTAAAACAAAAATTCATTGCCAATCAATCTACATGACAAATTTAAAACTAGAATATGTGTAATTCTATAATTTTCTGAAGCTTTTTGATTTAGTTACACTTTTGTTTTTCTAGCGTTCCAGTGTTATTCTTTTATTAAATTATGCATATATTATGCATATATTATTAAAATATGACAATCCGCAAAAATTGTACGTTTATATATTTTAAGTGAAATATTAATTATTAAATTTATTTCTAAACATTTAAAGAAAATATATACGATTTGAAAACATGAACTATAAACTATGTACTGAATGAACTGTAAAAATATTTACCAGATAAATCTGAAAATAGGGTTGCGTGATCATGGAAATTTGTGATCGATTATTGATCTTTTTTTATCCATCTGATCGATTAGAATCAAACTTAATCGATCAGAATTGATCTTAAAGATCAATCAAAATCGATCTTAACCGAACAGATCGATCGAAACTTTGTCAGTTTTCGCTAGCGCTTATGTCGTTCAGCAATATATTGATCAACCTATACAAATTAGATAAGTCTAATTAACCCATCTATTATATGATCGGAACAATAGGGTTATTACACATTTTTTTTATTACTTTAATCGAAAGATCTTATGTAATTATAGGCGTAAACAACAAAAACAATTATTTTTTTGCATTATTATAGCTGTAATTAACAAAAAGATTTGCCCGCCAAACGGATTCCCAAAAATCAACAACGGCCATTTTATGACGTATATGTTACATAATAGAGCTATATGACATCACCACAACGTCACCGTTGAACACATTCTACGCTTATTTTCGTCATAACAGTTTGTTCGGTAGTGTTAGGGAACAGAGGGGGGTATTTTTTTCTATAGATGCTAACATACTATTGCCTTGTTATATCATTTGACTGGTACCTATTGCATGATAAAACTATTCAGTGCTTTTTTAAACTCATTTTTAAAATGTATAAATAAAAAGAAAATTAATAAGAACGATGAACATTTGTTGTTTGACATACGACAGAGTTTTAGGTTAATTTTAAAGCAACGGACAATAGTCAGCATCGTAAGTGCGTTTGTCTTGTAAGGTTTATAATTTTCCACAAAAATTTTCCATTAAAAATTGCTTTAACATTTAATGTTAATTTAAGTACCCTTATAATTAACTTTATAAATATATAATAAAGTATTATATCAAAACATGTATTTTTTTAAATGTATATTATTAATTAATATATATATATATATATATATATATATATATATATATATATATATATATTAATACTACATTTTTTTCTATTTGTATTTGCTAAATGTTCTCAACCAATCAGGTAGCAAAACGACATTTATAGCTCCTTTGTATATATCATTGTATATATCATTGTATACGTCATCGTTTTTGAATTGCTTTGAATATGTAAACTAATATTCAATAATTAATTAAAAATTAACTAGAAAACTTCTAGAGTTTTTTTTGTTACGAAAAATTATGTTTAGTATTCAACTCTCGATTTTGATAGGATTTTTAAAATTTAAATTTTGTGTAATAACCCTATTGTATTATTAAATTGATCACACGATCAGATCAATCAAACGATCAAATCCATCAAACGTTTATATTAATTAAATGTACAGATAAATTAATCGATCAGATTGATCAAACGATCAGATCGACTTTTCTTTTATTGTAATCGTTTGGATCGATCTTTTGATCAGGCCGATCTGATTGATCATTTTTCGAAGAAACAGAGAATAGTTATGTATGTCGTATTATAATTATTATTATTAAGGATATTAATCTTATTCCATATATTTAATTAAATCCTAAGTTACAAATCACTTACAATCGATCTGAAAGAAAATAATAAAATTTTTTTTTACAGAATTGCAGGAAAATAATTTTAAAACGAATAGAATATGACAATTATGCTCCGGATATTGTTAAATTTTATGGCGTTATTAGAAAATTCAATCGCACCACGTTTGCTGCATCTGCTAATGCAACGACATTTGTTGATTTAGATAATAAAATGCGGGTATTTTGGATTGAAATTAAACATATTATGTTACATAAATTAAAATATTATTTTTAAATTGTAGGGTGAAATTAAAATGTATGGTTCTTTTAGTAACTCATATAAAGAATTACCAATAAATATTAAGAGAAACGTATGCGATTTTTTTAATTATGAATATAAATTCCTTCAAAATACTTTTAAAGGACATAGCAATTTACCTGATAAATGTCCTATGAAAAAGGTAAAAAATTATATACCATAGTAAAAAAAATGTTTTAGAACTCATTATATTAAAATTAAAAAAAACACAGGTTCAAGTTCTGTTTTATTATATATTAAAATTCGACGTTCTGATATACTGTAAAATAATTACAAATTTATTTTTTCTACAACTATACTGAAATTTGTAACTTACGAATCCGTCATTGGTTAGGTTAGGTTTACATTATGCAATTCTTTCATACAATTCCTGATGATGTATGTGCAGTATATCAAAACGTTAAATTTTAATATAAAATAAGACAAAACTTAAATTTAAAGCTTTTCTATTTACATTATATAAATTTTCAAAGTTTTGTTCAATTTATTGTGAAATATTATTTTAGCTTTTTTCTTCTATCGTTTCAAACAATTTTTAAATCTCTTAACTGAGCATAGTGACCAACTTTAAATAACTATGAATATTCTAGGGTGTCTATCATGTTGAAAATATTGTAGCAGATTCAAAATATTTTCCACCAAGTCCATGGAGTGCTACAGATTATTACGCACATCTATTGTTTTATTATAATGAAAAACTTGTTTTTACTTTTAAAGTGTATGTAAGTTTAGACACATCTGACGACTATTTCTAATTCTATATTTAATTTTTAATAGAACACATTGTAATACGATGCAAGAATAAAAATTAATGAATTTAATATATCAAGCGCAACAGTATCTGTCTATTTATTTGCCTACATCTTTATGATAAATTCAAAAAATATTTTCTTTATTTAATCAAAAATTTTCATTGCTGAGAGTAGACCGAATCTTTAACCAGTCATAGTAAAGAGTCGTTTATTTGTATCTAGATTATCTAATTATTTTATATTTATGAAAATTTAGATAAAAAAAAATTATAATTGTGCGTTACCAAAACAAAAACCAAAGCTCTGTTTTTTGAGTGATTTAGTTCATTTGATTAGTTCTGTTCTTATAACAATTACATTACCTTAGAACAAGTATTAGTTAAAAGCAATTTTAAAATATAGCTTCTAATATCAGTCAATCTATTCTTCAAATATTTTGAATTACTTTTATCAAGAGTCGTACAATGTGTAAAGAAATTATAATAAAATTTATTTGTTGTGTTTATAGGCTACTATTTAAAATATTGAATGAAACCAAAACAAAATAGATATTTATGCAGAAAGAAAATCGTTTATTTACAGCCGCCACTAAAGTTTGCACTTTACACACTATAGACACTGTGAAAAATTGACGTTTACCAAACGATGTTTTAATACGATACATACAGTAATCAGCGTTACTAATGTCAGTGATGCTGTTGAAATCAGATCAGATTTATTATAATAATTGTGTGTTAACATTTATATCTTTGGGGAAAATTCTATATTATTCTTAAGTACAAAAAACGTAATAATAAAATTTATATTAAAATAAGATAATTATATGACAAATGTCAACAATTGTTTTCCTTCGTTATTCATTTATCGACTATCATTACAACAAGGCCGCACTTTGCTCGTACCGGTAAATAGTGAACGATAGTTGTATTTATTGTTGTTTGCGGTTTGTTATATTGTTAATATTCTTAACATATTTATATACTTTTATAAAATCATTTTTGTTTATTTGGAGAAAGGGCTAAAAATGGCATTTTTGAGAGCTCGGTAGACTCCCTAAATATTTTTTAATTATCAAATGGGCTCGTATCCGTCTATTTTAGACCAAAATTTTTGATTTTATCGCTGAGCCAGCTGTTTCGATTATATATTATATATATATATATATATATATATATATATATATATCTAAATATATATATATTATATACATATATATATATATATATATACATATATATATATATATATATATATATATATATATATATATATATATATTCAAATTCATTTAAATTTAATTTTTGTCCTGTAAATGGCTTGACTGTTGGGCAATAAAATTACTAATATTATTATTATTATTATTATTATACAATACAACCTTCAAAATAGTTGTAAACTTATCAAACATTTCGTATTATTCGAAACATATATATTTATTTTTTTAATATATTATTTGATTTTAATCAAAATCAAATAAAAATAAGGTCAAATAAAATAGGGTACAATCTGATATATGTTTAAAATACAATTACTATAATTATAAATAATTTATTATTTATGTTTATATATTACGTTAGTTAGATTTAAATTTTGTATATGTACTCTAACAAGTAATTATGAAAAAAATATTTATTTTCTGTTTACTTCTTTATATTTTAAGTGTGGTATGTATTATAATATAATTTTATAATTAAATTATTTTCAAAATGTATTAATATTGTAACAAATAATAAAAATAACTGGATTAAAACAAAAATTCATTGCCAATCAATCTACATGGCAAATTTGAAACTTAAATATGTGTAATTCTACAATTTTCTGAAGCTTTTTGATTTACTTCCACTTTTGTTTCTATAGTGTTGCAGTGTTATTCTTTTATTAAAGTATACATATATTAATATATTATCAAAATATGACAATCCGCAACAATTGTACGTTTATATATTTTAATTGAAATATTAATTATTAAATTTATTTCTAAACATTTAAATAAAATATATACGATTTGAAAGCAAAAAACCCAACGATTTATAAAAATTAAGCACTAGGTACTGAATGAACTGTAAAAATATTTTCCAGATAAATCTGAAACTAGGGTTGCGTGATGATGGAAATTTGTAATCGATTATTGATCTTTTTTTATCCATCTGATCGATTAGAATCAAACTTAATCGATCAGAATTGATCTTAAAGCTCGATCGATCAGAATTGATCTTAAAGATCGATCTTGATCGATCAAAGTCGATCTTAACCGAACAGATCGATCGAAAGAAAGGCACGAACACAAATTTTTACAAACGCGCAGCTCAGCACTTTGTCAGTTTTCGCTAGCGCTTATATCGTTCAGCATTATATTGATTTATTGATCAACCTATTACAAATTTAATAAGTCTAATTAACTCATCGATCATATGATCAGAACAATAGGGTCATTACACATTTTTTTTTTATTACTTTAATCGAAAGATCTTATGTAATTATAGGCGTAAACAACAAAAACAATTATTTTTTTTGCATTATTATAGCCGTAAATAACAAAAAGATTTGCCCGCCAAACAGATTCCCAAAAATCAACAACGGCCATTTTATGACGTATATGTTACATAATAGAGTTATATGACATCACCGCAACGTCACCGTTGAACACATGCTATGCTTATTTTCGTCATAACAGTTTGTTCGGTTAGTGTTAGGGAACAGAGGGGGGGTATTTTTTTCTATAGATGCTAACATACTATTGCCTTGTTATATCATTTGACTGGTACCTATTGCATGATAAAACTATTCAGTGCTTTTTTAAACTCATTTTTAAAATGTATAAATAAAAAGAAAATTAATAAGAACGATGAACATTTGTTGTTTGACATACGACAGAGTTTTATTTTAATTTTAAAGCAACTGACAATAGTCAGCATCGTAAGTGCGTTTGTCTTGTAAGGTTTATAATTTTCCACAAAAATAAACTTATTAAAAATTGCTTTAACTTTTAATGTTAATTTAAGTACCCTTATAATTAACTTTATAAATATATAATAAAGTATTATATCAAAACATGTATTTTTTTAAATGTATATTATTAATTAATATATATATATATATATATATATATATATATATATATATATATATTAATACTACATTTTTTTCTATTTGTATTTGCTAAATGTTCTCAACCAATCAGGTAGCAAAACGTCATTTATAGCTCCTTTGTATATATCATTGTATACGTCATCGTTTTTGAAATGCTTTGAATATGTAAACTAATATTCAATAATTAATTAAAAACTAACTTCAAAACTTCTAGAGTTTTTTTTGTTACGATAAATTATGTTTAGTATTCAACTCTCGATTGTGATAGGATTTTTAAAATTTAAATTTTGTGTAATAACCCTATTGTATTATTAAATTGATCACACGATCAGATCAATCAAACGATCAAATCCATCAAACGTTTATATTAATTAAATGTACAGATAAATTAATCGATCAGATTGATCAAACGATCAGATCGACTTTTCTTTTATTGTAATCGTTTGGATCGATCTTTTGATCAGGCCGATCTGATTGATCATTTTTCGAAGAAACAGAGAATAGTTATGTATGTCGTATTATAATTATTATTATTAAGGATATTAATCTTATTCCATATATTTAATTCAATGCTAAGTTACAAATCACTTACAATCGATCTGAAAGAAAATAATAAATTTTTTTTTTACAGAATTGCAGGAAAATAATTTTAAAACGAATGGAATATGACAATTATGCTCCGGATATTGTTAAATTTTATGGCGTTATTAAAAAATTCAATCGCACCACGTTTGCTGGCTCTGCTAATGGAACGACATTTGTTGATTTAGATAATAAAATGCGGGTATTTTGGATTGAAATTAAACTTATTATGTTACATACATTAAAATATTATTTTTAAATTGTAGGGTGAAATTAAAATATATGGTTCTTTTAGTAACTCATATAAAGAATTACCAATAAATATTAAGAGAAACGTATGCGATTTTTTTAATTATGAATATAAATTCTTTAAAGATACTTTTAAAGGACATAGCAATTTACCTGATAAATGTCCTATGAAAAAGGTAAAAAATTATATACCATAGTAAAAAAATGTTTCAGAACTTATTATATTAAAATTTAAAAGAAACACAGGTTCAAGTTCTGTTTTATTATATATTAAAATTCGACGTTCTGATATACTGTATAATAATTACAAATTTATTTTTTCTACAACTATACTGAAATTTGTAACTTGGTTAGGTTAGGTTTACATTATGCAATCCTACCCAGAAATCCACACTACAATATACAGATTGTATGAATTTTCATACAATTCCTGATGATGTATGTGCAGTATATCAAAACGTTAAATTTTAATATAAAATAAGACAAAACTTAAATCTAAAGATTTTCTATTTACATTATATAAATTTTTAAAGTTTTGTCCAATTTATTGTGAAATATTATTTCCGTTTTTTTTTCTATCGTTTCGCACAATTTTTAAAACTCTTAACTGAGCATAGTAACCAACTTTAAATAACTATGAATATTCTAGGGTGTCTATCATGTTGAAAATATTGTAGTAGATTCAAAATATTTACCACCAACTCCATGGAGTGCTACAGATTATTACGTACATCTATTGATTTATTATAATGAAAAACTTGTTTTTACTATTAAAGTGTATGTAAGTTTAGACACATCTGACGACTATTTCTAATTCTATATTTAATTTTTAATAGAACACATTATAATACAATGCAAGAATAAAAATTAATGAATTTAATATATCAAGAGCAACAGTATCTGTCTATTTATTTGCCTACATCTTTATGATAAATTCAAAAAATATTTTCTTTATTTAATCAAAAAATTTTATTGTTGAGAGGAGACCGAATCTTTAACCAATCATAGTAAAAAGTCGTTTATTTCTATCTTAGGTTATCTAAATATTTTACATTTATGTTTAATTTAGATAAAAAAATTCTAATTGTGCGTAACCAAAACAAAATAAATACAACAGCTGGCACAAACGAGCTCCGTTTTTTGAGTGTTTTAGTACATTTGTGTAGTTCTGCTCTTATGATAATTACATTACCATAAAACCAGTATTAGTTAAAAGCAATTTTAAAACATAGCTCGTAGTATCAGTCAATCAATTTTTCAAATATTTTGAATTACTTTTATTAAAAGTCGTACAATGTGTAAAGAAATAATAAAGTTTATTTGTTGTGTTTATAGTGTTGCGAAATAAATATGAGAAGTTATAAAGAATGTGTAAACAACTTGTTTACATATTCAGAGGCAAACTACATCAAGCCTAGAAACGACTAGAACATTCTTTTCAGAAATCTAGAAAAGACTAGTAGCTTAAAGCAGACCTATATAAGCCACGCGTTGCTAGCAGCCAGCCAGTGTACGCCGAGATGTTATATTGAAAAGCGCTAAGTGAATACGAGCTATCGTTGTGCGGGCTTCGTTGACATAAATTGTTATATAAATTATATAGGCTAAACCGCTCGGCCGTTTGATATAAAATATTAAGTAATATTTATTCGTATTCTTGTATTAAACATTTAACCATTATTACTATTTATATTTATCCATTTATTATTATACGTATTATATCTTTGTAGTGTTTAGTAAACTATTTTATTTTATATCTTTAAATATATTTCTAGTTTTAGTTAATTTAAGTGTTGTGTCTATTTTTAACCAATTTCACCTAGTGCGAACTTTAAACACGTTACAATTGGTGTCAGGTGTAAGGGGTGAAATTGTGTGTAAAATAATATTTAAAATAAAATAATTATATTTAATATAATATTTAAAATAAATCAGATAATAATATTTAATATAAATACGATTTAAAATAAATAACCACATTTAATAATAATTTAAAATAAATTACTATATTTAATTTCGATTCCTAAACTATTGTGTATTCAAAATGGCATCAAGAAAGTTATTGTTAAAAGATTTAAAAGTGGAAGAACTAAAAAAAGAATTGGAAGAAAGAGATCTAGATACCAGTGGTAAGAAAACTCTACTCAAATCACGATTGCAACAGGCAATGACAGCAGAAGGATTTGATCCAGAAGAATATTTGTTTGAGTTTCCGTTGGAAATAAATCAGCTGGTTAATTCATTAAAAAATGATTTAACGGAAAAATTAACAGAAAATAATAGGAAATTAGAAGAAAATGTTAATTCGTTGAAAAATGATTTAACGGAAAATAATAAGAAAATAGAAGATAATGTTCAATCGTTAAAAGATGATTTAACGGAAAATGTTAATTCGTTAAAAAATAATTTAGCGGAAAATGTCAATTCGTTAAGAAATGATTTAACAGAACACAATACGAAAATAGAAGAAAATGTCCAAGCATTAAAAAGCGAATTAACAAATAAAATAACAGAGATTAAAGGAGAATTTAATGAAAAAGTTCTTAGTATGGAAAATAAAATAGAAGCATTAGAAGAACAAATGAAGAGTCGTGTTTCTATATCCAGCGATAAGCCGAAATCAGAAAAGAATCATGAAGAAAATAGCGTTCATAAGCCAGCATCGCCGTCAAACACACATATCAAACCACCCACTTTTGACGGACATACATCATGGGATATGTATCTACGCCAGTTTGAAGCTGCGGCCAGTGCAAACGGCTGGTCATTATTGGAAAAAGCCTCGGCTCTCGTAACCTCACTTCGTGGCGAAGCACTAGAAGTCTTACAGACTTTAAGCGAGGACGAATTCCGACATTATGATCAGCTGGTTAAGCGGCTGAATGCAAGGTACGGGCATGCGCATCTAAAACAGGTGTATCGGATGCAATTAAAGAATTGCTACCAAAAGAATACGGAGACTCTCCAAGAATTTGAGGCAAGTGTTGTCCGATTAGTCCGGCTTGCTTATCCTAATGCACCGGACGACAACTTTTTGGAAGATTTGGCCATTCAAACCTTCAGTGACGGTCTCCGTAATGAAGATACCCGACAAGCACTGCGAATGTCCCACCCTTCGACATTGTCCACTGCGCTGGCATATGCGCTGGAATTCGAAGCATTTCGGCAATCCTCGAAAATCTGCGCACGCGTAAGGACAACCAGACTGGAAGACGAACAAGAGGAGTCGGTTGTGGAAGTGATACGCCAACTCTTCAAGGAATTCCTGCCGAAACAAACGCCTAAACGGCCGTGGAACAACAGAAGAGGTGGTCAGGGCGGTCAACGCCAGGGATTCACCGAGCAGTCGGAAAACTAAAAAGAGTCGACGTGAAGGGGCAATCGCCGACTCATAACCACCAAGCCCCATCAAAAACAGCATTAGTCGCCTCACTTCAACATCCATCCAGTAGCATGTTTGTGGATGGCTTAATTAATAATAAGTCACATGCTATGCTACTGGATACAGGGGCGACAAGAACAATTGTCCGTCCAGATGTTCTGCGACCATCAGTCCACATCAGGCCAACATGATGGCAAATCCGAACCGCAACTGGTCATCTGGCCACGGTTAAAGGTGAAACAAATGTACAATTCACCATTGGGAATACCACCTTTTCCTACCAAGTGCTGATTGCCAATATTGAAGAAGAGGTCATACTGGGTATGGACCTTATGAACAACTTTGGTTTTCGTTTGGACCTGGGACGTGGCGTACTAAATATCCAAAATGAAGAATTGATTCTTCATACCTACCAGAAGTGAAGTGATGGTACAAGCCACAGCCAACGATCAATCCGGTAAAGGCCGCGTAATGATGCTAGAGCCACGCAATCACGATAAAGACTTAGGCCGGGGCATACTTATTGCCAAAGCCTTGATTAAATCCGACCAGATGATACCCGTACGCATGATGAATATCAACAGCTATGAAGTATCACTAAAGAAAGGTACCACCTTGGGACTTTGTTCACCAGTGTCTTCCGTGGTGAGTCGGATTACTAACACAAGTAGTACTGACAATGGAATTCCGGAAAAACTTGCTGAATTAATTAAAACCTCATGCAAGGATCTCACAGCATCCCAGCAAGGTCAAGTCGAAAGGCTTGTGCATCAATATCAGGATGTCTTTGAGACTGAGGACGGCCTCAAAGGAAAGACTGATATTGTCAGGCACCAGATAAATACCGGAAATGAGAAACCGATCCGACAGGCACCGCGGAGGTTACCATTGATGAAGCGTGACGAAGCCGAAGCCATCATCCGAGACATGGAACGTGACAAAGTAATTGAGCCCTCAAATAGCCCATGGGCATCACCAGTTGTCCTGGTAAAGAAGAAGGATGGGTCGACAAGATTTTGCGTCGATTACCGCCAGCTCAATAATGTCACCAAGAAGGATAGCTATCCTCTGCCCCGGATTGATGACACGTTGGACACTCTTGCCGGATCCAAAATGTTTTCTACCCTGGATCTGAAAAGTGGCTACTGGCAGGTTGAAGTAGCTCCAGAAGACCGCGAAAAAACAGCGTTCAGTATTGGAACCGGGCTGTATCAGTTTACAGTCATGCCTTTTGGCCTCTGTAACGCACCGGCTACTTTTGAACGTTTAATGGAGAATGTGCTGAAGGGGCTGTCGTGGAAAACCTGTCTCGTATATCTTGACGACATAATTGTAGTCGGAAGATCCTTCGAGGACCACTTAAGTAATGTCGCAGAGGTGATTAAACGGTTGCGTAGCGCAAATCTAAAACTAAGCCCCAAGAAGTGCCACCTTTTTCAAGCAGAGGTCCATTACCTTGGCCACATAGTGTCCCGAGAAGGAGTTGCGGTGGATCCTGAAAAGACCCAAGCAGTTAACGAATGGCCAATACCAAAGGACAAGCACGAACTAAGAAGCTTTCTCGGCTTGTGCACTTATTATCGTCGATATGTGCTGGGATTCGCCAATATCGCTAAACCACTAACACGATTGACCGAAGAGGGCCGCCAGTTCAAGTGAGACGAAGAATGTCAGAACGCCTTCAAACTACTAAAGCAGTCTTTAGTCAGCGCACCCATACTGAACTACCCTTGCCTAGACGGTCAGTTCATACTAGACACAGATGCAAGTAACGTGGGCATCGGGGGTGTTCTTTCCCAAATACAAGAAGGACAGGAAAAAGTCATCAGCTACTTTAGCAAAGTATTGTCAAAACCAGAACGCAATTACTGTGTGACTCGACGAGAACTGCTAGCCATTGTGAAATCTGTAGAACACTATTCCAAATACTTGTATGGTAGACACTTCCTGCTACAAACCGACCATGCCGCTTTGAAATGGTTACTACAATTCAAAAATCCTGAGGGGCAAGTAGCAAGGTGGATAGAACGACTGCAGGAGTACGACTTCACGATAGAACACCGGGCTGGTAATAACCATCGAAACGCCGATGCTTTATCTAGAAGACCCTGCCCACCTGATTGCAAACACTGCCTACATGTTGAAGAGAAGGTAGCCTAGTTGGCTAGAACAACGATGGTCGACGACGATTGGACGCCAGACAATATTTGTCATGAGCAAGAGAACGATGATAATTTAAAGCTCATGAAGCAATGGAAAACGGCAAATCAAAGACCGACGTGGGAAGAAGTAGCGCCCCACACTCGTATCCTGAAAACCTACTGGTCACATTGGGACTCCATCATACTTAAAGATGGACTCCTAATGCGTGTCCTGGAAAATGAGGATGGTTCCCAAAGGCGGCAGCAATTAATCATTCCCAAAAGTAAAATTTCGGATGTTTTGCGCCAGTTACGTGATGGAACCTCAGGGGGACACCTGGGAGTTAGAAAGACCACTGAGAAACTACGTCAACGTTTCTACTGGGTAGGTTGCCAGGAGGACGTAAAAAGTTGGTGCCGAAATTGCGTGATCTGCGCCTCCAGTAATGGACCACACCGAAAACGAAAAGCACCAATGCGGACGTACAACGTCGGCAGCCCATTCGAGCGCATCGCCATCGACATAGCAGGCCCTTTCCCAATTAGCGAACAGGGAAACCGTTATATTTTAGTAGCCATGGACTACTTTAGTAAATGGGTGGAGGCATACGCAATACCAAATCAAGAGGCTGTGACTGTAGCCGAAGTATTGGTGAAGGAACTCTTCAGTCGATTCGGAGTACCATTAGAATTGCATTCTGACCAAGGACGTAACTTCGAGTCTGCCGTTTTTCAAGAGGTGTGTCGAATCCTCGAAATACGAAAAACCAGAACGACTGCATTACATCCGCAGTCCGACGGCATGGTCGAAAGGATGAACAGAACAATGGGGAAATACTTATCGAAAGTAGTCTCTAATCATCAGAGAGACTGGGATCAATATCTCCATTTGTTCTTAATGGCCTATCGATCAGCAGTCCATGAAACTACGGGGCAGACACCCGCCAGTATTATTTTTGGCCGCGAGTTACGGTTACCTTGCGATCTGAAATTCGGCTGCAAACCTGGCGAAGACCTGGCTGGGGACGGATATGTGGATAACCTCCGAAGGAAAATGGATGACATACACCATCAAGTTCGTGGGAATATTCAGATAGCCAGTGATCGGATGAAAGATAGCTATGACGTTAAAGCTAATGAAAGCGGTTATCAACCAAATGACCTAGTCTGGCTATATAACCCACGACGACGCCAAGGCTTCTCTCCAAAATTACAGAGATCATGGGACGGACCGTATATAGTCGTCAAAAGGATCAATGACGTCATCTACAGGATCCGAAAAACTCCCAATGGAAAACCTATGGTCATCCATTATAATCGTCTGGCACCTTTTTCCGGACGTAACGAGGAAGACAGTGATACACGGGAGGGTCGTGTTAGGAGGCTAAAGGATGAGGAACCGAGCTTTGAATGTTTCATGTCTACGTCCTCATCAGGCCGCCGAGTAAGACATGGAGTCACCACCGAGGTCCAGCAGGATCTTTTTACCGTACCAAGCGAATACGCCCTCGCACATTGCGTCGCAAAGGACTTGCGAATGTCAAGAGGAATTGCCTCGGTCTTTCGCAAGAAATATGGGGGAATCGACGAATTGAAATCACAATTACCCACTGTTGGAGGTACATTGTCCCTGCGTGAGTGGCGTCGGCAAATATATTACCTGGTGACGAAAGAATTGTCCCAGCAGAAACCTAGCTATCAAACGCTATGGGACTCCCTGTTGGTGCTGCGCGAGCTACTAGTGAAGGACGATGTGAAGAAACTCGCGATCCCAAAAATAGGCTGTGGCCTGGATGGACTCAACTGGAGGATAGTCTGCAACATGCTGGAAACAATTTTCCGAGACACCGGAATCGCCATCCTCGTTTGCTGTTATAATCCCATCCGAACGGCAAAAACGGAAAAAACGGTGGACTGCTACTTTTTCCAAACAGGACAGTGTAGACAAGGCCCAGCATGCCGATTCCTACACAACCCCGCAAGTGCTCTGGGACAGAACACTCCTAAGGGGGGGGGGCAGTGTTGCGAAATAAATATGAGAAGTTATAAAGAATGTGTAAACAACTTGTTTACATATTCAGAGGCAAACTACATCAAGCCTAGAAACGACTAGAACATTCTTTTCAGAAATCTAGAAAAGACTAGTAGCTTAAAGCAGACCTATATAAGCCACGCGTTGCTAGCAGCCAGCCAGTGTACGCCGAGATGTTATATTGAAAAGCGCTAAGTGAATACGAGCTATCGTTGTGCGGGCTTCGTTGACATAAATTGTTATATAAATTATATAGGCTAAACCGCTCGGCCGTTTGATATAAAATATTAAGTAATATTTATTCGTATTCTTGTATTAAACATTTAACCATTATTACTATTTATATTTATCCATTTATTATTATACGTATTATATCTTTGTAGTGTTTAGTAAACTATTTTATTTTATATCTTTAAATATATTTCTAGTTTTAGTTAATTTAAGTGTTGTGTCTATTTTTAACCAATTTCACCTAGTGCGAACTTTAAACACGTTACAATAGGCTACAAATTAAAATATTGAATGAAACCAAAACAAAATAGAAATATACAGAATTAAAATCTTTTATCTACTGCCGCCTCTAAATTTTGCACTTTACACTGAAAAATTGACGTTTAACAAACGATGCTGTTGAAATCAGTTTAGATTTATTATTATAATTGTGTGTTAACATTTATCTTTTTGAGGAAAAGGTATACTAGAATAAAAATAATATATTTCTATATTATTCTTAAGTACAAAAAACGTAAACAAAACAAAAATTATATTAAAATAAAATAATTATAAGACAATTGTCAAAAATTGTTTTCCTTCGTTATTCCTTTATCGACTATCATTACAACAGAGCCGCACTTTGCTCGTATCTGTAAATAGTGAACGAAAGTTGTATTTATGTGTATTTATTGCGGTTTGTTATATTGTTAATATTCTTAACATATTTATATAGTTTTATAAAAATATTTTTGTTTATTTGGAGAAAGGGCTAAAAATGGCATTTTTGAGGGCTCGGTGGACCTCCTAAATATTTTTTAATTGGCAAATGGGCTCGTATCCGTCTATTTTAGACCAAAATCTTCGATTTTAGCGCTTAGCCAGCTGTTTCGATTTTTTTCGAAACATTCTAATATACTGGGTGTCCCATTTTAATCCGCCACCTGCAATAACTTTAAAATCGTGCATTGGACAAAAAAATGTTTCGGATAAAAAGTAAATGGTTTCGAGGGGGACATCTGATGCAGGGACCCTTGCCCCCTCTGGTCCTCCTTGGGGGCGGAAAAGGGGGGCAACTTTGAAATCTTAAATAGAACACCCTATTTTTTATTGTAGATTCTGATAGGCCATTAAAAAGTATGTAAATTTTATTTATAGACTTTTTGTTTATCTTTGATAGATGGCGCTGCAAACAACATTTTTTTTCTCAGTTTATCAATCTTCAATTTGAAAAAAAAAGTGTAACTAAGTATGATATTCAAGATTTTTTCAGTTCTTTGGGAAGAGGGGGGGGCAAGGGTCACTGCATCAAGTATCTTCCTCGAAACCATTAACTTTAAGTTAATGGTTTCGAGGGGTATAACTTTAAGCTAATGGTTTCGAGGGGATATCCGATTCAGTGACCCTTGCCCCCCCCCCTCTTCCCAAAGAACTGAAAAGAACTTGAATATCGTACTTAGTTACACCTTTTTTTTTCAAATTGAAAACTGATAAACTGAGAAAAAAAATGTTGTTTGCAGCGCCATCTATCAAAGATAAACAAAAAGTCTTAAAATAAAATTTACATACTTTTTAATGGCCTATCAGAATATACAATAAAAAATAGGGTGTTCCATTTAAGATTTCAAAGTTGCCCCTCTTTCACGCCCCCCAAGGGGTCCGGAGGGGACAAGGGTCTCTGCATCAGATGTCTCCCTCGAAACCATTTACTTTTTATCCAAAACATTTTTTTGTCCGGTGTACGATTTTAAAGTTATTGCAGGTGGCGGATTAAAATGGGACACCCAGTATATATATATATATATATATATATATATATATATATATATATATATATATATAATATATATATTTGTATTGTAAATGGCTTGACTGTTAGGCAATAAAATTACTATTATTATTATTATCCTTGATTTTCACTACTTTAGGTAGGTATGTCATTTGCTACAAACCGGGAACAATCCATGTTCCTTAGGTTTGAGCTAGGTCAGTACTTTCCTAATTATGTGCCCTGTTCCAAGGAGCTGTTTTTTGTATTTGATTGGTATTATGTTTTCCCGGTATATCTGTTATGTAATTTCTGAAACTATTTGCTATGACATATGAATCCAGTGGTGCCAATTACAATCGGAATTACTTTGGTTGGAGTTTTCCACATTCTTTTAATTTCTATTGCTAATGAGACATATTTACTATTTAGTTCTTTTTTCTGCTTCTTTTGTTATAATATTCTGATCGGATGGTATCGACACGTCAATGAGATAAGTCATGTTTTTTTCGCGTATTATTATTATTATTATTATTATTATTATTATTAGTATTATTATTATACAATACCACCTACAAAATAGTTATTAACTTATCAAACATTTCGTATTATTCGTAACATATATGTTTATTTTTTTATTTTATTATTTGATTTTAATAAAAATTAAATAAAAATAAGGTCAAATAAAATAGGAAACAATCTGATATATGTTTAAAATACAATTACTATAATTATAAATAATTTATTATTTACGCTTATATATTACGTTAGTTAGATTTAAATTTTGTATATGTACTCTAACAAGTAATTATGAAAAAAATATTTATTTTCTGTTTGCTTCTTTATATTTTAAGTGTGGTATGTATTATAATATAATTTTATAATTAAATTATTTTCGAAATGTATTAATATTGTAACAAATAATAAAAATAACTGGATTAAAACAAAAATTCATTGCCAATCAATCTACATGGCAAGTTTGAAACTTGAGTATGTGTAATTCTATAATTTTCTGAAGCTTTTTGATTTATTTACATTTTTGTTTCTATAGTGTTGCAGAGTTATTCTTTTATTAAATTATGCATATATTATGCATATATTATCAAAATATGACAATCCGCAAAAATTGTACGTTCATATATTTTAACTAAAATATTAATTACTAAATTATTTATTATTTATTTATTTATTTTTTTTTGATCGTGAAATTGAAAGGAGAATAAATGCTGGTTGTAAAGTTTTGGGTGCTTTGGGAACTTTTGCTAGGAATGTAAATGTTTCCAAAAAAGCCCGTTTTTAGTATATATAATGCAGTTTTGGTGCCTACGTTGATGTATGGTAGTAAATGTTGGGTTTGGTTGCAATAGCATAAACGGAAAATGACTGCTGTGGAAATGAGATTTTTACGTGGGGTACGTGGTGCAAATAGGAGAGATCGGGTACGAAATAGATTAGTGTATGATGAGTGTGAAATTGAAAAAAATGTTGTAGCAAAAGTTGGTGTTAGTCAGTTAAGATGGTTCGGACATGATGAGCGAATGTCTAATGAACGTTTGGTGAAAAAGATTTATTTGAATGATTTTTGATGGCATACGTTTGCGTGGACGTCCGAAGAGTAATTGGAGTGGTATGATTGAGAGTGTTTTGCGTGAGCGAAAGTTTCCAAGTAGTAGGAATAAAACAGCATGTATGAGAGAAATTATAAATGTGGCTAAAGCGAAAGTAGCTTGTTTGGATAGGAATGTTTGGAGGCAACTGATTTCGGGATGATGAAAAGAGTTTGTGCCACACTCTTTTGGGTACATGGCGTGATTGTGTATGTATGTATGTATGTATGTATGTACATTTAAAGAAAATATATACGATTTGAAAACATAAACACAGCGATTGATAAAAATGAAGAACTATGTGCTGAATGAACTGTAAAAATATTTCCCATATAAATCTGATCATGGAAATTTGTGATCGATTATTGATCTTTTTTTATCCATCTGATCGATTAGAATCAAACTTAATAGATCAAACTTGATCTTGGTCGATCAGAATTGATCTTAAAGCTCGATCGATCAGAATTGATTTTAAAGATGAATTTTGATCGATCAAAATCGATCTTAGCCGAACAGATCGATCGAAAGAAGGGCACGAACAGAAATTTTTACAAACGCGCAGCTCAGCACTTTGTCAGTTTTCGCTAGCGCTTATATCGTTTAGCAATATATTAATCAACCTACAAATTAAATAAGTCTAATTAACTCATCGATCATATGATCAGAACAATAAGGTTATTACACTTTTTTTTTTATTACTTCAATCGAGGGATCTAATGTAATTATAGGCGTAAACAACAAAAACAATTATTTTTTTTGCATTATTATAGCCGTAATTAATAAAAAGATTTGCCCGCCAAACAGATTCCCAAAAATCAACAACTGCCATTTCATGACGTATATGTTACATAATAGAGCTTATATCACCGCAACGTCACCGTTGAACACATGCTATGCTTATTTTCCTCATAACAGTTTGTTCGGTTAGTGTTAGGAAACAGGGGTATTTTTTTCTATAGATGCTAACATACTATTGCCTTATTATATCATTTGACTGGTAATTATTGCATGATATAACTATTCAGTGCTTTTTTAAACTCATTTTTAAAATGTATAAATAGAAAGAAAATTAATAAGAACGATCAACATTTGTTGTTTGACATACGACAGAGTTTTAGGTTAATTTTAAAGCAACTGACAGTAGGCAGCTTAGTAAGTGCGTTTGTCTTGTAAGGTTTATAATTTTCCACAAAAATTAACTTATTAAAAATTGCTTTAAAATTATTTTTTTAATTTAAGTACACTTATAATTAATTTATAAATATATAATAAAGTATTATATCAAGATATATATTTTTTAAATGTATATATTATTAATTAAAATATATATATATATATATATATATATATATATATATATATATATATATATATATATATATATAACGTACTATATGTTTTTCTATTTGTATTTGCTAAATGTTCTCAACCAATCAGATAGTAAAACGTCATTTATAGCTCCATTGTATATCATTGTACGTCATCGTTTTTGAATTGCTTTGAAAATGTAATATGATTTTCAATAATTAATTAAAAACTAACTAAAAAACTTCTAGAGTTGTTTTTGTTACGAAAAATTATTCAACTTTCGATTGTGATAGGTTTTTCAAAATTTAAATTTTGTATAATAACCCTATTGTATTATTAATTTGATCACACGATCGGATCAATCAAACGATCAAATCTATCAAACGTTTAGATTAATTAAATGTACAGATAAATTAATCGATCAGATCGATTTTTCTTTTATTGTAACCATTTGGCTCGATCGATAGAACATTTTTCGAAGAAACAGAGAATAGTTATGTATGTCGTATTATAATTATTATTATTAAGGATATTAATCTTATTCCATATATTTAATTAAGTGTTAAGTTACAAATTACTCACAATCGATCTGAAAGAAAATAATAAAAAGATTTTATTACAGAATAGCTGGAAAATAATTTTAAAACGAATAGAATATGAAAATTATGCTCCGGATATTATTCAGTTCTATGGCGTTATTAGAAAATTCAATCGCACCACTTTTGCTGCATCTGTTAATGTAACGACATTTGTTGATTTAGATAACAAAGCGCGGGTATTTTGAATTGAAATTAAACATATTATGTTACATACATTAAAATATTATTTTTAAATTATAGGGTGAAATTAAAATGTATGGTTCCTTTAGTAACTCATATAAAGAATTACCAATAAATATTAAGAGAAAGATATGCGATTTTTTTAATTATGAATACAAATTCTTTAAAGATACTTTTGAAGGACATGGCAATTTCCCAGATAAATGTCCTATGAAAAAGGTAAAAAATTATATAACATAGTAAAAATATGTCAGAACTCATTATATTAAAATAAAAAAGCTTCAGGTTTATGTTCTGTTTTATTTTATATTAAAATTTTATTAAAACGTTAAATTTTAATATAAAATAAAACAGAACTTAAATTTAAAGCTTTTTCTATTTACATTATATACATAAATTTTTAATGTTTGTCCAATTGTGAAATATTATTTTCTATCGTTTCACACAATTTTTAAAATTCCGAACTGAGCATAATTATTATTTTAGGGTGTCTATCATGTTGAAAACTTTGTAGCAGATTCGAAATATTTTCCACGAAGTCCATGGAGTGCTACAGATTATTACGGATATTTATTAATTTATTATAATAAAAAACTTGTTCTTACTATTAAATTGTATGTAAGCTTAGACAAATCTGACGACTATTTCTAATTTTATATTTAATTTTTAATAGAACATATTGTAATACAATGCAAGAATAAAAATTAGTGAATTTAATATATCAAGTGCAACAGTATCTGTCTATTTATTTGCCTACATCTTAATGATAAATTCAAAAAATACTTTATTTAATCAAAAATTTTCATTGTTGAGAGTAAAATCATTAACCAGTCATTGCAAAGAGTGCGGAGTCGTTTATTTGTATCTTAGATTATCTAATTATTTTATATTTATGTTTAATTTAGATTAAAAACAATTATAATTAAGCGTAACCAAAACAAAATAAATAAAACAGCTGGCAGCACAAGCTCCGTTTTTAGATGTTTTATTTCATTTGGTTAGTTCTGCTCTTATGACAAATACAATACCTTAAAACCAGTATTAGTTAAAACCAATTTTAAAACATAATTTGTAGTATCAGTCAATCTATTCTCCAAATATTTCGAAATACTTTTATCAAGAGTTGTACAATGTGTAAAAAAAATTATAATAAAATTTATTTGTGTTTATACGCTACTAATTAAAATATTGAATGAAACCAAAACAAAACAGAAAGCGTTTATCTACAGCCACCTTTAAAGTTTGCAATTTACACACTATATTCACTGTGAAAAATTGATGTTTATCAAACGATATATTATAATACGATGCGTAAAGTAACCAGCGTTACTAATATCAGTAATGCTGTTGAAATCAGATCAGATTTATTATTAAAATTGTGTGTTAACATTTATCTCTTTGAAGAAAAAGCATATTGGAGTAAAATAATAATTCTATATTTTTCTTAACTACAGAAAACGTAATAATAAAAATTACTTATGTTAAAATAAGATAATAATTTGACAGTTGTCAACAATTGTTATTCTTTATTATTTATTTGACGACTACATTACAACAAGGCCGTACTTTGTTCGTACCAGTAAATAGTGAACAAGAGGTGCATTTTTGTGTTTTTGCGATTTGTTATTTTGTTGATATTCAAAATAAAGCTATCCGGGCTATTGTCAACGCACCTTCATAGTTAATACCTAACGAAATTTGTCATAAATAGAGACTTACAAATGCAAACCGCGCAAGAATAAATACAAAATTTTAATATAAAATATCAGACAAATATATTTGCAAGTGAACGGTTGCACAATGAAAATTATATACAAGATTAGAAGTATATGGGTAAACTCATATATAGACCATTTTGACATTATCATATTTATGATAAGAAATAAGAATAACATTTTTACTTTTTTCAGCAAAAGTTGGCAACATTGTATTTTACTAATATTATAAGAGTGTAATTTATATAGGCGATAGTGGTATCTTCTGTAAAAATTTGATTAAATATAATCGGTTAAATAATGTATGTTTATTTGCTAACGGAACTCTTGGTTCTGTAATGCTTAAATATGCAAAATGAAACTAGTATCCTACTAAAAAATATAAAAAATTTCTAAAATTTTAATCTTTTTAATTAGGTAACACAAGAAGGACTGACTTCAAATCGCTACGTGATCGTCACGGAATGTCATTTTTATCAATCGATCAATTATATTTATTCTCTTATGTATATATATATATATATATATATATATATATATATATATATATTGATGAATCGAGATCAATATCTAGACAGCCATTAACTTTTTACTTACCTCCAACAAAAACAGATACACTAATAAAAGCTTCAGTATACATTATGTGCCGAAATGTTGAACTGCACTATAATGATATTTTTGTATAATTTAATTAATATATTTTAAACTTGTTTGTTTTATAATTTATTTTTTAAATTATTATATATAATTCATATAAATTAAAATTTTATTCGTAAATGGTTTGACTGTTGGCCACTAAAGTTAAAGTACTATTATTATATAATACCATCATAAAAATAGTTATTAGGGAGTTTTTGCACACTTTACGTTAAACAATCTATTAACAACAAAGTGACGTGATTCAATGTCATTTCTATTATAAATTTATTCAGTTTAAAGTTGTCGTAACTGTAGCGGAGTTTTACAAAAATTCCGATAATTAACTTGTCAGACATCCTGTATTACACATGATATTTATATTTATTTTTTGAAAGTAATTATCAAAATTTTAATCAAAATAAATAAGGTCAAATAAAATAGAAAATCATCTGATATACTTATGTTTAAAATACAATTATTGTAATTATAAATAATTTATTATTTATGTTTTCATATTAGGTTGGAATATTGTGTTAGTCAGATTTAAATTTAGTATATGTACTCTTAACTAATTATGAAAAAAATATTTATTTTCTGTTTGCTTCTGTATATTTTAAGTGTGGTATGTATTAGAATGTTATTTTATAATTAAATTATTTTTGAAATGTATTAATATATAAAATAATACAAATAATAAAAATAACTAGTTTAAAACAAAAATTCATTGCCAATCAATCAGCATGGCAAATTAAAAACTTGAATATGTGTAATTCTGTAGTTTTCTGAACCTTTTTGATTTATTCACACTTTTGTTTCTATAGTGTTGCAGTGTTATTCTTTTATTAAATTATGTATATATTAATATATTATCAGAATATGATAATCAGCAACAATTGTACGTTTATATATTTTAACTGAAATACAAATTATTAAATTTATTTTTAAAGAAAGCATATACGAAACACAACTATTGATAAAAATGAAGCACTATGTACTGAATGAACTGTAAAAATATTTCCCGGATATATCTGAAACTAGGGTTGCATGATCATGAAAGTCTGT
The DNA here is from genome assembly GCA_963966155.1 of Clivina fossor. Classification (NCBI taxonomy): domain Eukaryota; kingdom Metazoa; phylum Arthropoda; class Insecta; order Coleoptera; family Carabidae; genus Clivina; species Clivina fossor. Next base: position 22,616,274 of record OZ014551.1, on the reverse strand, counting down.
GATCGATCATTTATTTTTTTTATTTCTCTGATTGATTAGAATATAACTTGATCGATCAGAATCGATCTTGATCGATTGGAATCGATATTGATCGATCAGAAACGATCTTGATCGATCAGAATTAATCTTAAATAAGCTTATTATTAATGATATTAATGTTATTCCATAATTAAGTTCTACGTTACAAATCACTTCGAATCGATCTGAAGAAAATAATAAAAATATTTTTACAGAATAGCAGGAAAATTATTTTAAGACGAATAGAATATGAAAATTATGCTCCAGATATTGTGAAATTCTATGGCGTTATTAGAAAATTTAATCGCACCACTTTTGCTGCATCTTTTAATGTAACGAATTTTGTTGATTTAGATAGTAAAACGCGGGTATTTCTGATTAAAATTAAACATATAATGTTACATACATAATAATATTATTTCTAAATTGTAGGGTGAAATTAAAATATATTGTTCCTTTAGTAACTCATATAACGAATTACTAATAAATATTAAGAAAAAAATGTGCGATTTTTTTAATAATGAATACAAATTTCTTTTAAATAATTTTAAAGGGCATAGCAATTTTCCAGATAAATTTTTTATGAAAAAAGTAAAAAATTATATAATATAATAAAAAATCTTTCAGAACTCATTACTTATATTAAAATTTTAAAAACTTCAGGTTTAAGTTCTGTTTTATTTTATATTAAAATTCGACGTTCTGGTATACTGTACATACATCCTCATCAGGAAAATAATTACAAATTATTTTTTCTACATGTATACTGAAATTTGTAACTTATGAATCCTTTATTGGTTAGTAGTACATTATGCAATACTACCCAGAAATCTGTACTACAATATACAGATTGTATGAATTTTCATACTCATGGGAAATTAGTACCATTCTATGTTCGACGTACGATATACAATTCCTGATGATGTATGTGCAGTATATCAAAACTTGAAATTTTAATATAAAATAAAACAGAACTTAAATCTACAGCTTTTTTATTTACATTATATAAATTTTTAATGTTTGTCTAATTGTAAATTATTATTTTCGTTTTTTTTTCAATCGTTACACATAATATTTAATACTCCTAACTAGGCATAATTTTTAAATAACTATAAATATTTTACAGTGTCTATATGTTGAAAATTATGTAGCAGATTCAAAATATTTTCCACCAAGTCTATGGAGTGCTACAAATTATTACAGACATCTATTTATTATTATTATTATTATTTCTTTATTCACTTTTTAAAAAGGTTACATTTCTTGTACACGACCGTTAAGGTAAGTAATACAATAAATTTAATGAGTAAAATACACTACAAACATATACATTTTATTGTTATATAACATTATGTGTATGTATTCGTTGTTGGTAAATGGTAGTGGCATTTTTAATGGTTACCTATGACCCTTCTGACAATACTGCAGGTATTTAATATTACCGTTTTCTGCATGATGTTAAATAGCGTTTGAGGAAGTTGAAGTTTGTCCAGTCCCTCAAACAATTTTTTTGGTATTTCTCCCGTTGCGTCTATAACTATTGGAATAATACTTACTTTATTCATTTGCCACATATTCTTTATTTCATCGGCTAAAGGTAAGTACATCCGAATCTTTTCAGCTTGGGTTTTCTCTATATTTGCAGCATACGGAATTGCGATATCAATAATATATGTAATTTTTCCTTTTTTTAGTGTTAGGACTATATTTGGAATATTGTGATCGACCGTTTTGTCAGTTATTATCTTCCTATTCCAGTATAGTCCTGTGCTATTATTTTCCCAAGTTGGTGAAGGTTTGTAATTATAATACTGTAAATTTTTTTCCACGGTGAAATATTTATGTAGAAGTTGTTTGTGTATTATTTTAGCTACTTCGTTATGCCGATGAAAGTACTGGTGAGGTGCTAGTACCGAACATCCCAAAATAATGTGCTCTAAACTCTCCTCACCTTTATTACACATTTGGCATGCGATATTAACAGAAGCTCTTTTTAGAATTTTTCTTCTGTAGCTTTTCGTTCCAGTAACTTGATCCTGGATTGCTATTATAAATCCTTCAGTCTCCTTAAATATGTTTCCCGTAGCCAACCATGCTAAGGACGCTTTTGTATCTAGGATCCGGTTTTCTATATTTGCTAGATATTTCCCGTGCAGTGGTTTTGATCGCCATTTGTGTTTTAGTGCAGAGACAGAAAGAATCTTTTCCTCTGGGTTGCAGTCATTGTCTAGCAGTTTGAGCGGGGATGGTTTTTTGTCCGACATTGCAATAGCTTTATGCAGACCATTACTAGCTGCCTTCTGAAGGATGAAATTTTTCAAATTTTAAATTTGTTTGTAATGTTGAACCTTAATGCTGGGAATGCCCCTTTCACCTTGGTTACGAGGTAGGTGGAATCTCTCAACTGTCAAATGTGGGTGATGTCCTCTCCATTTTCTAAACTCTTTTCTCGTTTTAATATCTAGGGCATCTAGATCTGTATCTGTCCATTTTAAAACTACGAAACTGTATGTAAGTACAGATGTTGCGTACGTGTTCAATGCTTTTGTTGTGTTACTAGCAAAAAGCTCAGTTTTTAAAATTGCTCTGAGTCTGGACATGTAGAGGTCTGTCATTTCGGTTTTACACAATGTGTGATCTATTCCCTTGAATTGTGCGTATCCTAGGTATTTGTATTGTTCTTCTTCTTCCATACCTGTTATTAGTCCTTGATTTTCTATGTCATATCCAGGATGTCTACTCCATTTGCCTTTACACATACTGCTAACTTTACATTTATCTAGACCGAATTTCATGCTGATATCATTACTAAATTTTCCCACACATTTCAGTAGTTTTTCGGCATCATCTTTAGTACCTGCAAACAACTTCAAGTCATCCATATACCACAAGTGTGATATTTGGGTGTTGTGTAAGATGTAGCCTTTCTGTTGTTTGTTAAGTAGGGATGTTAATGGTTTTAGGGCTAGGCAAAACCAAAGGGAGCTGAGAGCATCTCCTTGGAATATGCCTCTTTTGATGTTTATAACTCCCGCTCGTATTTGTTCCTGTGGTAAATTTAGTGTCAGTTCAGTACTCCATTGTTTCATTGCGTGTGTTAAGAATTTGGTTATATGTGGCGCTATTTTGTATATGTGTAATACCTCTGTTAGCCATGAATGAGGTACACTATCAAATGCTTTTTGGTAATCTACGTAAGCAACATGTAGTTCACTTTTATTTTTGATAGCATCATTTGTATTAATACCATCTATAATTAAATGTTCTTTGCTACCTCGTTATTATTATTATTATTAATATGTGTTTTATGTTTCACAGGTTTTACCTGGTATTTGTTGCTATTTATATTATTATTTTTTTTATTATTATTATACAATACCACCTACAAAATAGTTATTAACTTATCAAACATTTCGTATTATTCGTAACATATATGTTTATTTTTTATTTTATTATTTGATTTTAATCAAAATCAAATAAAAATAAGGTCAAATAAAATAGGTAACAATCTGATATATATATATATTTAAAATACAATTATTATAATTATAAATAGTTTATTATTTATGTTTATATATTACGTTAGTTAGATTTAAATTTTGTATATGTACTCTTAACCAGTAATTATGAAAAAAATATTTATTTTTTTTTGCTTCTTTATATTTTAAGTGTGGTATGTATTATAATATAATTTTATAATTAAATTATTTTCAAAATGTATTAATATTGTAACAAATAATAAAAATAACTGGATTAAAACAAAAATTCATTGCCTATCAATCTACATGGCTAATTTGAAACTTGAATATGTGTAATTCTATAACTTTCTGAAGCTTTTTGGTTTATTTACACTTTTGTTTCTATAGCATTGCAGAGTTATTCTTTTATTAAATTATGCATATATTATGCATATATTATCAAAATATGACAATCCGCAAAAATTGTACGTTCATATATTTTAACTGAAATATTCATTATTAAATTATTTTTTATTTATTTATTTTTTTTTTTTTTTGAATGTGAAATTGAAAGGAGAGTAAATGCTGGTTGTAAAGTTTTGGGTGTTTTGGGAGCTTTTGCTAGAAATGTAAATGTTTCCAAAGAAGCCAGTTTGAATATGTACAATGCAGTTTTGATGCCTACGTTGATGTATAGTAGTAAATGTTGGGTTTGGTTGCAATAGCATAAACGAAAAATGACTGCTGTGTAAATGAGATTTTACGTGGGGTATTTGGTGAAAATAGGAGACATCGAGTACGAAATAGATTAGTGTATAATAACGGTAATATTGAAAAAAATGTTGTAGCAAAAGTTGGTGTTAGTCAGTTAAGATGGTTCGGACATGTTGAGCGAATGTCTAATGAACGTTCGGTTAAAAAGATTTATTTGAATGATTTTGATGGTATACGTTTGCGTGGACGCCCGATAAGTAGTTGAAGTGGTATGATTGAGAGTGTTTTGCGTGAGCGCAAGTTTCCAAGTAGTAGGAATAAAAGAGCATGTATGAGAAGAATTATAAATGTGGATGAAGCAAAAGTTGTTTGTTTGGATAGGAATGTTTGGAGGCGACTGATTTCGGGATGGTGAAAAGAGTTTGTGCCACACCCTTTTGGGTACATAGCGTGATTGTGTATTTATGTATGTATGTATGTACATTTAAAGAAAATATATACGATTTGAAAACATAAACACAGCGATTGATAAAAATGAAGAACTATGTGCTGAATGAACTGTAAAAATATTTCCCATATAAATCTGAAACTAGGGTTGCATGATCAAGGAAATTTGTGATCGATTATTGATCTTTTTTATCTATCTGATCGATTAGAACCAAACTTAATCGATCAGAATTGATCTTGGTCGATCAGAATTGATCTTAAAGCTAGATCGATCAGAATTGATCTTAAAGATCGATCTTGATCGATCAAAATTGATCTTAACCGAGCAGATCAATCGAAAGAAAGACACGAACACAAATTTTTACAAACGCGCAGCTCAGCACTTTGTCAGTTTTCGCTAGCGTTTACGTCGTTCAGCAATATATTGATCAACCTATACAAATTAGATAAGTCTAATTATTTCATCGATTATATGATCAGAACAATAAAGTTATTACAATTTTTTTTTATTACTTTAATCGAAAGATCTTATGTAATTATAGGCGTAAACGACAAAAACAATTATTTTTGTTGCATTATTATAGCCGTAATTAACAAAAAGATTTGCCCGCCAAACGGATTCCCAAAAATCAACAACGGCCATTTTATGAAGTCTATAATAGAGCTATATGACATCATCGCAACGTCACCGTTGAACACATGCTATGCTTATTTTCGTCATAACAGTTTGTTCGGTTAGTGTTAGAAAACAGTAGAAGGTATTTTTTTTTTATAGATGTTAACATACTATTGCCTTGTATCATGTGACTGATACCTATTGCATGATAAAACTATTCAGTGCTTTTTTTAAACTTATTTTTTAAATGTGTAAATAAAAAGAAAATTAATAAGAACGATCAACATAGTTTTAGGTTAATTTTAAAGCAACTGAAAGTAGTCAGCTTAGTAAGTGCGTTTGTCTTGTAAAATTTATAATTTTCCACAAAAATAAACTTATTAAAAATTGCTTTAAGAATTATTTTGTTAATTTAAGTACACTTATAATTAACTTTATAAATATATAATAAAGTATTATATCAAGACATATATTTTTTAAATGTATATTATTAATTAGAATATATATATATATATATATATATATATATATATATATATATATATATATATATATATATATATATATATATATATATATATATTTGCTAAATGTTCTCAACCAATCAGGTAGTAAAACGTCATTTATAGCTCCATTGTATATCAATGTACGTCATCGTTTTTGAATTGCTTTGAAAATGTAATCTGATTTTCAATAATTAATTAAAAACTAACTAGAAAACTTCTAGAGTTTTTTTTGTTACGAAAAATTATTCAACTTTCGATTGTGATAGGTTTTTTAAAATTTAAATTTTGTGTAATAACCCTATTGTATTATTAATTTGATCACACAATCGGATTAATCAAACGACCAAATCCATCACACGTTTAGATTAATTAAATGTACAGATAAATTAATCGATCAGATTGATCAAACGATCAGATTATAATTATTATTATTAAAGATATTAATCTTATTCCATATATTTAATTAAGTGATAAGTTACAAATCACTTACAATCGATCTGAAAGAAAATAATAAAACGATTTTTTTACAGAATAGCTGGAAAATAATTTTAAAACGAATAGAATATGAAAATTATGCTCCGGATATTATTCAGTACTATGGCGTTATTAGAAAATTCAATCGCACAACTTTTGCTGCATCTGCTAATGCAACGACATTTGTTGATTTAGATAATAAAACTCGGGTATTTTGGATTGAAATTAAACATATTATGTTACATACATTAAAATATTATTTTTAAATTATAGGGTGAAATTAAAATGTATGGTTCCTATAGTAACTCATATAAAGAATTACCAATAAATATTAAGAGAAACCTTTGCGATTTTTTTAATTATGAATATAAATTCGTTAAAAATAATTTTGAAGGACATGGCAATGTTCCAGATAAATGTCCTGTGAAAAAGGTAAAAAATTATATAACATAGTAAAAATCTGTCAGAACTCATTATATTAAAATAAAAAAGCTTCAGGTTTATGTTCTGTTTTATTTTATATTAAAATTCCTGATTAAAACGTTAAATTTTAATATAAAATAAAACAGAACTTAAATCTAAAGCTTTTTCTATTTACATTGTATACATAAATTTTTAATGTTTGTCCAATTGTTAAATAATATTTTATATCGTTTCACACAATTTTTAAAACTCCGAACTGAGCATAATTACCAACGTTAAATAACTATGAATATTTTAGGGTGTCTATCATTTTCAATGTTTGTCTAATTGTAAATTATTATTTTCGTTTTTTTTTTTTCAATCGTTACACATAATATTTAATACTCCTAACTAGGCATAATGACCATTTTTAAATGACTATAAATATTTTAGGGTGTCTATTATGTTGAAAATTATGTAGCAGATTCAAAATATTTTCCACCAAGTCCATGGAGTGCTACAGATTATTACGGACATCTATGGATTTATCATAATGAAAAACTTGTTCTTACTATTAAAATTTATATAAGCTTAGACAAATCTGACGACTATTTCTAATTTTATATTTAATTTTTAATAGAACATATTGTAATACAATGCAAGAATAAAAATTAAAGAATTTAATATATCAAGCGCAACGGTATCTGTCTATTTATTTGCCTACATCTTTATGATAATTTCAAAAAATACTTTATTTAATCCAATTTTTTTATTGTTGAGAGTAAAATCATTGCAAAGAGTGCGGAGTCTTTATTTATATCTTAGATTATCTAATTATTTTATATTTATGTTTAATTTAGATTAAAAACAATTATAATTAAGCGTAACCAAAACAAAATAAATAAAACAGCTGGCAGCACAAGCTCCGTTTTTAGATGTTTTATTTCATTTGTTTAGTCTGCTATTATGACAAATACAATACGTTAAAACCAGTATTAGTTAAAACCAATTTTAAAACATAATTTGTAGTATCATTCTCCAAATATTTCGAAATACTTTTATCAAGAGTTGTACAATGTGTACAATGTTTATACGCTACTAATTAAAATATTGAATGAAACCAAAACAAAACAGAAAGCGTTTATCTACAGCCACCTTTAAAGTTTGCAATTTACACACTATATTCACTGTGAAAAATTGATGTTTATCAAACGATATATTATAATACGATGCGTAAAGTAACCAGCGTTACTAATATCAGTAATGCTGTTGAAATCAGATCAGATTTATTATTATAATTGTGTGTTAACATTTATCTCTTTGAAGAAAAAGCATATTGGAGTAAAATAATAATTCTATATTTTTCTTAACTACAAAAAACGTAATAATAAAAATTGCTTATGTTAAAATAAGATAATAATTTGACAGTTGTCAACAATTGTTATTCTTCATTATTTATTTGACGACTATATTACAAGGCCGCACTTTGTTCGTACCAGTAAATAGTGAACAAGAGGTGCATTTTTGTGTTTTTGCGATTTGTTATTTTGTTGATATTCAAAATTAAGCTATCCGGGCTATTGTCAACGCACCTTCATACCTAACGAACTTTCTCATAAATAGAGACTTACAAATGCCAACCGCGCAAGAATAGATACAAAATTTTAATATAAAATATCAGACAAATATATTTGCAAGTGAACGGCTACATAATGAAAATTATATACAAGATTAGAAGTATATGGGTAAACTCATATATAGACCATTTTGACATTATCACATTAATGATAAGAAATAAGAATTACATTTTTACTTTTTTCAGCAAAAGTTGGCAACATTGTATTTTACTAATATTATAGGAATGTGATTTATATAGGCGCTAGTGGCATCTTCTGTAAAAATTTGATTAAATGTAATCGGTTAAATAAGTATGTTTATTTGCTAACAGAACTCTTGGTTCTGTAATGCTTAAATATGCAAAATGAAATTAGTATCCTACTAAAAAATATAAAAAATTTCTAACATTTTTATTTTTTCAATTAGGTAACACAAGAAAGACTGACTTCAAATCGCTACGTGATCGTCACGAAATGTCATTTTTATCAGTCAATCAATCCTATTTATTGCCTTATGTATATATATATATATATATATATATATATATATATATTATATATATATATATATATATATATACAGTGGCGTACCTAGGGGGGGGGGCGGTGGGTGCGGTCCGCACCGGGCGGCACATATTTTGGGGCGGCATTTTTTACATTTAGTTATAGTTGTAAAAAATAACTTGTTCACTTCACAAGTTTACTATTCGATTTCCACGAATTATGAATTATTATATGATTTCGAATATTTTTCCTCATCGTCAAATCAATGTACTGTAAAAAATATTTTATCTCTAAAAATTTTGCTCGGATACAGACATCAATGGTGCCGATGTCGAGTAGAACTTCTACTGCTTATCACAAGCACAATAATGTAAGAATGTATACAGGCACCGATACTAAACGAAACACTGGTACTTGGCGGCTGCGTATGAATAATCTTGAAGTACAGCGATATCAGATATATTTTCATAAGTTAAGCGGTCTATCTGTATTACTGTTTCAGTTTTTAGAAAATTGTTCTAAGGTAAGTTATTAAAAATTAATTTTTTTTTGTTTTCTATTGCATTAAAGTACGGTGACCATTCGTACTGTATTATAGAGTACGGTACTGTATTTGAAGGTGTTGTACTGTATTATTTTTTGTACTGTATTTGTACTGTATATTATTTTTTGTACTGTATTTTATTTTCTGTACTATATTTTAAATATTATGAAAATTGTATACTTTTTTAATTACTGAATAGCCGAGACGGCCAAATCACTTTTAATTATAAAATGTAATTACAATATGAATTGCCTAGAATTTAAGGAGTATATAAAAAGCAAAACTGACATATTAAAAAAATACGTAGCACGGAAAAATATCATCAGCAATAATTTAATAATTTAGATCATTTTTAGTTTAAATAACATATATGGAAATCATATTTTTTTTTAATTTGAGCTTGATAGTTTATTGAGTTTAATCAAATTTACGTATAAATTATAACCATTTTTTATATTTCATATTTTCTTTTTAGTTTGATAAGTTTCATGTCTATTTCCAATAGCAAAATAAATGTTCCTATTAAAATTAAAAAAAATGTAATTAACTTATCTATGTACGTTTTCAAAAAATTTATTTATTTATGTTTATTAATTTATAAAAACCAACATTTGATTGACTTACAAAGGGCGGCAAACTGGAGACCGCCCCGGGCGGCAAAAGTTTTAGGTACGCCACTGTATATATATATATATATATATATATATATATATATATATATATTGATGAATCGAGATCAATATCTAGACAGCCATTAACTTTTTACTTACCTCCAACAAAAACAGATACACTAATAAAAGCTCCTGTATACATTATGTGCCGAAATGTTGAACTGCACTATAATAATATTTTTGTATAATTTAATTAATATATGTTAAACTTGTTTGTTTTATAATTTATTTTTTAAATTATTATATATAATTCATATAAATTTAAATTTTATTCTGTAAATGGTTTGACTGTTGGCCAATAAAGTTAGTACTATTATTATTTAATACCATCATAAAAATAGTAATTGGGGAGTTTTTGCACACTTTACATTAAACAATCTATTAACAATAAAGTGACGTAATTCAATGTCATTTCTATTATAAATTTATTCAGTTTAAAGTTGTCGTAACTGTAGCGGAATTTTATAAAAATTCCCTTAATTAACTTGTCAGACATCTCGCATTACACATGATATTTATATTTATTTTTTGAAAGTAATTACCAAAATTTTAATCAAAATCAAATATAAATAAGGTCAAATAAAATAGAAAACCATCTGATATATGTTTAAAATACAATTACTGTAATTATAAATAATTTTTTATTTATGTTTTCATATTAGGTTGGAATATTGTGTTAGTCAGATTTAAATTTTGTATATGTACTCTAACTAATTATGAAAAAAATATTTATTTTCTGTTTGCTTCTGTATATTTTAAGTGTGGTATGTATTAGAATGTTATTTTATAATTAAATTATTTTTGAAATGTATTAATATATAAAATAATACAAATAATAAAAATAACTGGTTTAAAACAAAAATTCATTGCCAATCAATCAGCATGGCAAATTAAAAACTTGAATATGTGTAATTCTGTAGTTTTCTGAACCTTTTTGATTTATTCACACTTTTGTTTCTACAGTGTTGCAGTGTTATTCTTTTATTAAATTATGTATATATTAATATATTATCAGAATATGATAATCAGCAACAATTGTACGTTTATATATTTTAACTGAAATACAAATTATTAAATTTATTTTTAAAGAAAGCATATACGAAACACAACTATTGATAAAAATGAAGCACTATGTACTGAATGAACTGTAAAAATATTTCCCGGATATATCTGAAACTAGGGTTGCATGATCATGAAAGTTTGTGATCGATCATTTATTTTTTTTATTCATCTGATTGATTAGAATATAACTTGATCGATCAGAATAGGTCTTGATCGATTGGTATCGATATTGATCGATCAGAAACGATCTTGATCGATCAAAATTAATCTTAAAGCTCGATCAATCAAAATTGATCTTAGATCGATCTTAACCGAATAGACCAGTCCAAATCGATCGGAAGAAAAGCACGAATACAAATTTTTACAAACGCGCAGCTCAGCACTTTGTCAGTTTTCGATAGCGCTTATGTTGTTCAGGAATATATTGATTAACCTACAAATTAAACAAGTCTAATTAACTCATCGATCAAATTATTAGATCGATTATATGATTAGAACAATTGTATGATTAAATTGATCATACGATCGGATCAATCAAATGATGAAATCCATCAAACGATTAGATTAATTAAACGAATTGATCAATTAATTGATCACATCGATCAGATCAATTTTTTTTTATTGTAATCGTTTGAATCGATCGATCGATCTTTTAATTAGATCAATCTGATCGATTATTTTTTGCAGCCCCAGCTGGGACGTACTACATATTTTATGTGAGTTTGTCAGCTTGTCGTATTATAATTATTATTATTAAAGATATTAATGTTATTCTATATATTTAATTAAGTACTAAGTTACTAATCACTTACAATCGATCTGAAAAAAATAATAAAAATATTTTTACAGAATAGCTGGAAAATAATTTTAAGACGAATAGAATATGAAAATTATGCTCCAGATATTGTGAAATTCTATGGCGCTGTTAGAAAATTCAATCGCACCACTTTTGCTGCATCTTTTAATGTAACGACATTTGTTGATTTAGATAGTAAAACGCGGGTATTTCGGATTAAAATTAAGCATATAATGTTACATACATAATAATATTATTTCTAAATTATAGGGTGAAATTAAAATATATGGTTCCTTTAGTAACTCATATAAAGAATTACCAATAAATGTTAAGAGGAAGATGTGCGATTTTTTTAATTATGAATACAAATTTCTTTTAAATAATTTTGAAGGGCATAGCAATTTTCCAGATAAATGTCCTATGAAAAAGGTAAAAAATTATGTAATATAATAAAAAATCTTTCAGAACTCATTATATTAAAATTTAAAAAACTTCAGGTTCAAGTTCTGTTTTATTTTATATTAAAATTCGACGTTCTGGTATACTGTACAATTGTACATACATCCTCATCAGGAAAATAATTACAAATTATTTTTTCTACAAGTATACTGAATTTTGTAACTTATGAATTAGTTTTTGGTTTATGCAATACTACCCAGAAATCTGTACTACAATATACATATTGTATGAATTTTCATACTCATAGGAAATTAGTACCATTCTATGCTCGTTGTACGATATACAATGCTTGATGATGTATGTGCAGTATATCAAAACGTAAAATTTTAATATAAAATAAACAGAACTTAAATCTGAAGCTTTTCTATTAACCTTATATAAATTTTCAATGTTTGTCTAATTGTAAATTATTATTTTCATTTTTTTTTCTTCAATCGTTACACATAATATTTAATACTCCTAACTAGGCATAATGACCATTTTTAAATAACCATAAATATTTTAGGGTGTCTATTATGTTGAAAATTATGTAGCAGATTCGAAATATTTTCCACCAAGTCCATGGAGTGCTACAGATTATTACGGACATCTATTGATTTATCATAATGAAAAACTTGTTCTTACTATTAAAATTTATGTAAGCCAAGACAAATCTGACGATTATTTCTAATTTTATATTTACTTTTATTTAATTTTTAATAGAATACATTGTAATATGGTGCAAGAATAAAAATTAATAAATCTAATAAGTATATCAAGCGCAACAATATTTGCCTACAACTTTATGAAAAATTCAAAAAATACTTTCATTATTTAATCAAAAATTTTTATTGTTGAGAGTAGACCGAATCTTTAACCAGTGAAAGCAAAGATCGCAGAGTCGTTTATTTGTATTTTAGATTATCCAATTATTTTATATTTATGTTTAATTTAGATAATAAAAAAATTATAATTGTGCGTTACCAAAAACAAATGGCACAAAAACAGATGGTACGAAAAAGCTCTGTTTTTTGAGTGTTTTAGTTTATTTGATTAGTTTTGTTCTTATATCAATTACTGAGGGATTAAACACGTTGGTCGCTACAATTACATTACCTTAAAACCAGTATTAGTTAAAAACAATTTTAAAATATAGCTTTCCAATATTCTTCAAATATTTCGAATTACTTTTATCAAGAGTCGTACAATGTGTAAAGAAATTATAATAAAGTTTATTTGTTGTGTTTATTGGCTACAAATTAAAATATTGAATAAAACCAAAACAAAATAAAAATATGCAGAAATAAAATCGTTTATCTACAGCCGCCTCTAAAGTTTGCACTTTACACACTATAGACACTGTGAAAAATTGACGTTTACCAAACGATGCTGTTGAAATAAGATCAGATTTGTTATTATAATTGTTTGTTAACATTTATCTCTTTGTGTAAACGGTATATTAGAATAAAAATAATATAATTATATATTATTCTTAAGTACAAAAAACGTAATAACAAAAATTATATTGAAATAAGATAGTTATATGACAATATTGTCAACAATTGTTTTCCTTCGATATTCATTTATCGGCTATCATTACAACAAGGCTGCACTTTGCAGTAGATAAAATTTTTTTATGCAACTTGTGAACAAACCGGGTTTTATGACATTGGTTCGAATCGGACAAAACCGATCTTACTTAATAACACACGATTTATGATTTCTAGTTAACAAATTAACTATAATTACATGGATATTTATCATTATATTAAAAATAATTACTAAAATTTTATACAAAATTTAAGGTCACATATAATAGGGAATATATCTGATATATACAGTGTGGAAATTAAGTAAGGAATAAATTCAGTAATTCCGTTGATATTAATTTTTTGAAAAAAAATCTCGAAGGGGTATAGCGACTTTGACTACAGCGAATATTTTCAGCCTATTTTGAGTTTCTTATGTCATTTGTTTTTCATGTTATGACGTCATCGACTTTCTTTTTAAATAACAACCTATATTTTTTATTGTTGATTTTAGTAGTACTTTTTATTCCGTTTCCAACTGTATAACATTTTCAATATGTTACAGTAGAAAAAAATTTAGAAAAATAACCTTAAAGTTTATATATTAAATTTAATTAAATTGGCAAAATGACTCTAGTTATCGGTTTATAACTTTGAATTGAGTAGATAATAAATTTCTAGTTCGATTTTTAAACTTTTTTTATAATTTCAAAATAAAAACAAATGTGGCGTCGATAACTTTTCGTCAAACTTAGGTGACTAGATTCATTTTGCCAATTTAATTAATTTTTAATATTTAAATTTTAAGACTTATTTTCTCAATTTTTTTTAAATTTAACATATTAAAAATTTTATATGGTTGTAAACGGAATAAAAAGTACTACCGAAATCAATAATAAAAAATATCGGTTGTCATTTAAAAAAAGTCGATGACGTCAAAACATGAAAAACAAATGACATAAGAAACTGAAAATGGGCTTAAAATATTCGCTGAAGTCAAAATCGCTATACCCCTTCGAGATTTTTTCCAAAAAATTAATATCAACGGAATTACTGAATTTATTCCTTACTTAATTTCCACACTGTATTATAAATATTTATATTTATTATTTATTATTCATATTTTCTATACATTATATTGTACCAGTCAAAATTTATTTTTATTTGCAGTCTAACAAGTTATGACAAACATATGTATTTTGTGTTTACTTTTACATATTTTATATGTTGTATATTTATTTCATTACAATTTAATAATTATTTTGAAGTATATTAATGCTGATTGTAGCAAATATTAATTAAAACTACATCAACACAAAAGATTCATTGTCAATCAAACTATCTTGCAAATTTAAAATTTTGAATCTGCAAAATAATTTGAAAAACTTGTATATAAAGTTTATTTAAAAATTTTAAATTTTTATTTACAACTTTTTAAAAAATAAGCTGGGATTTAAATGTGACATATTCGTTTAAATTCAATGTTAGATGTAGTCGGAAGAGGCCTTCAACTCCAACTAGTTTTCCTGTATCTTTCTTGGAATGTACATACATACACAATCATGCCATGTACTCAAAAAAATGTGACACAAACCTTTTTCACTATCCCGAAATTAGTTTTCTCCAAACATTCCTATCCAGACAAGCAAATCTAGTTTCAGCCACATTTATGATACTTAGAAATACATGTTCTTCTATTCCTACTACTTGGAAACATTCGCTCACGCAAAACACTCTCAATCATACCACTTCACCTTCTTATCGGACGTCCACTGGCAGACATATACCTGTATTTTGACTTGTGTATGTAAATTTTCAGTACATTAACATAAATAAATATTAATATTATTAATATGAATGATTTTGAAGCTATACGTTTGCGTGGTTATCTGATGAGTAGTTGAAGTGGTATGAATCATACCACTTCAACAGGGCCGGATTAATTTCTTCGGGAGCCCTAAGTAATTTCCATTTCGGGAGCCTCTTTCTCTAAAAAAAAAAGGGGGTAAGGAAGAAAGACGTAAAGAGAATGAGACATATTTCAAATATAATATATTTCTAAAGAGTTTTAATTAGTTTCTACACTTGTTCGCCACATAGTTTTTTAGTACTGTTATCAAAACTTTATGTTTATGTTTTATAGGTAAACAAATAATATTGCACCTCACTGCAAAAAATAAATATCTAATTTTTAGACAATTTGTTAGAAAAAACAACAGAATTGTATTGAACTTAGGCATTTTTCAATAAAATAAATAATATATGCCTTTAAAAAATTGACATTGAGAAGGTACTCATTCTTATGGTACTCTCCTCATCAATTTTAAGCTACTAACGCCTCGAAATTGTCATACAAATTGTACTTAAAAAAAAAAATGTTTTTTGTGCTTAGTTAGCTTATTATCTTAATTTGTCACTGGGTATGATTGAGGGTGTTTTGTGTGAGCTGAAATTTTCAAGTAGTAAGAATAGAAAAGCATGTATGAGAAAAATTATGAATGTGAATAAAACTAAAGTTGCTTATCTGGATAGGGATGTTTGGAAGAAACTGATTTCGGGATACTGGAAATAGTTTGTGCAACATACTTTTGAGTAAATGGCGTGATTGTGTATGTATTATTATTAATATCACTATTATCTTTTTTAATAAATTGGTTTATTATCTTAAATTATCTAGATATTTTTACAGTAGAATACTCTTATGGGTACATGATACGATTGTTTATATATGTATGTAACTGTATTTTATAAAATAATAACTTGAAATTTTAATATATAGAAAATAAAATAATGCAAAATGAAATATTTAACTGATTTCTTATCATACATGAAAATAATCTCAAATCTCTGTGATTATTACGAAATACATTATAACTTTCAACAACTACAAATCATGCAAATCATACCAATTTGTCGGGCAGGAAAAAAGTTAAATACTACCATTTACGAGTAACGAAAACAACATAAAATGTGAATATATGGTAACACTCTTTCTCTCCGCACACTATTCTATTAAACTCAATCAAACCAAATGCCTCAAGCTCTTACAGTTTCTTATCGTTCACATAGCAGCGTTTTAATAGTGCCATTTTACCATAACATAGGCTATACTGATTGGACACAAATTCTCAAAACCTTTATGCTGGAAAATTACATAGTTTTTGTGAATTTATAATAATACATTAATAATATATATATATATATATATATATATATATATATATATATATATATATATATAATATTGATATTTTATAGTTAAAATCATAACGAGTAAAACTTCAAACTTTTGAGTACTAACAAATACTAACACAAAAATAGTTAAGTCTTTAAAAGAAATATCTAGGAGATGTTTCTTTACATTTCAAAAATTATAAAAGATTTGAAGAATGGTAGTCTTCCGTACTGTATCTGCCTGTATTGGGCTTGCAGGCGTGTTCACACTACATCGGTGCACTTTGCTATAATCCGAATATCGTCTGGAAGAGATTTATGACGTATTTTGCTATCGGTGTGAAATTAGCAACACTCAGTGCTAAATCACATTGTTTTCTTGTATATGGTATGCTTGCTGTATTCTATAATATATATGAATATACACATATAAACAACATACAAATTTCAAATTTTATTAAATACATATATGAGTCGTATAGATGCAAAACTCACTATTTGAAAATTTTAAGTTCTGAGATATTTGCAAAAAACTGTTATAGCTAAGCGTAATTGTATTTTGATGATAAAATCTTGTTACTAGATGGCAATACTTATTTAAAATCGTAAATCATTGGTTTTATACATCAATAATTCATACAAAGTAACTGTTTGCTTTCCACCAATAAAATTTTTATTGGTGGAAAGCAAACAGTTACTTTTGCATCTAAACTATCAACGCAAGTAGTGAGTTTTGCATCCAACACTAAACTTTAAAGAGTGTTTCTCATATTAAATACTGAGTTTTTTTTTCTAACTAACCTAAATATCGTATTCCTTGGAAAATTCTACGTCCAAATCGCGCAAAATCTCATTTTTCACTTTTTGTCAAATAGTGAGTTTTGCATCTATACGCCTCAATAGTTCATTTTCAGTAAAATTCACAGAAAGTTTTTTGATAATTTTTTTAAAATATTATAGTTGTTTTATGGATTCGTGCATAATTATCAGACGTTTTTTAAATAATATTTATTATAAAAAAAAAAAACATAAATATTCAACAATAACATTTTTAAATAATTATTCCAGAGCATAGTCACCATCTACTTTAATATCTACTTTCCATTTGCTTGGAAAACGGTCGATTTCACAGGCAAAGAATAAAATAATATTTTATTAAAAAAAAATAAATGAAACAGTAATTTTTATTAACAAGTAAATCACCTACAAAAACGCCTGATAATTATGCACCAGCTCCATAAATAATTTTCAATATTAGATAAAACGTCTAAATAATATATATTTTTCTAGCTTGTTGCATATTTATATATTTGTGTTCGTTAATTTATTTTGTCATTTTCAATTATGTATCTAAACTTTGAAATTAACATTGGAAATAACAATCACATTTTAACTAATTTGTATTTTGATAAAAAGAAGTAATACGAGTATTATAGAAAAATGATCTAATAAATAAATACAATTTTATTAAAATTAATTCAATTTGTTGAAAAAGAAGAACACTGATAGAATCGCCAATATATAGTATCACACAGTTGGTATGATTGCTTTTCATTATGATTATCTTCTTGTTCTGTCAAATATGTATCGAACACGTTTTTCATTATATGTATTATAAATAAATACGTTTATACTTTTATTTAATATAAACTATTGTGAATTAACTCTGTGTTTTACTGCTGACGCACCTAAAAACAACACAATTAAATAATCATCAAATTTTTTTTCTACTAAAATACTAGAATTAACAAAATCAGTATGGAAGTCAAATCATAAATAAAAATATTATAATGTACTGTGCAAGAATATGTAACAACATTCTGTATACTCATACATCCAAACAGATAACGTATTTGTACGTACGTATATAGGCACAAAGAGCATGTAAAATTGCTGAACGTAGAAAACGCGGTGGTTGAAAAGGTAACGTCCGCACACGTGTGTGCACTGTGCATGTTTCCATACATGTGTATGTGAAGTGAAACATTTTCCGTAAGTCAGTGGCGTACGTGCGTCGAATATACAACGGATTTTATCTGTGAATAAATTTTATCTTTTTCCTACAACTTTATGGAACAGTTTTTCTTTCGGTAAACTAACTAAACGGGTGACTGAAATGTGGACATTTTTTAAATTTAGTTAGTGTTTGGTTTTTAATTACAAAATTTAAGTTAATTTTTAAAACTAAATATTGACCAATATTAAAGCGTTATCGCAACCTATGTGTTATTTATTCATGTTATTAAAATTTACAGTATTTGTAAATAGCGTAATTTTATTGAGTTAAGTAATAATAATAATTGTCACGGAAATATGGGCTTAAAATTACGGTAATCGTTAATAGTAAAGTGTGATAACTTTTCGTTATTGCTGTATCTAGAGGCTATATAGGATTTCAATACATTTTTTTTTTAATATTACAGTTACCCTACCAGTCGCTGTACTACTTTTTTTTTGCAGTCAAAGTGGTAAAAAATGTCTAGTGCCCCAAAAAAAAATTACAAAAAATTTTAAAATTAAATTTTGGCTTTATTATTTATCCAGTTTTAAATATATATATATATATATATATATATATATATATATATATATATATATATATATGCATAAAAAAATTAAACAGTTTAATAATGCTGTCAACCTTTGGTATGATTGAGAGTGTTTTGCGTGAGCGAAAGTTTCCAAGTAGTAGGAATAAAAGAGCATGTATGAGAGGAATTATGAATGTGGATGAAGCAAAAGTTGCTTGTTTGGATAGGAATGTTTGGAGGCGACTGATTTCGGGATGATGAAAAGAGTTTGTGCCACACCCTTTTGGGTACATGGCGTGATTTTGTATGTATGTATGTATGTCAACCTTTGGTGAAAAAATATAAAAATTTTATTTCTATGTGTCAAAGTTGTCTATATATGAATTTACCCATATACTACTAATCTTGTAATTTAATATAATGGGTTCTAAAAAGCTTTTTACTATGTAGCAATAAATATTTAAGTAATTGTATGTAAGTAATTAATCAAACATTAAATTATTAAAAAAATAATATTAGAAAATAAATTAAATAAGTACAATAAAAGAATAATAATAAAAAGTTGTGTATACTGTGTTATAAATTTTCATTAGTCACTTGTTGTTTCAGGGTATATTATAGAAATACATTTAGTGAAATCAGCGTTCAAATCAAAAACCCAAAAACTTAAATAAGATGCCATTATTAGAAAACAAAAAATATTTTTGCAACAAAATATCATAGCCTTATCTTTGTTGGAGAAATAAGTTTTGATGATATTTAGAGTTCTTAGCTCTGGTTTGAGAATATGCTTACTACTACTGGTGTCCTCTGGGCGGAATAGTTTGTCAAGCCCGATTAGACGGCGCCCTTAACTGAGCTGACAAACTGACTTAGATACCTTCTCCCTCTTATCAATTCTGCTGCACCCGCAAAATAATCAAAAAATAAAGTGAGATACTCAGTTTAGTAGTAGAAGTTAAGTTTGTGCCAATCTTGCTGTTTTGAAAATTAGCGACGAGAAATGTCATACAAAATTAAATAATATTTTTTTATCTAGCGTAAAGAGAGTCATATTTTAAATTTTAAGAATATATAATTACATATAACAGGTTAAATGAAACAATTGGAATATCTTAAAATTGAATAATTAATAGAAACTTGCCCCTGAAACATATGTTTCCCTAAATTCGTGATACAAATAAACCGATTTAATGTATCAACATATTAATTAAAACAAAATGATATTTTAATTGTAGTTTAAACATTAGCGTATAACTATATTATACGTACGTATATATTTTTAATTTAAGTGTAGGTTTATGAATCTCATTCTATACTTAATTATTGTTTAAGCTTGTATATTAATTAGCTATATATGATGACAGCGAAACATCATTACTGTAAATGAGTTTTTAATAATGCAGGAATATACATATAATTTAATAGTATATAAGTATAATGCATATTTATATTTGTACGCAAACAGGGACAGTCTGAAACATAAATTAGACTCAGTTATCTTCAAAACCCATTTTTTCTAACCAGTGTGGAAAGTTGAAACTGTTAAGAAAAACAGAGAAAATTAAAATAAAAAAAAACTGAGATAGGGCTATCAAAAACCGTCAAAAATTCTAACTGTTTAACCGTCACAACGAACTGCAATTAGCCAGTTATTTGGTTAATCGGTAAACCGGCTAACAAATTATACGGTTAAAAAAATCGCGGTTTTTCACAAATTGGATAACCGTTGTGATTAATTGCCGTTATCCGATTAACCACTTTTAAAACCGCGGTTTTTTATAAATTTGTTAATCGTTGCTATTAATCATGGTTATTTGATTAACCGGCTTCAAAACACCTTTTTTTACAAACCGTTTAACCACTGAGATTAATCGTTGTTTCAATGGCAATTTAGAACTTAAACAAAAAGATTTAATCTAATAATAAATAAAAAAATTAAAGTACTTGGTTCTACGTATTGTATTGAATATATTAAAAACAAAAAAATGATTTTTTCTTAATATCATATGATTAAAAAAGAGACGAGGTATATACTTCAATTTTTTTATAAAAAATATAAATTATTGTATAACTACGAAAACAATATAATTTTTTTTATATGTATTTGTAATACAAATCTAATTCGTAGAATTAATTGATTTAATGCATGGCAAAACTGATTCGACATATAATTCGGGATTTATGAAAAATCTCGGTTAGTAATACAGCTGTAAGTTAAAAACTGCGATTAGTTAAAAATTATGGTTAGTTAAGCAGTGCAATTTTTAATAACCGAATAATTAGTTAGCAGATAAACCAACTAACCGAATAACCGGTTAATCGATTAACTGGTTTTTAAATATCTAAAAATTGCAATAATCGGTTTTTATTTTCAGTTATAGTATGCATATTGGCTTACTGACCTATTTTAGCATCAGCTCTTTTAATATTTTTCAAAAATGTCAGATGGCTAGTCAATTACTGTACACAAACAATGTGAGCGTAGATTACTTATTGTTATTGATGAAAATTATGATAAAATATAACGCAGTTTTTAATACATGAATAATTTATCAGAGCAATTTAAAAACAATTAGAAATATTGGTTCGAATATACATTTTTTTGCTTTATTTATAGGTACAACTGTATAATAATTGAATTTTTTTTAAAATTAATTTTAACGTTAACTGTGCATGTACCTGTTTTATGAAAATATATTATTTATTAAAATTATACATTAATAATAAATATGATAATATATATTTAATGTTTCTTTGAAATTAGATAAAAAAAAGTACTACGCTTTTTATTTTATCAGTGACTTAATTTGCTCAAGTGAATTCTATTTTGTATTATAAAATATCTTAATACAGAATAATGCAAACATTTTGTATTTACTGTTTTTTGTTTATTTTTTTTGTTTATGGCAGCAAGTTTAAATATTTTATCTAATTTCATTTTTAACAAAAATTAAAACATTTCACAATATACACTAATAGTTTTTACTTGATATATTTTCTATATAACATTTTTTAATACTAATAATTTTTTATTTTATTACCATAACAGCAATGACATAATATTGAATCAGTTTTGTCATTAATTGTTATAATTCTATTAATTTGTTTGTAGATTTTTTATAACAAACATATATAGCCATTCAGGTGTATTCTCTATCATTTTCGTTAAAAATAACGGTCTATTAAAATAAAAAATTTGAGATTCCGTAAGAAATCTTGCTATATAGCAACGAAGATTATTACGGCATCTCAGAATTTTAATTTTACTGGACCTTTATCTTTAACAGAAATAATACAGAATACACCCGTTAATGTTTTAACTGAAGGTGACTGCCAAATTTCAAGGTTTTCAGTTTGTTTTTAATTTTTAAGTTAAGTTATCAGACAAACAAACGTTAGTTATAAAATCATAATTCTTTGTTTTTGACTAATCACAACTTTTACAAACATTAACCATACAGTCGTAAAATAGATAAATATTTAAATAAAAAAGAAATTAATATACTACGTTTTTAAAACGGACTAAAAAATATAAAATAATTTCTCTAGCCCCATACAGATTTATAACCCCATACAGATTCCTGACTCTCCACATAGATTTCCTGAAAATTTGTGATTGTGAATTTTTAAAATTTAAAACGAAAAACTTAGGGCGCATGCAATAGATAATAGTAAGGAGTGTGGGAGAAGCTATAGTTGTGCCTCACGTTTTTTGTTTTCTTAAAAATTCACAATCACAATTTTTCAGGAAATCTATGTGGGATCAGGAATCTGTATGGGGTTATAAATCTATATGGGGCTGAGAGAGGTTATTTTATACCTTTTAGTCCGTTTTAAATACGTGATATATTAAAAATTTACTTTTTAATTAATTAATTATTTTCTGCTTTTTAGTTTTGCGTGTTGTAGTTCTGTAGTTGTGTTTTGTAGTTTCTGTATTTTGAAAAAATATTTGCTAATACACAAATGTACAGAATTCGTAAACAAGGCACAAATTAAAAATTAATATTTCGAATTTTATTAATTAATTAGTTAGTTAATTAATTTATACCAAACAGACAAACAAACAAACAAACAGACAAGAAAGCAAGTTAATAATTTGTAAATTAGTGCCGCTGCTAGAATACTGAACTGAACTGAACTCAAACTATAATAATTATTTTGAAATTTTATTCACTTTGCAGCCAAAACGGATTTTTTTTATTTATTTTTGTAAAAATATTAAACCTGGTTGTACAAAGCATTGTTAAATGTAATCACTGAGGCGGTTACAAAACAGTTGACAATCTAGTTGCCTATTTAACTCATTCGTTAAGTTACAATGATTTGTGCAGTCGAAAAATAGTGTTTCTACAAGAATATTATAACTATAAGTTACTCAGGTAATTTAAAGCACTCGCCTACGGTTTGAGTCCTGTATCTCATCTCATGAGCCATCGTAACATGCTTGTTGAACGATATGATATTATATTACAATTCAATTTAGTTTTAAAATAAAACAAATAATTTTTTGTCGTTTAGTTTTTTGTTTATTTTTCAGGTATTAATCAATTTGTTGATACAAAATTTTACGTAAAACAATATTTATGTAACTTAAAAAAAAAACTGTTTTAATTTTTTTTTTAATTAATATAGATATAACAAATATATTTATTTTTAACAAAAATATATTTCATAAATTTTTTGCAGATAAAATTAATTCTTTTTTTTTTAATTTTACATTGTTATCTAAATAAAAAAAATTGATTTGATCGGGGAATTATTATCAACATTCATGACAAGTTTTATAATATAACGTCAATTATTTTTTGACTATCAGCTTTTTTATTATATCGATTAAAAAAAAATAACATTTTGCAATTATTATCTGTTTCGTCAATATTTTATCGTTTTAATAATATTTCAACTGTTACGTTTGAAATATTTTTGTGTATTTGACACGTTGTCATTTACGTTGAAATTGTACGAGAGATAAGCGAAAAAATATATATTAAAAAATACAGACGACAAACAATTGCTTTGGTTTAGATAAACTAAAAACAGTGGTCATCAATATTTGAAACTGTTATCGAAATCTCATACATGCATACACAATCACGCCATGTACCCAAAAAGATGTGTCACAAACTTTTTCCACTAACCCAAAATTAGATTTTTCCAAACATATCTATCCAAATAAGCAACTCTAGTTTCATCCACATTTATAACATCTCTCATACATGCTCTTCTATTTCTACTATTTGGAAACATTCGCTCAAACAAGCCACTCTCTTAATCAGACCATCTACTCATCAGGCGTCCACGCAAACATATACTCTCAAAATAATTTTTTTAACTAAACGTT
Organism: Clivina fossor; assembly: GCA_963966155.1. Classification (NCBI taxonomy): domain Eukaryota; kingdom Metazoa; phylum Arthropoda; class Insecta; order Coleoptera; family Carabidae; genus Clivina; species Clivina fossor. The sequence goes on along the minus strand of OZ014551.1, from coordinate 22,591,427 downwards.
TATTAGACATTCGCTCAAGATAACCTAAATATTTTAACTGACTAACACCAACTTTGCAACAACACTTTTTTTCAATTTTACACTCGTCATACACTAATTTTTTTCGTACCCGATTCTTTCTAGTTACACCACGAACTTCACTTAAAAATCTCATTTCCACAGCAGTCATTTTCCTTTTATGTTTTTGCAATCAAACTCAAAATTGTAATTGGTTAAAATAGTTGAGTAACAGCTAATAAAATTAAAATAAATTAAATACAAGTAACACAAATATAATAAAAACTTTTGTTTAATAGTAGTAAATAGTATATTATGTTACGAGGACTAGAAAGCGATCTTTATTGTCTTGAGCTTACAATTAGTTCATTAATCTGAGCGAAACACAAAAAGAGCTAACAATTCCGAGTTACATATGCCATTTTTCCTTCAAGTGTTCCAAACGAAACTAAACTAAAAATAAACAAAAATACATACTAAGTAATCTTAACCTTACTAACAATTGTCAAACATTATATTTGTTACGTGATTTGTGAGAATTAATGTTTCATTGGTCAAATATGTAATATCTGATAAATCGGGCGGTGTGCATCGCATTTCTTGTATTTCTTTACACATATTCAATAATTAAATTAAAATTCAAGTAAAAACAAACACTGCAATTATCACTACATAATTTTCAATATGGCCATCGGAAATGTCAGATTAAATACACTTGACCAAGTAGTTATGTTTGGTGCTGCCACCAGTGGTGTATATAGTAAGTAACTACTCTATAATAATGTTTTTAATATTGTACTAATAACAAACAGACCTTCTTCTACATAGGCAATATAGTTACATAATATCAATATTTTAATACGCTTGAAGAAAACTAGATTACTGGGCAGTAATAATTAGTTTGACTACTACTGAACTAGAAAATTGCAGAATGGAAATACAAACGTGTTATATTGAAATGACAAATATATATATATATATATATATATATATATATATATATATATATATATATATATATATATATATATATATATTTAATATTAGTAAAATTGTTTTTTTTTTCTGATAGTAAAAATTTTTGTTAAATATTTTATGTAAAAATAATATAAAAAAAAATATTTTTTTAATTATTAAATGATTTGACCAATCAAATAAAAATTTGAAAAATAGTATTTTCTGTTTTTAATTATTTTTAATACCTTAATAGATTTAGCTGTCAGATTTTAAATCTGAATTTTAAAAACATTATTTTAAATTTTTAAATTCAAATTTTGTTCTTCTATCTTTATGTTCATCTATTTGCTGAAGATAAAAAGTTAATCAAAAATAAAATTGTTTAAGGTTCAAGTTCTGTATTAAAATTTATTTATAATCAACGTTTCGACGAAACTCAACGCTCGTCTTCATCATGAAAACTGATGAAAACCAGCGTTTAGTTTCGTCGAAATGTTGATTATAAATAAATTTTAATACAGAACTTGAACCTCAAACAGTTTTATTTTATATAATGGATTCTGAAAGATTTTTTACTATATTAAAAAATTAATCATTTACTAAAATTTTATAATTTTATAAAAATTTTGTTTAACATATTAAAAAATCCTTTACGTTTCATGTATATCTTCATTAGTATATTATTTTAAAATATTGTTTATTTTTTGTGTTCAATGTTGTTACGTAATATTAACCCAAATTATAAAAAAATAATATAAACAAAAGACAAGAAATATTTTGTTTGTATGCAGTTTTTTTCTATTATATGTCCTTAATATGTCGCTTTTTTTCGACTCCTTTCGTAGATATACTTGATTTTAAACTTAAAACTTTTCATTAAAACTGCATTATATTTTTAGTTGTTTTACATAAATACTATGTATAAAACAATCATTAGCAAAATGTAAAACCAACGATAATATCCCAAATTTTTTTTAACTTAATCCATCAGCTTAATCTCTCACTCTTCAACTCTTATCATCACACAAAAACAAAAACAGAAAAAACATTTAAATCCTTACACCTCGTGTCGGCCGACTTATTATCCTAGCAACGGAGTAAAAAAAACTTGATTGAAACCAAAATCAAGTGACAATCGCACCCACACAAACAAACAAACGAAACCGCAAAGTCGATGGCACATTGGAAATCTTCGGTTATTTCCGGTTCCGGAGAAAAACGAGGTCATTATCTATCTGCGCGGCACGATGGGCTGGAATATATCTACATATTTAAGAAGGCGGATAGCCGTCCTAGTGAGTTTGGAGATAAGGACCGACCTTAAAAAACAATTCTTCGACGCGAACGCTAGTTTTGACAAATGGCAGTAATTTGTTCGCGGACTGAAGAGAATTTTTCGACGTACTTGGGTTTTTTTTTCAAGAGCCAACCAAAATGGAATACGAATTTTTCTGTAAAAATTAGGATAGGTTAGTTTAAAGATAAAAAAAACAGTATATGTGATATATTTTTATTTTAGATAATTTATTTCAGAACACATTATATTAAAATAGAAACGTTTTAGGTTTTAGTTCTGTGTAATTTTAATTAAAATTCGACATTTCGATATACTGAACGTATATTATCATCAGGGGAAAAATATACAAATGACATATATGTTTAACAAACAAATAAAGCATAGAAACAAGTTAGTAAATAAGAAAAAATATATTAGTAATTAGATTACAAAATTTTATAATTTATTAATGTAAACATTTAAATATTTAGTTTAATATGAAAGTTAAAAAAATGTTTTTTTTAGATGTTTTGTTGAAAAAGAAAAATTATATAACTTTTCTTCATTCTGTCTGTTTTTATTCTGCCAACTCATACTAACTAATATATTTATGCTTCTTTACATTATTACCCTGCACAAAAATTGGGAACTATTAAGGGTTTATTTAATAGAGCTGCATCAATATATCATAAGCATAAACTTCAAGATAAACAAAATTTTTGTGGAAAATATTACCGGTAAAACAAGCAGTATTTTATGAGAAAGAACATGAAAGTTTAATATTTTCCACACATGAAATCGCAATGAATGTTGAAGAGTGTAAAAGATATTATTCCTCTTCACGTATATATAGAACTCCGTACGAATGCGGTAAAGTTTATGTTAAACACATAGTTAGAACAGATTTTTTCTAAATAAACAAAACATAAGAGGTCAATACGTTCTAACCATCCAGATAAATCCGCTATTGCAAAACATGCATTAGAAAATCTAATAAGACTTAACAATATTAACTGTAGATTGATAAGAGAAACAACAAAATATTACAAAAAGAAGATAACATCAATCAATGTAAAAGCACTGATTTAAATAAATTTTGACTTCTTTTAATTAATAATTTATAAATTTTATAATATTGTTACTGGTATTTTATTACCTAGTAACTTGTTACTACGTATTGTTTATTTATTACTTATGTCATTTGCATACTTTTTCCTGATGATGATATACGTGGAGTACATCGATACATTGAATTTTAATTAAGAATTATACAGAACTTAATCCTAAAACTTTTTATTTTAATAATTTACAGAACTCTAAATTTAAACTCCGAGATATTTCTATTTGAAAACTGATAATATAATAATATAATTAAAAGAGATAAACTTCTGCAAACTGTATAAATTTATAAAAAAAAAATTGTAAAAAAGTGGGCATTAGCTAGGACAGAAATAACTAGCATAACAATAATTCAAAGTACATTTAGTGCAACAAGCGTGCTTTAGTTTCTGTAAACATTTTTGAGGTTATTACTTTGAAAGCTAACAGTAAATTGAGCTATTCTCACTGCACAGCCAGTTATAACCGTCGAGGCACGATCATTGGTGTTTTACTAGTATTGGTATAATTCTACGTATATGTTGGTATAAAAGGTCATCAAAAAGTTTTCTGTAATTAAAGGTTTCTTTAATTTTTAATGTCATTTAGAAAATATAGCAGATATTTAATTCAAAATTAATAATAATATGAACAAAAGAAACAAAAAAATAAGTACATTTAAAATCAATTTCGAAACTTTGAATTTAATAATAATTACAGAACATAATTCTATAAATACTTTATATATTTTCTTTGTGGATAATCATACATAAATATCATATATTTTTTGTAATATATAGAAACATTACTATATAATAAAAATATAGATATATAAATGGAATTAATTTGTTTCAGTTTATTTGACATATGCAATTTATTTGAAATAAAATTTAATAATCATATTTATGTACAAAATTGATTGAATTTTTAATTATATTTTGCTGCTGCATATAAATTAATTAAAAATTTAAACAAGAAACAAATTAAATAAGTTAAATATATGTAAAATAACTTCTATGTAATTTTTAAATATTTATTTAAAATTTGCATACAGAACGTCTAATTAACTCTGCAACAATTTTTCATTCAAAATTTAATTATAAATATTCTCGTTAATTTTGTTTACATAATAATTTATTTTAATTATATTTCGATATTTTAATGAATGAAGTATGAAAATGCATATTGTTTTTTAATTAACACGCATTTTTTAAACAAATTTAAAAAACATAATTTTTAATGATAATATTTTTTATATATGTATGTTCTACTAGTTAATATAATCAAAATTGCTCAAATTTAATATACTTAATTATTTTTACAAAGCATTTTTATATAAAGTAAAAGTTTGCTTGATTTCAAATTTTATCTTGTATACACTATTTTTTCTGTTGTAAAGTTTATGTTGATTAATTATACAGGTAAAATTATTTGTACTAGATTATCAGAACATAAAGAATCAACACTTCTAAGCCATCTAGATAAATCTATTGCACAACAGGCGTTAGAAAATCTTCATGATGCAAGATTTGAAGATACTAAAATAATTGCAAAACCCAACAATTTTAACAAAATATTGATAAGAGAAGCAATACAAATCAATCAGTATGATAGTAATAATTTAAATAAAATTTTGCTTTTTTTAATTAATAAATTAAAAAGTTTATAATCTAGTTATTTGTATTTTGTTACTTATTGTTAGTAAATTGTTTTGTTTGTCTATTATTTATGTTATCTGTATATTTTTTTCTTGATGATAATAAATAAATGGTAAATTTTAATTAAAAATTATTCAATACTTAATCCTAAAGCTCATAATTCTCATAACACTCATAATTTTTAGTTAAAATTTTAATATAATAAAATGTTTGTGAATATAAAAAGAGAAAAAATTATGTAACTTATGCAAGATAATATTTGAAATCAAACATATACCTATTTTATATTATTTTTATTGCACCTAAGCAATGTTGGGTATTTTAATCAGTAGAACATAGAATATAAAATTTAGAACTGAATATTTACAAATTTATATAATTTTATAATTTAGTTACTTGTATTTTGTTACCTAGTAACTTGTTACTATTTATTGTTTGCTTTTTATTTGTCATTTTTTCTTGTTTTTTTAGGTGCTATACTTGCAATATATCGAAACTAAAAGCTAAACCCAGAAGCTTTTTTATTTTAATATAATCAGTTCTGAAAGTTACTTTACTATGTTAATAATTATGACTAAATAATTATTTGCTTTGGCAATTTCAAGAAATTTTTCTTTCTTGAAAAATATTAACACTTTTTATATTAACGTGTACAACGAGAATATTTAATCAAATTTTTAATTTAAATTTATAATTAATTTTAAAGAAATAGAAAAATGACACTTTAGTATACTTTGTTGACTATATAATATAATTATTTTACACTGTAAAAAATTGATGTAAATGTACATATTCTATTACTATATTTTTTTAATAAAAATAAAATATTACATACATTTTTATTGTAAAAATTACAAAATGTTGCTATTTTAGTATTAAAATTCGTTTAAAATTACATAAATTTAAATTATATTTTTTGCAGTGTAATAAAAATAATTTAAATCAATTTTCTTTCTCAACTACTAACCAAACCATCAATAAACTTCTCAAGAGTGTATTGTATTTTTTTCAAACCCAATCTCGGCTAGGCCCAACAAATCAGTTTGTGCGTGTGGCTGGTAGGTCAAAGGTCGGGCACACGCGCTCTCAGCATGCGTTTACCACCCGGCAACCAACCAACCAAAAACATTTCACACCGTTTGAAATATTAGGTCCATTTGTCTTCAATTATAATAATTGCAAACGACGCTACACAATATGGCCCAAAAACGGTGTTGCTTGTGACACTAGCTGAATAAAGTTGTTTTTATTATAAGGTCTAAAATAATGTGGCACAAACTCTTTCCACTATAAAACATTCCTATCATTCAGACAAGCAAATCATTCACATTTATGATAATTATTTTTTATGCTCTTTTCATTAAGTTTATAACTGCATCATTTAACATAGAGAAAATTTGCAATATAGATTGTACTTTTTTGAGCATGCAACCTATTTCTTTTTATCCAAATACTTGCATTCTTTATTACTACCGACATGAGATATATGTCGTTCTGTAATATACTCGTAGTATATCAAAAATGCAGCTTCTTTTTTTAACTACAAATATTTAAAAATATGTGGTTTCATTTGTTTATATATTTTTGTATTGTATCATTTATTAATTAAGTAAATAAATAAATAAATATGATAAACATTATTAACTCGGTTATAAAATGTTTTATTTATTACCTGATATTCTGTTTGAAGCTAGCCTAAAATGATAAATAAAAACATTATGGCGATAAAGAAAGCAGAATGCATTTGATGTCAACAGAAGAAAATTTAGTTAGAAAATTAACCAATAATTCAATTAGCGTGGCAATATTTCTGAGAAAAACTAAACATTACTGCAAGCAGAGCGCTGGGATAGTGCATGTCGGCGCATAAATTCTCATAAAACATTAATTTGAAATAAATGAATCAATATTTCTAGCCTAGCCGATACTTTCAGCTGCTGAGTTGCATAGTCTATATAAGCAAGTTATAAAATAAAAATACAGCAACTTGGGTGATTTATCTGCAACAGCAGATTTGAAAATGAAGTTTAAATTGAACAGATATAGTTTGATCATTTTTCAGATTAACATATATACATATATAAACAATCACGCCATGTACCCAGAAGAATGTGACTCAATCTTTTTTCAGTATCCCAAAATTATTTTTCTCTACAATTACAATTGAATTTAATTATAAAAATACTACAGAATACCAAAAATTGAAGAAAATTTGGTTAAATTAAAAAGAAAACAAAATTACAATTATTTCGAAACAATCATTTTACGATAAATAGAAATCTACATACATACACAATCACGCACGTATTCAAAAAAATGTAGCACAAACTCTTTCTACTATTCTGATACTCTAGCTTAACCCACATTTATGATATCTCTCATACATGTTTTTCTATTCAAAATGTAACTTTCATGAAAATAATATTTCTATATTTATTACTACGTACTTGAAGAAGCTAAATTTATTATTTGACTTATCTAAATTATAATCATAATCTTCACCTTGTAATTAAAAAGATTAAAATCATATAAGTAAAATATGTAAAATATATGTAAACCACTAAGGCTCGATTGTACAAAACATAGTTAAAAGATTCGTAAATTAACCAATTTTTTAACTTACCAATCAATCACGCGGTTTAAAAACGGTTAACAATCTAATTGCTTAGTTAACTCATTGATTAAATTAACAATCCTTTCTGCAACCAGTCCTTAAACATAAGGTAATAAAGTTTGTTTCTAAATTTTAATTAAAATCAAATAAACAGTGCAGCAAAAATATTTTTTTCCGAAACTTATTCAAGAATATAATTTTGTAATTTTTGTAGACATTTCAAAAATTGGTCATAAAATTTTAATAGAAATCAGATAAATAATGTTTTTTCATTGAATTTTTTATTTAATTTATAATTAATATTAAATACTAAAATACTTGAATTGTTAATATTCCGACTGAGACTTCTCGAATAAAATTTACTTTCATTTATAAAATACAATGTTAATAATCTATTTCTCCAAAAGTTGTTGTTGCAGCAAATAGATATTTTCTTTTCGACAATTTAGTATAAATCTGATAAATAATGTGGCCAATATAAAATCGTAATATTTTAATTATTTTTGCTCCAAAAGTAAAAGTTGGCAACTTTGCTTAAAAATAAAATTTATCAAAAAAATCTATTCTAAAGTTTTGGCAAAAGTCTGATAAAAAGCCAGCGAGATTAGATTCAGATATTTCTGTATTTTTATATAATTTTTGATAGACTCAAATGCATATTTTACTTTATAAAATTTAGTACAAAAGCAAAAAATAATTTATTATTCATTTAAAATATATTGCATTACAAAAAAGGTATTTATTAACTCTCCACGTGAGATCACATATTTACATCGTTTAATTTATTGAAAATATAAACTTAATACTTTGACTAAAAAAATATTAATCACTTTAATAATAATAAAAAAAATACAATAAAAAATTTTCACCGCTCATATTTACTCATAACCGGTAATATTTCTACTTTTTTTTTTTAATAAAATTTATAATTTATATTTCATGTTTAAGTTCTCCGAATATAAGTAACAAAAATGGTTAAATATAAATATGTTGCCTTGTACAACATTAAATAATTCACAAAATTTCAATACGATATTATGTACAACATTAAAAATAAAATAAATAACCTAAAAAAAATATATCTACAAGAAAAGCAACAATATACAGTCAGTATAAATCATATTATACATATTAAAACGAAAGCCAGGACACAAGGTACCAAAAAATATATTGTGGCTGACCGAAAGAACGTAAGGAAAGTTAAGTTGCATTCACAATGTACGCACACTATAGATACCACTATAAATACCAGTTTCAAGAAAATCAGTTGCATTTTGGTATATGGTTTTTGAAAGTTTGGTTTACCATTTCAATCATGTAGGTTCGACGGTTTGCCTGGTCATTTAACGTGTGAAAGAGAAATCTTAATCTCGAGAATTTTTTCATTTTATTTCATTTCATCTCAATGTACATAAATGCCTCATCATATTTTAGTACTTGAGATTGTGGTGAAATTCAGTAAAATTTGACAGATCAATGTAAATAATTTGATTATAACATAGGTATGAAATTTTTTAAAAAATGCACATGAATATTAAGTATTATACTAAATATTGTTGTTTAATTTTAGAAATAGCTGATGAATTAGATTTTGCAACTGCAATTTAAATGATATTTATATTATATTAATAAAATATAATCAAAAAAGCTAATTTTTATTTCATGTATCTGTCAGTATATCTTACAATTTATTTGTATGTTAATTTTGACAGAAAACAAAGTGGTAAGAATAAAAAAGCATGTACGAGAGGTATTATAAATGTAAATAAAGCGAAAGTTGTCTCTCTGAATAGGAATTTTTAGAGAAAACAAATTTCTACTGAAATAGAAAGAATTTGTGCAACATCCTTATAGTCTTATAGGTATATGGCGTGATTGTGTATGTATGTTAGAATTTAATTAAAAAAACTCTTATGCCAGTATTCTCACCTTATTTTTTCGTGAAAAAGTGTTTTTATCATTAATTTTAAAATAATTTTTTGTTTCTGTTTCTGAACAAATATAAATAATTTTTCTATTATTATTTTATTATATTATTTTATTATTACTGATTATTTTTATTGTATTTAGTAATTTAAAATTAAAAATAAAAAAAATATTATAAAGTGCTTAATAAATAATTTTAAATAAACGTCAGAAGTACTATTGGCAAAAATCACTTTTATAAATGAAGTGACAATAATTTTAATAATAATTAATTTTTATGCTAATTAATATACAGAATAATATTAATATCGGTATTGCATTTCTAGTGTGAATGAAGCTTGGCTAAGTACGGAACGGCGGTATTTCTCTCTGTACATATGTATATATCGCTGACATCTTCCGAGACCGAAAATTTTCAATGTGTCGGTTGTAATTAATTCTAGGGGGCAACCTGCCGAGCTGTACGATTCGGTGAAGATCCTTGTAGGCGTAGCTTGGTTATTAGCCGCGTATTAATTTTCCCATAATGGAGATTCATACGTTACTATACATATGCACCATCGAAAAAATGCATGCATTCATCGATGATTGAAAAAAAAGAGACAATTTATTTTGCAAATAAAAGGGGATGGTAAAAGGTTTTGTTGTGTATAATTTTTTTATTGAAATTTTTTTTATAATTATAAATTAACATGTTGGTATTCATAATGGTTATATGGAGATACAATGAAATGTAATAAATTTTTATTTATTTAATTAAGATAATTTGCGGTTTGCTAAATTTAATTTTGTTATACAGCAAGCATATTTGAGTGTTTTGTATTAGCTGATTTATTAATTTAAGCAAAATAAAATTTAACACTCTCTTGCAAAAACAATAAATTTTTGTGATAAAAACTTAGGTTTTGTTATATTTTGATATGGCTGTTAAATATTTTTTTTACTTAGTGTATATCACAGAGTGTTGGTATAACATCTTAAATTATGTAAAATTACAGGTTGTATATTAATACCAGTAATAATTCATCAAAATAATGAGACTTACTACATATTTTGTGTAATAATACTAATAAAATATTTTAAGTGTAATTCATTCATTTCAAACTAATTTAGAATATTTATGTAAATTTAGAAATGTATGTAATTATATCTACAAAAATATAACTGAACTAAATATATTTTAACTATTTATGGAAAATTTCTGACAGCAAATTGACTGAAGTTCTATAAATTTACTAAAAGAATTTTTTTTAAAAACTGTAATATTACACACATATGTACTTTTCCATCCCGTTAGTAATATCATATTACATAATGTTTGTAATAGTTCTGATATTATGTATTTATAAACAATTATATATTAAATTACAGCAATTGACTAATTATACCTAGAAATACTAGACATCATAGTGTCTCAAGGTTTGGCAGTAAAATTACATATTTTTTTTAGAGTGTACGATCTACACCTTTCCAAGGTGAACATCCCATCCTCGTAAATTTCAAAAAAAAAACATAATATATTTCTCTCATAAAATATCCGAAATACCTTTAATGATAGGCCGGTGATAAAAACGACAATTTTATGAAATTCAAAAACACATCGGGTCGGATAATATTTACGATAAATAGTCGAAGTTATAAAAGAAATATGATCCGTGTACCATCATATTCTTAACAAATTATGCGTCGCCAGTGTCTCGCGTTCATACGAAAAAGGTATTAGCATGAAAAATGTGACTATTATTCAATGTTTAGACCGCTATGATATTAATATCGCGTCCGGTTCGCTTATTTTTTTTTTTATATTTTAATTTTAAATTATGGGTAATTTGTTTGGGGGAAATGGTAAACAGACTAATCCGTTATCGTGTTTCTATGCTTAGATATTTTCGCCTTGTATAATTTTCAAATTATTTACGTTACAAATGACATTGTTAAGTATGCGATATTTGTCGTCAGATTTTTTTTTCCCGTAATGATTTTGCTTTTATGGATTGTGAGTCGGTGATCGAAACCAGAGCGAGTTTATATATATATATTGTTTGAAAATAAGTCTGTGGTAATTGTGAGTGATAAATTATGGTATTAGTTGTAATAACGTATTTGGAAATTGTATGTAATTTTTCATAATATCCTTGTGAACATATAACACATGGCTTGGAAATGTTTCTAAAAACCTATTTTGTAATTTAAGGTTATTTATCTACGGCCGCTTATAAAGTTTATATTTTTACACATTGTAGACGCTGTGAAAAATTATCTTTTACCAAAACCAAACGATGTTATAATGTTATGCGTAAAGTAACCAGTGTTGCCAATGTCAATATTGCTATTGAAATCAGATCAGATTTATTATTATTTTATTATTAATGGTGTATTAACATTTATATCTTTGAAAAAAAGACGTATTAAAGTAGAATGAATAATTATATAGTATTATTAAGTAAAGAAAATTTAATAATAAAATTCCTATTAAAACAATTATTATAATTATTTAACAATTGTTAACACTGCTCATGGTTATTCATCGTTGCTCATGTGTCGCAATTACTAATAAAATAGATTCTACACTGTAAAAAATGTAATATATATATATATATATATATATATATATATATATATGTAATTCTACATTACTATTAACAGTAAAATAGCAGCATTTTGTAATTTTTACTGTAATAATTTACGTAATATTACATTTTTTTTGTAGAAATACATTTATAGAACATGTAAATTTACATCAATTTTTTACAGTATGCAGCAAATTTAACTATAAATAAAAATTCGTATTAAAACCAGATATTCGGCCGAATATTGAATAATAAAAATATAGCCGAATAAGCCAACTACCGGATAATTATTCGGCTTCGGTCCAATATTAAATTATTGTATGAAATTCATGTATAAAGTGCCTTTTTTTCAGTGATAAGGTAGTCAAAATTTCAATTCGTGAAAAACAGTACTATTTTATACACTTGTTATATAAATTATTATTATCAGTTAATTTTTAATTTATTTCTTTTTTGTTGTATAATATTTAAAATGTTTTGTTTTATTGATATTTTATTTTATACAAAAAATATTTTAATATGCCAGTAAAAATTAACAAAAATTGTTATTACAAAATTATTAAAACAAATAAATTACTAGTATGAAAATAAATTAAAAAATACATATAGATAAAAATTAAAATAAATTTAGTTTCGTGTTACAAACAGTAGCAATTATGCAATAAACTTTTAACTTACAAATTGAATTTTTTTAATTAAAAATAGAGAGCATCTAAAAGATTATAGTTAAATTTGATGACTTTTAAAATTAATTTTGCATTAAACACACGTGTATTTTAAGCCATCAAATAACGTATTAAAATTTTATAGCATGTTTTTTGCTGCTAACTTTGACTAATACATGCTGACAGGTGCTGCCACTTACTGTATATACAAGCGGAATGTTATTGAACTTTGTCGGTAATATGTTTAAAAAGATATAGGTAAAGTAGGTACTGGAAAGTGTGTAGTATAATTTTGAAATTTATTTATATTTTACATAATAATTATAATTTATAAGTAACTTTTAAAAATAAACTACAATTTTAAAATATTATATATTTTTCGCATTATAACATAAGATAATGTAAAATTATATTTTTAAATATTTATATAAATGCATTAAAATAGTATTTAGATTAATAAAATATAATTTAAATACGTTTTTAAAAATTTTTAATACAAATTTTTGTGTGTTTTAATTAAATAACAAATTAATTTCATTTTATGTACTTTATAATAAAAATATTTTAAACCTCTATTTTATACTGTAAAAAACAGTAATGGTTTATTTATATTTTTCGTATTTAACTAAATTTTAAATATTATTTCATTTTTAACTTTAACTATATGTATTAATATTTAAATAATAAGACATTAACATTGGAAATTTTTATCAAATATTAATATAAATTATTAATGACCGTAAATTTCAGCAATTTTTAACTATTTAATTTATTATGCGAATTCAATTTCCATTTATGAAAAACGAATTATTTTAAGACAAAGCAATTAAATTTATAAGTTATCTAATTAAGTTTTAGATTAAAAGTGTGCTTTATGTATTTGAAGCGTTATAACTTAGAAGCTGAAATAAATTAATAACTGAAGATCTTAAAATTTAATATACGCTTTGAGTTAAATAAATATATTATTATTATTATTATAGTTTAACATATAGCGAGATTATAAAAAATATTATAAACAATCGATAAATAATATGATTATTATGTGGTTATAATATTATAAACAACAAGACTGATATGTTATTGTTATTATTGCTATGGCAAATAAATATCATTATTATAAATTGTCATATGTACTTATAACTTTATTGTGTATGCTTCATTTTTTTTTTAATTTATTACCAACGAAAACAAAAAAAATTTTATTTATATAGTTTACATGAAAATTATAAATTCTATATATTTCAATATTTCAAAATATTTTCTAAATGAAGCAATGTTATAGCACTCGAGTAACATCTAGAACACTTTAGTCAATTGTAAAATAACTAAAAATTGTTATATATCTCTTATTATTATGTCTTTTTATATTACATAATATTCAATATAAATACAAATTTATCTAAATATACAAAATTTATATATAATTTCTGTTAAATTTTCTCTAATACAGTTGCTGGCCCTAAAAGGCATAAACTCGTCCATTACATGAGTCGACAAGCTAAAAATAATAAATCCAAAAACTACACAAAAGATCAAGAATGTTCATCCGTCTTTACCCCAAAAAAAATAAAATAGAAAAACGAAAAAACAAAACACTATCTATTAATAACTTTTCATTCATTGGTCGGTGTGCGATTTCACGCACATCACCCAATCTTCTTTTTTTTCGAAACCGCCAACAAAGACAGTACTATAAAGCGAGATATAAGTGCAACAAAGATGGAACAATAGCTCGCACGTCTATTAGTTGTGGTCGTGTAGCGCAATTAAAGCATTGGAGTAATTAATCTCCCTGCATGGGGCAATGCAGGTTGATGGCTCAGGTGGATTTTACGTTCGCGCGCGCGTGCGTGTGTGTGTGTATGGATGTGGTGTGTTGCCTTTTTCAATTTTTTACTTCGTTGGAGATTGGTTTCGAAGTTTTAAAGTTATTTTTTTTTTGCGTTTTTCGGTTGTCAAAATTTTTATGGGGTGTGGTGTTAATTGTTTTTTGCGTGTGCAAATCATTAAAGTATTTCATGGCAGAATACGAATAATTTTTTTTTTTTTATATTTATTGAGTATCTATTATCTTTAGGGATAATAATGATTTTTGAATGGATTTTATAAATAAAATAAAAATTTCTTTTCTAAAATAAAATAATTTAGTAACAATCGTACATATAAATGATTTTAAAAACTGTAAAAGACATAATTTGAATTAAATTAAAAATATGTATTATTTGAGCACATAATGACAGTTTTGTTGCTTCAAAAAAAATTAAAAGTTAGCATATATAAGTAAAAATATTTTAGTTTTTATCTATGTATATACAAGGTCGCTAAAAATATAAATACAGTCAAATATTTTGAAAAAGTTTAGCAAAACTTGTTGAATTTTGATATACAAATAAAAGTATTTAAATTCTACTGTCATTTGTTTTGGAGATTCAAGGCTAACTTGATTTTTTAATGGAAGGGGTCGAATTTAATGTTTTTGAAAATAGTTTTTTTTTTTTAAATTTAGTGATGTAACACAAGCATATTTATATTAAAAGATAAAATAAAATATTTTATAAAGCTAATTTAAAAAAACCATGCTTTGAAATGTTAATAGCAAATTCTCATTTGCACCATCGGCAGTGTTAGTTTTGAAACATGAAAAATGTTCATTAACCAAGATCAATCGTATTCAATAAATGTATTGTCATCATTAAATCTCCATAAGAAGTGCGCACCTGTTGTTTTGTAACCGACACGATTTTTCATTTCCATCTCCTTCTAACACACACCATTACTAATTCACTCGTTCAATCCCCCTATCATCTCGCTCGCACCTATATTCGCGTCTTTATCGTTTGATTGAATTAAGTGTTTTTTTTTTGTCGTCAACGGTTTTGTCTCGCGCCGTGCAACGGTTAATCGCGGTAAACCGCGCCCGGTTGCCATTAGCTCGCTTTTTGTCGGTTGTTCTGACCACTTGTCACCTGGTTGAAGCCGGTATTGTTCGGACGCAAGTTGTGATTATTGTTTTGTTTTGCTTTTCTTTGTAGCTTGATGTTGGTGTGTGCTTGGCTTATGCGAGTGATACTGCAAGTAAACATGGTTGATTATAAATGAATGTAATTTGATATCAAGGCTTGAATTGTTTTTCGCGAACGGTTTCAATAAATACGTGTTTGTTGTTTAGGTAATACGGTAAAAAATGTGTAGAATAATTGATTGAAATTGAATTACCTATATGAGGTTTTTTTTTTATAATTTTGATTGCTCAAATATTTGATATATAATTTTAAATGATAATAAATATAGTGTAACATGTCAACTAAAAGTAATTATTTTGACAAAGTAAAAATCCTTTCAGAAATCATTATAATTAAAGAAAAATTATTTAGGATTTAATACTGTTTATTTAAGGAAAATATAATTAACAAATAAACAAACTAACATAATATATGTGAATGATTTTGAAAGTATACGTTTACTTGAACGTCCAATAAGTAGATGGAGTGGTATTATTTAGAGTATTTTATGTGAGCGAAAGTTTCCAATAGAAGAGCATGTATGGGAGGTACCATAAATGTGAATGTGAAAGAGTTGTTTGTCTGCATAAGAATGTTTAGAAAGAACTAATTTCGAAATAGTAAAAAATATTTGTGCCACTCTTTTATTTAATACGATGACGGTCTGTTCTGTGGTGGTCACAGCAAATTTTTTAATTTTAAATTACAGTAGAATTTGTATAAGATCATTAATGTTTCCAGAAACAGCTAAAGTGTGAGGAAATGAGCCTCTTACGACAGCATCCATCGCTCACTAGATTTTATAAAGAAAGAAAAAAATTGCCGTTAGAGATAAAACAGATAACTATAGATTTAGAGCAAATCTTATACACAATTACTGCAGAAATTATATTGAGATTTGCATACTCTCTCCAAGACTCATGCAGCAACTTTTATATTCACGGGAAATCAGTTCTATAGTCATTTTACTCTTATGATTGTTGCAGAAAATTTGTAATTTCTAACCATACTATTTTTTCATTTAATGAATTACGCATCTGACATAAATATTAGTCTCGTACATAAATCAGTTGAAATGAAATGCTTAACACACTTGCTCACATATAGCAAGTAAATTGTGCCGAAATATAATTGCCAAAACGTGCTGCATTTCTGCATCAGTACGATGCAAGTACAAGTGTCGCAATTGTATGTATGTCGGTAGCACATTCTGCATGTACTGCAATCTATATTATTCCGTTTTGAAACTTACACTCTAATGCTACCCGATCTAACTCTACAAGCGTTACAACCAAAATTACGGATTATGACCGTTGTATTATTAATAGTTTTATTATTATTATTATTATTATTAATATAAATAGACACGTTCATATATTCTATGTGAAATAAACAACTAAAAAAACTTGAAACAAATACTAGTTATAATTTGGAGGTTTTTAGTTATTTTTTAATTAACGACTAAACTCTAATTACAAAGATTTATTTAATTGTTTTTATGTACGTATATCTTTAATAATTAATTAATCATAGTAGCTTAAAATTCTTGTAACAATATTTAGTAAATAAGGCCAGTTATGAAAATTTGGTTAAACCAAAAAATTGTTTGTCTGTATAGAAATGTTCAGCGGAAAATAATTTTTGTATAGTAGAGTATGTCGAAACGTCGAATTTAAATTAAGATTAAAAAAAACTTAATTCTAAAGCTGTTTTAATTTAATATAATGAATTTTAAAAAATTGTTTACTATAGTAGAAAGAGTTTGTGCCACATCCTTCTGGTTACACATGATGATTGTATGTATACGACATACAATAAGTACATAAGATGTATGTAATTTAAATTTACTTATTTTATAGCAAAGATGTTTTTTACAAAATATCAATAAATATATTTTCAAAACGGATATATCAAATTGCTAAAATTATGTTGATTAATTAGTATTAATTAAAAGAATTCGATTGCTGAGAAATTGGAAAATAATGAATATACATTCATGAAATGTAAAACCATCATTTTGACGAACTTGGAAAATTTATAGAGCCTAGTGTACATTAGTAGAGTTTGTAGTAGAGTACACTATCATACTTTTTTTCTAAATTACTCTACTCAACTAATTTTGGAGAGGAGCTGTTTACACAAAGTTATTAGCAATTTTATAGGAGTTTTATCTATAAAATTAAAGTTATTTAATGTAATACTTATTAAATTTTTAGTGTTAAACTACTAACGTATAAAAAAAAAGGTAATCTAAAGGAAGCTTTAAAAACAAATACAATTACTTACATATTTAATGTAGATGAAGCTAAAGTTATGTCTGAATAGAAATATTTGAAGAAAACTATTTTGAAATATTGGACAGAAGTTTGTGCCACACTTACTTGTGTACATGACGTGATTGTGTATGTATATATGTACTTAAAAATTATATGACATTCCATTTAAACGTATAAAAATAAGTTATTATTATTTCAGAAGTAAAACGCGTGTTTAATAAATTGTATAGCAAAAGTAATTTAGTAAGTAAAATAATGTAAGTTATATATATATATATATATATATATATATATATATATATAAATATAAATGTATTTTACATTTACATATATATTAAAATAATTTTTATTTTTTATTTTATATAATAAAAAACATTTATATTTTAAAATTAAAATTGTTTTAATTACACTCACTATACAGTTATTTTAATAAAACATTTAATAATTAATCTACATATTAAAAGATTAATATTTTGACAAGTAATATACTACCAGCAAAATATCAGAATAAATAAGCAGCTGCAATTATTATACGTACTTCTTCATTATTTGTTATAAATTCACTTTAGAAATTAATTTCTCCTCTTTACAATTTTTATATTTTATTTTTGCTAAATATAAAAAACCCTTGTCCGTAATACTATTTCTGCAATTTTTTTTATTTTTATTTTATTTATTTGCTTATTAATTTTAATGATAATAATAATATTTTCTGATTTTGATATATTTTGTTTTCAAAATAAAATAACTATAACAAGTAAAATTTATGCTAAATTACGTACAAAAAACTGTTATTTTTTTATTTTTACTTGTATATAAATGGTAGTTATTATAATAATTTTATGAATATATATATATATATATATATATATATATATATATATATATATATATATATTATTTAAATATATATTATTTAAATTTATTTATTTAAACAGCATTTTGTTATTTTAACACGAGAATCAAATTTGAAATTTGGCATTCATAAAGATTAAAAATATGTGAACACTTCCACGTGTTATAGATAGTCACAAAATGGCTGCGATATAAGTTAGTTTTATGACTAGATCGTTTAATATTTCATGTTAACTACCTTGTCGAACCGGTGCAAGAGGATAAAAGATGAAATTATTACCGTCAACTGTATGAGATCAGAAACGATAGAATGAATATCTAAGTCTCCCTCTAATATGTTCTAAAAGTTTCAAAGAAATGCGGTTTTTAGAAACTAATATATGAAAGCTTACACAACGTTCAAGATTCTCAGTTTGATGTAGAGAAATTTCATTTAAATGAAGAGTCTCATAATTACGTTTTAAAATAAAGCTCTTTAAATATTATAAAGTTTTTGAGTAAAACTTAAAATAAAAAAATTTTCTTATATTAATTAAAAAAAAATATAAATAAACACGCATAAATGCTTTAAATTAATAGTAAAAAAAATCTTTCAGAACTCGTTACATTAAAAAAAAAATTTTAAGATTAATTTCTCTACATATTTTATTTAAAGAACGACGTTTTGATATACGTATAGTATATCGAAACGTCGATTTTTAAATAAAATATATATTCAGAACTTAATCCTAAATTTATTTTATTTTGGTTTCAATTATTTAGAATATTTTACTTATTCTACAATAATTTAATAATTCAAAATTTTTCTTAAATATCTTTTGTAACCATTTTTTTAAATTCCATGCACAAATAGTTAAATTTATATAGACTAAATCATCACTAAATACGGAAATTTTTGATTTTGCAGTAAAATATAAAACGGAAGAAATATTGTTATTTATATGAGATTAAATTTAAATTTAGAAAACTATAATAAATTATTTGAAAAAACAATGAATATATTTTACATGAAGATGTATCGAGATATATTATATATTTGTATATTTTTTTCTAATGATACTTAGAGTATGTTGAAACGTCAATTTTTAAATAAAATACATATACAGCAGAAATATATTCTAAAGCGATTTTGTGTAGTTTTTGGTATGCTTCACAAATCAAAATTTAAGTATTATTGGTATTATTAAAAAACTTTTTATCACTGCAATTTGGTTGAGTTTGAGTTTAAAATTATTAAAATATATATAATCAGCATCTCGAGCATATAACCATATGATCCGCTTTATTTTCTCACAAAATTTACCCAATGATCATCAAGTAAAATAAAAACGTTACTTACATGAACGTGAACATCTGCATAAACAAAGTAAATGAATAAATAATAATTTTATTATTTTTAACGACAATACAGACATCAAATCAAGGTTTACACCACGAATCATCATGGTAATAAAAAATTTAATTAAATTTGCAGAATGTAAATTAGTCATTTTATTTTACAAAGTTATCTTTTAAAACTATTATAATTTTTTTTTCCCATAAATAAATACTGACTCGAAAATATTTTGTAACTCAAAACTAATTATATTTTAAATACCAAACTTAACAACACATCGGAACATAAAACAGCCGCATTCTAAAACAAGAAAAAACAAAACAAATGAAATAAAATATTTCAGTGAACACTAACAATTGCATAATTAAAGTCAAATATCATTTACAACATCAATAATTTTGTCTGAAACCTCTCAGCATGCCTCTATGCCTGTTTTTTTTTTCATAGTTCTTTTCATATTACGATTTGTTATTAACGAATTTCTTCTTTTTCTTTTTTGTTGAAACAACATACAACAAGAGCACGACTCATTCTTTAGTAATTTCTTATTCGGTGCGCTTTGGCAATACAACTCAATAAATAATAAAATTTAATAACGATTGTAACCGATTCATTACGAGAAATTGTTACTCAAAATGATCACTAAAATAAAGGTATTACTGGCTTGAATAAAGCACACCAGGAGGGAGCCACAAATAAAGAAGAAGAATACGTTTATGTGTGCCGGAAAGAGAAAGAGAAGAGAGAATTTTATTACAAGGTCATCATTAATAAAATTGAAAGTAAATAATTTTAATATTTTAATAGCGATGCAAGTTGTTTGCAAAAACATTGTCGTTTGTTTTAAATACTAGTTGTTTTATAAATGTAAATCTTTAATAAATAATAATAAAACTTGTATAGACGCTTGTTCTTGAAACAGAAAAAATATTTTAATTATTTTGAAGGAATAGGCTTATCGAAATTGCAACTATATGGAAATTACTCTGAGTTTGTATTATCATCATCTGTTTGCGTAATTCCTATGTGGAACATATGCTGGAGAAGCTGAACATAAGAATTTTTACTTGCATTGTTAATAGTGCGGATTATTAGTTTACAGTCCACTACAACCCAACCGATATCAGTTTAGTGATAAAAGGTTTTAATACCAGAAATAATATTTAATTTCTAGTGTAAGCGCGCGTGCACCAGGGATCTTTGGTGTCCGTGTCCAACACGCTATCACTAACTAGCCTACGGCTGCTGTGTAAGTTGCTAATCTTGTAAATACGCCATAATCTCGAATAAAACACAATATAAAAAAAAATAAATAAATAGATACTTTCTATTGTACATGCAATTAACTAAATTTGCTAAAATACAATCAAATATTTTATTTGCCTCTGTTGATTACAGTCAAATAATACACTCTGTTTACATTGGCATTATTTCTATTACGTTTGAGACAAGTTTAGATATATAACTTTTAATTCTGTCTTTGATCTAAAATTTCTTATTTTAAATTGTTATCAAATGGACCATAAATAAAGCGTTAAATGCGAATTTCACTCAAAAATTAACCTTAAAAATGGCCTTGTCATTCAATGACATTACACCACCAATCATTAATTTCAAAAGCTAAACACTGTTGTACGTATATCTGCTAACACACAAATTATTTTTACATACATACAGGCAGACACGAAACAAAACATATATACAACTTGTGTCCTAACCTCTAAAAGCAGTCTCCCGCGGTTTCTATCCACCCCGCATGGCGTCAAACTGACTTTTTATTTCTTTTTATTCTTCTTCCAATGTCTCTCATCCGCCATCTGCCGTATGGTTGCTGCGTCAGGCAAATTTTAACCCAACCTCACTCTTTCAATACCAAAGTATTAATTTCAAAATTTTATGAAGCAGTTTTTGTATTATTAATATCGTAATGTTATTGAAAATGGTTAAACGTTTGGACGTTTTTACAACCGTTTTTGTAGAGATATTATTGTTTTAAATGTTGGCAGTATTGACGGACATGGAAACAGATTTTATATACTTAGTTCAGCAGATAATTGTTAACTTATATTTTAGTTTGATTTTATAATTTAACATTTTCTATTTGGCTGCAAAAAAAAATTAAAGCAATCGTAAAATATATTTTATTTTAACTGACTGTCACATATAGTGAAAGAAGTATTGTAATCTTGCTAATTTTATTTTTTTGTAAAATGAATCAATTAATTGAATAATTTTGGTCTGATTGTCTGTTTGTCGTTCTGTCTGTGGACACGTGAAGAACAGATTAAACGGATTTTCTAAGGAATTTCATATTTAAGCTTCAAACGTAAATATTTCAATTTAATCAACTTTTGATATAGATTTGTCAACTGGATGTTTACTGATGTAATTTTTATGTATGTTATAAATATTTCACATACATAAACAATCATGTCATATTTCTAGCAAAGTGGCACAAACTCTATTCACTATGCCGAAATTAATTTCCTATAAACAATTTTATTTATTCTATTTCACGATAGCAAAATATATCGAAAAAAGTATTTAATACGACTCAATAAATGTTTATAATTGTAATAACCTACCAATTTTTGAAAGGGGTTACAAAAACTTTTGGGAGTCGAACACAGGTTATCACAATCGTTGTTGTTTACTTGAATATTGTAACGAAAAACCAACCCATTTTTAGATAAGTTTCATTATAAAAATATAAAATTAAACTAATTAACTAAAGTTAGACAACATCCACGACTGTTGCATAATATATATATTAATCAAATATCAATTGTTTACAATAATTTTTAGATATAATATCTTTTTTGCATTGCGGCTTTAGTTTTCGAATCACTTGTAATATGTAAATTATAAAACATATAAATATATATTTTGTCCAACTAGATATAGTATTTAATATAGTATTGAGAAAAATCTTTTTTGTAGAAATACCAACTTTGAAATGAGTTTCATAAAATGTATTTTATTATGACGCTGTTACAGAAGCATTTAATTTTAAATCGGTTTTAATTCGGATGGTAAATTAATAAAATTTAATACAATTGACCTACGTATTAAGCTGGTTAACCACATAAAGTACAATTTTACTGGATTTTAAACATCAAATTATTAAAAATTTACGAAATTTTAATACATCATTTAATTCGATTAAAAATAATCATATTTATAAAACATCAACACGGTTCTTTTTATACAAAAATAATTGTGATAATAATGTTTTATTTATTATTCATAAATAATAACAATGATTGTTTAATTAAAATATATTTTTGTTATTATTTTACATTTTATTTAAATTAAAATTTACCGTAAATATATTATCTTTGATAAATGATTAAAACTAACAAATCGTGAATATAAAACTGCATATTTATTGTTTTTTTTTTAAATATAATTTAATATTTATAATTTATTAAAAATATTTTATTCATTAATTTATTATCATACTATATTTATCAGAAGCTTACATTTTTATTGTAAAAAAAATTATAATTCTGATAAAAGTTACCATGACAAAAAATACTAGGATTAGCTAGCACATTTTTAATTTATGCCATTCAATAAAAATTAACAATTTTGACAACTTAAGCAACACTAAGTTTTTTTGTAAAATACAGAAATATTTTGAGCATGTCTATATTTATAATGGTGCACGTTTAGAGCAGGTAGATGAATTTGTGTATTCGGGTAGTTGATTGTCTGATAGTCGAAATTGCAAGAAAAGTTAATGTTGATTGTTAGATTTGAGTGCTTTAGATACTTTTGCTAGAAATGTAAATGTTTCCAAAAAGCCCCTTTGTTTGAATATATACACCGCCGTTTTGGTGCCTACTTCGACGTATGGTAGTGAGTGTTGGATTTTGCTGTAAAAGCATTTAAAGAAAATGACTGCTGTGAAAATGAGATTTTTACGTGGCGTATGTGGTGTATATGATGAATGTGAAATTGAAAAAATGTTGTTGCAGAAGTTGGTGTTAGTCAGTTGAGATGAACCTTTGGTTAAAAGAATATATTTGAATGACTTTTGCGCGGATGTTCGATGGGTAGATTAAGTGGTATGATTGAGAATGTTTTGCGTGAGCAAATGTTTCCAATTAATAGAAATAAAAGAGCATGTATAAGAAGTATCATAAAAAATAAATTAATAACTGTTTCTAAAATAGAAACAAAATTTATACACAAATATTAGTTAATAAAATGGTCAAATATTACAATGTATTTCTATTTCAGATAAACATTGTGAGATGAGATATACCTTTAAAAATTGCAAGTAATTATTACATACTATTCACGTATGCATACAAATATTCAATTTTACTATATACATACACATGTTAAAGAATATACAATTTGATATATAAACGAAATTTCAACCATAATAACATATTGTTTCTATCAGACAAAATATACATACCTAAATAATAAGAATAAAAAAAATGTTTGCGATGTAGTTAACATATTATAATATTCTTATCATTTTCTCTATCGACACATAAAACAATTTAAGCACGACGACGGCTCTCTGTTCTTGGAACTGTTCGTGTTTCGAAAAGTACCTTTAAGAATCGAAAACATATACTCAACTCATTTACCAATCATATGATCACCAGGAGATCGTCAGTTGTCAATGTATTTCGATGTTTTTTGTGATTGGTATGCTTGTTGATTGTTTTTTGTTTTGTTTCATAGCTTGCTTGGACAGAAACATCGTTGTTAATCCTTGAATTATTTGTTTTGTTTGTTTTTAATATACAAATTTTTTTTAATTTTATAATAAAACTATAGCTAAAATGCTTGATGTTGGTTTAATTCTTTCGCCTTGTCAATTATATTGCATATTTATAATTTGCTCAGATTATTCTTTTGTTGTAATTTTAATCTCATATAAATAACACAATTTTTTTGCTTTTATTTTTCTGTCACTGTTTAAACACAAATTGAAAGATATTTCAATATTTTTACATGACACTTTGTAATATTTTACAATGACAAAAGTTTTTATAATTTTTTTATAGCACCTGTGTTAATTTATAGCCCAAAGTATAATGTTACATACTAAATTTGAAGGTTTGCTTATTAATTTTTCAATTTTAAGATATCAAAAAGACATTATTACACATACATATACAATCACACCATATACCCATAAAAGCGTGACACAAACTCTTTCCATTTAAACAGAAATTAATTTCCGCAAAACATTCTTTTCCAAAGAAGTAATTTTTACTTTACTACGAAAGTTTCAATGTAAAGAGTTTTCTAGGATGATAAAGAGCTTTTTATTCAATAATGCATTTTAAAATATTACTGAATTCATAAATGATATTCTAAAAACTTGCCGTTTAATGTATGAATTAAATGACCATTGTGTTTGACTTGTTTTTATATACAATATTGTATTCCAAACGGAATATATTATTATTATAATAACAGTTTATAGGTACATCTTTATCGAAAGTCAAATATTCTTTATTTAAATTTTTATTTCAGTGTTAAAAATATAATATAGTGATATCATAAAACTTTAAAGCTTGTTTTCATAATAAATATATTAACTAATATTGACTTTTAATCAGCAAAAATCTTTGTTTTAAATTCTATACTAACATAATTATTATTGATGTCAATATTAACAGTAGATTGATAAAAGAAGCAATACAAACTTACAAAGAAAAAGATAAAATCAATCAGTGTAATGGTACTGATTTAAATAAAATTTGAATTCCGTTAATTCATAAATTATAAATTATATAATCTAATTACTTGTATTTTGTTACCTAGTAACATCTTACTATGTTTTATTTATTTTATTTATTGTTTATGTGATTTGTATATTTTTTCTGAATGGTGATATACATAGAGTATACCGAAATTTCGAATTTTAATTAAAAAAGTTACAAAACTTAGTCCCAAAGGTTTTTTTATTTTAATAAAATGATATTTTTTGTCAACTTTTCACGTTTTATAGTAAAATTGTTTGTTGTTGTCAATAAAACAATGTTGTTTGGCACTTTAAAGTTTATTGTAAAGTCGGCTGTGCTTGACAAAATATTTAAAATAACGAACAAGCACATCTTTCAATTTTCTATTTAACTTCAAAAGTCATCTCAATCTAATTCGGCTAATTAGATTTCCATTCTTCCACAGTTTTTCGATTTTATCATATTTGTGTTTGCGCGCATCAGTAGCTAATGCAAAAATGGCAAAGCCTTTTACTCTCTATAAATTATAAAATTCCATATAGTAAATTATGCATATCGCTTAAGCGATTTCTTCTCCGAAAGTCATCGAGAATGCAGTGACATCGAAATAACGGGGTGATATCAAAAACGGAACAGAAAGGCAAAAGACGAAAAAAAAAAAAATAAGCGTTGCGCTAACAAAATCACCGTCTGTTAAATAATTCAGCGAATTCCAGGCAACTGTGGAGTGGTATGTAACACAAGCGTCCATTAACTTCTAATTTCTCGCTTTTTTATCCGGTAAATTTAAATGGGAAATCGAGTCAAATGTACTTATCGTGTATACTATGATTCAAAGTCTGTTGAAAGTTTTATATGAAAAGGGGGCGATTGACAAAATAGTAAAGCACAAATTTCGAACTATTATTAACTAAAATAAAAAAGATTTAAATTAAAGTTTTGTTTATTCTATAATAAAATTCGGTGTTTCGTTATATCAAACGTATATCACCATCAGGAAAAAATATATAAAAAATGACGTAAATAATAAACAAACGAAACATAGAAACAAGTTACTAGGTAATACAAGTCAGTGCATTCACACTGATTTATGTTATTTTTTTTCTTATAAATTTTTACTGCTTCTAGTATCAATCTACTGTTAATATTAACTAATTTCAAAAGAATGATTATATTTGAAATCGCAATACATATTATGTATAATAGATATTAAATTTATAAAATTTTAATGTATTTTCGTTTTCTGATAATAATATATTACATAAGTAACATACTAAAAAAATCTTTCAGAACACCATTATATTAAAATAAAACGGCTTTAGGTTGTAGTTTTGTATTAATTTTTATCAATAATTAACGTTTCGACGTACTCAACGTATATCTGCATCATTTTTCCTAATGAAGGTATACGTTAAATAGAAACGTCGATTATTAATAAAATTTAATACAGAACTACAACCTAGAGTCGTTTTATTTTACATAAGTAAATTATATATGAATCTTTTAAATGTTTATATTATGTTACAGAATCTACTATGCAGAACGAAAACGTTATATAACTAGCAAAATAATGTTGTTTTTATTGTACTGTTAATGTCATGGTTATCAAATTATGCAATATTAGTCAACAACACATACTTAAATCTTTCAATTTTTGTCTAAATATGTTAATTTTGATCTAAAATTGTCAATATTTATTTAAATATATACATTTTGTCTAAACATAAAAAAATTTATTTAGGTATGTCAACTTTTAATTAAATATGTCAACTTTTAATTAAATATATCAATTTTTATTTAAATTTGTTAATTTTTATCTAATTATGTCAATTTTACAAAAAAACTTTCAATTTTTGACATAAACTGTAAAACATTTTTTTTTATATAATTTTTTATATAGCAGTAATATGTTATTCAAATTAAAACGCTCTTTTTGTATTTGGCCCAATTTATGGTAAATAATATAATTGTGCAAGTTATATAAATTAATAAAAATACAAAGTAAATATGAAAACATATCAAAAGATGACTATATATATATATATATATATATATATATATATATATATATATATATATATATATATATATAATATTTAGAATTGTAAATACAAAACATTAAAATCAAATATTTTTTTGTCAAATTAACACTAAAAATCATTTATAATATCATCGACATTAATTGGTCCACACAAAATAAATAAATTTGAAAATTTTTTTACTTTTCTAGTTTTATATTCAAAAGGTCGTTAAAAATATTATAAATAACTGTCGAGCAAGTTAAATAATTCATGAGTAAGTGTCAGTGGTAATCTTCGGCTGGTAGTCTGACTTGTCAATTTAAGCAGTGTGTGTGTGTGTGTTGCTATATGTAAAAAAGTAAATTTGAATGTTTAATGAATTGCCAAGCTAAATGTTATGTAAAAATTCTTTTTCAACTAAAAAACGTAATCATTTTACGGCGATTTGTTTTGCTACTCATTTGCATGTTATTAATATGAATTTAATTTCGTTGTTCTTTTCTTTGTGAATATTTTTGTACGTTAACAGAAAAATAATTTAATTTGATAGAAATATTTAAGGTATTTTATTTAAAAAGCAACTTCAAAGTAATGAATTTTAAATGGTAAATAAAATAATATTTTTGTCTAATATGATCTTTTATATTCAACAGTATGTTTGGTCGTATATCAGTAGCATAAGTCTTGGACGTCAAACCAAAATTTATCTCACTGCTATATGATTTCACTACAAGTTGTTATACATAGGAATATTTTTATAGTAAAATTGTTCAAAATATCGACTATACTTTTTAGTATTCTATACTGCGAGACGTCGTTGTATATGGCTATCTGACAAATTTATTCCTTGCTTTTTATAGAATTTGTATACCTTCTTTGATTTTGAGTTTTATTGAAAATTATGTAGTTACTAAAGTGTACTAAAAATAAAATCGTGGAGTGTCCATAAGAAAATTAAATGCTTTTCCAATACATACATAAATTATGAAGGTAACTGTCAATTTTATATTTTTTTAAAATTTTATATTTAAGCTTCGGACGTGAATAAACCAATTTTATCAACAGATTCATCCACTTAAAATGGTAGTATACTGATGTCACTTTTTATATGTTTTACGAATATTTTAAAATAGATAAATATTTCGTTTGTACATAATTACCATAAATTATAAATACGTATCATCAATTGTCAACATAACACAATACGTTATTAGCTTTTTAAATAATAATTTCTTTGTTACAAAGTATTTTGTTTAAATATTTTGTAGTGAACAGTCAGTTCATTTTGAAAAAATTCATTTTCTGTAATTTTATATATATATATATATATATATATATATATATATATATATATATATATATATATAAGATAAAAAAAATTTAATAAGCTGTAATATCTTTTCCATCCCAAATTAAAAATCATCTATAATTTGTCAGAAAAACTAAATTATAATTGTCTATTCCTTTTTAATTTTTCTACTAAAATATTTTGATACGTCAAACCAAGATTTATAAAAAAATAAATCCTGAGTTTCCTGAGTACGTACAGTTTTAACACAAGCAAAAACCATTTTAGATTTATTTTTTAATAATAATATATTTTCTACAATTTCACCATAATCAATCATTTTACATAAAAATTAATTCCCGAAAAAATGTACAAGTAAATCAGTTAAAAATGAAAATTTGCAATTTTCTTACTATAGCACACATATTTGCTGACAAACAGAACTAAACTGAAGAAAGAATAAAAAGAAGACAACAGTAACTTGACAGCTCAAGGCATTACACAGACAGAACGTTATTGCAGAAGAATGAGAGAACACATTCAGAAATAAAATATTCCAAAATTACGCTACACTACGCTATTCCTGATATATGCTACGCTAACGTAACTATGTTTAACTTGACATCTAAACGTTGACAATATGAATGTAATAGAATTTTACGAATATCTGTCTGCCATGACATTACAGACATTTATAGAAAAATAGAAAAAAGGTTTAAAATCGAAATAATAGTTACGAATTAAAAAAATAAACATTTCATGAAAAAAAAAATAAAATTATAAAAACTTTAAAATGTCTGAGCTATTAATGAATATTTTCAAATTGAATTATTCCGAAAAAATATTGTTATCAAAATAAAAAAGCATTAGGATTAAGTTCTGTATATAATTTATTAAAATATCGACGTTTTGATATATTCTACCTATATCTTCATTATTTTTTTTGATGAAGATATATATGTAGAGTATATTGAAACGTCGATATTTAAATAAAATATATAAAACTTAATCCCAAAAATTTATTAATTTTTATATTAATATAATAAGTTCTGAAAGATATTTTTTATGTTAATTATTATCAAATTTATAGATCTAGAAAATTATACAAAACTCTATTGTTTTATTAAGCCAAACAATATTCAAATAATATTTCAAATAATGTTTATCTATAAGATTATAAAACCAGTATAACATCGAAATTGAACTCTATTTGCAATTCTAACCTCTCCGTTTCTAGAAATCCTTTAGTTTCTCTAATACTTACCTAAATAGAATTAGGTCAGACTATTCCCTTTCCTCTTCCGTAATGTTAATTTTTTTGACGCGATTAAAACTGTTGAACTTACTAATCCGAAACAATGACATGCTTAGGTTTCGAATAATCCTCTATTGCAAATATTGTAAAAGTAAAGTTGTGCTTCTATAGGTTAGGATTATTGCTTTCAAACAGAGTTTGAAAATGTACAAATATAATACAATAATCTAAAATTATATCTATGAACTAAATTGTGATTTTATTATTCAAAATGCAAACGTATTGTGGAATTGTAACTTGATTTTTAAATACCGAAATCTAAAAATAAACTAATATATTAAAAAAAATCTACAAAATAAATACCTTTTTTTGCTGATAATTTGCATATCGATATAAAATTATTTTTTAACAAGTATTTAAATAATTTTTCTCGAAATTTTAAATAAAAAATTAATTTTTGAAACATATTTCTTTTTAAATTAAATTTTACTGTATCCCAGAAGTCGCATGATAACATTTGAGTATTCATTCTTTTTACAAAAATAATTAATAAAATAAAATCTAGATGATGAGGACTTTATTAGTCACAGTACACAATTGCATTGCACAGACTGTACTTTTGTTTAATAATGACATAATCCAAAAACTGAATAATTCATAAATTTCCTACCTCTTTACCAACATTTAAAATAAGAAAACAAAGGGTAGCAAACCCCTAGTGTCATTAATTCCAAACTTATACTGCAGATTCTGTCACCAAAACCACAGATGCACTAACAGTTAATCTCAGCATGCCATGAGAAACACGTTAATTTTTACATAAATTTAATTTTTCTGGTAAATATTTTCTAAATGTAGTAAACCAAATGAAGGGTTGACAACTTAAATGTGAAAACCAAAATTTGTTTAGAGATATCTAAACAAATCTAATGCTTTTTTCCAGTTTTTCATAAATTAGAAGCAGTAATTTCTACAAAGGATACTTTAGATAAAATGTAAAAATTTAACTTTGAGACTGTCTAACAAAAAAGTAGTTTTTTTAAATTTTTATACTGCATTTTAGCTGAAGTTTTTTTAAGATCAAATTTCAGATATCATTATTCTGTATTTTGTTCAAAGAAATTCCGATTAAAATGCAGTATAAAATTTAGAAAAAATGGTATACTTTTTAATATAGTAAAAAAATCTTTCAGAACTTATTTTATTAAAATGAAAGTTTTAGAATTAGTTCTGTATTAATTTAATTAAAAAATCGACGTTTTCACATACTCTACGTACAGGGCCATAACTAGGCAGGGGCAACAGGGGCACGTGTCCAGGACCCAAACGGAAGGGGGGGGGGGGCAGAAAGGTCGGCCCCAGAAAAGTCGAAAAAATTCGCATTTATTAAAAAAAAAATTGTACGCCTTTCAACAACTTTTTGGAAATTTGTCTGAAAATAGTAGTGGGGGCACGCCCTCCTCCCCCTCAAAAAAATCAAGAAAAATTTACGTAAATATAAAAATTGTTTGTATAAATCAGTGAAAACATACCTAGCTAAACAAAAATTAGTTCTCTCCAAAATTTGTTTTTCCGACTGTACTACTGGCTAAAACTATTATTTTAGGGAAATAAGTAACTTTATTTAATTCATAAAATTTAGTGTAGGGGGCCCAGTGATGAGGTCTTGCCCAGGGCCCCAAAAAAACTAGTTACGGCCTTGTCTACGTACATCATCATTTTGATATTATATTATTTTTTCCTCATGATGATGATTAAAATAACTATTTTTAATTAAATTAATACAGAACTAAATCCTAAAGTCTTTTATTTTAGTATAAAAATAAAAAGGAATCTTTATTTTGTTCAAGCAAGAATTTCTGGTAGTTCAGAGCTGTCAGGAGCATGCGCAATTAAGTCTTATTACAGTTGCATTGTTTTATAACCGGTATTATTAAAAACTAAAAACTAATATCATAAATGGATAAAGTAGTATACGATTGAAAAATTTCACATATTATTAACTATAACATAAAACAATGCTCCATTATAATTTTTAGAGCTTAAAATTATGTGTATTATTTTATATAATCTAATTCTTATCCACTGATAACACTGATAACTATATATATATATATATATATATATATATATATATATATATATATATATATATATATATAAAATATTAAATATATTTTATAGTATATAATATGTGTGAACAACAATGGCTTAATTATTTAATTGTAATCGTAGCTATATATAATAATATCTGTAATGAAACAATAAACAATTTTACTTTATACATAAATAATGTTTATTTCACATTGAAACATGTGTTACAAATTAATTAATAAAATATTAAATCAACCATTGTAAATTCAAACATATTTGTATGAAATTTCAATAATATTAACCACACAGAGCCGAATTGCTTTTAAAATTTATATGCTGATTTTGTAAGCATTTGATATTAAAATAATAATTATAATGTCGCAGTTTAATAAACCTACTAAATTTCAATACAAAATACACATATGTACTAAAGCAACATATATGTATAGAATGAAAACGGTAGTAACGCCACTGTTTCTGATAAATATGTAACCAATAAAATCATATACAGAATGTTCATTTGGTAATAGATTAATATGGGAAATCAACAATATACAAAATAATTCTTTCTCAAGTTAAATTTTGAGAAACAATCACTAAGAACATTTAGATATTAAAAAATTTAAAAAATTGTAAATACAATAAAACCAGTCAAATATGTATCACTACTTTAAAAAAATGCACTTTAAATAGATTATTGGTATGACTACATTTACAAAATTTTTAGTAAATAATTATTAAATAATACTACTATTAGCTATTTTAAAATGTTTGGTAAATAATAAAAAAAAAATTAAAAATTATTCTGTATCTGGAAATCGAACCTCACATAGTTAGACTCGTAGCTAAATGGTTAGCTCTCTTAATCACTATACCACTGCAGCAGAAAAATTTATATTTTGCAATATGTCATAAACAGTAATGTTAAATAATTTATTTAAAATGCACTTTTTAAATAATAGTAAATAATTAAATGGTTTTATTACGTTTAATCATCGCTATTTTCTAATATATAACTGATCTTAACGTTAATTTCTCGAAATTCAAATCGAGAAAAAAGTATTTTTTAAATTATGTGAAGAAATGTGTGTAAATTGTGTCAAGAAATGTCTGACATAAAAGTTGTCAGATAACTTTTTTAGCAAATTTTATTCAATTTTTTTTTAAATAATTTTTTTTACGAAATATTTGTAACACATAAAACAAACTTTAGCAACTTTATTTTAATCTGAAACATTTCTTATTTAATAATATGAGTTTCGATACATTTTTTATTTTGAAATATTTATATCCGAAACTTAAATATAAGATTCCTTTCTTCAATTAAAAATTCATAAATTTTATGATCTTGTTACTTTTTCTATGTTTCTATGTTCTGTTTGTTTACTGTAAATATTATTTGTACCTTTTTTCTAGTGAGGACGTACATTGAATCGTCGAAACGTCGATTATTAATAAATATTAATACAGAACTATAAATTAAAGCCGTTTTATATTTAAATAGAAAATTTGTTTGAAATCCCTTTCACCGAATTTGCTCTAGACGATTCCAAAGATAGATCGATAGCCAAACATTACGCTAAAAATAATTAATTTTTGTTACAAAAACCCTAATCTATAAAAATCACAAAAATCTAAATTGTTATGATTACAATGCCTTTCTCTTTATATGTGATGGTGGTAAAAATAAACTAAAATACATAAAGATTGAGATTTTAATATTAGTCTAAATATTCTATGCATATATATATATATATATATATATATATATATATATGCGTTAAGGATAACGGATGTGCGGTAATATATTGAATAAAAATCAGATTCAATCAGATTCAATATATTACCGCACATCCGCTATCCTTAACGCATATATATCATTACGGTAGTGAAAAATTTAAAACTATATATATATATATATATATATATATATATATATATATATATATATAGTTTTAAAAATTTTTAATTGTGAGGGCTAAGCAGCCAAAACAGTAGAATGATTAAAGAAAAATTAAACACTCATTTGAAATTTTGACAATTTTTTTTTATTATATACCAACATGCTTTTTTCACAAACATATATATACATATACAATCACGCCATGTATTTATAAGGGTATGGCTCAAACTCTTTCTATTATGCAAAAACTAGTTTCCTCTAAATATTTCTATTCAGTCAAGCAACTTTTGCTTTATACACATTCATAAATGCCTCTCATAGAAGTGATATAAAAAGATATACAAATAATTCAATAAAGCTTACAAAGCATCAAGCAAAATACTTGTATATAAACTTTATAATTGCATGTGAATTTCATAACAAGACAGTACTACAGCATCTTAAATCGAGTATGAAACAGTCCCCTGTGTTCTGCTTCCCAAATAATTCACTATAAACCGCAAATAGTCGAAAGTTATCCAAACACAACCAATGCAGATGCCCCGGCACCCATTGCTACCAAAATTTACCAAATTGGTGTACCAAGTGCGCGCGTGCGCGCCTCAATTACTACGAAAACAAATCGCTGCAGTTTGTAGCCATGCATCCGAGCATGCTAAACACCGCATCTAGCAAGAACAGGACCGGGTTCCTCCAGAAAAGTGCCCGGTTGTAAGTTGTCTTTGGGGCCTGACTACAGTTAATTAAAAATTAAGTTTGTTTCGTATGACATTTTAATTTTTAATTAATTGCACATTTTTTGAAGAGGGTTACAATAAAAGCCGAAAATTTAAAGAATATGATAAACCTAATTAACTCATACATACACCCTTATAAACTAAGTTCATATTCGTCATCTAAAGGCTATATAAAGAATTTCTATATATTTTGTTTTAATTTTGGACAATCTTACAGACACCGTACCAAACAGTATACCTCTTTTCCTTTCAGTGATAGTTGTAAACATCAAAATATATTTGAGGCCCTTGTACAACCGTAGATTCAGATATTTTGTATTTTGTAACCGGTCCTGCTAAACACCACATCTGCGGGGAATGGGGGTTAATATCCCCTTTACATTCGTGTAGCTCGCTCGTTTAGCAATGATGCACTTCCGGTCTGCTCGGCTAGACACACCGTTCAGTGTGCAATGCTCTTAATTGCACGGCCCACTGATAACTCGGGTAATTAAATGAGTGTGGTGTGGTACAGGAAGGTTTAGGTAGGGATAGAAATGGACCTCCGCCCGGTTAAACGGACGGCACAAGAAGATAGGGGATAGTGATGATGCAACCGCATGTTTATGGCGTTGATAGTGCTTCCTCTTCCTGGGTTAGATTTCAGGCCAGAGTGGTTGTAAAAACAAATACAATTATTTAATATATAGTTGGAAATTATTTTAAAGGGAGTTTAATTAAACTTATAGAATTTTCTGGGCTAGTATGTTCTCGTCGCAGACGTTTTGCCATACATCGTAGATGACATCCTCCGTGCTTGGTCACCAAGTAGAGGATGCAATATACGGTGTATAGCAACACGTCTGCAACGAGGGATAGATCGACCACGGCACACCAACTCAAAAAAAATCTAAAAATTTAATGGATACCGGTCGTAAAAGCCTGATGATTACTAGTTTTTAATTAAGTAATATGTTACAGCTTTTTTAAAAATCATTACGTAATCATTCTACGATTATCTGCAATTAGAATTAACTTACACAAACATCAAAATACAAATCTAAAATTTACATTTTTAACACCAAGATCACAAAATAGTTTTAATTATTTTTAATACATTCTTACGATTTCAATATTTTGGTACATGTATTTGTATAACGCCAGAGTGAAATAATGGTACTTTATTTACGCTTTTTACTTTTTGTCACTGTTAAGCAGATATTTTACACATAAAAAATTTAGTTTTTTTAATAGCCATAGAAAAAAATAAATATGTAAAATTGTTTTCAATTTATTTATATTTATCAATTTATATAGAAATATTTACAATTTTTGTATTACAGAAAACAATTTTAATCAAGTATGCATTATAACTTTGTTTTTTAAATGACGTATATTTGTAAACACATTTATTTTCTTTCTTTTATCAAAATTAATACCATTTGTGCCCTGTCCATACGGTGATTTCTTATTTGTTGTTAAATAAAATGTTCCTGTTGCACTGTAATAAATAATACATATTAAAAATATTTTACTAAAAGAAAACTTGGATAAATATTTTCATATACAATAAAATTTGTATAAGTCCCGTTTTGGAAAGTATGAAATGAATAATGTGGAGTAATTGAGCTTTTAAAAGTGCACCTAACCACTAACACCAGATTGTAAGAGAGAAAAGTCTGCATTAGATAGGTAACATTCAATACATATAAGACTGTAGGACGAAATTAACATTTGAATATGTTATAGTACTATTACTATACATAAGTACAAAAATTCAATAACAAATATTTCCTTATTTTAAATAAATTTAATCAGAGTAATTATACAGCTTTTTATTTAAGAAAAATATTTGTTTGTAATAAATATCTTATTATCAAAAAATATTTATTTGCCACTATTGAAAAAATGCTTTTTTGCAAGAAGAAGGTCATTATGCATAGTTAGTTAGCATCTAGTTACTATACAGTGTGGAAATTAAGTAAGGAATAAATTCAGTAATTCCATTAATATTAATATTTTGGAAAAAATCTCGAAGGGGTATAGTGATTTTAACTACAGCAAATATTTTCAGCCTATTTTCAGTTTCTTATGTCATTTTTTTTTCATGCTATGACGTTATCGACTTTTTTTTAAATAACAACCTATAATTTTCATTACTGATTTTGATAGTACTTTTTATTCCGTTTCCAGTCGCATAAAATTTTCAATATGATACATTTGTAAAAAATTGAGAAAAATATTCTTAAAGTTCAAGTATTAAAAATTAATTAAATTGGCAAAATAAATCTAGTTATCGGTGGATAAAAAAAAACATTAGCTACAACTGTCAAAATTATGCAATTAATGAATGTTATACTAAAATAAGTGTTATTATTTTGCTTTTTCCAAATTTGAAAAACTATTTTATTAATAAAAATGGTACAATTGAGCGAAAAACAGAGAATTAAAGTGTTATTTTATTGTGATATTTATAAATTTTATAACTCTGACATTTGTAGCTAATGTTTTTTGTTTTATACATCGATAGCCAGATTCATTTTGCCAATTTAATTAATTTTTCATATTTGAACTTTAAGACTATTTCTCTCAATTTTTTCAAATGTAATATATTGAAAATTTTATAAGGTTGGAAACAGAATAAAAAGTACTACCAAAATCGATAATAAAAAATGTAGGTTGTCATTTAAAAAAAAAGTTGATGACGTCATAACATGAAAAACAAATAACATAAAAAACAAAAAATAGGTTGAAAATATTCGCTGTAGTCAAAATCGCTATACTCCTTTGAGATTTTTTCCAAAAAATTCATATAAACGGAATTAGTGAATTTATTCCTTACTGTATACACTGTATACACTACTATACACTGATATATTAATCTGCTATATTAAAAATTATTACGTAAAATTAAGTTACG
The DNA here is from genome assembly GCA_963966155.1 of Clivina fossor. Classification (NCBI taxonomy): domain Eukaryota; kingdom Metazoa; phylum Arthropoda; class Insecta; order Coleoptera; family Carabidae; genus Clivina; species Clivina fossor. The sequence goes on along the minus strand of OZ014551.1, from coordinate 22,553,280 downwards.
TCAATTGACAATTATATTATTTATTTTCGCATAAATTTTAATTTAATTATTAAAAATGTGTGAAGTGCAAGAAAAAAAATGCACTCTCATATTTGTCAGAAACTGCATATTCGACAAAAAAAAAAACAAAGTGTATTTCATTTGACATCTTCTTTGACCACATAGAAAATTATTAAGTCAAATTAAGCTAATTGATAGTTGCATTGTTTATTTTCGCTTAAATTTGATTATTGAAAAAGTGTGAAGAAGTAAAAGAAATGCAATGTACACCACTAGATTTGTTAGAAATTATAAGTTTGACCAAAAAAATATTAATTCTCATAGATCACGTAACAAATATAAATAATATATTAGTTAGTAAGATAATTTGGTATGTATTATTATTTTTTTAAATCTTAGATTCGTTTAAGACGCTTGAAGAAAAAATAGCATATTATACTCGAAGTAGAATGCTCTTTTTTTGTTTCGTTCAGGTTGCTTAGCCTTGATCCAGCGTCGGCCGCAAGTATCTGAGCTCAACACAATACAGATCGCTTTCTGCTCCTCGTAACATAATATACTACATTATTTCTTTGTCACTATTGAAAAAATCCTTTTTCTCCGTATACGTAATTCTGTATAATGAACATCTATACAAGTTCTACTATAAATTTTATTTCACAGATATTAGATATGAACATATCTAAATAATTTACCTTTTATTGACATTGTAACCCATAATAGTAGTTTCGTTGGTACATTCACAAAAACTTAGATCAGCATCACATAATATATCCCTTTCACATTTTTTTGCAATAAATGCAGTCGAATTTTTAATTGATTCTGCATAATATCTCCAAGAAGTGTGATGACTGCAAAAACCTGCAAAAACAATAAAAATACAATATGTTAAATATGTGAATCCACAAACATTTTTTTTTTAGTATTTACCTTCTGTTATTTTAGTAAGACAGAATGATTGATATCTAGTTCCACGGTTTGGAAAGAAATCTACGGTTCCAACTCTTCTATTGTCACCATAAAATTTTCCATCAGTATGAATAACATCAACAAACACAGCATCGGTTGCTTTTAAACTACGGTGTAAAGGCATATTGAATATTGGACCAGCTGGATCTAAAGCTGAGAAATAAAAGAAAAAGATAATAAAGATAAATTAAATAAAAATATTAATAATATTAATAAATCATTTCATCACTTCTTCACTAAAAACTTTTCTAGTTGTATATTCGTATTTTGACAGAGATGCTGTGCTCATCAGTACAAGTGAAATACAATATTATAATATAATATTCTACTTGTAGTGATGAGGGCAGCATTGCTATCAAAATACTTATTTACAATTAACAAAATGTTTGTTTTATTGAAGAAGTGATCAAATGTTTTATTATTATTAATATTATTATTATTAATATTATTATTATTATTAATAATATTTTAATTTAATTATTATTACTTCACAGTTACCTAAAAATGAATTTCAAACTTATAAATGTAGTACAATTGCTTGAAATAGATATGATTAATATAGATCAACACATTTAGTGACCATTTAGTAATATTAACATTGAAGTTTTTAAAAACTTTTTTTGTAATTGTTGAAATTTAAAAATCTATGTAAAAAAAATTGCTTAAAATTAAATAAGTAGTAGGTATATCTAAAATAAAATATTAATGAGTATTTTATTTCTCCTAAAGTTGATGACATTATGCAAAAGTAAAATTATATTATTTTTATAAGCATTAATTAAGTATTTTGTTTTAAAAATTTAATAAAAATTGAATAAAGAATAAAACAAAACTAAATTATATTTAAATAATTTGTCTCTACGTAAGTTAGCAACACTGCCAAAAAACTATTTTTTTTATCAATATTATACAATAAATGAGAAGTCTTTTTAAGAATAAAGTTGTCGAAAATAACACTTGGAAAACTGTAGCATCCATTTAAATAAATCTAGTTTTTATAATAATACTATGTTATTATCAATTTTTAAAAAATATTTCTTTGAAACATACCAAGTAAACAAATACCATATATACAATATATTAATTTTAAAAATAAAAATTGTATACCTGTTAACCAAGGTAATATTCCAGCTCCGTAAGCACGCGCGGTTTTTGACATAATTTGACTGCCCATACTGTGACCAACTAAATGAATTAAATGTAGTTGTTGTACGGCTGGGATATATTGTTGTAAATATTGTCCAATAGCTTTTCCAATTTTACTAGTATTGAAATAGGCACCGATGTAATCTAATGTTATATTTCCTCTTACTAACATTGAGTAGTCGAAAATTGCAATATTAATCGAATGGTTCTGCAGTAATGCTAAAAAGAAAATAAATAAAGCAATTGTATTTCTTTTATTTATCCTATCTATTTATAATATCTAAATAATTAAAAAAAATAATATTTTGATTAAAAAGTACACAAAAAAATTCAATAAAAGTAAGTTTTAATTTTGTTCGTAAAGTCTCATTCAGTGTGCCGTTTTAGTTTTAGATTTACGCAAAAGCACAATAATTTGGCTAATCCAAACACTTAGTGTAAAAACAAAAAATATGTCGTGCTAACTAAAATTAAAACGGCAGTCTACATGACACTTAACTTTTTAAGATTAAATTTAGTTAAGAAATTCGAATACCATAATTTATTTATTTTTAATATGTACTTTACTTTAAAAAAAGTTTAATACATAAAATACTTTACAAAAATAATTAAAAAACTAAGTTATTGTTTGATGTTATTAATAATGTTTAATTATTACCAATGCTGGCTTTACACGATGCATTTTTTTTTAATACAAAAAATATATAGTTTTCTGTACAAACAAAATTTTCTGTATTATATTCGATTCTACATAAAAATCTGTAGGCTCTCTTTGTTCGTGATATTCTAAATATAAAAATGTACATATTAAAATACGTACTATGTTTTATGCATTTTCGACGCGAAACTGAATGCGCATTGATATTAGAAATATCAAACTCTCATTTATCATCAATGTGTAATTAGGTAATGTATTATCATTACCTATGTGTAAAATTTTTTAAAAAAAATTTTTTATTTAGTATTATTATTGATGAATATGCAGTTTTCAGTTTAGATATAAATAAATATTGTTAAAATGTAAAATATTATTACGCATGCGACTGTACATTTTATTATATATTATGTAAAACGAATTAATTTTGTATATTTTTTTATATATAATTTTTATATTTTTTTTTGTATAGATTTTTGTGTAAAGCCAAAATAATATACAAAAATTTAAATATATTTTATATGTATCTATTTATTTTTATTATAATATTATCAATATATTACTTATTGTTAATTGTAACCACATTTAATTAAATTTTTATAAATCCGATAATAAACAATACATAATTCTGATAAATTATTATCTTAAAATGAGGAAATTGATATATTAATAAATAATACGTCTTTACGTAAAACATTTTTTTACTTGTTTTGATATTAAATTAAAATATTATATAATTGTACATATAAAAATTTAATTATTTCTTACCGTTGGTAACAGTTTCTACACTGAAACTACGAATACTCTCAGCCCAGCCGTGATAATAAAACAGAGTATCAATATCTGGATCAAAAAATGTAAAATTTGTCAATTCCAAGCCATCTTCCAACTTTAACTTTACACTATCATTATAAGATGGTCTACAACAATAGAAAAAAGATATTTTAGTAAATGTTAGTCTATGTATAAATAAATAGCTAATTGTTCATTAACATAGTAAAAAATCTTTCAGAAAAAATTATTTTACAATAAAAAAGCTTTAAGATTAAGTTCTGTAAAAATAGATATACTCTCTCTACATATATCATTAAAAAAAAATATACAAATAATATAAGAAATAAACAAACAAAACATAGAAATAAGTTATTAAGTAAAAAATAACTAAGCAAATTTTATTCAAATCAGTGCTTTCACACAGATTGATATTATTTTTTTTTCTTGGATTTAAAAAACAAAAGTAAATTAAATATATAAATATATTTGCAAGCTAAACTTGATGACTATGAAATTAGTGCATTATAAAAATATAAAATTAAATGGTGCATATGATATTATATTTTTTTCAGTCACAAGTAGCAGTATATTTCAGTCAACAATAATTATTTACGCGAAATTTTTTAAGTAAATTAACTTTCAAAAATTAGTGTTTCATTGATTTTATTTTCTTGAATTTTTGGATCGAGATTTATTTCCTTATAATCTCCTTGCGTACACTAATGTTATTATGTACTAAGAGCAAATTTTGTTAAATTGATTTTGTATGAATCATTTCATGTGAACGAACATGCAATAATAAAAAAAAAATGGAATTACATATAGGTATTACACTTACCCCTGTATTATATATATGTAGATATTATCAGTAAAGTCTGTTGATACATTTTGAAATTGTACTTTTGCTGTTAAGCCTAAAAATAAAATTTATAAATAAAATCAAATAAATTTAAAATATGTAAATCATTAATTGAGTAATTTTAAAAATTTTATTTATGTTTGGACGATTTCAAAATTAAAGTAAAATAATATTATTTGAGTAAAATTAACGTATAACATGTATTTATATATTTATTATTTTATAATATAAAATATTATATATATATATATATATATATATATATATATATATATATATATATATTACAGAAACATAAACATTGTTTGATAGAACTTTGAATCGTGTAGTTTTGCTAACTAAAATAACATTGTATGCTAATTTGTTTTTCTATTTTATAAATAATAATTTAGAACTTACCATTATGAAAAATAATAGTAAACACTATTGCACAACATAAAATATGAAATTTGGTATCCATGTTACTCGGTAACGTGTCAACAAGAAAGTAATACTAATTTATAAGAAATGCAATGCAAGGTCAAAACAAATTAAAAATAATAGAATTTTTAAGTATTAATTTAAACACTTGTCATATTCATCAATATAATTTGTGATAAGTTTGTTAATTGTTTTTTAATTACATATAAACAAAGCATTTAATAATAGTCAGTTTTTATATTACAATTACATATTACAATATTAAAATTTGTTACATAATTTTTTTTAAATAGTTCTCCCGGATCGATCTGATGATGAATATTGATTATTAGAAACCGATAATTGATTGAAGATATTTCTGGAACAGTGTAATTTTGGCTTTTATTGATTTTAATAAACTCTTACAATTTTCCTCATCATAATTTGTTTTTATTTGCTATTAATTAATTTTTAATTTAATATTGTTTCTGCACTTGTTACACAACTTTACCGCATGAATTTTTGGATTACAAAATCAAGGTTTTTCCTGTTCAGCATGCGCAACCGAATGATAAAATTCATTATATATTAGAATACTATATATTATAATTAAATAATAATAAATTGTATAACAAGTGCAGAAATATGATTTCAGCTTCAATTCATATTTTATACACTACTATTGAATGTGTTTAAACTCCATAGAATACATAAGGTAAAAAGAAATATATAGTTATTTAAGAAAGAAGCTGAAATCACTATTTTTTGCCCGTGAAAAATGGGTTAATTCTTCAAAATAAACTTTAAACGAATAATCACTCATATAAAACATATCTAATATACTGTTATTGAATGCAATAATACGTCAAACTCACGATTAAAGCAGAACACCATTGGAACATCTGGAGAAATATTATTAAAAATCTCTAAAATCACGTTTTCGACTTGATGGAACTCTAAGTGCTGTTCGATTGGCTACAAATTTTGAGAATCTGAACGATTTTAAACGAGGAATAATATACTAGAAAAAAAACGAGGACAAAAAATATTGATGTTTTTGGCACAGTCTAATATATATTATATACAACTAACTTGCAGTTCCAGTTGTTTCGTACATACCATTCTGGAAGTTTTCGATGAGTAGATGAAGTAGTTCGATTGAGAAAATGACTTGAGTGAAAGAAAGAGTACAAGAAATAGAAGAACATGTATGAGAGATATCATAAATGTAAATAAAACTAAAGTTGCTTGGCTGGATAGGAATGTTTGAAGAAAACTAATTTTGAGATAGCGGTAAGAGTTTGTGCCATACCTTTTTGAGTACATGACGTGATTGTGTATGTATGTATATATCTGTCTCGTTCTTTACGAAAGTGAAAACAATATTTGAACTAGAGATCTATTATCTATTTCATTTTCCTATAATTCATCTACTTTCAAAATATTTTCTTGAATAACTTTCGAGTTACAAATATATGAAAACTATAAAAATAAATTATTGTACTCTGGAACCCTCTTTAGTTTAATAAGTCACTAACGAAATTTAGGCGAAAGACTTGTGTTCGATCTACATTTGACCTATATCAAAAACTTTTACTATATAGATAAATATATGTGAAACGAAAAAGTTTTCGAATGAAACGTGCTTTGTCATATAAATATTGTAATCATATTGACTGTTCTACAAAAGTAGATATTTTTCTTATAGAAATAAAAAAAAAAAAATTTAAATTTATTTAATTTGCATTAAAATATATAATAATTATTAAATATTGTAAATAGATGGAGTGATATGATCGAGAGTGTTTTGCGTGGGCGAAAGTTTTCAAGTAAGTACTAGAAATAAATGTGGATGAAGCTAGAATTGCTTGTCTGGATAGGAATGTTTAAAGAAAACTAAATTTGGAATAGTGGAATAAGTTTGTCCTTTTGAGTACATGTATGTATAAATATTAAACACCATTATTTACAATTAATATTAAATATTTAATTATTATTTAAAAAAAAAAACTTTCGGTTGAAGTTCTGTTTATTTTATATTAAAATTAAACGTTTCGATATACTAAACGCATGTAATCATCAGAAAAAGACATATATACAAATGACGTAAATAATAAACAAACAAAAACATAAAAACAAATTACTAGGTAGCAAAATATAAGTGACTAATTTTTTGTGTGTGATGTATTAATTAAAAGAAGCCAGATTTTATTTAAATCATTGTCTTCACTTTGATTGATGATATTTCTTTTTTGTAAATTTATATTGCTTCTCTTGTCAATCTACTGTAAATATGGTTGGGTCTTGCAAATATATTTTAGTATTATTTTAGTATAATAAGTTCTGTAAAATTTATTAATATATTTACTTATATTTGAAGATAGTAAATAAAAGTTGGTGTTAACATGGTTCGACCATCTTGAGCAAATGTCTAATAGACGTTTGATAAAGAAATAATATTGTAGACAATAAATATGTGTGTGATATTGAAGGTATACATCTACGTAGACATCTGATGAATAAATGGATAGATATGATTGTTTTCAAATGGTAAGAGTAAGAGCATGTATGATAGGTATCGTAAATGTAGATAACACAAAAGTTACTTGTTCGGATAGGAATGTTTGGCAGTAATTAATTTCTGATTAAATAGAAAAAGTTTGTATCCTAATGGGTACTTGACATGATTGCGTGTATTTACACTGAGAAAAATTTTGCTTCAGATTCGAGGTTTTTACTTTTAATTCAAAAGTAAACGTGTTTTTGAATTATAAACTTATATTTTTCTAAATAAAAATAAAAATTTTAATAGAAAAAAAACAATGATAAGTTACAGTATAAGTATTTTAAAAACTTTGTATAAAATTAGTTAATATTTACTTTATAAATAAATCTCACTTTGAGTAAAAAATTATTTATAATTTTACAATTATATTTATTCCAGAGTAACACTATATTTCTTAACTAAATAATAAATAATTTTATACAAAGCTTTGAAAATAGTTATACTGTTACTTACTATATTTTTTTTACATTAAGTTTTTTATTTCTATTAGAAAAACATAAGATAATATAATAAAAAATATGTATCCCAATGTAAAGATTGATCAAATTAAATTTATTAGAAAAGTAAAAATCTTGGATCAAAAGCAAAAATTTTCTCAGTGTACGTATAATATGTATGTAAATAAAATACAAAACTTATTATTTTTAATAATTTTGTATAGCTTATGTTAGCTCAAAATCTAACTACATGTACGATAAATTTTAAAGAATTGAGTAAATTATGTTTTGACGTACTCCACTGTTTTTAAACAATTGAAAAACATTTTGTTTATAAAATATATTTCACTGTTTACAATAATAATAATAAATAATAACTAACTTTGCGTATAGCAGTAGCATTTAATTTGAAAAGGTCCTGGCATATTTAAATCTAGCAAAACATTAAAATCCAACCGAAACAAATTCAAATATATTGCAGTAGGCCATGGAACAAAACACTATCGTTGGCGAAAAGAATCGCTTATGGTATGGAAACGTGGTAGTCCTATTATAAATACAGATTATATTGTCAACCGTAACGAAATAACACACGCCCGACTAACGAAAATACAAATTAAATATGGCCGACATTATAGTAGCGAATGAGACGAAAAAAAAATCGTACCAAGTTTGAGTTTCAAACCTATTCAATTTATTGAAGTCAATCAGTATGTTGGATTTTTTATGGGCCTGATTTTAGACGGTTAAAGTTTGCAAATAAGTTTTGTGGTTGTTTCAGATTAAGGTGTAATAAAATTATAAATAGTTTGAATTACGAGAATTTTTTGCTTGGCATATGTAACATAGATATGTATAAATATTTATATGCTGCTTTGTCTAGTAGAAGAATGTGTTGTCAACTTTTAAGAAAAAAATATTTATTTATTTTTATTTCTTGTGGCTAGATTATAGTTAAGATATTAATACAATTTTTAAGTCCGATTTAAAATATATATATATATATATATATATATATATATATATATATATACATATATATATTATTAAAATTAGTAAATTTTGTTTTGAGTATTAAAATAAATAATTAGAATAAAAATTTTAAATAGCTTCGAAAATTTAAGTCAATTTTTAAAAAAATCAAGACAGGTGTTTGAAATCGTTTTGATTTTTACAAGATAAACACGTCGGATTAAAAAATATATTTACATTGATAATTGAAAAAATATGCCTAGTTTTTTTAATTGTTTGTTATAATATTACTACACGAAGTGTGTCATACACGCTCAGTGTTAACTGTAGACTATACAGTTTTTACTCAGTTTATTGCGCAGTTAAATTATGATATTTTTCAATAAAAGCTACAAAAAAATTTTGAACCGTGACATATTTTTCTACATAACTAGATATTAATCACAAATTAGTGATATAAAATCGATGCAAATGTCAAATGAATGTTATGTTTCGACGGTGCAGTTACAATTTGCGCAATTAAATAATCCATCGGTTACAGATTTCACTCAGACCATACTCAGTCCGAAATTTTAAACTGTACTCCGGTTTTCACACATACACAAACACACACGCTCTGACATATCTGTGAAATTTCAACCTGTGCAGTTAAAACTGCGCATTAAGTTGAGCGTGCATGGCCCACCTAATATAGAATGTATAGTATACTGCACACAGTTCTATATAAAATTCATTTTAAAAACAAGTCACAAAATGACAACCAAGTATTATGTTATATTTACAATTGAAGATAATAATATATTGATTTTTGCTTACTTTGCAAATAGTTGTTTCGCTTTAGCAATTAAAATTTGAAATAAGACAAAAATTATCTCAATCTATTTTCAATCCTATAACAATAAACCGTAAGGTTTTTAATTCGTTAAAATTTCAAGCGGCTTAATTTTGGGATATAAACAGTCAGAGTTATGTGTTTGGGATACTGATTATATAATTTTATTTATATTATCAATATTGCAGGTTGTTATCACACAACTTTTTGCAGGAACAATTAACTAAAATTCTCCAGTAATTCCCCGTGAATCACCGAGCAACAATGTAAATCAGCGTTGAATGAAGACGAACAAGAACCAATGCAATTGGGTGCATTTAAATGCACACCAGTGGGGTATATAACACCCCCCATTCCAGTAACGCCAACAACAATCCTACTACATCAACAATCAATACGAGCACAAAACAACGCCATATACAATGCTCCGCATTGTGTTGAATTGTTATAACGCAGTCTTGTTGTATGCAGCTAGGTAGTAGGTAAATATATGAATGTGTTTACGTGTGTGTGTGTAGGACATACCATGCACTTGGGCAATGACGAACAATTGCCAGTTGGAAATGGGTTTGCGTTACACACTCAATTTCATTCGGAACTGGTTGTTCACGCCTACGGTTTAATGAGCTAAATGGACATTGGCGAGTCGTTCGAAGGAAATGGAAAATGTGTTTCGGAAAGGAAGAGTTTGATGAGTAAAAGATAATATCGTCAACTTGGTCCAGAGCTTGCCTAAATCTATTATTTGTCATGTTGAAGTATTTATGAAAAAAGTATATTTTCTATATAAATACTAACAAAAAAATATTTTGAAATATTTCTGTAGTCGATATGTACAGTTAAATTTATTTGAATTTTTTTTTTTGGTTAAACAAAAAAATTATAAAACCTCATTGATTTTAAAGAGTTTATGATTGCCAAACAAATTGTGTTACTGTGACATTTTATCTCAAAATAGATACAAGTTTTGACTAGATGAGTTAGAGGAAGACTCAGGAATAGAACTTCTTTCATAAAGTAAACCAAAAAAACATGGGACCTGAGGACATCATCCTTCTGACAGATAGATTGAAATCAAAAAGATGAGAAACTCGATGGTATTAATATTTTATATTTTATATAATTTGAATTCAGACATTTTGCAAATGTATATGATTTTTGCTAAAAACATGATACGACAAATTTTTACAAGATTTTGTTCTTTAATTATTTAATTAAAATATTTTCTCTTTTTTATAGATTGAGACGTTTCACTAAATTCAGTTTCATCGCTTTATCGCAATATCATATCACAAAAATTAGAAAAATACTTTAGCCCATATTCCCACATGTATTGTTTACAAAAAGTGCTTTTATTTTTTGCTTTAAAATAAATTTTTGCTTCTACCTTTTATCAAATATGAGTAGTATTTCTATTTTTGATATATAGTTTTATATATAATATTATAAAATTCAAAAAAACTAATTAAAATTGCTTAATAAGTAATTTTAAGTAAACGTCAAAAGTAATTTTGACAAAAATCACTTTTGAAAGTAGAATATGAACCTTTATTTTTAATATCTCTAATATTTAATTTCATTCATTTTCTAATGTCATATAATGACTTTTCGATGAAACGGAAGATCCATAAGCTGAATTTAGAAGAACGCCTTTGATACTACAAAATCAAATTTAACTTCGGTTTTAACTAATACTCATTTTATATAATACGTCTGTTATAAAACCAGCGGCTGGATTCAATGGAAAAATTAAAATCTAATATCTTTGACAAACAACAAAATTTAATGATCATTTAACTGCATTTACAATGCGATTTCAACAATAACAATATAGCTATTACTGCATCTCCACTCTACTGCTAATCTGTTAAACAACCTAAATGTAGCTTAATGATCATTAAATTTTTGCATGAGTCAAAGGCATTGGTCCTAATCAAAATTAAAGAAGAAAATACAATAGACCAAAAACCAAATAATAAAGTAACAATACAGCACGATTGCAAAAAAATATATATTTGGCACAATCAGAAAAGTTTTATGTGATATAATTAAATCGATAATTTTTTATTCACTCTATAAGAAATATATCTTCAATTTATGTAATTTTACATACGTTTTAATAGTAAAAATAACAACTTTTGTAATTTTACAGTAATAATTAACGTAATATTATATTTTTTATGAAAAACTACATTCACAAAACATATAAAATAAAAAAATTTACAGTATATAAATAAATTTTTTTTTTATAAATTACTTGTATTTGTTGAATATTTTGGTCGGAATCAATTCAGGGTAGGTTACAAGAAAGATTAGTTTGTTTTTGATGTTTACAGCAAAAAATAAGTAAAAGAAATTAGTCATTTTACAAAAATGACTAATATTCCTGCGACAGATACATAAATTATTACATATAATACAAAGGTGTTTTTTAATAGGTACGTCACTGACATTGCTCGCAAACTCTCTGGACACAAACTAAAACAGATTTATTGACAGAATTTTACATTTAACTAGTGACATCTAGTTACGGTGTCAGGTACGTAGCCTATTTACATTTAACACGAATGCATGTTGATTCGTTTTTGTTTTTTTTGTTTTTGCTAGTATATTGTTAAAACGACCGCGCGCAACTATAAATATAAATTGTCCCACTATGAATTTTGTTTTTATTTAGTTAATTGTTTGAATTTGATATTGTATAAATTAAAGCTAAACAACAAACACATTTTATGCGGCAATGTGGTGTTGTACGCTATCACCAAACTAATGATATTTATGGGACTGATAAATTTATTGTTACATGCTTATAGTGTGCTCTATGCTGTTTTATTTTATTCGCTTATATACCGCTTGTCAGCAAGAATATGGTTGCTCTTTGAAACAAATTTTTAATTTATATTATTAAAATTTTATAATAATAATATAATTTATTTTTGTAATTTTATAGAAAAACAAAGAACTATACAACATAGTAAAAAAATCTTTTAGAATTTTATAGAGTAAAATAAAAAGCTTTAGGATTAAGTTCTGTTTTTATACTCTACGTATATCTTTACCAGGAAAAAATAATACAAATGACATAAATTATTATAAACAAGAAAAACATAGAAACAAATTATTATGTAATAAAGTAATTAGATTAAAAATTTTCAAATCATTTTTGTTTTTAATAATTTATAAATTATTATCTTAATTTTATTTAAATCAAAACTTAATCCTAAATCTTTCTTATTTTCACAGAACTAAATGTTTAAAATAAGCAAATTTCTTAATATTCAAATTTTTAAGTAAAATGTCATATTCTGCATATTTCAATATTTAAAATAATGGAATAAAACCGACACAAATATTTTTATTTTTTGGAAATGGTGGTGTTTCAGTTTGATTGATAATTTATTAAAATTCTACTAAATAATAATAATAAAGTAAAAAAAAAAATCTTTCATAACTCATTATACTAAAATGAAAAATCTTTATTTTTTCTGATGATGATATACGTGCATTATATCGAAACGTATTTAAAATTTTGCAGAACTAAAACCCAAAGCTTTTTTTATTTTAATACGAATAATTATAAAAATAGTAAAAACTTTTTTGATGTAATTTAAACGTAAATTTTTCTAATCGTATTATTTAGTTCATGATACAAACTTTTTTTTAAAAAAACAACAATATTTCTTTAATATTATTTATTTTATGTTTTATGTAATTATATATATATATATATATATATATATATATATATATATATATATATATAATTTTTGTATACAAATTTTAAATATTTTTTAATCATAAACCAATGAGAATAAAGGATACATATATATTTATTATTTTTTATTACTCTTTCTTTAAAAACGTTTTATTTACGGAATCAAGCAATAACTTTTTGCCAATATAAACTGAAAAAAATTATTAGATTTCAATTGGACATACCACCGCTAAACTACAATTCCTTGTGTGTATTAAAATAAAAATCCTATATAAACAATTCAATGCGTATATTTTAAACCGATTTAAAAAATCATTTATTATATAATCCTTATTATTCCCCCTAGTATTGAGAGAAATCAGCTGATTAACATAACAATGCAAAAAAATTATCCAGTAATTAAATTTTAATCCAAAACCTAAATAAATCGTTTATCATTTTTTTAAATTGTAAATCATCCTAACCAAAATTTTCAATTATCCAAACAATAAAACACGATATTTATAATAATATGTCATTGATGCAAACTGTACTACCACACTTTTATAAAAGAAAACAAATATACTTGCATACATTGTATATATCCGTGACAAAATGTTTAAAAAATTGAGTTATAGTTTGTTTTAAATTGATTTAGTAATATTTAGTGAAACTTGTATAGATATTTGCGTGAGAAAAAATATCTAATTTTTAAGCTATAAAGCCATTTTAAGTTCTATTTAAATAAATCATAAGTTTGTGTTATATCATAAAAATGTGTTAATAAAAAAATATTTTCTTATGCCACTGGATAGATCTCATAATTACCTTTCTTTTTAATTTGAAGCTTTTTTTTATTAAAAGTTTACTTCAAAAAATGATCAAATTTTTTTTGCAATTATCTAGCGACCTATAGAATTTTTTTTGGCAAGTAATGGCAATATTACATAAAATTTATCGGAAATATACACACATTTAAAATCAAAGTTAAAAAGGTACTTATTATAGAGAGTGTATTTTATTCAATAGAGGAATTTAAGTTGCACAATATGCCCGTATTACGAGCTATATTTTAAAATTGCTTTTAACTAATATTGGTTTTAAGACAACGGAACTATCATAAGAGCTGAACTACACAAATGAACAAATGAACACCCAAAAACCGAGCTTGTAATAGCAGCCATTGTGTTTAAATTTTTTGTTTTGTTTTATATTATATTTGGTATTGTATTGTTTGTATATCGAAAAAATTAAAAAAATTATTATTATTATTATTATTTAATCAAAGTTGTAGCTATTATAGTTCTCGATATCCCAATAGTAGCCTCTGAATTTTAAACAAGCAGTATATTTATCAAAATTGCTGAATCGAATTTGTATTTAATCTGTTTTTCTAAACATAATTTTTTAACAGAGAATTCTTTAATAAACAAAGTTATATCAGTGCACAGTAGTAATAAAATTAGCCTACAAAATCACTCCGAAACTGGAAACATACAATCTCCTCGACAACAAGCATATCTTGTTAATGTAAGTTAAAATTTCACATTTGCTACGGTCCACGTGCGCCGATGCGTGACAATCACGGCGTCCTGCTTGATGCTGTTGATTTACTGGTACTATTGTGCGTCTGCGATGTGCAATATTATGGTCCTTCTATCCGATGCGATTGTGCACGGGAGATTAGTGCGTTGGGTTGGCAACAATATAATGGACAGTTTAGAAGCAGCGGGTGCAGCACTGCGCTCTCTCTCTCTTTCTCTCTTTCGTGTCAATCATTATAACGAGCCAACCTAGGGGGAAGTCACGTGTCACAGGGTTAACTGTTATTGTAGCAAGGAAGTAAGGAAGAGTATGGAAATTGTGGATAAAAGTGAAGGTTGTATAGTTGGTCTTGTTATAAATTTAACGAATGTTAACTACACTGTAAAAAAAAATAGCGAAATTGCAGATACATAGTAGTAGAATTTTACTATAAAAAAATCTGTAATTTTATTTTACCATAAATATTCTGTATTTCTAACTCGAAATTCTGTAATTTTTACATTATTAATAATAATCACATAAAATAAGTAAAAATGACTTAATAAGTATGTAAAATTGCTTACTTTCTGCAAATTGCATCACATATTTATTGTAGAATTACGTATTGTTGATATAACTACTTAAATTATAAAATATTATGTACAACTTGCAAATATTAATATCTGTTATAATTCATCAAAATAATGAGACTTAGTACATATATTTGTAATAATATTAATAAAATATTTCAAGTGTAATTGATTCATTTAAGAATGCATCCTTTATGTAAATTTAGAAATGTATGTGAATATGCCAACAATAATATTACAGAATTAAACAAATTTTAGTTATTTATGGAAAATTTCGGACAGCAAATTTACTGAAGTTTTGTAAATTTATTAAAAGAGACTTTACTAAAAAACATATTACATACATATGTACTTTTCCATTCCAAAGATAATATTATATTACATAATGTTTGTATCCCAGAAATAATTTCCAATGTCAAATAATCTTCAAATTTAATAATATAATAAATAAAAATACATACGTACGGCTGCGCGCGCATCACTTGGTTAGCTATTCTCTAAGCATATACACAGAAACAAACGTTGTTAGTGTTCAGCAGAACTCGAACAGCAAGACGGTCTGTTACTATTCATGCAATAATATAAGATTTATTTTTGGCCTTATTTTGCAATTTTAGATAATAAAACTTTACTGCTATATTTATAATAATAAAACGAATGTTTTTTTTTTACCAATTTTTAGATTTTTTAAAGCTATTTTAATGGGTATAACATACCCATGTCGGTATCACGCAGTGCCGTTCGATGTCGGCTTGTCGAAGGTTAAACAATTATGTAAAATTACAGTATTTGAGTAATTATACCTAGAAATACTAGGTATCATAGTGTGTCATGGTTTGTTAATAAATTTTTTTTTTTTATAGTGTATATAATATCTCATTCATATTTATTATTTTTTAATTAGTTTTATGTGTTAGTCATTATGCTACTAGTTCTAAACTGTACTATCTAATAGCTTATAAAAACATAATAAAAATTTATAATAGCAATGAATAATCTCAATTTTTGACTGGCAAATAATAAAATTTGAATATAACAACTGGTTTCATTTCCAATACAAAACTCGCTTTGTAATGTTAAGCGAAATGTTTAACCGTGTAGTTAAAAAATTATAAACAACACAATTAAATGAAAATCATTCAGACATCTACCGTAAATGGCGCAATTAGTAGCTCATTTGACTAGTGATAAAAACGTTCGGGTTCGAATACCGGTCAGACGACATAAATTTTTTCATTTAATATTTAAAAAAAATACACTTTATTTACATATATATCTACAACTGGTTAAATGTCGTGAAAAACTTAACATTTAATTAACAAAACTAAAATCTTGCATTTAGATTGTTGTAATTAGTAAACAATTTGTTTGCTCTACGCTAAAACATGTTACAAATTTCGTGATAAGTAAGGTCCTTCGAATGAATACTACTATAAATAATGTAATACTAATAATAATTCTATGAAATCTACAATACAATATATGTGTAATTTTCGAACAAATTAAATCGTTAAAAATGTTATTAATTAAGAACTTAATTATAATGAATAATATATCAATTGATAGCTTTTATTAACTATAAGTTTCGTACTACTAGAGATTTGAAAAATATTGATTGGTAATACAAATAATTAGTAGAAATTTTAAAATTTTTAGAGCGTTTTATTCAAAATCATATTTTTCGTATTTCTAATAAATAAATATATAATGAAACAAAGCTAGAGGAAAATGTAAGCTATCGAATGCTGCAAGTCGAATTAAAATTCGCTAATTAGTTTTTTAGTTATTAACCAGAATATTAGTATAGCAAGGTATAGGATTTATTGCTAGTAAATTATTGCTAAATTCTAAGAGGTAAAAAAATAAATTTTAAAATCATGTTTTATAATTATCTTACATTACAACATCATCAATAAATTTCAACTATTTTAAAATCATAATACTAGCATTTTAAATTATTATAAAAATTATCATTACGCTATTATATTATTTAAAGTTTCAAGAAATATGAAATAAAACATTTTTAATATCTATATAAAAATTAATATAAAATTTTAAATTACATTTTTATTATACCTAACGTCTAAATCAAATTTTATACGGTCGTAAAAACATTTTCTAAAAATCAAGGTGTGCGTGCGCGCCAGATGCTGAATAATAAATAAAGAGAGCCCCACATCTGAACAGATATAAGGACATCCCGTATCCAATTGAGCATAACCTCGTTGTTAGTAACAGGAGGGGGTGAGAGTATTATCTAACGTACCACGGAAACCGTATCACATGGGTGGCCAAAAATATACCTACTACCCTTATATCAGTATTATGTTATTATATTCCTACATTGTGTCAAACTTTCAAAAGTTATGTATGCGTTATATATAAATTTTTTTGATAAACATCTGGCTTTTTGTGACTTTGATAGATTTACGTATCGTACTTATATAGAATTATGTTAATTTGTATTTTATTATTATTTTTGTATTGTACTTTAAGAGGATTTTTAGTAGTGGCTTGGTATGCTATAGCACAATAAGTGAAGACATTTCGTCTAAACTTTATGAAAATACAGTCGATTCCGCTTAATTGGGACACATCAAGACTAGAGCATTTTGGCCCAATTAAGCGGCTGCCCCAATTAAGCGAATTTTACATAAAATTAAACAATCCATATTTTTTTTCAATAATTTTATTTTATAAATTCTTGGACAAAACTATAAACTACATATAACCAAAAAATATAAACTTTTAAGAAAAAATAATAATAAATTCCAAAATAAAATAATAAATAGGTACATACATTTTTAATTCAATGCAAAAATATGTCAAGTGTAGTCTGTCTTTTGTTTTTGTAACATTTCACTTCTACAAAATCAGCACAAGTATTCAGTGAATCTTGTGAATCAAAAAGATATGAAGCGTATTATATTAAATTCTTTGTAAATATTTTTTCTTGTGAATATTTGTAACACAATATGTAGTGATCTTAAATTTACTGGCCCAATTAAGCGGAATGTTGTCCCAATTAAACATGTAAATTTACTGTTGGTTTCTTGGTTTGGTTTCTGTTCTTTGAGATTTGGCCCAAATAAGCGGCTGCCCCAATTAAGCGGTGGTCCAATTAAGTGAAAATTAAAAATTGTGTAGAATAAAAAAAATGTGAAATACTTAATTTAAATAAAGCTTCAAACAAATTAAATATCTCAAAAACAATATCAATTTTAATAATAAAATTAATAAAAATAAGTGTGTTTTTACTATTGGCAATTTTTAATTTTTCTAGATAAAGAAAAATGACTGATGTGGAAATAAGATTTATACATAAAAAAAGTTACTTTTAGTCAGTTAAAATAGGCATCTTGAGCGAATGTCTAATGAACGTTTGGTTAAAAGAATATTATGTGAGTGATTTAGAAGGTATACGTTTGCGTGGACGTCCGGTGAGTAAATGTGGTAGTATAATTGTGAGTGTTTTGTTTGTGCGAAAATACATGGCGTGATCGTGTATGTATATATGTGTATCAGTACATTGTAACTATTAGATCAATTATAATATAGATGGAAACACAAAACAATGTTTTGTTATATTAATAAGATATAAAATTTTTGTTTATAAACACATTTGTGTTTAAATTTACTTCAATGTCTCTGTGTTAGCTGACGAATCCTTTTTAGAAATATAAGAATGTTGGGCTGCAAAATGTAAACAAACACTATGTATATTAATTTATTTTTGATCTGTATAAAACAAAGCAATTCATGTATTTGGTATAGGCATTACGTATTCTATTTATGGTTGATCTGATGTAGCTACCTGAAATAAAGTTCAATAAAGTTGTTTCTGAAAACAACACGGTATAATAAGTATAATTTGTTATTTGAGATTTAATTCAAAGGTATCTATATTAAAATAATGACAAATATATAAAAAATTAAATCATTATCTGTTTATAGTATAATTACCTAACATATTATATAAAACATAATATATAATAAATGATATAAAATACTAATATTTTATTATGATATCTAAAACACCATTAAAATTAATTTAATTAATCTTGGCATAACTAAAGTCAGGATTCAATTTCTGCTCTTCTCAAATTTCGTTTGGCAAATAATAATATGGCTATTAAAGTAAAAGATTAAATTTCATTGTTATGAACTGAATCTGTACGAACGTACAATTTTAGTAAAGATTAATAATTATAGATTTTGTTTGAAAAATATTTTTTTGTAATATAATAAATCAATTTGTAAGTTTGTTTGATAATAAATCAATAAATTACTCACCTCAGTTAATTTTTGAATTACTGCAATATTTGACCAATCAAAATTTTATAAGTTTAGTATTTTGAAGTTTCGTGACAATTCTGAAAATCATATTTAAGATCTCACTGTTACTTAAATATAGTTTATTTTATAAATAACATCGAACAAAATTGTTCATGAATGTCACTTGGTGAAATTAATATAATAATATTCTAAAGTTGAGACATTTTCTCAAAATTTCACAAGTTACTCAGTCATTGAATCGGCTGTTAAGCTATGCATCAATGACTGGCCAGATTAACCTGAGACACGTGTTTCGGTCTTTAGGACCTCGTCAGTATGGTAACTGAGTAACTTGTGAAATTTTGAGAAAATGTCTCAACTTTAGAATATTATTATATTAATTTCACCAAGTGACATTCATGAACAATTTTGTTCGATGTTATTTATTTTTATATTGATGCTTACTGCATTATTGTATAGATGGCGTTAGTAGTATGTATTGTTACTCTTGCTTATCGTTTGTATTACTTGGTTTAAATAGCCAGCCAGAATTAACATCGGTATCAGTTGCCTTTCAGCAACTGATCAAAGCACCATACTGACGAGGTCCTAAAGACCGAAACACGTGTTTATGGTTAATCTGGCCAGTCATTGATGCATAGCTTAACAGCCGATTCAATGACTAAGTAACTTATGAAATTTTGAGAAAATGTCTCTACTTTAGAATATTATGTTTATTTTATATTACAATTATTTGGAAATATCATTTGTGTTCCACCTTAAATTATAATTTTCTGTTGCATGGTCATGGAAATTATAATAATTATTATTTATTTAGGTAAAGGATATTTTCCTGAGACTCGTACCATAACCTTCATCTATATGTTAAAATAAAAAGGATTTATGATAAAGGTCTGTATAAATTTTAATTAAAAATTAACGTTTCGATACACTTTACGAATATAATCATGAGAAAAAATTGTCCAAATGACATTTATAGTACATAAACAAAACATAGTAACAAGTTACTAGATAACAAAATAAATAAATAGATTATAAAATTTATAAATTATTTATTAAAGAAAGATAAATTGTATTTAAATCAGTGTGTTTTTACATTGATTGATGTTATCTTTTTCTTTACAAATTTCTATTGTTTCTCTTATCAATATACTATTAATATTGTTGTGTCTTCATGAATAAGTAATAATTATTATTACATGTTTGTTTCCTGAAATATGAAAAAATGTGGAAAAAAAATTTGACTTCTTTATAGATAACTAATAACTTTTAACTTAGTAAAAATTTGTCAGAATTTATTATATTATATCGAAACGGTGAATTTTAATAAAAAATTAAACAGAACTTAAACTTAAAGCTTTTTTTTTATTTTAATAACTTTTATTTGCGTCTTTAACATACTTATATTTTAATTTGTTAACAAACTTAATTATCTACAAAATATCCAGATATCACTTCAACATTTACTTATTACATTTACAAAATATTACTATTAAATTTATTTATTTATTCAATTATATCAAACAAGCAACAGCCCAATTAAATAGCGCAAATAATACAAACATAAATTTATAGAATATTCACATAAGTAATACATAAATTTACCTAAAACATTAAGTGTGTACAAAGTATAAATGATTAATAAAAATACGATAAGAACATAAAAACTATCGATACTTAATTCTAATTAATATATGATGAATGGAATACTTTGTAAGAATAAATAAAATAGCTTATTTTTAGAAATTTGTATTTGACAAAGATTAATATAACAACAATGTAACAGAAATGCGATATTCAATAAAAAATTTGCTATAAAAGCAAATATGAGCAATATTTTTTTCACTCAAAGCAGCAGACATATCCATCACCGTTTCCAAAATATTAAAAGAAAAATTGACTTCTCTCAAACTCCGCTATTGTATGTGCAATAAATTCAAAACCGACTGCCGAATAATAAAAAAAATAAATAAATGGTGGCCCTCGAATAGGGTTAAAAACGATAAAAAAATATATTGGAATCTTTTGTCGAGCGAATTACATTAGGAGACAACAACCAATAAAATAGGTGAAGCCAATGATTCTCTCTCTCTTGCTATAGGTATAGTAGGTTTTCCGCTTTGTAACATAGGTTTAATATCTTAAATGAAAACCGAGCAATCGATCACTATAAAAGAGCCTTATGGTTTCCGATCAGAGAGGATTATATGTCAGCAAAGACAAGCATTATATCAGCAACATATTGGAAAATTGTTATGTACTTTTTTTTTCTTATTAAATTTTTAATGTGATTTGTGTTAGATCGTAAGAATAGTTGGATATATTGCAATAATAAACTGATGAATTTATATGTAAAAATATTATTTAATTAGGGATGATATATCTAGTTACGGTTCAAATGTGTAAAATTTGTAATTCCACTTATTTTCATTTTGTAAATGAAAGATTTTAGATTAAAATGAAGTTAATGAAATATTTAAATTTTATTTGTTAAATAAAGTTTCATATTTGGTGAATCAAAACGAAATAATTTTAGTACCAGCAAGAGAACTTTTAAGTCTCTTTACGTATGTAAAAATAAAATATTCTAGCAATTATAAGAATAGTAGGTAATTATATATTAAGGTTGAGAGAAACAGAACAATGAAAGAAATAAAAGTGTGGGGCTATAATAGTATGCTTTACTGTAAATTACATATTATTTTTCTTCAAGCTTATTAAAATATTGATATTACATTATTATTATATTGTAATGTAAACATTGTTATGCAATAGTTATTTACTACATGCACCACATGTGGCAGTACCAAACATGACAACATGTTCAAATTATACAGTAACAATTGTATTGTTCATTTTCGTTAGAATTTGAATTTAGTTATTTAAAATGCGTGAAAAAGTGCAAGAAATTCAATGTACACTGCCAAATTTATCAGAAATTGCATATTCAATCAAAGAAACATTAATTTTCACTAATTATATAACAAATATTCTGTTCTACAATTGTTAGTAAGGTTAAGATTACTTAGTATGTATTTTTATATATTTTTAATTTAGTTTAATTTGTGTTAGAAACGTTTAAAGAAAAAAATAGCACGTTTCATACGGAGCCCCGGCTCTTTCTACTCCTTGTACCATAATATAGGTACTATTTTTTCACTTACAGCAATAGGGAAGTTTAGCGTATTTTTTTATTTCTTTATTTGGTTGGACCTGGCTTAAAAAGTGATGTTAAATTTATCATTTTTCTCGAAGAGGCCCAGATTTCCTAAAAAATGCAAAAACATGTCGTGATGACGTCAGTAATGTCATCGCAAAACTTATGTCGATTTTTGAATCAGATGCACATGTATTGCCATGGTTACCAATACAAGCTATTGGCTGGGCGTAACCTAATTAACAAAAATCAACATTTAATACGACATACGTTTTCAAAATTATATCTCACCAACTCTTCTGCGCTTGCGCACAATAGGCTTGTAACGTCAGTAATGTCCTTACAAAAATTGTTAATAACAAATAAATGAAACAATTATCAAAAATTTTCATGACAGTTTCTGTTATTATTTTAATTAAAATTTTTATGAGAAAATTAATTTTGTCTGCATGTGTACTATTTATATTTTTATAAATATCATAAAGTACTTATGTAATAAAAAATTATAAATTAAATGAATAAAACTCTTAATTAAGATGGAAAGATACAGATGTCAATTGTTTTATTATACACTAGTAGAAAAGAAAAAAAATATTATTAACCTAATTAAATAAAATTTATTATAAACATAGTATATCTCTTAAAGCTACCAGCTAGGTAGTGAAACTTATATTTTGTATGACATAAAAATATTTTTTGTTTGTTTTTACAGTATCGTCTATTTAAAAAATATATTACTTCTTTATTAATTACATAATTGTTTATAGTAATTTTTATCATTACTGACAAATTAAAACGAAACGATAATATAAAATTTTAATAGATAGAAACGGCGTGTCGTATTTTATTATTCTATTAATGACTTTATAGTTCTTTTAAAAAATAATTCTTTCTTTTAGTTTATTACGATTTAATTACCGTGAGGACGTTAAAAAAACAATGTACTTTAATCACTCTTTCCATAAATCAACTGTCCAATAACAATAAAATGTTTATGATACACTAGTTTTTCTTCGAAGTGTAAAAATTAATTTCGGAAATACAATAAGGAAAGCAATAAGTCTATTTTATTAATAACTTAATTATATTGTGTAATTTAGTTTTTGCAGCTTGCCGTCTAATCAGTTTATATTATAATATTATATAAAGTATATCCACAAAACATAGACTGACTTAAATAATAAACTCATTTAATAGAACTTAAAGTTATTCTAAATTGTTTTATTTTATTAAATAATTAGTTTTGTTTTGTTCAAAATTATTAGTATTTTTGTATATTTATTTTGTTTTAATTTTAAATATTTTGCTGCTTAAAAAATACCAACTAACCTGTATACCTATTTACTTCATTGAATCTGACCGAAATCTTCAAAAATAATATTAATTTTACAAAAAATATATAAAAAACAGACTATTCAATATTCTTGCGACATATGCATCACAACTACAGAGTTAAGTCAACTAGAATCCTAAACCATTCCGACAATAAACACGAGAAGACAAAACAACATCGCTGAATGAATGTATCCCCGTCAAAGAGGTGAACGGCTAGTTTTCCGCGCTGTTTGAGACATATGCGTTAGTCATACGGTCATGGCAAACTAGCGTCATAAACTTTAATGTCGTTCGCCGGCCACACACATACATACTGTTGCCCGACCGACCACGAATCCTGCCTTGTCCGGCTTCGGGATCGTTCTTGTCTTCTGCAGGACACAACTGTGTGGATACCGTGTTTGTATATGTGAATCCTACTGTTGGGTTTCTATTGTATGCCTGGGATGTGTATGGATGTACGAGTATATTGACGTGCTTGTAAGGATAATGGTAGGCAATCTGTGTTGATGTAAAGAGGATTTGTATTTTGGGTTTGGGTAATACAAGGGCTAGTTCCTTGTTGAAATCAAAGGATTGAATCTATATTTTTAGTGTTACTGTACAAATTTTTGTTTTCTATTTTAGTTAAAATAATACGTTTATTATAATTACCGTATTATATTGTTTATGAAACGCCACTGATTAAAGGTCACGTTTTTATTTTTGTAAGCAAAAAAAAACAGCCTTTAATATCTCGGTAAAATGCCAAAACTGTAAGAAACATAAAAATAGGAAAAACATACTCGTACGTCTTATAATCGATGTAATGCGGTATATCCGACTCTTGTTAGAAATTCTAAATTTTATAGAAATATTAAGACAATAATAATACTATATAACACATTAGTTAAGTCTAAAGTAGAATTTCCAATCACCGTTTAGAATCATGGTGAATTATATATAATAGAAAATATTGAAAAAATTCAAAATTTTTCGCAATATTCATAACATATGATTATTTCTACAGAAATTTAAATTTATAAAATTAATAAATAGACGTACCGTTACTGATTTAATTTTTTTGTATAAAATAATGAACTAAATGAATTTAATTAATAAATAAAATAAATTAAATTGTAACTACGTATTAGAAAACATTAAATTTCATGTTCCTCAATATAATACAAAAATTTTCGCACTATTTACGTTGATAAAATTAGGAGAGAAATAAGAAGAAATTCACGAACTTTACGAATGTGTTTGCAATATAACTATATAATTTTAAAATTAGATATAAATAGATATATATATATATATATATATATATATATATATATATATATATAACATTGTAAAAAAAATATATTTCTTACATTTTTGACTTAAATAAATATAGATAAATTTAACAATAATTTTAATAAAATAAAATACGGTAAAATTATATAGTTTACTGGTAAATATAACTATAGTGCATCTCTGTATTAAATTAAATTTAGTTTTTTAAATATTATTTACGTAACAACAATTAGGTGTTCTATATATTATCAATGCCCTTGAAAAAAATTATAGACGATAATTTTTTTGTTTTTATTAAAAATTAATTGAATTGTTTATACCTGTTTGCAGGTGTTGTCTCGGACCATTTTGTGATAAATTTGTTTTATTTATGTGTCTATAGCGAGCAGGTACAGACGCATATTGCATACTTGTACGAAATACACATTCATTTTTTACAAATATTTTTATTATATCTGCATGCGTGTGTTATATAGACAATTTCGAACATTTAAATCAATATATATGTATATTGATTAGTTATTATTAAACATTTTAATAGTGATATTATTAGTGCATTACTCGTACGAAATACACATTCATTTTTTTCAATAATTTTTATTATATCTACTACATGCGTGAGTTATATATGTAATATTTTCGTGTATTTTCTGTGATATAAACTGAAAATAGTTTTGAATTCAATTCAGTGTGATAATAAAATAGATTTTCAGAAAACATCAAATCTTCAAATCAATATATTTTTATGGTGATTAGTTATTAGTCCATTTTAACTTCAAGGGTAAGGTTTAATTCGTTAACTGTTAAACAAATTTTATAAAAATATAAAAAAATTATTGATTATTTTATAATATTACATATATTTTGTTAAAGTCTTAAAGAAATTTATATAGGCATTTAATAAAATATAACCAAATTATTAATAATTTTATAATATTTATTTGAAATATACAGGGTGTAACAGAATAACTATTCCTAATTTTAACTGGAATATCCTGGGCTCAGAATATGAAGATTTAATGCAAATCACTGAGATAAAATGTGGCTCCTTACTGAGCTACAGGGTGTTTTATATAAAAATTTAAAAACGATTTTTGCCCTGTACTTTAAAACTATTTGACGTATCCTTATCATACTTGGCAGGAAATGTAGGTACCGTACACCATACTAAATTATGTTAAATAAAAGTTTCTGGCTACTGCCAGTGGCGTACAACAGGGGCAAGTGAGAGGTTGATCCTTCCTAAATTCTACGCCACTGGCGGAATTGTCATTTTAGCACAATTTTTCGATTCTCCAATACTTGCTGTGTAAAAAACATACTCTTCCTTTGTAACGATAAAGTCACTGTTTTTCGAGATATTTAAAGTTAAACATAAGCTGCACCCTTGGGATTTTTTCAAAATTTGCTCAAAAAAATCTGAAAAAATTCAGTAAAATAGAAAAAAAAATAAGCTACGTAATAACTAAGTAACTTTTTTCTCTAACTCATTCTGATTTGGCTGTAAAAATTATTGAAAATAAAAAATAAAATGCAAAAAATATTAATTTTCAATAATTTTTCCATCCAAACCAGAATGAGTTAGAAAAAAAGTTACTTAGATATTATGTAGCTAATTTTTTTCTCTATTTTACTGAATTTTTTGAGATTTTTTTGAGCAAATTTTGAAAAAATTCCAAGGGTGCAGCTTATGTTTAACTTTAAATATCTCGAAAAACAGTGACTTTATCGTTACAAAGGAAGAGTATGTTTTTTACACAGCAAGTATGGGAGAATCGAAAAATTGTGCTAAAATGACAATTCCGCCAGTGGCGTTGAATTTAGGAAGGATCAACCTCTCACTTGCCCCTGTTGTACGCCACTGGCAGTAGCCAGAAACTTTTATTTAACATAATTTAGTATGGTGTACGGTACCTACATTTCCTGCCAAGTATGATAAGGATACGTCAAATAGTTTTAAAGTACCGGGCAAAAATCGTTTTTAAATTTTTATATAAAACACCCTGTAGCTCAGTAAGGAGCCATATTTTATCTAAGTGATTTGCATTAAATCTTCATATTCTGAGCCCAGGATACTCCAGTTAAAATTAGGAATAGTTATTCTGTTACACCCTGTATATGCATTTGAATTTTTATTTAGAAAAATTTATTTGATTTGTAGACATATCGTAAATAAGTATAATAATATAACTAATTGGATTTGTTTTTGTATTGTTTACAGATTTCGTATGCATATAACGTATACATCCCGAGTTTTGCAGCGGAAGGTAGAATTTTTTCATTTATTATAGTTTTTCCATGCGCTTAAATTGAATTAAATGATTTAAACATTTTTACAGCAAACTTATTTGTTCAAACTTGAAAATATATTAAACTAACATAATAAAAACAAAACTTTTTGAACTAATATTAAATTAAAAGGCTTTAAGTTACAAGTTTTGTTTCATTTTTTTTAATTCGACATTACGAGTAGTGATGTGACGAATGGTAGTTTAACCAAATAAAAAATATTTGGTTAAATTTCAATCGAATGTTTAACCGAATATTCGGCAAATATCGAATAGTCCTGGTGGTCCTCCTCGAAAAGTGAGATTTTTTAATGTTGAAATATTTGCGTCCGAACTTGCTTATTTGTTAAATTTACGTCTCACTCAGACTGCTGTTTTAGTTATTGAAGAAGCTTACAATTTTAAGCGAAATATTGGCAATTTACAATAAATTTGATATACATTAATGTTATTGTAACTTTTATCAAATCTTGCCGATATCCGTTATCCTAAACTGAAATAGCATTACTTTTTATTCTGAATAACATAATTGTTTTTCCGCACATATGTGTTAGGGTATTCAGTAAAATAAAATTATTTTAAAATATTCCAGTGTTTAGATTAAGCGGCTTCATAAAACTCTTGGTAAAACAACTTATACTGTACTTTAAATAATATATTAGATTTGAAAAAATCAAATATTAAATATTACATCAGTTTATCTTCTAATTCCGATTTATTCTTTTCCGGTACAAAATAAATGATTTACCAATTATTGTAAAACAAGTCGAATGAGAATCCATGTGCAATATTGCACTACAGTCGTTGCTCGCGCTGGGATTTAATCACTTAATTACATTAGAGCAAAACAGTGTGCCCCATAATCCGGAGATTCGCCGCAAGCGATTGCGGTTCTTGTCGCAAAAGCTGACCACGGTAAGACGTCATTTCCGGTCGTAATTGAAATGCCTTCTAGCACGAATCTAGTTAGCTTTGGCACTTGGGACGATATGTCCAGTTGTTGTTTTTCCGAAATGCAACTATACAACATGTTTAACAAATGCATCTTACCGAAGATATTTTGGTGATGATTGTAACTATTTTTAATTATGCTGTAAAATTTGTAGAGAAGTCCATTGTAAATAGATCTATTAATACATAAACTGTAATTTTTTTAATGTGTTTTTACTATAAAAAGCTAAGGGGAACAAAAATGTATAATTTTACATAAAATGTAATTCTGCAGAAGTTGTAATATTACTGAATATTATTTGTAATATTACTTAAATTATTCTGCAAAAATGCTATTATAATACAATTACAATTTTAGTGCTACACAAGTAATATGGAAAAATACATAATATTATCTTCTGACTGTTTCAGCACAAATTTACATAAACTTTTATGAAAATTTACAAAAAAATATGTAAATCTGCTATTTTTTTATGTAATATTTTAATTCCATAACAGTTTTATGTAATTTACAAAACAAATCTAGTAAATTTGTATTACAGAGAAAATTATATGATTGTTACTAAGAAAAAATATGTAAATTCACGGGCTTTTTTTACAGTGTAGTTAACATGTTCGACTAACAACAAATTTAATAATTATTAAGCTATATTCACACTGCAATTTTAGCAGTAACTTTACTGCAACCGCTAAAACTGCAGTCTGAATGTAGCTTAATGATCATTAAATTTTGTTGTGTATCGAAGGTATAAGACTATAGCAATTCTATATAAATATTAATAAGTGTTCCCTGTTAGAAATGATTTTTTGATTTTACTTCAATCCGCCCCTAATCTGGTTAATCTTTTTTTCCGTCTAATACCTAACTATATCTCTCGTGTTAGAATCGTAACAAATACTTATTCTATTTAATAATATATTTTTATAATTTACATAGATACACAATTACGCCATGTACCTAAAAGGGTGTGGCACAAACTTTTCCCAATATGCCGAAACTAGTTTCCTCCAAACATTATAATTACTAATATATACATCTCATGCAATAAAATACATGCGTTCACAATCTTGCCATTTTCCCAAGTAGCACAAACTATATTTATTTAGTTGTTGTTAGAGTTTCGTAGTGTATAGTCGTAGAAAAAGTATAGTGTAAAACTCTCACAAAATGTCCATTTCCCACTCATATGAATAGCAGTACTCGACAAAGCTCGTGTCGGAAATATTCATACTCGTAGGAAATTAGTACCATTCTATACTCGTTGCACAATATACTATTTTTTAATAGTAACAAATAAATATCTATGTAAAAGTAGAATATTTTTTTATTACGGATATTTTTTCAATAAAGAGTTGTAAGTTTAATTAAAATAAAGAAATATTTGTTATTGAATTATTTTATTAATATCAAAGAAGTAGATTTCGAGAAAAATAAGAAAGTATGAATTAAGCTCTATTCTTCCCATAATAATTTATTTAAAACATTAAAAATTTTGTCGAAAGTTTTTCATTTATTTCTTAGGCAAAGCAAAACTTTGATAACATTCAGTATACATACACGCAATGTACAGTTGTATGTTAGAATTATAATTGTATATATATATAGTGATATTGCCTAAAGAAGTATCTTCTAGATGAGTCAATTACGTAGAGACTATTATTAACAAAAGTGCAATTGCATTTGAGTGCTTGCATTAAAACGTTGCGCTGAGGCGATCTTTTTACAAAAAAGCACGACCAACTCGGAAACGTTTTGCTAAATCTTTACTTCATTACGGTTATTAATAATAAAGTTAGCGTCTTTTTACTCGTATCCAGATAGAGAAATGCACGAAATTAAATTTATTATGGAATTTACAATAAAGTCTAGTTTGTCTACGGAGAAAAATTTTCAGGATTATAAAAGTAACAGAAAGTTTTATAACAACATTTTTGAAGTTAGTATATTTCAAAGTCTAATAAAAGCAGTATTTTCTTGTAAAGTTGATGGATTGTAATAAATTTAGTATAAATTTTCGATTCCATAAAATTTATTTTTCTTTTTATACCAAAATATTGATATTACGTTACTATATTGCTTAAGTAGGTGATCATTACGTTATTAGTATAATAATGTTTATTATTATACAAATGTTACTATATTATCTTCGGAAGTCATATTGAAAATTAATAAGTTAAGTTAATTGATAGTTGTATTGTTTATTTTTACTTCAATTTGAATTTGAATTTTGAAAATATCTGAAAAAAAATGTAAGTAATGCAATGTAAATCGCCAGATTTGTCAGAAACTGCTTATTTAACCAAAGCAAAATTTATTTTTACAAATCACGTAACAAATATATGTGTTACGATTGCTACGGACGGTTTTGTAATAAATACTTTAGCTAAAGTCAACTTTAAGCTGACCAAAAAGCATCTACTTTAAATTTTACGAGAATAATAATTATTGTTGTCAATAAAACGATGCTTTTTTGTCAACTTTTCACACTTATAATGGTAAAATTAATTATTGTTGTCAATAAAACAAAGACCTTTTGAAAGCTTAAAGTCAACTTTAGTTAAAGTGTTTATTATAAAACCGATTGTTAGTAAGGTTAAGTTTACTTGGTATATATTTTTATTTAGTTTTAGTATAGTTTTGTTTGGAAAACATAAACAAAAAATATCTCGGAGCAGAATGCTTTTTTTATGTTTCGTCCAGATAGCTGGATTCGACACAATAAAGATTGCTTTCTGCTCCTCCTAACATAATATAATGTTATAATACGCTAAATATGTATTTCGGAAGCTAAGTTTCCATCATTAATAGTAAATTCTAAATGCTAATTATTGATCTAAGGGTATACAAGTTTGCAAAACTCAATAATTAAAAACAAAAATCTTTCTTACGAAAGAAAAACAAAAAAAACGAATCATTCTTGTAGCCAGTATATAAGACATATGTAAAATTAAATCTAACAAAATACCAAGTCATCGTACTGTAACAACAAAGTCAATGTCATCACTTTTGCACATCCATGAGAATGACTTCTCCCACCCCCCGCATCCCACTTCATCCACCGCTTTATCCTACACCACGATAAAACTCAACATACGCGACCTCTGACCTCCCTGTGTGCGCTCGAGCCCCGTGAATGTCTGACCTGACCGTTACACGCGGCTGTCTGTATTGGTGTTACCTGTGTGAATAAAATTTCTCTCTCTCTCTCTCTCTCTCTGTATGAATGTGTGTATGTGTGCGTGGGAGGACAGACATATGTACGCGTGCTGAAGTGTGAGAATGTCACGCTGTTCATTTGTTTTGGATGTTTGATTTCATCATGGCAGGGAGGGGTGTAGTGTGGTGGAAGGGGGAATGGTATTTGGTGAGTAAATTATTAAATATTTTATAGGTGACTAGTTGAATTTTTTATCGTCTGTTGAAATTGATATTTTATATTTATTTATACATCTATGTTGTATTAATTTATAATACATTAATTACATATTTTATATATGTCAAAAAATTACTTATGCCTAATAAGTAATCTGCAATATTATGAAAAACTTTGTCGACTTATAATTCAAAAACTACATTAACTAGAATAAAAATGCTTTAGGATTAAATTCTGTATAATTTTAAAATGAAATTCAACTTTTTGATATGCTCCACGTACATCATTATTAAGAAAACACGAACAAATGATATAGATAATAAACAAACAAAACATAGAAACAAGTTACTGGGTAACAAAATCCAAGTAACTAAATTATAAAATGTATAAATTATTAATTAACGAAAGCAAAATTTTATTTAAATCTCACTTCATTTAGCAATCTACTCTTAATATTGTTGGGTCTTGCAATTATTTTAGTATCTACAAATTTTACATCATAAGATATCCAACGCATGTTGGATAATAGCAGATTTATCTAGATGGTTTAGACCTATTGACCGCTTATGTTCTATCAATCTTGTAGAAACAGTTCTGTAAATGTCTAAATATCTAAATAAGATTTTTTTTAGTCTAGATAAAATTATGTTAACTACTTTTATGCCCGGTATTATAAAGGACCAAATAAAAGTAAAATAGTTATTTGTTAAATAAATTTATTCTACAAATAAATATTATCTCTGTATTATAAAGCAAATATCCAAATAAAATAACTATTCTTCACATAAATTGCGAGCGATTGCGAGTGTTACCAATCTAATAATGCTTTCACTTTGTAGCATATTAAATTTTTTAAACAGAAACTTAAATCAGCGTAATTATTATTAAAATTTATTTCATTTGTTTTGAAAATAAAATATGAACAATACAAATAATTGTTTTATTTTAATTTATTAAATTTAAAATTATATTTTTAAAGAATTGTTATTGAATATTTGGTAACACTGCCTGCATGAGACAAAATGCACTCTGCTAGTAAATTGCGTTAGTGGGGTTATGGTTATGTATATTTGGAAATGTCAGAGTACTATTACGAAATAAATGACATAAATATCAGTAAAAAACGCGAACGGGGTAAAAATTACACAAAACAAGACAAAGAAAATTTAATACAAATATTAAAACAATATATTGATATTACTGAAAATAAAAAAAACCTTAAAGTTGCCATAAAATACAGGACTTGTGCCCAAACAGGCAATCGTAGTGGCAACCAACTAAAATTATTATACGAATGTATAAAGAAAAAATGTCGCCTAGTAGATATTTAGTCTCAAATTCATTATTTTCGAATTGAACTCTTAATAACGAATTATTGAATATGTGGTTATCGTGAGCAGAACCTGGCCACTTCGCTACAACGTCCCATATTTTTAACTTGGCTCCACATACCATTTGTACGTTGATTGAGAACCATCCTTTTCTATTCTTAAATATTTTACCATTGTTTCAGATGATCTAGACATTTTCTTTAAAATCATTAAAATTATATATTAGATATATTTTATTTTCTTTGTCGCATTTCAATGTTTAATTGAGAAAACATTTATTTTGAATTTGTTTAAAATAATACATATTAATATATGATAACATACCTATATTAATAAATAAAAATAAAATCTTAATTATATTTTAAGTATATACTTTTATTTTTACAAATATTTTTCTATTATAACCTAAAACTTACAAAAATATAACCAGTCAACTGATTTATTCAAGAGAATAAAATTTATTTCCATGTATTTCGACCAAATAAAATTTATCAGTTTATTTACTAGATTTATTCGACAACTAAATTTATTTTTCGTTTATAATACAGAAATCTACCGAATAAATCGATTTATTTGGGAAGTAAATTTATTCAGTCCTTTATAATACCGGGCATTAATCAAATAAAAAGTTAACCATAAAATAAAATGTATGCAAATATTTGTTTTATTTTTTTAAACAATAAATAAAATAAAAATCAAATTCACTGTATTTATTATGCATACAAAGTTCGCATTACTAATAAATGAGCACCGTATTTCATTAATAAAATAACAAATCTAAACAAATAAGAATATTTATTGATATTAACAATACGAACACAGAAAACAATTTAATAGAATTATAAAGCAAATAACATGTTTCTATATACTTGTAACTTTCCTATCAGGGCCGTTCCTAGGCTAAATACTGCCCGTGTACGAAAACAATTTTGCCGCCCTTAATTGAAATTTCTCTAAAATATTTTGTTTTTAAATAAAATGCATAAATATAAAAAATATATTACTATATTTTTTGGATTTTATTTAATAAAAACCTAAATTTTAAATAACTGGCGGGCTATCGTCTTCCGTTTGCAATTCACGCCTAACACACCCGGTATCAAAACAGCCCTGTATTCCTATATTAAGAAATAGAACTACATAGCATAAGCGCAGTACGCTATCATATATGTATGTGAATGTACGTACCAAAGTAACCTATATTACTATATTACAATCCAATTTCGAAGAGTATTGTACATTTACTAGTTTGCAATGGTCACTACTAAAGGCAATATGCAATTTTCATTGGTAGCTTTTGTATGTGTATCTATATTATATTCAAGTACAATGGTTACATTTAATCGTTATTAGGATTAGCTTATATTTCTATATATTGTCGATTGTTTTGCAAATACAAACTAATTATCAAGAACTTCAAATTTAACTATTTTTTAACGAAAAAATAAGTTTATTGTATTAGTATCCCTAGCCAGTTGCACTTTCAACGAAAAAATAAGTTTATTATATTAGTATCCAGTTGCACTTTATCTACTTAAATTGTAAGCCTGATTTTTATGAATTGACCAGAGAATTTTTATAAATAACCATCGTTATATTATTAAATACTAAACTACGCAACTTATTTAAACCAAACTTAAAATTTAAGTATATTTAAATGAAAATCATTAGGATTAAGTTCTAGATTAATTTTTTTTATAATCTATTGTAAAATCACTTTTTCAACATGTAAAAATTTTTGATCATTTTTATTTAATTTATGTTTTGATATATATTATCTCATCTAGAAAATAAACAAATACTGTATTTTTAATTGTATTTAGATTATTTTTTGTTTATCGGTCTCAACACTATTTAAAAGTATTGACTGCAATTAAATTTCTGAAGAAATGCTTGATAGCAAAAGTATGACTTTACATTAAAATAAAACAGCTTTAGAATTAAGTTCTGCATAATTTTAATTTTAATTCATACATTTTAATATACCTTAGTATATCATTATCAAAAAAAATATGCAAATGACAGAAATAATAAACAAACGAAACATAGAAACAAGTTACTAGGTAACAAATACAAGTGACTAGATTATGAAATTTATAAATTATTAAATAAAAAAAGACAAATTGTATTTAAATCAGTGCCTTGACACTAATTGATGTTATCTTTTTCTTTGTAAATTTCTATTACTTCTTTTATCAATCTACTGTTAA
Organism: Clivina fossor; assembly: GCA_963966155.1. NCBI lineage: Eukaryota > Metazoa > Arthropoda > Insecta > Coleoptera > Carabidae > Clivina > Clivina fossor. Next base: position 22,517,643 of record OZ014551.1, on the reverse strand, counting down.
TATTGTTGGGTTTTACAATTATTTTAGTATCTTCACATTTTACATTAAGAAAATTTTCTAACGCATATTCAGCAATAGCTGATTTATCTGGATGATCTAGACGTGTTGAACTTTTGTTCTGATAATCCAGGCTAAAAAATATATTTTTTTTTGTTTTTGAAATATATGAAAGATATTTTTTTTAAAGAGTTTTAATCACTGAAATATAGTAATAACTGGAACGCGCACTGGCCGCTCAAATGCGAGCCGAAAGAGATAGGAGATACGTGGTATTCGCGTCTTTGTCTTTCTAATGGCGTAGCATTGCTACTACATGATAACTTAGATAGCTATGAAAAAAAAGAATCTAACTGTCAAATGTCAAATTAATATATCAAAAATGATAAAAATACTTTTTATAGAAGAATTCCCCAATAAAATCTCATTACGTATCGTTTAGCCGATGCATTTAGCTACAATTTAATATGCAACAACATAAGATTGTCGCATTTTTACCGCAAAAAATCGCATTTGAATTTCAAATGCGCAGAAGTGTAAAACAGTGATAGAGATACCACGTATTTCCTATCTCTCTCGGCTCGCATTGGCCCTACTAGAACACATAGGCAATGCACATTCCAGTTATTACTATATTTCAGTGGTTTTAATATATATAATGTTAATAAATATTTCCATTTTAATTTATTTATTATAAAATATAGAATACTATTCACTAAAATCATATTTTTTTTCTATCAACATAAAATTTAAAATATGTAAGAACAAAAATACAAAAAAAATTCAGTCAGTTTATGATGTCATATTGTAATGCACCTGTAGCAAAAATTATTGGTTTCACACCTTTTTACAAACTTTCTTTCAATTATAATTTAATCCTGTTTGTGTTGTGATTTAATGTACATTTCCACCCTTTCTAGTTATTTTCTAATATACGCATCGTTTTCATTAAAAATTCATGCTTCTTCGTTAACGAACAACACACTTCTCCACATTGTTATACTTTTAATCACTTCATCAATTATTCACACCTCTCAAATATATTTTTCATTTTCTATATTAAATATATGTGTTGTTTTTGGTGAAATTTTTGATTAATAAGATTTTCACAGAACTGAATATACGCTCAAAATATTTTTAAAACATCTGTGCTTTATATGAAAATTTATCTTTCATTAAAATGAAATTTTGTAAATGGTGTCTTATTTTTTAAAATAAATTATTATTAAGTATTTTAAATAATGGAAGGAAAATAATTAAAGGTTATTTCTTTTATTTTCATATATTTATTCTATATAAGAAACATGCTATTTTTACATACATACCTACACAATGACGCCATGTACCCATAAAAGTGTGGCACAAACTTTTTCCATTTCTATCCAATATATTTACATTTATGTTAACATTAATATTGTTAAACAATAATGTTGTTTATTTTTTTGCTTTCTTATTTTTTACATAATATTAATTCTTTTATTAAAAGTCGATGTAAATTTACAATACAATCAGAATAATTTTACTATGTATTTAATTATAATTTTAAATTTCCTTGTAAATTTAATAAAAGCTATAAATATTACAAAAAAATTAAAATAGTTTTGGATTTTTACAATTTTTATATATTTCTTTAGTTAAATCTTTATGTAATTAGACAAACATTATCATGTAAAAATGTTTAAAAAATATTAGTAAAATTACATGTAAGTTTTTTTTTTATAATATTACATACGTATTCTGTATTATTATATGGAATAGCAATTTTGTGTAGAATTTTATATAACTTTTTTGACTGTAATTTATTATTAGTTGTTGTACTGCGAATAGTTGTCTCTTTACTGTAATTAAGAATGAACATCACATGTAGATATGTAATATGTATTCATTCTTATACATATATAGTAATCAACAACTATAGCAATTATTTTATGAAATGGAAATATTACTTGAATTTATGTAAATTTGCAATAGCACAAATTATGTCACAATGTGTTTTTAAGAATTGCAATTTTATATTTAAATATACATTTTGTTGTAAATTTATATGATTATTGTTGGTAACAGTATTCAACGATAATTATTGTATTTTTTTTTATATTGTATTTTCAAAACAATTTTTGCTTTTTCAGTTTATTTTTTATTTTTTTGTTTTTGATCAAGTAATTAATATTGAACATATACCACACAATTTTTTGTAAATATAAGAAAATTTAATTTTTATTTCAAAATTAAAATTTATATTTGTATTTTTCATTTTTACTACTTTGACTGCAAGGAAAAAGTAGTATAGCGTTTGGTACGGTGTCTGTAACATTTTCAAAAAAAAAAAAAAATTGTATAGAAATCCTTCATATAGCTTGTAGATGACGAATCTGAACTTAGTTTATGTGGGTGTATGGATGTGCGTCGTCAGCTCGCTCGCTCACTCGCTTGCTCGCTCGCTCGGTCGTAAGTCAAAATTTTGTGGCCGCAACTCCTCCTAGACGGTTCAACCGATTTTAATGAAATTTTCAGGATAAATTTGTCTAGTGCCCTAGATGGTCATGTGGTTTCGGTTTTTTCCAGTGATGCCAACTTTCCGAGAAAAAAATTACTAAAGTTTTTAAAAATTCATATTGGCTACATGATTTATCCGATTTTGATCAAATTTTCAGAAAAGATTTCCCTAATGCTCCCATTAATTACATAATTTTATTAATATTCAGTGTTGCCAACTTTCCGAGAAAAAAATTACTAAAGTTTTAAAAATTTTATTATGGCCATGTTATTCAACCGATTTCACTCAAATTTTCACAAAAGATTTTCCTAGTATTCATATAATTTATGTAATTTTAACAAAATACAGTGTTGCCAACTTTCCGAGAAAAAAAATAGTAAAATTTTTAAAAATTTATTATGACCATTTTATTTAACCGATTTTAATCAAATTTTCATAAAAGCTTTTCCTAGTGCTTAAATAAATTATGCAATTTTAACAATATACAGTGTTGCCAACTTATCTAGAAAAAAATCACAAAATTTTAAAAAAATTCATTGTGGCTACATTATTTATTCGATTTTGATCAAATTTTCAGAAAAGTTTCTCCTAGTGCCCACATAAATTATAATATTATTAAAATACAGTGTTGCCAACTTTCCGAAAAATGTCAAAGTAGTCTATATATGGGTTTACCCATATACTTCTAATCTTGTTTAAATATATTTTAAATAGTTTGCATATTTAGCAATGTTAAATATAATTTTACTATTTACATTATGTTATAACAATATTTTTACAGTTAAAACAAATATAAAATATTTCTAAATTTTGCATATTTGAATATTTTATGCAAACCATTTTTTTCATATTCGATAAAAAAGTAAAATTAAAGAGAAATTATTATTGCCATCGTTAAAAAAACATTTAAGTTTTTTTCGTATATGTAAATTGAACAGAATAAAACTTAAAAATGAAACATTTTTATTACATTTATAAAACGTACATGTTAGTAATTAAATATCATTATATATTTTTAATTGCATATATTAAAACAATAAAATTCCATAGCCACCTGAGGCTTTGCCATCTTTTATATAAATGTTTTCTATTTTTTTTGTTTTTGAAATAGCATTTAAGCGATTATGTATAATTTATTGACAATGATTTTATTACTTTATAAAAACTGGAAAATTACCAGTATATATACAGTATTAAGTTGTTTTAAAAACTTTGAACTGGGCAGATATTTTGGTAAATGAATAATATTAGAATTTATTTAGTAAAGTAATTCTGTAAAATATATATTTCAAAAATTAAATTACAAAAATTTGTCGCGTGACTTCAGTACATTTTAAGAATACACTCAAATTTTATATTCTAAAACATTATAATAAAATCAATTTGTTATAAGAATATATGTGAATGATTTTGAAGGTATACGTACGATAAATAGATGGAGTGGTATGATTGAGAGAAGTGTATGAGAGGTGTCATGAATATGGATAAAGTTAGAATTGCTTGTCTGGATAGGAATATGTGGAGGAAACTAATTTCGGGATAGTGGAAAGAGTTTGTGGCGTACCCTCTTGGATACGTGGTGTGATTGTGTATGTATGTAAAAACACGCCTTGCCAAAAAAACTGATAATTTGCTGTTACAGTTAAATTTTGCTTATTCGGAATAAATGGAAAACAAAAAAATTAAAATAATCAATTAATTATATCTATGTACTACTATATCTACGGATTTTTTTTTGTGAGAAATTCAATTATTGATTTTTCTTAGTAGTAATTGTCCTATTTTTAGTGAACAGATAAATTAATTTAATACTTTTCAAAAGATGTCACTGTTTGTCAGTGTTACGGAACAAATTTTTATAATCTGTTAATTTTTTTTTTGTCTAAATTATTTATTTTGTACAACCGAAAATTCATATAATTAAAGTCCAGATAATTGAGATTCTATTGCATATAATTAAATACAAATAGTAATACTTTATGTAAGTATAATTTCAAAATTTTTTTTTTTTTTAATTTTATAAATATACAAATTTTGGTAATTTTCAGACTTTCACAATAATTGTAATACTAGATAATAGTAATACCAGATTGCGGAGCAGAATCTGTCATTCAGTCACAAGACACTGAGGATGCCATCTATGGTGTATGGCAAAACGTCTGCGACGAGAATAAATTGTATTAAAATAAGAGAACTTTAGGTTAAAAATCGTAATATTTTAATTGATTTTAAGATTTAATACGTGAATCATTTTCGAGGATATAGATACAAATATTAAAAGAATTGTAATTGTTTTCTTATATTTTTTTCTATTAAATGAATACTTCTAGCTTCTTAATTCAAATTGAATATAAATCTACCATTACAGATGACATAAAATTATTATACTGGTTATTATAGCTACTTAAATTTAGATTTACATTATTCATAAAATAGTTTAGAACGACAGGATTCTCATAAAAATTCAATTTTGTGTATAAAGAATTTAATGTTGATTTTGAAAGACAGAAAATTAAATTTTATGATACCTATAAATTATACTAACATCTAAGTTATTGTCATTTGCTATAATAAAGATATAATTTTAATTATTAAAATGTTAGAGAATAATTAAGATGATAGCGTATAAAATTATTAATTATCTTTAGATACGTGATACATAAAATATTATTTTATAGTTAAATTAATTTTATGAAACATAGTAAAAAATCTTTCAAAGCTCATTATATTAAAATAAAAAGCTTTAAGATTAAGTTCTATACATATTTTATTTAAAAATCGATTTTTAAATTTACTCTACGTATAAATTTTTTTAATCTGGTTACTTAGATTTTTAAAAACTTATTTCTATGGTTTGTTTGCTTATAACTTACCTATATCATTAATATATTTTTTTCTGATGATGATATGTGTAGAGTATATCGAAATTCGTTTTTTTTTTAAATAAAATATATACAAAACTTAATCCTACAATTTTTTATTTTTATTTTACTAAAGTCTCAGCTCAGTTTAAAATGTTGTAAAATAAAACAATTGATTTTATTTTGAACAGTTTTTGCTATTCGTCACAAAAACTTATCATTTCATTAATTATTTATTTAAAATTCATTTTTGTTTTGAATTTGTAATTAAAAAGATAAATAATATTTTTATCATTTGAAAATTAAATTACTATTGGTATTGACATATTTTCGAAGATAAATTAAATAAATAAAATCTACCTATAATATATTTATTGTTAAAAAAAGTAGGCCAAACTAAATACACGTTTTCAAAATTTGTGGTGTAAATTATTTACTAAATGAAATATTTTACTTCTTCACTCATATAGAAAACTTGATAAAAACTAAGTTTTTTGTAATAAAATATTTAAGAACTTATCAAAGAAAAAGGAAAAAAAAACACGAAAATTCGATCATCAAAAATTTTCTCTTATAATTATTTAATTATTTTGTATTTTTCTCTTATTTTTATTAAATTATATTGACTTTTTTACATTGAGAAGATTTACACCAGTATTATTTAAAGATAATAGTTTATTTAGATTTTAATTTATTGAATAAGATGGTTTGGTCATCTTAAGCGAATATCTAATAAATATTTGATTAAAAAAATATATGTGAATTATTTTGAAGTTATACGTTTGCGTGGATGTTCGATGAGTAGAAGAAATGGTATGGTTGAAAGAGTGATTTACGTGAGCGAAAGTTTTCAAGTAGTAGTAATAGTAGAGCATATATTATGGGAGGTGTCATGAATGTCTAAAAATGTTTGAAGGAAACTAATTTCAGCATGATGGACAGAGTTTGTGCCACACCATTTGGATACATGACGTGATTGTGTATGTATGGATATGATACAAAACTTAATAAATAGCGAAAATAAAATTCAATTTCTAAATAAATGATAAAAATACTATTTTACGAAAAATAATCTAAGATTATATATATTTTTAATTGAATTTTCCTTAAAAAAAACCCTATATTTATTTCTTTTTAAATAAAAAGAAAATGATCCATTTTTCGTTTAAGAAATGTATAAAAAACGTATAATTTTTTTGGCAATATTACAAACATCTCACCAATAACGTTACCAAAGACATTAAAATGATAAAAAGTAATATTACAACTTATTTTATAATCCACATCATAATTGTTATTGACAAACAAATACAAATACTTAACATTAAAGATATACATAAATACAAAAAATTTAAATATTTAACAAGATAAAACAAAACCAAAATTCGAATAAATAAACACGTAAAACAAATGAATTAAACATTCAGTCATAATCATTTTAAAATACATTCATTTTTATTCAAACTTTTAAAAAAAAGAAACACTCTATAGAAAATAAAAAAATAACGCACACAAATGCCAAACAATTTCCACAGCTTTACTAATGATTACAACACGTTTCCATACCAACGTCATGTTGTCACACACGATGTCGTTTTATGATATTCTTTACATATATGATTTCACCGTCACATTGACAATTATAATTACAATCGTAAATTTCATAGGTTTTTTTTTTTACAACGTTTAAATCGTCTTTCCTTATATACATATACCATGTATATATGTATATGATGCAGATAGTATTGAATTGGGCAACACATGAATTTTAACTAGAATTTAATTTATTTTTTTAATCATATGAAAAACATTATTTAGTGTAACAAAATTCAATATATTTTATTTTGCATACTTATTTGCGTCTTATTATGATTATGTAGAAATGTTTTACTTTTTTATAATTTCTTAAATGCTATATTGTTATTTTTTTAATCAAAATTTCTTAAAATTTTACATGTATTTATTTAACATAATAGCTTTCAAATTTTGCAATAATTTTTTTGTCTACCGAATTAATTAAGCAATTTTTAACTAACTTTACACAAGTATATGTTTTTCTCTGATAAAATATAATATTTTAAAAAAAATTGAGTAAAACTGATTGCAAAACTAAAAAATATAAAATTAATAGAAAAATACATGGCATGATTTGATTTAAAAATACACTAAAAAGTAAAACATAAATTTGTTTATGTTCCACAATTAACTTGTTCATATGTTACTAGAAAACTAAAAATTGGGGGCACTAATAAACAAATTAAATGCATTTTTAGTAGATAGGTTTGCACAGGGTTTTTGTTATATTTGTTTATGCGACAACTGATTCTACTTCTGGTGTTGAAAAGAATCAATTTTGGAATGAATTGAATAATGTGGCTGACTTTGCTTATCTTGGAAAAAAATTAATTGTATATAGAGATTTAGTTGATTCAATGAAGCATAACTGAGAATGTCTTGTGTTCTTTTGGAAATAGTAGAAAGAGTTTGTACCGAAACCACTTGGGTAAATTGTTAAAGTAGTTATAACTAACAACTGTTATTTGAAACATTTTTCAATATGGCTTAATTAATTTTTTATATTTTCATTATATATATGTAATTCTGTAAATAGGTGGCATATTTATGTTAAGACAGTTTTGTTTTTAGTTACCATGATTACAGTAGTTGTTATTAAACAAATTTTTTTTTTTTATAACTTTATTTAATGCGATGCTTGTTGGTTCTGTAGTGGCCACAGCCGATTTTTTTTGTAATAATATAATTGGCAGCGGGACTATCAATCAATATATGCTATTTTACATTTAACTTTTATTTTGTAATATTAATAAAATTATTTTTTTCATTCAACAAGAAATATCACCATTACTTTCCTAATTCAATCTGTTTATGTAACATATCATACCTGGTGGTTTATGAGCAAAACACTACAAAATGTACGGATATTTATTGCGCTATAAGATATTGTAAACTCTATGGGTGATTGTAGAATAATTTAAACTGTCATTTTGTCGTCAAAAATCGTTAAAAATTCTTGTTTATTATACGGAGAAGATTTTTTTTTCTATACTACATTGATTAAAGAATACCGTACGTTTGAAGTTGAAATTGATATGTATTATTAGAAATATGCATTGATTATAAGGTGTGGGTGTTGTTATTATAATATTATTGTTTTATGCTTAGAATTTAAATAATATATCAGAAATAACGTATTCTTGTACTGCTTTTATATTTTACTGTGCAGTGTGTCCCACGACGAAATTACGCTATCTCTATTTTAAAAACTATATAATATTATGTTACAAAATTTGGTATAGGTGTACTAGAATATTCTTTGTTAAAGTAAGATATTTTAAATAATACGCCAGTTCCGGTTTAACCGAAAGTCAACACTAACTTTTTTATTTTAATTCATCATCGTATTTAGGAACAAATTTTACGGGTCGCGGACAATTCACCAAAAACAATTCACCGAAAACTGTTCACCGAAAACAATTCATCGAAAACAAATTCACCGAAGTACCAATTCACCGAAAAACAATTCATCGAAAAACAATTTATCGAATAACCAACTGAAATAGAATTAAATTAAATGCTACTAGCGTAATTGCTTCATGTAAATTTATGCGATATTGCGTTTCATAACAATATGATACATTAAAAACATTTTATTTTAATATAGCTGTTTTCTATGTATTTTAAGTTTTTAGATATTTTGTCTGAAATCGGCAACAACAACAACAAAAAATGTGCAAGGACCCCATTATAATCCGTTTTTTTAATATATATCTTATGGTAAAATTTATCTCTGAAATTTCCAAATAACTTCGTATCTTTTAGTTCTTATTTCGTTATCATGATAATTTCTTCATTCGTAAACAATACTCTCGCAGAGCAAGCCATAACAATTCCTGGCTAATATCATCTGGGCTTCTACAATCGCTTTACCAACAATAATCTTATTTTCCAATGGCAATGAGGCTTCGTGTGTCCTTCGACCGAATTTACGTCCGGTATACGGACGGGCCGCATTTACCGCTCCCAAGGGCCCCCCCGGCTTGTTTGTTTGTTTCTTATCAGGCGCTGCGGCATTGCTTTCCTGTTTGGGCCCCTGTCACATATATTGATTATCCTAAGTCAAGCGTTATCTGTCTCTCGGTCGCAGTTGTTATACGGATGTACGGATGCAGTACGCAGATCTCCGACATGAATTTAGTGAAAAATATAAATATTTTTAAGTTGTTTTTATAACTATAGTCGGATTATTGTAAGTTCCATTATACGTCATTAAGTTAGTGACAAATCTAATACCACAAATATATCTATACCTAGTATATTTTATATAACGTAGTATTTAAATAGTTTAAAATATAAATTTAATGTAGTGAATTTGTCTATCAATGATATTTTGTTATAGTTACCAACAAATATGTACTAATTATGTATACAATAACGTTTGCTATACTTAGCAATAATGATTATTTTTGCTAAATTGCGCGTTTACATTTAAAAACAAAAATAAAATCATTTGTTTTTGTATTGTTATTTTTACTTGAGTTTACAAATAAATATTTATTATGAAAACAATTAAATTTAACAATTAATTTAGCAAGTATAAACATATTGTACAGACGTTGCTTTTTTATACAGTTTTTCGAATTTATTTATCAATTTTATTCAATTATCATATAATGATGCGTATTGTTTACACGTAACGTTTTATCTAAAACGTAAAAAAAATATATACGTTTTAACTCCGCTTAAGAAAATATACGTTAATTTAAACGCTGATTGTACTACACTAAAATCTATTCGCTGTTTCAAAAGAAATCTTAAATTCTTAAAAAGAAATAAGTAAAAATATATTCCGATAACATAACGACGTAACATATTAAACGAAAATCAGTTTCTGTAATCCAATTCAGCGAATAACGAAATTATGTTATCAGCAACCGAAATATATGCACATAATACTCAACCGACTGACGGTTTTGATAAATTCAATTACTGTATTTCTTTCAGACACACGCTTGTATAGTTATTTATTCGTTAGCGTCGTTTTTGTCACCGGAAACAGCATCGTATCATCGCGAACGCAAGAAACAGAAGGAAAGAAATCATGACTTAGGCTTAATATACTGTATCGTCAAAATGCCTATTTCATATACAGCAGCCGCCACAAACATTGTATTATATTGTATAAGTGATATCCATAAGCCTAAACTTATGATGCGCTAAGTTTATTGCAAACGAAACAACACAGTGGCGTAGAATAATATACAAGTAGGATTTGGAATTTTTTACAATTTTTTATATATTATGAAAAAGGAAATATATAAGACGTATTTTTTTTTTCATTTTTCGAAATATGCTGCATGGAATACCAAGCGGATGTACGTTATTTTCAATTTTTATGTAATTCAAGACCAATAGCCTTAATGAATAAGTATGTATATGTAAATATAACAATATGAGTAATGTAATACAAAATATGCACTTAAAATTACTAAAATAGAAAAAAAAAATAGATATTAAGTAGAGTAGTACATATGAGTACAAATTTTAAGTTCTGAGATATTTGCAAAAAACTGTTATAGCTAAGTGTAATTGTATTTTGATGATAAAATCTTGTTACTAGATGGGAATACTTATTTAAAATCGTGAATCATTGGTTTTATACATCATTAATTCATACAAAGTAACTGTTTGCTTTCCACCAATAAAATTTTTATTGGTGGAAAGCAAACAGTTACTTTTGCATCTAAACTATCAACGCAAGTAGTGAGTTTTGCATCCAACACTAAACTTTAAAGAGTGTTTCTCATATTAAATACTGAGTTTTTTTTCTAACTAACCTAAATATCGTATTCCTTGTAAAATTCTACGTCCAAATCGCACAAAATCTCATTTTTCACTTTTTGTCGAATAGTGAGTTTTGCATCTATACGCCTCATATAATAATACAATCCTTTTGTTAAAAAAGTTACCTCAAAAATACAATCAAGTTTTAATTATATACTCACTAAATTATTAAGACATTTTGTTGTTTCTATATACAGTGGCGTAGCCAGAATGTTAGGTTAGTTTTTCTGGTGCTCAAGACGATCGGGTAGGTTTATTTTGGAACAATAAAGTTCTTCAGATTGTATCTTGACTCTGAAATAATATTATAGATATTTTAAACCAATGTCTGTTTATTTATTAATTATATGACTATTGAGATATAGTTTCAAAGATATTAATCTAAAAATCAATTCTTATATTTATACAAAGATACAGAAATAATTTTATGAGTTAAACATTAGAAATTATACAAATATATTATTGACATGGATTTATTTCAATTTCTTTAGAGATGCAATTGAAGATTATTTATATATTTTTATTTAGTTTCTGCTACGTATATATTATTCTTAATATAAAATTAATAAATTATGTAAAAATTACAATTTTATTATTTTAAAATTATTATTTTACTGTATCAATCTTAGACCCGATATTGTACAGTACAGTAAATACATAAGTCGCAATTTAGCAAAAATAATTATTATCATATAACATATTTTAAATAACAAAATAAAATTGTAATAATTTTTCTTAAGAATTAAACAGTTAATATTAAAAGTGTGATTTGAAAATTTTAATTAATTCTTAAATTCATAACTTAAATTTCAAATTGATTTAAAGTGTGTTATGTAATACGGCTGAATCACAATGCATACAAAATTACGCAGTTTTATTTGGTGGTTGCGAGAATATATCAGGATTTTACTTCAAGGTCCTGAAACATTTTCGGAACTAGGTTTAATTTATATGCCATATTTAACAGTGACTGGCTATAATGTACTAAAATTTAAAAATGTGAATGATAAAGTGAAACTTTATTCGCAAAATTCCACAATTAGTAATATATATATATTGCTGGTAAAGAAAATTTAATTAACATTTTTTAATGTGGTTAATCCAATACAGTGTTCGCCAAAAAGTCTGCACAAAATGAACAAATTTTCAATATTTGCATTTTTTTTTGTAAATTAATATAACAAGTTTGTTTCTGTCTAAAATCTAAAAATGCAAGCTGGAAGTTTCTTCCAGTAACAATCAAATTAAGCAATTATAAAATCAAACTAACTTGTTTTATTTATAACAAATTTGAAAAATGTCATAACGTGTTCCTCTCAGCAAAATAAGAAAAAAGGTTCCTATAAACAGAGGTCCTTAAATGCAGCGTTACTAAGATACAAGTTGGTAAACAAACAATTTACTGCTAATAAAAGATTAATCATGTAGTGCTGATAATACCTTATCATACCACATTCTAAAATAATATTTTAGGACCCCTGTGTTTAGGCACTTTTCTTCTTATTTTAGTGAGAGGAGCACGCCATATATAAGATGTCGTTTAATTTTGAATTACCTGTATATAAATTTAATGATTTATTTCAGGATTTTCTTTAATGATAATATGGCTACATTGGCTGAAATTGCAAAGTATGCAAGATATTAATTTGTTCTCATATTATGTAGAGCTTTTCATATATAGTACAAATGGAATAGCAGCTTTAATAACAATAATAACATTTTGTGCTAAACGAAAACTAATGATTGATTATGGTTTTCGATTACTGGAAAATATCGATGACAGATTAAGAAATTGCAATGTAAAAGTTACTTATCGAAAAGTAACATTTATCTCAATAATAGCATCAATTGCATTAGTTGCATTTATTTCAATACTTCTTATACAAATAGATAAGTACTCGTATATTGCTATTCTAGATATGGCTACATTAATATACATATGCACAATAAGAATGACGTTCGTGGTAGTATTATATATTCTAAGCATAACTGGTTGTGATCGATTTAAACAATTGTCCAAAGTATTACATTCTCATAGAGATGATGTGTGTGACATTCATTTTAAACTCAATAAAGGCATTACATTGCTTTCGGATAATTGGAGTATTATTCTAACAATAAATATCTTTATTAATACTTCTCATTATATATTACTTTTTATGCATTTTTATTTACAAATATTGGAAGAATTTAACCCAATTATTTTAACTGGATTAATTATATTTTATAATTTATGTTCGTTCTTTTTATTTTTTTCTATGTGGCAAATAAATGAAAAGGTAATGTTTTTCTATAAAATATATAAAAAAAATTGAGTAAAAGTAATGTTTTGGAATTTATGTGCTATAATAAATAATTAACTAATTATATTCTAATTAAATTCAAGAATAATATTTTGTTTAACCAAATTAATAAAATATAAAATTTTTAAAAATAAATAAACACTTGTGTTATTCCGATTTAAAACTTCTAGTTATTTGGTTTTAAAACCAAAAGTTGAAATTCCAAATAATATATTTTTTAAATTTATAGAATTTTCTGGGCTAGTAGGCCGCGGTTGATCAATTTTTGTTACAGACGTTTTGCTGTACATTGTAGATGGCATCCTTAGTCACCAAGTACTGCGGATGCCATCTACGATGTATGGCAAAACGTCTGCGATGAAGACGCAATGTATACCGGACGTGAAAGCCTGAAGATTACTAATATTTTTTTTTTAATAATTTTTTAATATTAAAAATAATTGTTAAAGCTTACTAAACAATTACTTTAATTTTTAGATAAAAATATAGTTGTCAATTTTTTTTTATTGTAAATACTGATTTTTTAGGAACATGACCTAATGGCAAAAGTAGGACTTGTAACCATTTACTACAAAAATAAATCATTGGCTCAAATGGTAATATTTATATATATATATATATATATATATATATATATATATATATATATCTTTAAATGGTAATCCAGTATAAATTTTTCTGGTTTCTAGAGAAATACATTTTTACTTCAAAGCTATTCTCGATCGCCACGAACAGAACTTTTTGGCGTATATCCAATAACACCAGCAATAATATTACAGGTATATAATTTTATGAAAAGTGAGTGGTTCAAATATGACATGGAATTTCTTCTTGTTTTTAAATAATTACAGCATAGCTTTCAAAGTAAAGATTGACTGGGTTGTGCAAATGTGTTTGTTTTAGTATTTAATAGGTATGGACGTCAGTCAATAATCAATGATATTTTTTTGCTAACATAGGAAAAAGTCTTACTTTACTTTAACAAATAAACATACATATCTGTTATATGTTATAATTTTTTTTTTTAAAGATAGTGATTTAAACTTTTGCATAATGTAGAAATTTATCGCTGACTAAATAGTGACTTTTTTAAATATTTTATTTTGCAATAGAAATATTAAGAAAAAACATTATTTTAATAAAAACTATTCTGAACGTGATTTTGACAAGTTTATGCAATAATTTTTGTAGTACTTATTTTTATACTTATTTCATTAATAATTTATATTTCATTACTGTTTAATATATATTTTATTATTTATTTCTGTTATTTATTTTTATGGCACACTACAATTAAAATGAAAAATTAAAACTCGAACTGCACAGCAATTAATCTAAATTTATTAAATTATTAAAAATATAAAATATAAATGCAAATTTTAAACTAAAACTCGGTATAGTGAGGTAGAATAGAATTCTGAACAGTTACTTTCTTATACCTTTTTTGATATTTCTATTGCGAAGTAAAAAAGATACAGCTCATGAAGTTTTCTCAGATCATTCGAAAAATAAAATTGTTACTCCTGAACGTTGCGAAAATATTAATTTGTCTTTATCTAATATCTAACACACTGTAAGATAGATATTTGTAATATGAATCAATATATTTGACAAGTGAAAAGCGTACTTTTAAAATTTTGAATTTTAATAAGAATTTTTTTAAAAAGAATTTTTGATAAGAAAATACGTAGTTATGTCAGGCTCTAAAATATTAGTAAAACTTATTTGTGATTAGCAGTAGAGCAGAATAGCTTGCGGTTGTAAAAAAAATTGCTTAAAGATAACACTTGGTGATGTTTATGTAGATAAAAAGAAATAATATATTTCCTAATATTACAAGAAACAAATTCCAAACCATATTTGAATGATTTTTTTTATGTTTTAATCTGTATATTTTAGTTATTTATAATATCTAAATTTTTCAGCAAGTGGATGTTTGCAAAACCGTTATTCTATTACTTCTACAGTATTACCAAAAACAATAATTTACAAAACATAAAAAAAGTTATGGTCTCACAAAAATATTGACTCGTATTACGAGCTCGATTTTAATTAATACCGGTTTTAAAACAATACAGCTATTATAAGACTACACTGTTAGAGAAGTCCGGTTTGCCATGGATTTACATGTGATTTAAAATAATTTAAGTTTTAAGTTAAAAATTACTTAATTTAATTATTGCATCTAATATTACTGATAAAATAAATGACAATGTAAAAAAAAAACATAAGAAAGTAATATTTTTATTCAAGTTTTAAAATTTAATAAAATTCGTAAACAACAATAAATTATATATTATTTTATGTAATTTTACATTTTTTCTAACAGTGTAGGATTAAACAAATGAACTAAAAAAGCCCAAAAACCGAGCTCGTAAAACCAGTTATTGAGTTAAAATTTTATGCACCTTTGCCATTATATTCTCAAAAACTTAATTTGTAACTACAAAATATTACAATAACTAAAAAAATCAAATTTAGTGAATTGTGTGTTTGCACGTCAGAACGGTAACTTATTGATAACTGCACAGTTTAAATTTAAATATAGATAAATTCAATCTAATAAAAAAAATTTGAGATTTATGATGAGATTCTGAACAAATCTATTGCAAAATGTATTGTTTTTTCCTATTAAATGGAATTTATGATTCGATAAAAAGAAATTTTAACGCTACAAGTTTGCCCAGAATTCCACTTCTACGCGTTCCAATATTTCATTTGTAATTTTTAGAAAAAAATAATAATTAAACTAATAACGTTAAAATGTTTCACTTAGCCTGGATAAGTCGGATTTTAAAAGTTTAAATTATATCTGATAATTTAGTATTTAAAATATAAGTCAAAATTGCTTTTGAAAGAAATCACTTTTAAAAATAAGATAAGAATATAATTATAATTTTTTTAATTAAAATAATTTGTTTAAGTTCTTTGCAGTTGATGTTTCTCTTTAATGTAATAATTATTAATAAACTTAGTACATATCACATGAAGAAAAATAACATATTTGTATTCCTATTATTTCATAATTTATTACTCAAACTTTTAAACATAACATTAAAATTATATCGACTATTTCAAAAATCAAAACAATGATAGTAAATAAAAAATAAATTGTATTCAAATAAAAATGTTGACAATACAAAATGTTATTTGCGTCTCTTTTAAAATCTGTAGTTTTCATATGATTTATAATTTGATAAAATCATTATAAGAATGTTTTTCTTATAAACTTTTCATGGTTTTTTTTACTAATGTTAAATAATATATTCATTATAAATGTGTTGTTTAAAGAAAAATGTTTTTTTAATAGATAGGTTGATCGAAAAAAAAATCAATTTTACTTTTAGATAAAAGTTTAATTTAAAAAAATTATAAATATTCTTATTTAAACTAACTCGGCTACAAATGTAGCAATAGGCGATGCTTTGTGAGCTCGTAACAAATACAATGTTAGCAAATTAATATATTAGTAACCTTGATTT
The DNA here is from genome assembly GCA_963966155.1 of Clivina fossor. Taxonomy (NCBI): domain Eukaryota; kingdom Metazoa; phylum Arthropoda; class Insecta; order Coleoptera; family Carabidae; genus Clivina; species Clivina fossor. Next base: position 22,500,641 of record OZ014551.1, on the reverse strand, counting down.
GCTTTATATTGCATACATACATTATTACCTAAATTAAATCATGTTAAATTCAAATGTTTTCATTGTAATAATGAATTTATTACATGATACATACCTACATACACGTGTACTTATACGGTTTAACAGATTTTCCGATAACTAATTATAACTATTTAAAGAAACAGCAATGCTTTTCTTTTTAATTTTGGCGAAGTAAGGGCGCCAACTATATGGAGCTCGGTAAATATTAATTTTTTGTCATAGTAGCGCCATCTAGAAATGGTTAAAACTCAATTTTAACCTCAGATTTGTACTGAGCAAAGTGAAATACCTTTAGATCAATACATAGATAACTACATACTTAAATTATTATTTGTTATTAATAAGAAAAAAAATATGTATTTTTGCATTGTCATAATTTGTGATAAAAAAAATTTTAATGCTATATTTACTACACTGTAAAAAATTGATGTAAATTTACATATTGTATGAATGCATTTGTTCAGAAAAAAATTTAATTTTACGGCAGTTGTCATAGTAAAAATTACCTAGTTTACTGTTAATAGTTATGTAAAATTACATAAATTTATATTATATTTTTTACAGTGTATGCGTTATTACGTACAAAAAAAAAACTGAATTTCTGTCGCACGCACGTATTTTAGTAATTGTTGCAATTCAGCTCGCATTTACTATGACTCGATGGGATACAAAATATTCTAGCTTTTCTAAATAAGAAAAATTTAATTTACTAGTCAATAAATAGCTTGTAAAGCAATGCAAAATATACTCTGTGCAATAAGCGTAATTTATTTACTATTGAAATTATTTGAAATTAACACTTTGACGACTAACAGTAAGCTATGTGTTATTACTACTATGTATTCTATCTATAAATTCATTGAAAATCCAAAAATAGTCAACAATTTTTTTATTAATATAATCATTTATTAAGCTAACCGCTACCACTGGTATTTTACTAAAACAGTATACATATATATAGCATCTTTTCTCTTTTTTTTTTATATATATTACAACACATAGTAGCTAAGGATAGAATGGTCATAGAAGGGACAGAAACGCAGTAGTGCCATATCGTCGACAATTTAATGGCATTGCTGATATAATATTTGAAAGACGCAGTTGTTCTTAATGCCAGAGAGAAAATATATACGCCTGGCACTTTCAACACAGCATGCTTTTAGCATAAGCTCTCGCAAATACAAGGTCGCCAGAGTACATTGAATTATAATATATTATATTTAATATATATATATATATATATATATATATATATATATATATATATATATATATATATGAGTTCTGAAAAATATTTTACTATATTGATATTTTTATTTATAATGCTACATGTTATTGAAAAAATTAATTTTTAAATTAAAATAAGAAATTCTTTGTTTTGTTTGTTTATTATTTCTGTCATTTGTAAATTTTTTCCTGATGGAAATATACGTGGTGTATGTCGAAACGTAAAATTTTAATCAACATTTTTACAGAACTTAACCTTGAAGCTTTTCTTGTTTTAATATAATAAATTCTAAAAATTCTTTTCTATGTTAATGTTTAAATATTCATATTTAAAATAAAGTTCAATTTAATCACAATTTTGTTTCTCATAATTCTTGAGTTTTCTCTGGTAGACCGCTTGAATGGGACACCCGATACATATATGCGTATAAATACACACATATATATATATATATATATATATATATATATATATATATATATATATGAGTATGTTATTTTATCGTGGCATGCTGTGACTGGGCAGACAAAATACTTTTAACGCCTAGAAACATAAAGAGTATTTTATGTGTTCTGAAATATTAGACACCCTTTATTGGTCTGTGTTAAAAGTGTATGTAGGTATAGTATAGTATATGCATGCTATATTATAAGCACCATGCAGCATAGGATATATAGCATATAAGAGATTTATAATGAAATAAAAATATCAGCATGTTAGTTAAAGCACTTTCAGCATTTCACTTAAATAGCACTAACTAGTAAATGGTTTAAAAATATTATATTATTTTATTTTTAGTAGATGAATGTTATTAAAATTTTGCAGGTGAAATTAAAACTATTAAAATTTAAATTCTGTATAATTTTTAACTAAAGTTCGAGGTATATCTTCATCAGGATAAAATAAACAGATGATAAATAAAAAACAAACAAAATACAAATAATTAGATTATAAAATTTATAAATTATTTATTAGAAGAAGCTAAATTTTATTTAAATTAATGTCTTCACTATGATTGATGCTATCTTTTTTTTTTAATTTCTATTGATTTTCAATGCAAAGAGTAGTTGGAGTGGTATGATTGAGAGTGTTTTGGGTGAGCAAAAGTTTCCAAGTAGTAGGAATAAAAGAGCATGTATGAGAGAAATTATGAATGTGGATGAAACGAAAGTTGCTTGTTTGGATAGGAATGTTTGGAAGCGACTGATTTCGGGATGATGAAAAGAGTTTGTGCCACACTCTTTTGGGTACATGGCGTGATTGTGTATGTATGTATGTATGATTTTCAATCAATCTACTGTTAATATTTTTGGGTTTTGTAATTATTTTAGTATCTTTAAATTTTACATCATAAAGATTTTATAACACATGTTGTGCAAATTTGAATATAATTGCAAGACCATATATTAACAATAGGTACCGTCAATCAGTGTGAATGCATTGAATTAAATAAAATCGAACTTTCTTTAATAAATAATTTATAAATTTTATAATCTAGTTACATGTATTTTGTTACCTAGTAACTTGTTTCTGTGTTTCTCTATAATTTGTATATTTTTTCTTGATAATAATATACGTGCAGTATATCAAAACGTTGAATTTTATTTAAAAATTATACAGACCTTAATCCTAAAGTTTTTTTATTTTAATATAATAAGTAATAAATATATAGTATAAAAACTCATTAATTATCATTAGTGTATGTTGTAGCAAAAGTTGATGTTAGTCAGTTAAGGTGGTTCGGACATCTTAAGCGAATGTTTTATGAACGTTTGGTTAAAAAGATTTATATGAATGATTTTGAAGGTATACGTTTGCATGGACGTCCGATGAGTAGTTGGAGTGGTATGATTGAGAGTATTTTGCGTGAACGGAAGTTTCTAAAGAGTAGAAAGAGAAGAGCAGGTAAGAGAGGAATTACGAATGTGGATTAAGCTAAAGTTGCTTGTTTGGATAGAAATGTTTGGAAGAGACTGATTTCGGAATAATGGAAAGAGTTTGTGCCACACCCTTTTGGGTATATATTTATATTCTTTATACGTTAATTTTGACTAACCATATAAGTATTACATACATTAATTTTTTTTGTATTTTTTTAATGTAAACCATTAAAAAAGGTGTATATTTTACTTATTTTTTACAACCGATTATCCGAATTTTAAAATCAAATATTCGGCCAAATATCGAATAATAAAAAATAGCCGAATATGTCAAATATCGAATAATTATTCGGCTTCAGTCTCATCAATAATATTCATTCCGTAAAATACTGCATAATAAATACGTATAATATAATTATGATAAACAACTAAAAAATGTAATTTTATTCTGATCACTTGAAAATAAACTGGCGGATTTTAAACAAATGCTTTAAGGTCCGCTAACATCTGCTCGATAAACATACCGGTTTTTTTTCTTCTTTGCGGTTTTCTGTATTGCAATGGAATATTTTATCATATACAATTACATTCCTGAAGGCTGTGTTTGTATACAAATGTTGTTTACTAAATGACCTAAATTAATAAATGTAATTTTACTTATCCAAAACGCATAATAAGTTTTTTGAGGAAAATATTCTTGAAATTTTATTGAATATGCACCTTTGCATTCTGAGAATGATTAAAAATGAATGAATATTAAATATTTTTTGTGTGTAATTGTTACCACTTGTAAAAAGATGGCTATTAATATATTCTTAGAATTATACAATAAAAAGTAAAGTTGTATTACACATAAGTGTATAATTTGTTATAAAAAAAATGTATGTTTAAAACGGTATTTTTGAAGCAAGGTGACTTAATACAAGACAAATTACTAGGTAACAAAATACGAGAAATTAGATTGTAAAATTAATAATTTTTAATTTGAAGATACTAAAATAATTGGAAAATCCAACAATATTAACAGTAAATTGATGAGAAGCAATAGAAATATACAAAGGAAAAGATAACATAATTAGTGTGAAAGCGCTGTTTTAAACAAAATTTAGCTTCTTTTAATTAATAATTTATAAATTTTGTAATCGAGTTACTTGCATTTTGTTAGCTAGTAACTTGTTTCTATATTTTGTTTGTTTATTACCACTTTGACTGCAAGAAAAAGTGGTATAGCGTTTGGTACGGTGTCTGTAACATTTAAAAAAAAAAATGTGGTATATAGAAATCCTTCATATAGCCTCTAGATGACGAATCTGAACTTAGTTTATGTGGGTGTATGGATGTGCGTCGTCAGCTCGCTCGGTCGTCAGACCAAATTTTGTGATCGCAACTCCTCCTAGACGGTTCAACCGATTTTAATGATATTTTTAAGATAAATTTGTCTGGTGCCTAGGATGGTCATGTGGTTTTGGTTTTTTCCAGTGATGCCAACTTTCCGAGAAAAAAATTACTAAATTTTTTAAAAATTTATTGTTTCTACATTATTTATCCGATTTTGATCAAATTTTCAGGAAAGATTTTTCTAGTGCTCACATAAATTACGTAATTTTAATATAATACAGTGTTGCCAACTTTCCAAGAAAATAATTACTAAAATTTTTAAAAATTCGTTGTGGCTACATTATTTATCCGATTTTGATCAAATTTTCAGAAAAGATTCCCCTAGTGCCCACATACATTTCCTAATTTTAATAAAATACAGTGTTGCCAACTTTCTGAGAAAAAAATTACTAAAATTTTTAAAAATTTATTACGGCCATGTTGTTTAATCGATTTTGTTCTAATTTTCACAAAAGATTCTTCTGATATCCATATAAATTTGATAATTACAACAAAGTACAGTGTTGCCAACTTTCCGAAAAAAAAATTAATAATTTTTAAAAAAATTTGTTATGCCCGCATTATTTATCCGATTTTAATCAAAATTTTACAGAAGATACCCTTAGCGCCTAAATACAATGTTGCGAACTTTCGGTGAAAATTTTTTTTATTTCTATTTCTTATCATTTATGTGATAATGTCAAAGTGGTCTATATATGGGTTTACCCATATACTTCTAATCTTGTTATTTATGTAATTTGTATTTTTTCCCCCGATTATGATATACGTGCAGTATATCGAAACATCAAATATTAATTAAAAATTTAATATTTAAATCTGACATTAAAAAAAATATTATATTTTATCATGTTGCCATGAAAATAAATTTAGTAATATTCCCACGGTTACCATATGTCAGTATTGTCTAAAAATATTCATTGTGTCAAAAACTAAATTTCAAATAAAGTTTTCTAATTATAAATGAGTTTTTTCAAAGAAAACACATAGCTAAATCACTTTTCTTCACCCTAAAATGCAGGTTTACTAAATTTCATCAAAATCTTTAGCACTATTTTCAAGATAAAATTTATTCTATCTGTGCAAAAAATAAATAAACAAACAAATAAATATATAATTTAATGCGTTAAATAATATAAGATATTAAATTTTCAAAATATGTCAAAGAAAAGTTTGGAATAACTAGACGAGGTGGCCGAGTGGTTAAGGCGTTGGACTGCTAATCCAATGTGCTCTGCACGCGTGGGTTCGAATCCCATCCTCGTCGGAACATATTTTCTGTTTTAAAAAACTGATTCGAAATTATATCATATATATATAACAACTATCTTCAACTGAAAATTTACTAATATAAAAACGTATAAAATGCGTAAAAATTCAAAACGATTCAAATTTCTCTGGAATCATTACTCTTTTTGTTATCAATTTGATGTTATTTTTGTAAAATATTTATAAATAATGATTAGTGATTAGTTTTATATCAAATTGTTTGTAAACAAATTTTAAAATGTCAAGTTCAATGATAAAATAATTTTATTATCAAATTATATAATACGTCAATGACATTAAACACTAACGAATTATAAGTGACCTTGTTTTGACGAAAAAATGTAAAGTGAAAAAGAAAGTTTATCCAATATTTTGTATACCTTCGATAGCTCAGTTGGTAGAGCGGTGGACTGTAGTTTGAATAAAATGTTGATATCCATAGGTCGCTGGTTCAAATCCGGCTCGAAGGAATTTTTTAAATTATTCTAAATTGAACATTAGCAAATAGTTAATTTTGTAAGAAACTACATTTTTATTAGGTTTCGATAGCTTAGTTTGTAAAATAATGAACTTATAGTTTATTACATTTATATCATGAGCGAGAAACTGTGAATGTGATTCTTCGTCGAAGAATTTTTTTTAATGTTTTACATTTATTTATAATATTGATGATACTGAAAATAAAAAAGCTTTAGGTTGTTTTAGTTCTGTTAAATTTTTAATTAAATTTCGACGTTTTGATATACTGCACATACATATCAAAATAATAATTACAAATGACATAAATATAAACAAACAAAACATCGAAATAAATAACTAGGTAACAAATTACATGTAAGCAGATTACAAACTTTGATACTTGACACAACAGCACAATAAAATGAATAACGTAATTTATTAAAATATGTTTTATTAAAACACATTTTTGGCAAAAGAATATAATATTACTATTGACATCCAAAATTGCCGTGCATCATCAACAAATACGTTATATTCAATCGTCGAGTCACCCTTCTCAAAAACTAATACTTTGCCTTTATCAACATTTAACAGAAGATTTCATATCCTTATCTACAACATTAACCTTTTATTATTATATCAGATTCTCGTTCTGTAAATATGAACTGAAAGCAATAAATTACAAAATTTAATTCTTCCGTTTCATATAATCACAGCAGAATTAATTAATTTCTTTTACACAATAAATTCATTAAGTGTTATAATATTATCAAATTTTAATTTAAACATGATTCAAATATTTACTTTTAAGCTTACTTAGCTTTAAATATTTTCCGTCTTAAATAAACTCAAACATCTTGAAGTATTCTTCACATTTTATACAAACGAGATAAGACCGTGACACACTCGCGCGTATCAAGTATAATAAGCGTGACATATTTGCTGAAAACTGGGTCTGAAGCGTGTAACATTTGCACATTTGCGCTTGAGCAAATGTAATACTTCCCTTATGTGTATTCAAGGCAAAGCATTCTGTTTCTCAAGTGAAATAAGATCGTTGGGTTAATTAGAAATTTGATCCATTTGAAATATTTCGATGTTGAATTGAAGCGCTGCCTACATTCGAAAGGTACCCTAAGTGTGTGTTTTCTTACTAGGCCTATACCGTATCATGGAAAAGAAGTATTTGCTTGAAATTAAATTGGGAAAATTGTTTGAAAATTTGTGGTTGTGTGTAGAATCTGTAAGAAATATTTTAATAAAAATGTGTCTAATATGATTAACTTGTTTTATACTGGCTTTTACAAAATTATATATAGAAAATATACAAAATTAATACGTTTTTTTTAATAGAATAAAATGTACAAATGCATGCACTATGATATTTTACATTTTGACTATTTATTTATATATAATCTGAGAATTACATATTTATCAATAATAATATTTACTTTTACTGCTTCAACTAAATAAGTAACTTTTTTAAAACTCTACGCATAAATATAAATTGAATTGATGAATTGATAATAATACCTAACCTAAATGCGCATTCAGTTTCGCGTCGAAAGTGCATGAAAACTAGGTCGTGTTCTAATTCATATATTTTTTTATATAGACTGTCACGGACAAAGTGAGCATGCGCGTATATATAATATTTATTAAAAATCGACGTTTCGACAAATGTGATGTTGAATTCGTTGAAACTTGAAACGTCGATTTTTAATAAATATTAATGTAGAACTTAAATCTTTTGGATTTTGGGTCACTGAAAAAATATCATGAAGTAGTAATTTTTAACTTCGTAAAAGAAAATATGCAATTACTCTTAGTTAAGTCTAACTAAAATCAAAATATTTTACATTATTTTTGGTGCACGCTATAACTTTTTCAAAAAGTAAAAAAAGTATTTCTATATATACCACAATTTTTTTTTTAATTTTTTTAAATAGACAATTTCAAATCACCCATTAAAACTTATTACTTGACATATTCTGTATAGTATATTTTATAAATATTTAGCATTTTTCGGAAGTTAGTACATTTGCATATCCACGATTCTGTCACTTTGTCAGCATTTTTAGTCATTGTTCAAATTTGATTGCATTTGATTGTCGTTTAAGATGCATGTTTACAAATTCAGTGTAGTCTGAAACTAAATTAATTTAACTTATTTTATTTAGAGACAGATATTGAGAAGAACAATATTAAATTGTAAGTTACGGATCGACGTTTAAAAAAATAAGATATACTTTAAGTTACATCAATTATTAGCATTAGTTAATATATGGTCAAATTTTAGTTAATTAGTTTTATTTAATGTTTTTATAATAAAATCTATTTAAAAAGCGTTTTAATTTTTCTTAACAATTTTTAAGTAAACAACAGCGATTATGATAACTTATATTGCGCTCCCAAACGTTTTTGAAATCCTTTCAGATAGATTGTTATATAAGCTGATCTTAATTTTTTTTAATTATAAAATATTAATAATAAAATAATGACAATAATCTTTTACTAATATCAGTATTGTGGTTTTTTATTAATATTTGTTTATAGATTGTTTGTGATTTAAAATAAAAATATTACACAACAAACTTGTTTGATAATTTGCATAAATTTAAAACCAGATATTTTGTTAAACTAATAAAATTAAAATAGATATACATGTTTAAAATTTGATTAATCAGACATTAGTATACCTTCGATAGCTCAGTTGGTAGAGCGGTGGACTGTAGTTTGAATGAAATGTTGATATCCATAGGTCGCTGGTTCAAATCCGGCTCGAAGGAAATTTTTATTTATACTAAAAATAAACATTCTATTAATCAAATATTTAAAACTATTATACTTAAACCGGTATTAATATATCGGTTCCATGGTGTAATGGTTAGCACTCTGGACTTTGAATCCAGCGATCCGAGTTCAAATCTCGGTGGAACCTTGAATTATTTTAATATTTCTAAGTAATTCATATATTGAAACTTATTTACATATGCACAAGTTATCTTAAATACGTATATCCGAATATAATGTGGAATATAACGAGGAATATAATAAACACCCTTGCCGACTCGTGTCTCATTTAATCCGATTTAACCAGCAAGCATTTCTGCTATTGATTGGTTACTTCTCGGGTTACTTGGCAAATTAACAATATCGTTAATTTAACAAAGTGTTTTACAGTGTTTTATGCAATTAATCTTAATTATTTTTATTATAATATACAGTTTGATAACTTTAATAGCAAGAAATCTTTTCAATTTTTTTTGTCAAATCATATTTCTTATTCATATGATTACATAAAAGAACAATTACACTGTATAAAATTATATAATTACGCCAAAAAAGGTACAAACTCATGCTACTATCCCGAAATTAGTCTTCTAGACAAGCAACTCGAGCTTCATCCACATTGATATTAACTAGATATATATGATCTTCTATTCCTACTTGTACTATTTGAAAACTTTCGCTTAAGTAAAACACTCCTCACTCCATCTACTAATCGAACGTCTTCGCAAACATATACCATCAAAATCTTTCACATATATTTTTCTAACCAAACGTTTATTATTCGCTCAAGATGACCGACCTATCTTAACTGATTAACACCAACTTTTGCAACAACATTTTATTCATATATTTTGTACCTAATTTCCATCTAGCTACATCACATAAACCACGTAAAAATCTTATTTCGATAGCGCTCACTTTTCTTTTATGTTTTTACAGTCAAATCTAACATTCACTGCCATACATCAGCTATCGTTCTTAGACAATAAACTATCTAAATATACAAATTTATTTACCTGTTCTAAACGTGAACCATCAACAGATATAAAATTTGTTTAAATTTAAAACGAATCAAAAACAGTAACTCTATAAAAAAAAAACTTAAAGTGATTATTAAAACAAATAAAAATGAATCATTTAAATGTCAAAAATTAATATTTATAGTGATTATATTGACTGTGTGGGTGGAGTACTGTAAATCTTATAAACGCTTATTTCTAGTTTTTGATGTTTTCATTCAATCAGATTAAGTATTTTATTTATAACAATAAACAATACAGTTAACAATATGTTGTATTCATCAAAAGCATATTTTATTTGTTTCCATAATTACTTTGTTATTTGAAATAATGAAACAATATTAACTGTAATATTGTGTGATCAATTTTAATGACTAGTTTGTGCTTACAAACAAACATTATTTAACGTCTTTTGTTTCTCAGATTTGGCAGTAAATTGAAATTTTAGCGTTTCTAATATTCATTGTTACTTGTTACTTTTGCATATTTTTTTTGGAAAAAGTAAAGAATTTTTATATAGCATTGTTTACTTTTTTCGTCTTTTATAAAAGAAATATTATTAACGAATGGAGATTTCAAACATTCATAACGGAATATCACACAATCTGTTTTGTTTGTCCTGTAATTCGTGTTGTTGAATTAGTAATATTACATATTAATATTTTTTAGTAAAAATCAAAACGTGTGAAGCAAAAGTTTTACAAGTTTGAAATAAGTACATATAATTTAAATCAAGTTTTATTTTTGTTTTAGAAGAAGATGCACACAAAAGTTGTAATAAAATACTGTACTATCCGTGTTAATAATAGGCTGAGGTATCTCCCACTTAATTTCTTCACACATATGAACCGTCAAAAATTTTAGAGCAAACTCTAACACAACTACAGTTGCATCTTCAAGGAAATCTGAAGATGATTCTTCCATGAACTAAAAACTGTAGACTTTATATATAAATAGTGAATCTTCAACTCTTCAGTTTCTATTTTTTAAAACATAGATAATTAAGATTTGCTTAATAAAGTATTCGTACTACGGATTAAATTTGTTAATCAAATCAGAACTACATTATTTATTTGATTTTGATTAAGAACAAATTTTGATTTTGCTACAAAATCAGGCTAAGCTTGTAAGCATGTCATAATTAGGGGGTAAAATTTTATAATAAAAAAGTTTCTAATGGACAAAAATAAGTCCTTTATATCCTACATGCAATTAGCTAAATTTGCTAAAATACATTCAAATGTCTTATTTGAATAAAGTTCCAGTTACACTGTAAAAAAAAAATAATTTTACATAAAAACCTGGGGCAACTAATTTACACCAGCTTAATATGTAATTTTACAGATGTCACAGGAAAATTTTTACATTATATAAATATAAATATAAAATACGTATATTTTATGTAAGTTTATTTACTTTTTAAGTAAAAACATATATAATATTGTAAATTAATTATTTTACTTAAAATTAGAAAATTATATTATTTTTACAAAAAATTTATGCAAACCATCGTTTTGCTGAATTAATATGTAATTTTTTTTATTTTGGTTTTTATGTGAAATTGCAACTTTTTGTACAGTGTATGTACAGGACTTATTGTATTTTTTTTTATTAAATACAATATATTTATTTTGTTTCTATTGGCAGTGTTACTTCTATTACGTTTGAGACTAGATTAGGCATAAAAAATAGTATGGCAAAATCATTTCATTCCGATTAGAAACCTTATACGATCATATGAGTGAGTAATGTCACTCGTTTAGTAACTAAAACTGATAACGTATCTACAGACTACAGGCTTAAAAGATCTATTGCCGCACAATTATTTTCGCTCATGTTTAGACAACGAGCCTCTTTGCAAGTTCTTCTATAGTACAAATTAAAGTAAAATCAATATTACTCCAATTATCAGTTAAATGAAACTAGAAAGAAAGAATAAAACGTCATTGATACTTATTTAGCTGTGCGCAAAATTCTATAAGGAGGCGACAGAGAGAGCTGCGTCGACAGCAGCGACACAAAGCGGCAAAAGCAAACACTCAACCGGGGGTACCGTTTTACTCTCACTCACTTCCGCTCGTCTCATCTAACACTCAACAAAACGAACAAACGTAAATTCCGTGTAATTACAGCAGGAGGTAGAGAGTAGCGCGTCAGCCGAGTGTCGGAGTCGTCCTGTACGCGTCGGGCGACGAGTGTTGGAATTACACGCGGAAACAGTGACAAAGGTGGCGTTGCACGACGATAGCATTTGTACCGAATAAGACCGGCAAGGGAGGGGTGGCGGGGGTTTGTGCTAGCCCGTTGACTCGTTCGGAATGAGATGGGTTCGAAGGGATGTTCATGCGATTATACACTGTTTCATTGGTGAATGGATTAAAAATGATAGGAATATTCTCTAAATAATTATATAAAAAAAATATTCAAGAATAAGGATAACGATAATATTTTAAATATCTTTTAAAAATCTAAATTTTTAAGTGTAATTGAATAGTGTATACAAACCAATCTTCACTTTTTCAATTGTTTTACGACATTACTCTTTTCTTTATAAATATAGTGAAAGAAACTATATTATTTTTAGTTATTTTAAAAAAAGATTTTAATTACATAGAAATTTTAATTTTTAAGTTAAATTTCCTATTATTTTATAATTGAACTTCTGCGTACTTTAACTCATCGCTTTTCTAGCTGTAGAGAACTATAATATGATTATATTATACTTTTTAGGTTTTTATAAATGAAAGAACAGCACAAAAATTAGTGAAATACATAAAATTGACTAAAATAATTTAAAATTTGGTACACGGTTGGATTTGTCTTTAAAAAAATACTTTAAACGATTTTTATCTATTTCTAATGGTAAAAAGTTTTTATATAAAATATTGGAAACTTCTCATTCTCTACAAAATATTAAAATATTATACGCAGTACAAATATGTTTTGAAACTTACTATAGAAAAGGAGTGAAACAGATTAGATATCCTCTTGCAAACGACCTTTTATTGTTTAGTGTTTGATGTGCTATTCTCAAGCCGTGTTCGTGACTAAGAGATTTCGGAATTGAATTTAAATTAAGGACATTTATTATCCCTTTATATACTATATTTATTACTATAAAGGATTTCTAGCTCATGAAATTCATTTCAAATCTCTCTCTCTTTCTCTCTCTCTCTCTTTTCCTTCTCTTTTTCTCTGTATACGTTTACACTAAATTCACTTTCGCTAATCTAATGTCTATAGCCATTTTCTTCCTTTGATTGATAAATTTATATTGTGTACTTTGTAAACAAACAATAAATTTTTATTATTAAATATAGGAAATATTTTATTGAAACTGTTATAAATTTATTTATAAATAAATATAAATAAAATTAATTCTAATATTAAAATAAAACGGCTTTAGGTTGTAGTTCTGTATTAATATTTATTAATAATCGATACTTCGACAAACTCAACGTAAGTCGTCATCAGGAAAAACCGATGAAGACCTATGTTGAGTTCTGAAAGATTTTTTAACTATTCTGATATAGTTTCTTTTTGTTTTATTTTTAATTTTATTGCTTTTTCTTTTCATTTAACTTCTAATTTAAGTAATTGTAATCTATCGAACGTAATTTTTTTGTATTAAAAATATTATTTTCATTTTATTATAATTTTTGCTAGTGCTGTTTCTTCTTTAACTTGATGTTTTCTCATTGTGTATTTTTGTAATTTTTCCTAAAAGTCACTATTTTATTTTTCAGTATATAAACATTTGAATAGGTCATAAAAATGAAGAGAGTAATAAAGGTTTACTAAAAAGGGTTTTACTAAAAAAGTAAAATAATAATAATAATAATTTTATTTTTATGTAAACCGATTTATGATATGGATAATAATAATACTTTATTAAAGCTGTAAAATATACAAAATATATTTATGAGCTAAAGTCGAAAAAAAAAGTACATGAATGACATACTATGACATATTCACAGTTATTTGATTTGAAATTTTAGAAAATTCTTCTACTTCATAAAATGAATGTTTAATTAAAAAATTTTTTATTACAATTTTGAATTTGCCATATGTAATATTTTTGATCTCAATAGGTAAAATATTAAATAACTTTGCCCCTATATGTGTAGAAAGATTTTGGGCAATCTGCATAGATCTAATCTAATATGATCGCTTTGTCTGGTGTCATAATCATGATAATTTTTATTTTTACTTATGATAAATGTCAATTAAAAAAAATTAATAAAAATTGTTGTTCAACACAGAATTTACATTATAATTGAAAATTTGTACTTGTCACTAAGATAAGATAATCATCAAACTTATAATAGTTTTGTTAATTAAAAATTTCTTTAAATGAAATTTAAAAATACTTTCAGATTTTATGCTACTAATATGCTTTGGTAAATAATTGTAAAAGATTAGGTCAATGTGATTCGGGTTATATTTAGATTTATTTACATTTATAACTAAAATAGTGAAGATAGATATATTCTTTGGATTAATATAATTCTTTGGAATAATATAATGTTTTATGAAATAAGTACATATAAATTTTAACTCGAATTAAATTTAACTCAGTGTTAGATAATCTTGAGTTTCTTTGTTTATGAAACTTTGTAAAAATCTCCTAATATAGAGTTAGTAGTAGAGTAAACTAGCATACTTTTTTCCAAATCTTTTTACTCTACTTATTTTAGTAATTATTTACACAAGCTACTAGTTTATTAGTGTAGAGTTTAGTTTAAAGTTTATTCAGCTTCTGTCTATTTAATTTTCTAAAGTATTAAAATAAAATATAATTAATTATGGCAATTATTTAACAACTTCTGTTCTAAAAATAAAATTTTCACACACGTTTCGCACTCGACTACTCTACCATTACTCTGTTATTCTGCAATAAAAATAAATATTGTGATGGGGAAGGGTGAGTAGAGTGTATTATTCCACATGCGCTATTCACTCTAATCCACTTGCTGCCATCTTTAGTACTTTTCTTTCATTATCCCAAAATGTATACATTGTATTGGTAATGGGATAGTACACACTCTACTATTGTACTCTACTACTAACTCTACCAATGTAAACTAGGCTTTAAAGTTTGCTTTGAAGATACTCTTTGTATTTTATATTTAGAAAAACTATAAAATTTTTAAATACTATACGTTACAATATTTGCTAAATAAACACACAAAATTCAAAATTTTCGCAATTCTCTAAACTTCAACCATATAAAACCTCAAAATAATATGTATATGTATACTTTCTCAATTACAACAAACGAAAAACAAAACGAACCAAACAAAGCAGTTGAACAGGTAGAAAAAAATAGCGCAGTTAAGAAAAAAATAAACTAGAAAGAGATGAAACAGGGAAGCAGAAAGAATAAGAGACAATTTATAACTCCTTGGACATTTTCTGAGTTTACGAGTCTACAAGAATCCGGGCGTTGTGTAACAGTGGCTGTACCTTGAGGAAAAAAAAACTGCAATTTGTTGCCACAACCACCAAATAAAAATCCCTGAATGATGTTGTTTTTTGTTTTGTTTACATTTTTTTGTATTGTTTTTCAATTAATTTTAATTAATTTACACATTTTTAAAATTTTATTATTTTAACATTAAAATTAAAAACAACAAGACTTACTCGTATATATAAACATCTATTATCAAATGTGTAAACAAATAAAAAATACTAAAAGCACTAGCGGCCAGTTTCATAATGAACACTTTAACTAAAGTCGACTTTAAGCTGAGCAAAAAGTATTCATTTATTGACAATAACAAGTAATTTTATTATTAGTTTGGAAAGTTGACAAAGAAGCATCGTTTTATAGATAACAATAATAATTATGCCGGTAGAATTTAAAAACGATGCTTTTTGCTGCCTTAAAGACGACTTTAATTATGAAACCGGGTGTAAGTTTTAGTTTCACAATTTTATTAAAAACTCTTTATTGCTAATTTCAGCAGTTAAGCTGTCATACATATACATATACATATATATATATATATATATATATATATATATATATATATATATATATAAATATAAATTTTAACAAAGTTAAGATTTGAAATACATATATTTTTGTGTATTTAAAAACAGAACTTTGTTAAAATTTATGTATTCCTTCTGATGATGGATTAACTGTCGAAATTTGACAATAAAGGGTTTTTAATAAAATTGTGAAACTTAAAACCGAATCTTTTTATTATTTATCATACCATGTATCTAAAAGGGAGCGGCACAAAGTATTTTTCTGTAATTTTAATCAAGTTCATGAAACAAATTACAAAAATTACACAATTTGTACTATATTTAGAAGTTTGAGAAATTTTGAAAAGGCTGCAAAATCAAACATGCTTAAGGCCTTTAAAAGCAAACCAAACAAAGCATAATTTTGAAAATAATATTTGCAATCGTTACATTTTATATTTTTCATTAATTAAATTTAAAAAACGATAAATTATATAAATACAAATATATAAAAGAAAAAAGTTTTAATGGAAAAGTCAGATGTGAAATTTAAAAGATATCTGCTTAATACAATTGTGTCGTTTCATTTCACATTTTAATAAAGACATTCTAAAAATACCGTTTATCATAATGGAATACGCATTCCTTGTTGAACAAGAACAATTTAAAGTTAATAATGAAATATATTTGAATCGTTCAAGTGTAGAGTCGGTTTAATTTTTTTCTTCTTTTGTATTACAATAAATTCTTTCTCTCCCACACACACACACACACACACACATACACACACACACACATTTTCCTACCAATCATTATTTTCGTAAAAACAATTTAATTATTTTATTCTGTAATATTATATAGTTGATGTTTGACACAATATCCAATCACTGCTCTGGACGATTCTAGATTGCAAATAATAATAAGAAAATTGCAAAAAAAATCAAATTAATAATAATTAAAATTAACAATGGCAAAGAAATTTAGAATATTTGAAAGATACAAGATATCCAAGTGATACAAAACGTTGTGTGACGTAAATCTGTTCTATATACTTTGTATTCAATTCTTTTAGATGTGGTTAGCACATATGTTATAATTTTAAATATTTTTTTTATTTTGTGTTTGTTTAATATTAATACTGTTAAATATGATTCTGTACATTGACAAATATTTTAGGTTATTGTATTATATATTTAATGTGACAGATTGCTTTGAGGACTGATTGACATCACAAAGATGGTTCCAGGCTAAACATTACTTTCATGGTTGTTCCATCTTTCCACTACATATAGAAAATGTGTTTTTTAAACAATGGTTGTAATATATAAAAATAATGATTTTGCATGTACTTTAAATAAATTTCCTTAATTGCAGGTGTATTCTATATCATTTCCGTTAAAAATAACGGTACCTTAAAATAAAAATTCCGATATTCCGTAAGAAATCTTGCTAAATAATAACGAGTTTTCTTACGGAATCTTAGAATTTTTATTTTAAGGGACCGTTATTTTTAACGGAAATGATACAGAATACACCCGTAATAGGTCTATTCGGTTCACATCTGTAAGAATGTTTAATTATTTTTTTATCAATAGAAAAATTCTATTTACTAGGAAAAGACAAAACAATCTGTAACACTGCAAATGTGAACCGAATAGACCAATAAGCTTCGAAAAAACTATCTCTCAATTTCTATTAAAAAATATTATAAAATAAAATATTGTTAAATATTGTAAATGTAACATAATTTTTACTATTTTTTATATATTTTGTTTATAAAATGTATAAAATAGATAAAAGAATAACTTTAGAAACTCATCATTTTACGAGTGTAAGATAAGATACACGTTTGCAAGATAAAGGAATGTTTATTAATAACTGTAAATAATTAATTTATCAATAGATATTAATTATAATTAGTTAATATATCGGTTCCATGGTGTAATGGTTAGCACTCTGGACTTTGAATCCAGCGATCCGAGTTCAAATCTCGGTGGAACCTTACATTTTATTTGATTTATAAAAATATACAACTAAAATACTTGAAAATTTTAAAAATTTAATTTTTGAAATATAAATTACATTTTAACACAACTTTAACTCCTTCTTTGTGCAAAGAGATTAATATTATGAAAAAACAAAGCTTTTGGGACTGTATTTATTGCTATCACCAAATTGTAAGAAAAGAAAAAGAGCAAAAAGCAGCAGTTTCCCTATTTTACATTTTTACAGATCAGTCAATTTTTACACACACAGTTCAGGCACGCTTATTTGTGTTTGTGAGGTATCGGTATATAACCTTATGTTATTAGTACAAAAATAACATCATTATTTGACTAATAAATTGTGCATTCATTTTGTTCTATATCTATACGAGATTCTGTAGCTTAATATAATTACTTTGATATATTTGAAAACAAACAATATTTTTTTTAAATAGTATTATTTGTAATAAATTATATTAGGAAATAAATTATATATTAAATATTTGCGTTTACATACTAACAAATACGAAAACTGAATTTTAATTACATATACATAATATATTAATTTATGTTTTTACATTTGCACTTATTATTTATCAATATAGTATTTTGGAAAGAAACACCAAACTGAAAGCGAATTGAATTCCCGAATCCGGCAAAGTTCCCACGCACATATACGGTAGCTGAGTATAAAGAGCCTAACAGCCTAACCCTATCATCATGTATCGTTCGATATCGTGCGCGTTGCTGAAGAACCGGGGCCGGTTGGTCGGCCAGCACGTTTACGGTGCTTTGTCCCAGCTACAAATGTCAATAAATGCGTTTAAAATACCGACACATAAATCATTTGCTGACCACAACTGTGGCTCATGGTTAGGCTATACGCACATTGAACACAACTTGGCACAGTATTAGCTAAACTGGACTGGCTAGTGACTGGCTTCTACAGCAAAATCGAAATCTTATTGGTTTTCAAAGTGTGAGTTACAAGCAAAATATATGTGACTGATTTTTAACGGTATACGTTTGCGTGGACGTTCGACGAATAGATGAAGTGGTATGATTCTAGCGTTTTGTGTGAGCAAAAGTTTTCAAGTAGTACAAGTAGGAATAGAAGAGCATATATTTCTAGGTATCGTTAATGTAGATGAAGCTAGAGTTGCTTATTTAAATATAGCAATGTTTGGAGAAAACTAATTTTGGGATAGTAAAAATAGTTTTTGCCACACCCTTTTGGGTACATGGCGTGATTATATAATATATACTGTGTAATTTTTCTTTCATGTAATCATATGAAAAAAAAATATTTGAAAAGATTTCTTGCTAAAACTGTGTCTTATAATAAAAATTATTAGGATTAATTGCATGAAACATTGTTAAATATATTGTTAATTTGCCAACTAACCAATCAATGGCAGAAATACTTCCTGGTTAAATGAGACACGAGTCGGCAAGAGTATTTACTATATACTGATAGACATATCTAAGACGACTTGTGCATATGTAAATAAGTTGCAATATATGAATTACTTAGAAATATTAAAATAATTCAAGGTTCCACCGAGATTTGAACTCGGATCGCTGGATTCAAAGTCCAGAGTGCTAACCATTACACCATGGAACCGATATAAAAAGAAAATGTAACATATTTTAATTGATAAATTAATAATTTATGTTAAATAACTTTAATAATAGACATTCTTTTATCGGTATTCTGACAAGTGTGTTTTGTTATCAATGCTACGATAATAATAAATATATTTTTTCTAATCCGATTTTAATTTTCTTTAACATTAAAAATAAACAATATGTATAAATTTTAATTACAATAAAAAAATATTTTAATTTATTAGATATATTGTCTACAAAAAGTAAATATAGTAAAAATAGTAATAAATTTTGTAATTATTGTTCTGACTTACTTCTAACTTTAACAAATTTTTTACTGATTATTTTAACGCAAATGTTAAAAAATTATTTAAAACCTGTTTCAGCAAAGTGTTAGATTTTAACAGTGTTAAATCGTATTTGAAACTTGATATAACGCACTGTTTTTTTCAACATTGGGGTTACAATTTAACATTCCTGTATGAGACTGTGCATTAATGCGTAAAAAACTTTATGCTAAACTGTGTTCAATGTGCGATCAGCTTGACTCGTTCTAGTTCGAGTGAATTGAGCTGGGCCAGGCCAGACTGGGAGCCATTGTTGTTGAAAGCCGATCGCATTTTCGAACCAGTTCAATATATTTATAATAGAATTCGATAAATCTCGGGGCTTTTTTCGGTGCATGCGATGAAAACGGCTTGTTAAATGGTTATGTTGTGCGGGCTTCGGGGATAGATTTGTTATTGGCGCTACTCTGTGCCTCTATACTCTGCTCTGCTTTCGTACTAACTTACTTTTATTTACTAGATTTGCTTTCGATATTTTTTTTTTCATTTTGATATGATGATTTATTGGCTAGTGGTAAAAAGTGATAAGAATATTTGTGTTTTCATATAACACATTTTAAAAAAAAATAGTTTTAAAATTTTGAAACAGAAATTAAAATTATAATATTCTAAATAATTATGTTTGTTTAATTGTAAATTTACCATATTTCAGCTTGACAAAATAAAGTTTATTAACTGAAAATTAGATTTTAATAACGTCAGAAAAACAATGCGCGATAAATTATTTTAGTAATAAAAAAAAACACGCATTTTAATTATTTCTGTTAATTTTTATTCTAAACTTAATTTATTTAATATATTAACTTGGAATGCTTTAAGAAATAATATTTGTGATTCAGAGTAGAATTATTTTCTTTGCATCGGATTGCATAGAGTTGTCTGTCCACAAATGTCTTATTATATTAAAAATACGTTTTAATTACTGTCTAAACTAAATCATTAGTTTCTATGTATTACAAAATAAAATTTAAGGTTCCACCGAGATTTGAACTCGGATCGCTGGATTCAAAGTCCAGAGTGCTAACCATTACACCATGGAACCGATATATTAGCAAAAATTTTACAAATTTTAATTGATAAATTAACGATTTATTTAAAATAGTTTTATTAATAGACCTTCTTTTATCAGTATACTGAAAAGTATCTTATCAAAGTACCAATAAAAAAAAACAATAACAAAATTAAATAATATCTGAGTAATATTAAAATATAATTAATACCAGCGATTAATTATTAATTTATATAATTTTATAATATAAACCTAATGACTGGTATTATGAGCCCGGTTTTTGGATGTTTTAGTTCATTTGTTTAGTCCTACTCATGTAGCAGTTGCATTGTTTTAAAACCTGTATTAGTTAAAACCAATTTCAAAACCAAGCTTGTAGTACGGGCCAATATTTTCCAATTTTTAATTTTTTACCACTTTGACTACAAGGAAGAAGTGGTACATTTTCAAAAATTTTAAATGATGAATCTGAACTTAGTTTACGAGGGTATATGGATGTGCGTCATTCGCACGCTCGCTCGGTCGTCCACATTTTATGATCGCAACTCCTAGTAGACTGTTCATCCGATTTGCACCATATTTCCAGGGTAGGTTCAGTTAGTGCCCAAAATAGGCATGAGGATTTAATTTTTTTCAGTATTGCCAACTTTTCCAGAAAAAATTATAATCTAGTTACTTTTTTCTTATTTAGTAACTTGTTTCTTTGTTCTATTTATTTAATGTATATCATTTGTATCATTTTTCCTGATGATAACGTACGTAAATATGTTGTAACGTTAATTATTAATAAAAATTAATACAGAACTAAATCCTAAAACAGTTTTATTTTAAAATTATTAAAAATTTTAAAAATTTATTGTGGTTACATTATTTATCTGTTTTTTCAAATTTTTACAAAGAATTTTTTAGTGGCCACATAAGTTATATACATACATACACAATCACGGCATGTACCCAAAAGAGTGTGGCACAAACTCTTTTCTTTTAAGAGATACATAAGTTATATAATTTTACTAAAATTCAGTAATACTAAGTTTTTCAAAAAACAATTATGGCTACATTATTTTTCCAAAATTTTTGCAAAAATTGTATAATTTTATTGTTATACAGCGTTGCAAATTGGTGATGTCAAAGTGATCTATATATATAGGTGTAGGTACTCAGGGCCATAACTAAGCAGGGGCAACATGGGCACGTGCCCAGGGCCCAGACGGAAGGGGGCTTCCAGAAAGGCCCTAAAAAGATCGAAATCATAAATAGCTAAAAAAAATTTAGTTTCCTCCAAAATTTGCTTTTCTGGTTGTACTGATGGTTAAAACTATTATTTTAGGGAAATAAGTAGCCTTATTTAATTTATAATTTTGTGTAGGGGGCGTCAGTGATGAGGTTTTGCCCAGGGCCCCAAAAAAGCTGGTTACGGCCCTGAGTGTACTCATAGCTTCTATTCTTGTTTATTAACGAATATGTATGTAATTAAGATACAAAAAATAGCTTGTCAAAATTAAATTCCATTATCGAAATGTAAGAAAAATAAATTAAAATAAAAAATAAAAAAAGAAAAAAAGTTAGCATAAGACAAAACAGGCAACTATAATACATTGTAAAACAATCTTTTTGAAATAGCTTTTTATAATTTTAACTTTTAGAAAAATTACATTAAATATTAAATTTAATATTAGTATAACATATCCTACTAATAAAAATTAATACATGAATTTGTTTATAATCAAACCTAGTTAATTATATTTTAATGACAAAAAAACACAACATTATTGTATACATTTCATTTCTACATTTAAATTTCTCTATCGTGTATTCCCAAGCAATAATTAAAATATATTTAACAAGCACAAACGAACTTATTCAAATTGCTAGTGGCGCCTCTATCGGCAGCCAGCCAAACCGACAAAAAAAAGAAACAAAACATTCAGTAGTTATGTTCAACACGATTGTATCCATTCGAAGGGAGAGTAGAAAAAAAATACTACAAATGTCTGAATGTACGTGGTATTTTTCACTGCTCTGTATAAGCTAAAGGAATTTACGACAGAAAAACGAAATAATTTCATTTTAATGACACGAATATTTTTCTGATTAAATGGATATAAAATTTTTATGAGAGTTTAAATGGTGTGCGCGCGCCTGCTGTAAGCAAATCGTGTTAAAGAACTTTAACCAGCAAGAAAGGTTTTCCAACTCTTACTTAAAAAATAAAAACATTAGAAGTATTGGGTCGTCGGAGCTTATAAACTACACGCCGCGTTCGAGAATTCCAAGTTTGAATAACGACACTGCACGCCGGTTGCGGATTATCGAATTATAAGGTTCTTGGAATATATTTTCGTTTATTCTATAGCATATTTTTAATATTATTTGACACAACAATTTTAAATGTGAACTTGAAATTAATATTGTATTGTTCTATCAATTATAAACAAGATTACAAATTAATATAATCAAATATTTATTATAAAAATAGACAATAAGTCAAATTAGGTATATGATCCTATAGCAATAGTGTATTAAATAAGAAAAAATATATGGAAAACATAGTTTTATTGCTAGCTGTTACTTAAATAATAATAAATATATACAATTTATTGACACGCGGTTGTCCGATTCTACCTGATTTTAGGTTGAAATCTTAATCATTTAATCTTTTTGAAAATAACCGGCGTGTAGTTTCGCTATGCAAAATTTCGGTAACAGATTAAAACCAAATCTCGGCGTGCAGTCTATATGTACCCGTCTACGCCACTGAATGTGGCATTGCAAAACAATTGTACGTCTACATAATAGTGTCTTGCAAACTGAATTTTTTTAACTTATTTAGCTAGGAAAAATGTGATGCTACCTTACTTATGTTGCTATTCTGGTTAACATTAGCACATTTATATTTAAAGATCTTTACCTTAATTGAGAGTTTAATACGGCGATTAAATCAAACTTAAATAAGGCAATTCTGAACATAGATGCCATTTAGATTTAAAGAAATTTCTGCTAAAGATTTTTACACCCGAACTAAAATTAACCTAAAGTTGTTTAAATTTAAAAATTTTAACTAAATTTTAAGCTAAATTTAATGACCAGAAGAGCACCATTAACTGTGATATTAATTATTAAATTTATTTTTAAATATTTACAAAAAATAAGTACGATTAAAAAATACAACGATTGACAAAAATGAACTACTACAACTATACTACGTACTATGAACTATATACAAAAATATTTTTTAGATAAAGCTGCGACATACTTAACAGTTTGTCAACTGAGTGTTAAAAGGAAGCAAAGAATAGTAACTTATGTCATACGAAAAGTATGCTTAATATTGCGCAATGCCACTTTCTTCTTGGATAGACTATTTATTTTTTGCGTCATTCCTTTTGCATGATCCCAAAGAATATGTGTAAAAAAAATTATTTTTTCACTTGTAACTTAATCACATTGTCAGCTAATTATGTGATAAGTTATGTTATTAATTTATTGAAACATACTATTGATTAATAATCATTAAATAATTTAACCACATTGTTAGTTAATAACTTAATTACGTAAAAATTTGTTAATAGTCATTTGATAACTTAATTATATTTTGTTAGGTAATCGTGTGATTAGAATTTTTTTTGCATCATTCCTTTTACATAGTTTTGTACAAAATTTGATCCAGATTGGTCAAAGATCCTGGAAATTTCGTCATTTTTTTTTTCAGAAATCAAAAATTTTATTGATCTAAAATATTTTACAATTCAATCCAATATTAAAATAAGAGCAAGTTTTTGTAAACAAAAAATAATAAAATATTTTTCAGTATTAACATTTCTTTAGTAAAACACTCGTAATTTAAGAAATCCTTTCTTAATATATCTTCAAAGGACAAGAAAAAAAATCATCTGTACATTTTTTAAATTTATGATTCTTTTATTTTTAAATCCAGGTAATTTTAACTTTTTACAAATCCATGTATTACAATAATGAAATAATATCTTAATTATGCAATTGTGAAATTATTCGGACAGCTAGTATTTGTTTTAATTAATTATTTATTAAATTTTGCAAACTTTTTGTAGTCACTGTACCTGATAAATATCGATGTTTAGTCACGAAAGGTTTTATTCTTTCTGATTCGAAACAGAAAATAAATTTCACGGTATTTTGTAAACACTAATTGGATATTTGGGATTCGTGTCACAGACATGTTTAACCTATGCCAATTATTTTTCAAGGCCATACAATAACATAACAACACACAAAAACTTAACCCTATCCTGCCACACAGGTACAAAATCTATGTCAATTTGGTCTACTAGAATTTCGCACAGAACCAAACATTAAATCATTATGTCAATTATGTTCTATGGTTCTACTTAGTGGCGGTGTGTTACTTAAATTAATAAATACACGTGTTTAGACAACAAATAAACGAAAAAAAAATGTTTGGATTTTTTTTCATAAATACAATTTAATTAAAAGAATATTGTTGTTACCTACAGAAAGTGTCTCAAACATGTAATGAAATAAACTGTATTGCCTGGGCCCGTATTTCCAATTTTTTTTAAGATAAGTAAAAAATCATTTGTGATTGGTTGAAAATATATTCTCAGAATAAATGACATTTTAGTGTCTAATTTTAAGATTATACCAAGTACAAATTTATTCCAACATTTGGAAATACTTAACCTTTAAACTCTGAAATATTATATTTGATATATTTTACGTACATTTAAATCTAAATTAACTTACAAAAATTGATCAAATTAACTTCAAAATTAATTAACCGTTTAAATAAATACGAAATATAAATAAACGATTAGAAAAATTTGAATTAATACATACATTTGAAGATTTATATAGTTTTATATACTAGATAAACAAATACATAAATACAATAAGGGTGTGGCACAAACATTATGCAGAAATTAGTTTCCGAAAAAAATTTCTATTTAAACAAGCAACATTTGTTTTATCTACATTCATAATACCTTTTATTCTTACCACTTGGAAACAATCGCTCAGGCAAAACACTCTCATTCATACTTTTCCATTTAATCATCGGATGACCACACCTTCAATATAATTCATAAATATATTCTTTTATCCAACCATTCGTTAGATATTCGCTCAAGATAAACGAATCATCTTTATGTGTAACACTAATTTTTGCAATAATTTTTACTAGCATTATCAATAACCTATAGCCATATAAATATTGATATTAAAAATATGTGAATAAGTGAAAGAATAAACAAAGAAACATTAATTTTCACGTAACAAATATAAATAATTTATATACATATCATTACATATCATTATTTCGTTTTGTTGGGAACGCTTTAAGAAAAAAAAATAGATATCGTTTATTGTAAATTAATTGTTAGTTTCTTTTTTTTTTTTAAAGTAAAATTTAGTGTAAATTTAATATTAAACTAAAAAGGCTTTAAAATTAAGTTCTGTATATATTTTAATTAGAAATTGACGTTTTGACGTACTCTACATATATCATCATCGGAGTAAAAAATATATTATAAGTTCTGAAAGATTTTTTACTATGTTAAAATTTATATATGGTTTTTTCATAAATCAATTTTTCTCTCCAATTTTAATTTTGTTTGTATTTAAAAACTAAAATAAATAAATTCTTAAATTTACATATTAACTCCTACATTATTATAACAGGAACACCTAAAGCAGTCTGGGTATATTTAGAAAATAAGATTATAAATAAATAAATGCATACAACAACAAACTAATAATTAATAACCACCAAGTCATAATTACACGCTACAAAACATTTAAACGTCGCTGCCAAACCAGTAATTAGCTTTTCGCTAATGATTCATTTTATTAGGAATATTAATTAAGACTATATACTAAATATATTCCAAAGCTAGTAATTATATATCAAGCATTACAAATTTAAAATAAAAGAAATACGATTTTCTATTTCTTTAATTATATTCAAAAAAAGTTCATTTGTTTTAAAAACGATTGATGACGTTATTATTATATTAGTTGATTCGATTTTGTTTTTCAGCAACGTGTGAGGTCGAATTTAAATTAATCGTCTTCTGTTTTTTCCGATTGTCAATTGCTTTAATTATGCTGCAAATTGATGTATACTCTAATGACTAATTAATTATGTTTGGAATAATTTTAGCACGATATTATAATTAGTTTAATAATATTTATTTATTAAATTAACTATTATAAAATTTTATACATTGCACAATTTAATTGCATTAAAAAGTTTTTATATTTCTATATAATTAATTAAAATTATTTGATAAATTTAAATATATTTATATTATATTTGTTAATTAATAATTAGTTTTTTTTGGAATTTTATTTTATATGTATGGACAGGGTAAGCTTTTTTAAATATTAGTAATTAACAAAATTATTATAGTAAAAAATCTTTCAAAACTTATTATATTAAAATAAAAAACTTTAGGATTAAGTTGTGTATATATTTTATTTAAAAATTGATGTTTTAATATATTTACCCTACGTATATTATCATCAGGAAATCTATACAAATGACTTAAATACCTAATAAACGAACAAAACATAGAAATAAGTTACTAGGTAGCAAAATAACTGGATTAAAAAATTTATAATTTAAAAAAATTATAAATTATTTTAAATTATTCCAAATTTTATTTAAATCAATGCCTTCACACTGATTGATTTTTTTTTTTTGTAAATTTCTATTGCTTGTCTTGTCAATCTACTGTTAACATTGTTAGGTCTTACAATTATTTTAGTATCTTAAATTTTAATAACACAAAGATTTTTTTAATAGATTTATCTAAATGGTTTAGACGTATTGACCTCTTACATACAGATATTATATCGAAAAGTCGTTTTTTAAATAAAATATATACAGAATTTATAAATTATAACAAAAATTATAAAGCTTTTTTATTTTATCAAAAATACTATTGGGCACTAGACAAATTTATCCTGAAAATTTCAATAAAATCGGTAAAATCGGTAAAACCGTTTAAGAGTTGCGATCATAAAATTTTGACTGACGACTGGGCTGCGAGCTGACAACGCACGCACTACCATCCTCATAAACTAAGTAGAGATTCGTCATCTATATATTTTGTTTTAATTTTGGACATATTTCTTTTCCTTTCAGTCAAAGTTGTAAAAATTAAGCTTTTAAGAAATAATCAAGATAAAATGTTTTATAATAATACTGTGTTATATACGTAATTAAGACATAAAAAAGTATTCAAGACATAAAAGTCTTGAATTATAAAACACTACATGCATAATATGCTTGGCAAATAGCATTTATGTTTAATTCAATTTGTCAATTTCTTTAAATTTTAAAAACATGCAGTAAACATACTATATATTTTGATGTCATACTAAATAAAATGTAAACTACACGTAATATAAACAACAATGTTCTTTTGTTGTCACAGCCAACTAGTGCACTTAGAATTTTATGTAGGTATGTTAATATGATGTAATACACACACACACACACACACACACACACGCACACACATATACAGCTATGCAGTGCCTGCAGTGATACCCAAGAGTGTGACACGTAATTAAATTCAACATTACATCCATTATGCAATTGTTGTGGACGGTAATATAGCTTCCGTAACATACGTGATGATGTTTAAATTGCAATATGCTGGAATATTTTTCTGAAAATGCTCAAATTTGATTTGTTTTAAAAATATTGTGTTAAATTAGTAGTAAAGTACCTACACATGTACAGTAAAAAATTTATATATTTGTGTGTTATTTTCGAGTGTGCTAATGAAAAATTGTTAAATTAACACAAAATTTGTTGTTAGAATAACAAACATTATATTGTGTTGCAATCCAGAAGTGTTAAAATATATTATTAATAGAATTAGTACATAAATTTAACAATGTTGTAGTTTTAGATAATGAATCTTCTAAAATACTAAATACTATGCTATTTTGCAATTAGCATAATATAAACATTTAGTAAAAGCTATATATATATATATATATATATATATATATATATATATATATATATATATATAATGAGATGGTACAAACTCTACCACCGTACTGTACTATTAAATCTACTAGTATAAATAAAATATAAATGTGATTTTTTTTAAATTTGAATATTATCAATTATTTTAGCGAAAAGCATCTCAAAAAATAGTTACTTCTTTTTTTATTGTTCTAAATCTAATTCTAATTTAAACTACTAAATTATTTATGAAAAAATCAATTTTTATTGGATTTAATGCAACCAAAAATTAATATTGAGCTGTGTAACATAATTTTATTGTCTGTTTTTATAAACTAATAGATAACATTATGACTAAATCACAAAATTAATTTTGAGGTAAGCATATAAGTGTGAATGAAACCATAAGAAGGTCTATAAAATAAATTTATTTTTAATTATGCGTGGACGTCCAATGAGTAGATGGAGTAGATAGAGTAGA
This sequence comes from Clivina fossor, assembly GCA_963966155.1. NCBI lineage: Eukaryota > Metazoa > Arthropoda > Insecta > Coleoptera > Carabidae > Clivina > Clivina fossor. Next base: position 22,471,190 of record OZ014551.1, on the reverse strand, counting down.
GAGTTAGTGGTTTGTGTGAGCGAAAGTAGTAGAAATAGAAAAGCGTGTGTGAGAGATACGAATGTGGATGAAGTGAAAGTTGCTTGTCTGGATAGGAATATTTAGAAAAAACTTATTTCGGGATTGTGTGTGTGTGTTTGTACATAATTTTGTTGGCAATTATTTTTTAAGTACTAAATAAAATTTAGTATATAAATTGTAACGTAGCCCTTATGTAAATATAAATTTTTAATGGTTCACATCAACTGTTTTTACAGGTCACTGAGTGACCCGTAGGTCATACTTTCCTGACCACTGCGCTAGATAATAATAAATAATAATATGTTTCTTTTTTTCTATTTTTAATAACTTTAACAATTTTAAATATAAAAGCAAAAAAATTAGATAATTATTTTTTAAAAAAATGTCTGGCTACAATACTGGTAATCTTATCATTATTATTTAAAACTTTTTCTATTAAAAGTATACTTTAAAAGTTATTTAAAAACTGGATATTTCTTAATATATAAATTTACTACATAACTGATATTATATAAAAATAATAGACTTGCTAATGTCACGCAAATAAGATAGAAACACATCAAACAAAATAAAAAATACAGTGTTTTTGCACGATGGATCATAACATACTAATGAGTTTTTAAATAAAATGGAGTTCTTATTATGTTATTTTGTCAAATAAAATGTGATATAAAAAAGTCAGTGAAATGTGTTCGATCATTATTACTCTAGTCTACTTTAAAGATTTCTTATTTACTCTTTCAATTACTTTATCAAGAATTGCTATAATTTCATTTTTTATTCAGCATGCACAGTCACGCTCTATACCTCTAAAAGTTTTGAATAAACTTTTTTCATTATATAGAAATTAGTTTCCGCCAAATATTCCTATGTAGAAAAAGAACTTATAATTCATCCACATTCATAATAACTCTCATACATGCTCTTTTATTTTTATTATTTGGAATCTTTCACTCATGCAAAACTCTTTTAATCATACCTCTTCATCTACTCATCATATGTTTACGTAGATCTACAATATCACTAATATATATTTTTTTAACCAAACGTTTATTAAACATTTACTCAAGATGGCCAAATTATTTTAACTGACTAACACCAACTTTTGAAACAGAATTTTTTCTAATTTTACAATCTTTCTAATCGATTATAATTGATAAAAAAAAATCAATAATCTATCAGAAATTTCTGTAACAACCTATAAGTTTTACTAAAACGATTTCGGTCAGGCCGAGCGGAAATATAGATTGCACATACGTGGTTGATTTCTTGAAGTATTTAATAAAAAGAACACGAGAACAACTTAAAAGATAATTTTATTAAATAATAAATAAAATTAATTAACAACTGATTTTACAAAATAACTAAAAATTATAACAATATATGGACAGTATTTGTAGCTAATATAATTTGATGTTCTTCTCTTTGCTATCTATCCGTAACTAAATTAAACTCATTTAATTTTCGACTAAAGTGGATTCATAAAAATGCAGCTTAAACAAAAATCAAATGCAATCGAACTTTGAACGGTGACTAAAAATGCTGACAAAATGACAAAGTTCGATGCACCCGACAGTCATGGATATGTCAACGTACTAACTTCCTAAATTCTTAAATATCAAATATCCATGACTGTTACATTTTCATGATCGCACAACTTTAGTCACATTATCGAATTTTCTTGTACGAATAATGTACCATTGTGTTTTATGAAAATAGAATCGCCGCTATTTTAATAAAACTTTGTTGAATGAAACGCGTGTGTTACACATTTCACAGTAATATATTTAAACAATTTATTCTTTATTTTACAGTAACTATATTCGTAATAGAAATATATAAAAAAGTAGAGTATTTGTTTTTTTCAACATACAAAGTTTTATGAAATAAAGTTATGTCGTGGGACACGGGTATTCCGATTTTCTATTAAAAAAAAAAACTTAATAACAAAATAAAAGCTCAATAAAGGTTAATGTCATTTAAATATTTGTCAGGTTTTTATGCCTCACCCTGTATACGTATATAATAAAATAAATATGTAATTACCGTATTAAAACAATTCAATTTATCGCATTAGTGAGTTTAACATTATTCGAGCATATACATTAATTCTTAATCAATTTTCATTATTCGTCTATACTCTTTCTCTCTTACTCATTCGGTAGCCGAAAAACCTGACACAGAATCGTTTCGATTCAATTTATAAAAATCAATCGTTAAGTGATTTTATAATCGTTTTTCTTGATAGCAGATATATACGAGTATATAGACTCGTTACGCCGATATAGTTACTATCGGGCACCGTCAGAGCGCCCCACAAGCGGTTCCAATATCACATTAATTCATTTTGAAAACAATAAGTCTTTTCGTCCCAAGGCCGGTCGCTTCGGTATGGTTCAAATCAGATGATTTATTATCGCAATGTTTTAAAGTGACTATGTTAAATAAGTTATGTAGAAATTGTTTTCTTTTAAAAAAAACATTGTACGATGTTTGTTTGAGGTACATGGTGTAACTATTTATTTGTCTCTTTAAATAAACAGTGGTGTAACTACAAATTTTGCTCTCCTTTTTAAAATATTCGCAATATAGTAACGTAATATCAATATTGCTTATATAGAAAAAGGTTATTATGTTACTAGTATAATAATAAAAACAATATTATACAATAGTTCTTTAATATATACACATCAAACATGACACCGCGGTCAAGTGTATTTAACTTAACATCTCTGGAAGCCATATTGAAAATTATATAGCGACAATTATTGCAGTGTGTTTTTGCTTGAATTTAAATTTAATTAGTGGGAAGAAGTAGAACAAATGAGGAGCAGACTTTCAAAATGCATTTTGTCCAAAATGTAAATTTTTTAGTTAGTGATGGTATTACGTTCTATGTGCAAACACGCATCTTTTAAGACAAATTCGACATTTAAAACGCATATTGTCCCGTCTGAAATAAATATTGAAAGATACTTGGACATTCAAAACGCGTTTTGTCCAATGGGCACGTAATGTACTTTCAGATTTAGTCAAAAACGTTTTGCCTCTTTCTGAAAATTATGGAATTTGGACAAAACGCATTTTGAAAGTCTGCTCCTCAAATGCAGTGCACATTGAAATTACATATTCGACCAAAGACGCATTAATTCTCACAAATCACCTAACAAATATACTATTTTCAAACTTTTAGTAAAGTTAAAATTTCTTGGCATATATTTTAATTTATTTTTAGTTTAGTTTAATTTGGAACCCTTGAAGAAAAAATAGTATATGTCACTTGAAAAAAAATGATATTTTTATGTTTCGTTCAGATTCTACATCGGCCACAAGTACCTCAGCTCAACATAATAAAAATTGCTTCTCGTAACATATACTATTTTACTTTCCCTTTGCGATAAATTTTCATTCAAACCATTTGTTGTATTATTGTTGTATAGAACATCAATTTACTTTAAGTGGTCAACATAAGTAATGCATTCTATATATAGCTTTATGCATATACATCAATTTAACGAAGTAATATTGTATTGTAATGGCGTAGGTATTGGATATTTAGTTAGGCTGAGTGTTGTATATATTACGTCTCTGTATTATAAGTGAAATATTGCAGGGTAATAAAATTTTGCTAAACGATTTTCGAAATGTATATATAGTTTTTAATGAGAAAACTTCTCTCTCTCTGTATACACAGTTTGGTTTTCTTAATTTTATTTACTTATAATTTGTATTGTTTTTTGTCAATAATAAATCGTTATTCAAATGCGTGTGGTATTATTTTAAAATAATTTAAATATATTTATTTAATTTCATTATTGTTATGAATTTTGAATGCTTCAGAAATTGCATAATAAATCTGTACGTCGTGTCTGCTTTGCAGACATATTAATAGTTTTAAATCCACTACAAACAAAAAATAAAATGCAGTAATATATCCATAAATTAACATATTAAAAAATCTTTTAAAATTCATTATATTAAAATAAAAAGGTTTTAGGGTTATGTTCTGTATAAATTTTAATTTAAAAATCGATGTTTTAACGTACTCTATGTACATTATCATCAAAAGAAACTTTACAAATGACATATACAATAAATAAACAGAACATAGAAACAAGTTACTAGATAACAAAATTAGCAACAAGATTATAAAATTTATAATTTATTAATTAAAAGACGCCAAATTTTATTTAAATCAATTTCTTTTCACTTGTTGGTGTTTTTTTCTTCATTTTCTATTGCTTCTCTTATCAATCTACTGAAGATACTATAATAATTGCAAGATCCAACAATATTAACAGTAAATTGATAAGAGAAGCAATAGAAATTTATAAAAGAAAAGATAACATCAATCAGTGTAAAGGCACTAATTTAAATAAAATTTGACTTTCTTTAATTAATAATTTATAAATTTTATAATCTAGTTACTTATTTTGTTATCTACTTATTTGTTCTGTTTATTTACTATATATGTATGTCATTTGTATAATTTTTCAGATGATGATGTAAGTAGAGTACATCAAAATATCGATTTTTCATTAAAATTTATGCAGAACCTAATTCTCGAGGTCCTTTTACTTTAATATGAATAACTTAACTTAACTTCTTAATTTAACTTTTAACTTAAAACTCTTAAGAAATTTAAAAAAATGTTTACGGAAATTGTATTAATACTTAATGTAAATATTGTTTTTTTTATATATATAATTTTGTAATTATATGTATTAGCTGTGTGCTATTGTAAATTATTATTATTATTATTATTACTATTATTATTATTATTACTATTATTATTATTATTAGTTATAAAAATATCTATCATTTCAAAATCTAAAAAGCAAATTTTATTTAAAAAGAACCTGATATCGTATTGACTCTGTGTAAGTGATTATACATCTATTTTAAGTTTTATTGTGCTGCGCCTGCATGTAAAAATTGCACTTTTAAGAGGTCTATTTCTGTACTAAATATAAAAATAAATATTTATAATGAATAATTTTCATTAAAATGTAATTCATCTGAAAAGCTAAGTACGCAAAATTTTACTGTGCAAAATTAAATAATTTTGCATTAATAAATTATATTTAAAATTAAATTTTCCGAATAACTTTCGTACGGTGTATTATTCCAACAAAATACCATATAAATACATGTATAAATTTAGTTGAAAATTTTCTTAAGTTTCGTCCGTCTGTACACGCAAATATACGTAAACCTAAATACATAAAGGCGAATATACATAAACAGACGTGGGTGCCAAGTCAAGACACCGCAGACTAAGCGTGGCAGAGAGAGGGTAAAAGGGTGTACTTTGAAATGTCAGCAGTGTGTCTGTCACGAAATTAACTGATGTTTAATTACGATGTAAAATTAAATTAGCAGCTACGTACTTGGAGCAACAATGACGGTGATAGAAGATGAAGGAAAAGTTGCTGAGTTTTAGATATTTGTGCTTTGCTTTTCTATTTTGCAGTGCAAATGTCTACATGGAAAAACTTTTTTGTATCTTTTTATAAACGTCAAATAAAAAATTTGGTTTTGTTGTTTCGGATAAATTATATACAAATATACATACACAATTACGTTATGTACATGTAAAAGCACAGTCCATTATGTAGGAATAAGTTATCATCAAATATTAATGATGCCTCTTATTATTATATAATATTTACTAGTTTAATACTTTTTTTTATTGCAATGACCAATTTAAATTTATCATAATTACAAAAAATCGCCATATAAATTAATGTTTGAAGAATGTAAAATTGATAAAAATGTTCTGCAAAAGTTGGTGTTAGGCAGTTAAAATGATTCGACCATCTTGAGTAAATGTCCAATAAACGTTGTAGTTCTGTATTGATATTTATTAATAATCGATGTTTCAACAAACTCAACTTACGTCTGCATCAGGAAAAAAAGATACAAATGACAGTTATAGTAAACAAACATAACAAAGAAACAAGTTACTAGGTAACAAAATAAGTAACTAAATAATAAAATGAGTTCTGAAATCTAATATTAACAAAAAGATATTACGATAACTCCAATTATTTATTTTTTAATCGAGAAAAAACAATATTAGAAGTATATGGGTAAACCCATATATAGACTTTGACTTTGACTTTGACATTTCTCGGAAAGTTGGCAACACTGTATTTTAATAATATTATAATATATGTGGGCAGTAGGAGAAACTTTACGGAAAATTTGATCAAAATCGAATAAATAATGTAGCCACAATAAATTTTTAAAAAATTTAAAAAAAATTTTTTTCGATAAGTTGGCAACACTGTATTTTGTTAAAATTGCATAATTTATTTAGGCACTAAGAGAAACTTTTATGAAAATTTGATTAAAATCGGTCATAATAAATTATTAAAAATTTTAGTAATTTTTTTCTCGGAAAGTTGGCAACACTGTATTTTGTTAAAATTACATAAATTATATAGGTACTAGGAAATTTTTTTTGTGAAAATTTGAGTAAAATCGGTTAAATAACATGGACATAATAAATTTTTTTTAAATTTAGTAATTTTTTTCTCGGAAAGTTGGCAACACTGGATATTAATAAAATTATATAATTAATGGGAGCATTAGGGAAATCTTTTCTGAAAATTTGATCAAAATCGGATAAATAACGTAGCCAATATGAATTATTAAAAATTTTAGTAATTTTTTTCTCGGAAAGTTGGCATCACTGGAAAAAAATAAAACCACATGACCATCTTGGGTACTAGACAAATTTATCCTGAAAATTTCATTAAAATCGGTTAAACTGTCTAGGAGGAGTTGCGGCCACAAAACTTTGACTTACGACCGAGCGAGCGAGCGAGCGAGCTGACGACGCACATCCATACACCCACATAAACTAAGTTCAGATTCGTCATCTGGAGGCTATATGAAGGATTTCTATACAATTTTTTATTTTTTTTGAAAATGTTACAGACACCATACCAAACGCTATACTACTTTTTCCTTGCAGTCAAAGTAGTAAAAAGACAAAACGTTGCTTAATAACTTAATTAGTACATTAGTACTAATACTACATAACCTTACAAAGAAACAAGAGCAACTTGGTTCTCCGTAATGGTTATTCCAATTCTGACAAAACCATTTTCGTTTTTCGAGCACGGTTTTCGACTGTCTGTTGCCCGGGGTACAACCAGACCACATTATTTACCGCTTGTCGTAATGTAAGCTAAATTATTTACACAAATGCTCGGACAAGTCCAAGAAGAGGGAAAAAGACTTGGACAGGTGATGTCTGCTCGGCTATACGCAAAATTACGCTTTAGCTTTTCAAGTTTTAAAGCGCTCTATGCCTTCGAAATAAATGCGTATTGCGTAATTGTAACGAGATTAAAAAGTTTTTAATATGCTCCGGTTGGCGAGTGTCTTAATGTTTACTCGCATAGGGTACGAGTCGAAATTTAGCGGAAAATTATACAAAAAGTTTTTGGTATTTTTGACTAAATTATTTAAATACTGTCAAGCACTGTTTAAAGAATGCACTAATTGTATTAATTCGTTTGATGTATTAAATAGATGAAAATGATGAAGAATACAATAATCAGATTTAAAATGCTGATTGAACCAATTTTATCTAACAAATTTTATTTTGATATATATATATATATGCAGGGTATTGCATTAGAAGATTAACATAGAAAATCGATATTATACGAAATAATTCTTTCTGGAGAAATTATCATTAAAAAAACTTGGATATTAATAAAACAATAAAACTATTCAAATTTGTACCAGTCTTAAAAAGAAATTATTTTAGATAAATTATTTGACATTATTAGTATTGCTATGACCATTATTTATAAATCTTAGTAAATAATTATTAAATAGTACTATTAATAAGTATTGTGCTATTTTAAAATATACTCATTTTAATTTAGTAATTATTAAAAATTTTAAAAAATTATTCACTAGCTGAGAATCGAACAGCGTGCTAGAACAATTGACATCCCGCAATATGTCATAAATACTAATGTTGTCAAATAATAATTTATTTAAATTATTTTTTTTAAATAATGGTAAATAATTAAATGGTTTTATTGTATTTAATCATTTTTATTTTTTCATATCTAAATGATATTTTTGACAAAAGAAATCTATATTTTCTGCGTGTATTGATGGTACTTTTATTAATAACATAAAATAATTAAATAATAAATAATAAAAACAGGTTAAAATTATTATATGATTGACATTCCGAATCAAGTTCTAATAGTAATAATTATCAATTATTTCTAATATTTACTAGTAGAAAAAAATTATTAAAATTAATATCTAAGATTAAAAACTAAATAAATAATGGTTAATTTTAAAACTAATAGTAAAAAAAACATTATTTTTACAGAAAAATTAGTACAAAAACATAAATTTATTGCTCATCATTAACAAATATTACATATACATAATTCAAATATGTAGTAAGAGTATTTAAAATATAAATGCTTTATATCATTTACGATACATCCAGAAAGATATTTTTGTAAAATATGTATTATACTGTTACCGCCCTCAACACAAATTTTTCTCGTTAAATTTTATTAAATTGTATATTTGCCACTTACTTAATATAATGCCGGATAATACTTTATTTAAAAATAAGATAAGATTAAAAATAAGATAAACAAAATCTTGTAAAATTACATGTAAATTTATGGCAACAAATTGTTCTTTTTCTAACAGTGCAGAGGGGCTTTAATTCCGCAAACATCTAGTATATGTACAATCAATCCCACATCACAAATACCAGACGTTAAAATTTGTAAAGATAGAAAAGAGCATTTCCGTCTAACATATGAGTTAATACACTACACGGTATGTAGGTAAAGTATTGTACCACATGTATATACTTGTGCATGTGTGTGTGTATAGTACTATATTGCTTGCACCTGCCATTTTCATTCTGACACATTTATCAGACGGTCGGTGTAACATACATACATACGCAAGGAACCGACTTTGACATCAAGACTTTTCAACATAAACCAGACGAAGACAGGCAATATAGATGAAATTAATCTATTTGACTTACATATACCTGCACAAATACATATACACAAATATTTTAGCTATTTCAATTATTTTGTAGATATACAGGTGCTAACATTATCAAACATATGTAAAACACTAGTTATAAAATGAGAATTTGTTTGAAAGAGACGTAGACTGGAATGTTTTCATTTTTGAGCTTAATTGGAGTAGTAGATGTAAATGAAAATTCTTCAGCTATTTTTAGAAGGGTAGTTTTACAATTTTACATATTAAAATAATAAAATACTTTTGTGTTCCCAAAATATACCCAAGCCACTACACTGTGCCTGTGTTAATATATTTAGCGAAAAAAATATTACAGTATTAAAACAAAATGCTTTAGGATTTAGTTCTGTATAAATTTTAATTAAAAATCGATGTTTCAACGTACTCTACGTACATCATTATTAGGAAAATTATACAAATGACATATACAATAAATAAACAGAACATAGAAACAAGTTTTAACGAATTCAACACAGAAACAAATTAGTAGGTATTAAATAATTAACTAGATGATAATTTTTTTAAATAAATTTTTAATTAATGGAAACCAAATTTTATTTAAATCAATGCCTTCACAGTGATTGATGTTATCTTTTTTTTATAAATTTCTATTGCTTCTCTTATCAATTTGCTGTTAATATTGCAATAATTACAGTAACTTCGAATTTCACATCATGAATATACTCTAACGAATGTTGGCAATAGCAGATTTATCTGGATGGTTTAGACGTATTGACTTTGTATGTTTTGTCAATCTAATAGAAAGAGTTCTACTTGTATACTAAAAGTCGTTGTTGTACAAAATAAAATACAAAATAAATAAGCGACACGTAGTATATTGCTTCTCTTATTCAATATACTATTAATATTGTTGAGTCTTGCTATTATTTTAATACCTTCAAATTGTAATATATTGAATTCTAATTTTTTTACTATGTTAGCTTTATATTATACCATTTTTGTTTAGTCGAAGTATATCTTAAAATTTTAATATATTGAATTCTAATTTTTTTTTACTATTTTAGCCTTAAAATATTAATCATTATACCAGTTTATTTTAGTCAAAGTATAAAAGCAATTTTAAAATTAAAAATAATGAAAAATTACAATCAATTTAACTAAAAGTCATCTTAAATCTAAAACTATTAACCCTCAGAGCACATGCAACACATATTGCATCTATCATTCCACAAGCATCGTCAACAATATAATTCGAAAAACAGTTGCGTTGACAGCTCGAAAATTCTAGCATCATTCACGGCTGCTTAACTGAAACGTCGAACGAGGCGAAAACACACACACATATGCATTCCATTCATCATTTCAGTTTTGGTGTCGTAAAATAAACGGCCCGACGTGCCAATGATTTCTTAACGATCGTAAACTGGTGCGCTAACAAGCGCTTATGGTTGCCAGAAGGAGGAAAGTCATTGAACGCTGACTGAAGAAATGTTTAGAGATGGGAAGCGGCTGGTAAAATGATAGAGAAATGGAGGAAGTCGTGGTGATTTGCAGATGAAAGAATGTGGAAGGAAATTGAAAAGATTTCAGTTAAATTGTTGGGAAGATGATTTTTTTGATATATGATTCGTATTTGATGTTATGCCTGTACAGAACCTACAAAAACGTAATATTTAGTAGAGATTTTTAGTTTTATTTTTATTATTTTACATACAAAAATAAGTAATAAACATTTTTTGTAATGTGTTATATAATAGTATATTATGTTACGAGGAGTAGAAAGCGATGTTTATTGTGTTGAGCCGATAATATTTGCAATCTGGGAGAAACACAAAAAGAGCTTTCTGTTTCTAGTGACATATACAATTTTTCCTTCAAGCGTTCTAAACGTAGATAAACTAAAAATAAATAAAAATACATGCCAAGTAACCTTACCCTTACAAAGAGTTGTAGAATAGTATCCACATGTATATTTTTTATATTTGTTACGTGATTTATAAGAATTCATCTTTCGTTGGTCGAATGTACAAATCAGACAATGCACATTGCATTTCTTGCACTTTTTCACACATTCTCAATAATCAAATTCAAATTCAAGCGAAAATAAACAATGGAATTCTATTAACTTAACTTAACGTAATAGTTTTTAATATGGGAGTCGAAGATGTCAGATTAAATATACTTGACGTTGTAGTTATGTTTGGTGCTGCAACCAGTGGTGTATATAGTAACTAACTGCTATACAATAATGACAATATTGTACTAGTAATATAGTTACCTGTTTTTACATAGGCAATATGGTTACGTAATATTTAATATTACGAAAAGCAGAAAATAATCTTTATTTTATTTATCCCAGATACTTTCAGCCGGGGCAGAGCCTAGTTTACTAGCTAAAATATACAAAAAAAAAATTATTAACGTTTAGCAAACAGAAAGACAATTCATTATATTACAATAAACATATACCATTAAATTATAATATTATTATAAAACTATTTATAAAAATAATATCTGTCGAACGCATTATATCTAACCTATTATAATTTTAATGAGAGCGGAACGAAGCACTTTTGAAGAAAGAGAATATCATTTCTCATATTTGGCGCCAAACTTTGTCTAATTTAACCTAACCTATTTTGAACCATTTTACTTGCTTAACCACAAAGGATATTCAGTCAATTTAATCCACTTATATTCGTATTATGTTTTGCGAGCGCGCGCATAATTTTATTTATGTATATACAAGGTACGGTCCAAAAGTATTTTAGATTAAAAATATAGTGAGCATGTGACGAGTAACAACGATTTGAATCAATAATATGCTTTATTAATATGTTATTTATATATTTAGTACAAAGTAAAAATTTAAAGTTACAATAACGAACTTATGCCACTGAGTAGTAGAATTTAGATGAAGTATTTGCTGTCACTGGCGCACAACAACTTACTGTTTTTTACCATCTTTTTTAAAATGAAAACTATTATTAGTTTATTTGATCAACGCTAATGTAGTTGATCCTTAAAACCTTTACATGACTCACTGCTCCGGTAACCTAGGTCAATTTGACAAAATATTTGTGTTAATTTTAAGTTGAAACATATAAATACATAATTCATGAGAAATACACACAAAATTGATTAACATAGTAACATACCATAAATTTATAACATATAATATAGTAAATTATAAAATTAATTATTTTTGGCTGGTAGGTACATTACAAATGAACAAAATAGTGTTTCAAATATTGAATGTCAAAAAAATAAAACCGATTTGTAGAACGATTTTTTATTTATTGTTATTTGTTTATATACATAATTAAATTGATTTTTTATCTATTTCTATTAAATAATAGGTTTATAATAGATATATTTTCAGAACTCACAATTGCGAGTTTTGGCAGTATAACTAATGATTTTTGATCAATAAAAAACTATACAGTTGTAAAATATATAACCCTTATATTAGCGACGTTGGCAGAATATTGTTCTGCTGATAAGATACCATAGTTATTGCTGTTGTGTTGTATAATACAATTTTTATTATTATAAAATATTATTTATGCCAGACCAAAAAAAAAAAAATTTACTCACATCAAATGCATACGTGCATACACAATCATTCACAATCATGCTATGTACCCAAAAGCGTGTGTCACAAACTCTTTTACTATCCCAAAATTAGTTTTCTATTCATATTAATTAAAAACATTTGCTCACGCAAGCCACTTTCTCAATCATACCACTTCATCTACTCATCGGACGTCCACGCAAACATCCTTCAAAATTATTCACATATATTCTTTTAACCAAACATTTGCTGGAGATGACCGAACCCTTCTTAACTGACTAACAATTTTATTTTTTTTAATTTTATATTCATCATACACTATTCTTTTTATAGCCGTTAGTTACATCTCGTACGCCATGTAAAAATTTCATTTCTACAGCAGTCATTTTATGCTTTTGCAGCCAAACCCAGCAGTCACTTCCATACGCCCGCGTAGGCACCAAAGCAGCATTGTATATACTCAAACAGGTTTTTCTGGAAACATTTATGTTTCTAGCACTCAAAACCATACAACCACCGTTAATTCTTCTTTCAATCTCAGGATCAAAGTGACTATCCTTAGACAATAAACTACCCAAATACATAAATTAATAAATCAACAAACATAGTATATCCAAAGTAATACTTTGCACTTTAACACAAAATTCATATGCTCATTCAGACAAATTAAGTACTTGACTAACTCACATGAGTAATAACCATCATTTCATGTTTGTTGAATAATATACAATTACTTGCTTTTGTAATGTAAACTATACAAGTAACTTTTAGATTTTACTATATAGTTAGGATTGGCATCATTGTAATTTATGTCTCATCGTAAGCAAATTGAACACTTCCTAGAAATGATTAAATGAAGCGTGCAGCTTTTGTTTTTGCCTTGTTTTCTCTTTAAGAGTATAAGTATTTTGAAGGATTAGAAAACTGTTTTTAAGTAAATGAATTTTTTGCATGTACGATGATGAACTGATTAATTTTTGCTGGTAACGATGCAGTTTTTTTATAAAATTTTAAATTTTGCATTTTTAGGAAAGTTATTATGTATGACTAATGTAAAAATAATGTACTAAATATAATGCTCTATTATTTTAATTTGCATGCATAAAAATAATTTTCTTTAATAGCCCTTAAAATTACCATATTGTTTTAAAATTTTAATTTTTGTGAATAAGCATTATACACATTAGTAAATTTTGTAAAAATTATATTTTAAAATATATAATGTGTTTTCAAATGTTGGGCTTCTCTCTGTTTTAAATAATTTAAATTTTTTTATAAAGCAGTGATTTTCAACCTTTTTATTTTTTTTCAAAAAAACTTATAATTTAAACATAAACAATAAGATCACATAATGTCTAATATATAAACAGAAAAAGTATTAACTATACAAATTTTCATAAAATAAAAAATGAAAAAAATTAAAAACAGAAACAAAATAATAACTCATATTTATTTCTTTGATTGATTCTTTGATATATTCTTTGAAAAACAAATCTGAAACTAGTGGCGTGCAAATAAATTAATATAGTTTTATTTTCAAAAATTGATCTACGCCTCTGTAGAAGAGGAAACCCAATAACATATATCTCAAAGGTTGTTTTCATTACTTGTTAAAAATATATTAACAATAAAAATAATAAATTATATATTAATAACCAAGAATAATAAAGTTAATATACCGACTGTCATGCAGCCGCAGCGAAACATACCAAGGTTCTGAAACTTACCACTTTCAAGCTACTTTTTAGATACCAACTTGTTCAATTTATTCGTAGAGTATTTTATGGTTAGCCTATTCGCATCACTTCTAACACCTAGAGGTGGCTAAAATACACTCGATATTTGGTTATTTATTTTTTAATAAATAATAAACAAATTAATTAAATTTACCATTATTGAAGGCTAGAGTAAACTCGGGTACAACTCCATTTACCTTTAGTGGTACCTCTGGTGGAGAAACACTGTCATAAAGTAACAATAAAAATGAATCATTGTGAATTTATTTGTTGTAAAACAACTTAATAAAAAAAACAAAAAATAAATTAGCAAAATTTTCATAATAAAATTAATTATGTCAATATATTATATTATAAATTTTAAATATAAGCTAAAAAGTGATGACAAAAATTGTAATTCCTGAAATTGAGAAACATATACGTTTTACAAATAACTATGCCATATGCCATATGGTAGACACATTAAACATTTTGAAAATGAGTTTGAAAAATTCAAAGAATTTGTAACTTAAAACTAAAGAGGGTTTGCTAACTTATTTAGATAAGAAACATATGATAATTTTATATTTTCAAAAACATTAATTTATCATTATGTCTACAGTTGTTTTTATATTTAAATACTTAAAATATATCAAATCAACAAAAATAATATTTTATTAATAATTATAGAATGAAAAAAACTAAATTATACATATATTAAAAAATTACAAAATTACTACACAATTTGTTGAATATAAACAATGGATTATTAATAACTGAAATTGTATCTTCTGTGATTTTCAAGATTTTAATGGCAAAATAAATAAATTGATATTATATATATATATATATATATATATATATATATATATATATATATATATAATATTTCTTTAGCTTTAATAAAATGTTACATTATTGTTGTTATAACTGTCGATAATAAGATAATTACTGTGAGTATTAAAATTATTTTTATTTGACTCAAATGCAAATCCAGAGTCTCTAAGTGCCGATATTTCTAGCTCTGGTAAAACTATGGAATAGTTATCTATAGAATATGTAATATAAATATATATATATATATATATATATATATATATATATATATATTTATGTTATTCGTAGTTGGAAATACAAACTTTTAGATATGCAGTTTTGGCTTCTTTAAAGTTCTGAAATTAATTAATCCAGCCGTCAGTCAATTAATTTGTTTATTATTGATGACATCTAAAATGTTTATAAAAGAGTATTTTACAATAATATCATAAAACAACTCAAACTTAATTTCTACTTGTCGAATATCATCCAACGACTTGCAAACTGTAAAATCTCGATAGCTCGTCGCTCTTCGCTGGTCGAAGATAAATAAACTTGTCAAAATTTCAATTTCCGTATCGTGTTATCCGTGACGCCAGCTGACTAACGCTGTGCACACTGCACAGCACCTTTCTGGGACGCCAGAGCGCTAGGTTTTACCATGTCACGGTGTGTCCGAGATTCACACCCGATTCGACACTGGTGACCGAATGCAAATGGACCCAGACCGGTCACAGGTCAAAACGACAGTTTATCCACGGAAAGGTTCGGGGCGAAAGAGTGATACGGGTTTTTCAAAGTGTTAGGTGACGAAAATAAATTTAGATGGGGAAAAAGGGTGAAGATTTGTCTTTATTGAGCGAGAAAATTGTTGTTTGATTTAATTGTGATTTATATTATGATTAGAAATTTTAATAAAATTGGTAATTATTAAAATAACTTGAAGACCTGGTTTCTCAATTTAAACGATTTCTTTTTATAAAATTATGCAATGGAACATTATTTCTATAAAATAAAAAAGTTTTAGGATTAAGTTCTATATAAATTTTAATGACATATATGTATAATAAATAAACAGAACATAGAAACAAGTTACTGGGTAACAAAATAAGTAAATAGAATATAAATATATAACGAAAGCAATTAAAATTTGAAATTAATTAAAATATATATATATATATATATATATATATATATTCAAAAATTATTTATGTCGGGATAACAGTCTATTATGCGAGAAAAGGAATTAAATAATGCACATAATAGACTGTTATCCCGACATAAATAATTTTTGAATAGAATACATCGCAGTCGATAAAAAATTAACATTTATATATATATATATATATATATATATATATATATATATATATATATATATATCGGATAACTATTCAAAAATGTTACTCCATTGATTCGCATTCAATATATACTCAATATTTACTCAGGAGAAATTTTGTGTTTGCCGTCATTTAAATTTCATATATTATTATTATTATTTAATCAGAATGTTATATTAATTATTAATAAAATATTTAATATGTAAGAATTTTGAAAGTATGAGAATATTTAAAAAAATTAGCTATATAAAAAATTAAAAGGTAATTAAAAATCGATGTTTTGATGTACTCTACATGCATCAAGAAAAAAATATACAAATGACAAATATAATTAAATAAACAGAACATAGAAACAAGTTACTAGGTAACAAAATAAGTAAATAGAATATAAAATTTATAAATTATTTATTAAAGGAAGACAGATTTTATTTAAATCAGAGCCTTCACACTTATATTTAGAGTAAATATTGATATTATTAAACAAGTTGTGTATTTGTTTGTTTAAAAACTTTATCTGGAAAACATTTCACACGATTTTGATAAAATGTGTTAAATCTACATTTTCGGTTGCAAGAAAGCAATTCAACTAAGTCTCTATTTTGAAAAATCTCTTTTACAATTAAAAAGAAAACTTATGTTAAAATTCGTCTTTGACACAATGGAAATTTGCTTATTGTTATCATATAGTCACTATTAAACATTGCTATTTTATTTGATTAACAGTGAATGTTGTTATAGAAATTTTTCTGTTTTATAAATTTATATAATACGATGACGGTCGATTGTGTTGTGGCTACAGCAGATTTTTGTATTATAAATTTTCAGTACTCTATAATTTTCGGATCCTAGACATTTTTCTAATTTATCTTTTGGTTGAAGTAAAATTAAAACATTTTCTATTATTTTCCAAATAAAGAAAATAAACGTTAACTAAAACCCACAAACATTAAAAGAATAATAATCGAAACAAAAACAGAAAATTACTGTAAAAGGAAATAGCATTTTCTTTCATTGCATTTTCCTCTTCGTATATCGCATTGTATTCTTTCTTCTCTAAGGTTACCCGCTGCAGCGTATGCCAATTCAATTGCCGTTCAAGCCTTCACGCTCACGCAGAAAAAACAAAACAAAATGTTTGATGTCCGGTTTGCTGAGCATAGCAAAAGCGAGAATTTCCAATACCTTTACCGTCTGCCTGTCCATGTCGGCGTCCGTCTGTGTGCACGCGTCTGTCGCCCGGGACGAAATGTTTTATCTCTCGGCGTTGTGACTGTGGTATGTCGTTGCTTTCTTGCGCGCCCACAAATCGTGATTTTTCACCAAAAATATATCGGGAAATGATGGACGACTGGCTAGACGACAGTGGCGTTCGTTCACTCCGGTTTTTTAGCTTATTTTTTTTTTGTACGTAAAATTGAAAATTTATTGCTTCGATTTTGTTACTAGAAAAGGAATATGAAGTAAAAATTGTTCAATTTAAAATAAAATGTTATTGGCAATTTTGGTATCAAATAATAAAAATTTAATAAAATTTATATTCTATATTTTAAAAAATAATAAGACAAATATATAAAACCAAAATAGAATAAAGCTAAAAATTACTTGTCTTGACAAGGATGTTTAGTTGATTTCTACTTAAATAAAATGAGTTCTGGCCACTTTCTTATAAATACACGATTTGATTCTATATGTAGGTATGTTTGTATTTATAAAAAAAAACATTTAAAACGACTTGTATCATAAATATATTATTTTTTATAATATATTATTTTTTCCCATTTTAAAAATATATTGAAAACAAAACACTATAAAATTAATATAAGTTTTATTTTAATAAATTTAGAATTAATTATATAAACCTATTTTAAAAGCTTATCATCAAGCATCATCAGTTGCAAATTTTAAATATCTATACTATCATAGATACACGACACTTCTAAATAAACATTAATTCAATTCTTAATATATTATGTTCAACCTTTGACACATGGCTTTTGTTTTATATTTTGCTGCATATACGCATTATGATTGTTACGACAAATTTTTAATTATTAATAATCCTCTACTTAACAATAATATTTCTGATAATTTTTTTATTTATTTTTTGCAATAAATCGTTAGTCGATTTCTTGTTTGTTCCATACATCATTTTTGATCAAATTAAGTTATTGCTACTGTTGGCAATATTTTTTTTGTTTCCTATCTATTTTAACAATCGTGCATGTTATAATTTTAATAGTTTCGGAAATATAAATTCTAATTTGTTCCATATCCTTACTATAAACAATTTACTTCAGAAACTTTAAACATCATTGTCACGAAAGTAAGGTTTTGTGGTATGTAACAAACAAGAAATCGACGGGCGATATATACAAAATATACTTGAAGTACAATATAAAATAATTCTTTATTACTATTCATATTTGACAGACAATTATAAAACATTATCTGTGGTAATGGCGGTATGAGTCATGCCATTTTATGATTATTAGTTTATAACCACATCGGAACACAAATGATTATTAGAAATATATAAAGTTTTTAATAATCATTTAACAAATGAAATTATAACATACAAGCTACTGATTTAAGGCTTCATGCATTGATCATTAAATTTTGTGCGTCCGAGATGTAAAACTAAAATCATTTATTATTGATTATAATATATAAATTGTGTTTTTTTACATTTAAAAAGTAGATTAATGGTTATCAGTACAGTTGTAAAATCTGTAATGTTACATGATATTTTTTTTTTTTTTTATAAAAATATAAAATAAGAAGTTATTGAAAAAAATGCATAGGCCAGTAAAGCACTTTTAAAACACTTTCAATCATAATTACAAAATTAATTTTGTTTTTATTACATTTCAATTGTAAACTGTTTTCAAAATTTACTAAAAAAATTTTTCCGAATTCATTAAAATAAAAAGCTTTGCGCAATGAATCGAAACGTCGAATTTTCATTAAAACATAACAGAATTTCAACCCAAAACTTTCTATTTTAAGTATTTTTTTTATTATATTTAATATTTAAAATGTAAGCTTAAGATTTTATCAAATAAATAATTTAAAATATATGCATTTTTATCCGAAAGTACTCTAAAACCAAAAGGAGATATAAATACTGACCATTTTTCAATTTATTAGTTAATCTTTAACTAATTCTTTAAATTTTGTCTTTTTCTAGAAAAAGACAAAATAATCTATAATATTTACAAGTCTTGTATATGTGATCAGAACATAACAATAAATAAATAAATACGACACTGTATCAGAAACAAAAACACTAGAAAACTTACCATAAAACCCTGGTACAAAATTCTAAATCAATCAGCTTTACAAGTCCGTCCGCCAATGGCCACTATGGCCAATCCATTGTCATTGGATGTCATGGAATTGGTGCGTCGCGTGCCGCTTGACTGCCGCGTCGGAATTCACCCAGCGGCAGCAGCGCACAGCACAGTGGCATAACGGGCACAACGACGATCATTTCAGTCGGCTCCGAGAATACCCGTTTCCGTTTCGCGGCCAACGTTACGCATTGCGTCGTTTCCTGTTTGCGGTACACCGGAATGTCGGTCTGTCATCATTTCGGGTGGTTGGTTGCAGTTGGTATTAGGGTTGGGATTGCAGTGAGTTCTTTTTTTTTTTGTTAATTTTTTTTTTAACAGATGATTTGTTGTTGAAATGAATGGTATATTAATTAATGTTTATGGCTATTTTGAATTATTTATATATAATATAAAAAAAAATTGTATAGTAAATGATCTAGCTAGCTTATTTCTTTCAGAATATAGTTGTTTTTTTTTTGATATAACTAAATTCCAGAATTATGAAATAAATTTATATTTAGAATAATTTTTAAATATACATATTAAAGATTCATATTTAGCTAATTACACATGATTTTTTAGTAATTTTAAAAAAAAATAAAAATTGGAAATACTGATCCTAAATAAAATAAAATTATTGTTTATTTTGATTTGAAATTAAACTTATTTTAATAATATTATTTCTCACATTTGCACATATTTTCATTTATTATCATATGCACAATCAAGTCATATACCTGAAAAGGTGTAGTACTAACTCTGTTTACTATCCCGAAATTAATTTTCTCAACAGATTTCTATCAAGACAAGCAATTTTAGCCTCTAATAAATGCTCATCGAACGTCCACACAAACATATATCTTAGGTTGTGGTGTGAAGTGTTATGTAATTTAAAAACGTATAGTTTCATTGACTTTTCACAAATTGATTTATTTCAATAAATATATAATTATAGAACACAATATTTGAAATATATTATTATTTTACATAAATAAAATAATAATAAAAAACTACTGAAATACAGAAATTCTACTATAGTAAACAATCTTATATTTTTACAATTGGTTTTTAGTAGTAAGATACAATTTCCACAATTTTTCTTTTTGTAGTTTCAACAACAAGCCTATTAATAAGTTCTGCTGTACTATATAAACTCTGACTGGTATTACAAGCTCAATTTTTGAGTATTTTATTTTATTTGTTTAGTCCTTTTCTTATGAGAGTTATACGTTATTTTAAGACCGATAATATTTTAAACCGATTTTAAGACCAAGTTTACAGTGTTAATCCATATTTCAATTTCCAGAATACAAACATGTTTATCTACAATATTATGCCAATTATGTCAATAATACAACAATAAATAACCGAGTGTATTATTAACCCAATAAACATCTATAAGCAAATGTAACTGTATAGCAACAACGTGTACATATTCCCGGTTTATATTTAGCAATTTAGCGAACAAATACAAATCAATTATCTTAAACATTAAACCGAACACTGTTAAACAATCAAACGTATCGCCTATCAATTATAAACGGCTTGTTCCGCATTTGAGACAACGAGAGACAATGATGATTATATCATGTGTATACGTTATACATATAGACACACACTATGTGAATACAGGGATAGATAAATGATTATAACCATGTGAACGGCATCGGCTGAGGAACATCAAGTCAGATCACAACTTATTCGATCTAAGCAAATTTAACCGTTTGCTGTTTAATTTCAATATAATATTTAATTAGTTTTAAAAAATATAAAATGTATTTGTAAGATGAACAGTGTTGGGATAAATAAAAAAAATTATAATCTAGATAAAGATATAAGTAGATAAAAATACAGTTTTTTTTTAATTATCTAGATGAGTTAATAATAGATAACAAAATAAAAGTTTTTCTAGATAATAGATGACTAGATAATAAGTGTTAGTTAAAAATTTGTTTTATTGTGTTTATAAGACAATAGTTACTGATATTTTACCGACCGTCACATATGATAAGGGAGGTATTGCAATTATTACCAAATTTGATATATTAAGATTTTTACAGATATAAATTTAGAGTAAAACGAATCAACTGTTTTAGCGTAATGTTCGTCTGTCGGTCGGTCTGTGGACACGTGTAGAGCAAATTCGGCGGAACGGATTGTTATAAAATTTCATATTTAAGCTTTGGAGGTAAATATCTCAATTTGATCAAATTTTTGGTAAAGATCTGCACCTTTAATGGTTTTTTTAGCAATATTTCGCAATAGAAGACACATTAAGAAAAAATGTATTTAACAAAAGTTTTTAAACTACTTATAAATAACAACTTTTATTTATAATATGCGGCTTAATATTTTTTTTAATATTTTATAATATATATATTATTAGTTATCATGCCTACAATAGTTGTTGTTATAGAAATTTTTTTATTCCATAAAGTTATTTAATACGAATACGGTTAGTTCTGTGGTGACTTCATTAGATTTATTTAAACTGTCGAATCCATTAAAATTAGAAATAAAAACATATTTTTAAAATACCACTAAAATGAAACTAATATCATTTTTTATTGTTTATAAAATTTAATTAAATCTTAAGTGTATTAAATTAAAATATAAGATTAGAAATTAAAATATGTTTATAAATATCTAAATTTTACATCAAATTTTGATTTCATTAATAAAATATTATACCATTTAATTTTAAAATTATATAGAAGTGTTAAAAAATTTATAGAAACATTATAAACCCTATTTAATTATTTAAATTTTTAAATTTAAATTAACTTAAATAAATTTTTAAATGTATGTTTCCACAAAAACATTATCTGAAATACTTTTCACATTATTTCAGTTTAATCAATCATTCTTTACAATTCTAATATTTTGTTAATTTTTAATCAAGATTATAATACAATAATTTCATTATTATAAATTGTAAAAATTTTAGATAAAAATCGAATTTACTAATGATTCTATATCCTGACCTGCAGCAAGTGCAAAAATTGTGAGTTAGCGTGAACTTTAAAAAAAAAAGAACTTAAAAAATCAATTGTCGGCCAAGTCAGCACTTCCGGTTCGTTGGCCACTAAACGACCGAGCCGAACAAAACTTGAAAATTTAAATCCTGTTTTACTTTTTATGCATCTATATCCCCGTATTACGTACTAGTGCTGCAAGTAGAAAGCACTATGATCATATCTCGACCTTTTTACATCAGCATGCAATTTCGGTATTAGATGAAAATTTGATGCATAAAAATAACTTTCAGTTTTTACTATCCTATTTCTACTTTTATGCATTCGATATTTTTCGTAAAAAAATGTTAGTTAATAATTTAATATCGTATATAGAGTGTTTCACAAAATTATTTTTACAATTAGAAGAAAAATAATATACCTTATTTATTTCAAACCAATATTGAGTTATTAGTATCACTGAATTATAGATTATATTACAAGAGGCTTGAAATATATTTATTTTCAAAATTATTTTATTTTTTCTAATTTTTTCTCAATTTTGATACATATGTAATGTACAATAATTATATTTGTATAATTTGTTAAAAATTTGTTATAATATCTTACAAAAAATCTTTTTTTCTTGAAAAATAATTGATAATAATTTACGATCGAGAATGTTCAGTGTTTATTTTGAAAGTAGAAGCAGACATAGCAAAATTATTGAATCGTAATTAATTTTAGTATATAATGTGTTTTTGTAAAATTCAATAACAAGTTAGATAAGTAGGAACCAGTAAAATTAATGTTTTTTTTATTTTTTTTTATATGAAAATTACTTCTTAATTTTATTAAAAATCTGTGCCTCCCCCAAAAATTCTGATCTCAAAATTCTGACTACAAAGCAATGAATAATTTAATATAAAAACTGTTAAAATATTCAAAAAACTATTGAAGTTATTGTTGTTTGAATTTCAAAGTTTAAGAAAGTGTGTTTTGATGAAAGACGAGTTAAAGATTTATATTTTTAAATAATTCCTGCCCACATTATATTTACCTAAATTATAATGGTCCACATAACTATAATTTGGACAGGAGTTAAGATGTAAATAAATATCTATGATAGCATTGCAAAAAAAAAACTAAAATAAGTTTTGACCTATAATCACTTTAATTGTCTCATCTGAAAAATTTGCTTTGTAAAGATAAGGTCTCTTTTTCTTTGGCAGGTTATATATTCACACTAATTCTGTAACAAAGTTGCTCAGTTTTAGCAACGTTGCTAACAACTATAACTAAATGTATGTAACAGCTGTTATTTATATTTTTTATTTATTGTCTACTAATATTATTCATTAATATTTATTAACAACGTTACTAAAACTAACAAATCCTTCACAGAATTGAGATAATTGTGTTTCAAGATAGTGATTTAAAAATATTCTTCTAAAGTATTTCAAATATTTTCTACCAATTGCAAAATAATCTCCGAGTATAAATGAAACATTGCTCTCACATTAATAAAAACGTCGTGTAAATCTTCTTCAGCCGTGCACACGGTAAAGGTCAAACATGAACGCGCGCGCGCACACACACACATACACCATTTACACATCTCATTAAAATATATTAACGGTTGTAGGCATGTCGTGTGTTGCCAACGATTCATCATAGGAGGCGTAAACGCGGCGCAATGGGCCCTCGTAGCTCTCTGATCGTCTAATGTCTTCCACAGCCATCTAAGTCATTTTTTATCTGACGCCGGATTAATGTGCGTCTGTTTAACGGGAAAGCACGCTGAGGACTGTTGCTTGTTTTTTTATGTTTCTATTTTCTATGTTTTTTATGTTTTTGAAGATTAAGTAAATTGTGGAGATTTAAGCAAAATATTAAAGAACAAATATTAAATATAATATATATATATATATATATATATATATATATATATATATATATTTAATATTTAATATTTAAAATATTAATTATATATTTTTATTAAATAAATTTTTAATGATGGGACTGAAAAGTATTAGCAGATATAAGTATATTTTTAATAATTTGTGTGTCAAGTTATATTATTTTCTTGCACTTTTAATAAAAAATTAAGAATAAATATTTAAACATAAAAATATCACTATAGCCTACACAACGAAAAATATTTTGCAATATTATGGGTGTACGTTTTCGTCTACGACATACGTCTTAACACTCAACTGACATACATTCATATACATATAGTATGTCTGAGTCTTATCCGTAAAATATTTTTTCTGTTTATTCATAGTACGTTTACACTGTTTTATTTTTATCAATAATTATGTTTGCATTTATAAATCGTGTTTATTTTCTTTAAATGTTTAGGAATTAATATAATAATTAATATTACCATACACCAGTAATCATCATTTTTTTAGCTAAATAAGTTAAAATATAAAACATTTCAGTTTGTAGGACAATATCATCAGGGCCGCGCCAAGGTATGTTGGCGCCGGGGTGTCATGTAAAAGTTGCCGCTAAAAACCAATAAAAATAATAAATATAATAAAAATACTTACAAGTTATACCTATTTAATTAATAAGCTGTAGGTCTGAACCATCATGAACGTAATAAAGATTGGACAATTAGTATTTCTACAGTAAATTATTTGCCGCCCGCCGCCACCCAAGAACTGCCCGCCCGGATGCTGTGCACCTATTGGCGCAACCCTGAGTATCATGTAAACGTATAAATTGCGCAATACCATATTTTCGTGGCGTAGACTATATCTTCGCACAGTCTAACATTGCATATTCTACAATTTTGTAGCTTTTAGAACTTTTTCTCTTTAACATATTGGGATATTAAATTCGCTAATTTATAAATCTGATGACTATAAGAACTACAAAAAATATATTTACTTAATGAAATTTACTGTTTATCATGAGAGTGTTTTGCTTGAGAGAAATTTCCCATTTAGTTTCCCATTTAGAAGTATGAGAAGTATAAATATGGATAAAGCTAGAGTTGCTTATCTGGATAGGAATGTTTGAAGAAAATTAATTTCGAAATAGTGGAAGAGTATATGCCATATTCTTTTGAGTACCTACATGACGTGATTATGTATGTGTGTGTTATTAATTTAAAGATTATATATGACAAAAACAGAATATAAAAATTTACCAAATTCGGAATAAAAATAAATTTTTTAAAATTTGTAATAAAAACATAACTGCGTAGAGATAAACAACCAAAATACTTCTATAATTACAACATCTTAAACATTTCACCAAACCGAAAACTTAACAATTACAAACAGAAGATCCGAATTCACAAAGCGTCAGTAGCTATAACTGCAACTTTAGTAATACTAGACGAATGCAGAGGTAACCCCCAGCTATCAGGTCCTACGCACTTGACAAGAAAGACCTCCCGGCCCTACCCCGTAGAGATTCTGAGCTGAAACGGAATTACCGGATATTACAACTAATATACATATATGGAAGGTATTAGTTATCTTAGAAACACAGTTGTTGCTTTTAGCTGAGATCGTGTTTCCATTGGGGTAGTGGTACTGGAATTAGTTTGTTAATAAGGGCAAGTAACATGAGACAAAGGCTGTTATATGTGTTATGGTATTATTTAATGTAGTTGGTACTTTGAATTTACAAAAAAAAGACTAGATTGTGGTAACAATACAGTTATGATATAGATCAATTACAACGCTGTTTATAGTAAATATGTGGTGTAACTCTAGCAGGAATCGGGTATAAAATAGACAAGTGTATGATGAGCGTGAAAATAAAAAAAATGTTGTTGCAAAAGTTGATGTTAGTCAGTTGAGCTGGTTTGATCTTCTTGAGCGAATGTATAATGAACATTTGGTAAAAAGTATATATATATATATATATATATATATATATATATATATATATATATATATATATATATACCGGGTGTCTACTTTTTTTTTGTTACATAGGGAATACAATGCTAAAATTTTCATTTGGTGATAAATTTTCCCCTAATTATTATAGAACAAAAGTACAAATACAAAAGTTGTTTAGAATTCAAAAATGCATCAAATCATGCCAAATTTATCAATATAGGATGTTCTGATCAAGAATTAGAAGCAAATTAAAATTTCCATTTTTGCGCTCTTTACATCAAAATGCCATGGAAATTAAACAAATAATTTCATTTCTTCTGGAGTTTGAGTTTGACAGATCGTATTTATTTTATTGTTACATTCTGTATTATTATTATTATTATTATTATTATTATTATTGAAAATAATGAATAAACTTAATGTAAATGAAAAGCTATTAAGTATAAAAAGTATTAAGTATTTATTATTTATTACAATGAAAGGGTATTTTACTCGGCTGTACACTACGTACTAGCTGTGGTTTTAAATTGTGAATGTCTCCATTATAATTTTAAGTAATTGTTTAATTTATTTATTAACTTCAAGTTATAAAAACAATACATTTGAATTAGATGACTGGCATTATGCCTAATATATTTATTATAATAATTTAAATTTATCCCTGAGGATGCTGTAAGTTGTGCAGTGAAACGTCGGATAAGAGTTTAATAAATAGTAAATAGCTGAACTCCGTAAAACTTTCTTTATTTATTACAATATTCAATATACCTATAAAACAGAAAAATTCATGAATACAAGATATAGGAGAACAAAAACGAAACTAACAATTTAAATTAAATGTTCAAATAAATCGCCATTAACTGCCAAACAATAACCTAATCTGTTATAAAATTCGTGACGTACAGAGCTTAATTGTGTTTGTGTTATATTATTGCACTCTTCAACAATGGCATTTTTCAAATCAACAAGATTTTTGATATGTCGTTTATAAATTTTCTCCTTCAAATATGGCCATAAAAAGAAATCGCACGGTGCTAAATCGGGCGATCTAGCTGGCCAATTAATTGGACCACCTCTACCAATCCATGAATTTGGAAAACATTGATCCAAATATAATTTAATGTTGCAGCTGTAATGTGCCGGACATCCGTCTTGTTGATACCAGACAACATTATCTTGAGTTGCACACTCTTCTAACTGCGGACCAATATGATTTTGCAACATATCCAAATATTTTTCGTTGTTTAAATTATTTTCAATAAAAAATGGCCCAATTATACACCTGCCAAAAATTCCAGCCCATACATTAACTTTTTCTGGATATTGGGTACGTGTTGCTACCATTAAATGAGGATTTGTTTGGCTCCATATTCTAAAGTTTTGTGTATTAGGTTCGCCGTGTAAAGTAAACGTAGACTCGTCAGTAAAACAAATAGATTTCAAGAAGTTTCTGTCTAAATTGGATTTTTCCATAATAATGTTACTAAATTCGCTTCTAGCCATTTTATCCGCTTCAAATATCTCTTGGTGCGTGGAATATTTATAAGAATGATATTTTTCATTTTTTAGTACCTTATGTATTGTTGAAGGATGCAAATTTAATTCAGCACCAAGTTGACGCACACTAACATTTGGGTTTTCCGTTACACACAAAAGTATATTCAATGTATTTTCTTTAATTGCATTTTGATTTAAATTCTCCTCCTGATCTTCTGCGTTGATTTTTCTACAATTTTTACAACGTTTTAACACACTTCCAGTTTCTTCGAATTGTTTAATTATCCTACGAATAGTCATAGCGGAAGGTATGGGACGGTTTTCAAAGAAAGCGCTGAATAAATCTCTTACTCGTCGTATCGAATTTCCAGTAAAATACCATTTTACGCACTGAACTTTTTCATTTACCTTAAGTTTATTCATTATTTTCAATAATAATGATAATAATACAGAACGTAACAATAAAATAAATACGATCTGTCAAACTCAAACTCCAGAAGAAATGAAATTATTTGTTTAATTTCCATGGCACTTTGATGTAAAGAGCGCAAAAATGGAAATTTTAATTTGCTTCTAATTCTTGATCGGAACATCCTATATTGATAAATTTGGCATCATTTGATGCATTTTTGAATTCTAAACAACTTTTGTATTTGTACTTTTGTTCTATAATAATTAGGGGAAAATTTATCACCAAATGAAAATTTTAGCATTGTATTCCCTATGTAACAAAAAAAAAGTAGACACCCGGTATATATATATATATATATTTATATATATATGTATAGTGCTATTAGTGCTTTGTTTGTTAATTAACCTAATCTTTTTATATCAAATACAGTATCAGGTATTCAATATTTGCTGATTTTGCGATGCAACAGGCATTTGTTTTCAGAGCACTCTTGAAACATATAATTTTATTTATATTTTATATAGAAAAAGTTATGTTTCATGAATTTTTAGTTACTCTTAGTGAAACAAATAAGTAATATTAAATTTATAAATAAACACATTATTTTGAAAAAAATCATAAAATTTATTTTAGTTACAAGTAGCTCAATTTTATCACGTTTTTATTAACTCGCTTTCTGTTTGGTACAAATTTTCTAATCGATTTTAAACTAACTCAACATAGCTCAAAACTAGATGACAATTAATTAATTAACTAATTAATTAATAATATTAGAAATATTGAATTAAAGTTAATTAATTAACTTAATTAATTTAATTAATTAATTAGGTTAAAATTAAAGATGAACGAGACTAAAAAGCGGAAAATAATTATTTAAATTAAAAAAATATAATATACCAAGTTTTTAACACGGAATAAAAAGTATAAAATAATTTCTAATAGCCCATACATATTTATAACTCCATATAACGTGTAAAAACGTTACATAATGTTATTACATAATGGCTTATAATATGTACCAACTTAGTCGCGCGATTAACTTGGTACATGCTACAAACTATTACGTTTAAAAATAATTTTTATAACCAATAATTTTAAAAATTATCTGTCTGTTATCACCTACTTACCATAAAAAATTAAGTAAAACTGTTAATTTTTTTCGAAAACAAACTTTGTGTTTAGTACAACCATTACCATTACTAACTTTTAACCACGACAAGAAAAATTACCTTCAACAAAAAACTTACAATCCACAAAAACATCTCACAGACAATTAGACACAACTCGGTAAAAAAACTGGAAAAACAAAACACTAAATTTACATTACCCTCGTCCTACTTCAGATCATATGTGAAACCACTTAATTTCAACCCTCTTCACCCTGAAAACACGGCGGGACAAACATGTGCAAGTCATTGAATAGAACCAGCCCTACTAGTTAAAGACATTGCATTCCAGATGGTACACATATACTGGTCCCGGGGATTTCCTTCGAGAGAATCCAGAGAGCCCAAAAAGACGACACACGGTTTTAGAATCGAATTGACTGAACGAAGGAACGTCTTCGCCGCCGAACTGTTTATGAAATTAACACGGTTAACACGCGGGTTAAGTCAGTTAGCGTTGGGGGTTTTCGGAATAAGTTGATAGAGATAGGATTTAAATAATAAAACAGATATTTTATTGAATACGAGAATGAGATTTAGTTAGGACGGATAAGTTAGTTATAATGATTAAGTTTACGTTGCTAATTTACCAGAGAGATGATTTCAATATATTACTAACTAAATCATGTGAAATGTAAATCTTGAGATAATTGGTTTCACGTTTTTAAAGCTAGAAATTAGTGTTTTATTGTACATATTTTTAACAAATAAAATCACGTATCTAAATATTTAAAATGACAACAAACAAAAAATTTGTAAATTTTTCGATAAATTGAAGAAAGAAATAATATAATAGATGTCGCAGAAATATTGAATTTTAGTTTTTTTTTTTTTGGAAAATTATTAATATTTTTTAAAAATTATAGTCAGACACATTACACAAAAATAATAATTTACATTCTTTATATTTACAGAAAAAAAAAAAAATAATAATAAGAAAAATCTTTATAAATACTGTAGACTTCACAAAAAGAACAACGGATTATTCAATATTTTTAAGGTAATATGTTAATGCTAACCGGATCATTATTGCAACTTTTTTATTTAGACAATTAGACAAAATGCTTATGTTCAAACATAAATAATATAATAAAACATATTTTTCAACCAGTGAAATATTGAATACAACTTTCTTAACATTGTGAAAAGTCTTTCAGAATTTATTATATTAAATTTAAAAAACTTTCGGATTAGGTTCTGTATATACTTTATTTAAATGTCAACGTTTTGATATACTCTACGTACATCATCATCAGGAAAAATATATAAATTACATAAATAATATACAAACAAATCATAGAAACATGTTACTAGGTAACAAAGTAAATAGTTTGAAATGGCATGATATAAATTTGTGTAAAATATTTTTAACTTTAATGTCTTAATCAATTACGAATTTTATTATTTCTAAAACTATTTAAGTTTGATAATTGTTATGTTATAATTATTTCGTATAATGATTATTTTTTGAAAATGTTTTGTTCATTAAACGAATTCAGTTTTTACTGTTTCTGCGAATTGTAATTGTAATTATAAACATGTGCTTTGATGTTTGCCTAATTAAAATGTTATATTAATTACTTGTACACTATTGTAGCTTCCTGATGAATATATATATATATATATATATATATATATATATATATATATATATATATATATATATATCGAAAGCTTGGATATTATTTAAATTGAGTTTTATTTATCAGAGCCCTAAAAGACTGCTATTGTTAACTATTGTTATCCAGTCACGACAAATCCGATAATCAGCCTAATTCTCTAAGAAAGTTGTTAACGAAGTGGTTACGTAGCAACTCTAAATTAACAACTGCTTTTAACAACTCATTTAACAACTTGTGCTGATTTTGTATTCTCTATCGAATAACTTTAACAAGTAGCTAATTTTTAAATGCTTAACAATCGTCGTTAAAAATATATGAAGTTATCTGTAAACCCTATATGCCCATGCGTAGTACAAGTCTATCGATGTAACCTGATGTAACCTAAACTGTCGAAACACTAAATTGAAAAATTCATAAATAGAAATTATTTTATTTTGTTAATATTAGATTGTCAGAAAAAAAAATTGTAGTGCCAAATAGAAAAAAATTGTTTGTTAAATGTCTTAGATAATTATTTAATAATAATTATATTTATAGTGTAATTAATAAAGTTTGTATTGATTAAATTTTGTCTTTATCCATTAAAAATAATATTCACTTTTGTCTATATATCTCAACATTTAACAAAAGTTCATCAGCGAACAAGAAATGATTTAACAAGATTAGAAGTATATGGGTAAACCCATATATAGACTACTTTGACATTTCTCGGAAAGTTGGCAACACTGTATTTTAATAATATTATAATTTATGTGGGCAATAGGAGATACTTTTCTGAAAATTTGATCAAAATCGAATAAATAATGTAGCCACAATGAATTTTTTAAAAATTTTGTGATTTTTTTTTCTCGATAAGTTGGCAACACTGTATTTTGTTAAAATTGCATAATTTATTTAGGCACTAGGAAAAACTTTTATAAATATTTGATTAAAATCGGTTAAATAAAATGGTCAAAATAAATTTTTTTAAATTTTACTAATTTTTTTCTCGGAAAGTTGGCAACACTGTATTTTGTTAAAATTACATAAATTATATGAATACTAGGAGAATCTTTTGTGAAAATTTGAGTAAAATCGGTTTAATAACATGGCCATAATAAAATTTTTAAAACTTTAGTAATTTTTTTCTCGGAAAGTTGGCAACACTGAAAATTAATAAAATTATGTAATTAATGGGAGCATTAGGGAAATCTTTTCTGAAAATTTGATCAAAATCGGATAAATAATGTAGCCAATATGAATTTTTAAAAACTTTAGTAATTTTTTTCTCGGAAAGTTGGCATCACTGGAAAAAAAACAAAACCACATGACCATCTTGGGTACTAGACAAATTTATCCTGAAAATTTCATTAAAATCGGTTGAACCGTCTAGGAGGAGTTGCGGCCACAAAATTTTGACTTACGACCGAGCGAGCGAGCGAGCGAGTGAGCGAGCGAGCGAGCGAGCTGACGACGCACACACATACACCCACATAAACTAAGTTCAGATTCGTCATCTACAGGCTATATGAAGGATTTCTATACAATTTTTTTTTTTTTTTGAAAATGTTACAGACACCGTACCAAACGCTTAACTACTTTTCCTTGCAGTCAAAGTAGTAAAAATGCCATTTTAAAATAGTCGTTAAATAACTAGTAAAATAGTAGTTGCTAGATTAACCACTGCAATAACAACGAATTGTTAAAAATTAACAACTTTAAATTTTAGTGAATAACAAATTCGTATTTAACCACTAACCTTGCAATTAACAACTGTATCAGTTGTTAATTTTAACAACTTTGCTTAGAGAATTAGGCTGAATATATATATATATATATATATATATATATATATATATATATATATATATATTGTGACAAAAACACTTTTTGTCACGAGTAAAAATTTATAAAAAATAATTGTGTTTTATAAAGTATTTATTTTTTAGTGAATTGGCAATATGGATTTAATGTGTGAAATTAGCAGGCACATAAATAGGCTTGTACAGGTGGAAATCTCTCTCTCTTGCGTGAACTACCGAGCTGAGCAGACTTCTACTGGTTTTGTCTTCGTTATATCTGTGATGAGTTGAAGGTTAATTTACCATGCGGCCTGATAAGTTTTTGTATTCAATATGGAATTGGTTCGTTTGGATTTGAAACGATGTAAGTTGACAATTTATTTATTTTGTATTATGTTTGAATTGTTATTCATGAGATTTTTTGATGTTTGGATTATTTTAGTAACGTAAATTTTCGCTCTCATGAATACAATGATGGTCAACTTACATTTGATTACGTTTTGTTATATTTAGTAAAGCCAAATTCTTTCTTGAATAATTTTGTTAGTTATTTTGTTTTGAGTTATGATTTGTAGAGTTCAATTTATTAGAGTTTGTATCGTTATAGTTTATTTGAAGATTAGTAATTTTGAGATGAAAAATTAACCTTGAAGCAGCACAGATTCCCGTTCCAATCCTCATTCCTTTCTTTTGTAAATACTAGTAGATTTTCCTTCCCGTTTTCCGTTTGTGAAAGTTCTTTAGTGCGTATCATTGTCCGTAATTGTAAATTTCGAGCCCTCGCTAGAGCGCGTTATGATCTTCAGATTTTGGTTGCAGTGTGCGACGCTGCGGTTGATAATTTTATTCGCGTATTAAAACGACCGACGTTTTAATGTTTGAACTTTTGTAGAGTTCGGGATTGTTGCAATACGAGTTATTTTGAGGCCACGTGCCATTGTTCGTGTTGCGATGATTTTTTGGTTTATCGTATCGTATATTTTTGCTATTATCACAGCACTTAAATTTTAGGCTGAAGAAGCTGTATCGGCTGTGATGATATTTTGTTTGAGTATATTTTTTGGTGGCCACGTCGTAATTCTCGGTGAAATACCCTATGTTTTCGTGGGCTACTCCTATAAGATCAGAATGCGTTCATTGGCTTCCGGATTTACAAATTACGGGAAAGACATTCGGTCTAGATCGGCTAAAGTACTTTCGTGTTTTGTCTCTCCTGCGCACGCGACCCCCCCTCTGTTCCATGTTCTATGTTCCCTCTTCGTGATCCCTTTTCTTTGTTGTATGAATGACGTGCAGTAAACTGTAAGTAGCAAATTTATTGATTGTTGTACTATCTTGAAATTGAATATTTTTGTTGAGCAAGTAACTTTAACTTATTTAGCTAGGAAACATTGTTGAGTCATTTTATTGTAGTATTGTTGAATTTTCTTTGAGTTACGTATTTTTGTTTCTAGTTAAATGTTTTAATTTTGCTTGTATCATTTTTTGAACTATGCTATTTTCACTTAGCTTTTGTATCTTGCGATTATACTGTTGTTATATATTTTGTTGGCTAAGTGAACTATGCAATTATCGTTTAACTTTTCTATTATGAGATTATTCTGCTGTTATCATTTTGTTGCTAATTGAATTATGTGATTATCGCTTAAATTTTGTAATCTGATATTTATTTTGTTTGCTAAATTTATTAACGTTGCTTGAGTTGATTTATGATTTGTGTAATTTAAATTGTAGCTGGTAAATTATTTTGATTCCGTATTAATTTGTTATATTGATGATATTGTATGAAACTATTGCCTATCTTGTGATTTCGATTGTATCGACTTTTATTTCAAGTTCGATTTGTTTGATTTTATCATATTTGTATTCTGGATAAATCTGCTGTGCCCCCTCATGTTTAGATGAACAGGCTGTCGTTTTCAACGGTGTCCGAGCGAGATTCAGATGTATAGCGGCACCAGTTAATTGTGGAAACCGAATTTGGATCAACAAATGAAAGATATCGACCATACTCTAAATCGAGCAGGAATTATTGACTGGATGATTTTTTATGACGTACTAAAGCCCGCGGGGCGTATTCCGATGTCGAGGGCGATCATTTTCATGATGTCTCCTTCCATGATCACGCCGCTTTGTTGCGCTGTGCATTCTGACATCTCCTCGGCGCTGACGAAAACGCAGAAGAAGATCTTCTTTAGCTAGACCACCCGCTAACCAGCAGACATCAAACAAACGACGTACGTACTCTGTATTTGGAATATCATACAATATAACATCTCGTATTACAAAATTGTAAGTAATTTTTTTATTTAATTATTTATCGCATTTCCGAAACAAATTCTCGAAAAATGAAATAAATCCCTATCCCGTTAAGTTCCTTTTTGAGATTTGTCAAAGCTTCTCAATTTTGTGTCAACATTCCGCTTTGACTGGCGCCCACCTAATTTACCAACATCACAAAATAAAGTTCCTACCAACCCCACCTACGACCCAGCTCTCCTCCAAACAACTGACGCCGTGCCCATTATGGGTGACAGGTAGGATAAAAATCAGATGAATAAAATATTTCAAAATTTGAACACTTTGATAAAATTTAATCAACAACATCTAATATTTTTCTTCATCTAAATGTCACAATATATATATATATATATATATATATATATATATATATAAACCTTTATCTCTAATCTTAAACTAAACATATAGGCAATATAAGTAAATACATACTTTTAAATTGTGTACATTTTCTTTTATAAAACTTTTATCTAGAAAAACCAATAAAACTTTCAAGTGCAATATGGCTCAATATAACCGGAACCGAACCGTAAGTATTTTGATCGGTAAGAAAAACTTTTTCTTCTCTTTCTATTTTTCCTTCTCCCCGAACGACTATCCGCCATTTGACAATATCTGCATGCAATGTGCATATGTTTGAAACTAGAATCCAACCAAGTCACAATGAACATCCACATTAGGCAGTGGCGTAGCTAGGAAGGAGGGTGGCGAGGGGGGAGGTCCGCCTCGGGTGCCACCGTTTTAGGGGTGACACCATTCTCGGGATGACACATTTCACCAACTAAATTATTTTAGTAAATTTGTGATTTAAACATATTTAATAATTTGAATTTTTACTCTCAAAATCAGAAAAATATTTCTTTTTGTTTACTTTCATCGAATCTCTCCCAAACCTCACTCTTGGTCTAAAATTGTTTCTCACGATATGCGTTTCTGTTTCATCATGTGAAAGAAGTTTCTCAAAACTTAAATTTATAAAAAGCTACATATTTGAGAACAACGATGAGTCAGTCGAGGCTTTTTGGCTTATCGTTGACTTAATTGTCGATTAAAAATGAAATAGCATCTAAAATTAATTTTGAAGATGTTATAAATGTATTTGCTGCTGTAAAATGTAAAAGAAAATTGTTGTAAAAGAGACATAGAATCATAGTCATTTATTTTTGTTCTTATTCAATGTTCTAATTTTTCGTGCAATAAATAAAATACTACATTTGTCAATAATTGTATTGTTTTATGGTTGTATAACTTGATTTAATTTATTGTATTATTGTTTTTTTACATCTAAGTATAGTAGCTACGCCACTGACATTAGGTACACTCTATGACCGAAAACCGACTTATCGGAAAGCAATATCGGCTACCTTTTTGCCTTTAGATTCATTCGTGAATAACTTTGGCAAAAGAATTTGCCGTTCGGTGTTAAAAGTTTAACCCCCACCCCAACCCGGCTTACGTCGAAGTAAATACTTTGTATGTCTAAAACACTAGTTTCGCTTTATTTGTAGTCCATTAAGTCGAAAAGTATATGTATAATGTGGACAAATAGAAAGTGCATGTATAAAAAAATTCTTGCTAAATAATTAAATATTTAATAAAATTTACTGGATAAGTTGTAGGCGCCTGTTGAAACATTTTGCAAAAAGTGTCCATAAAAAAAACTTGTTTTTGTCATTCCGTTAAACGGTACTAAATCATAAAAAAATAACATGCCAAACCAAAAAATAAAAACATTCAATATCGATATAAAATGGTGCCGCCACAATCGAAAAAAGTTATTGTTTTTACTAATAACGTCTTAAGAAGTTTGAAATAGTATCAAATTAAGACTTTTATATATAATTAAAATTATACGTTCTACAATTAATCAGAATCTAAAAAAATCTGAAACAAATATTAAATTATGCCAAATTTGAGACTTTCAAACTTTTTAAGATGCTTTTAGACAAAAACGGATGTTTTTGATTTCATCCTTCTGACGGCACTATTTTACATCGATATTGAACGTTTTTATGGTTTGCAATGGTTTTTTCTTTAATTATTTAGAACCGTTTCAGGGAGTAAACAAAAAAAAAATTATGGACACCTATCTGATATTTTATGAAATACCTAGTTATTTCATAAAATACTGATTTACTGTAGTTAAATTATAGAATAATTTTGTTATTTGATACACTCTAAAAAAATTTTTTTGTAGTTAACAGGGCCCCCAGGGTTTCAGAAACCTTCGCGGGAGTGTACTCAACAACTTCCCAAAGTTTTATGGCGATCAGATGAATGGTGTGGTAATGCATAAAGGACAAACAGACAAACAGACAAACAGACGGACAAACAGACAGACAAACCGACAAACAGACAAACAGACAGACAAACAGACAGACAAACAGACAGACAAACAGACAGACAAACAGACAAACAGACAAACAGACAAACAGACAAACAGACAGACAAACAGACAAACAAACAGACAAACAGACAGACATACACTGCGGTTTATGTATATATATATATATATATATATATATATACCTAAATTAGTTCAAACACAAGATGGTGCGCTAATTTTGTTATAATGTATTTGATTAACTAAAATATTAATAGTATAATTTATTAGTGATAAATTATGATAATTATGTAATATTTATCAGTTTGCCTCAACAAAATTCGTAACAATCAACACACTTAAACAAGATTTCCGCATTTACTAAAACAAACTATAAAAATAAAATATACGAGTATTTTACTTTATTTTCAGGTATTTATTTTTCACAAATTTTCTAGAGTTATTTCGCTAACAAATTATTTTCTTTGACTTTTATTCCTACGAAACATTTTCACCCTGAGGGCATTAACATTTCAAAGCGGACAGATATTTTTCTTTCGTTTCCACTTTAGAGAAATAAAGTTCAAAAGTTATTTATGAAAACGTAGATCATTAGACTATGCATTGTTCAATTGTACAGTAAATGTCATTTAAGTAGATTGTTGTTTATTATTCTTTCAAAAGACTATAAAATTTGAATAAAATTGTTACTATAGTTTCAGAAAGGAGTTTCTACTTTAACATATTCCAACACCGCATTGGGAATGTCCAGCGAACTTTTAAATTTATTCCGGTATTTTGTATTATGCTACAAGCTTTATAAAATAGTAAAAACTGTTTTCGGATAAAATTTTGTTTAATTATTTTACAAAAGCGCCGTTTTGACGAAACTGAACGACGAAATTTAATAAATTTAGTAAATTTTAACCTTATGCAGACGAGCGTTCAGTTTTGTCAAAACGTCGTTTTTATAAAATAATTATCGTAAACAGAATTTTATCCGAAAGCTGTTTTTACTTTAATACAATGAGTTCTGAAAAATATTTTACTATGTTACTATAAAGTATTTTTTTAAAACATATTATAGCAATTTATTTAAAAAAAATTCAATTGTATTGCAGAGCTTATATGATAATACAGAATACCAGAATTAATTTCTGTCTTTTTTATTCAATGTATTTTATGTTAACAATAACAACAAATTGTTTTGTAGGTATAGGGGATGTTAACGGTAACCGGATCAGTATTAATGTTTTTTTTTTTAATTTAAAGAAATACAATTCAGTATTCCGTATGATTTCTGTTAAAAATATCGGTCTTTTCATATAAAAATGGTGTGATTCTTCAAAAACAATACGGAATTTCAAATTTTTAGTTTTTAATTGGCGGTTACTTTTAAAAGAATTTATAGAAAATTCGTCCGAAATTATATTAAACGATATAATAATAACACAATAACGAATCTTTCTGAACTCATTATAATAAAATAAAAATCTACAGGTTTAAGTTATGTATTAATTTTAATTAAAATTCGACGTAAATAAACATAAATAATAAAGAAATAAAACATAAAAACAAGTTAACTAGGTAACAAAGTACAAGTAACTAGATTACAAAAATAAAATAGTTTTAGCATTAAGTTCTGTATAAATTTTAATTTAAAAAAATCAACGTTTCGATATACTTTACTTATATCATCATCACGAAAAATTAAAATTTTTCCTGATAATGATACACGTAGAGTATATGGAAATATCGATATTTTAGTTAAAATATACGCAGAACTTAATCCTAAAGCTTTCTTATTTTAAAATAAAACGGCTTCTGGATTTAGTTTTTTCAAAAAAATAACAGAATATAGAAACAAATTACTAGGTAACAAAATAAGTGACTAAATTATAAAATTTATAAATTTTTAATGAAAGGAAGTCATATTATATTTAAATCAATGCCGTCGACTGATTGAAATTATCTTTTTATTTATTTTAATATAATTAATTCTGAAAGATTTTTACTATGATAGATTACATAATTTCATCATTTATAAATTTTATATATTATATCACAAATTACTAATTTACTTATTAATTATGAAAATAAATAAAAACAACATTATTCATGAAATTAAAAGAAAACATAATTATCTTCTAATGCTAATATTTTGAAAATTTGAATTGATTTTAAAATAACGAAATCCTCGTCACAAAAGTTTCCTACATATATTTTAGAAATATTTTACATAATACCTGCTGAAAAAGTTAGCTGTGTGAAAAGCCTTTACTCGTTTGAATAATATATGAAGAAGGCTTAGTTAGACAATTGTTTATTTTTCGCAAAGCAAGAGATGTGCGCACAATAAACGACAGGCAATTGTTTATAATGTTATTTTGTTTTTCTTGGTTTAATACTTAGGATGTGAACATGAATGTTTAGTGACACGATGTTATTGTTGGAAAAACTTTGAACGGATTAGTTTTGCGAAGAAGTTTTCATACAAATATCAACACAGTGTTTTGTTTTTCTGTGAAATTTGCTGCGAGTAAATAAAGGAGTTAGGATGATGGATGTAGAAATAATATTTTAATTTTATTACTTATATGAATAAGTTATTTTATGTGAAAACGTTATTTTATCAAATAATTTTATAAAAATTCTATTTAAAATTTTTCATAATTAAATAACCGTAGTGCATATTCAGTACACAAAAAAAACACAAATATATTACGTATTCATAGAATTTTAATTTTTTTATTCGTTACTCGAGATACAAAAAAAACTATATTATATTCAATTTATTAACAACTTTGCGACAATTTTCATTTATTTTATATAAAGAAGTAATCTTAATCTATAAAAACAAAATTATTTAACCAAACGAAAATGTTACAATGTCCATGAGAAAATTAAAAGTTTATACTTAAAGCACAAATATGGAAAACAATCAATATTTGTTTAAAATGTTACTGTAATCTAGGTAAAAACTTGCCTAAAAATATTTTTTATATTATCTACAATAAAAAATAAACAAATTATCAAGAAAAAATATGCTTTGATTACCACAGAACTGACCGTCACTAGAAAGCGCTTAAAGAAAATAGTTTCTAAAGATATTATTGAAAAGATAATAAGGTATCACATTACATTAAAAATTTACAATTTGAAAATATACTTACAGATATATTAAAATAGATTCTTAAAAAAATATATTGCATTAATTAGAAAAATTATAGAAATAACTGACACTAACACTTCCAAAAATTCGATTTTTTTGCATTTTCTGAAAGCTTATAGTGTGCAATTGTTCAAAATATGTTTAAAACGGGTTTCCAAAATACAAACTTTTGGCGAAGTTATAGCTACTAATACATTGTTTTTTTTTTTAATAATAATAATAAATAATTAAACAGTTTTATTGTATTTAAACATTGTTATTTTTTTTACTATTTAAATGTTTCTAATGGTAGTTTCTCCAAGTTCAACTCGAAAAAAAAAATTGGTATATTATATAATAGATTTCACATGGTAATTACCTATGTCATCTTTTCGAACAAACTTTTTGTATATGAATAATTGTATTTAATTTAATAGAAATATTGAAATCGTATGATGGAAGTGAAGCTGCTGTACGAGTTGATGGTTGTTTAAGTGATTGGTTTCGTATAGATGTTGGCGTCAAACAGGGCTGTGTAATGTCTCCTTGGCTATTTAATTTATATATGGATGTACTTCTTCGAAAAGCTTTCTGTGGTAATGATGGTATACAAATAGGTGATTGTGTTGAACCTGCTTTAGCGTATGCTGATGAAGTGGTTGTTTTGGCTGAATCTGAAAACCAACTGAGAAGGATGATTGATAGAATTAATGTTGTTGGTAAAGATATGAATCTTGTGTTGAATGTTGATAAGTGCAAAGTTTTAGTTTTTGAGAAAGGTGATTTGATGACTGAATGTAATGTATATATTGACGGTGCGCGTTTAGAGCAGGTAGATGAATTTGTGTATTTGGGTAGTTTGCTGTCTAGAGATGGCCGTTTTGATCGTGAAATTGAAAGGAAAGTAAATGCTGGTTGTAAGGTTTTGGGTGCTTTGGGAACTTTTGCTAGAAATGTAAATGTTTCCAAAGAAGCCCGTTTAAGTATATACAATGCAGTTTT
Source organism: Clivina fossor (assembly GCA_963966155.1). Lineage (NCBI taxonomy): Eukaryota > Metazoa > Arthropoda > Insecta > Coleoptera > Carabidae > Clivina > Clivina fossor. The sequence goes on along the minus strand of OZ014551.1, from coordinate 22,429,296 downwards.
GGTGCCTACGTTGATGTATGGTAGTAAATGTTGGGTTTGGTTGCAAAAGCATAAACGGAAAATGACTGCTGTGGAAATGAGATTTTTACGTGGCGTATGTGGTGTAAATAGGAGAGATCGGGTACGAAATAGATTAATGTATGATGAGTGTGAAATTGAAAGAAATGTTGTAGCAAAAGTTGGTGTTAGTCAGTTAAGATGGTTCGGACATGTTAAGCGAATGTCTAATGAACGTTTAGTTAAAAAGATTTATTTGAATGATTTTGATGGTTTACGTTTGCGTGGACGTCCGATGAGTAGTTGGAGTGATATGATTGAGAGTGTTTTGCGTGAGCAAAAGTTTCCAAGTAGTAGAAATAGAAGAGCATGTATGAGAGAAATTATGAATGTGTATGAAGCGAAAGTTGCTTGTTTGGATAGGAGTGTTTGGAGGCGACTGATTTCGGGATGATGAAAAGAATTTGTGCCACACCCTTTTGGGTACATAACGTGATTGTGTATGTATGTATGTATGTATGTATGTATGTATTTCTATTTAATTCTGGTTTAATAACATATAATCATGTATGTATATGTATATGTATGTAAACTTTAATACTAAATACTAATAAATATAAACATAGAAAACAAGTATTTATTTAAAAAATTGTATCTGCTAATGATTGGCAAATAATGTACAATAATATATAACCAACCGTAAATGTATATATATTTTTTGAGCCAAAACAGAAACTACAAACTATATTTATAAATAAACATCGATGCAATTGCAATGTTTATTGAGTGATTTTAAAACATTTGTAATTAAAACAGTATAATTAAACATTTAATTAAACCACATGTATTTCCAGATTATAACTAATATATATATATATATATATATATATATATATATATATATATATATGAGTTGAACAGTTTTCATATACATATACATATGTATATTTATAAAACATATCCGCAAAATCAGTAAAAATCAAATTTTAAATTAAAGGTTTTTTGAATGAAATTATAATTAAAATACAAATATGATTAATAAACATACCGAAAAGTTTTAATCGAATATTTTGAAATTGTTTATTTTACGCTATAGATGAAATTTTAAATTAATTTAATTTTTCAACAATAATTATTTTAATTTTTACCATTATAGTAATTAGTACGGTGTCCGTAACATTTTCAAAAAAAAATAAAATCGTTCAGAAATCTTTGCTGTAGCCTCTAGATGACGAATCCGAACTTAGTTTATGTGGGTGTATGTATGTGCGTCCAGCTCGCTTGCTCGCTAGCTCGGTAATCAGTCAAAATTTTGTGATTGCAACTCCTCCTAAACGGTTCAACCAATTTTGATGAAATTTTCAGGATAAATTTATCTAGTGCCCAAGATGGTCATGTAATTTAACTTTTGCCAGTAATGCCAAATTTTCGACAAAACAATTACTAAAGTTTTTAAAAATTTATTGTAGCTACATTATTTATTCGACTTCCATCATATTTTCAGATAAGATTTCTCTAGTGCTCTCATTAATTATATAATTTTACTAATATATAGTGTTGCTAACTTTCTGAGAGAAAAAATTACTAAAATTTTTAAAAATTTGTTATAGCTACATTATTTATTCGATTTAAATTAAATTTTTACAAACGATATTCCTTTGGTCTACAATAATTATATAATTTTAAGAAAGTACAGGGTTGCTAACTTTCCGTAAAAAATTACTAAAATTTAAAAAATTTATTATTTATTATGGCCATGTTATTTAACCGCTTTTACTCAAATTTTCACAAAAGATTATTTTAGTATCCATACAAATTATACAATTTTAACAAAATACAGTGTTGCCAACTTATTGAAAAAAAAATTACTAAAGTTTTTAAAAATTTAAAAAACATTTTAAGAATATTATTCTCAAAATTGTAGTGCGGAAATAATATTTACAATGTTAAAACTTATTTTGCCAATTTAAATAATATAACTTCCTAAAATTTAGTATTTTTTGTCAGTTCAGAAAAGAAATAGCTTATCTATATATTTTTTTAAATATCAAGTGACAATAGTAAAAAGTTTTTTTCTTATACGTTTTTATATGTAATAGCATTAAACAAAATCCGACATAATTCGGCACTAAATAGTGATAGAGCTTGAAGTTAGTTCTATAATGAAAATATATTTTTTTATGATACTTATTTATATATAAATCTCAAAATAACAAAAAAAAAAAAAAGATAAACAAGTTTTGCCCCAAGATTACGATATGATGCAAACTTGAAAACATTTTTAGAAAAAAATCTTTTATTTGTTTTTGGCTCATATTAATTATTTTAACAATTTAAACCAAAAACAAATAAATTCATTGCAAATAAATCACGCCATGTACTGCACAATTACCAAATAAATTACCATAGAACTGCACTATTAAAATAACCTCGAATAAATTATAAAAGCATATATATTTAAGACGAAGAAATGTAACACTACTACTTGCTTTCTACTCTTGCAATAATTCTTTCTTGAACTGACAGAAGTTGTACTTCGCATCCGATAAAAACTTAAAAAACAGTTAAATGGTTATTTGAGTAAGTGTTGAGGAATATTTATCATTTTTTTTTTCCACCGTATCAAATGTCAAATAATTAACATAAATTGCCACGCCATGTTGGCATGTCGGTAATGTAGGAATCTAATGTGTCAGTTAATGCGTAGAGTTTATATGTAGGTATGTCTGTATGTAATATTGATACAGAAATGCGATATTTTGAATGGTTTATGACATTTGATATTTGCTAATTATATGTTTAATTAATTATGTAATAATTAATAATAATAATATATATTATTTGCGTACAGTTTTAACGAATTATTAGTTTAGCTAATTTTGTAATTATAAAGCAAATTCAAATTGTTTGTATACATATTCGTATTTCTAAATAATAATTTCAATATTTGTGTTATAATTTACTGTAAATTATTTAATATGTTTATATTTATTGTAAATAAAGCTTTAGATAGGTATTAGTAAATATTTAAAATTTTAATTAACATATAAAGCCCTACGCACTACCGTAAATATACATTAAAAAAGCGACACATATTAAATTTTGTAGACCTTATAACCACGATTATTTATTTTTATTTATTTAATTACACCAAGCAGGCAACAAACCAATTAAATGGCGCAAATAATACAAACATAAATTTATAATATATTCACATAATTCATAAAAAAATAGCTATACTTAATTCTAACTTATTAAATGAGTGACACATATTATAAATTTTATATTTTGTTAGAAGATTAGAATGAGCAAAAGGCAGATAAAAAATATTTGTACTTGTTGTAGAGGACGAAAAAAGAAATTGTAGTCGAGAGAAGAAGTATAGAGTCATCGATAAAGTTATATTAGTTAATTATATATATATATATATATATATATATATATAAATTTTGGGCAGTAAATAAACCTATCTTAAATCTGATTAAAATCGGTTGAACCATCTAGGAGGAGTTGCGATTACAAAATTGTACTTGACGAGCGAAGAATGAAGAATTTCTATTTAATTTATTAAATGCTGAAAAATGTTACAGACACCGTACCCGAACACTATACCACTTTTCCTTGAAGCCAAAGTGGTAAAAATTGAGCTGTATAAAAAATTTGCTCATTATTTATTTTAATGTCAGCCATTTTTTTTTATTGAATCAAATATTATAAATAGCATATTATTTAACAAGCATGTAACAATGACTATTACTATTAATTAATTAATTAGCAATCATATATAATTACTTCATAATATATTGCACGCCAGTTATTGAAATCATTAAACAATGTTATCATTTGGATATTGTCGTATTTGAGTAATGTTATCACTTTCACTAGAAATGGGTTGGACATGTACAGCTACATAAGAAAAACATTACATATTGTATTCTTAATTTTGGTTTATATTATAAACTTATGCTTAAGATTAAAAAACTGAGAATATTAATTTTTTCTTTAGATAACATAACTAAAACATAGCTAAAGATTTTTTCTATGCATTACTAAAAAATTAAATACAATTATAATTAACCATTTTTTATTTTCTTTTTAAATTAATACTAACTTACTCTTATTTACATATCCCCACTAATTTAATTTAACATTTACTAATTTAAAACTTAATTTTAGTACAAAATGTAAAACATCTCTATATAAAAAACATCCGGTTACATCAAAACTAACTTTTAAAAGCATATTTTATTCACATTAACACAATGTAGTAAAAAAAAAATTAATATTAAAACATCTAGAAATTACCATTCATTTTTTTCCATCGCCCACTATGACCGCCAGCACCACCCTCGGCACTCTAGAAAACAAAAAATAACATTAACCGAAAACATTTTTAAATGCAGTCGAATGAAATTCTCATTTAAATTTCATATTACATTGCAATGGAGTATCTTCCAACAAAGCAGACACTGTATTTTTAAACGTGCATCTTTACTATCTTATAAAATGATCTCTCATTTTAAAATACCTATAAATATACACTTTATCACTTCTATATTTTGTAGAAAATTGATCTGGGATATAATAAATGGGGTGTTATTTTCATATAGGGTGTAACAAAAAAGTTGGTCGCTATTCCAAGATATAATCCTATATAAAATAACTAAAATTACATAAATATATTTAGTAGAAGTAAAAATGTTTTCAGAACTCATTATATTAAAATAAAAAAGCTATAGAATTAAGTTCTGTGTATTTAAATATAGATGATTGGATATACTTTATATCTTTTTATTTTTTCCTGCTGAAGATATACGTAGAGTATATCAAAACGTCGATATTTAAATAAAATATATACAAAACTTATTCCTAATGCTTTTTATTTTAATAGTAGAACTTGTTTCAGATTTTTATTTTTAAGAAATACGGTTTTTATATCTTAAGAATCGACATTAAACAAATCTTGCTATATCGCAACGAGATTTCTTACGGAATTTTAGAATTTTTATTTAAACGATTTGTTATTTTTGACGGAAATGATGCAGAATATATCCGCAAAGATATTAAATAATAAATTTCAGAAAGAAATTATCTAGAATTTATTTATTATTTTTATTTGTCAAAATAAAAATAATAATAAATATTTTTTTTGTTACACCCTGTATAATGTATCTATTTGAAACATAAATAAAATATTGTTGGAAAATTGCGGTCTATTTTAAAAGGTGTATATAGAGAGAAATTTAATGCGACAAGGGTATTTAAATTTTTATGAAAATATAAATTTTTATTGCTTTTGTTGCTGTTAAAGTTCGTACTGGGTATACTTAAAAATTTAACATAAATATTTTGAATTATATGCACTTTATATGAAGTGAAAAATTTATTTATTTTTCATACTGTCATAATAAAATTTTATATTAAAATTTTAAACATAGAATAAAATTATTAATTTTTATAAAAATCTAAATTATACTCATACCAGTGAGTTATTGAAGATATTAATGAACTTCTAATGACTAATCACAATAGCTGATACTATAATCTCAATTTTAAAATCAATTTTCAATAATGGCGGTTTTAAGACAATGAAACTGTCATAAAAGTAGGACTAAACAACAATCAGCCAAAGATTCTGTAGTATATTGTAATTTTCAATTCTGTTTTTTTTTAAAATATTGGAATGGAAAGTATAATTTACTATTGTATAGACGTTAAAAACGTAATAATTATTACTAATTTCGATACATTTATCTTATGAATAATAATAATCATTACATGCCTGTACAATAATATACTATTACTCATTTCTAATTACTTTAATATATTAATTTTAATAAAAAAAGCTTTAGGTTTTAGTTTTATGTAACTATTAATTTAATTTCGACGTTTCAATATACAGAATTAAAACTTAAACTATGTTATTAATTTTAAGATAATTAACAGAAATGCAAAATCTATACCGAAAGCTATCTTTGTTAAATTGGTATACTTACTTATTGAATTTTTTTTGGAAGTACATACATTTTATACACAATCAGGCCAGGTACCTATAAAAGTGTAACACAAACTCTGTCTATTATGCAAAAATTAGTTTTCATCAAACATTCCCATTCAGACAAACAACTTTTGCTTCATCCATATTTATTATACCTATCATATATTATACTTTTTTATTCTTACCATTTGGAAAGATTTGTGCAAGTAAACCACTTTTAATCGAACATATATCGTCAATATCACTCACAAATATTCTTTTTATTAAACATTCATTAGATATTCACTTAAGATAGAAAAATCATTTTAACTGAATAACACCAACTTTTGCAACAACATTTTAAAAGTGTAAATATATATTTCTTGTATTAAATTTAAACCGAATATTTTTGCGTTTCTGTACTTTATTTATTATACGTAGTTTACATAAATTGAAAATAAAATATTTTATTTCCAAATGTTGAAATTAATTTATCCTTGCTATAATTTTAAAATTAGCCAATGAAATGTCCTCATTTATTCTTCTGAGGATACATTTTCAGCCAATCACAAATGGTGATGATTCGGATATCTTGAGCGAATGCCTAATAAACGTTTAGTAAAAGAAAATTTATATGAATGATTTTGAAGGTATACGTTTGCGTAGACGTCCAATGAGTAGTTGGGGTGATATGATTAAAAGTGTTTTGCGTGAGCGAAAGTTTCCAAGTAATAGGAATAAAAGAGCATGTATGAGAGAAATTATGAATGTAGATGAAGCTAAAGTTGTTTGTCTGAATAGGGATATCTGGAGGAAGCCGATTTTGAGATAGTGGAAAAAATTTGTGAGACATCCTTTTGAGTATGTGGCGTGATTGTGTGTGTATGTATGTACAAATAATTTTTTAATTATCTTAAATATAAATAAAATTGGAAATACTAGTCGTAAAACAATCAAATTTAACCAATGAAAGTTTATTTATCTTCATCGACTTTCTCTCTAATCTATTTCAAATGACTAGAACAACAAAATATACCTGTGCAACGCCTACCTGTGTGACCCATCGCCTATTCGAACAATCCAAATAAATTTATTCCGCAGCGTGTGTACGGCGTGCGCGCTCAACCCCGGCTGCTTTGTTTTTATGGCGTAATTGACGTAATTACATAATGGGACCCGGCCGCAGTAGATGCATACGTTGGCCGGGCAGCCGCGGGACAGACATGTGGCCATCGTACCCGTTCCACCAAGGACATGTATGAGTACGGGGCGGATTGCCCTCCAGGAGTTTTACAATTATACTGGTGTGGTTTTTATTTTCGGTGCGAAGACGGATGGGGAATAGTTGGTTGGAAAATGGAAATTTGTATAATACATCTTGTGGTAAAATAATGTTAAAATAATTTTATTCATATTTTATTTAATATAAAAACTAATACTGACAAGGCATTTATACATAAAAAATGTTTAAATTAAAAGAATTTTAAGTAATTTTCAATTCTAGTCACTACTTTAAATGTAAAACTTTAGCTGAAATTTCTTTAAATTTAAGTGACCGTCGGAAGCATTTTAACTGCTAAATTTGAAGTTCGAGTTGTTAAGTTAACAGAATTAGTGTTTACAATTTTTTTTATATATTTAGCTGATTTTGGAAGATAAGTAATTAAATATATTCATTGCTAATAGAGAAATAAAATGATTAAAGATGAATATTCGGAATTGCTTTATCTTAATTTCTTTATGTTAAAGTCTCATTTAAGTTAAATATTTTAGCGGCAATAATCTTTAAAAAAATATTTAAAATATTTTTGTAACTATATTATATACATACATACACAATCACGCCATGTACCCAAAGAGTGTGGCAAAAATTCTTTTCATCATCCCGAAATCAGTCTCCTCCAAACATTCCTATCCAAACAAGCAACTTTCGCTTTATCCACATTCATAATTCCTCTCATACATGATCTTTAATGTCTACTACTTGGAAACCAAACCTTTTTTAACCAAACGTTTATTAGGCATTCGCTCAACATATCCGAACCATCTTAAAGTTATTAATCTATCGTTGCCAGAGAAAATATTTGTAGACAAAAAAAACTGCTTTTTTAATATTTTTTATCTAATATTAAAATAAATCATACAAAATAAACGAATATTTTTTTACATTTTTTCATGAAATTAATGCTAAAAGGTTATCTATTTAACAATTTCATTTACAACACATTCTTTTTTTTAATAAAAATATTTCATTTCATAAAATATAAAACAAAAAATAATTAAGCAAATATTTCATTAACTTAAAAATTAATTAACGGAAACATTTCATCCAAATAAATTTCACATAAACGAAAGAACAAACTCAACGAAAATGTTTTTCCTCCGCTAAAGCAGATAACACTAAGTAAGCATATATCTTTAAGCGTATAGGAAGTAAATGTTATTTTTTCCGCCCTCGTTTAAATTTATTAACGTCTCCGTTATGGAACTCACTAAGTCTTTATTTATCAGATTGAAGTTTAAACTCGTCGTACTGATACTGAAAATGTTACCATACTTAGCAGTTAAAAATATACATACATTTATAATTACTATAATAAGCAGTTTAAAATTATTCTAATCTAAAAAAAAAAGAAAAAATAGAGACTGCTTTTATGTACTATTTTAATATTATAGTATAGTGTGTCTATTGCTATTAATAGATTCTGAACTGTAGTAATTATATTTTTTTATTTTGAAAATGTATAATTATTTTATTTAAATATTTAATTATTGATGCTACAAGTTTTATTTGATTTATTTTTGAATTATTCAAACTTTTCGACTATACAATGTCATTTTGAATTTTACAAATAAAGTAAGTTAATCTGAATTTTTTACTATAATTGTTTTATTTGACTTACACCGAATGTAATATACTTTTTAGATGAAACCAAAAAGTTCCTAGAATAATAATTTTTACAAAACATAAAATAAAAATTAACATAGTAAAGAATCTTTCAGAACTCATTATATTAAAATAAAAAAGCTTTAAGTTTAAATTTTGTATATTTTTAAATTAAAATTCTACTGAAATAGACATAAATAATAAACAAACAAAACATAGAAACAAGTTACTAGTTAACAAAATACAAGTGACTAGATTACAAAATTTATAAATAATCAATTAAAAAAAAAAACAAATTTTATTTAAATTAGTGTTGCACACTAATTGATGTTATGTTTGTCTTCATGATGTAAAATTTGAAGATACTAAAATGATTGTAGGGCCAAACAATATTAACAGTAGATTGATAAAAGAAGCAATATAAATTTATAAAGAAAAAGATAATAGAATCAGTGTAAAGGCACTGATTTAAATAAAATTTGGCTTCTTTAATTAATAATTTATAAATTTTCTAATCTAGTTCCTTGTATTTTGTTACTTAGTAACTTGTTTCTATGTTCTGTTTGTTAATTATTAATATTTTTTATATATCTTTTTTTATATATATGTGCAGCATATTGAAACATCGACTTTTATTTAAAAAGTATGTAAAACTTAATCCTTTTGCTCTTTTATTTTAATAATAATTTTCGCCATATAATACAAACTTTTTGGCGGAAACTGTATATAACACAATTTGTTATATTTTCATATTTCTATATGTATATCATTCAAATTTTTTTATTGCACATGTTTCAAAAACATTTATTTTACTTATTTATATAATTTGTTGTATATCATATTTATGTTATTCTAAATGCAATTGGATTTATTACAAAAATAATTGGAATATGTTAAAATAATAAAATTATTTAATAAAATACTTATTTATTTGTTTTTATTACTGAAATATTTATATTAAAATAATATACAAAAATATAATATTTAATTACATTTGTTGATTTAAATAAACAAATGGAATAATATAAAAACATATTATTTTGAGTTAATTATAAAATGAATTTGTTATAAAATGCAATATAACCAGTTTTTTTTTTTTTAATCATGCCATTGCATTTTAATTTATTCTAAATACATTTATTTTGCTTTGAAATATACAGAATTATAACAATATTTATTTTTACATTTTTTTTTTACTTATACAGAAAAAAAAACTGTAGATTTTAGGTATTATTTGTTTTAGTTAGTGCGATTTAATTATAATTTTTAAGGCATTTTCTAAAAGCTTATTTATAGTGAGTAAAATAATGTGTTAAAACGGTTTATCAAAATTCGAATTTTTCGCGGAGTTACAGCGACCAATACGCAGTTGTGTCAGAGCTGGTAAAACGTACAGATGGGGCAGTAACAAACTAATTTTCTCGAAACCATGTTTTTCAATCTTGTTCCGTCGAGATTTCGGAAACTATCCAGCTGATTTACTTCGCTTTAAGATATTATTATAGATAAATAATTCTCTAAAATAGTACAAGATATCTGTTTTTTAGCGAATTTCATACGTTTTAAAAGTTAATTTATTACACTGAAAAAAAAGAACAATTTGTTAAACACCTGTTATTTTCGTAATTTTTCGAAATTAAAAAAAATCTTATGTACCATGGTAGCTTTCTTAGGATATTCTAAGGAAACTTTATATTATATTTCTGAACTTCTCGGGGAGCGGGACAATTGACCAGGGTTTTTTGACTGAGGCTGACATATCCACGCGTGACGTCACAATTTGAAAATATTTTTGACATGAATTTTCTAAAAAATGTTTTCAAATATATCGTAATAATATATTAAAAAACCCGGAATATTTACATTATTATTTCTTAAGATGGTGCTTATTGCTTAAGATGGTGTCCCCTTTTAAAAGTCGAAATCTGAAGGATGTACTTATGTCTCTTCAGCGATACGTTTAATTTTAAGTATTATATATTTAAACAAAGAAACATTAATTCTCACAAATCACGTGACAAATATAAATAATATACACATTTACATACTATTTTACAACTTCAAGTAAGGTTAAAGTTACTTGGTATGTATTCAAATTATTTTTAGTCTATTTTCGTTTGAAGTACTTGATAAAAAAATAATATCATATCACTTGGAGCAGAATGCTCTTTTTATGTTTCGCCCAAATTGTTTGGCTTCTGCTATGCCCCGGCCGCAATTATATGCGCTCATCACAATGAAAAAACGCTTTCTGCTCTTCATAACATAATATACCTACTATTATTAGCATTAGAGTAACGACTTAGATAATATTATTTTTCGTCAGCTAATTTTCTAATTTATCATATCACATATATTATAAATAAAACATAGTGTAATAATTCAAAACATTCTATATAACTTCTACAAAACGATTTACTTAAAAAAATATCATTTACATAATAATATACTTGTAATCTTCATCTTTACTTTACATATTATAATAACAAAATAATATATAAGATTCCTTACATATATTAATAAAATAAACAAATAAATAAAACTACAAATAACCACTATAAAATTAATAACTAATGTATTTTTTCTCTATACAATCTACTTTCAAACTGAAATACAAAACAACAACAAAAATACCATCTCTGCATACATTATTGCAAATTTACAATTAAGTACAGACAGAGCTATAGCAAGAATTGCTCCCTCTGGCGACCAAACGAGACATCAGACAGAGACAATAAATAATAATTACCCACAAACACTCACTAGACCAAAAAAAAGATATCTGGAAAACAAAACAGGATCAAAGCCATGCGATATATAAAAGACAGATACGCAGATATAGACAAGAATATTTCGTTAAATGTTGAGACTTATAATAGTAGTAATAATATGTCTGCATAGTTGTATAAATACATACGATCGTTTTTTCATACTGTGTCATTTGGCTAAATATGTATGTCTCTGGGGAGGCCTTGATTTCCAAAGCCTACTATATAGTTTACTTACAATACGTGGAATTAGAATGGCGTGATTAATAATAATGCGGCTACTGGTAAAAAAAAAGTTCTAGCAATTTTTAGGTTTAAGATAAATTTAGATAAATTGTGTCGTTTATTAAATTATTATATGGTTTACTAAACAGAAATATACAGTATGATTGATTTAAATGGAAATGTATGATACAAAAATTATTTGAAAAATCCAGCAATTTTAAGTTATAAAATAAATTTAGATAAAGTATAATATTTATTAATCATTATTAATTTACTAAATAAAAATATATAATGTAATTATTTTATATGAAATCGTCTAAGAAATGTATTCAGCTTTGTTTAAAACTTCTTAAATTTATTTTAAATAATTTGTTTGTTTAATTTGATATTTTTATAATATTTCTTTTTCAACACAGTAAACATTCTTTTAAAACTCATTATATTAAAATAAAACAGCTTTAGGTTATAATTCTGTGTTAATATCTATTAATAATTGACGTTTCGACGAACTCAATGTTTGTCTTTATCAAGAAAAAAGGAAGAGTAAATAAACAGAACATAAAAACAGTTACTACTAGGTAACAAAATAAGTAACTATTTTTCATTAAAAAAAGCCGAATTTTATTTGAATCAGTGTTTACACAATGATTGATGTTATCTTTTTCTTTATAAATTTCTATTGTTTCTGTTATCAATCTGCTGTTAATATTGATAAGTTTTGTATCTCTTTTCCTGATGAAGATGAACGTTGAGTTCCTCAAAACGTCGATTTTAATAAATATTGATACAGAACTGTAACCTAAAGCTGTGTTATTCTTATTTTCTTCACCTACATATTAATTGAAATCAAATTGTTATGATATTTCAAATCAAATTTAGATAAATAATCGAAAACTGTTGGATAAGACAAAAAACAAAGTTATATATTTGTATATTTATATAAATAGCGTTGTAAAATAATGTCTTTATTATCTGATTTAGTTAAATTAAAAATTTAATATCTATTATCTAATAGAGATTACTTTTCTTATAATCTATTATAAAATCATCTAGATAAAGTTGTCGTATATACAAATTCTTCTTACAAGTAACCATATCGACCTTATCTTCTTTTTTTAAGAGATATCCACCAATGCAATGGTATTATTATTTTCTTTATACGATTTGCAAAGTTACCTTTCTGCACCCCTTTTACCGATTTTTTGCAACCAATTTTACTCTAAACTTTGGAGATGATTTCTACCCCCTATACCTTAACGGTTACCAATAAAAAAAATAGGTGTCGCTTAGTTTTTAGTGTTCTAATTGAATACTGAAGCTTATTTAAATCGGCAATTTCGATATGGTTGCTCGTTAGCATAACATTCTATACATGTAAATATTTTCGGTCATTTTTATTTAGTTTTAAAATCAAGTAATTGTCATAATAATTTATTGAATGTTCTGTAATAAACTGTTTTATAAATGTATTGTGTAGTCAAAACAAAAAATTTAAAGTGTAAATACAAAACTAATTTTTATCATTCCATACGAAACAGACAAATTTAATTTAAATTCAAAAATTGTTGAAAGTTAAATAATAAACTTGTTCTAAAATACTTTTATTTTTATATAATTCCATTTAAATCAAACACACTGTAAATATTTATTTTATTTAATTTTTTTCATTTTTTAATATTTGAGACTATGTGATTGGTTAGTTCATTTTCTTTGTAGGCGGAGTTGAAAAAATAGTTACTACTATTGAAAACTAACATAATTTCAGATAATTTTCTGTAAATTGTGTCATTTAGTAAATTATTATAGGTTTATTTTAAAAAAAATATTTAATTTAATTTCGTTAATTGAACGGTAGCAAAATAATTTTAAAATGTTCTTGTTGTTCTTGGAATAAAAAAATAATAGCACATGTATTATTAAGCCAACATATATTTATTTATATTTAATAATAACAAAAACAGTAAAAATATGCGATTTTTTAGCAGGCGCAGACCCGCGTGCCAGTGAAATTTGAGTTATAAGATTTTTTTCCCTCTGAAAGTAAGGTCATTAAATTTTAAAATCCCAAATTAAGACAGTACAAACAAATATTCAAAATTCTCAGATATTAATTTTTTTTTTAATACAGTAAAGTATGTCTGTATAACATAAATTCATTCAATAGAACTTAGGGTTATAGGTAAATATTTTTTAATGTAATGTGTGTAAACAATATTTAAAAAATATTTAACTATACCATCTATCAGCAAATATATAATATTTTTGCCAGTCAGATGTAGTTGTAAGACTTATTAATCATCACAGTATAAATAATTACAATATTAACTTTAGTATTCATAGAACTTTTTATTAAATAAAACAGAATATTAAATAACAAATTTTGAGTTTGCATACAATGTTTGATGGCTTTTATAAAATGTTACATGTACTTAACAATTTTATATAACAATTGCTTTAATGAATTGTTATATGTATTGTTATTATGTTATTGTATTGTTATTATTATTGTATTTAACAAAAAGTTTGGTATTAAATTATAATTGAAATTTTACACTTAAAAATTAATTTTGTATTTATATTTACTTGTTTTTTGTTTAATTAAAATAATTAATTTTATTTAACGTGGATATGTTTTTATTTATATTTTGTATTTATAAAAAGTATTTAAATACTTTTCAAATAGTATTTGTATTTAAATATTTTTTAAAATATTTTACCAAGCTCTGCAATACATAAATAAAACCCAGCTCATTCTTTACTATCATTTTCAACTTCCTTTCTTTTTACACTGAAATTTTTTTTCTTCTTTGTAAACAAAAAGAAATCAATTTGTCTCTAGTCATTTCAACATTGTGTAAGCGCAACATGGCAACACTAGGCTAACAAAACATCAAAATATATAGTCGTTCCATTATTTTTCATAAGCAACAAACTATTATCTGTGTTTGCCTCGTCGCTAAACACAAACAAACCAAGAGCCCCTGCACAAACGATGCATTTGCAAAGGAAATGGTGTTTTAGCGTGACCGGATCAGGCCGCTTCTTTCTCTCGCTTTAATTTTCGCATTCTCGAGATCGCTTTTTCGTTCCAGATATAGCGCCGTCCTGCTCGTGCAGCATTGCATGCGACCAAGCGCTGCGCAAGATCCAAAAGTTTTCGATTTAAACTAGCGTTACTCCTTCAGGCAGGTAAACTTCAATTTGAGGAAGGAAAAGTAACTCATGTAATGTATTTGAATGTGAAATGTATTTGGAAAGTTGACGCTGCTGTTGCAGTGGAAATAATATATTGGCGCGCGGTGGTAGAAAGTTTTTAAGTAATAGTTTTGTGGAAAATAAACGGGTTAAATTTGAAAATAAGTTTTCTTAAACGTTTTTTTTTTGTAGATTATGGTTGCACTAAATTTAAACTGTTATAGCATAGCTTACAAAGAAAGAAAATGAATATGTATTTTGTTCAGTTCGAATTAGGTCAAAACTTTTTAAATTATTTATTTATTTAATTAGAAAATTTCTTCTGTCATTTGTTTATAAAATCAGTCAAAGGCGTATGCAATATTATATTAGATATTAGTTTTTCAAATATCAGTTTTCAAGCACAGTTGCGAACTAGTTCTATATAGTTGGTAAAAACAAATTTAATATTTTGTATAACCTTTTTTTATTTACATACGAACTAGTTACTGATGAGGTGATTGTATTGGCTGAATCTGAAGAGCAGTTGAGAAGAATAAATGACAGAATTAATGTTGTAGGTAAGAATATGAATCTTATGTTCAATGTTGATAAGTGCAAAGTATTAATTTTTGTAATGTAATGTATCTGTAATGTAATGTAATGTATCTGTTAATGGCGCAAGTTAATTTCGGGATAGTGGAGAGAGTTTGTGCCACACTTTTTTGGGTGCATGGCGTGATTATGTGTGATTAGGAATAAGTCAATTCATGTAAGAATACAAAAATATATAGCGTACTAAAAAGAAGTATCTAATAATATATTAACGAAATATAAATTTTAAATAAAAAGATTCCTTCGAGCCGGATTTGAACCAGCGACCTATGGATGTCAACATTTGAGGCAAACTACAGTCCACCGCTCTACCAACTGAGCTATCGAAGGAGCATATTCTAAATTAATTTTTTAATTGTTATCTAATAAACATTCTTGAAGGTTAACAAGATCATTTGAAACTCAAATTACAACAACAGTGATACATGAAAACTAAGATTAAGAAAAAAATTTAATGATATTTTAAATTTTTTATTGTTAATAATCACATCAGTTGAAATACTTTTATTTATTTAAAAACTATCATTTGAGCAATATTTGAACCAGCGACCTATGGTTATCAATATATTATACAATCAACAGTCCACTGCTCTACCAACTTCGCTATCAAAGGCATATTAAAATTTATTGTTCAATGAATTATATTTTAGAACTATTGTGGAATAATTTAAAACGGCTCATTCAAAACATTAACGTTATTAATTATATTCAATTTTTTTATGCTATTCAAAAAAATAAAATAAATTAAAAATGTTTATTCACAAGAAATTAGGAGAAATTACTTGAAAAAAAATATGTACTTATGATATTCTTACCTTATTAGTTTTTTTAATTGATTTTGTTTTTAAGTTTTTTTATATATTTAATTGTAAATAATTTTATTTAGATAAGTTTTACTGACAATTTATAAATGATAAAGTATTACTTGTATTTTTTTAGGTAAATACTCGTATGTAATAATATATATATATATATATATATATATATATATATATATATATATATATCACTAATTCGGATGATTTATGACACTTGCGTGCAACTCGTCCCATAAACTTCCCCCGAATGCGTCAGAATTATTACTTACTTGTTTGTTAAATGTTATGCTGCTATTTATTATTAAATTGTAACATTGTTTAACAGATGTACGTTAAATGGAAAAAGTACAAGATGGCCCAAAAACTTTTTTATTTATTAGCAATAATTCATATTTATTCTTTTATAAACAGGAAACACACTTTTTGGAAATAAATTTTATTTAGTTTTAAAAATTACTTATTATTCTTACTTAATTATTCGAATTTTGGTTCAGCCTGTAACATAATAAAAATAAAATTATAAAAATAATAAGAACAAATGTGTATCTATCAAAATCAATATTTTTATCCTGATGAAGACGTGCGTTGAGTTTCGTCGAAACGTCGATTTTAAATAAATATTTATACAGAACTTTAACCTAAAGCAGTTTTATTTTAATACAATGAGTTCTGAAAGATTTTTTACTATGTTAATATTTTTATTATTTTTGCATTAAGAAAATGTACGTCAATTTTAATATTACATAAGATGAATAGAACTTTATAACAAATTTCGTAATATGTCCGCGACATAAATATAACTTCCATCTTTGCTCAATCCTATCCCAACAAACATTAACTTAATTTCAAATCCACATTCGGGGGCTGTGTAACATACATTTCATCCACGATCTACCAAAAACAATAAATACCAATTTCGCCCGCTTAGGCCTTCTGGGAGTCTCGTCTAAACTTCGTCCAGGCTCGCGTAATAAGCCATAATCGGCTCCGCGGTCTTGCCCACACAAACACAGACGATTCCCGGCAAATTGTAACGGCCTCGTTAAAGAAACTTGTAAATTACTCGGCTCGGTCAAGCGATTATCGCGCTAGAGTAGATGTGTAAGTTTTGGTTATGTTTGCAAGTATATGAAATATTGCAGATTTGAAGAGAAGATTGAAGTAATGTGATCTTGAAATTAATTGTTGATGATTCAAATACAATATGACTGGATCAGTTTATAATAGAACTAAAACTTAACGTATTTATTACAATGAACATATTATTTGTTTATATTTTCAAATAATTAATTTCAGTTATTTTTATAATCTCAATATTAAACTAATTATATAAATTTTTGAAAACTTTAATAAAAAATAAACAATATTATAAATTAAACAAAAAAAGGAATCCTTCGAGCCGGATTTGAACCAGCGACCTATGGATTTCAACATTTGAAGCAAACTACAGTCCACCGCTCTACCAACTGAGCTATCGAAGGAACATATTTTATTCTAATTTGTTTATTGTAATCTACTAAACATTTCTAAGGTTAACAAGATCATTTAAAAGTCAAATTAAAAACAGTGATACAGATTTAGTTTTTGTTTTTTATTTGCAAAATTTTATATTGTCAATAATTATATTGGTTGAAATAATTAAAATACCTTAAAAAATTTTGGAAATAAATTATTAAAACAATTCAAAGAAAAAAATAAAATAATAAGAAACAGTACCGTCATAAACTAGAAGATATTTTGTCTTTTTTTAGTAAATAAAATTTTTTATTTAATAGAAAAACACATAATATCTCGTAATGTTACAAGTCCTATGAGATGCGAAGACAGAATTGCTGCAAAAATAATCAGTATCTTTGTAATTTAAAATTGAGAAACTTGAAAAAACAATATGAAATTTTACAATTTAATTAATTTAAAATAATCATATATTACCATCTAACTAAAACATTTAATCATGTTACAAAAATAATTATAAATTTCAAAATCAAAAATATTTTTTTGACAGTCTGACATTTTATTGCCTTATTAGTCATATAAATGTTAAATAATTATTAATAATTCTATTATTTTTTTACGAAAAATAAAATATTTAAACATAATATATATGTAAACATCTATTAATTTATTAGCTATTATATTTGGTTTTTAATTACAAAATAATAACAATAACAAATAATTTTATAAATTCTGCTGCAATTGACATTTAAATTTATATAAAATTAATCAAATATATAATTTGTAAGTAATTAACAATAACAATATTTTTATATTGTATCATTTATTAATTATAAAATTAAACAATATAAATATATTATTGAGCCAATAAATTATATATGTAAAACCAATATTTATACCATCAATCATAATAATTAATTTTGCGAATATTAAAATAACGGATTACGTTTTTTTCGCCAATAAATTACAAGATGAAAACGCCAATAAACGTCAAATTATGCATGCATCTCTATTGAAAAGTCATCACGAGAAAAAAAAAGGCATAAAATTATTCTGTAGAAGATTTGACAAATTTGACAGGTGTCTATCAATGCCACCTGACGTATTTCGCACCATTCTTTTTTATTACACATTTCCGCAAAGCGAACGAGAAAAAAAAATCCTAAACACTCTACAGAGGCTAAAATGAAAACAAAACATAATTTCGCATACGGCACACGCGAGAATCAGAACAAAAATAAAAAAGATTTTTGCAAAAATTCCAATCTGATTCGCTTCGAGGCATTTTACATATAAACTTGTTCTTCCGCTGTTGCTATTCTTGTTTAACGTTAATATTTAGCTCTCTGTCTAACATGTGAGATTAAACGCATGTACATACACACGAGAATCACGCGTTTTGTCAAGGTGAAAAGTTCACGGAAGAGATAAGTGACCTCTGGATGGTTAAGCATTCAGGTACTTAGGTAAAGAGATGCATAATTGTATATAATGTCGTTTTAAATTTTACAAATTTACTTTGTTGTTAAAACGTAAAAGATATAATTTAAAATAAATGTTTGATTTGTCATTTTATCTGAATACTGTACGTATTATAAAGATTAAAATATTTTCCTAATGTCTACTTTAAGTAAAATATATTGCGTACTTAACTACAAAATTTTATATAGTAAATCCACAAGATATTTTGTATTTCTAAAATTATGTTTATGCTAGTAACTATTTTCAGAAAAGTTAACAAAATTATTATATTATTACTAATTTTATTGTGCTGCGTTATTTGAGAGATATAATCTTAATAGGCCCGATTTGCGTAATACATATTTAACTAAAATTGATTGTAAATTCTCATCCAAAATCCCATTTTAGTTTTACCCATAAGAATTTGACCAATCCAAACACTTGGTGTTAAAACTAAAAATGTGTCAAGTGTTTGGATTGGCCAAATTCCTGTACTTGTGCGTAAAACTAAAACTAAACCGGTAGTCAAAATGAGACTTAAGCCGACTAAAAACATTGTTTTATTGCAAGCTAAAATAATTGTCAATCTAGCATAATTTTATTGACAGAAATTACAATTTTACCAGTTAAATTAAAAATCGATGTTTTTTCATTAATTTTGGTTAAATTGTTTATCATAAAAATAAATGCCAGGCCTGTTGACTAAAGTCGATTTTACCTCGAAAAAACAGCATCGTTTTATTGGTAACAATAATAATTGAAGAGACGAGTGGATAAAGGTGTCATGTACTCGCAATATTTTTACCGACCGCCATACCACATATGATAAGGGAGGTATTGTAATCATATCGAATTTGACAAATCGAGACTTTTTACAGATAATCAACTGTTTTTAGCTTAGTATAGACACGTGTAAGCTTCAAAGGTGAATATCTCAAACTGATCAACTTTTGGTAAAGATCTACCAACCAGAAGTGGTAATTGACTAATGTTGCTTTTATGTGCTTTACGAATATTTCGTCAAAAACATAAATATATTGAAAAAAAATTATTTAACAAAAGTTTTTAAACAAATTATAACTGACAACTTTTATTTGGAACACTCTTTCGATACTGATAAATATTTATTTATAATTTTTTATATTTGTATGATATATACAATTCTGTAAATTGGGGACATATACATGTTAAGACAGTTTTATTTTTAGTTATCATGGCTACAGTATTTGTTGTTATACAAATTTTTCTAATCCATAATTTATTTATACGATAATGGTAGGATTTGTAGTGGCCACAGCAGATTTTTTAAGTACTTTTATTCGTTCCAAACCTCTTAATGACATTATATTCTTGAATTAACATGGTTTTCATTTTTCAAAATTATTATAATTTTTTCTGATTTTAAAAACTTAAAACATCACATAAGTATGTTAAAAATTAAATACAGTAATTACATTTACTTGAATATAAAAGCACAACATTGTTACATCAAGCATAAATCAATCTTTTACTAAATAAAATAAATTGTAAAACATTACATACATTAACACTGAAATATATTTCCCTCAGAATAAATTTTAACTCAGGTAGATTTCTTTTTATTGAATATATACGGTTAAATTACATTTATGTATATCGTAAAATAACAAATAAGCGCAAGACGAAAAAGCCGGGTTTTTTTTTTCGCATTTGGTGATGAATTACACTTTCATGTATAAAACCGGAAATTGAAAGGATAAAAAATACATTAAGTGTGTGAATAAAAAGCGAGGCAATAAAGAATATATGGGTAGGTGGAAGAGTATATATATATATATATATATATATATATATATATATATATATATATATATATATATATATATATATATATATATGTTAACGTTTGTATGTATAGAGACAAATAAATTTCTTACACATTTATCCTTTAAAAGGTGTTGCTTACTTTTGTAGATATTTAATGTTTGTAGTATTCATAAACTACAGTGAAATATTATTTTTATTCACAGAATTTAAGGTAAGAAGTGTATTAGTATGGTTTATGTAAAAACATAGTGAGAAATCTTTCAGAACTCATTATATTAAAATGAAAACTTCAGAAATACGTTTTGCATATAGTTAATTTAAAATAATAAAAAATAATAAACAAACAAAACATAGAGACAAGTTACTAGGAAACAAACTAACTAGATTTAATAATAATTTATAATTTTTAATCTACTTACTTTGTTAGCTAGTAACTTGTTTCTATGTTTTATTTGTTTATTATTTATCATTTGTATATTCTCTCCTGATGATGATATACATAGAATATAGTAAAACATCGATTTTAAAATAAAATATTTACAGAAATTAATCCTGAAGCTTTATACTTTGTTTAATTCATATTCCATTTGCTTTTTTATAAAAATTTATATTATTTATCTCAAAACAAGAAAAGAAAAATTACATTTTTTGTATTGATACATACATGTAAGTTAGAATCGTAGATTCCCACGGAAACTGCTGATAACAGCAGAACCCCGCCACTGCATGATACTTGAATACATAAAATTGTAAAGCAAAACTGCTGATAGTTAATTTTACATTATATACTTTTTTATATGTTTAAGTTAGTTACATTCTGTATTTGAAATTGTTAACATCGATTTGTAAATCATTATCCGTTATAAAAATAAAATAAATTTTTTTAAAAATTAAAAAATTAATTTCGGTACGTTTTTACGTTTTATTGAGAATTCATATAACGGTAGTGTCCGCGAAACGTCGAACGAGAAGCTCTACAGCAGCGAACGAACATCGCAACGCAGAAGATCTTCATCGTACAGCCACAGCCCTGACGAATACAGAGTTGTCGCAACACGACATCGCACCATCGATCGAAGACCAGTCAATCGCTGACCAATCATCGATCACATATTGTTCAACATCAATCCAATCTGTGCATAAGAGAGGAGAGACAAATGGATAAACTGATTGTTATTCTGTAAGTACAATTTAAATGTCATTTAGAGATATCAGACAATCAATAAGAATCGATTGCGACGATTCAGATACAGATTCAGATTCAGACCAATCCTGTAACTCATTGCAAAGCCTAGAAAACACAAGTAATATAGTGCAAAGTTTAGAAAATTTATCTAACGAAAGTAATAATTTAAATTTTTCAAATATGACTGAAGTTTTAAGACCCGAATATTTAAACATAATTCCCGAATTTAACGGTGAACATAAATTACTTCAAAGATTCATAGAAGCTTGCGAAAAACTTGTTAAAAAATTTTATAATGCCAGCGACGTAACTGCATTTCAGAATGAATATCTGATGTCCAGTATCTTAGCTAAAATTAAGGGCGATGCTGCTATCAATATCGCGAGTTGTACAATCTCAAATTTTTCAGATTTAAAGAAAGCATTATTAGATGCATACGCTGATAAACGCGATTGTTTCACTTTAAATATTGAACTAACCGAACTCAAACAAATTAACGAAACTGCTTTCGAATTTTTTAATAGAGTTCAAGAAATTTTAAATTTACAAATTTCGTATATATCAACACAAATTAAAGCAGAAGATAGTAAAATTTTAATAGCCTATTTTCAATCATACGCTGTTAGAATTCTTTTAAGAGGACTCAAAGAGCCCTTAGGTACACTAATGAGGACTAAAAATCCTCCAGATATGAACACCGCGCTTAATATGTTAACTAATGATTTTCAACTAGAAAGTCAATTAAGTTCCCAACAAAATATTAGAGCCAAACAAAATCAAACATTCGCACACACAAACAAAACACATTTATATAAAAATACACAACCACAATTAATCTACAGACCTACACCACAACAATTAAATTATAGACCTACACCACAACAATCCAATTACAGATCTCCACTATTACATAATAATCATTACACAAATAAAAATTCAACGCAAACACAAAAACAAAACGTGTTCCAACCAAATCCCTACAAAAAATTACCTACACCCACGCCTATGAGTGTGAGTACACGACAAACGTTTACACCTAAACCTGGCCCTTCCGGCTTTGTTGCACCGCGTCCTTATCAAAATATACACGCACAATACAGAGAAACACCAAAATATGCAACAGAAGAACTTTTTAACACAGAAATAAAGGACTTAAATTATGAACAAAATAATAGCGAGCAATATTATAATTATCAAAATTTTGACGAACAAAATTCTAGCGATCAATATATCGATTATCAAAATTGTGACGAACAAATTTATGACGATAGTAATGTTATTATTTCCGAACCAGACGATCAAAATTATCCGAATAATTTTTTAGAGATAAAAGCCTCGGAAACCAATTAAATTTTGAATCATTAACTTTATCGCATAATCAAAGTGAGTTACCATTTATTATTTACCCAGAATATAATTTAAAAGTGCTAATCGACACCGGTAGCACGCGTTCTTTTATAAAACCAGAAATTGCAAATAAATTCTTTAAAAATAAAATTCAAAACGACACATTTCAAATCACTACAGCTCACGGCACATCAGTAGAAAATTTTAGTATTTTATTGCCAAGTTCAAAATTATTCAAAAATTCTAATACTATTTTAAAATATTATTTATTTGATTTTCATAGTCATTTTGATATTTTACTCGGACTCGATAATTTAAAATTATTAGAAGCTATTATTGATCTCACTCACGGCAAAATCATAACACCAAAAACTGAAATAAAAATTCATTTTTACAAACCTATTACACACATGCGTTACACTGCAATCCCTCCAAAAACAGAAAAAATAACAAAATTTCATATTAACAACATAGAAAACGGCGAAGTATTTATTTCAGAAATAAATATTAAAAATGTTAGAATTCCAGAAGGTATTGCAAAAATAAAAAATTATATAACGTATTATCCTGTTATAAACACAAACGATAAAGAATGCATAGTAAACACTTCAAATTTATTACAAGTACAATCATTAAATAATTTTGCAACAAACAATATTAATTTTCAAAACCAAAAATTTCATAATAAATTTGACATTTCACAAATTAGAACAGAACACATAAACACTGAAGAAAAATTAGCAGTAAAAAATTTAATTAAACAGTACAGTGACCTTTCCCACACAGATGATAAACCCTTATCTTTTACAAATGAAATTAAACACCGCATACGTACTAAAGACGAGTTGCCTGTTTACACTAAGTCGTACAGATTCCCAGGAATACACAGATACGAAGTAAAAAATCAAAATCACAAAAAGAAAGTTAAGTTAGCTTACCAAAATATTAAAACAAAATTAATTAACAAATTAAACCAAAATCGAGAAAATGTACCCGATATACCCGAAAGTCTTTATGTA
This sequence comes from Clivina fossor, assembly GCA_963966155.1. Taxonomy (NCBI): domain Eukaryota; kingdom Metazoa; phylum Arthropoda; class Insecta; order Coleoptera; family Carabidae; genus Clivina; species Clivina fossor. The sequence continues at coordinate 22,404,561 of OZ014551.1, read as the reverse complement.
CACAATAAACAAAAGGTTAACAAAACGCGGCAGGCTAATTTTAAAAAGAGAAAAAAAAAAAAATCTGTAAATAAGAATTTAAAAACAACGGAAATTAATACTGATAATGACAAAAAGCAGTCAAAAATTCATTTATCAAATATAAAACAACCTAGAAAAATCACTCAAAATATTTTCGATATTGCAGGTCCGTCTACATCGCGTTCAACGCGAGATTAGAAATTAAATATTTACAAAAATCTTAAATTATTAGAAAATAATAAAAATAAATTAAATAATCAACTAAAGTATTAATATTCAGTTAGCAATCAAACAATCGAAAAGTTCAATAAAAATAATTGAAACAATCAGACAAAATAAATTACAATTAAAAATAAAAAATCGAACAACTGTTATATATTGTTATCAGTGAAGCCAAAATAATTTTATTTAAGAAATTATAATCAACTTTATTTACAATTATTTTAAGTATTCTACAAGTTATAGAAAATTGCACTCTATGCACCCCAGTATTATTAAAATTAACGATCTAAATGATGAGTTAAATAAAATTTATAAATTTTGAATTGTTTCATCTCATATCCATTCCCACTAAGTTTCAGTCTGGATTTGTAACTGTAATCACGAATAGTCAATATTTTTTTTAAATCTATTAATGATCAAATAAAATCTCTAAACGATGTTTGTACTACAGAACCTAATAACTTTCAATGTCCGAATTAAATAAATGAAATCGCCAACAACTCATGCGAACACATTTTATTTTATACAAGAACAACAAAAATTGTCAATATGTGAAAATCAATACAAGAACAAACCACGTCGAGCTAATTGATAAAATTAATCAATATTTGGCAGTTCTTCCATCAACCGAAAACTCGTCACCGAATTCAACAACATTCAAGATCTGAAGATACCAATCAATAAATACGAAGACATCGATGAATACGACATCAACAACGTCACAAATTATTCAATTGCAACTCTGTATATTATTTTATTAATCATTGGCGTTGTAATGTTCACAGTTTTTCTTAGAAAGTTCCTGCAAACGAGATGCAAAAAATCAAACCAGAGTCCATCCGTGGAACAGAAATTATCAAATCTTCAACCCCACGTCAATCTTCCAGGGGATGCCCAATTCTAAGGGGGGAGGAGTTAGAATCGTAGATTCCCACGGAAACTGCTGATAACAGCAGAACCCCGCCACTGCATGATACTTGAATACATAAAATTGTAAAGCAAAACTGCTGATAGTTAATTTTACATTATATACTTTTTTATATGTTTAAGTTAGTTACATTCTGTATTTGAAATTGTTAACATCGATTTGTAAATCATTATCCGTTATAAAAATAAAATAAATTTTTTTAAGTCGAACCATAATCGTTTACTTAACTTGTATATACAAATATGAAAATGACACAAACTCTTTAAATTTAAGCAGAAGTATTATATATTAAAAAAATATATATTTGGTTTTGCTACTAAACCGGCGTACTGTCACTAATTACAAACAACAAAATGAAACTACTACATAAAATTATTTCGCTCACAAAAGTTATTGAAATAAGATAATTTAAATAATTTTGACGACACATGAAAATATTTAATTTTTTTCGATAAAACTGAATTATGTACGTTATAGAAAAATAATATTTAATAATTCTAATAATTTTACATTTAAGGTTGCTAATAAATAAAATGAAAATTGATTTTTTTTTGTTTGTATAATAGATATAAAGTCGTATACAAAATATTGCATTTGAAATATCTGATGAGTCAGTGTTGTTGCTAGAATTTTATATTGTATAGTTGCAGAAAAAGTATAGTGTAAAACTCACACAGAATATCCATTTTCTACTCGTATGAAATGCAGCACTCGCCAAAGCTAATGCTAATTTTTATAATCGTCGGAAATTAAAACCCTTTTGTATGCTCGTTGTACAATATACTATATCTACAATCAAAAAATATTACTTTTAAACTAACGTTTTTACTATTAATTGAAAAGTAAACATTACTTTTAATTTGTAAAATTAGATTTTTAATAAAAATTTTATATAAATAATTTTTCTTTTCAATTTTTTTCGAGTAAACACTCTTTCCAAAGCAAATAGTACTAAATAATTTCACACAGAACTTTTAAAATAGTACTATAACTTACTAATATTTATTTTTATTAAAAAATATTTTACAAATCAAAAGTATGTTTACTATTAATTAATAACAAAAACGTTAATTTTCAAGTAATCAAACATCAAACACTCAACTACATTCGTTTTTTTTTCTAAAAGAAATCTGATAAAACCGAGAAACATTTAACGAACGCATTAGATACAATTTAATAACGACAAATCTGCTTTTATTACCCCCAATTGCTTATACGCGGTTTCACTCACTATCATCCCGGTTGAATAGAACGAGCGAACTTTTGAAAAGTTGCAGCAGCACTAGACAGACTCAAATAGTATTAGCAACTAAGTTTTCATTTTAACTACATTGCTGGGGTAACTTGCAACACATTCACCACCACTGTCTATTTTATCCTCGTTCCTATCCAGGCTAGGCAATTGAAGTTTAAAAGCTTATAACTTGAAAACGTGAATGTGCAGGTTTTCTACAAAAAGCACATGTGCTTAGTTCAGCAGGAGTAATAGAGCTTTGATGCGGCAGAACACGAGATTTATTTTAAAATCTTTGAAAAAATACTGAATGGATTGTGATTGGATTATATATGCAGTTTATGATCTGAGCAGAACATATTTACAAAAAGTAAATTATGCAACAAGTGCATAAAGCCAGTTTATTTCCTTCATGAATGCGAAGTTTGACCGCATTATCGTGCAACAATCTCTTGAATAAAAAAACACATTTTTCTATGAGTGTTTTAAGTTAGGTTATGTTAGACTAGATTAGGTTAGAATTAAACTAAGAGTCGGATTAAAATTCATATGGGCCTAAAGCTATTAAAAAAATTTGACACCTATAATAGTTTACTTTTGCTTTGTGTTATTATAAGTATTATTTTATGAATAAGTTTAAGTTTTTTGTATAGGTGGTACATATTTAAAAAGCCAAAAATTCTGCAGGGCTTAAGGCTATAACTTATTTTTAGCCTAAAGGATAATTCGGCTCTGATTAAAATTAACTTACACAGACATCGAAACTCAAATCTAAAATTTGACGTTTTTCTAACGCTGAAATTGCATTTTCGTGCATGTATTTATATAACACTAGAGTAAAATAATTGCAAGTTACAGCACTTTTTTGTAAGTTTTTATTTTTTTGCACTATTACCCTCATGAAAGTATAATAAAATACAATTGTTTTTACAGGCCTAGAATAAAGTTGTTTTCCAGCGTATTAAAATATTGATATAACATTACTATGTATACTCGTATTGTCTATGTAGAATAAAGTTATTATAAAATAAAACAACTTTAGGTTTAAATTCTGTTTTTTATTTAAATACACGACGTTTCGACAAGGCTAAACGCCTGTCCTCATCAGGCAGAAATACAAATGACAGGAAAGTTAGTTATTATGTTATTAGTACAATAATGTACATTATTATATAGCAGTTAGTTACTTTGCACATTACTGATAGTAGTACCAACCCAACCATGACTATATGGTCAAGTGTATTTAATTTGACATCTCCGGCGACCACATTAAAATTTACTAATTGTAAGTTAATTGATAGTTGAATTGTTTGTTTTCGCTTGAATTTGAATTCAGTCTTTTTTGAAAATATCTAAATATTTGTAAGAAACTACGTTTTCGACTAAATAAATATGGTTGTAAATTTAATTTGATATCTAACGCGACTATATTAAAAATTATTAAGTTGATTGACAATTGGATTATTTATTTACGCTTAAATTTAAATTTGATTATTGAAAATGTGTAAAAGAAGTGCAAGAATTACAACACTAGATTTTTTACAAATTGTATATTTGTCTCAAAAAACATTAGTTCTTATAAATCATATAAAATATATAAATAATATATACATATACTTACTGTTTTATTTATTTTGAGTTTAGTTTTGTTTGGAACGCTTTAAGAACAAATAGCATATATCACTTGGAGCCGAATGCTCTTTTTATGTTTCGTTCAGATTGCTTAGTCTCAACCGCAAATATCTGGGTTCAATAAATTAAAGATCGTTTTCTACTCCTCGTAACATATCTAATTTCATATGAAAACATTACAATAAATAAATATAACTAATGTTGTATATAAAAAATTTAAATTATAAAATAAAATTTATTTGCTATAAGCATAAAAATTTAATATTTTTTATTATATTTTACAAAAAATAAACTATACTTTGTTGTGTAAAGTGTACATTGGTTAAGGAAGAACCGATTCGGTTCAATGCCAATGCCGAATAAAAAGAATGTTGTCATTTATTTACAGAAGCAAGGACAAGTCAATAACTGATTATCCCCTAGAGGGGTATTACGAAACTGTGCACGAATCACATTGACAGTTCATACAAACAGTGCGGGACTCAAATATATTTTCAGTTTAAAGTTTAGCTTTAGTAAATATTTGATTAACTTTACAATAAATAATTAATTTTAGAGTTATTTATATATTAAATATTGAAAAAGTATTTTCTGTACGATATGTGTCCAATAATTCCATTCCAATATATAATACTTTCTTTAAGCTAACTTTAAAATATATTTTTTTGTAATTGTATAAAGTACATCTTATGCTGCTATTCTAGTCATTATATTTGAATTTATAAATCTTTAGCTTAAATGAGACTTTAACTTGGCGATTTAAATAAATTTTAATAGAGCAATTCTAATTCTTAACATGCGTTTCATTTTCATTTAGAGGAATTTAAGCTAAAATTTTTATATAAAATAGTGATCAGAATTGAAATTTATTTAAAGTTCTTTAAATTTAAAGATTTAAGCTAAATTTAATGACCAGAATTGCGCCATTAGACGGTTATAATTTATGAACGAATATTGTTTTTAAACATTTTGTAACCTCCGGAAAATATGCTAACTAATTTTAAAACGGTACTGATAATTATTAGCTTCATTCTTTCAGCGCGCATTCAGTAGATCAATTTTTTATAATAGCGTGTTTTTTCTATGTTAGCATCGACCTTAAACACGCCTACCCAAAGTTTTTATTCGAAAAGAAAGACTGTATTTGATTTTAACACTTTCATTATTTATTTACTTTACAACTTTACACATTTAACAAATGACATTTCAACACATTTTATTAAACTTTTAATAAAACTACCTTAAAAATATTTATATATTTTTAAAATAACATTTACATTTGAATATTTTTTCTATATTGATATACGAACAACAAAATCATACTATGATTTTCTAATAGTAAAATAAAAACAAAACAAAAAAAAAATCGAATACAGTTCTGTATTGTGTATCGAGAAGAAAAGTTGTAGACAGACAGAAAAGGAAGCGTTCCATCGGTTTCCGTCGTTCCATCAAGATCCACCAGGATCACTCTGCCGGGAGCGATTAGTTTTTGTCATTTAAGGACACCAAATCAATACTTACATACTTCCATAACACCAGATGCTTTACTTTTATTCTTTGACGTATATTTAGCTGCTTTCTAGTAGTACCCTTATTACATAATCTAATGAAAATAAACAATTTATGAAATGAAAATTTACTTATAAATTTATTGTTCTATTTCTATTAAATATTAAATGTCATTAGGTATATTATGTTAATAATATTATAAATTTAAATAGTGAAAAAATTACTATATTCTGTTTTTTAACTAGAAGGAGTGAATGCAAAAGTCAGTTTTAAACTATAAAAAAAAAACCACCAGAAAAGTTACTAGACATTTTTGCAGCAAGTTTCATTTACAAAATCTGTGTTCTACACTTTATTTACTTACAAAATATTACAAAAAAAACTAAAAAAAACTTGACAACATGAAACTTGACAATAGCGTATTGGCAATACTGACGGCTTGTTGACAGTTGATGACAAGCTAAAAATAATGTTGGGTGTAGAATCGGTTGTATGTCAGCCAATCAGAAGTAAGTATATATTTTAGCTTCAACTTTTTAAATTACTGCTTCTATCATAAAACTAATTTAATTTGTAAAACCACATCAAAGAGATTCCAGTTTGTTTATCTGAAAATTAATAAACATAAGTTTATAATCCAACTTGGTATTATTAAAACCAATATGCACTAGTAAGTGAATGTAATACAATACATTTGGCTGCATATTGGAATTCGAGAGAGCCACTGCAAGTTTTATTTTTGTTTTTTTTTTTGCAAGTTTTACCTTTGCTGGAGTGAACTATGCATGCATACACGCCTTTGACAACCGAAGCGACTATCTTTTGTTTTTGGTCCAGAGTTCTAAATTAAAAAGGAAAGTTGGGCAAATGCACGAGTAGCGATTTTCATTTTTTTTTCTCGTCTCTCTGTCGCCTTACCTTTTGTTTTTTTTGTTGTTCGTTTGTTGATAAACAGTTTTTTTTTTTTTTAATTGTTACTGTTACAGCTTTGTGTTTTGCATTTTGACACTAAGAATTTTTTTGATTTATTTTTTGTTTGTTGCGTTTTAAATTCACACCGCAGAAGTTGTGACAGTGAATTGGCTTTAACATGAGAAACAAGAAATGTGATATTTTGTTCTACGTCGCGTAAAAAGTTAATTATATTTTAATTATGTTTTGTCCTTTTTGATATGTTTGTAAATACGTACATTATATACACGTCAAATTATGTGACTTTTATAAGAGAAAATGTATAAACAATTAAATTAGATTTATTACGAGTATAATATGAAAAATGAGTTTCTTATTTTTATATTTTTATTTTTAAATACGTTTAAAAAAATTGTAGCATTGTATGAAGTTTAATTTCATTTTAATTATATGTAATGTACAAATTTGTTTTTATATCTTAATAACATAATGTAGGTACACAATCAAAAAAAAATGTAATAAAAAAAAAATAGTTTTTCGACACGTTCTGTGTTTACAAATTAAAAAACCGAAAGTACACATATAATATATACATATATACATATAAACAAATTTTAAAGTTGAAATAATATCACTGCAAAAAAATATTTAATTTTATATTTCTCGGTGTTAAATTTTAACACCGAATACGAACCACATGATTGATAAATGTTTGCACCGTAATTCTTACTGTTTATAATTAATATTTTAATATACATAGTATCTTTTCGGATAGATGATACAAACAGACAAATGAGCTAAAAAATTATAATAATATACTTTAAACTGCATTAATTTTTTAATTTAAAAAAAATTGAAGTTCTTCTCAAACAACAATTAAAACTTTTTTGTTAACATTTTCGTTTTGCTTAAAGTTTCATTCTGACTGCCGTTTCAGTTTTACGCATAAGCCTAAAAATTTATTTAACCAATCCAAACGCTTGATACATTTATAGTTTTTACACCAAGTGTTTGGATTGATTAAATTCTTGTACTTGTGCTTAAAACTACAATAACTTTCTATAACTACACAGTTTTTTGAATGATACTCAAATTAAAAATTTGCATCCAAATTAATTATAACTTCAAATTAAATCACGAGTTAATAGTTAAAATTTATTATTTACATAGCAGTATGTCACGTGTGCATAGTGTGATTAAATAAATAAATAAATAAAATTAAAATGAGTCAAGTATAATTTGTATACCAATTCATTTTAAGCATTCAGTAACAACTTAAACTTTTATGATATGTTTCAGCTCTATTAATACACAACATTGTAAATTAATTGCAAATAATTATTTTCTTATGATTGACTATAAATGTATGTGAAATATATTTTTACAATAATTAATAGATACAAAATTATAGCATTTGTTAATTATATAGAAATTTACATAAACATTTTTCTACTTCACTGATTTCAAGCAACTGTCATATAAGCTTAAATAGCTAATCAATTTTTCGTCTAAATATCAACATTATATCGAAAGAGAGAAAAATGCCTTTCGAAGTTATTAAATTAAAATGACACAAGACACGAAAGACCACACGCTGCGGCTAAACGTTAAACACCTGCTATTCGATTTGACATGCTGTGCCGCTTCGTTATAATACAGGTCTATACGTTATGTTTGACCAAGAATCAAATGTTTTTGATTTTTTAAATGTTAATTTTTTATAAAATATAAGACTAAATATGTTTGTAGATCCAAACAACAGATATTTTTTTTGATTTCTTCCCAAGAAACTGAAAATAATTAAAAGTTGTTAATTATATTTAATAAATTTGAGACATATAATAATGTTTTTTTAAGGCTCAAAAAATTTATCTTTACCATTACTCATAATATCTGTGACTTCAAAGTAATCAAGCAAAACAAGAAATTTTGATTTTGCGAAACACTAAGTATAAAATTTGTTGAGATCCGCGGGAAATCCAAAATTGAAACGTTGAAAACATGTTTCATATTAAAACATTGCACGCAGTGATGGTTGAAGCCCGTGGAGTCAATATGAGTTATTATCTATAAAAAACGCGTAAAGTTGAAAGTTGACATAGAGTAAAAATGGATTTTTTCTCGGAATTTATGAACGTATTCTGATGGTTTATTAGTTTTTTTTTGGGAATAAATTTTTGGTTTTTTGAGATTTAGTGGTAAAATTTTCATATATTTTTAAATTGCAAATGCAAAATACTAACAGCAAAATAATTTATGTGCTTATTATTGTCAATTATTTGTTAAAAAGATAAATTGAAATTAAGCGTTGTTGATATTTTTCCTAAAAATTATTTGTGTTTTTAAAATTAAATATTATTTAACATAAAAACAGACAGAATTTGTAAGTTTTTATTGTACATATCTACACACATATTTATGCCACGTACTTATAAGAGTGTGGCACTCTCTTTTGTTTAAAAAAATTAGTTTTCGTCAAATTTTTGTTATAACATAACAATTAAGAAACTTATGTAGTTTAAACATTGTGTACAATATTTTAAACTGTAATGTTTTAATCAAATAATACTACTAATTTTTATAATTTCTAAAATTGTTTCTTAATTGTTTGTTATTGTATAATTATTTCGTATAATAGTTACCTTTTAAAGTGTTTTGTTCATTAAACAAATTTTGTTTTTACTGTCTCTGCGAATTGTAAATTAAACATCTGCTTTGATGTAAACGTAACTAAACTAAAAAGAATGTTACATTAATTTCATATATGCTATTGTGGCTCTTTAATGATAATATATATATATCAAAAGCTTGGATCGTATTTCAATTGAGATTTATTTATCGAAAGCCCTAACAAACTACTTTTAACCCACAAAATTTTTTATTATTAACTTTTGTTTTTTATATGTATATATATATATATATATATATATATATATATATATATATATATATATATATATATATATATATATATATATATTTGTTCTAAAATTTAAACGAAATACAAAAAAATATTAAATTAAGCTTTTTTGTATTATCACAGTCTCCTTTATATATTTATATATATATATACCGGGTGTCTACTTTTTTTTTGTTACATAGGGAATAAAATGCTAAAATTTTCATTTGGTGATAAATTTTCCCCTAATTATTATAGAACAAAAGTACAAATACAAAAGTTGTTTAGAATTCAAAAATGCATCAAATGATGCCAAATTTATCAATATAGGATGTTCTGATCAAGAATTAGAAGCAAATTAAAATTTCCATTTTTGCGCTCTTTACATCAAAGTGCCACGGAAATTAAACAAATAATTTCATTTCTTCTGGAGTTTGAGTTTGACAGATCGTATTTATTTTATTGTTACGTTCTGTATTATTATTATTATTATTATTATTATTATTATTATTATTGAAAATAATGAATAAACTTAATGTAAATGAAAAGCTATTAAGTATAAAAAGTATTAAGTATTTATTATTTATTACAATGAAAGGGTATTTTACTCGGCTGTACACTACGTACTAGCTGTGGTTTTAAATTGTGAATGTCTCCATTATAATTTTAAGTAATTGTTTAAATTTATTTATTAACTTCAAGTTATAAAAACAATACATTTGAATTAGATGACTGGCATTATGCCTAATATATTTATTATAATAATTTAAACTTATCCCTGAGGATGCTGTAAGTTGTGCAGTGAAACGTCGGATAAGAGTTTAATAAATAGTAAATAGCTGAACTCCGTAAAACTTTCTTTATTTATTACAATATTCAATATACCTATAAAACAGAAAAATTCATGAATACAAGATATAGGAGAACAAAAACGAAACTAACAATTTAAATTAAATGTTCAAATAAATCGCCATTAACTGCCAAACAATAACCTAATCTGTTATAAAATTCGTGACGTACAGAGCTTAATTGTGTTTGTGTTATATTATTGCACTCTTCAACAATGGCATTTTTCAAATCAACAAGATTTTTGATATGTCGTTTATAAATTTTCTCCTTCAAATATGGCCATAAAAAGAAATCGCACGGTGCTAAATCGGGCGATCTAGCTGGCCAATTAATTGGACCACCTCTACCAATCCATGAATTTGGAAAACATTGATCCAAATATAATTTAATGTTGCAGCTGTAATGTGCCGGACATCCGTCTTGTTGATACCAGACAACATTATCTTGAGTTGCACACTCTTCTAACTGCGGACCAATATGATTTTGCAACATATCCAAATATTTTTCGTTGTTTAAATTATTTTCAATAAAAAATGGCCCAATTATACACCTGCCAAAAATTCCAGCCCATACATTAACTTTTTCTGGATATTGGGTACGTGTTGCTACCATTAAATGAGGATTTGTTTGGCTCCATATTCTAAAGTTTTGTGTATTAGGTTCGCCGTGTAAAGTAAACGTAGACTCGTCAGTAAAACAAATAGATTTCAAGAAGTTTCTGTCTAAATTGGATTTTTCCATAATAATGTTACTAAATTCGCTTCTAGCCATTTTATCCGCTTCAAATATCTCTTGGTGCGTGGAATATTTATAAGAATGATATTTTTCATTTTTTAGTACCTTATGTATTGTTGAAGGATGCAAATTTAATTCAGCACCAAGTTGACGCACACTAACATTTGGGTTTTCCGTTACACACAAAAGTATATTCAATGTATTTTCTTTAATTGCATTTTGATTTAAATTCTCCTCCTGATCTTCTGCGTTGATTTTTCTACAATTTTTACAACGTTTTAACACACTTCCAGTTTCTTCGAATTGTTTAATTATCCTACGAATAGTCATAGCGGAAGGTATGGGACGGTTTTCAAAGAAAGCGCTGAATAAATCTCTTACTCGTCGTATCGAATTTCCAGTAAAATACCATTTTACGCACTGAACTTTTTCATTTACCTTAAGTTTATTCATTATTTTCAATAATAATGATAATAATACAGAACGTAACAATAAAATAAATACGATTTGTCAAACTCAAACTCCAGAAGAAATGAAATTATTTGTTTAATTTCCATGGCACTTTGATGTAAAGAGCGCAAAAATGGAAATTTTAATTTGCTTCTAATTCTTGATCGGAACATCCTATATTAATAAATTTGGCATCATTTGATGCATTTTTGAATTCTAAACAACTTTTGTATTTGTACTTTTGTTCTATAATAATTAGGGGAAAATTTATCACCAAATGAAAATTTTAGCATTGTATTCCCTATGTAACAAAAAAAAAGTAGACACCCGGTATATTATGATAACTACTAAATGTGATAAAATATTTGTACCAAATTCTATATTTTTAGAAAGCTTTAAAAATACCTTTTCAATAAAATCTTATGTAAATTTTCAATTAAAAAAAATTAATGACATAACTTAAAAATTGCCAATATAATAAATTTTATCACAATATAATTTTCACCAAAATATCTAAAAGTAACTTAAATATTTGTAACATAATAAAAAATCTTTCAAATCTCATTATATTATAATAAAACTGCTAACTGTTAAAGTTCTGTAAAATAATTTATTTATAATCGATTATAAATAAATATTAATACAGAACTTTAACCTAAATCAGTTTTATTTTAAATATTTGTATCTTTATTTTTCTAAATAATTACTGAAACAATTGAAGAACGGTTTGCACCATTTAAATATCTTAAAAATTACCACGTAAAAATTTAAATATTTCTTTAATATCATAAATAATAAATAATTCATAAAAGGACAAGGTATATAAATAATTCTTACAATTTTTATTTGTTTGTTTGTTTGTTTTGTGATTCCTGCATTAAATAATAAAAAGGAACATTCTAATGTATAACTTGCAATCTAAAAAGATTAACCTGAACAACAAGAATTTACTTTACAACATTCTATTCCTGTAAATTTTAATAAAAACTTCCGAAAAATGTTAATATGTACATAATTCACCATCTTATGTCACAAGTAATAAAACTGAAAACGACATGTCAAGCCATCACATATAATGTTATATGCCTTAAATGAAACTATAAAATGTAGGTGTGTGTGTGTGTGTGTGTGTGTGTGTACTCCGGGTAGGTCACATGACACATAGCCTTAATCACGTGTCCCTCTTCTTCTTCTTACCAGGTAAATGAATTACGTGTCGGCGTACAAAGAACGTAGATTAAAATCTGCTTTGGTACTGCCCCGTGTGTGTGTGTGTTTGTGTTTGATGGTGTGTTGGTGTATATATGTGTGTAATATTCACGCATAGATAAATTTTACCCGTTTCACTTCATATATGAGGTTGTAAAATCACCCGGTAATTCATTACCCACCAGCTTTACATCTATTTGACGTGTAAATGTGAGCTATTAGTTTTGCTTTCAGAAAAATTATTTGCTTCTAACATGAAATTTACTGGCGGATATTTTAAGAACGAGATTTGATAAGAATTTGTAAAATATATATGAATTGAAATTTTTGACTAGAAATGTGTGTAGTTTTCAATATTACATTATTTTTATAATATTTGATAAATTAAAATAAAAAAAGTTTGGGATTAAATTCTGTATATATTTTATTTAAAAATCGACGTCTCGATATACTCTAGGTATGTCATCATCAAGAAAAAATATGTAAATAATATAAATAATAAAAAAAAACATAGACACAAGTTACTAGGTAACTAGATTAGAAATATATAAATTATTATTATTATTATTTATTTATTTTGATTATTTAAATGAAAGTTGAGCAAATGCTAGCACATAATTCATCCATGAAATGATTTGTTCTTGTTCGTCAATTAGTGATTTACCACCTGCATCAAAATTTTTAGTTTTGACACCTCAACCTTTTTTATCTACTTAAAAGCAATATTTTATTTTAGTTTCTTGTTCTAACAGTAAAAAAATAATCAAAAATTAACCTTTTAATCCAACCTATCTAGCAATAAGCGTAAACAAAATTTTCAGGTGTATTGGCTTTCTCTAAACAAATAAAAAATTAACTTTTTAACTCAACTTACCTACCATTGAAGATGACTGAAATCTTTCGTGGTTGACGAATCAAGAATAGAAAGGGTAGATTTGGTAAAATTTGACCTACTGAGGAATCAATCACAAATTGCTGAAAAACAAACATCAAATAAACAAAAATATATATTTTTTTATGTGGCAACTATTTTCTATTTTTTTTTTTTGTGTTTTCCAAAATACTTTTTCGATTTTTTTAATACTTTGATGAATTAGAAATTATTTTCAGTTTTTTGAAATTCTGAAAAAAATTGTGATTTTGCAAAAAAAAAATTAACATCTTTTACATGAAAATTTATGAATATTAAATAAATATTCAGAAAAGTAATAAATGATTAAATAAATAAATAAATCTCTGATGATAATTATATTATTAATCGTGCAATAATTCATTCGAATTATAATAATTATGAAATTCAAATATCATAGAATACTGTACTTTTCTATGATAATATAATAAGAAAGTGCACTTATATAAATCTGGAATTTCAACATAATTATAATATGAAAATTGCACTCGTCAGATATTTTAAATTCAATGTTATGATTGACCACAAACTATTTATTCTGATTGGTCAAATAATGTTGAGTAATAATTCAAAAATTTATTAGTGTGAATAACGAGTGATGTTCATTATTTAGATACGCATACATTATAAATATGTATCATTTAACACGAGAAAGAAAAATGATTTGTGTTTTTATAAATTAAAAATTATTATTTTGAAATTTCTTAATATTTTATTAATTTCAAAATTTTATAGATTTCAATTTAATGATACATGTGTATATTCTTGATATTTAATATCATATTTATTAAAATACACTAAAAATGTATGTTATTATATTCTATTTATATCAATGTTTTTATGTCATTTTTATTTGATATTTAAATAACCTTGTTAACCCTAATTTTTTTATAGATTACAATAAACAAATCTAAAATGGACTATATACCTTCGATAGCTCAGTTGGTAGAGCGGTGGACTGTAGTTTCTTTCAAATGTTGATATCCATAAGTCGCTGGTTCAAATCCGGCTCGAAGGAATTTCTTTTTTAATATTATAATAACAATATTACCAAAATAGTATATAAGTAAGTAAATTAATGTATTTAATATATCTTCGATAGTTCAGTTGATAGAGTGGTGAATTCTTATACAACTAAAATGTTGATATCTATCGCTCGGAGGTCGCTGGTTCAAATCCGGTTCGTTGAAGTCTCTTTTAAAATTCTATTATATATTATTATTAATAATGTTTACAATTTAGTTAAATTGATATGTTTTATTTTATATAGTTAATTATGTAAATATAGTTCTTGCATGTGTCATGCATAATAACTAATGTACACGGAGAAAAATGTATTGTATGCAGTACAATAATTATAATAGTAGATATAATATTTTTTTGTAACCGAGTGACAACAATATGGAAATTGTACAGTGTACAATTTAAATTTATTAAACATTTTAACAATAAGTTATTGTAAAAATATATGTACAATCTTCATATTATATGTAGTATAATATAATTTATTATGCTATTATTAACTATGTATTATACCCAGTATTATATAGTTTGTAGTTTTATAGGATGGGATTTGTAATAGAAATAAAATTTGTTTAGTATCATTTACAATAATTTATTATAATATTTTTATAAATTATCTTAAGCATACATATATTTTGTTATTTTTCGACAATATTTGCAATACAGGATCAATACTTAATAAATTCGATTGATTTACAGTCACAGTCTTATTATTAAATTCAACGTCATAACAAAAAGTATGAGATGAAAAACCAATTGTATTTAATTGATTACATATAAAAATTATATTATCTTTTATATCAAGAATATGTGTAATTTTTCCAAAAACTGGAAAAACTTCTATATCCATATCAATATAGATAATATAACCAATTTTATAATATGTGCCATACAATTCAGTCCAATTTACACTGTAAAAATTATTAAAAGTTTTATTTAATATTTTACATATATTTTCTGGTATTGGATTTGCCATTGAACATTTGCATAGTTTTAATTCTCGAACTTTCTTCAGGTAAATCAATGTTAATATTTGTGTCAGAAATTTTATATACATTTTCAAAATTTATAACTGAATTTTCATCTCTATTCTGTTCTTCGAAATTATTAATAAAGTGGCATGCATTTAAATGTTTCCGAAAAGAATTTACTGAACTAAATATTCTGTAACAATTTTGTTCTGCGCATTTAATAATCTCATTATTTTTATATGAATGTATTAACTGTATATGTGACATAAGTGCTTGAATTGTATGGCATTTCATATTACAAAATGAACATTTAGGCATTTTTTTTTAAATTCTACAAAATTTAATAAATCAAAAAAAAAACGTAACGAAAATATTACTTATAGTAATGTAAGATCTTTTTTTTATCTTTAACAATATATTTTAAATGTGATTAAATATATCGCCATTTAGGCAATTCAAATTATTAATTACTAACATGAGAATATAAGTATATGTAAAACACTACTGTAAAAATATATAATTAAAAGAAACTAATTTTTATATTAACGAAAAAATTATGCTTCAGCAAAAAACAAACCTAATTTAATTTATAAACTGATTCAAATCAGTTAGTAATTGCGACACTGCTGGATATTGAATATCATAGTTATGTAACATAACAAGCGGTTAATGTATATTTATAACTTTAAGGAGCGTGCCTAAAAGTAGTAATCAACAATTATTTAATTTATAGCTTTTATTAAATAATAACACAAAAACCAAATTACAGAAATATACAAAGAAAACACAACATGAAATATATAAAGTACAAATATAAACTAAAGCGAATGTTACTACTAAATTATAACTAACAAAATCTAACAAATAAAGCAATTCTAGAGGTCTCTGACACTCTAAGCGGACTTAAATCGAACTTAACTAAAGCGATGGCGAGCGTGAACTGAACTGACTCAACAGAGAGAAAAACATACTTTTTTTCTCAAAAAAACTAAAATTTTAACTTTTCAAATAACAACAAAAAAATCTAAAATACTTCAAAATATTTCAAAGAAATATCTTGAAGTGGCCAAGTGGCTTGCCGTGAACCCTAATACATAAATCTGTCACTAGGGCAAAATCTAATAGATACAAAATTACTTAGTCTTTTAGAAATACAAATCACAATAACCACATGGCCCAGAACTGTCTTGTTACATCGCCCTCCATTTAAATATAATTATATCAAATAAATAGATATAATTATAACAAAATATTACTTAAATTAGCATGCACTTATCTAATACGTACTATGATTTTCTTATATTTTACTTAAATGTCTCTATCTATGCGAACTAAATTTTATTTATCTGATGACACTTGCGAGCACATAACTGAACTAAATCACTAAATCACTAAACTATGCACTTATTTCTGATTTCATAGCTGGGTGTCAGCAACGGCGGGCGAATCCAATGTTTTTTTCTTAAAATCTAACTAATTGCGTAAACGCACATGTAGGCACCGTAAATATTTTACTCGAACGTAGCGAAACTTTTTCTTTTTGAATAATTTACGTTTATTCTCGTTGAATTTGCCGGTGAAAATGTCAGCATTATTTACACAAATAGCTATAATTTCTAACATTTTTGCTAAACTTCCAACAATATAACTTACGTTGCGAAAAATCTCTGCGATAATCATGAAAATTTTGAAAAACAAACACAAATCTACAAATTGTATACTAACAGCGACGGTATCGGCGTGTTTGCTGGCGGTAGCGCGTCTGCTGGCGATAACGCTGGATACGGTGGCGAATTCGGTGTCTTTGCTGGCGGTGCTGCGGGACACGATGGCGGGTTCAGCATCTCGGCTGACGATGTCGTTGAATACGACGGCGGTTTCAGCGAGTTCGCTGGCGGTAGCGTTGGATACGGCGGCGGGTTCGATATCTCTGCTGGCGATGTCGTTGGATACGACGGCGGTTTTCGCGTTTTCGTTTGCGGTACTGCAGAGTACGATAGCGGTTTTAGCGTTTTCGCTGGCGGTGTCGTTGGATACGACGGCGGTTTTAGCGTTTTCGCTGGCGGTTTTAGCGTTTTCGCTGACGATGAGGCTGGACATTACGGCAGTTTTTTCATACACAGGTACGGAATTGAGATACGTAGTCTCAGCGTCTAATAAAGCCGTAAAGTTTATATTTGTCGCGGTAGCCGGTTTATATGCGGTATTTGCGTACCACGGTAATACCGAAATCGACACATTCTCATTTGTGTATATGGATGACCCACGAACACTATCGGCGGTAGCACCATATATTGTCGCGTAATACATTTCACTATATTGTCGCGTAATACACTTCACTCGCGTTTTTTTTTTTTTTTTCGAAATTTGCGTTTATGGTTGATCACTACTAACCCAAATAATTATTTAATCGACTGCGCCATTGTAACACGAGAAGCGGTTAGCGTATATTTATTAACTTTACAGGAGCGTGCGTACAAGTAGTGATCAACAATTATTTAATTTAAGTTTTTATTTATCTAATAATACCAAAATCTAATAGATACAAAATTACTTAGTCTTTTAGAAATACAAATCACAATAACCACATGGCCCAGAACTGTCTTGTTACAGTTAGTTTTTATATTATAAATGTGCAATTGCATAAAAAGCCATATTTGTTTCGATTCGATTCCTTGTGCTAGTTAGTCTTTTAGGAGCAGTTGATGTTTTTGGATGGTACGGAATAAAATAGACTGATTGTTCTTCTTTCGGAAAAATTTTAACGATTTCTTCTGCAGCTTGTGAAAATGCTGTAGCTGGAATTCTAAAATAAACATATATATAAACATAAAAATTAAAAAGTAAATAAAAAATAATAACTCACTTATAATCCGGAAATGTTTTTAATAAATGTTGTATAACAACATCTACAACATCTGATGTGGATGGTGGCGGCATTAATTCCGATGAAGAGAGAGGTATATCAAAATCTAAATCACTTAGAAATAGATCTGCATTCTCCGAAGTTATTGTATGTGCTATCGGAACTCGAAAGTACGGGATCAGTATTTTCTTTATTCTAAAAAGAATAAAATTAACACACCAACATAAAAATTCATATAAATATACATACAGCATCCGAATGTTGATCATCACAAATTAAAGCGTTTTTTGTTATTCTAAATTTATTTAAAAATTTTAACCGTGCGCCAATTTTTGGTATTAATTGGGTTATGATATTCTCGGTTAACAAACTGAATGCTTCACTGTCTATTCCTTGATCTACAATAAATAAATATTGATTTATAATGGTTTTATGTAATTATTTTACTGAAACTGATATACATAACCACACATGCAAATAAACATTAAACCATTCCAAATTGTAAATTTGTGAAATACACTTTCAAATATTAATTTTGTTGTGAATAAAAATTCTATATATCACATATTAGCTAATTACATACCTTGAAATATCTCAATTAATTCGAGGACTTCCCATGATATTAAAATGTTTCTTGTAGTTTCATCCATTTCACAATAATATTACTAATTTTATCACTTATTTGTATTTTTACTACTTTCAATTTGAACTTTTTTATATTTCAACACAAAACGTAAGCGATGTGATGTGAATCATACGTATGTAGATATACAAATGGCGCATTTCATGTTGTTCGTGAACACAATGCCAGCGTACAGCTGTCATAATAAAAATATTTAGTTAATTATAAAATATTAAATTGTAAATTTATTATTTTACAAATATAGTATTGTATTTTCAAATAATATTATATTGTACAATTACGTTATTACAATATCTTATAATATAATTTACAATACGTATGTTACATTTTACAATAAATAGGTTTAAATATAACCGTTTTGTATCTGTAACAAGTCAGTTTTATTTAGAGTACAAAGCATGTTATATGATGTAAAATATTTATTGTATTCAATACAAAAAATCGTTTTATAATATTTTTTTAACAATCTTTTTTCTCCGTGTACGTTGTCAGACAATAACGTTTTATCTAATACTAGGCAATACATCAATAAAATGAGATTTATCTCTAAGGTTCTATTTTAATAAAATCACAAAAAAATCCCGCAATTTTCAATGTTTTACACCCTCAACCAAAACACCCACTCTTTATCTAAAAAAAAAAGGGACAACAAATAACTCGATCCAAACAAATTTCTAATCTGTAATCTTCCTCTCCAGTTACACCCTTAAAGTAGAAGAGAAAAAAACCATCTCCCTATTCTCAACTAAAGTTTCAATTTAAATGCGTCTATCGATAGAACATCCCCTTCTTTTTACCACCACGAAAAGGCAGCAACAGTGCAAAGAACTCTGGTATAGTCCAAAAGTATTTGTACTAAATAATAATAATATATATATATATATATATATATATATATATATATATATAATTAATTAATTAAAAAATATAAATATGTATAATTTAAAAAAATGAAACGGCTTTAGATTTAATTTCTGTATTAATATTTATTAAGCCGCATATGACCATAGTTGTTGCGCGGCATTTAAATATATATATATATATATATATATATATATATATATATATATATATATATATTAATAATCGACGTTTCGATAAACTCAATATTCGTCTTCATCAGGAAAACTGATACAAGTGACATTTACAGTAAGTAACAGAACATACAGGTAGAAACAAGGTACTCGGTGAGATTTACAAGGTATCATTTGAGAAACGGATATACAAATATTTTTTAAATTTTGTTTAAATCCATTAAAAATTCCTGACTTTTTATTGACCGTAATATCACAAGTAATAAGAAAGGTATTGTAATCATACTAAATTTGATAAATCGAAATTTTTACAGATAAGTCTGTTTGTCTCTCTGCTAGTATGTGGACACGTGTAGAGCAAATTGGGCTGAACCGAGTGAATATTTTCAGAAGTGAATATCTCAATTTGATCAACTTTTAGTAAAAATCTGCTAATGTCGCACTTTTATGTGTTTTACGAACATTTCGCAGCAGAGATATATTTCGAAAAAATTATTTAACAAAAGTTGATAAGAAAGTTATAACTAATAACTTTTATTTTGAACATTTTCCAATATGGCTAAATAACTTTTTTATAATTTTTCATATTTTTATGATATATATATATATACATATATATATATATATATATATATATATATATATATATATATATATATAATTCTGTAAATTGGTGGCATATTTATGTCAAGATAGTTTTGATTTTAATTACCATAACTGCAGTAGTTGTTACATAAAGTTTTCTTTTCAACACAGTTGATTAACTTTATTAATTAATATTAACAATTTTTTTAATAGAAATGTTTTATTCAATTTTATTTATATTAATTAAAAACTGTACACTTTTTTTTGTGTTTTTCAGTAAGTGCATAATACTAGAAAATACCGGCTGGTTAGTTTTGAGCTAAAACTTTCAGCAATTTCTCGTGGAATATCGGTATCTAATTAAACTAAAATTAAATTACATAATTTTTATTTTAGTGTTTCAAACACCCATCCTATATATTTAGAAAGTAGTCTGGATACTTTAGGAATCTTTTTTCATCCTAGTAGAGCAACCAAAAGCAGAAGCAGTGAGTAGAGCAAATACGATACGAAAAGGAACGAACGGGTGTGCTTCGGTTGCGATGTTATCGGAACGCGTATGCCGGTGACTTGTATTTATTGGAAACTCTCTCTCTGTATTTTATAGGTTGCGATAAATATTACACGGGGAGGAAAAAATATTATAAATGGCCCCGGACTGTGTGGAAGAGGGAGGGTATTTTGCCCGCCGCCGGCCGATTGCAGTAAATTTGCTTGGGAAAATGGTAAATGCGATCGCTGGAAAGTGGAAACGGTTGCGGTGCGGTAACAGAGGCGAGGGCGAAAGTAAAGAACGCGTGATTTTCCATTTTGCTTGTGGTTCGTTTCCGATATTGGTTCACGGTTTCTTCACCAATGTGAGAAGGTTTACGTAAATGTTTTATATGCATTAATGTGCGGCGTGGTTTTTCTTTACTATGATGAAAAATTTTCAATTTTGTTCATTTTCGATAAAGCTGTACAAAATTGATTTATTTGGTATTATAAGTACAAAAATTGAGTGTATAATTTTAGCTATTTTTAAGCGACATGATTTAAACTATATTTAGCTTTGTGTATCAGAACAATCTTGTTGGTAAAATTAATGGAATAATTTCATAATTCTTAAGATACAGATAGAAAATCTCAGCAAAATAATTGTTTATTAATAAGTAATAAATAATAAATAAGTAATAAATAAATCAAGAACATTTTTAATCTTAGTAATTTTGAATTTCAAAAAAGAAAATTATTTAAATTTTATAACAAATTCGAAAAATATCATTAAATCTTGATTTGAAAAAATTTATATGACAACATTTTTAATTGTTTGTTTTGATTAGGTAGTAAAAAATAATCAAACACAGTATTTGTACAACACTCACAAATTGCAGATATTACGAGTATAATTTTTATGCTAGTTTTACACGAAGCATTTTTCTATACAAAAAAAATGTATAGTTTTTTGTACAAACAAAATTTACGCGTCGGTGGTGAATATCTCATTTTGATCAACTTTTGGTAAGGATCTACCAACCGGAAATGGTAATTTACTCATGTCACTTTTACTTTTTTTTGTCAAAAATATTTAATAAAAGTAGGTAAACCAGTTGTAACTGACAATTTTGTTTGTAACATTTTTCGAAAAGGCTAAATATTTTTTTATATTTTTATGATATATAGGTACCTATGTAATTCTGTAAATAAGTGGCATATTTATATCAAAACAGTTTTATTTTTGGTTACCATGACTACAGTAAATGTTGTTATACAAATTTTTCTATACCATAAATTTATTTAATGCGATGACGATCGGTTTTGTGGTAGTCACAGCAGATTTTTCTTTACTGAAATTATTTGTCATATTACGTGCTATAGTCAATATCTAACGTAAAATTAGTTTCAATTGATAATATTTTATGATTTATGGAGGAACAAGCGCCCCATTTTGTTCGGCGCCCCTAGACAACTGCCTAGGTTTTGTCTATGCGAAAATCCACCTCCGATCGCTTTGAAAGACACTAGATATTTTGTTAAATAAAAATTATATTTCTTTATTTACATTTTGTTACATATTTTGTCATAAATATTAATTACTTCAAAAAAAGTAATTTAAAGTTTTTTTTTTTTAATATTATATCAAAGAGCGTGGTGGAAAGAAAACTTTGTAAATAAATTTCAGTTAAAAAGTAGGTTGTCATATACCAACATTTCTTAATTATTGTTTGAAAGTATTATCGAACATTATAAATTTTTATTATCTAAACCATTTTCAACTAATATTATATATATATATATATATATATATATATATATATATATATATATATATATATTCTTAAAAATTTGATATTTTTTGAGACATATATTAGGACATAAAAATTAAGTAAATATTGGTACAATTAATTGTAATAAATTATTAGTGTGTGCTTTAAAATTTCTGATATTTATTAAGAATAAAAAAAAAGTGTTATTTATATGAAATTAAATTAAAACTAAATAAATCAAACGTACAAACTAATAAAATAGTAAATGCAAAAAAATATGTCAAGATATAATTAAGCTTATAGCATCTGAGCAAGGCTGGTCACTTAAATTAAGAATTAATAAGTATATGGTCAATAACAAAATATTATAAATGTTACAACAAATTGTTAACATTTTAATTCTTTCTTTAAAAATTATTCAGAAATTTTCTGTCTATTTTGCTTCTGTACATAATGTAAATAAAAAATTAATTAAATATTTTTTAACCAAAAAAATGCGAATACAATTAGTTATGTAATAAACAGACAGCTAGAACTGCTTCTACCAGAATAACAGAATATAAGAGGTTACTACGTCTAAACCATTCAGATAAATTTGCTATTGCACAACATGCATTAGAAAATCTTCATGGTATAAAATTCTAAGATACTATAATAATTGCAAGACCCAATAATATCAACAGTAGATTTATAAGAGAATCAATAGAAATTTATAGAGAAACAGATAACAATAATCAATGTGAAGGCACTGATTTATATAAAATTTGGCTTCTTTTAATTAATAATTTATAAATTTTATAACTATAGTAACTTGCTTCTAAGTTTTGTTTTTTTATTGTATATGTCATTTGTATAATTTTTCCTGATGGTAATGTACATAGAGTACTGCAAAACGTCGATTTTTTAATTACAATTTATACAGAACTTAGTCTTTTTATTCTAATATAATGAGTTCCAAAAGATTTTTACTAATTTTTTTTGATTAAATTTTTGATGCTTCTAACAACATTACTCGTATATCACGAAGTGAGCTAGCAATACAATAATAAGATATTATCATTGCCTTCAATTCTTGTTTTTATCAAGAGCTTCTCTGCATCATATAAGAGGGTCGATATCGTTTTGGGAAATAGCTTTTTAAGCTCGTTTCATAAGCTCAGCTTGACTACATATCTCGCATGCGTGCGAGAGTAATACGTATTTCTACGTTGCTCCGGTTTTTTTTTTTTTTTGAATTATTGGACCAATTTTTTTATTGAATGCGTCACGGATATTCACCGAAATTTATTCCGTTTCCAAATTGGCTCTAGGGGGTGATATAATGGTCAGTTATATTTGTCGTGTATACAGTGTGAGTGTGTTGTATTCCGATGCGGAGCACATAAACTGTTTGCCGCGGTCGAAAATCACAAGTTTGAATAAGAAAACTGCACGCCGGTCAACGGCTATAAGGACTATAAGGGTCTTGGAATATATTTTCGTTTATTCTATAACATATTTTTAAAATTATTTGACACAAACTAATGTAACCAAATATTTATTATAAAAATAAACAATAGGTTAGGTTAAGTTAGGTATATGACCCCATAGCAATAATGTATTAAATTAGAAAAAATATATGAAGAACATAGTTTTATTGTTAGGTGTGACTTACATAATAATAAATATATACAATTTATTGACTTGCGGTGGTCCGATTCTTACCTGGCTTTAGGTTGAAATCTTAATCCCTTAATCTCTTTGGAAATAACTGGCGTGCAAAATTTCGGTAAGATATTAAAACTCAACCGCCGCGTGTAGTTTATAGATATGTACCCTTCCAATAGTTCCAATGCACCCTTGAATAAGAATTCTTTTTTATTTTAGTAATTTTGTGGTTCGATGCATTGTGACGATATGGTGGCAACATTAACTGAAATGACATTGTAATATATTGCATATTGCCGATGAAAAATGGTCTATGAAAAATAGTTATAGAAAGTGCAACAAAATAATCGTTTATCTTTCATGTCTTATTCTGTATGAGTAATATAGAAATGTTATTGAAGAATTTGAGATAAAATATATAAAAGTAAATAAAAAAAATATGTATATTTTCAAAAAAAAAAATTTACAAATGGCGTATTTAAAAAAAATTATGTTAAGTTTTTAACAAAAACATATTTTTCTTCAAGCGGATTATAATATTAATATTACGTTTTCATATTGCTTATGTAGAGAGAGGTTATAATGTTACTAGTACAATAATGATATTATTATACAGCAGTTGGTTACTATATACACCACTGGTGGCAGCACCAAACATAACTACAACGTCAAGTATATGACGTCTTACATCTTCGGCGGCCATATTGAAAATAATTACTTCTAGTTAAGTAGATTGACAAGTGCATTTTTTATTTTCACTTAAATTTTAATTTGATTATTGAAAGTGTCACGTTGTTTATTTTTGCTTGAATTTATAATAGACCAAATCCAAAAACAAAAAAAATTAAGATATTGATACATATAGATGTCTAAAATTACATTTTATTTAGGCGAACAACAAATCAAGTCCCATTTTTACCACGCTTATATTAGCTTACTCTGTTGTCACGATCAAATCTTGTAACCAATATTTAGACCACTTCCTATTATGTGATCTCACTAAAACTTTGCATGTAGTTTTATTCCAGGAAACAACACAATATTTTAACAAAAAAAAGACTAAAAAGCAGAAAATAGAATATATAAAAAACTTTTTAAAAACCACGCTTATATTTAAATGGACTAAAAAAAGGAAAATAAATTTTTTCCTGGTTATCCAAAATTTTTAGAAAGAAATAAAAGCGTCGAGCGCTTAATCATCATTGCGAAATATATAGTTTCCTGGCGCTCCACGCTTTTATTTCTTTCTAAAAATTTTGGATAATCAGGAAAAAATTTATTTATTTAAATATAAGCGTGATTTTTAAATATTTTTTTTCGTATATTTTATTAATTATCAACATATAGATGGCAACGCTAGCAACGACATTATTTAATAATTGTCCAGAAATAATAAAAGAAATTCATGCGAATACTGCAAGTATAAAGAAATATCTGAAAATTTATTTTATAGTAATTTATTTTATTATATTTTTATATATAATTATTTTTGTTGTTCCTGAATAGAAACTGATAATTAAAGACTTTTTTTTATTATTCAAAAATCACTAAAATCCAACAGAACTTAAATAAGATATTTTTTCTAAATTACAAATATTCTTTAAATCATTCTATTGAAATTAATTAAAAACTTTTATTTAATTATTTAATAAATTTAATATTTAAAAAATAATACAAATTTTCTATACAATTAATCAGTGTTTTGTTAATTTAAAATTAATATCAGTTAATATTTAAAAGAAAATAATTCACAAATGTATGCAAAAATTTTATATTCTAAAAAAGGACTTTTGATTTAAAAGTAATTTGTGAATTACAAGTTGTGAGCAAAACTAAATGTCGGCTAATTTAAATTTTTTATTCAAAAATATTTTCGTATTTATTATTATTCATATAGAAGATTTAATTTTTAATTTTTGTCTTCAAAGTTTAGTTCAGTTTTATACTTTTTATATTTTGGTTTTAGTAATAATATCATTGAATAACTAATAATATATTTAGTAATTTAGTGATCGAATGTGTTACTCCGAATAGGAAGCCCTTTTTGTGTAAAGCTTCGGCTTTGCCTCGGTCACAAATGTGTGGGCTTAATACAATAATCATCGCTTTCTTCTCCTTATAACGTAATATACTGTTTACTGCTCCTGTTTAATAATATATTTATTATATATGCATTTCTTGTACTGATACTCAATACTAATGTCAATGACTAACTGAAAAAAATATTGATATATCTGACAAATTATTGTTCTTGTAATGATGCAGTACAATTTTCATATTAATGACACACATAGTTATTTCTACATAAGTTCTGCTGTATTTATATATTGTGATAACAAAAAAATATTAACATAATTTATGATTTATTCTTATTTAAACAATAATAATTGTAACCCACCAAATATTCTTATTTTCGTCACATTTCGTCACATACACATTAATGATACTAATATCATAATTACAGTAATTTATAACTTGCTATTGACATAGAAATAGAAATTAAAAATAAAGTATGTAAAAAAATTATCATTTGATTTATAATTTAAAAAAATAAACAAAAACAACTGAAATATTTTTTTGAAAGTTCAAGTTCAATGTTAGTTATTATCAAACATTTTATGTAGAAAAATATAAAACTATGCTTTATTTATTAATTCAACAATTTAAATATAATTATTATTTTACAAATATACCTTCGATAGCTCAGTTCGTAGAGCGGTGGACTATAGTGTGTTTGAAATGTTGATATTCATATATCGCTGGTTCAAATTCGGCTCGAAGGAGATTTGTAACTTATCAAGGAATAAAAATAATAACTATTAATTCTGTTATAAAATGCATTTTTTTATACCTTCGATAGCTCAGTTGGTAGAGCGGTGGACTGTAGTTTGAATGAAATGTTGATATCCATAGGTCGCTGGTTCAAATCCGGCTCGAAGGATAATTTTTTCTATCTTTACAGGGAGAAGTATTTCTGTCGGTAAATGTTTCTTTGTATTTGTAAATTTTATAAATTTATAAATATTATAAATTTCTAATTTTAAATTATTTAGAAATATTGATTATGTTTTCCAAAAATACTTACTTTAATAAACTAAATCAAATAAATAAACAATTAATATTATTGTAATATATTTAAAATACATACTACAAAATATTGTAACTTCCATTTCTAAATTTAAGATCACCTCACTTTATAAACCAGCTTTACATCTTGGGATAAATAAATAAAACATCCCCTAAATTTATCCGATTCCAAATTAATATTAATGTAAACAAAAACTGTTTACAACCACAGTTCATTGCACTCACAAAGCTTTTGCAGTATTAGTCAATGACTACGTTTATTTCGTTATTTGAAGTCGCTTGAAATTGGTAAATACTGTTTTGAGTTTAAATTTTTTATATAATCAAATAAACTTCAAACATTTAATGAAAAAAAAAGCAAGTTTAATTTCAATCGTTTCAATTTATTTGAAATAAATAGTTCGAATAGTCAATATGTCAGTATCTCAATATCCCTTTCCTGTCTCATCTATCCATCACTTATCCATTGTCATCAAATTTGGTACGACAGCCCTAGGAGAGCTTTGATCGGAAGTACGAAGTACTTGTTCCGTGAACATTCATTTAAACACCTTTTGAAACTGCAAGTCAAGCGTTCGCATAGAGTAGCAACGAGTTCTGGCCAGTAATCTAAACTACTGATATTTTAAGACATGCAGTTGATCAAACAAAAGTGTCCGATTCTGTTTAATTAATGCCTGACCTTGTGGCATTTTTTATTTTACGATAAACAACGGATTTACACTATCGAATCTAGTATTATATTCGGTAGTTTCTAGCGCTTAAACACGCTCGACTCGGAGCACATTAAATGCACACCACGGTCGAAAATCTCAAGTTTGAATAATGAAACAACTCCGGTTCAACGGCTAGTCGACCCTAGTGGATTATCAGATTATAAGGATCTTGGAATAAATTTTCGTTTATTCTATAGTATATTTTAAAAAATATTTAACACAGCAATTTTAAATGTAAACATGAAATTAATATTGTATTGTCCTATCAATAATAAGCAAGATTTCAAATTAATATAACCAAATATTGATTATGAAAATAGACAATAGGTTAAGTTAAGTTAAGTATATAGCAATGGTGTATTAAATATAAAAAAATATATAAATAACATAGTTTTATTGTTCGCTGTAACGTACATAATAATAAATATATACAAATTATTGGTACGCGGTAGTCCGATTCTTGCCTGGTTTTAGATTAAAATCTTAATCTCTTTGGAAATAACCGGCGTGCAATTTTGCTATGCAAAATTTCGGTAAGAGATTAAAACCCAACTGCCGCGTGCAGTTTATATGTACCCGCACGGCTACCGTGCACCTCTTTCCTTTTTTACAATTTCAAACGGCTTCAAATGCCGAGATAAACGTAGTCAATTGTCTGTATCTCATCATCGTTTTCCTGTTCCATCTAACCATCACTTATCCATCTCTTTTCTTTTTTTTTCTACCATTTCGTTTTCTTTAAATTAACCCCAAAGACGAGCGAACCAACATTGCAATAGCTTACCACAATATTTATCCTCATTAAACCGACGCGGCGTGACAGCGCGCCGTGAACATTATTATATATTCATTATCCTGCGACATTGTAATCAGCTTAAACGCAAACGCGCAGCGCAAATGATGTCATAAGTACGTACAGCATGTAATTTTTGTCACTCATTTTCAAAAGAAGAACGAAGATGGAAATGGAATGTAACCGAAAAATATCTGTTTCCTATTAAGTGCAATGAATTTAAAAAAAAAGGGAAGAAAGAACGATGGGCGTGTTATACGATTAGAAATAAATTAATAATGAAGTGAAAATGGAAATGCATTAAAAAAATATGACTATAGTATTATATTACTGTTGGCTAGGGTGAATTTTTTAATAATGTCTAGCTTTGTTTTGTAGAAATATGTTTACAGTTGTTTTTTAACGAAATGATTTATTTTTAGTTTTAGTTTTGTCTCGTCTACACTGTAAAAAAATGTGATATATATTTATATAATTTTACATAACTATGAACAGTAAAATACCAGAATTTTGTAATTTTTGCTGCGATAATTGACGTAATATTACATTTTATTTTGTAAAAATACATTTATAGAATATGTAAGTTTACATCAATTTTTTACAGTGTAGTAAATACAATAATATCAGTATCGTATCGTCTCGAGTTTCGTTGAGACACCGCTAGAGTCTTGACGAAAAATAATAGGTTATAATTTATTACAATTTTGAGAATTATCTTAACCGATTCCTTCTAGTTATACTACATACGCCAAGTAAAAATCTCATTTCTGAAGCAGTCATTTTTCTTTTTTGCTTTTGCAATCAAACCCAACATTCACTATCGTACATCAATGTAGGTACCAAAACAGCATCGTATATACTCAAACGTGCTTCTTTGGAAACATCTACGTTTCTAGCCAAAGTACCCAAAGTACCCAAAACATTACAATCAACATTTACTATCCTTTCAATCACACAATCAAATCGACCATCTTTAGACAATATAAACTACCCAAATACAGAAATTCATATACTTGTTCTAAACGTGCACCATCAACACATGTATTACATTCAGTCGTCAAGTCACATTTTTTTAAAATTAATACTTTTGCACTTTTCAATATTCAACACGAGATTCATATCTTTACTACAACATTAATTCTATCAATGATCCTTCTTAGCCTCTCTTCAGATTCAACCAAACAGCATTATATTCATAAATTTATTTTTTATACACATTATAAATAAATACAATTCCGTTTAATCAAATTTCTTTTAGACTGATAAAACTGTAACTTAAAATCGAGAATATTGCAAATCATAAAAAAATTAAGAAAAATCTATTTTATTTCGACAAATATTAGTTGTTAAAATAAAATTTCCTTCGAGCCGGATTTGAACCAGCGACCTATGGATATCAACTTTAATTATAAACTACAGTCCACCGCTCTACCAACTGAGCTATCGAAGGTATATCCAAAGATTTGGTAACTTTCTAATTTACTGTATTTTTCTTATAAAAACGAGGTCACTTTTTATACATTAAAATGTTCAATGTTTTTAAATGTATATAACTTAAAGATTAAATATTTTATCATTAAATTGGTTAATAATATAATGAAATTTTGTAAACAGTTTGATAAAGAAATAATAATTAATCGCAAACGTTTTATTTATTTCAAATAAATGTGTCCAACAAATTGCATTATGTAGATTTAATCTGGAATCTTCCTCATAGTAATAAACAAGGAATTTGAGATTTGCTGTAAATGTAAATAAAATAGGTTATTTCTAGAATAATTAATTTGAGAATAAGGCAATGTTTTTTATTACGGGAATATTTGAATGTATTCTTTAACAATTTTATTAAAAATAACTGTTTGTTAAAGTAAAAATTTTAAAATTCTGCAAGAAAAGCACTTTGCTACATGCAACAAGATTTTCACTAAATTTACAGAATTAATACAGAATAGTCTCATATGTCTTTTAAATTTAACAAACAAAAAAATAGGAATTTTTACGATTAATAAAAAAAAACTTCTTATTTAAGTTAAATTATAAGAAAATATAAAAGGTAATTAATTAGCAGAGCGTAGTTTCGATCTACGGACCTCTGGGTTATGGGCCCAGCACGCTTCCACTGCGCCACTCTGCTCTTGTTATAACCAAGATTTTATAATTGAAACTGTAAAAAAATCAAGTTTTATTTATATACTTTTTGCCCCATTGAAAAATTCCAATTACAAGTCAAAAATATTACAGATAATGGAAACAAGTGTATAATACATGTTATACGAATAATGTTATAATACATTACATTTAAAAAGAAAAAAAAAAGAATATGCATATTAACACATAAATAATTATTTGTGCGAATTCACAATAAATATTTAAAAAAGAAATAGAAATAAGAAAAAAAGTTACGTTATATTAGTTACATTTAATAATTAAGTATTGAGCGTAGAAGATCTTGATTAATATCTACATTATTAACATAATTATTAAAGCAATCACACATTTTGCTTACGGGAGATTGTTTAAGCAATACCAATATTATTATAAAAATTTGAGAAACACCGTGATGTTATTTATGCATCATATATTTGTTTTTATTTGTATGACATACATATTAAATTTGTAATTTTTTTTAAATATTTAACAACTGGAAATAAGACAATACCAGTTTTGGTTTCAACAAACTACATTATTATTATTATTATTATTAAATACTTTTCTTATACACAAACATATCTGCTGCATATCTCTAAGAAATTTTAACTAATGATGTTACAAATAAATCTCATTGTCATTTTAATTCTGTAGTTCATAATTTTTATTCAAATATCTAATAAAGCGTTTTGTAAAAAAATTAGTACGCCACCTTGATGAAAATTAAGATTTTTTTGTTTTTTTATTACTTATTAGAAAAAGTACCCAATTACTCGTTGCAGTCCATTTGAATAAATTTTCAAATACCTATTTGTTATAAAGTTATTCTCATTTAACATGGTAGAGAATCTTTCGCAACTCAGTATATTCGTATTAAAATAGAAATGCTTTAGATTTTTTGTATGATTTGTAAGTAAATTTCGACGTTTCGATATACTGTACATACATATATCATCAACAAAAAAATAATTAGATAATAATGACATAAGTAATAAACAAATAAACCAGAAACAAGTAACTGGAAAATATTGAGTGATTATTTTTCACTGTTTATTTCTTATTTTTAAACGGTTTTATTTCAAAACTTATATAATCGCTTATTTGTCGTTTTTCCACTGAACGCTTCATATATTTTGCGTTTATTTACAAATAGATTTCTAAATTTGTACAGAATATTAAATAAATCAATAAATTTTTCAATTACATTAGACCTGCTATTATTGAATTATAATTTATATTTATAAAAGTAGTAAAGAATATTAACTTTCGAAAAAATTCCGGGAATCCCAGCATGAGTTTGCAACCCTAAATGCATCGGTCCTGTGGCGCAACGGATAACGCGTCTGACTACGGATCAGAAGATTCCAGGTTCGAATCCTGGCAGGATCGAAATTTATATTTTATTTTTAATTTGCGAAAAATAAAAATGAAATATAAGCAGACTTTTCGATAGGCCACTAGGCCGCAGTGCTCTGGGACTCAATGACACCAACCTTTCGAATAGATAGATAGACTTTTCGAACTAGAAAATTGTATTTATTTTTGATTACAAGTAAAGTTAAATTAATTAAATCGAATATATTCAAGAAGTTCGATTAAAAAATATTTAAAAAAAAAAATTATAAACATTAGTGTAATTTTGTAATTGTAATAATCACAAGACTCCGTGGCGCAACGGTAGCGCGTCTGACTCCAGATCAGAAGGTTGCGTGTTCAAATCACGTCGGGGTCACAAATATTTTTGTTTTTGGATCAGTATACAGTGTGTGCATAAAGAGCTTTCAATAAATTAGAAATTTCTTATGCAATGTTTTTTCCGAAAAACAAATTTAATTTTACTAAAACTTTCTGAATATCTACTTGTTTTTTTTTTATCAATTTTTGTTTTTGCAATATTATACCGGGTGTTCGTTCGTTAAGTTCGTATGGGCGTTTAACATGTAATTTCGATAAATTGCGATATACTACTTTCTCGAGTAAAATTCGAAGAAATACTTAGAATACTTTTCGATAGGGCATAAAAGGTTCTATTATTTGGTTTTAGTTTTAATTTGCTAGCATGTGCCGTTTGGGCGCTAGAATTTTTTTTGGATTTTTTGGTTTTTATTTTTTTTCTCAAAAACTATGACGTGTAGGAAAATAAGCATGACATGGCAAAATGGGGAATAATGAGTATGATAATTGAGTGAAAAAACCATTATTCTACAATGCATCGTTTAGTAGAAAAAAATTGAATTTTTGGAAATTTGACAAGGGGGACCCTTGGGATTTTTCAAAATTTGCCCAAAAAAATCTGAAAAAATTCAGTAAAATAGAGAAAAAAATTAGCTACATAATAGCTAAGTAACTTTTTACGAGTAGTAAAAACAGTAGCAGTAGCAGTAACATTAAGTTACGAGGAGCAGAAAACGTGGAGCGCTTAATCATCATTGCGAAATATAGTTTCCTGGGGCTCTACGCTTTTAAAAAAATTTATTT
Source organism: Clivina fossor (assembly GCA_963966155.1). Lineage (NCBI taxonomy): Eukaryota > Metazoa > Arthropoda > Insecta > Coleoptera > Carabidae > Clivina > Clivina fossor. The sequence continues at coordinate 22,370,811 of OZ014551.1, read as the reverse complement.
TCCTCTTTTTAGTGCATTTAAATATAAGTGTGGTTTTTAAAAAGTTTTTTTATATATTTTATTTTTTGTTTTTTAGTCTTGTCGTCTTGTCATATTCAATTGTTAATTGAACAAAAAAATAGTTCATGTGACAGATGTCATTAGTTGTATTAAAAAAATAAATATAAGCGTGTCATATCTTGTAATCGGTTTTTTTTTATATAATATTGTGTTGTCTCCTGGAATGAAACTACATGCAAAATTTCAGTGAGATCAAATGATAAGAAGTGGTCTAAAAATTGGTTACAAAATTTGACAATGACAACAACAGAGTGAGCTAATATAAGCGTGGTAAAAATATAAATAAAAATTTATACCAAGTAACCTTAACCTTATTAACAGTTGTAGAACATTATATTTGTAACGTGATTTGTGAAAGTTTCTTTGGTCGAAAATGCAATTTCTGCACTTCTTCACACATTTTCAACAATTAAATTCAAATAAATACTGCAATTATCACTATATAATTTTGAATATGGCTGCCTGAGATGTCAGATTAAATACAATTGAACGTGTATTCATGTTTGGTGCTGCCACTAGTTGTGTATATAGTAAGTAACTACTATATAATAATTTCACATTATTGTACTTGAAAAAAAAAATGCTTTTAAATTAATCTTTTATGTGTATAGATTCAGAAATTTTCAATTTATAATTTTTATTATCATTATTAGATACCTAATCTTTATGTAGAATAATAATTACTTCTGATTTCAATTTTAATAATTGATATTATTTAACAAAATTTGAGAACTTCTGCTTCATCACGTATCACTTGCCAGTACATGATCAAACGCAGAGATTAAATTATATCCAATTTGATCATCTCCTAAATCTTTTCACTTCCACACAACGCATATCAAAATTGTTTCCTATTCGAAACCCAGTACCAAATTTCATAAAACAACTAACAAATAACGCCCTTACGACCGCTATCAACGCGCTAGCCTTATATCATTGAGACATATTACCAAATCCAAGAGGAAACAGCCGCATCTCCCAAGAGGGGTAGCTTTATCGGTTGCATACACGCTACATAACTTAAGAAGGGTGGATTGCGTTTTTCTAACTACCCCTTGATATTTGATCCCCCACGAGTAATATATGCTCGTATTGTTAAATACAAATTGCATATTGTACTTCCCTTCGGTTTGGTTGCGGATTTCGCGAAAGAAATATGGAAGTAATTTTAAATTTACATCGATACATATGTACATACACAATCACATATAAAAATGTGGCACAAACTCTTTCCATTAAACCAGAAAATTATTGTTATATTTGTAATAGGGCAGTGTTGGGCCATTTGCTTATTCTGCCTTCATACATTTTTCTGAAATTTATTTTTATTTATTTAAGTAATTTTTGTATCTGTTAGAATTGACCTAGTGACAGATTTATGTATCCTAGTTCGCTTTATTTGTTAAGCGGGCCTTACACGGTCAATCAGAAATGACAGTTTAACTGAAAAATCAGACTGTCATTCCTGACTTCAATCACACAGCCCCTACACTTATCAGTGAAATTGACAGTCTCCCCTGTACTTTTCGTGATTGAAGCTCGGAATTTAAATTATTTGGAAATCCGTTAATCCATTCATCAGTCTTGACCTTACACCTTCGATCAGAATGTCAATCTTCGGTCTGAATGTCATTCCATATAATGATGTAAGGCCCGCTTTAAATTCATAAATTCATTATTTGTTTAGATTTATTAGCTTAGTTTATATTTGTAATTTATGTTTTTTGTGTTTTTCTTATATATTTGTATAATTTGTGTTTGGATTAACTAAATGTTATTAAATTACAAAAGAGAAAAATTAATGAAATTGCATGATACACTACTTTTACGAACGAAGTTACGCTAACCGTATCTCGTGTTACATATTACATAGATAAATTTTAAATATTGTATAAAAATAATAGAAAATTTTTCGAAATAAATGTAATAAAATTGAAAAGAAAATACTATCTCGTAACATAATACCTATCTGTGACCAATATGCGGACCAAAGTTTTCTTCGCATTACATATGCATATAAAATATATCCGCGCATGCTAAACAAAAATAGTAAAACATTTTCAATATATAAAACGTGTATAGATTGTACATACGCGTTATATATAGCAACAGAAGGAAAACAGGCGGGCACGAATCAAATGGAATTTAGAAGAAAAATCTACGACAAAAAACAAAACTGAACAACACACATACATATACAGAGACAGTTTAGTTTCGATTATTCGCGAAAAACGGCGCAAAACAAATTCCCGATCATCAATTGTTTGTGTTATGCGGCGAAACGAACGAATGAACGAGCCGCCGAACAAGCGACGATCGTTTTGTGTGTTTCTTCCGCTTTTTCCGAGAGTTTTGCAAATTTATCATTTTCCGTAAGCTGAAGCATTTTCACCGTTGCGCACGCCTTGCATAATGGACATAGTTTTGCGAAACGTTTCCGCAGGTTTCGTTTTATTGTTGCAGCGCACAGTGGCGGGGTGCACACAGATTTTTTATCATAATGGCATGTACTATTTCAGAAAAATTATTGTAACTAATATAAAAAAAAAAACGAAATCCTTTGAATCAACTACTTTTGAATTACAACATTTAAGTTCATCGCTCCTCGCACTGCTTTACCAAACTGAGCTATTGAAACATATTAACTATTACTATTAATTTAATTATGGTTTCATTTGATAATTATTCATTTTTTTTAATATTACAAAAAAAGGAATCCTTCGAGCCGGATTTGAACCAGCGACCTATGGATATCAACATTTCATTCAAACTACAGTCCACCGCTCTACCAACTGAGCTATCGAAGGAACATGTTTCTTTCTAATTTATTTACTGTAATCTATAAAACATATTTAAGGTTAACGAGATTACTTAAATGTCAAATGAGACATAACAACACTAATTAATAAAAAAAAAAACAATCAAAATAATTAGTTTATCTCAAATATATTACAGATATTTAATTTTTAATATAGTGTTACCTCGGTATACGTATGCTTTAGAATACCTCCAATTCGGAATACGTCTTGGGCGAAACAAATTTTGCTTTTGTCCTGTATACTACTTAATTCAATTATATCTATAAACACTATGATATCTACACTATTTACGAATTTATATTGACTTCATTTAGTTTGAAACTATGTAATTTCTGGTGGGGAGAGTCGTTGGTTGGTGTACGTACTGTTCTTTCGGTGTACTAGGCGAGACTAGACTTTCGCGGTGCCACGGTCTATTGTTAAATTTCTTCTAATTTTAATTTCTAAATAAAATTTTATTATTTTTATTAATCATAAATTGTAAAAAGGCAAATCAAAAGCAACAGAAAACTAAAAAATTATTTTACAACCCAATTAATGTACCATATCAAGAGGAGTTTTTTTTTACATGAGAACGGATTAATCGTTTTTACATTACTTCTTATGGGAAAGGTTGATTTCGTTCGGTTTAAGTCCAAATATCAGGAGCGGATTAAGGTTATATACCGAAGTTCCACTGTATTTTAAATATAAACCATAGTTTCAAAATACATTGAGTATAAAATAAAATAAATTTAACCTAACCTATATACGCGTCATAACTTCTCAGAAAATAAATCAGAACTATTCATTCTGGTAAATCGGTGCGCTGACAAACGACTAAAACGCTTGCAACATTTATGTTTCTCTTCCGTTACTTACTATATCTCATATGACTTTGTAGTTTTTACTCGTTCCCTACAACAGTCCTTCACCAACTTCCGGTTGCATCCTGTTTTACAATCGGAACAAATAACCAAAAAAAAATATTTGAATCTGGCGCCAAACCCAAACATGGAAATACTGCCATTTATTTTATGTGTTTTACCTTCAACTTTTTTCCCCTTTATACTACTTCCTATCCCCCCAGAACCACCGTTATTTGTTTCCTCTGTAACGGTAACTGTTTCAAATATTTTTATTGAAAATACCTGCATTTCTCGTTACGAGTGTCTTTCTCTATACTTACAAGCCAAGCTAATAAATGGTCGGATATTAAAAATTCCTCTAGTTGTTTCCGCAGAGAGATAGTGTGTGTGTGTGTGTGTATGTGGTAAATTGTTTTAAATTTAAAATATGTAATATCCCATATTCAATCGATTTGTTTCTGTGCAAATTTTATACATGTTTCTATAGAAAATATTGGAAATATTTTACTGGGAAAAGAATTTCATAAAATTTCCAATTATTTATTAAGTTATTTTTAAAAAGATATATTGAAACAATAAATTTGAAAATATTTAATAACAATTTTATAAAACAAAATTAACAGCATGTCGGTAGTAAACTCGTATATAAACCACTTTGGCATAATAATAAAAAATATAATGCGTTTTTTCCTAAAGTTGATACCATTGTACAAAAATATAATCATGTAATTTTTGTGAACATTAAGAAAATCTTTCCCGAATATTTAATTAAGTTTAGATAAATACATTTAACTAATCTAAAACTTTAGAACATTTAATAATTCTTTTCTTAAAATAATGGCAATACTGTACAAACATAAAATATTATTTTTAATAATAAAAAAAAAGAGTCAAATCATATTTTCTCAATTTCAATTTTCTAATTTTGAATTGATTAATATAAATCTATGTACTCTCGTTTAAGACAAACTTTTATTTTTGGTTGTTTTCTTGATTTGAACGTCGTTTGGTGGGTTACAAAAGATAAAAAAAGTCGCGTTGACGGGGACTTCAACCCCGGTTTCCCGCGTGGATACTGACCACTGCACTATACTATCGACGATTAGTACTATTTAATTTGCAATAACAAATCAGATAATATTAATTAAAATTATAAAACAATATTAAAATAAATATATAAATTAACTTTCTCAATTTTGTAATAATTAACAAAACAAAATCTTTTGCACTTTTTATAGCATTATTTTGAACTCATGAACTATTTTGAATAATATTGAAAAACAAAACAATTTTTGAATGACTTTTTGAAAACAATTTTAAACCACTTTTTTGAATGACTTTGTGAATGGTTTTTCTAAATGACTCATTTTTATCAGTGGTGGAACGAAATAAACTTACTATAATTTAGCAAACAAAACAGTATTAGCAACCATGTAGCCCGGGTAGCTCAGTCGGTAGAGCATTGGACTTTTAATCCAAGGGTCCAGGGTTCAAGTCCCTGCTCGGGCGGCAAATTTTTTGTTTTTTATATTTATTTAAATTATCAACCCCAAATTAAAAAAAAAATTATTAGAGAATTTTGTTAGGTGTGTTATAAATTATTTGTTTTTTTTTTCTTTTTTAGGTGCTAATTAAAAATTTCCTTCGAGCCGGATTTGAACCAGCGACCTATGGATTTCAACATTAAGACAAACTACAGTCCACCGCTCTACCAACTGAGCTATCGAAGGTATGTTTCTACTATTAATTCATAAAAATAAAATGTAGATTAGGTTAAATTAGTATAGAAAAATTCGACAAAAAAATAGCTAATATAAATGAACATGTATCAAAATAATTAAATATATAATATTAATAAAAATAGATATGGCCCATGAGGAGATCGAACTCGATCGAACCTAGGATCGAACCCGCTACCTTTGCCATTATTAGCACAACGCTCTAACCTCGGCTCTGCTCTAACCAACTGAGTTAATGGGCAACATGTTGCCGCACATAATACGAAATCGGAATTCAACTTTTTCTTTGATAAGAAAATTTTTAATAAATTACAAATAAAAACAAATTTGGCCCATGAGGGGATCGAACCCGCGACCTTCGCGTTATTAGCACGACGCTCTAACCAACTGAGCTAATGGGCCGCTTGCCCCTATGTCTGATAACAAGTCAGACTTCAACTGTTTCTTTGATAAGTTAATTCTTACGTATATTTATAAATAAAAACAAATTTGGGCCATGAGAGGATCGAACCCGCGGCGTTCGCGGTATTAGCACGAAGTGCTAACCAACTGCTAATGGGCCGCTTGCCGCTATATATTGGTAACAAGTCAGATTTCAGCTGTTTCTTTGATAATTTAATTCTCAAAATTATAATTTACAAATAAAAACAAATTTGGCCCATGAGGGGATCGAACCCGCGACCTTCGCGTTATTAGCACGACGCTCTAACCAACTGAGCTAATGGGCCGCTTGCCACTATATATGATAAGTCAGACTTCAACTGTTTCTTTGATAAGTTAATTTTTACGTATATTTATAAATAAAAACAAATTTGGTCCATGAGAGGATCGAACCCGCGGCGTTCGCGGTATTAGCACGAGGTTCTAACCGGCTCTAACCAACTGCTAATGGGCCGCTTGCCGCTATATATATGATAACAAGTTAGATTTCAGATGTTTCTTTGATAATTTAATTTTTACATATATAATTTACAAATAAAAACCCGAGTAAAAACCAAATTTGGCCCATGAGGGGATCGAACCCGCGACCTTCGCGTTATTAGCACGACGCTCTAACCAACTGAGCTAATGGGCCACTTGCCACTATGTACGATAACAAGTCAGACTTTAATTTTTACGTAAGGGATTTATAGTTTACAAATAGGTTCAAATTTTCCATTTTTAGTAATGCTAATATGTACAACTTTTATTTAGAATTTTTGTTATTATGTATATTTATTTGTTTTTGGCAAAAAATTTGTTTTAAATCAATTTTTAAATTTTATAATAGCTAAAAAATATAATTATAATAATTATAAAAATGTATTAAAATATATTTTTCTCCAAAAATGTTTTTACATTAATAACAGTTTATTCTATTAGAAACAAATTAGTGGGATCAATATTTAATTTTTATTAAATTGTTTAATATAGATTAATTATTAATTAATAAAAAAAAAAAAAGTTTCCGATACCGGGAATCGAACCCGAGCCTCCTGGGTGAAAGCCAGGTATCCTAGCCACTAGACCATATCGGAGATGCAAAACACAAGTGTTGATATTTGTTCAAATAGCTACCAATTAAAACTCTATTTTAGAAAATATGTTTATTTATATTTATTATTTATTTAAAATATTATGAACTAGTAATTTATTAATCACAGAAAATATATGCTGCCATATTGTCATTATTATATTATGTATAATTATCAGATAATTATCAATTTAAAATTATTTTAATAGAAAATTTAAAAATTTAAGGTTCCACCGAGATTTGAACTCGGATCGCTGGATTCAAAGTCCAGAGTGCTAACCATTACACCATGGAACCAACATATTAGCAAATTATTTATTTATATTATCTAAATATTAATAATTATTGTTAACAAACAAAATTTTCCTTCGAGCCGGATTTGAACCAGCGACCTATGGATATCAATTTTTCAAACAAACTACAGTCCACCGCTCTACCAACTGAGCTATCGAAGGTATATAAAAGTTGCACTAACTTTCTAATTTACCTGAATTAAAAACAGTTTTTAATCTATAAATTATTCATATTATAAACAAGAAACTTAAATATTTTAATATAGACTTTAATAAAGATATTTACGTACTAAAAAGTGTAATAAATATTTCATAATTATTCTAATGTGAAAGTGTAATATGCGATAATATTTTCATCATTTATTATGGAATTTCTTCATTGAACTTGACATTAAATGTCTGTATAACTTTATGTTTATAAATTCCTAGATAAATATAGCCTTCATTAGTTAATGTTTGTTTTATGTAAATTGGTATATAAAAAAGTTGATTATCAACACCAAATAAATATTTAAAATTATATTATACATTATTATCTTTAAATATTTATCAATATTTTACTAAAAGCTGTTAAAATTGTTAAATGTTGACAAAAATTTTGAATTTTAATGTTGATATAGACAGTGTTTACTAAATAATCGGCAATTTATCGAGTAATATATTTTTACATAAATTTTAAAAACTGTACAGTGTATTTGTTATTCAAAATTTTTAAATAATTATTATAATCAGCATTGCATAAATTGCAATATTTTAAATTGATAATACGTATTTCTTAGCTTCCAATGCTGCTGACTTTACACGATACATATTTAAATAATATATGTAAAATTAATACATTTTACACGATATATAATAATATTATATTATACATTTTGACAATTTATTTATATCCAACTTGAAAATTGAATATTTATCAATAATAATATTTATTGTATCAACTAAATAAAAATTGAAAATAAAAAAAACCGTTCACATAAATATGAATTGATTATAATACATATCCTAAATGAGAGTTTGACGTTGTTAATACTAACGCGCATTTAGTTTCTCGTCGAAAATACATTAAAAATAGAACGTATTCTATTCTTCATATATTTTACTATACAGACTCACAAACAAAAAATATTCTGTACAGATATCTATATGGAACCCAATATTGGATCGTGTAACAGAAAATTTGGTTTGTATAGAAAAACTATACATTTTTTTTAATGAGTAAACAAAAATTTTACTTTCAAAAGGTCAAATAGCAGAAATCAATTTCTATTTTCGGAACTATTCAGGATATATTCGGCCAGACAACATTATACCCGACACCACATCACAAGAAGTGTTATCTGGCAGATAAAAATTAACCAAATGACACTGCACATGTGTTTTTGCAATCAGACCCATATAATTGATGTCTTACCTATTTTTCATACGGGTACTGATGTATTTCGGTCGCCTTTTCTATCTAAAAGATACTTAGTCTTAAAGATAGAATCATTTTGTTTCAAAAGATAAACAAAATATTCCAGTTTTGAAACAAAATTCTAAATTTTTTTAACCGCTACGTAACTATACCGTGTTTTATGTTTTATATTATATTTGTGATATAATAAAGTAAATAATAAAAATCAAAAAGCTTTGCGATTAATTTGGGATATACTTTATTTAAATATCGAAGATATACAAAGAGTATATCGAAACGACGATTTTAAAATAAAATATATATAGAACTTAATCCTGAAGCTTTTTTATTTCAATATAGGTAATTAGTTTTGAAAGATTTTTACTTAGTTAAGGTAAATAATAGTAAATAAAAATTAAACATATTTTAAAATAAAAAGGCTTTAAAATTTAGTTCTGTATTAATTTTAATTAGAAGCCTTAAAGTATTTTTATTTTAATATAATGAGCTTCGAAAGATTTTTTTACTATGTACATATTTTAGTTTTGCTATTCGAAATTTTTGTCTTGAATCATGTTTTTTTTTTAAATGTATATTTTAGTTTAATTAAAATATGTTTCTTAAATTTTATTAATTAAAATAAAAAATTAGTTTGATTTAAGTAAATTGTAAACATCGGATGTGGCCTTTGGTCGAAATTATTTGACAGTTATCGAAATGGATGCAGTTAAAATTTATAAATGTCTGGTTGGTAATAGATTTCCGTTTGAAAATGTGTGTGCCTAGTCTGGCCTTTTACATTTTTAACCCGTTCAACTGTTTTTAAAAGAGGGGGATGTATTTTTGTTCGTTTCTTATCAGATAACAATGACAATTTAGATAAAAAAGGTTAGAAGAACGCAAGCGCCTGTTTATTTATAACGGCGAGAAAGTGAACTAAAAGAGGGCGTATATTTTTGGTGGTGGTTGTAATTTAGTGTGTGATAAAAAGGCGGGTTTTTTTTAAATGGCTTCGAGATACTTTTGTGAAATATATTGTAGGTTAATTTAGTTTTTGTTAGTTTAACAAGATGTATTAACGCGAGAATTCAGTCTGAAAAATGTGTTTTAGTATTGTTACGAACTTATTTTGTTTTGTTTTTTACTGCTTAGAATACAGTTTGAATTAAATATTCCTTTTCAAAATAGATAAAAATTAAATAGGTATTTATAAAATAATTCAATTGCGGATTAAATAGAAGGCTGATTGGGATGCTGACACGGCCCTTTCAGAAGTTTATAGGATCCTTAGATTTAAATTCTACTAAAAAAAATAAAAGTTGGCAAAAAAATCACGCATTTTTTAATATTTATTAATATTATGGTATAAAAAAGGTAAATTTATTTAGTAATAATATTGTTATTTATATTCTGATGTGATTGTGATTTTATTCAAAAATTTTGAAATGTTAATTAATTGCTATTTTGTATTGAGTTTTATTTAGATACACACAGTTACATAGATAATAAAGTCAAAATAAAAATAAGTTACATGTAAAAATTAAATGCATTGCAGATTGTCTAATTTATTTAGAGGTTAATGACCAGAATATAATTTATTTTTATTAGTAAATACCTAGTGAACAGAAATCAGTTTTACGTAAGAGCCCCTAAATTTTTTTAGCAAAAGGCTTCATGAAAGAATAATCCACTATTGTAACAATTAATTGCGAAAAAAATACGATAAAAATCATAATTTAATACGATATAAAAGCAAGGAAAAGCAACTTTAATTAATGACAAAAATAATGTTTCAAATTCTTTCTATACAATCACAAACACTGTGTCTATTCATAATTAAGTATTTATTCATTTACTTTATCGTGAAATCACTTTAAACTTTCAAACAAAACACTGGCTATAGCTAGCGCCAACTTTGATTACAAACAGTAAATTCTAGGAAAACTACGAAAGTGATTGGTTGAAAGAAAGTAGTAGAACGAATGGCTGAAGGAAAAAATTGATGAATTATTTCCGACAAGACGGAAAACAAATGAAGCTCAATTTCTTTGTGCGGATAGACTTATGGTTGTAAATATTAAAATATTCATTCGGTTCAAATTTCGAAAAAGATTAATCGATTCATTCGCTATGGTTGCTTGCATATTAAAATTGATAAGATTGTTGAGATATGGAAAAGATAAAATTTAAAAATAAGTTAGTATGTGTTAGTGTTAACATAATGTTATAATATTACTAAAATTTAATACAATTTCTAATACTACCAGCTCGGTTTTTGGGTATTTTCGTTCATTTGTTTAGACATGCTCTTATGACAATTACATTATTTTAAAATCGGTATTAGTTAAAATCAAATAATAAATTTAGTGCACAAACTATAATAACGAGTGCTGGAAATTTATTCTTCGTTTTGTAATTAGTACATATTAATGAGAAGATTTCACAATTTCAAGATTTTTTCTAAATGTTTTATTGAAATTCGATAAAGTCTAGCTAAAAATAGAAATTTAATATTTCTCTCTCAAAAATTAGTAACACTGTGAAAAAATAAAATTATGTAATTTTTATGGGCACAAGAAAATCTGTTCAAAAATTTGATTAAAATTAGATAAACCAGTGTAGCTAAAATAATAATTTATATATTCTTATCAAGGCATATATGTTTTGCTTCAGTCACATTTATAGCTTTCTTAAATGCTAGTTTTATTTTTATTGATTGGAAATATTTAAAAATAGCTTCACCTTTCAATTATTTAGTTAATTAAAATAGAACAACTTTTGGTTCTTGTTCTATATTAAAATTTATTAATTATCGACGTTTAACAAACTCAACGTACGTCTTCACCGTGAAAAAAGATACAAATAATATTAATAGTAAATAAATTAAATAGTTTTATTCAAATCAAAAATGATTTTAATAAATTAAAACAATGATTTTTTTAAATAAATATTAATTTATTTTTAAATATGAGAAATACTTATCAAAGTAATATTTAAAAATATAATTGTGTTCAATTTTAAAAACAAAACCAAAATAATAATTTTTTGATATCTTATTATAATTTCTTGATATATTTTACAATTATTTTAATATTAAAAATATGATTATAGCTTTTAAAACGTATTTGAACATTAAACTTTTTTTCAGATTTATTTGTTTGTCGGAACTTAAATAATTTATTAATATTTGGAAAATATCTTTGGGAATTATGAGCAATGTGATGTAAGCAAAATTTGCATAAATTCAACCATATTTGGTCGGGGAAAATCAACAAAAGCGAATCGTTACAAACATTTGATTGCAGCATATGTAAATACTAGTTCTTACTTACATATGTATAAACTTTCGGTATATGTACCTATGCTTATGTAGTTTGTAAGCACATCCTTTTTTCGTGATTAAATTTTAATAAATAATGACTGTATTGCAAATCAAAAACTTTATATTTTAGATTTTTCTTTAGAAATTACTAATAAATTAAATTCTTTATTACTTTTTATATATTTGTAAACATATACTTTATGTGTTTTAAAATTGAAGTACATATATAATTTTTATCTATTTTTTTAACTGACATTTTTATGCGAAATATCAATAGTTATTAGATTTCACTATATATTTTTACCAAAATTTTATTTTTATTTTTTAAACTACAAGTATTTTCCAGTACTACTGTTTTTATATTATTTAGCTTACATTATTTTTAAAATAATCTTAATTTTTTTTTAATTTTTCGTGTTACTGACATATTCTTGTACCAACTTTATAATAAAAAATTATAATTATATTGACCGCATAAGTTTTATTTGCTTTAAAATTTTCTGGTAATGTATTCTAGACTGCGTATTATTAAGCATTTAAACTGTTACGAGTAAGTTATATTTTAAAGTATTTTATCGTTGTAATAAAAGTACACGACAAGTTGACGTTTGATATTAATGACTTAAATAATATTTTTATGATGTACTTTTTACGAGTTTCCTCATTTTTAATTAGCTTGTTAATTAATGAAAACTTGTTTGTGTTATTATTCGAAGAAATATTTTTTTTTGCATATGATCACCAAAAAAACTACCGGATTTTCGTAATAAAATTGTCAGATTTACTATAATTTATATTATTATTATTATTTTTACTATAAATTTTTAAAATAAATATTATGCTATTAAAAGAGATAACTATAATTTGGTTGATTATAATATTAAATAATAAATAACTTACAAAAAAATAAAATATAGTAGGCTTATAAAAAAGTTAGTTTATTTTAAATAAAATATTTATTAGTTATTTGTTTATTATTTAATTTAGTATTAGATTTGAACACATACTGTACATCAGTAACTGTGTATGTGCAACATTGAAAAATGATACATAAGTGATAAACATTGCAAAATTTTTATATATTGTTAAATGACTTAAACAATATGTAGTTTATTTTGTAGTGAATACTTTGCATTTTGTTTATTATTTTTAATAATAACAAATAACTAAAATGTGCTTTAAATTTATACTTCTGACATTTTTGTATTTTTTCAAAAGAACTTGAAATAAGATAAGAAACAATATATATCTTTTAAATTCTAAATATCTTTCCTTCAAATACATCAATAAAAATTTATTTCATTTCAAACTATTATACTAAAGATGTTTTTTGAACAAACTACTTTGAAAAAAATAATGGGCTAATAAGATATATGAAATATATCTTATTTTATTAGCAATTTCATTATCATTAAGCCTTACTTGTCACATAAAGGGAATTACATATCTTTAAACTAAAACCACTATCAATAATGAACCAATACACTTCTTCCAATCTAATTTAATTAAATCATTCCCATAATGAATCCAACAGACATTTCGGACCAACAATAAAACAAATCGCACGAAATATAACCGAACCCATTTAAAACACCGGGACGAAAGCGTTAGTCAAAAGTCGTACAATTTTTGATTCGCGTTTTCCGTACGAAATGGTCCATTAAATCCATTCCATCGAGTCGGTTTTTCTAATTCGTCCATTGGGAAATCGGCTAGACGGTTCTGGCGAACGCGCGCGGGGCCTCCGTTCACTTCTGAGGCCACGACCGGGCAGCCATTAAACAATCAAATACTTTATAAAGATTGAGTGTCTCGTGTTTGGCCGACATTAAGCCATATTTGTTTTTAACGCGAAATTTACAACGCAGAGTACTAAATACGTATGCTCCAGCTAGGACAGGTTAGGTTAGATTACATTTGGTTAGGTTAGGTTAGGTAAGTTGGTGTTTTAACTAATTGCGTAGATTAGCGGTGAAATAAATGAATGCTATGTATGGATATAATTGGCTATTTAGCCTGACATGTAAAATGGTGATTTTTTCTATTTTGAGAAAATAAAATTGAATTAATTTTGTAGACTAAAGGTGTGTTTTAATAGAAATGTTTCGGAAATAGTACACAGAAATAAATAAAACATCTATTTTATCTAATTTGAATTAGATAACTAAATTTTAGTTTTATCCATTTAATTAGATGATATTTCCAATAACATTAATTGTTTCATTTACAAAAAAATTATTGCGCAGTGAACTAATATACATATAATTAGAAAATTTAATAAATTTGGAAAAATATATTGGCTTGGCTGGGATTTACCTGGGACCTCTAGCTTTCACGGGAAAGTCCTACCAACTAAATCACGATACTCTATTCATATTTATTTAACTATTAAGTTTAATGTAAGTTCACAAACTTGCAATATTTCTAGTTAATAAAAATAATTATTTATTAAAATAAAAAAGCTTTCGGATTAAGTTCCGTATATATTTTATTTAAAAATCGACATTTCAATGTACTCTACGAATACGAGTATCTTCATCAGAAAAAAATATATAGTATATTTTCCTGATGATAATATAGATTTAGTATATTGAAACGACAAATTTTAAATAAAATCTATGCAGAACTTAATTCGAAAACTTTTTTATTTTAATATAATGAATTCTAAAAGAGTTTTTCCTATGTTATTATTTATATACAAGTGGGTGGTTGCTCTAAAATATGAAATAACAAATAGTAATATCAGCTAAATAATTCATAACATAAGAGCTTAAAGAAAACACTTTTTATTTCAGATTTATATCATACGGGTTTCTTATACATTAATATTTATATAAAATGTTTATTACATTATTATTTATAACACAAATACAAAAAAAGAAACTGTATAATATGCATTGCGCATGATTTTTTTTTTGTTTTGTTTTTATTTCTAGTATTCTTATTTTGAAAATATTGATTTCTCATTTACGTAGTCGGTGGTAGTTTCATTATACCAGTCAGCAAAGGTTTGGGGGAGGAATGGGGGCGTTTTTCTTACTGCATCTCCATTTAGAACGAATACTGTCTGCATACATATTACTATTTTAAATTTTACCTGGATTAAATGGATTTATAATACGTTTTTGATTTAGTTTTTTCTATTATTATTCACTGGTCTTATCTATATTTACTAAGTGAATTTGAATAATTTCGTTAATATGCTGGCTTCGCTTACCTATAAAGAAATTTCAATTCTATTAAATTGTTTTAATAAAGCTTTTTGTACGAATTGATAATGCATGTTCAGGTGTATTTTGTACTACTACTTCTGTTAAAATATAAATTCTGTGATTCTGTAAGATATCTTCTTGTTTACAGCAAAGTTTTTTTCTTACAGAATCTCACAATTTTTATTTTAACGTACTGCTATTTTTAACAGAAGTGATACCAGTCAATATACCCAATTGAGTGTTTTGTTTTAGCTGCTATGAATAAGAATTTGGAAAATAATAAGAGATTAACATAGCAAAGAATCTTACAGAACTCATTGTATAAAAGAACTTTAGGATTAAGTTCTGTACAATTTTTAATTTAAATTTTGATATACTTCACGTATATCAGCATAAGGAAAAATAATTTTTTTTTAACAATCAATCCAGTAGATTTTGTACTGTATATAAATGATCAAAAAATTAACACTAACTTTTGAAAACAACTGAAAATTGCATATTTAACCACTAATTAAGTTTACGTTTTATGCAACTAATTTTTAGCAAATTTTATAAAATTTATTAACTTACGGCCAATATTTCCAATATTTATTTATTCTTAAAATAAGTAAAAAATAATATGTAATTGGCTAATAATGTATTCTTAGAATAAATTACAATAATTTATTAACTAATTTTAAAATCATGTCAAAGATAAATGCTGAGTCTTAATAAGTTAACTAGACAACTAGATTATCAATCAACCAATCAATAAAGAGCTTTAAAAACAGTTGATAATCGTACATACATACACAATCACGCCATGTTCACAAAAGTGTGTGGCACAAACTGTTTCTATTATTCCAAAATTAGTTTTCCACAAACATTCCAATCTAGACAAATAATTTTTGTTTTATCTACATTATTACATAAATGCTTTTTTATTTCTACTACTTGGAAATATTCGCTCACGCAAACCACTTTCTCAATCATACCACTTCATCTACTCATCCGAAATCCACACAACGTGTACCTTCAAAATCATTCACATATATTTTTTTAATCAAACGTTCATTAGACATTCGCTCCAGATGACTGAATCATTATAACTTATAATCTTATTGTCTTAATTAAGTCATAGATTAAGTTAATCCACGTTTAAGCAAGTGACTCATTTAGTATTATTAATATAATTTTTTCAAAATAAAGAATTTTATAATTGCACAAGTTTGTCAATACTTAAAATTCTGATGATATCGTAGAAGTCGGAAGAAAATATACTTAGACACATGTAATACCTCGTAATATGTAATTTAGTAATTACAAAAGAAAATTCAATAGGGGTACATACAGTGTACAAAATATAACATGTTTTTATAGATCGCTATCTTTGTAATAAAGACATCTGTTTGTTAGTTAATTAAGCCTTAAAATTTTCACCCTCCCATGTTATAATTGACAGTACAAGCATTCAAACGAAAATTATAACGCAATGACATGCGATTTTCTGGGTATGAGTCAACGATACTGCAATCATATCAAAATGATTCATTTTAATAATTATTTAAACTCGAACACAATTTAATTTTTTTTCTATTTATGTTAAATAATATAACCATTATTTATGCTTTCCTGATCATTAATGAATATTACAGGACAGACTTTTTGAATTATACTTAATTATTAGTACGTTTGAAGGCAATAATGGATCGTAAATAACACTTTTTATTTGGACGTTTCAGCCGTTTTATTGCAGTCGTTGAAGATGTAATTCAGAAAATTACGTTCTTCAACGACATCAACTACATGATTGAGATTTCTAAATATACTGATCTGTGATAATCTCACTTTTATTTAATGTACTTAACAATTATAATTTTAATTAAAATGTGATTTTCTCCAATATGTGTAAATATAATTTACTCTTAAAATAAAACTGTTTTAGGTTAAAGTTTTGCATTAATATTTATTGTAATCGACGTTTCGACGAACACAACGTCCGACTTTATCAGTTTTTCTGATGAAGACAGAAGTTGAGTTTACCGATACGTTGATTATAATAAATATTAATACAGAACTTTAACCTAAAGCAGTTTTATTTTAATATCATGAGTTCTAAAACATTTTTTACAATGCTATAATTTATATTCTTTGCTTTTTGTAAAAAACGTTACCGATAAAATGGTTAGAATTTTAATTTTCTTTTTTCTACATACGAAATTCCAACGCATGTTAAAGTGTGTAAAAGATATTATTCTTCTTCAATTTTCGGTTATATATAAAACTCTGTGCGAATGCGGTAAGATTTATGTTGCACAGAGAGATATAGAACTGTTTCTACTTGATTGACAGAATATAGAGGATCACTACGTCTAAACCATCTAGATAAATCTGCTATTGCACAACATACGTTAGAAAATCTTCTTGATGTAAAATTCGAAGATAATATAATATTTGCAAGACCTACCAATATTAAGAGTAAATTAATAAGAGGGGCAATTAGAAATTTATAATGAAAAAGATAACATCAAAATCAGTCTGAAGACACTTTATTTAATAATTTATAAATTTTATAATTTAGTTACTTATTTTGCTACCTAGTAAGTTGTTTGTATGTTCTGTTTATTTTTATCATTTTTCCTGATGATGACGTAAGTAGAATAGAAGACAATTTTATTTTTAGTTACCATGACTATATAGTTGTTATACAAATTTTTCTATTCCATAAATTTATTTAATACTATGATAGTCGGTTATCTGGTAGCTCTAGTATATTTTTTCCAAAAAATTGCTAATATTTTTGAAAAAAAAAATTTTCTTTTCTAATTTTTTTTCGTAAACATACAAACTAATCAGTTTACCTAACCTATTTTGCATGAAAACCGATCAAACTTTAGAAAAAATACTAATAATTTTGCAAAAAAAAAACACTAATTATTCAATATTCCTGCGACATGTACATAAATAACTATTAACATTGATTTTTTTTAATATTCTTTCAATATGTAGTAGTAAAAATAGTCGAATTAACTGAAATGCAACGACCCCATTATTTATTGAATCATTACTCACAAAAGTTTCTCAAATGTTTGCATTTCAAATCAATTATACTATAAATTAAAAACTCGTTAAATACAAATCTAACTGTATTCAATCAAACCATCCCATTACATACACAAAACAATAGTTCACAACTCATCGTAGGTACATTATAATACCTAGTTAACCACATAGTTTAAACATAAGCAGACTTAATCATTCATTTGAAAACGTAATAATTAGCGTATGTAAATCGCAGTATGCCGTGGCTGTGGACATCCTCTCTGAAGGTAGACCACCCGTGTCCGAAACCTTCGTAGTTTAGCTTTTGACTTTTTACGCACGACGTAACTTCCACGCACTGACATAATACACCGTAGCGGTGAGGAAAAGAGAGAAATGTTAGAAGTACTCTTTACACAACAAGGAAAACATTAATCTTACAGTCAAAAGCAGAAAAAAAAATGAAGATTGATATCTTTATGCGTTTGTTAAAAAGGAGAATAGGTGAAGTTAAGCGGTGTGCTTTTGTATTCATCTTGTGTTTTAGTTCTTTTGCTGTTGAATTAAATGTGTTTATAAAATTAAATTGTATGAAGATTATTGAATAAAAATGAGAATTGGTTAATACAAGTATAATTTTTTAAATTATTTAAATAAGATAACATTTTTGTCAATTATAACAAGGTGATCATCTAAGTTAAAAATCTGCTGTGGCCATCCTTTCTTGTCTATGGTAGCCATTACACTGACCGTCATCGTATTAAATTAGTTTATGGAATAGAAAAACTTGTATAACAATGATTACTGTAATCATTGTAACTAAATCCAAAACTATCTTGACATAAATATGCCACCTATTTACAAAATTATATATCATAAAGTATGAAAAATTATTTAAAAATTACTTAGCAATATCGAAAAATTAAAGTATAAAATGTATCAAATTTTTCTCTTTCGTTGACAAAAGAAATTTTGATATATACACATACAGCAGAAGCCAACTTTTCTATTACACTTTGTACAGTAAATTTTCAAATATATTACTGCGATAAATGTAAGCTGAAATAGTTAATTAAATTAATTTTGTAAATTAAAATAAATTTTTATTTATTTGTGAAATTATTTTCTGCATTATTACAATTGTAACTAATCATATTTTAACAAAATTAATTATAAATATGCAAATGATCGTAATATATAAATTTATAATATTATTAATGACATTTTAATATATTTATTTTATCATTTAATGTTGTAAGTATTTAAATTTATTGCATTTAAATACTCCTATTAAAATAAAGTAATAAATATTCTCTTAAACTGTGTTTATTCAATTATAATAAATTAATAATAATTATTATATTTATCAAAGGAGTTTAGTTTAAGTAAATTTTACTTGAATTTTGTTTACAATTTGCTTTTTTACATTTCTTGAAAGAAGCACAAGTAAATGTGCTAGTAACAAATAAAATAATTATATCAGAATTTTATTTTAATACAGATTTTAACAAAGTAAAAAATCTTTCAGAGATCATCATATTAAAATAAAAAAGCTTTCGGATTCTGTATATATTTTATTTAAAAATCGACATTTTGGTATACTTATCGTATATTTTTTTTGGTTAATGATACATGCAGAATATATCGGAACGTAGATTTTTAAATAAAATATATACAGAACTTAATCCGAAAACTTCTTTATTTTAATACAGATGTTATACAAACATTGTAATAATTAATATGTAAATTTTGCTCTAATTAAAAGTATTAGTATTTCATACGTGTACATATATGTTAATTACATATTTCACATAAAATACAATTTGTTTTATGTTACTAGTATTATTGCATACATTTTTTATTACAAGATATTATTAATATCAACATGTAATATCTTGCTAGCAAAAGTGTGTGAAGAAAAATATTTTGCAAAAGTGATTCGCATTTGCAATTAGACTAAAGACGATTATTATCTGCAATTTTATGATAATTTCGAACTATTTTTCTGCTTCTTTGCTGTATAAAATTGCAAGCCGGAGAATTACGCTGGGAAAAAGAAACGCACGTATATTATCATGCGATGATGTTACAAATACCTTTTATGTAATTGTTTTTTTTTTTATTATTATTATTTTAAATGACTAATCATACAAGCAATTAATACTAATTGTTTTAAAGTTTTTGTGAGAAATATTACTTAAACTTTTGCACTAGCTTAGAGAAATATTTTTTTACAATCATTATTTGAATGAAGTTTGTAATTATTTTACATTAAAATTTTCTACACAAGATCTTTTTCTAAAGAATTATTTAATTACAAATTTTATTAATAAAAATGTGTGACTAATTTTTTGTTATTTGTGAATACTTTAAAGTAATATAAAAAAGCTAAGTTATTAAGAAATATAAAGTGTTTGGTATATCTCAGGAGTAGTAGAGTAGCTTCTTTTACAAAATATTTTAATATAGAATAATATCATAACTCATTTTGTATTCATTGTTTTTTCAAATTATTTATCTGATTTGTTTGGTTTTAAAGGTAACTCCATTTTTTTTTGCTTTTATTGCTACAAAAAATTGGAAAATTTTAAGTTATTCCCAAAAAGTAACTAAATTTATGTGATAAATAAAATTATTTTTAAATGTTATGCCAGTTGCATAAATTAATGTAATTAATGTTTTATTCTTTAAATATATATTTTAAAAATTTTATAGCTCATGTTAAATAAAATAGAAATTAAATTATTAAATAATTACCAAATTAGTCTTAAAAAAGATTGATTTTTTAAATAATATTTCAAAAGAAAATGACAAAATTTATTTATTTGCAAACATCAATCAAAATTGACAACACAAAAATAAATTATTGTTTTGGTTTTAATGTAAATAATTAGTATTTATTTGTTTGTAAATCTAACAAAATATCATCAATAAACATATTAACAATATTAAATTTTGATTTTAAAATCTCTTGGCCTACCATTTAAGATGCAACAGCGCGGTCCCAAAACGTTTAACAAAAATGCCTAGCTTTAGAGTGATTCCACAAATCTGCAAATTTGTCTTAAGTTAAACCAATTGCACAGGTCTTACGCGGTATGCCGTAGCTATTAGAAAAATATAATTCGGAAAAAGTCAATTTATTTTATTATTTATAATAATTTTATATATAATATATAACCCGTTGTACCACGGGCCAGGCACGTGAAAAACAGTTTTGGCCCGAAAAGCTGAACACGAATCTCACACGTGGTTGTAGGCGAAAGGGTTAAATAGTATCTTATATAAAATTATATGCAAATATATTTACAAAATATAAAGATACTTTTGTGTTATTAGGTTTGTTACCAAGATAACGATGTGCAACGGAACTTACAATAATCGGACTACTATTCTATAGTAATAAAAATTATAGCAAGAATGAAACAATGGATATTTAATTTATGTTCAGTAAAACTATTTAATGATGTTGCATAAAATATTAAGATTTTAAATTTGAAATCACTGAAGATAGCTAAATATATTTGCCCATTATTCTCCAGTGACTTTTAAAACTGATATTTACCAAAATTATTTTTAACGTTTACTCAAAATTATTTATTAAGCAACTTTTATTAGTTTATTTGAATTTTATAATATTAAATATAAAAAAATATATCAAAAATAGAAAGACTATTCATATTTGATAAAAGGTAGAAGTAAAAATTTATTTTAAAACGAAACATAAAAACACTTTTCATGAACAAAAGAGGTAAAGGTTTTTTCTTCAATTAAAAATTGATACATTATTATTTTAATAATTTATATAATTTTTCTTGTTACAAGAGTTTATTTGTACAAATATAAATACAAAATAATTACATGCTATATGTAACTTAATTAAAATAAAATAATTTTGTGTTAATTATGAAATTTTTGTTATTTGTTATAACTAATTATATTACTTATTACATATATATATATATATATATATATACATATATATATATATATACATGTTTTAATAAAATATTATTATTATAAATTTTATAATTATATGTTTCAAAATTAATTTTATGTTCAAAACAAACTCATTAAAAATATAATTAAAATTACAGATTGCATATAAACATTTGTGTAAATATTATGTACATATATATATATATATATATATATATATATATATATATATATATATATATATATATATATATGGACAAATAATTAATAATGAAATTTGGGTATATTAAAAGTTTTTTGTCCAATTTTTTTTTATTTATAATGTTATATTTTAAAAATTAGCATATTCAATATTTTTTAGGTTAGAATAAAATTAAAAGTTTTATCGATAATTTTTTTTATTCAATTCAATAACAAAAATTTTAAAGCGTGCAACGCCTATACTGCTAAACGTCTCAATATCTAGTTTAATTCGAAATATAGTTATCTAATCTGATATCTCCTCACTGTAATTAATATATCTTAAATTTATGTAATTTTACGTAGGTTTTAACAGTAAAAATAGCACCATTTTGTAATTTTATTGTTATAATTTAAGTAATATTACATTTTTTATGAAAAATTACATGCACAAAACATGTAAAATTACATAAATTTTGTACAGTGTTGCTTTTTACAAAATATAAATATTTGTTTCGTAGATTTCGAATTTTGAGCGCTCAAAACTTTAAGTAAAACAACTTATATATATATATATATATATATATATATATATATATATTTCTGTAATAGTAATTATAAAACAAGTATTTAGTCATAAAACACATACATTTGCTTTGATTAATTAATTGCTTTTTATGTATTAATAAAATTAAAGTTAAAATCGAAGCTAACGTATTTTCAAAAAGTTTACAAAGTATTTTATTTAAAAAAAACAAACTATTTTTTTCTAATAGATAAATAATAAAAACGAACAAATTTTTTTTTGCAATTTCTAAAAAAATTCTTTATAATTTTTATCTGGTTTTATAAATAACAAAATTTTAATATGAAATAAAAATCTCTTAATTTTCAATTTAAGAAATTTAATTAAAAATAGCAGAAATATTTATATATACAATACAAATCTCTTTTCAACAGCAATCATTTTTCTTTTATGCTTCTGCTGCCAAACTCAACACTCACTATCATATATCAACGTAGATACCAAATTGAAAATTTAATTGAATCATTCGAATTTATCTCAAAATGTTAGACAGACCACAAAAACTTATAAAATTTTCGACTAATAATTAGAAAAGTGTACGAGTCCATCGAAAAATGAATACTCTGTATATTAAATTAATTAAATATTACTAGATCTTTTATACATATAATTTCATTAATAATTCATGTAAAATTTAATCATTTAATATTCAAAAATCAATAAATACAAAATACAGGCTGTAACGTACATATTTGGCGGACAAACTTTCTGTTAATAATTTAAAACTAATGACCAAAGTTAGAACAAAATTAACCAAATTACACGATCGCTACAGGCGTACCAACGTTAGCGTTAGTGTCGTTATGTCTTCCTGACTAAAAAAAATCCCTAATGCACGTCCGGCTTAAATTTCACCCTTGCCACATGGAAAAATAACCCTACATTTTCGGGGGGCGGTAGCAATCATGATATGTATTTAAAATTAGATTTGGTATTGCGTGTGAGAATTTATATATTCTCCATATAGCTGAATATGATATTGGTGTATCCTGGCGGTTGTATGATATAAAAATTGCTGTTAACAAGGAATGTGTACAGTTAATCAGATTTGTTGAATAATTTCTTGTGTGTTATTTTTTGAATTTGAATAAAATATAGAGTATTTGTTGTAGATGCGTTCAAAATTTTTACATACATACACAATCATGCAATGTAAACTAACAAAAAAATAACTAATAATAATATTTGATTTTTTTTAAAGCACCTTACTTAGACAAAAATTATTATTATTGTTAACTGGAATTATTCTACGATGACGAACTTACACTTAAATTTGTTGTTAAAATTAGGTAAATGAAATTGAATGTTAGTTTGATACAAATATAAAATTTCTAATAAATTACGTAGTTTCTTGCGAATTTAATAGAAATTAAAATAATTTTTTACCAAAATTTATTTTGTAATCTTGAAGAAAAACTTTAAATAAAATGACTATTAAGAATAAAATTTGTTATAATCGCAAATGACATAAAAATGATTTATTAGTATGAGTTAATAGTATATTATGTTACGAGGACTAGAGTGATTATTGTATTGAGCTCAGATATTTGTCTGAGATATTAGAAATTTTTTCATGTGTTTTATTTTTTTACAAAAAAGCTTCGTTCAGTCAGTACAAATAATTATCTTAAATAGATTGGATTAATATTTTAAAAATTATTAATAGTTTTAATCGCAGTTTTAAAATTTCTTTACACGAACAATTATTTAGTTACACCAACTTTTATTTTTATTATACAAATTTACAAACATTTTTAAAACAAAGCTACAAAAAAAATCTAATTAATAAATCTATTTTATAGGGATATCTACATTATACATTATACATAGTAAGTTAGAACATAATTGAGTCTGTCATAAATAACTGTGCAATTGCATTATTACAATAGTTATGACTAACCATAAGATGATACAAGTAATAAGTATGTAGGGAGTGTGACGCAAAGGCAACCAGGGAATATCTTGTTGGCAGCATTCAAAAATTGGATTAACTTAATCAGATTACTTACATACATATGCGGTTCATATAGATTTATATTCACTATGTATATTGGTTTAGTTTAGATATTTATTGTTGATTCTACTTGGAAAATCAATGTGGGGACATTTTGAATTTTTTGTTCCAAACTAGAGTTAAATATATATTTTTATTTTATTTATTATTTATTGAAACATAAATGGTTAATATTTTCTAAAAAAATATAACATGACATACATACATACACAATTAATTATTTTTTATTAGCAATAAAACTTACAAATAAAAAATATTTTTATGTAATTCAAAAAATTGAAACATTTGTTTTGTTAAAATAATTTTTTTATTTAAAAAATATATTTTTTACTTAAATTTGATAATTAAAAATGTGTTTAATATATCATTGTTAATTTTATAAAAACGCATATGTAAAAGTAAAATAATTTCATAAATAATTATTATTTATAATCTATATTATGAATGTAAATTGATGTATGAGTATGTGCATTTAAATTTTCAAATTTTAGCTAAAAATAAGTTTAGAAAATAATGTTATTTATATATAAATTCTATAGAATTAAATTTGAAATCACATAAATAAAGTGAGAAACTATAGTAAATAAAAAAAATATATAAAGGTTTTACTCTATATTAAAATGTTTTGTAAAAATATTAAGCTTATAACACTTGAGTAACGTCGAGCACTTTATTTAATACCATATAATTTAGAATTTTACTTCTTGTGTTATTTAGTTTTATATTAAAAAAATTATCTTAAATTTGAACATTTTTTATTTACTAATAAAAAACTAGATTAAAAAACCAGTAATTTGAAAAAATGTATTCACCTATAATCAATTTTGTCTTTAATCCAAATTTCATAGCTTCTTAAATTATTAAAACGAACATTCTCCAACTTGTTTTATTAAAAATAAACAAAGAATTTCTGTTATAACACTCACACTCCAGTAGCTTAAATCTGAATTTTATTTTTAAAACGTTCAACTTTGTATTATTATTATTATTATTATCATAACAGTTTTTACAGTCCCAGCAAAACACTTAAGACAGGGAATTTAATTTTACATCGGCTTATTTCATAAATTCTTCGATTTTATGACCCAAAATAAATGTTCCGTAAGAGGTCTATATTTTAGGATAAGCATTGATAGTTTTACGATAGTGATTAATAAAAATACGACTGAAATAATATCCTATATGGTATCAAAGCGTGTGAGGTCTTTCAAACGAAAATTTTTCTAGATTTTTATTTTTTGTAGTTTTTGTAGTGTCGTACTGATGTCAACAAGATGTATCCTTATTTATGTATCGATAAAGTAGAATAATGTTTGTCCTACCTTACACTGGTGCTTTAGATGCTTGCTTTGATGTTTTTTTCTAAAGGATATAAAGGATTAAAGTGAAATAAAATATTTTTATTTTATTTTACTTAAATAGCATTTACTAGACTTAGATCAGTTTTAATATGATTTTTATTATTTTTACTTAGATGTTCTCAAAAGAGATGAGTTTAAGCTTTTGATCTAGTATCTATGTTGGGGTGAAAAATGTAAATTTTTATCAATAGTACATTGGATTGAACTGGGTAAAATTCTTTAATGCATAGCCTATATATTTTGAGATTATTTGTAGAAGAAAATATTATTAATAATTAAAATGAACAAGATTTAGGTTTAAATTCTGTATAATTTTTTAATTAAAATTTGACGTTTTGATATACACGTATATTACGTATATCATCACCAGGTAAAAAATATACAAATGATATAAATAATAAACAAACAGAAAATAGAAACAACTTACTAGTGTAAAAAATATTATTTCTCTTCAATTTTCAGGTGTACATGTGGTAAAGTTTATGTTATACAAACAGATAGAACTATTTTTATTAGATTGTTAGAAAATAAGAGGTAAATAAGTCTAAATCATATTCACCTATACGCTATTGCACAACATGAGTTACAAAATCTTTATGATGTAAATTTCGAAAATACTAAAATAATTGCAAAACCCGAAAATTATAACAGTAGATGGATAAGAGAAGCAATAGAAATTTACAAAGAAAAAGATAACATCACACTAATTTATTTATATTTATTATTTATATCATTATATTATTTTTAACACTAAAGTAAATGTGTTTTTGAAATGTGAAGTTATGTTTTTCAAAATTTTAATAAAAAAAATTATTGTAGTAACAGTATAATTATTTTAAAAGCTTTGTATGAAATTAGTTAATATTTAACTTGAAAATAAAACTAAATTTGAAATGAAAATTTTTAATAATTTTACAATTACATTTAATCCTTAAAAACACTCATTTTATGTGATAACATGTTTTATCATTCATTTCATAATAACTTTTTGCTTCTGTTTTTCATCAAATATAAATAGTTTTTCTATTTTTGATGGTATTTGTTATGTTTGCTATTATAAAATTTAAATAAACTGTTATAAAGTGTTTAATAAATAATTTAAATAAACTTCAAAAGTACTTTTGGCAAAAATGACTTTTATAAATGAGGTTAGAATATTGGTCTATGTTTTTAAACTAAATAGTAAATAATTTTATACAAAACTTTTCAAATAGTTATACTATTATAAACTATTATTTTTTACATACATTTTTTATTTTTATTAGAAAAACATAAGTTTACAGTTCAAAAACACGTTTAATTTTGAGTGTAGCTGCAGTGATCTAGCTGGAATTACTTTCCTTGTAGTTAAATTTTCTAAATAAAAAACAAAAATATTGTTTAAAATTATTTATCTGATTTTAACTCTCATTTATTAGGTCATTGTTTTATGTAAGCACATAAAAATTATATGCTTTATTGTCATATTTACATAAATGCATTTTAATAAAAGACTTGTGTATTAGACGTTACAATTGCCATAAAAATTTAATTATTTTTTTGCATTTCTTTGAAACCATACCTATGTCATAAAAAATATAAATGCATTAAAGGGTTAATTAATATTTGAAAAGCTATTAATTACATTCGTTATTAATTAAATGTTGCATCAATGTATCGAGATAATAAAACTTATCTACGATATTATTTTCAACTTTTATTAATTTAAATTAGTAATTATAAGAATATATTTTTTTTAAATTTCAGTTAAATAATATAATTATTGTATATGCGATTCTTAACAAATAATATTATTCGTCTTTTATCTTTTAACCAATGATAATGTATTATGTTATAAGAAGCAAAAACAGATCTTTATTGTATTGAGCCCCAGATATTTGCGGCCGAGGCAGAACCCTGATTTGTAAGAATTAATGTTCCTTTGATCGATAAACACTGCAACTATCAATTAATTTTATAATTTTCTATATGGCTGATAGAGATATTAAATTAAATATACTTGGACGTGTTTTTATTCGAATATAAAATACCTGTCAAATCTGGAAGTGTACACTGCAATTCTTGCACGTTTTTACCCATTTCTAATGATCAATTTCTAATTCAAGCAAGAATGAACAATTCAACTGTCAATAAACTTAACTTGCTTAATAATTTTCAATATGGACGTCAGAGATGTCAGTTTCTGACAAATCTGATGGTGCAGGTTGCATTTCTTGCACTTCTTCACACATTTTCAATAATCAAATTAAAATTGAAGAGAAAATAAATAATGCAATTGTCTTAACTTGACTTAATAATTTTTATAATGGTCGCCGGTAATGCCAAATTGCATTTCTTGCACTTCTTCACTCATTTTCAATAATCAATTTAAAATTCAAGCTAAAATAAATAATGCAATTGTCAATCAACTTAACTTGATTAATAATTTTCAATATGGTTGCCAAAAATGTCAAATTAAATACACTTAATCGTGTTTCTTTGGTCGAATATGCAGTTTCTGACAAATCTGACGGTGCACAGTGCATTTCTTGCACTTCTTCACACATTTTCAATAATCAAATAGTTCCCAATATGGCCGGTGAAAATGTCAGATTAAATACACTTGATGTTGTAGTTATGTTTGGTGTTACCATCAGTGGTGTATATAGTAACTAACTACTGTATATTAATGTGCATTATTGTATTAGTAACATAATGACCTCTTTCTACATAAACAATATAGTAATACAATATAATAAAAAGATTATTGTTCAACAATTTGTGTGCAATAACAATATCGTATTTAAATTATTTTTGACAATTCAATGCTATTACTAGGATACAATAGTACAATTTTTATAGTATAATTATTTTGAAATGTTATTTATATCAGACCTACTATTGCATAGTCGCAAAATAACCACCTGTAATAACCATTATTACATGCTTGTTACATAATATACTATTTTACCGTTTTTCTATACCTTTACTTCACAATAATAATATATGTTCATAATATTCTAAAAAAATCTAAAAAAAAAAATATGCTCCAAATTAATTTTTCGTAATTTATTTTCTACCAATAAAATCAATTAAACGATACAGTTAATTTAATATAGTTACCGTCATTTAACTCATCTAACTAGCATCAATTTAATTCTAGTACAATTTAAGAAATTTCATGAATACATGCTTAAATGCGACTATAATAAAATCAATTAAGTTTTTTCCCTTCAATTTTAAATTAAGCAGAATCTTTAATAAACCATTGTTACTTTTAAATTCTTCACGGCTAACTGCGTTTTTTTCTCTTTCGTTTAAATAGTGTAACCATAGAACCTATCTCCAGATCGTTGATCATCTTGAAAAATCATTGAAAAGCATTCATAATACGTAATTTTGAACGTTCACTTCCGCGTCTAGTTCAAAACGAGAAAACGTACCGTGTAAAAACTATTAATTTGTATTTGTGTGTGTGTCTGCGTGTTTGTGAATGCGTTTAGAACCTGTGTTCATTATTATTAATGAAGTCTTTTTGTTGGTTAACGTCATGAAAGCCTCTGATTTAGAAAAAAAAGTAATTTTTTTTTCAGTTTTTGTTGCCCGTGAACTTGTCGTTAAAATGATTTGTTGGTAGCGATGAATGGAGAGATATTTTCATTTGTTTAAATCAATGTGTTTATTCATGCGGTGATGATAGTTTTTTAATGTTTTGTAGGTTTTTATTGTAAATTTAATCGATATTTGATTATATAAATTTATACAAGAAAATTTTATAAAGGTATTTTAGTTGGCAAAGAGAAGAAATTTAAGAGGATGTACAAAATATAAACCAGAATTTTTAGGCACAAGTCGGATGTGCGAGAAATAAAACAAAAGATGGAGTTGAATTTGTGACGTATTTGTACAAGCTAGTAAAATAATACTTTACAGATATGATAATGTTCGTTTGACACTCATTTACATATAGCATTTATATATAAGATTCTATTTGAGAATGTATATTGGCGGTTCTAAAACGTAGTATTAACAATATCCGTTTGGATCGCTATATTATAATACAATGTACTACTAATTTTTTTAATAAAATTGTATTTCATAAATTTTTCCTTATTAGTAAAGGTATCAAAATAAAAGGGCCCTAAGATATAGTTCTGTAT
This sequence comes from Clivina fossor, assembly GCA_963966155.1. Lineage (NCBI taxonomy): Eukaryota > Metazoa > Arthropoda > Insecta > Coleoptera > Carabidae > Clivina > Clivina fossor. Next base: position 22,340,369 of record OZ014551.1, on the reverse strand, counting down.
TAATTTTTATTAATAATCGACATTCGCTACGTAATATTGATTAGATCTTGCAATTATAATAAAAGTAGATTGATAAGACAAGCAATAGATGAATCAGTATGAAGGCATTGATTTAAATAAAATTAGGCTTTCTTTAATTAAAAATTTATAAATTGTATAATCAAGTTACTTATTTTGTTATCTAGTAACTTGTTTCTATATTCTGTTTATTTACTGTATAATTTTTCCTGATGTTGATGCGTCGAGTACGTCGAAATGTCAATTTTTATTAAAATATAAACAGAACTTGATCTTAAAGCTTTTTTATTTTAATATAATGAGTTCTGAAAGATTTTTTTACTATGTTAATTAAATTAAATTTTATTGATATAATTATTTGTCTCCAATGTTTGTTTCTTCCTGGAAATTTTTCTGCAAACTTTCTTTTATAGATTTAAAAAAAAATATTATTTAATATTTTATTTTGTTTATTATTATATAATATTATTTAAAATTCTGCAAGATTTCTATTTTCTACTATGGACGTTCTGAATTTACCAACTTCGTACATACATATATGCTGTGTGCATGCATAAATGCATTAGATTCAAAGCGCGTACTCATGCATATGGTCTATCTTGCAACATAACACAAGAAAGATAAAAAAATAGATTTTCAATTTTGCACATTTATCATACAGTTATTTATGAAAATTTTGCGACTAGACAGTTATGAATACAAACTAGTAAAACTGTTAGACGTATTGCTCGCAACATTTCAAATATATTATTTTAATTTTTAATATAGTTTTGTATCTTTTGCTGGTTTTACTCGATTCATTTTTCTATACAATTTTTCTATTTAATTAAGAATATATATTTTTTGTATATATGTTATATGTTTATATAGTATTCAATATTGGTTTATAGATAAAAACGTCACTTTTTTGTTTTTGTATTTTTGTATAATTAATTGTATTTTTTTAATGTAATCTATATTAGCGCAAGCTATAATAAATAAAAAAAAATAACAAATAAAAAAAAATACATAAAATCTGTATAATTTTCTATACAAAATTATATGTAGAAAATGTTCAAAATTAATACATTTTACACGATATAGAATAAAATGTACAGACGCATGCGTAATGATACACTAAACCAACCAATAGATGTTAAGATATCACTTTTTTTAAGTGTATTTGAACGAACTATACAAAAACATTAGCCATCCCGGCCGGTAAATTATAAGTTATCATATAGGCAGATAAACACTATTTTATTTCTATAAAAACAATTTACATTTCTAATAAAATGCATGAATACAACATAGTCTGTATTAAAATAACCAATTATAAAAAATTAAAAAAAAAAAAACACTATTTTATTTCTATAATAATAATTTACATTTCTAATAAAATGCATGAATACAACATAGTCTGTATTAAAATAACCGATTATCAAACTTGCCAAAATCAATAAAAATTCATTAAATTCATAACTTTTGACAACGCTACAAAATTCATCAAAAAAATTCGTGTTAAATACAAAACAACCCCAACACACACGCACACACACATAGAGACCAAAAAACAATAACGCATCGCGCGCTCGCTTACACCGAAACAAAAAACGAAACGAAACAAATGACAGAGCCCAAATGACAAGTAAAAATTGAAGAGTGAGTCACACCGCAAACAATTGAATAGCGGCCGAGCGTAATGGTCGTCAGGCCGAACGATCTATAGAATGACCACCCAAATAACAGCACAGTGGCGTACGTTACTGTCAGGCTAACGAAGGGGAGTGGGGAGGGTGGAATGGACGACGACACAAATAATGCAATAACACACCCCTGATGAGCTCGGGTGCCCCGTGCTGGGTTTAAGGGTCAGTCGCTGGGGCGCTCTTGATGAAAAGGGTGCGGTTAGGGTGTTCGGGGACGAATTGAAACGTTACTGGACAATTTGCCACCTGCAGTGGGGAAAGAATGACTGTGTATTTTTTTATTTTTTTTTTATAGATCAGGAATGATTTTTGTCTTTTTCGGTATTAGTTCTGACTTTGAATGTCTTATTTTGTTGAAATTGATATGTATATTAATTCTGTGTAGAATAATAATATGCGATTTTGTGACTATAAGAATAACTTTGAAAGAAAAAGTGATATGAAAAATGTAACAAAATAATTTATTAGAAATAACAAACTACATTGATTAAATTGGTTAAAAAATAATGAGTCGTAGCATGTACCAAGTTATATATCCCAAAAATAATGTTACTAATTATTTTAAATGTTGCAAATGTAATGTGATGAAAAAATATATCAAATTTACACATTGTGTTCATTGATATTGCATTAAATATGTTTAATATTATATTAGTAGCTTTTGTTTTGTTCGTTTGTTTGACTGTTAGTTTATTTAAATATTGTGTTACGACTAGTGAACAAATAACTGTCTTTTCCAGCAGTGAGACGGTAATGTGCACATATTTAAGTTAATCGAACATTAGATAATGCAAATTATTAGTGGCAACATCGTAGCATATTTTTAGTATTAAAAAAAGAAAAAATTTCTTTTTGGAGTCGGAGTCGGAGTTGCAACAACAAAAATTGATTCCGACTCCGGCAAAATTCTTTGACTCATCGACCTCACGACTCCGACTCCACACCCTTGGCTGCGACCCGATATATTTAATATGAAAAATGCTTACATTAGAATATAAAAATTAAATATTATTTAAAATCAAAATTAAAATTGTTTAGCTATTTTGAAAAACAAAATATATTTTTAATTTTGCTTTGAAATTTGGTATAATAGTTTAAAATGTCGTTATAAATTAGTTTGTTTAAATGATATTTTTACGAATAATATAGTAAATTAAAATAAAAAAACTTAGGATTAAGTTCTGTATAATTTTTAATTAAAATTCGACGTTTCAATATACTACACATATAGCATCTAATGACAGTCCGTTCAACAAATCCATTGTTAACAAAAATAATGTTACCAATTATCGTAAATTTCGCAATGAAATGAATTTATAAAAATGTATTAATATTAATAATTCTAAAATTAAAAACAATAAAAGTTATTAGTATATTGATTTTTTGCTTTAATAAAAGTGTTATCATTTATATTAATTTTATATAATAAAAATTTCTTAATTGTTTACTTTGACATATAAAGTCGAATATAAAGTTGGAACACACAAAACAATTTTGTCTCCAACAAAATTCTTTGATTCTTCGATTTCTCGACTTTGCCTCCACCACTGAAATATAGTAATAACTGGAATGTGCACTGCCTATGTGTTCTAGTAGCGCCAATGCGAGCCGAGAGAGATAGGAGATACGGGGGATCTCTATCACTGTCTTACACTTCTGCGCATTTGAAATTCAAACGCGATTTCTTGCGGTAAAAATGCAACAATCTTATGTTGTTGCATATCAAATTGTAGCTAAACGTACCTGCTAAACGATGCGCAATGAGATTCTATTGAGGAATTGCTGTAGAAAAGGTATTTTTATCATTTTTGATATATTAATTTGACATTTTTTCAATATTCTTTTTTTTCATAGCTATCTAAGTTATCATGTAGTAGCAATGCTACGCCAATAGAAACTCTTTCAACGGACTATACGACAAAGACGCGAATCCCCGTATCTCCTATCTCTCTCGGCTTGCATTTGGGCCGCCAGTGCGCGTTCCAGTTATTACTATATTTCAGTGGCCTCCACACTCCTCGAAAATTGTATATACGACCAACACTTGTCAAAAAATTTATTTTAAACATATAACCTGATATATTTAATTTGAAACAAAAATTAGCAAATATTTGAAATTTACTTAATTAGCAAAATTGTTACAAATTTGTTTAAATACATTTTATTACAATCAATTACATTGCTACAGTTTAACTTGTATTTATGCGCAGTAAATTTTATATGGAACAATAAAAATATATATAAATTTTTATTATATAAACACACACACACACACACACACATACACACGTAAACACGTTTTCACCGCCAGCAATAATTTATATTGTAACTCAGCGCCGCGTCTGGTGACCGCCATGCCACACCACGTTTCGTCGTAGCACACTAGAGACTCAACCGAACCACCATCGATAATATGACATAGAACCTTGTTAGTAACCGTTGGAAAATTAAATTATTATCAACCATAAACCATTTTGCTAGTTCAAATGTTCAACATATTATATTTTTATCGTTGCATCTATAAAACTATGTTATTATTTTAGTGAGAATATTTCGAATTAGGCAAATATCGGTTTTTATATTTAATTAAAAGAAAATGAAGACGTTTTTTAATTATACAATAAATTAAAATATGATCTTACTGTGACAAAAAGTTAATAAAATAAAATAATTTCTCTTAAACCACAAACAATAATTTAAAATAGCTATATACGTATTTCGATAGCTAAGCTTTTATCATCAGTAGCAGAAGGTAATCCTAATCAGTGATTAGGACTTTCAAAATACGTATATAGCTTTTTTAAATTATTGTTTGTGGTTTTAAGGGAAATTATATTATTTTATTTCCTAATTATAGGGTTGGTTCATAACTATCACGTTTTTTAAACAATATTTATTATGAAAAAAAAAAACAAAATAAAAATTTAACAGCAATATTTTTAAATGATTATTCCAAAGCGTAGTTAGTCATCATCTACTTCAATAACTGCTTCCCATTTGCTTGGAAAACGGTCGATTCCACTGGTAAAGAAGTCATGGTTCTTTTTGTTAAAAAAGTAAAGAAAACAGAAATTTTTATTAACAAATAACCCGCCTACAGAAACGTCTGATAATTATGCATCACAAATATTGTATACAGTTAAGTACAGTTATATAGTAAAAAATATTTCGGAACTCATTATATTAAAATAGAACTGTTCATATTTATTTAAATATCAACGTTTCCATATACTCTAGGTATATCTTCATCAGAAAAGAATAATACAAATAACACAAATAATAAACAAGCAAAACATAAAAACAAGTTACTTGGTGATAAAGTAACTAGATTTAAAAATTTATAAATTATTAATTAAACGAAGCTAAATTTTATTTAAATTAGTGCCTTCATACTGGTTGATGTTACCTTTTTCTTTATAAATTTATATGCTTTTTTTATCAATCTACTGTAAATATTGTTGGATCTTGTAATTTATTTTAGTACCTTCAAATTTCATATCATCAAGATTTTCTAACACATGTTGAGCAATAGCGAATTTATCTGGATTGTTTAGACGTATTGACCTCTTATGTTCTGATAATATAGTACAAACTTTACCGCATACCACGATGTTCTATACCGGGTGTAGAAATGAAATGTGAACCATAGGGATTTCAATGTTATTTTTTAAATACGGCTGTATCTCTTTCCCTATTGACTTTTGAGCAAATATTTAAATACAAAACTTGTTCAAAATGTAAAAATGCATAGTATAAAGTCATTTTTTTTACATAAATATTAATATTTTACGATATACAGGGTTAACCACTAAAAAATGAGCCATAACATTGGGAAACGGGAATGGTATCGAAAAATGCGAAATAATGAGTTCTATAAAATTTTTGGACTAAATTTTGTAAAAAAGTCTTATTCTGAAAAAAAAAATGCCAATGGTCCCCCCTTATCAACTTTTTGGAAAATCAGAAAAACGTGAATAAAAAATTAAAGAAGAACAGGAAAAAAAAAATGTCTGGTACAAAGAGTAAGATAAAAGAGTAGACAACGAAAGCCAGTGTTAAAATATCCAAAATCCTTTTTTTTTTTAAACAAAACACAAGGGTACCCCCTTACGAAATTTTTCAAAAATCAGTTTTTAATTTTTTTCTTCTAAACGAAGTATCGTATAACAATGATTTTTACCCCGAATTATAGAACTCATTATTCCGCATTTTTGGATACCATTTCCGTTTCCCAATGTTATAGCTCATTTTTTAGTGGTTAACCCTGTATATCGTAAAATATTAATATTTATGTAAAAAAAAATGACTTTATACTATGCATTTTTACATTTTGAACAAGTTTTGTATTTAAATATTTGCTCTAAAGTCAATAGGGAAAGAGATACAGCCGTATTTAAAAAATAACATTGAAATCCCTATGGTTCACATTTCATTTCTACACCCGGTATATATATATATATATATATATATATATATATATATATATATATATATATATATATATATATATATATCTGAGTATAAATAAATAATATAAAATAACATATATACAAAACTTAATCTTAAAGCTTTTTCATTTTAATTATATACAGTGTTTAAAATCGAATAGTATTAAAAAATAAGTCTTAATCTCTACGTAAAGTATTTTTAGTTTATATTTATTTGTTTTTTGTTTTATGAGAGGTATTATTAATGTGAATGAAGCTGGAGTTGCTTGTCTAGATCGAAATGTTTGAAGAAAACTAATTTCGGGATAGTAGAAAGAGTTTGTGCCGCATCCATGTGGGTATTTAGCGTGATTGTGTATGTATGTACGTTTTTTGTTTTAATACATAATCCATACAGAAATTGATTTGCTCAATTCAAACTATTCGATTGTCAGTTATCTAAATTGCAACTGTGAAAATTTATAGTGTTATAATTTTTGTATAAAAATAAACAAAAAGTGGAATTGTAACTGTTATTATTAATCAATAGATTGATATGTGTATGTCAAAATTTTAATATATTTACGTTTATGATTTTGACAACATTGTGTATATATATATATATATATATATATATATATATATATATATATATATATGTTTAATGTTATGATACTGTACATAATCAAATGGATATTTATAGAAATTTAATTAGAGTTAACATGTTTCCTGAAAAAAAAAATTCTAAAACTAATTAATATTGTTTATAATAAATAATTGAGTTCAAAACATAAATTTAGTTTGTATTTACATTGAATTTATAGAATTTTGAATTATACATACCATGTATTTTATTTGAATATTTCATTCATTATTTAAACATGAAATTCCAGGAAGTGGATTTTATTGTTAGATGTAAATTAATTATATTATAATTATTCACTGTCAAAGTTTTAATTTAAAATAATTTCATATCAATTATGCCCAGTATTATAAAGAACCAAATAAAAATAAAATAGTTACTAATTGATTAAATTTATTCGTCGAATAAATTTCAAATTCGTATAATAAAGTAAACAACCAAATACAATAATTCTTCTTGAAGTAAATTACCAGTCTTGCCAATGTTATAATACTTTCAGTTTGTAGCAAAACAAATATATATGTATATATATATATATATATATATATATATATTAAATTGAGAAACTATATATATATATATATATATATATATATATATATATAAAATATATATTAAATTGAGAAAATTGTTATTAATAGTTATACATAGTAAAAAATCTTTCAAAACTCATAATATAAAATAAAACGGCTTTAGGTTTAAGTTCTGTATTAATATTTATTAAAAATTGATGTTTCGACAAACTCAACGTCCATCTTTATCAAGGAAACTAATACAAATGACATTTACAGTAAATAACAGAACATAGAAACAAGTTACTAGGTAACAAATAATTAATAGAAGTCAAATTTTATTTAAATCAGTACCTTCATAGTGAAGAAAAAAAGATAACGTCATAGTCACATCATAAGGAAGGCAAAATTTATTTAAATATTTAATAATTTTAATTTAAAAAATTAATATTCTTAATACTTTCTTTTAACTTAATATATTATGCCTTGTCACTTGAAAAAGAAATATAATTCTCTTGTTACTGTAACAATTGCATGATCATTTTACAGAGAGTATTTCGTATTCATAAAAGTTTAGTGGCAATTTTCTGGGCATAGTACAGCAAGGTGTTAACGTGGTGAAATGTCCAAAGAAGTATGGTTAGGTTAGTTGTGTGAGTGTGTGTGTGTGTGTGTGTGTGTGTGTGTGTGTATATGTATTATACGTGCCTCGTAAATTGACGCTTTGTTTCAAGCGTTGGATTGCTCGTAAAATCACACGAAATGGATTCTGGGTAGAGGAGCTTAGCTGTTGTAAGAATTGCTTAGGTATTAACAATTGCTGATAAATTATGATCGTACGACATAGATTTTATTGATCAATAAAATTGTGAAGAAATATTACAATTTTCTAGGATATTGGCATTGATTCTTTGCTTGTTATAATAATTAATTAATAATTTTTTAATTAATTTTTACTTTGTTCATAATTACGATATATTTTATACAATATTATTTATTTTTTATATTTGGAACACAATTCGTTAATTGACTAATCAATAAAGTATTAAAAAGAAAACTTATAGTGGAATTTTGACGATTCCTTTAAGACCTGATGTTTTGTGATGCCACCAGTGGTGTAAATAGTAAGTAAACTGTATAATAAGACAAGACTGTTTTGTAACTTGTTTTCTGTAAAACCGTGGCTTACCGATTGTATGCAAAAATTGCATTTTATATTTTACAAATCAGAAAAAAAATCTCAGAATTCCACTATTTTTTAAGCGATTTGTGCATAAGTAAAATTCTTATTAATTTTCTTGCATATTTTTTTAACATTTTTAAAGAATCTTTGTCTTATAGATTATTTATTACACCTGCGTTATATTTCATGAGTCCTTAGTGCAATTTTTAATGCATTACTTAGGAAAAAAGGGTTTTTTAATATTACTCATATTTGAAAATATTATAGTAATAATTCTATTTGATCTAAAAATGTTTATACACACTGAGAAAAATAGATATTTAACAAATTGGATAATAATAAGTAGATATTTATTTGAAATATACGAGTATGTTTACTGAATTCACAAATTTATATATTTTTAAAATCTACTCACATATATATTTTAATACTATATTAAGAATTAAGACTGTAATACTATATACAAATTGATGGTATTAAATTTTTGTTTTTATTATATTTATAGTTAATTTTTAAATATACTTATTTTGTTATTTTTAATATCTTGTGTTTGTGTCACCTTTTTAAATATAAATAGCGTTACGGTAACTATCCATTTTTCTCAATGCACAAATAAATGTACACGTATTTATTTCGCTTGTGTACATTTCAAAAATATCTGTAAATAATATAAAAATAGCTGACAATATAAAAGGAAATGTTTGAGAAATATTTGTTTAAGTATATTAAGTATGAACTGTTCCAAAAATAGACTTGGTTGTGTGTTTATAAATATTGCTTATATTTTTACTATTCTGCGAATCTATTTTCAGTGATATTAAATATTATTAATGTTTTATTTTTGTCATATTAGATATGTATGCGTTGACGTCCGACCAGTTAATGGGTTGGCATGATTGAGAGTGCCTTGTGCGAGTAAATATTTGCTAAGAATAAAAGAGCTTGTATGAACAGTAATGCCAAAACAGTGGTTTTATAAATGTCAATTTATTTATTTTTTAATTAAAAATAATCAATTTGTTGTTATTACAGATATTTGTTCAACGTAATTCTTCACATATTCGGTATTCATGTAGATAAGACATTTGGATACAGATATGTTCAATACACACTTCTACATTTGCTTATTATGATAAAATTCTTCTTGGTTCCTGTTCTCATTGTATTCGTCACGGGTGTTGTTTTACATGCTCAGTTTCTTGCACAGTATTAACTGCACAAACCGAAATTGCACAGTTATTTCGTAGCGTCTATGTGTGGAAACCGTAGTGAAGTTCAGAGGAAAATTTTGGCCTGAGTATTGACTTAGTGCAGTTAATACTGCACAGTAAAAACTGAGTCAAAACTGAGCGTCTATGACCTTAGCTTTTTCCTTGAAGAAAAATGTCCAGACACTATTTCATTAGAAACTCAAATCAATGTGTCTGTTGTTGGCTACAGTCATCCATCTTTCATTGTGTCATCTTGGTCGACTGGTGAACATGACAGTTGAACTTCAAACCGTAGCGGGAAACTTCGAGAATTTTTGTCTTCTATCAATAGATGTCACTGCAAACACTACACTACCACAGATATATATATATATATATATATATATATATATATATATATATATATATATATATATATATAAACTGGGTGGGCATAGTTGTACAAGTTACGCTGATGCATCGGATTTAAAGATTAGTTTAGAATGAGTATGAGGTTCGAAGTCAACAACGAAAATGTGGATAGGATTTGTTTAAAATGTAGTTGCAGAAACGGAAATTATGGATAAATGACACATTCTTTTGCTTAATTGAACAGATGCGTTGTTTGAGAATTCGTAATTTACTAAAGAATTTTTTTAAGGTAACATATGTTTAGTAATAAATTTCAATTTCAAAAAATGCATGAATTATAAGTTACGTAAAATGAGAATGTGTCTATTATAATAATAAAAAAATATGCAATATGTCGTTTGTTAATTGTGTATATTTTTGTTTTAAAATTTTGTTGAAATATTTATCTTATGGTGATCAACGAAATATTATTTTTTTTTGGAATTACTACTTTACAGTTGTGGACTTAAAAAGAATAACATACTGCTGTATAAAAATAAACTTATTTAATTAGCATGCTTAATTAAAGGTACAGTATCATTTAAAATTATTAGTGGGATCGTATTCTTTAATTTAGATAAATGATTAATTTTATTTATTAATTAATTTTTATCAATTATTAAAAAAAGAAAAACTAAGTAAAATACAAAGTGATACTCAAGTGCTTAAAACACATACATATATACACAATCACGCCATGTACCCAAAAATTGTGGCACACAAACTTTTCAAAATCTCGGAATTATGTACCCTGTTGGGTGTGATTGTATATGTATGTATTAATTTGAACAATCCAATTAATAATACGTACTTAACTGTTATTTAAAATAAATATAAAATACTTGTAATTATTGGTTGACATAGAATTTCCAGTGTGAATGAATCTTTAAAGCTAGCCCAGAATAACATTGATTGTGGACATTTATCACGATAGAAAAAACAAAAATGTCCGTCGGAAAATCGGAAAATTCTCGGAAAAATATTGTTTGTTTCTCAGGTTAAGAGTTGAGTTGTTATTGTTGTTGTGTATTTCGGTGAAATGTTTTTAACTTTATTTCTCTTACTCTGTGTGTGTGTGTGTGTGTGTGTGTGTGTGTGTGTGTGTGTGTGTGTGTGTGTGTATGCATTTTTTTTTTATTTCGTTGTAAATAATTTAATTTGTATTTCATCGATTTTCAACATGTAGTTGATTCCATTGGGAGATTTAAAATAGAATCAACGGTTTTGTGCTTTTCTCTCGCTGCGATGCCAGTTCAAAATTGAATTTTGGGTTTTTGAATGTGGCACGTGAAAACACGGAAGAGAAAAGGTAAGAGCGGAAGCAAGAATTGATTTGGTCGACAATAAATGAAATTTGAAGCTAATGTTTTTTTTTCGAAGAAAGTTTGTGATAAGTTTAAAAAGTCCAGTATTATGATAGTGTTTTTTGACATTTATTACATAAACTTGAGACACGATTTAACTTTCTTTATCTGCTTTAAGTGAACTAATGTTTTTATTCTAATTACATTTGTAAGACCTGTAATACTACAGAATGTGTCAGTAAATAGGTTAATTCTTTTAATACAAAAATAAATACATTATTTGTTTTATGAGATATTATAAATAAAAATTTTAAAATATATACTAACAATTTTATAATAATAACAATTACATTATAATGAATAATTAGTAATGTGAATAATTATAAAAATTTATTTGTATCAAAAAATCTATCAAATTAAAGTTAGCAAAGATAGCAAATTTTGTTATTTTATTTTTTAATATTTTTATGTTTCAAATGTGTATCAAAATGTGTCCAAAGTTTAAATATGAAATTTCGTAAAAATCCGTTCAACCAAATTCGCTTTACACGTGTTCACATACAAACACAGAAACATGATAAAAATAGTTGATTTATGTATTGCAAATGGTCAAATTTTATTCTTGTTTATAAAAATTTCCAAAAATAAAAATGGTATGATTACAGTATAATCATATATGTGATGGTCGATCAAAAATAAAAAATATTAACAGAAGTGGATTTTAACAACATTTGCTTAACATATAGACTATTTAGAAATTTATCCAACCCGAATAATATTCCACTTTATCCGAATCGATCCGATCTGATATCCGATGATATAGTATCCGATTCGATCCGTATCCGACTTCAAATCGGATATTTCTGGATCGGGTTTGGATATCAAATATTTTTGCCCATCCCTATTAGAATTACAGAATTTATTAAAATCTTTAGTAAGATAATTATGGTTCTAATACTTTACAAAATCCTAAAATATTTATTTTAGCATGTTAATTTTAACAGTCATGTTATAGAATGGGATTGATTATATAAAATAATTTTTTTTAAATTTTTAAATAACAATAAAAGCAAAGAAATATATATTAAATTTGAAACCAAATATATTAGACGAATGATATGGAAAAACAATAAATAAAAAAAAATGTTACGTTTTTACAGTATATTAAAATATTTTGTAAAAGAGTTAACCTTACAGCAACGTTGTGCAATTTAACTAACATCAATATATTCTACATATTATATTTCTGTAAACAAATTTATAAAAACAATCTTTTCATGTATAGAACAAATTCACAATTTAACAATTACTTGGCATAAAACTGGTCGTTATTATTTCGCACAATTATTATAAATGTGGCAACAGACGTGAAACATAAACACAACTAAACCGACGAATGCATTGTGCAGTGCGGAAAAAGTATAAATGTTGCGTTTTATAAAATATGGCCATTGCGAAAACTATAAAATTTTCTGCATAATTAATGCAGTTGCCGACCATAAAATGCCATCAGCATAAACGTCGTTCATTTATTTTATCGCTAACTTTGCCTGGCTCCCTAGTACTTCGTCTGCATATAACAATGTTTTGTTTTAACCGCAGCAATATACAGGGCATTTATAATGCTAGCTCGAGAACTTGGCCATTTTGCAGCTGCTCTGAAAATTTAATGAAATGATTCTAAATTGTGTGTGTAATCATACGATATAGTGACGTAAATGTTTTGACTACATGTATATGCAGAGGTATGTGTCGTTATGTATATATATATTTTTTTTAAATGGTTCAATTAATGAAGGTTAAATTGTAATTATTATATGCAGGTTTTATGAATGAGTATAAAGTAATATGTTTGTTTCGCTTGAGTCTTGTGGTCTAGTTGGTAAGACGTTTTGCCGCGAAAACAAAAGGTTTCTGCTTCGAATATCGGCAGGCTAATACATTTTTCAACTTTATTAAATTTACTAATATTATATATTAGTTTACTGCGATTAAGTGGAAAGCTTAGTTATGAATCTTGATATGAGATTACAACTTAACTTTCAAAAAAGTATAATATAAGTATAATAAGCCTAATTCGTGCTTATCGATATGTCAAATTTAGTATGATTACAATGTCTCTTTTATCATACGGTTGGTAAAAAGATTTGGAGCGTTTTTATTTCTGCATATTTCATTGACTTTTTGCCAGATACAGAGAACAATATGAAATTAACAGTTTGTAAATTTACACATTATATTATTGTAATATCGTAACACTATTCTTTCACTCTACCTAACACCATAATAGTGTCTAATATTTTAATTGAGTCAAATTCCATCAAGTATTCACATAACACAACATCTACTAGCAAACAGTTTACTCTAATCCGCCTACACCTATAAGCACCTAACTGTCATCTATGCAAATTATGCATATTACATTTCTATATCATCCTATTAACGTATCATATCCGAAGCGACACGGAGACAGGACACATTGAAACGCATATATTCGTGTCTCGCGGCGACATTCTAGACATTCTTGTCGTTAGCACTTAGATTAGCACGCGTGCTATTCGTACTATGCACAGCCGTGTGCTATAGAGACGTGCCCTAGCGTGCGTCGGTCCTATTCCGGTTACTCGAGAAACGTGTGTGGCACGCAATACTATTCGATTATGTTAAATCGGAATAACGGTTTTGTAATTCGTGGTGAATTATTGGCCGATAATGTTTTGTCTTTGGTGTGGTAAGAGGGGAGATGTTAGAAGAGGCAACAACATATGAATTTTTTTTTTCATGTTTTTAGAATGTTTTGTAGATTATATAAGATGTTTAAAAAGTTTGTAGATATAAAAAATTAATAGGAATAGTTGACGGAAATTAATATATGCATACACTTATGGCTACATAGCGTGATTGTATATGAATGTACGTATGTCAAATATCTTTTTGAATTAAAAGTTTGTCAAATTATTATACAAAAATTAAAATATTTATAAGTCGATTCTGATCTATAAAATCTGCAATGAAATTGAATGTTTTGTTTTTTCTAGTAAATCGTATTTATTTATTTCAAAGAAAAATATAAAATATTCTGAAATGCTACAGATTTTAAAGATATGATCAGAATCGCCCCAATAATGTCCGACATTATAAACGCCGATTAATTTTAGCTAAGATATAATTCCGACAAAAAATCGGTTAACTCCGATTTCAACTCCAAATATTTTTTCATTGGACATTTGACTTTAATTTCGATTTCGACTTTGACTCCAACTTTTAGTTCAATTATGAATTTTATGTTTAATCATATTAAATTAACTGCAGAATATATATTCTATGATTATATTAATATATAGTAAACTAAAACATTAACAAACATAGTGTTACTAATTATTTTAAATGTTGCGATATGATGAATTTATTTAACAAAAAAACTTATATTTATAATAATGTGCCTCTGTTAATATATATGAATGGTATTAACATTAATATTCATAGTTTTTAAACTTAAAACAAAAATTAAATAAAAAAATCGGAGTCGAAGTATATTTTTTATTTCGACTCCGATTTTTTTATTTAATTTTTGTTTTAAGTTTAAAAACTATGAATACAAACTATACAAACTTTTTCGACTTCTTGACTCCAACCCTGACCCACACTTTTAAATTTTAGGTATGAATGAAATAATATTTTCAAGGATATTTATTTGGGAACTAAATTTACTTGGGGAAGTAGTTAATTGATGAATTTACACTTATGTTTATAGAATCGGGCATACATGTATTAAGAGAACAGACACATGGAATTTTTTCAAAGCTAACTATAAAAAAAAATTTACAAATTTTATGCAATCACTGAGCCATTAAAAAACTGTTGCTAAAAAAAAACAATTTTTTAAATATTTTATGATTTGCGTATTATAAAAAAAACAATTTTTTTCTACGTACTATTAGATAAATTTAAAAATTTAAAATAAAATTAAAAATTTAATTATTTTAAAAATAATAAATTTAATTTATTTTTACATATTTTTTTATGCGTAAAATTTCTGTTTATGATAATAATAACAATACAGTAGAGTGTTATTATTAATTTTTTAGTTTTTCATAAATACATGCACTTTAAGTTAATTCTAATTATAGAGAGTTGAGCCTCACTTGGACTGCCAAAATATTTTTCTTATTTATTTTTGATTTCACGATTTAACACAATGCAAAAACTTGACCATTCACATTGTTTGTTTGTCTTGATAAATTTTCAGTGACGCCTGCACAGTGATGACAATTTAAATGCTTTTAAAAATCATTTCTGACGTTTCTGTTTCTGTTGTATACATGTCAAACAGTTCTTGGTTATCTTCAGAACAATTGTTTTGCAGTTTAAGCTGTTTTGTTGTGTTAAATATGTCTGAAGAAGAATTTATTAACATACAAAATAAACCTGTACAAATCATTTTAAAAATACGAGTGCCAAACAGAACATTTGGAATAGCGTAAGAGATAAATATAATTTTACAGGTTTATAGCTTAATTGATATTTCTAAAATAAATGTTATTTTATTATATTAAATACGTTTTCTCAAATAATATAAATTTTATCTTATAAAGTTGTCATTTAGATATTATAAATTTGACTTTTTTTTTATAAAAACAGATATACATTGCTATCTCATGTTGGTGAAATCTGATTAGCCGTTCAAAATATAAGAAGTCTGGGCCAAACCAGACTTTGGCTGCGATGAAGCAAATTTGCTTATTAAATTAAAAAAGTGGCTATTTATACATACGGTATGTATACGCAATTGGCTATTATACATACAGTATTTTTACGCAATTGGCTATTTAGGGTAGGTCAGGTTAGTAAGTTGGTTTAGGTTTTTTTTTAGTATGTATAAATAGCCAATTGCGTATACATACCGTATGTATAAATAGCCTCATCCTTAAATTTAAACCACACATGTGCAGTATATTCCCATAAACTTATTTGTAATTGAACATAGTAAAAAATCTTTCACAACTCATTATATAAAATAAAACAGCTTTAGATTAAAGTTCTGTATAAATATTTATTAATTATCGACGATTCGACGAACTCAACGTTTGTCTTCGTCAAGCAAAACTTATTCAAATGATATTTACAATAAATAACAGAACATAGAAACAAGTTAGTAGGTAACATATAAGTAACTAGATCATAAAAATTATTTTTTTTTAAATTTTTATGATCTAGTTACTTATTTGTTACCTAGTAAGTTGTTTCTATATTTTGTTATTCACTGTAAATGTCATTTGTATTAATTTTCCTGATAAAGACGGACGTTGAGTTTGTCGAAATATCAATTATTAATAAATATTTATACAGAACTTAAACCTAAAGCCGTTTTATTTTATGAGTAATTTGGTTCAGAACCAGTAGTTGTGCACTAACACATAATAATGATTTCGCTAGCAAAAGAGCAGTCTGACTGAGGCTTTATGGTAAAAATATTGTACAAAATTCATTCAAATATATAAATAAATATATTTTTTTCAAGTGAAACGTTTAAGAGAACAATATCTTTCATCAGCATTAAAATATCGAAAATTTGATATTGATGCTGTCGAAAATATTAGCTGCTGCTCATATTGTTATCTTCATCGCTTAATAAATTTCTAATTGCTTCAACTAAATTCGATAAGATATTCGCGAAGATTTCGAAGGAGATCATCTCGGTGGATAATCGGAGTGGCGCTTCGGCCGAATTTTAAAATAACTTTTAATTAAAATACTAAATTTTAATGAAGATGATTTGCATCATAAGGCGGATATAATTTTTAACGAAAGCAATTAAAATTCGAAATTAATTAAAATATATATTGGATAACTTTTCAAAAATGTTACTTTATCGATTCGCATTCAATATATACTCAATATTTACTCAAGAGAAATTGTGTGCTTGTCGTCATTCAATTTTCGCAAATTTTTATATTATTTACTTTAATATTTTCATATATTATTATTATTTGATCAAAACGTTGACTTTTGAGTTAAAAGTAAAAACCTTAGTTCTAAAACAAAAAAATTTCCAGTGTAAGAGAAAATATATAATTTAGCGTAATGAAAGTTACTTATTTATATAAATGAGTAATAATTATATGCAAATAAATTAGAATTTTTTTTAGTTTGACATGAATAATATTTCAAATAACTATAATGCAAAAATTGCATAGTGATTATTCGTCATATATTTCAAATGCAAATTTATGATTAATCACAAATTATTGTGAATTTTACCAACAGCAAATTTTATTAGTTAATGTATGTTTACTGTATGTTTAGTTTATTGTTAACATTTAAAGTGTCAATTTTGATTAATTTCAGTAAAAAATAAAATATATTTGCTGCACTTTTATACAATCTAGTTTTCTCTGTTTTCTTTTTTCTTTTTACAATTTAGTACAGTCTCAAAAAATTTATGATAAATATACAGCAATGTATATTTTACTTCAAGCGTATGAAAATATTGATATTATATTACTATATTACCTATGTAGAAAAAGATTGTAATGTTACTAGTACAATAATGTGAACATATTATACAGTAGTTACTTACTATATTCATCACTGGTGGCAGCACCAAATAGTACTATACAGTCAAGTATAATTAATCTACCATCTGGCATCACCGGCAGTCATACTGAAAATTACATACCTAGTAATGATTGTAATGTTTATTTTTGCTTGAATTTGAATTTATTTTAGAAATGCAAGTACACCGCCGTAGTTGTCAAAAATTACATATTTGACCAAAGAAACATTAATTCTCATAAATCATGTAACAAAAATAATGTTTCTACAACTGTTACTTGGTATGTATTTTGATTTCTTTTTAGATTAGTTACGTTTAAAATGCTTGAAGAAAAAATAGCATGAGCCACTCGGAGCATAATATTTTTTTTATATTTCGCTCAGATTGCTTAGCTGCGGCTCTGCCTCGGTCGTAAGTATTTGGGCTCAACACAATAATAATTGCTTTCTGCTTTTTGTAACATAATATACTATTATCTCTTATGCAAAATTATAATTTTTAATTTTAAGTTAAATTTGAAATTTCAAACTCCGACAACAAATTGCTATACAAGTTCTATTGTATATTTCAACAAAAACTCAATTATTGAAAAACGAATTCGATCTTTCAATCTTTGTATTTTAACATTCAAATGATAACACATTAACACATTCATTTACTACGCCTACATAAGCGTAAAAAAATATAGTATATTTCAAAATTACATTTTTATTTATTACACTTTTGTCACATTCTCAAAACAGTAATAATTTTTCTTTGCGAAAACAATATGTTCACACTTGATACGCTATGCAATTGCAAAAATATCGTAAAGTTATATCTCTATTACCTATTGTGTTTGCGGCACATAACAGTTTATAGTAAAATTTTCAAAAATTTCATTATCGCTTGTTGTTAATCGCGAAAGAATAAGATGATAAAATTCTGTGAAACTATAAATTGTAAATTTTGAAATAATTAACTTCAATATTGATATTTGATTATTTACTAACATTTTAATTAAAAGCGACATAATCTTAATGGTAAAAAAACACACTAAATCATGTTTTGTATTATAAATTATACAATCAAACATTTCATTACAATTTCATGAAAAATATTTATGAATTCTTTAAGTTCGTTTTGAAAATGTTATAGAAGTTTTCTTTTCAGTAATGAAGTTGTTTAAATCTACAGTTTCTAAATACATACACAATCATGTTATGTAAATCAAAAGGATGTGGCACAAACTCTTTTCACTTTGTCGAAAATAATTTTCAGCCAAACATTTGTATCCAGTTAAAAAAAACTTTGAGAACTCATTATATTAAAATAAAAAAGCTTGAGGATTAAGTTTTGCATATATTTTATTTAAAAAAATCAACGTATACTTTTTCTGATGATATATATCGAAACGTCGATTTTTAAATAAAATATGTAAATTTTAAAACTTTTTTATTACTACTTTGACTGCAAGGAAAAGTAGTATAGCGTTTGGTACGGTGTCTGTAACATTTTCAAAAAAAAAAAAAAAATTATATAGAAATCCTTCATATAGCCTCTAGATGACGAATCTGAACTTAGTTTATGTGGGTGTATGTGTGTGCGTCGTCAGCTCGCTCGCTCACTCGCTCACTCGCTCGCTCGCTCGCTCGCTCGGTCGTAAGTCAAAATTTTGTGGCCGCAACTCCTCCTAGACGGTTCAACCGATTTTAATGAAATTTTCAGGATAAATTTGTCTAGTACCCAAGATGGTCATGTGGTTTTATTTTTTTTCAGTAATGCCAACTTTCCGAGAAAAAAATTACTAAAGTTTTTAAAAATTCATATTGGCTACGTTATTTATCCGATTTTGTTCAAATTTTCAGAAAACATTTCCCTAGTGCTCCCATTAATTATATAATTTTATTAATATCCAGTGTTGCCAACTTTCCGAGAAAAAAATTACTAAAGTTTTAAAAAATTTATTATGGCTATGTTATTTAACCGATTTTACTCAAATTTTTACAAAAGATTCTCCTAGTATTCATATAATTTATGTAATTTTAACAAAATACAGTGTTGCCAACTTTCCGAGAAAAAAATTACTAAAATTTATTGTAGCTACATTATTTATTCGATTTTGATCAAATTTTCAGAAAAGTTTTTCCTAGTGCCCACATAAATTATAATATTATTAAAATACAGTGTTGCCAACTTTGCGAGAAATGTCAAAGTAGTCTCTATATGGGTTTACCCATATACTTCTAATCTTGTTTTATTTATATTCAGATAAATACCTTTAAAGTAATATATAAAATATATTAATTTTTTATTAGATAAATAAATAATACCGATTTCAATGAAACTGTTGAAAATTTTATGTGACAGTCAATAAAGTTATATTTGTAACTTTTTTTAGGTACATCACGCCACTGGTCATTTAGCAATTATAATATAATGAATTTATATTATTTAATATATATATTAAGAGTATGATAACGTTAAATTTTATTTTGACTTTTTTGGAATTTTTATAGTGCAAAACGGCCAAATATTGCATTTACACAACATATACTGTTGAGAAACTGTCACATTTAACCATTATGTCATTTTTTTATTTAATTCTGTTTTATATTGAGAGAATTTTTTCATTACTATAATTTTTGGAATTATATTAAAATTGACGTACTCAACGTAAATTTTCATCAGGAAAAATGATAAAAATGGCATTTACAATAAATAAACATAACCATAAAAACAAAAAGAACAAAAGAACAAAATAAGTAACTAGATCAAAAAAATTTATAAATTTTTAATTAAATGAATAAATAAATAATACACTGAATAATATTATCTTTTTCTTTATAAATTTTTATTGCTTTCCTAATCAATCTACTCTATCTTCAAATTTTACGTCATAAGGTTTTTCTAACGCTTGTTGTGCAATAGCAGATTTATCTAGATAGTTTAGATATATTAATTTCTTATGTTTTGTCAATCTCGTAGAAACAGTTTTATTTGTCTGTCTAACATAAACCTTACCGCAGATAAATCTGTTATTGCACAATATAGGTTAGAAAATTTGTATGATGTAAAATTTCTAGATACTGTAATAATTGCAAAATCTATCAATATTGACAGTAGATTGATAAGAGAAGCAATAGAAATTTATAAAGAAAAAAAAATAACATCAATCAGTGTGAAGGCACTGATGTAAATATAATTGGCTTCCCTTAATTAAAAGATTATAATTTTTTGATTTAGTTACTTATTTTGTTACCTAGTAACTTGTTTTCATGTTTTGTTTATTTACTGTAAATGTCATTTTTATTATTTTTCCTTATGCAACGAAACGTTTTCTATTAATAAATGTTAATAAAGAACTACAACCTAATGCTCTTTCATTTTAATATAATGAATTCTGAAAGATTTTTTACTATTTTTAAAATTATACTATGCGCTAGTTTTAAAGATATGGCTGAAAAAATCTACATTAAAAATTAATATTTTGATCATTTCATAAAAAAGTATATACATGTATCATAAAAAATATATAGACCATTATACTAAAATCTAATTGTGTTACCCTTACTAATAATCGCGGTGTATGTCTATCTCTCTTTGTGCAAATGGTCTATTATATATCTCGTACTCATTATAACATAAAAAAATTATACAACTCAATCTACCAGTCCTAATATAACCTCAAACTAACCAACAAGAACTAAAATCCTTTCTGGGACAAAACCTAACTAATAACAATCATTCATCTGTCTCATTAACAAAACACAATTATTAATTATATCATCACCGCATCTGGGTGACCCATCTTAATAGTGCTTGCGCATGCGCTTCCACCCACATACTCCTTTACAATCGCTGTGCCTTTGTTTCAGGTGACGTCATCATTGTCTAGCTGATGACCCATATATTTCGCGGCGCAAGCTTTCGCGAGAGACTCTTGTTATTCGCGTATTCAAAGCGGAATGAGATGGCTTGTGTGTATGTATGGTAACGTGTGGTAAAACCCCGGTAATAAATGTGAGCCGTTAGCGGTTACCTGCAGCCATTGTGGTCGTAGATGTGGTTACCGGTTTAGATGGTGTTCTTTTAGTTTGCGTTGAGGTTATGGATGGGTGTAGAGAGATGAATATAGTTTGAGGTTCGCTTTGTACATTAATTTTTCCATTTTTTGTAGTTTGTACATCAGAAGATAAAATAATATTAATATTATTTTATCTTTTGGTAAAAAATTTATTTTTAATTTTGTGAAAGAGTCTAATGTTTTATTTTGATATTTAATTATTAAAATTAAAATTTCAAAGTTTTACTGAAAAAAAAAACCACTGATTAATTTGGTGAATAATATTTTGAATTTATTTAATAGTTTTGAATTAAATGGTGGCACAGGTTACTTTTAAATGGTAATGAATATTTTTTTTATTTATTATTTTTATAGAGGCACTTTTCATAAAAAGTATTATCACTTATGTACAACTATAACGATAAAGCTGTTTCCAGGACAGAAATAATTATGCGTGTGAAGGTAGATCGCCCAGTAGAGCTTTTAAAATAGTAAATGTAAATTAAAGAAGCTTTAGTTTTAAAATTTGATATAATTTTTAATTAAATTCGGATGTTTCGATATACTTACTGCACGTATATTTTCATCAAAAAAATAATTACAAATGACACAAAATAATAAACAAATAAAATAAATAAGCAGTAACTAGGTAACAAAAAAAACAAGTAACTAGATTACAAATTTTATAATTTTGCTAATTAGAAAGCCAGATTTTATTTAAATCAGTTCCTTTACATTGATTGCTTATCTTTTTCTTTGGAAATTTCAATTGCTCTTTTTATCAATCTACTGATAATATTATTGTGTCTTGTAATTATTTTTATATTATTAAATTTTACGTCATAAAGATTTTTTAACGCGTGTTGTGCAATGGCGGATTTATCTGGATGGTTTAAATGAATTGATCTTTCATAATAAGTTCTGAAAAATTCTTTATTATAGTAAATTTAATTAATTACAATAAAAGTAAAGTACGCTTGTTGTTCTGACTGTATTTCAGGCATGTATTTCTGCTCCTTTCTTGCTACAATTAGAGGAGCTAGTTTGTTGCTTTGTTGTTCATTTCCCAATCAGTTTCGAAGTTAATTATAAGAATTAAAATTTTAATTGCAAATGTACGACAAGATAATGCAATTTTTATATTTTGACTGCTTATGATAAACTCATGAAACAAAATACTATAAAGATAACTACAATAGAAATTGTATAAATTACGCTGAAGCAGTCCTTATATTATATAACATATATCTGTTGAGATATGCTTGTATAGTATGAGTATAGACCAACGTATGTAAAATTTTAATGAACTTCTATATAAGTTCTACTGTTTTTTTTTTCTCAAAACTAGCCTATTATTTGAAAAAAAAAAAACACTAAAAAATAAGTCTATAATAAATTTCATCCATTATGCAAAAATCAATCTTTTCTCTATCAATAATAGCGGAATATATATCACTGGGAGTTGGGGGCCCAGCTTACAATAATACTTGGTAATTCTCTTTCTTGCTGCAAGCCGTGCGTTTGGCGCCGGTTGTTCTAGAAACCACCGCAGTCTAATATATGAGATTCATATGGAATTTATGGTCGCCAATGCAAATCTCTTAAGCACCACCAGAACCATCGTAAGCATCGATGGTGCGGTTGCATCCGCTAGCTCGACGCGATTGTTTCCAAACTAGATTCGGTTTGATGTTAGCTCTAAAACCACTGATCGAACCAGCGTTCATTTATTAATTACTCACATTTAGAGAGAATAGGGAAGGTTTTAGTTATAAAAGATATTGAAGTTATGATTTGCTTGTTGTAGAAAAAAATAAAAATTGTGTTTGGAATAGTATTACAGAATAGGTTTGTATTGAATTATTGCTTAATAATCTGGTTACTGATTTACACAAAATATAATAAAAATATTGAAACGTAGAAGGTATATTTTTTTTATTTTTTTAAATCAAAAAGTGTTTATCCTAATCAAGATGTAGATTTAACCCAATATATTATATATATATATATATATATATATATATATATATATATATATATTAGTTTTAGTGACTGTAAATATTTATATTATTAGTTTCGTGGGATTTTCAGTCAAAAATAAAAACAACTCAATTCAAAGTGCAAGCTTTCGGAAAAAATTTATTTCCTTCATCAGGCAAATGGCAGAGTTAAAATTATAAAAATAAATACATGACATAAATATATGACAAGTGCATTTAACATTGCATTTTAACTCTGCCATTTGCCTGATGAAGGAAATAAATTTTTTCCGAAAGCTTGCACTTTGAATTGAGTTGTTTTTATTTTTGACTGAAAATCCCACGAAACTAATAATATATATATATATATATATATATATATATATATATATATATATACAAGGTGTTCGTTCGCCAGGTTGATATAGGGCAATAACATGGGATACCAATAATATGCAGAATACTTCTTTATAAAGTAAAATTCGGAGAAATACTTAGAATACTTTTCAATAGGAAATAAAAAGTTATATAATTTGGTTTTAGTTTTAATTTGCTAGCATGTGCCGTTTGGGCGTTAGAATTTTGTTTTTATTTTTGGTTCTTTTTTTTTACTCTCAAGTGAATCAAATGAATCAATTATTTTTTAACGTGATGTCCGTCTGTCGATTTGTTTGTTTGTCTGTCGGCTGAATGGATTATTATAGAATTTAAAATTTAAGCTTCAAAGGTGAATATTTCAATTTAATCAACTTTTGGTAAAGATCTGCCAACCAGAAGTACCAATTTACTAATGTTTTTGCAACAATATTTCGAAAAAATTTATTTAACAACTTAGCAATTTATAACTGACAATTGCAATTTTTTTTAATATATATATATATAAAATAGGTGGCACATTTATATGACGACAGTTTTGTTTTTAGTTACCATGACTACAGGTAGTTGTTGTTATATAAAATTTTCTATGCTATAAATTTATTTAATACTATGATGGTCGGTTAAGTTGTAACTACAGTAAATTTTTCTTATATGTAATATTGTTATACTACTTCAATCGGCGTTATTTCTGTATTTAACTCTATTTACTTCTTAAAATTACACAAAAACATATTTAACTTATTAAATACTATCATTATAAAAATGAATAACAATAATGAAAAAAAAAATCTATAGCACAAAATAGTTATATGTACAACAAAATGCGTTTCTTATATGTATAAGTTCTCAAAGAAAAAGATCATCATTCTAATTAAAATATAAGAATAAGAAGATATATTTTACCCAAGAGTATAAAAACAACAACAAATAAAAAAATAATCAACTTAATTGAACTTAATATGCACAAACTGAAAAACTGAAAACGAGAACAATAAAATAACATTTAAAATAATTTTAACGAAGTCATTAACATTTGTATATAGTAACATGCACATCGTACGTTGTGCTCATAATGTAAGAAGTCATAAAAAATCTTTTTTCTCTTGCATTTAATGAGCGAATGCAGTTGAAAGACTGGTTCACATGACGTAATATTATATATTCAAATGATATTTAAACCTATTTACAATCATCAACGTATAGTCAATTTTATTTGTTATAAAAATTTTGAAAAATATGATGGCGTTTATAATTTTAGGAAGTTGGAAGGCGTGATCTATTAAATAAAAATAAATCATAATAAATCATAATAAATTCATAAATAAGTTTTAGCATGATATCCGTCTGTCTGTCTGTCGGCCTATCTGTAGATTTGTGGACACATGTAGGGCAAATTTGGCTGAACGGATTGTTAAAAAATTTCATATTTAAGCTTCGGAGGTGAAATTTCAAATTAATCAAATTTTGATAAAGATCTGCCAACCAAACGTGTTTATTTATTAATGTCACTTTTATGTATTTTACGAGTATTTTATAACAGAGATATATTTCAAAAAAATTATTTAACAAAAGTTGCTAAAACAAGTTATAACTAACAACTTTTATTTGTAAAATTTTTCGATAGGGCTAAATATTTTTTTAAATAATTTTTCATGGTTTTATTATATATATATATATATATATATATATATATATATATATATATATATACAGGATGTAACAGAATAATTATTCCTAATTTTAACTGGAGTATCCTGGGCTCAGAATATGAATATTTAATGCAAATCACTGAGATAAAATGTGGCTCCTTACTGAGCTACAGGGTGTTTTATATAAAAATTTAAAAACGATTTTTGCCCAGTACTTTAAAACTATTTGACGTATCCTTATCATACTTAGCAGGAAATGTAGGTACCGTACACCATACTAAATTATGTTAAATAAAAGATTCTGGCTACTGCCAGTGGCGTACAACAAGGGCAAGTGAGAGGTTGATCCTTCCTAAATTCTACGCCACTGGCGGAATTGTCATTTTAGCACAATTTTTCGATTCTCTAATACAAGCTGTGTAAAAAACATACTCTTCCTTTGTAACGATAAAGTCACTGTTTTTCGAGATATTTAAAGTTAAACATAAGTTGCACCCTTGGGATTTTTTCAAAATTTGCTAAAAAAATCTGAAAAAATTTAGTAAAATAGAGAAAAAAATTAGCTACATAATATCTAAGTAACTTTTTCTCTAACTCATTTTGGTTTGGCTGGAAAAATTATTGAAAATTAATATTTTTTGCATTTTATTTTTTTTATTTTCAATAATTTTTACAGCCAAATCAGAATGAGTTAGAGAAAAAGTTACTTAGTTATTATGTAGCTAATTTTTTTCTCTATTCTACTGAATTTTTTCAGATTTTTTTGAGCAAATTTTGAAAAAATCCCAAGGGTGCAGCTTATGTTTAACTTTAAATATCTCGAAAAACAGTGACTTTATCGTTACAAAGGAAGAGTATGTTTTTCACACAGCAAGTATTGGAGAATCGAAAAATTGTGCTAAAATGACAATTCCGCCAGTGGCGTAGAATTTAGAAAGAATCAACCTCTCACTTGCCCTTGTTGTACGCCAGTGGCAGTAGCCAGAAACTTTTATTTAACATAATTTAGTATGGTGTACGGTACCTACATTTCCTGATAAGGATACGTCAAATAGTTTTAAAGTACTGGGCAAAAATCGTTTTTAAATTTTTATATAAAACACCCTGTAGCTCAGTAAGGAGCCACATTTTATCTCAGTGATTTGCATTAAATCTTCATATTCTGAGCCCAGGATACTCCAGTTAAAATTAGGAATAGTTATTCTGTTACACCCTGTATATATATATAGTAAAATGTTTTAACGGGAAGATAGTCAATGGTTAGATGTTAAAATCAAATTCTCATTTAAGAATTTGATTTTAACATCTAACCATTGACTATCTTCCCGTTAAAACATTTTACAATATAATATCGTCTAGTCGTGAAATTTTTAATTTATATATATATATATATATATATATATATATATATATAATATAATATATATATAATATATAATATATAATATATAATATATAATATATAATATATAATATATAATATATAATATATAATATATAATATATAATATATAATATATAATATATAATATATAATATATAATATATAATATATAATATATAATATATAATATATATATAATATATATATAATTCTGTAAATAGATGGAATATTTATGTCAAGACAGTAGTAGTTTTGTTTTCATACTAATTTTTGTATTCAATGAATTTATTTAATAAGATGACGGACAGTTCTGTCGTAGCATGACATTATAACATAAATATTTAACAAATATAAGAATGATGTTGATTATTGAAAATCAAAAATGCTACGAACTTATAATCAAAACATTTGCATCAACTTAATATTTCCGATGTTAATGAATTAATTAAAAAATTTAAAAAAATATTAATTTGTAGAAACAAAGAATCTGTAAAATTAATCATATTCAAAACAGTCACTTTGCTCAATAAATTATTGTTAAAAGAAGTTTTAGATAATATTGCAGTCTACAGGTAGACATAGCATATAACAAGGGTTGAACAAAGTATCTATAAATACCTTTCTATTGTGTGCTGCAAGTATGTCTATCTGTGTTTAAAATATGTACAACAAGCGTACGGTCTAAAATTAACATTCTACCGCTTATTTTAAAACAAAATTACCGACGAACACACAGTAGCCTCGACGATGTGTTACAGACCAGTAATTACAAGAGCATTTTAAAGGTATTTAACGATGGCAATAATTGTCTTGTGTACCAGGGACGCGCGAACAGACCCGGACGGCTGTGCATGCATTCAAAATTTTCCAATGTTGTTTTTAATTAGAGATTTTTCTGGTTCTAATTATGACAGACTGTGTAATTATTTTGAAATTTATTTATTTTACTTGACAACGAAAATTAAGTTTTTTACTTGGTAAAATATTTCTGATTTAATCATTAATGTATAAGTTGCAGTTTGTAAATTTAAAGTTAAGGCTTGTTCAGACCACCTTACATATTATGAAATTAATGTTAGTTTTAAAGCAAAACTAATAATTCTAAATCAAACCAAATATTTACTAATTTCTGAAAAAGTTAACGCAAATGTTCAATTTTAGTTTCATTAGTTTGTTGTTAGTGTCATTTCAGCCAAAATCAATATTATTAAAATTCTTATAATTTCATTAAATTAATTATATATATATATATTGTACAAAACAAATTAATATAGAAAATTACAGAAACAATATGTATTAAATCTTTCATATTAAAAAAAATCTATTGTCCACGTTGTAAGTAAATTAAATTTATTACAACATTAGATTCAACTACAAATGAGTGTAATTTTACTAAAATTTCTTAATTATATAAATTGGTTCGGTGAATATTATTATCCAGCATAATTTTCGTTCATGATCATAATAAGTTTTTTATGTTAATCGCAGTTTAGTGATTAGTTAAAAGCAGGAAGATATTATTAATAAGTTAGTGATTTTGACATAATGTGATTTTAAATTACGTAGAAAGTAATTGTAGTTTTCTTTTATGATTATAAATGAAGTATAATCATTTTTCTCATATAATTAATATATAAAGACTAGATTATTCTTTCGGAACGTTTTCAATTATAAAGTGTTGAAGTTTGAAATCGTTTTAAAATTGTTTAATTAATTTTTTAATTTAATATTTTCTATCTAGAACTATAAATTATATTTATATACATTATATTTATAGATATATTTAAATAAATTATTTCATTAGTATACAATTTTTAATACAATATTGTTAATTATTCAAATTACGAAAAATTTTAATTTCTGCGATTACAAGCGCCCCATCTATCACAAATTTTAAAAAAAGTTTCATACAAAACCTACATAATACAGGGTGTAGAATTCGAATCTGCAATTAAAATTGGGAATTCCCATTTAATATTACAAAGTTTTTTTAAAACATGAAACAAGTATTATTTTGTTTGTCAATGGTACGTGTATTTCTAGAGTTATTCGACCGTTTCCATGGTTTTGCCGCAGCCTGTATACAGACAGTGGGAGCAATGTTTGTTGGGCTGCAAACTTAACTCTTTCAGCCCTGAATTTTTAATATTAAAAACAAAAATTCTTTTGTTATTAATTATTGCTTGGAAACTCCACAAAACTCCAAAACAAAATTCGGACTAATTTGCTCGATAGGTATAGAAGTTAGGAAATTGTGGCAATTGCCCTATCAACAAATCTTAACGCTAGTGGAAACGTACTTTTTATTCGATTGAAGTAATAGTAAATGTTTCATAGGTTCTGATTAGCTTCAAAATATTAAATTTATTAAATCAAATAATTTTATTATTGTAATATATATTTTATATTATGTAATAATAATGAATAATTAATTCAATATAAATTCATATTGATTTTCATATACCTATATCACACTATATGTCAGCAAATTTTATATACACATGTGCAGAATGGCTTTTTGGTTAGTTCGTGAAGACGACTATACGCAGTAATACTATAAAACTTTTAAATATGTAACTGTCATAACTTACTTTTGCAAATTGTTCAGTGTAAACAAGAAAATTGATTTTGCATTGTTATGTTGCAAATTTCTTTCATCTTGCAATTTTGCTCAAAGTAAAATAGTCATAACAGATAGTTTCTTAAATTCAACTTAAACCTGTTAAATTCTAAATGTAAACATTAATTCTAAAGTGAAATATAGTAGTTTTACGTAGTATGCAATTATTAAAAAGTAAATATGCTATTTTTGTTCGATGAAAACACGCAAAAACAAAACAATAAATTTTGTTAGAAAGTATTTTTTGGTCCGTTCCAGCAATAAAGCAAACGCAACCAAGCACTCTCAACATTGTTTAGTGCCCTAATTAAATTTGCACTATTCCAACAGCTTGTTCTAGCCGCAGTTTCATTTTATTGTGAGTTTCCTTGTATTTTCTCATTTTTTTTTCGTGTTTTCTGTTTTTATTTTTATTTCTTTTCACATTAAGAAAAAAAAGAAACCACATAAAGTACCCGGGGACCAGATTCAATGGTTTCTTTTTCCTTCGGTTATCTTAGAAAGTATTCGTTTATTTACGGTTATCATCGAGTGTGTTCGGATGTAGTCGATTATGTTTTGTTTATGTAAAAAAAAGTATATTGATATGTAAAACACAGATTTGGAAAAATGTTGAAAATTATTGAAGGTAGATTTATACAGATCAACTTAAAATTACAATAACTTTAAAACTAAAAAGAATAATTTATACAGACTTTCATTATGCTTGCGCAGTTGGTTAGTTTTAAAGTTTGACAGGCGTTATTTTTCTCAATTCCATCTTTAAAAAGACTCCCATTTATTGTATAATATTAATTTTTTTGAACTACTTACATCAATTAACAAATCGTCTTTTTCCCGATCCATACTTAAAACAGACATTTACTTGTGCTAATGTCAGTATATAACAGTTGAGATATATCGCTATTAAATCGTACTTCTATAAAGTAAACGCATGGGCATTGACGAAAAATTTAACTTTTAAAAAGTTGGAAGTAAGCAGACTTTCTAGTTTAGTGTTAAAGCTTCGGTTAAAATTAGTTTAGTTTTAGTGGAGTTTGAAAAATATACTATGCACTTGCATTTATTTAACTTTTTAATGTTAATTTTAAAGTTGATGCTAATTTTTACTCCAATAAATTCACCTTTAATATTTTAAAAATTAATTACTTTATTTACATGACTTTTTTATATGTATGTTAGCGATATTAAATTGCAATGTGTACCAAATTTAATACTATCTCTTTTTAAGTATTTGTTTAGTAACTGTTAGATTAACAATGACAATAACTCATTAAATGTTTTGTTTTATAACTATCAATTGCTCTCAAAATTTAATAATCTTTCTGCTCTAATAATAGCAATAATAACAAACAAGAATACTAATTTAAAGAACATTAATACTTCCATATAAACACACTGTTTGTGAGTCAATAAAAAAATATTTTTGTCATTCTTTTTCATCTACGACTTCTCGAATGTAGTTAATAACACTATTTCATAAAGTTAGTGACATGGAACTCGAAAAGAAAACAACGGACTTTATCGTTACTTCCCCTTCCTGTTTACAACATAAAATTCACCAAATATATACTTGATATTTGGTTAAAATTTAATCCAAGAAGAAATGTTTGGTTTTTAGTTGGCTCATTTGTCCGATATCGATGTATACAAAATTATTATTAGCCTAGATGAAAAAAATGTTGTCTCAGATCAAAAACAAAATTTATAATATGAGTTTTAAGGCAACATTGTTTTTAGCAGGACTACATATTCGTTTAAAAATTAACGATTTTCGTATATAAACCAGTTTTAAAAATTTTTGTTTATTGCCGGTTTTAATATACACTGTAAGAAATGTAAGTTAAATAATAAATTAAAGCAAAAATATACTGTTGAAGCAAAACTTTCTTGACATAAATATACCATGTATTTACAGAATAATTTATATCACAAAAATATGAAAAACTATTAAAAAATATTTAAGTGTATCAAAAAATGTTTCAAATAAAAATTGTTAGTTAAAACTTATTTAGCAAGTTTATAAACCAGTTTCAAGCCCTGATAGAATCTGATAAATCACACAATGTTTTGTTTGATAAAATATATTTTTAAACGTTTTTCTAAATATAATAACGTAGCTACAATTTACTGACAGCATCACATCAACACCTCATTCATTATCAAAGTGACCATTAACGCCAATACAATTAGAATTTGCTTCCCTGTATATATATATATATATATATATATATATATATATATATATATATATATATAAAAAAAAACTCGACGGGTTACAATTTGCAAAACTATAGCTTGGCCATTATTTTCGCAGCTGATATTTGCTTTCTTATCGGCACGCTATGGCATGGGGGGATATAAATGCATAAATTATATTTGTTTTGAATTTGTTGGAATTTGTGCAGCTCATAGATTTATGAGAGTGAACGTAAATATTGGAGAAAGAACAAAGGATTGATTGGTGATAATCTTAATGTTTGTGTTTCACTGCATGTGAATAATAAGTTAGTTAGATTCAAAGTTTTGCAATACAAAGCGAACGAAAAAATTGGGTTCGTAAAAAATTAAATTGAAATTACTGAAAGACACTTATTTTATATATATATGTATGTATTTACATTGAAACTTACAATTTTTTTAAATATTGAAAAAATAAATATGAAATAAATAAATTAACAATTATAAAAAAATAATGACATACCACAAATTCAGTTTTAACAAATACAGATTTAAAAACAACGTAAATGTAATAAGAGCAGAACTAAACAAATGAATTAAAACACTTAAAAACTGAGCTTGTAATACGAGCCAATAAGTTTTGTAACAAAAAGCAAAATCATTGACGATATGACATTCAACCATAACAAACCGATAAAAATCGTTTAACAAAATCCACCATAATCGAATCAACCCTTACAATAACCGAATAATCTTACAGCATAATTATTAATTACGTCACGAAAATCAACCCTTCTCAAGGAAAAATAATTGTAATTTCATCCCTGCAGAAAATTTCCAAGTCATAGTTTTATGCAGACCCCCAACTCTCAATCTACTTATGCATGCGTGGCCAGTGGTGCAGTGTAGGGCTTTATTAATAATCCATTTCACTGTGGGCGAAAGTTGCGGCGCATAGTGAGTTAGTGACGTATGCTAACGATCTACTATCAAGACTCCGGAACTCTTCGGAACGCATCGAGTGTTAACTGGCATATACACGGAAAACTTGAAGGGATGACTTAGATTAGGGGCTGAGTGATAGTTAGCAGTCGTAAGGGGAAGGGAGTTCAGCATGTCTTAAATGAGGTTAAAGGGTGAGGGCTAGTATACTTTGTTTACGATGGATTTTGAAATTAAAAACAAGTAGATCTAGCATATTTATTTATTTATAAATTTTATTTTAAAAAAAGGCCCAAAGATTTTGATAAAATGAGGTAAATTTGCTGTTTTTGATTATAGAAAAAGATTTAGATAAATTTAGACAGCCTAAACTTTGTGTAAATTTTTTGATACAATGGAGTTGTGGGATTCTTGTTGAGATTCTAGTGTATAGCAGTTGAAGGGGGGAAACCATCATGAGCGCTCTAAAATTAGGTAAAGGTATTATGGTATATTAGAACTATATTTTATAATTTTTATGTCAAAAATTGTTTTCAAATTGTAACGTCACGGGTGGATTTATCAGCCACTGTCAAATAAAATTCTGGCCACTTCTCCCATCCTCTAATAAGTTCTGAAACATAATACATACTAAAGTTTTCATAGAACATCTTAAAACTAAAATTAAAAAAATCTAACATTTGTTTTCAAAGTTATTTAACAGGAGAATAAAATTTACTTGTGATATATGTTTTATATGGTATGTATATATGTATATATGTATATATGTATTGTATATATGTTAAAGTCTAACATGAGATTTTTCAATATTTGTTAATACCTGTTTCCACTAAATATATTTATATATATATATATATATATATATATATATATATATATATATATATGCAAGTATTTTATTTTATATATATATATATATATATATATATAAAATAAAATACTTGCATGGCAAAAATTATAACAATAGTAGTAACTATAAATATAAATAAACTATAAAACATAAATTTAATTAAAATAAACGTGTATGTATTATATGTAATTTGATATAAAATTGAAATCTAATAACCTTGAAATTAATTTTATATTATCAATTATGACTATATATCGCATAATTCATAAATTACGAGATAAATTATAAGCCTCCGTGGCGCAATGGCTAGCGCGTTCGGCTGTTAACCGAAAGCTCGACCGAAAGGTTGGTGGTTCGAGCCCACCCGGGGGCGAAATATTTTTATTTAAAAAATTGTAATTATTAAAAAAAAAATAATAATGATAAATATAATCAGACACAATTAAAGTTTTTTTTTTGGGAGTCAAATTTTGTAACGTTATGTTCAAGAATTTCAAAAAAATTAGATAATCAAAATTTTAAAAATTGTGAATATTTTAAGTTTAAAGATATTAAAGTGCTGCAAATTTTATTGGCCCGTATTACGAACTCGGTTTTAAAATTATATGTTTTAAAACAATGCAACTGCTAAAAGAGCAGGCACAAGTTATACATAAATAGACAACTAATTTCCCAGCTAATTTCTGCTTGAATGGAAAGAATTTGTGCCACACTTTTACGGGTATATGGCGTAAATTTATAAATGAGATAGCGGTATAAAATAAACGCCCCCGGGTGGGCTCGAACCACCAACCTTTCGGTTAACAGCCGAACGCGCTAGCCAATTGCGCCACGGAGGCCGATATTTCATTGATTATACTGTATTTAGAATTGATAATATTTTTATTTTTTATTTTTTTGGATTTGACAACTCAGACCATCAATCAGTAGATTCATTTAAGTTTATAATTTTATTTGATTGTCAATTGCAAAATTATAAAGTATTTTATATATGTACATACGTCTATATATTTAGTGTTCAGAAGAACCATTAACACTTGTAGATAGAGATAATTCTTTTTGAAGTAGATTTTGATATAATGTTCTACGTTTATTATTATATTTTGAACATGAGAATATTATGTGATTTAAATCTTCTATACAGATTCATTATCACAATCGCAAGTATATGTACTATAAATTTACAAAATACTGCCTACATATTACATAATTTAGATAACGAGGTCGTTAAACTTAATTAATTTTAATTGATTATTTTTAACAATAAATATTATAAAACTGTGATAAGACGATAGTAAAAAACGTTTTATTTATTAAAAATATAAAAATATGTTACAATGTATTAAAATATTACCGAAGGATGAAAAATTTTGCGCGCCATTGATACAGTTAACAAATCTCGGCTATATTAATTTAGCAAGCAATTTCTATTTGTCAAAAATAAAAGCGAAATATTTGCTATGTTTTTGTTAAGATATTAATAAATTATATTCGTATTAAGCATGTATTTAAAATTAAACTAGAATTAACAAAAAAAAAATTTATCAGATAAATCTGCTATTGCTCAACATGCTTTAGAATATCTTCATGATGTAAATTTGAAGATACAGTAATAATTGGTAGACCAATCAATATTAGCAGCAGATTAATAAGATAAAGCAATATTTATAAAGAAAAGAATAACATGAATAAATATGAAGGCACTGAGTTAAATAAAATTTGGCTTCCATTAATTAATAATCTATAATTCTTATGATTTAGTTATTTATATGTTACCTAGCAACTAGTTTAATGTCACTGATACAAAAATTGGACCTGATAAAAAACGGCCTGATTCTCTAAAGAAGTTACTAAATTTTAGCAACGTTGCTAACGACTATAACCAATAGAAGAAACAAATATAACAGTTCTCATTTTAATTTTTTATTTAGTGTCAACGGTGTCAACTAATATTACTGGCTAATGTTGTTAGCATCGTTGCTAAAATTTAGCAACTTCGTTAGAGAATCATGCCGGAAAACGAGCGTTCGATCTTGTCGAAACGTCGTTTTTTATAAAATAATTAAACAGAATCTAATCCTAAAACAGTTTTTTTTTTTTTTAATACAATAAGTTCTGAAAAATATTTTACTATGATAGAATTAACATAAATTTATCGTAATAGAGTATTTTTCGTTAACTCAACACCAAAAAACAACCAACAATATTATTTTGTATAAAATGACAACAGAACAAAGTATATCATAATAGTAAGTTAGTATGACATGCAAAATGTATATAGTTGAGTTAAGGGGGTTAGTAAGAGAGATGAATAATGAATATGTAAAAGGCAATAGTGACCAAACTGATTAAATTTGACACCACAGTGCAATTCCCGAAATATGTTTCTAGCCGAATTTAGTCGAGATCAATTTTGGAACTATAGGGATGGGGAGGCTGCTTTCGGCTTTCAAATTTGCAATGTCCAGATTCATGGTCAATCTCACTAATGCTCATTTCTACCAGATTGTTATTAACAAATCTGCATAAATTTTAATAAACGTTGTATGCGGTTTATCTGAAATATATTGATTTAGATTGTTGTAATGGATTTCGATTAATTTATAACAAAAATATGTATTCATCATTTTATGCTGAATTTAAACAAAACATTATTTTCCGGGCGACATCAAATGGAAGTCAAAAATGTGAAAAATATTTCCAACCATTTAACTCATTTATTCTGGCCGCAAACAAAAAATTAAATCAGCCATTATAATGCCGTTCAAACTAGAAGAAAAAAACCGTCAAAAAATAATATTCAATCATCTGTCACTTGTGGATAGCGTTCCCAACTCGTCCATTGTTTGGTCATGCGTCCATGGCCAACGCGATACGCGCGATAAGAATGCAAAATGATGAGAAATCGCAAATTTTATACGCATGCGCGTCTCTCTGTATGCATCATCGTGAATTTGGCATTTACAAATGACACTACTAGACACACGAATATTTTATACGGTCAAAAAATATCTAGACTAATTTTTAAATATAATAAAAACAATGCCCTGTATTATCAACTTATTTTTTGGTAAAAATCAAGATTTATAACACATCTATAAACTGACAGACCATTTTGTTGTTAGCATATACTAAGAATTTTATTGAAGTCAAAAATTTAAATTAAATTCTGAAATATTAATATTTTTTTTCGAAAATTTGAAACAGTGTAAAATGTTAAATCTGCTTTATAATATTAGATATAGAAAAATATATCAAAAACAGAAATACTATTCATATTTGATAAAAGGTAGAGGTAAAGATTTATTTTATAGTGAAAAATAAAAGCACTTCTTTCATAAATAAACGATGTGGGAATACGGGCCATAATATTTATCTCATATTTCGTGAACGAGTCTGAAAACTTTTTGACCATACTTAAATATGACTGGCTAGAATGGGAAGGACAATATTGTCGCTTTGGTAGTGTGGAATAGAAATACATAGTATATACAAACCGGACATGATACTAGCAAAATTGAACTAATCTGATGGTTAGCACTCATTGTCAGTGTGTGCGCACGCTGCTAACAACTACGATAATGTATATGCACTGCACTGTACGATATGCACAGGGTGGTCGGTTTCAAGATGCCCTTTACTGATTTGGTATAAAAGAAAGTTGTGTTGTTCGAAGGGAGGAACTTGATGATTTAATGATATTGTTAGCGACTCTACTGTGTATCATCATGATTTAGAATGATTAATTGATATTTTGTATTTTTTTTTTGACGGGGAAATATGATATTTATAGTCAGTTTACAATTAAGATAAAAATTAAAATTATAACATCTTTCAGAACTCATTATATTAAAATAAAAAGCTTTAGATTAGAACTCTGTTATACTATTAGTAAAAATTTGATGTATTAATACGTCAAATTTTTAATTATAATATAACTTAAACTTAAAATTTTTATTTTAATAAAATTATTTTGAAAATGAAAAAGTATTATTTACAAAACTAAATTATCTATTAAATAAACTATAGAAACAGATTGATACAGAACTAATCTATTTCCATTTTGATCATAATAAATATGTCTGCAAAAAAAATCATTAAGATATACACACAATACTCAATCATGTTATGTATTCAAAAGGGTGTGGCACAAACACTTTTTACTATCACAAACTTTCTATTCAACATTCCTATCCAGACAAGTGACTCTAGCTTCATTCACATTTATAATATCTCTCATACATGCTCTTCTATTCATACGACTTAGAAATATTCGCTCACGCAAAACATTTTCAATCATACCAACTGCATCTACTTATCGTACTTCCACGTAAACGTATATCTTCAAAATCATTCACATATATTCTTTTAACCAAATGTTAATGTCTAATGACATCCGCTTAAGATGACTGAACCAATACTTTTTCGATAACATTTTTTTTTCAATTTTACACTAATATACTATCTATTTCGTACTCAATTTCTTCTAATTACACCACATATGCGACGTAAAATCTTATTTTCACAGTAGTCATTTTCTTTTTATGCTTTGGCACAAAACAGCACTGTTTTGAACTTCTCTGGAAACATTTAGGTACCCAAAGTACACAAAACCTTACAACCAGCATTACCTCTCCATTCAATCTCACGATCAGAGCGACCATTCTTAGATAATAAAATACTCAAATATACAAATTTATCTACCTGCTGTAAACGTACGCCGTCAACTTTTAAGTCAATGCGATCAAATTTAATTTTAAATAAATATTATTCTATTACTGACATTTTACACATAATTGATTAAAATAAATAATAATTACATTTAATAATATTTTACGTGTAAATATATAATATTTAAATCAATTTTATTTAAATTGATAACTTTATTATTCGAAACAATTGAAATAATTTATTA
The DNA here is from genome assembly GCA_963966155.1 of Clivina fossor. NCBI lineage: Eukaryota > Metazoa > Arthropoda > Insecta > Coleoptera > Carabidae > Clivina > Clivina fossor. Next base: position 22,301,494 of record OZ014551.1, on the reverse strand, counting down.
AACACAACAAATTCAATTTTATTCGTTTTTATCCAAACACAATAGTTAAAATATAATATTTTAAAATAATTACTACGTCATTATTATTATATTAAATATGAAACTGTCATATTTTCCTGAAAATTTTCAACGTCCAATTACTGTGAATATTTTATATACGGTGGTGTAAGCATATAACGAGAAAAAAAAAACAATGTAAAAGTAGTTTCAATTCGTGACAATTTTTAGCAAATGTAGCGTTTTTTGAAACGACACCTTATTACGTTTGATAAGTGACATTTTTCATACACGTGCATTTCATTATTATGTCACTAAAATGTCTTGTATTATTTAAATAGTTTAAATCTGATTTTTCAACGGCTTCGCATATGACAATTCTAGTTTTGTATTATGTTATATACGTCAGGTTTTTATATATTTCCTTTTAAAGATGTACAGACAATCGCAAATAAAATTGTAAACATTTTTAAGAATTTTGAAAAAGTATTCAGATTTATTTTACACTTACACTTCCAAACTATTATATAACAAGACTAGTAGCATATATGGGTAAATTTTGACATTATCACATAAATAATAAAAAACAGAAATAAAAATTTTATATTTTTTTTCTAAAAGTTGGCAATACCCTAAACAAGTTCTTTGTAGTCAAAGTGATAAAAAATAAAATAGAAGATAACGCCTTATGAAACCAAAATTATTTTGTAAAAAAACTTTAGGATTAAGTTCTGTATATATTTTATTTAAAAATCGACGTTTCGATATATTCTACGTATATGCTTCATCATAATAACATTTTACTTTGTAAATTTTTATTTTCTCTACAGTTAATATTGTCTTAAAATTATTTTAGTATCTTCGAATTTATCGGAATGGTTTAGACGTATCGACGTCTTAGGTTCTGATAATCTAGTAGATTTATATATATATATATATATATATATATATATATATATATATATATATATATATAATTTTTTGAAATCTAGTTACTTTATTACCTAGTAACTTGTTTCCAAGTTTTGTTTGTTTATATATTTTGAACATTTCTTAATGATGAAGATATACGTAGAGTATATCGAAATGTTGTTGTTTAAAATTAAAAATTTATATTTTATGTTTTAATATAATAAGTTTTCAAACATTTTTTATTAAATTTATTTTGAGTTAAATTTCGAATTTGAACACAGAAGACCCTTAAGCCTAAATTACATTGGTAGATTTAGTAGTAGAGTACACTAGTATACTTTTTCTTCAAATCACTCTACTCTACTAATTCTTTTAGAGTAACTATTTAAATAAAGCTATTAGCTTGATAAGGAGAGTTTAGTTTATTCAGCTTCCGTTCATTTTATTTTCGTATGTATTTAAATAAAATATTATTTAACAATAGCAATTATTTCACAATCTCAATAACTTCGGTTAATTAATAAAAAAAATTACACATTTTGCATTTGACTACTCTACCATTACTCTACTCTACTGCAATAAATCTGTTTACACTAATAATGTACCGAAAGATTAGAGTAAATATTGTGTCTGTGGAAGGGCGAGCAGAGTGTACTATTCTACATGTGCTATTCACTCTACTCTACCCTCCGCTATTTATGGTACTCATCTATCACTATCCGATAATGTTTACATTGTGCTAGTAATAGAATAGTACTCACTCTACTATCGTACTCGACAACTAATTCTAATATTGTAATCCAGGATTTAACAAAAAAGATCAACAAAAACAAAAAATTACATATTTTGTTACATACTGCTTATTAATTATTTATATGCAATTTATAAATATAATAATATATAAGAAATATTTTTTACAATTTATACAATTTTTACAATTAATTTTATAATTTAATAAACAATGTAAATATAATATTAAAAAAAAATTAAAGCGTACAAATTTATTGTATTATATTCGAACATTAAAAATAATTTATTCTAAAAAACTTATTAAATATGCATTTTAATTTTTAACAATATATATATATATATATATATATATATATATATATATATAAAACATTTATTATGCATATTAATATAAAATATGAATAAAAAATGTTTATAAAATTATTTTATTTAAATTTAAATAGGAAAAACAATATAAATATTTTTTGCAATAACAATATTGTACAAACTAAATTAAATTTACAGTGTATTAATTAAAGATTTCTATTAAAAATTAAAATATTTAAAATTATAACATAGTAAAAAATCTTTTAGAACTTATTATAGTAAAATAAAACAGCTTTAGGTTATAGTTCTATATAATTATTTATTTATAATCGCTTTTTCGACGTTCTCAACGTTCGTCTTCATCAGGAAAAAAGATACAAATGATATTTTATTTAAATTTTTGATAATATTACACATTATTATTATACATATATACACAATCACGCTATATACCAAAAAGTGTGAGGCACAAACTTTTACAATATCGAAATCTTATTCCTCCAAACATCCCTATCCAGACAAGTAACTTTTGCTTCATCCACAATCATAATACCTCTTACACATGCTCTTCTATTTTTACTACTTGGAAACACTCTCTCACGCAAAACACTCTTAATCATACCACTTTTTTTATTTATAAGACGTTCGCATAAACGTATAAATAAAATATTTTTTCTTTTACTAGTTTTACTTTAGTTAAATCAATTTCATTCATGTTTATTAAAACTTTTACGTGAATTAGGCATTTTAGGTAAATTACGATTTTTTCAAAAAATTAAGCTTTTTTTCAGACAAATCAAATTTTTACAATTAAATTAAATTTACATCTAATTCTAAAATTTTAATTTATTTTACATATTAGAATGCTTAAATCATAGATGTCGTAAAATCGTTAATTCGATTTATCATCAATTAATTTGTTTTATATTAATTATTATATTAATTTAAATTATTTTTGAATTAGTTCATGTCCAACTCAAAATGCTTTTAATTAACTAAGCTATTTGATTGTCAATTGTCAACGATTTATGGAACTGATTCTTAGGGCCAGTTCCATGAGACGTTGTTAGTTGAATCAGATTGTGTAATGACATCGCATTGCTTTATTGATTGCTTAGTTAACAATTTAAATAAGTTATTAATTAATTATCTGTATAACAATATTTTATGCAAACAGCACTTAAGTTCTGTTGCATAAAGTATTATTAACTTAATCAATGAGTTAACTGATTTGTCAGTTGGCAAGTTAACAAGAGAGTTAACTCACAAAACGTTTAACAATGTTTTCTGCTACCGGTTCTTAAAGCATTAAATACTAGAACGAAAATAATTTTCACAAAATAAATCAAAGATTTAAAACTATGAAATGATATAAATTGTTGAAATAAAACTAGTTAGAATATAATTATAATAAAATGCAAATTTCGTGGCAAGCCAAATGGAAACAATGAAATTTCTGTAAAACAAAAATTTTCTTTGCCAAACATTCTTGTAAATACATAAATTTTGGAATGTTTGTACAGACAAAAAGTAGTATGTAGTGGCGTAGTAGACGAGTGAGCAAAATATTCACTATATCATATTCCCGAACTATGGCCCAGCGCGCGCAGTCTGCGTTAAATATATGAGAACATCTAGGAATTTATTATTAGATAGTTGGCAACATCGGCGAATGATTCATGGCGTAATAACATATAAGCATGACAACGAACTAGTATTATAAATAATACGCCGATGTTATCGTAAATATAATAATCTGTAATATGAAATTTTTATTATAACACTCATTAATCTACTACACACGACTTGGCTGCTAGAAGAGTATAATACACTTGAGAAATTTGGCGAGTTTAGCATTACGGAGAAATTTTGTTTTTGTAATTCCTTAGGTAGAGATATATAGGACAATGTGTCAAGCTCAGAATTTACAAAATATCTTATTTTACTTGTTTGCTTCAAGTGAAATAGTATCATATGAAAATACTTACTTTGATGAGTAGTTTATTTATAGTAAAAGAAATGTTCAGAACTCATTATATTAAAATAAAAAGGTTTAGATTGAATTTCTGTTTTATTTCAGATTAAAATTCAACGTTTCGATATACTAAACCTTCTTAATTTTAATAGTTTATTAGTTAATAGTATATTATTCAACGAGTAATAAAGTTAATTATTTATGAAAATAAAGTTTATAGAATATGTCATTAAGGTACAATTGGAGAATAGAGAAATATGGCGGTGTAAGTTATGCTTTTCACCACGCTTATATTAAACCACTTCCTATCATCTGATCTCACTGAAATTTTGCATGTAGGAGACAACACAATATTTTAACAAAAAATAAAGCTTGACATAGTGATCTCGGATTGCACTCTAAAAGGTAAGGTAAGATCCAAAGATAGATTGCAGTCTATCTTTTTGCAAAGAATCAATTATATCTAGTGTTAGTATATTATAATATAATATATAAAGTAAAGTGGCATTTAAAACTGTTTACAAGATATGAAAAGACGACAAGACTAAAAAGCAGAAAATAAAATATATAAAAAAAAACTTTTTAAAAACCACGCTTATATTTAAATGCACTTGCGATTTTTTCAAAATAAAACTTTTTTCAAAATTTGCTAAAAAAAATCTGAAAAAATTCAGTTAAATAGAGAAAAAAATTAGCTACATAATAGCTAAGTAACTTTTTTCTTGACCTTATTCTGGTTTGGCAAGAAAAATTTTTGAAAATTCTAAAATGTTTTTTAGAATTTTTAATAATTTTTCCTGCCAAACCAGCATCAGTTTGAGAAAAAAATAACTTAGCTATTATGTAGCTAATTTTTTCTCTATTTTACTGAATTTTTTCAGATTTTTTTTAGCAAATTTAAAAAAAAAGCTTTATTTTGAAAAAATCCCAAGTGAGAAATTTTCAAAAATTTAGTTTTTAATTTTTTCTACTAAACGATGCATCCTAGAATAATGGTTTATTCACTAAATTATAGTACTCATTATTCCGCATTTTTCCATATTATGCTTATTTTCATACATCTCATAGTTTTTGAGAAAAAAATAAAAACCAAAAAATCAAAATAAAATCTAGCGCCCAAACGGCACATGCTAGCAAATTAAAACTAAAACCAAATTATAGAACTTTTTATGCCCTATCGAAAAGTATTGTAAGTATTTCTTCGAATTTAACTCGAGAAAGTAGTATATCGCAAATTATCGAAATTGCATGTTAAACGCCCATACGAACTTAACGAACGAACACCCGGTAAATATCGCCTGTGTTAAACTATGCTTTTTATTGAACTTAAACATGTATACGTTTTTGTATTTGAAAAATTTTATTATTTGAATTATATAGTCCGGTAAAAAAATCGAAACTAATTTTTGTTGAAATTTATATAATTATTAGATATAAATAATAATTGTAATATTGTATGATTGTACATACATACTACCAAAAAGTTTTTAGATAGATACCCCGATATCCCGATTATAAATATTTTTAAAAAAACATATTTTATTTTTCATCTGCAATTTTTTCCCATAATATTTTTTGCACATCAAAACAACGTTATCTACCCCAGAAACACGGCGAAACAAATGAGCACGTAACTTATCACAGATTACCAGTATCATCATGTTGGCCGCGTTTAGTGTGACATCCACGGCCAACTACGACGCATCGCGACGCCGACGTCTGTAGAGAGATGCAGGATGCACCATTACCGCGTACAACTAGTGTGCAGACTGCAGTGTAATTTGTAACAGTTGACAAACGCGGCAACGGGCACATACAGGGACACGATCACAGTTGGCGTTTGCTACGGATGTCATTTTCTGCTCTCGCTTTTTGTTTTTTAATTTTATTTTCTTTAGTTTTATAGATCGACGGTCGACAAATATGATAAACGTTATGACTTGCTTCCAGTGCTGCGCTAATGACTCTATGTACTAGATCGGAGATGAAATGTTGCGGTTTTTTTTAGTTTTATTAATAGGAAGTGTGAAATTTGATTAATATTTTGTAGACTTGGAAATGTAATTTGGATTTTAAAAATGTTAAAATTAATAATTGATTTCGATGACGTTTAAGTGTTAATTCAATATTTTTTAAATTTTGTTCTTACTTGTTCACTTAATCTTTAGATTTTTGACTTTTTAGTTGACGTGTAACTTTTACAACAAACACATAATATAATGTATATAATTATAATGTATATAATTGTTTGTTGATTTGAACAAGGAATTTACTAATGATGAGACCGAAGCCAAATATTTATTTGGTATTTGGCCAAATATTTGATTTTAAAACCAAATATTCGATAGAAGAAAATTAGTGAAGTACTACACTTTTTATTGTTTTACCTTAAAAAATACGAAGATAACTAATGTAAGTAATACTTAGTCAAAATTAACTTAATAATTACGAAAAATGTGTCATTTTACGTTCAACTATAATTATCTATATTAAGATTAATAATTACATTTAATAATAATCAATCAAAAAAGTATCATTTAATCATTTATTTATATGATAAAAAATGTAACAAATTTTATTATACCTAATCAATCAAACAAAAATGATATTTAGTACATACATACATACACAATCACACCACAAACTCTTTCCATGAAATAAATTTTCTCCAAACATAACTATCCAGACAAGCAACTCCAGCTATTATATCTATGACACCTTTTATACATGTTCTTCTATTCCGACTACTTGTAAACATTCTCTCACGCAAGCCACTTTCTCAGTCATACCACTCCATCTACTCATCGGATGTTCACGCAAACGTATACCTTTAAAATCATTTACATAAATTGGCCAATAAAAAATGTAAAAATTAAATCTGAGAGTTTTTATAATTTTTTATTTGTTTTTACATTATAAAAATATTTTCCAGAGTACTTCAATTGAAGTTATTACTATATCTGATATAAAATTTAAATAAATTATTTTAATTAAAATTTAAAATAACATAATAAACGATAAAATCAATTTAAAAATAACATTAATATTTGTATCGTCCTTTTTTTTTAAATAATCAGAATTTAAAATTTTCAGTTTTATTTAAATTTTGTTACAAAAAAAACGCACTTCTTTCACGGTCGTTAAATTTATTTAGTAAACCAATAAAGCCGTATAAATAAAAAAGCAGTGTGGGTACGTATTACGTTTTGTCGGTTCCACGTCATTGTAATTGTCATTTGTTTGAAACAGAAGAGAAACATTTGCGTGTATGTGTGGAACGATTCGAAAAAATTACACATACATGAAGTGCGTGAAGGGGGAGCCACTTTATAAAGCTCATTCAGCATTCGGTACTTCACTACTTCATTTTCAGGATGATGTATTTCATTGTGTAGGTGTACGCTTTTATTTTGCTATGTACGATTAAATGATAGGTGACTGGATTCTAATGGTGTTTGTGTTTTTCTGTTTTTTTTTTTATGTTTATAAATGTGAACGGCCCTTCGTATAAACTGTATTGAAATTTATTAAATAAATTAATTTGACTAATAAGGAGTTAGGTTATTATTATGTTTCTAAACTAATAATATGCGATATTTAATTAAAATGAAATGATATTATTATTTAGTATTATACATTTTTAGTTTCAAATAGAGTATCCACTTTCAGGCCCGGTTTTATACACATATACTCATACACTAAAGTAAATTATAAAATGCTTATTTTACAAATAAATTTAATAAATCAGTAAATTAACTTTGTTGTTTCGCAAAGAAAATATTCAAAAAATAAATATGGAAAGATTTTTCAACTAAAAATTTTCAAATTTGTCAAAATAACTTTCGGTATATACAGTAACATTTTTAAATTGTTAAAAACACTTAAAAATAGATAAAAATTATGACAGACATACAAACAGCGCAGGATCTAATAATAGTATATTATGTTACGAGGAGTAGAAAACGATCTTTATTGATACTTACGATGAGGTAGAGCCGAGGCCAAGCCTAGGTGAAATATAAAAACATTTTGCTCCAAGTGGCAGGTGCTATTTTTTCTTCAAGCATTCCAAACGAAACTAAACTAAAAATAAATGGAAGAACATACCTAGTTACCTTAATTTTATTAACAGCTATAGAATACTATATTTGTTACGTGATTTGTAAAAATTAAATCTGGTGGTGTACTTGCACTTCTTCACACATTTCTAATAATCAAATTCAAATTTAAGCAAAAATTAACTGCCACTAGTAACTAACTGGTGCATAATAATGTTAACATTATTGTACTAGTAACATAATGATCTTCTAATAATGATTTTTTAATGATCTTGTAATATCTATATTTTGATACATTTGAAGAAATAGAAAATTTGTTAGAAATAGATGATATGCTGACATAATACTGAAATAATTTTTGTAGATTATGAAATAATCTATTTACCAGAGTAAAGTTTACTATTATGATATTTGCTCAAGTAATTTTCTAGATTAATTTGTTTATCTATTAAATTTAATAAGCGTTTATAGTACAGTATAGTTACTACAGAAATAAGAGATTTTACTTTCTTACTAAATTGACTATGTTGTTTATAAATTCAGATATTAATGTGTGTAATCTTTTAAAAAAAACTTAACCAAATTTTTTATTATTTATATATTTCATTTAATTCATTCCTGTTTTAATAAACCACTGTAAACAATCCGGTAATATTCCATTTCATGCAACGCTACCTCAGATCGTATAAGAACAACTTTCAACAATAATAACACACATACATTCGTCGATCGAAACTAAAATTTGCACCTGACCAACGTGTCAAACAAAGACACAACTATTTGCCCACCTTATTGTTCAGACAAAGACATCTACCTTGAGTGTATGAGAAGGGGCGGGGGGGGGTATTACTCCCACGAGATGATGCCGGGTTGCAATCTGCATGTGCAGCAAGCAACGTTATGCCGTTACGTGATTCTATTGCAAGGGCGTGTCCTAGTTTTCGGTTCGGTAAGGTGGAGTGTTTTGTGTGTGCCTCGAAGTCTCCTGAAGTGCAATGCTAGGCATCCGGCGAGAGGTTATATGGGCCATATGTGTGCAATTGACTGGAATTAAAATTTTGACGTAGTGGTTGCTTTGCTATGTTTTCTTTGCTAGTAATTGTGTTTGTTGAGTGGAACAGATAGAACAAATAAACGAAGCTAAATTGCCCGGGAAAAAGATGATATTTTCAGAAAATTTTATAAATAACTTCAAAGATTAAATAAATGTTGGAAAATTAAGAATTTATGTTATTATTTACATTGTAGTATATTTTTACAAATTATATAGCATTATTCAGAATTTTGTAATTTTTTTCAGTGATATTAATAAATTCAATATTAACTAGGACATTTATCATATATGTTACTCATTTAATAAGTTAAAATTAACTATGTATAGATATTTTTTTGTTCTCTTCGTATTTTTATTAAACATTTACAAATTATATAAGTCTATGTTTATATCGTTTGCGTCATATAATTAAACTGTTGCCTGTTTGATGTAACTAAAATAAATAAAGATAAAGTCCCATAATATCAAAACAGAAATCATGGATATTGCTATACTAATTAACGGAAAATTTAAAATTTCTTTTCAAAATTGTAGAGAAATGCAAAAATTTAATAAAAAATGTAAAAAACAGTTTTTAATTTTGTATAACTTTACACTCTGTAGAACAGAAAATAATATAAATTTTAATGTTAAATCTCTATTTTCCCTCTTAACCGATCCTACCTGATACGTTAGCAAAAACTAAATAATAAATCCAAATTATTTTCTCCTGTATTATTTTACATTACAAATGGAAACAACGCAAATAAAAATAAATTTTTGAAAATATCTAGGGCAATCCATTGTTAAAACTATCAATTGTTCTGATGTAATGCTGTCAAGATTTATGTTGTATAGATAAAACAAAATCGAATCAATTCCGATAATGATATGAGAGAAAATTCATTGCTGTCACTTGTCCTGATGCGATTTTATTCAAGATTTATCGTTTTATAGATTTATAGAAAATTTATGGCAAATATCTCTTAATATATACTACTATTCGTCTCACAATCAGTTTATGAATTTATAACTCTTCTATCATATAATATCTATTGATCATATTTGTATTTTATTATAGTATTAATATAGATAAATTTTTAGAAAATATTTTTATAATTTTTTTGCAATTTATAAGAAATGATGTTTTCGCACATCATATTAAAAATAAAAAATATTTTGCGTAAATTTATATTGTATAACCAAATTTTATCTGTCACCACGGTAATTTTTAAAGTTTACATAGGTAAACTATAAAGTATAAAAGATACAACTATATTTAAATTAGATGTTTTGTACACATTTACATAGCTACTTTAGATATACAATTAATTGCAATTTTTTATAGGTTAGTAAGTAATCGTAAAATTGAGAATGTAAACTTGCTTTTAAGTTTCAACTAAAAAAGATTAAATAACTATAAGATCTATTCAGTGATGCACACAAATAATATTTATTTCAACAAGTATTTGATAAAAAAAACTTAAAGTAAAAAAATGTATAATAATATTTAATACTTTCATTTAAACATCATATATTTAAAATATAAAAATAAAGTAGTGCCTGTTTACTTGGTATCTTATAATTCGAAAAATAATAAAATTGTGTTGAAATTTGGCATACTACTACTTAAAAACTGAAGTTAAACCATAGACTAAAAAAATATAAATAATTTATAACCAATATAACAATAACAGTAACAATATAGTGGCGCTGGATAAATTTTGATAATTTTCTAATTAAATAAACAATGTTAATAACATTTACAGTCAAATATTTTATATTGAATAATAAGTTTAAACTTTTTTTATCCCATATTTAAACTAATTTTATATATATTTGGTTTAGAAATATATTGTTTTTTCTTATTAAAATGTGTGCCTTCAAATTGTTTACACAACTTTTTTGATTTTCCATTTTCCAGGACTTTTGCGATTGCCAATAGAGAACCAGAGTGATATGATATAAATTAAATGGTATAAAATAAATTGAAAATAATAAAAACAGAAAAGTATCAGTTGTATTAAATTTGAAACCAAGTAATTTAAATTATATATATAAAACAGGAAACACAAAAAAGTGCTATATTAAAATGCTTTTTAATAGAATTTAGTTTATAGCATCTAGGTGCTTTAGCTACTAAACTTCCAAAAAAAAATAACACGGAATAACTGAATAACTAAATATACATAAAAATAAATTAATCGTAAAATTATTATACATGCAATCTATTCCTCACACACATATCCTTTCTTCGGAAACGTACCTCCCAGAATTTATGAGCACTTAATAAATCCACGTCCAACATATCTGCCGCTTTCTCTTTACCGTTTACCGGTTCCCGAACCGGAGCGGATCGCGGCTTGAAATACCGTTCGCAATACGTCTTCGGACCGATGCGGAGCTAGTGCGTTCACTTACCGCAATCGTGGTGGCGGCGCGCCGGTCTCAAAGTAATTAACTACCTCGAGTTTTAAGCGCAGCGTTTTCGGAGGGAGAGAACGGGGGGCTATTTATTGGCCCCCAATGTGCACGGCGTTGGTCGGAAAGTCGAACCGGAAGAAACACAATGTTCCGGGGAGCCGGATTGAAATGGATGTTTTGTTGATTGTTACGAAGGTAAGTGGCTTCGGTTTAGTTGTTTAGATTTTCGCACAGATTATTTGATTTGTTTAAGAGGGTGATTTTATTTAGTTCCAGGGTGAATTTGAGGATTTATTTTTGATGTGGTGTGTTCATTATATGTGATGTTAAATGTTTAGGTTATGCACAGTATAATTTGTATAAATGCCCGTTCTTGATGGGTAAAATAGGAAAATTGTGGAGAAAAATAAATCTCCGTAGTCGTTCTTTACTAGAAACTAGACAGAACAGAAATAAGTAAGCTGTAAAACAATTTTATAAAGTGTATAATTTTTAGAATAAGTAGATCATTTAGACTAAGTATTTTTATTTATTTTGAGATTTTTTATTTATTTCGAGAATAAATAAAATTATAAATACTGACCTTTAGTGAAATATATATATATATATATATATAAATTTAGTGTAAAAAGAATTAATTTCTGTACGACATGTATACTATACTTCCATAAATATTAAAATATGTTTATATATGCTATTCCAGAGCATATTTTGGAACATATATATATAGTTTGCAATAAAACTTTACAACATTCAATTAAATTTTTTCAAATAACAATAACATTTAGAATTTTTTTTTGATATTTAAACTATAGTTTCGTTATTGCACATATGTTACAAACTAAAAGTTTTCTGTTCACTTAAAAAAAAATTTTTTTTTTTTAATTAATTTCTAAGAATAATTTTTTGGTATCTAAATTAGTATATTGTAAAATGTATATGCAAAGTTAAAGTTTATTTTCTGTGATTGTTTGAAATATATACCTAAATTTAAGAATACAAACATCAATACACAAATTTAATATCACAACATTTGATTCAACAAAAATTAAAAGCACTTTTTAGTGCATGTATTTACATAATTGAAGTAAATTATTGACACATTACTAACTTCTGTTACTATTTTTTTGCATTATATATATATATATATATATATATATATATATATATATTAGGGTGGACCTTAAATGGGGTGAAGTCGAATTTTAACCGGGCCGCCCCTCAAAATGATCCCAAATTAAAAAAAAAAAATTGTAGTAAAATTTTTTCCGCGTAATATTAAGGTTTAAGGGTCCCGAAATGCACTTTTCTACTTTTTATTTACATAAAATCGGATTTTTACACATTTTGGGACTTCATTTCTTTTCGTGGCAATAGGAGGTTTAAAAAATCCACTCAGCGGTGGAATACAGTCTATAATTACCCGATAATGTGTGGTAATGATTCTGATATTATTCTGAAGAGATTTAAAGATGATCAAACTTTCACTTAATCATCATTGCGAAATATATAGTTTCCTGGCGCTCCACGCTTTTATTTTTTTCTAAAATTTTTGGATAACCAGAAAAAAATTTATTTTCCTCTTTTTAGTGCATTTAAATATAAGCCTGGTTTTTAAAAAAGTTTTTTTATGTATTTTATATATACTATATAAAGTGAAGTGGCATTTAAAACCGATTACAAGATATGATAAGACGATAAGACTAAAAATCAGAAAATAAAATATATAAAAAAAACTTTTTTAAAAATCAGGCTTATATTTAAATGCACTAAAAAGAGGAAAATATTTTTTTTCCTAGTTATCCAAAAATTTTAGAAAAAAATAAAAGCGTGGAGCGCCAGGAAACTATATATTTCGCAATGATAATTAAGTGATAGTTTGATCATCTTTAAATCTCTTCAGAATAATATCAGAATCATTACCACACATTATCGGGTAATTATAGACTGTATTCCACCGCTGAGTGGATTTTTTAAACCTCCTATTGCCTCGAAAAGAAATGAAGTCCCAAAATGTGTAAAAATCCGATTTTATGTAAATAAAAAGTAGAAAAGTGCATTTCGGCACCCTTAAACCTTAATATTACGCGGTAAAAATTTTACTACAATTTTTTTTTTTAATTTGGGATCATTTTGAGGGGCGGCCCGGTTAAAATTCGACTTCACCCCATTTAAGGTCCACCCTAAATTATATATATATATATATATATATTTAGCAAAAAAGTAATAAAATAAAGTATAGTTTTTCATAATAATTTAGGTTATGATTACTCAAAAATGAACAACTTTTTATTATTATTGTATTTTTCCTGCTTTTATTAAGTATTAATAAAACACATACTTAACTTAAAGTTACTGGAACATGGGTAGTAAGCATAACAGACATATAACTTCTGATCGAACCAAGTTTTGTTTTAAAAAATAAAATTCAATTCTACTATTTTATTAATACATGTCGTATACACAATAATTGAATAACCATATACTGCACAAGTACAAACCAATATCGTGTCGGACGAATCCTCTCTCAGCCAATAACAATTTCGTATTTCCGAACCGAAGCAACAAATCGTCCCCTAAACATTCTTATTATGATATCGATAAAGACACAGCAAATCCCGTTGGCAAATAAAATAAATCCAACTGGCGTGCAAATACGATTGTTCAAGTCCTGCGGGACAATCGGGCAAACATACCAATCCTTCTTCGGGACGTTGAGGGCTGGAGGGGGCGGTTGTAAAGACAAGAAAGGATAAGTTTCCATAGTCACATTGCATACAACGATTGCACTTGGAACATCTGTGTCTTTACCATTTGGATAATACGAGGAACATTGTGCCTTGCAAGGTTATCGTATGAGTGCCAGTAATAGTTTTAAATATTGTTCTACAATGGTTTTATCCTGGTGGCGTGTTTCGTTTCGGTTTTGCATATGAAATTGGATGGGGAATGTGTTATGAGTTCACGTGACTTGAATTTGTGATTAGAATTTGGTTTATGATTGTGATAATGTTTTTGTTATATAAAATAGTTTAAAAAGTTGTTTTGTAAGTTTTATTATCTCGTGCAAAAAAAGCGCTGTTTCATATATACATAATCACATCATGTACCCAAAAGGCTGTGGCACAAACTTTTTGTACCATCCTGAAATCAGTTTCCTTCAAACATCCATATCCAAACAAGCAACTATAGTTTCATCCACATTTTTAATTCCTCTGACACATGCTTTTTTTATTCCTACTACTTGGAAACTTTCGCTCACACAAAACACTCTCAATCATACCACTCCAACTACTCATCGGACGTACACGCAAATATATAGCTTCAAAATCATTCATATAAATTTTTTAACCAAACGTTTATTAGGCGTTCGCTCAAGATGTCCCACCCATCTTAAGTGACTAACACCAACTTTTGCTCCATTTTTTTTAATTTCACACTAATCATACACTAATCTATTTCTTTTTCAGCTTCTGTAAAAAAAATATACATCTTTTTGTAACAGTATTTTACATATTAAGCATGAATGAATACGTAAGGTAACAATATCCGATAACGTAATAATAACGATTAAACTATAAATTCTAATACAATAACGTAAAAATATTTCAATAACGTTATAATAACTGATAACATCTGAAAAATAATTATTCTCCAATGTTATATTCTATGTGTTTTCGTTTGAGATAAAGACATATGTATTTTGTTTGTATTTCAAACATAAAAGTTAATTTGGTAATATTTTTCTTTAATTTATATTTTTCAGACAATTTCAAAGTTACAAATAAAAATTATTTTTATTATTATTATTATTATTTTTATATAACGTTCTAAAACTTAACAATTTATTTTAAACATTGTAAATGTTTTTTATGTTATGTAACGAAAACAAATAATAAATAACGTAACAATTTGAAAAGTTATTTCATGTCTTTTACTAAGCAACATGAATATTTAAATTTACTCTTGAAATTAATGAAACTAATTTTTGCATAATAAAGAGTTCGTACCACATTCTTATGGGTACGTAGCGTAATTGTGTATGTATGTATGTATGTACTATTAGTTTAAAAATATTACTATTTTTTTAAATGTTTATGTACTTCAAAAAAATAATTTTTCTTTTGCTCCAAGCTAACTTTCGTATTTATAATAAATTATATTCCACACTTATAATTTGAATTAATATAAAATATAACTTTATAAATAGAAATGAAAATAAATTCCATACATATACACAACAATTATTTGCTTACAAAATAACTGAAATAAAATGAAATAGAGAAAACAATTTGAGTCTATGTAACAGTTATCCGGTTATATTTATGCGAATATGTATTTAACCAAAAATTGTTTGCTTTTATTTTTGTGGTTTTAACTAAATGAAAATTGTGCGCATAATAACTTTACCATATATGTATTGTTTTTGTTAATTTAATTTACATACGTACGGATATACACATACATATATATGCATATATGCAGTTGGGGGTTTATTAAAATTGCAAAATCTTAACATATTTATTATTATACAAGAATGTTATTTCGTAGTTAGTAGTTTTAATTCGTTTATTTTGCTACGTAAACCCCTTATCAAAGCCTTTGTAGAAGAATTTATGAAATGTAATTTTATGTACGTATTATAAAATAAATTATAAATTTTATATCAAAAAGAAAATAAATATATTTTAAGGTATGTACATATATAATTATATATTTTTTAGAAAGATTAAAAATTGTGTTTTTATTATACGATTTTATACTCTTTTTATTTTTATTGTTATGTAACTTTGTCAGTTTGTTTATACATTATTGTGTTTGATAATTTCTTTCTTGCTTATGCAATAACCGAAGATCTTATTGTATGTTAAATTTCAATATATTTAGTTTATTAGTTTTCGAGTTATCGAACACAACATTTTATTTTTGCCAGTCGTCTTATAGAATGAGAAAGGTATTGTAATAATTATACTAATTTTAACTTTTCGAGACATTTTACAAATAAGTTCAAATTATGTTTTTAATATGAAAATTAACTTTTTAAAATAATGTCTCTCTGTTGCTCTGTCGACACGTGTAGGGAAAATTTAATCAAACGAATTATAAATAAATTTTATATTTGAAATAAAAATGCTTTAGGATTAAGTTCTATATAAATTTTAATTAAGACTCATCATTAGCATTATCAGGAAAAATTGTACAAATAACATAGGCACTGATTTTATTATATTTTGGCTTCCTTCAATTAATAATTTATAAATTTTATAATCTAGTTACTTATTTTATTACCCAGTAACTCGTTGTTCTGTTTATTTATTGTATATGTCATTTGTATAATATTTCCTGCAGATGATGTACGTAGAGTATGTCGAAACGTCGATTTATAAATAAATTGATAAAGAACTTAATTCTATTTTGATATAGTAAATTCAAAAAAATTTTTCACAATATTTATATTCAACCATTAGACGTACAAATCTGACGTTAATTAATTTTTTATATAAATTCGTTTACCAAAATTTGTAATTTACTGATGTCATATTTATGTATTTTACGAATATTTTGCAACGGAAAAATATTTCGAAAAAGTGTATTAAATAAAAAATGTTATACAATTTTTTTAATACGACTTGATACATTTTTATAATTTTTCATATTTTTTTCAAGTATTTATTTTAACATATACGTTTTGGTTATTAAGATAAATTATAAATATTATTCAAAAATTATTATCTTAATAAAATACTGTTATCATCTATTTAAATAATAATTTCTCTAAGTACCTATGTAAGTACCTATTTCGTTGTGACTAAAAATATCAAAAAGTTTTGTTATAACTTTTTTTTATATTTTAATATATTTAATATTTTAACTATCAATTCAGTTTATATGAAACAACAAAAAAATTGTTTAATAAATATTCAGATATAGTATTTATTTATTTATTAAAGTAATTTATCAGGTATTAAAATATATTTTTTTTAAAAAATCTGCAAAATAAACCGATTATTATTAAATCAATTCTTTGCAATATATCAATTTGATCAATAGGTTCAATATCGGCAATAAGCTATCAAAGGATATTACTGATTACCAATTTCCATCTTTCAAGAACAACTCCAGCGCACCGAATTCAATTTCCTGCCCAGCAAATCATCGAATTTAACCAGTGGCGTGCATAACCGGGAGTAGTGTGCAAAACCAATCTTCAGTATAGTCTAATATGCTGCATATTATAACTGGTTATAACATCGGTTTAAGTTAAAATTATTTATTGTGTATATTTAAAATAAAAATTGGATATTGATAAATTGTAAACGAATTTTGTTAAACTTTAATTGAATTTTTTTAAATGTTTGTATAAAACGTGATGTATTTGTTTGTATTTGAAATTATTTTGTTAGTACTTTTTTTTGTATATAAAAAAAAACATTTATTTTGATTTAGTTTTTATTCTACGTAGGGATGTATTTAATTAGTTAATTTTAAAAAAAATAAATGTTTATTTTCAATTTACTACATAAAGTAAAATAAATTTACATTGTATATATATTCGCTGTTCAAGCAAAACAATTAAATATTTTGTTCAACAAAAAATATTGAATTATAGGTAAAATACGATTTCGATAAATTCAACTATATTTTAAATTAATGTTTTGATTATAAATTAAATTTTGAAACATTAAAAAAAAATTTAGTTACAAAGTACTAGAGATGCCATCTACGATGTATGGCAAAACGTTTGCGACGAGGATAAATCAATCAGGACATACCAGCCACAAAAGCCTGAAGATTACTAATCTGTAAATATTTAATAATATTTTTTGTTATCGTTTTTATAATAAAATTAGAAAAAAATTGACAATAATGATAACTGTGAAGCAAAATCGAAGCAAATTTGCGCAGTTCATAGATAACTCAGTTTGGTCCGTACACTATACAGTTTTCACTCCGTTTAATGTGCAATTAAATTATAACATGCATTCTAATGTATGATATTTTTCAGTGAAAGCTATAAATATGCTATAGTCCACGACATATTTTACTATCTTCATATTAATCGTTAATATTATTAAAATTGTTTTAAAAAACTTTTGATTATCCATGCATTCTACAGTGTCAATGAATTTACAAATTGTATTACTGATATTTCTATTTCTGTGTAGCTGTGAATATAAGATGTGTATCTATATACTTTTGTTGTTTTTTGACTTAAGTTTATGTACTTTTTTCAAATTTACTACTTTAAAAAATAAATAAATAAATCACAAATAAATAGTATATTGCATTGGCATAAACGTCAAATAAATAAATATTCTCGTAGTGTAGATTATATACAAAATCCAACATACGATTACTCCGCCAATTTTATCTTTTCTATACCTTAATATCTATCCACTTGTCCATTTCCTTAAAATGACATTCCATCATAAAAGTAAGTCGCCCTATCCATTCCCAAGAAAACTTTAAAATTCTTGAAACTAGATAAAACTATATCTACATACATATACTCGTACATCCAGACACCTAATCCGCATGATTCAGTCTCGGCACTATCACCCGACGTAACGGCTACGTCATCTTCATGTTACTCCCGTTCCAAAAATGACAATACCAATCTCTAGACCGTCTGCTTCCCGCCAGCGGCAAACCGTAGCCCCGACAGCCCAATAAGATCGAAAAGAGAAAAGCGTCTTGCCGAAGCACTTACTTGAAGACCGCGAAGGTCCACTTTGAACTGGAGCGGGTAACAAATGACAGCACTCTCCCGATACGTTGAAGACTTGGACCGAAGATGTGTCCTCGGATCGCATACGATCGGTAATGTGACGTATGTGACGATATTTTGTAGGAACGAAAGGGGATGATTTGAAGGGATGATTGATTGTAGTTTGAAGGTGGATTTTGATACGAAGATAAGAATCGAAAAATATTAGGTGGAGTTTGTTTATTTTATATTATTTGCAAATAATAACAATGGATTTCAAAATGATATTCTGCCTGTAAAGTAATTGTTTTTATAAAATTTAGAGTGCTAAATACGAAAATGGTAATGAAATACCAAAATTGGTTTCGGTTTTTAAGAAAAAATATGAAATACATTTTTTTCAAATATGATACAACACTAGGGCTGGCCGATATTGGAATTTCAATATAGATATTTGATATTTAAAAACATATTAATATTTTAAAAAATATATTAATATATATATATATATATATATATATATATATATATATTGTATATTGATATATCGATATTATCAATAAATCGATATATTTTTTAAAACTTTCTAAAATATGTTTGTTTTTAAGGAATACAGTAACTAGAATAAATGATTTACACTATTGTTCATTATTACATTTACCATATCGTGTATGCTAATGGATAATATATTTTAATTTTTAAAATAGAAAGATGAATAGAAAAAATTTTAAATATGCTAATAGCAGTATGAATATAAAATGAAAAAATCGCCAAACATTTTGTTATTTATTTTTAAGTAAAGTGAATAAATGAAAGTTATATTTGAAAATAAAAATGATTATCAACATCTTGGAATATTTAATTCAAAAAAAACTAAATAAAACGTTTCATAATTACTTTGTTATTTCATACTCGTACTTGTGAACTAATTATAACAAAAATTTATCGATAGATAATTTTGATTTTATCTGTTTTTAAAATACAATTTATATAACGATATATCGTATATTGATATCATGATATATTAATATATCAATATATTGATATATCAATATATCAATATTTCGATATATCGACAATTTTTATTTATAATATCAATTATTGATATATCGATAAATTATCGATATATCAAGATTTTCCCCCAGCCCTATACAGCACAAATACAAGCAAAAAATAAAATCAAAAAAATATGTGAAAATTGACTTCTCAATATAATATAATATAAGGATGAGCAAGTTCAATTTACTTAAAGTTTACCTCAATTTACTTAAAGTTTACCTCAATTAACTTCAATAGGAAATTAAGTATGTTTGTTGCAATGAATATGCGTCTGGTTTAGTTATCTTTGTTTTTCAAAACTAACTTTATCTCTACTTACAATCAAATATTAATGTTGAGTGTAATTTTAAGAAGCTTATCCTTACATAATTTTCTATAACTTTTACTGTATTTTTATAGAGTTGATACAGAATTATATATATATATATATATATATATATATATATATATATATAAAACCATGTTACTTGTTATAAATTAATTAAAAATTCATCCATTTTTACTTCATATCAGAAATATAATAAATAAATTTTATATAGCAATAAAATACAAGACCCTATTGTACAAAACAGTTTTAAGTTATAGGTATATGAGCAAATAAAAAATTGCAACAATTCTGCAGCAAAATATCTGGCATTTGTACATTTCATTTGTTGGTCGAAATTCAATTATGCAAATAGCGAGGCAGTTGCTGTACAGCGATCGCATTCAAATTATAAAATATATATTCTTTTCTAAAAGCGAGTTTCAACCCCCCTTTTCCTCACCTAGGCCGTATCCAATGTACAACTCCGGAAATTAAAATAAAATTTACATAATATGGAGTCGAAGTTGTCTATCGCTTGTACGTATTATAAGTCGAATAAAGAATACAAAGAATTGGAAGAAAGAACGAAAAAATCTTAACGCATTTATACAAAAATACGAACGATGCAAGAGATATGAAAGAAAAAGAATTAAATTCTATTTCTTTCTTTCGATAATTGGATATTTACGATTCGATATTGTTTTGCCGTCGTTCCTCTGTAACTGGCTTTTGTTTTTAATTCATATTAGTATTCGTATTTTTCTTTAGAAGCTTTTTTTTTATAAATGTACAAGAGAAAGAATATGTTTGCTTTTAAAAGAAAAATAATTGTTTTTCAACCGTATTACTTTTCATTGGTAATGGTTTGTTGTTGAAACAATATGCTTTGAACAAATATTTAAAGAGAACTGTTTTTGATAAAAAAAAATAATAATAAGCAATTTACTGGTATAGTATTAAAATTCCTACTTATATAAATAATAAGTAATATTAAATATAAGGCAGATAAACTAAAAGAAATTAAAAAATTTGTTTTTTTCATTAAATACGTTTATTTATTATGTATACGTTTCTTGATAATTATTGTTATTTATAATCAGATCTTTACAGATCTAAATCTTGATTTATAAATAATATGTAATTTTAAAATAGATTATACAATTACTCTGCATTGCAAGAGATAATTCGTATATTAGTTACTTGTATCTAATAAAATTTAACACTTTATTGCTCTCATCTGTTTCAGTAAAACAAATATTTAATTTGTTTGGGAGTCAAATTTTATTATTTATAAAAGAAATCATGAAAAAAAATGCAAGCCCTAAGAACTAATATTTGATTTTTGTACCAGATATTAATATCACACTAATTATGTAAATAAATAAATTGTTTAACATTTTTTATTTTGTAAAATAAAAATAAATAAAAATCTTTTAATAAAATTACGAACGTTTTTGTTAATTGAATACTTTCGAATCATGTTACCTCTTTTTTTTATTATAATTAAAAATATAAAAACTGATTTTTTTTATAATCTAAAAATAAAAGATTACACATTTTTAATCTGATCTAAAAAGGAAATCCGAATGTAAATATTGATCTATGATCTGATTCAAACCATATTAACTGTGCGGATCTTAATCTTAATCTAGATTTTTTTTAACAATATTGATTATAACTCATTTCAGTGATTTTTTGAATTATCATTTAAGAAAGTTCTAAATCTAAATTTTTGAAACACAAAATTGCATTAAAAGCAATTGTCAAATTAGCACAGTTCGTATTACTATTATTATTATTTGGAAATGTCATTTATTTTAAAACGATATTAAAATATCATAATTATATTATAAACTAAAAATTCTATTTTTATATATTGAATATTACTTATTCTTGCTATAAATTTTACCCTCCACATTTTGTGGAATAATATACTATTATAAAACAGCTAAATTTAATATTTTAATTAATTTTTTAATAAATTAAAAAAAAAATTAGTATTTTCTTTTGTCTTTCACAAATAAGTATATAAAATATAATATTTTTAAAAAAATATTTTTTTTTAATCGGGATTTCTATATTAAATTTCCGCAACTGAAATAATAACTTATAAACACATTTTGATTTCATCTTAAACAACATCGTAACACGAATATAAAATATTTATTTTCGCACCATCATAACCAAATCGCTTAACCGGATTGAAATTCGCATTTGCTTTGCAAAATAAACACAACAATCATTTTCATTCACACATACACACATCTTCACGTTAGCAAGATCGCAGCCTCCAGAATGAGGTCGTGTGCGTTTTGTGTTACAAAGAAGGATTAAGCCGTGCGACATGCGTTCGATGTTACAGTTTCTGCGCGTAAAATGGAATTTATCCGGAAAGTTCCGGGGGCCGTCGTTGCTTTCTCACGGGCATTGTTTACGCATAAATCAAACTCGAATTAAGAATCTTAGCAAAGTTGGTGAGATGGTGTTGGTAGTTAGGAATTGGAGCAAGTATACGAAGAAAAATATGAAAAAATGTATAAGGGAAAGATGATAAGAAATATAATGGGAGCGATAGAATTAAATAAATATTTGGCAAAGTATTTAATCTTTATAGATATGTTTAAACAAGTAGTACAACAATATAAATTATTCGTTAGCTAAATACGATTTTTTTATAAATGTCAGTTCAAATACCTTTTGATCTGTAAAAAAATGTTTTATGCAATATTATCATCTTTACATAAGAATTATCGGTATGTATGTATGAAACACCTTCTTATAATAAGTTTAGTATTTTCAAATTTTGAGTTAAATTTATGTGCTCAATGAAATATTTCCATTTATTTTGAAAGTATATTTCTAGCCAATTACATATATATTTTTTCTTTACCTTATTTTCAGAAAAAATTAAACTGGAAATACCTAGCCCTTAGCAGTTATTTATCAATCCAACCATATGCAATCAATTGTGTAATTTTTTACAAAATAAAATAAAATAGTTGTAACAAAAAATTAAATTAAAGAAAATTTAAGTTTTCGCTAATATCTAGTAGTTTCTGCTTTTTTTTTAAATTTAATGATGCACCATTGTACTGTTTGAGTAATAAGAAAAAATGTTTTATTGTTTTTGAAATCCCACATTTATAACAGCCTATATGAGAGAACTAGTACACTTTATTTGTTAACCAGAAAAAAAACAACTAAATATCAAAAACAATACACTGCAAACCTCTTACATCATGCACGAGCACATTTGATCTTTATAACACATAAAAAGTGCGAAACAACGAACGACAAAAGTTGCGAATAAAGTAATCCCTCTTTGGCTGTGCTCATATTATTTTCCGTCGAAAATGAAATTAAATGTATATGAAGTGCTGTAGCCATATGATGTATATTCAAAAACTTATTCAATTTCCGACGAAATTTTCTTGCGTTGGCCTAGTAAAGGTACGGCCGTACTTTGCTCGCTGAGCACAAAGTAATAATATCAGGCAAGAATCCGGAACCGTTGTGACACTATATAAGAATAAGGAAATAGGGAAAAAAATAATGAAAAGATATGCGCATGCCTAAATAATCTTCCGGTGTAGTTTATTATAATTGGAAAATGGAGAATATTTGTAAGCAATTGTTTTAATTAGTGAAATTTTTTGTATAATTTATCATCCATTTTTTCCCTGTTTCTAAATAATTTAATTATTTAAATATATATAATAAAATTTTTATATAAGTAGAACATATATACAGGGTGATTTGTAAATAATTGGAAATATTTTAACTGGAGTATCCTGGGCTCAGAATATGAAGATTTGACCCAAAACACTTAGATAAAATGTGGCTCCTTACTGAGCTACAGGGTGTTTTATTTAAAAATTTAAAAACGATTTTTGCCCAGTACTTAAAAACTATTTGACGTATCCTTATCATACTTGGCAGAAAGTGTAGGTACCGTACACCATACTAAATTATGTTAAACAAAAGTTTCTGGCTAGTGCCAGTGGCGTACAACAGGGGCAAGTGAGAGGTTGATCCTTCCTAAATTCTACGCCACTGGCGGAATTGTCATTTTAGCACAATTTTTCGATTCTCCAATACTTGTTGTGTAAAAAACATACTCTTCCTTTGTAACGATAAAGTCACTGGTTTTCGAGATATTTTAAGTTAAACATAAGCTGCACCCTTGTAATTTTGTAAAATTAGCTACATAATAACTAAGTAACATTTTTCTCTAACTCATTTTGATTTGGCTGTAAAAATTATTGAAAATAAAAAAAATAAAATGCAAAAAATATTAATTTTCAATAATTTTTCCAGCCAAACCAGAATGAGTAACAGAAAAAGTTACTTAGATATTATGTAGCTAATTTTTTTCTCTATTTTACTGAATTTTTTCAGATTTTTTTAGCAAATTTTGAAAAAATTACAAGGGTGCAGCTTATGTTTAACTTAAAATATCTCGAAAAACAGTGACTTTATCGTTACAAAGGAAGAGTATGTTTTTTACACAACAAGTATTGGAGAATCGAAAAATTGTGCTAAAATGACAATTCCGCCAGTGGCGTAGAATTTAGGAAGGATCAACCTCTCACTTGCCCCTGTTGTACGCCACTGGCAGTAGCCAGAAACTTTTGTTTAACATAATTTAGTATGGTGTATGGTACCTACACTTTCTGCCAAGTATGATAAGGATACGTCAAATAGTTTTTAAGTACTGGGCAAAAATCGTTTTTAAATTTTTAAATAAAACACCCTGTAGCTCAGTAAGGAGCCACATTTTATCTAAGTGTTTTGGGTCAAATCTTCATATTCTGAGCCCAGGATACTCCAGTTAAAATATTTCCAATTATTTACAAATCACCCTGTATATAATTAAAATTTTATTTTATAATTCTAATAATTAATTAAACATATTATTCACCATTCAAGCTTTTATAATCAATAATTGGTTTAGTAAATCTATTTATTACTGTATGGTTATTTATTAATAGATTAAATAACAATATTTTGTTTCATTATATATATATATATATATATATATATATATATATATATATATATATATATATATATTGTTATTGTTATATATATATATATATATATATACATATATATATATATATATACATATATATATATATAAATACATATGTACCCGTTGTAAAAATGATTATCAATACATCCGTAAAACTATATTGATACTAAACAAACACAGACAACGAACTGTCGAAAAAAATAACTAAGTATGCGATAAGTTTAGTTTATTAACAGCTGTAAAAATATTGTTACGGATTTAATACTTAAATAGTTCGTTTTTGGCAATAAAACTCACAGAACGTTTTGTTAGAATAAATATAGTTTATTTACTTATCTCGTTCGACCGTTTTTAACAACATTTACAATTCAACTGACATTTATAATAACAACTGTTTCTCCTTCATATTTTTAGCATAGCCTGCTCCGTTACACTTCCCCCTTCTTTAAATTGTTTTGTCCCGAAACCGTCTTTAGAATCGTGCAGGAAAATGGCAAATCTCCTCGCGAGTGCATTTTGGCAACCGGTAAAAATAACGATCTACCATCTTTAGCTTGTGAGCTCCTTTCTGAGGAACGCAGCTGCAGACTAGGATGTTTATGCCAGTATGCTGAAACACCACCTCCAGCATGCTTCTTACCGTTTGCCACTGCAAACAATCCTGTCCACAGCTTAGTCTGGGTACAGCCAAATGGAAAATATTGTCTTCCAGAAGACGCGTTCTCAGCTCCACAAGCGATTTTCACAAGTCCTGGTAAGTTGACTCTCCGCTTGATTTCTTCTTCGTAATCAAGTAAAACAAGTTCCGCCCTTGTTGGTGCAGCTGCAAAACTTTTCCTACAGCTGGATCTTGGGATCGTAGTTCTTTAATTCCTCCATATTTCTTACGAAACACGGAGGCAATTCCGGCGGACATAATCAGATCCTGCGCCACGCAATGTGCCAATGCAAACTCTTCTGGAGCGGTGAAGAAGTCCTGTTGCTTCTCGCGGGTGACACCAAATCGTACCTTATGCTGGCCACCGTATCGTGATATGAATTCCTCAAAAGTGAGGTTTGCACATCCCGGAGTATGACAAAAACTTTTCGGACATATAAACGAACCGTTTATGTCATACTCCAGGATGTGCAAACAATCGTCGAAAAGGCTTAATTGGGCATTTACAATCTTCCCGAAGATAAACTAAATCCGGGAAAATTAACAGCTACCGCTGAGAAATACAATCGTTTGGTGAAAGGTCGATTGAAACAACTTCTGATTTTGGTTATGCCACCTCCGGACAAGGCCAGGTGAGAATCTTCTACGATTTGAACCCAGAATTTGTAGCAATTGCTATTGTCGGTTTGGGCAGAGAATGTCTCGGCTATGATAGCTTTGAACAAATGGACGAAGGTAAAGAAGCAATCCGTATTGCTGCAGGATATGCCTGTAGAGAATTACAAGATCTACCACTTCAGAAAATCTGTCTGGAAAGTTTTGGTCACGCCGAATCGGCAGCCGAAGGTGCCGCACTAGCCGTTTGGCTGTATCAAAAAAAAAAAATTAATTATTGCCAAAAAAATACCCCACACCTGACACCAAATGTTACGGATTTAATACTTAAATAGTTCGTTTTTGGCAATAAAACTCACAGAACGTTTTGTTAGAATAAATATAGTTTATTTACTTATTTCGTTCGATCGTTTTCAACAACATTTACAATTCAACTGACATTTATAATAACAACTGTTTTTCCTTTACATTTTTAGCATAGCCTGCTCCGTTACAATATTAATATTAATCAATTTGCGCAGAAAATAAATTATACTTGTAATACTGAGTGTATTTTCAATCGTTAAACAATTTAGTTATAGCTCACATCTTTACAATAAGCATCAAATCCTATTGCAACATTATTAAAACAAATTACTGTTAGTTCTCAATTTTAATAGGATATACTGTACACTTGATACACTGAATGTTCATTGAACTGCATTACAATCTATCTGTATCTATTTAACCTTTTCTCTTTTTTAGTAGTAACCAAAATTTTCACAAATTTTTTTTCTCAAGACTTAATAACGGGCTCCTGTACAAATTTTACTGTATATTATCAAAAAAAAATTATTAATTTTAAGATTTATTTAAAAAAATACAAGCTTATTTTTTAATTTAAATATTATAGTTTGAAATAATAAAACAAAATATTGTTATTTAATCTATCAATAAGTAACCATACTAAACTAAATTACTAAAGCAATTATTGATTATAAATGCTTGAATGCTAAATAATGTATTTAATTAATTAAAGAATTATAAAATAAAATTGTAAAAAAATTTAATCTGAAAGTTTAAATCGAAAATAATATTTAATATTTTTTTCATATGCTAATTATATGCTATATAATATATATATATATATATATATATATATATATATATATATATATATACAACTGGATATTACGATTCGTGTTTGAAAATTATACTACAGCAAATTATAAAATAAATATATTTTATGAGCAAAAATAAAATAAAATATTCGTTTAAAAGAACGAAAGCCGTCAGTTGCATGTAAAAATATTGTTTTTCATTTTAATTCGAAATGTTCATTGAGCGTAGAAGAGGAGGAAAAATATTAACTAATCAAGTTTTATTTTCCAATTATTTTTCTCGACGCGCACCTAATGAAATATGCATTGAAAGAGGAAGTTTTTCTTCAATTTCCCAGATTTTTTCTTCATTTCGTCTCTGTCTAACAGTGTGTTTTCTTTTGTTTTAATATTCGCGGAACGTAACACGGAAAAACTCTTTTTGTTTGTAAATGTCGTTTCTTTTCGCTGATAGCTTTATACGCTTCGACGAAAAGATAAAAATAAAATTCGGAAAAAATGCTTTATTTTTTTACTTGTTTTTATTTTTTGAAGATGTATGATAAATATTAATTATTTGTTTCTGTCATGTAAACGGAATTTAAAAATATTTTTTATTCGCTTGCTTGAATTTTTGCACTTAAATTGAATATTGATATTTGCCTAAAGAAAATAAAGTTATTAATTAAATAATGAACCAAAAATAAGTTAAATATTTTTTATTGCATTTTCAAATAAAATTTTGTTTTTCTTTATCGAATATCAAGTACATTAGATGTGATGTTGGTTTTACAACCAAAATAAAATAAATTTTTTTCAAAAAAATAATACTGATCAAAATGGTAAAAACACTTTTATCTTGATTATACACTCTCAGTTTTAACTCCGTTTTAATTATGCGATAAAAGCGTAGCAAAATTACATAGTGTAACAAGACAGTTCTGGGCCATGTGGTTATTGTGATCTGTATTTCTGAAAACTAAGTAATTTTTGTATCTATTAGATTTTGACCTAGTGACAGATTTATGTATTAGGGTTCACGGCAAGCCACTTGGCCACTTCAAGATATTTCTTTGAAATATTTTGAAGTATTTTAGATTTTTGTTGTTATTTGAAAAGTTAAAATTTTAGTTTTTTTTTGAGAAGAGTATGTTTTTCTCTCGGTTGCAATCAGTTCAGTTCAGTTCACGTTCGCCTTCGCTTTAGTTAAGTTCGCTTTTTGTTAAGTCACACATAGAGTGCCAGAGGCTTCTAGATCGCTTTAGTTATTAGTTTATTAGTTATTATTTCGCTTAAAGTTTATATTTGTAATTTAATATATATTTCACTTCGCTTTTTGTGTATTTTTGTATAGTTCGTAATTTGTATTCTTATGTTATTATAGTTAATAAAAGATTAAATTAATAATTGTTGATCACAACTTTTACGCACGCTCCCTAAAGTTGATAAATATACGCTAACCGCTTGTTATGTTACAATGGCGCAGTCGATTAAATAATTATTTGGGTTAGTAGTGATCAACCATAAACGCAAATTTCGGAAAAAAAAAAAACGCGAGTGAAATGTATTACGCGACAATATATGGTGCTACCGCCGATAGTGTTCGTGGGTCATCCATATACACGAATGAGAATGTGTCGATTTCGGTATTACCGTGGTACGCAAATACCGCATATAAACCGGCTACCGCGACAAATATAAACTTTACGGCTTTATTAAACGCTGAGACTACGTATCTCAATTCCGTACCTGCGTATGAAGAAACTGCCGTAATGTCCAGCCTCATCGTCAGCGAGGACGCTGAAACCGTCATCGTATCCTGCAGTATTGCCAGTGAACACGCTATAACCGCTATCGCACCCTGCAGTACCGCCACCGTATCCAACGACACCGCCAGCGAAAACGCTAAAACCGCCATCGCACCCTGCAGTACCGCAAACGGAAACGCAAAAACCGCCGTCGTATCCAACGACATCGTCAGCAGAGTTATCGAATCCGCCGCCGTATCCAACGCTAACGCCAGCGAACTCGCTGAAACCGCAGTCGTATTCAACGACATCGTCAGCCGAGATGCTGAATCCGCCACGTGTCCCGCAGCACCGCCAGCAAAGACACCGAATTCGCCACCGTATCCAGCGGTATCGCCAGCAGACGCGCTACCGCCAGCAAACACGCCAATACCGTCGCTGTTAGTATACAATTTGTAGATTTGTGTTTGTTTTTCAAAATTTTTATAATTATCGCCGAGGTTTTTCGAAACGCAAGGTATTTTGTTTTAAATTTAGCAAAAATTGTAAAGATTACGGCTATTTCTGTAAATAATGCAGACATTATTTTAATCGTCAAATGCAACGAGAATAAATGTAAATTATTCAAAAAGAAAATGTTTCGCTACGTTCGGGTAAAATATGTACGGTGCCTACATGTGCGTTTACGCAATTAGTTAGTTAGTTTTTAAGTAAAACATTGGATTCGCCCGCCGTTGCTGACACCCAGCTATGAAATAAGTTAGTGCATAGTTTAGTGATTGATGATTTAGTCAGTTGTGTGCTCGCAAGTGTCATCAAGAAGAAAAAAAAATTTAGTTCGCATAGATAGAGACATTTAAGTAAAATATAAGAAAATCATAGTTCGCGTTAGATAAGTGCATGCTAATTTAAGTAATATTTTGTTATAATTATATCTATTTATTTGATATAATTATATTTAAATGGAGGGCGATGTAACAAGACAGTTCTGGGCCATGTGGTTATTGTGATCTGTATTTCTGAAAACTAAGTAATTTTTGTATCTATTAGATTTTGACCTAGTGACAGATTTATGTATTAGGGTTCACGGCAAGCCACTTGGCCACTTCAAGATATTTCTTTGAAATATTTTGAAGTATTTTAGATTTTTGTTGTTATTTGAAAAGTTAAAATTTTAGTTTTTTTTTGAGAAGAGTATGTTTTTCTCTCGGTTGCAATCAGTTCAGTTCACGCTCGCCTTCGCTTTAGTTAAGTTCGCTTTTTGTTAAGTCACACATAGAGTGCCAGAGGCCTCTAGATCGCTTTAGTTATTAGTTTATTAGTTATTATTTCGCTTAAAGTTTATATTTGTAATTTAATATATATTTCACTTCGCTTTTTGTGTATTTTTGTATAGTTCGTAATTTGTATTCTTATGTTATTATAGTTAATAAAAGATTAAATTAATAATTGTTGATCACTACTTTTACGCACGCTCCCTAAAGTTATAAATATATGCAAACCGCTTATCGTGTTACAATAGTTTACAAATATATCAGTTTTGTCCAATCACTATACAGTTTTTACTCAGTTCATTTTTCAATAAAAACTAAAAAAACTTATTGAGTCTACAACAAATTTACTTAATTATTACATACTACCCACAAATTAATTGAATTGCATTGATGCAAATGTCAGATGAACTGCAAAAGTCACAAACACACGTAGTTAAACAATTTAACCAATAATTTAAATCGCGCAATTTTAGCATGTGCAGTTAAAACTGTGATATATACTAAACATGCATAACCGACCTTAAAATTAATAATATTGTAAACTGATCAATTAATGAGGCTCTTGAAAGATAGTTGACAATCTAGTTAACTTATTCTTTAAGTTAACGTTTTATGGAATTGACATTAAATGATTTAAGTATATTTTATTCAACTAATCTATCATCATCATTATTACTGGTACGACAGTCCTAGGTGAGCCTTAATTTCAAGTACCGAAATACTTGATTTGTGATCTTTCATTTATACACTTTCTCGAAATTACAAGTTGTTCGTTCGCATTGGGGAGCGACGAATTCCGAACAGTAATGTAAACTACTGATGTTTTTAAAACAAAAAATTGATCTAACTTGTTGTATCCGATTCTGTTTAATTAATGCCTGACCTTGTGGCATTTGCTTTTTTAATTTACGACTAATAGAAACGCCGACTAGCGGATTATAACTACCGAATTTAATATTATATTCGGCAATACCTGGCGCTTCAATACGCTCGGCTATCACGCTGACTAATCTATAACATATTAATTCTCCAAACTTACAATATAAAATAATTTAAACACAATGGCTCGTAACACAAGCTGGGTTTTTGTGTATTTTAGTTTATTTGTTTAGTTCTGCTTTTACGACCATTTACGTTATTTAAAACCGGTGTTATTTCAAAACCGATTTTAAAACACAACACCAAGTCTAAATTATCGAATTCTATATTTGAATTTTTTAGTTTTAAATATTAACAAAGACAGACACTATATCTCTAATCATTATGTCCAAAAAAATCAATTTGCTTTCCTGTATCAGTCAATATTTCTACAACAAAAATTTACAGTCCAGTAAATTTATGTGATAATAAAACTAGACAGACCTAAAAAACCTTTATATCACTTTTGTGTTTTGAACTCAACTCACAACTACAGTAAAGAGAGACACTTATATTATAGGTACATTACCTTACTATGCATGATCGAATGAAGTAAAACTATCCAGGACTAAGATAAAACAATCCCCATATAATAACTAGAGCTTCGCTGCAGTCAGTCGCTGAGACGAAAAAGTAGAAAAAAGAAAGAAACGAAGTCTTAGGTTAGCCGTATGTGTTTCAATATGCTGGGTGCTGCACACAACGTCTTCAAAATGTCTTATTTTATCGTTTCGAATTTGAACGACATAAGTTTCGTTTCCGTAAAGTTGACAACCTCTACGACATTTGCAAAATATCCCCAGAAACCGATAACAGAAAACTTTCTAATAGTTCTTCCCCCTATTCGTCCGCACGTGTGCAACTTAAAATAAACCCTAGAGCATTGCAGAATGTATAGAATGTTTAATAAAGGTTAGCCTATATTTAAAAATAAATAGGATTGCACTTAAAGTAATATATCAATTTTGCATTTCAATATGCGAAATAGTTTTGTATATCTATAATATTATAAATCAATATTTAAAAAGTACACAACATCGAATCTAAATTAACGAATTTCATATTTTAATTTTTTAAATTTAAATAATTATAGTGTTTCCAATTATAATGTTAAAAAAAGCCATTCGCTCTCTTGTACAAAGTAAAAATGTAACTTGTATTTACTGTTGTATACTTCTGGAGTACTGAAATATAAAATAAAACTAGTACGTCTATTTGATAGCTAATAACTCAAAAACTAAGAAACTGAAAGTTATTAAATTTCTTATATACATTGTCAAAACATAAGTTATAAAAAAATATTATAAACAATCTATAAACGAAATGTGTTATTATATAATGAACGATAATGCTGATGTGATATAAATAAAATGTCAGAATTTTTTATTGTTGCATCAATATTATTATTATATTTTTGGTAAGAATAAAATTAGAAAAATAATGTTATATTTACATAGAATTAAATTTGATAGTAAATTAATCAAACGAATATTCTAAAACACAGTAAATATTTTACAAAATTATTTGTAAAAGTATTAAACTTATAGCATCCTGCAATTCCAGACATTTTAGCTAGTAGACTTATAAAATAAAAGTTACTACTTTGACTAAAAATAATTTTAAGACATTGCGTACAAAACCAGTCTATTTTATTTAATTTCGACTTACTGTGACTTAAAATTTTTTTGCTAGTGTTTATATGAAAAATATTTTAACATATATCAATAAACTTGAAGTTAAATAGTGATAAAAACTGAATTATACATACATACACAATCACACTATGTACCTAAATTAGTTAACTTCAAACATTTTTATTCAGACAGATAACTTTAGCTTCATCCACATTTATGATACCTCTCATACATACTCTTCTATTCTTACTACTTGGAAAAATTCGCTTGCGCAAAACATTCTCAATTATACCGCTCCAACTATTTATCGGATATCTAGGCAAACGTAATTTTCAAAATCCATTTACGTTAGAAACTGTATATTTATAATAACATATTTTTCATTTTTTTTTTAAATGACAAATAATGGATTT
The DNA here is from genome assembly GCA_963966155.1 of Clivina fossor. Classification (NCBI taxonomy): domain Eukaryota; kingdom Metazoa; phylum Arthropoda; class Insecta; order Coleoptera; family Carabidae; genus Clivina; species Clivina fossor. The sequence goes on along the minus strand of OZ014551.1, from coordinate 22,267,591 downwards.
AGATTAGTTTTTCACTAAGATAACGATATAAACGAATTTTATTATTTAGAAATATGGAACCAACTTCGGAAATAAAAGCCAATCTTTTTGAAACATTCTGTAGATGAGAAAACGGGTGAGAAATAGAAAGCAAAACGGTGGAGGGATACGAATATTTCTGTGGAAATAAATTTTCGTGCACAAAGTCGAAAACGAAATGTGTTCTGCTCCATGTAACTCAATCGAGCAAAGTGTTTCTGTATTACTCTCTACTGTAGATGGATATATACCTATACCTTGCCTGTTCGTCGACTAACTGATGCAGAAAGATTTGATTTTAATAAAGTTTTTAATAAATTTATATCAACTAGTTGAAACTGAACTAAATTTAATCATATCGTATAAAAAAATTCAATTTTTATGAGTTTACATTATTATGTTTTTGATAAAATATTGTTAATATTATATTTTTTATGAAATTTAAATTCATTATTAAGAAATTCTCTGTCATTGCCTAGATTTTATAACTTTTATTTCTACAAGATTTTAAAATCTACAAGAATTCAGTGTCCTCTCTCCATTTTTTTGACGTCATATCGGATTTTATTTACTTAAGCGATGTTGTGAATTCTATCGGTAATTTCAAATTTTTCTGGGAAAATAAATTCAATTAATCACGAAAAAGTTTTTTCTCTTTTCTTAAATCAGTGATATAACTTTTAATTTTTAATATTTCGACAGCGATGCTGTATTTTAGTGAAGAAGTAATTAAGTGTAATTTGTCCTTTTTTCCATATTAATTCATATTTCACAATTACCTTAAAGAAGAAATTTATATATTAAATATATTTTTATTTTTGAAATATTTTTTTTTTGCTAAATGTCTAGCATCGCTCAGGTACTATAATGTATACTTTTATTTACAAATCATTTTAATTATACCTTGACACATCATTTTCTATATACTATTCTCTCAGATTATTTGTTTGATAGAGACTATTAAATTTTATTTTACATTTTAAATTGTTATTTGATATTAAATTATAGTAATTATTTTTTTACTAAAAACATTACTTTTCATAAATCAATTTTTTATTAAAATTATATAAACTGAATTTTATATAAGTACTCTGTGCTCCTGTTATATTATCAGCTCTATTTACATGTTTTACTTATTTAATATGTAATGATTTCCTTTGCATTATTTCATAAAAATTAATAAAGAAACAAATTAATTATAAAAAAATTGTTTTAAAAAAAGTTAAATTATACAAGTTATTTTCAAGTTACTTTTCCAATAGTACGAGTACAAGATCTATAATTTTAAATAGAACCAAGTTTTAATAAAGAAAATCAATCATAGTATTTACAAAATGCTGAACAATTCAACAGTTCAACTTCAAAAAGAAATTAAATACTAATTTACTGACATATATATATATATATATATATATATATATATATATATATATATATATATATATAAAAGTATTTAAATACAAATACTACTTGAAAAGTATTTTTATAAGCTTTTTACAAATACTTTTATTATAATATACCGATGTTAAACAAAATTAATTAATTCTTTTAATTATATATAAATAAAGTAAATATATAAAAAATTAATTATTACGTATCTATTAATTTCAATAATAATTCAATATCAAACTTTTCGTAAAATATAACAATTCACATTATTATTTAAAATTGTTACAATAACATTTCATAAAACAATACAATGCAATACATACAATCTAAAAAGTTATTTAATAATTCGTTTTATTTAATAATTCGTTTTATTTAATAATTGTTTTTATGAATACTGAAGTTATTATTGTTAATTATTTATACAATTTTAAATTTAAATATATATAAATTTTTAAAAAGATTTCAAAATAGTTATATATATATATATATATATATATACCGGGTGTCTACTTTTTTTTTGTTACATAGGGAATACAATGCTAAAATTTTCATTTGGTGATAAATTTTCCCCTAATTATTATAGAACAAAAGTACAAATACAAAAGTTGTTTAGAATTCAAAAATGCATCAAATGATGCCAAATTTATCAATATAGGATGTTCCGATCAAGAATTAGAAGCAAATTAAAATTTCCATTTTTGCGCTCTTTACATCAAAGTGCCATGGAAATTAAACAAATAATTTCATTTCTTCTGGAGTTTGAGTTTGACAGATCGTATTTATTTTATTGTTACGTTCTGTATTATTATCATTATTATTGAAAATAATGAATAAACTTAAGGTAAATGAAAAAGTTCAGTGCGTAAAATGGTATTTTACTGGAAATTCGATACGACGAGTAAGAGATTTATTCAGCGCTTTCTTTGAAAACCGTCCCATACCTTCCGCTATGACTATTCGTAGGATAATTAAACAATTCGAAGAAACTGGAAGTGTGTTAAAACGTTGTAAAAATTGTAGAAAAATCAACGCAGAAGATCAGGAGGAGAATTTAAATCAAAATGCAATTAAAGAAAATACATTGAATATACTTTTGTGTGTAACGGAAAACCCAAATGTTAGTGTGCGTCAACTTGGTGCTGAATTAAATTTGCATCCTTCAACAATACATAAGGTACTAAAAAATGAAAAATATCATTCTTATAAATATTCCACGCACCAAGAGATATTTGAAGCGGATAAAATGGCTAGAAGCGAATTTAGTAACATTATTATGGAAAAATCCAATTTAGACAGAAACTTCTTGAAATCTATTTGTTTTACTGACGAGTCTACGTTTACTTTACACGGCGAACCTAATACACAAAACTTTAGAATATGGAGCCAAACAAATCCTCATTTAATGGTAGCAACACGTACCCAATATCCAGAAAAAGTTAATGTATGGGCTGGAATTTTTGGCAGGTGTATAATTGGGCCATTTTTTATTGAAAATAATTTAAACAACGAAAAATATTTGGATATGTTGCAAAATCATATTGGTCCGCAGTTAGAAGAGTGTGCAACTCAAGATAATGTTGTCTGGTATCAACAAGACGGATGTCCGGCACATTACAGCTGCAACATTAAATTATATTTGGATCAATGTTTTCCAAATTCATGGATTGGTAGAGGTGGTCCAATTAATTGGCCAGCTAGATCGCCCGATTTAGCACCGTGCGATTTCTTTTTATGGCCATATTTGAAGGAGAAAATTTATAAACGACATATCAAAAATCTTGTTGATTTGAAAAATGCCATTGTTGAAGAGTGCAATAATATAACACAAACACAATTAAGCTCTGTACGTCACGAATTTTATAACAGATTAGGTTATTGTTTGGCAGTTAATGGCGATTTATTTGAACATTTAATTTAAATTGTTAGTTTCGTTTTTGTTCTCCTATATCTTGTATTCATGAATTTTTCTGTTTTATAGGTATATTGAATATTGTAATAAATAAAGAAAGTTTTACGGAGTTCAGCTATTTACTATTTATTAAACTCTTATCCGACGTTTCACTGCACAACTTACAGCATCCTCAGGGATAAGTTTAAATTATTATAATAAATATATTAGGCATAATGCCAGTCATCTAATTCAAATGTATTGTTTTTATAACTTGAAGTTAATAAATAAATTAAACAATTACTTAAAATTATAATGGAGACATTCACAATTTAAAACCACAGCTAGTACGTAGTGTACAGCCGAGTAAAATACCCTTTCATTGTAATAAATAATAAATACTTAATACTTTTTATACTTAATAGCTTTTCATTTACATTAAGTTTATTCATTATTTTCAATAATAATAATAATAATAATAATAATAATAATAATAATAATAATAATACAGAACGTAACAATAAAATAAATACGATCTGTCAAACTCAAACTCCAGAAGAAATGAAATTATTTGTTTAATTTCCGTGGCACTTTGATGTAAAGAGCGCAAAAATGGAAATTTTAATTTGCTTCTAATTCTTGATCAGAACATCCTATATTGATAAATTTGGCATCATTTGATGCATTTTTGAATTCTAAACAACTTTTGTATTTGTACTTTTGTTCTATAATAATTAGGGGAAAATTTATCACCAAATGAAAATTTTAGCATTTTATTCCCTATGTAACAAAAAAAAGTAGACACCCGGTATATATATATATATATATATATATATATATATATATATATATATCTTACTTATATATAACTTAAGTTATATTATAACTTACTATTACATATTTTTGTTAAAAATTATATTATATATATATATATATATATATATATATATATGTATATAATTATAAACTCAATTTTATAAATCAAAAGCATGTTTACTTTTTAATTTATAGTAAATAAATTGATAATAAAGTAATATTTTTTCAGTGTAACTTTGTTTGGAGTAAAATATTTGATTGTATTATATTTGATTAGTTTTTTAAAGATTTCTAACTTTAATTTGTCTAGTCATGCGCCGTTTTGTCCCTCTTTTTACATGCTTTTATCATTGAATTTAACCTCAAACAAAAATTGAATATTAAATGATAATCCTATCTTGAAAAACTAGATCGGTTTCCTATAACCATCACAAAATTCTTCAACATCTCTTCCAGTTACAAGACGTTGATCTGAAAGCAGTACCCATAGTACTTCCACGGATTGCTCTATCGTCTAACCTAAATATTCCATCCATTCCGTTCTATGATCTAGATATTTCTCCGATAGATGCGAGCATCTGCTCTACCGCTTCGAAACCGATATATACCTGATCCCAAATACATTAAACTGTCAAATTAAAGAGATGTAAGGAAGGTACATTTCATTCGGCCCCCGTGATGCCGATGGCGTCTCATCACATATTTATGAACGAAAGAAACTGGACATGCTCGCATAAATATCCTACTCGACTCGTTTCGATATTCGATTCTAGATGCGGCTACACCTATTGGGTGTTCCAAAATTAAATGGAAATAACACATAGTTGAAATACCTAGTGATTTTAAATTTTTAAATGTGTTAATTTAAAATTACATTTACGACTGTAATAAAATCGTTAACTATTCTTATTTTATCTATAATATTAATGAATGATTTAAATTTTAAATGTTGCACAATCAATAAAAGTTTGTTAAGACAACGAGTATTTAATATTTAATTATTTTGTTGAATTTTTTAAGGTATGCCACTGCGTAGACATCCAATGAGTAGATAGGTGGATACAATTGAGAGTATTTAGCTTGAATGAAAGGTTCCAAGTGATAAGAATAATAATATGTATGAGAAGTTTCACGAATGTAGATGAAGTAAAAGTTGCTGATCTGGATGGGAATGTGTGACAAAAATTAATTTTTGCTTAAATGGAAAAAAAATTATGTTGCATTTTTATAAGTACATTGCGTGATTGTGTATGTATGTACAAATTCTATAATTTTGTGCAATATTTAAGAACTTTTATAAAATGTAATCATAAAATCATATTACAAAATTCCATAACAATTGTTTTAATGGTTCATAATATTTAACAAAAAGTTTTTTGAATACGAAAGTAAGTCAAAATAAATTTAAAATATTAAAAATTGGGCTTTCTGATACATTTTACTTTTAATATTTATTTAAAAATAGCACACTTACTCTTGCTTCAATCAGGAAATACAAAAAAATATTGCATTATTTTAAATCATATTAATTTGTTAATACAAAATTAAAAAAAGTAGTTGCTTATTGTATCCAAAATTTATAAACTTTGTAAAGTAGATTAAATTTAAAAGTATTTCATATCATTCGATTGATTTATTTGATTTTAAATTTAGTTTTATATAATTATTTTATCTATTATTCAAAAAAATAAAAAATACAAATTAAAAATCATTGCTGAGATATTTTACACATGACATTTTATAATACAAATATTGTATTAATTATCATATAGCCACAATAACAAAATTTGATACTTAATTTATACCACATCAGTTTTGTTATTCTTTGTACTATAGTTTCGTCATTTGGTTCATAGATTGTTTATAATATTTTTTTGTTTCAAATATATTAATATAACTAAATATGTTGTGTACTGCTACGCCCACGCTATATTAAATAATTCTATTGCTTTTAATAAACTTTTCTAGAATTCAAAAATTCAAAATACTAGTTATATACTGTAAGTATTATCAGTCAATTTTAAACCACCTTGTACACAGATCTTATATGATTAAATGTAGAATATCTCTTATAAGAATTTGATGCTTCGTTTTGATCCTCGCTTTCTTTAAGGAACGTTACGTGCTGTGCTATAGCAAGCTTTACCCGCTTTTTGATATGTTAAGAGGCAAATAGGAAAAGGGTAAGTTGAGGAATTGACATTTCTTTGACAGATTTTTACTGCGGGAATTTATGAAGGTTTGAAATATTTCAAATCATTTTTTTATTTTTAAAATGTTTCACGGAAATGAAAATAAGAAAATAAAATATATAAAATAAACAATAGGATACTTGCCCAAAATAAATATTTTTTGGAAATTAAAAAATTATATTATTGTCAGTAACTGATACTAGTAAAAAAATTTTTCAGAACTAATTATATAAAATAAAACTGCTCAACGCTCGTATACATCAGTTTTTTCTGATGAGGACGAGCGTTGACTTTTGTCGAAACGTCGATAATAAATAAATTTTAATACAGAACTTGAACCTAAAGTAGTTTTATTTTAAATTATTATTTACAAAATTAATGTAAAATGTTATTTTACCAAAATTAGTAAAGTATATAGAGTGATTCAGAGAAAAATTGGTAGTATACTCTACTACTAACTCTACTAACATAAACTAAGTTTTATATTTATTATATTACCTTATTCATTAATATTATATTTTATTTTTACATGAAAAATATTTTACAAAAGAAATATGATTTTAACAATTTGTATACAAAATATCCTGTTCATTATTTATTATAGAAAAAAAGGAACATGAATCGATATACGTGTATATGCATATAATTATTAAAAAATATATTTTTTTTACTAATTTTATTATTAAATAAACATACTCAAAGACTGCTTTATGTAACACACATTTCTTTTTAAAGAAAAATATTTTAAAATAACAATGTTATATTATATTACATATTATAATTTTAATTAAATAACAAACATAATTGCAAATAAAAACTTTTATAACATATATTTTACTTTTATATTGTTAATTTTACGTAGAATATTTTTTCTTAACTAACAAAAATAATATAATTATTTTAAAACAAAAATATAATAATTTACAGTATGAATAATTTCAATAGAATTACAGTAGAATTGTATAAACACAGCAAAGAGGCGTACTAATACATACGTAGAACTATACTGATACTAAGCAAACACAAATAAGATTTTTTTCAACATAAATAACTGCGTAGACTGTTAGTTTATTTATCTCTATTTTGTCTAATTCCAACTTCTTTTCTCTTCTTACAATCTAGTGTTAGTGGTGGAGATAAAAATAAAATTATTCATGTTTATTTTACATTAAATATACATACTTACTATAATTAAATTTACAACTAACAGATTTGCAAACCTCATTTTTATTTCTTTTACATTTATAACTTTTTAATTTTATGATACAATTCTATTTTTATCTCGCAAAACTCGTATATTTTTCAAGATACTCTATTTTTACATTATCAAAAAAATTATTTCATTTACTAAAAAACAAAAAAACAAAATATCTCGAAAAAGTACAATTCTTAAGGAGGCAAACAAAATTACTGCATTAATTTTTAATTTAAATCTTTTTAAAATAATTATGTACTTATACAAAAACGTAATTTAGCTCATATTACCTTGATACATTAATATACAAAAATCTAAGTAGTAAAATACGTTACAGAATTAATTTGAATAACAATTATTACATGTTAATTGTTAGTAATTAAACACAATTTAATAAATTTATTAATAAAAACACATATAAAAAAATAAAAACAATTATATAGCCAAACTACCGAGATACATAGTAAGGTAGCTTAATACCATATTTGCTTTTAATTTATATCAAAATTTTTGATGATTATCAAAGGAAGATAAATGAGGCACACGGTGTATTGTTGAATAGAAATACATGAATGAGATAATAAACTATATGATAATGAGTGTACGAGAGATTGGAAAAGACATTTTTATAATCGAAAATTATAGACCTTGTTTGCATATTAATTTATCAAAACTGGTGATCTGGTCGGCTTATTGTCCCACTCACTGTATATGATGATGGCGTATCTTAACGGTATCAAATACTTGGCTGCTTGTTTGCCTTTTTTTTTACTTTAATTATTTTGGGTACAGTGCGTACAGTATATGTAATATTTCTTATGGTTCTGATTTCTGGTATAATAAATAATAATATAAATTAATTATGTTAGAACTACTGGCTGTTTATAGTGAATTTTGTGTATGTGCATTGTTATTTATTTTTGCAATATAAAAATTAATAACATTTATACTTTCGGTAATTAGCACTTGATGAAACATTTTGAAAAATTAGTACGGAATGCAAATAGCTATAAATGTTATTATTAAAAGAAACACTTAGTTTTAGAAAATTTGTATTACACGATTATCGTTTCAACTTTTCGGCTATCTTCAAGAGTTACATGTATATTATATGTAAGATATGTAACTAACCAAATTTTTTTTAATAATAATTTTTATAGTTATTTTTTAATATAAAATTTTACTAATTAGTTATTTATATATTTACTTAATTAATAATCAAAAAACATAATTGCCTATTTAAGGGCCAGTATTTCCAATTTTATTTATTCTTAAGATAAGTAAAAAATCATTAGCTAAAAATATATCCTCAAAATAAATCACAACATTCATTGGCAAATTTTGAAATTATTCCAAGGATAAATTTATTTCAACATTTGGAAATACTGGTTCTTAAGAATACAATACAAAAATATAAACAAATAAAATACAAAAATAAAATTGAAGAAGCATCTGAACAGTTGTGCATTATTTTTAAAAATATTGAGTTTATTCAAGAAATTATAACTTTTTCATAATTCTTCATATTGTATCCGGACTAAAAAAAGCTCGGGTTTGGGTTGGATAAAGAAAAGTTGTGACAAAATATTGCTCTTGAAACTGTACTTACCATTAACATCGAACTAGCTGTTATACTGTTAAACAACCAATTCTTTCATTGCTTATATATATTATATATATATATATATATATATATATATATATATATATATATATAAAAATTTAATTACAAAGTTAAAGTTTATAATTAAATGTTTTTTAACAAATAATTATTTTGTAATTAATTTTTCTTTTTTGTACGAAAAAATAATTACAAAATATAATGAAAACAAAGAAACAAATTTTAAATTAATACAAAAAATCATCAAAATTATATTTTGTTTAATTTATCATATTGTAAATGTCATTTGCAAAATGAAATTCGTTGAATATTTGAACGAAATATAAATTATTATAAAATGTTTTATGTATATAGCATAGAAGGGAGAAAGTTAAAATTATGTATGCTCTATACATACATACATTTTACATTCGTTCATACATGTTCGCGTATATTCAAATATTGAAAATTTACGTATGTTTATTTTTTCACGAATCTCTATATTATATATATATATAAGCTAAATCATTTTCTCTAAAGCAAACATGCGAAATCAAAGAAAAACTTTTTAAATTCAAATTTGTCGTACACACAGAGAAAAATGAATAAATCGTAAAATAAATGAGCACATTTTGTTTTATATTTCGCTTTCGAAAAGTTTTGCATAATTTTACAAATATGTTCGTTTTTATACAAATGAATAGATAGATTTTAAATACAAAATTACCATAATCATTTAATTCGGGTTAAATATAAAATAATGCCCGATTTGCAATTAAATTTTTGAAAAAAAAATTATATAATTATCATATGTATGTTATTTGTAAATACAAATTTAATTGTAATTTTTATCGATTGCATACAGATTATTCCAAATTACGTGTGAAACATAACATTTTAATATAGGTAAAAATCATTCAGAACTCATTATGTTAAAATCCGGCTTAAATTAATAATAATGCAGAACTAAAACCTAAAACTTTTTAATGACCGTCATATCATATATAATAAGAAAAGTATTTTAATCATACCAAATTTGACATATTCATAGTTTTACAGATAAAAACGAATTAGGCTTATAATAACACAGAGCAACTGTTTTAGTGTGATGTCCGTCTGACGGTCTGTGGACACATGTATAATAAATTCGGCTAAATGGAATATTATAAAATTGAATGTTTAAGTTTTGGAGGTAAATATCTCAATTTGAACAATTTTTGATAAAAATCTACCAACCGAAAGTGGTAATTTACTGATATTACTTTTATGTGTTTTACGCATATTTTGCAACAGATATATTTATTAACAAAAGTTGCTAAATGAGTTATAACTAGCAACTTTTATTTGGAACATTTTTCAATACGGCTAAATATTTTTTTTAATAATTTTTTATTTCATATATAAATATAATTCTGAAAAGAGGTGACATATTTATTTTAAGACAATTTTGTTTTTGGTTACCATGACTACAGTAGTTGTTATACGAATTTTCTATTCCATAAATTTATTTAATACGATGACGGTTGGTTCTGTAGTGCCCACAGAAATTTTTTTATATTTAGTGTCAAAGAATGTGCATATAAAATTTGCTTTGTAAATAAGGCTTATTCTCCTGTAATCACACACGTTATCTAAGTTTTTTTAACTTTGCAATAAAATTGTTGTAAATTAAATTTGTAAATTTAAGCATTTTTTGGGACACATGTTTAAACAAACTCTTATAATAAAAAATATTTCAGTTAAAATTAAAATTTATACTGTCTTTATTTTAATGTATTTATTTAAAACATTATGTATGTCAGAGTAAATAAAAAAAAATAAAAATCTCAAATAATAGAACACTAACTCATAGCTGGCAATTAAAACCAATAAAAAAGCTATTAATTGTATTCATTAAGCAACTAAAACAAAATGTATAATAAAACTAGTCACGCCATGCCTCGTTAACTTCCAAACGAGACCAAAATAATGTTAAAAATACGAATGACTCGACAATTTAAAATCTACATAAATCTTTTAATATCCTCATTTTTTATTTATGTACGGAGTACTGCACTGATAAAATATTATTTAAAAACGTGTAATTTAAAATAATTATTATAAAACGTGACTCTCTTAAATAAATGTTTAATGACCATTTGGTTAAAAGAATAATATAGTGTTAATATTGAAGATGTAGATTTATACGGACGTTTGACGAGTACTTGAGTTTGCATGTTCGAAAATGTCTTGGGAATTTATTCAATTGATAAAAATAAAAGAGCAGGTCTGAGAAGTATTATGAAAATGTGTGAAATAAAACTTACTTAAAATATAAAAGCTTTAGGATGAAGTTCTCTATATATTTTATTTAAAAATCGACATTTCGATATATTCTACTTAATTTTAAAGCTTTTTTTATTTTAATATAATGAGTTCTGAATGGTTTTTTACATTAAAAGTTGCGTGCCAAAATAAAAAAAAAATTATGGATGTTCGTTTACACAGTTTACATTTTTGTATTGTGGATGTAGAAGATAAACTAATAATAATTATTTGTATATTTCTAAAATAAAAATAAAACTGCTTGTATATTTCTATTTATTAATATTGCTACTACGTAGTCAATTTTTCCAAAATTAATTATATTTTTTTAATGTTTTTCCAAAATTTTATTCAAAATATTTATTAAATTTTCATATTTATAGTATATTATGTTACGAGGAGCAGAAAGCGATCATTATTGTGTTAAGCTCAGATACATGCTAAGCAATATTTTGTCTTCAAACATTCCAAACGAAACTAAACTAAAAACAAATAAAAATACATGCTAATTAACCTTATTCTTAATAACAGTTGTAGAATAGTATGTATATGAATATATTATCTGACAGTGTACATTGCATTTCTTGCACTTTTTCACACATTTTCATTAATAAAATTCAAATTCAAGCGAATAATAAAAATACAATTGTTAATTGACTTAACTTGACATAATAATTTTGAATATGACCGCCGGAGATGTCAAATTAAATACACTTGACCGTGTTTCTTTAGTCGAATATATATAGTTTCTGACAAACATGACGGTGCACATTGCATTTTTGCACTTCTTCTCACATTTCTAATAATCAAATTCAAATTCAAGCGAAAATAAACAATGAAATTGTCAATTAACTTGACGTACTATTTTTCAATATGGCCTACGAAGATGTCACATTAAATGTACTTGATGTAGTTATATTTGGTGCTGCTACCAATGGTATAATAATGTACATTATTGTACTAGCAACATAATAACAACGTATGAGTAATATTTTAATACGCATGAAGAAAAAATAATAAATATAAGTATTTTGTCATATCAGTCACAACGTAACATAATATAACTTTATTCCGTAACTAGATATTTTATTATTCCATTTTAACTGTCAGCGGGTGGAAAGGGGCCGTGTGTTATTCTAACATTGTGACATTTATATTTGATGTTAATAGTAACACATCGTTAGTTGAACAGCTGTCGAGTTATGTCGAGTATGTTTCATGCGCTTAGACGAGCAAGCACATGGGTTATGAAAACAACACTTGTTTTTGTTGCAATGCCATGGTACGGGGACTCCACTGGAAAGGGCACATTCAAAGACAATTCTTAAAACCTACTGCTCTCGCACTAACACTTGATGGAAATAAAAGGATTTTTGGCTTAATTCCGTGGCGTTGAATAGAAAAAATATTATTTTAGCGCTATGAAAAATTGTCGAGCTTTTGTCGGCCGGCGAAATTATTTTGCAAAATTTTATCCGATTTATAAATTTTGTAACATTGGTTTTAAAATTAAAAATGCATAAGATTTAAATGAAAAATGAAACATGTCAAAAAAATACAATAAAAAATTCAAATACAGATTTATTCTATTAGATTTAACTAAAAACATAAATATATTATAGCAAAATAATGTTTATCTAGGACTGTATTGCAATTTGTCACTTATGAATATGTCATTGGTTAGTATGTGTGATATATTATACAATTCTACACAAAAATCTTTACTACAATATACATATTGTAGTTTGTAGTACAAATTTTTTCATTGTAATTTTGTTAACTTATGTGACAGAATAAGACGTTATGACAACGCGTAGTGCGCAGTTTCGCAACTAAGCCTGCGTACTGTCACTAATTACTATCTACATAAAGAAACTGTCACATAAAACTAGTCAACATAAGGTCGACTTTTGCTTAACACAAAAAAAATATTTAAATAAGATAATTTTAATAGTTTTGATATATGAAAATATTTTATTGCAATTTTTTTTATATTTGTATAATAAATATAAAATCATAGAAAAAATATTGCATTTGAAATATCTCAAGAGTCAACGTTGTTTTGTTGTATTGTAAAGTTGTAGAAAAAGGATAGTGTAAAACTTGCATAGAATATCTATTTTCCACTCCTATAAATTTGCAAATTTTCATACTTGTGCGAAATTAGTACTATTCTGTGCTCGTACAATATACTATTCTGCATAATGGAAAGAGTTTGTGCCACATTCATATGGGCGCATGATGTCGTTGTGTATGTAAGTGTTTAAATAAAATTGAAGGGGAAGTTTTGTTAATTTATATGTTCAAATATTTTGTAAATTTTTTCTATTTAATATTTTTTTTAATTTCTCAGACACGCTTTATTTGATATTTTTGACCTGATTTAATATCTGAATCATTAATATATTTTTCATTTACAAGTAAAATGATTCAGATACTATTTACATATAAAAACGTTTTATTATTATTATATTACATAAGTAATTCAATGCAATTTAATTTTAAGCTTTTATTTTATGTATTTTTTAAAATCAAAATATGTAATTTTTGTAATATAACCAAAATAGTTATTTATGTATTAAGTACTAAATACGTTTATTTTCAGTACAAGTGCAGATCCTTTCTGAAACTTTTTACAGTTGAGATCTGCAACCAGGCCAGTACGAGATACAATTCAAATTTTTTCCAGAAAATTTTAAAATAATTTTTGTTTTTCAAATACTTATTTATAATAGCAATTTGACAGATATATTGCGACAAATTTTTCAATAAATAAAAAAAAAAAATAAAATTTATTATTTATGTAAACTTAAAAAACAAGATTAATTAATTGCAAATTTTCTTTTGTTTGGAAAGACGCTTATTTTTGTTTAGTATTAGAATAGTCCTATGTGTATTTCACGTTTTTTACAATAGCCCTTTATATAAATTCTACTATTTACATTTAATTTTGTAAAAAAGTAACAAGTCATATAGCATATATAACAACATGTGACGAAACAATTAAAACTGCATTTCTAATTCAATATACATTGTAGATAAATATAGTTATATATAAAATTCTATATTATGTTAGTACCGCAAACTAACACCTTTGTTAAAAACCAACCCCTTCAGTAATTTCTACCCTGTACTTTTAATAAAACTATCAAGAGTGCAGCCGTCAAAAGTGGTTAGCATAATAATTGACGTGCGAACTAGGGGTGTCAATTCTCTAGTGCATTTGTGACACTAAGACCATTAGTTTTTGTTAAGTAGAAGTATGCTAACATTTGTTATAGTTTAGAAATTGAAATTTGTAAAGTCTTCTCGAAAAATACTTTATTCTCTATTTGGTCTATTCTAACACTAAACAAGACTTTGTTGAACATATGCATTTCATGTTACTCGTATCATTAATTATTTTGTTTAATAACTATTTTTTATAATAACATTTAAAGTTGTATATGAATTACTTACAAAAGTATATGTTACGCCTCGATTGTATGATTGCCCCGTTTGTAAAATGGTTTTGTGTTAATTTTCTTACACTGTTTTTTTTACTTGTCCTATTTTGAATTTAAATGCTTAAATTTTTTATTTGTTTTAATCTTCTTTAAACAATAACGAACTAATCTTTTAACTTAATCTGCAGTTAGCTTTATTACATTTTTCAGATTTGCCTATTTTACAAACTGGGCGATTAGACGATCTGGTGTAATAAATTACTATATTTCAAGATTAGTTATTTGATTTGTTTTTCCTCAAATTTATTCATGTGTAAATAACAATATGTCTTTGCGTTTTGTTCTAAAAGATATTATATGATAGGTAAGTCTATACAGTTTTATTTCGGTTTCTATGTTGACGTATAGTAGTGAGTGTTAAGTTTGGCTGCAACAGCATAAAAGAAAAATAACTGCTGTAGAAATGAGATTTTTAACTATATTTTATTTTAAATAAAGAATCAGTAAGTTTAGGTAACGGGTGGAGTTTATATGTTAAAATCGGCTTCACACAGCTTAAAAGAATAAAAATCTGGATATGAAAATTCATCTGTTGGTGTTCTCTATAATGTAGATAAAATATTCGTTAATAAGAGATAAGTGTCTGAGCAATAAAGTTGTTTAAAACTGTCTTGTAAAATTTCCATCCTCTCAAGTTTTGGGCCAATTTTTTATTGACTTAGTGAAATAGTGTATAGAAATAAGAAAAATACATTTTTGCAAAAGTTGGGTGCTAGTCAATTAAGATAGTTCGGTTATCTTGAGCAAATGTTTAATAAACATTTAGTTAAAAGAGTATGTGAATGATTTTGAAGGTATACGTTTGTATGGACGTCCGATGAGTAGATGGAATTATATGATTGAGAGGTTGGTTTGTGTGAAAGAATGTTTTCAAGTAGTAGGAATATATGAGAGGTGTCATGTATATGGATGAAGCTAGAGTTACTTATCTGGATAGGAATGTTTGGAGAAAACTAATTTCAGGATAGTGGAAAGAGTTTGTGCCATACCTTTTTTGGGTAAATAACGTGATTGTTTATGTGCACTGTTCGAAAAAAAATACCCTTATTAGTGCCAATATAAGTCCGTTCCCTAAAAAGGGTATATATGAATACCCTAAATTGGTAAATTCAAAAAGAACACTTTACTATTCCAGAAAAGGTAAAAAATATATACTTTTTTTAAGGCAATTAAATTAATTTTTTTGTGTACCACACGCATGTTAGACCATGCGCAGTAGCAAGAAAATTTAAAAAATACTCAAAAAAGGGGAAATTTTAATGTTTTACTCAAAAACAAAATAAGTGAGCAGTTATTTACCCTTTTTTTTTCGTATTTGTTGCCCTTCCATGAAGGTAAAAAGTCAAATATTTTAAAATAAGCAAAAGCAGGACAATTGTTTGCTCTAATAAGGCTACAAATTCAATTAAACTAGAAAATTTTTACTCTTTTACCCTACTATTTTGAACAGTGTGTGTATGACAAAACTAACAATTTTTATAGCCCTTTGTAAATACTAGATCAACATATTATTAATATTCTACACTATGTTATTCTTATATTATTACTATTATTTATTCAAAATGCTGCAAATTTACGGTATAAATGTTGACCAATAACCACTCAACATTTTACCCTTAAAAGCACCCAAATACTAAATATCACATTTGGCTTTATATTGCATAAATTAATTTAATAATTTTCTTAATAAAAGAAATTTTTTTCATAAATCAAAAAATATATATTCCATATTTCATATCGCTAATAATAAATATTGACAATAATATATCCACATTAATATTACCCAATTTCCATAAATCATTCAACCGACCATTATACTAGAATACCAAAAATATGAGCAATACACTTCATGACTTTCAAAACTCATACACCAAACAATCATATAATTTAATAACTTCGTACTTTTCTAGTACCACTATATCTTTATTATTATTATAATAATACGGTTATATTCACCCCTCGAATAGTGTATAACGCCTTCTTATTGTAGCCCAAACAGGCAACGTGAAGTAGGAAAATAGAAAAAATATGAAATCACAGATTGCGCGCGTTGGATATTGTACGCAGGTTGCGTAACAGGGCAATGTGTTTGCGTCGTGCAGAAGTGGTGCGTATCGCCACGGAAAAATGGCTAACCACAGGGGGTGGAATATATAGTTTTTGACACGGTTAACGGTGCGGGATTCATTGAAGGGCAGCTGTTGGTTTGATATAGATGGTAGTTTTTTCATAAAAAATATACAATTGAAAATAATATTAAGTTTATTTTATAACAAAAACGGACACTGTAAAAAAGTGTAAGTTTTTATAGACAAAATATGAGTACTTATGTTGTTAATTATACATTTATTTTTATTAAGTAATTTTTATATTGTCAGTTCTCAATTACATAAAATAGGTAACACGTTTTTTTTTATATAAAATTGCTACTTTTTACAGTTTACGTTAAATTGTCAAAATAATTTTGAATTATTTATAGAAATTCTAATTTTATTGCTCTAGTGTAATAAGATTAATTTGTAATAAAAAGTTTTAGGATTAAGTTCTATATAATTTTTAATTAAAATTTGACATTTCGATATACTCCACGTATATCGTCATCAGGAAAAATATATATAAATGACACAAATTATAAATAAACGAAATATAGAATGATGAAATTGATGAAATAATGATGAAAGTACGTCTCATACCTCATTTCCGCAGTAAAATCTATATATCCAGCGGTTACAGGGTACGCTTAGCTGCAGTTTAGTTTGCGCTAACATAATATTCGCCACTTTCTTCGGAGCGAAATGCCTAATTCAATTTTAAATGGCGAGGATGTCTATTATACACAAAACATATTTTTAAATTTACAAACTGTATTATTATAACTTCAACAACAATCTGAAAATAGCATCATAAATATGCAAATATTATATCATTCTAGATATTTTAAAATTTATTTCGTAAACATTTTCCTTAAAAATTATTATTTTTATCTAAATGCAACCGAATATAAATTATGCAAAAATTATTTAAAGTGAGTTTTCTTTTGAGAATCTTTCTCGTAAAACTCTATTTTATAAACGATGCTATATATTTTTTGTTTTTTTTTTTTCTCCTGCTTTACTTCGTCTGATATATTTCTGTTTCAGAAAGGAAGAAATATTTCATTTTACACCTAACTGCATATAAATACTGGCATTGAAAAGAAAACGAGAGAAAAGAAAAGTATAAAAAAAAATCTAAGAAAAAGTTTCCTCAGTACCTGAAACCAACACTCGAGCGATAATAAAGAATTTATGAACGTCCACAATAGTTTCTGTTTATTTCTATTATTTTCTGCTCGTTTTTCGAGAAAATTTCTTACTTTTAACAAAGACTTGCGAGACAGTTCTTTGTTTTTATTTAACGTAACAATGAATTAAAAATGATAACATGGAGTCACAACTACAGTACAAAGATACATAGACTAATTTAATGATACTTTAGATAGCGGAAAAATTTTCATAAGTGTTAATGCTTTATGAAAACTGTATAAATCTTTATGAATTAGTTTTTTGCATTTAACTGAATATGTAAATAGCGTTTTAATTATTTTAATGTTTTATAATTTTTGTATTTCTATTTTAATAACTTTTACAGCGTATTTAAAATTTTATAATCATACTCGTATCTTAAAACACTTTGCAGACGATTTTTTTATATTTCTCTATTTTTTTGTCATTCTATACTTTATAACGCAATTTTATTTACCAGTAAGTGCTTAAAATTTTCCAATTTTTGGTAAAAATAAAATAAAAATTTTATTTACATAAAAGTAATTATAAAACCAAACAAATTAAACAAATATTTAAAAAAATAGTGAATATAAATTGTATCAAGGCATTTTATAATATTAAAGTACCTACTTTGTAAAAACATTACGCATCCAAGCAATATTTGATATTTTAGCTAGTATTAATTTTAAACGTTACTTAATTTTTTAACTGAAGATCCAATCACATTGTCACATTTATTGTCACATTTGATGTCAAAGAAATATAATTCATATTTCCTATTTCATCAAGAGCTGATACATACTATACATACAAAAAAAAAACATAAATAAAATCCATTCTATCATACGTCAACTATATTTTCAGCATTGACAATATAATCCAAACACAAAACATAATACTATCGTTTTTACCGACAAAAATGAAAAATCGAAAACAAAAAAAATCACAGACAGGCCAAATAACAGGCCGTACTTCACGTATATTTACACACACACACACACACACATACACACGCACACAACACTGTCAAACAGTAACAACAAAACTATACACCAAACATTGCATTCATTGTTTGATACAATCGCACGTCCAATGACAAACTAGTCTCTGAAGTGACAGTTTTTCGAATTAGTTTTATCGAAAAAGGGGGCGAACGATAGAGAGCTGCCGCTGCGTCCGTTCGATCAATTTTCGAAATTATTTGTTTATTATTAATCATTCAGTTATTTTGACTGCATCAGAGAGAGAGATAGATAGAGATTATTGTTGTGGATTTTGATGGAATTGTTTTTGTTTGAATTTTCGATTTTCATAATATTAACTTGTATGTTAATGATTTGTATATAGTGACAGTTTTTGTAACGATGTTGTGTTCGTTTTATCATTCATTCAATATAAAAATAAATTGTTTTTTTTTGTGTGTTGATTTGTTGTAATCGTGTGTGATAGATATATTTATTTGTTGAATAATTTATACTAAAGTAAAATTTGTATTGACCACTTTTGTGAAGAGTGTAAGATTTTACCGATACTGGATACTACCATACATACATTATACACAATCACACTATGTACCCAAAAAGGTGTGACACATACTCTTTCCACTATCTCAAAATTAGTTTTCTCCAAATATCCCTATCCAGACAAGCAACTTTAGCTTCATCCACATTTATAATTTTTCTCATACATTACTTGGAAACTTCGCTCACCCAAAACATTCTCAATCATACCACTCCAACTACTATACGCAAACGTTTAGCTTCAAAATCAAGGTGACTTAATACCCAAATAGGATATGCCATACCCGCCATTCAATCCACCATATTTGATGACACAAACACAAGTACAAATTACATATAGACAATCTGAAATACAATGTTTATAATATATGCAACTTGGTATTTATAATTATATTTATAATTTCTGTCGTATACATTTTTAATACAAACAGCTAAATAAAAATTTAACATTTTCAATTTAAATTCAAAAATAAATTCAAAAACACGCTAATTCATAGAAAAAAATACAATACTAATATTACTTTGACAAAAATCTAATGGTGACCTTATCAGTTTTCTGTCTCCCTCAAATTAGGTACACTTTATTAACTGTGTTTTGGCGTAATTTATTTCGGTATTAAGTCACTTTAGATACCAAATAAATTCAAATATAAATTTTCGACAGAAATAACTGTGCAAACGCGGGAGCAATATAAGGGCGTAGAGGGTTCAGTTTATTGTTAACTTTTAAAGTGTTAATTTTAATTTTCAATAGGTTTGTTGAACTGAATATACTTTACACAATCTTATACTATGTACTCTGTTTCGGTTAATACAAATTAATACAATATTAAAAGATTTTTTACTATTTTTCTCCCTGACCAAATTAAATGCGTCACAAAAATTGACACTATGGTGAAAATTTTAATGAATTAAAAAAAAAATAGGGCAATTATGTGTGCTTGTTTCCAGATTCATCTACTTATAAATATAATATAAAATAAAACTTGTGACGTGACTTTCGGTGTATTTTAAAAATTAAAGTTTTTCTTTTAATTGTTTAAATATAGAATTATTTGTTCAAATATTAAAAATAATATAAATAGTGTTGTCTTGTTTTTTCTAACAATACTGTTTTTTCTCCTAAAAGTTGAAGTCTCTAATAATTAAAATATATAATACATTTTTTTCCTTTCTGTTTTATTACAAAAAAAAAAAAAATTAAAAATATCAACAAATTCAAATTATATATGTATTGCGTCACTTATAATGAAATAAGAAATACATTAAACATACATGTACAATTTTTTTTTATCTGTATTTATTAGCTGAAGAATAACTATTTTGTTTTCATTTCTCAAAAATTTATTCTAATAAATCGATATTTGACTACCATATTTTATAGGTTATACATACATACATACATACATACATACATACATACATACATACATACACAATCAAGCCATGTACCCAAAAGGATGTGGCACAAACTCTTTTTATCATTCCGAAATCGCCTCTAAACATTCCTATCCAAACAAACAACTTTCGCTTCAATTCATAGTTCCTCTCATACATGCTCTTTTATTCCTACTACTTGGAAACTTTCAGTCATACCACTCCAACTACTCATCCGACGTCCACGCAAACGTATACCATCAAAATCATTCAAATAAATCTTTTTAACCAAACGTTCATTAGACATTCGCTCAACATATCCGAACCATCTTAACTGACTAACACCAACTTTTGCTACAACATTTTTTCAATTTCAAACTTATATAACTATATAATATATGTAAAGTATCGTACTAATAAAAGTGATAGAATGATCTATTTTTTAACAATTAATATTTATGAAAATTAAAAGTATTCTATTATAATTTTTTAATTTTGTAATTCATTTTAACCTAAATTATTGTTTCTTGTGTTTAAATTTTAAAAAAACGGGACAACTTCATTTTTAGAAAGAAATTAAATGTTTAATTTTTAATATTATATTATTTATTTTTCAGTAAGTATTAAGAGAAGTAAAAATAATTGAATATATTTGTATCTAAATCTGGTAGATATAGATTGATTATAGATTTGAAAATCATAGTAAAAATACAACTAATTTTACTAAAATTATTATTTTTGTAAATATATTTACTAGTTAATTTACTTTAGAAAAACAAAGAATTCTAAATAAAAACCAAGAACCCTTTACATCTGAAAAACTAGAGTGTCTTTTGTCATTTTGAAAAGCATTCGCTTGTGCACGCATTCACTCACTCACTCACTTTTACTTACATTTACACTCACGTAGCTTCAATCACGCATAAGCACATCCACAAACACATGTTTAAATCTTTCGTCTTCAAACACATACACACACACACAGAAGCATAGCGTAACCCAACGGCAATGGCGTCGGGCCCTGTTATCGAAAAATTTGATTTGTATGCGCGTCGTAAGGTAAGCACAGCCGCCTTCGTCGTCGTGACGCTGAAAGAAAAGAACTTCTTTTTTCTCTCAGTTGAGAAACACACACACACATACGATAGATGTATATATGTGTACGTTGCTCACATATGATTGACTGTGGGTGTGCGTATGTGTGTGTAAATGCGTGAGAAAAGACGTTTGTGTGTTGGTGTACTTGGTTTGTGTTCCTTCTCTCTCTCTCTCTCTCTAGGTCTATCTCTGTCTGTTTTGCTTGTGTGTGCATTCGATGGGAAATTTGGTTTTGTGTTAAGGTTTCTGAATAAGCGGATTACGACGAAAACGAAGTTCGGAAATACGAGTCAATGCTTTGGTAAAAATATTTCTTTTTCTTTTCACGCGCGCTACATACATAGTCTGGGTGCTGCTCTAGTTTTGTCTTATATACGTCTTTTTTTTTGTCTTTTTATCACGTATTTTTGTATTTGTGGTTAGATAAATCTGTTGTTTTATTGTACCAATAATATTTTATAATTTATGTAATATTCAATAATATTATAACAATTATAACTATATCAGATAGAAGTTGAATAGTTCACACTTGACGGAACATGTTTATTAATATTAAAGAAAATAAAATAATAATAAGAGACTTGATTTTTTAATTTTTTTTAATATTAATTATAATAATCTTTAATAAATTAAAATATGATCTTACTGGGGCGAGAAGTTAATAATATAAAATAATTTACTTTACACCAATAATACAACAATAATTTAAAAAAAGGTACATACGTAACATTTCGAAAGCTAAGCTTTCATCGTCAGTAGCAAAAAATAAAGCTAAAGTCAAAGTTATACAAAAACTCAACGTAGCTAGTGGTCACAGATCACTAAGTGATCAGTGATCTTTGGTGAAAGCTTAGCTTTAGCGTATATAGCTTTTTTTAAATTATTGCAATAAATCCAACGTTTTTACTATTAGTTTATAAGCAAACGTACTTTTGATCTGTAAAATTCGGTTTTTATAATAAACACAAATAATAGTAAGTTATAGTATAACTATATATATATATATATTAGACTGTGCCAAAAAAAAATTTTTTTTTATTTCTTGCTCTTCTTTTAGTATATGTTACAATACATAAAAACATGGCAGTATGCCGGATTTGAGCCAAATCGGTTAACATTTATCGATTATGGAGACTTTTTAATATTTATTTATGTCTATTTATTATTTATGCAATAAATCATGTTTTAGTATTTAAAAACAGTATTAGAAAGATTGCTGAACGATTGAAGTCAACGTCGGTTGAGTATTACGGAAGTACCGTAACTATTTGCTTGGCTATCTGAGCTAAAATTTCAGTTTTTTTATAATAATAGCTGAAACAACTATACTTTCATGCATCCTTATCATTCATTTAATGTTTTTTAGTTTATACATGTTATATAAATTGTTTTTAATGTACATGTTCTTAATTGAAACCAACATATATCTACCAAAAAATAATTATTTACATTACTTGAGAAATCGCACCTATGCTTTTCCGAAGTAAAACTAAAAATAATAATAATTAATTGTAAATTGATATTCAATTAGTTAATTAAACTTTATTACATACAGTGTAATATATGCTTTTAAAGCTTTCCGTATCCGACATGGGTATAATATACCCTTGTCTGTATTACGCGGTGCCGTTCGATGTCGGCTTGTCGAAGGCTAAGCAACATAAGTCGATAGTCTTATGCTAGACCAATGATTTCATCAGAAAGGTACCATAAATGGTTTCCAAATTTCCTAAGAGCTGCAAGAGCAATTTGCTCATTTTCAACTCACACAATTCAATTCTTCACTCACAAAAATAAAGAACAAAAGCAATATTTGCTAAAAATTGTAAGCGAACATAGAAGGCTGAAACAAAGTTCCGCTAAATCGAATTTGTAAATATTATTATGGACTATTAACAAAAGATGTTGAGTAAATGAAACTTCATATTAGCTCATTAAAATGTTTTAAAATTACTAATTATATTAATTAAATAAACAAAAACATCTGATTCCTCCAATATAATTTAGAACTATTGACTTATGTTGCTTAGCCTTCGACAAGCCGACATCGAACGGCACCGCGTAATACAGACAAGGGTATATTATACCCATGTCGGATACGGGAAGCTTAAAAAGCATATATTACACTGTATGTAATAAAGTTAAATTAACTAATTGAATATCAATTTACAATTAATTATTATTATTTTTAGTTTTACTTCGGAAAAGCATAGGTGCGATTTCTCAAGTAATGTAAATAATTATTTTTTGGTAGATATATGTTGGTTTCAATTAAGAACATGTACATTAAAAACAATTTATATAACATGTATAAACTGAAAAACATTAAATGAATGATAAGGATGCATGAAAGTATAGTTGTTTCAGCTATTATTATAAAAAAACTGAAATTTTAGCTCAGATAGCCAAGCAAATAGTTACGGTACTTCCGTAATACTCAACCGACGTTGACTTCAATCGTTCAGCAATCTTTCTAATACTGTTTTCAAATACTAAAACATGATTTATTGCATAAATAATAAATAGACGTGAATAAATATTAAAAAGTCTCCATAATCGATAATTTGTCGAAAACGATAACGAGCGACCTCTAAATGTTAACCGATTTGGCTCAAATCCGGCATACTGCCATGTTTTTATGTATTGTAACATATACTAAAAGAAGAGCGAGAAATAAATTTTTTTTTTTTTTTTTGGCACAGTCTAATATATATAAGTATATATATATATATATATATATATATATATATAAAAAATATTTCAAAATGTATATATATATATATATATATATATATACATTTTGAAATATTTTTCTAAATTTTCTGATTATTCAATTTGGAAAAAACTATATATTTGAATTGAATATTTTTTCCAGAAAACATTGTGATTCCAAACCAAATAGTAAATAATTTCATATAAAACTTTCAAAATAGTTGTCACTTAGTAACTTGTTTCTATGTCTTCCTGACGAAGATACACGTAGAGTATATCGAAACGTCGATTTTTAAATAAAATATATATAGAACTTAATCATAAAGCTTTTTGTTTTAATAATTAATAGTATAACTTACAATTATATATGTATGTTTTTACTATTCGGTATTCGGCTGAATATTTGTTTGAAATTTGGCCGAATTTTTATTATTAGGCTGAATTATTTTTTGTCGCATTACTAACTAATATGTATTAGAGATCGGACCAAAACCGAATAATTATTTGTTATTCGGTTTTCGGCCAATTTTTTGAGTATTTAGCTGAACTACTCGTCATATCACTAGTTTATATTAGGTATATTTCTACCAACTTTTTAATCGATTTGAAATTGTACGAAGCATGCGCAATATGCTAAATTACAGGCCAATTCCACATTGCGCATGCCTCGTACAGTTGTCAACTGATCCCAAACTAATTTGAGGGTTAATTAGAACAGACCTATTATAAACTTTCAGCGTATGCCAATAAAGTAATTTACCTTTTTTTCACATTTAAAATCAATTCTTTAGAAGAAATAAAACTTATACTGTATTAAGATTCCTGCAACAAAATTAAAAAAAAAAAAAAAACACATAACCTAACTTAATCTTTTTTCGTTTTAACACCAACCATGATGCATTTCACCAATTTTCTTTCAACGTTGAGAGAAAACTAATCCCCTCGGCTCGGCTTACACCAGATCTCTATCGCATTGGCGATGACGTTCATACTCACATCGCTGTCGCAGCATCGGCTAACGTCGCCCCCAACCCCCCCCCCCTGATGGCGGCGTGGATTATTCATGACACGACGATGGGCGCCCGCGACGCGCACAAGACTGAATCAGCTGGGGAACACCACCATCGACCTACTTTGATCAACTTGCCATTCCCAATATGATGTCGAACTAGATCGATGGTCGAATGTCATATCTCTCGGTTCACACTGCAGGCTAATTTTCTATTTACTAGAGATGGACGAGTCGGTTTTTTATATTTTATTTTTACTAGATTATTGAGTGGATGTAATTATAGAATACGTTTATGTTGGTATTTGAAACCGTTTGAAATTAGTAAATCTTGTTTTGATCTTCGAGATAAAAGTTCATATCAGTCTTCCAAAGCTAAAGTTAAAGTGTTTATTATGAAAATGGATAGTTATTTAAATACTTAATTTATTCTAATTTTGTCGGAGTGGAAACTACTTGTACAATCTGGTGTACAAATTAATTTTAAAAAAAAAAACCTTAAAATCAAGATAAACTCATTTAAAGATATTTTTAAAATCATGTAAAATCTCAAGCAAATGTCCTATAAAAGATAACTTTCTATTTCTTATATTATAATATATAAAATTGTAATTTAAATTACAAATTATTATTTACGTCAAAATAAAACAAACATATTATTTTTCTTTAAGATAAAATACAATAGAATTAAAAACATGTACGCTAATTAAACGATTCTATTTAACTGAAAAATTAATTGGATACATATTAATTCGTTATTAAAGGAAAAGAACGAACATGTAACATCTAGCCTGAGGGATAAAAGAATATTTTGTTTGTAGTGAATGCATTTTATGAAGCCCGCATTTATTTGAAATTTTAATCATACAGATTATCTAAAATCGCTACAGGCAGAATCACTTATTCTTTCTAAATTTTTCTCATAATATATTAGTGCATGTTAACACTCATAGATGGCATTATAAATAAATAAATTAGTATTTATTATATTCCAATATGGCAGAAATACATGAAGTTAAATGAATCTTTGTACTATATACAATTTAATGATACAGAAATATATTTTTTTAAATTTTCAATATTTGTTTCAAAATATTTTTATTATTTTCTTATATATTTGTAAATTTTATTTTGTTTCGTCAAGTGTTTATAGATAATGGATTCGTTAAACTCATTTCAATTTACTATTTAAGTAATAAAATTAATTTTAAAAATTATGAAATAGATAAATTTAAATAATATATTTATTTAAAATATGCCCATAGTGTTTTGGTTAAAAAATATTACCATTAAAATATATTATACATATATATATATATATATATATATATATATATATATATATATATATATACCGGGTGTTCGTTCGTCAAGTTCGTATGGGCGTTTAACATGTAATTTCGATAAATTGCGATATACTACTTTTTCGAGTTAAATTCAAAGAAATACTTAGAACATTTTTCGATAGGGCATACAAAGTTCTATAATTTGGTTTTAGTTTTAATTTGCTAAAATATGCCGTTTAGACGCTAGAATTTTTTTTTGATTTTTTGGTTTTTATTTTTTTTCTCAAAAACTATGAGGTGTAGGAAAATAAGCATGATATGGAATAATGCAAAATAGCGAGTACTATAATTTAGTAAATAAACCATTATTCTAGGATGCATCGTTTAGTAGAAATAAATTCTAAAATATATTTTTTAGAATTTTTAATAATTTTTCCTGAGAAACCAGCATAATTTTAAGAAAAAAGTTACTTAGCTATTATGTAGCTAATTTTTGTCTCTATTTGACTGAATTTTTTCAGATTTTTTGAGCAAATTTTGAAAAAAGGTCTTATTTTGAAAAAATCCCAAGAGTACTATTCCCTTGAGAGATTTTCAAAAATTTAGCTTTTAATTTTTTTCTACTAAACGGTGCATCCTAGAATAATGGTTTATTCACTAAATTATAGTACTCATTATTCCGCATTTTTCCGTATTATGCTTATTTTTCTACAAATTATAGTTTTTGAGAAAAAAATAAAAACCAAAAAATCAAAAAAAAATTCTAGCGTCCAAACGGCACATGCTAGCAAATTAAAGCTAAAACCAAATTATAGAACTTTTTATTGTCTATCAAAAAGTATTCTAAGTATTTCTCCGAATTTAACTCGAGAAAGTAGTATATCGCAAATTATCGAATTTGCATGTTAAACGCTTATACGAACTTAACGAACGAACACCCGGTATACCTATATATTATATAATACTGTAAATAGGTGGCATATTTAAGTTAAGACAGTTTTGTTTTTAATGTTTTTAATTGCCATGACTACAGTAGTTGTTGTTATACAAATTTTTCTATTCCATTAATTTATTTAAAACGTTTTTTTTTTTTTAATCAGAACAACAAAATTTGCTGTACACGTATCTACAAAAACAGCTTAAACACCTACAGACTAAACACTAAAAATAGCCGGTAAAAATCTAGAAAAATCGAAATTGGTATGATAATAATACTTTCCTCCATATATATGACGGTCGGTAAAAAGTTAACAGATATTTACCAAAATTCTATAACAAAGTCGTTAAGTTTTAGCAACATTGCTAACAACTGTAACCAATAGAAACAAATGTAACAGCTGTCATTATTACTTTTTATTTAGTGTAGCACTATTGGTTAATATTGGTTAGTAATTAGTATCGTTACTAGAACTAACTACTTCGTTACAGAATTGAGGTGATTATATAGGTATATAATAATAATAATACCAAATATTTTATAAAAGATATAAAATAAATAAAATATGGAAAAAATATTATTTAATTCTTGAATCTTTTTTTCGAACAAAACCGTATAACAGTAAAAAAGAAAGAAGAAAATCTTAAAAAACAGGAAACCCGTGGACGCATCCAAGATCCACTTTCATTTGACTTTTAAATTAAATATATTTTCAATGAAGTGTCGCCAAGTACGACAGCAACACGGCGCACGGATTAATATCTTCGAATTATGATTCATTATTTTCATGAAAAATGAAGAGAAAATGCAGATTTCTTTTTCCCTTCCTTAAAAGTAGAATTAAATTTTAATTTATAATTGAAACTGCTTTTAATTATGATATGACGTTGAACCTGCAACAACATGGCGACGACACTGGATGGTTGGAAAGAAGTTCTGGAATTTTTAAATGAAAAATTCTTTACTGATATTTTTGTTTAACGTCATTTTCAAATTTTTAACGTAAATTAATATAGTTATTTTTTATTTCCTTGCTGCAGTAATGTGCCAAATTAAAAATATATTATATAGTCAGAAGATATATTAAAACCCGGTTGCATAAAGCATTGTTAAACGTTTTCTATGTTAATTATTTGGTTAACTTGCCATAACTGATCAATAAATAAAACGGTTCAAAGACAATTAACAATCTAGTTGCCTAATTATCTCGTTAAGTTAACAATGCTTTGTGTAATTAAGTCTAAATATTTGCAAAAAAAT
Source organism: Clivina fossor (assembly GCA_963966155.1). NCBI lineage: Eukaryota > Metazoa > Arthropoda > Insecta > Coleoptera > Carabidae > Clivina > Clivina fossor. Next base: position 22,238,218 of record OZ014551.1, on the reverse strand, counting down.
ATGATGTAGCCGAAATTGCATAAAGCATTGTTAAATATTTTGTAAGTTAACTCTCACATTAACTGGCCAGCTAATCAGTAAATGAGGCGGTTCGAAAACAGTTGATAATCTTGTTGCCTAGTTTACTCACTGATTAAGTTAACAATGCTTTGTACAACTGGACTTAAATGTTTGCAAAAAAAATTAATCAAAAGCAAATTATAAATAATAAGTTTTATTTTATTTATAATTTAAAAAATCACTTGAAATTAATATATTGAGATATTAAAATTGTTAGATGAGTGACGATTTTGATAATATAATTATACAAATCTCGTATTGTGGTTCGATATGCTTTGATTGAATATTAGACTTGAAACTTATAGGTTTATTCGGTCCATATCTGTAAGATGTGTAACATTAGAGATTATTGTTTTTTTTTTTTTTTTTAATAAATATATATATTTGTATATTTTTTTCTGATGATATAAGTAGAGTATATTGAAACATTAATTTTTAAATAAAAAAATATACAGAACTTAATCCTGAAGCTTCTTTATTTTAATATAATGAGTTCTGAGAGACTTTTAACTATTCTAGATTCTATATACTTAAACTACAAACAAAAAAATAATTCAGAAAATATAAAATATTCTGCATAAAGTTTGAAAATCCGACAGAAGTATATATCACAGTCAACTATAAACAAACCCATTTATACTTATGCAAGACAATAAAATTGATCTATAATTCAATTAAACTAAAGAAACGAAAACCAGCTCGCTTGATATTATTAATCTTGTACTCAACAATAAATATTACTGTTGTTGCCAACATTCTAGCAATGCTTTACCTAACTCGGAAGAGTATTTGGAGGCGAAACTATAACATCTCAAATATCTACGTGCAACAACACAACTAACGTCCATAATTCAAACTGATTCCATTTTCATTACAAACTTCTAGAGATGGCGTGGTGGCGCGCAGCTGCTGAAAACTTAGAACTAAACAAACTCATTTTACCTGATGGATAACGCACCCGAAAACTGCTTAATGTAGTACAATTCAAATTTATCTAATGCATGTATTCTGCATCATTCTATAAGGTTAATAGTACTATAATATTTTTGTCTTTTTTTTACATATGATATTTTCTATTTAACCAAAAAGAGACAAAAGATTATGTAACGTTATGGTAGTCATAAAATAACAGAAAATACTAAAATAAATATTAGAAAAATGTACATATAGTTATTTATAGCATATATATACACACAGTGGAACCTCGGTATAGGACCTTAATTCGTTTAAAATTATGCCAACCTAGGACGTATACCAAACCAACCTTTCCCATAAAAAGTAATGTAAAAATGATTAATCCGTTCTCATGTAAAAAAATTTCTTTTGATATGGTATATTAATGGGATTGTAAAATAATTTTTTAGTGTTCTGTTACTTTTCATTTGCCTTTTAATTTCATGAAAATAAAATTTTACTTAAAAATTAAATTCAGAAGCAAATTTAACAAAGTTATAGACCGTGGCACTGCGAAGGTCTAGTCTGGTCTGGTACACCGAGACCGAGAGAGCAGTACACACACCAACCAACGACTCTCTCCACCAGAAATTACATAGTTTCAAACCAAATGAAGTCAATATAAATTCGTAAATAGTGTAGATATCATAGTGTTCATAGATATAATTGAATTAAGTATTATACCGGACAAAAGTCGTATACCAAGCAAAATTTGTTTCAGCTAAACAAGACGCATTCCGAATTGGACGTATTCTAAAGCAGACGTATACCGAAGTACCACTGTATATATTTGATAAAATCATAAGTATAAATTTCTATATTGTAATAGTAATTTTCAAGCTTTCACAGCCGGTAACCATTAAATCTATAAAATATTTTGGGTTGGTATGCCATGGTCGATTTATCCTCGTCACAGACGTTTTGCTATATATCGTAGATGGCATGTTCATTGCTTGGTGACTGATAGTCACCAAACACTGACGATGCCATCTACGATGTATTGACTTATATAAGCACTATTTAGAGAAATTTTCTCAAACAGCGTAGGATTAAATTTAAGACTGAACAAATCAAACGAATAATCTGAGACAACAATGAATATAAAACATTTATTAAAATATAACTTTATGTTAAAATTATTATGCTTATTGCATCCAAGCACCGCTAAGCACTTTAACTAATATGAAATATAATAAACAATTTAATTGTAACCTAAATAAAATCTCGTTTACTAAAAATACCGAGTTTAAAAACCGTGCAAATACAAAGAAATTTAAATGCTACTTCAGCTTTGAAGAGTAAACAAATATAGTTAGTTGATTGCAACACCTGCCTACATAGAACGGCTCTTTCGTCAGTCGGTGATGCTGTGCTTTACTCCGTTGAAGAGCACCTACAATTGTTCGTACCAGTAGCAGTAAAGCCCGCGTAGTTGCGAGCGCTTGGCTAGGCAATGAAATAAAGGTTAGGTTAAGTGCGAAAAGAGTTGAACGGACCACCACTCCGTATCAAGTTAAAGTTTCATTAAAAAGTTTCGCTGTCGTATTTAACGTTGTTATGATTTTCTGGGGCTGCATTTTCAAAACTGACTCAACGAAAGCTAGAGCAAAACAGAAAGAGAGAGAGAGAGAGAGATGGTGGTTCTGTTTAGATGTCAAAGTGAAGAAAACTTGCAAAATTTACGTAATTGTAAATTTGGTTGTTTTGTAGATTTTTTTTTGAAATATATTAAGTTAGTTATTGAAATAATTCTTTCCGTAACTATAATAAAATGTGTCACTTATTAATCTGTTGTAAGTAAATATAGTACATAGTACAATACTATAATATGTATATTGTAATTTTGTTTACTCGGAAGAAATTAAAAGTTTCCGATAGCATTTTTATACAAACGACGTTTTTAAGAAAACGAGTATTTAGTTTCATCGAAACGTCATTTTTATAAAATAATTAAACAGAAATTTATCCTAAAAAAGTTTTTATTTTAAGACTATATCATACATTCTCAAACTTATTTGAGCTATTGCCCAATTATGAATAAAATAAATCTCCAATGATGAGTAGTGCTGCAAACTTTATCTTCTTAAGTAATCATTATAACTTTTTTATTGCTAAATTAAGTTTAAATTTATTAAAATATATCTAAAACTAAAAATCAACTCAATTATGTTTCAATATTTCATAAACCAATCACTGTCATTTACACAAAACAGCAATTAACTTTTGTTATAAATTCACCTCCAAAAAAATCTTCAGTTTCTTTTACGTCTTTAGTCATCAAGACACGCAGCTAAAGATATTTTTATTGTTCGCGAAAAGAATAATCTCCACGCGCGCGTAAGGTGACAAAACTCCAAACGCGGTGTTGAATTTTAAAATAGCGTTTAATTCGGGCACCGAGATCAAGAACGCCAGACTCCAGTAAAAGATCGGACCCACAACACGGCTTTAATTAATTAGCATAATTAAAATGAAAGGCCGTTTGCTAGCGCGCGTTGGCGACTTCTTCGCATTTGTGCAAAAAGTTACAGCCTCCAGATGTGAATGCTAACAAAACCGATGACGAGCTGGGACGATGTGGTTGCAGTAGAGAAAATTTCTACTTTCTGAAATGATAGACGAATTGGTTATGCGTTGCTAAAGTCACTGATGTAACTTCAATTGCTGTTTTTTTTATAATTTATTTGCTTAATTTGTTACTTAGTAAGTTGTTTCTATCTTCGGTTTACTTATTGTAATGTCATTTGTGTAATTTTTGCTCAAAAACCCTGATATTAGTAGTTCTGGTTAATGCATTTTTGATTTTGGACAAACATCAAAAAGTCCCGTAATAATGATTTTTAAAACACAAATAATATTTTTTTCTTTTATTATGCAGATTTTTGGGCAAACATTGTATTAGAATTTTTATTAAATTAAGCTCTGTTTGGAAGATTGACTACATTTTTGTTTTCGAAACTTTTTACAATTAGAAAAGCATCTGCAACGAAAAGGTTAAAATATTATAAACGTATTTCTAAATAATAAAATTTTATTGAATACTATTTTTAAAGAAAAATTCTTAATTTAATTAGTAAAATATACGGTAAAATTATTCTATTGTTTGTCAATTAGTATTACATTTAACTAGTCGAACAAAATCGAACTTGTACTAACCTATAGCGATAATTATATTTTTGGTCAGTTGTGTTTTAGTTTTTGTTTGAATAAGTTTATTGTTCAATTTCTGTGATGCAGTTTAATGATATATATATATATATATATATATATACCGGGTGTCTACTTTTTTTTTGTTACATAGGGAATACAATGCTAAAATTTTCATTTGGTGATAAATTTTCCCCTAATTATTATAGAACAAAAGTACAAATACAAAAGTTGTTTAGAATTCAAAAATGCATCAAATGATGCCAAATTTATCAATATAGGATGTTCCGATCAAGAATTAGAAGCAAATTAAAATTTCCATTTTTGCGCTCTTTACATCAAAGTGCCATGGAAATTAAACAAATAATTTCATTTCTTCTGGAGTTTGAGTTTGACAGATCGTATTTATTTTATTGTTACGTTCTGTATTATTATCATTATTATTGAAAATAATGAATAAACTTAAGGTAAATGAAAAAGTTCAGTGCGTAAAATGGTATTTTACTGGAAATTCGATACGACGAGTAAGAGATTTATTCAGCGCTTTCTTTGAAAACCGTCCCATACCTTCCGCTATGACTATTCGTAGGATAATTAAACAATTCGAAGAAACTGGAAGTGTGTTAAAACGTTGTAAAAATTGTAGAAAAATCAACGCAGAAGATCAGGAGGAGAATTTAAATCAAAATGCAATTAAAGAAAATACATTGAATATACTTTTGTGTGTAACGGAAAACCCAAATGTTAGTGTGCGTCAACTTGGTGCTGAATTAAATTTGCATCCTTCAACAATACATAAGGTACTAAAAAATGAAAAATATCATTCTTATAAATATTCCACGCACCAAGAGATATTTGAAGCGGATAAAATGGCTAGAAGCGAATTTAGTAACATTATTATGGAAAAATCCAATTTAGACAGAAACTTCTTGAAATCTATTTGTTTTACTGACGAGTCTACGTTTACTTCACACGGCGAACCTAATACACAAAACTTTAGAATATGGAGCCAAACAAATCCTCATTTAATGGTAGCAACACGTACCCAATATCCAGAAAAAGTTAATGTATGGGCTGGAATTTTTGGCAGGTGTATAATTGGGCCATTTTTTATTGAAAATAATTTAAACAACGAAAAATATTTGGATATGTTGCAAAATCATATTGGTCCGCAGTTAGAAGAGTGTGCAACTCAAGATAATGTTGTCTGGTATCAACAAGACGGATGTCCGGCACATTACAGCTGCAACATTAAATTATATTTGGATCAATGTTTTCCAAATTCATGGATTGGTAGAGGTGGTCCAATTAATTGGCCAGCTAGATCGCCCGATTTAGCACCGTGCGATTTCTTTTTATGGCCATATTTGAAGGAGAAAATTTATAAACGACATATCAAAAATCTTGTTGATTTGAAAAATGCCATTGTTGAAGAGTGCAATAATATAACACAAACACAATTAAGCTCTGTACGTCACGAATTTTATAACAGATTAGGTTATTGTTTGGCAGTTAATGGCGATTTATTTGAACATTTAATTTAAATTGTTAGTTTCGTTTTTGTTCTCCTATATCTTGTATTCATGAATTTTTCTGTTTTATAGGTATATTGAATATTGTAATAAATAAAGAAAGTTTTACGGAGTTCAGCTATTTACTATTTATTAAACTCTTATCCGACGTTTCACTGCGCAACTTACAGCATCCTCAGGGATAAGTTTAAATTATTATAATAAATATATTAGGCATAATGCCAGTCATCTAATTCAAATGTATTGTTTTTATAACTTGAAGTTAATAAATAAATTAAACAATTACTTAAAATTATAATGGAGACATTCACAATTTAAAACCACAGCTAGTACGTAGTGTACAGCCGAGTAAAATACCCTTTCATTGTAATAAATAATAAATACTTAATACTTTTTATACTTAATAGCTTTTCATTTACATTAAGTTTATTCATTATTTTCAATAATAATAATAATAATAATAATAATAATAATAATAATAATACAGAACGTAACAATAAAATAAATACGATCTGTCAAACTCAAACTCCAGAAGAAATGAAATTATTTGTTTAATTTCCGTGGCACTTTGATGTAAAGAGCGCAAAAATGGAAATTTTAATTTGCTTCTAATTCTTGATCAGAACATCCTATATTGATAAATTTGGCATCATTTGATGCATTTTTGAATTCTAAACAACTTTTGTATTTGTACTTTTGTTCTATAATAATTAGGGGAAAATTTATCACCAAATGAAAATTTTAGCATTGTATTCCCTATGTAACAAAAAAAAAGTAGACACCCGGTATATATATATATATATATATATATATATATATATATATATATATATATTGATCCATTTTACGTAAATTTACGAATAGTTTTATGAACATTATTAATAACGTATTTAATGTTTAATAAAAATTTAATAAACTGTGATATACGATACAACATTGACAGTTACGTATGTTTCATATTTGCGATGTTTTTATATAATGGCATACATTCTTCTAAACTGTAAGTTAATTATAATTGTTTCCAATAGTTTTAATATCAAAGTGTTTTATATTACGTAAATTAACAGTTATAAATACTATTATTAATACAAACAAATTATGTTTAATTTAATTTATTGTTGATTGGACAAAAGAAGTTGCTAAAATTATATTAGCATGAAGTGAGATTAAACCATCGGCTAATTTGTGTATGACGACATTAAAAAAAAATTGTCATTAATTCTATGTAATATAAAGCCATTTATATTTTATTTATGTAAATAGTTATCGTAAGGGCCCCAGCACACATTGGCCAAGAGCCCATGATGCTATTAAGACGGCTCTGAAGATTATGTACATGGAGTACGTCGAAACGTCAATTATTAATAAAAATTAATACAGTACTTAATCTTAAAACCGTTTAATTTTAATATAATGAATTTTGAAAGATTTTTACTATATTAAAATAGTTATTTACAATAAAAAAACATTAAATAAAATAACAGATAAAGTATTTAAATCCATAAGAATGATAGCCTCTTCAGTCAACATCCAGAATTTTCTTGCAATTAGAAAACAAAATATAAACCTTAACTAACAAAATAAATATTTTAAGTATAAAAACAATAAACGAGCATATTAAAATATAACTAAATTAATTTTAAAATTTTAAATATTATACTGGAACTCACAATTAGTTAACATCTAAATTTTATGTAGAAACTGCAAAATTTTAGCTGATAAAAAGCTTATTATATGTCAACTTAAAAGTAAATATTATTATTTATATAAATTAACAATTTATTTTTATAAAATAAGTAAATGTTTCGTCTATAACAATATTATATTAATAAATGCATACCATTAGAATTCTTTTAATTTAAATTTTCGTTTTCACAGTTGCTGATTATATTTTGTTTTTTAGCCAAAAGATAATCGCGATTAAGTTAAATGACATGAAAGTTATCATCCAATATATTTTTTAAAAGAACAGTTAACTAATAGCTGAAGTTTTTTATATGCATAATTTTCAATAAATATACAGTATAACTGTGCGATTTTGTATTGATATGCAAATTTTCAGTAAAATGCTCGTCAATTTTTTTAATTTACTACCTTCAGCACATAATTTGAAATAATAACCAATATTTTGTAATAGTACGTTATTTTAAATATTATTTATTAGTGAATATAATAAGTTTAAAGTGTTTTTTTTTTATGAAATAGAAAATAAATTTACTCAAATAGTGAATTGTAACATTTAATTGGCAATATTTAAAAAATTTGTGATAATATTTTTAAAAGCATAAATATTGGTTTGTTTTGTTTGGAAAATTACTATTGTCGCGTAAGAGAGTTCTAGCATGTCATGGATTGAATTACATGAATAAATTTTGAGTTTTTTCGAATTAAAAAAAAAAAACTTGTATATCACTACAAAATCATATTCTAAACAACTTTTTTTAATAAATTTTATCAATATTTTCAAAAAAGGTTGATTAATTTTCAGGACATTTTATCTTTTAAATTTAATATTGCCGTATCTCCGAAGTTACAGGTTAATATTCCCAATTTAATTCATTTATAAGCACAAACAATTGATCTAATTAGATATTCTAAATAATGGACACATTGTAAAAGTGAGAATTTTTTTTTGTACTGTTTCCATAATCCTTCATACTTTATCCAAGAACAATAAAATTCCCTCTCTAATTACAAACAAACAAAGGCAATGATAAAATATATCTAATTCTCAGTCAACTAACATGCTTCAAACCTAACATCGGCAACAACAACTAAATGTTTGTTGTTAAGATATACAAGATGGTTATATGGGAAGATGTATATGTGCGTTTGTTTGTGAGTGGAAGCCTGCGGCATTCATGCACATGTAAAGCCGAAGTTTATTGGGTTATCTCTTGGATGATCTCGCGCCAATTGCTGCAAGGCATTCTGACCGTGATGCGTACCGCGTCGTACAGCGCGAAGATGAATCTTTTTTGTATTAAGACTATACAATATGTTGTTGTTGTTGTTGGTGGTTGACTAGATTTTATACATGTATTATTACATCACTTTAGTGTATTTATTATTAGGTTTTTTAATGGTACAATGATGGACTAAATTTTGGAACAACGTATTAAAAATGCAGAAGTTTTTTAATTTTTGAAATGTTTTTGGCGATAGCTCTAAGCGTGAAGTATTGTGCTTTAGCAAGCTTAATGTTGCTATTCTGGTTATTAAAATTAAATAAGACTTTAACTTGGCGATTTAAATAATTTTAAAAAGAGCAATTCTGAACATGCATGCCATTTAAACTTAAAGAAATTTAAGTTAAAGATTTCAAAATTAAAGTAATAACTAAAATTAAAATTTACTTTAAATTTAAAGATCTTTAGCTTAAATAAGACTTTAACTTGGCAATTTAAATAATTTTAAATAAAACAATTCTGAACATGCATGCCATTTAACATACCATAAAAGTATGTCCATTTTATGTATATAAATTTAGTCTAAATATTTCTTCGGTAGAGTGTACATGCCCAAAACGTTCTTAATTTAAATATAGAATTCTTGTAAATATGTTAATTTCATTATGTTTGGTACACGATGACGATGCGATGGTGTACGTATTTCATCATCTGCTGCTTGAAAAGTTCGGACGACTTTTTTCACTCGAAGCGATTTAGAAATTACGACTCCGTAACAGAGTGTTTTTCATGTTACGTTACCGTATCTACTTACTATACACGTTGATTGAATATGCATTACAATATTACAAGGTACCGTACCCAAACCATCTGCCCGTTTATTAACGATACAAGAACGTAATTTATTATAAAAAATTACTGCTTATTACACAAATTTCTTAACTCACTTAATGTCAACGTATTGCTTCAAAATTATACAAACTTAAATCAGTTATAAAATTGTAGTTTGGTTATATACAAGTTTTTGTAAGTTTTTAAAAATACCGTCAAATTTGTAAATATTAAAAAAAAATTTGTTTAACTTTTTAATAAACAGCAAAATTATTTTATATGTTACATAATTAAAAAAATAAAACGTCTCATATTGTTTCTCGAATATTTTAAAAAGAAAAAACAATTACAATTTTAATTACTTTTTTATTTATTTTAATATTTGACTAAAATTTTTGTTATATTAATTTTTATTAACAAAATTGATCTGTTACTTTTAATTATTTATCGATTTTATGATTTGTATGTTCTGCAAATTTTATTATTGCTTTGCCATTTATGTATTTGTTTCTGAATTTTCTAAAAAGAACATATCTTGATGAAGGTGGAAAATGCCACTGAAAGCTTGACATAGAATCTTTAATGAGAGTTTGATTCGAACACCTAACCTTTGACTGTCTTTCCATCAAAATTTATTTATTTATATATATATATATATATATATATAATATTGAGAAAAGCTACAATATCTATAGTATATGCATATGTAAAATAAATTATTTATATATAAGTCTTATAACTATCGACAAAAAATTTGACATTTGATATTTGACAAAAGGGTTTTGACGTTTATTTAAAATTACTTACTAAGCAGCACTTCAATTAGTATATTTAAATTTTATAATATGACATAATAAAAATTATCAAAAAACAGAAAAATATCCATATACGATAAAAAATAGAAGCAAAACTTATTTTGAAATGCATAATAAAAGCACTTTTTTACAAAAAAAAAATGAAGGAAAAATACGAGTCATTAGATTTTATTTTTTTTCTTATTAATAACCTATTTAAATTACTAGAATTATTACCACACTAAAACACAAAACAAAGTAGAACTATGCATATAGAGAAAGAGGTGAACGTATAAATACCGCTGCATTGCACATAATTAAAATTAATTAATAATTAGAACAACAACGATATAAATCGATTCGATATAAAACAAAGCAAAATAACACCCGGCCACTTGCCATTAAATGTTCAATCGTTTTTGATTTGATCGACTCGCACGAGCGTTTTTCGTGTTCCATATAGGAAAATTCGGTTTACGGTTTATCATATGTGAGACCTCAATAGAACAATGACGAATATGACATTTTATGAATTTTGAGATAATAATGTTTAAAGATTAGTAATAATCAGTTACACCAAATAGGCAACCAATGTTTTCAAATGGAATAGCTATATATTATACGAGTATCTGACAAACGGATGTATTCTGTATCATTTACGTTCAAACTAATAGATCGTTAAAATAAAAATTCTGAGATTCCGTAAGAAATCTTACAGGCAGCCGTAGGCCAGTGATAGCGTGTTGGACTCGGACCCTAAAGGTACCTGGTTTGGGACGCGTTCATACCAGAAATTGAATTAAATAATTTTAGTATTAGAACATTGTACTACTAAACTGATAGCGACTGGATCTGAGTGGTTCGAAATTCACTATAAGCTGTAGGTTCTCTGCTTGGCTGTGGACTAACGACCCGCACCATTGACAATGCAAGAAAAAATTGTTAAGACTTTATATGTTCAGCTTCTCGAGCACATTGCTCATATGTTCCACCTAGAAATTATGCAAGCTGATTGTAAGAAATCTTAGTATATAGCAACAAAATTTCTTAACAGAATGTTAATATTTTTATTTTAACGGACCGTAATTTTTGACGGAAATTAAACAGAATATACTCTGAACATTGTTGGAATTTATCTAGATAATTCTTCTAAATACAAATTTGCTCTTTTATCTTATTTAGATAAATGTATATCTATTATCTAATCCAAATTTATTCTTTTCTAATCTGTTATAAAATCATCTAAATAAGTTGTCGTAATTCTATATCTTGCGTTTGCAATTTTTTATGTAAAATATGACAAATATTTTAATATGTAAACATAATAAGTTAACATCAATTTAACAAGTTCCACACAAATCCTAGAACAAAATCTCATTATGCATCATCTACAATGCACCGTTAGCCACAATTTACAATGCAACAACATCATTAACAAACATCAATTCCCCCAATGTAAATCTGACATAGTAAAGAATCTTTCAGAACTTATTACATTATGTTTATGTTTAAATTCTGTATAATTTTTTATTAAATTACGACGTTTCGATATACTGCACGTACATCATTATCAGAAAAATATTTACAAATGACGAAAATAAAAACAAACAAAATACAAAAAAGGTACTAGGTAATAAAATACAAGTAATTAGATTACCAATTTTTGTAATTTGTTAATTAAAGTAAATTAAAGTTTATTTAAATCAGTTTCTTTAGATTGATTGCTGTTTTTTTTTTGTAAATTTCTATTGCTTTATTTATCAATCTACTGGCAATATTGTTCAATACAATTATTTTTGTATCTTCAAACTGAAAAGTAAAAATTTTCTAAAGCGTGATTTATTTGGATAGTTTAGAGGTATTGATATCTTATATTCTGAGAATCTGGTAGAAACGTGTGAGATTTAAGTAACTTTTATTTTAATAATATTTTAAATATGTTTTTATCTAGAATGAAATCGAAATTTATGTACAAAATTTTTTTAATAATTTCTTTTGTTATCAATAATATTATGTACATATATTTAGAAAATTTAACAAAATTTAAATTTTTAAGTAATACCAATTATTTAATTATCTATTATCTAGGTAACGGTTGGACAATCTGCAGCCCGTAACGTAAATTAATGTGACATGCATACAAATTTAAGTATACATAAACAATTATTTTATTTTTGTGTGAAAATAAGATTCAAAATTTATCTTTTTGTATCTAGTGGTCCGCCAGATACCTTATAGATACTCAAGTGGTCTTCGACGAAAAAAGTTTGCCCACCTCTGATCTAGATACACTGTAAAAAAATAACAACATTTTGTAACTTGTAATAATTTACGTAATATTACGATTTTTATGAAAAATTATATTCACAAAACTTGTAAAATCACATTAATTTTTTACAGTGTAACTATTGTTCTAATATCTATTATCTTATCTAGACAATAAAAAATTACAATGTATATATCTAGATTATTTTTTTCTTAATCCGTTCTTACACTGTTGACACATGAACTGTAGTATGTAATTTCTACGAATAGAAAATAGAAAACCATTTAAATTTTGGTCAAAATGGCGTATTTGTGACCATTCCACTCAGGTTTTCATGTAGGGCTAGGTAGTACCGCGGCATGTGCAACGATTGCCAGCCATGCCAGTGATTAAATATGCCCCATTCAATTAGCTCTGACCGTTGGCTCTAGTAAACATTGCATATTTATTCCGCGAGGCTAAATTTGTGCACACGTGTTTGTGCCGAAAGTCATACCACGCAACGAGGCAATCCATATATGCAACTTGCTGGATTGTGTTTAGCTTAACTTCGTAATTAATTTGGTCAGATTATAATGCAACAGTTAAAAATATGTGTGATTTGAATCGGTTAAAATTGGTTGATGATATTAAATTTCTGTTTTTTAACAATAGATTTATATTTAATTTAATAAATTTGTTCATTGAATCAGATAGATGATTAATAAATTTGAATAATTACTTATTCGTTATTGGAAATAATTTTAATATGTAGTTTAAGAACATATGAGCAATTATAATTGAATGGAAATTTTATTTAATATTATGTAAATTAAATATTTATCATTTAAAATTTTAAAAAATGCTACAAGTTCGGGCATTAATTAAAAAGTATCGAACTCATCAGTCTGATCAACTGCTTATTTTAAAATTTTAGTTTAGATTACTGGCCTCAACTTGTCGTTGCTCTATACGAAAGCATGACTTGCATTTCCCAAAAATTCTAGAAGAAAGAAAATAATTTTTTGCCATATATCCAAAACTTGCTCAAGTTTTTAAGAAAACAAAAATTTGCTAATATTTATTTTCTGTAATTACCTACCGATTTATTAATATTTTTAGACAAGTGTTGGCATATCTGAGATGGTTATGCAATTTTGCGCAAAAAGTCCAATAGTTCAATATCTTTTATAGATTTGGAGATTAGCAATAATGGTAAGTGAAATTGAGATGAACAAAATTCATGTTGAAGGAATATTAAACTTTTATCATATTACTTATGTAAACAAAGGTCATTATGTTACTAGTACGAGTTTTCTAGGCTGGTGTGCCGTGCCATCTACGATTTATGACAAAACGTCTGCGACGAAGATAGATCCCAGAAAATTCTATAAATTTATTATTATACAATCATTATACTATGACTACGTGATCAAGTATATTTAATCTGATATCAGCTATATTAATAATTATATAGTAACAATTGCAAATTGAAAAATGTGAAGAAGTGCAAGAACGCCAGATTTGTTAGGAATTGCATATTCAACCAAAAGACATTAATTCTCACAAATCACGTAACATATATAATGTTCTACAACTATTAGTAAGGTTAATAACATCTTTACCAAAAAACACAATTTTTCTAAAATTATAATAAAAGTTATTACTTAATATTTTTAAACATGGTATTTTATAATACTGATATTTATTTATTTTTTTTACTATAACAACAATGAATTGTATTCAAATATATATTTTTAGTTTCTCAATAACTCCTTTTTTTTAATGCACTTCACAATGTAATAAAACTATTTTAAAATTATTTTGAACCAACAGTTACATTACAATTTATTAATTTTTAAATCTGAAATTATTAATTGATATAGTTATTCAGATAATTAGTCTAATAAAACACATTGCATTTTGTTTTTCATAATCGCATAAATATACCTGAGCTATTCGAATATGTAGCAGCAGCATTGTTTACAATTAATGAATATTATTACACGTAAATAAATATTAGATCGAAATTGAAATTTTGGGTGAAAGCACCGATGTTAAAATTAAATGAATTTCATATTGTAAATATTTTACCCTTAATTAATTGTGCACTCATGTAAATTATAAACATAATTAGTAGATTAATATTTGGACTAGTGACTGGACAAATATGCTACTTATAGATTATATGTGCATAATATTAATTACCAATTGCGATCTTTTCATTAATTAGATATAAAATTTTTTAGTATATGCAAGCTAACTATTCAAATATTTAAAAAATATTAAAATTTATAGTTGTAATTGAAGTAAAAATATTAAAATATTTGAAATTTTGGCTACATAAAAGGAAAACCACTTTTACAATCTGATTTACAAAATAATTAAAACCTTTTGATATTTCTTAAAATCCTAGTAAAATTTATTGAAATTACAGTTGCTGGAATAGAAGAGCATGTATGAGCTGGAATAGAAGAGCATGTGTCATAAATGTGGATAAAGCCAAAGTTACTTGTCTGGATAGGAATGTTTGAAGAAAATTAATTTTGGATACATGAAGTGATTGTGTATGTATATGTATATAACATCAATTAAACCCATAATACATTAGTAGAATTAGTAATAGAGTAGTAGAGTGCGTACTATTCCATTTCTAGCACAATGTAAACAATTTGCAAAAGTGAAAGACGAATACTAAATGTAGCAGCGGGTAGAGTAGAGTGGATCACACATGCAAAATAGTACACTTTATTTGCTCTTCTCCCACTACAATACTTATTCTACTTTACCGGTACCCTCAGTGCAAATAGATTTATTACAGTAGATTACAGTAAAAGTACAGTAGTAAGATGTAAAACGTGTGTCATTTTTTATTTATTTATGAAAGGAAGTTGTTGAGATTGTCAAATAATTGCCATCGTTAATTAATATTTTATTTGAACACTTACGAAAATGAAATGGACGAAAGCTGGGTGAACTCTAAACTACACTTTTTTCTACAAAACTAACCGCTTTGTATAACAGTTACTATACCAAAATAGTAGAGTAGAGTGATTCGAAGAAAAAGTATACTAGTATACTCTACTGCTAACTCTACTAATGTAAACTAGGCTTCAAAGATTTTCTTAAAAATCATATAAAATTTCTAGTAAAATTCCAAGAAATATAAAAATTTTATATAAAATCAGTAAAATCAACGAAAAATCATTACAATTTCAACAATCACACTTAGAAAATTGGTCGGGCTATACACAGAATTTAATCAAATTTATCAAAAAATATTCTTTTAGTGCCCACAAAAGTTAGATAATATTTTGAAGAATGTTCAATAAATCACAGTATTTCTCAAACATACAAGAAGAAAAAAGATTTTACCGAGGAAATGGAATCATTTTCATTCAAATAAATATTTTTTTTCAATAGTGACAAATAAATATTTATTTGATAATAAGATATTTATTAAAATAAAAATAATTTAGGTTTAAGGTCTGTACAATTTATAATTAAAATTCAACTTTTCGATATATACACGAATATGATAAATTAAAAACATACAAATGATATAAATAATAAACAAGCAAACCATAGAAACAAGTTACTATAGGTAACAAAATACAAGTAACTAGATACATACATACGTACATACATACATACATAATCACGCCATATACCCAAAAGGATCTGGCACAAACTCTTTTCATTATTCCGAAATCATCCTTCTCCACACATTTCTATCCAAACAAGCAAGTTTAGCTTCATCCACATTCATAATTTCTCTCATACATTCTCTTCGTCTCTAACTAGATTATAATATTTTTAAATTATTAATTAAAGAAAATCAAATTATTACGAAAAATATATTTTTTTTATTAAGACCTGTAAAGCTTTTTTATTTTATTCTAAATACATTTACTGAAAATAAAGAAATATTTGTTAATAAAGTTTTTAATTAGTGTCAAAGAAACGTTTTTCTCCGTGTGATTCTCAGAATAACATGAATAGTAACAACATGTAAAATCATAACAATTTAGACAAAATATGTAAAAAGTTCCTGGCAACAGTATTTGCATAATTTCAAACAATATATCACCTTTATATTACAAAACATAGACACGATAGTATGCCATACAAACATTCTAACTGTAGAAGCACTTAATTTAATAAAGATTTCTCCCAATTTCATTGCGTCTCGGACTAGCATGTTAAAACAGGGTGTAAACGTTGTGAATTATATATGAGCGATTTACTAGGACCGTCTAACAAGTACGTATGTCCGTGAGGCGTGTAGGTGTGATGTTTTTAGGATATCCCTAGAGACAAGTCCGACTAGATAGGAATTTTCACCTGGAAAATTATGTTTTATTGTATTTTTGACCTGTGATTAAATAACAACCGGAATTAAAAGTACAGTTTATATTAAAAATTTATAATTTGTAAAAATTCTATTAAAAAGTTTATTAAATTTTAATAAACAATAATTTTAATGTTTAAAAATTATTAATATTATAATTGGCTTTTATGTTTATTTGTAGAATATTTATTTATGTTCAGCATATTTCACAAAAACCGAATACCAAATATTCGGCTAAATTTCAACCAAATATTCGACTATATCGAATAGCATAATTTTGACAATTAAAAGCATGACTTATGGTTTTCTTTGTAAAGTGGAGTTTTTTAATGTTAAAAATGTTCGCTCTTCTTATCTGAATACGATTATTTATTAAACTTAGTAAATATTGAGGAGATTTTTTGGAAAATAACATTCTGTGTTTCGACCAGTAATCAGAAAACCGAACCCACAATGTAAAAATTGAATTGTATGCTTATCGTATTTTAAATATTTCTTACATATTTGATTTATAAATAAATGTCTTTTTTTTAATATAATAAAATTTGTTATGTTTTGTTTGACTATTATTAAATTTAATTATTTACTATTAATATAAATAAGTTATAAATATGTACACCTTCTATGTATAACTCATTAATTATAATTATATTTAAATGGAAAGTGACTTATTTTTCGCATTTTATAAGTTAATTTGGGACATGTATAACTTTCATTATTTTGTTTGTATTTTTAAAGGTAAAACAATGAAAAAAGTGTATTACTTTACTTCTATTTTACAACTTAATATTCGTTATTAAATTTAAATATTCTACCGAATACCGAATAGTAAAAATTTGATTCCATCATTACTAATTACATATTATTTCACTGCGATTAAGTAAATATTTAAATATTTATGAATTTTTTAGATTTGTAGCAGAAAACATTGCTTTAATACGTTTAGTATATTAAAAAATATTTTTATAGCTGTTAAAAAATTGTGCTTTATTTCACTAATTTTTGTGCGTAAAATATATGTTTATAATAATAGTAAAAAAAAGGAAAAAAAACGTAAAAAATTGCTCTACCAATATTATTTCTTTCTGGCACTATATAAAACATGCACCGAAAAAGTACATTAAAAACAATTGAAGTTGTCTTACAATTTTGGCGATCGATTTGTGTTTTGATGTTTTTTTAAGTTAATTCTTATTGCAAACAGTCGTAGAAAAATATCGCATGGAAATCATACATAAAATATTTATTTTTACTTATCACATATCATATGTAAAAAAATATTACTTTGTGCATTTATTCCATAAATTACTATTAAATTGTTAATAATATTTTGTGCCTTTAAAAATTATAAAAGAACATATTTATGTACCAAAATAACTAATATATCACTAATGTAGTAATTTAGCATTTTGAATATAATTCTAGATACTGCAAAAGTGGGCGTGTGTTTAAGTTACGCCAAAGACGCAGTAATATTTCTTAGAATTTAATTTTCATCTCTGCGGGAAATCTCAATGAAAATTCTGATACATGTTTGCTGCTCCAATTTTTTTTCTAACTTATTTATTTTTCCTTAAATAAAAATGTGTTAATGACATATTTATATTAAAATATTTCATATTTTCTAACAAAATATTTTTATTAAAGTGATAGGTTGTTTGTTTAGGTACGTTTTGAATTTGCAAATTGTATATTCAAATGAAAGCAAAACAATGAATTTAATCTAGAATCTAAACTTAGATTTAAGATAAATTAGATCGCCAGAAACATTCTATGTTTTTTGAAAAGATTTTTTTGATCAACAGACAATTGTCTGTATACAAATTTAATGTTTTTTTTTCATACATACATACATACATACATACACAATCACGCCATATACCCAAAAGGGTCTGACACAAACTCTTTTCATTATCGCCTCCAAACACTCCTATCCAAACAAGCAACTTTCGCTTCATCCACATTCATAATTCCTCTCATACATGCTCTTCTATTCCTACTACTTGGAAAATTTCGCTCACGCAAAACACTCTCAATCATATCACTCCAACTACTCATTGGACGCCCACGCAAACGTAAACCATCAAAATCATTCAAATAAATCTTTTTAACCAAACGTTCATTAGACATTCGCTCAACATGTCCGAACCATCTTAACTGACTAACACCAACTTTTGCTACAACATTTTTTCAATATTACAATATCATGTGAGCATTTCCAGCAATCATGAATAGTTTTAAATTCGTACCAATAAAAAAACTCAAAACTAAAACTAAACTAAGACTAAAAAAAAGTAAAGTTGCAGACTATTACTTTTCAAATTGATGCACTTTCGTTTTGAAATATTACATACATAATTCAAAATAGATGTCCAACTAGAAAACGTCTGATATATGTATGGAAAAAATGTAAGAGGGATACATACAACTATGAAATACGACGTATATATTTTCAAATATTCTAAAAATAAACATATCAGTTACAATACTTCTTTACAAAAAAATACTGATATGTTTTAGATATATGTCTAGATGTTTAAGATTTTTGTTTGTATTTAATAAATAATGTATTTTCAATTTATATACGAGTATTTACATACATCCTTAATTAAAAATGTTTCGGACTCTGAACTGCAACTATATCACTTTTTCTTGCAATCAAACTAGTAAAAATATAAAATAATAAGTACATTGTTTAAAAATTTGATTATTACAACAAATATTTTTCAAAATATTACAATGTTTGTGTAATTGTATTCAATCTTTGTAAAAACAGCTAAAATTTCATAAAAAATTCAAAATTTAATGTATTTACAATCTTCCAAAATTACTCCATGTAATTCATCCCCCAAAACAATCAAAACAACAAACAAAGAATCTCATATTTATTCGCATACAATATCAATAACAAATCGACGCGTTTATTCTGAAAAAAAAAAAGAAAACAATGGACACCAAACCTGATAGAGACACAACATTTTGAAATAAACCGCATTCAATTTCCAAAAGTTTACCGAGTATCTACACGTTTAACCCCTTCTGAAAAATGAAAAAATCATTACACAATGACATTTGGGATACAAACAGACCATCGACTGATGGTGTTTTGTGTTGTATGTCCTCCAATCAACCAATCAAAGCTGGCCAAATTGGTGTCGACTAGTGGAATGGCTATTAAAAATTACCCAGTATGTTTCCAAAACCGATTCAATGAGTTTAAATATTTTGAAGGTTGCGTGTCTGCTAATTCAAATGTTTGGCGTTGGGCCTTCGATGTTGTTACACGCCTGATTTACGAAATTAATTTAATAGGTGAATTGTTCTGTACAATAAATTTGTTAGTGATTTTGTAATTGACAAATTACGAACAAATCCAGTTAATTGGATTTATTACATTACATTAAATGAGAGAGTTTTGATTGCTAAAAATATATTTGCTGATATATTATATTAAAATTCTGTAATATTTTAATTAAAATTCGATGTTTCGATACACTACACGAGAATTAACATCAGGAAAATAAATACAAATAACAAATATAATAATAATAATAAATAAGGAAAATTATTATAAATTATAAATCAAAGAAAGCCAGATTTTATTTAATACAGTACTTTTACATTGATTTGTGTTATTTTTTTTTTGAAGATTTCTATTTCTTCTTTAATTAATCTATTATTAGTATTATTGGGTGTTATAAGCTTATTTCTTTTACAAAACATTTTAATGTAGAACATTTTAAAATAAAAAAGCTTTAGGTTTTAGTTGTGTATAATTTTTGAATTAAAAGTCGACGTTTCGATATAATGAAAAAAAAGGTAGAATTTTATCAAGAAAGAATATTAAAGCTTCTTATTTTGTACACATGAAATTGCGACGTATATTGAATGAAGGATGTAGAAGACATTATTTCTCTTCAATTGTCAGGTATATGAAAAAAGACCGTGCAAATTCGGTGAAGTTTATGTTGGACAGATAAAATTGTTTCTACCAGATTGACAGAACATAAGCTATCAATACGTCTAACCTATCTAGATAAATCTGTTATCGCACAACATGCGTTAGAAAATCCTTATAGACATTAATATAAATAAAATTTAACTTCCTTCAATAAAAAATTTAAAAATTTCATAATTTAGTTACTATAATTTGGAACCTAATAACGTGTTTCTATGTTTTATTTGTTTATTATTTACGTCATTTGCAATTATTTTCCTGATGATATACGTACATTCAGTATATCAAAATATCTAATTTTAATTAAAAATTATACAGAAATAAAATCGAAAGCTTGCTTTAAATTTTAATATAATGAGTTCTGAAAGATTCTTGTATTTACTATTTTCACATTATAACAGTTACACATAACATATAATTCTTAAAGGGCTAGAATTTCAAATTTTATTTATTCTTAAAATAAGAAACAAATTATTTGCAATTTTCTAAAAATGTATTTTTTTAATAAATGGCATCATTTCATTAGATAATTTAAAATTATTCCAAGAATAAATTTATTCTAATATTTGGAAATATTGGACCTAAGATTGCTACTTATCTTGCACATAATTTTTTTTTTTTAATTTCATCATTTACTATTACGTCAAATGTTTAAATATGTACACTAAAATTTAATTTTTTTATTTTATTAGTTTTGAATTAATAACAAACAAATAATACTGTAGTGTCTAAAGATTTTATAAACTATGCAATACTTTATAAATAATGTAAATTACTTATTGTTGATTAATAATATTATATATGTGCTTAATATGTATGTTAATTTTGGTATACGGAAGTTAGTTACGAGTATAAATAAACGAACTTACAATTCAGACGTGTATGTGTTTCTATTTTTGTTTCTTAAGTGACAAATACGAGTGATCCAGAAATGATACAGAACATAGAACGAGATTATTACAAACATTTTATTTTTATGATATTATAGATTAATATTCTTCCACAACAAACATATAATTTGATTTAATTAAAATTTATATTCATTAAGCAATGTGTCAGAAAAAGAAGGTACAATATCTGTTTACAAAGAAAATTTCAAGAACAGTAGCAACAAGTTTTATCTAAGCATCCAGTGTCATTGTCGTAAAATTTCAGAGTAAAATTAGAAAAGTTTAGCGCTTGTATTAACATTCTTAGTATTCAACTATTTCGCATAAGCACTGAGCGAAACTTTCAGCCAACGCAAGTTTTATGCAAACAAAGCTTCTTAATATTATGCTAAGTAGAATTTATCGAGACACACATTGTTTTAACAGTTTTCATTTGCTTCACACTTGATATGATATACCATGGCTAGGTGTACGTGTTATTGTTTTTAAGAAAACAACACTCATAAAACAATAAGCCTGTTTTAATTATTTTTTTAATTGAAATACTTGTGTACTTAATTTTTTTTTAGGTATCAAATATAGTTCAAATACAGTTAGAAATAAATCCTTAGTATGTATGTAATACAGTAGTTTAATAATAAAATTAGTAATATTAACTTAGTAAAAAAAATTCCGAACTCATTATATTAAAATAAA
This sequence comes from Clivina fossor, assembly GCA_963966155.1. Taxonomy (NCBI): domain Eukaryota; kingdom Metazoa; phylum Arthropoda; class Insecta; order Coleoptera; family Carabidae; genus Clivina; species Clivina fossor. The sequence goes on along the minus strand of OZ014551.1, from coordinate 22,215,851 downwards.
AAAGCTTTTGGATTAAATTTTGTGTATATTTTATTTAAATATCGACGTTTTAATATACTCTACGTATATCATCATCAGGAAAATTATTATTATTATTATTATTTGTATATTTTTCCTCACGATGATATACGGAAAGTATATCGAAACTATGATTTTTTAATTCTAAAGCTAATTTTATTAGTGCTATCTTTATACGACGATATTTCTATACGATTTTATTAAAATTTTACTATATAAAAAATTAATTTTAAATTGGATCAAAATCTTATCTTCAATCATTGAAGCTTTTTAATTCAAATTAATTTTATCAGCACAAAGCACAAATTTAAAATTTTAATTTTATAGTGACAATCTTTGCATCTCAACTCATTTCATTTCAAATCCTTGTTTGCAAATGTACATATTTAAGCTAGAACCTACAAGACAGAATCGATTTCGTTCACTTAACAACTAATCGTCAACAAGCATATTGTTTAAACATTATTGTGTGAACAGCAGCGCCGCGCCGGTCTGAGCAAACTTAGCGCAAACTACAACAATATTGTTAGCGTACTCCGGCCGTTCGTTCGTTCATCGGATAATTTGTACGTAATACTCTGGTGTTGGTGCAAGGAAGTTTCCATGCAGCTTGCAGGAGATGAGTTTCTCTCGACCAAAATACATTTTGTGTCTGTGTTTGCTCGTAATATTGTTCAATTGGCCGCGCGGACAAGAGATGATGAGCTTGCAAAGATGACGCTCTGAATTGAGTCTGAAATGTTCTGAAACTGAAGGCAAGTTAGTCAGAAATACGTGTTGGATTGTTGAGTTGATTGTGAACAATGTTGTAAAAGATAAAAATGTGTACTCTAGATAAATATAACATATTTAAAATAAAGAAGCTTCAGGTTTTAGTTCTGTTAAATTTTTAAATAACATTAGAGGTCTTGATATACTGCACGTATATCAACAGCATTATGAAAGCATTGATTTACATAAAATCTGGCTTCCTTTAATTAATAAATTATAAATTTTGTAATATAGTGGCTTTTATTTTGTAATCTAGTAACTTGTTTCTATTTTTTGTTTGTTCATTATTTATTTCTTTTATATATTTTTTCCTGACGAAAATATGCGTAAAGTATATCGAAACGTCACATTAATTAAAAATTTGACGGAACTAAAATCTAAAACTTTTTAAGTTTATATAGTGAGTTCTGAAATTTTTTTCCAATGTTAACATATTTAAAATTAGTAAAATTATAAAAATTAAATTGTATTTATCTGATGCTTGTCTGGTAGCTTATAACTCCAAGAACCGGTTGTATAGAAAAGTGTTGAACGCTTTGCAAGTTAACTGTAATGTTAACTTGCCAACTGATTCATAAATGAGACACTTCAAAAACAGTTGAAAATCTAGTTACTTACTTTGCAACTTATTCAAAAACTGTTAAACTGAGGCTCGGTTGCGCAAATCATTTTTAAACGCTTTGTAAGTTAACTCTTTCGTTAACTTACCAACTTTGCCATACATTTTAAATAATTTAATTCAAATAACGAAAATAAACAATGCAATTGTCAATTAATTTAATTAGTCATGTTTGGTGTTGCCACCAGTGGGTCCATACAATGACTAACTGCTGTATAATAATGTACATTACTGTACTAATAACATAATGACTGTTATATATAATATATATATATATATATATATATATATATACATATATATATATATATATATATATATACTGGGAGTCCCATTTTAATTTGCCATTTGCAATAACTTTAAAATCGTGCATCGGACAAAAAAATGTTCCAAATAAAAAGTAAATGGTTTCGAGGGGGACATCTGATGCAGGGACCCTTGCTTTTCTTGAACCCCCTGGAGGGCGGGAACGGGGTGCAACTTTGAAATCTTAAATGGAAAAACTTGAATGTCGTACTTAGTTACATCTTTTTTTCAAATTAAAACTGAGAAAAAAATGCTGTTTGCAGCGCCATCTATCAAAGATAAAAAAAAGTCGCAAAATAAAATTTACATACTTTTTAATGGTCTATCCGAATCTGCAATAAAAAATAGGGAATTTTATTTAAGATTTCAAAGTTGGCCCCCGTTTCCGCCCCCCAGGGGGTGCAAAAAAAGCAAGGGTCCTTGCATCAGATGTCCCCCTCGAAACTATTTACTTTTTATCCGGAACATTTTTTTGTCCGATGCACGATTTTAAAGTTATTGCAAGTGGCAGATTAAAATGGGACACCCAGTATATGTAGGCATAATATCAATATTTTAATATCCTTAATAGTATTTACATAGAATTGAATTGAGCCTAAACAAAAAAAAAAGGAATAATTTAAGATTTCTGTAAAATTTACACTACCAAAGTAACAACGACCACTTTTGATAGTAGATAATAAAATTAGGTTAAAGTTCTGTATTAATATTTATTTAAAATCGACGTTTCGACGAAATTCAACGTCCGTTTTCATCAAGATAAATAATATAAAAAAATTATTATTTTTTTATCATTTATCTTGATGAAAACGGACGTTGAGTTTTGTCGAAACGTCAATTTTAAATAAATATTAATACAGAACTTTAATCTAAAACAGTCTTATTTTAATATAATGAGTTCTGAAAAATTTTTTACTAAAATATTTATTTTAGTTACTTAAAAAAAATGTATATATTATTACGTTTTCGGATTTGTTTAGGGTAAAACTGTAGGTGTATAGAAAATATAACCATGTTTACACATTAATAGAATGTATTTATTTCAGTTATTTATGTACACTGTAATATATTATTTTACTATTAATGTAATTATTTACACGTACTACTATAAATTTAGACATTCCATAACCGAGCTTACTAAACAACTGTACAGGAACGCGTTTTCACTGTAACTGACATTGCTCAACAAATGTTTTAAGCATTCTTCTAAATTATTTTCTTTACAAAATTCTGCAGCTGATTGTTAAGAATTCTTATTTAGAACTCGCGATGTACCTCTTTCAGCTTCAGACATTAAATCTTCTCCCATATTTATTTCGCTTCTAGCATTATCATAAATAGATTTATTCAAATTGTTGCAGATTGTTGAATCTGTTGATCTCGAACTAAAACTTTTATTATAGGAAAACAATTTTCTCAATTAAATTGTAGTATTACGGCTGCCAAAATTTTCTGCATCAGTATTATCAATCTGCAATTGATTTCAATATAATATATTCGAATAAAAAATAATATTTACGTATTCTTACATTCAAAATGTAAAAATATGTAAATATTGTTTTATTAATACTACAATCGAATTAAGCAAAATGTTTTCGGATAATGAAAGTCTTAGTCCGATATCAACATATTCGACAATCTGCAACAATTTGAATAAATAGATTTATGATGATGCTAGAAGCAAAATAAATATGGAAGAAGATTGAATGTCTGAAGCTGACAGAAGTACATCGCAAATTTATAATAATTATTTTCAACGGAAACAATCAGGTACAGAATTTTGTAAAGAAAATAATTTAGAAGACTGCTTAAAACATTTGTTAAGCACAGCCAACCACAACATTCAATATGCTGTCTAGTACTTTCCGTAACATTGCCCCTTCTTAAAACTGTTTCGTCTCAAAACTGTTTCAAATAATCATACAAATAAGGGCAAGTCTCCTCGCAGGTGCAGCATAACGTCTGGCTAAAGTAACAATCCAGTGTCTTCTGCTTATGAACTCCTTTCCTTGGGTCGCAACTGCACGCACCCTCATCCATACAACAGGAAGATGCCACGTCCGCCAATATAGATTTCAGCATGCCGACACCTTTTGCAGCATCATCTCCGCACTAACCACCAGCTCAGCGACCTCTCTGGCTTCACCGTTGTGACCGGATACCAACCCGTCAACACCGACATGCCCCAGCATGTGCTTGACGTTTCCAGTTGACCAATCTAATCCGCAACCTTGCCTCGGACTATCAGCATTATGGTGCCATTATTTCTCGAGAGTTGTACTTCCTGGCCCCCGTGGACTAAAGAATTTTTTCTGAGAAGACCTACACCGGCATGCACCTAGCATACCCACATACATTCTCCACTTTAGTTCTCCCAGTTTGCAACTTCGCCTCGAAACAGCCGCATTATTTATAAGCCTCGATCAAGACATTCCGATAGCGCAGTGACAGTATTTTGCTCAAGAAACCACAGTTGCTGCCTCCAGTAATTTCCAAGAGAAACATTTACTTTTTTCCAATAATTTCAGTGTCAATCTCTTCCACAAACATCCGATCAGCGTCCAGAGTTTCAACGACCGATGCCCCATCATTCTTCAAACAACCGGAACAATTCCATTCCGTTATGTTCCCTGACCAATTATGTCATCCTCGTTGTCCATAAACCCAATTCATCCCAAGTTGTGGAACCAAACTATCCGATCAACGATCGATGACCTATCAATCTTCGAACAGCCAGAACACTTCCGTTGTGAATAAATCGAAGTATTTGAAGATGTCTACGCCGCATGCCCCAAACATACATCGACCATCCTACACTTCGATCCATCCAGTCCGTTGTGTGCCGTGAACGATAACGTCATCGCTTCGTTGCACATCAGCCTATTTCGCCCCAAATTGTAGAACCACTGGACTCAAATCATTGAATCTTGCTTTAACCGCAGTACTGTTTCTCAGTGTTATTTTCTTCACTCTAATAAAGCTTGTTGTTCCCTCATTTGATTGTATATTTCTTTTACTTTCTGTTCCGTGTTTACGTTTCGTTTCAGCTAACGCAGCTTTTTTTTCTGCATCTTTTTAATTAGGTAATTCAGTAAGCTGACTCGTTTCTTTCTGTTTTTCCTTACGTATTATTTTTTGCGGGGCTTCTTGATGTTATAATTGTAATTTATTCCAAAATTTAAATTAATTTGTACTCATTCTTGTTTATAACTATTCAATTAAAGTCTGTCTTATTCCACACCTGACACCAATTGTTACGTTTCCGGATTCGATTAGGGTAAGATTGTAGGTGTATAGAAAATATAATGTATTTATTTCAGTTATTTATGTACACTGTAATATTACTAATTATGTAATTATTTAAACGTACTACTATAAATTTAGACAGTCCATGACCGAGCTTACTAAACAACTGTACAGGAACGCGTTCTCACTGTATCTGACATTTCTCAACAACTGTTTAGCCCCGCCGCCTCAAACAGTTCTCTTTTAAAAACATTTGTTGAGCACAGCCAACCACAATATTCAATATGCTGTCTAGTATTTTCCGTAACAACATATTACATGCAAAACTTAAATTAAAAAGCAAGTTAAATATCTTGTATTTAAGACGACTTAATTTCAAAATATGTTAAAATCTTAAGATCACTTTAAAAATAAAATTTAGTTAAAATTTATGAATAACTATTTGAAATAAATAATGAATAAATATTTGGGATTAGTTTATTTTCACTAAGTATTTGGGACAGATTGTGAGGACACGCGCATTCATGTCATTTACCACTACTACCAGCTGACAGCAAATAGTCGCAACAGCTGGCTGGCAATAAAAAGCAATGGCGGTTATTTGCTGTTAGTTGGTAACAGTATTAGATGATATTAATACGCAAGTCTTTACAAATCTGTCCCAAATATTTAGTGAAAATAATTCAATCTCAAATATTTATTCACGATTTATTTCAAATATTTATACATAAATTATTAACAAATTATTACCATTTAAAATAGTCTTTATAGTCAAATAGTTATTTTTTGCCATTATTAAAAAAAATATTTATTTGAATGAAAATAATTATTTTTACTCGAAAGAATCGTTTTTCTCTGTGTATAGAAATGATATTTTTAATCATGCCACTTAGATTTACTGTTTTCTCACATTTTTCGTTTGATTTGTTCTCAAATTTAAATCTACTTAAATAATTATATTATTGTTGTTCAATAATTTTACCTTACATGTATGTATCTTTTCACATCAATATTTATAAACAAAAATATTTTTTGATATATTTATGTGTATCTAAAGACAGTAATTGCAATAGAATTCATTAATACACAATTTGCCGTAATTTACATTATAATGCAGTAAAACTACTGTAAATACGATTTTTAATTAGCATTTATTTCGATTTGTAAGTAGGTTTCTTATTCTGCTGGAAATCTTGCACTAGGAGAGAGTTAATCCAATGAAATACGGTATCGATGTAAAGAAAGGCACTCGAAACAAAATGCATTTCTGTAAAGTTATTTCGTATAGTCTGGTAGTTGGTAACCCGCGCCTGAAACAAATTAGATTTGTTCTTAAAACCGACAGCACAAGAAAAATAAACAAACAACAACCAACACTTTTACCAACTGTCGAATATTTACGGGTTTTACTTTTTCTGTTAATTCACTGCCATAGAGATTAACATCATAGCGTTGCTTTTATTTTGTTCGTTCGTTGTTTTATATATATATATATATATATATATATATATATATATATATATATCACCATTAGAGAGAGTAATCTTATATTTTTTAAAATAACTAGTACATATATACACAATCACGTCATGTACCCAAAACGATATGGCACAAACTCTTTCCAGCATCCCGAAATTAGTTTTTTCAAATATTTCTATCCAGACAAACAACTCTAGCTTCATCCACATTTATCTATGCTTTTCTATTTCTACTAGTTAAAAACTTTTGCTTACACAAACCACTTTCTCAATCATACAACTCCATCTACTCATCGGACGTCCACACAAACGTATACCTTAAAAATCATTCATTTATGTAACTAGTTATTTCATAAAATACCGATCTACAGTAATTAAATTATAGAATACTATGATATTTGATACTTTAACTAGTTATCTAGAATATTGGTTGCGCTCTATTTCAAGTGTGTAATGAACTGCCATATTACGTTTCTAATCTCAAAAATTACGTTAAATTGTATTTTAACTGGCACTGTGTAATTAAATTATTACCATAATATTTACCCTGTTTAGTGATATTACCATAAAAGAAAGTGAAATAAGAAGGCAAATGAATCAAAATTTTACGAACTTGATAATTAAAAAAAAAACAACTTACTAATGATAAATATGTGAGGTTAGGTTAAGTGTTAATTAAAGGGGTAGCCCACTTCTTTGGATCTTTTTTTTTTATTTTTTTTTGCATAAAATTAATGCTATAGGTATGTGGAATGTGTGAACGAAACGTTTTTGTTGAATTCGAAAAAATTACGAAGTTATAGCCAAAATCGTAAGCGCGTGCACGGCCGTCAAATAGGGATTTAAAAACTTTAAAAACGTACTTTTTCGTCATGGCTACAGTGATAACTCAAACAATTTTCAATATTTTTAAACAATGGGCGTTTCTGCCAACGGAAAATACGATTGTCTATTTATTCTCGATCCAAATTTTCGATATGTTTATTACAAAAACAAATTATTAACAAAGCTTTATAGGGAAATTTTCGGTGAAAAAAATTTTTTTTTTCAAAACGACAAAATTTTGTTAATTTTCAAAAAAAAAAATCGAAAGTCGATAGCCACACTTTTAATCTTTTACGGAGTTTAGTGGAAACATTTTTCTTTTTCATTTTACAGGCGGCAATCTCAGGTCACCTTTTTTTTTATAGGATTTACGGGTGACGCCATTTTGCGGGCATGCAGCAATTATAAAAAACATTCGCGATGTTATTTTGTTGTTCAAATGACGTATAATAAAGTGCGGGTTAAAAATAACAGTTTTTTAGTTCTTGAGAACTGGGCTGCCTCTTTAAGTGAAATTTGTCTTCACGTTATAATCTTTGTCTTGTCTATTTATTTTATTCTTTATTACATTATTTTACATAATAACTAGGTAATATATAGAACAACTAGTTAAAGTATCAAATAACAAAACTATTATATAATTTAAATCGAAACAAACTTAATTTAATTTTAGTTCTCAAACTTAGATCAATTTTCAAAGAAAATATAGTACGCTCGTTACAATGAGTATACGGCTTGGAGTCTAGTTATTTCTATTTCAATGTTTTCTCTTTCCTTACTTTATCTAATAGATGTAGATAAAGTTTCAAAAGTTTTAATGTATTTAAATTTGAACAAAAAAAAATTATACATTAATCGAAAAAAGATATATATACACCCCATTTTTTAATCTCTATTATCAATACCTAATCTTAGTTCCGATTGTTTTAGTAGAGTTCTTTTTTCTCTCTTTTGTTTTGTTTAGTTGGTAGTTGTTGTGCTGTGCATTTATATGCAGAAAGTAAATTTAATGGTTTTCAACTAGAAGGGAAAGAAAGAGATTGGGTATAGAATGCAGCAAGTTTCTCTAGTTGAATAAGAGAGAAGTTATTGGAGTGTAATACTTTTTAGTTGGATTTAAAGTGTCCATTTCGGCACAAACTTTTTGATTTATTCCAGTTTTTCGACTTTTGTTAAACTTCGATAACTGTTTATCAACTTAAATGTCGCACTACATAAAATTTATTCTACTGCTGTGTTTAAGTGCATTTCATATCGTTTAGTCGAATGTACAATTTTGACTACATTAAACTAGTTTTACGCGATCATAATTTGCGAATAAATATTTATTAATAATATATACTATGGGTCATTACGTACAGAAAATAATATCGTTTCTGTTGTCACGTATGTTTTTTTGGTAATTATATTTCTCTTTTTAGTATATTATTAATAAATATTTGTTTATATAATATTACATAATTTGTTACGTATGTCAGATACTATTTATATTTATATCTCACTTTATATTGCTTTTTTTTATTAACTTTATATTATTAAGTTGTAAATTTTTGTATTATTTTTATTATTTATTATATATTATGCTATTATAAATTACACTACTTGGTTTCTACTGTTGCGCAAATACAGATTATTGTTATTATTATTTACAAATATCAGTGCAATATTCCAACAGTAAATAAGTTCAAAATTAAAAAAATATCAAAAAAATAACAGTAAAATATTTTTCAGAACTCATTGTATTAAAACAAAAACTGTTTAGGATAGATTCTGTTTAATTATTTTACAAAATCTGGTCAAAATTTATAAAGTAAACAATAGTATGTGGCAAAAAATTACTAGGTACATATAATTAACTAGATCATAAAAATTATAGATTTTTAATTAATGGAAGCCAAATTTTATATAACTCAGTGCTTTCACAGTGATTCATGTTATTCTTTTTTTTAATAAATATCTATTGCTTTTTCTGTTAATCTGCTGCTAATATTGATTAGTCTAGTAATTATTACTGTATCTTCAAATTTTACATTATGAAGATATTCTAAAGCATTCTCAGCAATAGAAGATTTATCTAGATGATTTAGACGAATTGACCATTTATTTTCTGTCAATCTAGTAAAAACAGTTCTACCTGTCTGTCCAACATAAACCTTACCATATTCACAAATAATTACAGAATTTAATCCCAAAAGAGTTTTTATTTTATAAAATAAATTAAATAAAGAAAACATTTTTAACAAGATTATATTCAAAACTGCACTACAAATTATTAGCTTTTGAGTAAAATTGCGTTTTATTTTTTTAATTATTTATAGTAATTTATTATCATCACTGATACGACAACCCTAGGCGGACCTTGAGCTCAAGTACCAAAACACTTGTTTCGTGATCTTTCATTTAGACACTTTTTTGAAACTGCAATTTGTGCGTTTTCGTAGAACAGTGACAAATTCCAAACAGTAATCTAAACTACTGATGTTTTAAAACAAACAGTTGATCAAACTATTGTGTCCAATTCTGTTTAATTAATCTTTGACCTTGTGGCATTTTTTATATTACGACAAACAAAAAAAAAAACACGTAACACCTAATGCTTAAACACGCTTGGCTACTGATGACGCTGACTACCATAATGTATACTTTTGAAAAAACAATATCTTGATAGCATTTATAAATTTTCTAAATAAAATAAAGCAAACTAGTGACAAATAACTTTATTTTATTTTATTTGCAGTGGAAAAATAAACAAGTACTGCTACAATTACTTTGGTAAAACGAAATAGACAATAATATCGCTGCAATCAGTGTCAGAAGCACGTACCAAATATAAAAACAAATCTAAAAAATCTATGTGACAATTTTGTTCAGCTAGCTTAAAAAGATAAAAAAATGTAAAAGTAAACAGTCTGTTAAAAACAGTTATACAATTGAATGGTATAGAGCCACCATCTAAAGAGATTTATCAACACTTCGGTAAGAATATGACGATGCTGTTCAAATACAAATAAGCGTGTGTCTATATGTTTAGAAGTAAACTTTGCATGCATTTTAATGAAGGAGGAGAGAGGGGAAAGAGTTCAGTTAGCTTTCAAAGTGTTCATTTCAATTAATTTTTGTAGCAAATCAAGTACGCTTAAGTGTATGTCGAACATTCTAACAATTTAGTTATCATTGTTGTTTAATGCCAATTTTTTTTCTTTACCAATCTGGTTAATGGTAAGTGTAGTCACAAAAAACTTATAGTTTTTTTTTTCTTCTACTATTTTAAAGGCGTACCCTAATGGTGTGGCACAAACTTTTTTCATAATACAGAAATGAGTTTCCGTCGAACATTCTTATCCAGACAAGCAACTTTTGCTTTATTTACATTTATATAAAGACATAAATACATACATACTCAATCACGCCATATACTGATAAAGGTGTGGCACAAAATCTTTCCATTTGCTTCATCTATATTTATAATACCTCTCATTCTTATTAGTCGGAAAAATTTGCTCACGAAAAACCCTTTCAATCATACCTCATCAATCATACCCATCTACTCATCGAACGTTCACACAGATATACACTTTTAATATTACGTATATTCTTTTAACCAGACGTTCATTATACATTCGTACAAGATGACCAAACAATCTCAATTGACTTACATCAACCTACAGAACTTAACAAAAATTAAACTAATCCGGAAGGAAAACCAATTCTAATTTATTTTTAACACTTTTCCAATCTTATTTTCTACAGTAATCACATACATAAATAAATAACCATCTTTTACATCATTCTGTTTCTTAAAAATATACCTAAGAAAATATTCTCATTCGTGCCCAGTAACCATCGTCCAATGCAAAAGCATCATTATTATCACATTGTAGTCAGAGCCACGACTCCTATAATACAGAACTGCATATTCTCGCTCCTGCTGTTGAACTGTCGGCTCATTGTGGCGTGAATTGCAATACGCGGCAGGCATGCTCTTAGTGTGTTGAGTGCCTGCAGAAAAGTTACTAGAGAGATGAGCTTTAGATGGTTGGTGAACGTGACTCTATTCTCCTGGCTAGATGAGCGAAGAAAGCTTGCCTGCTGCTGGTTGTTTTTTTCTCCGTTTCAGATTCAGGTCGTTCGTTTGGTTGGGCAGTGCACTGAAAGCAGGAAAAATTGTCGGGTTTGTTGGGTATTTTGTGTAGATAAATTTAAGATTTTTTCCTGAAAGGCTACATAGAATTGTGTCATATATTTGCTTGCTTATGGCTGTTGACAATATTCTTATATATTAACTGTGTTTATAGATGGAAAAAGCAAAGAATAGTTACGTATGTCGTACAAAAACCTATAGTTTAAACACACAAAAAAACACAACACTTTAAGCACAATATAAATTAAAATATTTATATTAATTTTTAAATAAATCTAATCAAAATTTTATTTTCTAACATATTTTCTTAAGTTATAAATTTGAAAACTAAATAACGTTTACACATTCGGTGATTGGCACTTGATGAAACATTTAAAAAAATTAATAAAGTATAAAAATAACTATAAAAGTTATTATGAAAAGAAACACTTGGTTAGTTTCACACAAATAATAATAATAATTTTTATAATTATTTTTATTCCTTATTAATTTTTTTTTAAATAAATACTTAAAAAAAACAATATAACTTTAACATACAAAGTGTTAACAACTTTTTTAATATATTTAACAAATAGCAATTAATAATTTTACACGACCATAAATTTGAATTTTTTTCTTATCCAAACAAAACTAACTTTTAACATTTCCAATTATAACACTTTATTTCCATCTTTCAGGTCATTGCATTGCGGTTATCCAGGCGCGGCCCACGCATTTTTCTATTCATCTACCGGAGTGGAAAGCCGGAGCGAGCTAGGAAAAAACCGATTTGAAAAATAAACCGGTACGCCGAACGTAGTATGTGACTCGTACTGAAAACAAAGTAATGCGGACGAGATGAATTGAAGCGGTAGGACGAACCGGGGAGCTTTTGCCGAACCGGTTTTTCCAAATGTGTCCGTTCGTGCCGGGAATTACCGATGAAAATGTCCGCCACATAACCGGTAAATGGTTTGGCTTGAATTGAAAGAGAGGTAGACGAGGTAAAATGCTGGAAGAATTTTTAAAGTAGATATAAGAATGGGATGATTAAAAATGAGGATATTTGTACTCAGAAAATATTATTTTATATTATTGACGTGTAACTTATTTATTACTTTATTTTTCTACTTAAAATTACATACAAAAATTAGTTTTTTAAAAATTGTTAAAACGAAGTAAATGTTTTATACCATTAAATTGAAATAAAGTGGAAACAATTTTTTATGATAAGGTTTGAAACTTTATTCTGAGATTCTGAAATAATCTATAGTGTTACAGAATGTGTTTTCTTTAATAAATAGAATTTCATTCGATAGAAAATGACAAAATATTCTGTAACACTACAGATTTTTTAGAATCCCTTATAAAAACTATTTACTTGCAAAGAGAAGTTAAATTATGTGTTGATGTAATTATAGTAAAATTTAAATAATTAAAATTTGTAATTATTTTATAGCAATTTTTTAACACAATTTAATTAAAAGTTTTTGTCTAAGACGACAAAAAATGTAGAAAATGTCAATTCGGTTCACATCTGTAAGACCGGTAGCGTTACAGAATGTTTTGTCTTTTTCTAGTAAATGGAATTCTTCTAGCATAGTAAAATATTTTTCAGAACTCATTATATTAAATAAAAACTGTTTTAGAATTAGATTTTGTTTAATTATTTTATAAAAACGACGTTTTGATGAAACTGAACGCTCGTCTTCATCAGGTCAAAATTTATCAATAAATTTTGATAATTTTTTTTTATAAATTTTGACCTGATGATAAAGAGCGTTTAGTTTCGTCGAAACGACGTTTTATAAAATAAATAATATCCAATCCTAAAACAGTTTTTTTCATGGAATTTTTCTATTAATAAAAAACAAAATAAAATAATCCAAAATAGATCAATTTTAAAACAAACTAACAAAAATAATAAACTAATAAACTATTAAAAATAAGTTATCTAAAATAAAAAAGTTTTAGTTTTTAATTCTGTATAATTATTAATTAAAATTCGATGCACATACGAATATATCATCGTCACAAAAAATATGTAAAAATGACATAAATAATAAACAAAAAGAACAAAAAAAAAGTTACTAGGTAACAATAAGTACAAGTAACTAAATTACAAAATTTATAATTTATTAATTAAAAGAAACCAGATATCAGTGTTTTTACACTGATTTACGTTATCTTTTTCTTTTACTATGTTAAGGTACAGTATTTCCAAATATTGAAATAAATTTATCCTTGAAATAATTTTAAAAATTTATCTAAGAAAACATTTTTAACCAATCACAATATCACAAATGATGTTTTACTTATCTTAAGAATAAATAAAATTGGAAATACTGGTCCTGGGTTATTTATATATTATTTACTTTTATTCATTAACACAGTAACAATAAGAAATGATATTTTATTTATGTTACATAAAGTGTTTTATTTACTGTATAATAAAAATGTTATATTGTTTAAAATTCGTTTATAATATTTTTATTAGTCTCATCAAAAATCGTCAGATCTTTATCATATTATCTTTTTAAGTTGTCAGCTATCAAATACATAGAGGGTCAGTACCATAAAACGTTGTTAACTTAATGAATAACTTAATTATGTAATTAGATTGTCAACTGTTCTTAAAGGTGCCTCATTTGGTAAGTTAACAAAAGATTTAACTTACAACCAACTTAGACTGTTTATTTTTTATAAAATTTTTGAAATAAAAAAGAAATATCTGCACAAAAACCCATACTAAAAATAACCAATTTTAAAACAAACGCAATTTTAATCTACAAAAACCCAAACTAGTTACAATTGAATCCAAATATCGAAACTTGGCTAAATATCGCACAACAAACATTCGATCCAGGGGCATTTTGCAGCAATTAAGCGCAGCATTAATTGTTTTCACACAACGCACATTTGGTTACGTAAACTAAACATTTTACCAACAACAACAAAATAGGGGTGAAGGGAGAAGTTAATACAGCCAGGCTAATGGACTTCAGGTAGGGTTGTGATGTTAGGGCCCAAAGTTGATCCTCACGACATCTGTTCGCTGGTTGTTAGGCAAATTGCAAATAGTACACGTTGTCGGTTTTGATGTTTCAGTCTGCTAGTGTTGTTTATATATTGCTTAATCTATTTTCCAAAAAAATGACAGTGTATTTAAGGTCCAGTATTTTAAATTTTTATTTATTTCAAAGATATACACATATATATATATATATATATATATATATATTTTTAAATTTTACAAAATGTTACAGACACCGTACCAAACACTATACCACTTTCCTTAGTGTCAAAGTCGTACAAATTATTCAATAGGAGTAAAAAATAATTTTTTTGTTTATAAATATTGTCACACTATTCTTTTATTATATTAATGCCCAGTTTCATAATCAATAGAGTAAATTTAATAAAAAAAAGGAGATACGTTTAGTTCTATAGTAAAGGTACTATAAAGGATTATTTATTAAATTTACAAAATGAAAAAATAATCAAGTAAATTACTTAGTCAAATTTCATGTTGGTAAATATTACTTTAGAAGTAACTAATTTTACAACTTACAAATTTTATTTCAGTATTTATTCAGCATATTACCTATTACTAACAAATTTTCTTTGTTAAATCATATGTAATTTTTGCTTCTGTCATGATTTTTATTCAGTTTCAAATTCTTTTAGCTAGTCGAAAAGACTAGCTAATAAAATTGTCAGTACGGCTGGCTGGCTGGCCGGCCGTGTACAGAAAATACGATAAATACGAGCATATACGAGTATATACGAGTGTTCGGTATAATTATGCTTGATGTTAATTTTTGCATAAACAATAACCAAACGAGTGAGACATGCGGCGTCTCTAGTTATGATAGATATACAGTTTTTAAATTACTGTTTGTAAAATAAAACTGTTTGAATATAGTGGACTGTATTTATAATTGTTAATAATAATTGATGTTATAACCGAATATAATGCGATTATGCAAATATAATTATGATAAAGGTATGACTCTCTAAAGTAGATGTTTCTTGTATGGATGTTGATACACGACTCTCTTGTCTCTCATGAGACTGAAAAAACTCTGCGTTAAAAATCTATCTTTTTCTCACCAAAAATATCTCTGTTTCTCTTATGTAAAACTATTAAACACAAAAGTCTCATATTACAAACATAAGCTAAGCCTAAGTCTAGAAAACACTTATGATACTAAACACTATTCATAATCTTTTAAACTAAAATGTCAAAAATCCTTAAATTTATTATTCTAAGGGTCTGTTATGTGACCTATTGCACATGGCGTTGTGGTTAGCGGAAAACCACTTGAATATAGCCTAAACATACCGCCCACTTTGAAAGACTCCGATCTTTCAACACAACACTGCACATGAAGCACCTTCACTCTTGTTGCGGAAAAAACACTAATCTTTGCAATTGGCCTTTTACGAACACCATTTTTCGATTTAATTGTCACAACACGCACTACACCGTTTTCACCGTTGATGAGCACCCTCGTATCTAGAAGAAGAGATTGAGTAGCTGCACGGCTGCGCTGCTGTAGTTGCCCCAGATACTTCTTGCCCCATCGTTTCTAAAAATGCTGTTGAATAACCAGCATATGCTGCGATCTAGTTGAATTTGTTATACTTGCCGTAGTATAATTTGGCTCGGGCGTGCAAGCTAATGACTCTCCAATAAAAAAATATGCGGGAGTAATACAGGAAAGGTCATTAGGATCATCTGATTGGGTAAAAAATAATTTTTGTGTGACACGTTTGAGATGACTCGTTATTGATCTGAGCTCCACCTCCCACAACCCACTAAAATATGGTGCACACGATTGAATAAAATGCCTTCTGATTCCGTCGTCGCTTATTGTATTTTCCACCGTTGTCCAGTGTTCTCTATAAAATATGATTTGAACTAATTTCTTGAATTTTTTATTTTCTTTTACAAAATTCGTCGCATTGTCTAAATATACATCCGTCGATTTGCCTAATCTTGATACAAATATCTTGAGTGCGACCAAAAATGCCTCTGACGTCAAATTGTCTACTGTTGCTAAATAGATAGCTTCTGTTGACAAATATACAAAAGCTACCATATAATAATTAAGGGTGCGTAACCTTCGACGACGACCCTTATGAGCTCGAATGGGTCTACAATAATCTATTCCCGTTCTTAAGAATGCCCTTGCTGGCGTCACTCGGCTAGCAGGTAGATTTCCCATTATTGGTGCTGTAAACATCGGGGGTGTTTCCCCAGAAATGACACAGTTACGAGTGACCTTGTACACTATACTTTGCGCCGACAATGGCCACAACCTTTTGCTTAAGGAGACAGGAACTGCTTGCGGCTCAGCATGCATTTCTAAGTTATGCTCATGCTGGCTTAATAAATCTGTCACATAATACGACATTGAAAATAAAATCGATTGATTTCGATTTACACACATATTTGAATCTTTTATTTTGCCGCCCACTCTGACAAAACCGTCTTCATTATTAAAAGGATTGAATGATATCAATCGACTTGTTAACTTCACTGTTCTCTCTTCTCTTATAGCTTTAGGTTTTTTATTGTGAAACTGGTTTTGAATTAGTTCTAAAGTTACTTTCATTGAATTATTTAATTGCGTTGTTGACATATTTTCCGTAAACTTAATTTGTTTATTCTTAGTGTTGTTATTAATTCGGAACAATAATGCGATAATGTTTCTTAATATGATGATAAATGAATAGTTTGTCTTTGCTGTACTGCGATTTGTATAATATTCTTCATGTTTTTGATAAATATAAAGATTGAAAACATTTGTTTGTGAGTTCCAAAGCATGCCCAACACTTTGGCTATAACATGCAAATCAAATAACATTGTATAATTTCTATCTGTAATAGCACAATTTATTGAATTATGGCTATATCGCCATTTGCGCAAGTTGGATCCATGTTTACTTAACACCGTTGTTAATGTTTCATACAGCTGCTGTGCTTTTTTAAATGTATCTGTTCTTGTTAACAGATCATCGATGTAACAATATTTTTTTCTTATTTGTGCTGTTGTGGAATATTCTTCTTGACAGTTTATGCTGGTTTCTTGTAAACATCGGATTGTTATGGCACTTGTCGTGTCATACGTTTTATTTTCACCAAGCGCGCTGTTTTTTTCGTATATGTCGTATGCGTCATATGTTTCGTTGGCGTTGTATGTGTTATGTGCGTCGCCGTCGTATATGTCGTATGCGTCGCCGTCGTATATGTCATTTGTGTCATATACGCACTGCACATTTATTGCGTCATGTACCTCGTGTACATCAATTGCGTCTTGTACGCTGTTTTTGCTGTATACACCTTGTTTACTGTATACACTGTGTGCGCTGTCTGCGCTGTTTACGCTGTGTGCGTTAATTCCGTCTTGTATGTGGTGTACGTTGTATACACTGTGTTCTCTGTATACACTCTCTGCGCTGTCTGCGCTGTTTACGCTGTGTGCATTAATTTCGTCTTGTATGTTGTGTACGTTTTGTTGTATTTGTCGAGCATCTGGATTTATTATTGTAGCATTATTAAAATATATTTCGCATGATTTATCTTCATCTGAAGATATAATTTCTTGAGGCAATTTTATTTGGTTTAATAAATTACTTTCACTGGATTGTATTATAGACTGATGTTGTAGTGGTACTGAAACTTTTGATGCAATTAAACGACTTATTCTCCCCAATAATGAAAAATAGTTATCTTCAAAGTATGTTCTTTCGTCCATGTCTTGCACATAACCTGCTAATACCTCAATTTGTAGTTGAATATTATTGAATTCATCAAGTTTTTTCTCAAATGTATCTTTTCTCATTGATAATTCACGTTTATCTGGATTGTCGCTTAAGTTGTCCAGATATGTGCGAAACCGTGTTAAACTTCCTTTGAGTACAGCACGATTATATCTTAAAGTGGCATCCATTGTCACACAATATACAAGGAATATGGAATAAAAGGATAGAAAATGATGTTAGAGAGTCACTTACCTTTTTGCACTTTGGCTGCGTTGCCCTACTACTAAACGGCTGTTGCCTGATGATAACTGATTGCCGAACAGGTACACGTACTGCTGATGCTGGCGATGCTACCGTGTTGGCTGACGTTGAAATGATGATTTGTAATTGAACTGTTGTTCAATGCAAAACACAAACTTGAACTGTTTGTACAAGTTTCACAAAATGATAAATTGAACTGTTGTTCAATATAAAACACAAACTTGAGCTGGTTGCACAAGTTACACCAAATGATAATTTGAACTGTTGTTCAAATTAAAACACAAACTTGAACTGGCTGGACAAGTTTCACACTATGATAATTGAACTGTTGTTCAATGTAAAACACAAACTTGAGCTTGTTGCACAAGTTTCACAAAATAATAATTTGAACTGTTGTTCAAATTAAAACACAAACTTGAACTGGCTGGACAAGTTTAACACTATGATAATTGAACTGTTGTTCAATGTAAAACACAAACTTGAGCTTGTTGCACAAGTTTCACAAAATAATAATTTGAACTGTTGTTCAAATTAAAACACAAACTTGAACTGGCTGGACAAGTTTCACACTATGATAATTGAACTGTTGTTCAATGTAAAACACAAACTTGAGCTTGTTGCACAAGTTTCACAAAATAATAATTTGAACTGTTGTTCAAATTAAAACACAAACTTGAACTGGCTGGACAAGTTTAACACTATGATAATTGAACTGTTGTTCAATGTAAAACA
The DNA here is from genome assembly GCA_963966155.1 of Clivina fossor. Taxonomy (NCBI): domain Eukaryota; kingdom Metazoa; phylum Arthropoda; class Insecta; order Coleoptera; family Carabidae; genus Clivina; species Clivina fossor. Next base: position 22,196,704 of record OZ014551.1, on the reverse strand, counting down.
CAAACTTGAGCTTGTTGCACAAGTTTCACAAAATAATAATTTGAACTGTTGTTCAAATTAAAACACAAACTTGAACTGGCTGGACAAGTTTAACACAATGATAATTGAACTGTTGTTCAATGTAAAACACAAACTTGAGCTTGTTGCACAAGTTTCACAATATGCTCACTGATTACACAAATCACCTCACTGATTACACAAATCACAAATTACTTGCACTAATTACAATATATCCGGCTCGAAGGACCATAATAATGTTCGGTATAATTATGCTTGATGTTAATTTTTGCATAAACAATAACCAAACGAGTGAGACATGCGGCGTCTCTAGTTATGATAGATATACAGTTTTTAAATTACTGTTTGTAAAATAAAACTGTTTGAATATAGTGGACTGTATTTATAATTGTTAATAATAATTGATGTTATAACCGAATATAATGCGATTATGCAAATATAATTATGATAAAGGTATGACTCTCTAAAGTAGATGTTTCTTGTATGGATGTTGATACACGACTCTCTTGTCTCTCATGAGACTGAAAAAACTCTGCGTTAAAAATCTATCTTTTTCTCACCAAAAATATCTCTGTTTCTCTTATGTAAAACTATTAAACACAAAAGTCTCATATTACAAACATAAGCTAAGCCTAAGTCTAGAAAACACTTATGATACTAAACACTATTCATAATCTTTTAAACTAAAATGTCAAAAATCCTTAAATTTATTATTCTAAGGGTCTGTTATGTGACCTATTGCACATGGCGTTGTGGTTAGCGGAAAACCACTTGAATATAGCCTAAACAACGAGTATATACAGGTATATACGAGTATATACGATATATATTATATTTTAGATAGTCGAAAAACTAGCTTATAAAATCAAACTGCATTCGACTAGCTCCATTGTCGCTTTGCGAGAATATTATTTATCAATTTAAAAATGTTATTGAATACATTACAAGTTATTTTGACAAATGTCAAAATTTTCTATCGATCAATCACCCAATTTTGAATTTTTATTTAGAGTAAATTTTATTGTAATGTAGCTATTTTATAAAGTACTTTGGTGTTTATATATGAAACCGGGTTTGAACAATATTACAAAAGTATCGAACTTTTCTATAAAAACTGCACAAAGATATCTTCATCCTCGATTAATTTCAATACACAATAATCAAGCCACCTGTGGATTTGACGTCACGTTATCATTTACACGTTCTTTAGTAAATTGAATTCGATGGCGACGCGACGTAACGAGGATGAAAGACGCGCGTCATCAGTCAGTGGCGTACTCGAACAAAGAGACGAAACGCGACCAACACACACACACATATCTAATTCGGTTAATTCATTTAGTACACATTTCTGTAATAACATTTGAATTTGATTTAAATTTAATAATAATAATTTAATTTTAACACAGCATTCTCTATAATAAATTAGTATTATTTGGAACTAATTCATATTATATCATATATGTGGAACGGTCAATATTTAGTTGGGTAAATCTTTTATTTATTTTTTATTTATATTTAGCTTAAACAAAGATTTCTTTGCTTCCTTCAAGTGAGTTAATATTATTTGATTCCAATGAGTAGCTGAAATGGTATAATTGAAAGTGTTTTGCGTGAGCTAAATTTGCCAAGTAGTAAGAATAGAAGAACATGTATGAGAGGTGTTATGAATGTGGATAAAGCTAAAGTTGCTCGTCTGGATAGGAATGTTATTAGGAAACTGATTTCGGAATCGTGGAAAAAGTTTGTGCTGCGTTATTTTGAGTACATGGCGTGATTGTACACCTTGTGTATGAGTTGTTCTATGACAAATTTAAATAACAAATATTTTATGCTGTTTTATTTCTGAAATGTTGTAATAAATTTTAATTATTAATTATAATTATTTTTTTGTTATTAAAAAAATTAAACAGAACATGTAATTGATTATGATATTAGTTTTACTTATAAAAAGATAAGCGTAATCGTACTGTATTATTATATTTATAAATTTTTTAAATAAATAAATATATATATATATATATATATACAGTCACTCCATGTATCTATAAGAAAGTGGCACAAACTCTTTCCATTATACCGAAATTAGTTTCCGCCAAACATTCCTATTTTTGCGTCATTCGATAGAAGACATCAACATCAGTAAGATTACCCTTTATTTTGTTAAAAAATATCAAACCCCTGCATTATAAAAGGGGTAGTCGGGTGGTCTGGACCACCCGGTATAAGCAATTATAGAACATGTGTAAAACAATTTTAAATTACCATTTTGCATTAATATGTAATAAAATTTTAGCACAGATTATTGCTTATATATATATATATATATATATATTTTATGTACAAATATGAAATTAATGTATATTTTAATAACAAATAGTCCTATAGCTTACGTAATAAATATATATGTGCAATTTATATATTATAAATTAGTTTTAGGATTAGTCGGTTTTTCTAGAAATTAATTGCGTACATGTCGTTTCAATTATTTATTGTAATTAATTTTCAATACAATTAAATTAATAATTAGTACACATCTCATTCGCATTGTTTATTAGTTATGTGTGTATTTTCCTATAAGTTAATTACATATTTTATGCTATTAATTTACAATAATGCTTGTGCTAGGTAAATTATAACATTTTTGTATTTATTAGCAGCATAAAAAATCAGTTGACTCGATTTTATCGAATCATATTCATTGATTTAAATTGGATTTTTACTTTCGTGTGTACAGTAGTATATCGACTAATAAATTTAATTCACTTTACAAAATAATTCGTAGTATGAATTTAATTGTTAGTCAAATCATGAAATACATAAGTTTTGACGTAAAACTTTTTAATTCATTCTACTATGTTCTCAAAAAAATTTCAAAATACAATATTTTACAGTGTTGGGGATTCATCTAAATGAGAAATTTTTATTTTTTATTTTTAACATTAATCTTATTATTATTAAATCACCTGACAGGTTTGTTGTTCATTTTTATTATTGACAACGCGTTCCAACCTGTCGGTCATCTTCAGGCTTGACAACAAACCTGACAAGGGATTTAATAATAATAAATTAAAATTAATCATAACGCAGGTTTAGGACTTAAGAATTATAATTTGTTTTTTAACATTTATATTATCTTTAGACTTTCATCGTCGGTATCTATTGAATTTATAAAATTTTCTGGGCTGGTATGCCATGGTCGATCTATCCTCGTCCGAGACGTTTCACCATACATCGTAGATGGCATCTTCAGTGCTTGGCGACTGAATGACAGTTTCTGTTCCGTAATCTGGTATATACCTGTACCTCCACAATCTATACTTCATCAGAAAAGATGAAGAAGATGAACTAACTAGAATCGACCAATGGCATGGTAATTACTAAAGTTACAGTCCGATTGAAAAGGGTGGAACATTCAGGCCAGTCAGAGTCTGACAATGACGTAACCGCACCTGTAGAGATTGGTGGAGGTACAGGTATATATACCAGATTGCAGGCAGAAATTGTCATTCAGTCACCAAGCCCTGAAAATGATCATCTACGATGTATGGCAAAACATCTGCTACGAGGCTAGATCGACCACGGCATATAGTACCAACCCAGAAAATTCTATAAATTCAATTAATATTATCTTTTATTTTATTTAGAAAAATTTAAATTTTTTGGAAACTTCAGCTCACGCAAAACACTCCTCATCATACTATTTTAAAACAAACTCTTAATCCATTTCTGTACCACATACATCATTAAAACATCAAATAAACAAATCTAAAATGCAAAAAAAAAAATCTTTATCATCGAATGCAGGTGTCAATTTTATTCATTTCACTCATCGCATATAACAAGCTACCTATTAACAATGCATTTACATTTATCTTGGTCGCTCATATAAATACAAAACGCTATCGCTTTATTTAAGTATTCAAGGTGTATATTTATGCGCAGGTTACCTGTTTGCCATCTAACCAGTAGTATAGTATAATACAATCCCAGTATAAACCAATCCTCATTTAAAATTACAATTCACCAGCGATCCAAGCTGGCTTTGGTGACACCCTTTTTTTGTCATTGTTAGCGCGCTGTAAAAAAGAATTAAATTTTTTTCCAAGCTATTAATGTTTTATGTATGCAGATGCGCAAATAGTATATTGAGGGGTTGATTTACCCTTATTTACTATTTATTTGGAGTTTTTTTTTTTAATTTTTTTGTTGAATTGGTTTAATGCTGGTTGCTGGCTAATTTAAATGCAGTTGCATTTTTTTTTTTAGTTTTAATAATGTTTAAATACGGTTTTATAAACTGGTAGCTGGAAAGTTGAATAATTGAATAAAGGGTTAGTGACAATGAATGTAGATTTTATTTGCTGTGATAATATTTTAAATAAATAGTTTTATTATTTGTACGTTTTTTGTTTTTTTTTTTATTTACATTTTTGTTGTAGAAGTGTTATTTGATTTTTCATTTGAATAAAAAGTAAATACGAACTGGTTTTGTTTTATAAATGTTTACATTCTTTTTTTTTCAATATAGAAATAACGCATTGTTTTCCGGAATAGCAAATTTTGACAGTTATTGTATAGAATGTTGCAAATATAAATATCAATTTTTTACTATATGTAAATGTAAATATGCGAAGTAACTTGTTTCAGAGCTGATGCATAATTTTTTAATGCATGGTTGCAAAAATACGATTCACGTAAATAAGCGAAAATTTTTATTTGTTTATTATTATACCATTGAAAAAAATTAAAAAAAAATAAAAATAAAAATAATAAAAAAAATAAAAAATAAATAATAGGAGTAAATAATAATATGGTATTATTTTTATGTTACGAGAAGCAAAAAGCGATTTTTATTATATATATTATATTTTATATATATATATATATATTTTCTTTAAACGTTCCAAACAAAAATAAACTAAAAATAAATAAAAATACATGCCAAATAACCTTAACCTGACTAGCAGTTGTAGATTTGTGAGAAATAATGTTTGTTTGGTCAAATATATAATTTTAGAGAAATCTGGCGGTGTACATTGCATTTCTTGTACTTCTTCAGACATTTTTACGAATCAAATTCAAGCGAAAATAAACAATGCAATTTGTCAATAAATATACTTGACCGTGTTTCTTTTGTCGAATATGCAGTTTCTGACAAATCTGGCGATGTACATTGCATTTTTTGTACTTCTTCACACATTTTCAATAATTAAATTCAAATCCAAGCAAAAATAAATACTGCAATTGTCAATTAACCTAATTAAACTTGACTTAATAATTTTTAATATGGCCGTTGGAAATATCAACTTATATACACTTAACTGTGTTTCTTTGGTCGAACATACACTTTTTGACAAATCTGGCGGTGTACATTTTACATTTCTTGCACTTCTTCACACATTTTTAATAATCAAATTCAAATCCAAGCGAAAATTAACAATGCATTTGTCAATTATTCTAACGTAATAGTTTGTAATATAGCCGCCGAACCTATCAGATTAAATAAACTTAAAGTAGTAATTATGTTCGGTGCTGCCAATGTACATTACTGTACTAGTAACATAATGATCTCCTTCTACATAGGCAATATAGTAACTTAATATCAATATTTTAATACGATTGAAGAATGTATATTATATTATTGTAATATTATAAAAATATAATAGTGTTTGTCTAACTCTTTGTCTGATAGTTTAAACTCAAAAAGTAGTACGATAAAGATGATATGTCTTTAAGCTAATATATAAAAAAAAAAAATTAAATATTATCGTAGGCAGTATGTAAAAAAAACATATTTATAATGTAGTTTTATTTATTGTAGTTATATAAATCTGTAGTTAAACCATCCTGGATTATTCTTTTAGGTAAAATATTTTTGTACACTAATATAAAAGAATATTGTAAAACGTTATACATTTTTGTTTTATTATATTTATAAATATACTGTTTTATTAATGTTATCATTGCAATTTTTTTATTTCAAACAAAATGCATTTATTATTTTTTAAATATGCTTTTAAAAACTACATAAAAACAGTTGTAAATATATTTTTTGTAAATGTAAAATTAAATTTTTATATTGTTTCAATCTATGCTATTTATAATGTTTATTTTTTACTTTTAACACGTCTGTTCGGAACAAATTTTGCAATCGATTTTAAACTAACTTCCCAATGAGCTACAGACTTGAAACTTTAAACATAGCTCAGAACTAGATGACAATGCAATATTAACTCATTAATTATTGAGCATGTAATAGATAATAGTAAGGAGTGCGCCCTACGTTCTTCTAGAAGTGAAATTAATTTTTTAGTTTTTAATCCGTTTTAAAAACGTGGTAAGTATATATTTTATTTATTTTAATATTTTTTTAAATAATTATTTTACATATTTATTTTCAGCATTTCTCAAGAATTATGTCAAAATTACATTTTTATTATTATTATAATAATAATGTACCTACTTGGGTGTGGCACAAACTCTTTTCATCATCCCGAAATCAGTCGCCTCCAAACATATTCCTATCCAGCACAAGCAACTTTCGCAATTTCATCCACATTCATAATTCCTCCTCTCATAGCATGCTCACTTCTATTCCTACTACTTGGAAACTTTCGCTGCAAGTAAGCCACTCTCTCAATCATACCACTCCAATTATAAACAAAATAGAATAACAAATTTCATCATCAGGAAAAATGATACAAATGGCATATACAATAAATAAACAGAACATAGAAACAAGTTACTAGGTAACAAAATAAGTAAATAATTATAAAATTTATAAATTATTAATTAAAGAAAGTCAATAAAATGTTTAAAAAAAAATAATATTTTTTTAAATTTTCAAAAGTGTGTCAACCAAAATGTATCAAAATACAAATAAAGTAATTTTGTTTTGGCCGTAAAATTATCGTAATAGTAAAAAAAGTTTGTGAAACACTCTATTACAATATATGACATTTAAAAATACTTGAAAATTTTAAACTACATAAAAGCTTATACATTAACTAATTCAATAATTAATAATCATAAATAATTTCAAATACTGTACTGTTTTTAATGTTTTTTTTTTTAATACGTTTAAATCCAACAGCCGGTTGCATTTAAAAAATATATAATAACCATATAGCATCATAGTAAGCTAGAATATAATGACGTCACTTCCTGCTAAATAGTGTCAGGCGCTTTTTAGCTTTACTACCCTCCGTCCTCTTGCGACTAATTTCGGCACTTCCGTGTCGCTTAGTGAATTCTCTCTGGTGACGAATTTTTTTTTTTTTCACTTTTCCGACGGTTTAAAAAAAAACAGGAATTATGAGTAATATATGACTCATTTAAATACTTAGATGATGTCGCTTAGATGTTTTATATGTTTGAAATTACTTTGCTATTTTTATTGTAGTTTGTAATATAAATTGCAGATTTTTTACTCGTAACTTTCTAGTATAAAAAAATAAACAAAATTTGAACGAAAATGTATTGAAAAAACTTGTATAAAAATAGGCAAAAAATGTATAATAATATTCAAAATAAAAAAACTGTAAGAATAAGTTCTGTATAGTTTTTAATTAAAATGAGTTCTAAAAGATTCTTTACTATGTAAATATAATTCAACTTTCAGGACTAAATTTTACTTGTGTATAGTTCCGCAAATTTTAATGTAGTATTAATAAAATAAAAGTATAATGTATTGATCAATAATAATACAAAATGTTTTGTTTTGAATGCAGATAAAATTTATCATTTATATTATTTTTTCCCAATAATAATTAACAATATTTAAACAGACATAATAAATTTTGCAACTTATCAATTTTAACACAATAGATTTGGCCAAATGAATCACAATTAAAAAGCAAATTGATAACAATTATCAATTATTATTTGCATAATTATTGAAACATTAATTTTCAGATGGTTGAATATACGTAATAATAGAATTGACAACACTGACAGGTGTCATACGTGTCAAATTAGAGTTTTAAAACAATTAAAATTACGGATAACAATTTATGCATGTCAATTAACGAATGGTTTAACATCATTTTAAAAAAAACACATTGAAATAAAATTCATTTCATCTGATTACCCGGCAAAAAATTTCTCGCCTAAAATTGATTTTTCGCGTAATAATTGTCATATTCCCGTACAAAGTGAGATAATTTTAAGCGACCGACAGTTAATTGTCCATTCAGCATTCAAATGACAAGCGATAGTCTAAAAATAAATTAATGAATTTTAAAAAATGCTAAATGAAATCACAGCGTTTGTTTCAATATTCCAATGTCGAAATAATCAAAATATAAGAAATTAAATTTAAATAATAAAAAAATATATAATATGATATACGTCGCTTCATGAGGTCATACTCGTATTAATAAATTAAAGTTTTTGATAACAATAACTGATGACTGATAATAATATACAATAAAAATGTAAACACCTTTATTTTTAAATACACATATATTAAAATAAAAAGACTCTACGATTAAGTTCTGTACACATTTTAATAAAAAATCGTTGTTTCAACCTATTCTAAGTACATCATCATCAGCAAAAAAATATTATTAATTATAATTATAATTTTTTTCCTGATGTTGATGTACGTAGAGTACGACGAAACGTTGATTTTTAATGAAACTTAATTCTAAAGCCTTTCTATTTTAACATAATTAGTCCTGATAGATTTTTTTTACACATTATGTTACACATAATAAGCAACGATTTTTGGTAAATATCAAATATATTATTTTAGACGATACAAAGACTTTAAAAACAATTATGCATCAAGCAGGATAAATAAAATAAAATAAAAAAATTAATTAAATATTTTTTTAATTTGTGTTATACGCAATTTTATTATTAATTATAACATACATACACAATTATACTATGTACCTAAAACGGCTTGATATAAACTCTTTCCACTATGCCGAAATTATTTGCCACCAAACATTTCTATCCAGAGAAGTAACAATAGAATTTTGTTTTCATTTTAACTAGTTATATTAAATAAATAACATCAACATGTTTTCTTTGTTTAACTTGAATTCTGAAATTCCAAATTGAATGTCTCAAGATAAGTAGATAAAATAAAATTTCATTTCTATTACATATTTTAATTAAAACTTCTTAATCACGAATAAAAACAAACAAAACGCGAGAGAAAATAGTATTTAAAAAAAAATCCCACTCGCAAACGCTAAGTAAAACAATCTCATTTAACATTCATAACTTCGCGTATTTCACGACACGATTAAGAGAAAAAAAAAATCAAAACCATTTCCTACTTTGACCCATCTTATAATCTTAATCTCGGCTACCAGTAACAAAGTATCAACGAGATAACGAAAAAATTAATTCGCCTAAAAACTAGCAAATGCTTGTTCTTTCAGCGCGACAAACATTGCTGAAAAAAATTCTCGTCTAAAAGCGGGAGAGAACTTGCGAGAGAAATTTCATACTCTTCTTTAGTCCAAGGCGATGCGATGAGAGGAGAGAAAGGGGAAGGTTAATTAAGACGTGGAAGACTAGGACTGTGTCGACGACGGTCATTTTTCATTCGACTGAAATTATAAAAGTTTTCATTAGGAAATTAAGAGCTAAGCGGCTGCTTGGATATTTTTACTTTTATTAAAAATTTTATGCCCTGATTTTTACTTGCGATCTTGCCAATGTTATCAAGTTTGTTGCATGCTCGTTTTAGTATGTTCTATAGTAAATATTTTAAAATGTAATAAAAATTAATTTTCCTATACTATCATCATTGTTTATAATAGATCTTTCCAAAATTTTAAGTAGTAATATACATAAGACTTTACAAAAGATGGAGCTAAATTTGTACAAGCTAATATTTTACAAATATGATAAAGTTCGTTTGATACACACACACACTTACATATAGCATTTTTACATAAGACTAATTGAGAATGTATATGGGCGGTTTTAAGACGTAGTATTAACAGTATCCGCTTAGATGATCTATTACAATGCAATTTTTTAATGAGCCAAAAACATGGTACAGAATACACTAAATTTAATATAATGTGACTTTTATAAAACTATCAAACTACTTAGAATATCTAGCCAGACTTTTAAGCTAATTAATATTTTAATACAATATTATATTTCACTTACAAATTACATGTTCAACTTTTGACGAGTCGATTAAATACATCATTAAAACAATTATAATACAAATTCTGACAAATATAATTAATTATATTTTTATCACAGTTCAATGATTTAAAAAAAATACACAATTCTAATTCAATATTTCAATAACAAAATATTTATACAAAATTGTTCGATAAACATATAAATGATGTTAATAATAATTTTTTAATTTGTAAAGTATCTATCGATAAATTAAAATTCAATTTAAATTTTTATCTAATCAGTGTTTTAAATAAAAATCTTGGTGTGTTCTAGTAGATTTTATGGGTATATGGCGTGATTGTATATCTATTTAGTATATTTATTTAATTTAATCTAACCTAACTTATAAAAATTCGTATACTTTATATCAGTTACATAGTATTAATAATATTACATCTTGCTGTAATAATTTACATACATTTAAGAAAACTTTCCAAAGAACATGCAAATCTTATACCTTCCAAAAAAATATATGATAGTAAAGCAAAAGAATCGTGCACCACCCACGCGCAGAGAGAACCGAAATATTTTAGGCGCCAGGCCCTTAGAACAAATGACAAGCAAACAGCATCGGACCTCGGGGAAATGAAAGCAAACGCGACCGAGATAAATTTTCATTTCACTCCCAACCCGGCGCGGCGCGCCCATATAGCCTCTACGCTCTAGCATAGCTTCAGCTCAGACCTCCAAACCCTTAGCTCTTAGTCCAGGACCGTTCGTTATAACTAAAATATCTCGCTTGGCTCGCGACCTACACCACTCGTCGGTTCAAGGTCGGACTCATGGTTTCGCTTGCACACTGTCATCTCGATCATATGTGCCCTTTGGGCTGTATACATGGTGTTACAGGAATGATGTACTGTGCGATATAATTGGCATCCGAAATTGCCGATTGCGGCGCTGTGATCGCTTGGCGTGGCGGTACTATCAAAATACTACTATATAAATCTGTGTAAATTTTCATACTTTTCTAATTAAATAAATAATATCACTAACATATACTGTCAAAATTTTTATATTGAAAAGAAAGCTTAAACTTTCTTTTTCTCATACTTTTTGAGTAATATAATGATTTAATATTAATAATGTATTAATATTAATTATTTTTAATAAAACTATAAATGTGACAAACACTTGATAAACACACATGTGCTAATGAAAAGTACCATTTGCAGTTACAGTTTGCATTTCACCAGCAGATGGGTACAGGACTTTTTCGATTGACAATGGTATTGGTATTGCTAAAAGAAACATGAATTTGTTAAAAGAAATATGCGTATATTATACAATATTGGTACAGTCTACGCCACAAAAATATGGCATTATGCAACAATTATACGTTTACACGTTACTGTCCCGCATACTGAAATATTATATATTTTAAACTTATTTAACTAGAAGAAAGATGATGCTACCATTCTTAACTGTAATATTAATTACTAAATTTATTTCGAAATATTTAAAGCAAATAATTTGATTTCAAAACACAAACACAACGATTGATAAAACTAAAGTGTAAATGTACTATGAATGAACAATATTTCTCTGAAAAAGCTAAGACATTCTTTACGATATATGAGTTTTTTAGTTAAGTGTTGCCAAGAAGAAGCAGAGAATAACCGCTTTCTCAAGGCATACGCTGAAAAAGTTGGCATTTTTCATAAAAACCATACTAAAAAAATTACATATTATTTCAGAAAAACGATGATTTATATAAATTTTCTGTAAAAATAATATAATTTTGTAATTTTAAGTAAAATAATTAATTTACCATATTATATATGTATTTTTTTTATTGAAAAAGTAATTAAACTTACAAAAATATACGTATTTTATATTTATATAATGTAAAAATTTTCCTGTGACATCTGTAAATTTACATATTAAACTGATGTAAATCAGCTACTCCAGATTTTTATGTAAAATTACCAATTTTTTTACAATGTACACTATATGTGTGTTCTGTGTTCTATAACAAAATCGAGAAAAGTTTTGAAAAAGCGAGATTCTATTATTATTAGCAATAACAACGATATATCGCATATTGTTTTTCGAACGATCGACTTAGAAATGTAATCATATTTCTGTATTTACTTTATTATTGCATATGTCAAAGTGAAATTTTTCTTTAAATCGCAATCAATATTGTTTTCACATACAATTAAATTGACAAAAATATATTGTACTATATACTAAAACTAGATTAGTATTTCAAAAAATATTGCACTAAATTTTAAATAAATCTTGAAAATATAGTATTACTATCATTATTTTCAATGTATTGTTATTATTAGTTTCTCAAATATACAATCATTTCTTTCTCTTTTTTTTTAATTACAGCAAAATCAAAAATGATTTTGTGATACAATAGTGTAATATTTGTATTGTGTTTCACAAACAAAATTTAAAGAATACAAAATACAATAGCATTAGTAGGCTTTGAAACAAATGTTTACTACTTTGTTTCATATTTTCACAAAAAAAGTTAACAAAGCCGATTAATTTCATACGTTTTTCTATCCTAATTGTTTGTTTTATATTTCTGAAATTTACTATAAAACACTATACAAATGATATTGTATGCAGAGAATAATAAGAATTCCAATAATATCAAATTTGACTTATATTGCAATTAAAAAATATATGTAATACAGAATTGAAAATAAAAACAAACACCACTTTTGTTTATGAAAAAGTGCTTTTAACTTGTAACTCTTATCAAATATGAATAGTATTTCTATTTTTGATATATTTTTTGCATATCTAATATTATAAAATTCAAATAAACTAAATAAAATTGCTTGATTAGTAATTTTCAGTAATCGTCAAAAATAATTTTGACAAAAATCACTTTCAAAATTGAAGTGAAAATACGAATCGAAACTCTATGAAAATTTTACTGAATCAAAAATTACATATACTTTTTTTTTTTCGTAAATATAAACAACAGAAAAATAAAATATAGCTTATATCCATTGGAAATAATTTGTCTAAGAAAATAAAAACTGTTTTTAAAACGGTTTAACAAATCCAGAGATTATCTCTATTAAACAAACAAAGTTAAAAACTTTCATTTTTTTATAATATTAATACAGATTAGCATATTTGTCAATAATATATTGATGTACAAATATTTTGTAAAATTTTATTAATACTTACCAAAAACTGGAAGCCTTCTGCTTTTCAACGCAATTTTTAGTTTTATCAATAAATACATAGTTTCAGCAACTTCCTATGTGAAACACTCGATATAAAATTAACTATAAAAATAATTTTGTTTAGTGTATTTTATAAATAAGAAACAACTTTTTTGTTACATTTTGTATAGTAAGAAGAGTAAAGCGAAAAGGGTGGAATAGAAAGTGTAGATTTTCTCACATACACACACACACTCATTGTTATACTCAGGGTGGCTGTTTTAGGAATGACAAAAAGGTTGTGCGTTATGGGGGTTACGCGGATATTTAGGGAATTGTTGAATTTAAATTTATTGCTAGCTTGTTTAAATTTTAAATTAATTATTATATTAGCGGTTGTTTGTATACATGTTTATATACACCGTAATTATCTTGTATTCTATGTTTTATGTTTGTTTATATGAGGTATGGTGTCTTCAAATTTACAAGTAATAATAATATTATGTAATGAAATATTATGTTTTGGAAATAAATGTAATAAATAAAACAGTTTCTCAGGCATCAAATACAGTCGAATTATATTAAAATCTTATTCAAATACTAAGTTCACAGAAATAATGTAACTCTCTAGTTATTTCATGAATAAATAAATTCTATACGTTTATCTTAAAGTTACAATTGAGCAATTTTTGGAATTGCTGATTTATTATTACTTTTAATATGTTACTTTTCTATTTTATACTAATTTTAAAATTTACAATATTTTTATCACTGTATTAGCTATAGCAAATTACAAAAAACAGTATAATATAAACAGTATACTTATATAAATATAATATTCTTCAGCTAAAATTAAGATTACCCAATAATATTCAGTTAACATGCAGTGCAGGAATGTTTCATTTCGTTTTATATTCAATTCAAAACAAGCAAATCATTGTATACCAATGTTGACTTAGTATGTTGGCAGTTTAGAATTATTTCCTGAATAGAATTACAACGTACGTAACGTTATCAATAGTTCCGATAACTTCTGTATCTAAAATTACGTAGATCCATTCATAATCACTTATTTAATATTGCGTAATTACAATCTGAAGAAGAATATTATAAAACTGTTTTTTTACAAATTTTTGATTTTTTATATTATCTACTTGTTTTTTAAAATAATTATTGCATATTTTTCAGTACCGAAAATCAAATATTATCACTTATTGTTAGAAACACCATATAAATTTACCAAAAATCAAACAACTTTACCAGCATTCAAGACAAATCGCATAACAATTTGTTTCGTTAGTTAACGCACAGAAATTGAATAAAAGCGAAATGTAAAGTATTAAACCAAGAACGCCCAGGAACAAAGAAACACAAATTTTATGATATCTACCGTTTGCCCGAACCAAACGAAGAGCCAAGAAGCGACAGCAGAAATTCAGAAGCTAATAAAAACATAGTAGCCTTAATGTTTTACTATCGCAGGCATTTAAACTTTAGTGGAGTTCGAATCGGCGTGCACACGCAGGCGGGAAGTTATACTTTTTTTTATGGAAAACGCTATAAAGATGGAGATTTTTTTATTGAGAAATCGACGTTACCGCAACACATGAAATGACATTTTTATATTTTATCGATACGGTTTTTTTGTGTGCTAGCCTTTATCACACTGTCAAACTGGCATGGACAATGTTAGGGAGTTTTTTTTTTCAGGTTTTATGATTGTCGATGTTTATTAGTTTTATTATAGTTTTTGTGTTTGATATGGACAAAAGTTGTTCTTGTTTTGTAAAATATGAAAAAACAGTTTTTGTTTATTGCAATTAATTTCGGAACAGATAAATAAAAAAGATGAAGTATTTTTTTATCATCCAGATGACTCAGTGATTTTTAACCGATTAAGACTTTAGCCTTATCTTTTGCTACTGATGACGAAAGCTTAGCTTTAAAAATGCATATGTATCCATTCATTCTATTAATTAATCCATACATTGTTACATGAATTTTGTTTAATCTGATTTCACTTAAAATAAAAGGTTTTAGGTTAAAGTTATGTTATATTTTAATTATCTATACGTCAAATTTTATTTAAAATATATCAGAATTTTAATCTAATCCTTTTTATTTTAATATAAGATCTGATAGATTTTTTTACTGATTTAACTTTTTTCTCAGTCTAATACAAAATCAAAACATTTCTAATATAATAACATTCATTAACAACTTAATCCACCATCAATTTTTTCGAAAAAAATTCCAAAAGCTTCTTTCATCGAAAATCACAACAAAACGTTATTAAACGCTACATAAAGAAACGTCAAGAACAAAGACTAAAAAAAAAAATCTAAAATCCGATTAGGAATAATGCAGCATAAGACATCGCCTAATTGATTTTAAAATCGGTTTGATAATGGGACAAAGTCTCGGCCGCATGACAGGTCCGACCATGTTTCATTTCGTTCGCACCTTATCTTGCACTGTCGCGACATGTGACATTTCGGTAGCTTCCGGAACTGTCTGAGATGTTTGTCCGTCTCGTGACAAAACCAACAGCAGCGGCCATTTTTGTTTTGAAATTATGTGATTAAATTTGGTAACGATGCTATGGTTGGTGCATAGATTAAACAGTTTGATAACAGTTGATAACAGTTTGTGTGGAGACTGTTATTTTTTTAATAAAAGGTGCATTTACATTTGAGAATGGCGCAGTGGTACGATGAACAGTGATGTATACAGGGTGTAACAGAATAACTATTCCTAATTTTCAGAAATGATAGAGGGCACATAAAGAAACATTTTTTATTAATAAACTAGTGTCCGAAAATTTTTTTTTTTTTTTTGGCAGTCGATTGTAAAAAACACAACTTTATGTTATAACTCGAGAATTAACGGAGATTTATAATATCCGTTAAGACCATTTCATTCTACTCAAAAAAGTGCCTTAAGAATGTGAAAATTATTTTCATCTAATTTAAAAAACCATCGAGATATCGCCATTTATCAAAATACGGAAAAAGCAAACTTTTCGCCATAACTCGAAAACAAAAGACGATAGCTAATTTTTGTTTTCATAATTGAGTTTCTCTCAAAAAAAAAAGCGATCGAAGATGCGCGGTACATTTTTCCATATCTCTTATAGTTTCCGAGTTCCCCTATGAAAACGTCCAAATTTGCCCACCCTGTACATCGTTACAACTTGTGTATCGAAAATGGTGGTCGTGACTTCGAACAATGTTTATAAAGTTTAATGCACTATTATTTCTAATAAAATGTTCCTTAACTTAGCTACTCTTTGACGTTGTAATAATTAAAATTATTTTTAACGATATCTAGTGTATCTTGACACCGAGAAATTTTCGGACACTAGTTTATTAATAAAAAATGTTTCTCTAAGTGCACTCTATCATTTCTGAAAATTAGGAATAGTTATTCTGTTACACCCTGTATATTGTTTGTATGAAAGTACTGTAAATACTGCTTAATGTAATCACATCAAGATTTGGGATTTTTGATAACAATAACCGACTGATAATATTTAAAAAAAAAAACATAAATATTGTAACGTGTGTGTGTCCACAAGCTCGGTTTTTGGGTGTTTTACAGTTCATTTGTTTAGTTCTGCTCTTATAACAGTTACGTTGTTTTAAAACCGGTATTAGTTAAATTGGCTCGTACCACTAGCCCAAATTTTGAAGTGTTTTAGTACATTTGGTTAGTCATGCTCTTAATGACAGTTATGTTGTTTTAAAATAGATATTAGTTGATATTGTACAATTGTGTGTGAAACAAATTTCTGTGTACCTCGCATAACATCTACATCCCCACTTACTTTCGACATCAGTGTTAGAAAAACAAAAATGTCAAAAAGATTTCCAATATATGCAAGCAATGTGCCATAATTATAATAATATTGAAAATACCACTCACTTATTCGGTAATTCTTAAAATGTGATATAACAATCAATTTTAGAATAATTTATTAGTGTAATTTTCTTTTGTTGGTAGAAAAAGATAAAATGTTTCCGAAAGGTAAAAAATGTGATTTATTATATTTTGTGAAGTATTTTATTAAAATAAGACAAAATTATTAAACTATTTCAACAAATTTTATTCTATATTTCAAGGTCAATTCAATATACAATTATTGTTATTATAATAAATTTATAAAATTATATAATATTTTTTGTTCTCATATAGATATAGAGTACGGTAATATATTGGTGTCATTTTACAAATTAAAATGAACATGTAATACAATCATTATCGTGTACAGAATTTCTTTTAAATAAATTGATTTATTTAATAATATTAATGTTTAATGTTAACATTATAATACTTTAAAAGTATACGAAGAATATTATAAACCGTAATTTTGGACATGATATATAAATTACTATAATATATTAAAACAAAAATTTACAAAACAAGATTAGAAGCAAATGGGTAAACTCATATATAGACCACTTTGATATTATCACATAAATACATACTAAAAAAAATTATATTTTTTTCCAAATTTGGCAACACTGTTCAAAAATAAAATTATATAATTTTTGTAGCCCTAGAAAAATTTTTGTTTTTTTTTTAAATTTTGAGTAAATAACGAAATCGAAATTAAAATTTTAAAATTTTAGTATTTTTTTCTTAGAAAGTTGGTAACATTGTAAAACACTAAAATTATATAATTTATGTGGACACTAATATAGTTTTTTGTAAATTTTTTTATTAATAATGTTTTATTAAATTTTATTAATATTAATAAATAGTAAAACTAGAATTAAATTTTAAAATTTTAGTAATTTTTTTCTCGAAATGTAGTTTATAGTAGTAATTTATATGATGGGCACAAGAAAAATCTTTCTTGAAAATTTGTTTAAAATCGGATAAATAATGCGGCCATAATAAATTTTTAAAACTTTAATAATGTTTTCTCGGAAATTTGGCATCACTGATAAAAATAAAACCACAAAACCGTCTTAGAATTTCATTAAAATCGATTGAACCGTCTAGGAGGAGTTGTATTCACAAATTTTTGACTGACGACCGAACAAGCGATTCGGATTCGTCATCTAGATATTATATAAATAATTTCTATATATATTAAATTGTACAATGTTACGGACACCATACCAAACATTATACCCCTATCCCTTTCAGTCAAACTGGTAATAAATACTCACATTTAAAAATATTAAAACATTTTTAGTAATTTTCGTTAAATAAATATTTTGTTCACAAAAAAATATAATAATTCATCGAAAATAAGTAGCAAACTTGTAAAGAAAAACATGTAATTTGACTGTGTCAATTCACGTCAAATAATTGGAAATAATAAAAGGTAAAATTTGTCGTCCTCTTTAACAGTGCGTCAGTCAGTCAGTCAGTTTTCAATTATATCATCATCATTGTATAGAATTTACAGCGCGAAATAGAATCACACCGTGCCCCGCGCCACGTTTCATGCCCGGTGACGATGACGGTAATACAATTTCGTGAAAGCATTAAGAAATTTAATTAAATATACTAGCACTACGTTTACTTCCTCATCAGAGGAAATGACATCAGGTCACAAACAGGTGAATGTTTTGCTTGGTTTAACAGTTGAAATTTCGTTTTCTCTCAATTTATTATATACATATATTATTTTATAAATAATACATTTTCGTATATTTAAGTGTTTTATATTTGCTAGTTCGTTTATTGGTTGAAAACAAAATTCAACTATTATTTTTTTATTTATTTACGACAGTCTTAGGCCGCTGGCGCGTTGTCAGGGTTGGTTTGGAATTCTAAAGGTCCTTAGTTCATGTAGCGTTTACACTCGAATTTAAATAGTATTTTTGTGTAGCGGTGCAAAATCAACTTAAGTACAGTAAATGTACTACTTAATTTCTTATTAAAATAGATTTAAGTTTCTACTTTGAAGACTAATTGTGTAGTTATCTCTTTTCTTATAACAGTGGCGTAGCCAGGGGGTGTTAGGAGGGGGGTTACCCCCCCCCCAAACCTGAACGACCAAAAACATAAGTATGTGAAATGTGAAATATGTTATTTTACTTTCATTTTTATAAAAATAATTTCTATTACTCTTTATTTTTTATACAAATTATAGTATTATCTTTATTGATTAATATTATATCACTTCTTTAGTAACCCCCTCCATGACAAGTTTCTGGCTACGCCACTGACTTATAATCTAGAGCTTTTTTCAATTTTACAATTTTCTTCCCTTCCACTCTAACGAAGGAGTTCCGTATAATTTCTACTGTATTTAAAGTTTAATTTAAAATTAAACATATGTTAATAAAATAAATAGATTAAGTAAAATAAAAATCTGCTGTGGCCATCAGAGAACCGACTGTCATCGTATTAATTAAATTTATGAATAGAAAAATTTGTATAACAACAACTATACGGTATATAGTTATGGTAACTAATAACAAAATTGTCTTGACATAAATATGCCACCTATTTACAGAATTAATATAAAAAATTATTTAGCCGTATCGAAAAATGATCCAATAAAAGTTGTTAGTTATAACTTGTTTAGCAACTTTTGATAAATAAATTTTTTGACATCAGTAAATTACCACTTCCGGTTGGCAACAAAAGCTGCTCAAATTGAAATATTCACCTAGAAACTAAAATATAAAATTTTATAACAATCCATTCAACGAAAAACACGCTAAAAACAAACAGTTGATTCGTGTTACTATAAGCCCAATTCGTGTTTATTCTTAAAAATCTCGTCAAATGTCAAATTTAATATGATTACAATACCTCTCTTATCATAAATGATATGACAGTCGGTAAAAATATGTAATATAATACCTAAATTAAATCTGCGTTTAAATCTGAATACATACATTTATACGTATTTACGGTGAAACACAGCGCGTAGCAGAAAACTTTTCAAATATAACATCAACAGCACTTTAACTTAATCTGTGTTTGTTAAACTAGAAAATTAACTTCACATTTCAAATAAACTTACCTGCACACTGTTTCGTTTTGTTTAAATATTAAACATTTTAGTTTGTTTCATAAATTGCCAACTAGTAAAACAGTTTGTCTGCGTATGTAGAGATACAAAAATCACGGCAGCTCTAGTTACTGTATATTTTAATAAAGTTTAAGTTAGTAGTACAATAATGTACATTAATATACAGTAGTTAGTTACTATATACATCACTTATGTACTTATAAACTTGACCACAAAATCATATTAAAAATTATTAAGTCAAGGTAAGTTAATTGACAATTACATTGTTTGTTTTGGTTTAAATTTAAATTTGATCATTGGAAATGTGTAAAAAAGTGCAAAAAATGCAATGTACACCGCCAGATTTGTCAGAACATGCATATTTGACCAAAGAAACAATGTTAAGTATATTTGATTTGACATTTTTGACAGCAATATTGAAATTTATTACGTCAAGTTAAATTAAATTAATTGACAATTACATTGTTTATTTTTGCTTGAATTTGAATTTGACTATTGAAAATGTGTGAAAAACTATAAGAAATGCGACAGATACCGCCGAATTTATCAG
Organism: Clivina fossor; assembly: GCA_963966155.1. Taxonomy (NCBI): domain Eukaryota; kingdom Metazoa; phylum Arthropoda; class Insecta; order Coleoptera; family Carabidae; genus Clivina; species Clivina fossor. The sequence goes on along the minus strand of OZ014551.1, from coordinate 22,175,838 downwards.
AATTTTTATATTCGACCATTTTCACATTAATTCTCAAAATATATTTTTCATATATATATATATATATATATATATATATATATATATATATATATATATATATATATATTGTAATTGTATATATATATATATATATATATATATATATATATATATACTATTTTACAACTGTTAGTAAGGTTAAGGTATCTTGGTATGTTTTTTTATTTAGTTTTAGTTTAATTTTATTTGGAACGTTTGAGGAATAAATAGCATATGTCACACGAAGCAAATGCTTTTTTTTTATATTTCGCCCAAACTGCTTTGCCTGGGCTCTGCCTCAGCTGCAAGTTTCTGTGCTCACACAACAAAAATCACTTTCTGCTCCTTGTTACTATTTTCAATAATAATTTATCTGTTAGGAGTTATTTTATGAGGGCCACAACTGTTTTGTTTTTTCAGTATTGATAAAAATTGTATTAGTGACACATTTAAGTTAAGTAGCAGTTTCTTATGGTTCTTTTTTATTACAGAAATATTCACGGTATCTGTAAAAAACGCCACTAGTTTTTTTTTTTAATGTAAATAAGTAATATTAATAGGAGTGGTTTCGTTAAAACTCTCCCGAAAATTTAATAAAAATATCACGATGGGAGGAGTTTAGACATACATGCTGAGCATCCATTACGACATCATTGTGGTCTGTCAAGCGTGGATGGACGTCTCTTTTTTTCGGTTTTTTTTTTCCTTTGTTCACGATGAGTCTTTGCTCTAATACTATTTGGCTAAACATGAATGTTGACTGGAGATGCTGAATTTAATTTAATTTTGATGATTGTAGACTGTTGTTTTGTGTTTATTTTTTAACTTTATAAAAGACAGGCTTTGAAACATTTGTAGAAGTTGTTTGACGTCTGACAAGAAAAAATGTACTAGAATTTACGAAATAAAATTTTCATAATATAATTATCTGGTTTAGCGATTACACAAAAATTAATGTAATTGTTTACTGACAAAGCATTATTTTCTATATAAAAAAAATATAATCTTTTAGTCTGAAAACTTTCTGCGACCACTGTCAAAAAATTTACTAAAATTTACAAAATAAAATTTTCATAATATAATTATCTGGTTTAGCGATTACACAAAATTTAATGTAATTGTTTACTGACAAAGCATTATTCTTCATACAAAATATATATATATATATATATATGTATATATATATATATATATATATATAGATATATATATATATATATATATATATATATATATATATATATATATAATCTTTCAGTCTGAAAACATTCTGCGACCACTGTGCGTATATAAAAAAATATCCGAAGTATTTTTTCGCAAATGGTATGAGTGTGTGTTCATTATCTACACAGCAGTTTACCTCCGCACAGCATGAGATGTCGTTTATTGCGGTTTTACTTTCTCGGCGCCCGTCATCTCGACCCCGCCATATTGCTTTATTAAAAAACATCAGACGATCGGACTAAGTGTGTCCCGATACGTTTAATTTATAGATAAAGATGGAAGGATATTTTATATCTCCTATATGTCGATAGCACAGTGGTCAGCCTATTTTTATCGAAACTTTTATTGTCTTGTATATTAAAATATCATGAGTAATCGATTTTTTTATTAATTTATCGATGATATTTTATTTTAGTAAGATGTGTATGTTCTTTTAGTATCTATAATATAAAAAATATTTATATTACATTTTATGAACTTCTAAACTTTATGTTTATAATAGTATATTTACAACAAGCAAGAATAATACCTGTGTGAGTTTTACACTACTTATATATTTTACTATTACAAAATATAAAATTGTATTTTTTTTTTAATATAAATACAATTTTGAAATAATTATATTATTACAGAAGTTACACGGTATCTTAACAACATTATTAACTTTTTTTTGACATATACTGACGACTTGCATGTAATATACAGTAGATGATCTCTCATGAACAGATCTACGAACACATATGTAAAACTATGTCGATATTACATAAACATAAATAAGCGTCCAGCGACAGAAATCACCGTACATTTGATGGTATAGACTACGCAGTATTAATATAACGTAAGGTTGGGGACAAGATCAGTTTATTGTTAGCTTCTAAAAGTTAACTTGAATCAATTTGAAAAAGAATTACACTACTTTTGCTGAACTAAGACTTGGTTGCACAAAGCATTGTTAAACGCTTTGTAAGTTAACCAATTGGTTAATCAATGAAGCGCTTCAGAAACAGTTGACAATCTAGTTGCCTAGTTAACTCATTTATTAAGTTAACAATGCTTTGTGCAACCAGTACTAATTGTATATTTTAGACTCCATATTTTCTCTTTCTACTATATAGTGTTCGGTACGGTAGATATAGTGTTCGGTACGGTATCTGTAACATTGTCCAAAATTAAAACAAGATATATAGAAATACGTCGTCAGTAAAATTTTGTAATTTCAATTCCTACTAGACGGTTCAAACGATTTTTATGATATTTTCAAGATAAGTTTATTTAGTACCCAAGATGGTCATGTGATTTTAGTTTTTTCCAGTAATGCCAACTTTCCAAAAAAAAAATTACTAAAGTTTTTAAAAATTCATTATGGCTATATTTTTTATTAGATTTTAATCAAATTTGGCTTTACTATTTATCCGAAATTAATCAAATTTATACAAAAAATTCTTTAGTACCCACATAAATTATATAATTTAAATGTTTGACAATTTACTAGCTTTTTAAGAAAAAAAAATTACTAGAATTTTATTTCGGTTTTATTGTTTATCCATGATTAATACAAAATTTAAAAAGATTCTTTTGTGCCCACAAAAATTATATAATTTTATTTTTGAACAATGCAACTTTTGGGTTTACTCGAGCCATATTACCGACCAAACTCAGAAAATCTGAAGATGACTGAAAAGTCGAAACGCGTCATTGCTAAAAACAATAACAAACCTGATAGGGAATTTAATAACATTATAATTTACCCATCTGCTTCAAATCTTGTTACAATCTGCTGCTAGTAGTAGGTGCAGTCTCAAGAAGCATGTTTTTCTAAAATTAACTTCCTCAACGCACTCTGATAAAGAGCTTCTATAAAAATTTCACTGCATAAAAATAACATTTAAAAAAGTTTGTAGAAATATTTGTGCAACTTCCATATAGTTACATTCCTACCAGAAATATGATTTCATTACATATATTTTTCATTTTAAAACAGCGATTAAAAACAAACGCTGTCCCTATAAATCAGTCCGCGATTTAATAATCATAACAACGTTATTATTCACTCGCGAGTCAAAAGAATAGAATCTCTATGACACAAAACTCCAAAATGATATTGTTTCGCTGGCGCAAAACACATTCATCTTCGACCAAAAACAAAAAAAAAAACAAAAAAGAAATCAAAAAAGAATTTTTTCCGTTATTCATAATTCAAATTCACTAGACTCCCGGTGAAAAGCATTAAACTTTTAACAAAGAAAGAAAGAAAAAAAAGAGAAGCGGACGAGCAGAACACAGCAGAATCAAGTCGGAATAATAAAATGGGGGACCTGCATCGCATCGTGTCGAATATTTATGGAAAAAGGGTTGCCAGAAAGATATTTTTGAATCGTCGCCAAATACACTTTGGACGCTAAACTTTTTAACATATTGCTGTGCTATTATTGCTTACAATACATTGTAAATGTATATTTGCATGTGCTTTTGTTTTCTTAAACATTGCAATAAATTTAAATATATATTTTATTGTTAAAGAAAAATAGTTTTCTAAGTAAATAGAGCAAGTACGTTTTTTTCCAGATAAATAAAAAAGTTAATATAGTAGAACTTTTACAGATATTCGTTATCGGAACGTATGGTAGTAAGTATTATTGGGGTTTGGCTATAAAAACATAAAAGAAAAATGACTGCTGTAGAAATGAGATTTTTAAGTGGCGTATGTAGTGTAACTAGAAAGGATCGAGCACAAAATAGATTAGTATATGAGTGTGAAATTGAAAAAAATATTGCAAAAGTTGGTGTTAGTTAAGATGGTTCAGTCATCTTGAACGAATATTTAATAAAGATTTAGTTAAAAGAATATATGTGAATGGTTTTAAAAATATACGTTTGTGTGGACGTTCAATGAGTAGGTAGAGTGGGGTATGATTGAGAGTGTTTTGCGTAAGTAAAAGTTTCCAAGTAATAGGAATAGACGAGCATGTATGTGGATGAAGCTAGAGTTGCTTGTCTGGATATGTTTGGACAAAACTAATTTCGGGATAGTGGAAAGAGTTTGTATATCAACCACTAACTCCAGATTGTAAGAAAAAAGAATACGTCAGCATTAAGCGGAACGCAATAACTAAATTATAGATGGTCTAAAGTTCACTAAATATGACAAGTAATGCATCATTGTTTTAAAAGAAAAGTTATCTAATTTTGCTGAAAAATCTGTTAAATTGACATTAAATATAACACTATTCTTTGTAAAAACATTCTTATGTAAAAAAAAATTACACTACTTTTATGTATACACAGTAAAAAAATAAAGATCAAAAAAGATAAAAATATTTTTTTTTTGCAATAATATTGTTTTAACTTTAAATTTTGTTTATTTAAATTTACAGAAGTTTTTTTTTGCACTAACCTTATATGTAATTTCTAAACTATAATTTCTAAAACTATATAAGTCTTTTAATTGTTAAGTTATGGTTATTTTTTAAAATATTTGGTTTATTAAACGAATTCATTTTCTTCTGTTTCTACGAATTGTAAGTTAAACATGTGCTTTAATGTTAACCTAACAAAGAGTATGTTTTATTAAGTACATGTATGTTATTGTAGCTCTCTGATTATGATATAATATATATCGAGAGCTTAGATAGTATATCAATTGAGTTTCATTTATCAAAAGCTTTAACAGACTAATTTTAACTCACGAATTTTTTTATCCTATATATATATATATATATATATATATATATATATATATATATATATACATACATTACATGCAATGACATACATACATACATATATACATGCCAATAAAATTATATATATATATATATATATATATATATATATATATATAAAACTTTAATGATATGTCCTAAAGTAATATAAACTTAGAAAATTCATAACTATATAAATCTCGACTAGACGGTTGTGTTAGTATGTGTGTGTGTTTAAACTATATTTTTACATGTCAATTTAGACTACTACATAGAGAGAAAGTTTACTCAAACTTTTGATGCAAGTAAATTATTCATTGTTTTTAAGGTTATAATTAATATGAACGTCGTCGTTGGTATGTAGTTTTACGAGAAAACTTTACATGTAGTTTATGCTTTACAAATAATTACTTTCAAATTATTATACAAATGTTCTAAAACTGTTTATGTCGGCTAATTTTATGCTCAATATAATCTCTGAATGGATTTCTATGTATGTTTCAATGTTTGTGCACTGCTATTAATCATTAAAATGTTTCAAAATGTTCGTAATTACTGTTGCGTATTTTACATATAAATATGTAATTTCGCATGTTTTAATGTTATAATAATATATATTTAGTCATTATTTATTTACTGCATTTATACCTATTCATATATTATAAATTGTTTTTTAATTAATTTTCACTGATCTAATATTAGTTATTATGGAAATAATTATTTATTTGCAAATATAATAGATACACTGTAAAAAACATTACATTAATACTATTAATTCAAAAGTAAAACTATAAAACTATATAAAATAAAATGTACAGACCCATGTGTAATGATATTTTACATTTTGACAATATTTTTTTTATATCTAATCTGAAAATTGCATATTCATGACTAATAATATTTACTGCTTCAGCTAAATATCAATTTTTTTTAAAAACTGTACACATAAATATTAATTGATGATAATACATAACCTAAATGAGAGTTTGATGTTTCTAATACCGATGTGCATTTAGTTTTGCGTCAAAAATGCATGAAAAATGGGACGTGTTCTAATTCATACATTTTTCTGTATAGACTGTCCCGGACAAATTGAGCATGTAGAGATTTCTATATAGAATCGAATATTGGATCGTGTAATACAGAAAATTTTGTTTGTATAAAAACTATACAATTTTTGTATATAGAAAAATTCATAGTGTAAAGCCAGCATAATGAAAGTTTGAGAATTGAGAATCTTTAACTTGTTTGATTGTTTCCAAGTGGTATGAATAAAAGAGCATTATATAAGAAGCATCATGCTTAAGTTACTTGTCAGGATGGAAATGTTTGACGAAAACTAATTTCTGCATAATGAAAAAAGTTTGTTCCACACCATACGGGTACATGGCGTGATTGTGTATGTATATTATATATAGTCGTTAAAAGGTATAGTATTCTATTTGCCTATAATATTTTTCTATAACTTGTTTAATAATATGTAATAATAAATAAAATTTATGTTTTGTTCTAAATTACAGTCAAATTTATGCGTCAACTTTTATTTAACCGAGGACAAAATTCTACTTGTTCTTACGGGAAACAACAATCAAATAAACATTCGTTTTAAAACTCACAGCCCATCCCGGACAATTAAAAGCCCGACCAACTTATTCTGTAATTACATCGTTGTTACCATCGCAGCCACAGTCTGGCTCGGCTCGGCTCAGCTAGGGCAAGGGTTAAAGTGTGTACTGCTTCACGTTGGGGGTCCCAAGGGTTCTTCGGGACCCGGTACCGTTTCCTGACTAAATCCTCTCTTGTGTCTTTTTTTTTTCTTTCCGAACGGTACAAGTGAATGTACAAAGTACCAAAAGGGTTTCGCCGAATGTGCGTTTTATTTTTTTAGTTTGACTATTTTGTAAAATAGAATGTTTAATTATGGTTGTGCCTTTGTCGTCTTTGTTTACAGAAACATGATAAAACCTATTAGTCTTTATTTACAATTGGTATATACAAGTTTGAGTATATACAATGCTGTTTTGGTGCCTACATTGATGTATGGTAGTGAATGTTGGGTTTGGCTGCGAATGCATAAAAGAAAAATAGCTAGGAGGAATCGGGTACAAAATAGATTAGTGTATGATGAGTGTGAAATTGAAAAAAAATGTTGTAGCAAAATGTTGTTAGTCAGTTAAGAAGGTTCGGACATCTTGAGCGAATGCCTAATGAACGGTTGGTTATATGAATGACTTTCAAAGCTATACGTTTACGTGGACGTTCGATAGTAGTTCGAGTGGTATGATTGATAGTGTTTTGCATGAGCGGAAGTTTCCAGGTAGTAGAAATAGAAGAGCATGTATGAAAGGAAATATGAATGTGGATGTAGTTAAAGTTGCTTGATTGGATAGGGATGTTTGGAGGTAACTGATTTTGGGATAATGGAAAGAGTTTGTGCAACACTCTTTTGGGTATATGGCGTGATTGTGTATGTATGTATGTGAGTTGGTATAGCTATTTCAAACTTTATTTAAAGACACATTCGGAAAACAAAAACTACAAGTATTTTTTCACGCTTCGATAATAAACATTTAAACAAGTTTTATTGTAGCTGTAATGAAAATAATTTTACTGTGTAAATCTTAAAAAAAAATTAGAAAAAAAACTATTTTTAATAATAAATAAAATATAAAATATTAATTTATTTATTAAAATATTTTGCCGCAGGACATTTTTCCGCGACCATTTTGCCGTCGGACATTTTGCCGCTGGACGTTTTGCCGCTGGGTAGATTAGGGTAGGTCAGGTTAAGGTAAGTTAGGTCAGGTTAGGGTAGGTTAGGTTTAGGTTGGTTTAGGTTTAGTTAGTTTAAGTTTACTGCGGAAAAATACCTGGCGGCAAAATGTCCCGCGGCAAAACGTCCGTGGCAAAATGTCCGGCGGCAAAACGTCCGTGGCAAAATGTCCGGCGGCAAAAGGGCGGCGGCAAATGGTCGCGAACCCAAAATATTGTTACGTTTTTCGGATTCGACTAGGGTAAGACTGTAGGTGTTTAGAAAATAAAACCATGTTTATATTAACATGTATTTATTTATGTGAACTGTAATATATTTATTAACTATTTATGTAATTATTTAAACGTACTACTATAAATTTAGACAATCCATGACCGAGCTTACTAAACAACTGTACAGGAACGCGTTCTCACTATAACTGACATTTCTCAACAACTGTTTCTACCTCGCCTTCTCAATCGTCGTAAACATTTTTGTTTAATATAGCCTGCTCCGTAACATTGCCCCCTTCTTAAAAATTGTTTCGTCCCGAAACCGTTTTTAGGATCGTGCAGGAAAAGGCAGGTGTCCTCGCGAGTGCATTGTGACGTCCGGTAAAAGTAACAATCTAGCGTCTTTAGCTTGTGAGCTCCTTTCCTTGGGTCACAACTGCACGCACCCTCATCCTTACAACAGGAAGATGTCAAGTCCGCCAGTGAATATCTCAACATGCCGACACCTTCTGCAGCACCTTCTCCGCACTAACCGCCAGTTTTGCGACCTCTCTGGCTTCACCGTTGTGACCGAATACCAACCCGTCAACACCGACATTCCCCAGTATATGCTTAAAGTTCCCAGTTGACCAATTTGATCCGCAACCTTGCCTTAGATTTATCAGCATCATGATGCCATCCTTTTTCGAAAGTTGTCCTTCCTGGCCCCCGTGGACTGAAGAATTTTCCCTGAGAAAACCTACACCGGCATGCACCCAGCATACCCACAAACATTCTCCACTTCAGTCCTCCCAGTTCACAACTTCGCCTCGAAACAGCCGCATCATGACACCACCCTTTCTTGAAAGACCGCTCTGGTTACTTCCAAAGCGTTTTCTCATTTAATGCAAGCAATCTTCACTAGCAAGTTCTTTGTTGGCGAGCGATAGCTAACAGCGGATATCCACTAGCCGACGTGATATTAAATGCCGGCGAAGAATCAAGAATGTTTTCTTCATTTATACGCCGCAATCAAGACATTCCGATAGCGCAGTGACAGTATCTTGCCCAAAATTGTGGAACCACTGGACTCAAATCATTGGATCTTGCTTTAACCGCAGTACTGTTTCTCAGTGTTATTTTCTTCACATTAATAAAGCTTGTTGTTCCCCGCATTTGATTGTATATTTCTTTTACTTTCTGTTCCGTGTTTACGTTTCATTTCAGCTAACGCAGCATTTTCTTCTGCATCTTCTTAATTACGTAATTCAGTAAGTTGACTCGTTTTTTTTTTCCTTGCGTATTACTTTTTGCGGGGCTTCTTGACGTTTTAATTGTAATTTATTCCAAAATTTAGTCAGTCTTACCCCACACCTGACACCAATTGTTGATGATAATTGTAACCAAATTGCTGAAAAACCCGATTCTGATGTTGAGTATGATGACGATACTTTCGAGACAAATAATCAAAATACTATTGTATGTGATGATAATCGTAACCAAATTGCTGAAAAACCCGATTCTGATGTTGAGTATGATGACGATACTTTCGAGACAAATAATCAAAATACTATTGTATGTGATGATAATCGTAACCAAATTGCTGAAAAACCCGATTCTGATGTTGAGTATGATGACGATACTTTCGAGACAACTGGAACTGATTCCGATTGTCGAACACAACGAAATAAAACCATGTTTATATTAACAGAATGTATTTATTTATGTGAACTGTAATATATTTATTAACTATTTATGTAATTATTTAAACGTACTACTATAAATTTAGACAATCCATGACCGAGCTTACTAAACAACTGTACAGGAACGCGTTCTCACTATAACTGACATTTCTCAACAACTGTTTCTACCTCGCCTTCTCAATCGTCGTAAACATTTTTGTTTAACATAGCCTGCTCCGTAACAATATTATATGATATTAAAATAAAAACGTTTTTGGTTTTTATTCTGTATGATTTTTAATTATATTTCAACTTAAAGCATTTTTATTTTAATATAATGAGTTCTGAAATTACTTTATTATTTTACTATGATAAAATATTATTGCTCAATTTTTATACCAAAACTGTTTTTCATTTGACATTATAATTTTTTATTCCAACTGGCATTCAAACTTATATGCACAAATTATATAAAATTATATAGTTCATTATTCTAAATTATGCTAAAACTACTAAAATTAATCATTATGAAACTAAAAAAAATTAATCCTATTAATTTTTATTTTTATTTTCTTCTGTCGGTAGCAAAAAATTTCAGCTAATTTTACTTTAAGGCGTCAGAAAAGCATTGTTTTATTGGCAAAAAATATTTTTGAAACGTTAACAAAAAACTATTGTTTATTGAAACTAATAATAATAAATACCAATAGAATTCAAATTCGATTTTAGTTAGAGTTTTTATCATAAAAACAGACCTTAGTCTCAGTTTTAACTCAGTTTTTACTGTGCAGTATTAATTGCGCAGTTGAAAAATCTATCGGCTACAGATTTCACTCAATATATACTTACAATTAGTTGGAAATTTTGAACTGAACGTCACTCCGGTTTTCACGCACAAGCTACGAAATAACTGCGCAATTTCGGCATGCGCAGTTAATACTGTGCAATAAACTGAGCGTGTATGGGTCCGTCCAAGACAATTGTGCCAACAATATATAAAGCATATAATACATTTTATAAAAAAAAAAAAACTCTATAATTTAAACATTTTGTGAGCCACTGTTCAGTTCATTTAGATTGCATCACATCACACATGCAATCAAACAAATCCGTCAACAGTGCAATTGTCCTAACAAGCGTCAAATAAAGTTGCATTACGCATTAAAAGGGTTTCGACAATAAAAGAAAAAAAAATTACGTCCCATAACAACACGTGGCTTCCGTCGTACTGTAATTCAAACGCATGCATTGCGTCGCCGAGTTCGGATTACGCCGAAAGAAAAGGGGCCCCGCAATTGTCGTTTGTTTCGTATTAATGCCCTTTGAATCGCTAACGCCGTCGGCTAGACGATAAAAAGTCTATTAGAATTGAACAATTTTTTTTTACTCAGTTGCTTTGTGCGAAGTGTGAAAGTGTATTATACTTGTTGTAGTTCTTGACAATGGATTTTAAAACTAATGCGTATTTGCAATTCTATATGGAAGAGGGTGGCCAGTAATGTAGGGTTATATTATATGTAGATTGGTGTTGGATAAAGTTTCAGAATCAATTTTTAAAATATAAATGTGAGATTATGGATTTTGGAAGATGTATACATGGAGATTTGTCAAAATAGATCTCTTGTTACAATAGATGAGTAGATATTACTAGGAAAATTGTTGAATAGGGGTGATTTTTTTCAAATTGTTTCTGTATAACTCTTGTTCAGTATTAAATGTGCGTTAAAATTATGTACATTTTGTATATTATTTTTTAAAAACAAGTGAAAATGGCATAAATAAATTTCCGGTTATTTATTTTTGCTGCATCTTTATACAAATTATTAATATCATAGTAAAGAATATTTCAGAACTTATTATATTAAAATAAAATTATTATTGATTAAAAAATTTATTTTTAATTGTAAATGATATGTTTTACGAAATAAAGACGGAATGAGTCAATGTAATTAATATTCTTATTAATTATTAAATTTTCAACGATATATTGTCGTCTTCTTCAGAATAATAACTTTAATTAAGTTTAATTTCTATAAATTTAACAAGTTTTTATTTTGTGTTTTTGCCGACCGTCATATCACATATGACAAGGGCGGTATTGTAGTCATGCCAAATTTGACATATCGAGATTTTTATAGATAAGCATGAATTAGGCTCATAGCAACACGAATCTACTGTTTTTAGCGTAATGTGTCTGTTGGTCTGAGGACATGTAGAGTAAATTCGGCTGAACGGATTGTTATAAAATTTTATATTTAAGCTTCGGAGGTAAATATCTCAAATATATAGATTTAACAAAAGTTGCTAAACGAGTTATAACTAACAACTTTTATTTGGAACATTTTTCGATGCGGCTAAATAATTTTTAAAATTTTTCATATTTTTATTGTATATATAGGTAATTCTGAAAATAGGTGGCATATTATGTCAAAACAGTTTTGTTTCTAGTTATCATGACTACAGTTAGTTGTTGTTTTGCAAATTTTTTTATTCCATAATTTTTTTTAATACATGACGGTCGGTTCTGTGGTGACTACAGCAGATTTTTTAATTTTGTACAAAAATATTATTCTGAAGAGGACAACAAAAATCTTCGAAAATTTAATAATTAATAAAATTTTAAATGTTTTTAATTGTTAAAACGTATATTGTTATTAAAATTTAAAAATTAGCAATTTTATATCAAACTGGAAACTATTTTATTTTCCTATAAAAATAATTACAATTTAAATATCATAAATGGAATCGGCTGTTTGAATGGAACTTCAAACAAATTTAAAAGTTAAAAAATATAACTATGTAAATGAACTTAGTGTAAGTTTCAAAATAATTTTTATTGTATGCTCTATGTATATTTCGGGTTTTTACGCTATCGTCAGAACATTTTATCTCCTGATGATTATTATTCAACACTATTTGCTCAATTAAAATTTTTCGTTTATTATAGTTTGTGACGAAATTGCATTTAAAATATCTGACACGTTATTATATGTGCAATTTATAATTTTTTATTTTTTTTTGATAAAGCCGCGCAACTACTATAATCATTTGCGGCAATTTATAATATTATAATTATAATTATTTTAAAAAATCTGTCATGTCAAACAAAATTGTCATTTCTTGTTACATGGTCATCAAAAAAGTACCTACATGTAATGTACATTCGAGTAAAAGTAGTAATATTCATGCTTGTTGAATAATATAACTATTCTGTAATTTTACATAAAATTTATGCTTAAAAAAATAATTATGTAATTTTTCATAAAAAATTATTTACAAAACTTAAAACTTTTCAACAAGCATACGCTTTGAATATAAAAATAGTATTATAAAAAAATTAAGTAATTTAGAAATTTTTTACACATTTTGTTATTTTCTTTTTTTGTTTATAAAGTATACATTTATTTTCTTTTATGGTTCTTAATAATAATGTTTCCTTTTATTATTATTTTTTTTTAAATAAAATCTCTAAAATTGATGAAACTACAGAAGTAAGAAGATTTTAACATAATTAATTATTGAATTGAAATCTCTTAAAATATCAAAATAAATAACTTTTTTTTCTACATTTATAAATTTAAAAAGTTAGAATCCAAAATAAAAATCAACTTATTTTTAATTTAACAATTTACTTGAAAATTTTTTTAAAACAATTGCAAAAATCTAATTATACCATTTGATTCACGAAAAGTTGAACAAATACCGACATGGTATTTAATTAACAATATAATAACATAAAAGTTTATATATACAAAACAATCACCGGGTACAAATAATACAAAAAAAAAAAATTAATAATACTTAGTTTCGATAAATAAATATTACAATTTATGAGCTACATATTTATTTATAATAAATGATTTATATTTTCATAATATGTATAATAATAACATATATAGTAAAACAGATTTCTCAAAACAATTATGAAAAACAAACAAATGTTTTTTTATACAAATTAAACACATCCATTATTAAAATAATAAATAATTAAAAATTTATGTTAATATATTTTCGAACAGGAAACAAGAATAAATTTTATTTAGAACGAATATACTCGTATATATAACATATAACTAGTAAATAATAACTCAGGTATTTTCTTAAAATCCACCCACGCATTTAGCCATTATAACATAGTGTAATAATTACAGCTCGAGTCGTTGTAATGATGTATACCCAGCCAATGGCTGTCAACTGAAATTATTGTTAATTTATGCTAATAAATCGAAAGCAATTAATTATTTTGATTAATGCAATGCTGTTAAAAGCCGACATTTATTTTTCTCTTATTATTTATCGTGTGTAACTGACTTTTTTTATTTCTGTTCGATCTTTTTTTTCGGTAAATTTATGATTTTGTTTTTTCCGAATATATATTTTACGTGCGTTTTTAAAGTTAAAGTTTTTGAAGATATATGGTCCTCATAAGATGATGGAAAACTAAGACTTCTTCAGATATAAACCTTTCTCTTTTATTAGCTTTTTTTTTCTCGTGGTTTCATAATTTATGTATTATAGAAGTGAGCGATAAATTTTAGCATTATTAATATGCAAGTTTGTTTATTAAAATAATAATAATAAATAATAAAATATTTTAGATGGAATTCGGATTACATAATTTTTTAATTTATATATATTTTTCTGCTACAGATTTTGTTATGAACAATTTTTATCAAAGTCACAAAAAAACGTTTTCCTAAACATCGCATTTATTGAATTAAAGAAAAATTAAATTTCATTAGCTTGATAATACATACTACATAATCACTTTATTTTATACAATGTATAGTCTACGCTACGGAATATAACTTTGTGCAATAATTGTACTTGATACTATACGGCAAGTTGAACAGTTATTTAGCTAGAAGAAAGGCCATACTGACTTACTTAACTGTAATATTAATTATTAAATTTATTTCTAAACATTAAAAAAAAATAATACGATTTAATAACACAAACAAAAATTTTGATAAAAAAAAGCACTGTAAACGTACTACGAATGAATTGCAAAAATATTTTCCGGATAAAGCTGAGACATACTTTAGATTATATATAAGTTTGTTAGAAGTAGAGAATAATTGCGTATATCATATGAAAACGTACACTTACCTATGTGTTATTTTGAAGAAGCAAACTGCATTAATTAAAATATCCAAATATTTAAATTATACCTTTGTTGTGCTGAAAGTCAAGTTAATGTTTCATTTAAAATCATTTTCGTATTGCTTATAATTTATTAGCAGAATACATTTTTGCTTGTAGCAAAAATTTGTATATAACAGTACAATTCTGTAGAGGACACAGTACCTATTGATCCCTACTCGGGAATGGAAGCTGATTAGCTAAATCCGAGTTCGGTAAATTTTGTTATTTTTGCGAAATTCTCAGCCGTTTCCGAGATATTTACAATTAAAGATTTTTTTGCAAAAATTTATAATAGCGTGCGCTTGTACGAGGTTGGGATTGAAATATGTTATAACACCAAGGGTTGCGGGCAGATTTTGTTTTCGAAATTTTACATACAAATTTGTTAACTTTTTATCACAGTTTTGGACGTTGACTTATTTAATAAGGGGGTGTCGTAGGAGGTTGATTTTTAGATATATTGTAGTACTGCCATAATTGACTAGTATTTGTAAAACGCGGAAAATTTTGGTATTTTTGCGAAATTCCCAGGCGTTTCCGAGATATTTGCAATTAAAGATTTTTTTGCAAACATTAATAATTTATAGCCGAGGGGTTGTACAGGGTTGGGATTGAAAGCAACACTAAGTGTTTCGGGAAGGTCTCGTTATTTTTGCGAAATTTGCAACACTTTTGAATTTTTATATGTGCAAAATAATAATGTTGACAATTAGGATGTTAGATTATTTTAGTTTAGAAAGAATTAATTTCTATAATTTCTTAACTAGTAATAGAAATTTTTCGTTATTAGTAAAATAAAAACACATATAAAATTTTCAGGTTTTTAAATGTTGAAATTTTTATTAAGTCATATAGATTTTGGGGTTCTAAACGCAAATCTGTAACCAAAATTTTACTAAAGTAAATAGTTCGCAAAAAATTGACGTCAAATTTATATTTTATTAAATCGAATATCATAGATTTGGATGAGCAGTACTATCTGCTATAAATTGGCTAGAAATTATATTTTTGCAACAAAAAAAAAATTATTAAATCAGTATTAGTGGTTGTGAAATGAAAACAAGACAATTAATATTGTTACTATATTTATTTACGTACGAGATTTTTTTATTTATAAAATATATTACACAAGGTTTTTTTATGTATCTACACTGTACAAGGGTGGCTCACATTCTTTCTCTAATTAACAAATCAAATACAAATAATAAATTAAATACAAATACAATACAATAGTATACAAGTTTTACATTACAATGAAACGCAAACTGACACAACTAGTAATCAAAAAATGAAATGACAAAGAATTCAATTTGATATAGCACCAATCGCGACTAAGAATATATTAGATTATGTACGAGTTATTTTTTTATATAAAACATTATCTTTTATCTTTTTTTTTCTTTCTTTCTTTTTAAATCTATATATTTAATAGTTTCATTCTTTCGTCTTTCAAACAGTTAGAAATCTTACACATTTATAATAATAATATACACATTTATATATAAAACGCTATGCACAGATCAACTTTAAGTTTAGAGTCCACAAAAATTAAGTGATTTTTTCTTTTATTAATTGATTTAAAAAGTCTAACATTCACAGCAACTAAACAACTTTAACAAACAAAACAAGATAATTGAAAAAACAATTGAAAACGTCTCAGTACACTAGATCAACCCGCGATGGTAATTTATATATTTATATATACACATTTATTTAAAACAGTTTTTCTTTCATATTTAATAATTAAAATTTTTCATCACAGAATCCACGTTTATTTCCACATTGTTCCTTCTCGTTCACAGCTTGATAATCAGTCACAAATTAAACACTAACAGGAAACCGGAACTAAGTATTAGAGCTAGAAAATTCGTTTGTTTTATCGATAGCGCGCTGCTTAGGCCCAATGGTTCCTCGTGAGCCGTACTGCTGCTACGTGATACTTTGCTTCGGGCCGCGCCCTCAATGTGATTGGAATCGATGTCTTGCAGAGGTGTACCGCCGGGCCAGCCCGGTCCTGGTTCCGTTGAGTAACGTGTTCGGTGACCGGAATGAACAGAGCCGGCGCATTGGTCTTTTCGTGGACGATACGGCCGGGTGATGTTCGGGTAATGGGCCTCAATTGAATCTGTACCCTGAAATTAGAAAAACATACAAATGCTATTAATATCTTTTGTTAAATAATATTTATATTTAAAAAAAGTAAACCGGAACTATATTCCGGTTCATGAATATATGGGAAATATAATTAATAAATTGCAATATGTATTACTGTGGCGAAAATTGAAGCTAAAAGAACTTAAAATTTCCAAAATCAAAGAATTAATTTAATAAACTAAATACGTATTTCGAAAGTCTAGCTTCCGCTTAGATAAAAAATGAAAAGAGAGAAAAAAATATAATCATAATAAAAAAAATTTAGTTCTTTTTTTTTTAATATTTCTGTACTTCAAATATTACAATTATATTTTAATAAAAGTGGTTTTTAAAATCTATTAAAAAATTGAAGTTAAATAAAAATAGGATATCAAGGGTCGGTATCTTCTGTTCTAGTTAAAAACTAACCGAGCTTTCAAATTAACCAAGTTACAAATTTATGGTTAAATTTAATAGCTAGAACATATAAATTTATCCACTGGTCAATGTATAGCCAGTACACAAAATACAGAGAATGTGTTTTTTTAGTCAAGTATTAAATTTACCCAACTACTAAATCAAACTACCGGCCCAAAATATATACAGATAACAAGGTTTCTAAAAATGTTCCGAAAAATATAACTATTTGATAGAAATATTATTATTCAGACAATTTCCTTATTTCTTTATTATATTTTGTCTAAAAAAATTAAAGGCGTAATTTTCGAAATTTGTCTCGAATGTTACAATTTGTCGACACGGTTCTGACACGTATTTAGCTTTTTCAATTAATTTTGTGGTTTTTTGGAAATTTTAAGTTCTTTTAGTCTGAAAATATAGTTATTTTAAACAATAATCTTTTAATAACATTCCGATGCTTGAAATAATTTTGTTCCAGTTTGTGAAATTTTCCATTTTAAGTCCTGGTTGTAACACAAAATTCAAACAATAAAGCTATTTAGAATTTCAAAAACTAAGCTTTATCATCAATAACAAATCTGAATAGAACTAAAATTTCTAATGATAATGACTCAGTCAAAAGTCCTGCTGTGAATAATAAATTACATTACTTATCAAGAAACACATATATAAATATGCATTATTCAACAAAAGTAGAAATTTGTAATATGTGATAATTTTCTTCAAACCATCCGCTTTTGGAGTTAAATTCCGAAGTTAAGCAAAAGGATATTTTTAATTGTTACAAATGTAATAAAAAAATTTAGTTGGTACTATATTAATTTTTTAGATTCATTTAGAAAATATTACAAAGAGGTTCCTCAATCGGAAGAAAATAAAATACAAATATTTGTTTTAAATTATTGAAATGTTATTAACTCAAAAAATATGTAAATTTCTTTTTAAGTTTTATTAATGTACCCAAACTTTTTTAAAAATGATAAAGTCCATCAAAAATGATGTAAGGTATTTTTAGTTTAGTTAGATTAATAAGTTAAGTTAATAAATATTTAACTGCGTAATATTCTTTCTATGTATATTATTTGTGAAATGAGAAAATTATGCTAAAAAAATTGCGCTACTACATAAGTTTCAACGTTTCAAAACGAAGTATCAATATGTGCATGAAAAATAAATAGAAAAGATCGTATCATGTCACCTCATAAACATGAATTTAATTCAGTGTTTTGAAGCCTGCAGCGCTAGTGTAGCATCCTATATGTTACATACGTATACGAGATACCGTAAAATACCAGATCGAAAAACAAAACAAAAAAGCAACGAAAAACTAAACAAAAATGAAAAATCAAAACTATAGACTACGCTCGAATTGAATATATATACATATATAGAGGGCTGGTGTATGCTGGAATATTATTTCCAAACGAAATATGACGTGTTATATATAAAGACCTTAATGGAATAGTGACGAATACGGCATCTTGATCAAAATCTCGATTTTTTTTGTTTTTTTACTAATAGAAAGGATAGCCAATTACATATTGATATTCGTCAATATATATATATATATATATATATAACTATTCCCATTTGAAAACATTGAGCTTCTATCTGTCACTGATTATTTCAAATTTTTAAGCAGTATTATCAAAAAACTTATAAAGTGACGTATTCGTTATTATTCTACTGAAGCCCTAAAATGTATGCAACAGCAGCAGTGCATTCTAGGACGAAAAAAATCGAAAATAAACTGAAGTAGTTTTCATAGATTTGGATAGACATTTCTGTTATATATGGGGTGTCTGTAAACTAGGAAAAATGTCTAGTTTATTTTTGGTTACGAAAACACTGGATATATGGTTACTGTTGAGTCTATTCTATTCTATATTTTGAATCTTGTTTTTTTTTTTTAAATATAGATATCTGATTGCTACATTCGCAGATTGGTTTATTTTTAATGCATTTTTAAAACTGCAAAATATTTGAAATCCTGTTTTGATATATGTATGTACAATGTTAGTGTTTTATTGGAATTTATTACTAAAAATGTAGCTACGAGTTACATCGGCAAAAAATACTTATATCTAGCAAAATACAAATGTATATTAGGTAAATATTTCGTCATAATCGTACAGCATGAAATAACAGTAGTCAGCTATGGGAACTATTTAAATACATATTTAAAAAAAAAACGACTAATTTTACAATATGACAAAATGATTTTATTTTCTTTTTTTTTTATATTAATTTATCATATAAATTTAGAAAAAAAAAATATAAAACCATTCTTTCAATTTTAGATTATATCATTAGCAAATAAATATATGAGTTTGTACTTAGCACAACTTCAGCAGAGATAAAAATATAGTGATATTTTGCATACCTATATGCATAATAATGATTAGTGCAGAAACAGAAAAAGTGCAATACAATTTGGAAGTTTTCAAAAAATTATCTATAAAATACTGCCCGCCTAATGTACTTTTAAATGTAATAATAGCTTTTTAAATATATATATAGATTAAGATTGATAGTGGGTGTTGTAGTCATAGGTAGGAATGATGTTAATTAAAAAATCTCATTTAAGATTTCCACCTTACAAATAATCATTATATATATATATATATATATATATATATATATATATATATATATATATATATATATATATATATATATATATATATATATATATATATATATATTAGGGTGTTTCGAAAAAAATCGAACCAGCTGGCCCTGGGCTCAAATCAAAGATTTGGGTCTACGTCTACAATATACCCATACAAGTCCATTCGCGATTTAAAAAATGTTTAGAGGGTGCACCGAGCTGCGAAAATGCCAATTTTTAGAACTTTTTTTTAGATAATCGCCCAAAATCTTGTCTTAAAAGCATCGGATCAAGTCGTGCTTTTGATATTTTGTGACTAGAACAATACTGAACAAGTTAGACCTGCGGATAATGGGTTGGCGTTAGGTCTTGGTAAGTGATAATTTTTTAAAATCATTTCTTCAACTTTTTTCAACTTTTATTGTTAAAAATTATCATTTACCAAGACCTAACGCCAACCCATTATCCACGTGTTTAACTTGTTCAATATTCACTTGGTCATAAAATATCACAAGAACTACTTGATCCGATGACTTTAAGACAAGTTTTTGGGTCATTATCTAAAAAAAAAAGGCTACACAAATTGCATGTTTTTATGATTTCAAAGAATTTTCACGCTCCTACACCTGACGCCAACCCATTATCCGCAGGTCTAACTTGTTCAGTATTGTTCTGGTCACAAAATATCAAAAGCACGACTTGATCCGATGCTTTTAAGACAAGATTTTGGGCGATTATCTAAAAAAAGGTCTAAAAATTGGCATTTTCGCAGCTCGGTGCACCCTCTAAACATTTTTTAAATCGCGAATGGACTTGTATGGGTATATTGTAGACGTAGACCCAAATCTTTGATTTGAGCCCAGGGCCAGCTGGTTCGATTTTTTTTGAAACACCCTAATATATATATATATATATAAATATATTATCGATGACTACTATAGAAATTAAAAAAAGATATCAGATCATATTTTGCTAAAAAATATTTGATTAAAATAGAGCATCTAACATATATTGTTTATATCAATGAAAAATTCTTCTTTTTTTACTGAAAAAATTTATACACATAAACATTCGTAAAATGTAAACAATAGGTTATGCAGAATGTACTTTCTATTATATAAAAAAAATTCGAATTTACGTACACAACAACAATATACAGTTTATATACAATAATTATAAGTAAATATCTGAATTTAAATAAGTGACTCAGTCTTTGGATTAGAATCGTTTAAAGCAATAGTAAATTTTACATTAAAACCAGTCGCAAAACAACACGATGAACAAAAATAATCTAACACAGCTGATATAAAATTTAATTTAAATTTAATCATTTCGGAAAATTACCGTCTTCAATCAAATTCCAGACGGTTACTCGGGAGGCGGAAGAGTGTAAACAAGAGTAAGAAAAGAAAACGAAGCTAAAATACTGTGTAAGTAAATGTATAATAAAACAGACGCAACACAGCAATAAAACAGCCCAGCCACCACGAGGCACGGAGGAAAAGAATTTTCGTCGATCTAAACGAAAAACTTTGTTGCTACAAGAGAGAAGAAAACATGCTGTAAGCTTCGAAGACGAAACAGGCAGACAGCAACCGTGAAAATGACACATTTCTGACGTTGAATTTACTTTAAAATCAATGTCAAAATTAATAACAACATTTTCCACAAACATCGTAGTTTTAAAATGGTACGTCATGCCCGCTTTTTCTTTCTCTAGCCCGATGTTTGGTGGCTTTATTAACTGTCTTTCGAACTAGGTCATTTTAATCTTACCCGTTTTAAATGTTTGTTATTTTGCAAAATTCTCATGTTGTGTTTGTTATTTCAGACAATCGTTTTACGAAGAAAATTACTATACAGCTAGTTGTATTACAGAATGTCATGCAACCATTTACTTGTTAAATTTAGGTAAAATTAAAATTGAATGTCAGAATTGGCCTAAATTTTATATCTAGCAATTTATATGATTATTATGTTTGAAGAGAAAAGTTTATAATATAAGACATTTTCAAAATTAATTTTCATGGAATATAGACTAATTTTTCATAAACAATTTTATTAATAAAATGATGTAATGATAGATATTTATGTGTCCAATACGTAAATTGCATTTTCTGTAAAAGATACAAACACGAAAAAATTAAATCGTGTCAAAATATTCACTATCTTCCACGAAAATTTAAAATCATTTTCTACGAAACATAAAAACAAAATATTAACAAAATATTTCTCAATAATTGGAAAAAAATGGATAAAATTCATTATTGTTTATGTTGCTAAAGATATTACCAATGGGCCTTTCCACTATTTTTTTTTTATTTGAAATTTGGAAAGTAATAAATAAATAAAAAATTTTGTATATATTTATTTTTCAAATTTATTTATAGTAAAGCTTAAAAAAATTATTAAAAAACGCTAAATTGGCGCCGAACTTCGACAATTCTCGGATTTGTCCGTCCCGTGACGTATACAAGTAGTAGACATTTTCATTGGTTGAATTGCGCGTGTTGTGTACGTATACTAATCACTGGTACTAATAGAATTTAGAAAAAGATAGATATAGTATACTAGATGACGTATATGGTTAGAGGTGTGGCTATGTTTAAAACATTTAATTTGTGATTTTTATAGCTTTTTTTCAAATTAGTTTATTTCAATAAATATAGAATTTTAGAATGTAAAATTTAAATTATATTATTATTTTAGGTTGTAAAACAACATAAGGGTATTAGAATTATGAAATTTGATTTTAGTGGAAAGGCCCATTAACAGTATGATAATGAAATAACAAATATCAAATGCATATTTTTGTATTAGAATTATGTATTTTAAAAATAAAATAGTTCAAATAAATATTTTTTATATATCATTTAGAAGCTCAGAATTTGTGAATATCAAATTTAAAAAAAAATATTTTGTACAATGCTATATTACACAGAATAAAAAAATAATTATCGCAGTAATTTAGTAATTTAAATTATTACAAAATAATTTTAATGTAAATGTATTATTTGGACATTGAACATTACAAAAAATAAACACTGTTAAACAAAGTAAAATTATTCATACAAAACACACAACATAATTAATTTAGCTTCTATTAATCTGGCAGATAAATTATTATTCCAAGCTGCAAAATCTAAATCTTGTCATAAAGAAAGTAAATAAATAATATGTCAAACTGCAATTACAAAATTGGAACAGACAAATGAATGAAATAAATATGATTCTATTTTCATATTTAACATTATTATATAATTTCCTCGTGACGAACTATTTATACTATGCCATCTTTGCCTATGAACATCTGTTCATGCATACTTAAATACCTTTATGCAAGAAAAGATGTTGTTGGCACTTTCAAAACACCCGGTTTATAATTTTAGTTTTCGTCCAAACAAACATGAGATTCCACACAACATAAGCAAATATCTTTATCGTTAATTTCAAATATTTTCTACATAAAATATTTATAAATTTTTTCTTACAACACAATTATACTACAATTACAAAATTACATTAGTTTTTGGAAATTGGAATGAATAATTATGTATGACAATTTAATGTTATAAAATTATAAAAACAATGTAGATTAATGGGTCCATTCGATTCATATTTATAAGAACTGTAATGTAAAAGAATGTTTTCTAGTAAATAGAATTCCTCTTTAACTAAAAAAAAAACATATTCTGTAACGCTATAGATCTTAAAAATCCAAACTAAATGGACCCATAAGATAATGTACTTCAAAATTTAAAAAATACAAAAAAATAAATACTTTTTTCCAACAAAATGGACAATATTGCACAAAAATATAATGACATAACTATCTTCAATAGTAAGAGTGTAAATGTTTGAAAATTTTATAATTTGTAGTAAGAATAAAAACAGAGAAAATAGAATTAAATTTGCAACTAAGAAAAAAAGAATACTCTGACAAAACAGTAAACAAGTATATTCAACATTAAAATGCTTTGTTCAAGAATTAAACCTATATCACCCGAGTACCAGTAGACACTTTAATTTGTTTTTAATTATTTATAAAATGTTAATGTTGATATAAACCCCAAATCGAGATCTATACCATATATTTTTATTTATTAAAATTAGAAAATTGATTGTAAAAATTATCTATAATATCTTACAAATTAAAGAACACTAACTCACTTCATGAATACGAACTCAACTGATAGAAATAAATATCAATATTTACTGAAAATCTTAATTGCTAATTTTATAATCAATTTACCATTTAAGACTGTTCTATGCATGTTAAAATAAATTCGAAAGCACGCTTGCCTAATTGAAACCAAAGAAATATTTTAAATAACATCTCACTCATTGCGGCAATGACAAAAAAAGTTAAGATAATTAAAGTAATTAAAAAATATTTCCCACTCAAACAGTCCATTAATTATCATTCCGACTTAATAAATTACGCCTTAAAACAAAACCGAAACAACTGGAAAGAGAAAATCAAGTACAAAAAAAAAAGAAACGAAGAACGTTGGGAGCGCAAACCTAGCATTTCCATCCGAGAAAATAATCTCAAGATTGATACGCCATTCGGGAAATTTATCGTAACCACGCGCCAACGAACAGGCTTCTGTTCCGGAAAAAGCAAAGCACGAAATAGATTTGCCGCGATTAAGAAATAAGAAGAGAAACGAGACACGATGATAAAAATGGACGGAAGAAAGAACAGACACGAAACGAAGAAAGGAAGAGTGTATACATAAGAAATAATTAAATGGACCGATGTATCGTCTGCTGCCTTGCTCTGCTAACTCATTAGACTTTGTGATTGGAAGACTACAAGATGACTACAAATAACACAGCTGATGTACAAGATGTTTGTCTGTTTGTGTATGTGTACATCTTGTCAATGAAGACATTTTTGAAATGGACTCACAATCAGATCTACAAGGACAAAAGACTACCACCAATTAGACTGATGGATTTGTGACAGTGCTGTATCTACTAAAATCACAACCACCTTAGTGTGAAAATTTAATAAATATGATTGTTCATTATCTGTTTATCGAAAAACAAAAACAATTTATTTCGAATATTTTCTGTACCAATTTATTTTAAAATTCAATGCAAATAAAATTATAATGGAAACGGTTATTTCAGAAATGAATTTCTAAGACATTTGATAAATTTCTTATTAATCAGTGACAGGTACAATAAAGAAACTTTTAATTTAAACCATAGATTTTTCCCAAAATTTTTAAAAGCCAAATAAATTTAATAGAAGTGTTTTTCTCAAAAACTCTAAAACATAATATGTGTCATTTCTGATATAACTGATTCAATTATAAAATTATAAATTTGAAGTTGTTACTATAACATATTCTGTTTAAAAGTATTAATTATCATAATAGTTTAGTGATTACATGACAGGAACTGTATTATGATCTGCGCTACTAAATATCTATCATCTGTTTCTGTTATTAGCAAATATTATGCGTATATTGTGCACGCAATGCGTTACTTACACTCTTATATTTACATGTATTTATTTACTACAGATATTGATCTAGAATATGACGTACATCCTTCCGGTAATTTACGAGTAAATCATAGAAAAAATATGTTATTTCTAAGTTTATGTGACACGTTTGAAACAAATATCGCATATTTTTTAATGTACAATAACATAACAAAATTATCAAAGTTTCTAATACCTGTATCTCTTCAAGTGATACAAATAATCTTTGTAAAATTTTCTAATCATATTAGAGTAATAAAGAGCGAGTCCGTCTCTGTTCATATACTAAAAAAAAACTAAAGTACAAAAAATAAAAATGTGCGATGACTTACCGGTAAAAACGTTGATTTCGCCGTCCAACATAGGGGCCTAAACGATCCTCTTCTTGTCGCATCTTGAAAACTGTGAAATTGATTCTCCCAATCATAGGTAACCAGACGTTCCTCCAAGGTCATCCCAGCAAGGTCAGGCGGAGCTGATATTTTCACAGGATTCGATTCACTGAAATTAAAATAAACAGAAAATCGATATTAGAATCAAAGTAAAAACAATTTGTAACATTAAAAGAAATATTCTTGTTATATATTATGTATATAATGTACAAACTTAAATCCATTATATTAAATAAAAACGTATTTTCGTATTAAAAATAAATAATCGTTTTTTTCTTTGCATATTAAATAAATGAAACAAAACATAAGTATATTGTGATTTAACCTGATCTATATGATATTTTTAAAATTATACAAAACCATAAAATTTGTCCGACTTCATTTGGATGATAATGTATTACTTTTTTGTTAGATATTCAGGGCCGGATTTAGACTTGATAAGGCCCTAAGCTATTTGAAATATGGAGCAATACAGACGAATCCCCGTGTTTATAGTAAGCAATATATTTAAGTATATATGACATTTGTTAACTTGGACAATTTTTTTTGGGCCCCCAGAAAGTGGGAGCCCTACGCTATAGCTTGTTTAGCTTATACGTAAATCCGGCACTGTAGATATTTAAAAAATATATATTTTTATAAAAAAAAAGTAATTATATAATCTAATTAATAATATAAAAATATAAATAAATTCATATTTATCTGAACTATATTTCTTATTTTTAATATTCATATAAAACTGGAAAATACAAATAAATTTATTGTAT
Source organism: Clivina fossor (assembly GCA_963966155.1). Classification (NCBI taxonomy): domain Eukaryota; kingdom Metazoa; phylum Arthropoda; class Insecta; order Coleoptera; family Carabidae; genus Clivina; species Clivina fossor. Next base: position 22,149,281 of record OZ014551.1, on the reverse strand, counting down.
TACTTTTTTTTTGTAAACATTAACATTATTTAAAGTCTACCTTGAGCGAAGCATATAAATAATTAAATTTAAATTACAGTTATCAAGATAGTTTTAAACTTTCAAACCATTTTTTAATCATAAAATAGTAATTATACATATTCTTTCAATACTATTAAAAATCTATTGCAAAAATTCTAAGATGTAGAAAACTGTATAAAAATAACTTTATATTTTCATTGTATTCACAGTTTTGTGTCATACGGAAGTCAAATAATTTTTTTTTAAATTTATAATAAATTAAAATATTCAAAATTTATTATCAGTTTTCACTTTATAAACTATTTTTTTTTTAATTAACAAGTATTGCAAAATACAAAAATATCCAACGAAATAGAAGATATTTTTGGAAAAACAATATTACAATATGTTTTAAGATGTTGAGATGTTTATATTAAAACATGACCTACTTTATTTCAATCAAAGAAATAAAATTCTATGAAAATATATAGGTAATAATATAAATCAAAAGTTATTGATCCGTATTGCGAAATCTACAATTATTAAATAAATAAATTTAAAACCCGGGTTTTGCATAAAAATATTTATTTGTTTTTATCAAATAAATAAATCAGATGCTAAAATTAACCAATTTATAAAATATTAAAAATTAACATTAAAACTAAATCTCTTAAAATACGATATTAATTTTTTTAAATATCTAAAATTAAAATATCTGCATACATATTCGTCATCGTATTATATCAAGTAAAAATATTTAATAATAAAGCTAAAAAATGTTTTTGCTCAAATACAAAACTGTCACTTGTATCCAACGCGTTCACATCCATTTTAGTTTCAAAACAAAAACAAATCTAATCGTTAAAAATAATTCCGTATTCTTCGCGAGCACTACTTAAATGTAATCGACGCTGTGTTTGATTATACAATTCACGTACAATCCATTGCTACGAGTAACTTAAGACGCATTCACACACACACACAGTAATGACGAAAACGATTCGCGGCAATAACTTGTTTGAAGAGGCAATGTTTAGTTATAAATCAAGTATCGTAGTCAACTGTGAGACACTAACTACGTCATCAATATGATTAGGGGGAAGGGGGGAAATAGACGGTGACGTGGTCCAAGACGCCCTAGAGACCCGGGTATGATCATTAGTTGAAAGAACGTGCGGCGATTTTTGAAATTGTTGTTAAAACTCGTACAAGTTTTCTGTGCTTCGGCCCACTGATGGGTTAACACAAATAGGTTAGTTATAATAACGAAGTTTGACAGTTAAATAGATATAGATGATAGATAAAATTGATTATTATGTTGGTCCGTGTTGTATTGTTTCTTACGTTTAATATAAAGATGATGGAAATATATTTTTTTTGTTTTATTATTAATATCTAACAACAAAGAATGTTAATTATAAATATAAGTTTTTATATATTTGAAAAATTATATTATATCGTATAAGATATTTATGAATTAAACTTGTAGATCTACATAAAATTCAGTGTTAAATTTAATACAATTCACATACATTAAAGCTTCAATATATTATACTTTTTTCCATTTTCGTCTAGATTTTTCATTCAATTTTATGTGAAAAATCCCAATTACTTTAGGATTCCATACATGTTATATTTAATTTATACATCCTAATATATGTTGTGAAATTTCAAATTAAATAGCAATACACATTCTGGTACAAAAGTTAAATTCTGTAACAGTATAAATATTTTAAATTCTGTAATGTACTTTGTTAATTTCCAATAAAACGCGAGATATGTTTGTTTTTGTTGAAAAATATTTCATATTGATAAATATTTTATAATTTCATACTCCGTTCATCGAAATAACTTTTTCCAACTGTAAAAAATTTATTTACAGTAATAACAGGTAAAACTTATTTCTAATTCACCAACTAGACAAAAACAAAAACTTCAATCCATTTGAAGTTTTGCGACTTTTAAACCGCATTTATAAAACAGGAATGTTCCAACACAAATCATAAAATAACTTCAAAAAAACAAAACGAAACATTAACCAGTTGGAGAAACAAAAAATAAAATAATAAAACTTGCAAAAACTTACGGTTGCAATTCTTGAATCCCTAGCGAATGTAGTACGGTGGGCAAACTTGGTAAACTATGACACGCCGTCAATTCTTTTTGTCGCGGATAGTACAGTCCGAGCACCAAACATGTTTCTTCTCTACTCGTTAATCCACCTAAAGTAATTGCTGATCGTCCTGAACTATTATAGGTACACTCCGCGATTAAATGATCGCCCGGGAGAATTTTAACAGGAGCTCCTAATCGTCTATATTCCTGATATTCAGCATCAACATTATCATCGGAAGCTACAGGAGCTTGTTCAACTCCTCCCCGAATATGTCTCAAACTGACTTGCCTTCCAATTTTGTGCGTGCGCATTACAACCGCAAACACATTGATGCCTGATCTAGGAAAAGCCTGGCTTGTACATTCCGAAACACAATGTCCCGATGAGACAACTTTTTGTTGGCCAGGCGGAATGATATGTCTCCAATTCGGATCCATTCCAACTGATAATAATCCGGCATCATGCCGTCGTAATTCTGACGTGTAATACAGTCTCAAACCGGAGCTATCGAAAGCGTTTCCTAGATGGCCATCAATCGGTGTTGAGTAATGGCTTTCCATCATAAAGTATCGGGTAACGGATGGTTCTAATGGATAGCCAGCTTCCGGTGGGAAACTAAATCCTTCTGAACCACGTGACCAAGTTGCAACCACTGCATTACAAGCTAGTGATTGGGCACCGGGTTCGAAACATTGCTGACCGGATTGATCGGCGAGACGGGCAAGTTTTCCGTTTTCCTGGCATTCGTAGAGAACGACGTGCTGGAGTTTACTAGATGCGCTTTCACCGTCGATTATTGGTTCATACTGTAACAGAAGAAATAAACAGAAATTCATTAGCACAATGTAATTAATTTTTAATTTAAATACAATATACAATGTTCACGGAAATAATAATATCCAAGACATAATTATTTATGAGTCTTATTTTTAAATGCTTTAAGATAAAGTGCAGATGATAATAAATTCATTTACTAAAATTAAAAATATTTTAATTTAAAATCGTCAAATTATTTTGAGGTATTTTGTATTTATGTTTTTAAACACATTACACTTAAATGAATGTATTTATTTTACACATTAGTTAATCATGTCTTAAAACCTGAAATATAAAAATATGATAGTATATGTTTTCAGGAATATTATAAATAAATAAATTCCCAAACATACTTTTTGTAATATGTTAATGAACACAACATGAACGCAAAATTCACAAATACATATCATAACTCGGCGTAATACTTTCAAAATTTCAAAACCATTAAATTCCTTGTTGTCGACAGACAGCAGCGCGCGCGCGGTTGGGCGCTATAACAAATTTCCAAACTAAACTCAAGTTTCGAAAACATTTCCACTATACGGCGCGGCGTACAAGCAACGCGGCGTGGGCTGTTATAACTACAGATATTTTACTCTAAACATACCGTGGAAAAACAAAAAGCCGAAGGCGTGAAACTATTCTCAATTTTCCGACGAGAGGGATGGTGAAAATGTGTGCGAAAAGCGCGTTCGTCAACTATTCCCCATTCTCAACTTTCTCCATTTTCTGTACTAACTTATCTACCCCGTTCAGAGTCCTGAACAGGGAAGCAATACAAACAAACCAGACCGCGGTTGCCCGGGTATATAATTCGTTAACAAAACGAGATGTGTTCCGCTACCCAATTCCCGCAACCGGTAACGGTTTTCGAATGTTTGTCTGTCAAATATTCGTCACGGATGTTTTGCAAAGCAGTTGAAAGGAAAGTTAGACAGAGCTGGATTTAAGTGAAAGTATTATTTGAAAATTTTATTCTTTTATAACTTTGTTAATTATTATTAGTGTAAAAAACGTAAAAATAAAACTAATCTAGATAAAAATAAAAATACAGTATATTTTATTATCTAGATAAGATAATAGATATCAGAACAAAAATTTATCTAGATGATTGTTAGTTAGATAATTGTATTAGTTCAACATACTTTAATTTTCAATTTTTAAAATATATGAACATATTATTAGAAATAACAAGAAAAATTGCAAAAATTTTGTTCATTGTTATTAAAAAAAATTGTTATCAACATTTTCAAAAGTATTTCATAAAAATTTTAATTTTTATTCTACATAAAAACATATTTTTGACAGAAAAATATTATGTGTAACAATTATGAACGGATTGTCAGGTATAATTCTATACCAAGGACATTCGACAACTTTATCTAGATGATTTTACAATAGATTTATAAAAAAATTAATCTAGATTAGATAACGGATATAAAATTTTCAATTTATTTAAATAAGATAAAGGATAACGATTTTTTTTATGTATATGAATTATCTAGATAGAATTATATAAAAAAATTTTAATAATAATAATTGATGAAAAACAGAAGCAAAAAGTTATTTTGAAGTTAATGATAAAAGCACTTTTTCAGGAAAAAGTGAGGTGAGAATACGGGCCATTGTTTCCAAAACATAATCAGCGCTAGCACTTATCAATTTGGTCGCGCAATTAACAGCGATAATTGCATTTAGTTGCGCGACTAAATTGACAGATGCTATCAATCATTATGATCTTTTAATGCTCCTCAAGTTTCTGTTAATGAAATCCTATTTCCAACAACAATATCCTCATTTAACATGAACAATTTTTTAAATGAAATTTACATAGTATAAACAATCCAATTTATTCGGGTTAACTAAGTGTGCGTGCGTTTTTCACTCACCCGCCACAAAAGCCTAAATCAACCGTTCAAGCCCCCAATTAAACCAGTCAGCAACGCGCGTATGCGAAAAATCCAAATCTCGGTGAAGGGTGACAAATCACCGGTAATACCGCCACGGCATACCACGCACGCATACACAAACCCTCGCCGGTCGACCAAATACAAATGGGGGTGGCTGTCAAGTCGTGTTTGGTCAGCGGTGGCCCCGCTTCTGACAAACAACCCTTTGTGTGCGTGTGTGTGTGTGTATATATGCAACTACCCCACAGATTCGCGACTATACTACTCCTGTTTGTAAGTCTGTTTGCTGAATTACACCGCCATGCCGTGAATGAGGCCGCGTATTTCTTGCGGTTTGTTCGCTCGCCGGCAACCAGATGGGACACGACGCAGGTTTGATTTGTAACTGGGGATAGTTGGATTTAAGATTAGGTTTAGGCAGAGAGAGAGAGAGAGAGTTGTTTATTATAGCTCGGTTGCTAAGCGTATTAGTATCAAAGTTGTTAGTAATCCAAAGATTGGATATTCGTATTATAGGCTGATACATATTTGTTTTAAATAATGATAATATATCGAGCAGTTGTAGATTTTGTAGTTGTAGTTATTCTTGGTATAACCTATTCTATAAATTAATTTAACCTAATTTATTAAAAGTCTCAAAATATTATTTGATTTTGGAAATTTGAAAAAAAAAAATACTGAAATTTACTTATCGAATATTTAATATAATAAACTATTTTCTCTTAAAATGTAATTTAAATGATGACATGAGATTCAAGTAAAAAAGCAATAGAATTACGGAACATATTACATTTGTCTGTTGAAATAGAAAAATCAAAACAATAAATTCATTTGTTGACATTGACAAGATGTCTGTTAAATATTCTGGTCACTTGCTTTATTTCAGTTTGTAGCCCTGTACGTGTTTGACTGAAAAAATATGAACTGTTTCATAACTAAACAAAAGTGATATAACAAAATATGATATAATACCTAATATATTATATTATTAGAACGAAAAAGTTTTCCATTATACGTTTAGGTACAAAAATGGAGGAACAGAATAAACAAGTATCATAGTCACAAGTTATAAAATGTTATTTTCGAAATACACCTACTTCTTCTATGACATTTTTTATAGTACAAAAACCTTAAGATTTTAAAGGTCTATCTAGTGACTAGGTCATAACTTTGTTATATTTTAAAATAAAAACTTTATATAAGAATTATTTAGCTAATCTATTCGATAAATCTTAATTATCTATTAAAACTTTTTTAAATATTATTAAAATAATAATAAAATATCAAAATTTGCTAGTTTTGCTATGATCTACTGACATACGAAAATATTTGAATTAAAAGTCAAAAAGTTTTGTTCAATTAAAGTTCTAAAGATTGTAAATAAAGTTAAGTGAAATTGGAACATTCTACTGCAAATATTATGTACTTTAAAAATATTCGTAATTAATATTGATAAAATAAAATTAAATGTAATTTCAAACTTGTTTTATCTTAAAAAAATCTGTTAAAGCACTTTAATTAAAAAATAAGCCCCATTAAAATAGAATTAAATATAGAATAAAAACACGAAATATCCGTTGTAAAACAAACGAACAGAAAAAAAAATTGTAACAACATAAAACTGCACCTTTCAAGCCGTGTCATATTTGTTTGGAAAATTAATTATTCACATGTAATTACGTTGGCTTTTAGTCGTGTATATTACCAACCGGTAATGTAGAAAATGCAAAATCAATTTATTACTTTAATGATTTTCACGATATGACAAGCGAAATTTTGCCTTTTACACTCAGCCCGAGTTTGAAAAGCAACGGTATTACTATACGAAAACATACGTGCGGTAAGATTATGAAGAAAGATAATTTGAAAATTTCCTGTACTTTAGAAGCACGTACGGTATGCGATGAAGAATGCTCAAGACAAACATTCATATCTCATATCGTTTTAAACTAAAGAAAGGGGAACCAACGAAGAAACCACGGCCACAGACAACACTACGGAACCACGTTCAGTTCTGACACAAATATTTTCCCTTCATAGCCTATAATTATTTTCAACGGATGTTGTTTGTCACACAGCCCCGACTTTTCTTTCTCGACTTACAGATAGGTAGCACGTTTAAAGTTGATAATCAGCTAGGTTATATTAAGTAAAAAACAATGTAGTAAAAGACACAAAATTGTTCGTAATTAGTATTCGGTGGATTTAAACACTTTGCCTTCTTATTTATTTTTTTTTGTATAGAATTTTTATAATAGACTGTAATTATTTACAGTGAAGGAACAGTGTAATAAGTTTTTAAGAATTCAAATTTTGTTTTGTGCTTCAATTGTAGTTTCGATATTCCACAAATTTGAAAATACAAATAAGACAAAATTCTTTAACTCTAACTCACCCGGATCAAATGCTGTTTCGCTCCAAAATCAGGTATTCTAAACACCCGACACCAGTACAACGTATCACCTGGTGCCGGTAACTGCACATGATGATTTCGAAGTTCGATTTCACGAGCGGTCTCTTCGGGTCGAGGCGCTTCTTGATCAACACGCTGCACCAAGTAAAGACTTTGCGAGCCACGCGCTAGCTTCGAATGTGGCGGTAGGGAACCTGGTGCCACAGCTCCACCAGCGGGCTCGGACGTATGGTATGACCAGACTACACGCATTGTATCGTTCTGCAACAAAAAAATATTGGTTACAATTAGTAAAGTTGTTTCATTATTTATAAAAGTTTAATTTATTGCAAAATTAAAATTGTGTAAGTTTAATTATTAATTTGTGTGAAAAAAGTATTGAAAAGAAATTATGTAATTATATTTACACTTTAATATGACGAATATTTTAGATTATTATCATTTTTAGTTAAAATTAAACGTTTTGATATACTAAACGCATATAATCCTCAGGAAAAATATATACAAGTGACAAAAAATAAACAAACAAACAAAGAAAAAGTTATTACATTTATATTGTTTTCATATGCCATTAAATCTAAAAAATAAGAGTGATGTATAATATTCATAAAAACACCAAAAATAGTTTAAAGTCGAATGAATATAAAAGTAGCATTTTACGCAGATTCATCCTATTTCAACTCGCACAAGTAGCAAAATACAATATGAAAATACACGATCATAAAAGCAAAATAACGAACGCAAAACACAATTTCGGAGCAATTCTGCGGCGTATAACATCGGCCATAACCGCCACGGTCCATTCATACATAATGCATACAGGCGAACAGAACAACACCCTTCTATCTTTTGCCACAAATACCTAATTTCCCTACATTATAGAACGCATCCCCGACACGCAATATCTGCGTGGGCAGTGCACGGAAGCACGCTAGCTCCACCTACATTTGCGTGTCCATCATTCTTCCTTCCACCTTACAAGGTATACACAAATGTATACTTGTACATTGTGTCTTATTAAACATGTCCACTATATTATTAAATTAGTGTTATTTATAATAATAATAATAATTTATTTAAATCCTTTCGATATACATGTTTGTACATATAGGAAATTTTCTTTCTAATTTGTCATATATTTATCTTTTCTTGTTCGTTGATTTATTCTGCAGTTTTGGATTAAATAAGTTAATTTTTTCTATACACCATATTTCAAAAACAAACAATAGTCCAACTTATATCTATCCACTCAAACAAGCCATTAAACTTGCTCATACAACATCCAAATCAATATCACATTCTATTATTTCCAATAATAGTAAATTACTTGTAGTAAACAAGATTTGCAGGACACTCCGTACCACACCACATGTGTTTCTTAATTATTTAATGAGCCTCCCGGCCATAACCAACGCACAATGAAGTTGCACAGGGAGCGGAGAAGCAAGCAGGGAGGGAGTGAAGGGACTATTAACACGCACTCACACTTGTCACGGTTGGAAACCAGAGTAATTCCCAGCCATACAGACATTTCTAACAACATTGTAGAAGGTACTTCATTAGACAAGATGGTGTGTGTGTAATTCTGCTGTGTCGGAAGACTTTTTCCAAAAGGGGGATGTCATGATGTACAGATGGCTTCAAGGATAATGCCGCCGACAGTTTTGGTTGGACGATACGATGCATAAGGTATGTTCCGGAAGATGGGGTATGATTCGAACTGCGTGAATTTCCGGTTTGGTGTTTGGAAGTATTTTGATGATGGAGTTATTTATAGAATTGTTTTTCTTATAGTTAAATAAATGTTCACTTTACAATATTGTAGGATTCTTGTATTCATTAACATATCTAGATAATGACTATTTAAAAAAAAAATGTACTTTATTTCATTGTTTTTTTTTTTGTACGTAAAATATCTGTTTATGGTGATAAAGGAAAATCACGCTAAGCTTGTAGACACGTTATCAATTTTGGTTACAAAACGAGTGACGTTACTGGTATGTTGATATGAGCTTCCGAATCGGAATGAAATGGTTTTGCCATCATGTCATCTTTCAAACGTAATAGAAGCAACGCCTAATGTAGATAAAGTGTACTATTTAACTTTTAAAAACACTGTTGCTAATAGATGTAAAATGAATATATTGTATTCAATACAAAAATAAAAAAAATATATGATATATCTCTACATACTTAATTTGAATTTTATTCAAATAAAAAATTTAAATATATTTAGTAAGTTTAGCCAATTGCATGTAGAATAGAGAAAATTAATATTTGTTCATCAGAAACTTTCATATTGCAAAGTTTCTCCCCTGAATTATGAGGAGCCGTGCCATACAAGCTTAAGAGTGAGTCTCTCATAGTAAAAAAATTGAAAAAGTATCGTAGCGTGTCATTATTTCATTCGTTATGTAAATACATGTACTGAAATAGCCAATCATACATTGAAAAAAATGGAAGTTGTCTTGCAATCTTGGAGTTAAATTTTATATCTGTGTTTCGATGTTTGTGTACGGTAACTTTAATTGTAGAAAATAACAGAATAAAATACTGTATATAATTCATGCATGAATAATGTGTCTTTTTTTCACTTGTGGAATTATTATTTCAAATAAAGTTTAGATAAATAATATAAAACTTTAGATAAATCAACAAACAAGAATAGATAAATATATAATAAACTAGAATAAATTAGTAGATGAATATACCAAACGTAATTATCCACTGTTGAATTAAATGTTCCATATAATATGATTAAAATCATCTAGTTTTTTAAATAAAACAACTAAAACGTTAAAAAATTCATCTAAAATTTTTATGTGTTAATGAAATGTGTTAAATAAAAACAGTAGGTAACAGTTTCCATAAGAAATTTTAAAATTAGTAATTAAAAATAGAAGAGCGTGTATGAGAGGTATCGTACATGTAGATAAAGGATCTGGATAAAAATGTTTTTCGGGAACTAATGTATGTAAATAAATGATAAGAGCATTACTTATTACTGTAAAAAGAATTTTGTATATATACAAATATTTAAATATAATTTGTTATGTAGGTATATATTTCGAATCAATAATTGTCTGAAACCACGAAAAACATTTGATCACGAATAAATATTTCCGTAAAACATTTCCATTTGAAATATAGATAAACATTTCGCAAAATAGCCAACAAACAGTCACAGGTTAACGATCCTAGGCCCCGGGTTAGTTGTATCCGACAACGATCTAAACTTTCGCCATCATAACCGCGCGCAACCACAAACCTCTCACCGTGTTACCACCCGCATAACATGCGAACGCAGCAACTGACCCTTTGCCGTCGGAGGTTACGCCATTATTCCGGTGCTAGCTCGTTAGCTCGGCACACGGATGGGGCGACGATAGCCATGACATCTGATCCGAAGAATGGGCTGGGGTCTGCAGCCGCCGCGCCGGCCGCCGTGTGGTTGCCGCCGCCGCTCTGTCCGTCCAACTGGATGGATGGATGGATGAACGAGAAGACGAATGGATGGATGAATGTGTGGCAATGGTCCGGTTTGATGATGGAATCGCAATATGCAGAAATGCAGTACCGCAGACGAATGCTAGTGATGCATATGCGATGAGCACAGGATGGGATTCTGTGTATTTTCGATGTTGATTAAAGGAATTGAAATGTGAGAGTAATAGATACATACAGTTAAAGAAATTTGTGGATTAAAATTGTAAACAAAAAAATATTTGACATTATCCGGAGACTGATTTTAGAAAAATTATATTAGAAAAAAAATTCACTTGCACTGACAGTAAATTAAATTAATACCAATATTTTGTAATGACACTATTATAAAGTATAATTAATTCCCAAAATTATGGGTCTATTCGGTCCACATCTGTAGTGATACATTTATTTTGTATTTTACTATAAATAGAAGAATTCCATTTACTAGAATTCTATAATATTACAGATCTCACAGATGTAAACCGATTAGAGCCATCAGAGTCATTTTTTAAACAGAAACGTTTATACGTTTTATTTTTTAACGTCAAATTCAACAATTTTTTTTACTGTATATATGTATATATATATATATATATATATATATATATATATATATATATATATATATATATATATGTATATATACCTAACATACAACTAAAGTAACTGTTGGCTTAAAATATTTTTAGAAAGATCTAAATAAGTTTACCTTCTATAATAAGTAATTTATACAATAAAATAAAAATTCAAGTATACAGTTTTAGCAATTTATTTAAAAATGGTTGAAACAATAAACTGAAGATCTAATTTCACTATTCGATTTGTCTGCAAAAGTTTGAGCGCAAAACCTATATAAATTTCAACTAATTATAAAATACAAAAGTGTACAAAAATGTTGATAAACCTTTGTACACTGTACAAAAATATTTTTGACAAAATAATGTTCATGTTTGTCAACTAACAACATTAAGAAAACATTATGTATTTGACTCTAAAATCACTTTTTCTTTCAAAATTCAAATAGCAGTTTCAGCTTAGTAATTATTATAATATACGAATAACTAGTGCAATAAGACACCATGATTTCACCTGTAAGAGAATCCAACTCTGTTACGGTTCGCACCGCAAAATCCACAAATTCAAACATGGAAATTACATTTGCACAAACGTAGAACCAGGCGACTTTGCCAGCCAGCGCAGCGAGTGCGGCTGTCAGGGCTGCCAACCAACTCAACGGCAATTCAACTCTGAGCTGGGGCCCGCGCCAATTCCGGAGCCCCCCATGATTGATGGAATGCTCGCACCGCCAACACTCGCTCTCACTCGCCTTCGCCTCGCTAACGAGCCGAACAAAACGCAAATCGCGTATTTAAATTTTCGACTGCAGAACAGCGGAACGTTTCTTTTCGTTTTCGGAACACGGAAACAATGGGCTTGGTAGAGCCAATGCGTTTGACGTTTGAGTCCTGTCGAAACGGTTTACACAAGGCTTTTTTTCAGGTTCTGGTTTATTTTTTTTTTGTCCGTATTACCTCCGATTTATGTGCAATGCGCGCACAAACAGAAACAAGACAGGCACTGATGTTATTTGAATACACGAATACTCGAATGCATATGTAGCCCAGGTAAAATGGAAATTTTACTTCGATTTTTTGGTGAGAATCGAAATATGTTAAACATGTCTCTCTGTTCAAGTTTCTGTACGTTGATGTAAGATTTTACTATTTTAATAATATTGTACAATGTATAATATCTATTACATAATATGTGTAATGTCTATTATATGGATGTATAAAAAGAATGAGAGCGAAATTAATAGAAAATGCAAAATGTTTACATCATTTGTACATTTGTAGGAAAGAGATAGACATCCCCGCGAATATTAAGTAAGACCAACATAATTGGATTTGGCATATATTATTATGCGATATGTACACTATTTGTGAAATGATCAAAATGTGAATAATTGATGCAGGTTTTTTTTAAACTAGTATATAATATAATTTTTAAGATTATAATAAAAAATAAATTGTCTCAATGTAAAGCAGATTTAAATTAAAATGATACAACAGCATATTATTATTATGTCCGTTTTATACTATAAATATTCAAAAGAATTAAAAATAAAATTTTGTTATCCTTTTCATATTTTATATATTTATATTTATATTTTATATAAAATATTTTTTATTTACACCAAGATTTTTTACTACATTAACCTAAATAAGCTTTATTAACAATTGTTACACCAAATTCTAAACAGTTTTATTTAAATCTGTACAGTAATACACGTATTAAATTGTGATATATTTAAAACATTATTCATTAAATAATTAATTTCAAATCAGAAATTATACAAAATAAGTAAATATTTTGACCATTCCACAATGACTATAAGATGTTCTATAAGAAGTATATACCCCTATATATTAAAATTTAATTATGTTATCAAAAAAAAAAACACTCGCAACAATATTTCTCATTCATCGTACAAATGGTCCTATATTTCCTATCGATTATATTTCGCGTATTTGACAGCCAGGCTTGCCAATCTAACGCAAGCAGTGATCGGGTATTGTGTGTGTTTTGGTGGAAAGTGTGCGCCGTCCCGACCAGTGTAGCCAATTATCCGATATTTACATTGTCTGATCTTCTTACGGGATCCAATCGTCTTTTGTTACCGCGTACGTTGTTGGCCTAAGAAATCCGACGCCGTGCAGACCAACTGATGCTAGGAAGTAACAAATTGGGTGTTATATCTTTCGGACTCTAGACTGTTTATTATGTAAACACAACTGATTGTCGCTTTGGACATTCCGGAAACGATTTTATCTCGTCGAGAAAAGTAGAAGATATTCGAGAATTTTGTTGTTTGTTTGTTTGATTTCAGTTGTTGGGAGAAAAGTTTAGCGTTTGCAAGAAAAATTAATATTATATTAGATATTCTATCGTTGATAAATATTTTCTTTGCACTGAAAATAACGAGATATGGATTTGAAATACAGTCGATTCCGCTTAATTGGGACACATCGGGACTAGGGCATTTTGTCCCAATTAAGCGGCTGTCCCAATTAACCGAATTTTACATAAAATTAAGCAATCCATATTTTTTTTTTAATAATTTTATTTTATAAATTCTTGGAAAAAACTATAAACTACATATAACCAAAAAAATATAAACTTTTAAGAAAAAATAATAATAAATTCCAAAATAAAATAATAAATAAATACATACATTTTTAATTCAATTCAAAAATGTGTCAAGTGTAGTCTGTCTTTTGTTTTTGAAACATTTCACTTCTACACTTATCCAGCAAAGCAATTTTACTAGAAACTGTCATATCACTTCTTGGCATCTTGGCAAGAGTCAATTTTATTTAAATAAAATCGACAAAATGTAAGTTTAACGAACCTTCCACGCGCGAGGAGTAGTGGTAACTGAATCATAACTGAATACGTAACGATTGAGACAGCAGGGTAGACTCTCACAGCTTTAATGACCGGTGCCGCGCCACGCCGACGCGAGGGTAAACATTAACCTTTGAGCGCGCGTGGGTCCGTACTTCATACGTGAATGAATGTGTTGGGAAAAAAGTTCACAGCGCGCGATACTAATGTAATTAATTGATACATATTTGCTAGTTTTTAAATATAATTTTCCATGTTGTGAATCAAAAAGATATGAAGCGTATCATATTAAATTAATTTTTTGTAAATATTTTTTCTTGTGAATACATATTTGTTACATAATATATACTGTGATCTTAAATTTACTGTCCCAATTAAGCGAAATGTTGTCCCAATTAAACATGTAAATTTACTGTTGGTTCCTTGGTTTGGTTTCTGTTCTTTGAGATTTGGCCCAAATAAGCGGCTGTCCCAATTAAGCGGTGTCCCAATTAAGCGGAATCGACTGTATTACAATTTTTGTTATTGCTAAGTTTGTGTTAAGTATTATAAACGATAAATTTACTTTAAAAGTAAATATATTTACTTTATAAATTTTCATATTATTAATACTAATAATCAAATTGTCCAACCTTTGGTCGAAATAATGCTTCGCTATCAGGTCTCTTTGAGAAGTGAATAAGTTGGTTTAATTTAAAGCCACATTTCACACGGACACGCACATTACGTTGGCGGTTTGGTAACCACTAGAAAAGAGTAAAGGAGGTGAAGGGCATAAAGGCAAAGCTCTATTTACTTCCCCCATGTACCCCTTGCAACAGACATGTGGTGTGTTAGAAGTTCCTGTTTTCGTTCGTCTAGTTGGCAAGACTGTGTGCATGCTTCATTGCTTCACTTCCTCTTCGTAACCACAAAGGAAGACTCGAGTATGTACGCATCAGTTACTTGTTTGCGCGTATGACTTGTTCTACATACTGTGTCAACTAGTTTTTTACAATGGCAATGGTATTATCTCAATTTTTTAATGTGTAACGAATCTTTGCTTAATCATTCTTATAATTATTTGCATTTTTTACGTGTACAGTGGAAAATTACACGATATGTTGCTTGTTCCACTTGTACCACCTGCCACTGATGCAATATTGAAGATTATAAAGATTATGTACATTTACATGGCCATCTTAGATATGAGATTATTTATTTATAAAATTTTGTAGGTCCCAGATAATTGCAACAACTTAATATTCCTTTTCTTAATAAATCTTTAATAGAATAAAGTTAAAATAAAAAATCTGCTGTGGCCACCACAGAACCGACTGTCATCGAATCAAATAAATTTAAGGAATAGAAAAATTTGTATACCAACAACGACTGCACTTATGGTAACAAAACAAAACTATTTTGATATAAATTTGCCGCCTATTTACAGCTGTTATTTTTTAAATATCTAAATTTAACAGAATTTAATAGAATATTCTTTAAGTTTTTCAAAATATATATTTTAATTTCTTATACGAAGTAATTAAGTTATTATAATATAATAAAACTTTTAATTAGATGAAAATCAATTAAAGTGCTTATAAAAACTAAATAGTGAGAATTTTTGGGATGCTTTCTTCGTAAAAAAAAAACATTGCCTAAAAAAGTTCAATTTTAAATACATATACAATCACGTCATGTACCCAAGAGGGTGTGGCACAAACTCTTTCCACTATCCCAAAATTAGTATTCCTATCCAGATAAACAACTCTTGTTTCATCTACAATAAACAATAAGTCAAAACTAAATAAAAAAATAATAATTATCGCTCATATCTAGTAACCTATAGTTTTTTGTAAACAAAACATAATAATTCTGATATTTTATTAATAAACAAACTTTTTGTTCAATTTAACCAAAGTTTTATCACCAAAATACGTAACCAATTTAAAATAACTTTATAGAATAAATGTTTTTGCGGTTTCCCGGTAAACAATTAGCGTTGATTTAGGACTTAGGTTATACGTAAATTTTGATTTTCTACTCAACTTTCCCGTACAAAATTAATTCTGAAATTTCGTGTAGAAATATATAGATGTTATATAACGATTTTTAGTGCTTAATTACAAAACGAAATGAATAATTTAGTTTATTCGTTGTATGATAGTTTCGTGTAAAACTTTATTTACAGTTTTGAAAGGAAAACGTGATTATATATTAATTTCAAAGACTAACTCAAATATTGTTTCGTACTGCGCTATAACACTGTTTGGTTTGAAGTTTACTTTAAACTGAAATCACGAAATAAATTTTGTAATAAAAATGTATTATTTACATTTACTGGTAAACTGTAATACAATTGTTACATTTCTGACGTGGATAAATTTACTCTAACTTAAGGTAGGTATATATATTTGCAATACAAAAGCCAGTGACTTAGGTATATTTGTTTTAACTTCGACATTTTGTGATTTCAATTAGAAGTTTATGTATTTATGTACAGAAATATCACATATTTCCTGGTAATAACAATATTTAATTATTTTTCAATTAGCTATTCCAGCAATAACTCTATTCTGCTGACATTGATAGAGTAAGTTAACCTAAATTTATTCTCGAGTTAGTAGTAAACCTGAATTTATTATTATCCGATATTGAATTTTTATTGCATTTATTCATTATTAGTTAAAAAACCTGGTGATGCTATAAGCTCAATCATTTAGAATTATTTAATTAATATAGAATAACACAATTTTTTTTATATATAATTTCTTAATATTCCCATGCACTTTAGCATAAATCATTCTATAAGTTCTATAGTATTATAAAATATTTAGTTGTTTATTAATTAAATATAATATTTCATATTAAAAAAAAAATACAGACTAGCATTAGTAAAACACCCGATATAATTATAATGAGTCAAAAATTCATTATTTTCATAATCATTTATCCCACAATTTTATCTAAAGTTAGTTATGCTATCATTCGACTATGAATACTTATAAGTTACGAAATATAATTAAAATATATGATTTGATATTTGTTCTTCAACTAATGAACTTCAAATATTTACCTAATAAAACATGCAATAGTACATACATTATACAAACTACGATACAATTACCAGCAATAAAGTTGTACCGCGGCGATTAATTAATTAAAAATCTCATACGTGCGCTTTTAATTGAAACTCCACACACACACATATCAGTCGTAAGTGATATCAATTAAGATACAAAAAAAAAGATGGAGCATCATCATCAAACTTTGTATCTGGCAACGAATTTAATTTATTCCTATTTACGCTATAAGAAGATAAAGTCAGCCACAACGGTTTTATACTGAGTGTCTGCGGAATTTAGGCAACTTTAAATAATTTAATAACGTTTCTAATAGTTTGACAGAACATAAGAAATCAATATGTCTAAATATGCGTTACAAAATATTTATGTTGTAAAAGATACTGTAATAATTGCAAAATCTATTAATATTAAACAGTAGATTGATAAGAGAAGCAATAAAAATTTATAAAGAAAAATATAACATCAATCAGTATGAAGAGTAGGTATAAAGAGTTTGTGCCACATCCTATGGATACGTGGCATGGTTGTGTATGTATATAAAATATACAAAGAAAAATTTGTATTTTTCTTTTTATTAAAATATTAAAAAACCAGTAAAATAAATATTTTTTCTACTCTTATTAAAAATTACATTTACAGTATATGTTATGTGTATAGCATTAAGATATACTGTTTATAACTCACGATTTTTCACCAACTACAAGGTGGCAAAAGTCATCACTTTATCTGATGATGCTCTAATTGTTGCATACGGCATCTTATATCATCGCGACTTTAAAATTTGTGAAGCAAATAGATTTAAAATACACGTAGACGAACCATGATTCGCTATACTCCTCAAGAGCGCGGAATAATTGTATCAATGTTTTTGACAAATAATTATAACCAATTCTTTTTATTTACAAAGTTACTGCCTTAGAAAATCGAGTGATAACACACCATTATGAGTACATAGCGTGATTATGTATCGTCGGTATAGGGGACTACAGAATAATGCAAATTTTACAAAAATCTTTTACATTTATAAATAAATAAATTATTGATTCCACGGAACACCAGGTATGTGTATCGCGTCGTGATAATCTGTTTGTCGAAAAATTCTGCTGAATCATTCATCAGTATCATCCGGTATGAAGTAAGAAGAGTAACACGGTCCTATCGTGTTCTTCTTCTTCTTTTAACAGAGGAGCAAAGGGAATGATATGTGTGCGTTCAAAGTAATTAAGAAGATGACTCCATGAGTGTTTAAAAAATTAAGGCGGCTTATTGTCGTACCAACATGATTGCTCTACTCTACGGCATTTATTTTTGTCTTGTAACCAATCTAATTAGATGAATTACTACGATTACTAATTATATTTATTCGATGCGTTTTTAACCGATTCGTTTTTCGTATTTGTTTTTGATTTTGTTGTTTATAAATATATAGAGATGTAATTACTGTATTTCTGTTTGCTAATAATGAACTCTGTTTATTTGTAATGATATAACAAAAATATTTGTGTGATATGACATTGCAAAAAGAAAATTAGATTTACGTTAATTAAAAAATCTTTTAGTTTAACGAGCTGTTTAAATTATTTTTGGCTTAACGTTTCGATACTGTACACTAGTGTTTTCATCATAACAAAAACTGACATATGAGTGCTGAAAGATTTTTCAATATTTTGTCAAGTTAATTTATTTATAATATATATATATAAGATAAAACTTGTCTAAATTTTCATTACACCAAGATGTACATGATCATAAACGCGACAGAGAGCAAATTTAATTTCTAAATATATTAGACTTAACAAATCAAAAAAATAACCCATATTACTGAGGTCTAATCTTAAATAATATGTTAAATAAAAATATTAAAAATTTGAACACAGAAGCCTTCAAAAATAGTATTAAAAATTTATTAGTAGAAAAATGTTAATGTTTATTTATAAGTATCTTAATGATAAATTATTACAGATTAATTCCTGTAATATATTTGTTTGCGTATGTGACAATGGTATGTGTGATTTGTATGACTTGTATGTATGTTTATAGTCAAATAAATATTAGTATTATTAATAATAAATATGATTCATTACATGTAATGCTATTCACTAAATTTTACACTATAATGAAAAAGGTATAATTATTAAATAGAAATTAATTTAGGTCAGTCGAAAACAAAATTCTAAATTGATCAAATACTCGTTTATAACAGTAATACCAATTTCTCTAGCAGGTACATTAGGTACATATCTCGTTACCGATAGGGGAATATCCAGTAATTCCCAAGCAGGCATACCAACTTCTATTTCCGTCGTCGCTCGTATTCTGTCACGTTTCCAGTTCCCGCGTATACGTATTTCCCACCTTCGCAACCCCCCAAGCCCGAGCTTCATGCGTCTCATCGCGAGAGAAAATCAGTAATTCCATTCTGCTAGACCGCGAAACCAACTGGCTCGTTTAATTAAACACTTAATCATTCTGATCACGAAACAGTTTGCGATCGGAGCTTACTTCGGGTTGCTGAAGACAAAGAACGATCGCGCCGCGCGACCACCAAAGTCAGACTGAGATGGATATATATATATATATATGTGTAGAGGGGTAAATGAGAGGAAAAACTTACTACTGCAGAGGGAGGTAAAGGAAAAGGGGGCTGATTTGCGTTGAATGCAAATGTGCAGCTGATACGAAAAATATATCACTTTCGGATACCACCGAATGAGATGGATCTATAGTGCAGTGATACTTAACCAAAGGTATATGTAGATCCTATAGATATGCAAGTTTTTTTGTAAAGTACGCCAACTGAATGAAATTTGCGACATAAGTCGCAGGCAAATGAACAATAATAATAATACTATAACATGGTAAAAAATCTTTCAGAACACATTATATTAAAACAAAACGGCTATAGGTTGTAGTTCTGTGTTAATATTTATTAATAATAAAAATAATACAGCTGATTGATAAAATTTGGCTTCCTTTAATTAAAAATTTATAAATTTCATGATCAAGTTACTTATTTTGTTACCTAGTTAACTTGTTTCTAAGTTCTGTTTGTTTACTGTAAATGTCATTTATATCATTTTTTTCTGATAAAAACGTACGACGTTGAATTCATAGAAACGTTGATTATTAATAAATATTAATACAGAACTATATAAAGCCGTTTTATTTTTATAATACTACAATTAAGAATAAATTTAATTAAAAACAATAAAAATAAATGCGTATTTATGAAGCAAATTTTGAATAAAACTAAAATCTTACATCAGTGCATCAACACAAGTATCTACTAACATACACAATGTTCAAAAATCAAGTAGTCAAAAGTTTTTACGGAACTAAAGTTAATTTTGACAAAAAGTAAAATAGCAAAAAAAGGTTAAGAACCGCTGATCAAGTGCGCGAAATGAGAATTGGGGATATAGTAGTGGGATACATGCGGGATTTCGAATATTTAAGAACGATTTTGATGGAGAACGATGGCTTTTTCCAGATACGGTTACTGATTGTAAATTAAGTCTGCCTCGTAATCGCTTTACGGGTGATTTAATTGCGTAATTTGTTAATAGATGTTTTCGTGCCAGAATACGAACAATGATAAAGTTGGTAGGATTTCAGTTTTCTATTATAGTTCTATGATAAATATGATAACCGAGAAATTGTACAACTAAAAGGATTTGTTTTTCAGATATAACTTTTAATGATTATACATTTTAAAAAATGTCTGAGTTTATTTGATAGCTAATAACACAACAATCTTTAAAAGTGATATACATATAATTAAGATAGTAAATTAACATATAAGCTATAAAAATATATCATAAATAACCTATTAACAAAATGACGAATTTATAAAATAATGAACAATAAGACATATGATATAAATGCTAAATTTGGTCATTGCCGCTATGAATAATATAAAAGTTATATGTAGAGTATGTCAAATAATATTTCAATACACTCTAGCTTTAATTTTTATAAAACGAAAATTTGTTTTCACAGGATTAAATTTAAGATCATACAAATCAAATAGTACACAGATAAAAATAAAATATCTGTTCCTAATCCGAATTAGATAGTTAATTATAGATAATTTGTCTACTTAATTAAAATATATGTCTAATATCATTAATTATTTCAAGTAAAATTTAGATAAATAATCGAAAACCTTAGATAAATCAACGAATAAAAGTAGATAAATATACGACAAACTAGATCTAATTACATTAAATGAATACATCAAATGTAATCAACTACTTTTCAATTAAATGTTTTACCTTAATATAATTAGAAGACTAACATTCATCTACCTTTTTAAGATTAAAACAACTAAAACATAAGAAATATCATCTAACGATAAGGATATTTTTGAGTATAAAACAAAGTAAATGCAAAAAATATGTCAAAGTATTTCTCTACATTAAAATATGTAATTTCTAAAACTATTAATCCTATTAGTTTAATTAGTATATGTATATTTAAAAAAAATTAAGATGTCTATTTTGTAACTTACAACTCAAAAACTAATACATTGGAATACTATAACTGGTATTACAAGCTCGGTTTTTGCGTGTTTTAGTTCATTTGTTTAATCTTGATCTGATGGCAATTGTATTATCTGTATTAGTTAAAAACAATTTTAAAACACAAGCCTATACGTTTTAGAAACAGATGCAAAAATCATTCACTTAAAATTGATTAATTAAAAAAAATTGACTATCGAAAATATCTGCTGTCTCATCAATAGATCATTTACCATCATCTATTTATAAATTTACATGTTTCCCTACAAAACATATTTACTACCAAAATTTTAATGCATCACCATCCAACAATATTTCTTCCAAAAAGCACTCTTAACAAATAAAACAAACTATAGACACCCCACCACCCCTCCTTATACACATAGTAAATATCAATCCAATGTTATTCTCGACCGATTACAGCTGGCGAGTTTTCACTTTTCGCCGGCGTGCGCACGTTTTAACCGATTTTCCAAATCATTAACGAAACCGGGAAAACGAGAGCGGCGTTAAAGCTTTATTGAAAAAAAAAGTACGACAACCATACGAATACGAGAACGGGTCCCATATGGTTCTATTCTTTTTCAGCGTGGTTTTGCTTTACAAACAAATACGAAAAGAGACAGAGAGAGGAGAGAACGGTGGATTTTTGTGCCAAATGACAGTAAGATGGATTGTTTTGCAGTCGACAGACAGCGCGCGAAAAAAATCGACGTATTTGATTTTGACGAAGATGATTATGATACATTATGCTGTCGGGAAAATGTCAGAAAAGTGAAAAAATAACGTGGAAGGAAAATATGTATTTCTGTATGGTTGCAGTGTAGGGGGTTGGCTTGCCCATTAGCCACAATGCACACTACACTGTCTACAGCCGATGAAAAGTTACAGAGCTTACAAAAAAAATCATAACATATTATTATTGATTTTGAAGTATTTATTTTAGTGTTCCATATTATCGGACTTGTGAATTACAATTGAAATATTGGAAATTATCAGATATATTATGGAAATTTCAATATTAAAACGTTCCGAAAAATACTGAACAATTTAAATTGTTAAAGAACTATTTTATATCTACAAAAGCTTTTAGCCAGTAACCATGTTTTAGTAAATTTAAAAGGTTAGAAGTCACAAAGGCATTAAAAACATTTATGTATCAACCTTAACTCGAAAAAAATATAAATTTGTATAACGAAAATATTCAATTAATTGCAAATAAAACAAATTAGTACGAGAGACAATTGAACTACATAAAACTAAAGATAATAATCTCAATAGTAATAAAGGTTTCGAAATAAATAAAGCATGGGTTCCTATTTTCGATAATTTATTTGTTTAATATTAATTTTTCTTAGTTACTTGTTTATTATGTTAGTTTTTGTACTGATGAAGACACCGGTGTATTGTCTCAAAACGTTAATTAAATAAAATTTAAACAGAACGTTAAATCAAAAGTTGTTTTATTTATTATAAGTTCTAAAAGATTTTTCAATATTTTAAAATATATTGCATATATCGCATTAAATTTGTATATATAACTAATAAACAAAACAAAAAATAATGACTATTCAATTACATGTTTAGTTCGATAAAATCATCTATTGATAAATAAAATATTATACAACCATATAAAGTAATTTATTTAATAAATATCAAAATTGCTTTTGACACAACAACACGCGTTATTATTCTAATAATTTAATATATTTGCTTATTATATACCTTGGCTATTCAAATCATACACATATAGCGGCCATTATGAAGAAGATAGATTAAAAAATATATTCTAATAAAACGCCAACAACGATCAACAAATCAAAATAGTGCAAAAAGGCAACAATACAGCTCAGTCCAACAATCAATTCATCTTCTTCAGCCCAAAGAAAAGAAATGGTAAGAAATAGAAACGTTATGATAAATGCATAACAGGCATATGAGAGAAGCGAAATTGTAGACACAAAGCGTCCCCTTTTGGGTTAGAGAGGGGGGAGACGGGAGATGAAATCGTCATTCAACTGTTTGACGGCAGCCATCATGGATGGATTCCATGGACAGTTGATTTCTGCCAGTCATTCGATTTAATAAAAACCGTGAAATATCAGAAATATGTGCGCAGCGTTGTTAAAACACGTTTTGTGTCTAAATTGATGTTTGCACTGACACGGAGGGGGACGACTATAAATGACTTTTGTTGTGCGGGACAAGAGGTGGGGGTATATTATTTAGATATAAAGCATTTATAAATTAGATAGATGAATGCGATTGTTAAAATGTTCAAAATTGCTATTTTGAATTTGTTTGATAGAAATTATATAGTATTTGTAATAATTGTTATTTTATAATGTTGAATTGCTTTGGGTGATCTTTCAGATAAGAATGTGGTTGTTCCTAAATGAAGATTTTTTTAACTATGATTTCCTGTTATAACTGGGTGTACAATAATGAAATTAAATTGTGATTTTAAGCTGTGATTTAGAAGTAATAGTTATTTATTTTTTTTTACATAATAATATATGAATAAAATTGTAAAGTTATTCAATACGTTTCTAAGAATTATGGTTATTAAGTTTAATATTTTAAACAATTTAAATATATTTATATTTATTAAAATTAGCAACTTATATTAATATATTGTATATATACAGTATCTCTTTGGAAATTATTAAAACTAATCAGCTATCATTCTCAAATGTATGCAATTATAGAAATAAATAAAAATTACGTTGAAAAAAATAATCTGAAGTTTCTAATGGGTTTAAATAAAATTTAACAAAATATTTGCATATCAATTTATTTTACTGATAAAAAATATACAAATAATCGAAAGTGGATCGTACACGCTCAGTTTCAACTAATTGTAAGCAGTATTAACTGTCAATAAAATTATTGTAGTGAAATTGTGCAGTTCACAGATAACTTCAGTTTTGCCCATACAGTTTTTACTCAGTTTAGTGCAGGGGTGGGCAAATTGCAGCCCGTAATATAAATTAATGCGACTTTGATGAAAAAAATTTGCCCACATCTTTACGAATAAAAACTACAGACTATTTTTTCAACGCAATTTTTGTTGTTTTAATAACATTATATATTTGAAAATAATAGCTAATTAATTTCAGCAAAATTCCATAGCACATCCTGTAGCCTGTACGTATGTAAAAATAAACTTAAAAAAATAAGTTTCTTTTTTAAATAAACAACTACTTTAGCTCATTACCATGGTTTCAACTAAATCTGAGATTTATTTTCGGACGTAAAACAACATTTCGTCTTGAGTGTTAGACAGAGAAAAGGGGTCCATAGACAGCAAATTAGACCGAAAAATATATATTGTTCACAAAAACGATTACACAGCCGGTTAACCTCAACACGAACGCACCGGCAGAACGAACCGGGGCAGAGTCTGTCTTCGTTAAATATAACGCACATAGAGAAAACACTTAAAATAACAGTGGTTAAATGATGCAGCAGTGCGACCAAAAACGGGGCTTCGCGGCTAAGCCCACTTAAACCACACGGCTCTCCAACAATAGCTTATCTTAACCTAAGTCTTTTGACTAAATATACCCCTTAGTAGAACAGAAAAAAAGTTTTCTGTTTAGTTATCGTACAATTCAATCGGACACAGTTTTAGACCTCATCGTCAAAAATCAAAATGAAAACAGAAATATTTTACTTCTTATCGTTAGTGTCATGAGTACTAAATGAGAAAATATTAAGTAGTGTTTATACACTGTTAAAAAAAAATAAGTAATTTTACAGACGAAATATGGGCAGCTATGTTGATCATATTTTGCATATTTTATTTTTTTTAAATAGCAAAATTTTTATATTACAAATATTGAAAAATATATGACATTACAATAAAACGGCTTTAGGTTGTAATTCTGTATTAATTTTTATTAATAATCAACGTTTTAACATACATTATTAATAGGAAAAAAAAAAGAGTTCTGAAAGATTTTTTACTTTGTATGAATGACATTAAATATATTTTTTTTTTAGTAAACAAATATATTTTATGTAAAATTATTATTTTTTACAATATGTAATATCATTTAAATTAAAATATATATATATATATATATATATATATATATATATATATATATATATATATATATATATATATATATTATACAGTAGAATATGTATTATTATACAAATTATATTGTACAGAAGTCTTTCATACAATACCTAGATACAAATCCAAGTTTATACTCGTAATGTATGCGTCGTAAAACTTGTCCGGAGTCAAGATTATTGATTGCACCTTAATTAATTAATTAAAAAGCTTTTTACTACACTGTTTATTCGATTTTAATAGAATTTTCAGAATACATTCTTATTGTTTTCAAAATAATTATATAATTTTAATTTGTTGTCAATTTCACCAAAAGAAAAATGCAATATCTTATTTTAGTATAATATAGTAAAAAAATTATTTGGATTTGGTGTTAAAACTATTAATTAATACTATTCTTCGTATAAATGTTTCTGTGTTAAAAATTTGGTGAATAAATTGAAACTTATAATAATGTCGAAAAATGTTTAATTCAGTATTTTTTTTTTTTGTAACACTAGTAAGTGTATCTTTTTGACACTTTTTCCTAGAACAATTTTTATACTATTTTCCGTATGTTCCAAGTGGGATACCGAATAGTACACGTATCACATATTTTATTCCGTCTAATCATATTTTATTCAAACTATCAGAATATATTCTTTTTGTGTAAAATAACTACATAATTATATTTATTCACAGTGTTACTAACTTTCTGAGAAAAAAAATAATGCCGAAATGGGAACTATACATGGGTATATATAGATTTAATCTTGTTTTTTCATCGGACCGATTTAACCTAAACCATGCGGTTAATGCGTTCTACTATATCTATACTTAGTCCCAAAGTTAAAAGCATTTAAAACGTATTAAAACGTCAATTTAGTTTCGAAGTTCTATCAAATACAGCATGACTAGCAAATTTCAAACATCTTTTTTTTTAAGTGGATGACAATAGCATTTTCGGACGTTTGATGATGGGTCGGGAAAAAAATAAAATATCTTTTAGAAAATATTAATTAGAATAATGCATAATTCATAGATGTTAATATCACCTTTTATTATTTTAAAAGAGATGTATAAATTGTTTATTTAATGTAGCAAAGATTATGACATATTATGAACAGTGAATTTAAATGCGTCTAATAATGGCTATATTAAATTTTCAAACTTTATATTTCCGCTTGCGTTATTATAAAAATTACAAGAGAATTAATTAAAAATATACATCATGTAGCGTATATTTAGTAACTTTTATTTTGTATTTTAAGAACAAATAAATATAACTTGTTGTAGGTGCTGAAGAAGAGAAAATTGTGGAAAAACTAAAGTTTTTAAGACCGCATCTATCATTGTAAAAAAAAGAATAAGTTGCATTATCATTCAAAGATTTTTCTCTAAATTTATTAAAGAAACAACGTTTTAAATTAAATTAAATACAAGAAATCTTGAAAATAAAATTAAAATAGAACCTACCACTAACATAAATTGTAAAAAAGAAATAAAATAACTTTAATGTTGGAGCGATAAAGATTTAATGCAGTAAACATATTATATTTTCTATTAAAATTGATAAAAATTAATACTTTGAGAGCTACCAGTGAAGTGCTATATTGCTACATTCATACATACAGTTCTTTCTGCTGGAAGACGTACAGGTATATTTGTATGCATATAGTCTTGGGCGGCCTATACACTTTCCATTTATTCACGTTTATACAACACTTTAAACATCATAAAATATTAATAGTTTAATGACAACTAGAAATATGTATAGATAATACTTTTGAAAACGGATTTTTATTGAAAAAATAAATTAAACACACATTTTATACATAATATTTAAATCACAATTTTGTTTGAACAAAAATGAATATATAATTCTTTTGTTACATATTTCAATATGTTACCCAGTCCGTATTTATAAACAAAAAATAATATTGAAACAGTAGAATATATAATACATTTTTTCTTCATATTTACATAAAAATAAAATTCAACACAAATATCCATTTGGTTAAAATAAATATAAATTAAAATTTGTCAGATAAATTAATATAAACATATTTTTCTATTATCACAACAGTTTCAAATATTTAAATAATAAAAACAGTTTTAAACAACAGTAAAATTTATAAAAAAAAAGATTATATTAACGTTTCGGAATAAAATATGTGCGTAATTTGCATTTTTAAAACATGTATATTATTTCTTATTTTATTTCGGTTTTATTTTATTCTGTTCTGTCGTTTTTGCATAATAAAATATCAAAATTAATATATACAATTTTACATATGTAGATGTTTCCAGTTTTATGCGAGAGAATCAAATCGAAAACATATATCAAAAAAATTAATTTTCTGTTTTTATAAATTTCGTAATATTAAAATAATATATCGTCATACTCAGTTCAGAATTTTTATTACAAGACATTTATGAATAATAATTTTATTTTCAGAAAAATATTTCTAAATAGAGCATAAACTATAGAAATTTGCATATAAATTAGTTTTTGTATAAATGATTAAATTCTATTAAAATTATAATTAATAGAATACATTTTTTGACTTCTTCACACATTTTTCAATAATCAAATTCACATTCAAGCGAAAATAAACAATTAACTTAACTTGATCATGTGGAAATGTTTGGTGCTGCCACCAGTGGTGCATATAGTAATTAAATGCTGTATAATAATATATATTATGTACGAGTAACATAATGATGTATTTTTACATAGGCAATATAGTACCGTAATATCAATATTTTAATACGCTTGAAGAAAAACATTTTTTATTGTATTAGTTGTAGTTTTTAGGAAAATAATAGAATTTTATACTGATATGTATTTCGGACAAATTACAACAATTGTCTAATTCTCCTAAGTAATAACCATCATTACCTGTTTGTTAAATAATATACTATTATTCGTCACAATCATATAAAAGTTACAATATAAATGTATAATTTTAAGTACTGTATATTAGATATTTATTATTCGTAACTTGCAAATAAAATCAGTTAAATTTAAATTTCAAAATAAATATTTCATAATAATTACCAAATTGTTTTATCTATTAGCTGTAAATTAATAATAAAATAACAATATATGAGAGTACTAATATATTACATTTTATTTAATACAGCAAAATAGACAAATAAAATTTAATAAATTTCACAAACGAATTATATAATTAATTAACACTATTATTAGATTATTATTATTAAAATAGTAAAATATTAATAATTATTCGTCAATATTTGTATTCAATCAAATAAATATTTGTAATTGTAAACAATTTAACAAATATTTTAGAATAAATTTTAATAACAGCAATAATTTTATTTGTGTAGAAATAATAAAATCAAACATTAGAATTCAATATTGAAAATTATCAAATTGTTAGCTTTATAACGAACCATTATTTGTTTGGATTTTTAATCCCAAAAAATAATTTTCTTTCCCTAGAGTATCACTTCTGGATCACTCGCAATATACCAGAATCAACATACATATTACACACAAAAAGAATGTTATTAATTAACAATAAGTGAATTATATTATAAAATAACACAGCTTTAGGTTATAGTTCTCAAACTCAACGTTTGTCTTCATCAGGAAAAAAAGATACAAATGACATTTATATACTCTAAATATCATTTGTATCTTTTTCCTGATGGTGACGAGCGTTAAGTTTGCCGAAACGGCGATTATTCATAAATATTAATACAGAACTATAATCTAAAGCTATTTTATTTTAATATAATGAGTACTGAAATACTTTTTATATAATCTAGTAAATCTTTGTACACTATACGCAGGTCATAATAACTTTTTCTCTCCTGTTGGTAAATAATAAAAACAACTGAACATTTGTCACCTTTTGAACTTGGTTCCAAATTTCACTCATCTTATAATTATAAACTATTTTTACTACTTTATTATATTAATAAAGTCAACATAAGGTCGACTTTTGCTTATAAAATCAACAAACATCTCTAGATAATAACAAGTTAGCATTACTGACCTATTTGTAGTAAACATTCTGTATATACAGGCAATTAACTGAATATAGGTTACGTCCTTTTTTTTGTAATCGTATTTTTTTGTAGTTTTTTTTTCTACTGTATTTGATAATCAATACAAGTAAAGTTTTCGAAGTATATTCCTGTCATTTGTTTGCCCGTACAGTTTTTCAAATTACGTACGGTGGGAGAACGTACCTAAAATACCTTTTTTATTATCTATTTTTCGCTATATTTTTAACCGCAAAAATTTTCACATGTTTTTGTTCGCGTAAAAATAATATTTTCATTTTTTCGTTTTACTCAGATGAGATTGTTTAGAAACAAAATATATTAACATTGTTTACATTTTTGTACATTTTTATTCTCAATCATAATGTTTCGGTTAGATTTTTTACGAGTATAAAATATTGTTTTTATTTTTAAAGTACATATATAAACAAACAAAAACAATTGCTCTGATTTGTTTATTATATTATTATTATATTGTACAAACATTTCGTTTTTGTTATTTGATTTATTGATTAAAAAACCAAATATTTGCAATTCCTTAAATTTATTTATTTATTATCAAAATAACAGTTTTCTTTATATTTACGTGTCATAACGACGTTTTTTTTTTGTTTTTAAGTCACACTACATTTCTTTATGTTTATTGGTAGATACTAATACATAGTAGCAATTTTTAAAATTAAGACATTTGTATATTATATTTCTAAATATTTGTTCTAGTGCATACATAATAATAAAAAACATTGCACCTGTGTGATGACACATTTTGGAATAAAGTAAAAAATACATGTCACTTATTTCTTTATGGACAATAACATAAAATATCTATTGTAAAGACCCCATTGTGTTTACAAACTAGAAACTTTAGTATTCATAATTTTAAAAAAGCTGTAGTTCTGTAATATTTTAATTAAAATTCGACGTGTTGATTCACTGCATGTGAATCATGAAAAAAAAAATGAATACAAATAAATAAACAAAATATTGAAACAAGTAACTTGGTAATAAAAAACTATAAAATTATCAAAAAAGGTCGGATTTTATTTAATTCCTTGCCTTCACACTGATGATGATTCACGTGCAGTAAATTGAAACGTCGAATTTTAATTAAAATATTACAGAACTTTATTGCAGTCATTTTATTTTAATATAGTGAGTTCTGAAATTTTTTTTTTTACTATTTTAGTGTTCATGTAAAACTTTGTACAACCCTATAAGTAATTTCGTTAAATTAAAAATTCATTATTAAAATATGAGACAATATACATCGTAATATATATACAACATTGATAAAATCGATAAATAAAAAAATGTAACTGATAAGTGGAACATAAAAATTAAATTGTAATAAATTAAACTACATAAATGATAATATACTCAACTGTATCCATCATTCCAACCGGTAATTTTTAACCGGTTAAAATTGTACATATACATTTTCCAGTAAAACATTACCGCATGCGCGTAACGGTAATTGCCTTGCGGGTAATTTACCTCCATACAGAACGAAAAGGAAATTTTTTTTTCAGGACGAAATGTATTTAAAATGTAGAAATTATTTCTGTAATTCACTTTTTGCTACAGATTTACGTTAAGGCTAAATGAAGAGCATTAGAAATAAAATCCACACATCCGCGCATTTGTATAAATCTTTATGACTATATTTAAATTATGAAATATGTAGAAACAGAGAGAAAAAAAAGGAAGAATATATTAAAATGCTGAAATATACAGATTAATGTATTAATTGTGCAGAATTTTTAGTGAAATACGTATGCAATTATACGTTTTTGTAATTTAATTTTAGCATGTTGAAAATGTTATTACGTATTTTAATCTGACAGAATTATATTATTTTTTTTTATTTCAGTTTTTAATTTAGTTATGTTAAAATATAAAAGCCAATGCCCATTACGGTATGGCATTTTATGTATTTATTTTTAAAATAATGACGTAAATAATTTTGGAAATTTTTTTTTTAGTGAAAAGTTATTTTTTGACTTCCACAATATATTACAAGACTTATTTTGTTTTTTTAAATAATTTATGTATTCATTCCTAAACTACGTTAGCTAAAATATCCTGTATTTCACGAATAGTACAAGCTTATATCTTCGACATACGACAAAGATTAATGATCATTAAGCTATATTCACATTACAGTTTTAGCAGAAGCAGTATATTTACTACTGCATCCCCACTTTACTGCTACTGCTAAAACTGCAGTGTGAATGTAGCTGAATAATCATTAAATTTTGTCCTGTCAAAAATATTAATTTCTGTATAAAGTTTTTTAATATAAAAAGATAAACTAGATACATTTTCTTCTATTCACAGTTTTCTCAAATTATTTATTCGGATTGCCTCTAAATTTAATCATACGTGAATAAAACCATCTATTCGATTTTAATCCTTAACAAAAACATAGACATTTTCTAAGTATACACCGAAAGTTATTACTTAACATATTTTGCAGATGATATTTTATAACACTAATATTTATTTTTATATTATGTTAAATAAAAATTGAAGTTAGTCATATTGAGCTGCTATTTTATATTAAAAAATACTAATTTTATACATTTATATGAATTTTCTAACATTTTAATTCTTAAAATAAAAAAGCTTTAGATATTAAATACAATAAATAGAATATTAAATAGAATTAAATACAATATATACAAATGACATAAATAATAAACAAACTAAACATAGAAACATGTTACTAGGTAACAAAATACAAGTAACTAGATTATAAAATTTGTAAATTATTATTATTATTTTAATTCTTCTTCTAATAATATTCAAAATTTGAAATTCATAAAAAATTAGACAATTACAAACGATCTACTGTTCTAATATATCATAATTAAATATTATTTCCAGTTTGTTGAATATCTATGTAAATATTTTTATTCGTTGATTTATTCTGCAATTTTTAATCATTTATCTAAATTTTATTTGAAATAACATTTTTCTGTCAACTAATTTGTATGTAGATGAAAAATAACTAATAAAATATGCAGACTTTTAAAATTCCCACCATCTAATTCAAAAACTCTCACCCCCGCTTCCCACAATCCTCTGGAATAAACACCCGAAAACACTTTCCCAGTGTACACGCTGCACATACATATCAATACTCATCAAAAATTCATTACACATACACGCACACTTTCCAATAATCATTTAGTTTCATCTTCCTCCCCCTCGCCCTTCTTGCCCTATATATCTCGTCAAGACATTTTATATAACTAGATCGTGTTTTCGGTTATATTGGGACTTACCGTAATGGGTAGATCATGCGGATCGCACGTATCCAATCGTCGACGAAAACGCAGGACCGTATGCGTGCTATTCTCATAGCCCAAGAGTAGCTGGTAGTCCTGGCTGGAATCGACTTCCGGTTCGCGTTCGTTGTCGTTGCCCGGTGAGGATTTTACATGCCGGTCCTGGAATTAGAAAAACTCATATTAGTATTGTTTTATTTATATAATATTAGAAAAATAAAATAGTGTCTGTATAATAGCTTATAAATTAATACATTAAAAACCTTAACCCTCCGTTCACACACTTATTTTTTTATAACATGTAACACACATAGAGGTATGTGATATCCCACAAAAAATCGCGCCACATAATATCAGAAATAAAATAAGATTTCAGAATAACCATATATTTTTGTTTAGTAGACTCGTTTTCATCTATTTCTAATAAAATAAATAAATATACATGAAATTCAAAAGGTTTTATTTATATCATATTAACCTTCCATTCCAACACTTATTTTTATATAACACGTAACTCACACAGGGGTATGTGATACCCCACACAAAATAAATAAATATACATGAAGTTTATCTTAAAAAACACTAGAACAAAATATACAACGCAAAGCACACACAGGGATGTAATATACCTTTTCGAATTTTGTCAAGCACATAAGTTGGATACCATGTATGCAATGAGCTCGAAAAAACTATTGTAGTTAATAAGGACTATTAACTTTATTTACACTTTGTGCCATACATTTTTATCGAAAGATAAAGAAGAAACAATAGCAAATATTTTTGCTGGGGAATGCTACTCCCCAGTGTGGGAACAAAAGGTTAAAATTTGACACACTTATGAGTCTATTCGGTTCACATCTGTAAGACTTGTAGCGATACAGAATCTTTTATCTTTTTCTAACAAAAAACAACTTTTAAATAAAATTCTCTGAAATATAATTTTAAATGTCAATTTTGTTAGAAAAAATAGTTTTAAAACATTGTCAATTTTCAGTTAACTTTTTATTCCACACAAATTTATTGTTTTATATTTTTTTCATGTCATACAACAAATCCACAGAGATGTATAAATTGCTAAAAGTTCCACTAATTTATATTCTACTTCGTAACTAAACGTCAAATACTTCCACAAATTTCTATCAAAGAAACTTTTACACCAATAAATATTTCCAACAGTAAGTAAAAGTCAGTATTAATAAGCCCTCCACGCATTTATTTCTATACCCGTTCTTTCCAATTTCCCAAAAATTCCTTAAACACCGCTCCCCTACTTAGTGGTCACATCTCGGAGGAATCGTTTCGATAAAATTTTCATTTCGTCCTCTGGCTCGTTGCGAGCCATCAAACAGTTTTCAAATTCGATTCGGCTAGTTCGCACGTGTCACGCAATGCTCCAGCGTGACTCTGAAGGGAATCCCGTTGGCCAACGTGCTAATTTCATTGCACGTCCGACATTGCCCGCGGGACATAATCTCCGTCTGGAGCGCCCCCGGTGCGGGTGTCAGATGTAATAGAATCGGACATGTTGTTGTTTGGTCTGGTTGTTGCACTAACGGTTAGCTTACGGTTTCTAGTTGGCGAAAATGCCTTGTTTGTGATGAGTGACAGGTCGCATGGTATTAGGTAATATTTTGATGGTTTTGTTTTTGTCGTTTTGAAGTAAAACATTTATTATTTGTGGTCAGAATACTAACTAGATTGTTTTGTTGTGACAGTATTTTAAATTACTGTTTTACAAAGAATATTTTATCTTTAAATTTGACGATAAAGATACATATATACAAGAAAAAAATTATGAAACACAAAACCTTCTTTTTAAATTCTTTTAATCGCATTTAAAAAATTTAAAATATTTAGAGAAAACATAAAATATTCTTTGTTTAAATTTCGTACCAAAAAATATATATGTGTAAAATTGTACTTTATATCATAATAGTACGAAATTTAATTGCATAAAACAATTATTTAGGTTCAAATATATTATAAAAATAAAAAAATATTATATAATACCATTTATTTTCATAAATATTAATGATTAAGAATTAGATATTTTGCGCACCATCATTTTATCGATATTATGATGTCTTCTGCTATTCGTATGACACATGCGCGTAACAATTGTGTACTTTAGCGAAAATTGTTTATACATACTGTGTACTCATAACCTACAAAATATGATAGTCAGATACTGTTTCGTGCCGAATTGTTTGAATGATTCTTTGCAAAATAAAAACAAAATTTCTATTTATGTATCACAATATACAGATATTAGAAAAAATAGGTTTAATGCCGTAAATATTAGTTAAATGTCAAAACTATTTAAACCTTTAAAAAAATTCTTCAGTAAAAGTGTATAATATGATTTTTTTATATTTTTATATCTAAACTGCAAATATTAAGCTACTAAATTGTCTCCAAAATTAATAAACTCCTTTTCCAATTATACTCTATACAGTATGATAAACTAATCACATTTCCTAACCAACTTCTTAACAGCACATACATATCTTACTAATTTCCAAATTCGAAATAAGAAAACTCGAAGCTCCACCAAAGAGACACAGTTCCAACTAAACTTATTCATCATCCGTACACCCACTCATATTATCCCACCACATCCTAACCACAAAACAACCATCGCAACTTCTGAATACCATCTGGTCACTCGATGAAACTAGAAAGACTGGTTACATGTAACTAAACTTTATAGTAATCATTCCTTCGTTCTATTAATACTGTTCAAAGTCGCGGTCGTTTCGTGGAATCCAATCAAAGTGCAGCAAATCGGCCAATAGACCCAATAGTCGGCCGAGACTTGGTTTGTTAATTGCTCAGTGAGATACAAAGAAAGTTCGGTTCGGTTGCGTCCTATAACCGGGTCTTTTCAAATCTCGGAAATGAATCGTTTAATTAGGACACAAAATTGTCAATGTGGTCACCATATTTAGTATTGATGCTATTGGCTTAAGTCTGAAATGAAAGAGTTGAAATTGAAGTTGCTAATTTAGTTACATTTTATTTACAGATTGATTTACCAAAAGAAATATTGGAAAAACGAAAGACGTAACTAATTTGGAAACAGTATTAAATAACTTTAATAATATAAAAATAAAATAAAGTCTGTGCTGTGTCATAGCTTATAACAGCAGATCAACCATAAATATAGATACGTAATGCCTATACCTAATAAACGGACTGTTTTATTATATACATCAAAAGAGGATAAATAATGTGTTTATATTTTGTAATTGGACACCCCCTAGATATCTAAAATAGACTCGCCAGCTAATACAGATGCATCTAGGGAAATGTAAACACAAGCGTGTTTATAAACAAAACTTCTCTCTCTTATTAATATAACAAAACATTGTGTTGTGTGTTCTCCATTTATATTATGATTGATCTGATCTTATAACTTATAAACTGAAGACCTTATACTTTAATATATATATATATAGTTAAAACAATGATTTAAAACATAGAGTACAAAAATATTTCAAAAATAATCTATTAGCAAAATGACGGAGTTATAATAGTTTTGTCGTAATGATAATTAAAAATAAAAATAACAGTATTATAAAATACCACATATAGTATAAGTCAAGTAATAACATTCGGTGCATATTTTATCATTTTCTAATTTATCTTGAGAATAAAACAGAAAAAATAGTGTTATTTACATAATTTAGATTTTGCTTGTATAATCGAAACATTTCACCAATATTCTAGCAATATTCGACAATAAACTTATTTTCTGGGATGCTCTGTATTTATCTTACATATAGGGTTTATTTTCGTAAATTACTTTTCAATTTCGATTACGATTACAAAAATACTATAGAATCCAGTCACAGCATTCAGGTGACAAGACGCAATACTTCGTAAAATTAAAAACCAATATCTAAAAAACATTCTTCTTCAACCATTCAAATTCGCATTTTCAACCACAATTCTACGCGCCCAGCAAAATTCCTAACCCCGTTTCGAACTTTTGCACAGCACCAACGGAAAGCTACGTAAAAGTGGGCTCGAGTAGCTGGGGCACACGATTTGACAATTCGTGTCGTGCCGTTTAAGATAGTCACGTTCCAGGCGGACGCGCCAGCACACGAATGATGTGTCGCCTACCCCGACCAGAAAAAGAAGAAGTGCGAATTTCTGGATTTCGTCGTCGTTTCTATAAGGTTAACAGTCCCCACCCCCCAACCCCCTTTTGACAACCTGAAATGACGGTGATTTTATTCTAGAGAGTGTTACGTCAGTCGAGTTCTGGAGATATGATGGAAATCAGAAAAGATGTTTTCCATTGGTTTTGTTTTGGTCTGGTTTGTGGAAGTAGGGATAATTCAAAAAAAATTTAACGTTTATGCTTAAAAAAATATTTTTGGCTTTGTAAATAATTTATTTATATTGATAGTATTGTAAATTACTTGTATGTAGTCTATAATATTTTAAAAATAAAGTGATATCTATCCATTTGATAGTTTCTTACTCAAACACTAATAAAATGAAGATCTTAAAATTTGACATATACACAGTTAAAACATTGAGTTAAAAGTTAGACTACCAAAAAACTATCATAAAAATCTTAAACTTTGCCATTAGATAAAAATCAGTATTAAAAAAGTCATATAATAACACATACTAATAGTGTCCCTTTGAAATTTTATAAATTTTGATAAAAATAAAAACAGAAAAAATAGTGTTATTTATCTAGTATAAAATATAAGACTAATCAAATCATATATATATACAATGCCAGGCATTTTAAGATACATTTAAAATATACAGTAACTCTATTTTAATTATGAAATATTAATTTAAAACTTTAGAAACAAAAATTTAGTATACATATTATAAAAATCTAAAAATTACATATTTACTTAGAAGTTTTGTTGGTTGTTCATAAATGAAACAAATTTAAATCATAAAACCTTCAATTTTGTGTCCTCTCAAAACATAAAATTTGTATGCGTTACTACAACAAATATATGTAAAAGAAGAATAAGTTATGAAAAATTTATGAAATCATAAAAATTGATTAACAAATTTCTGTACTGATATTATACTCGTATTATATTTTTTCCTTCTATTCCGTAGAAGTACTCTTTCAAACTACATAGATTCTAATATTCTTCCTAAATTTCCTTCGAGCAAATTGAGTGCCACGGAAAAACGCCATTTACCTCTCTTCGTGAGCAAGCACATCTCTTTACAACCAGGCACAAACCGTTAACCGGTTCCGAAAATAGAACGCCCGTAACCGAACCATATAAAGGTGCGAACGTTTCGCCGCACACAGATGGCGCTCAAAATTACGTAAATCAGTCATCAAACCCGTATTGGACCCATTTCGAAGAAGCGCGCACCGCACAACCACTGATGGCCAAGCAATTTGCCCCAACCCCATCATCCCAGTAAGGTCCAGAGAGTACTTTTACGAGACGCCGCGCCCCAAATGACCCTTGAGAAAGCACTTTTTATTTTGTCCCCCGTTTCGCTATTCGGAGATTAGGTGACAATGTACCTCTTTTCTTTAATACATTTTTATTGTAATCGTCTTAGTTGATCCAAGGAAGGAATATATGTTTTACTGGTGTGTGTGTGTGTGTGGCAATCGATTGAACGCTAGGTAAGTTTAGAGTATTATGGGCTTGGTGAAGAACAAAATTGTGAAACGTTATTACGTTTATACTAGGCAAGCCGGATTGTATATATTGTATAATACCGATGTTATATTTCAATTCAATTTGTATTAACTTTAGCGGATATAATTTCTATGGATTGAAAGATTTAAACGGAACAACTATATATAAACGAAACGTTATTGCAATCAAAATTGGTTTTCCGGCAATAAGAGATAAAACAGAGTTTTAGATCTTTTATATAATCTAGAATTGTATATGCTATATTTAATTAGTTATTTTAATTAAAGTTTTATTTTATTTTATCCTAGAAATTTGGAATGAAATATTTAAATCTGTTTTAATTAATACAGTGTGATTGATTTTAATAGTGTATATATTGGAAAACTTTTTTGCTATAGAATCACGTATAGAAAATAATTTTACTGTTTTAAACATCTATAAATAAAGATGAGTGAAACTGAATGCTTTTTTTACTTACAAGTAAACTTGTATAGATTACTGTTATAAAGAGACCTACATCGATATGTTTTCGGGATAATGGAAAGAGTTTTTGCCACACCCTTTTGGGTATATGGCGTGACTGTGTATGTATATCAATATGTAAAAGTAATACATACTAAATGAGCACAAATAAGTGTCTATTGACAGATCTGAAGATAGTTAACATAAAACAATAGAAAATAAAGTATATGCTTATTGCACAAGTGTACTAAGGAACATCTCTAATACAGTTGCAACAAGAAAGTTCAAAGCTCAAATATATATATTTTTTTTTAATAGAAATAAAAAAATTACTAGAACAAAATTATTGTAATAGTATAATTATTTTCAAAGCTTTATAAGAAATTAGTTAATGTTTAGTTTAAAGATAAATCTACATTTAATAATTTCACAATTACATTTAATTTCTAAAATATATAGTAATTTTTTTTTTAAATAGTTATACTGTTATTTTCTTTCATTAAATTTTTAATTTTTATTAGAAAAACATAAGTTTACAGTTCAAAAACGCGTTTACGAGTACTTTGACTTAAAATTAAAACCTTGAATCTACAGCAAATTTTTTTCTTAGTATATGTACATAAAACAAGTTTTATAAACTATTATAAAAGGAAGTGGTCGAAGAAAAAGTACAGGTGTCTGCACCGCGCAGAAAAGTACATTTTTGCATTTATGTGTTTACGATAATCACAACTTTCACACCTCGTGCAGAAACAGTAGCTTTTCCATCTTGTAGTAATCTTTTTCATAAATACTTTCAAAACTAATAATAATTCAGAAATAAATAAAATAAGTATCCACTTGATAAAATTGAATGATTTTTAATACAAAATACAAACAGTAATAAACACTATAGCAATCCATTATCAATATTGTATATCATGTAGATAAAAAAAAACAATCATTAAAAAACTTTTAACAGCTGATAATAACGCATTTATATATACATTAATAAATAATTTAACAAAAAAATAATAAATCAATACCTAGTGTAATCCATTATTTACATTCATCTATAAATATTGGATAATAATTGATAAACAAATTATACCAAAAAAAAAAAAACATTATGTACCCTTCTATATTCCAATTACTATTAATTGCCACTTCGATTTATTGTCCCGTATAGCAATAATTAAATTTGCATACTTACAGGATTTAGGTACGAGCAAGATGCAAGATATTTTGATAATAATAATTAGCTTTAAAAATAGTTAGTTTCGTCATAAAAATGCTTGGCTTAAATTATATAGTCGTGCGCAATAGCCAAAGAAATGAAAAAATGCATTCAGCTACCAAGTTTACTGTCAGATTTTTTAAGCTTGACAAGACTTGTCAGCTTTATCACTTGATTTTTAATTAAAAATTTACTTTGAGTGGTTTCTTATACGAATTTTTATTCTGTTTATAAAAGCGTTTGCCTTCTTGTATGTTTTTTAATTTTGTAAATCTTATGTTGAATTATCATATAAGACGTATTAGTCGAGAGCTTTTAACACAAATGACCAGTGTTTTTGTTAACTTAATCAATGGTTTTTACGATCAAATTATTAACTGTTTTCAAAATGTTTTACTGATTGGCAATGAAAATCGTTAGCTTGGCAACGCGTCTAAAGTCAAACAGAATATATCGCTGCCTCAGTAAAGTGTGTCCACAGAATATAAACTGACGTAAACTCATTCAATAGAAATTAAGAGTTAGACGAAAATGTTTTTAAATAGCATGTGTTAACAAAATATTTTAGGTACTAATTCCCTTCCAACATAATATAACAATGAGTTTATAAAAAATGGATAATACAATAGTGTAAGATGGACTATAAACGCTCAGTTTGCACAATTTTAACTGCACAGGTCGAAGTTGCAAAGTTATTTCGTAGCGTGTGTGTGTGATAACCGAATGTCACCCATTCTAGTAGTATTATAATTTTCATTAAATATATAGATTTTTCTCTTATTTTGAAATAATTACATACAGGAAAATTAACTAATACCGCCGGTAAAATCTCCGCAATTAATCTGTATACGAGTAAAAAAAAAACCATTTTGGATAGCGAGAGGTAATAGCCATCAATTATAAGCCATCGAGAGTCGTTCCGAATTGCATTTCTGGTCATAAACTCGTTTTGTTTATAAACCTAATTTATTATCCCCATTACGCATGCGTAGCTCGGGGTAATCACGTGGCCATAAACAGACCAATTAAACCACAGTGGACAGGACGAAAAGGGATAATTCAATGTTGCTTGTGTGTTGTTGTTTTGTATAGAACAGAATAGCCAATAGGGTTGGGCAATCTCCTCTTCTTCGGGGTTATTACATTTTGCAGTTTCGCATACACACACACATACACACAACTTGAAACTGGCCGATAAATACTCTCTAGGATAAACAGTGTTTCTTAAACTACGTTTCGGTTGAGTTTTATTGTTGGAAAGGTGGATTCGACGTATCCATAGTTGTATTTTTAAAAGGAGATCATAATACATTAGTTGGTCTTCAATTCTTCAAAATGACTCTCAAATTTCAAAATAACAATAAACGGTTTAATAATCCATCACGTCAATATTGATCAAAGTATAAACCTCTTGATTGTATATGAGTGAAATAAAATAAACATTGGGAACACTGTCAAAAATAGTTTATTGTATGAGCACAGAATGATACTAATATTCCAAGAGTATGACAATTTGCAATTCATACGAATGATAAATGTTTGTGCAAGTTTTTATATATACTTTATTGTAAGATTAAAAAATAGAAAATTGCACTTTTTGAAAAATGAAATATTTTAAATAAAATTTATTAATTTTAACAATTTTCGTCGCGAAAAGTCAGTAACACTGCGAAAAAATAAAACCAAATGCTTTTAGACATCAAGAGAACTTAACCTCAAAATTTACTACAAATTATATAATTAATATAATCAATATAAAATAATGAACACAGAAAACAAAAACAAATAGTAATTTCATTTAATTCGAATTAGATTAATAAATTTTAAATGAATTGTCTATTTAATTAAATGATATTTCCAATAACATTAATTATTTCATGTACATACAAATTAGTTGAAATTAAATTGTTATTTCAAATCACATATCTTTGATCTATACGGCTATGATTCTGAATTTCTATATAATTTTGATTAATTTTTGATATTGTACAGATCGCTATACCATTGTAATATTCTTTAGCTAAGATTGTGATTACGTAATATTAAATAAGTGATTCTAACCGACATACGTAATTGCAGATGTCTCATTTGCTACAGAAGTAACCGGAAGTGTTTTATAGTTTTACATACGTTGTAACTCCGTTCAAGAAACAATTATGAACTGCCAATATACTACGTTAAAATTGGTATACAATGTTTCATATCACTGCATTGTGCACTCTTATTAATGTGTCGCTTGACTTGAATTCAATATAAAACAAACTGAAATATTTTTGAACTGCATGTTAAAGTATATGCTATTACCATCTTAGCTGAAGAATAACTATAGGTACTTCTTTTAATCACTTTGTTAAAAATGAGTGTGAAAGCAATAAGTTTAACAAGCACTGATCTAGAAACGAACAGGGCTCTGTTCTAAGATGAAGCACCAGGCCTGAGCAGGCCGGAACCCTTGGGAACGGCACCAGACGGTCCCAGTTCGGGAGTTAGGGGGTTAAGACTCTTAATGGTGAACCTCTGAGCAGATGGACGACGTCATCGTGCCTTGGCCGAGTCGGCCGTCGTTTAAACGACTATCGTGTTTGGTGCTTTTGCCCGCTGGCCTTTGGTCGATGACTAGATGTATGCTTCGTGCAAGACGTAATGAATTTGTTAGTCTAATGGTGATGGAGGAAAATAGGTTTGAGCAGCTAGCAAATTTCTACCTTCTCTCCGTTAATCTTTGTACCGGAGGTGTTAAAGTTCTCTTTGTCTTTATGCGAAAGGTGTTGGGATGAATGTATGGGATGATGTTTATTGCTCTCTAGCAATGAAAAATCTAATTTCTACATTTAAGGACTTTAGTGTAAAAGCGGCAAATCGACCATTTTACTAAAATTGATATTTTTTTGTTATTCACTGGAAGAAAGAATGTTCAATTACACATTGCAGTCAGGATAATTGTCAAATATTATATATAGTTGAAAACATTGGAAGCATATTCTCTCATTGGTTAATCGTAAAATGAGGTTGGTTTTCCTTGGTTTCATCAAACTTAGAATCGTTTTACCAACTACGTATTTTTTTTTAAGAACACCCTAATACACAGGCAACCATAGTCCAGTGATAACGTGTCGGACTCGAACTCCAAAGATTTACGCTGCGCTCACATCAAAATTAAATAAAATATATTATTTCGCATTATAAAACTTTGTACCACTGAACTGATATTGGCTGCGTCTGAGTGATTCGGAACCCACTATAGCTGTAGATTTCTTGTTTGGCTGTATGTAGGCCATCGACTCACACCATCAATAATGCAAGCTAAAATTATTAAACTTCTTGAGCATATAACTCCTATGTTCCTCTAATAAATTATGAAACTTATTATATAATACATAAATATTCATACTGAAGACACATAAGTTGCTCAAACTCTTTTTATATATGTGAAACCTAGTTTGCGTTAAATATTACTCTAATTTCTAAAAAAAAAAGATAATACTCATATTATTATTTACGAGTATTGTTTAAATATGTCTATAATCTAAAGTAGTAATAATATTTGTAAAAAATTTAATTTTTTATTGTCTTCAACAAAATTACAAATATTAAA
Organism: Clivina fossor; assembly: GCA_963966155.1. Lineage (NCBI taxonomy): Eukaryota > Metazoa > Arthropoda > Insecta > Coleoptera > Carabidae > Clivina > Clivina fossor. Next base: position 22,105,235 of record OZ014551.1, on the reverse strand, counting down.
ATATTTTATCATCTTTACTTACTTATTTTAAATTTGATATTATAATCTACAATATCTTATTTAAAAAAATACGTGTCCGTATCAATAAAATTTTACACTTTATATGGTAAGTAATATTACATTTATTACTCTAAATATACAATTTTAAAATAATATTTTAGAACATATAATAAAACTTTATCTCATATGTTATTTTAAAAAATATAAAAGTTTTTAAAGAAACTATCAGAAAATAATATTTTTATGTTGCAATAAAATATATTTTATATACATCTATAAAATTTTATTGATAAGAAACATCATATATTTTGCCCATAAATTAATTAAAATTTTATTATATAACTTTTTAAACAATAAATTTAAATAAACAATTAATTAATTTTGTTTCTGCATATAGATAATAATTTTACATTATTTAAAAGATAATCATAGTGCCTGGTACTCGTACTACAAAATAGATTTAAAGTTTAGTTTTAATTAATAAACAAAGAGCCGATTGCATAAATGATTGTTAACATAATCAGAAGTTAATTACACAATTATATTATCCACTGCCATTATAACATCTGGTTAGTTCATTAATTATCAACATAATCACATAGTTAATTGATATTTGTTTAACAATGTTTACAAGTTAACAGTATCTTTAATTAACAAAGTATTTAACAACATTTTAATATTTTATCATACACACCACTAAATTTTCATTTGTTATATTTATAAAATATTCTTTATATTTATATCACATTGTCGTTTTCAAAACACGTTAAATTTGAATTTTTAAACATTTATCTTTAATTTTTAATTATGACGGGTAGACCACAAAGGAAAACAAATTAACTTTAATATATTATTAAAGCATAATTTGAGTACAACACATACATGACTTGTCAAAAAGCTCGGTTCATACATTAAACAACTGACAGTCGCACGACATTGTTAAATAATTCTATTTGGTATAAATAAAATCTAATCTATTTCATATTTACAACTGAAAATAATTATTATTATTTTCGATTTAATAACAGCCTCGACCGACAAGACATCAAAACAAAGAATCAGTTTGAAGACACCTTGGAAGAGAATCTCGGAAAAATTAAGTAATTTACGTCATTTTAACGAAGCGAAAAAGGTGTGTAATTTATTATATTCTGACATTGATAAGGCCCCAGTCTGTCCAGATGCTTTCACTGATTATTCTTTAAGGAGGTGATTACCTAAAACCTCTCCTAACCTAAAACTTCGAATGTTTCGTTTAGGGGCGGGCGCACACTTCATAAATTCTCCGTTGTTTACCTAACAACATATTTTTAATAGTTTTTTAATGGTGTTATTTTTAAATAGCCCCATCGTTTTATGCCTAATTTTCATTATTTTTATGACAGCGACGGTCACTTTAATTGCCACATAAAAATTATTCTCTCTCTCTCTCTCTCCCTCTCCCTAGTTTTGTTTTTTTCGTTCTTTGGAGCGGCAGCGCTGCCGCGTTGAGTTTAAGAAGTAATTAGCGAATCAAAATGGTAATGTTCTCACATTTTCATTAAATTCGTTTTTCGGGGATGACAGTTAAAATGGTCGTTATCGTTACCGTAGTAATTTTATTTACTTTCAAAGAATAGGAAAGAAGAGATTTTGTGCTCCTTTCCACCCGACAAGTGATCTTAATTTAGCGATAAGATACATAAAATTTTGATTTTATTTCGACAAAGTTTATTACAACAAATTACTTTTCTATATTATACAATTTTATTTGTTCTAATTCATTTATTTGTTACAAAATGATGCAATAAGTTTATTTATTACTTTGAGAGAATGATCCATACATACATACACAATTACGTGATGTAACTGTAAAGGTGTGGCACAAACTCTTTCCATTATGTAGAAATTAGTTTCCGCCAAATATTTCTATTATAAAATAAAAAAAATTAAGTTATACTTATAATGAATTCTGAAATGTTTATTAACATTTCTATAATAATATAAAAATAAAATAATGTCTTTTTTTCTGATAATTCAAAAACGAAAAAACTCTTTTATTTTAATATAAAGAGGTCTGAACGATTTCTTTACAATGTCCAAATTAGACATCACTGACATTATTTTTCCGAAACGAGAATCAGTCTAATAGATATAGGTACTCGTGGAATAGTAATTCAATAAATTTTAAATAACAATCATTAAATAAATATTCTTTTACTTTAACAGGTTTAAACACAGAACGAGAATAAAGAAATTGATCCGTCCTGTACAAATAAAGGGTAGGGTGGAGGTAGAGAGGTCGGGGTCATTAAAGGAAAAAAGGATACGTCTTCTTTAATGATTTATTTGCCGTAAATGTCGAGTGCCTCTGTTAAGTAATTAAACACGAACAATTTAAGTGTTTATTCAGCAACTTTACACTGGAGGAAATTTTCGGTACGAATTGACACTTTGGATTATTGACAAACTAGATTTTTACACGTAATGACTTTAATTTTAAAAGAATACTTTTAACGAATTCTTCAATACAAAGAAAGTATTGTTTTCTTACTGTATTACATCGTATATAGAATTTTATTCAATTAACTATTGTATGCATTGTTTTATAAATATGACTTGTCGCAGGAAAAGAAACTATGTTCACAAACCAATTTTTCAGACGAATACAATAAAAGTGATTTGAATCAAATTATTAAATATGTGCGTATTGGCATTACCCAATTTTAAGTATACATTTTCGAACGACATACGTAATTTTCTCTGCTTTTTCTAGTTACTCAGCCGACGAATTCATATACATATAATGTAAAATATGTCTAAACTTTATCGAAGAATATTTTTGCAGTTCATTCATAGTTTACAGTGCCTTATTTTTATCTGTAGTTTTGTTTATAAATTTCTAGCTATACGAGTATAAGTTAAAATAAAAAACATTTCAGTTTACGGGTATCATATAAATGTACAATTGAGCGTAGTGCTATATTCCAGTGGCATAGACTATACATATAATATCATTTAGCTTTTAAATAATGTACAAATTTTCTTTGATACATGATTTTATTATAGCATGGATACATGCAGCAATATAAATTTATTTAAAATGTTATTCTATAGAAATATTCATTAAACTAATGTAAATCTATTCACAAATAATTATTGTTCGTTTCAGTCTAGTTATTGACAGTTGTACATTTCTATAAAGTACGTTGAAAGACGTTTGACAAACGCGTTTAAATTTTTAAAGAAGTTTTTCCGATGAAAATTATTTATTACCATGTCACTAGAATCTATTACAATTTTAAAAATTTATATAAAACTTGAAGTTAAAGCAGCAGCTGGGACATGTATGTGTATAATAACAAAAAAAAAGATACGAGTATAGCAACAAAGCAAAAAATATGCCCCAGTTTCCGGATGACGATATATATATATATATATAATATTGCTTTTCCGAAGACGTTCGTTGCTCGGTTGTTTTAGGTTATTGATCATATTATCCGGAATGTAGTGTGTTTTGTGCGCGCTCGAGCACTATAATAACAAGTTTTACTATGCGATGTAATTGCTCCGTAATTTAGTGCTGTCAATCTATAACATAAAACGAGTGTTTGACAAAATAATATGTCAATCAGTGGCTTGTCTATATTATTATATAATAAACGATTCCGTGATGAATTAGCTTTATTATTATTATCATTTTATAATATATATATATATATATATATTGATTGATATAGTTTTATTATATATTAAATATTCTTTTGTTAAATGTTTTGCTATTAGTTACGCAGTCACGTTAATAGAACAAACATTAATTTTCTATTACATTGTCAATTATTTATCATGTTTATTTTTTTCATCTATAATAATATACTTAGCTTATTGCATGTATAGTAGAACTTGTTTTTTTATTTTTTATTGTACATCTCTAACTTTATCATCTAATGCCGACAATTTCTTCTTACAATCTGATGTTAGTAGAAAATACAGTCTTAAAAATCCTGTTTCTCCACAATTTTCATTTCTCATGCCCCGACAAAAACTATTATATTAAAATATAATAGAAATATTAATAATTCCGCTTCAGACATTCATAATTTGTTAACAAATATTTATTTATGTTATATTTACATGGTTCTCACGAAAACAGAATGCAGTCATCAAAGAACTTGTGTAAAACACACACAGATAATATTTTTGTACTTGACGACTCATCATGAGAAAATTAACAAATATAACTATCCTAAATGAGCTTAATGCCAATAAAATTATTGACAATGACAGATATTTAACAATTTTAATCAAAATGTATTTCGCTGGAGCGCAATTTTGATGCAAAAATAGAACCTTTTAAAGTGACAGACCGTTAGTGCTATATTTATTGATGCAATTTATTAATGTACTTATATTTTATTATATTACATACGTACCATTTTTAACTTTTGCTATATTAAATATTGCAATGAAACATACTCGTAAACTAAAAATGAGAACTAAGTTATACTTCTTTATGTCACGCCAGTTTTTTTTTTTTTTTTTTTTTCTTGTATGTCAAAAAATATAGTACACAAACTTTGAAATATCGTTTAAAAACATCTTATATTAGAAAATAATTTATACTTTATTGATTCTAATTGAATTTCTTTCCGTGGAAAAAACTTTTTAACTAAGTAATAAGTAATAATTTACGTTGAACGAGATAGAAGAAAAACTTTCTTTAAAGGAATAATATTTTCGTACCAAATTTTTATTTCGTTCTATTTTCTTTCTCTCGAAAAAATCCGTAGTTTAAATTTATTAACAGCACTTATGGACTAAGAAAATTTTATTTTAAATGTTTAATAACTTTATGAGATAGCGCCCTCTAGATGAAAACTGCAAGAATTATTCATTTTTCCGCATAAGTTAAAAAAGTAGAGTAGTTAAAAAATAAACTGTTTAAAGTATGAAAACTTCAACATTGCAGACGTTTCCTAGCGCGTCTTGTCTTCAAAAACTAGTAATTTTACCATGTCTGATGAAGGTAAACTTTAAAACAGACATATTAATTTTTTAAACGCTGTAACACATTATAGACAAATAAAAATTCGAAAGTTGTTAAAAGTTTTTAACGCGAAAAGATGCTTGCTTGTTCATTTAAAACGAAGACTCGCATTTATTGCAATTTGTATTTTCTAAGTTTAAGAAATTGTAGCTATACATTCCTGAAATGTTTAGTCATGTACCACTTAAAAATTATGAGAAATAATAATATATTTATTATTTGATTTCTATTAGAAGAAAATAGTTATGTAATAAGTATTAGAAAGCAATCTTTATTGTGTAGAGCTCGGATATTGATCTGGCTGGGTGAAACACAAAAATAGCTTTCTATCCGAATGATATATGCAAATTTTTTAACAAGCGTTCCAAATAAAACTAAACTAAAATAAATAAAAATAAGAAACCTTAACCTTACTAATAGTAAGTATATTTGCTACGTGATTTGTGAGAATTAATATTTCTTTGGATGATTATGCAATTTCTGACAAATCTGGCAATGTGCACTACATTTTTTGCACTTCTCCACATATTTAAATAATTAAATTTAAATTCAAGTGAAAACAATCACTACAATTGTTTTTATATAATTGGCTTAAATATCCCTTAAAATTATGAACAATTAAATGAAATACTTATAACAAAATAGATTATCTATAATATGAGTTTTTGTTTCTATTTACGAAAAAGTGCGTTTTCAATACTAGACATTACGTTAGCCAAATGACAAAATAAAAATGTCACACTAACATTCAATTTGATATATTAGTAAATTTTCATCAGTAGTTTATAAGATAAATTTCGAGGAAAACATTACCTATAAAAAGCAAAAAGTATCGTGATTTTCATCCAATTTACTACAACTAATAAACTACACAATAATCCGGTATACGGGTATACCGAAACAAGTCTTCTGTGACGGGACATATTCTCGGCAACGCAACTCACTAACTTGTTCGGGAAGAGTTTTGGTCCCCGGTCCCAGACAGATAACGTTCTTCCAAAGTTGAGTTGGCATATCAAGTTAGGAGTGGAGCACCACCAGCTATTACTCGCTCTATAACCATCGGTGGCAGGGTATATGTATGTGTGTGTGTGTGACAGAGAGAGAGAGAAAGAGGAGAACGCGCAATCCTACCAGCTGCGCCATTTGTCGCAAAGATGTGTGCGTTGGGCTGTCGTAATTAAGTTTTGTTAATTAATATCAGTCGCTGGCTTTGTGGTGCGGAAGGTTATCATATGCTGGAGCTACAACTTCCACCCAAACTTTGTATGCCCGCTCCTCTAATTAGATCAGATATTGGCAGTCATTCGCGCCGTGCCGCACACCCCCCACATAGATCGGCTGCGCCAGATTGAGTAACGATTTGTTCTACAGCCCGAGATATGGTGTTGTGCGTCATATTCGTAAAATTTGAACATGTTTTATCGGTTATCAATGACTGTTAGGTGGATCCATATACTCTCAGTTTTAACTAAGTTTTTTATGTGCAGTATCAACTGTGAAAAATTACAGATAACTCAATTTTGTTTATACACTTTACAGTATACAGTTTTTACTCAGTTTACTGCACAGTTAAATCGTAAGAGGCATTCTAATGTACAATATTTTGCAATAAAAGCTCCGAAAATTCTCTAATCTATGACATTTTTTACTATATATTAACCACAAATTAATAGTATTGTATCGATGCAAATGTCAAATAAACTGCAACAGTCACACACACACACACACACACACACACACACACACACACACACACACACACACACACACACACACACGTCGTATCAACTACAGATTGAACTAAACGTCACTCCGGTTTCCACACTGTGGAATAAACTGTGTAATAAACTGAGCGTATATGGCTTTAAGTTTATTGATTAACAAAACAAAATAATCGTATTTGTTTAACAAATAAATAAGCTTGTAAATACAGAATCCATGAGGGTATTTGCTCAAATTCTCTTCGTTCAAAAAAAAATTAACTTACATCAAAGATTTCTATTCACACTCATTATACCTCTCACATATGTTCTTTTATTTTTATCATTTAAAAATGCAGACATATTCATTCATTTAAAATGTCTAAACTATATTAACTAACTTTTAAAAAACATTTTCTTTTTTTTTTCAGTTTTATACTCACTAGATAACAATTGATTTCGTAATCGATTGATTCTAATAATATTATAATCTACAATAGCTTTAAAAATAAAGATTTTAGAATAAATACGACTTATATTATGCTAGAAGCAGCAAGCGTACTACTCCGAGCGATATTTTTTTTTGAAGCTATCCAAACTAAATTACAATATAAAAAAAATTGATAGTTTTACTCAAGTTTTAATATCATTCGCCAGAATTCATTCATTCATACAGATAATCGACATTTTTTTAAAATAACATACACGGTCAAAAAGTGACTTCTTTAAAAATTCCTTCTTCTTCAATTCCTTTTACTTGTAATATAAATGTTTTCGTGTTAAATACAAATATAAATTTGATACGCTTAAAGAAAAAAAAAATTATAACTATGTAAATAAATGAGTTTAAATAAAGACACACAAAACAGAAATACAAGTTTTTAGGCGTAAATTAATTTTAATTTCGTTAGTATAAAACTCGCTAATTACTTCGGACACAACATGTACTTATTTTAACCTTAAAATTATACAAAATACTTTAACACTCAGAAAAAATTCGAACGCACTAAAAACAGAGACAGTAGGCTGGTTGCCGGGTCGTTATCGTTCGGCCATTTTATATTAATTACTCTTTAAATAGCTTAATTACGTATTCGGAAAGAAGGATAATGTATGCGTAACAAAATAACGACTTTATACACACACATACGAATAAATACAGCGCAGGCTGGTATCGTATTTACATATATTATATAGGAAAAGGGTAAGCTTACCCGCTTATCATAAAACCAAGTGTTTTAATACATGCTTTAAATTTTAGCTCTTACCAAACGGTATATCTTGATCAGGTAAAATTGATTATTCTAGTGGTAATTAAACACCCGTGGTGATGCGTTTCTCTAGGTAACTATGTTACCGACATGTCTGTGTATGTGTGTGTGTATGAATAAAATGGGTTGACTTTTGCACGGGAAAATTGAATTCAGAAATATATTAAGATATTTTGAATAATTTTTACATAAAAAATTATTTTACTACATATATGTAAATTTATCTGTTTACTTCTATTAAATAATATATTCATTATATAGGTATGTACATGCCGATAATTCATGTGCGTTTTTGAATTATTACTCAATACCTTTAACCAACCAAAATTTTGTAATTACATTACTGATTTTATTGAGACTATTACAAAATATATAATAAAACAAATAATATAATTCTTAAATGATTTATTATTTAAAAAAAAATCTTACAACACATTAGAAATATAGTATTTTCAACACCGTATGCTAATAAAAGATAAAAGCTAAGGAAACAATAATTAATTTTTATATCGCCCGCGATATATATCGAGGAAGAGACATGCTTTATAAATGAAAACAAGAACTAGTAATTTTTCAGAATTTACTGTGTGCAAAAAATATTTATTACCTTCATATCCTGACACAACAAACAAATTTGAATATCGTAATCACGTGCGGAAAACAGAAGATATATCCGTTTGTTCCATTTATAACTCACGACTCGGCTTGCTTGCATTATATATATAGTGTGGTTAGGTTGGAATCGTTTTAGAAAATGTGCTTCCTAAGTTTTTTTCTTATTTTTTATTCTCACGCAATATTGTCAACAACTAATACATCATTTTACTACCTATTAAATCTTCACCTTAATTATACTACCTCTACATAGGTCTGTCCTAAAAGTAACTGAACTTTCATATTAAAAATAGTTTGAGTCCTTATTTAGATATCATTTCAGCTATATGCATTATTTGATGTATATTTCAAATTATTTACACGCTTGGGTGCAGGTCTGAAAATTATTAAATATAATCGACGTTTAGACGAAACTCAACGTCCGTCTTCATCAGGAAAACTAATACAAATAGAAACAATTTATTCCATTTATTATATTTTTATATGTACCAAACTAATGGACAATGTTTCCATTTAAAATAATTGTATACTTTGTTGATCAAAAATTTGGTTACTTTTGGTACAGACCGTATATTATAAAAATGCGTTAATTGTGAATGAGCTCGAATTTAAGATTACTAACGTACATATAATACGCTATGAATTCTTAAAGAAGAAGATTTCTTAATGAGTAAACACATTAATTTAATTTGATTTATAATTAATTTAGTTAATGACTTCACGGGTTCTTATCATTTTCAACACACAAACGTTTCAGCCGTAACGAAACGAGCAACAACGCCGTTAAAATTTCGAAATTAATTTTGAAAATGTTTTCTGTTCTAGAAGTTTTAAACATGTGTTTCAGTATTTCGTCATTTTTATCAATTTCATTTCTTCGAATTAATATATTAACTACGTGTGCAATAAAGATGAATGCGATAAATTTATAAAATAGCTGACAATATTACAAATTATATTTCGAAAATATTTTGATTACTAAATGTAAACTGGCGACGTTTTACATTTTTTAAATGTTTTTTATAATATTACGAAAATTAAGTTTCTTTATCTGATAGTTTATAATAATTTCAAAAATAATAAACTGAAAAAATGTCGTTAGCCCATAGGTCAAGTCAGCTTATAATAGGTTTCAAACTGCTCAGATGCAGCCGAAATTAGTTCAATAACACCAAATTTTAATACCAGAAATATTTTTTTTTAAATTTAATTTCTGGTGTACACGTGGTGCGAAATAAGAATCTTTAGAGATCTTTAGTGTGTCAAAACGTTACTGTATATTAAAATATTTTGTAAAAAAATTATAATTTATAGCAACCGGATACTCCAGTTAATTTATAATAAAATTTAATATTATATAATAAATTTAATTTCCTATAGAACAAAAATTAATATCATATAATGCTGTAAATTTTAAATATGAAGATGATAATATACCAAAATACCGAACAATATTTATAATTCATTAACCATCGGTTTTAAATTACACTAACAATGTAATTTGTGGGTTAGAATTTTATTTCGATTAAAAACAAATAATTTCGCGTATTAAAACCGCAATACAAATAAATAAAACAATTGGGAGTTGGCCAAAATATGAACGGCTGTAGCGTGGCGTAATATGGACCTCAGCCGCACATATCGAAAACATTTATAATCGCAATCAATTCCTAAATCCCAAGCCGAAATATTTCAATAACCGCATCTAATCTGCGCTGGTTGGTTGGTTAAAACCAAAAACACATTTACTGCCTTTAATCCCGATGCTTATACATAATTCACCAATAACTACCATTTTGTTTTGGCGCAATACAACTTATTTCTCAATGGTGATAGCGCGTTAATAAAATATCTACTTAATTTATATATGTGCACAATAAAAGCTTTTTTATCATTCACACGCATAACCAATATGGTTCCAGATTACGAACAAAAAAAAAACATAGTTTTAACACAAACATTATATATTCTAATGTATTACATTAAATTTAATATCAAACTTCCCGGTTTCATAAACACCAAAATAAAGTAAGTATTTTACAAGTACATTTAATAAACATGAAAATTTACTCTGTTGCTTTACAAAAGAAAAAACCTTAAAAAAACTACTGAGAGATCTATCGACTGAGAATTTTAACATTTATCAAAATAACTTTCAATATAGTTAATAACATTTGTTAAAATGTACTTGAAAATAGATAAAAATCGTGACAAAGAAAATAACTACACAAGACAAAGAAAATTTGATAGAAATAATTGATATGCTGGATATACTGTAATTTACTCGGTTAAATTGCTCATCTAGTAAATTTACTGAGTGTTTATAATACAGTTACCATAATAATAAACATATTTATTCTGTGTATGTGTATGCCAAATATTATTATTTACAAATATTTGATTAAAACTGAAATATATTTACTAGATTTTATAAACAAACAACGAATTATAAAACAAATAAAAAATTAGTTATTATTTTTCAGTTATATTCAAAATAAGTAAAGCACTTTAATGTAATATTTATAAATTGGTAAATAAGAAAATATTTATGATAAAAATTAATTAATATTTTAAAAATACTTTGTTCGTATTATTTAACAAATTTTCAACATTTTCAATTTTAATTTAAATTACAAATGCCCTGCAGCATCAAATATATTTCATTTATTAAAAAGAACTGAATTAATTATTGCAAATATTTTAAATTTTTAAATATTAAATTTATAAATACAAATTTTCATAAAAATATAAAACGAACAGATGAGAAATTACTTGCGGAACGATAATATTGACTAAATTTCAAAATATGCAAAAATTTATTAACATATATATATATATATATAAACAACACAAATTTTATTAAATCTGTCATCCGAGCATAGTAACCAAAAATACGTATACGTCTCGCATTTATATTTTAACACACGATATATAAATTAATATACCATGTATAATATGATACACAATTTCATACACATATATAGGTGTACCAATGTTACATCGACTAAATAACAAAAACCCTGAATGATGTTGTGTTGTTAACCAATCTGGGTCATTCACAACAACACACATTTTATTGCGTGAGTGTGTTTGTGTGAATCAATACTTTTGACATTTAACCACCCCGCGTACTGTTAGCATTGTGGAGCTTTATTCACAGCTACACATATTTAGTAAAATTAAATATTAATTGTAAGTATGTATATAGATTTAGAAAAATTTAATATTAATAAAAATAAAAAAGCTTTAGGATTATTAAGTTCTGCATATATTTTATTTAAAAATCAACGTTTCGGTATACTCTACGTATATCATCAGAAAAAAAATTATTAACTAAAAGAAGCCAAATTTAATTAAAATCAATGCTTTCACAATGATTGAAGTTATCCCTTTCCTCGTTTTCTATTACTTCTTGTATCAATCTGAAATCTGCTATTAATATTTTTTAATCTAGTTACTTTGTTACCTAGTAACTTGTTTCTTTGTTTTGTTTATGTATTATTTACGTCATTTGTATATTTTTTCCTGATGATAATATACGTAGAGTAGATGGAAACGTCGATTTTTACATAAAATATATACAGAACCAAATCCTACAGCTTCTTTATTTTAATTTCATATTGTTTATTTTAAGAAAATGCTTTATATTAATACTATTATTTTATAGATAATTTTAATATAATATATTTCATATATTGAAACCATAAATATATAGAATATTAAGTTATAATAAATATGTATCTTGAAATAGAGTCATGCATGCAATTGCAAGTCATTTTATAATGAAAAAACAAAAACGAAAATAAATTCATTATTATGCACGTTATATGAGCATACATCAGTTGGAATTGCCTTTATTAATAGCAACAAACTCTTGTTTCAACTAAATTACAAAGAAAAAAAAAACGACATTATTGATTAACTTTATATGTATATTCCGAGACCATACAAGTTGTTCCATATAATAACAGAGCGATTATACATTTACGAATACAAGTTAAACACAGAGCCAGCTGGCCTTGAAAATGAAAAAAAAAAACCAGTTGAAACAGTAGCTGGAACACGACACTACAAGCGAAGATGAATATAGGAAAAAAAATCTGTGTGGAAACAAAAATGAGAAGTCGAGAAAAAAATAATATTGTAATGGAAATGAAGCGAAAAGCCGAAGAAAACTGTAATTATTACTTTATTCATGTTGGAATAAAATTGGCAGAACTGGTTCCCAGTTTTGCGTTCAACGCGTTTCTTCAAATTGATGTTCAGAGTTTTCCCGACGAATAATTTAAAGATTTTTTTTACAACTGTATCTGCAGATATATTAATATTTCTCAATTGTGTTACGTCCTATATTTCTTCGACATGTTTCTCTTCAAGCGTATTACTATGAAATTTAAGTTTAAAATTTCCTAACTTTACTAATGTTAACGTAAAAACAAATACTAAAACAAGTATTACTTGTGCGTTTAATATGGTCTCAAAAATTATAAACATAATATCACTTAACAAAATGCAAATTGAAAATTCAGAAAATAATATTGATAAAGATAAATACTATATAAACAATATGCGAAGCAGTATGTATACGACTATAACTTTGTTTAATAAAAACTTCTGTACTTTAGTACAGATCAAAAATAATTATAATATAAATAAATTCTTAACAAGATATATTTTTACAAGTTTAATCGAAGCCGTCATCAGTAGCACAATGGTGTTAAAACAATGATATGATGATATGTAAATATATTTGATAAATTTTATTTGATATTTAGCAAAAAAAAACTATGAAATATGATTTCCGTTTATTGTAATGCAACATAACCCGTATTCTTCCTGTAATTATGCAAATTATTAAAAACATTTGAAATTAGAAATTACAATTATTTCATTCATACCCGGATCCGGGAACACAAAAAAACGAAGCTTCATTTCTATTTTAATTCATTTTCATATTTACATATTTAATCATTTATTTCATGTCATATGTTTTACTATAATATATATAGTTAGATTATTATGAAAATTAGAAGCAACAAAAAAAAAAAACTGTCTGTCTTTTTATTATTAGATCATAAAGTTTTATGACATATAATAACTTGTTTATTATCGTGAGCAGTTGCTACTGAGTAAAATTATGATCGTAAGTCTGTTATGCTAATATAGAAAATTGCACTATTAAAATTTATTACCTTTAGCATTGTGATTGAAGATGGAGAGCAGTTTTATTATTTTATTAGCATAACTGGTATACAACTAAATTAGTTTATTTTTTTATATGTATATGCGATACATTATAATTAGTACATATTGATTTTCAAATCGTATTTTAGTTTAATCTAATAATATATAATAAAAATATAATATTTTTTTTTCAATTTAAATTGTTTATAATTAGTTTACAAATAACTATTTTTATTGAATAATATTAGATAAGAAAATTAGTTAATTTTTTTGCAAGAAGATTAAAATTATTTTTCCAGAAATTTTATTTTTTTGTTAAATCAACAAATATTTATTACTTTTTATATAGCAGAACTTGCATATAGAAACTAGACATGGCACGAATAGTAAAATGGAATATAGTCGAATATAATAGGTAAAATAAATACATACATACATAATCACGCCATATACCCAAGAAGGGTATATTCCACTATCTTGAAATCAGTTTTCTCCAAATATTCCTATTCAGACAAGCAACTTTGATTTCATCCACATTCATGTTACCTCTCATTCATACTCTTCTACTCCTATAAATTCCAATTTTATTCACTATTCAGTATTATTCGGCCAAATATTCAAAAACATCTCTACTGAAAACTTGTGCGGATGCAGTCTCAAGAAGCTTATTTTATTTCCGATAATGGACCTCTAAGCAAGTTCTCTTGCATTACATAAAAATATTTAGTGGTAGTACTAGCATATTAAATTCAAATAAATAAAAAATTCTTTTAATGTAAAAATATATTTTATTTTATATTTTATTACATATCATACTGTTTATTTTTATTGAGTTAACTGTGATTATATTTTCAATATAAAATATGTCGTTAAAATTAAATATTATAATATGTAAACAAAGTATAAATTTAAATGATGTTTTTAATAATAATACGATAGATTTTTTTGTAATTTATCATTTAGTAAAACTATTGTTTGTTATATTACTTACAACATTATTTCTGATATTACGATCGGCAAATAGTAGAATAGTAATGATATTTACCTGCAATAAAAAAATAATTATTAGTTAGATTAATAAACATTACAATATTTTAATATTTATGATATTTTAATGTATTTTATAATAATAGTAGTTTAATTTAATCCTATTGTAAAACAAGTATAAAAAGAAACAGAACAATAATGACTTACACTTTATTTTGCGTAAATAAAATTAAGATTATACCGCATTATTCCGATTTTCACTTATTTTTCAAAATTTAAAAAGATATTGAATACTACGTTACAGTTACAATAAATTAATATCACAAAACTTATTTTTCAAGATTCAATATCAATTGTTTTTATAATTAATAAAATAATTTCTACGCGATTAATTTACAAGGTTTAATACTTTTGCATGAGATATATGCTTTTAAAAAGTTTTTTATGTGAATTAAATTTTTATATTTGAATGAAACCCAACTCATTCGATAATTTTAATTCATTTTATAAGAGCATATTAAAAAAAAATCTTAAACACAAACATTTGCATGTTTTTTAAGAAACTAACGAGTGGTTTCGTAATAAACACTTTAAGTTGCAAAAAAAGCATCGATTTTAAATTTTACTGGCATATTTATTATTGCTGTCAATAAAACGATGCTTTTTTGTCAACTTATCAAACTTCTAATGGCAAAATTATTTGATGTTGCTAATAGAACGATGCTTTCTTGCCGACTAAAGTAGACTTAGAATTAACGTATTTATTATGAAACTGGCAGAAAATAATTCAATTCCTCAGAATGAATTAATTCATTATTTAAATCCAATAATTACTTTGTAAAATTATATTTCCAAGTCGCAAACTCCGTATTTGTATTCCAAAATGTCTTCTGGCAGTAGCACATGTTTTATAAACAAGTAAAGCTTTATTTTTATTTATAAAATTTTTGCACTCGTGTGATGACAGTACTCGGCTTTGTTTAGTGCAATTATATAAGGCAATATCGGTACTATTTTAAAAAAATTTGATATTAATCTTATAAATCTATTTTGTCCCGAAAATATTTTTGGCGATCTCAACCTAATTTCGAAAAGTATAAGTTCTCTTTAGATTAAATTCTAAGGCAAATTCACATAAATCAAAAATATTCTCGCTTACATCGTGACAGAGGTCATAGAGCAGGCCCATCTAGTACACTAATCATCATTTCGCAAACAGCCTTAATGTACTATTACCCCCGGAATAAGACACAGATGTGATGTACTGTTTATATACATACTACTAGGTTTGGTTTCATATGCGCTCTTGCACTAATTGGGCGCCGGGTTAGTAAATGATATAAAGCACTTTGTATAATGGTTCTCGACGAATTTTCATATAGCTAATGCACGCGACCTACTGTACATCCCTCTATATATCATTTATGATTGTTTTATATATGCATATACACGAGGTGTGACTATAAAGATTCAAGCATTATTTTATTGCGAAAAAAAAACACACTGTCTTCATAGTAGTCTATCCTGAGATTGCACAAAGATTGCAAATGGCTAGAAAAATTTGAACCGGTTTGTGGTTTTTACTATTTTGCCGGTTCGGTTTTCGTTCTGGTTTAACATAAAATAAAGCTAGAACGGTTTGCAAACCGGTTCACAAATTCAAATCGGTTCAGATTTTCTTTTAGACATTTTGTTACAACTTTGTGCTCTATATTTCAGACAATTTTTTTTCTTAATATGAAACTCAAACACATTTTTGTACAAATCTACTTGAACAATGACTAAATTAATTGAGAATTGTATACAGATTCCTTGTAATAGAAATAAAATTCTCAAAACTGTATCGTTACACCTCGTACACGAATGGTAGACACATGATTACTTAGGAAAACAAAGAGTTATTTCGTTGCGTCGTTTACCTATTTTGCATATTGCTCTCATTAGGTTAATATCCAATTTTGATCGGTCGCTGATATCCGTGGAAAGATGAGTAGGATTATTTATTAATATTGACAGAGTTATGGAGTCTTCACGGCTTACAGTTAATCTCTCCAGAGAATCTATATTTTCTAAAAGATCTCTCTTCCTCAGGCGATTGTATGTTCTTCCTTAATAATTGTCTGAGGAAATGGGTTATTTTCAATATTAATAAATCATAATGTGTTTACAATTATTATGTCAAACTCATCTATATTTCTCTCATAATTTAAATACTAATTTAAAATTAACTCTAATTACCTAATATTATAGTTACGTAAAAGAATCAGTATTCAAAATTTTGAGCATGTGTAATTATCTTTCACCTAAATTTTGTTTTTATAAAAACAAATGAGGTCTATGATAGCTTATAAATCAAAAACTAATAATTTAAAAATCTTAAATCAATAAAATTATCATAAACAGTCTACACATAAAATCATGAACATATAATAAACGCTCAAATTGATATAACATATATTAAAAGACAAATTTTGTCATTGTTACCATAATAATTTAAAAAATAATAACATATAAAACATGTCAACTTATATAGTGTATTGAATTTATAGAATTTTCTGAACTGGTGGTATGCGATGGCCAATCTATCCTCGTCGCAGATGTTTCATCATACATCGTAGATCACCATCTTCCGTGCTTGGTGACTGAAGATTACTATTATATAGTGTACTTTAATTCATACTAAAACACGAATAGGTGGTTGCATAAAACTTTTTTAATTTAATCAATAAGCTAACTACCTTAAATTGCCTCATTCATTGATCAGTTGGTAAATTAACTTACAATGTGTTTAACAATGTAATTTATATTGTACTAAGGTTTGTTATTTACTATTTATAGAAATATACAATTTATTTTATTAAATGAGAAACTCTTTTAAAAATAACATTGTAAAATTCGAAAAACTACAAAATTAATTAAACTTTTTCATCTTTAGGAACAGAAAAACAAACGTCGTTCTACGTTATAAAATATTAAATATCTTCATTTCCTATAAACTTAATTAACCAATCATATAATTATATGCATAAATAAATAAAACTAGATACCAAAGTACTATCATTTTCAACGTCCGTCTTTTACCATCCAATTGCCGTATTTTATTTATTTATCAGAAAAAATATTCTTTGCTTTTAATATAAAACCCAAACGTACGTACACGCAGCATATAAAGAGACTCCGAGTCGTTGCATATATTAAAATGAAAGCAGTTAAAATCTAATTACATTAACCGAACGAAACGATAAGATCGAATTTGTAATTAGAATTTAAAATAGAAGTTGTGCCGACGTTCGACATAAAATATTTACCATTTGGAAAAAAATCTACATAAAATGGAACGCAACTACGTGCATCCGAACTAAACTTGACTTTGGATTTGTCCAACTTATCCGAGTTATTGTTAAGATTAGAATCAGAGATTTTCTATTGTAATTTTCCAACGGAGTTATAAGTCTTTTTCGAACTACGACTCCAGGAAAATGTCAAAGTTGTAAATCGGTTAAGCGATGAGTCTAACAATAGACTTTGAGACATTAGTCATTCGGGTTTTTGTGTCCGAAGATGCATTTGGCTTCATTTTATTATGCTTCTGATTTATACTGTTGTCTAGACTAGACGAAGAGTTAATTGTTTCTTTATTTGCATATAGATTGAAAATAAAATTATTTTTCTGTTGAAATTTTACTGCAAAACAGTAAAGTCTAATAAAATAAATAACGGTATATTATTTATCATATGTATATGAAAATACTTTAAATAACATTTGTGACAAGAGAGAAACTACTTCGTCAATATTTTTTTGTACTAAATTATACAAAATTTAAGTATAATTGTTGAGATTATAGTGACTTTTCGTTGATTTTACGAATTTTATACGGAATTTTTAAGAATGTAGATATTTTACCCGAGATTTTATGTAATATTAAGAAAAATCTTTCATTGATTTTACTTTGATTTTAATGGATTTTACTAATATTTTAAGATATATTAATTAATTTATACACCAGATTGTACGAATGACTTCCATTTAAATTTGTAATATTTTTTTAGATAATTAAATTTGTACAAAGAAAAATTATTCAGAAGTAGGTTTCTTGAAACTGCATCTGTCACTAACATGAAATTAGCCTGCTAGTCGTTAGAAAGACAAAAATTTACATTAGACGAAACAAGAAAACTTTTGCTTCAGATTCAAGATCTTACTTTTAATTTTAAAATAAACGTGTTTTTGAACTGTTACGTTTTTCTAATAGAAATTAAATAGTAAGTAACTGTATAACTATTTTAAAAAATTTATATAAAATTATTTACTATTTAGTTTAGAAACATAGGATTTTTTTGAAATAAAAAAGCTTTAGGTTTTAGTTGTGTTAAATTTTAATTAAAGATAAATTAACGAACAAAAATTATACAAATATATACATATTAGATAAATATACCAAGTGCAATTATCTACTCTTGTATTTATGTTTCACCTAATATGTTTAGAAAGTACGTACTTATTAGGAAAATCAGCAAAAAAAATTTCTGTGCGTAAAGCATATATTTCAATATAAACTCACTGAAATATTATATTATAAACTATTAATTTAGACATTTCAAAATAAAACACAGTTCTATACAAATTACATACAACCAAAACCAATCCATTTACAACACCACAAATTTTAAATCTTGACAACATTTTTTTCCCCTCAAACACACGTAAAGAAACAACCCAACAAAACCAAAGAAAAATAAAAACTTATTAGATCTGTTGCCGACTTCTAGTTTGCTCTCAAAACATTCTTCTAAATTGATTATTTGTGTTTGAAGTCGAGCTGGAACAAAACCACACCGCTCCAAACAGTTGAGAAGAGGAAAAATAAAATAAAAATAAAAAACTCCTAGGCCCAAGTACTTCTTTTCCATCAGGCGTAGCCCCAGCACACAAGAAGTATCGAAGTTTATCTGATGTTAACAAGATCCTACTATGTGACGGTAGATTTCAGCACTGTTAATTTATATAACAGGTAGCCGGCTACCTGGCGATGCTACCTCGTCCCTCGCGTCACCCGAGTACCTAAATGGTCCACCGATTACACTATATAGCCGAGTCGTTTGCTTCTTTCTAATTATAAGTTTCCGCTTCGTAATTAATTGAATTTGACTCGTTACCGTCGTTTTCGGCTTGGATATATTTGTGTATTTTATGTTTCGCTTAATTACATATTTAGACGCGAACGTTCTTCAACAAAAATTGTATTGATGTTGTCACACGTAGCGACTGAATTTGGTTGAAGCGAAAAGTTTCCTATTCCCGGCAAATTGATGTTTCATCGGAAAGTTTTTGTAAGAAGTGGAAAAATTCTACAGCGAAATTATTGGTTGAAGTTTGGGGGGAGGGGGGATATATTTTGAATTTAAAATTCATTGCTAATACTAAATAATGTTGGAACTTTGTACACAAAATTTTGCGAGACGAATATAAAATACGCGCGGAAAGTTTGTTGAAAAGAAGAAGAAAATAATTTTATATTATACATATAAATACTGACGTGTTCGATGTACGTTTTAAATTTTCTAATAAAAAAATAACTTTTTAGCAAATCTTATTATATTTGCAAAAAAAAAATGTTACTTTAAACAACCATATAAAGTGCTTGTAATATCCGTATTTTCTTTTTTTTTTTATTTAATATACTTTATAAAATAATTACAATTTATAACAGATATGTAGATAGAAAAGAAGTATAAACTTCTTTATCTATTTCAACTGTATTTCAATCTCCATCATCAAAGCGAACCTAAAATAGTGCAATCAAAAGGAGTACATATTATATAGTGACTGTGTCTGTATAAAACGAACTATAATAATTCTCTTGTAGCTCTGGATACGTGCGTAAAGCATTATCCTCTACTAATACCTAATTCCTCTTTATTAGTGGCACAAACTAACAGGCATTTCTCTCCCATTAACAAATTTAACGATAATGCATTAAAGCACCCCGACTATTTAACACATTCCGTATTCGCTCGTTAGATTCGTTTGTGTGTATATTCTATTCCCGGTGTGTATGTAGATATTACATCAGCGTTTTGCTGTAACACAGATAAGATTATATTAAAGACGATTAACTATGTCTAATGCAAATAGACTCGTCTTTAGCACTTAATAGTTTATGTCCAAGAGTATAAATGCCGTGAATGTTATTTCCAATATGATTTTAAATGATTTTATGTTACAGTTATAAGTATGTTGCAGATTACTACAAATGTTTAAATTCAACTGCTAAATGAATAGTTAGTGGTGTAACTTTGATAACTTCGTATATAAAAAAAACTCAAGTATAAAATGTATAGTAAAATTATGATTGCGCAATATGAAATTAGTGATTCTGAACGACGAAAGTTGCTTGATTGAATAGGAATGTTTGGCGGAAACTAATTTCTGCATTGCCAATTTATGCCATGCCCTTAGGTACATGATGTGATTGTATATGTATGTATTTTTAATTTTCTGAAGAACTACATCAAATGTATCCAGATCACTCTTGCCCTTCAATTGTTGTATTACAAAGTTTAATCAGCACTAAATGGTAGAATTCATTTCTCAAATACCAAAAATGTATATGAAATAGTTCATAGATCCATACAAAGTTATTGCGTCAACGTGAACACATAGTTAAAGACTTAACAAGCATGCTAGCTCAAGTAGAAGAAAGAAAGTCTTCGTGTAGCCATATACGTGCAATGTAACTTAGAAGAGGTTATATTATGTTCTATACCTCCCGGTACAATATTTATAGTAAACCCAATTAAAAACGACACAACGACCGTAAACTGCACACACAGCACATGCGCACGCACACTGACACAAACACACACTGGCTATGGTATAATGTTTTATCTGAACGACAGCTCTGTCGTACTATCTTTCGACCGCATCTTTTCTCTCATTTAACTCTGGTACGTGTGCGGTCTGTACACACCTTAATTTACGGTTCACCCTGTACATGTATTTGTAACTATATGTATGTGTGTGTGTGTGTGTGTGTGTATACACATATACAGTGCAAAGCGCTTAGAAGAAGTAAATATGTCCGATAGATATATACATATACAGAAAGAGACACGCATGTATTGGGGGGACACCAAAGCGAGAAAAAGTAGGCTGTGGAATAATCGGTGTTTGTTGCGCTGCGCTTTTGTTTTAAACTTTACTACGTGTGTTCCAAATGGAAAATAATTGACAATCGCAGTTTACGGCCACCTTGAATCTATAACCAATTCGATACCTGTTTGAAAAACTTTTAAAAACATACGCATTATTATGCAATTCTTGTTTTTATAGAAAAATATGTTTTTTAAAATTATTTGAAATAAATCCGATTATTTTTCTAAACTTTGTTTGAAATAACAATTTGAGTTCAACTACTTTATATACAGATAAAATAAGTAATGTTATTGGAATTATCTAATTTAATAAACAAATAATTTTAAATTTTGTCACCTAATTCGAATAAAATGAAACATCTATTTAATTTTATTTCTTAATAAAAAAAACGAAAATTCTAATAGCTAAAACGAAAATTGATAATTAAAATGTAGAATTAACATGCACGTCAAAGTAAAAACTAGAAGCATACT
Source organism: Clivina fossor (assembly GCA_963966155.1). Taxonomy (NCBI): domain Eukaryota; kingdom Metazoa; phylum Arthropoda; class Insecta; order Coleoptera; family Carabidae; genus Clivina; species Clivina fossor. Next base: position 22,082,820 of record OZ014551.1, on the reverse strand, counting down.
GTTTGTTTTAATAGCTCATAATGTTACAAGCTAGCAGTCAACTGAGGTAACTCGTTACAAAATATGCATAATAAAAATGTTACACCTGGCCAAGCAAGAAACAGAATAGAATAAAAAAAAATCTTCATCAAAATTAAAACACAACGAGATTAAAGCGATAAAAAATGTATTAATTAAGAAAGAATGCTTACAAAAAAGAAGTGCGTCTCTTTCTACGCGTTTGACCCAAGCTCAATCTCTTCAATTTAATTAAATTTATGTATTTCCGTCCACACAATTTACTGTCTGAACAGTCAAAACAAAATATTAATTATGCTTTCATGTTGAACTCTGCTAAATTTTACTATTTACCTGTTTATTTATTCAAAAACTCAATAATTAGATTATTTGTAAAATAAATACCGATGTTAAAATATATTCAATACCATGTCTAATATGATATTATCACCATTGTTATTTAATATTTAAATAATAATAATAAAAACAATAACTTTTTTATCATGTAAATTTTTTTCATAAATGAGTAACTTAGTTTGTAACAAATACAAAAAAAATAGCTAATTCTTTTAATTCAAATTAGATAGCTAAACTTTAGAAGATTTATATATTTAATTAGATATTTCCAATAATATTAGTTATTTCATCCACTTCCAAATTTCTTGAAATCAAATTGTCATTCCAAATCAATTTTAGATAAGTAGTCTAAAATTTTAGATATATAAATCAACAAACACGAATAGATATTTTTACTAATTTGTCATATATTTATCTATTCGTGTTTACATTACATTAAGCCAGTCGATTTCTTGTTCATTCCATATCACAAAACCTTAAATTTGAGAAAAGAATGTTTAAAGTTTCTGAACTGAATTGTTTATAGTACGGATACGGAACCAATTCGAATTTATATTTTCGAAATTATTAAAATTATAACATTCACGATTGTTAAAATAGATAGAAAACAAACAAATATTGCCAAAATAAGCAAAAACTCAATAATACAACTAAAAATTGAAATTGTTAACTTCATGATATAAATAACGTTTCAAAATAATTATATCTAAATTCATATAAAATATTCTGACTGACTAAAAATTTTGTTGATTGAAAAGTATTGAGTAATGATTATAACTGGCGTAAGAAATAAATAAAATTATATACAATAAATATCCGTATTATGTAACCAAAGTAAATTTGTTTACTTATTAAATTTCTTTTTTTTTTGTAATTATTGAAAATATGTTCACTATACCAGAATTTACAAATCCAGAAAATTACAAAAATAAAATACATATTATTGGAATTCATAATAAATCTGTTTAAAGTTATTTTACATATTAGTTCGCTACTAAATTTTTGTTAAATAACTTACAAGCTACTGTGTAGAAGTTACATCAATAAAAATGTAAATAATAAAAAAATACAGAAATATTTTATCGATCCAAATCAGATAGCAACAGCCAAACATCTAGAAAATATTTTTGAAATATTAAAAGTATGTGGTTTAATAAAAAGGTCTGCTTATTAACGACATCTAGTTAAAATAATTTTGGAAAGAAATAATGTAAAACATTCGCGGAATGTCTGTCAACATGAAAATTGCAATTGGTAGACTATCCTATTGCCATCTACCGATAAAATAAAGAAACAACAAACTATTGTGGAATTTCTTTTATATGCGAATTTTATTATATAATTTTTTCCTTTCTACAGTAAAAAAGAAGCCTCAGCAATGTTGTTCTCAGCATTTTCAGCAATTTTGCGTCTTGTTTTCTTATGCCGGCGTACCATTTTCAAACAAAAGATTTGAAAAGAATGTGGAAAATATGCCTGCTCAAAACCTTCAACTGTTTTATGTAATTGTTGTTTTAATGAGTTTTTGTTAGTTTTTTCCGAATCATTCTTAGTTTGTTTTATTTTTTACTTGACAAAGTACTTGGGTGTATCTCAGGTGCTATAAGTTTAATTATTTTACAAAACATTTTTATATAGAGTAATGTATTGTTCACTGTTTTCTGAGGTTATTTGATTTTAAATATAATTCTATACAATTAACAAATTTGTTCTGCTTTAATTATTATCAAATATTAGAAAATATTAAAGCACGCACTAACAGTCATTACTTGACATATTTTAAAATCTTTGGTTTATTAATTTTATAGTTTCATTTATTATATATAACTTGACTGAATTTTTTTAATATATATATATATATATATATATATATATATATATATATATATATATATATATATATCAATATAAAGTATATCGTAATATCATTTTAATAATAATCTAAAGGTAAACAAAGAACAAAATTATATAATGTATATAATAATGAATTTTTTAATGTTTGTGTATAATAATAAAATTATTTGCTATATATTAGTAATAGTAATTTATATCTACTTACGAATCATATTCCTAATATTGTAATTACCGTATAGTAGATAGAGACTATGATATTTACCTGTAACAAAAAATAATTATTAGTAAATCTAATAGACATTTAATAACTAAAATTTATTTTATAAAATTGCCTATCTCAAAATACTTAAGTCACAAACTTATTTACAAATACACACAATTAATAAAGCCATTTATTTTAAAATCAAATAAATTGATAACCTTAAAATTTTTATTAATCTTCCTTAAAAGTTTTTTTTTATTATTATTAAAAAATATACAAAATTACAAATATTAATATAATGTTCGTAAAATTACTTTATTCGTATGTGCTCTTCAATCATTTGCACTCGCTCGAACACATATGCCAAGGCTAGTAATGCTACTAAAATATAAAATTATATACTTATTAAAAAAACTGATGTTAAATTAATGACAGTTTTTTTTAATATATAAAATTTATTTAAAAAAAAATAGAAACAAAAATATATATTTTTCTGTATTACTGTCATTTAATTTATCACACCATTTCTGATATCAATATTCACGACATAATAGGTTCGAAATACCTTGTAGCATAAAATTAGTTTAAGTTATCATATGTATATTTCTTTTCGATGTCTGAGACACTATCTATCTAAAGTTTTTTTTTTTTTCTCAAAGCCACTTTGATCTAAAATCATTCCATTCTTCAGATGCTCTACAGAAACTTTTAATGCGCTCCCCGAAATTTGTAGCCAACTCTTTTTTTATCAATTCCTCGTCACATTTACTTATCTTCGTCTCGGATTTTTTTCCAATACCTATTCGAAAATATTTAACATCAAACAAACAATCCTAACTAATAATGTAGAAATGTTTTTATATAATTCTTTGTCGCCCATCTCTGTTTGGCCATTATAATAGTCTTTTTTCTCAATATACTTCTCCATAAAACTGAGACGGATGTATTCTGTGATCTAGAAGATAGAAAGAGATGGGTATTTGATCAGTTATTCGGCTTCTGGTGTCTCCAATTAGCCGTTATAATCGCGCCGACTGTGTGACAGTCAGAGAGAGAAAGAGGTAAGGCGTATGCATTCCGATTTTTGACGCGAACTTGTTCACATTCCTGCTTTGTGTCCGCTTTTAAATCCATCTCTCTCACTTGAGTCTCTGTTCTTTGTCTTCAATTCGGACAGTTTTAATCACTCGAATGAAATGGGATGACACTGTAATATATATAACTCTTAAAAGGTTTTTTATGAATGCGTTTCGGTTCGCGGTCAGGATTTTTTAAAGATCGTTCACTGGTCGAAAGTGATTCTTAGTTCTCAGCTTTGTGTTCGTTTCTTTGCCCCCCGCCCCTGCTTTGTTTGTTTTCGTTTTTAAAACTTTAAATGATGGTTTTAGTTTTTCGATGTTTTTATATGCTATCTGAATGGTTTTGCTTCAGGAGACGTAATGGATGATCTATTTGTTAATGTGAAATAAATTTATTTTTATTAAAAATGATTTTGTTATGTAATGATTAAGTCGACTTAAGATTTAATTATTATAATTTTATAATTATTATAATTTGCAATTTCTTTTTATTTTGAAAGTTTTAGAAATAAGAAAAAAGATTTTATATTGTACTGTTAAAACTATAAAAAATACGGATTTGGTTAAATAAAACTATTAATGAATTAAGATTTTTTCTAAATACATATGTTATATATGTCACATGCAAAATCTACAAGATTGGAAGTATTAGCACTGCCCGAGCAATAGGAGTAAATCCAACAAAAATCAAAATATTAAAAAAACCTGCAGACATTATCCAGAAAATATATATTTAATTAATATTAATGGGCTTTTTAAAAAAATTTAATAGATAAAATTTTCTTTTTATAAAAATATTGGCCCGTATTCCCCCGTATTTTGTTTATGAAAAAGTGCTTTTATTTTTTTGCTTTAAAATAAATTTTTACTTCTACCTCTCAGCAAATATGAACAGTATTTCTATTTTTGATATATATTTTTATGTCTAATATTATAAAATTCAAATAAACTAATTAAAATTGTTTAATAAGTAATTTTCATTAAACGACAAAAATACTTTTGAGAAAAATCACTTCTAAAAGTGATGTGAAGAGAATACGGCATTGATTTTTTTCAGCAAAAGTACTATAGGTACCCAGAAAAAAGCTATTTCATCTAATTTGAATTAGAAAACTAAAATTCAGTTCCATCGACGATAAATAAATTTACTTCACAAGTATTTTTTTAACAATTTGTTACCAGATTATTAATAATAACAATAATAACTATTTTTAATATCACTACTACATTTATTTTTTCTGTTAAACACCTATAGAGTAAATACATTTACTTAAGTAAATTTATCCAGCTTTTGCAAAATTGGGTCTAAATTTTAGATGATTTGTCTATTTAATTAAATAAATAATCCAAAATTCTTCAAAAATCATCAATAAACGACAATAGATAAATATACGATAAACTGAAAAAAAAATTTAATCTAGGTAAATAAAACAAACGTAATTATACACTCTTGAATTAGATGTTTTATCTAATATAATTAAGGTTAAAAAATTATAGATTTTCTTGATAAATCAACTAAAACAATAGAAAACACCATTACCACGAATTGTCAAAAACTCGATTCATCGAATGACAATTTTAATTGTAGTCAGAACATAAATTCAAAGACGATATATTTGAGAAAATAAAAAAAAAGTACAGTCAAGATATTTTTAGGTTATGGATTAAAACTATTTAGTTATATTAATATTTTAAGTCGCTGCGATATGCCAGACGAGCACTTAAAAGCCTAAAATAAAATTTTATTCAAAGCGATATGAAAAATAAATGTACTTTAATTTCTGTTCTTTTTTCTCTACATTACTTAACTTTAATCCTCATCAAGAGATGTCTGACACATCCATATCTATATCATTCGTCCATTTCGATTTTATTTTGTTTTTTTATCAAAATGCATTAAGCCTCTTTCAGACTCACACACATACACGAGAACGGACAAAACATTTTCGACCAAGCATGAAATACCCTTTAACAGATCATGCGAGAGTTTAAAACAAAAGTAAAACCAACCAGAATATAAAAAAAAGAAGTTCTGTAAAGAATCCAAATCGGTCGTTGGAACCAGTTGACATTTGTGAAGCGAGTGCCGCTGTGTGATAAAGATAGGTTTATAGGCCGCAACGAATGCAATGGAGTGGAATGGATATAGAGAAAGATGGAAGTGAATATTTTCTGACGGGCGAAAGAGATTTGTAGATTCTGTAATTTGTTGATGATGGAAAAACGATGCAACGCTTATATAAAATACGTTTTCGTTTGGGAACAAAGCGAAATTAAGCTGTTTCTTTTTCCGACTGAACATTTGTAATATATTTAATTGTTTCAGTTTATTTTGTAAATTGTATTGGTTATTTTTTATTTATATTGTTAAATTTATGAAACATCATATTTTACTTGTTCGTTAAAAATAAAAAATAAAAATAAATTAAATTAGCATTGATTTTGTTGTTATTGATAAAATCAACAACTGATAAAAATAAAATTATGCATTTGCTTGTTTTTTGTTGTTTTTTTTTTTTTCATAAATTTCTAAGTAGTTTGGTAAACACTAGCTGTGCAACATCAATTTCATGATAAGTAAGTAAAGTAAAGGTAGAAAAATATCAATAATAGTGCATTATACAACAAGTACAAATTAGTATAAATTTCTCGAGTATATTTGAAAATCATGCAATGGAAATGAATAGTTTACACGAGTTTTTACTATACTTTTTCTACGACTACAAAATAAGAAAATTGTACGGTTTCTTAACAATAGAGCTAATTCTTTATTTGACATATACTGTGTTTGGATTTGGGCATGTAATCACTGTTGGCTCGGAAATATGTAACTTCGAAATAATATAACAAAATTTTATATGTGCTACTGAATAGTAAAGTGTTTTAAAAAAAGAAAATTATAAATAATTATCATGATAACATTCTTTTGTTATAACTTTACATTTCTAAATGTTTGTTCAATGATTTCCTCAAATAAATCTTCTGTCCATATTTTTTTATTTAAAATTATGATTTGTATCTATAAGGTATTTTAATTAAATATTCAAAATTCTACAAGATATATACAGTAAAATATTCGACGATATCGGTTCATCTTCGATCAAACCAAACAATTAAAATCCAAAGTGATATATACCACAAACCAACCATTATAATTAGGTCCCTATTAAGCGATTTAATTCCCAAATCGTATGTGTGTGCGTTTGTGTCTCCGCAATCCAAAACAAAACACTATCTACCGATGAATCTCCATAATGGAGCATATGTTTTTCCACATTTCGGGCACAATTAACAACCGAAAAATATCCAATTCCTCGTCGATACAAAAATGCAGAAGCATTCGTTGAAAACGTCAAGATAAAAAAAAATAGAAAAAAACGAACGATCGCAGCTGAGGCCTAATGGATAAATAACTCAACGGAATATCGGGGAACTTTGTCGGGCAACTCCGGCGGAATTCGTATATGAGTGTGTGTGTTTCTGAAATTTGATCAAATGTTATGTGACTGCGGCTGGCAGAAATGAGAGTTCGAGAAAAAGAGAAATTATTTTGTGTGGGAATGAACAGTAGATTTGACATTTTTGTTTTTCTTCTGCACGCGCGTGTTCTTTTGAAAGTGAATTTTCGTGTAGATGTGGGAGTATATTTTTTTGTATTTTATCTGTATTTGTATATTATTATTTGTTCTTCTTGACGAAGACTTTGGAATGAAATTAGGAGTAATCTAGAAAAAAATGTCTTGGCCTATTTTTTCTTTTTGTTATTATCTTTTGTTTAGCTTTTCAATTGTTTGATGGTTTGATGGAAATGTACGCAAAAAATACAATTAAATAGAAAAGTATATTATAAATTTTTTTTTGTGGATTTTTGACATAAATTAAGTAATTATGTGTATGTAAATTAACAATAATAATATTTTGACAAATGTAACTAGACATTATATTATACACAACCACATTTTTTTTATATGTAAAGCTTAATTTCTATACTAGTTAAAATACCAGACATTGCTCTGGTGCTAATATTAAATAATACTTTAATACATTTTCTTGTATTTATTAGATCTCTCACTTACGAACTATCAAACAAATATCACTATTTTTATAAAAAGTATAATAACACAAGCTATGATAAACACAACCAACAAATCCATTAAAGAAAATAAAGCAATAACGCTGAGAAACGCCATAACAAAAATCATTCTTCGATATATATTATAAAATAATAAAGGAACAATTCTGAAAACCAATATACCTTAACCATTCTTCAAAGTCCGGTATAGATAAAACCCAGGGCACAGGAGAATATTAAACAAGCTAATAAATTATTAAGCTTCGTTTTATATCGTAATAAATTCTAGTTATAACCTGATATATTTATCCGTGGCACGGAATACCATCCACATATCTATACAGCTACACCAATTTGTGCATAAATACCAAACCCGAGCGCAATTGTCTCCGTGTATGAAACCAAGTGGTCTTTCGTAAATGCATGTATGGCATGTAAACAGAGAATTTCGTTATGTTTAGAAAATTGGCCCAAAAGAGGAGAAGAGAGGAGAATGGAATGAGTCCGGATGAGTTAGCAGTGTAAATGTGCCCATTTACTGACGGACAAAAACGCATTACGGAAATTGAATGCCATATTTCTGTTACACAGACAATGTTATAGTGGTGGCACAGCGAACACTTTATATATATATCGTCGCTTTGGAAGGCCTCGAGAATATAACGACATCAGAGTTGCTACCTCAGTCGTGATGGTTCGTTATAGTTTTTCCACGGAATATCTTTTATAATATCAACAGTGAAACTACGAATACTGCTTGCTGCTTGGTGGGTATATAGCCTTGATATTCTCTGAGCTTTGTGTTTTAAAGTGGAATATTAATGCGATGGAATTGTAAATGGTTCGAGTGTTCAAAAGATGATAAAGAATTTTATGATTATCTGTTTAATGTAGCATAATGTGTAGGAGAGGCTTGAAACTTTCTTTTAAAGATAAAAGTTTGTAATGATTATTTTTTACTTAATATAGAAATTCTATTGTTCCATTGTATAAAAACGTAATTAATTACAAGAATGTCAACTGTTTTCTAAATGATTTATTGGTCAGTTGATAACTTAATCAGATTATTAGTTAACATGTGTTTAATAATGTTTGGTGCAATGGATTTTCTGTCCTATTATGTCCTATTTATAATAAAAGTATACGCACATAATCGTAAGTTATTTTAGTAGTTTTTGCTAAGTAACATATATTATACATTTCACCACATTGAAATTATTTTGTTTCTTAGTTAATTTGTCTAATATTTGTATAATTTTTAACTTTTTATTAGATATTTATCCGTCATGTGACGAATAGTAGTTCAGTCAAATAACGAATATTCAGCCGAATTCCAAATAAATATTCGGTGGCAAACCTAATAGTAGAAACAGCCGAATAAACCGAATACCGAATACATATTAGGCTTCAGCCCAATCTCCAATATTTACATCATAATAGATAAATAAAATAAAAAAAACTAAAAAAGAAACAATTATTTATTTAATAATTTTATTAATTTTATCTAATTTAATACATTAATTAATTTCATTATTTCAATAAAATATATTTTTCTACGACTGTTAAAAAAATTATACTTTATTTTATTATTTTTTCATATAATTAAAATATCTCTTTTTAGTGAAAAAAGTGTGAGAAAATGTCATTATTTCATTCTCACTATTTATTGTTTGAATTATTTAAATATTTTATTTATTATATGTATTGTATTATATGATTAAGAATCGTCTAAAACAAGTCTGTCTATCATAATTTTTTTTGTTTTTTTAATTGTATTCCTTAAACTTTCATTTATTGGTGTAGAATTATTTTGATAATTTAAAAATGTAAATTAGTCAACACAAAGACATTAAAAACATTCATATAATCAGATAGACGCTTTAAACTATTCTGCCATGCAAGTCGGCACTTCAATGATAAATTATTAAAATAAAATCAAAAATAATTCAACAAATACAGCAGAATGTTTAATATAAAATATGTTAATAAACAACCTGTAAGAAAATATTTATGAACGTATCTGTCATCTGAACACTGGTAACATGATTTAAAAATGCTTGTTTGAACAAAAACAAAAGGTGACACGTAGCTAAACATCTCTGAATCACGTTCTTATTCTTGATATGCATAGCGCACCGAGCGGAACGCATTCAAAAACTAATATAAGCATCTTCCGCCGTCAGAACTATTGAGAAACAAAACACAACAACAACAACAAAAGAAAATGGTTGCCTCTTTCATTTGTCATAATATTTCTCTAATATAACTTTCATCTTTCGTACATAATAAATATTCATCTCGGTCGACGAAGAAACAAAAAATAAATAAAAGAACAAAACGAAAATGTTGTCACGCTCATTTGTTTCATTATTCAAAACAGTTGCATTGTGTCCCCGGTTACCGGGGCAACCTACAACAACAACAAACTTTCTACGGGTTGTTAACAACTCGGTTGCCTAACGGAGTAGTTGTTAACAACGGTAGCGCGCCCGATCCGACGACCAGTAGCCCATTTGCCGAGGTGACAAATAGCACAACGTTTGTGTCGAGACGCGACGTGGTCGCGGCTGAAGGTCAGATTTCCTGTGTACACACACAGGGTTCCGAACCTGTCAACGGACGTATTACGTTACCAACAGCAGCAGCAGCAGCAGCAGCAGTGCGCGTGAAAAATAGATCTTTCACTCTTGTTTTCATAACAGTAATTTATTATTTTGTTACCCGCCAAACATTCGCCCGCTCAGTTTCGAGTTAATATACTCACTCCCGCACACTTACTACCGACGTACCGGAGTCTAACCAGACTTGTGCTTGTTATTCTGTTTGTCAATCAAAAACTTTTACGGTGCAAAAAGTTTTTCCTGGCCAAAATGGCCGGCTACCAGGAGCGGACTGCCCATTTACCCATTTTGTGTAAAGTTCATCTAAAGCTGTTACGATAATATTCATATACTGAAAAAAATTTTACTTTAGATTCGATGTTGTCACTTTTAATTCAAAGAAAACATGTAAAACAGTAAAATAAATTTTTATTTATATCTTATAGTACACAAATTTTTGTTTTAATTTAATTACAAAAAAATTTATATGACACCACCGAGGAATCCACTTCCTTAAATTTTGTACACCAGATTTTACAAATTTAAGTATGATTGTGGGAATTTTCTTTCAAAATTTTCCATGGTGCAGGCTCAAGAATTTAATTTCTTTACAATTTTCCAGTCTCATGTCCCGACAATGTACTTCTCTACATGTTTACTGTAGGTATATAAATATGTCAGATTTATCCTAGTAAAAAAAAGCCTTGTAGTCCGGTCCTGGGGTTAACGAACGTAATATAAGAAGTGTTGAAGCCGTTGGTGATGTATAACTTGAAGTTTTATTAAATTTGTATGTACATTGTTTTTGTTAGACGAACGTATTTTTAAATATCTGTTTACTTAGTTGCAAGTCAACATTGTTCCGCACAACACACAGTACAGTGCAGTTCACTCACTCACTTGTTTCAAGCAAGTTTTACTTCATATTTTTCTGTCGGGAACATGAACGGCAAGTTTCGGGATGAAAATTTCTACATCAAATGCTAACAAAAATGAAACATATTTTTCTTTTATGAAAATGTTATAAATAACTTTCTTACTGTACGAGGAATGAAAAGAATTGGTCTGCCACTGCCAGATACATATTCCTCAACTTTACATTTCTTTTGACGAAAATTTCCTATTATATTTTTGTGCCACTCAAGATACTCAAAAAAATCATGTGGTAATTATATTATTATTATACATTAGTTTTATACAAATTTTTCTTTTAATGATAATATACAGTAGAATTTGTATAGTATCCCGTCATCTCCACTAAAAATAGGAAAATTATGAATAAAATAATACTCTTAGAACTGCATCCACCACTATATAGGATTGTTAAAAAGAAAATTCTGAATTAGACAAAGCATAGATAATAATTAGACCATGAGAGTAAATATACATTATTTCTTATCAAACTTAATTGAAATTAACCCTCTTAGAATTAACAGTAAAGCATATTACATTAATAATGCAGTCTTCCTTCAGAAATAAAATTATTTCTGTTGTAAACGTTTATTTTTATATGTGTAGTACATTCAGTATAGCAAATGTACTTTATTTTCTAACGAAATTAATTAATAATAATATCAAACCATTTTAGTCTATGTAACATATCTTGAACACTAGTGTACCTAAATCATTGGAGAATAATTCTCATTGCTTTATTTTGTAGTTTTTGCAATTTATTTAAATCTTCTGAGCTACTCATATATAATACTGATCCGGCAAAATAAAAATGTGGGAGTACAATAGTGTTGTAGACTGTTAATCGTGAATCCTTCGTTAAACAACTGCCACATCTACTTCAAATTCCAATTTTTTTTGAAATTTTACCTTGTACGTAAGTAATATGTTGATGAAATTTTAACTGTCTGTCCACTAAAATACCTAAATATTTTATTTGATTTACAATCTCAATTACTTCATCATTTATTATTATGTTAAAGTTATTTTCTTGTAACGATTTTACTTGTTTCTTTACCAATTGAAATTAATACCCGGGTAGCTAGGAAAGCGAATTATATTACCCAGCGGTGAAGTCTCCATTGAAATGTACAGTTATTTCTGATGAAAAACGTTTATTTTTGTATGTGTAGTACATTCAGTACAGCAAATGTATTTTATTTCCTACCGCAATTAATTGACATTAAACACTCTGAGAGCTAACAATAAAGCGAATGTCTTAGTAGTGAGTCTACCTTCAAATGTACAATTATTTCTTTGGGAATCGTTTATATTTGTATGTGTACGAATTGGTATAGTTTTATGTAAGTGGTAGTGTAAACCTCTTTTACGGGCGTCTACTGTATATCCAAAATAAATTTCATAAATTCTTGCCAACAAAATTGAAATTTGAAAAACTACAGCTAGTATTAAATTAATAAATTAAATAACAATTATTATTATGACTTGTACTAATAATATTCATGGCACACTAGATGAGAACCACTAAAGCAAAATAAGCCATAAAAACTATGTCATTTCGGCATTTTAATGGCATTTTGATTGTTCACTTTTGCGTAGGTAATCACATAAAAATTGCTAAGTATTCTAAAATGACTTCATAGTCTAATAACATTATTTCAGAATTATTTCTACGTTGCAATAATATACATATTATATAGTTTTCTTTTTTTATGCCATTAATATAAATGAAACGGTGAATACAAGAAAATGAGCCAAAATATTACATTAAAATGCTTTGTAAAAAACTAAGCTTTGAACACTTCAACTATAGTTAAAATAGAATTTAAACAACTTGTCAAAATAAACTCAATTTATATAATTTAACAAGTAACATCTTTAGATAATTGTAGTATACACGCTATTTTATTTAATTTAACCACCTCAACTTTTTTTGTCACTTGCATATTCTAATGTTTCTATTTTAAAAACACAACACAAAAAAAAACTAAATGAAAATTACATGTACCTTTCCATTTAGCTAGAACAAAATAAAGTGCACAAATAGCACAAAATGAATTTAAAAGGACGTAGTGAATGTTTGAAATGTAAAAAAAAAACTATTCATTTACATTCGTGTAAAATAAAAAGCATTACGGAACAAACTCGACACAGGAACAAAATTATTATTAAAGCACACACCTTTTACGATTCATACACACGAGTTTTTAAGCATCTAAATATAACCGTTTATATAGTCTAGTTAACGACAACTCTCTTTATCTTTCCGTTGTCATCACATATAAACGATCTGCAGCAAGTCGTACTCTCTGGTTTTTAAAAACAAACTTAAGTTCTTAAAAGGTCTTTACGATGTTCATATATGAGTCTTATTAAAAAGGCAAAGTATCCCAGGCTAGTTTCTCTCTTGTTTATGAATATTTTTCATTGTTCATTCCACTGATAAAACCGCAAAAGGTAAGAAGAAATGCATTTAAAACGTTTATGATGCCGACCAGAGACGGATTGAGTGAAAAGTGGCGGCCCTATATTTTCTTAATTATATCGAACCACAATCAAATAGTATTTTATTTGAATATAAGAAATATGCTTGTTTTTAAAATAATAAAATAAATAAACAAGTTTTATCCGAGGGGAAAACCACTACCTTAAATTTTGTACACCAGATTGTACAAATTTTTAAAATGCTTTTTAAGATTCTAGTGATTTGATTTTACGGATTTTATAGAAAATTTCTAGATTGCAGAGATATTACACCATTTTAAGAAAAATCCTTAATTGATTTTACCATGATTTTTAAAAGATTTTACCAAGATTTTAAAAGATTTTCATTAATTTGTACACAAGATTGTACAATTGATTTCAAAATAAAAATTATTTTTTCTTAAAATAAAAGTTTTAATAAACAAGCACACCTTACTTTTAAATTAAAAATTAATATATTTTAATAGAAATACAAAAGCATGTATAAAAGGTATTATAAATATGGCTAAAGCAAAAGTTACTTGTCTAGAAAGGAATGTTTAAAGAAATTTAATTTTGACATAATGGAAAGAGTTTTTGTCACACCCTTTTGGATACATGATGTGATTGTGTATGTATGAATTTAAACTAAATTACATTTTATTCTATTTATAAATATTATTTTTATAAATTTACTGAATAAATTTTGCTTTATCTTTATACCTAAATTTATACTATAAAGATTTTTTAGTTAAATGTAAATGTTTTTATTATACTCGTAGCGTATAAATATCCTAAGTTCTAAGTAATATAATACTAAAATAAAAAAGCTTTAGGATCAAGTTCTGTATATATTTTATTTAAAAGTTTTATTTCAAGTTTTTATGTAAAATTGTCAAATTTTTTCGTTCGTTAAAAAAATATCAGTTATTATACTTATTGCATAATTAACTATTATTGAAATATTTTTGATGTTTAATTATGACTGATTTGTTTAATAAGTAGTAATATTTTTCTGAGTGTAGTGCATACTTAAAAAATAATTCACATATGAGTCGTATAGATGCAAAACTCACTATTTGGTAAATTTTATGTTCTCAGATATTTGCAAAAAACTGTTACAGCTGGGTGTAATTATATTTTGATGATAAAATCTTGTTATTAGATAGCATTACTTATTTAATAAGTGCCATCTAGTAACAAGATTTTATCATCAAAATACAATTACACCCAGCTATAACAGTTTTTTTGCAAATATCGTAGAACATAAAATTTACCAAATAGTGACTTTTGCATCTATACGACTCATATGAAACTGAGCAAAATATAGTTTTTGTGATCCGCTGCACAAAATTTATATATACACAGTAGTCCGTCTCTGAATAAAGCCATAACCTAATGAGATGTATTTTTCATTTTTTTTTTTTTGGACTGATCATAAAAATGCATTAAAACAAACTCGGCAGTAGGATGAAGAATGAGTTTAAAACAGTTAAATGGTAGAGAGAGAAAAAGAGAGAAATAAAAAAACTCAGGTAAATACGACATGCGACAATATAATTTTATCTCAACTTTTTAAAACGTCCCATTAGCAAGAAAGTACAGGTAATCAGTAGAGAGAAAAATTCTCTCCCGTCTGACTGTGTCTTGACTTTTAAATCATATAATAAAGAACTGGATTTGTCCGTATAATCTGAATTCATGGACAGGTAAGATAATCAGCTTACCAGATTGGTTCGCGTATATACATCCAAATACCCTGTATATTCGTTTATAATAAATCATTGCATAATTTTGTTTTAATGAGTTTTGTGTACGCGTTGTGTTGGTTTCAATACGATGCTGACATGCCTTATTTTCCGCTTTACTTTAACTTTGAATAATCTTCGAAAATTTTATAAGCACATATTTATGATACTGACTGAGTATACGCATATTTATTTGAATAATATGCTATAAATAACTGCTTTGTACTGTGTAAGATATAATGATGTCACTATCATATATAAAATAAATTTTGTTGTTAGTTATTCTAGTTTAGTTTTAATTTCTAAGTTAAATTATGAAGCAATTTATACGTGTGAAATTTCAAGTGGATCTTTTTATTATTTCCGGTTTCAAAAACGCGAGTTTAAATTTAATACTGCAATAAATCTTTACAAGATAAATAAAATAATTTGTTTACTGAAATAGATAATATAAAACTAATAAAAAATATTATTATTTTATATTACGTTACACACATTAATAGAAAGAAATAATAAACTCTGAAATAGAAACTGTCGAAAGTATATAATCCTTTGAACTTGTAATTAAAACATCTCTACAAAAAAAAAACATGATACATATACATATCATATCCTTTATATTTATATTTCTAGCGGCAGTATATAATTCATCCATTTCAATAACTGAATGAGACCATTCAGAATTTTAGATTAAAAACTTTGAAAATGGGAAAAACTGGGGTAGTGTTAACGCATATACAGTTTTCCTGTAATTCGTTTTTCCTTTCTCTAGAAACTTTGTTATTAATTTCAATTTATATTCGAACCAATCAACGTACACCTGGTATTGGTCCTTAAGTTCAACAGTTCTGTAATAATTTTTCTAGGAATAATTGGAAAAAATAGAGAGAAACGATATATGAAAAAGGCTATTGATAGAAAATTATCTAGTTGAATTATAGAAAAGAAACTGGCTCTAATTGAAATATTTTTAAAGTACTCGTATATTGCATTTGGTACTTACGTATTAATACCATATATAATGTCAGATAATTGAAAGAGTTTTTTAAAATATCTATTTACCACTAGCTATAACGCGACAGGCGCTGTTCAAATAAAATAAACTTATTTAAAAAAAAAAAACATTTTTTAAAATTAGTAATTAAATGTTCTTTTTGAAAATTAATTTACTGTAACTATACAACAAAATCAATGTTCTATTTACAAAAATGCATGTGAAACTTAAAAAACAAAGTTACCTCACTGGAAATTTTAAAAGACTCTAAATAGGTGTATTTACAAAATAAGTTTACTTTTTTCTTCTGTGGTACTGAAAATAAATCTTTTCAGTACTTCAATATTTAAAAAAATAATTTTCTATTACTGTCTTGTTTTCCATAAAATCAACATTTTGAGACGATAAAAATATCAACGTTACTTTAATTTTTTTTTCTTGACTAGTTAAAACAAACCAAGAAATAATAAAAATAAGAAACCATAAATTATACAATTTTAACAAACACCAGAAGTTTACTGGAATTACAAGTCGTTTCAATTTTCTATTGTATATTGAGAAAAATTTTGTTTAGATCCGTGATTTTCAGTTTTAACTCAAAAGTAAAGATGATTTTTAACTGTAAGCTTATTATGTTTTTCAAATAAAAATAAAATTTTTAGTCAAATTATAGTAAGTAACAGTATATTTATTTTCAAAGTTTTGTATGAAATTAGTTAATATTTAGTTTAAAAATGAAACTACATTTGAATTGAAAATTGTTAACAATTTTACAATTACATTTATTTCAGAAGAATACTATATTTCTAAACTAAATAGTAAATAATTTTATACAAATCTTTTAAAATAATTATACTGTTACTTATTATTATTTCTTTTTCTACATAAGTCTACAGTTCGAAAACATATTTACTTTTGAGTTTAGAATTGAATTCTCAGTGTATTAAACTGGAATGAAAACTAAATCTACAATATATATATTGAAAACAATAAAATGTTCAATTTTCAAAATTTTAATTTAACTATCTAGAAACCCAGTCAATTTTTTTTTGACTTATTTCATCAATGCTTTAACAAAAAAATTCGTACTATAAGAAGAAAAAAATAGCTGTAGTTCTTTTCTTTGGCATCAAACAGATTCCGAAAAAGGCTGAAGAGATAGAGCATTAGCAAAAGTGGTGAACATGTGCATATTCCCTCGAGAAGCTTCGTATTCGCATACGAAAAATCCTCGTAAGGATTGTGGTGGGGGATGGGGGGGGGGGTGCTTGCTTGTCTGTTTTTACCATGTTAAGGGAATTTTTAAAACTCGACTAGCCCACGGCGAATTCTGTCACACCAGAAAGAAGAAAGGCAAAGCAAGTCGTAGTCTATCTGATGTGCACACTGCATACCATTCAAAACGGGGCTCTTTTTGCTACTGACAACTTTCTTCAATGGAGAAAAAAACCGACGTGGTTCTTATTTTCGAATTTTTTTTATACGAAAAGTTTTTGCCGTTATGCACTTTGCGACTGACAGCATTTGAATATATATTAAATATAATACATCATAAACAATAAAACTTGGAAAGAAGGCAGATTTTAGATACATAGGTGTCAGCAGAGAAAATAAAAAAATTTCGTATATTTATATATTTTTTCTAGTCGAAGTGTTTGCTGTAAGCTCATACACTAATAGATACTTTTACAAAGCATTTTAATCTAGATATACCGGGTGTCTACTTTTTTTTTGTTACATAGGGAATACAATGCTAAAATTTTCATTTGGTGATAAATTTTCCCCTAATTATTATAGAACAAAAGTACAAATACAAAAGTTGTTTAGAATTCAAAAATGCATCAAATGATGCCAAATTTATCAATATAGGATGTTCCGATCAAGAATTAGAAGCAAATTAAAATTTCCATTTTTGCGCTCTTTACATCAAAGTGCCATGGAAATTAAACAAATAATTTCATTTCTTCTGGAGTTTGAGTTTGACAGATCGTATTTATTTTATTGTTACGTTCTGTATTATTATTATTATTATTATTATTATTATTATTATTATTCATTATTTTCAATAATAATGATAATAATACAGAACGTAACAATAAAATAAATACGATCTGTCAAACTCAAACTCCAGAAGAAATGAAATTATTTGTTTAATTTCCATGGCACTTTGATGTAAAGAGCGCAAAAATGGAAATTTTAATTTGCTTCTAATTCTTGATCGGAACATCCTATATTGATAAATTTGGCATCATTTGATGCATTTTTGAATTCTAAACAACTTTTGTATTTGTACTTTTGTTCTATAATAATTAGGGGAAAATTTATCACCAAATGAAAATTTTAGCATTGTATTCCCTATGTAACAAAAAAAAAGTAGACACCCGGTATATCAATATAAGGTAAAACCGTCAAACATTGACACATCTTTAGTTATTATTTTTTTTAAATTTTATTAAGATATATAATTATTTTTTTCTTAGCAGAAAAATTAGCTTCATATATTAGTTTCTAAAATGTAAAGTAATTTATTGATTATCATAAACGGTATTGAAAATATTTAATATATATGTATATACCATAATTAGTCAATGTTACCCTACATGTGGGTAACATTGACATGCCATGTTTTTTCTTGCTTTATGCATTGAAATGGCAATGTTACAATATAGGAATTTAATTTTGACATAGAAGTTTCTTTTTATAATTTGACAACTTTAAATTTATTTAAAAAAATTGGTCAAAAGTGCATTTTTATGAAACCAATTATTTCCTTAGTGATAAATAATTCTTCTATTCTTATTATAAGTAAATACTAGGTAGTAAATAAAGGAATAATAACATAAGAGTGAACTTTATTGTAATTTTAAGAAAATTTATAATATACATGCAATTAATTAACAATTAAAGAATTTTACTCCGCATCGAAAAAATTTGTTTGAAAAAAATACATGTCACGACGAATTCGTGGTTGAGGCAGCACGCGTACTATATCTGTAGCAAGAACGTAACTTTTGTCTGTAATGTCCGGAAAAGTAAAATGACCTCCTCGCTTTCTGAAAAAAAACGAATTGTGCATGAAATGGTACGCGAATTGCAGGTAAAAACCTCTTAGAATGGAAGTTTCAAACACGAATTGTCACCATATAAAAAACAACACGTCGGTATCCATACGCCATAAGCCCTAAGCTTCGAGTAACGAGCGATGGATGGTGATATTATCTACAGTAGTCATATACATTATTTTTAGAGCTAATCAACAGCGTTCTGTGACTCATTATGAAAATTTTATAAGCCGTTTTCAAAGATGTGTCAATGTTACCCTACTGTCAATGTTAGCCTCCTTTACCTTATGTGAGAAAAATCTATCGGTAAAATTCTTAAATATATTGAAACATATTTAAGAAACTTTGAACAACTGGTACTTTATTCTATTTTTATTCTATTTAAGAATATAATTTACGAATTATTTATTTGTTAGTGTAGACTAAACTTTATTTTGAAACCGGTTTATAACTATTTTAAAACTTGTTTCTATGTTTCTAATTTTAATTAAAAATTATGCAGAACTTAATCCTACAGCTGCTTATTTTAATATAATTAGTTCTGAAAAATTCTTTACTATGTTAATTTTGATGATATCTACTACATTTTTGACTTGTAAAACTAAAAAAACAATTAACAATTTTTTAGTAGTATTCTGTTTTATTCTATAAGCTTTATTGTACTTTCGAATCTTTTGTCTTTTTTTTTTAAATAAAAGAAAATTTTGTGTTAGAAAAAGACAAAATATTTTATAGAACTTATAGAACAATACAGAATACTAGCACTAGTTTATTCTGCAATTTGTTATATTAACATATAGCATTAAAAATAATAAATTTTGAAACCTTTTCTAATTTGTATGTTCTAAAACATAAACTTTCATTTCGATTTCATTTCCGTTCGATTTAAGATCAACAACTCGGGGATTAACCCTTAAAACACCAGGAATTACCCGCTTTCCAAACAAATTCACTTTACAATTTAGCAAAGACATCCTCCAGGTGCCTGATAAAAATCTCCACCAACCCAAACACAATCGGATAAATGGCGTAAAGTATGCGGCAAGCGGTCGGTGGGCCGCATACCTATCCGTACCCGGTACCAACCGGGGAATTAAACTCCCGAAAACCGGTAACCGGGGTAATCAGAATCGGGTGGAGATACATGATGCGGTTACCGCTAGGGAAAAACAAACCTTGAATCTTTTGCGAGTAGAGTGGGCCTCTCTCGCGCCTACTGCCTAATTCGAGAGATTGAACCGGTTCGAGCCGAATATTCACGATGTTGTGCGGCGTTGGTTGAATATAGGTCGTTGCGTTGCTGTGGTTTTTTAAGAGGGTAAAGGGGTGAATTTCTTTGCTTTTACATTGGGAATTTCGAAATATTTAACCTGGTATTTGGGTTTTAGAATTTATGTTATTTATACCATAAATTCTTATTCACGATATTGTTTATTTGCTTGAACTAAAAATTTAATAAAGATTTTTGATATAAGATAAAAATGTATATTTTTATTCTTATCTATTTTAATAATATTATACTACACTAAGAAACGTATTGATTTGTATTATTTGAAGCCTAACAGTTTCATTTGTTAAATGGATTTTTTTACTATTAAATTACCTAATATAAGTTTATTTTGAAAAAGTCTTGTAGCATATTAAAATCAATTCTGTAATATTTACATAAAAATAAATTTTTTAATCAAATCAGATAGATATCACGTTAAATAATAAAATTTATTGATATTGAACGTTCACTATTCATTCTGAATAGAAAATACATCTAGATAAGGAAAAGCTTTTTCATAATATACCTACTATAAATTTACAACACAATTTAATACATTATGCATAAATAAAATAACGAAATTATTTTATTTATATTCTTATGAACGCATATTTCATAAATACATATACTTTTTGTCATATTATAAAAAACTTTTCTTGTCAGTTTTTTTAACTAGGAAGAGTTTTTACATTATAAGAAAACACCAGAGAAGTTACTAGAAAATTTTTACAAGTTTTATTTGCAAAGTCTATATATATATATATATATATATATATATATATATATATATATATATATATATATATATAATTGATTTATACAAAGTTATTACATAAACTAAGTTACTGTCATGAATTGGTATATAGATGATATTCGTTTCTGTGCGTATAACCTCAAAAATTGACTCGTGTAATTTTGAGAAATATCAAAGAATATTTCCAATAAATTGAAATATTGTTTTTCATTCAAATTTTCAATATTCCATTTCCGCTGTTTTACAAAAAAATTCACACAAAGAAAATGCTTTTGGAAATCCTTTGCTTTTCTTGTATAAGAACTAAGCTATATAAAAAAAAACACACAAAATAAAAGAAGCAAATAAACAAACAGACAGACTGACTGACAGCACGAGTAAACAAACAAATAAACGAGAAAAAAAAAACGAAAACACATTTACTTAATATTACGTGACACACCATCAAGAAATCCTCCCGTAATATTCCAACAAACAAGAGAATAGAATTAACAATGATACGCTGCTTCTCTATTCCCTTGATTCCGTCGCGCGCGCCATCATTGTTGTACCTTGACGTTCGCGAGTCCCGACTTCAAAGGGGACAAAAGCGCGTTCCGACGACGTCACAACCATCCAACAACGTCTTCCTTCATCGGACACAAACAGAGACGGACTACCAGTTCACCGATTCTGTGCAATCATGGAGCCACGATAAAAATAATAAATATTATAGTGAATGTTATTTATTCTTCTTCGCGGTGTGCAAAAATCTTATTTTCGTCTTAGAAAAAAACACAAACAAAAGTTGGGATAAAATACTGTACTATCTGTGATAATAATATGAGAAGTATCTTCTACTCAAGTTCTTTCCGCATACGACCTACCAAAAATTTTGGAACCAACTCTATTAAATTTTATAATTTGCGTAATGTCATATACACATTTGTTACTAACTACAACATAAGAAATTTAATAAATCCTACTGATTATAGATTTAGTAAAAATTTAGTAAATTTTCTATTGTAATTATTATATTGGTTACCTACGATTAAGTGGAAATTAAAATATCTATAAAATTCTATGGTAGTTGTACTATATTTGTTTTTGATAATATTGGAAATACATCTTCTTTTAGTCGAAGTGATAAAAAAACATTATGTGAGCTTGTCACGGCAAAAAGATCAAAGAGTCCTTTTTATTCTATTCCATTCAGTCCGATTCTGGATCCGCCCATGAAACGAACAACAACCGTAGATGGCATAACATCTAAGCTCGAAAAATAAGAGCTAAAGCCATTTACAAATATTAGTAGAAATTCACCAAACAGAAAATAATGCATTAAGAGCGAAAACGCAGCGCTTCGATCCAGACTTGTGCTGGCTCGACTTGTACGTTACAAAGGAAACGGTGCCCGGAAACCCCCGGACTTTCTTGACTGACAAAAACGAAAAGAACAAACTCTCGTTCGCCCAGCAAAAATATGTTTTTAAAGAAAGTAATAATACTTATGTTCTTTTCGGTTGATGGCTTGGTTTTGATGTTGCTGCATTGAAACCAACCGCCTACTGGAATCTTCAATTGTTTTTGTGTGGTAGAAGTGGCTTGAAGGAAATTGATTGGGTGTTTGAATTACGTTCTTTTCATAATTTTAATTCAGTTATTTTAATTGGGCACATCGCTAAATTAACCAAGATCCGCTTGCTTCTACAAACTTTTGTTTTTTCAATCGCATCAAAATTAAATTACATAATTTTATATTTTAATTAATAGTAATTTTAATGTAGACTGTGTAATCTACAGAAAGTAAAGAAATATTTCGCTCATTATATTAAATTTAAAAAAAGTTCAAGTTCTGTGTTGATATTAATAAAATACGGACAGGTCCTTCAAATATATATTATGTTAAATTCATAATAAAAAATCTTTAAAATTACGTAATACATCATCTCTTATAGTTTTCGAGATTCTCTTATATAGCGGTTTAAATAAGACATTTGCAAAATAACTAGCAAGTATTTTTTTAAGTTTGTTAGTTTGTATTTTTATGTATATAGAAAAAAAAAGATTAAAATAGAAGAAAAATATTCACACAAAAACTAGCAATTTTGCAAAAACATGAATCATTCTTATACTGTAAAAAAATTTACTGTGTAAATTTACATAATCATAGTAATTTTATTATTATTTTCATTGTAATTATATAACTAAATTTACAAAAAATTTATAAAATTTCAACAAAAATGTAGTAGAATTACTATAATAATTATGTAAATTTAAACCAATTTTTTACAGTGTATATAAATTGAATAAATAAATAAAAAAATAGATTCTGAAAATTTCCAGAGAAATATCTTATAGCAGCTACGTAATGTATTCCCACTTGGCAGCAAGTCAAGGAAGTATTTACATTTTTAACCAGTTCTCCCGGAGTTACGCATACGCAACTCCGGAATCGCTCGCATACGGATTAGCAGAAAAGACGCACAACGCGGAAGGCACTTCGTATTTCTCCGTCCGTTATCGTATTTTTCCCGATTCGTCTAAACCCTTTTAACCGACGTAGCTGAGCTAAGTTTGGCGAAAAATTCGGCAAGCTAAAAGGTTGCGTATGTTTCCGGTTAAAATTTATTAGATGATTGCACGTTCGGCACGAACCCGCCGATCCGAAATAGTCCATAGATTTTAATGGATAACCATTTGGTTAAAAAGGGGTTCTTTTTTTACAAGTTGCAGCCGAATGTAAATTTTGGCTTTCTCGGGCCACCACTCTGTCTCTTTCTAATGTTTATTTCTTCATTGGGTTGAGGTATTTTTATTCGTAAGATTTGAGGAAAACTCCAATTGGAAAACAGATCTAGCATTATAGTAAAATTTAAGAGATATGATTGCAGAACATTTAGTATCGAAGTTTTTTTATTTACGAGTTTATTTTTTTTATTATTCAGCAAAATTGTTTTCCGTATCCGATATTGTATAATGGTAAAAGATATTTTGGAGTTAAATATTGAAGATGGAATATAAAATATGTGATTATACTTTCCAAACAAAGTATAAAATTAAATGATATTACATTTTCCATTTGGCCATTTAGTAAAAATATTATTTGTTTATATTACTTACAAAATTAATCCTTATATTAGTGTAGAACAGTAGGATATTTACCTGCAATAAAAAAATTATTAGTAAAATTAATAAACATATCAACATTTATGATATTTTAGTATATGTATATAAAAGAAGAAAAAATATATATACGTATAACACGTAGCGAGAATATAACAAAAGTTGAATTAATATTACATTTATTCATTTAACTGAATATTGACATATAACCTATTATTTCAAAAAATAGATATGTGTGCAGTTAATTATTCAATAACAAATCTTATGTAACAACAGAATTTATATATAATCAAAATGAATTAGGTATTTAATGGTCAGTATTTTCTTGCAATATTATTATTTTTACGCCAGATGATAATTTTTTTTATTTTATATTTCAATTTTCAATATTAAATATTAACAAATATTTATAATATAGTAAAAATAACCATTCAATGAAGTTACGTCATGAATTCCTGATGCAGTTTATATTAACAAGATTATGTTCTATCTTTTTTAATTGCACACTTTCGCGATTAATTGATGACGTTTATAGTTATATTATTCATATATATATATATATATATATATATATATATATATATATATATATATATATATATATATATATATAATATACTATACACATTCGTATCGGTCCTTGTATAATAAATGGAATGGTAATGAGACAGAATGTTCTTTAAAAATTAGTTTACAGTTAATCTGCAATTTCCGAACAAAGTTATGTTACTAGTCTCTCTCTCTCTTTCACTCGCCATCCTTCTCTCATTTGAAATATCCAAGCAGTTAACTTATTCAAAAGCTATTCCATATTCAGTATCCTGCCAGCCACATTTAACCATAACATTCCTTGGGTTTGTAACCCATCAGAAAACTATATGCAAATCAAACACTATACGGGAACGAACCGATGACAGCCGAACACCAAACCTAAACTAACCTCGAATACGGTATTCCGTGCTCTCTCTCTCTCTCATTCTCTGTATGTGTGTACCTTAAACGTCAACAGACATAAGCCTGGAGAAATCCGCACGTTAAAGCAAATAAAGCGTCAACCAGCGCGGAGTAAAAGAAAGCGAAGGACATAAGAAATACTCGTCCGTATATAAATCTTAATTTAAGTGCAGTGATCGTCTAACTGACACAAGCATTACTTCTAGTTACAACCTGGCTGTACAACCAGAGTTTTATTTATATATTTTTATACATAGCATTGCCAGAAGGGTTGTCCCCTATTTTAAAAAATAATTCTCCGTATTAAAATGATACAAAGATTTTTATCTTATGTGTCCTAATATGCTCTTTAGTACTAATTTTTATGCCTTATGGTTATCTATATAATAATTGTTTATTTATAAAAATATTAGTATTTAACAATTTATATTTACAGTAAAATACATGAATTATATAATACGGTTATATAAAATTAATTATACATACACAATCTAAAGATGAATATTATATAATGTGGTTGAAGCAAATGTACTTGTCCAGATAGAAATGTTTGCAGGAAACTAATTTCGGCATAGTAAAAAGATTTTGTGCCACATTCATTTGCGTGATTGTGTATGTATGTTTCTCCAAAAAACATAATTAGCAAATTAACTTTCAGTTAATGCCCATATTCATTAAAATGCAAATTAAAACATATGGTTATATATGAACAATTTTCTATATTTCAGCATACAAAATCATCATTTTTTTACAGGCAACTATTTCATTCCCACCGTGTACACAATTTCTCGATATCTACCTTGGGGACAACTGTATAATTCAAAAACAGATTTATAACGCTACTTTAATACGTAATGGCGTAAAAATAAGCGAAGTAAACTTCGAGGCTAGGCTATATGGTTTTTCGGTTTCGGCGAATTGAACTGCCAATAGGGTAAAGTTATTGGTTGTCGGGATGTGTCACCTTCTCTGCTGGCCCATGTGTGGCACTGGGTGTAAAATAAATTTATCGCGCCACGGGAAAATGTTGACTGGGCATTGATACACCACACTGATAACTGTTCAAGTGAAACCGTTTTATTGTATCAGAGAGTCGGGTAGGGTTTTCTTTTTTTTACTTTATTTCCTTTGTAAGATTGTCCTTGTCTTACCGCGAGCTTGAGTTATGTCTTTTTCTTCTACGTATCGCTTTTATTTTGTTTTCGTAGTGATACAAAATTGTATGTTGATACAATAGGTTTCGTTTAATTGTGTAGTTGATGAAATATAATATTAATAATGATAAAAATAATGCAGAATTCTTTGATTTTTTTATGAATAAACTAGTTAAATTAAGCAACATTGCTTAAATATTACACAGAAGAAATATGTATTTTATTTAATTCAAATTAGATGACAAATATTTTAAATAATTTGTCTAATTAATTAAATAATATTTCTAATAATACTCATTATTTTATCTGTATATAAATTAACTGAAATCAAATTGAACATATATACACAAAATTACGCGATGTACATGTGGCACAAACTTTTTTCATTATGCAAACATTAGTTTCCGCCAAACAAATCTAATTATATTAGATAAATACACGAACATAATTATCTACTATTGAATTAGATGTATCACTAATTTGATTAAAAGACTAAAACGACAAAAATATTAGATACTTAAATTATCTAAAGATTTTTCTCTGCGTAGAAGTTATAAGATAACAACATACTAAATTATCATCTGACTAATTAATGGTCAGCTAATAATGGTATAAACTATCTAAATATTTTTGCTTAATTTTACGTAATACTTGTATATAAATTTGAAACTAGTTTACGGATGTATTCTAATAAACGTAGCCTGTAATAAATAATGGTCTTTTAAAATAAAAAATCTAAGGTTCTGTATGAGATGCAAGAATTCTTACAAAATCTCAGAATTGTAATTTTCACGGACCGTTATTTTTAACGGAAATTATTTAGAATACAAGGATTAATATCTTAAAACCTATTTATTGTATTATTAGTTTTCAATATAAATGTTTTGTATATTACGGCACCCTTGTAAATATTAAAAAAAAAAATTCAATTCTTAAACAATATTTATTTGAAATAGCTATGCTTTAATTCATACCTAAACTAATAAAATTAATTCTGAAAAATATCATAAAACATTATTAAAACAAAAACTAAATAACATATAATGTAACTTTGTAAACACTCACATTTTCCTCAACAGACATCCCAAAAAAAAAACATTCTTTAGAATTTTATTAAACACAGAGGACAATTTACTTAGCCGACGTCATGTCAAACCGGTAAAAACCGAGAGAATAAAACTTTAAGCCGGCAATAAAAATCTCTCTAAACCGGTACAAACAGCGCCACGGATGTCAAGCGGCCATAATAAGCAACTACAAATACAACGCCTGTATAGGTAGGTGTATCAGCAGCCGTGAACATGTTAGAAAAGCAAACCTGGCTTATGCATATTGAAATTCTTTTTATTTTCCAAATAAAATAAATAAAAATAAAAAGAGATTTTATTACTGTACAGTTTAGCAATCTACATATATACATAATATTATCTGTACAGAATCCGATATGCTGTAATGAATGTCTGCTTCTTATTTTGAATAATTACACGGTGTGACTTTTTTGCTCCTTTTTTGGATTCAAGATCATTTTCTTCAGTTATATGTTTATGTAATTATATGTATAAATTTACGTTATCTGGAAATTATATAATTTACAGATAATATTAATAATTTATGAAATATAGGCAAGGCATCAATAAAAGGTTTAGTGTTTATGTACATATATTAAATATTAAAATTTCTGCCATTTTTTTATTTTAAATTAAGTTTTAGCTTCCGGTCAGTATTATCGGCTACGCTTAAATTTTACATGTGGTTTAAATGAATCGACCAACAAATTTTTAATAAATAGTCAAATAGTCGTCGTTATAATATCGAATACTAAATTGGTCTACTTATTTACACCACATTTAAAATTTAATACTGGCTATACAACACATTTTTATAATAAACATTTTAATTAAGCAAATAAAAAAAAAACATCCATTTTAAATTTCACTGGCATTTATTATTGCTGTCACTAAAATGATGTTCTTTTGTTAATTTTTCAAGCTTTACATAAAACGCAAAAGCAGAGCCGTGTCGAGTGGCGAATGAGGTAGTTGCCTCAGGTGAAAAATGAGAAATAGCGCAAAATTTATATAAGTACTCTTATAATAAATGCAATATTAATGTAATATAATATTTTTTAAAATTCGTGTTTGCTAAAAAAATTGTACTTTATTGCACTTATTTTAATGTATCATAACGTATCATTATTTTACTCTAACGTTAAGGCCACTTTAGACAGTAATCATTTGTTAATAATTTGTTAATAATTTATGAATAAATATTTATGTATTATTTGGAATTGATTTATTTTCAATAAATATTTGGACAGATTTGTGATAGCAAATAGTCGCCATTGCTTTATATTGCCAGCTAGCTGTTGCGGCTGTTGGTAGCAATGGTAGATAACATGAATGCGCATGTTCTCACAAATCTGTTTCAAATATTTAGTGAAAATAAATCAAACCTAAATATTTATTGACGATTTATTTCAAATATTTATTCATAAATTATTAACAAATTGTTACCGTCTAATGTGGTCTTCATATAAATACAGACAAAAAAGTGCACAGAAAAACCATTGTATCAAGTCTTGCAATTTAATTAGAGAAGCAACTGAAGTCGTCAAAGAAACGATAACATCAATTAGTGTGAAAACAATAAATTAAATTAAATCTGTCTGCCTTTGATTTAATAAATTAAAATATTTTTGTTACTAGTTAATTGTTTCGAAGGTACGTTTGTTTATTCGTTATTTGTATTTATTTTCCATTTTTTTCACACAAAAAAAAATATTACAAAAAAGTTTATATCACAAAATTTCACAAAATGTAACCTAAAATAATTGGAATAATGTATAAACATTCATTAGGCCGGTACTTCATTTAAAAAACGAATTCCCACTTAAATATATTTGTATAAAATCAATTAATTTGATATAAATACGAATGACTATAATTGATATTTTATTTCAATTCAAATAAATATAAAATTAATAATTACCTATTCGTATGTAATTTTTAAAACTCTGGAAATAAATAAATAAATCCGCCAAAAAGAAATTACATATGGACAAAATTAAAATTTTAATTAAAATATAAATTTTATATAATAACATCCAAAGTATATTATGACCACAGAATTACCATGTAATACAACATTAATATGTACATATTTTTATTTCGAAAAATTAATATGTAACGAGCATTACATATACTACGTATAAACGTATATATTTTTTGAAATTTATTCCGATATAATACGCAACATAAAATTTCATATAGATAACTAAATTAGCTTTTGTAGTTTCATTAAAAATGTATAATTAATTAAAAATTTGCATTTTATTTCCGCCATACAATAAATAAATAATAACAAAATAGAAATTTCATATCCTGCTGTATTATATGAATATCCTATAGATTAATTGCTCGATATAGATAAAAAATGTTACAATTTTCCAATCATATATTTATTCTATATACACTATGATTGATTTAAATGAAATCAATGATAAATATTTTATTATCGCAAATAAAATAAAGTAACATTAAATATTTTTTTCATATTTATACATTTGACATTATAAATAATTAATTATAGGAACATTTATAATGCTTTTTAGATCATTTCAAAGAATAGGTGGGCAAAACTCAAATAAATATCGATCAGGCAAATCGATATAAATCAATTTTTTTTAAATCGATTTACGATCAGACCGAGATGCACATGATCGATTTCCAATAAATCGTTTAATTATAAAAACAAATTTAAATTATACTAAAATATTGTTTTAAGCAGAGCAAATTAAAATCGATTCAATGATTTATAATATTTACGGTATTGGGACTGTAAACAGGTACTAAGATTCATTAAATAAATAAATTTATTTATATTAATAAATAGAAAGCATGTAATAAAAAGAACGAACCATAGCTTTCTCACCACATAGAAATCATTCTGAAGATGGCAACCTGCAAATCGCGTCAGTTATACACAACAAACAACTCATTATTAAGAAAAACGAATAATCAAAACAAAAGAATTAAGCTTATAGCATCCGAGCAATTCTGGGTATTTTAGCTGGTAATACATTTAAATAAATTGTTTTTTGTTCGCACAAAAATATACGATTTTTCCAACACATTATTTCTGCTCGCAACCGCCTAAACATAAACATATAAGAATATAACCTAAGAAAAAAAGCATCACCATTTCTTTAAAAGGAACGATTCCAATACGAAGAAGAAAAAAACCTCCTCTTTGGTATCGGGCAAATGGTGAAACTCGCGCGCGAGCGCTAAAACGTTTTTCGATATTTTATTAGTCACAATTTGCCAACGAAATAGTTCTGATCGTTCTGGATTTGGCACAGACTGATTCCTCTCTATTCCGAAGTTTGCTGTTTTTTTTATCATCGTGTAACGCGCAAGCAAAAGTGCCTTTATTAATATTTAATAAGACCTCTGCGTGTAACCTCTCACGTAGATTACACTGGGTATGCCTTTTTTCCTACGACGGACAAATTTAAAATGATTGTGGAATATGATAATTTTTTAGAGTAAGATAAAATACGGCTTGGGGAACTGCAGAATTTATACGATGGACTATTCTGTAAAAACGTTGTTTTTATTTCCGTAATAATGTTTTTAAAAATATATTTCTTATTAAGAAGAAGTATTTACTTGTTCCATTGTACAAGAGTTATAGCAGTCTATGTTAGAACATTAAAAGTTATGGTTTGAAATTCATTAGAACAAAAAAAAAAATGTATATGTATAATTAAAAATTACATTTGCTCATTTTAGTAGAATGATATTGGTTAATAAAAATTACAACTGCTTTTCAAAATATTATATTCAAAAAATACCCCGTACAATTTATCAAATTATGAATGCCAGTTTCAATAAAAATTTATTTTAATATATTCCGACTTTCCCGTTAGTTATTCAACATTATTAATATATTATTTTCTATCCGGGAAGTAAAAATATTCCAAAGCTTGAGCATAAGTGAAAAATCCATTTAAATGAATATAAATGGACTGATTCGTTCCAGTTTTTCTTGAAAGATATTTTTTTTTAAGATTTTCTCTCCCCCTACAGGCAAACGGTCGTTTCTCTACCAATAATGGCTCTTCTTTAATCACGACCATTATTATTTGACTGCAATTATATGGCATGGCCCACTTTGATTTTTCAATTGATCCTCTCGCTCCGTCAAGTAGTCGGGAATAAACCGGCTTCAAGGATTCCAATAAGTTCAATTTCACGACTTATTGAAATATACGACGAATCAGAGGAAAAAGCATATTTGAACACTGAGACGTAATCACTTCGCTCGGCTTAGAGCAGTGTTTTTTAAACTTTTTTTTATTGCAAACCACTACAGCAAACACATTAATCTATTGCGACTCAATAGATATCATGCCAATGCTGTAACAAAGTTGCTAAGTTTTAACAATGTTGCTAAGTTTTGGCAACGTTGCCAATAACTATAACCAATAGAAACAAATGTAATAAATAGCTGTCATATTTATTGTTTTATTTAGTGTCTAATAACTAAGCAATTTTAACACAAAATTGAGATGATTATATGAATTAAAGCACAAAAACTATAATAGTTATTTTTTATTTTATTTTGTACAATATATGGATAGTTATATTATTGATAAACTAATTAATGTTTCCGGCGTTGATCAAGTGTTGTAAGTTTTTTTTAGATTATTTGATTGATTTCTTTAGTCTCAAAAATCTTATAAAAATATCACTGGTTTTTCTGTTTTCATTGTTATAAAATTTTTTTAAATTTCAAGCATACACTTATTACTCGATATATTCTACATTTGATTATTGCATTAGTCTTGTTGATTATTATATAATTATCTAGTAATTTTGTTTATATATATTATGTATAATAATTTTGTATAACCTGTGTAATTAATTCATGATTCTAATTATGTGTATATTAAATTTTAAAGTTTATATTTTGTTGGTCACACAGAGAGCTATTTCATTTTAATAATATTATTTAACATGTAAAGATTATTTTAAAAATTATAGTATCTTCTAAAATCCTGCTAGATTTCATTTAGTATCCGAAAAAATTATTATTATTCATGTGGATGAAGTTAACGAACTGACCAAATATCATAATTCAATCAAATGAGTAATAATCATTACCTACATGTTAACTAATACAATTTTTCTGCGACTATACAATAGAAAATAACATTTCTATTTAAAATTAATAACATTTATTTCAACAACTTTTCAGTATATATAATTTTGTGATTGCTTGCAAACTGTTGAGTCAAATTTCATTGGTCATTAAAGTTTGAAAAACACTGTCTTAGTGTATTCACGATTATATTAGCGGCATTAATTTTTTCTTTTTTAATTTCATTCTTAAAACTCAATGATTTCTATATTATCTTTTTGCTAACATATTGACGATTTTGAATGAAAATTTGCGATTATAAAGGATTTTTCATATAATTAAAAATTCGCTTTTAACAGCCAGGGCTCAGTTTGAAATTGGGGATTTTGAAATTTAATTGCGAAAGAAGATTATTGTGGACTAAAATAAATTTCCCGAACATTTTGTATTTTTCATATAAATTATGATATCAACCAGGGCTCTGGCCTACGCATTCTAATTAAAAATTTCGACTAAAATTGAAAATTACCTGCCCTCGTCACTGCACTGCACTGTTTCATATATAATTGGTTATTTTATAATTAAAAATTTACGTATATTATTTTTTTTAAATTTAATTTTACAAACTCCTAACAACATTTATTCCAATAGAGTTATTTGTAAGATTTTAATTTAATTTTTTATTCAATACTTGAATTAGGCCCGGTATTATAAAAGCTGATTAACTAAATTACTTGTATAGTAAAATTTACTTTAAGAGTAAACGAGTTTACTCTGTAGATTTCTGTATTATAAAGGCTAAATAAATTTACTCTAGTGGTAAATCTGCGAAGTAAATTACTCGGTAGAATTTCTAGGGTTTAAAATTTACTTCACAACTAAATATCTATAGTGAATAATAAAAACAATTTTTTTATCTGAAAAAGGTAAGTGTGTGTTTATTTTGTTTTCTATATTACTATATAATATGAATATGTTTATTTAAATTACATGTATCTTACACAATATTGCAATAATATATAATGATATTTTCATTAACGAGAATAATGAACAAGCAAATTAAAACATTGATATCATTAAATTTTAACAAATGGAAAATAAT
This sequence comes from Clivina fossor, assembly GCA_963966155.1. Lineage (NCBI taxonomy): Eukaryota > Metazoa > Arthropoda > Insecta > Coleoptera > Carabidae > Clivina > Clivina fossor. Next base: position 22,048,997 of record OZ014551.1, on the reverse strand, counting down.
GATGCTGTTAGAAATGGCGTAATTAATACTATTTTTTCATAAATATGTACGATATTATAATATAATATTTAAAAAAAAAATCAAATCATTATTATTATACAATTATTTGAGAACAAAAAATAACAAAAATATTTATTAATGAAAAGAAAGCATACTAATATGTACATTTTTTTTATTTAACACAGGTTTTTTTTACTATGATCTGTAAGATAATTTATACAAATGAATTTCTTAATTTAAAAATTTTTTCTTGAATTTCTAATTCTAATTTTTTCTTTTCTAATAATAAAATGTCTTTAGAAATTTCTTCTTTTTCCAGGCGTATTTTTAAAATTTGAAGTTTAATTCTTTCTTTTTCTGAATTTATGTTTTCATTTTTCAATATTTTTCTTTTTTTTACAATAGCACTACATTCTGGTTTTTCTTGTAAAACTTCTGTTTCAGCAATGTTATATGAGACAGGATTATTTTCGATATTTTCCAAATTCAATATTATTGGAATTGTAGTATCATCAACGTTTGTCATCGTTTGATTCTAGAACAGATATAATATATATATATATATATATATATATATATATATATATATATATATATATATATATATATATATATATATATATATATATATATTGAGAAAATTTATATAACGGGATACGGTATATGATTGACTAGGTTATTAAAATGCTAGCATTTAATATCTATCAATTTATTACTAATCCTATATTTCGCCACACATTTGTGGCTTCTTCAGGGAAGCACTGAAATAATTTTTTAGAAAAACAAAAAATTACAATCGTTAAAACCAAAACAATACAGTTTAAATTAACATAGTATGTAAAAACTTACAAGTATGACCAGATATTTAATTGCTGTTGTAATAAATGAATATTTTTAAAAATGGTATGCTTTTTTCTGTTTTCATTCTCATTCAATGTAAAACTCTTTTTTGTAATCCAAGTTAACACAAAACGAACACATTAAAAAAATTTTTTTTTAAAATTATACACAGATAATTAACACTTATACAAGTCAATTATTAAAATAATAAATAGAATAAATATAATAAATAGTTAAAAAACAATATAATAGTTATAAATTAAAACAAATGTAATTTTATACGTTATACAAACAAAAATAAAAAAACTGAAAAATATAAATAAATTTTTACTGTTTTTTTCAAAAACCAATTAAAATTCAAAATTAACAAACAAGTCGAATCCTAAAAAACAAGAAAAAAAAATTGATTCATAATTGAAATTAAAAGTGTGCGCATGTCAAAACAAAAAAAAATTTTTTTTAAAAAATTTAAGTTGATAAAAACAATTAAAAAATTTTTTTTTGGCGCTGCTATGAAGTTGAACAGGTTACTAAGAAGAAAAAGTTTTTATCGACCGTATTGACGATTGATCAATGTTCATTATGTTGGCATATACGGAGATAGAGTTTCTGATATCAGATTTGTTATTAATTACATTCTGTCTGTTTTGAGTGATATGGTATGATTCAAGCCATAAACGTTTGAAATAATTGTTCTCCACATCCAGAATGTAAGGATTGTCATAATCAGGATGGTGTGATGAACTTCTTACATGTACTGCCAAAGCACATAACTTGTTAGTCTTATTTTGATCGCTTTTGTGCTGTGTCAGTCTGTTTTTTAGGTTCTGTAATGATGTGCCAATGTAAAATTTTTCACACGAACATTTAATAGCATAGATAGTGTTAATGGTGGCTAATTTGGACGTTTTATCCTTCACTTTTGTGTACAAGTTGCTTATAGTTTTACTGTTTTTATTCACAAATCTGATATTATCATCATCTTGAAACACTGATATGATTTTGCTCGATAATTGATTGATGTTTGTCAACGAAATATATGTTATTTTGTTGTTGCTATTTTCGTTATTGTTACTGATTGTATTTGGTTGAGTATTGTTATTGTATAGCAAGGTATTTATCAAGCTTGCAGGGTAACCATTTTCAATAAAGAGTGTTTTGGCTATTTTTAAATTTTTATCCAATAACGACGTGTGGCTAATTTTAGTGATTCTAGTTCAAAATTACATTCTTTTTTGTGTTAAAACTGTGATTGGATGCATAATGGATGTAGCGCCCTGAATGCAAAGATTTTCTATACCAATCTAAAGTAATAACTTGTTCGGTAGATCTAATCAACTTCGTATCAAGAAACGGTATTGATCTTTCAATCTCTTGTTCTATAGTAAATTGTATGTTAATATTATAATTGTTGAATACTTGTAGAATTTCATCTAGTCCTGTTTTAGGTATAGCTGTTACAATATCGTCCACAAATTTGTAGATGAATGGCAAAGTAAAGGATAGATTTGAGACACAAGCATCTAAAACCATATCCATCACGTATTGTGCAATAATAGGACTAATTTTAGAACCCATAGCACACCCTAAAATCTGATGAAAATATTCTCCGTTGAACATGAATACATTAGATTGATAGATGAAAGTTAAAATGTCAATAAATTTTTCTAATGGTATGTTCGTGTGAAGCGTGATAACATCCCATTTATTTCTTATAGCCGTTATTGTAATTTGCAAGTCAATGTTTGTAAATAAGCTAATAACATCCAGACTGATTAGTACATAATTCTCCGGTATCTTTTTTTTTTTTGTACAAGATCAGCGAATTGAAACGAATCTTTGACGAAATAATCATTGTTGTGATTATATGATTGTGCTAAGATTCTTGAAACCATGTTACAAAGCGGTTCTGTAGGAGTGTTTATATTTGCTATGATCGGTCTTAGAGCCAAATCCTGTTTGTGAACTTTTGGTAGGGCATAAAATTTTGCAACAGTGCTATTATATGTTGTTAATGTCTTGGCTTCTGTATCTGTAATATATTTCTTGTCTTTTAGATCTTTGACAATTTTGTTGGCTTTGATTTGGGAGGAGTTGGTCATATCTGTTCTGACTTTTTTATAATATTTATGATCATTTAATAATGCTATACTCATTTCGTTGTAAGTATCTCTGTTCATAGCTACTGTAACATTACCTTTATCCGATGTCGTAATTAATAATTCGGGATGTTCTTTTAGAAATTTTTTTGTTTTGTAATATAATTCATTTAAATAGTTATAAGTATATTTATTATTGTTAAGATAATTAGTAATTAAATTGGTGGTTTTCGCGCAAAAACCACCAATTTAATTACTAATTATCTTAACAATAATAAATATACTTATAACTATTTAAATGAATTATATTACAAAACAAAAAAATTTCTAAAAGAACATCCCGAATTATTAATTACGACATCGGATAAAGGTAATGTTACAGTAGCTATGAACAGAGATACTTACAACGAAATGAGTATAGCATTATTAAATGATCATAAATATTATAAAAAAGTCAGAACAGATATGACCAACTCCTCCCAAATCAAAGCCAACAAAATTGTCAAAGATCTAAAAGACAAGAAATATATTACAGATACAGAAGCCAAGACATTAACAACATATAATAGCACTGTTGCAAAATTTTATGCCCTACCAAAAGTTCACAAACAGGATTTGGCTCTAAGACCGATCATAGCAAATATAAACACTCCTACAGAACCGCTTTGTAACATGGTTTCAAGAATCTTAGCACAATCATATAATCACAACAATGATTATTTCGTCAAAGATTCGTTTCAATTCGCTGATCTTGTACAAAACAAAAAGATACCGGAGAATTATGTACTAATCAGTCTGGATGTTATTAGCTTATTTACAAACATTGACTTGCAAATTACAATAACGGCTATAAGAAATAAATGGGATGTTATCACGCTTCACACGAACATACCATTAGAAAAATTTATTGACATTTTAACTTTCATCTATCAATCTAATGTATTCATGTTCAACGGAGAATATTTTCATCAGATTTTAGGGTGTGCTATGGGTTCTAAAATTAGTCCTATTATTGCACAATACGTGATGGATATGGTTTTAGATGCTTGTGTCTCAAATCTATCCTTTACTTTGCCATTCATCTACAAATTTGTGGACGATATTGTAACAGCTATACCTAAAACAGGACTAGATGAAATTCTACAAGTATTCAACAATTATAATATTAACATACAATTTACTATAGAACAAGAGATTGAAAGATCAATACCGTTTCTTGATACGAAGTTGATTAGATCTACCGAACAAGTTATTACTTTAGATTGGTATAGAAAATCTTTGCATTCAGGGCGCTACATCCATTATGCATCCAATCACAGTTTTAACACAAAAAAGAATGTAATTTTGAACTAGAATCACTAAAATTAGCCACACGTCGTTATTGGATAAAAATTTAAAAATAGCCAAAACACTCTTTATTGAAAATGGTTACCCTGCAAGCTTGATAAATACCTTGCTATACAATAACAATACTCAACCAAATACAATCAGTAACAATAACGAAAATAGCAACAACAAAATAACATATATTTCGTTGACAAACATCAATCAATTATCGAGCAAAATCATATCAGTGTTTCAAGATGATGATAATATCAGATTTGTGAATAAAAACAGTAAAACTATAAGCAACTTGTACACAAAAGTGAAGGATAAAACGTCCAAATTAGCCACCATTAACACTATCTATGCTATTAAATGTTCGTGTGAAAAATTTTACATTGGCACATCATTACAGAACCTAAAAAACAGACTGACACAGCACAAAAGCGATCAAAATAAGACTAACAAGTTATGTGCTTTGGCAGTACATGTAAGAAGTTCATCACACCATCCTGATTATGACAATCCTTACATTCTGGATGTGGAGAACAATTATTTCAAACGTTTATGGCTTGAATCATACCATATCACTCAAAACAGACAGAATGTAATTAATAACAAATCTGATATCAGAAACTCTATCTCCGTATATGCCAACATAATGAACATTGATCAATCGTCAATACGGTCGATAAAAACTTTTTCTTCTTAGTAACCTGTTCAACTTCATAGCAGCGCCAAAAAAAAATTTTTTAATTGTTTTTATCAACTTAAATTTTTTAAAAAAAATTTTTTTTTGTTTTGACATGCGCACACTTTTAATTTCAATTATGAATCAATTTTTTTTTCTTGTTTTTTAGGATTCGACTTGTTTGTTAATTTTGAATTTTAATTGGTTTTTGAAAAAAACAGTAAAAATTTATTTATATTTTTCAGTTTTTTTATTTTTGTTTGTATAACGTATAAAATTACATTTGTTTTAATTTATAACTATTATATTGTTTTTTAACTATTTATTATATTTATTCTATTTATTATTTTAATAATTGACTTGTATAAGTGTTAATTATCTGTGTATAATTTTAAAAAAAATTTTTTTAATGTGTTCGTTTTGTGTTAACTTGGATTACAAAAAAGAGTTTTACATTGAATGAGAATGAAAACAGAAAAAAGCATACCATTTTTAAAAATATTCATTTATTACAACAGCAATTAAATATCTGGTCATACTTGTAAGTTTTTACATACTATGTTAATTTAAACTGTATTGTTTTGGTTTTAACGATTGTAATTTTTTGTTTTTCTAAAAAATTATTTCAGTGCTTCCCTGAAGAAGCCACAAATGTGTGGCGAAATATAGGATTAGTAATAAATTGATAGATATTAAATGCTAGCATTTTAATAACCTAGTCAATCATATACCGTATCCCGTTATATAAATTTTCTCAACTTATATTCACGGTAGTTATTCCAAATTAACTTATATATATATATATATATATATATTTAATATAATTAATAATAAATTTACCGGTAATTCAAATGATTCCCCAGGATCAGTATTGTTTGTTCCATGTTTTGTAACAAGTTTGTCTAAAATAATAATAAATATATAATTTTAATAATAAATTATTTTAATTTGTAGATTATTAAGTTACCTAACGGAGCCGAACTATCAAATGGATTAATTAATTCTAAATCACAAGTATTGTTTGTTATTTCAAGTAATTTTTCTCCTAAAGCATCTACCTTTTTAGTGAAAGTGCCGCCGCCCGTTTTGTAAATTTCAATCTATACAAAAAATTAGTATAAGCATCTATTTATTTATTATAATTTTTGACGGTTACCTTTTCTTCAGCTTTATTTTTTTTCAATTTTTTTTTCATAGTCTCGTACAATAACTTTAGTTGTGTACCAGTTCTAGATCCAGTTTGTGAAATGGAATTAAATTCGACGCTGATATTTTGCCACGCTTTGGATTTTGCTTGCATGTTCATTGAATCGGTTTGCTTATTGTCTATTATTTTCACATATCTTCTGACAATATCTAAAAATAGTTCTTTATCAACTTCCGTATAATTTTTACCTCTTTCCCGCACTTTATTAGTTTCGTTCATTTTGACATGTATAAAAAAATAACCTTTAAATTGTCAGAAACTAATAAATGATAGGTAGTGCCATCTATTAGAGAATTTGTGTATTATTACTCGATCGGTAATTCTCTAGATAGTAAGTTACTTTGCTAGTTTCTTTTATAATACAGAAATTTATTGTCAAAGTTATTTACTTTGGAAGTAAATTTACTTGGAAAGTAGTTATTTGACATTTACTTTTACGTTTATAATACCGGGCATTAAACAGTTAAAAAAAATTACTAGACTGTAGGGCAATACGAAATATTTTATTTCTTATTGAAGTTGATCTATGAGTTCTTCTCGCTATTATATGTAATTGCGCAATCTACCTTCATACTCATAATTATTTCTGGCGGAAGATTCATATTTGTGTTTGTGTAGTATCAGCAAAGTATGTGTTGGTAGATTTACAATATTGTTTACCGAAAATTAAATTAATTTTATTCAAGAAAACTAAAAATGTATTATAGAATAAAATAATAAAAAGAGAAGCAATGCTTTCTTTACATCATTGCTACATTCCTTTATTTCAATTGTTTTATACTAATTCTAAAATAAAATAATGTATTACAAATATTGTATTCTAAAATGATGTATTTATTGAGATAACTTAAATGGAAAAAAAAATGCCAATAAAATCATGTTTTTTAAAATCAAACAACATCTCACACCACAAGGCTTTGTCATCTAGCATCTTATATGCCTTTTTTCAAGTAGTGGTTTCCCCTCAAGAGGGAAAACTACTTTCTCAAACTTTGTACACCAGATTGTACATCAATTTAAGTTGATATTGTAATGACATTACGATTTTATACAAAATTTCTAAGATTGTAGAAATTTTACTTAAGATTTTACATAATATAAAAAAAAATAATTGATTTACCATTATTTTAAGAGATTTTTAATAAGATATTAAGGGATTTTAATAAATTTGTACAACAGATTGTACAAATATGTATTTTATTTTCTATTTGCTGATATTGTTTGACAATAAAACGTCAAAGATAAGGACACGAAATACTCCGAAATACTTTCGTCAAATTAGTAATTTTTAATCAGTTATTCTGTATTTATAGAAAACAAATTTGAAAATTTATATATGTATTACTCTTTTATAATAGATTCCAAATTAGTAACAAAAAGAAATTAGTAGACAGCTACCTTCAATACATATTATATATTTACAAAGAATTAGACAATATCTAATTTCTAATTAACATATTATTATAATTCGGGATTATTTTCTTTCCAGTAGCAATTTAATATATCAAAATGTAGCGACATTAAACGTATAATCTACACGATGTTTGGGTTGCAAATTATCGATGATTATCTCGGTAACTTAACATAATCTAAACATAACAATTTACTTCTTTTGAAAGCAAAACTCCCGGGTAAAGTTGTATGCACCTGCCACTTCTAACTCTCAGGTGTGTGTTGTAAAACCTGGGCCTTAACGAAGACTTTAAAACGCGTGCTAACTGATACACACACACACACACGCGTGATATATAACACGGAGCTGGCAGAGAGCTACTGAAGCGGAAATGCTAAACCACCTATTTTAACGTTCGTTTAATATGATTTGACAACATTACTTAAAATATATTCTTGTTGACGACAGATGAAATTACTGTGTTGGCCTCTCGATTGGAAATATGAAACTGTAATTAGTATGTTAGGTATATGATGGTATGATTGGTTGAAATGGTAACAGATGGATTTTAAAATAATATTTTTTGTTTTAGTATATTGTGTGCCATATGAATCAACAAGTGTCCCACACATAATGGAACCTCTTAATTCATATTCTTTTTATAGTTAAACAAAGTTTGCTCCAATTGATCCTTAAGGATCAGATTTTTTCTCAGTACTCATTTAATGCATTAATTTAAATTTATTTTACAGTTAGTAAATTTAAATTATTTAAAATCTTATTAGAATGTAAAAAAATAATATGTCAGCTTTTAGTTAAAACTGTTGTATTTTGTTTTAATTTTTTGTCAACAAAAAGTTCACACAGCCCTACTAATTAATAACAAAAGCAACAAAATTTTAACAAATTTGATATGTATTGAATCAAATCTATAAAATATATTTTTTTTTGTTTTTATTGCAATTTGTTAGAAGTTTTATTTTATAATAAAAAAATTATGTTACTGTCATCCATGAAAAACAAATGTTGATTTATTTATAATATGCAGTAAATTTATAAACAAAACTTTGAGTCATTTTGTGTTTGTGTAACTTTAGAAAGCAAGAAATGAAATTATTTCTAAAAAAAAAATTTTACTTGCACAGAAGTACGTAACAAATGTGTCATCCATGCATAAACTTATTAACGTACAACATACATCAGTTACAATATGTAATATGAGCTAAACTTCTGCAAAGTAGTAAAATAGGCAAATTCGAAATTCATTTGCGGGGCAACAGAACAGGCAATATATGCAATTTCACAGCGAAATGACCGCAACGACTCAAAGCATTTTGATTAAATGCAAAGTACAAGAGAGAAAGAGAAATCCTAACCTAACTTAACCAACCAACCAACACGACATTCCGATTTCGCTATACACATATAATAGAGGTCTGACACAACATTTGCCTCTACTATACATACATGTACAATGAAACCGTATTTGATTCTATAATATGGGAACATCTATGGACCAGCATGTTTTGAATGCATGTTTATTTATTAGTTCCTTATTGGAGAGACGGTTCGATTCTTCGCGGTTTTCCTATGGGAAATAAATAGCGCAAATTTATGCCAATATATTGCCAATGCGAGAATCGACAAAATGCACTAAGATTTACTTGCATTGTAGCATTTAAAAATTTATGCTATATTGTTTGCTAATGATACATTATTTTTAATATACAACATTTTATTTTTATATAACTTAACTTAAAAACAATAATTACCTATACAATAAAAATAATTATTTAGAAACTGTAAATTGACTGTAAACTCATATATTTAGACTGTTAATGCAATACGAGACGCAGATGAACGCAGTAAACGATAAAAATTAACCAAAAACTCTTTGCTTATAACTTGAGATCTATGGAATATTTTTTGATAAAAGTTAAGACATTTTTTAAGAAAGATTTTACTATGGGGCAAAATAAACTATGAAAGTTGACCAAAAACTGAAATTATGAACACAGATTGCACAGTATATTTACAAGTTTTGAAATAATACAGTAAAATTATTTGTATCTTCCGAGCGAAGCACGAGTAAATTTGCAAAATTTATTATTCTCTAACATTGTTTTTTTTTTTTTTAACTGAAGTTAAAATGGGTTTAAAACAGTTAATACCGTTGCAAATCACAGGCATTATGCTAGTTTTTCATAATCCAGAAAAATATCAATGCCAAATAAAATAATATGTTTCCCAATTCATCATACTTTTTATTTATTTTTGACCAAAAACTATATCTCTTTGTAGCTAAGCAACTACCAACAATCAATAATTTTCATTTAAATATTCATCCAAGTAAAAAATCACATCATAAACATCAAATTTTCGTAAACAATTCTTTTCCGAGAATAAACCCCCCAAATAATAAATCGAATTTCTTTTCTGTTCGACCATGATTTTATTTAGTAAAATCGCAATGGCCACGTTCCAAATCATCGGACTATAGGTTCGGAACATGAAAAACAATGAATAATTCAATATGATCACGAGGCGTGTTGACCCAGCCAAGCCGGAGCGGAGCGTCAAATGTAAATGCCACGAAAGGGGCACTGATCATTAAAAATGAATCGGTAGTTGGAAAATAACAATGGTGGGCAGTTTAACGTTTTGTCTTATAAATACGAATATATATTTTCCTGGTAAAATAGTCTCTACTGCTTAGCCTGCGTATATTATAACTCTCTTCCTTGTTAATTCTCCTTGTGTAACTGTTTTCATTGTATCTCTTAACGGAAGAGTTATTGTATTTACTGCATACAGAAGTCATTGCGAGAGAAGAATTATTTTATGATTATATTTATGAAGAATAAAATTTAATTTTATAAGCTTGGAAAAGATTCTTACCGTAGTTGATAAATATGAAGCGATTTAGATAATTGTGAGTAATAAACTGTTATAAGATGATATTTTTGTTTACCTGTAACAAAAAAACAAATAAATTAGAATGTTTATTTAAATTACAATATTCTAAATAAAATAGAATAACAGATTAGATGGCACAAAAGTTTTCGAGTATATAACATTTAATACTTAACTACTTTAAATTATAATAGCATATTATTTAAAAAGTATGTAAATAATAATTATTACCAATTAATATACGTTTACCACACTTTACATCTAAAAATAGGTAAATATTTCTTAAAATATCTAAAAAATATCCCTATAATGTTTTTTGTATTTCTATAGATACAAATATAACACACACAAAAATTCAGATATATTTTGTTTCAACGATTTGAAACAACTGAATTTAATTTTTCTCCAAAAAGTTGTAGTACAAAAAATATACCCAAATTTACATAATTATAACAGTAGGTTTTACATTTTTTTTTGACCTACATAGAATTTATTTGATGTAATGTTTATAAGAATTTTGATTATTAATGTGTCTAATAGGATCGCATCTGTAAGCTCTGCAGCTTTATTACAGAATATTTTGTATTTTTTTTTTTTAGTAAATAAAATTTTTCTAATAATAAAAAACACAGAATATCCTGTAACGCTATGTAAACTGTCTATTTTTATTGAAAAGTTTTAACAACCAAAATGCTTAGTTTAAAATTTACACAGAATTTTATGTGTATGTTTCCTATTGGAAAAAGCACAATATACTAGCATATAGATGTACGCTAGCAAACCGATACGCATTCAATTGTACAAACCTTATAATCGTCGTTATAAAGTCTACATAATTAAATGTGCGTCGGTTTGCTACAAAAGCAAACACTCTGTATATTTTATAGTAAAAGACTGCCCCCATTCAGATTCTACGAAAAATAGTAAAAATAAATATCAATATTCATAAATCAAATCATGTTGAACGAAATATATTGCCAGTGCAATAAAATAAAATTTAAACAAAACAAACTAAAAAGTACATTTGGCTTTCAATGTGTTTGACGTATGATTTATATCGGCTATTTTATTTTGATTACGGCTTTAATGTCAATTTTCCCCACTAAGAGTAAATATAAATAACCACACCCCGATAATAATCTTTCCAAATACAACACAAGACCCGCGTGTCAGACAGAGATAGGTAACAAAGCGAATTGAATAATGTATGAAAAAGGCAGGTAGAAAAAGCACGGGACCAAAAACGTATCTGAAAAGGGTAGAGAGAGATGAATTAAGGCCTGTGCATTGTTATCAACATGAAGAGGTATTAAAATTCCCTACCGAAAACACCTTCGCATATCGCTGTGTTGGTCTGCAGAAGCACTGCAAGTGGTTAGTTGGTCTTTAATAAAATTGTGTCATTTTTGTGTTTATGTTGCCATTGTACATATCTGTCGGCTGTGTCGTATAAGTCCAGAGATAAATTGTGTATTCTTGTTAGGATTTTTATTTTGTCTTTTATACGTTGTTGAAAATAGTTTGGGAGTTTTGAATATGAAATTATTGTGCTCAATTTGAAAAGAATTTAGATTAGGAATTATGGTTATTTTATAAAAAAAAAAAAGATATCTAGAAAAAAAAATTCGATTTCTACTAATATATTCATTATATACGTGGTTTTTGATAAGTAATGCTATTCATTATTTATATGGGTTAGTTTTCGTACCAATCAAAATTTACCACTTCAATATCCCAAGTCCAGTTTTTATCATGTTAAGTTATTTATGAAATAAGTATCGCAGAGATAAATATATAGTAAGTATTCTACTACATCATTTCGTTTCTAAATTATTTATAATAATTATTATATGTGTAATGTGTAATGTATGCCAAATTTCAAGATTTAAATTTACTAGTTTTTGAATTAAAAGCTATAAAATATTTTTATAATATTACAGACATAGGTCTATTCGATTTACATCTGTAAGGTCCGTAAATTTAATAACCAAGCATATTGTATATCATTTTTGAATTTTATTATAGTTCTACTTTATAAAATATTAAGAATAAAATGCAAGATGGTAAACAACATATACAAAAATAGAAATCAAATTTTTGCATAGAATAGCATATAATATATATTTGAGTAGAAACAAACTTGTGTTCTATTATATTGTAAATAAAACAAAACAAATTCGCATTATAAAGCACAGCTAGCTACGATCTCAATCTATGTAAAAGGTTCGTTCCTCTAAAGCGAACTATAAATAAACGCAAGTTATGAACATTTCATGTGAAATAATTCAATTTTATCAAAGAGAAACAAAAAAAAAACACATATAAGGTATTCCAAAAGCATACAAGTTTTAGGGGCATATGTACATGACAAACATTAAATCGAAAAGTTTGTCTTTGCACTCATGATCATTAAGACCTTTTTGACTTAATTTTTTATGTACTTATATATAGTCGATTTACAGGTAAAAGTCAATTTTTTGAAGTTCCATCGATATTATTTAGAAAAAATATTGAATTACAATTTACAGAAAAATTTTGTACAGAATTTCTTCACTTTTTAGATTTTAGATTCACAGGTTAAGTTATTGTTTATTCTCAAATAAAAAAATTGCTACTTAATGAATTTTTTCTAAAGTTTAAAATGTTATTTTTATCACACTGCATAATATATAAATTTTCTAGTGAAGTTTACTAAGTTCATTTAGCGAAAATTTTTTCGCCCGAAATACGAAACGAAAGAAAATACGACGCGAAGTTGGTTCGGTCGCTCGTTCAATCGACTATGTCGAAAAATATACTTTTCACTATTTGACATGGCCATTGCACACACAATCTTCAAGAGTTTAAACGAACACGAAACTGGACGAGAACTAAACCAAACGTTCTCTCTTCTTCCCTCCTTTTTCTTGTTCTTCCACCACTTTGGTTTGTGTATTTAGGTTTGGGTTCGTGGAAACAATTGAGTTTATATAGAGAGAAAGAGGTTTAAAATGTGTCAAGAAAATATGTTGGCAATTATTGTTCTTTCGGAAATACAATATTTTGATACGTTATTTCTATCTATTACATGTGTTTGTACATCTGTGTTAATATAGAAAAAAAAAAGTTTCGTTGTTTTCTATCATGTGAAAATGTTTAATAATTATTGGTACAATTTTTTTGTTTGTTGTTAAATCAACGGTGGATAAAGTAGGGAATATTATATAGGTTGTGCCACAAGACTGTGACATTGCGCAATATTAAGTGTACTATTACCTTGTACTATTTTTAACAAACTCATATATAATGACATATGTCTCTGCTTTATCCAGGAAATATTTTTGCAGTTCATTTATGGTACGTTTACAATGCTTTATATTTATAAACCGTTGTGTTTGTGTTTCTAAATAGTGTTTACTTTCTTTAAATGTTTAAAAATATATTTAATAATTAATATTAGAGTTAAGAATAGCAGTATTAACCTTCCTGTAGCTACATAAGTTTCACTTTGCGGGTAGTATCATGTAAACTTGTAAACGACCAATTATGACACCATGCCGTTTTCTCGTTGCATACACTAAACAGAGTTGATAGTCTGGTTGTCCAGTTTACTCATTGATTATGCTAACAACGTTTTATGCAGCTAGATTTTAGAGTCACTAACAGTGCTCAATTCACTAGTGTTCTAATTTGTAAAATGACATCAATTCATTGTTTTGAATACAGTTGATAATCTAATTGCGTTATTAATCACAAATTAATCACTAGTTCACAACATGTTATGCAACAGATCTAAATAGCATATTTTACACCATTAATATTAAAAAGTCTAACATGTTAAAATGATTACAACTTTATTTGCAACGATTTCTGTTATTATTAGGTTCATTTAGATTTAAAGCAAAAATATAAAATTACTCTTCAGATAACCTGTATTATTTCTAACTCCGCTTGCGTTGTGATCATCTTTGTAAACATTTTTTACTAAAATACGAGCGACAAGTTCCCTCTCAGTACGCAAGAGAACAAAAATTATGATTTTACTTGAACGATTTCCGAGAGGGTGGTTAAGCTAGAAGATTTCAGTTGGTACTACGCTCGACCAGATACCGTATATACTTCCCGTTCTGTGGTCGCGGATGACCGACTTAAGCAATGATTAATAGCAGTCTGGTTCCAGTTATAAATCCTATAGGTGAAGATTTACGGTACGAATTGTGACGTATGGCGACCTTCTTACTTAGATGAAGCTACAGCATGCCCATCGGATTAAGACGAACCAAATGGTTCGGCAGTGTTAAAACAAATATGGAATCGTTTAAAATGATTTCATTGCAAACAGTTTATTGTTTGTATTAGCTGAAGATATGTATTGCAATATATAAAATGTATGTGTAAGATAAATACAGAGTATGTATCAGAAAATCCGTTCATTAACAAATAGAACCAAAGTAATGGGCATCCAGACACAGAAATTTTGCTCGTTTATAATCAAAGCATTTAACCAATAATCTAACAAAAAAACTTACGAACAAATTTCTTTGTTTGGAAGCCTGTATTACTTCGGTTCTAATCGGCAATAACCGAATTTTCTAACACATGCTCTGTATTTATTTTATTACAAACGGTACATTTTCGTAAACCATTTTCAATTTAGATTAGAATTACGAAAATGCTATAGAATCCAGCCACAAATGCATAAAACGCAAAAAAATTATCAACTGTCTTTTATTGGTGAATTAATAACATAACAATATTGTTAACTTACAATATGTTTAACAACGGTATCATCCTGTATCATATCGAACAACAGAATATGATGTAGCGATTTAAACATTCCGTGCAAAAAAATTATAAATAACATAGAACTATCCTAAGCATTTTAATTTTGATATTAGTTCTGAAATGTTTTTATTTTTTAATATATGTTGGTATGATACTTTAAATATCTCAATACGAAAAAATTAAAATCAGCTACTTCTGCTCATAGCTAACGAAATGATTAAAATAAAAAACAAAAACAATAATAAAATGTATTTATAAATTACAAAACAATATATTCACAAACATAAACACTATGCCATGTATAATATAAATTCTTATGATAATTTTACTAGCCTTTATTAGATATTTCAAACCATTTAACAGTACACAAATATTCTCATCAATACCTCGTATCCATCGCCCGTCGAACTTTTAAAATAACCGAGAAAAATGCTCTCTTCTATTATACGAATTCCATTTCGCCCCGTGGCAGCTATACCGAAGAACATTTTCGACCACGAAACCTAACCAACCGATCGTCAAATATGTGTGTACCTGACCGCGGGCACCATCATCTACATGCATATGTAGGAGTCGGTTCCTACAGTTCTCGTGTCTCTAATGAAATTACCCAAAATTAGTCCGATGTCTAATTGCAGCAACGCAACGTACAAGAGATACTTTTTTGGAATGATAATGCCCGTTGCTGCAGGCATAAATTGAGGTTTCTGGCTTTTTGAGACTTTATTTTAGGTGGAGAACTTTGAAACCTCGAGTAGCTGGTGTCACACACATTCGTACAATAGTTGTCTTGAGGGGTTTGCTGGAAATTTATGGTGTTTTTTTATTACTAGAGGTTTGAAAAATATTCAACATACTCAGATAATTGATACGAAATATTTTAATAATGATACTATTATTTCTAGATTAAAAATGTGGACGAGATATTTACTAGTTTATAAATATTTTATACACAAAAAATAAGTATATAACTAAAATGGTCACGAGAGAGATTCAGTATAGAGTTAAAACAGAGTTAATTTTTATGTTAAAATAACTACAAAGTGAATATAATTTTACGTAATTAGGAGTCACCATTAAAAAATTATTTTACTAATAAAAAGAAGTATGTAAAATTATAACATTTTAAAAATATATATATATATATATCTAAACATTCTACGTTTATTTCTTGAAAATTAAAATAAAATTTAATTTAATTTTTTTTAGGAACAAACAAGATATTCAAAATATTCTCTAATATTAATTTTTGTGAAACGACAAATATTTGAAATAAAAAAATATTTTTAATTAAAATTTTAAAATTAATTTAAGCCAAAAACAGAAAGGTTTTCAGAAAGTAAAAGTTATAATCTATATGATTAAAAAAATCCCAATAATTATTTTTTTGTTTCATTTTTAATTTACTAAATTGGTCTTTTGTTATTCAGAAAGTTTAAAAAATATCAATATACGTACATAATGTTATTATATATATAATTTGCTGCATTATTTTAAACATATAATTTATATAATGCCACAATTACATTGAAAATATAAAACATCTTTAGCATTAGCATTAATCAAATATATTACTGAAATCAATATCAGTATCATAAATCACAGAATAGATACTAGAAAATCCATTCCATTACAATAATTTGTTTTTTTCCATTAAAACATTACTTATATACCTATAAATGGAACAAAGAACGAAAAAGATATGATTCCCTTTTTTTTTTTAATGTATTACAAACCCAACACGGTGGTGTTGACAATAAAAACAATGGTATAGCCTTCTTTAAAAATTCATTAAAACCTGCACAGCAAATTGCATGATGCTATATAGAGGTTAGCAATGTACCGATTCCGACCGATTGGTGACCGAACTCATCCGAACACATCGAGTAAAATTACCGTTCGTGCCATTGCATTTTTTAACAGCCCAACTCACTAGACTAACAAACGTGTGTTTTATCCATACCGAAAACATTGTTTGCCATTTTTCTTAGTTTTCTTTTGTTTTTATCTACCACCAACTAAACCAGTGGTAGTTAATCGTAGATGGAAGAATGAGTGAAAGTGAGAACTTTCAGAGACTTGTAGAGTGATCATATTTTTCTTGTTCCTATTTGAAAAATACAGTAGGCCAATCAATAGGGTTCCGAATGATAAGAAAACTATATCAAGTAAAATGCCATTGTTTGCATTTCTAATGTATCGTTATTCAACGGAAATAGTCGTATTTACATTATCTGAATTTGGCTACTGGGTGAAACTTAACAGAAGAAAATTGAGAGAAAATAAGATTTTTGAGACTATACTAACAGACTAGCTCTTTTAGTCGTAAAAAATAACAAATTTTGACATTTCATTTATAATATCATACAATCTTGTTCATTATATTACAAATATATTATTTTTTTTATAGATTATTTATAGTCTTTGTTTGTAATTCAAATTTCTAACTATGTATGTGTATCCCAAATTCCAAGATTTGAAATTTATTAATTTTTGAGTTATCAGACAAACACCACTTTGTTTTTATATTATACATTATTAAAATATGTAAAACAGTTACTATTAAATTTGACAAGATATACGTACGTAGAAAAAAGAACCACTAACATAAACAAAATTATGTTAGGAAGGAAGATAAAATAATACACACCACTTCATTTGTATAATATACAGATACTGTAAAAATAAATACGTAAACGTGTTTATAAAAGAGGTACACAATTTACATTGAACTTAACAAGAAGGTAACAAAAGATTAAGAACCACTGACATAAACAAACGAACGTTAGGGAAGAAGATACAATATGGCCGATGTTGTACATATACGCTATACCTAATAACGGTTATACGAAGTAGAGGTTATGAGCAGGACTCTCGGTGTGAGAAACAGCCAAGTGATGTAGGAAAATGATTATATGCGTTTGTTATGTGTGCAAAGACTGTGGTGTGTAGTTTATAATCGACGTTCCGTGGTTGCGAGTTCATGACTCTATTTTATGATACACTTGACCCACTATCAAATGTAATATATTGCTGAACGTTGTAAAGATGGACGTTTACTTCGCGCGCGCACACGCTTATTTGACGTAGTTTATTGCTTTTTCAAGATGGCGCTCACACACACACATAAAACTTTTTAAGAGAATTTCTGTAATTAGGACAGTGGTAGCTCGTGAATTTTTAAGATGTGTAGGTAAATGATTTATATTTGTTTTACAACCTCCTAAAGAAATTTGTTTTAATTGCAGAAGGTTCGCCATTAAGGAGAAGAATGTAGTTGCCTACTGTACAACGGTGATATTAGCAAAAGAAGATGACATCAAAATAAATTGTAGGTATATATAACAATTATTAATTATGTAATCCTTAATTAATTAAGGAGAAAAATTAACAATTGAAAATTGAATATACCTATTGCCGAAACGAAAGAAGGCAAATACGTGAAGTAATTTTACTGCCTGTCTGCTAAGATTAAATATTCTAATTATAACAAAATTATATTTTTGCTAATACCTTTTATTTAAGCAGGACTGTATATACCCTATCTACCCTAACGAGCCGCTACTGACTAAAAAAATAGGAGAAATTAAGTGCTAAGTTTTATCACTTCGCCTGAACAGGTTAAGATTAAGTGGTTACCTTTACGTCATAAATCAAAAGTTTAAAATGTTAAAACTTGATTGTGGGTCAAATAGATAATTATTTTGTAAATTTGCTCCCAGCTACGTACAATGGAATTGTTTAAAAATTGAATTGATAACAATAATGGACGTCATTTCTATAACAAATAAAAGGTTATTGTGTTCGGCTACAATAGAATATAAATATTTTTTAATACTCTGAATTTAACAATACATATTTCTAACTGTGAACTTAAGCATTGAAATATGTGTTTAGATCTTCGATTAGAATAATTTTGAGTTATAACTGCGAATAATACAAATTAAGCATTTTCATAATACATAAAAGAGTTATGATAACTTTTTGGGAAATATAATAAAAAAAAATGTAGACTTTGATCGAAAGAGAAAGAATGCAGTCACTTGGATATTTGTCAAATATTAAATTTAACTACTCCCATTTGAAAACATTGGGCGCCCATTTGTCACTGGTTATTTATAATCTTTAAAAGACATTATTTTAAAACTCATAAAGTGGTGTATTCGATTAATATTTCTAGATCAATTTTTCGAAATGATTAATCTGGAAGCACATCGATTAGACAAAACACTATTAGATACATTTATATAATCACAAAGTAACATATAACTTTTAATACATTGAATCACACTAATTAGTCATAAGATTTAGTAGAAAGTATATGTTACTTCGTGACTAAATGTGTACAATATTATTTTGTCTAACCGCAGGGCCGGATTTACGTGCAAGCGGAACAAGCACGTGCTTGTGGCCCCCAACCCAAGGGGGCCCTCGGTCAACCTTTTTTTTATTTTTTTTTAAAAAGGAAGTTCTCTACACGGAAGTGTAGAGAAAGTTCAAATGTCGCGTGGAGAAGGTTGTAAAATGGTTTAGTATACGTCATTCTTGAACTAACGTTTACTACACCTTTGGTAAACTTACGTGTTTTATGGGTTTATACGATTGAATTAAAACTATTTCAATTTGAAATCTGAATAAATATAATATATAAATATTCTATACAAGTATTGTAGAAATGTCCTTAAGAGGTAAAATATTACTATAAAATTCTTGTATAAAAGAACATAGAAAAAGATGATTATTTGTAATACTGTATTATTTGGGTTTATTGGGATATTATATTACTTTATGAAAATCCGAATTTTCCAAAAAGTTAACGTGATTTTGTTAAAAATATAACTTTTCGTATGTATGCCTTTTTTTGCTTGATACATTTTTTTAAAGTAGAGATAAGGGCACCATCCCTACCTCGTGCTTGCGGGCCCCGCAAGCTGTAAATCCGGCCCTGTCTAACCGTGACTACCCGACGTACTTCCAGCCATTATTTTTCAAATTAAATAAAGTCTGGCTCAGTCTTTGATTAATAATAATTATAATAATTTTTGGTTTTCTAATTAGTTGTTTCTGAGTTGCGTTTATTTATTTGTTATATTTGTATTTATTTTCCCGATTCATGTTCAATGAATCGAAACGTCCAATTTAACTTTAACCTAAATGTAAAATAGAACAACTAAACAGGTCAATGACAGCTTGATAAACTTATCACTAGTGAAAAACAAAAACAAATAAAATTTAGAGGTCAGGTGCAGAAATCGGCAATCAGCAAAGAACGAAAGAAATATCTCCCCTTTGCAAAGAGACACGCTCCATGATTCTCCAGCCAAAAGAATGAAGAAAAATATGCCGAATCATTATTTCAAATTTGAATCGTCGACTTAATTAAAATTAATAAATGTCGCTTTAGTACTCGGGGAGGCAGTCGTGTGACGTTGTAATTAAGACGAATTCACCAAGATTAGTACAAATTCGTAGGTAGCCAACGCTTTTCTGCTAACAACCGAAACTGGTTTTAATTTCTCTTTGTCGCTCTCTGTAGGTTTTTTAAATTTTAATTGCAAAAAAACCCGTCCGACGTTATCTTGCGCCCCGTTCTTTTTCTTGTTCATAGCCCCCGCCTATCTGGTGGGTGGACGCGGTTCATAATTTAACCTGAAGCTTTCTTTCCTATATAGTAGTATACTATTATATTACACTTACTTAGTTGTTAGTGCCTAGTGCTAATTCACAAGCATCTATTAGTATTAATAGTCTAGGAAAGGGTATGCTTATTGTTCTATTGATTTGTATCGATTGTTATATGCGCGCAAAATTTATCTCCCTTTTTGTACAGAGTGTACTTTTTCCAATGATTTCTAAAAATAAACTGTAAAATTTGTTTTAATGTATAAGCAAATCTAGTAAGGATTTTTAAAAAATATGATTCTACACACAAAAATAAGTAATCCTTTTATTTTTTAAATGAGTCATATAAATTTAAGGGAAAAAATAGTTTAAATAATTTGAATTACCGGGCCGATATATATTATGTTTGTAGATGCGGTTTCAGTTATATATTGTGAGTAAATAAATGCAATTTGAAATGTAGAGCAAATAAAATTAAAAAATTATAGAAACCATTTTTGACTTAAAATTCTAAAACTATTTTATTTTAGATTACAGTATTTTGTTTTTGCTTAAATCGCCATTAATTTATTTTGATGAACTAAATAATTAATAAATTAATGGCGATTTAAGCAAAAACAAAATAATATAACCTAATACGCAATGTGTAATTAAGAATATAAAATATTTTATTTTAATTTTTTCTCTTTAAATTTATATAATAAATACTTTATATATAATAAAAACTTAATCAAAAATTATTTCTTCTTGATATAAAATAAACTTTTACATTCATTTCTGAAAAACTGGTAACTGATGACAAGCTCTCCTTGTCTAATTTTAAAAAAATATGGATATACTTTCGAGTCTGCAAAAACAGAAATATAATAAATAATTAAAAATACTAAAACTTAAAATTTGCCACAATATCTCAAAAACAAAAAAAAATATCAACCACAATTGAAAAGAAACATTAAAATTTCAAATATATTTCCAATAATTCCAGTTTATTTGAAGTAAACAAATAATATAAGACACTGTGTGTACACAAAGTGCACAAGAGGCTTGGTGAATAACTAGTATTGGAAAATTTATTGGGTCATTGATTTGGAGATATTTACGGCCGCTGTAAATATAATATGACGTTTTAACTGGTAGAACTTGGATGAAAATAAATATTCTATGCTTTGCCGGTACATAATGTATTATAGTATTACCTGTACCTACCTATAGGATATATTATTGGTTATATTATATACCAACAGAGGCACATCACAAGATGCACTTTTTAAACGAATGTTTCCATTGCGCGCATTATAGATATATTTATACAATTTACTTTAATCATTATTCATATATATTATTCAAATGTACCGATCATTTTCTAAGAAATATTTTATATTGTATAGTAAAGTAGTAACGAACTCATATTTAATGCCACTAACATGTAAAATTCAAATTACAGAAAATACTTCTTTTTTGAAGTTAAATTTTGACAAATTATTTTTTATGTAATATATTTATCCAATTTTATTATGTTTGAATTTACAGATTTTTAACTGAATACTTATTACTTCGTAATTGGAATCTTGAAATTCTAATGGGTAATAAATTATATTAATATTACAATACCTGTAATATACAATATATATAATATACAATAATATACAATATAAATGACATCATAATGACGATAGAATTATGGCATGTACAAAATCGATTTTTACATAATTGATATTTATGAATATGAAATATATTTTATAATAATTCTTTTGTTTTCATAATATGTTTGAACCTAAATAATCGTTTTCTACAATTAAATTCATATTTAAAAAAAAAAAAACAACCAACCACATTATCATTATTTTAATGATAATATTCGTTATGTTTTATAAAAGAATATTCAATATATAAAAGTAACAAGCATAATATATATGTTTATCACTAACTACATAATTTATAATAATAAATCCGTAAGAATGAAAAATACTTTAACCAAGTTACATACATATAAATAAATATTTTACATTAGATACCAAATATCTGTACCAGTAATTACATTTTTAAATTAACACAAATCACGCAAGCATATTTAAATAAAAAGTCAATTAAATATGGAAAGATAAATCATTTTAAAATGTCGTTTCTTTCTATATTTTATTTCAAACACAACGAACGGATATATAGAAAACCATGTGAAATAAAAAAAAAACAACAACCAAGCTTATTATAGTTTGAATAAATGAAAATGACCATTATTTATTTGTTAAGCGAGAAACAGAGAAGAAAGAAAAAAATAAAATAAATAACGAATGTAATCACGTGACTAGAAATGCATTTGCGTGTACCTAACCTCACTTTGTTACTAATAATGGCGCGCACGCGAATCATTCCAATACTGTTATAGAAACCACCTATATTGGTTTTGATGGTATCGTTATTTTTCAACATTTACGCGAATTGTGACATGTAGGTCAATATTTAATGAAAATCTTTTATTGTGTTTGAAAATACGAAAGACGATTGAAAATTATTCCGAGCTGATACGTTAGTATTTATATGATTATAAAATAAATTTTGAGTAATGAATTTGCAGATTCTTTTTTGTTAAAGATCTATTATAATAGAAAAATAAAACGGCTTTACGTTGTAGTTCTGTATTAATATTTATTAATAATAATTTATAAAATTTTATAAATCTTTAATTAAAGCAAACCAAATTTTATTTTAATCAGTGCCTTTACACTGATCAATGTTATCTTTTTCTTTATAAATTTCTATTGCTTCTCTTATTAATCTACTGTTAATATTGATAAATCTCGTAATTAATACAATATCTTCGAGAGAAGCAATAGAAATTTATAAAGAAAAAGATAACATTAATAGACCCATCAATTCACATCTGTAAGACCTGTAGCGTTACAGATCTCTTTCTAACAATAGAAGAATTTCATTTACTAGACCAAAATATTCTGTATCACTACAGATCATACAGATGTGAGAACCGAATAGACCTATAGATTATTTTAAATAAAACTAAATTTTCAGCCAAAATGTCTAATGTTCAGTAAAATCGATGAATCGACTTGTCACAGTTATTAAAAAAATTCTTGATGGCAAATCCAACTCCCCCTACTGTCATGTTAATTCCATCGCTCCCTCATTGACCAATCAAACATGGTTAAATTCAAACAAACAAACATCATCATATCCAATCAATTTAACGGTGACGCCGCTTGACATATAGGCAGAGGAAACTTCCTGTCTGCATAAACCGACGTATTCATTCAAATGCATGTGCAGTTCAATATCAGTCTGATTGAACAACACAAAACGGAGCGTACCGAGAACAAACAGACAATAATAACAAATGACGAAGGCAAAATAAACCCGTTACAACGCATCGCAAAGTGCGTTAATATTGTCAATAAATGGGAACCGATGTGCGACGTTTATACGAGGGAAACAACAGTATTGCCACGTCTAGCGAGTAAATATGGCGCGCGCGACAGTGCGTTATTTTTGCGCAAATATCATTGCGGTCGAATTGATGATGTGTATATGTATGTTATATGTTTGTGAGATTCTCGTACTGTTTTCGTGATGCTATTTGATGAAACAGTAATTTTAATTTTTATTACTAAATTTGACACCATTAGGAAGTTTTTCATCTATTTCTTGTACTGGTGAACAAACCGCTTTTTAATTAAAATAACAACAAAATTAGTTATTTACTTCAAATTCTGTAACAAAGTTGTCAGTCCTACTAATGTTGCTAAAAAACATTAACCAATAAATATTACGAAACATTAAATAAAAAATAAAAATAATAGTTAACACATCTGTTTCTATTGATTATAGTTATTAGCAACGTTGTTAAAACTTAGCAACTTTATTACAGAATTGGGGTGATTATTATTACGGATCAATACAGAAAAATTATCGGAAGCGCCGGGGTACGTATTTTATTTTCATACTAAACAAGTGATTTACTCGGAATGAATCGGAATCAAAATATTAAAGTATCATGCTATTATACATACCTAACTTAGCATCAAACATAATATAAATAGCATCAATGTAAACAAAATATTTTATTTGACCGTAAAAAAATTCTGTTACCAATAGAAGCAAAATAAATATATAGTATGTAATCAAAAAATTCAGTAATATATGATATATAAGTACATATTTAAATAAAACTCTATTACAATAAGATATATGGTTACGTAATATATCATCTTTAGCAAATTGCATTTGAGTATAAAGAATTTGTTATGGTTTACTAGAAATTTTATATTGTAAAATTTCGACCACAAATTATATCGTAACGCACTGCTTAAGATGATTTTCGATATGCTTTACTGTAATTCAAATAAATTTAGCTCTGATATGTTTCATTAGTAATCGAAATATCCATAAAATTTCTTTAAATTTTGACTGATATTAGCAGATAGATTGGACCCTAATGTCAGTGATATGCTGCAGCGCATATACAAAAAAAATTTAATAAATTTTTCATAAATAAGTTTCCGCAGCGAAAAAATTAATGCTGCCATAAGAATCCAAGTAAACTTTTTCAAGTACCTAAAAGGTATCATACAATGCTTTAACATTTTAAAAAGTGTTGCCCAAGTAGAGCTAGGCTCCATAATATATGCATCTATTGCTTCATTAGAATCTCCTAAAGTTCTTATCAACACAGCATCGGAAAAAAACACCGGCATACCTAATCCGTTATTCCAGCAGCTATTGTGCGTACCACCATCTACGTACTTAAATAGCAACCATTCTCCCCGATCCAAAACAAGCAGCGATCGAATACAAAACAAAGATATTTCTAGTACGTACAAGAAGACGGAACATCCTTTTGGCCTCACACAGAACACACGCGGATCTGTGTGAGTCTGGACTGCTTATATGTGCGTTTATGTGTGTAGAATGCCCTCTATGTACAGATTCCTATCTAAATGCTCTGACATTAGCATATGGTCGCTGGTAAAGTGGTCTCCGCCTCTATGTGTACATATGTCGATGGACAAATACATATTCAGAGTGTGTGTATGTGTGTGTGTGTGTCGAAAGTGACCATCGACTAGACCATAGATAGATAACGAAATTATTATTGCCACACTATTGAATTGTTTTCCCCAACGAATTAAGCAAATTGGACTTGATAGCTTTTCGAGATACTAACTTGCGAGATGATTATTTTATATTATGTCATAGATTACTAGCTAGTGATTGAAGTGAAGTTAGCGCCCAAAACTGATAGGAACTCAATTTTTGTTAGAGTTCTGGATAAATTTCAAAGAATTCTACAGTTCGTAAAAGTATTATCAAAAGTCCTAGCGATTTAAACATAAAAATCACATTTTTCAGTTTTGCGGAAATAATATCACGCAGCGCCCTATTAAGGGTTAATTATTTATGAACTATTAAAAATATTAATTTGACTGCTTTAAAATATTCATTTATATTTATATCCATATATTTATTGATATAAAGTAGTTTTACTATGCGTTATTACCATGAAGAAAAAAATAATAAAAAGTATAAATAAATAATTGCTCTTAACCTTTTCATACGCAAGTGCCACGTTTAAATATTAACGCGCGCCTTGAAGAATTTAATAAAGTGCCCGCTGTCACTTCACACAAGAATTTAATACATCTTCAATCTTCGTATTAGAGTGATGTCACTCAAAAACCGTCGTTTCACCCGCGGTTATATATTTCAAAACTAGATACACAACTTTTCAGTATGTATGAATTCCCATATCACCATGGCAACACACACACACAAATACAATTCGTCTAAAGTGTCAATGTCTCTCTCGAAATAGATTACTTGACTCTCATTAATATGAATTTCGAATTTCTGTTTAGTTAATTAAAATAGAATGGATATATGAAATCTACATACACACGGGCAAGATTGGGCTATGTGTATACAAAGTATGAAAACAGTGGTTTTCAAATAGTGTGTATCCATGACACTTCGGTGTATTCAATAATATAGGTGCTGCAATAGTTGTTTATGTATTTAGTACTTGAAACTCACTTTCTGTACGAGATACACATAATATTATTTAATCGTGTAAAAATATATTACTTTTTTAATTATTTACCTGCAATTATATACAATGCAGTTTTGGTGCCTACGTTGATGTATGGTAGTGAATGTTGGGTTTGGTTGCAAAAGCATAAACGGAAAATGACTGCTGTGGAAATGAGATTTTTACGTGGGGTATGTGGTGTAAATAGGAGAGATCGGGTACGAAATAGATTAGTGTATGAAGAGTGTGAAATTGAAAAAAATGTTGTAGCAAAAGTTGGTGTTAGTCAGTTAAGATGGTTCGAACATGTTAAGCGAATGTCTAATGAACGTTTGGTTAAAAAGATTTTTTTGAATGATTTTGATGGTATACGTTTGCGTGGACGTCCGATGAGTGGTATGATTGAGAGTGTTTTGCGTGAGCGGAAGTTTCCAAGTAGTAAGATTAAATGAGCATGTATGAGAGGAATTATGAATGTGAATGAAGCGAAAGTTGCTTGTTTGGATAGGAATGTTTGGAGGCGACTGATTTCGGGATGATGTAAAGAGTTTATGCCACACCCTTTTGGATACATGGCGTGATTGTGTATGTATGCATTAATATACAGTTAAAAATTGCTAAGTATTGTGTTTTATAATATTTTAATAAAACATTTTCAATATTTGGAGGAACATGTAATAGTGGTTATTACTCATGAGAATAAAGTTTACGGCATAAGCAGTAGAAATAATCATTACATTCGAATAAAAAATACAACTTACACGTTTCTACAAATATACAGTAGAAAATTGCACTTTTCGGTCAGACATAAACAGCATTTTAAAATAGATATAACAACTGTACGGTATTATAGCAACAGCATTAACTAGTTAGATATTTCAAATATAACATTGTAAGTAGTCACAATAATACCCTTTCAAAAGTTTGTTTGATCAAAAGGTGTTGAGTAATAATTCAAAACTCACTATTGTTAATAACGAATAACATTAACTATCGAGAAACGTTCGCAAGAAGCAGTAAAAACCAAATTTAATTTACGCCAAATTCTCCTACTTTATTGTGTAATTTTCATTTCATTCATATTTATGATACTTCTTCATGCATGCCATTTTAGTCACTGGAAAACATTCGCTCTCACAAAACAATCTCAAGCATACCAATTCATCTATCGAACATATACACAAAGATGTACGCCTTCAATATTACTAACACATATTCGTTTCATCAAACGCTTTATCTTTTTTACGAAAGGGTTTTTTATTTCCTAAATTCATCAAGTAAACAAAAACAAACAAAAAATTTTTGAAAACACTGATGCAGAATAGAAAACAGTTTGTATATCGCTTACTCTCTGTTAATCAACATGGTATTAATTAAAATATCATCTAAATTTTAATTAAACGATTCGAAATTTGCATGTGTCGAAGTGTAACGGATACCAACTAGATTTATTATTGTAAATTGTTACCAAAATATCGGCGTCGGGTCCCGGCACTATTAATTCGAACTAATCATGTCAATATTGTTCGTGGAAAACGGTACTAGTGCGAGATACTTATTAAATATTAATGATATACATACATAAACGAATTTGGAATACAAGTATTCAAATTTTACGAAACCGTATGTATTAGTTTTCATTTATGGAAACGTTCAATTTGTTACGTATAATTAACTATTTCGGCGGTACAATTAATTATAATGTATTCTAAAGTAAATATAAAATTTCATTAATACTAAATTGAAAAAACCGTTTGATTGCTTTATTTGAATTTTCAGTTAACTGTTTAGCGTTTTTTTTTTTTTAATGTTAACGCAGGTGTAAATGTCAACTTATATGCAATATCTACAAAACAAAGATCGAGATACTGAATTCATTTGCAGTTTATTTTATCGATAAAATAATTGAACATAAACAGATCATCTGCTTTGCCTCAAATTGTACTTCTCATATAAACAAAGTATGAGAAATTAAAAGAAAAAAAAATCTAAAAATATCGCATTCTTGCATTGTGTTTGCTGTTAGTTACAGTTAGTTAGCTCTCAAACTACTAACATCGACCAATTTAAATAAATAATAAAGTACACTTATCTGTGTGATATAAAGAACATAATATCAAAATAATTGTATCTTAACAATAATGACAGATATTTTGAATACAGTATTATAATTTGCCAAAAACTTGAGTAATAAATTTACAAAATTTTCAATAGTCAATAAAGTTAAATTTTGATTCATAAAGTCATATATAATAAATATATTGAGGGAAATACCACTTGTACAATTTGGTATAAAAATTAATTAAAACCCCTTAAAATCTTAGTAAAAATCATTGAAGATTTTCAAAATCATGTACAATCTTCAGTAAAATCGCTATAATATTAAAAATTTCGTAGGTACAAAATCCTTAAAATCAATAAAAAAATCACTACAATATTAATAATTAATAATTATAATTTTCCACCTCGGAATATATTATTTAGCAAGAGTAGAAAAACATTATTTTTTATCACAAATTTGGTAAAATAATCAATTGCGCTGTTACTGATTGTTAGTTAGATTCTAATATTTTATTTTAATTTTTTCTTGAATGATAGAAGTTTATGCCACACTCTTATGGATACATGGCGTAATTATGTAAATATGTATTTTATGTTTGATCTTTCAATTAAATTAATACTAATACACATAGATAGAATAAAGATAGATAAAAATTCTAAAACCTCGTGAACGTTTCAGATAGTAAACTTACCATAACCAACAATAAAATCTTTTTGATGGATTCCACAGACCTACTCGAAACCCACATTACTTTTTCAATTTAAACCTAAATTCAATCCGACGTACCCAACAGCGCGGAATCGACCCAACTTCAACGAAAAAAAAGAAAAAACAAATAATGAAAAAAAAAGCGCCCACCATTCATACTATACTGCACCTATCACTCGCTATTAACCGCTAAAGCGAGAACGCACTCCGACAAACAGACATACATTATCTCTCCAGATACAGATAGATAGATAGAATAGACAAAACAGCTAGACAAGGCATGTGCTACCGTCCATCGGCAATAGAACAACTGAACCGAACGAGTACCCGAAGAGATTGATGACCCAGTTAATATGAAGTTTATTAATTAAGCGTTGTGGTAACATAGACAGCGCCATGGTGGCAGGGTGTTGTACTATGTTTCGTCATTACATAACTTGTGTGTTGATATATCAGATCGCAGACTTCAGACAGAAGCAAATTGTCGATGGATACTTTATTACATTGGTGGTCATATTGAATTTGATGAAGTGGTAGTCATGAATTTATTTATAGAACTTGCATAGAAACCTGTTGTTATAAAAAAAAAGAAAATTGTGAGAATGTAGATCTGCTGAGACTTCACATATACCACTAAAAACAGATTATAAAATAAAAGATATTATATAGAACAAAAGAATCAGATGTGGGAGCGAAGTGCAATTTATTAGTGTAGCAAGCGTACATGATTTCCTATTGAAATTGGTCGAAGTTAACATTTTGAGAGCTAACAGTAACCTGAGTACGCCCTATTTTTATGATATATTGCGACTACGCAGTCTACGTTAATACGTACACTTATATCTCTCAAAATTTGTAAAAGTCTTGCAGTTTTGTGTCAATTAAATTTTTTCGTTTTGTAGTGTAAAAGTTATAATTTTCAAATAAAAGTTCTGTATCAATATTTATTTATAATCGACGTTTCGACAAGCTCAATGTCCGTCTTCATCAGGAAAACTGATACAAATGACATTTATAGTAAATAACAGAACACAGAAACAAATTAATAGGTAACAAATAAGTAACTAGATCACAAAATTTTATAGATTTTTAATTAATGGAAGCACTGAGTTAAATAAAATGTGGCTTACCTTTAACCTAAAGCAGTTTTATTTAAAATAAGTTCTGAAAGATTTTTACTATGTTATAATTTTCTATTTTTACATTTCAGCTATAAACAAATTTACTGTCTTTCTATACTCTTTCTATACAAATATATTTTCAGTTTTTAACATTTATATTATAATTCCGTTAACCAAAAATTAAAATTCATATATATATATATATATATATATATATATATATATATATATATATATATAATAAATACATACTACTTACATATCTTATTCTTTTTGAAATATAAGATATTAAAATTCCTTAAAAACTAGTTAAAATACAAAAAAAAAAAATCACAAATTTTATGTTCAAAGTTAGATATAATATCTCATCTAAAAAATAAAACTATTTTTGACCATAAAATTTAAAAAAGCAATTTTAAAATAAGATTTACATTTTTTTACATTCATAACATATTTTCTCGGCAATAATTATATATCCGAGCCGGTTGTATAATTTTCAAATAGTAATAAAAACAGGTAAATTTGAGACAAATTATTTTTAAGTATAATTTTCATAAAAAGCAAACCTTTTACAAAAAATTACCTGCATTTTAAAAAATAACATATATTTTGTTATTCTAATCACTTGCTAATAACAAACTTTTATAAAAATGATTAGCATTATTTTGGAAAAACACATTTTAAATAATCATTTCAATAAAAATTATAATTCTCAAAAACAATTTTCTAACGATATTCAAACCTTCTAATTATATTGTAATAGCTCATGTTCCCAGCATTGTTACTATAAAGCATTTTAATACATATAAAGAATAAAAATAAAACTTATTCGTTTGATTTACTAATAATACTAATTTTTCTGCTTTTATTCTTAGAAAGAATTAGCAAATTATAAACAAATCAATATGAAAACTTTCGAACAAATTTTGATTTAAAACAATCCAATCTTTATGTAATAATCAAGACATAAAATATTTGATTTCTTATTCTTCACAGTCAAAAAACTAGAAAAACTAGAAATCTTGAAATATTATTATTATTTAATAACCTGTCGATAGCATATGTTATAAATTACATGTGTAGGATAAAGCTTTAATGCTTACTCCGAATTCTAGAGTATACACGCAATGATGTCTACCTTTAAATTAAAATTAAATTAGTAGTTTTTTACATTTTGCAAACACGAAAAAACTTGAGCACGCTGTCAATAATATACCCATATAAAATCATATTAAACGAAAATGATAGTAATTTATTTTTTTCACCGAAATCTGTCAAAAAATTATAGCTAACACCATATCTTCCTAGTATTTTTTACGACCGCACTCGAAAAAAATTCCAAACAAATGCTTTCATAGCCCACTTAAATTATACCCTCCCAAAAAATCGTTGTTTCTTTGTTTTTATCGCCGTGTAAAACTGTAAAATAGTCGAACATCAAGGGAGACCATTGCTAGTACGCGGCTACATTAAAAGATGTTCACTTCGTAAAAATATTCGTCGTGTTTAGTAAAACAAACACGCTAGGGGGTCGTTGCATGCATGGGCCTCAACTACGACCCGAACCGTAAACACATCAAAAACAAGAGGCAAAGAGCGACTATATATATACAGCCTACTATATGATGGATGCTAATAGTCATCTTATGATAACCACTATCTTCTTCTTCGGCTGATTGTGTTTTGTTTTTTCAGCCTGTTATGCGTTTGTTTTACAATTCATGGCTGGTGTGCTTGTTACCGTTGCGTTGTGATGTTTAGCTTGTTCAATTCGAAATCATTACGGTAAATTGTCTTGCTCGAAGACACAACGCGACTCTGGTATAACTTGATGGTAAAGTATTTGTAAATGAATTTAATTGTATTTGCGAGTTTATGTTCACTTTTACGATGTTTATTTGAATTGTTGCACTGCGGAATGCTTCGACTATTAATTCCGGTAATTTTGGTTAAGTTGTATTTGCGATTTTTATTTTTCCTACGAATAAGAATATTACGCTTGTTGTATTATTACATAGAAGTAAACTGTTTTATTTTATTATTATTACAAATAAACATTAGAATTCAAATTTTAAAATACCTAACATATATTTTAATCATCTAATAAGGGTCAGTATTTCCAATTTTATTTATTCTTAAGATAAGTAAAAAATTATTTGTAACTGGCTAAAAATGTATCCTCAGAATAAATGATATTTTATTGGCTAATTTTAAAATTATTCCAACATTTGGAAATACTAAGCGTTGAATAACTTATACTTTTCATTAAATTTTACTTTCACAATAATATATAAAGTAATTAATAGCTTTTTTACTTATAATTATAATATCAAAAATATATATATACATATAAATAACTGTTAAACTTAGGAACGTAATTTAGTTGTAACATTACCAATCAATAACAAGACGAAGTTTTGGAAATAATTGACAATCATCTAATTGAGTAATTAATTACTGATTGAACTAACATGTTTTATGTAATGCTCCGTAAATACCAAGCGAAAATAATTAGTAAATAAAATTAACAATGTTTACAATGCGTATAGAACAGCGTTCTGATATTTAATATTGGTTCTAATTATTATCTGAATAATATGGAGCAATATCATATTTACTAGCTCTTATATTTTATAATTTCAGAACAAACTATTTGCTACTATGATACAAATTCTTGTAATCGAATAAAGAACTAATCCATTCAAAATGAATTAGAAAATGCACATAAACGTTATAAAACACAGCGACTAATGTAGCATATTCGCATATAAAGAATAAGCATACGTTTGTAGACAGTACAAATTGTATACAATGCGCTAGAGCTAGACGTATCTATAAGTAATTTGTAATTGTGTTTTCTTAGTTCATATGGAATGATGGAATGGAATGACTAGAATCTTCTTACGTAAATGTAACTATATATAATATATAATATTATTGTCCAGAATTACTGTACATAACAACTTGAAGCAACTTATTATTACAATAGAACTTGTCCATCACAAATATCAGATTATAAAAAGAAAAAAGAAACAGCCATTAGATAAAGCAGAGATAACTAGACTCTGTTAACATTTTTAGAGTTAACAATTCATTGAATTTACTCTACCCCTATTTTGATAGTGGGCAATCTACCTTCACACGCGCAGTTATTTCTCTCAAATATTATTTATTTATTTACGTGTTGTTAGACCTCTTATCATTGAGCCTCTATGCAAATTCTTTATTTAAAAAATACAAATAAACAAACATCATAATAAATCTCTTGGAAAAGACAAACGCAATAAAACCATTCAAATCGACCAGATCCAAAAGGAAAAGATTATAATATCCTTGTATAAAATAATAAAATAAAATACAAACTAAAGTAAATAGGAAAGGGCTCATCCATCCATCTATCCAACAATTGTAGTAACATTGGCTGGAAATAATATAAAGCAGCTAGCATTCCATTGCACGAACCACCGCATTTGTACCAAAAATAAAATGAGAAGTAAACCGATGGATAGCCATTCCCAGTAAGTTAGTAGAATATTATGTAAACTGATCGGAGACGTATTAGGTTTTCAATATTTCATGAGCACACCGCTATTAAATCCTAAGACATTCCCTCCATCTCGTTCTATTTGGCTGGGTTAGGTTAGGTTAGATGCTCCAATGAAATGCACACAGTTCGAGATATATAGTAAACTGGAGTCTGATGGTGAGATAGATTTATGGTAGACGAGGCAACAAGATGTATCGATGCTCATTTGCATAAGGATGCTGCTTGCGCTGGCTTGCTTGCTTGCTTACGATCGAGTTGCAAGAGCATGGGACCTACTAACTTGCATTCACTACAAATGTTAAAGAAACATAGAATGAAAATACGCCGGGTGGAAGAAATATAAATTTAAATATAAAGACTAATGGAGATGAATATAATTATTCTCCCTAAATATCTGAGTAGTTACAAATATATGTAATAATACGACATCTAAAGTCTCATTGACAACATGTTGTTTAGTAGTAGCCCTAATGGTTCTGATTCAAACTACATATTTACTAACTTATGATAACAGAAGTTGTTGTTGGTTTTATCACATCTAAATACAATTATTTTTAATAAATTTTCTTTGTGTTTTATTTTGATGAATGTAGTTGGAAAGAACCAACTATAGCACTGTGTTATAAAATTATATTTTTAAAACGATTTATGTAAAAGAAAAAGAAAATTCGTTACTTGCCGAATTAATGTCGGAGAAAAACCTGAAGTCTGTTTTCTTACCTGCAACAAAAAAAAAAATTAGTAAAAATATTGGCATAATATTTAACAAATTGTATGTTAATATTAGTTTAAATAAACAAATAGACAAATATAATAACTTTTCTAATAGTAGTACTTAATATTTCATTATTAAAACTAATTTCTTTTGTATTTCTGATGAGATTTTGTTTTTGTATATAAAAAAATCTTCATCCGTACTAGATGATATCTAATCTAACTATAAGACTAGACATTTGGTATATTCATATTAATGTAATTAGATATTTTTTCTAGTTTTTTGTGTATTTATATTTTTCCTGAATTATTCTGTAGTTTCCTATTATATATCAAAACTTTATTAGAATTAAATGAAATTGTTATATTAAATCTTTCTGTAAAATCTAAAACAATAATATTGCAATACTATTTATTAATATTATTTAAAACAGTGTCATCAGGTCTTCAGTTTAGTATAAAACAAAATATCTCCTTTTCCAACAATCCGTTAATTTATTCTCTTATATAAAATATGTCCATGTACCTTTCAAACAAAATCTGTTAAGCCTAAATGGATTAAAAACTGTGTGACATATGAAACAAACAATATGTTACACAGAACATCACTACTACAAAAAATCAACAACAATATAAAAGAAAATATTGTAATCCCAGTCACAACATGTCCAACCATCGACAAAAATAATCTTGATGTTTATTTATCCATCCGACAACTACACCACTAACACAAATTCATCGTCGGCCGATCAAGGAAAAATATTTTTCTATCCGATCGCCAACGAAGCTCAGAATATTCCGAACAATTCATAACGATCGTATTGTTCGTTAGGAAACAAGAGAGAGAAAGAGAAGAGAAGATAAATTCTAACAAGACCGAAGAGCATCGTTATCCGCGTATTGTGATCGAAGCAAAGATAAAAATCGATCTATTAACATTTAGTCGCTATAATTTGGTTTTGTTCCTTCTCGCGCGAGTTTTTCGAGGTCAACGCAAACCGGCAGCCGATCTTTGTGTCCGCGATGTAGGCCAACGGAGATGAGAAAGAAGCGGAGATATTAACAGTGGCGTAACTAAAAGAAGCTGAGACATTAAAACTAGCGTAACTTGAAAACGCAAAACCACACAATACAGAGAAATCAATCTCGAAGAGTCTTCCATCCAAACGCTACAATATTCAATTGTATTATTCATTTAATATAAAACATACACTAAAATCCACTTGCATAAAGTATTGTTAATTTAACCAATAAATTAACTGGGCAACTAGATTGTCAACAAACCGCCTCATTGACTGGTCAGCTGGCAAAGTCAACAAATTGGTGCAATCGGCCCTAAAAGTATTGATTCTATACTGATCAGAGCATAAAACCTGTAAAAATCTGATAGAAAAAAATAATATTTTGATTTTCTATAAATAAATAATGATAACTGTTAATAATTTTACTATTTGGGAACATAACAAACATTAAAAAAATAATCTTAGATTTTAACAAAAAATATATGCATTATATATAATCTTATTTTACTAAATTAACCAAAAAATTTGCTGGTTAAAACCGATATAGAATATAAAAAAATCGGTTTTCGGTTACATGTCTAATACTGCTATATTATTTTTTTGAATAATTTCGTCTTTCAAAAAATATGTGCAAAAAATTATTATTGGGAAAGCGTAAAATTTGTAGTAACGCCACTGTCCATTAGCGTAGAGATTTATGCCGAGTTGAAGCCAGGGAATAATTATAATGCTTGTGGCTTGTTCGCGGCGAATTCCCGCTATTTGTTCGGAGCAGACGAATATGTTTTCGAGGCCCAAAAGAGAAGAACAATGTTTCGTAAACAAGACTTCTTGTTTTTCGATTACCACTCCACTTCAGTTTCAGTTCGTTCCGTTCTTTAAGTCGGTTGAAGATGCGTATGCATAAATTCGCGCAATGTAGCCCGACGATGTGGAATAAAATATTCATTTGTCTTCAACTCATTTGCCTTGCGCGCGCTGCGCTGTGCCGCCAACGGTGCTCTCTTAGTCTCTAGTTTCGTGAACTTTGTTTTTGGGTATCATGTAAGATTTTCTGGAACTATGTACGGTATTCCGTGTTCATCTGCATAAGCAGTAATTATGTCGGAATACATACAACAATTTATCTTAAACTTAAACGAGATCTTTATCTTTCAACGTATTACGGGAATATATTTTCAAACAGATAGTTGCTTGTTAAGTTTTTGAAATATATTTCATTATGTAATATAATATTTAAATTACTTTAATTTTAGCTATTAATAACAAACCTGTTGAAAACTGTTTTTAAATTAAAAAATTAAATAAATTATACTGTCAAAACTGACAAAAATTAACAACATAGGAAATATAGTATAAAACTTATACAGAAGCTATAGTCATTGAAACTGTAGAAAGAAAAATTGTGGAGAAATAAGATTTTAAAAAATGCATCTATCACCAACACCTCATTACATAAACATAGCTATATCATTAAACGTAACACAGATAAGTAGACTGTGGGGCATTGCAAAGTATTTTGACAGATTTGTACAATTTAATATAACAATTTGTATACTATATCACGCGCAATATTTTAGTTTTGTAATATTTTACTAATTGCAATCAACCATTGTAAACTTAAAAAAAATATATATTTTAAAAACTTTTAAATAATTTAAACAATAATAAAAAAATTATAAAGTTTTTTCTTCAAATCCGGATATTAAAGTAAAATCTATCAAAAGAAGAATTCCACTGACTAGAAAAAGATAAAAGATTCTGTAAGGTTACAGATCTTAAAGATGTGATCCGAATAGACCCACTAGTTTGTTTTTCTTTTCCTACTTCTTTGTTCATAGGCTTAATAATTAAATACAAACATAAAGTTAAAATAATTAATATAAAAATAAAATAAACCAATAATCTGATTTCACCATTACGAAAATCGTTCTTTTAATTAATACTACATAAATAAACAATTTATTATAAATAATAATTTCTCTATTATACGCTTTAAATAGCATATAAAATGCTTTTTAAAAAAACCCATTAATTTTTTACCATACTCGATTAAGAGAAAGCGTTACGAGTACAATTTGGCATTAAATTTATTCCAATTAAAAACGTAAACAAACCTTTAAATTGATTACTTTTACTTAAAAAAAAAACTTTCCATTATTGCAACCACAAATCAAACCATAAAACAATATGTTCAATCAACCACAACGGTATTATTAACCGTCTGACATAAGTACTCTGGTTATTGAAATATTTAAATAGAACTGACCGTGGGAGGATCGGTTATAACCAAGTTTCAAACTGTACTCGGCGATAAATTAATAGAATTAAACCACAGATACTGTGTGGTTTGAGGATGGTATAGTTGTCACCAGCAAAACAAAACGTTTTTAGAAGATAATTATAGTTTCCGACGTGCCAGCCCGCATACTACAGTATTGTTTCGACTGATCTGTGTGTATTCTGTTGTAGAGTTGTTAGTAGATACTATAGCTAAGGTTTTGTGCTAGGATTGCTGGGAAGTACATTGTGGAAGTACCAAGGTTATGAGCTTGGGATGGTACACAAACAGTGGTTCCCAAAATGATAAATTTCTCGATAGAAAAGATATACATATGTTTGATGTTAAATAATCAACATTGAGAGTAAATCAACATTGAGATGATGATAAATCGCAGTTTAAAAATAAATGTTTAAGTTATATTCATTTAAAATAAATTAGATTTTAAAACGTGATAAACGAAATCAAGTAACTCTAACAATATGTACATTTTCTAATGTAGTCTTTAATATAATTACATATATGTACAAAATAGTGATAAAATTGTGTATTTCTTGTTCATTTGAAAAAGTTTATATAATTTTTAGTAGTAAAATTTTGTAATTTTGTTTATTGAAAAAAATTGGAACAAATGTTTTGTTAAAAAATACAAATAAATATAAAAAATTATACAACAAATAAGAGCCAAATTCAAAATTAATAATAAAATAAGTAAATCAAAATTACACTATTTTCTGATGATGAAATATTAAAAATAAAGATTTATATGGAAAATTATACTTTGAAAAATATATGTTCAGA
The DNA here is from genome assembly GCA_963966155.1 of Clivina fossor. NCBI lineage: Eukaryota > Metazoa > Arthropoda > Insecta > Coleoptera > Carabidae > Clivina > Clivina fossor. Next base: position 22,009,852 of record OZ014551.1, on the reverse strand, counting down.
ATTATATTATACATGTTGATGGTGTACAGTATCTTTTGGTAATTAGTCATACAATAATTATATTATATTATTATAATAGATGGAGAGGTATGATTGAGAGTGTTTTGCGTAAGAAAATGTTCACAAGTGCTAAGAACAAAAGTGAATTTATGACAGGTCACATAAATGTGGATAAAGCAAAAGTTGCTTGTCTAATAAAAAATTGATAAGAATGTTTTCATGTGATGAGAAGTGTTTTTAAAACTGTATAACATGTTATTTCATAATAGGATTATTTTTATTCTAATCATCCTCAAATATTAAGTATGATTATTCAGATTGTAGTAACTTTTTGTTGATTTCTAAGATTGTAGGTATTTTACTCGAGATTTTACATGATTTCAAAAAAATTTTTTACTAAGATTTTAAGAGATTTTAATTAATTTATACATCAAATTGTACAAGTGGTTTTGCCCTCGATAAAATCTGACATATTTATCTTATAAACACTAAAAAAATCTTTCGATAAGTATCCAATCGAGAAAAAGTTTTCGAATCAGCGTGGCCAAAGCCCGTGTCCATCTCACACTCATTGCCCTCTGTGTGTGCGTCGTGGCCCGTTCGATGGGAACAGCGTAGGCGTGCTCGGTGTGGCCGCGGGCCGCAGATGCTGCCCCATCAGGATATGCTGGTGCGCTGTGCATGCATCTGTCCGGTGCACGTCTTCCGACACAACAACAACAACAAAACCAACCTACATCGTCTCTCTCTCCGCACAATCTAACTGCAGTTGCGTCTGTCTGCTTTTGACCTCTCTGCTGGGCCGCGGGCATTTCGACTTAACGTTGTGCTTCACTCGCTAGCTTAGATGCCGGTGAAGTGAAAGGGTTAAATAATTACGATTGCATTTGATTTTTAAGTCGGGGTGATTTACTGCGTTGGTTGGGGGATGATTAATCATTTGATTTATTTTCATGTTTTTCATATGTAATATGTAAGGCCTAGCTATGTAAAAAGTTTTTTATTTTGTTAAAATATTATTAAGTTTCATGGAAGAATATAATTTATGTAAAAGTTTCTAATAGAATGTATTTATATAAAACAAAATATACTGGCTTGTTTTGGGTATTTTAATTCATTCGTTCAGTCATGTTTTTATGAAATTTGCATTGCTTTAAAACCGGTGTTAGTCAAAAATGATTTAAACCGAACTTGTAATACGAACTAATGATGAAAGTAACCGCGGTATATATTTAGGGTATATGATATTGTAAAATGAATTTATTTTTTTAACAGAAGCAGAAACTAATTGATACCACAAATTATTTATTAATTTTTTTTTAAACAAATACTTTCTATGTTATATTTGTTTGTCATTTGTATTTATTTTCTTGATGCATACTGCATCGAAACGTCGAATTTTTTTAAAAATGTTACAGAACTTAACCTAAAAGTTTTTAATTTAATATAATGATTTCTGAAAGGTTTTTTTATGGTAGAATTTTAAGCAGAACTGTAGCTTTACAAAATGTTTTGTATATTTCAAAAAAATTCGACAGAAAAAAAAAAGTAATGTCACGGCTTTGTTCAGAATTCCACTATTACTGTGTTAAATAATATCTCGCTAGATGTATTATTTAAAATATATATATATATATATATATATATATATATATATATATATATATATATTTATTCCATTTTCACTATCCTATACCTCCTATCGTACCTACACATTAATTTTTAATGGGCATAAATAATTCATCCGCAAAATTCCAAAAGTGTCTTTTTAAAATTTCAACCCTATAGCAAACTAAAATAACACATCGTCCGAAAATATCTCGTGACATTTTCGCACTGAACACATCTGAGAATGGCGTCACACAGTCCATTCGTAGATGTCTTGCAAATGGCAGTTTTGTCGGATTACTTCTTCGGCTGCGTGTAGAGCGTGTGCGTATTCATGAGTATCTGTGTGTATATATATATATATATATATATATATATATATATATATATATGTATCTCGGTTTGCATGTATGTATGTGTGTGGATGTGTGTGTATGTGTGTGCAGTCTCCACGACTGTATCAGATCGTATCGCGATCAAGTTCCCGCTGAGTTTTTATCACCCCTCTGAACCCCGCGTACCAACAAGACACGCTGTGATGGACGCACGGACCCGACTGTGTGCGTATTGTGCAGGACAGGATTCAATAGAATTACTTTGCAAAGACAGACGATAGCTGCATAGTTAACCTACGTTTCTTGTTTGCATTAAAAAAAAGAATAGAATTGCATGTTTTGTAATGATTAGGATGTATAGTCAAATATCATCTACCTTCTTTTGTTTTGAGATACACTGACAAATTTAAATAGTTACCTAATAGTTAATAGTTACTTTTTGTTTTGTTTATTATATGTCAGTTTTTGCTCTGGTGAAGGTAGTAGTAAAATTTTATTTATTAAATTATTAATCTTGATTCCTTTAATATGATTTTTTAATTTTGCGTAAATTTTATTTATTTCATTAAATTATTTATAGCTATTTTTGAAAATGGTTAACAACCCAATTATATATTTAACCAATAAAGTAATTTAACTGATATTTAATATTTTGCAGTTCTACTGCAGAACTTGTATTGAAATCTGTTGCCAAAAAGTAAACTAAATTATTTAAAATTGTTTAAAAAAGAATGTAAAAAAAACAAACAGTAAACAACAAAACGACTATAGAACTGTTTAAAATACACTCGATGCAGCAAACATATTTTATTTCCTATTGAAATTGATAAAAGTTAACGCTTTGACAGCTAACAGTAAATTGAGCTTAGCACATTCTCATTACTGAAGAGTCTACTTTCAAATGAGAGTCATTTTTATCAAAAAACGCTAATTTGTGTTTGCGTATATCAGCATAGATCTACGTATTGGTTGATAGGCCCCTTTCGATTAGATGATAAATAAAGAATATATGTGATTGATATTGAAGTTATACATCTGCGTAGACGTTCAATAAGTAAATGGGGAAATATGATTGAGAAGGTTTTGCGTGAGCAAATGTTTCCAAATGGTAGTAATAAAATTTAACTTTTGCATAATGAAAAATGTTTGTGCTACACCGTATGAGTACATAGTGTGATTGTATATGTATGTATATTTTTTATTTCAAATAATTAGCTACCTATTTCAAAAAAAAATACTATAATTATTTTTCATTCGCTATACTGTATATTATATCCCTTTCATAACAATTTCCCTAAAAACATTAATTTCACATATAAGTTAACAAATATTTCCTTAATAAAATTAATAACCATTTCATATCTAGCAACCCAAACATATCAAAACATTTCAACTGATTTTAACAATTTTCCTTCTATAGCAAATTATCCACACACACACTGGATCCATCCGTCCCAAACAAACCTACCTAATTTCAATTTAGGGCTCAGAAAAACAATTTCACGGCAAGCCGGTCCTGTATGTCGCGCGAGGCCCCGTTCTGGATTACGTTCAAGTCCCATTATATCATTACAGTAATGCCATTTATTTTGTGAGGCAGGCCGGCCGGGACCGGAGCCGGCACATCGCGCCATCTCTGTCCGATTGGTCAAGCAGCGGCAATCGTTTCATCTTTGTCGGGGCCACAGTGGCAGGGTAGGGCGGCTACTGCGCAGCCGCACCGCTTGATAAACGACGCGATACACTTTAAACAAAGGTGCATTTGCAATGAAATGAAAAGATTAGCATACAGTTTTAGATGACATTAAGATGAAATACTATTATGGAACTTGTTATGGTAATGAGTCGACGGACGAACGAGGGCCCAAGATCTCTTCTTCCACTTCTTCGGATCGTCTTTTTTCTTGCTGCGCGCGCGGACGAAGGTGGCCATGGAGCATGGTAAAAAACGCAACGGGAGGCAGTGTTTATAGTTATTTATGTGATAGTTTGCAAGATATGCTCGTCAACACAGACACACTGTTGCATAGGTATATACGAAAGAAATTCCATCGACTTAGTCTCACATAACCGAGGAAATATGAGAAGAAACAACATATATATACAAGATGTTCCTAATGTAACAATAAAAAAAATAAAATTACAAACTTAAATTTGCATCGTGAGTTCATAGTCTCGATGGGGTTAAACTAGTGTGTTTTATATCAGTATAATAAAAAAAAAAGAATTGTGGAAAAATATATCTCTTCAAACTGAAAACTATTACTAATCGACATTAAAAACCAAAGGTAATCGATCATTGGTCATTAATTTTTGTCACTAAACTTGTGACATTAGTCACTGGTATGTTTACATGAGCTTTCAAATCGGAATGAAATTGTTTTGCCAGTATGCCGTCTTTCATGCCTAACCTAGTTCTCAAACGTAATAGAAATAACGCCCAATATAAACAAAGTGTATTATTTGATTAAATAAATATATTGCATATAATAAAAAAAAAACATAATAATTTGTACATGTTATATTTTACATATATAACTTAAACTTTATTCAAAGATATTTGAATATATTTTAGCAAATTTAGCTAATTTGCCTGTAGAAAAAAAAAACATCCAAATTATATAAAATCTACTTGAGTCTCATCGAATTGCAATTTCAGTATCGTCTCATAGAGTTTTCCTTTTTTAATCTTGCATCATCTTTTAAAAATATCAGACTAATTGTAAGCAATCAATCTCACACAAAAATATTTTGTATAAAAAGTTACTTAAACAACATCTGCAAATATAAAACAGTATATTCTCAATAAAATCTAAGCATGAAATAGACACTTAAATGTTAATACTTTATTTTACAAACATCCTGTATACATATAAATCCTTATATTCTTCTATCTAGTCATATGAGACGTCTCCATAAACATATACGTGTACATTATAATTTGCATGTGTAAATGAATGTAAAATATGAAACTTATTTTACATACTTCGATTTATAAGTAGTACTAGAAATTATGAGTAATATATATTGCCAATTTACACAAATTGCAAAAGAACGAATGATTCCAATTATCTGTACCTCAAGCTAATTGGTTTAACCATAATTAAATAAATTATGAATTACGTTACCTAGAAATAGTCCAAGAAACTAACTAATTAGATTTCAAACGTTTTCAATATTACTTAAAGAACACAACATTCCAATCGAGGGAAGAAAACCACTACCTCAAATTTTGTACACCAGATTGTACAAATTTTATGTATGATTGTTAAGATTGTAAATTTTAAAAAATTATAGAAAATTTTAGAAAAATTTAAATTAATTGGTACACCAGATTGAACAAGTGGGTTCCCCCTAGATTTTTTCAATAATCAATAACGCAATATTAAGTATATTCTGTAAAAATTAATTACACATTAAAACAAAAATTTCAGAATTTATCAATATGGTTATGTAAGATAGTTATTGTTCAAACACTTTATAAAATTCTGGAAAAATTTTTTAACATGTTAATTTTAACAGTAATGTTACAGAATATGAGACAAAAAATTTCACATCATCAATACTTCTTATACACATCATTCCACTTTTGAAAAACCTGAAAGGAAAAAAACCATTTCCCTCGGCGATATAACACTCTTCTTCAAAAAAAAAAATCTGCTACCATCACCAAAAAAAAGTAAATTTCCATCGCGCATTGTGTGTATCTATCCCTCAAAACAGCCCCGAACAACGAAAATACAAAATTAGCATAGGTGGCTTTGGATCAGAGTCGTCGCATCAGACAGGCAACTGTTTCATATAGCGCCTATCTGCATCTCTCTCGCACGCACTAGACCAGCTCGCGCAACTGCTTAAGATGCTGAGATAGGACTCCTCTGTCAGTTCAAAGTGCCGCTAACCCAAGCTTGCTCCAGTTGTGTGTGTGTATGTGTGCGCCGCTTGCTAAAGAGAGTAGTAAAGAGTTGTGATGCAGAAGGCAGAGATGATGCGCAGATAGTGATTCTGCGGATCTTTTCTTCTTCTTCGGGGACGTTTCATTTTGTTGTTTGGTAGAGCTTGAAATGTTTGATGTCTCGGCTGATGAATTTGATGATAAGCTAAAGAAGGGGTTGATCAAATGATGTTGCAAGAAATGACGTGATTATTTTTGTTTAAGCACAAGCTTTGTTAATACGATAATCGGATGTGCTTAGGAGGACTCTCTAGTAATAATCTTGACAACTTGACGTTATTAACTTCTTAAGTATATTAAATTAATTTAAATATTTGAAAATGTTGCGTCTATAATGTTTGATGTTTATAAAACGTTATAATTTACATGCATAATGTAGATTTGCTCGATTGTATATATAAAACCACTTCTCAAATTTTAGACAATTTTATTTTAAATATATGTAATTTATAAATATTCAATATTTCGGCATCTCAAATACCACCTTAAGAAACAATTTAATTTTGATTTTAATTGTTAAAACATATATTCCATTAAATAAGTAATATTTTTGTCAATGATTTCATAATTTAAAATTTGTTATTGTTTTTTTTTTTTTAACAGAGAAATTTGTTACTCATAATCGTAAAATGACTGCTGCGGAAATAAGATGGGCTATGTGATGTAACTAAATGTTAATGTCTGTCAGTTAAGATGATTCGGTCATTCAGAGCATAATATACAAGTTTCATTAAAAAATATATGTAAAAAATATTGAAAGTATACGTCTGTATGGTGGTAAAAATAAAAGAGTATGTAAGAAACGCATTATGAATGTGGTGAAGCAAAAGTTAGAATGTTGGAAAAAAACTAATTTCTGTATAATGAAAAAAGTTTGTACTATACCTTAATGGGTACATGACGAAATCGTATATGTATGTATTGTATATATTTTTTAATTTGTGGTAAAATATTTTTGTAGAAAAATTAGCACCAAAAGTAGTTGGCATATCATTAAATTCCAAATTTAAAAAATAAAATATTCCATTTAGAATGCAAGAGTAAAACTAAAATTGATATTTTTGGAAAATTTATAATATTCTATGTCCCTTCTGTATCTCGTTCATCACCGTAAAATTTTATAAGTAATTCAAATTCCGTGAACATTCGGTTATTAAGCAAACATCGTACACAACTTTTACTTGTTTATTTATGACGAATAACAAAGATGCATTAATGCATGTGTGGTGGTGTCTCCTACGACATTTGTCATAAAAAATTATATTAGTAATTTTATAACCAAAGACACAAAATAAACTATTGTGTCATTTTATTTCCATTTCAATTCCACTCAAAGAAACAAGAAACATCTAATACTCGCAATTTAAAATATTTCTCAATCAAAATTATTATGCAACGTGCAGTTCTGCTTTCAAAATCCACTCTTATACTCGTAACAACCAAGAACTATTAAACTAATGCACGTGACTTTGGGCAAAGTTCTGGATGTCACCTCAACTCTAAAGACACCAAGCAACCCCCTCCCTCAACAACACCAAGTTATCTTCGTCTATATGCAAGAAAGCCCAATGCGACTGCGATCCAGCCATAGATACCTATATCCTTGTGTTATTTAACTCAATTTCCCGAGCGATGCTCGCCTTCGTCGATATCTAGAGCTACTAATTAAAGTTATTAAGTGAAGGTTATCAACACGGTGCATCTACTGCATATATACACACACACACATACACAGTGTAGTGGAGACGAAACTTTACTTCAGTGGTTCTTAAACTTTTTCTCTTGTCAAATACATCAACTCTCATTAAAATATCTTTTTTGTAAAAAAAGATAAAATCTGTTCGATTTGATGTTAACAATACATAACACAATTATTTTTGTAATTGTTTCTGTGCAAAAAAAGACATTAATTTTGTGTAAATTACACTTTGCTTTAATATTGATGTAAATTTAATTTAGTATCTAGCAGCGATTGTTTTTATTGATATTTTTTTCGTAGTGCAATTTTTACATTTCGTTGGTGTCTCGAAAGAGACACTGGAAAATGTCAAATATTTATTACTGTGTATAGCTCAAAAATCTACTGTAAACTTACCTCGGTCGTTCAAATTTTCTAGACGCATCTCCTTCTGAACCGGCAGAGAAACCACTTTCTTGAATATTGTACGAATTTTAAGTATGATTATTGAGAATGTAATGCTTTTTTGTTGATTTTATTCTGGTTACACTATTTATCAAAAGTTTTAGACCTATAAAAATTAAATTATTTTGTTTTACACAACGTTGCTTGCTAGCTTTTGAAAAAATATAAATAAAAATTAGAACGGATTCTTTTAATGTCCACAAAAATTCCATAATTTAATTTTTTCACAGTGTGGTTAAATTTCAGTGAAAAAAATTAAAATTGAAAAGACTTTTATGTACTTCATGTATTTCTAGTGAAGAACCACTGTTTTAGTCTCTGGTGAACGCACGATGTTGCAAACCTGTGTATATAGATGCAAGTGAATGATATCTTAAAGTAGCGGAGCAAGATCTCTTGAAGAGTTCTTGATGCAGCGCGCAAAATGTAAAGCTGGAAGAATCTTCTTCCTTCAATGTTTGTTCTTCGTGGAATAGCTGGATGTTGGAATGATAGTATACTGCTGCTGCTGCTGCTTAAGAGGAAGAGAGAGCGAGAGAGACAAATAGGTATTTATGGATTTCTATAGAAACGTGTTTTCCTCTTTCATGCATTGATATGGACGATGACATTTTCTGTTTTTGTTGTCTCTCTATGTTTATGTTTCTTTCAACAAACTTATCAGTTTTCAATTTTAAATTTCTATTTTAACTATATATTGCATAGACAGCAATGGGCATGAGATTCTAAAGTACAATTATAAAAAATAAATACAAATTTCAAATTCTATTACAAATAATAAAATTTTTCTTATAAATCTCACTCAAATTTGTGAACGTATAAAGTGGCAACTTTTTTTCAAATAATACTTTTTCTGGAAGCAACATAAAAAATAAAATTTGAGTTATTTTCTCAAATATTCATTGATTGTAAAATAACCAAATATATATATATATATATATATATATATATATATATATATATATATATATATATATATATATATTAAAATATAAAATATAAATTACGTTATTAATTTCTTGCATATTAGTTTGTTTTCTTTAATGGTAAAAAAAATTAAAACTATTCTTTCTAATTAAAGATCTTCCAGAAAGATTATTTTTAAATACAGATATTAAAAATCATACATAAACAATTGGATAACAATAATGTAATAAAATAAATAAAATCTATTAAAGTCTCAAACTACATAGGACCAGTTTTTCCAAATTTTGGAATAAAATCCTTAGAATAATTTTTAAATTAGCCAATATATATTATCATTTATTCTGAGGATACATTTTTAGCTAACCACAAATGATTTTTTGCTTATCTTAAAAATAAATCAATCGATTTTGTTCTACAATTTCAAGTAACAATAAAAATCAAACATTCTGTACATTTAATTAATCTATTGTTATATTATTAATAATAATATTCACTCCCCCTAATGAAATAAATGACTCTATATATGTATGAACAGAATTCGCTAAAATTTGTTTTAATCCGAACTAGAGTTATGCAAAATATCAATAGATAGAAGGATTATAACAACATTGTTACCATTTTAGCATACAGTAGATTTTATTGCGAATCCATTTACAAAATACATTCGAATTACAAGCTTAAGCATTACTAAATGCGTCTATTTCCGGTTCTGTATTGTTGTTTATCAATTTAATTTCGTGCACACACACACACACCGAAATACTACATTCAATCATAAATCAATATATATATATGAACAATAAAATATTTGTAATCAGGTTTATGAGAGGAGAAAATGTACGAACATTGTTTTATAAATAACCGTTCTCATTATGTTACGTTAAGTACATTTAAGGATAATTAGCCGGTAATAATTACAGCTGAACTACATAATTGCTATTCGTGTTTTAGCAGCTAGGGTTATTCGCCTGTTTTAATGTTGTGACTATCAATGCACGATTTTCGCTCGAAATTATTATTATTTTATTTTAAAACACGCTTTAGGAAATTTAAAAAAACGGTCATGTTCGTGATTTTAATCTTGGGAGATTTAATGAATTTTTAATCTGACAATGCAAATGTTTCATAAAAAATAAAAATTAATAATAATTATTGTATGCTGATCTGATTTATTGATTTAAAAATAAATAGTTACGTAAGTAAAAATTTAAATTTCTATTTGTTTATTGCTAAACTTAACAATTTTATACAACAATGTTTCTTTTTATCATAGTTTATTATTTCATTATAATTATTGGAAGATATCATATAATATTCATCGAGTAATATTGTTATTGCGCAATATTAAATAAGTGATTCTGAACAACATACATAATTGTAGAAGTCTCATTTGCTACAGAAGTTTATAATGCTACGAACGTTGTAACTCTATTCAGGAAATAATTCTGATCTACCAATCTACTTCGTTAACATTGGTATATGGTGTTTTGTATCGCTACACTCTTAATGTATGTATCGCTTAATTTGATTTGAATATAAAACGAATTGAAAATTTTCTGAACTGCATGTTGACGAAATATCACCTCTTTAGTAGGACAAGCACTGGGTCGAGTTCAGCAAATATTTACGTAATTATTAAAGTTATTGTTTCCCTATTAGTTATTGTAAGAATCTCCGCATCCTTTCCCGGTTCAGTTAATCGTGTGTGTTTGAATTTGTATTGTAATAGAAATACAGAAAAGTACATTACATCAGCTATTATTGCTGTCAAGAAAAAGATGCTTTATGTCGACTTAAAATCGACTTTAGTTTAAATATTTAATATAAAGTCGGTTATATAAATTAATAAAATTATTATAGTAACATCAATGTTTCTATGACAAAAATAAAAAAAAATACGTGTTACTTATATTTTATTTTTTTTCATAAAGAACAACAAATAAAAAAAATTTACAGTTCATGATTTAGTCAATTAGAATTATTCGCCTGTTTCTACCATTGCTGCTATCAATGCACGATTTTCACTAAAATTATTATTTCATTTGATTTTAAAACACGCTTTAAAAAAAACCGTCATGTTCGTGATTTTAATCTTGGCGATTTAATGAATTTTTAATCCAACAATTAGAGGTTGTTTTTCGCTACGTGACAAACTGAGATAGCAATTCGTATACAGTGTGTATACAAACATATGGGGAGTAAATGTTATGGACATTCAGCTGAGTAATTCATTAATAATTCTTTATCGGGACAACACTATCACGACGCCTTTGTTGACATTAACATTTTTATTTTTAGAGATTGGAGTGACGTACGCAAATGATTTACATAAATAATGATGTCTCTCTAGCTATTGTTTTATATATTTAGATAAATTAACTTTCTGTATTGTTTTCATAGTCTTTGATCTAATTTTAGCTATTGTTGTTGAAATTGTAAGGTTACGTTCCGAGAAATATTATTATAAATTGATTCTATAAGATGCAAGGAGCTTAAGTTTCTATAGAATTCTGCTTACTATGTATTTGTTACATTAAAGTTTGTTACAAATTTATACTATACATAATACGTATTTCAATAATACAGAATGATCTTTAGACTTTAAATATTCAAAAATTAAAACTCTCTATCTGCAGTTGTACTTGTAATGAGGTCCGTCGTAAAGAAATCTACTGATATATGTCGCAGGAATATTGAATAATGTTTACAAAATCACTATTTTTTTTAAGATTTCAGTCGGATTTAATGAAGAGCGAGTTAAATAAAAAAAATTAGTTGATATTTTTTATCTTAACTATAAAACTATAAAAAATTACTAAAAATATAAAAAAATACATGTGTTAATGTTCTCAAAATTATTAAATTTGATCTCTCATACTATTTTAAAAATGATCAAATTAGCCTTGTATTTATATAAACAAATGACGGTACAAATTTGTAAAACATCTCAGACGACAGAATTTAAATACTTTTAATTGTGTTTGTATACGAAATTTCAACAAGTTTTGATAAACTGATTTCAAAATATTAAACTTTTATCGACCCTGTATATATTATATCAATATTACTCCAGTACAAATAAGCGTCTCCCGACAGAAATAACTATGTGTGTGTTATAGCTCTCCAAGTATTAGCATTGATCAATTTCATTAAAAATACAGTATGCTTGCTAGATTATGTATACTTCAAACCAACCTGTAGTTTAACCTATTTCGTTTATCGTCAATTCTTTCTTCGTTTCTACAATATAATGTTGGTTGTAGATATCTAAACGGTTTTATTTCTTCACAATTATATTTCCTCAAAAGCTCTGATAATGAATCGCTATACTTGTTACACTGTATAAGAATTAATAGTTCTAAAACATCTCTATTTACAAAATGACAATAAATCCTTTTAAAGCCGGTATTTCCAATTTTATTGATTTTTGAAATAAGTAAAAAAATCAAATATATCTTCAGAATAAATAACAACATTTCATTGGCGAAGCATAAATTTATTGCAAAATTTGGAAATACTGGGCCTAAATTAACAATAAGATTTAGATTCTATAATCAAAATAATAACTTTTTAAAATTCTATTACACGAAATGCTAGCAATTCCTTTCAATATATTATTATAAGAAACACATCATAAAAATGCAACTACGCTATCCAAATTTATATCCATCGTAAACATCATTCATATCATGCACAATACATCATTGCGCACGACCATACTTGGTTTGTCCGCGATACACACACATATTTTTACAGCATTTATCGTGGTTGCTCAACGAAAAGCAGTCGGGGTTTATGGTTTTATCGTGGTCGTTTGCAATGTATTTTAACACCGCATGATGTCCCTCTCTTCTTACGGACGACGGCGAGAATATTCGGGGCGCCGAACGTGGGGCGCGCGCGAAAGAATATGTTTACATTGTCCGCAGGGATGTGTCGCGCGCACTCTGCCTGGCTGAGGAATGTTCGTTGTGATAATGTCTCGATACTGAGAGGTAAATAATGGTGCAAAGATGGAAATTTGTGGTTATGGTAACAGTGTGACTGCTTCTTCTTCTTTCGCCTATAGGATCTATGTTTCAATTTGAGATGGTTTGTCTTGTCAACGGAGAATTTATAAATGTTTATTCCGATTATTCACAGTTGGATATTTATAGAAATATTTTTATGGCTATGAGTTAAACAAAATGTTTTTATATTTGATATCCTAGCTATACAATATCTAAAAATAATTGTTTACTTTGTTTTTAAGAGTCACATGCATAAATTTTATTAACATAACTAGTAGTTAACTACGTGGTTAGATTGTCAAATGTTTTTGAAGCGCCAGATTAATATAATAATTGATAATTATCCTAATATCCTTATCAATTAATAACATTAATTATAATATAATATTTCAGTTAGGTACCATAGTAAAAAATCTTTCAGAATTAATAAAATAAAACAAAACTTCAACTTAAAGCCTTATTATTTTAAGGTTAAGTAATTTATTTCCAGGTTAAATTTAAAGAAAAGATGGTGATTGTACATTATTTGTGTAATAAATAATGGAAGATGCAATTTTTTTTATAAAAAGAACTTTTAAATATAAGCATATTTAAAGCTTATAAATTTGTTACAAAAAAAGATTTTAGGTAAATTTACCTGTGTTTAATAGAATTTTGAAAATAATTACACGGGTCTCTAATTCGTGTGATGAATTTATATGACTATTGTTATGAAAAAGGATCAGATTGAGAAAATTATAGACTACGATATAAATTACAAAGTGGCGGAAATGAAACACTGTCAAGAGGTAAATGAATGCTAATCTAGAAAATCATTGGAAACGATAAATCTCAAAGATAACTACAACAGTATAATAACATTTACAGCGCATACCGCAATACTACTTGCATATCTACTAATTTTGTTCTAGAAATGGTTTTTTGCTTTACTTCAAGAACATCTGTTTATTCATATAAATTGTCCGATTAAGAATTCTATTCAGAAACTGCTCTAAATATTAAATTTAGTTCGTGTATAAATAAAATACGAAACATATGGCAATAATTTTTCATATTTTCTTATTATACCTTTGAAAAACTATAAATCATTAGAGATAAAAAATTTAAAACAGTATAACTATTTCATCAAAAGTGAAATTTTTTTCAATGTTGAAAAGTGTGTTACAAAAAAAAAATGGTTAAGAAAAAATAGAAAATATAAATTGTTTATATCTAAGACAAGATTTTTTTTTTCTAGAGAAAGATTTCCTGGAACTTGATTATCGATTTAATTTACCTAACGTTTGAGTTGAAATCTACAATATTGTACAAAAAAAAAAACAAATTTATGGAATAATTTGATAATTGCATAAACTTCTTTCAATACACCTATCGCATCAAAAGTTAACTTAATCAATAAGTTAACTTTAACTTAATACGAGCTAGTATTTCCAATTATATTTATTCTTAAAATAAGCAAAAAATCATTTGTAATTGGCTAAAAATATAGCCTCAGAATAAATGACAATATTTTATTAAATAATTTTAAAATTATTCCAAGCATAAATTTAATATTTGGAAACACTGGACCTAAATTAACAAGACAAGTAAATTATCAACTGTCTTTGAAACGCCTCATTGATTAATCAGTAGGCAAGTTAACGAAATAATTAACTTACAAATCGTTTAACATTGCTTTATGTATTCAGTCCTGTTAGATTTCCCAATTGTCTTAGTCTAAGTCTCTCTTATAGTTTTTGCTATCCCAATTAAATACGCCAGATAAGTAAGAAAACTGCGTAAATCCGACTGTCATTTGATGCACTTTGCACACTACATCGGGAACGGTGCACACATCAGATCAACCATAACATAGATGGAGCACAATACAATGCTTTTTTTTATCTTACTAAGAAGGAGAGAGAGAGAAAAGATTTGTATATAAACACGTTTGTATTTACATTTGCTTCAATAATCAATAAAACAATCCATGTATTAGGTATAGTCATTACGTATCTATATTTATGGTTGATCTGATGTGCGCACACACACACACACTAACGGCATCCCGCAGACCAACGTGTCACCAGCGCAGCGTACCATGAACTCCATCATTCAAATATGCAAACGTCGTTACTACGGAACGGAATATGGAATTCGGTTGCAAGAGCAGAGATATCTCTCGTGTGTCGAGTCGGCCGCCGGAGTTATACCGCTGCACGTCTCTGTCCTCTTTGCATATACTATCATTCCATTCTTCGGCCAGTCTATATCATATAGAAAACGTGGCGAATTGTCGTACCCGACCAACTATCACGTATGTAGAAACGAGCTAGTTTTGATCGCTGGAATCCGTACGAGATTAAATTTTTTTTGTAGATATAAAAGTTGTTACGTGCAATGAGCAATGCAGTCAAATATAGTTAGTGTCTCTTTGTTTTCATTATCAAGCATAATTTAATTCACTTTTTTTGTAATTTTACAATTTAATTATTGCAACTTTTTAACTTTAAATTAAAATCCACAATATGAGAAATCTTTATAAATAAATATAAAAGCGGCTGCATAAAACGTCGTAGAATTCATACTTGTCTAATGTGATGTATTTAATTTATTTATTAATGAAGTATTTAAAAAAACAGTTGACAAGCTAAATAGATATGTAGTTAAGTTACCAACGTTTTATGCAGTAATCTTTTTAATGCTTAATGGCAAGAGTTTGTACCACACCCTCATGTAAACACGGCACGATTGTGTATGTACATATGAATATGCTTATTCTAAGATGTAATCTCCAATTAATATAGTCACGTGATTTTTGCTATTTAATAATAAAGTATAAAAATAATTCACTTATGCACTAATTGCGACATTTGATTGAAGTTCATATTGTTCGAGTTATACTTATATTTTTATTTTATGAAAATTGAAATGCAATAACTAATTTTTATTTAAAATGTAACCTTAAAATACTAATATATTGTTTTTACGAAATTAAAAGTATTAAATATCTATTTACTGAATTTTAACACCCGTATTGATTAGTTTATTCCAAATTTCTGATGTCTATCAAATAGATAATATGGACAAATACATTTTCCAACAAACCGAACAATATTTCCGCATTTATGTTTTCAACTCACACTCGGTCAAATCAAATAATCCTTTGAAGACCTATTCCATACTCATTTTCCTTCTACCCATTTACCTTTTTGAGTCCCGTCATTGTGGGGTCCAATCACTCTATCATCTCTTTTTGTTTCGTTCAAGATAGACAAGAAAAACGTAATTGGAAAGTCAAATACGAGAGAAAGAATCAAGAAAACACAGAGCGACCAATCGGTCCAGTTTTCGTATTATTTGATCCGGCCCCCGGAACGAAATCGGGGTTAAATAGTTTGAACCGCTCGCTCGCCCGCTCGCGTAATGATATTGGTGCGTTCGTGGACTTAGAAAAGAAGAGTTTTCCAGGTTTTTCCGGCTTCCGTCTCACTGGCATCAATTACCTAATTTAGTTGTTATAGGAATGGAATAATAGAGGGTAGGAGGTTAAGTTATCTGGTCGAATTTGGTATTTGTTAGGTCAGTGAATAAAATAATATAGTTTACGTTATGAGAATATAACACTGCGCAACAATTGTACATTTACAAGTACTGTTCCGCAAACTGAAATGTATGTTATATATTTTAACTTATTTAAATTTGAGAAATATTTAACTCTATAATATTAATTATTAAATTTATTTGTAAACAATTAGAAAAAAATAAATACAATTTAAAAACAAAAACACAATACTTGATAAAAATGAAGCACTGTAAACGAAGTACGAGTGAACTATAAAAATATTTTCTAGATAAGGCTGAGACATACTCTACCTAAAATATGAGTTTGCCAACTGAGTATTAAAAAGAAGCAGAAAATAGTTACGTATGTCGTATGAAAACGTGCACTTATTATTGCGCAATGCCACTTTCTTGTGGCGTAGTATACAGTCTTATTATAAGAGGTATCGAGAGTTGGGAACTAAAAATAATATTGTCCAGTTTTATGCTGCAATTTTGTGTATATATCGTAAGACTCGTAGCATTATCAGATATTTTGCCATTTTTCTAGTAAATGGAATTTTTCGTTCAATAGAAAAATAACAGAATATGTCGTTACAAGTCTTACGAGATTAGTACAAAATTGCCGTATATTATTCCATAATTATAGTAAAATGTATAGGCAAAATTCTAATACATCATCCGCCTTCTAGAAAAATATATTAATTCATGAATTTTGCATAACAACAAAAAATTTATGTAAATTTACACATTCTATACATGTATTTTTTAATAAAAAAAAAATGTAATATTACATAAATTCTCACAGTGAAAATTACGAAATAATGCTATTTTACTGTTAAAATTAAGTAAAATTACATAAACTTAAATTATATTTTTTACAATGTAGAATAAAAGTTTATTAATTTCTCATTGAAAATCAAATACCCTATATTAGAGATAATTCGTATGGTTTCATATTCTCTTTGAAGTTAATGATGATATTACAAAGGAAATAGACATTTATTTGACTTTAATTTAAGATAATTATATTGTTTATTGAAGACTGTTTTCCTAGGACTGAATTATTAAAAAAACAAATCCGATTTAAA
Source organism: Clivina fossor (assembly GCA_963966155.1). NCBI lineage: Eukaryota > Metazoa > Arthropoda > Insecta > Coleoptera > Carabidae > Clivina > Clivina fossor. The sequence goes on along the minus strand of OZ014551.1, from coordinate 21,992,240 downwards.
CAATGCAATTACAGTAGTCTATTACTTATTAAGAAATGTTTAAATTAAAACATTTTCCTGCTGTTGTTTGTGTTGTTTAAAATGCAAATTAAATGTCACATATATCGATCAGATATTTGTAAATTAGGTTTCATTGTAAATCTTTTATATGCGACAGTGGTAACGTAATCTGAATACTGTTATTATTTTTATTTACATATAATACATTTGAATATATTACCATACTTAAGTATTTTCAATTTAAATGCAAAAAATTGTAAATAGGTATTGTTTTTGTTAATTCTAAATAAGGTCATAGCAACATCTATTTTTTTTAACATAATTGGAATTTAAAAAAAGAACTTCTTACAATACATCATTGCTAGTCAAAAAATTATATAAGTTTAAAATAATGCATAAAGATAAAATCTTAAATAGTCATTATAAAAAAATTTGATTTAAAACCGCTTATAAATTCAGACAATTTACTTATCAAAAGTAATGTTTTATACACTTACAAATTTATTGAGCTGAAAAATAAGCCAAATACGAAATATACTAAAATTTGAACAACAATAGTTCTACTTATTAAAATATCTAAAACTACTCACATAATTACTGAATTCTTAACATCTTAAGAACCATTTTAACAGCATTAGAAAACAACATTAGTGGATATTTAACGAAATACACGACGGTTTAAATAAATAACGACTGAAACATATACATATACACCAGCTTGGACTTCCTACAGAATTAGATATTAAGAAGTTAGAACAGCACTAGGTGCTAGGGAATTGTTCGTGTCGACGGTTGGCATCACTGACGGTGCTCAACAAAAGACGATCCGGAAGATACTGCACACAGGTATTCCCCGAAGTGAAAATAATACCGAAGCAACGGCATCAAGACTTTCTATTCGACCGAAGTCGTCCTAGACTTAATATCGGTCTTCTTCCGTCGCCGTCCACTTCCATTATGTTTTGGGCGAAAATCAATAATCCCTAAGGTTCGGGCCACCAACTGTGAAAAAGTAGCAACAGTGCTCTTTTTCACTTACCTTTCATGGAATGAGTTTTAAGTTTCCACGTGAAATACTTTTTACAAGTACACCTAATATAGTTTAGTCTTCAATATGTTCTAGACACCAATATCGCAGATAGTTTATTAGGTTAGTTCATAAACTCAATAAATAAATGATCAATATATATTTATAAAAACAAATTTGTTTATGCATGCAATGTTTATTTGAATTAAAAAGTGTTTTCTTTAATAAGAATTTTCAATAAAATAAATAAACACAAATAAAAGTAAACATTATATCCGAAATTTTACAATAAACAAATGATTATTCTAGATAAATTTACCAACTATATTTGAAATTATTATGACGTCAAATGTCAGATTCAGTTAAAATTTTGACAAGCAACAACATAAACATATTTTGCATAGCGTGTCACTTAAATTTACCGGTTAAAATTATACGCAAAATCTCCGACACAATGATACTATAGCAACCAAAAAAAAATACCATTGTTCCTAATTTGTATTGAAATAAATATTGTGCACAGCGCTACTAGCAAAACACAAAAATAAATTTTTCCAAAACTAAAATTCAACAATAAAATAGAATCAAAATGATAGCTTGAATTATTTGTAATAAAATGTTATTCTATGCGCATACGTAAATAAAATGGAAATTTTTGTTACTTGTTTTTGAATATTATATATGAAATAAAATCAGAGATATTTTTACAGAATCAACATCTACAATTTTCTTATCGTTAAAATTGAAAATCATAAATATTGGATTACCATTAAATAATATCTTGGATTTTATTAGCAAAAACAAACAAAAATTATTATGTTCTATAAAAATTTTGTCGGATCAAAACAATATTTTTTCTATTTGGTAAAATGTTTACAAAAATTATAATAAATATTTTAACATGTTTTTCTTCATTCAATGGTTCAAGAATTACTGATTGAAAATATAATACCGATCTTTAAATAAAAAGGAAAACATCATGCAAATTACAGTCGAATACCTAAATAACTATGTATGTTATATAAGAGTATGCGTAGCGTAAACGATTTAATGAATTTATGATATGTTTATAAATATCATCTCAAATTTTAAAAAAAATCTAAAACTGTTACGTAAACATGATTAAAATATTTGTTTGTCTTACAATGATATTATGCAATATTCTTTGTATTAAGAATGATATAGAGTAATCAAATAGAAGCAATTGTTTCAGTTCAGTCGAAAAGAATAACCGCAAAATTAACTGAAAATCGTTTTTCTATTGGTTGTCACTTGACATGCCAAACAAATTTCTACATAGTTCGTTACGCATTTGTTTTCTGGGTTAACATCTTAATAGCGTTGCAAAGTTACGACATTTTCTAAGCTTCAGAATTTACTGTATATTTCTCATATGATCGATCACTTCATTTATAGTAATAAGTAATAAGTAGAAAAATATAATAAACTAATCAAATAATGATCACACACCTTATAGTTAAAATTTTACAGAAATTGTACTTTTAAAGAACTTTTATCTGTCTAGTTTACTATTCTCCAAATTATTATTTCTTAAATCTTATTTTGTATTTTTTCGTTATTAAAAATAACTTTTTTATTTACGGTATATTTTTTATATATTTTCAGAAAAAAATTGTATTAATTCTGTGACATGAATTTTATATATCCTTGATATAACAATTTTTGAATAAAAATAACTTCAACTATATTAAAATGCTTTCCATATAACAATATTTCAGTTTTCTCAAAAACAAATTTAACATAATTTCAAATAATGTAGCAATAATAAACATATAGTGTAATTTTGCACTATTATAATCAATTTTAATAGTGTAAAATTTAATTCAAAAAAAAAGATCTAATGATAAACTAAATATTTCACTGCTCATATATTTTAAACTTCTCGAAGATGTCTCATAAAAAAATCTGTGGAATTATTAAATATACCTATTAAGACCCTTCCACTACTCAGGTAGATATTTTTGTAGTATTTTAAACATACTTAGCGTAGAGCTATCAATGTTTATATTTGAAAAATGGTCAAAGAATTCAATTTTCGTCCAACTCAAACTATCCGATACCACAAATGTTAAAAATTGTCCTTTGTTATTTATATCAACAAAAGAGCTGTCATGGATCTTTGTAAACAATACAAAACGTGTCAATTCATGCCTATAAATATACCTAGAGGGATATTTCAAAATTTTCTAGTGTTAACTGAATGGTGCGAAAACACAATGACTTTTTGGACACATCTTTATATCAACTAAAATATCGCATTATAATGCACAGGATATACATTTTTCATTATTGGTAAATAAATTGAATTTTATTTTAAGCACTTTCCTATAATTTGACAGAATTGATTATAAAGAAAAAAAAATGGGAATTATTACTTTTGCGTAATATTTAAATTAAATCTGATAAAACGACTTTAGTATAGTACTGTATTAATATTTAATATTGGAGTAAAATCTAACCTTAGTTTCTTGCAAACATAGTTACCTGCGGTTAACTCAATATTTAATATTGGTCATTGATTTTAATAATACCTATGTACTAAAAAGAGAAACTAAACTTCTGAATAAAAATTAATGCACCACTTAAAATTTATATATTTGCGCATTAAATTTATAATTTTCACAAAGCAATTATATATTTTAAAAACTACAAAGAAAAATATAGAAGAAACTAATTAAGATTAAATTAAAATATTTCTTTTAATAATTAAATAGATTAAATTAAATTTAGTAAATAACCGGTAATCTCTATCACAGTTTGTAGTCAAGTCAAAAAAAATCCGATGTAATAATGTTTGCAAAGAGCAAATGTATCTCATCTAGATTTTTTTTATTGTATTTTGTGCATTTAGAGTGGATTCACGTCACTAACTCTGTACCACTTATGAAAGAATCTTGGCTAGAACGTGATAAAGCCATAATCAAACAGTTTACTTGTAAACTGTGGACATTTGTAAAATTCTCATTATGTCTTATTTCTGTTTAGTTTGGTTCATTTAGAGCCGATATTTTGAGTTTCGGTTAAAATCATTTGGTAATTGGTTAAATTTAATACTTTTTTTTTAATCTGTATTTTGTGTACTAATTCATACTAATTTTAATTTATTTATTTATATATTGTTTAATCATAAATTTGATTAATAACTGGTTAATCTCAAGCTCAGAACATAAAATACCGGCTATTAGAACTCTGAAGTTTACCTGAATCTTTTCAGTGAATGTTTTATTATAACATGAAGAAAAAAACCACTTCGTCAAATTTTGTACACCAGATTGTACAAATTTTAAATATGATTGTTGAGATTGTAGTGGTTTTTCGTTGATTTTATGAAATTATACCAAAATTCCTAAAATTTGACAGAATTTTAAGAAAATCTTTAATTGAATTTACCACGATTTTAAAGGATTACAATTATCAACAAAATCAATTCAAACACAAAACACAAAGATGTGCGTTAATTTTGTCCGGAAGTTTATATTAAATACCGAGATGAGCACATACAAAAATTCTTTCTCAGTGTAAATACTTTCGCACTAGATTCACTGGACTAATAAAAAAAAAGGAGGACCAACCTGAAAGTGTACTTGTCCTTTATCCACCCATCCGATAACAACATCCGCTCCAGCCATTCGTCCATCCTTGGAGAATCCAAACCCAACATATCCTAGCGTTCGTACTTGCAGCTCAAATGTAATATCCTGCGGACTCGGTCCAAGTGACCACAGCAACCGATAGTCCGGACTGAGATAGGCACTATGCGACCATCGGGCCGCTTCGGCCACACGCACTAGGTTCGCGCACATGAACAACAAGCACAATAACAACACAGTTACAACGGCACCGTGGCACCGAGCCATCACGCACACACTGACTGGCCGCATCCGGGCCGACACTACGACTGAACCACACTGACGCGCGCTTGCAGACGCACTCCGCGGGCAACCAAACGTTACGAGTTGTTGTGTAGAGTTGTGTTGATTGGCGGCTAGTTGGGGTAGGGGACGACCGGCTGCCACATCATACCTGCAACAAGAAGAAGAAGGGATGAGTCTGATGATTTCGATGGTGGGGCAGAACTGTGTGAATTCTTTTACTAGTAAGGGTGGTCAGGGTATTGGAACTGTGGAAGTGGTATTAGTCGAAATTTTTTTTTTTTTCAAACAATTTATCCCCACTACAATTTATTATATACGAATTTTCTACCTTCGTCTTTACTTAGAGCTACAGAACGCTTGAATGTTAATGCCCCACTTCTATAGTATTCAATATTTCAAGGTTATGTTTATTATTTTTATCATATATGGAATTTTAATGTTTTACAAATTTTAGATGTTAAAATATTTATTTTAAGTAAATAGTCAAATGTATTTTTCATAACCCTACACTGAAAATATATTACAAAGTTAAATATTTTGAACTCTGTAAGAGAAAATGTGCAATTTTAAGCTAAATCTAACTAAAATAAAAATTATTTATATAATTTTTTTAAAATAAAAACAATGAATAATATTTTTTGTGATCAGCGTATTGCTTATACCTTATAACATGGATTGTTGTGTTATGCACATTAAAAAAAAATTAATAGAGTATTTATTTACATTTTGTATCCTGACATCTTTATAGGTATGTCTAAAATGGAATTGTCAATTAACATAAAACGCATCAAAGCAAATATAAACACCAATTAGTTTATATAAACACAACTTCTCTCTCTTATATATAGTAAATATAAAGTTTAATTTTTTTTTTTTTATTAACAAACTTTTCTATATAATATTTACTAAATAACCCAAAAAATTAATATAGTAACTACTAAATTTTCTTATTATATCTGAAATTACAATTTTAATTTCTTTAGTTTTAGGGTAAACTACATAGTACATTTTATTGGAATTATTATTACATATATATTAATTTAATTAGTAATTTTATATTAAAAAATGACAAATTTTTCATGTTTAATTCAACTTGAAAGGCGGATGGTTTTAAGGACATTACCAAAAGCAGTTTTCTTTCTCTGTGTATACATATTTTATTTATGGAATTTGAGATGTTGAAATATTAAACATTTTTCAATTCAATAAAAATATCTAAATTTAATAAATGTAATCAGCAAAGTATAGATATAGATAATTACACACAATTTTACGGCGTTTTTTTTTTCACTTTACGACGTATAAACATTATAGGCATTCTCATAACAAGCTAACTGTTTTAACACATTTGATTATAGTATCTATAAATTCTAAGAAGAATCTTAAATCATAAATCTAAATAAATATTCATATATGTAATAAAAAATACAGTTAGATATATAAAATAATGTTTTTATATAGATTTACTTATAAAACATTTTTTAAAGTGATTATAAAGAAATTGTATTAAATAATATATCAATATATATCTACCAACTATAAAACTAATTGCAACTGTACACTTCTGTAAATTTAATTTTAACAATTTATTTATTTTTGGTTTAACAACTATTATTAAATTTTAAACGAAAGGATTAAACTTTAAAGTAAAAAATTAAATTAAAAAATAACAATTTTATACAATGAACAAGTAAATAAATAAGTATTCTGATAAAAAATGCAACCACCAATTTCATCAATTAAAAAATCCGTAGTACCATGTTTTTTAAAATATTTAAAAAGTGTGAAATAGGTAACAGTGTTGAGTTGATTAAACCACAACCGTTATTTAAATGGTTATTGACAGCTTTTGTGGTTTACGGAAATCTGTTTTTAATGCGGTAATAATGTTATTTTGCGGTGTTTTAAAAGCGTTTATTTTTACATATGTTTTTCTCCGTAATAAATTCTAATAGTGGTTTAATGTTAGAAGGAAAAAAGTTTAATAATATCGAAGAAGAATTTCTGTTCTAATATTTTCTTTTAGTAAACTGAATCATAGACCACTATGAGAAATCCTTGTTTTTCAATACTTCTGTTTAAAAAATTTAAAATTGTGTCGAACAAATTGCTAATGGTTTTAGAAAAACAAATGCCAATCAATTTTGTTTTGTAGAAAAACTTTATTATTTATTTTATAATCAAGGTTGTGCTGATACATAAGACTACGAAACTAGTTATATCTGTTCCATTGTAGTTATTATTTTTTATAGTTAGAGTGCTAATTGTAAATTCAGTCTTAAAAATTCTATAATATTTTAAGTTTTTCTAGATTTTGAATAATATACCATTTTGAAATCAGACTCTAAATAGTGTATTAGAAAAACGCATAGCTGATAGTTAACATACAAATAAAATTAATAAAACAAAACTTTAGATTGAGTTGTGTTTAATTTTATATTAAAACTTGAAGATTCGGCATTTTATGTATATATAATGTATATATATATATATATATATATATATATAATGTATTGTTCATTAAACGAATTCAGTTTCTACTGTCTCTGCGAATTGCATGTTAAACATGAGCTTTGATGTTACTAACCTGACTAAAAAGAATGTTATATTAATTACATGTATACTATTGTAGTTTGCTGATGAGATATACATATATATATATATATATATATATATATATATATATATCGAAAGCTTGGATTAGTATTTCAATTGAGTTCATTTACCAATAGCCTAAAACTGTTTTAACTAGCGAAAATTTTCTATTTAACTATTGTTATCCAGTCATGATAAATCCGATTCTATATATATATCGTACAAACCCCGATTTCAACTGCATCCACCCACCCTAGACCTATAATTCCACAACACTAAATCCATTCTTAAACACAATTTAAGAATTTTACACCGTCGCGCACGTCGGTGAAACAACAACGAATCTCGTTTCGAAAATCATTTAAGCATGATGGAATCGCATCTAACCGAATTTCTCAGTCCACAGAAGCACCCAGTGAGCGCCTAGCATGTACGACCGCGTAGAAGATGCTTCAAGAGAAGCTAAAACCTTACATAACCTCTCTCTCACTAAATGTTTAGGCCCTTTCCGAATATCTTTCGAACTGTATAAACACGCGAACACACAGAGGTCGAGTGAGTCTCTCTCTGTTGTATAAGCGTTTGAATTTACAAGGGTCATTTAACCCTAATGATACGGCGGACTTAGGCCCTGTAATAATAACCCTAATCAAACGTGCTCTTGCATCAGAGGTCACCAACAAGTACATACACCGATATTAAGGTGTTGTTCTTCTAGTAATCATTGTTATTATTGTTGGCAATTTGAATAAGAAATTACGGTGATATTAAAGTTGGAATAACTATAATAATTTTCGTTATGGGAATTTTACTATCATAGATAATAAAAATTGTAAACTTTAGCACTACATATGTTCGTTAAAATAAAAATAAATACTTATTCGTTCTAGAAAGTAACGCAAATATATGGATCTATTCGGTTTACATCTGTAAGACCTGTAGCGTTACAGAATATTTTGTCTTTTTCTATCAATAGAAGAATTTCATTTAATAGAAAAAAACAATAGTATATTGTATAACGTGTACAGAATGGTACTAATTTTTCACAAGTATAAAATTCATACGAGTGGGAAATGAACAGTCTATGCGAGTTTTACACTATACTTTTTCTACGACTAAACAACATGAAATTCTAGCAACAACGCTGACTCATCAGATATTTTAAGTGTAATGTTCTTTTCTACAACTCTATATCTATTATATAAATAAATAAAAAAACAATTTTTATTTTGCTTATTAAAAGTAAAATTATTATAATTATTAAATATCATTTTTTTTCTATAACGTACATACATACATACATACATACACAATCACGCCATATACCCAAAAGGGTGTGGCACAAACTCTTTTCATTATCCCGAAATCAGTCGCCTCCAAACACTCCTATCCAAACAAGCAACTTTCGCTTCATAACGTAGGTACATAATTTATAAGCATCGAATAAAATAAAATAGTTTCATGTGAAAAAACTATTTATTATCATTATTAATTTTCAAACACAATCAGATTAAATAAAAACTTTACAAATTCTTGTTATTTTCGTAAAAAAATTTAGACAATCGATAAAGTGGTATTGTAGCTTTAGCTCAACTAACTCCTATACTTCTTTCAATAAATTTTAAATTGAAACACAAAATTACTATTTTATGGAGATAACAAGCAAAAATTATTCTGTAATAAGATAATGGATACGTTGAAAATTATATTGTAGAGCTTTAATTCTTAGTTGAAATCTCACATAATAAATAATGCATGACATTTTTATACCACAAAACCTCTTATTAGTGTAAGTACATATATGAAAGTTTCGGTTTAACAAGATTTACATATTTTTAGTGAAGAAAAAAACAACAAATTATATGAAATTTATAATCAATGTAGTCTAATATTTATTTATAATATTTATAAGATTTATATTTTAAAATTCCAATTCCTTTTCAATATTATGATATTACACAGTATGTACAAATAGTAACGTAAAAAAAGTTTTAAATAAAAATTTTAGGCAGTAACTTATAGCTTTTAATTATTTATTGTATAGTAATTACTTTAATACTCGTGTTTCGTAAATTTGTGAAGAATAGGTATATAGTATAGTCACTAAGCACTGAAGATGCCATCTACGGGGTATGGCGAAACGTCTACGATGAGAATAAATCGACCATTGGATACCAGCCAAGATAACTCTATAAATTCAGTATATTTAGTTTTTATACAATATTTTTTCTTTTTTAGTTAGTTCAATTTGTAATTTAATAAAGTCAACTTATGTACATTCTTTACAAGTCAATCACTCTGTATTATTCAAAAGTATTTCAAATTTGTAGATCAAGCTATTGCCTAAAACTTTTATTTGAATCATTTTCTTGTAAACTTATTAGAAGACGAGATTGACACGTTACATTACTTTTTGTGCTGTAGTTGTGCCTCTATACAAGTTTTTTATTTATCTAAATTTTATTTGAAAATAACAATTTTATTTCAACTATACACTTTCTTGTTAACTAACAAGTATAAAAAATATTATCTTAATTAAATAGATAAATTATTTAAAATGTAGTCATCTAATATTAAATGAAGTAGTTTTTAGTTTTTTTACTATATAAAGTAAATAATTGTTTAAAACATTTTAAAAATTCAAACTTATGCCCATTTATGAATACTTATATTTACCAAATAAAAATATAAATTCCTTACATTCAATCTGATCTCACTTTTTTCCAAGGAACAGAATCAAACTATAAAGAACATATTTATACACCGATTTAAAACCACTGTTTTCGAAAAACAACATCGGCGAGAAGCAAAAAAAAAACCGATCGTGTTTGCTCGATGTTCAAATGTCGAGCGAGAACCATGGAAGGAAACACGGGCCTCGGCACAGCACGCTTGGATGGCAAAATAGGCAGAGCGGAAAATGTGTCACAAGTCCTTGTGAGGCAACGGATCCTGTGGCAGGATATCGCTTCGAACGGGGTGAAAGTGTGCACACATACACACACACACACAAGTAAGGGCGGAACGGGCCTGACGTCGCGACGTTGACATTCTTGTCTTTGTCAATCCGTCACACGGCTAAGAAACCGCGCGCCGTCGCATTGTGTAATAGTATTGACAAGGAAATTTCACGCAATTTTCGTCGAAAAGTGACACTCGCAGCCCCGAGAATTGGAAAATGCGGCGGAAAATTTTTATTTCCATCGCTTGCGTATTGGAGATGCCTACATATCTTACGCTTGTCTAGCTTTTTTTTTTTCGCTGGTGAATTTTTAAAAATAGAACAACCGTCAAGTTGTATATATAAAAATTTGTCATTTTAATATTCAATATTTCTAAAGAAATATATAAGGTTATCTGTCGGTTGATCGCAAGTACAAAGTATTTGTTCCGTGATCATTTATTTAGATACCTTTCGAAACTGCAAGTCGTGCGTTCGCATAGAGCAGCGACGAGTTCCGGCCAGTAATCTAAACTACTGATATTTTGTAAGACAAGTGGTTGATCAAACTACTGTGTCCGACTCTGTTTAATTAATGCCTGACCTTGTAACATTTTTTTTTATTTTATGACGAACAAAAACGCCGGTCAGCGGATTCAAACCATCAAATTTAGTATTATATTTGGTAGTACTTGGCACATAAACACGGTCGGCTACCGCGCTGACTTATGAATTATAATTTCATATTTTTAAAACATTGCCAATCGCAAAAATCCCGGATCCATCTGGTGGTGAAATTAAAAACTGTCCCAAGTGGTACTTTTCATTAGCACATATGTATTTTATCAAGTTTTTGTCACATTTACAGTTTCATTTAAATATATTATTAAAATCGACCACTATATTAAATATAGTAATATACTAGTAATAGAAATCATTATATTACTAATTTTTAATAATTATGAAGAGTGAAAAATCAATCGTCGTTTAAATTGTTATGTTTACAATTAGAAGCTACACATTTTAATATGCAAAAAAAATACATTTTTAAACAAAATAAATGGAAAATTAGTTTTAAACTTCCTGTTCAAAATAAAAAAATGTGACTGTAAATGTTATTAATGTATATTTGATTAGAAAATTATGAAAATTTAAACAGATTTATATGGTAGTGTTTTAATACTAGGTACCACTTCGCCAAACAATCACAGGGCCACCATCGGTTAATTTCGAATGCCAATAGCCAACTGAGTGTGTCGTATCAAGTTTGCATAGAACCTTTGCATCAAACTGACTTTTGTCTACTAGTAAAACAGATCATATTAAGTCCCATTTTTATTAAAACAACCAATATATCAATATTTTTGAAAACTATTACAATATACTATCAACAAATAAACAAAAAACACTTGTCTATTTACATACAAACGCATTTCAAATGTTTGGATTAAATATTAACGAAAATTCAAAGGATTCATTTCAAATATGACAACTCAGAGGGAAATAAAGACTCGTAAAATAATATTCAAAAACAAATGATGACACAATAATGAAAAACCTATTGAAACGACTAAAACGTGCTACAGTTTCAAAAAATTCTATTGTAATATTATTTCACTGAAAATCTGATCGTACGTTTTGAATTATTTATAGGAAACTGATAGAGTTTTATTATTTCATACCGCAAAAATATTATTCAGTTTTCTAGTTACAATTTCAAACATTCTTTTTGCGATTTCAAATTTAAATTTTCCGTGTTACACATTCATAATTTCATTTTCATTTTAATTATATTTTTATTTTGAATATTTAGCAAATATAAGTCAGAAAAAAGAGCTATTTTACTTTATTTAGTTTTAAGTGCATAATAGTTATTACACGAAATTTAAATTTTAAAAAAACCTATCACAATCAAGAGACGAATACTAAATATAATTTTTCGTAACAAAAAAACTATAAAAGTTTCCTAGATAGTTTTTAATTAATTATTGAAAATCAGTTTACATTTTCAAAGCAATTCAAAAACGATGATGTATCGTTATATACAATGGAGCTATAAATGAATTTTACTATCTGATTGGCTGAGATCATATAGCAAACACAAGTAGTAGACAAAATAGAGTATGATTTATATAATACTTCATTATATATTTATAAAGTTAATTATAAGTGTACTTAAATTAACAAAATAAGTCTTAAAGCAATTTTTAATAAATTATTTTTTTTTGGAAAATTATAAACCTTACAAAACAAACGCACTTACTAAGCGACTACTGTCAGTTGCTTTAAAATTAACCTAAAACTCTATAAATTATTTTGTCACTTTTTACCTAGAGAAGATAAATAAATTAAATTTACAAAACTCTAAAATGGCAAACAAAAAATTCGCCGTTAAGACTCCACTATTAGCGGCCATAATCTAACGCCATCTAAGATCACATTCTACCATCATTCAAATGTCAGCCACCAAAACAGAAAATACTCATACATCACCAACTGTCTCCAAAAGATAATTAATCAAATAGTAACACTGAGAATTCGGTAGAAACATCAAATCAACTACAATATAGATGGAGAGCAGAGCACAATGTTTTATTATATTAATAAGAGAGGAAAAAGATTTGTTTATAAACACGTTTGTATTTACATTTGGGTCGATGTCTCTGTGTGAACTGACGAGCCCACTTTAAACATATAGGGGTGTTAGGTTACAAAATGTTAACAAACACTATATTCCAGGGGCTTCGAACCGGAACTGAATCGAAAACAAAAAAAAACCTTTATTTTTTCTGGAACAAAAACCGGAACTGAACAAAAAAAAATATCGGTTTATTTCGGTTTGATACATGTTGAAACAAACACACGCGTTTAACACAATCTTACTTTCCACGTCAGTTTTTTTTTTTTTTCGGAGTCTCATAGTGCAGACTAATAAATTATAAATAAATAAAAAAAATCTTGTATACAAGAATTTATTACGTTAATCTAAATATGTTACCTTATTAATATATAATTAAAATATACATACAAATTATACAAGTTTTGAAAAAACAATTATTATACCTTTAATTAATTAATAATAATTTTTATTTATATTACATTATTGTATTGTTTATTATAGAGGTAGGAATAAAATGTTTTAAATTATGGTAGAAAATAAGTTTTTAATACAAATAAAAACATTGAAAAAATGTAAAAATCAATCACGCGGAAATAAACCGAAAACCGAAAAAAACCGTTGTTTTTGCCGGAATGAAAACCAGAACTAAACATATAATATATATATATTTATAATTTTTTAATTAAATCGGAACAAAAATCGAAACAAAAAATATAACGGTTCAAAGTCCAGCTAATTCATCCTATTTTGATCTGCTTAACAAAACAATCCATATATTAGGTATCTATATTTATGGTTGATCTGCTGTAGAAACGGTTTTAACGCGTCCGCGACGACGACCTCTGTCGGTAATGAAGAGATCTGCTGCTCTTCTCTGCAAACTGCAGGAACCTTTCTCTTTCGTCTGTCCGTTTGTTAGGTTGTTGTTGGGAAGTTGAACTACATATACGACCCAAGTGCCGTCTCTCCGTTCTCGTTGAGTCGACCTGCGCCTCTACACAGAAATATAACGTTTGCGTGTCGCACATGGGATATATAATTATAATTGCTTCGGTAAACGGAAGCCAACACTCATTAACGTTTTCATTACGTTGTTCAACTGTTTGTTCATGCTGTAGATAGTCTGTCGCGCAGTCACGGCCAACTTCGATGTATGAATCTTTAACTTTTTATTTAAGACAGTTTAAAGACAGTGGTACTTAGCATGTATCTCCTAAAGATACAGTAAGAATTGTTAGGGACTATGGAGTAGATTTTGATATATAAATATGTATATCATCAGCTTGAAGAAGAACTAATCTATCACCATTTTTTTATTTTCAAACAGTGTTGAAATTTATCTAGATAAAAATCGTTATTTATTTTATTTAGGGCCAGATTGGCTAAAAATATATCCTCAGAATAAATGAAAACATTTTATTGGCTAATTTTAAAATTATTCCAACGATAAATCTATTTCCACATTTGGAAATACTAAACCCGAAATAAATTTAGAATTTTAAATCTATTATCTAATCTAGATTAATTTTCTTATAATCTATTGCATAATCATTTAAATAAAATTGCCATATTTAAAAGTGTTCTTGCGTTTGAAAAACACTCAATCTAGCATTTATTATTGAATTCAGAATATGACTAGAATTTTAATATATAAATATGTTTAAATTGTAACTTTCAAAACTACTAAACTAGTATTATTTTAATGGCATTTTAAAAATATCGATAATCAATTTTTATTTAATAATAACAAAATTTTTTTTTATGATTTTCCCTCTTTTCTCCAATACTATGTAAATATATCGTATTTTGAAATCTTCAAAAAATTAACTAATACCAATTACGAATAACAATCACAAATAGAGACAGATTAGTTCTACTAACAATATTTTGAATGAATCTCTATAAAAGTTCTATTATCTATAAAAAAAAATCATAATGTTAAACTTAACAATAGAAAAAGTTAAGAACTACTGGTTGAACCATATGCTACTACGATGCATTTTTATTTACAAAATAACCTTAATGTTGCATGTAATGAATTTTGAAATAGCTATGATTGAATAGATAGAAGACAGTTTTTCATTATAACTGTTTATTTTTGGCATTAGAGTGATAAATCTATGGCTGAAGATAGTTTTAATATAGCGTAAAAAATTGTTAAAAAGTTCTTCGGAAGATATTTCTTTATTTCGTCACGGTTTTCACTTTCTTTAAGATTTAATGTTATTTTTAAATCGTTACCTCTCATCTTTTCATATTTCTTTTTCGAACTTGTGCAATAGTATTATTAAATTTGAAAGCTTTGATCTATTAATTTTGTCACAGTAATTTTTCCGTCTACAATTTCCGAGTTATATAAAAACTAAATTATTATTTTGAAACATAATTATGCAATCAAGATGTTTTACAATCAAATTACTGAAATGTATTCATATTTTAATGTTAGTAAATTTTCTAGCAATTTTAAATAATTTTTATATAATTTATTTTAATGTCTGTTCCGATTTTTGTAAATAAAAATATAAAGTTAATAATTGATACCATAAAATTGTTTTTAACTAATACTAATTTTAAAACAATAAATCCAAAATTAATTTTTTTTTAAATTTTGTAAACATTAATTTTATAAAAATAAAAAGCTTTAGGATTAAGTTTTGCATATCTTTGAATAAAATATATACAGTACTAAAGCTTTTTATTTTATTGTAATGAGTTTTGAAATATTTTTTACTATATTAATTGTATTTTTATATTTAGCGGTAATATGTTTAAAAACATTAGTTTAATAATCATTAATAGTAATTTATGGAACAAGTGCATGCATAAAGTATCTAGTACTTTTTTCACAAATAAGAAGTTTCAGTGAAAAAAAGACATTTTGTCCATGAGTTCCATTCACTATTTTTTTTCTACGAATGTCTGCAATTAGAATTAACTGAGACTCAAACATTAAAACACAAATCTAATATTTGACATTTCTAATGCCAACTTGTTTCAATTGTTTTTCAACATACTGTTTTGGTGCAACACCTGCCCGAAATAATGTGTTCCAGTATTTTTTTCCTACTTCTTAATTTTTTGCACTACTGCCACAAAGAAATAATTTACACACGAAAAATAGTGAAATAAAGTTGTTTTTTAAACAGTTGTAAAAAAATGTATTTTATTATAACATTTTTTTAATTAACATAAAATTTGTTGCTGTATATGAGTTGTGAACATTATATATTCTGAGAAATGTTGCTTTTTATTTGAAATCGTAATATTAAAAATTTTGTAAATGTATTAATATTGATATGTATATGCAATATACTGTAATGATCAGTAAAAAAAACGAACAGGACGTTGAAATACGTTTCCAGTTCCAGTGATATATTATTTTCTTAATTATCAAGCCACTTATACTTCTCCATTTTAATTAAGCATATTCTCATTTTCAGAAGTTCACATTTAATTGAGTCTCATTAAAAACGAACATAAAATTTATATATATATATATATATATATATATCAGCTTTTCTATTTGATATAAAACTAATCTGACCAGTCCGACAAATATGGCCGACTATATACATATAAAATTAATGAAACCTTATGGTTGTGTATGTTGTTACATTAAAATTGCAAATTGTATAACATTTGTCAGTGATTTCCCGAACTCTGTGTGTACAATTAGACTTTCCGTTTCGTCTAATTAAAATTTGTCTTCATTGTGTTTCTGATGCGGTTCGTTCGAATATCGTAAATCAAATACAGAGCGAGAGAGAAAGATTCATTTATTTATAATTAGTTTTCAATTATTTTTGCCTCAACTGTAATTTATTAACTTTATAATTAAATGTAATTAATAATTGTTCCCGCAGTATTTCTCCAAGAATCATTATGATTTTCAAATAAAAATTATTTCGTTTTCATTATAAATCATATGCTAAAGCTACAGTATCCACTGTTGATCAAGATGCTGTAAGAAGTATGGCACAAACTTTTTACATTACGCAGAAATTAGTTTCCACCATATACAAGCAACTTTTGCTTCATCTACATTCAAAATGCCTCTTATACATGTTTTTACAAAGCGTTTTAATATAGAATGGTTTCTGTACAATGAAAAAAGAAATTTACAAACATTATGTAAAAACAGTTGACGGTTTATGCATAAAAAAAATCTTAAAAAATTAAAACTGATATGATTGCAATATGTAACGATCACTGAAAATAATACATTCGTGTTACTAAAAATATCAACATTTTGACAATAAAAAACCCATGTCAGAACAATATACCTATGTGAAAAAAAAAACATTATAAGATACAAAATAAAATAATGATATTCTTATACAACTTAATTTCGTTTGATATTTTATTATTAACACAATAATACAAAAGAAATTTAAACATTTCAACCCAAAAAAAAAAAACAACAGAAAATTCCCATTGAAGTACTTGTACATATTTATTTGACGATCATAATGAAGTAAAATTTTCATTGTTACTACCTCAAATATATATACAGTAACATTCTTCTGTCATGTCTTTTTATTTTGGCTGTTTTATATTATCTTTCTTCTTATATAAATAAAAATATATATGCGCGCGGGTAACATCTGCTTTTATAAGGAGGCACATACAAGTTCAAGTGTACTTACTTGTGTGTGTGTCTTGAAAAAAAAACTAAAGAACATTTCGTGTAACATATGTACTTGAAACACGCAGAACATAGCACAGGGGACTAATGGGAATATACATGAAGGAAGTTTCAAAATGTTTCATCAAAAGGATGTTTTTCGTTTCTTTCTTTTGCTTGAATTAATCATCAAGGTCAGAGCGTTTATTATGTTTTAGATGGTTCAATTAACTGAAGGAGACATATCACAGCAATGGTTCAAATCGGTTTAGTTGAGTGCAAAAAAAAATAAAATTGTTTGGTCATCTTGAGTGACTGTCTAATGAACGTTTAGTTACAAAAATGTATGTGAATGATTTTGAAGGAATACGTTTGCGTGAATGTCTGACGAGTAGATGAAGTGGTATGATTGAGAAAGTGGTAGAAAAGTATGTATGAAAAATGTCATGAATGTGGATGAAGCTAGACTTGCTTGTCTGGATAGGAATGTTTGGAGAAAACTAATTTTGGGATATTGGAAAAAGTTTGTGCCACACTTTTGTAGATATATGGTGTGATTGTGTATGTAGGTATGTTTACTAATTTTATATTTATTGTCAATTCAGAATCTGCTACACAAAGAAAAAATTCATGTACTTAACTCGAATTTAATGGCTAAATTTTAGATGATTTGTTTATTTAATTAGATGATATTTCCAACAATATAAGATATCCCCCATCGGCATTTCATTACTATAACCTAATATTTATAACATATGTTTCAAATATTTACTACATATGTAAATATTTTATTAGAATAAATACAAACCATTCTCTGTTATTCTGTAATAAAATATATACAAGGTTTCCAAATTTCCCAAACAATCTTTTGGTCTCATCATTAATTGATAAAATATAAATTTCGAAATTTCCATTTGATCAATCTGACTGTATAATTGCACTGTAGAAATTTGAAATAAACAATTTCAAAAAAAAATCTATTAAAAGAAAAAAATCCAGTTCGTATTTCTAATAGTTCGCCAGCGCAAAAGGCGTTAAGTCTATTTAGTAAACATATCAGAAATGTCATTACCAGATCAATGAGCGAATACGCAAAAACGTCATTACAGCCGGCAGCTCTAAAGCATCTTGTCCTATAATTATATATATCCCCCCCCAACGGTCTGTGGCAAAACAGGCTTTTTACCCATTATTGGTAAAGAGCCTTTATTTGCCACCTAGCTTACTTTAGCGATCCACATTAGTTTCGCATGACAGCTACTAGCCATAACTTTAATATTACACACACACATATATAGCCCGGGTTCTCCATTTCAATGCAGCTAACCCTTCTATTGTATCGCGGTGAATGTAAACATTTGCCGTTTTGCGATTTTTCGAATTATAGATTAATAGATTATTTGCGCCGTCAAAATATTAGTTGCGTATACATAAAGAATTTAATTATCAATATCGTTTTGCCGTGGTTTGTTATTGAAAATTTCGATTATTAGAAATTGCAAGAAAATGGTTGTGGTTTTTTAAACATTGTTAATGAGCAGCACAACTGTGTGTGCATTATACAAATGCATATTAAAGTTTTGTTGCAAAATAATGGATGCATTGAAATATCTTGCGAATAAAGTGGAATAGTGATTCCCGTCGTATTATAATTTTGTAGTCACTGAATTTTCTTTTCTTATAAAGTATTACTTATTGCTTATTTTATTTATTTGCTACTGATAATGGAAGCTTAGCTTTCGAAATATTTAGTTTTACTTTAAATTAATTTTGTGGTTTTGAAAATTTTTAAAATTATTTCTTCTTGATTAAAGATCCGTTTTCGAAATGAAATAGTAAAAAATTGTACAAAAATAAGCTTCATAATAATATTTGGTGTTTTCAAAATTGTAAAATCTGATATATTTAGTTATATCATAATTCAAATATAAGTTGTTATGATTATACCAATTTGCAAGTTGTTTTAATAAAGTACTTGCACGAGGACAAATATATCCCAATCAGCTGTATGACACGGGATAGTGTCAAATATTTTTTAATGTGTGTACTAAAATATCGGAAAAATAATTTAATGAATCATTAATATAGATAAAGAAAACAATAGTTGTTTGTCTGGATAAGAATGTTTGGCGAAAACTAATTTCTGCATAAATGGAAAGAGTTTGTACCACACCCTTATGAGTATAGGGCTTGATTATTATGTAATATTATTACTCTATTTTTATAAGTAACAAAGTTATAATACAAAATAAAAATCAATCAACTTTCAATTTTTTGTAAATTATTCGAAAACATCAATTGAAAATTAATTTGTCTTAATAATTAACAAACAAAAACATGTACATTTTTTTCGTATTACTAATAAAAAAGTTTCTCATAAAAAAACAAAGAAATTAATCATTCTATACATTCTGATGTAAGTAGAAAATTTGTGAAAATTGTTTTCTCCTCAAGATATAGGATGAAAGGTGTTAAGCATCGCTACATTGCTTTATTGGTATATTTTATCTAGATCTCGTAAACTGCATTGTATTATATTAAAAAGAAATTTGTACCTAAAATATTTTGTATACACACCATATTTAGAAAAAAATAACTCTAAAGCTAGATTTCCATGTATACGTTTCATTCGTCGCGCACTCTCATTGGTTTATTTTAAATGCTTGAGTTGAATAAACAAATCAGAGTATGCAACAAATAAAACGCAACGGCTAAAACAGATGCATGGAAACCTATCTTAAGTTATATTGAATATTACAATATTTCGATTATTGTTCAATCCAAAACGAATTACATATTTAAATCAATCCTAATATCCATTACATTTGGTTTAACAAAGTTACATTATTTGAAATAATGTCTTCAAATTGCAAATAATACTTAGCGATAATAAATATTCTTTGTACATATATAATATTTCTTTAATTCCATACATTTTCTGTAGCAGTCAAACGTAAATAATGCATTTGTACAGTTTAATTAGTGTGCAACCATGCAGACGGCCGTCATTGCAACAACATTTTATTACAATTATTATTATGAATTATAGTGCAAGAGTCGTAGGTAGGTAAGTACGGTAGATATACTGTCATTTACTTGCCAACAAACTTTGTATATAATATTCTTAGTTTCTTGTTTGTCATTTGCGAGGTTACAATCGTTCCTTGGTGACTTATGCAATACAATATATACAGGATATTCGTTAAGAGTTATGAGTTATGAGAGTTACAAAAAAAAAAGTGATAGTGTTGCGATAACCGGAAATAAAGTCGCAATTGACCATGTTAAATTATTTTGTTTTTGTTTACATAAAAATAATGTTTAAATAATTATTATTAGTCCATTGCACTATCTTTACTAGTAATGTAACGAACAGTAGCTTAATCAAATAGCCGAATAACGAATATTCGACCAAATTTCAACAGAATATTCGGATATTTCAAATAATATAGTTTTTGACAATTTAACGCATGATTGGTGGTCCTCTTTGTTAAATGAGTTTGTTAAATATTAAAATGTTCGAACTGCGTGTTTGAAATTGATAGTGAAAGAATTTTTTGAAGTATTTAGAGTAAATAGCAACCAGTATATCGACTAGTAAAGTCGTTGATAATAACTCCAATATCAGTGGTATCAACTGAAATAAATACTTATTTATCAAGAGGAATATTAATCAAAGATCATAACCCATTCGGTAAAAAATACTGCTTAAATTTTTCCAACGTTATTGACTTACACTAATTAAATAAATTATTAAATATCATTTTTCACTGATTGATTAGGTAGGAATAGAGCATATATTAGAAATATCATGAATGTGGATGAAGCTACAATTGCTTGTCTGAATAGGAATGTTTGAAGAAAACAGAAAACTAATTTCGGGACAGTGGAAAGAGTTTCTGCAACATGGCGTGATTGTGTATGTATGTTTCAATGTATGAGTTGGTATTATAAATGTTATGAAATAAAAATAAAAAATGACGTAAAATAAAATTTGTTATGTTTTTAATTTTTATTTAATTACATGGTACTTTGTTTGATTATTATTAACTATACACTGAGAAAAATGGATATTTACGGTAAATATATTTATATTTAAAAAGGTGACACAAACACAAGATATTAAAAATAACAAAATAAGTATATTTAAAAATTAACTATAAATATAATAAAAACAAAAATTTAATACCATCAATTTGTATATAGTATTACAGTCTTAATTCTTAATATAGTATTAAAATATATATGTGAGTAGATTTTAAAAATGTATAAATTTGTGAATACTTTAAACATACTCGTATATTTCAAATAAATATCTACTTATTTTTATCCAATTTGTTAAATATCTATTTTTCTCAGTGTACTTATAAATCTTAATATAAATAAGTAATAAATATGTTCCTATTGTATAAAACACAACAATTATAATTTATAGTTCAACATAAAGTGACACATTTTTTTGACTAATTGTTACATTATTTTCTTTGGTAATTTTTTAATATAAAACATTAAAAAAAATGCAGTATTTCACTTATTTTTTACAAGCAAATATTCGGCATTAAAAATAATATTCGGCCATATACGAATAGTAAAAATGGCCGAATAGGAAAAACACCGAATAATTATTCGGCTTCGGTTCTATCACTAATCTTTACTTATTGTTAGCTTAAATGAATAAACCAGTAAATTTTTAATAAATAATCGTCATATATATTAAATACTAAAGTGGTCGACTTGTTCAAAGTACACTACAATTTATTTTTCTTATGTTTATGTTTTAAATGATCAAAAACAGAAATAATATTCTATACCTTGTAATTTACTGTATCTAATACAGAAAGTCATATTAAAATATTTATTTTTCATAATACTATCATTGCAAAACTGTCCAAGGTTTCGCTATTAGAATAATAACAATAATAAACATTTGTGGAGGATGTAAGCTGTAATAAAAACTATGAAATTTGTAATTCTAATTATAATAGAATTCTAACCTCCAAGAATTCAATTAACAATTCTGACAATCAAAAAAAATCTTCACTATGAAATGTGACCTTACAAATGATGACTAATATAAACATTAACAATTTAGATATATTTGGTTATATAAAAATATTGTGCAAAATTTTTACTTTGATCTCCCACATACATATTAAATTTTTTCAGTTTTTCTTTGTTAATTTCACTTCCTGATGACGTGTGTTTTATGTAAATTGTGGTTTCACTTTTTTTTTCCGAAACACAATAATATAATAAATTTATAAATAAATGAAATGGATGTATACAATGACAGGAAATATATAAAAAAAATGTTCTCTACATTAAATATTAATTATTAATTTATGTAATACTTTATAATTAATTTATTTAATTAAGCAAAATAAAATAAAAAAATATCTATAATGCAAGAATGTTGATTTATGTTTTTGTTATTTTTATAAAATGTTATTAAAACGTTCGATGAAATAATTTTTTGAATGTAAAATTTCAAATCAATATTGTTAACAAAAAATAATCTTAAAATTAATTTTGTATTAAATTTTGAATCAAAACAAAAAGTTCTGTTAAATTTTCAATTAATATGCGACGTTTCAATATACCTCACGTATATCATTCAGGAAAAATATATACAAATGATATAAATAATACACTAGGTACCAACTAGATTACAAAATTTATAATTTAATAATTAAAGAAAGCCAGATTTTATTTAAATTTCTATTACTTCACTTATCCAATCTATTGTAAATATTATCTTGCAATTATTTTAGTATCTATAGTTAGTGGTATTTTGCTACCTAGTAACTTGTTTCTATGTTTTGTTACGTGCAATATATCGAAACGTCAAATATTAATTACAAATGAAACAGGAATAAAACTTAAAACATTTTTTAAATTTTAATATAATAAATTATGAAATTTTTTTTCACTGTATACTATTCTTGCTAAACAAGAAAAAATATTCAAAACAAATCTTGAGTTGAGAATTTTTTTTATTTTTTACATTTACAAACACAATATAACAATTTTAAAAAAATTAATGTGTTTTTTGAAAATTTTATAATTTTGTATTATGTATAAAGTGCTCGGCGTTCATTGGATACTATAAACTTAATTCTTTAACAAAACATTTTAATATAAAGTAATAACATATATATATATATATATATATATATATATATATATATATATTCTCGTATTTCTTAAATTGTTCGTCTATTTTCTTTAGTTTTAATTCTCATGAAAACTTAGAAAAATTTTCAGCTTAGTTTTAAGTTATAAACTATCAAACCGGCAGACAAACTGCAGATTGCAAAAAATCTAAAGTTACCTTTAACTTAAAACTAAACGTCTTTTTAAAATATAAACTTGTTTATATACAGTAGAAATTAAAATTTTAATAAAAACAAATATTTCGAAAGTTTTATATGAAATTACTAATTTGGTTTGGAAATCAAATTATATTTGAATTAAAAATTATTTAAAAAAATTAATTGTATTTATTTTACAATGCACCGTGTTTCCAAACTAAATAGTAAACAATTTTATACAAAGCTTTTAAAAAATAAAATAACTTACTATTATTAGTTTTTATTTACAAAAACATTTCTATTATAAAAACACAAATTTACAATTTATATACGTTAAAATAATAATATTATACCTAACGTAAAAAAAGTATTCAGTTCATTTCATTTGTAAAATATTTAAATTAAAATGTGTATTAGTTTTTCATATTTTACAAAAAATATTTGTATTTACATTCACGTATTTATTATAGATTATTATAAATTGTCTGTTAGCATTAAATGAGACTTTGTAAATTCGTAGTCGAAACCAAACATTCGTTGTTTATTTCATAACAAGAATACACTAGGAAATTATCTACAAGTACAATAGACAAGCTCGTTAAGTTAGCTGTATATATACGGTACTGTACTACTCCATAGGATGTGTATTTGGTTTTAGGCAATACTAAAACATATACGAGTTTAGTTTAAATGGAACAAAAGCAAACTCATTAGTGGTCTGTCTCGAACAGGAAAGAAAAATGCGCGCAACTTTCTGTTCGGTTCGAAATAAATGGATAGAATATTATTTACAGGTATCTAAGTATTTGTTCTTTTCATAAATCTACCTTTAGGTTATATTTATAAGGAAATAAAGATATATGTTTACAGTTTATTCTGTAATAAATTTGTTATAATTATTTATATTTTTAATTCTAATTGGATAACTTTTATATTTGAATTTCACAAGAAAAAAAATACCTATTTGAAATTATTCTCATAATTTTGTACTTCAAACTTGTAAATTTGTAATAATTGGAATTATACTAATATATAACAATTTTTTAAAAAAAATAAAACTTACGTATTAAATGTCACTTGTCAGAGAAAGCCACAGTTAATTTTGATTGATAATTGCATCCATTTTGGAACCAGTACTTACCTAAAACAAAAGAAAATAATATTATTACAAAACTGAAAGCAAATCTATTTATTATAATGTTCATTCATACACAACACGTCATGTACCCATAAGAATGTGGCAGAAACTTTTTCAAATGCCGGACTATTTAATCCGTTTTCTTTTTTATTTTTTACAAAATCACTAGTATTTTTTGAAGATTCCGATTGAATTCGATGTAAAGTAAGTTAGGTTAAAAGGTTAGTTTTTATGTTTACAAAAGAAAAAAAAAGGAAACAAAAAATCTAAAATCTTCAAAAATACTAATTATTTTTGCAAAAGAAAAAACTAATTATTTAATATTCCTGCGACATACATACAAAATATTTCAAAAGATACATTATAAAAATTTATATAATTTAACATGTACTATGAATGTAAATTTTTCATAAAAAAGTAAAATATTACAGTAAAATTACAAAAGGTTGTTTTACTTTTGAAACCTATGTAAAATGTCATAAATCAAAGTTACATTTCTTCAGTGTAGGGTTCAATGAGTGCAACTCAATGCTGCAAAAAATTTGTTATTTTAGTTTAAAAAATTGAACATTTTCCAAAAAGCTTTTATAAAGGCTCATCGTAAAAGGCTTACTAATACGTTAAACCATACCAATACTACATAAACACAAATATGATTACATTCGACACTTTCTTCCGTCATATAATATATGCTAGTGGTAGATGCAATCTCACCTGTATTTTATTTTATTGTAATTAAAAAAAAAAGATGTTTCAAAATACTAAAAAAAAAACAGGTTTTCATATTTCCAAGATCTATTAATATTTTTTATTAACAATACCAACAGTTTTTGAGTAATAAAACCGAATCAAAACTTTTACTTAAACACTGTATAATAGTACATAAGCATCTGTTAATATATAGTTCATACAGTGAATGGCACAGAATTTGCTTTAATAATCATTCTAGCGCAGAATACAAACAAACGAATAAATATCATTCATTACCGTAAAATATAAAGACAAAACTTATGAATCGGGTACGCTGTACACAAAATGCAAGAGAAAAGAAAAACTTGTATGTAGTATTCGATTTCGTTCTTCCATACACAAGTACAGAGTTCAGTTGACCGCATCGCATAATATATAAAGCAAGCAAGGAAGGCAATGGGTACAAGCAAACGAGGAATAAATCATTTTCGGAACGAGTCTCGGTCGCAATTAGTGCCTTTGAATAGGCCAGAAATTAAGTGTATTCAGAGGCAAAATGCTCTTGTACTCCACCACGGCTGCTGCATACGACTGACTGTTAGCTTTGATATGGACGTGTGTGGTGTGTGTGTGTGTGTGCGTGCATTGTCCATCCAGTGTGCTGTTCTGTATGTGTGTAACGGTTCGTTTATTAATCTCTGTCTTGTGGTGCATAGTGCACCAGGGTCAGACTTAGCCACGAGAAAGTTTTAAAGCCCATGAAAATTTTACAGCGCAAATTTTAGAATCAACAATAAATTTAGTGAATATAAAAATTAAAAACCTTTTAATACTTTTAATTATTCAGACAAACTATAGGGCGATGCAAAGTATATTCAGTGTATTAAATGTATTTTATTTTTTATTAAAATTGATCGGAGTTAACACACTGTTAAACGCTTTGTAACTTAATCAATTCGTTAACTTCATAACTGATAAATTAATGAAGTGGTTTAAAAATAGTTGATAATCTAGTTGCCTAGTTAACTAATTGATTAAGCTAAACAATGCTTTGCGCAAGCGGACACTGAATTACTTTGAAACTTTGCTTACTGTGAAATTTATTTTCACACACAATTATTTTTGTCGAGAAACGCTTATTTGTATTTATGTAATATTAATATAATCTTACGTATATGTTAGCAAGCCTCTTTACAGTGTGCGTCTAAACAAATACTGTAATTATAAAGAAAATAACATATTTTTTAAATTTTTATAATAAACTCAAAAATAAAAAGATTATTGCTGTTTATGTAAACACCTAAATAATTATTAAAAGTTATAGATCTTTCGACTTTGTCTAGTAAATGAAATTCTTCTATTGTTAGAAAACGACAAACGATTCTTGTAATGCAGTTTCACAGATAGGAACCGAATAGACCCATTAATAGTACAAAATCAATGTTACAATTCTGTTCACATCTCGTAAGACTTTTAGCTTTGCGAGATATTTTTTTCTAGTAAATAAAATTTTTCTTTTGATAAAAAAAAAGATAAGAATATTTTTTAACATTATGAGTTGTACAAGATGTAAACAAAATTGCAACAATAATTTTAATATTTTAATTAAAATAACATTCAAGAAAAATCTAATATTTTCCAAAGAAGATTCATGCATAGTGAACCAAAACGTCGTATTTTTAATAAAAATAAATAAAATTTAAATCTAAAACATTTTTCATTTATCAGAATAAATTCTGATTTCTTTTTTACTTTGTTAAAATATTTCGTCAATAAATTTCAGTAAAAGCCCACAAAGTAAAAGTATTCCTAGAACACCTGAAATTCATAAGACGGACCTGTTTCTGATAGTGGACAAGCTAATTGTGACCGAGTGGACGAGTTCTCTACGTACTCTTTAGCAATCGTAGTTGTACCTTGGGCGTGGATATACTGAACGAAATTTTTATGAAAATATAACCGTCCCACGTTGACTTTTAACGGCAACTGCACGGTACCAGTGCATAGTTAAAACTTGCTGAAGCTATTTTTATTTGGTCATCTATTTAAATGTTTACAATAATTTTATATTCACTGTAAACTATTCAAAAACATTACAAGTAGTTTAAGTTGAAATTTTCCTATATGTTCCACAAAAAACATAAGTTAAGAGGCGGCGAAAGAGACAGTGATAGCGATTTGAACTAGGATCTCAAAGATCCCTGGTTTGCGTCCTGCTAATACCTGAATTTAAATTTAAGATATTATTAAAATCTTGTACTATTAAACTGACTGACTGCACCTGAGTGGTTCGGAAACCACTATTAAGTCCCTTAGTTGTGGGCTAACGACCCGCACCATTGACAATGCAAGTTAATAAACAATTTGATCAGCTTCTCGAGCATATAGCATCTATGTTCCGCTTTGAAATTATGGAAGCTATTCATATTCATGTTATACGAGTATTAATTTATGGATTAAAATCATCTTCAAAATATCAAGAATGTTTTTTTTATAAGAAAGTTATAGTACAAATTAAAAATCAGCCTAGTTTTAGTGTACTTAAATTCGATTTATCTACACCATTCTAAGTTAACTATAATAAAAAGAGGGTATACGTTTGCTTGGACGTCCGATGAGTAGATGGAGTACTTTGCATGAATAAATATTTCTAACTAGTAGGAATTGAAAAGCATATAAGAGAGGTGTCATAAATATGAATGAAAGTAGAGTTGCTTACCTGGATAGAAATGTTTGGAGAAAACTAATTTCGGGATAGTGGAAAGAGTTTGTGCCACACCCTTTTGTCTACATGGCGTGATTGTATATGAACAATATACAATATACATATAACAATAATTACAAAAAAATTAACACGAACAAAATATTACAAATATAGTTAAATACACGATTTTCAGTCTAAAATCGAACTTATTTATTTATTTTAATGTTACTTATACCCTTATTTTTTTAACCCTTTTATAACATATATAAAATACCAAATACAAGTACCCATTATAACAGTGATTTAATTATTGCAAATATTAATTAAGAAAATAATATCTAATTAGTTGATTGTAATATTGCACAAAACAAACAATATTTGTTAGCAAGGAGCAATGAGCATATCTTAATTGCAAAAGAAGCACATTAACAAGCCCGCATTTACTCACTGGCTTTTTGAAAACAAAAACAAATCGAAAAATCTGAACAAAATATAAAGCCATTTGTACACATCATCGAAGACTGTATAAGAAAACGTACTTTATCAGCATAAAGAATCAGCCATTTATTTAAACCGGAGTCAATATAAAAATCACTAATTACAATGAATTCCATCGATAAACTACTACGAAGATAGACAAAGCAAACGAGACTAAAATTCCCGATAATTAATTTTCATACATAGGGTATTAATTAAGGACATTTGGAAAAAAAAATTGAGGGATAGACATATATACGTAAAATGGTTTGGTCTCTGTCTGATGTGTGTTTTCTATGATTTACACAAGTAGTTAATGTTCCAGTAGCCGGTTTTGTTGCGAGTTTAACATGGCGCAAATTACGACACGCATAAATAACAATAGATGGGGGCCTCTCGTATCCGACAACGCGTGACCCAGCAAGCACGCGAATGACGGCGATGAGATTAAAAATGACACGCAACACAAAACGTCAAATCTAGAATATTTTTTTCTGCTATAATATTATCTTTGATAATATTTACGGAATGATTTTTTTTACAGTTTTTCTTCTAATGAGATACTTGCAAAAAAAATTGTTTTCTTTGCATATTTCGAAGCTTTAATGCCTGTTTTACACGGTAATAATTTTATTAAATAATTGTGAACGACATATATTTATAATATATGTATATATATATAACATCATAAATCAAATAAAACAAAAAATACAATGGCATAGTAAAAATAGCCATTTCAATGAAGTTACGTCATGAATTTCTGATTCAATTTACGATAATAAAATTGTGTTCCACCTTTTTTTTTATTATATAATAGCTGGACTGTGCTTGCATTTTTATTTCAAGAAATAATTGATGACATTTTATATTTTATATTTTATATTTTATATTTAATAAAAATCTTTCAAAATTAGCAACATTGTGTAATTTAAGTATATAATTATTTTTTTTTTAAATTATTGTAATATCCCTTACATTTTTAAATATTTGGACACAAATGTAAACACAAACGTGTTTAAAAACAAAAATTCTTTCTCTCTTATTAATATAACAAAACATCGTGTTGATTTTACATATTTAATAAATTTTGTATGTCATGTTTTCCTGAAAATATTGACATGAAATAATAAATTAAAAAATATTAATAATAAACAACCCATTTTCAATATGTTGATATATTTTAATTCGATGTTTTTAAATAATCTGTCGTTAATGACTTCAATCGATTTTTATAAATATTATAAATTGCTGAAAATAATATTTTCATAATTTTTCATCAAATTTTAATCCAGTATGAAATTACATGACAAAATTGGAATTATTAATAATTTCTAAACAAACATAAAATACGTATAAAAAAAACAAATTTTGACCAAATAATGACAATTAATAAACAAATTATTCTGCAATATAATTCGAAAAAATATTTATTTTTAATTATATAAAATCGTATTATAACCCTTGTAAACATCCATTATATTGCAATAATATTTTTGTATCCGTGATGAACATAAATGGGCATTATCACATTTTTTTCCATAAATAATCAAATTTCAAATTCAATATAATGATTATATATTTAACAGAATAATTTTATATATACAGTGTAATTAATTTTAATAGAACTATATTTAAAAAAATAAACTTACTTTGATTCAAACGTTGGCTATCTTATTGATACTAGCCAATATAATATATACGTCGCAAGAATATTAAATAATCTATATATTTTTTGAAACATTCGATTGAACCTAATACTAAGTAAATAAGATTAAAAGGTTTGTATTTTTATGTTTATAATAAACAATTACAAAATTAAAGGAGAAATCTTAAAAACTACTAGTTAGTAATTTTGTAAAAATATGAATTATTCAAAATTCCCGCAAAATAAATGACAAAATATCACAAAATTATCAAATTTTAACCACCGTCAAATCAACAAATTTTGAAGTTATCAAATATTTGAAATGCTTGAAGAAGAAATAACATGTTACTCGAAATAATAAGCTCTTTCTGTTTCGTCCAAATTGCACGACCTCGACTTACGTCTCGACCGCAAATATCTAAACTCAACACAAAAATATCGTTTTCTAATCCTCCTAACATAAAAACCTGGCTCTCTCAATACTGTTTAAGCAGAAATCAGTTTTCGCCAAACATTCCTATCGAAACAAACCACTTTATTTTATTCGCTCATGCAACAGTCTCAATAAAAACTTCCCAACTACTCACCGGACATCCACGCAGACCTATAACTTCAATATATATTCTTTTGACAAAAACGTTTATTAAACATTATTTTTTTTTATACAACTATAGTTGGCAAAGTTACCGTCTTTCAACACTAAAACCAAATGAAACCAAATCAACCCGTTTTTTCCAGTAAAGATGCAAACAATAATGAATAGTCATGCGAAATTTGCAATTAAAAATCTTCAGTCCGCGTTAAGAATTAATTACGCGCCGAAAGGGTCAATAAGACTGGCAGTTCATCAGTCGCACAAATATCAATAACTCTTCCTCGGGTAATACGTTCCGAGCCGTTCGGTATTCCATCCATTGGGGTACCCAGGCACGAGTCGAAGTTCTGCGTTCGTTGCTTTGCCGTTCCGTAATCGACTTGAAAAATCCAATTACGGGGGCCGCATGATGGCGTTTAGGTCATCCGCGCATTTATCATCTCTGCAGCCATCGGGTGTAAAGTAGGTATATTGGAAGAGCGGCAGGCAGCCAGAGAGAGAGCGTATTTGCTTCTTTGGAATGGGAATGGGAAGAGAATTCAGTGCGGAATCGCGTACTATTTCACTTTGACTATTGAAATGAACCGATCTCGATCTGTGTGAGGGGGTTGATATCCGGTTCGCTCTGACATCAAACAAGATCGACTCTCACTGGCTGGCTGGATTGGTGGGTGAAAAAAAAAAACGGAAAGAATTAAAGAAGCGATAGATCTGCATGGCGCTAATGATCGACTATTGACTATATTGGATTTCCCTGTATATTTCTGAATAAAGTGGTCTTACTGATGCAGAAAAAAATATACATTGAATTTTTAGTGGTTACAATAAGTGATCAGTAACGTACAAAATACGTTCATAAAGGAAAATTGAATTTAATAACATTACACGAAAAAAAAGCGTATTATAATTTCCATAATATATATTATAAATTAGTATTATAAAAATTAATATAATAAAAATAATTAATGTTTCAATTTTTAAAATTTTATTTTATTGCTATTACTGCTTAATTACGTCACATTTCAGTCTCAAAACAGTTTTTTATTTTTTACCAAAACTAAATGAAAAAATGAAACCACAATCCGTCGTATTTAACCATTACAATTCTGTTTGAAAAGTCATGTGCTGCCAATATAAGTTTATATCATCAAATTTCAAAATCTTATCTAACAAAAACTTTATTGTGATTATTCTAACTGGACAGTTTTTCTTTGTATGTAATCTATAGATAATTTGCAATAATTATATATAATTAAATCGTCAAAAAAAAAAACTCTACAAGTGTATAGTAAAAACTTGTAAACGGAAATAAACAAAAGTAGAAAAAATAAACAAGATTCATAGCCGCTGGTTAGACAAGTTTGAACTATTCGTTAGTAAAAACAAATCAATTATATTTGATAGCTCCTTGGTTGGTGTTGAAGCCAAGGTCGAACACGAAATGACAATTGACAATTTTCTCGTGTTTTTCTAGATCTAGCTAATATTCAGTTCACTTTTAATTATTTTAAACATCCGACAAAAAATTCTGTTTCACGGTTTAAGTTAAAAAAAGTTATAGCATAATATCGGTCTGAATTCGTTTTTTGTTTATACAACAAAAAGAGAAATAACTATTTCACTTAATTCAAATTGGACGGCTAAATGTGTTTTATCTACATCTACATAGAAATTAAGTTAAAGTCAAATTGTTCAAATAAAGTTTAAATAAATATATCGACGTACAAGACTATCGAAATATACAACAAATTATGACAAAAATATCTAATTACATTCAATTACCATATTTTTTATACAAAGCATTCTTAAATGTTTTGTAAGATAATCAATTTATTAACTTGCCAACTGACCAATCAATGAAACGGTTTAAAGACAGTTTACAATCTAGTTGCCAAGTTAACTTGTTGTTAACAAAGCTTAAATATTTCATTTAATAAGTTTAAATAGAGAAATTTTAAACATGTATGCCATTTAAATTTAAAGAAATTTAAGCTAAAAACTGCACACAATGTAGTAAGCAGAATAAAAATTTACTTTTTTTTTTTAGATTTAGGCGCAGAATAGCGTCATTATCTTGTAATTTAGTTGAAATATAATAATTTTTATGTAGTTTATAGTTTTATCTGTAATACATATTGAATGTATTCTGTATCAGTTCTGTAAAAACGACAACTTGTTAAATTAATTTTTTTTAAGAAAAAGAATATTTTGTTATTTGCAACAAGATATCTAACGAAATTTCAGAATTTTACTTCTGACAGAATTGAGAAAACAACTAAAATTATACTATTTTTCAGAAAAAATTAACAAATAAAATTAATTATTTATTACATAAATTAGTTAATCAACATAACAATAAATAAAATAAGTTTTAAAAAATAAATAATTTTTATTTTCGTCCATACTACTTGTGAAATCATTTCGTAAGAGAGAAAAAATAATAAGAAAAAAGAAAGAAAGAAAAAAAAGTTGAATCCATCACATACACAGCGTGCCATTCTATTTATCTGCTAGTAGACTCCTTATACACTTAGTATTGTTATCTGAATACGGTCTGGGGCAACAGGCACACCCACGTACTCATGATACGATACAAAACAAAACGGTGTGTGATGCATTGAACAATACAATAACGACTCGGAGTCTGATACAGCGAGTCCCAAGCAATGTTACAATACGTGCGAAGCGAGACTCGGAGAATCAATTTTACTTCTTGCACGCGTTATGCTTCGATATAGATAGGCGACGCGACGTATGTGGGTACACAAATATTGTTGAGCGGTGTTTGTGCTATCCGGTCAGCTAGAATTGGTATTTGGAATGTGAATAGACTGCTGCAGATAATAGACAGGATTTTTTGTGGAAATATATATATATATATATATATATATATATATTTTTTTATTGTTATAGGTTGTTGGTGAGAAAATATAGAAAAATATTTTGTTATTTCATTAAATACATAAGTTTCGCGAATTAAGAATATTTTGTATATAAAATATAACTTCAATACAACTATCGAGCGAATCTTACCAAGTGGTAGCAATAGAAGAACATGTATGAGAGACATCATGAATGCGTTGCTTGTTTAGATAGAAATGTTTGGTAGAAACTAATTTCTGCACAATGGAAAGAATTTATGCCACACCCTTATGTGTA
Organism: Clivina fossor; assembly: GCA_963966155.1. Taxonomy (NCBI): domain Eukaryota; kingdom Metazoa; phylum Arthropoda; class Insecta; order Coleoptera; family Carabidae; genus Clivina; species Clivina fossor. The sequence continues at coordinate 21,957,818 of OZ014551.1, read as the reverse complement.
CATGGCGTGATTGTGTATGTATACAGAGCTTGTTAAAGCTGAAGAAAATGGAAATTGTAAAGAAATAAGTTACAAATTGTAAGAAGAAAGAAAAAAGCAACATAAATGGAACAGTGAACTGAGGTAAATGTGAAATGAAGTGCAACACAATCAAACATACGCTTTGTTTTAATTTTGTTAAAATTCTATCGGTTACAAATTTTACTGAGTTTGAAATTTTGAAATAAACTGTTTTTACAAACACCCTGCGATTTAAATGTGCATTTTTATCTGTGTATTTAAAATTGTAAAATAAACTAATTGTGAATAACCGAGTCTCGACTTTTTTTGCACAGTTTAGAAGTTGATAAAGACGTTACAAATTAGTATCTACACGATTCCGTTTTTATAAAATGTTTTCGCTCATTTTCAATATGATCTGAGTATAAGATGAATTGAATTTTGATATTAACTTCATATTTTTCAAAAAAAAAATTGTAGATCTCACTGTGTTTGTCTTTGTCATTATATTCCTCGGACAATACTTTCCATGAACATGAAAATATTGAATAAAGCTCTATAAAGTTATTTAAAAACTCTAGATTACAACTGTTATAATAAAATTTGTACATTTGAAACAATTAAAGTGAACTATAGAACGAGTTGTGCAAGCGTCCACACATAACAACAAATATCGTCGGTTTAAAAGTAAAACACATTAACTTCAATATTTTATTTGAAGAAAACAGTGATTTACTTGTAAATATCTCATTTAAAAAAGAGAAATACTTATACTGTTTTATATGATTCCGTCTTTCGCGTTCAGTTTTCTTCATAAAACCATGATTTTACAGTATACTTTGAGCGTTTTGTGAGTCTAAGACTGTGCAAATAAAACATTGCAAAAATCTGTGCAACTAAATTAGGCTTTCATCAAAATATACCATTTCAGTATACAAAATTTATTTTAAAAGTCTATGCACAATTTTTTTATACAAATTCACTATCACATAAAAATATTGGAATATTCAAATAAAATCTTTATCATAACAATCTTCAATAGGATCTCCCACACGCATGTGCAGAACACAATATAAAACAAAAATAACGAACATTGTCATTTCTCACGCATTGGGCGCGCAAGGTGCGAGAGGGCCCCCCCAATCATTGTTCGATTCGGGTCTGAGCGACAATCTTCGCCCGGGGGGCCCCAGCCCACACTCGTTCTTGCCAAAGCAAAGTGATTATTATCCGCTCCTGATACACTGGGATGTGTCGGCTTTATTGTATAAGTTACAGCCCGTTATAGATGTGTATGTGTATGGGTACCGCTATACGAAACGTGATTAATCAATAAATTTTCACCGAGATTATAATACCAGACGCGCAGCGCAGGCAAAAGATTCATATTTGGATGTCCCGTTAGGTATATAGTGTGGCTTGCTGGTGAGCGGGCCCCGTTTAGGTTGGAACGTTTAGAGGCGAACGTATATGGTGAATACTTGGTGTTAACGATGAAGTATGAATTTACCAGATAAATTGCAGATGCGAATATAAAAAGAAAATGTATAAGATGTTTTTAAATAATTTGATAGATAATCAACTGAAAAATTGTAAGTGGTAAAAAAGTTGAAAGAAATATTTTGTGAAACAATTTCTTATGATTTTAAAAAACCACTTGTACAATCTGGTGTACAAATTAATTAAAATCTTTTAAAATCTTAGTAAAATCCTTTATAATCATAGTAAAATCAATTTAAAGTTTTCTCAAAATCATATCAAATCAGGAGTAAAATGTATACAATCATAAAAAATTCGTATAAAATCCGTAAAAGTATCACTACAATTTCAACATTCATACTTAAAAAAATTACTATCTGGTGTACAAAAGTTGAGGTAGCAGTTTTCCCCTCTCTCTCATTTGTGTGTTTATTGCATTAGAAAATATATTTTACTCTGTCATTAAATGTGGCAATAATTTTTTAAGTTTTATTAAATATAATGATAATTATAATTATAACATAATAAATATAATTTTATTGAATTCGTGCATATAAATTTTGGTGCCAATAAATGTTTAAAATCTCAGAGTAAAAAATGAATAAAAAATAATATAAAAATTAAGCTATAGCTGACAATTGTAATTCTTTTTAGAGATTTATTAAATTATCGCAGCATAAAATTAACTTTTTTATTTTATATTTGTAAATCTATAAAACAGCTAAAATTTCATAATAACGTCATTGCAGATAACAGCAAAACAATCGGCTCCAACTAGTCAAATCATCAAACAAACCATCATCATCGAACCGGCTGAATCCATCCTCATCAAAAGCCAACTAGATTTTAATCATACACGTTCCGATGCACTAATAATCCAAACATTAGCGTATCGCGGATCTTCTAAACCCCACATCTAATGCAATCGCTCTAAACACACACACACAAAAAAAAAGAAACAAGATAGAAACTAATTGCCCCACCCAAAATACCAGATTAAAAAAACACGCTTTCCGAAATGATTTTTTAAATAAAAACAGTGACTGCGCATATTGTTCCCGCGTAGCAGTTGTTTTGTTTTGTGTAAGTAAGTTTGATTGGTCGGATCTCGTGCCGCGTCAAACATGACCGAAAATGAACGAAAATTGACGAGTTGTTTGCGCCCGCGGCTTATTTAAATTACCGGGGCGGGATGTGTCTACCTTTACGTACATGTTGTTATATATGAACGTGCACGTTCTTTTGAAATTGATGCGAGTTGGTTTTTTTTCTCTCTCTCTCTCGGTTATACCTTGCCGCGAGCTTCCTACAACAACCCAATGAAATTACATAAACGAAATTTTTATGCTTCTTATTATATGATTCATTTTGTTGAAAATATTTTAGTTTATGTGCGCCTAATTAGATATAAAAGATAATATGGTGTTTTTACTTTCTAAAGAAGTATTTGTTTTTTGTTAAAAAAAATATTTCTACAACTTAAAAAAAACTGTTTCATTTCACTGTTTTTGTGTGTAAAAATCTCTTTATGGAGAAGTGTGAAAAATAAAAAACATGAAAAATGCCGTAATGTGTTATTATTTCACTCTCACGTTATATAAAAACATGCACCGAAAGAAAGCAGTAAAAACATGTCGCGCAATCTTAGTGATAAATATGTCAAATTTTAAATTTGAGTAAGTTAATTCTAATTGCGAATAGTCGAACACAAATTTTTGTATAAAATTTATGCATAAAATTACTATTCGTGAAAAAATATTACTTTATGCACTTGTTACATAAATTACCATTTTAATTACATTCTACTTTTTACCACTTGGACTAAAGAGAAATAATATATTAAATAAGTAATTGGATACGAAGTCTGTAATATTGTCAAAAATTTTGCATTTTGCACCAGACAACTCTACTGCAACAAATCTGTTTACACTGGTAGTGTGCCGATAGAGCAGAGTAAATATTGTGGTCATGGAAGGGTGAGTAGACTGTACTAGTTCACATGTGTAATCCACTCTACTCTACCCATTACTATCTGTAGTACTTGTTTTTTACTATCCCAAAGTGTTTACATTGTACTAGTAGTGTAATAGTACGTACTCTACCATTGTTACCCTACTACCAACTCTAGTAATGTAATCTAGGCTTTAGTATTCAAAATAGGTATATAGTTTTTTTTTTGCAATGTTGAATCTCTTGATCGAAATTTCTTGCCAAGTCATTTAAGAATTCTTGAAATTTAGTTTTAGTTATATTTAGAATAAATTTGCTTCATTGAGTGTACTTCGAACAATTCTACTGTTTAGTGATAACTCTTTCCCTTTTCTTATAATCTAGTATTAGTGTTAGATGCAATCTCAAGAGTCCTATTTCTCCTTAATTTTCATCCCTTATCCCATAGACAAGTTCTATTCTGTATATAAAACAGCAAGTAGTAGAAAAAGTTTTTTAAAAGCTAAAACCGTTTCACGTAATTTAAAAACAATTTAGAAAAATATATTACGAATTTTACGACTTTACGATCTCACAGTTGAATAATATCGTGTTAAAAATAACTTTATAATGCATAACATTGAAATAAAATATGAAAACATAATATTAAATTGAAATATGAATTGAAATTCTTTGACGTAAATGGAATCAACAGAGTGAGCTGTGATCTGTCACATGATTCATGTAAATAATATGTGTGAACATTCGAGAGTTTCCTCAAAAGATAATACGTTTACTTTTTAGTAAAATGTTTTCAACAAAGGATATGATTATAATAATTCTCAGTTCATGATATCGCTCTCTGTAACATTATCGCACTTGCTCAAATAACATAATTCGAGTGGTAATTCATATATAATGTTTGTATCGCATTACACTGGAATGTTTTTATTTCAAACATTACATGTTGTTTTCCCTTTCGTTAGAATATAATCTTTCTCAATATCATTATTATTTGAAGAATTTAAATATTTCTTATTGTATTTTATCTGCTAAATTTTATAATTTTCGTATGATTAGTAAAAGTGCTAAGTTTAATTCTTTTACAAAGCATTTTAATAAAAAGTAATATGTATTTTGAAATCGTATATTTAATATTTTCTCAGATTATTTCTTTGCTTTTATTCTTGCTAAAATTTTGAAAATTTTAGAGAATACATTACACGTTATTGCATGGATATATTTTGTATATATGACATTTTAAGTCTCATTCAAACTGTCGTTTTAGTTTTACGCACAAGCACAAGAATTTGACCAATTTAAACACTTGATGTAAAAACTAAAAGTGTGTCAAGTATTTAGATTGGTCAAATTCTTGTGCTTGTACGTAAAACTAAAATTAAACAGCAGTCAGAATAAAACTTTATACTACTTATAAAATCTAATTTACAAGTTAAATAAAATCTCTTAAAATCTTAGTAAAATCCTTTAAAATCTTGTAAAACTTCGAGTAAATCGCTACAACTTTAGCAATTTTATAGTAAAATCAACGAAAAATCATTACAATCTCTACAATCATACTTATAATTTTCACAATTAGAAAAAGTGGTTTTACCTTCGGTTTAAAACTAATTATATTAATATCAAATAATTCATATCCGAAGAATAAAATAACCCGAAAAGCAAATTAAATCAAACCAGTCAACAGTCCAACTCATTCTTGCCCACTTTTCCAATCTATCCTTTTAGAAATGTGCTACCCAGCTAATACCTCTTTTCCACCTCTATATGTGCCGTGAAAGTTCAGCCACTCAAACACAAGGGAAACTTAGTCAGTGACATCCCAAAGACTGCACACAAGATTCAAGTTTTGTGCGCGGCGTCGCGCGCGCCCGGAGTGTAATGATCGAATCAATCTTGATGCATCCCAGCAACTGCCCGAGACAATCTCTTGATTGTGTCCTTAAAGAAGACGAATGGGCCGCTGGGACGGACACCCCCTTCACTCACTCGGCTGTGCTCGCTCATTTGCTCCAACGAGAGAGCGAGAGACAAAAAAAAAACGAAGAGAAAGAATTATCCGTCGCCGCGCGATGAAGATGACTTTGTTTTTTATCGGTTGGTCCCGCTGCCCGATGTCTGCGATTGTTGCCAACTTAAATAGATGAAGATTAAAGATTTTTTTCTATATTATTTAGGAATTGTTTCACGTGAAAAACCAGACTAAAAGACAGGAGGTCATTGAATGCAAAATCGTAAAAGTCTATTAGATTTTCTAGAAAATGTCCGTAAACGAACAGATAAGATTTATGTTAAAATATACAAATTTGTACAGAATATTCGTATTCGTATACGAAGATACGTCACAGATTCTATGTACATGAATATATAATATTTGCAAAAAATATGTATTTTTGAGATAAAAGAAGGATTTTTTCAGTCTCATGCTGGTTTCTATACAATTTACTACTTAAAATTATATAAGAAAATATACAAAATTAATACTATTATAGAATACTATTATAGAATAAAATATACAGACGCATGCGCAATGATATTTTTCAATGATAATTTATTTATACCTAATTATAAAATCAAATATATTTTAATAATAAATTTTACAGCTTTAACTGAATAAATAACACATTAGAAAAACTGTACACATAAATATGAATTGATGATAATAAATAATAAGACAAATACTATACGAGATCTATAAGTCTAATCGATTTACATCTGTAAGACCTACAGCATTATAGATTATTTTGTCTTTTTCTATAATTAGCAGAATTCCATTTACTAGAAGAAAAAACAAAACAAAATATTCTGTAACACTACAAGTCGTACAGATATGAATCGAATAGATTCATAAATCTGACACCAAATTAATAAAAAATAAATAAATACAAAAAAACTGTGTCAAAATATTCCATATTAAACTGTTTTGTTACAGAATTAATCTTATAGCACGAGATCAATGGAAGACACTTTAACTAGTATTACAATAATAATTAAAATAGAATACTTTTTTTATATTACACGATTTTACGTTAAAACACCTTCGTATGAAGAAACGAAAATTAAAACCCCATTATAGATAATCAATTAGAATTCGGGTGGTCTCGCTAAATTTAATAACAATTTAAGCATGAATAAAAACATGGAGGCACTATACTCAGATCTAAGTTTAGTTTTGTGTTAGTTGTCAATGCAAAACACGTTAGGCCCATTAGTGTAGCAAGCCGAAAACGACAATATCCCATGTATCCAAGAATGCCCTTCCGCCCCCGTCTCCACACCCCCGCCAAACCCAGCACCCATAACATCCTACGAATCGCAAACTAAACTACGAGTCAATTTGGTAGTTCGCTAATTTCCATCCGTAGTTAACTGAGAACCTCAGTGAAATAGTGACGAATACGCTACCTTCATTAAAATTGACAGTCTTTTGTTTTCGACTAGTCCAAACACATACTGAAATCCATTTGAATATATATCAAATATTATAAAAAACAGATCTCTTATTTGTCACTGATTATTTCTAATCCCTTGACATTATTTTGAAACTCATATAGTGACGTATTCGTCAATCGTCTACTGAGGTGTTCTAACACAGAACCTCACTTATCTAAATACGTGTGTGTGCCTACACACAGATACAGAGAGAAATTTGATTGCTAGAGCGAAGAAAACCCTATTTTCCCAAAAGCTGGGACTCTGTACTAACAAACAGACGCGTTGCGTTTGGTCCCGTTATCATCTTGTACGCAAGTAATCACTTGGATACGCAAACACGATGGCTGTGTTGCGACCTCACGGCTCAGCTCTCTATCTTGCCTGTGCTTTGAGCAGCCGGATATACGGAGTGTTTAAACGTAATTGGGTTATGATTAATATTTTTTACATTCTACCTTGATAGGAATAATAAATGTTGTTGTGTAAAAATTTTAAAATTAAAGCAAAAATATTAAATAAACATGTATAAAATATTTTGTTTTAAATATTGTTAATCATGTGCGTCTGCAGAGAGAGGCAAATGAGCACTAGCTACCTTCTGGAGCAAAGAACATATGTTTGCATTTTTGTATTCTGTTGTATACTTGTAATAAACCAAAAAATAATAAATTAAATAATTATATTAACTTTTTGATTATTGATATAATTATTTATCTCCAGATTTTGCCCCTCCTAGAAAATTTTATGTGGACGCCCCTGATTATTATATTCTTTATAGAACGTGACAACTACAAATTAATTTAGACCAAAAATTGAAATATAAGTTTTAAAACACAAAATTCTGCATTTGAACAGAAATTAGATACAAAAATATCTAAAATTACATCAAAAATAAATAACCATAATTATGAAATTGATACAAAAAATAAACAAAATTTTGTATTTTTATATATACCTACAGTAGTTAAATTATTATTAATTATAATAATTTTTTTCAGGACCACAAAAAAAATTTACAAAACAAAACAATACTTTGTTTTTATTCATATAATTTATTTAATAATAAAAAATATGCATCTACAATTTAATTTATTTTCAACCAAATATACTGATATTTTAGTTTAAAAAAATGCTACTACTTTTATACTTGATATCTATCCATTATTAATAATATTTATTAATAATAATTATCTATAAATAATTAAAATTAAAATAACCTGAAAAATAAAGAATTGTTATGTCACGTATAAATAAAAAATCATTAGTTTTGAAAACAAATAAAATTTTGAAAAATATGTTACAATTCATAATATTTTCTTTATAAATAAATAAATTTTAATGAAAAGTTATCTTCATTATCCTATAAACATTAAACATTTTAAAAGTTTTTGGAATTACCCAGTATTGTTATTACAAAAATTAACAATTATCAAAATATAACAATTAAAAAAAAAATTGAAGAGTAAATATCTTCTTTACTTCCTATATAATTTGACCAATATTGTATTGTTTTTCTCTTACCAGAAAATAAGCAGCTAATGTCCTAGTGACTTATTTACACCCAACACTGTATTAAATTAAACCTTGATTATATCCTGTTTCTTGGTACCGTGTAAGTACGTTTAATGTATTTACTGTCCATCTCCTCTCATTGATAAACCGAAATTAAATCAAAAAAGAGAATTATCAGTTACTTCAAATCACTGTTCACAAGAGAGAGGGTGAACTTGACTGTGTTTTGTTCATCTCCCAAAAAAAGCTTGTAATCTCGATTTTATTATCGTGTTTGATTTTTTTTTATTATGGTAGTAAAGGATTCGAGATTCTTTTGTTATGTGACACAAAGAATTGGTTTATATTTCGTTGAGAAATTTCTCTTCTTTTGTTATTTGTCAACTACAAGATGGCGATGGTGTATATTGAATTACTTTACAAGTTGGAAAATAAATAAAAGAATCAAAATAAACACTTTTTTTATAATTCGCTGGTGTTGTCGAACAAAATATATACCGGGTGTAGAAATGAAATGTGAACCATAGGGATTTCAATGTTATTTTTTAAATACGGCTGTATCTCTTTCCCTATTGACTTTAGAGCAAATATTTAAATACAAAATTTGTTCAAAATGTGAAAATGCATGGTATAAAGTCATTTTTTTTTTACATAAATATTAATATTTTACGATATACAGGGTTAACCACTAAAAAATGAGCTATAACATTGGGAAACGGGAATGGTATCGAAAAATGCGGAATAATGAGTTCTATAATTCGGTGAAAAAATCATTGTTCTATGATACTTCGTTTAGGAGAAAAAAATTAAAAACTGATTTCTGAAAAAAATGCCAATGGTCCCCCCTTATCAACTTTTCGAAAAATCAGAAAAACGTGAATAAAAAATTAAAGAAGAACAGGAAAAAAAAAGTGTCAGTGTTAAAATATCCAAAATCCTTTTTTTTTTTTTTTTTCTAACAAAACACAAGGGTACCCCCTTATGAAATTTTTCAAAAATCAGTTTTTAATTTTTTTCTCCTAAACGAAGTATCGTAGAACAATGATTTTTTCACCAAATTATAGAACTCATTATTCCGCATTTTTCGATACCATTCCCGTTTCCCAATGTTATAGCTCATTTTTTAGTGGTTAACCTTGTATATCGTAAAATATTAATATTTATGTAAAACAAATGACTTTATACTATGCATTTTCACATTTTGAACAAGTTTTGTATTTAAATATTTGCTCTAAAGTCAATAGGGAAAGAGATACAGCCGTATTTAAAAAATAACATTGAAATCCCTATGGTTCACATTTCATTTCTACACCCGGTATATATATATATATATATATATATATATATATATATATATATATATATATATATAGAAGTTCTTACTTTCCAAAAAAATATTTACTTCGTTAAATGTTTTCATAAAATTATGTCAATCGGTGTCAACATACATTTCCAATAAGAAAGCTTAATTCAAGATATATTTACTACAAGTTCTCAAAATTAATACTAGAAATCATTGTTAAAATATAAAACAAACTACTGTGTACAAAATTTATAAACTATGTAAAAAATTTAGAATAAATTCACTTAATTGCAAAATTAAATTAAAAACAAAAAGTTTTTGACACGAGTATGTAGAGTACACTGATTTAGAACTATTTAAAATATGCTATTGATGATGAAATTTTAACTTCGGAAATACCTATATAGGCTATATAGGTATTTCCTGTATAGCTATATAATATAGCTATATTGTTGTTGAGACTATATCTAATTAATTAATAACCACTCAAATTAATAATAAATCAAGTAATTATTTCCTTATTATATATAGTAATACGTAAAAACAAAAATTACAGATTAAATAAATCTAGATAATTGTAATCCTTATTTATTATATATTGTAGATAATCAATTTAACTGGTAAATTCCATTAATGTAATCAACAAATAATAATAAATTGTTCAATTGTAATCAATTGAATTACTTCTACAAATCTATTTTTTTGTTTTACTAAATGTAATCTAAATTTATCAATAAATATATGTAATTTGTATAAAAAAATCATTTTCTATTATTTATTATATATTACTTTTTCCTTTATTTATTTATACATATACATATATATATATATATATATATATATATATATATATATATATATATAAAGTTTTGAATAAAAAAAAAACATTATATACTATTTTTAAATATTAAATTACATTACATCAATACAGTAAACATAATTGTTTTCTTTTAGAATATTACGTGCTTCATCTGAAATAATTGCAAATTTGGAAATCATCTAATTTTATTGTTAAATAAAGCAACTAAAATGTGCCAACACATCATCTAAAAAAAAATAGCCTAAATTATTTCTGCATAATTTTTATTTATTTATCACAAAAGAAAGAATCAAAACAATTTCCTTTTGATTCTAAATCCGAGTAAAAATAAAATATAAAACCGAGCATGGTCGATATAATATTCTATTTCATCAATTTAATCTCCAGAGACTGGCGAGCGAGCAGGCAAGGCATTTCAAGACAAAACAATGGTAAAAAGTATTTTTCCGCAAAAGACAAGCGCAAGTAAAGCATTGAAACCAATCAATATGCTGTGAAGCGTATAGCAAAACGCATCCACAAAAACCCGAAGAATTTTCTAATATTGCTCTTCGTTCGGAAACGCGAGCTATGAAGAAGGCACACAACAGATATTTAATAAACAATTCTACTGGCTACAATCTACAATTTTTCCACGCAAATCCTTTAGAAATTACAAAATCTCCAGAGCCAGAACTCTATAAGGAAAACTTAACAGAGGAGGAGTTTATTTCCATTTCCTATTTTATTCAAAAGGTAAAACTTTCTTCCTCCTGACAAAGTAATCGAAACTCGAAAACTAATTTCGAATGTTCTCATTATGAGCTTTCAATGATTTCATGTGAATGTTACGTATACATATGTACCAGAAGTTGATCTACAAGTAATGTTTCCGAGCCTATATCTTTGGTATAGATTTTTCATCGTATTTTAAAAATAAATATAACAAATATAGATATATATATATATATATATATATATATATATATATATATATATATTTCCTAAATATTTGGTCAATGTTAAATTAATTTATAATCTTTTAACACTTAGGTCTAGTTGCATAAAATATTGTTAACCTAATAATTTAAACTAAGTAACTAAATATTAAATATTTTTGAAGAATTTCATTCATTGATCAGTTGGAAAATTAACTTACAGTTTAATAATGTCGTATATAACTTGCCCTTAAACTATATATAGCTATTACTGTCCTTAGGATTTACGACACAAATTGGAAGAACTTATGAAATATTCTTAAGTTTAATCTTATAAAGCTTTTTTTCACGGCTTTCATTTTTACCACACATTAAAGCCTAGTTGTTAAATGTTTTATAAGTTAGCAAATTAGTTAACTTGTCAATAGATAATGCAAGTAAAAATTGTTAAGAAAAATTATCAGCAGTTTCTCGGGTATATAGTCCCATGTTCCGCCTAGAAATTACAAGATAGTTATTTATGGTCCTAACTATATGTATGCCAAATTTATTTTTATCTGTTTTTAAATTACTAACTATTAGACGAAAAAAAAACATAACATTTCATTGTTATTATAAATTATAAAATAATTCGCGAATTATAAGAACAGCAAAATAGAATTTCATATTGTTGAGATTTATAATTTACTGAAAGATTTCGTGACATCACTTTTAGATCAATCCTGATACCTTTCGTGAGTAAACGAAATCCGAAGCTAGGAAACGAATATGTTACAAATATTGCTCCACTTCGTCGTAGTTTGTTTATGTGCGAGTGTATGATCCGTTTCGAGGAAAACGCGATGTTTCTTCAAGTAAACAAACGATGGAAAGTGGAAACAAGTGCCTTGCCTAGGCAATACCATTTTCATTTGTTTATTTCTTTAGCGTTTCTGTTATGTATACATACATATACATATGTATATACATAGAACTACTTCATGTAATGTTTGATGTTTGGATATTATGTATACATAAACCTAACTTTTGTATTTGTCGATACGCAATGTCAAGATGAATTTTGCACCCAGGTAGAATAAATATTTATAAATAACAGATGGCATTGAGAAAATTTCATATAAGAGAAAATATTATTTTAATTTTTAATTTCAATTTCATCTCGGTTGTGTTTCAATAAATATATATATATATATATATATATATATATATAGGTATATATATATATATATATATATATATATATATATATATATATATATCGTATTTTTAAAGTAATTAATTATTAATTCAATATAACTTATTTTAATTGTACTTGTAACAAAAATATTTGTGTTTTTAGCATATTTTGAAACTTTAAATAGTTTGAGGTATTTAAAAAAAAAAAAACTCTGTGCTAAATTTCAACTTAATATTTCATTTCCAAGTTGCATTTCAAAACCGAACAAACATACGTACATACATATTTTTACAGTTTACACATACCTTCAACATGAGCAAACTAATAACTAAAAAATAAAATAAATATTCTGTTGTCGCAAATATCAATGCACTGTCAAAATCACCCTTATGACATGCCACCGCATATCATTCTATATATGCAAAAGCACCCCACCATACACACACACACATATCAACACCTCTGGCATCCTGCATCCCATATCCGCTTCTGGAGCAAAAGCGAAGAATAAAAAAGCTCGCGCCAAAGGTGTCGACGACCGGTTAATATCCCCCTTTCCTCCCCACCGGCCCCCAACCCTGTTCCCATTTTCATGCGACGGGAAATCAATGACGCGAACCTTCGCGGTAAGATCGATTCATCATTGGGTTTTTGGGACACACACACACATATACTAGAAGTATGTGAGCTCCGCGCTCCGGTTCGCTCACCGAACCGACGGTGCCTGCATACCAATAGGTGTGGAGCTAGGATAGCAAGGGGGTTGGTTGGTAACTAGATAAAGAAGACGCCGCTAGGTATAGCTGACAACTGCTAACAGCCCGAATTGAGTTAGCGACTTTGTTGCTGGGCTACGTGGTGGCGTGGCTTTCATTTTTACGAGTGATGTGTATTGTGTGAGGGGGTGACGGGAGGGGGGGGTGAAAATCTCTCATGAGAATTTTCATCATGATCGGGCTGCTGACTTGTTTAACTTCCTGGTTCCACTTGGTTTTAATTCGTATTGTTATTTGTGTTGCTTCAAATTTATTTGTTTTTGCATGAAAAGTTTGCATATTGGTTCTAAATGGCTGTCTCTGGTTAATTAAGTTCTGGCTAGAAACAGTAGGATATCTCTTTTGCATTGGACGACTCCTCTCTCTTTCTCTAAATTTTTACTTCTGTACTCAATCAAGAATGTGGCACAAACTCTTTCCGAAGCAGGTAAATTGCACACCGCGGTCAAAAATCCAAAATTTCGGTAACCGAATTGCACACCGGTCAACCGCTGAATGACCCAAACGGATTATCGGTTTATAAGGGTCTTAAACCCTTACGCAGATAGTTTTTACAGTGAGCGTTCGTTTATTCTATAGCATATTTTTACGCCGGTCATCTGCCACTGTTGGATTAGAGTAGGTTAGGTTATAAGTTTTAGTAAAATTTTCGTGAATAGATACGCAGGCGTTTATGGTACGTTCTATAGACGAACTATTTTCGATTCTACCTGGTTTTAAGTTGAAATCTTAATCCCTTAACACGTTCGCTGCCGGTAACGCGCTGGCGCGTGAAATGATACCTTTGTTGGGTGCCGGTTACGCGCCAGCGCGGTATTTGACTGTTTGTGTTTATATGCGTTGTATTTAGTCGGCCCCTAGTGGAAGTACATGATTTCAAACCGGCAGCGAACGTGTTAATCTGTTTATGGCTAGTGTGCAATTTGGCTATGCAAAATTTCGGTAAGGGATTAAAACCCAACCACCGTGTACAATTGGAATGTACCCACTCTTTCCACTATCCCAAAATTAGTTTTCTCTAAACATTCCTATCCAGATAAGCAAATCTAGCTTCATCCACATTCATGAGACCTCTCATACATGCTCTTCTATACCTACTACTTGGAAACTTTCACTCACACAAACTACTCTCGCAATCATATCACTCCATTTTACTCATTGAACGAGGACGTATACTTTCAAAATCATTCACATATATTCTTATAACAAATCGTTCGTTAGACATTCGCTCAAGATGATCAAACCATCTTAACTGGCTTAAAAATCTTTCAGAACTCATTATATTAAAATAAAAAGGCTATAGATTTTAGTTCTGTATAATTTTAATTAAAATTCGACGTTTCGATATATTAATCGTATGTCATCATCAGTAAAATCAGAAAATATAAAAATGACATAAATAATAAACAAATAAATTACTAGGCAACAAAATTCAACTTACGTCGAAATTTAAATCCTAAATCATTTTTATTATTTAGGCTTCAAAGTTTTAAATTTATTTAATTCAAAACTTTGTAATACTTATATAAAAATAATGAATAATTAAATCATATTAAATAATATATACATCACAAAATATTTAAAAAATTTAATATAAACACCACGCGCAGTTTTGTTTTTTGGTCATGTGTATCTGATCGCTAACCTAAAGCCTTCACGATTATTTGGTCTGGTTGACATGACCATAGCCGAAACCATAGTAGTAAAAACAGCTAATGTAAAGTAATTTTTCTTAATAATAATTTGAAAAGATACGAATTAAAATTTTCAATATTTTATCGGTTCGATTTTCATTTGGATTTAATACAAATGAAAACAAAACAATTTGTAAATCGCTACGCAACAAATTTAGTTCAATTCGATTTACAATAGTGTCAAAAAATGTTGGTGTTAATTAAATTTAGTGCCTCTTGCTAACACCAGCAAGTGTATTTTTTGTAATATTTTTAAATAATTTTAATCGACTTAGATTTTATATAATCAGTTTCAATTCAACAAAGCGGATTCAAAAAGTATCGATTGTAGAAAAAAAATTCGATTTGCTATTCAGAAAAATATGTAATAGAAACTCTATCAAAGAAATAAATAAATCGAATAAATTAAAGATAGAGCAAAAGGAAAAAAAAGCAGGTAAGACAAATTTATAATAAATGCTCATTTGACTGACAGATGATTTAACAAATAAAAATAATTAAAAATGGCACTGATTAATTATAAATCTGACCTTTACGACTAATGTTGCGCGCGTCTAGCAAGCGAGTTTTTGTTGCATCTTCAATTTGTCTTGATTATCAAATCATAAATATCTTTTCATATCATTTATTTGCTAATATACATATATTATTATTTGTAATTCGTAGCCTAATGGTTTCTTAATGATATTTTTCACGCATTTACCTCTTTCAATTCTAATAGATATTTTGTGATTTTAATATTAAACATCCTCGATTTTTCGAAAGCATTCATTCGCGTTATCAAAGAGTCGGTAAAAATAATATAATCATCTATTATTATACGTAAAGTATTGCTTAAGTTATTTTTTATGACAATAAAAATAAAACAAAGTATAAATAAATAATATATAAATAAAAATAAAAAAATTAATAATTAACGTATAATTTTATATTTAATCATTTAATCGTCAGTATTTCCAAATGTTAGCATAATTTTACTATTAACCAATGAAATGTTGTAATTGTTTCTAAAGATACATTTTTAACCAATCACAAATGATTTTTTTTACTTATCTTAAGAATAGATAAAATTAAAAATACTAGGCCCTTAGTTTAAAAGATAACTGACAACAACCATAAATAATTTTGAAAAATCCAGTACAGAAACAGTAGTAAACAACCCAACTAATATCTATCAAGTAAAACCAGTAAATTATTTGTGAAATTCTAAATCCATTCTGCGGCCGACCCCAGAAACCATAAAACTATTCAAATATTTACCATTCTCTTGCGGTATATTTTTACAGCAACCCACTATCTGGTTCTATAACAATGGTTTATTGGGGGTAATAACTTCCTAGAGAATTTACTCAACGAGGCGCAATAGTGATTTTCTACGTCTATAAAGTTGTACTGCTGCTAAGGCGAAACTGAAAACCATTTTTGAAAAAAAAAAAGAGAAAAAAAGAATTTGTCATGCTTACTGTTTACGGATTTGCCGAAGAAAAACATTAAGTTGGAAAATATCGTAAAAATGTCACTAATGTTTATGGTTGTCAATATTTATCGTTGGAAAGCTCGTAATATTTCAGAATAACGTCTTTATTTGCTGTGCCGGTAATGATTTTTTTTTTTTTTTTGCGGAAATCTTAAATTGTTTTGTAATTTGAAATGGACAATATTGTATGGGTTAAATTATGGATAAGATATCTCCTACTAGTTAAATTAAATTTTAACGATGTTAAAAATTTTGAAATAAATTGCAGATTTCTTTATATTTTACATCTAGAATATTATAAAAATAAAATGATGTCTATCTATCTGATTTTTTATAACTAAATTTGAAATTTGGTATGCACGAAAGGAAAACCACTTTCTTATATTTTGTTTATCAGATTATACAAATTTTAAAGTAAGATTGTTAAGATTGTAGTGATTTTTCGTGGATTTTACAAAATTTTTATACGATATTTCTAAGATTTTTAATTGATTTTACCATGATTTTAAAGAATTTTACTAGGATTCTAAGAGATTTCAATTAATTTGTACACTAGATTGTATAAGTGGAACTTGAGTTAAAACACAGATTATAAAAAATTCTCATAAGTAATCTATATTAAAATTATTTTTTGTAAAAATGGAAGCAGAAAAAATTGCAATATTCGGATTAAATGTAAGACCAAGCAAATTAAAAAATAATACAAAAAAGCAGTGAATATAAAAAAATTTGTCAAAGTATTAGTCTATATTAAAATGCGTTGTAAAAGAATTAAGTTTATAACCCCTCAATATCTTAAGTAGTCAGAAACTAATGTTTAAATTATGAAAAGAGCTGTAGCATTACAAAAAATTGTCTTGTTTTTTAATGAAAAGTTCTATTAATTGAAAAAAGCTAAATATTTTGTAATATTACAGTTTCACTCAGAATTTCACCATTAATAACTAAAAGTGTAGCTTCTTAAGAGATTAATAGGTATTTGCATTTTATTTGATATCTTTATTACATAACAATATGTTAATCATCTAACTAATAATCAATTAAAACTAACCTAACCTGACCAATAATCGTTTAAAATTATTTCCAAAAAAAAAAAATCCCAAATACCTTTCCTATCCGAAACTAGGGCTTTTGATCCGAGTATATAATCAAACATAAACGGAACAACAACCCAGTTTGAGTTGGAAATTTGCTAACATCAACAACAACAAACCTATACAATCTATCTATCTGAAGTCCCTTCTATCCTAAGGGAGCATTTCCATAAAGGTCAGTTATTACATCCCCTACCGAGTCCATCACACAACCAACTACTCCTGATCCGGATAAAATACCAAACGCGAATGCATCCAGTCAGCCATAGCATTCCGGAGAAAATATTTTGTCATCCTCATATGCATTATTCGTGCATAATATTGTATTTGCATTTCCTTGTACAGTGTATCCCAATTTATTTGTCTACTTATTGGACAAAAATTAAAAAATACTTTTACATCTTAAAAACGATTTATTGCATTAATACAAAATTTTTAGTAAATATTGTTAAAACCCATTTTGTTATTATTTTCTATTTTTCATTATTAACACAAGTTTCTGAGAAAAAATCATTTTTATTTAAAGAGATATTTGAGAAGCGTTTATAAACTAAACATAGTTATTGTATTTTAAGAAAAATAAAGTACAGAATTTTATTAATAAAATTCACAATTAAAATTATCAAAATTACAGTAACGCCATTGTTCCTAACAATTATGTATCCGAGATAAACATATTTAATATAATTAATTAATTAACAGTATGTATGACAAAAATGGAATATAAATTATTGTTATGACAACATCAAATATAGAATCACATTACCAAAACAATGTAATATGACATCATCAAAACGAATATTATAAAAAAAAAAAAAACTTTTGGTTTAAGTACCTGTTAGACCTTATAACCACGGTTATAAGGTCTATACCAGCGATTCTCAACCCGCGATTATTCTTATTATTTCTCAACAAATTCTCAATGAATTATAAACTAGTATTTCTATAGCACGAGTATTTTTGTTTTTAAACTCATTCATTTACTTGAAGTGAAAAATTCAATTTTCAGTTTCTTCTATATATTAAAATATTTTCAAAGTTTATTTCAAACAGACAAGCAATTTGACATGTACTATACTTAAATATATATGAATATTTGAATATAATATAAACCGCTGAAGCTATTACATCAGGTGAATAGTTGAAATTCTTTCGCAAATTCTGAAAAAACGACATATCATTTATCGATAAATTTCGTAGAGGGTGCTTGGCAAGCAGGAAGGTATTTTCGGAGTCTAAGAACAATGAACCGCTAGGGACATTAAAAACAACAAACAACAAACTGAGCTTTTGGCAACATTCCCATACACTCTCTCGCTTGAAAATGGAAGCTTTTGGAAGCTTTTTCTTCAGGGAATAGTCCCCGAATTTGAAACGGCTTTTTTTTTATTTTGCTGGAAAACGAAAGCGAATAAATATTATGGCAGAAGTAAATATTTAGGGGTAACCAACAGATCAATATGTACGACAAACTTTCCTAATTTTAAATTTGTTGAAATTGATATGAATTTCGAATTATTGTTTTATTTAATTTTAAATAAATATCTGTACAAATTATTTTACTTTACTATAACAAAAATAAAATCAAAATTTTTCTTCAAAACTTGTGGAAAAATAGAATCATATGAACATCTTTGCCAACAAAAGAATCTATCTTGAAAATTTCACTAAAACTGTATAAATAGTCTCACAATCAGTATAAAATTACCTTCTAATTTTGAAAGTTGACAATACTACATGAACTAAAATCACATGACTATTTACAGCTAATTAAACAGTAGCAATAAAAATCTAAAAAAATATTTTTGAACTATATTTTCGTCTCTAACAGTTGGCAATACTGCGCAAGTATTGAAAACTACATTACCACTTTTGATATTTAAAAAAATCAATTCATAAAAGTCTGTTAAAATCAGATGAAGAATATACGATCACAAAATTTGATGAATAACTGATCCAATAAGAAAATAACAACACAAAAACACATAAATTATGTTCAGATTCGTCATTGAGACACGTTATTTTTTTTTAACGATACACATTACACTACACGACTTTTATAAATAAAAATGATTAAAAAAATAATTATATTTCAGAAAAACTTTAATAAACTGCAATATTTTATTGGCAGTAAAAACTAAATTGGACTAATAAAATATATTATACGCGTATAATACTTCTGAAATGCAAAACATCAAACAAATATCTGACATACCAAAACACATATTTATTCGTTTAATGCGAGCGAAACATGTCATAAAATTAGTATCCTTCACATGGCTACTAATTATGAAAAATACCATAACCTTCTCCGAACCAATAATAACTTCTGCCACGGCTGCACATTTGACAAGCACCCGTAACATTTTCAAGTTTATTAAAAAAAAACAAACAGTTGCACAAAAACAAAACTTACGCTTCGTATGTCACTTGTCAGAGAATGTCATAGCCCACTTATGATTAATAATAGCATTAACGTTCTTTCTCTTCATTTCAAATAGTACTCACCTAAAACAAAAGAAAAACACTATTACTACAACAATAAACACAAGTCAATAGTTAATTATAATTAGTTTTATATAGACGCAATATCGAATTGGGCAGTTAATAAATCAGTTTATAAATTCATGAGAAATATAAATCTGTATGCAACCATTACAATTACAAACAGAATTTTAATTTATTATTATTATAATCAAAATAATTAAATATTAATTAATATTTTTTCATGTCTAACTTAGTTACATTATTTACATTTATTTATTCTTAAGATACAATATATAAAAAATCATTTGTGATTGGTTAAAAATGTATCCCAGAATAAATGACAACATTTATTTGGTTAATTATTTAAACGACAAGTAGTATCTTGTTGACAATATTTTACGTCAAATAAGCATATTGGAAAATTGGAATACCCCAAAATACCAAATTTGGTTACACAATATTAGATAGTTTTTGAAATACGGATAACGCAAGCTTATCATGTTTTCGACATATAAATATAAGAAAAGTTATCGTTCCAATTACCTGCTCAATTCAAGTATCATTATTTGCTAGTGTAACTTTAATAAATGTAATTTTTGATAAAGTTATGCGAATCTAACAAAAGAAATTTTTAGTTAAAACAAATTAACTTCGATGTAAAAACGAAAACAATATGAAATTCGCTTTTTGCCTTATCGCTAGTATTTGCAACGCTCAACATATTTAGAACAAAGTAGATGGTGGAAAATACCAGAAACTTCCTACACTAAAACATGCTACGAAATATATCGAAAACATTGCTTGGCTTTTACCAAAACACAATTGCAAATTTCATGCTACAAATTCAATGAAAGGTAGAAAAATTATAAGTTTAATATTGGCATAAAATTGAATTCTGCAAACTAAATAATGTCAACGCAACCAACCGTATTAAATATGCTGATAGCGCGAATACCGAACTGTTGATTTCATGTTAAAAGAAAAGTCTGATTCCTAATGATCCCTATTATACCCTTTTGTTACCAGTTATTATATGAGTGCATTTTTTTTAAAAAATCCATAGACTCTTGCAGACTAAAGGATTATTTTTTCATTAAGAAAGGTTTTTATATAATTTTTCTTTGTGCACTAGAAATCTGTTCTGAAAATTTCATTAAAATAGAAAAAGTTGTAGCCAAAATAAATTTTAATAATTTTTTGATGAAAGAATATATCGAAAACGTAGTTTGTTATGAGAACATTAATAATTTTTGTCATCAAAAAAATATCTAAAAGTTAGCAAAACCATGCAAAAACAAAATTATGAAAATTAAATTAAAATGTTCTAAAATTATAAAAAAATATCTGTGAATAAAATAAATCTACTATTATGAGTATAAACACGTCTCTTCTATAGACATAAACCTATCTTACAATTAATATGTTAGGCTAGGTTCAGTAGAGTGAGTAAAAGTTGGGTTAGGTCAAGTTCCTTATCGCTTAAATGATATCGCGAAAAATGGCCTATTCATCGTTATACCATCAATCAAAATGGCGGCTCTGTTGGCTCCTTGAAGTTTTGTCAGGAATGAAAACGCATTCATAAACGAGGCACAGCAAACAAGGGGCAAGAAATTAATTTAAGATTATACTAAACATTGCGTGCGCTTGTATTTAAATGTGATTCAATATTTAACGGAATTTAGTTGATAAAGAACGGCGCCTGTTTTGCTTATAATTGATTTATTTTCGTGTTTTCCGTTTTTGAATATTAGGTTAAATCTGTATAATTTTTTTTATCCTAAATACAAAGATAAATTCTAATTTTTAAGAGAAGTGTGCTTTGATATTTTTAGATAAACATTATTATTATTTAATAGTTTCTAACTCATTTTATAAGGAAAATAAGTGTTGGCATAATATAGAGTATTTTGCTTCAGCAAATATTGCATGTTTGAATAGGAATATTTGGTGGAGTATATGGTGTGATTGTAGATATATGTCAGTTTACACAAAAAAAACAAATTGAAAATTGGAACTACTTTTGGTATTAAGTGAATTATTCCCGAATTTTAGGCTCCTTAATTTTTTTAAAATCGAAGGTTCCGCTAGCTTAAGAAAATACTAGCGGAACTTGCGAAAACGACAAACTCAAATTGAAATCCAAGTAGTCAATAATTAAAGGCTAATTATATGCTAATTAAGTGCCCTATTCCCGAATTTAAGGCTCTTTAATTTTTCAAAAAATTGAGGGTTCCGCTAGCTTAGAAAAAACGTTTAAATTGGAATCCAGCTTTAGGGACGTATTTAGCTTCCAATTCTGTTCACATCTCGTATGACTCGATTAAAAGATATTTTGTCTTTTTCTAGTATATGTAAATGTTCTTTTGACAGAAAAAGACTGATTATCTCGTAGCGCCACGAATGCGAACAGAATTAGCAATTTACCCAGAAAATGTGTACATTTCTCGTTAAGTTTTGTAAATTTTCTTAACTCATTTAAAAAATAATGCAAAGTATTTGCATTTTAGTTAGATTTAATCAAAAATAATTTTTCCTCCTATGGATTTAAAATTATTTAACTGTAGTGTAGAACTCCTAGAACAACACCTTTGAAACTTGAAGTAGTAAAAAAAGATATATTATTAAATAAAAAATAAAAATTGAAACAGTTTATCAGTAATAAAATACTGTTATTCCAACAAATATATACACATTCTTTAAATCAACAAAAACTAGAATACTTTAAACGTATAAATAATGACGTTCCAAGCATATTTACTTAGTGATAAAAATTTATTTCTTCAAACATCTATAAGAAAGATTGTTACCTCTGTTTTTTGTGCAAATACTTCATTATTGCACTCTGTTGATTCAAATGATAGCTTTATTTATTTAGATTAAGCTCTTTTGTGTTAGAATGATAAATTGTAGATGTTTTAAAGAATACTATAGCGTGTGTTGTTATTTTTTTTTTCCTCTATTCGCTATTTTAGCGTTGCGTTGCGTTATTCTTATGCTTTATAATGGCACACACAACAATATGACACGTTAACTTTAACGAACGTAGCACGCGATCGAAGAAGAAAAAATAGTTCGCTGACCTTATAATCTAGTTTGTTTGTGCGCGAGCATGGCCAACTATGATTTACATATTGTAGTAGTCGGGTATCGGATATCGAGTTTGGGCGGAGAAAAACTTATTGTTATTTTGCTTTGATTTTTATTCAGTGGAAAATAATATTATATATTAAACACTATAAATTATTTATTATATGCATCTCTAACAGATTTATGATTTTATTATGCACTTTGATTTGAATAAAATTATATGAAAACATTTTTAATTATTAATCAAATAAAAAAATGTGTTTTAATAATAATTTCTTGA
Source organism: Clivina fossor (assembly GCA_963966155.1). Taxonomy (NCBI): domain Eukaryota; kingdom Metazoa; phylum Arthropoda; class Insecta; order Coleoptera; family Carabidae; genus Clivina; species Clivina fossor. Next base: position 21,934,327 of record OZ014551.1, on the reverse strand, counting down.
ATGATTTGTTGGAAAAATTAGTCTATCTATTAAGTAAGTAAAATGCTAGTACTAAATTACTTTTATTTGAAATGATAGAGAAACTTTATCTGATAACAAATACGCATAGACACATCGAAAAGTATTTATCTACTAAAATATTTGTTAATAAATTATGACCGTGTAAAACATGCTTTATATATATATATATATTAAAATTTATTATAAAAAGTAAAATTAAAATAAATGTTTTCAATCATCAACATCAGTAAAGAATTTTTAGATACTTAACTGTAATATAAACAAGGTTAGAAGTATATGGATAAACCCATATATAGACTACTTTGACATTTCTCGGAAAGTTGGCAACACTGTATTTTAATAATATTATAATTTATGTGGGCATTAGGAGATACTTTTCTGAAAATTTGATCAAAATCGAATAAATAATGTAGCCACAATGAATTTTTAAAAAATTTTGTGATTTTTTTCTCGATAAGTTGGCAACACTGTATTTTGTTAAAATTGCATAATTTATTTAAGCACTAAAAAAAACTTTTATGAAAATTTGATTAAAATCGGTTAAATAAAATGGTCATAATAAATTTTTAAAAATTTTACTAATTTTTTTCTCGGAAAGTTGGCAACACTGTATTTTGTTAAAATTACATAAATTATATGAATACTAGGAGAATCTTTTGTGAAAATTTGAGTAAAATCGGTTGAATAACATGGCCATAATAAAAATTTTAAAACTTTAGTAATTTTTTTCTCGGAAAGTTGGCAACACTGAATATTAATAAAATTATGTAATTAATAGGAGCATTAGGGAAATCTTTTCTGAAAATTTGATCAAAATCGGATAAATAATGTAGCCACAATGAATTTTTAAAAACTTTAGTAATTTTTTTCTCGGAAAGTTGGCATTACTGGAAAAAACCAAAACCACATGACCATCTTGGGCACTAGGCAAATTTATCCTGAAAATTTCATTATAATCGGTTGAACCGTCTAGGAGGAGTTGCGATCAAAAAATTTTGTCTGACGACCGAGCGAGTGAGCGAGCGAGCTGACGACGCACATCCATACACCCACATAAACTAAGTTCAGATTCGTCATCTAGAGGCTATATGAAGGATTTCTACACCGTACCAAACACTATACTACTTTTTCCTTGCAGTCAAAGTAGTAAAAACATTGAGTTTTTATTTTAAGTTTGTGTTATATTTAAAAAATATAAATTGTTATTGAAATAAATTAACATGATAAATAAATTCTATGTTGAAGTACATATGTATAAAAAGCCCTATATTGATATCTAAAATTTTCAAAAATAAAATAGATTTAAATGGACAATTTGCTAGAATATTTCAAAAACAAAAAACTTTTGTTCTATCATTTTAAAAAATATTAATTTATTTGATGCTACAAAAATAAATAATATAAAAAAAAATATGTAAAAACTTTGATTTAAATATTAAATATGATTTTATATAAAACATGAAATCTACTTTCATGCAAATAATTTTATGAATTATGACAAACAAAATAAACAAAATCATAGACACAATAAAGTAATAATAATAAAAATTAAACCATAAAGTAGGAAACAGCAAAAATAACTTCGGAAAAATCTCTAGCGATAAGAAATTATTAAATCATATAACGCAATGCAGACAAGCTAAATGAAAAATCAATTTTCCTTCGATTTTCACTTCCGCCATTTTCCCTAAAGAGCCTCGCACGATGACGTCACTACAAACTCTATAAATTGAAAATCCCTGAAAATAGATTTAAATATGTTGTAGACACGAAACTTTACATCATTATCAAAAGCAAATCGAATTTCGTTCTGAAAACATACATTTACAAATTCGTACCTACCCTATTTAGTAAATTCAAATAGCAAATTTCGATTTTCAATTAACTAATCGGTTCTAAAATTATCGAACATTTATTATATTATTCCAATTCAGTACAGTATAAAGATCAATCGTTTTAGCAGATTCAAATCATTTTGTCAAAAAAAAAAAACAAATGTCAAACGAAAATTCTCAAAAGCATTTGAAAATTTAATATAATTTGTTACTATAACTTATTATATTAAATTCTTTAAAATCCATGTAGTATATTCAGATGCATAAATTTGTATCATTTCAATTTAACATATTATTTGTAATATTTACAATATAACTTGTATAGAATCCCATCGTCGAATCGAAATTATAGTAAATTATAGAAAATTAAAGCTTTAAAACTATAACACTAAATTGTAACAGGAAAAAATAGCGACATGAAATCGAATAGAAATAATTAAACTGTATTTTTGTAGTTTCGATATAGTCTTTACGTATGTACTGGTAGGCTTTTTTATGACAAAACTCAAAACAAGATATTAATTACTTTTGATTTATACTAAATTACGAGAACAATAATAATAAATAATTTTTTATCACCATCAAAATTAAAATCACTTGAACTTGAATTTTTTCAAAACTTATTGAAGAAATAAAGTAAATTAATTTTTTATTATTTAATAATAAAATATTTTTATCTTTGACACACGACAAAATTTAATAATCGTGAAGCTACATTCACAATGCGATTTTAACAGCAATATAGCTAGTACTGTTAAAACTGCTAAACTGCTAAAACCGCAATCTGAGTGTTGCTTAACTCATTCAGCTCTGAATATTTAATATTGAAAACAATTTTTTTTAACCTACTACAAACTCTTTCAGAACTCATTATATTAAAATAAATTATATATATATATATATATATATATATTAAAATAATCTAAAGCCGTTTTATTTTATGAATAAACTATTATTTATTTTATCAAAACTTGAATAAATATATTTCAATATAGAATAAGAAATAGGTATATTTCATTTATTAGCAATATTTCTGAATACAAAAGGTACCGGTAACGAAAGAGCTAAAAAATGTACTTAAGAATATTAATTTAGTTTGCTAGTTGATTTTTATAATATTATTTTTATACATTATTAAATAGAAGCCATTAAAATCCTTGCCGCCATTTATAGTGGCGTGTATTTTATTTAACAGTGATTTTTGTAGTTTTTATTTAGGTTTTATAAGTTGGTAATCCTGCGCGATAGCGTTTAAATGCGAACGAAATGCAATGACGTGGAATAAATTGATGCATTTTTCAGTTCACTTTGCAATTAAATGTAAAAAAAAAACTATATTTACAATTCGTTAGCTTTTATTACTGGAAGTACGCAATTTACTACTAATTTTAAAATAGTGTGTGTACACAGTAAAAAAGCATAAAAATTATCGTTTTAAACATTGCTATGTTTTATTTACGGTAAATATGCGTTTGAATAATAAAAAAAAATGTAGGTATAAAATATTATATGGGTTAAAAATAGTAATAATTTCTGTTTAGTCTGTGAAAAATTTACTGGAAAATTTTTATGTATCTATATCTGATGGTTTCATGAAATATATTTTTCAAAATACATGTATTTTCCGAATATCAATCAGGGTTGGGCTGATTTTAATCATTTGATTTAAATCATGATTTCAATTACAATTTTAATCATTTGATTTTTTAATATTAATCGATGATTCAAATCAATTTGAATCGCAGTTTTAACAATTTGATTTTTTTAAATATTAATCACTGATTTAAATCAATTTTAATTAATTACTTTTTTAAGTAACTTTGATTTCCAATAATTGTTTAATGAAAATATTCAGATATATCTAGCACAAAATAAAAATTAAAACAAAAATTTATATACCTACAAAAACAAATAAACGTTGATAAAAGTCTTTTTTACGCGTGCGTGGTCGTGTTTTGTCGCAATATTTAATAAAAAAAAAAGTAACTGCAATTTTATTTGCGATATATATTTAGGGTATATAATATTGTAAAATTTTGTTTAAGTTATTAGAGCTACAGTCGCCTGTCCTAATATCATGTGCATATTGAATACAAGAAAAAAATCAAAAACAAATTGAAATAATTTTTTTAATTCAAATATAAATCTAATTTTTTTTTTTTGCTTATTTTTTATATATATATATATATATATATAAGAAAAAATTGGTCAATAAAAAAAAAGTAATTTAGAATTTGACTATAATAAACAACTTTATTTTATTCAATTTTAGTCAAAAATCTATTTTTCAATTTAATTACCCCACAAATCATATTCCAAACTTAACTAATTAGAAGCAAAATCTAATCTATCCTAATTCAAATTTTCCTAATTTTTCACCAAAATACAAAATGTCGAAGTAACCCTAAAATATCGTTCGTCACATAACCATAATGAAGGGTTATAACAATTATACCTTCGATAGCATAGCAACATCAGAGGTATATGAAAGGTCAACCCCCCCTCTCCACCCTTTTCAATACAAGGATTCATTACATGCGGAATTTTTAATTTTGCGATCCAATGTGCCTTGTACTGTAATTAAGATGCGTCAAAGCTCATATTTCCGGTTCCGATCGATAGACGGGCAAAGGGTTGAAGATATGAGATATATGAGAGCTAAATTTTACATCGGAAATTGGGTATTTGGGGTGAGAGAATTTTTCCTGGAATTTAGGCCACATTTTGTTCGACAATGTTCGCTAAATTAAAAATTAAATGCAAATACTAATACGTGTATGATGTTTTTTCACGTAATAAAACTTAAGAAATGACGTATTGGTTCTTGGAAATAAAAACTATAGTGCTTCTAAGCGAATAAAAACCCCGAAAGATATGTGAAATAAATTCAAAAATCGATTTAAACCAATCAAAATGTTTACAGTATTGTAAAATATTGTTTTATTATATATTTATTTTTATTTATTATATATTATAATTACGCGTTGCAAAGACGAACATAAATTTTAAAATAAAAGACGCGGTTTTGATTTTGACATAACAGATATAGGAATTTTTTTTTTTACCGCAAGGGGTGCTGAATACTTACTGATGCACTAATACATATCACGACGACTAAACTCAAATTTGACATTCAACTTTATTTAGTTTCGTATTTATTATAAATAATTTTGCTTTGAAACGTATATTTACCTAATTATTTTAATATATATATATATATATATTATTGATTAAAGAAATTTAAAAAAAAATGGACAACGACCTTATTATGTATGTATATAAATATAAGTATGTATATAAACAAAATTATCAATTTTAACAGTAAATAATCTAATCGTGTAGATAACTATATTAGCAACAAACAACGTTTTATGCAATTGAACATTAATATTCACATTTTAATGAGAAAACAAAACAATAAAACAAAAATATTTATTTACAGAAGCAAAAATTAATTTATTCTACAAAGAGAAATTCAATTACAGTACATAGAAGTAAAATGATATAACTAAAAATAAAAACAGGTAAATAAATGTAGAAATGGCAAATGCAGAGAGAAATGTTTGTCTCTTAAGTGAATGTATTTTTATTTTATTTTATTGCATTTCGCCGACAACCGTTAAAAACGGGAAAGCAATTTAAAAGTTTGCGGAACAAACTATTCGTAATTAGCAAAGGTGAGCAATGGCATTAATGAAATATTTGCTGCTTAACAACTCGGGGTCTTTACCGGGAGAAGCCTCCGTTTCTTATGTACATAGATAGATAAGAAGAAGGAACCTACGTACGTTCATTAGAAGAATCTTGTTTGCGGAATACATTCTTCAGTCGTGAACATTTGCAAAGTGCGTTTACGTTTTCATAGAATTGAATATTACAGCAATGTTTACTTTCTATGAAACATTAAAGTATTTTTATCAGTGATTGAAAAACTTTTGTAATATGATATTTGAAATATGTACAAACAGTCACAATCACACCCGTAAGAATGTGGCACAAACTCTTTTTGGTATTATTATTTGTCATGTTTCTATATTTGTTTTTTTTTTATTTTGTTCCAATTATGCAATTTTGACACGTTACTGGTGTATAACGTTAGGTCAATAAATATATTATTAATTAATTATACATTCAAACAAAAATTTATTTTCGTTAAATATATATCCAAGTAAGCAACATTGGCTTCGTCCACTTTCGTGATATTTCTCACACATAAAATGACGTTAAAATTTACTAAGCTTTGTTTTGCTATTGTTTGGTATAAAAAATTCAACTTTGTTATTATTTTGTTTAATTGCGAGGATGGTACTAATTGTAAGTAAAAAATCCAATTGCAGAAAGTGCTGTTGACATAATTAGAGATTTACTATATGATTAGATTGTCACTTGTTTTCAAAACGCCTGATTAGTTAATCAGTGGTGAAGGGAACACCACTTTCTCAAATTCTGTACACCAGATTGTAAAATTTTTAAGTATGATTGTAGAGATTGCACAAATTTTACGGATTTTATACGAAATTTCTAATATTATAGAAATTTTACCCAAAAGTTTACATAATTTTAAGACAATCTTTAATTGATTTCACTATGATTTCAAAGGATTTTACTAAGATTTTAAGATATTTTAATTAATTAGTACACCAGATTATACAAGTGGTTTCCCCTTTAGTAAGTGGATAACAATATCAGCTGACAATATATTCAATACATATAGCAGTAAGCTTAACAACAAAACAAAAAGTATTATGATTGGTACTGCTATTTTGATTTTGTTAAAATTTTTAAGACATTTTTATTTATTTTCCAAAATGATCATACGATTATATTTTTTTGCAATGTTGCCAACTTTTGCTAATATAAAAGTGGTCCATATATGACTTTACCCATAGATTTGTATTATTGTTTTGGTAGAAAACAGTAGGTATATAATGTACTGTATATTTCAATTACTCTAAAACTATAAAATATAAAAGTGTTCTTATATTTTACATAGAATCCTATATATATATATATATTGTGACATTTAGATGAAGCAAAATATTAGATGTTAAATTTTAAATTTTATCAAAGTGTTCAAAATTTGAAATATTTTATTCATCTCATTTTTATCCTACCTGTCACCCATAATGGGCACGGCGTCAGTTGTTTGGAGGAGAGCTAGGTCGTAGGTGGGGTTGGTAGGAACTTTATTTTGTGATGTTGGTAAATTAGGTGGGCGCCAGTCAAAGCGGAATGTTGACGCAAAATTGAGAAGCTTTGACAAATCTCAAAAAGGAACTTAACGGGATAGGGATTTATTTCATTTTTCGAGAATTTGTTTCGGAAATGCGATAAATAATTAAATAAAAAATTACTTACAATTTTGTAATACCATGTAGTTATATTGTATGATATTTAGTACAGCATAATATACGTCATTTGTTTGATGTCTGCTGGTTAGCGGGTGGTCTAGCTAAAGAAGATCTTCTTCTGCGTTTTCGTCAGCGCCGAGGAGATGTCAGAATGCACAGCGCAACAAAGCGGCGTGATCATGGAAGGAGACATCATGAAAATGATCGCCCTCGAAATCGGAATACGCCCCGCGGGCTTTAGTACGTCATAAAAAATCATCCAGTCAATAATTCCTGCTCGATTTAGAGTATGGTCGATATCTTTCATCTGTTGATCCAAATTCGGTTTCCACAATTAACTGGTGCCGCTATACATCTGAATCTCGCTCGGACACCGTTGAAAACGACAGCCTGTTCATCTAAACATGAGGGGGCACAGCAGATTTATCCAGAATAATAAACATGATAAAATCAAACAATCGAACTTGAAATAAAGGTCGATACAATCGAAATTCAACGATAGGCAATAGTTTCATACAATATCATCAATATAACAAATAAATGCAAAATCAGAATAATTTACAATTTACAATTTAAATTACACAAATTATAAATCAACTCAAGTAACGTTAATAAATTTAGCGATCAAAATAAATATCAGAATACAAAATTTAAGCGATAACATAATTCAATTAGCAAACAAAATGGTTACAGCAGAATAATCTCATAATAGAAAAGTTAAACGATAATTGCATAGTTCACTTAGCAAACAAAATAAATAACAACAGTATATTCGCAAGATACAAAAGCTAAGTGAAAATAGCATAATTCAAAAATGATACAAGCAAAATTAAAATATTTAACTAGAACTGAAAATCACATAACTCAACGGAAAATTTAGCGGTACTAAAACAAAATTACTTAACAATATTTTCTAGCTAAATAAGTTAAAATTACTCGCTCACGACAAAATCTTCAATACAAAAATAATACAAATAAAGTGATGATTTGCTACTTACGATTTTCTACACGTCATTCATACAACAAAGAAAAGGGATCGCGAAGAGGGAACATAGAACATGGAACAGAGGGGGGGGGGGTCGCGTGCGCAGGAGAGACAAAACACGAAAGTACTTTAGCCGATCTAGACCGAATGTCTTTCCTGTAATTTGTAAATCCGGAAGCCAATGAACGCATTCTGATCTTATAGGCGTGGCCCACGAAAACATAGGGTATTTCACCGAGAATTATGACGTGGCCACCAAAAAATATACTCAAACAAAATATCATCACAGCCGATATAGCTTCTTCAGCCTAAAATTTAAGCGCTGTGATAATAGCAAAATAATACGATACGATAAACCAAAAAATCATCGCAATACGAACAATGGCGCGTGGCCTCAAAATAACTCGTATTGCAACAATCCCGAACTCTACAAAAGTTCGAACAATAAAACGCCGATCGTTTTAAACGCGAATAAAATTATCAAATCCGTGCTCGCAGCACGGCACAAAAAAAACTTGAAGATCATAACGCGCTCTAGCGAGGGCTCGAAATTTACAAATACAGACAATGATACGCACTAAAGAACTTTCACAAACGGAAAACGGAAAGGAAAATCTACCAGTATTTACAAAGAAAGAAATGAGGATTGGAACGGGGATCTGTGCTGCTTCAAGGTTAATTTGTCAAATTAAAATTACTAATCATCAAATAAACTATAACGATACAAACTCTAATAAATTGAACTCTACAAATCATAACTCAAAACAAAATAACTAACAAAATTATTCAAGAAAGAAATTGGCTTTACAAAAAAATACAAAACGAAATCAAATGTAAGTTGACCATCATTGAATTCATGAGAGCAAAATTACGTTACTAAAATAATCCAAACATCAAAAAAATCCCATGAATAACAATTCAAACATAATACAAAATAAATAAATTGTCAACTTACACCATTTCAAATCCAAACGAAACAATCCCATCTTGAATACAAAAACTTATCAGGCCGCATGGTAAATTAACCTTCAACTCATCACAGATACAACGAAGACAAAACCAGTAGAAGTCTGCTCAGCTCGGTAATTCACGCAAGAGAGCGAGGTGCTCACACCAGAGCGGCTCACTGGAGAGAGAGATATTTCACCGGTACAAGCGGTATTTATGTGCCTGCTAATTTTACACATTAACTCAATATTGCCAATTCACTAAAAAATAAATACTTTATAAAAATATCATTTTTTATACAAAATTTTACTCGTGACAAAAAGTGTTTTTGTCACACAGCCCTTCCACCAAAAAAAAAAATTTTTTTTCATTTACAAAAAAAATTTTTAACTTTCCAACAAAGAAATATTCGTAACTCAATAAAATACTCAAATCAAAGAAAAACTAATCAATCAAAAAAACTGTGAAATCTCATCTCACTCAGTGCACTAAACAAAATATAAATCATGACTCAATCAGATACAAAATAATATAAATCAACATCATAAATCAAATGAGTAAGTAGCAAATATAACATAATACAAATCATAAATACTCATCATAACTAAACATGAAATGTAAGTAGCAATTACAAAAAATAATCAGAACTACATAAATTTTCGAACTCAAATTCTCGGAAAAGTGAAAGGAAGGAATGGACTAATTCGAAGACAAAAAATCAATCAAGGCCCCACGTTGGCGAGCCAAATTTATGTGTGACATTTAGATGAAGCAAAATATTAGATGTTAAATTTTAAATTTTATCAAAGTGTTCAAAATTTGAAATATTTTATTCATCTCATTTTTATCCTACCTGTCACCCATAATGGGCACGGCGTCAGTTGTTTGGAGGAGAGCTAGGTCGTAGGTGGGGTTGGTAGGAACTTTATTTTGTGATGTTGGTAAATTAGGTGGGCGCCAGTCAAAGCGGAATGTTGACGCAAAATTGAGAAGCTTTGACAAATCTCAAAAAGGAACTTAACGGGATAGGGATTTATTTCATTTTTCGAGAATTTGTTTCGGAAATGCGATAAATAATTAAATAAAAAATTACTTACAATTTTGTAATACCATGTAGTTATATTGTATGATATTTAGTACAGCATAATATACGTCATTTGTTTGATGTCTGCTGGTTAGCGGGTGGTCTAGCTAAAGAAGATCTTCTTCTGCGTTTTCGTCAGCGCCGAGGAGATGTCAGAATGCACAGCGCAACAAAGCGGCGTGATCATGGAAGGAGACATCATGAAAATGATCGCCCTCGAAATCGGAATACGCCCCGCGGGCTTTAGTACGTCATAAAAAATCATCCAGTCAATAATTCCTGCTCGATTTAGAGTATGGTCGATATCTTTCATCTGTTGATCCAAATTCGGTTTCCACAATTAACTGGTGCCGCTATACATCTGAATCTCGCTCGGACACCGTTGAAAACGACAGCCTGTTCATCTAAACATGAGGGGGCACAGCAGATTTATCCAGAATAATAAACATGATAAAATCAAACAATCGAACTTGAAATAAAGGTCGATACAATCGAAATTCAACGATAGGCAATAGTTTCATACAATATCATCAATATAACAAATAAATGCAAAATCAGAATAATTTACAATTTACAATTTAAATTACACAAATTATAAATCAACTCAAGTAACGTTAATAAATTTAGCGATCAAAATAAATATCAGAATACAAAATTTAAGCGATAACATAATTCAATTAGCAAACAAAATGGTTACAGCAGAATAATCTCATAATAGAAAAGTTAAACGATAATTGCATAGTTCACTTAGCAAACAAAATAAATAACAACAGTATATTCGCAAGATACAAAAGCTAAGTGAAAATAGCATAATTCAAAAATGATACAAGCAAAATTAAAATATTTAACTAGAACTGAAAATCACATAACTCAACGGAAAATTTAGCGGTACTAAAACAAAATTACTTAACAATATTTTCTAGCTAAATAAGTTAAAATTACTCGCTCACGACAAAATCTTCAATACAAAAATAATACAAATAAAGTGATGATTTGCTACTTACGATTTTCTACACGTCATTCATACAACAAAGAAAAGGGATCGCGAAGAGGGAACATAGAACATGGAACAGAGGGGGGGGGGGTCGCGTGCGCAGGAGAGACAAAACACGAAAGTACTTTAGCCGATCTAGACCGAATGTCTTTCCTGTAATTTGTAAATCCGGAAGCCAATGAACGCATTCTGATCTTATAGGCGTGGCCCACGAAAACATAGGGTATTTCACCGAGAATTATGACGTGGCCACCAAAAAATATACTCAAACAAAATATCATCACAGCCGATATAGCTTCTTCAGCCTAAAATTTAAGCGCTGTGATAATAGCAAAATAATACGATACGATAAACCAAAAAATCATCGCAATACGAACAATGGCGCGTGGCCTCAAAATAACTCGTATTGCAACAATCCCGAACTCTACAAAAGTTCGAACAATAAAACGCCGATCGTTTTAAACGCGAATAAAATTATCAAATCCGTGCTCGCAGCACGGCACAAAAAAAACTTGAAGATCATAACGCGCTCTAGCGAGGGCTCGAAATTTACAAATACAGACAATGATACGCACTAAAGAACTTTCACAAACGGAAAACGGAAAGGAAAATCTACCAGTATTTACAAAGAAAGAAATGAGGATTGGAACGGGGATCTGTGCTGCTTCAAGGTTAATTTGTCAAATTAAAATTACTAATCATCAAATAAACTATAACGATACAAACTCTAATAAATTGAACTCTACAAATCATAACTCAAAACAAAATAACTAACAAAATTATTCAAGAAAGAAATTGGCTTTACAAAAAAATACAAAACGAAATCAAATGTAAGTTGACCATCATTGAATTCATGAGAGCAAAATTACGTTACTAAAATAATCCAAACATCAAAAAAATCCCATGAATAACAATTCAAACATAATACAAAATAAATAAATTGTCAACTTACACCATTTCAAATCCAAACGAAACAATCCCATCTTGAATACAAAAACTTATCAGGCCGCATGGTAAATTAACCTTCAACTCATCACAGATACAACGAAGACAAAACCAGTAGAAGTCTGCTCAGCTCGGTAATTCACGCAAGAGAGCGAGGTGCTCACACCAGAGCGGCTCACTGGAGAGAGAGATATTTCACCGGTACAAGCGGTATTTATGTGCCTGCTAATTTTACACATTAACTCAATATTGCCAATTCACTAAAAAATAAATACTTTATAAAAATATCATTTTTTATACAAAATTTTACTCGTGACAAAAAGTGTTTTTGTCACAATATATATATATATATATATATATATATATATATATATATATATATATATATATATATATATATATATATATATATATATATATTATTTATACTTGAAAAACACAAGTAGTCCCCAATTTACGACAAGGTACCAGTCTAATAACTTCATCGTAAGTCTGTTAAGACGTAAATTCATTACAATATTCTATTCTACAAACACTATAAATACTAAAGTAAAAATTTTAAATAAAAAAAAAACAGTATTCTTAAAATTATGTCTAATGAATTTTTAATTTATAATTCTTCTGCAGATGTAAATCATAAAAAAATAAATTACATACCACACATAAAAATGCATACATTATGAAAGGATTAAAATACTATAAATTCCAGGTATAAAAAAGTCAACATCTAAATTTTAAATAACATTTATGAGTAATCAGTTTCGTTAATGACCGGGCCCGAGCGCTTTTACAGGCACAGGAAAAATGATTATATTCATAATATATACACAAAAGAATAAAAAATTCGTTTCATTTCGAACGACGACGATTTTTCGAATAATCTTCCTAATGTAGGTATCTGCGGCTGCATAATTATTCCCGAACATTTAAATACGAATAAGAGACAAACTGCTTCTACAAACCAACCAAGGCACACAGCACACTGTGATATTTAAAAGTACGAGATATTCATTTTTCATTTCCCATTCATGCAGCGAAGAATACAAATGACGATTAAAATCATTATTCATAGTAAATGACAGATATTTAATAGCCGTACACATAAAACTATAATTACTATTTTTCTATCCTATGCCACACCACCACGTTTCGAAATATTTTCCCCTGCTTTTACAATATCCGAATGTACTTAGATTTCTTTTACTGAATTGAATTGTCACAGCACAATAAATTCGAATATATTTAGAATACAAGTGCATACAGTGATTACATTGGTTTTCCAAGTTTCTGATAACAATAATCGATTGATAATAATATGCAAATAAAACATAGACACAAATCTTTATTTACTAAAAATATATAAAAATAAATATTTAGTAAATAAATTATGCAAAAACTAAAATATTTAAAAATAAACATAAAATTCTTTTAATTAAATTTTGAAAATAAAAATGTAGGAAATTATTTTACGATGTCCTATCTTACGAACGCAAGAAAACCTAAATTTGTACCTAAAATATTTTGTTTATGTTCTGTCGACACGTATTACAATAAGTTATCGCTCGCAAACAAAAATAATCTCAAGAAAAATTGATAACATAAATCAAAATCATCATTAAACTATTAACAATTTTTTTCTAAGTAGATGTGTATTTTTTCTCTCTGCCTATAATTTAATATTAGTTGTAGATGCAGTCTCAAAATACCAATATCTCTACAATTGTCTTGCTTCAAGCCCGACAAAGAACTTCTATATGAATCCTACTGTAGAAAATAATTTTTAATCAATTCAACCTTTTAATTCAAAAACATTAATTACGCGAAAACTTCAGCAGATAATTTATGAACAATTTAAAAGCAATAAAATAATGAACGAAGACAATGATCCGACTAGAAAATAGTGCATAGCGTTTTTTTCCTCTACTGTCAATGATACGGGGCCAAGTACAATATAGTAAGTGACCGATAAATTCCGGTGTGCGCCGCTGCGCTGAAGACTGTCTTGGTGGATTTTCGAACTCGTTAAATATTATCGTTTTTCCGGTAATCTCAACTGTGTGAATTATTGAAATGGCACTTACGACTGGCACTGGCCCGGACGCGTATTTATAATCCCTAGCCGAGTTTCGGACCATTGCCGATGAATGCCTCCAGAGGAATAAATCTTTTTTTTTCAGTTTTTATTTCCTAAACGATAAAAGAGTAGATATCCGTTACTGCGCGACGTATTACCCATTTGCTATTTTTTCTTCCTATTATTCATTCAGTCACCGAACGACCAAACGCTGTTTTGAAAAATTCATTTTTATTATTTGGTTCTTTTATATGTTTACAATTAAGTTTTTGCCATGTATCATTAATTTACAGTGCAGTTAAATACAAAATGCTACGTTTTTTCTCATGCAACCGTACTCGAGATAAACAAGTTCAAATTTTTTCTTATCAAGGCCCAAGAATAACACTGTATGAGAAACAAAAATATTAAAAATTAAGGCTAGTGTTTTAAAATCGATTTCAACTAATCCTAGTTTTAACATAATGCAACTGTTACAAGAATAAAATTAAACAAATGAATTAAAACACTCAAAAATCGAACATTTAGTACCAGGCAAAGTGTCTTCTTGATATAAATTGGTAATAATTTTACTATTTCATATTACACAAGAACTTGTACAGAAGTCCATTATAAATAACCAACACTATACTACTGCGCAAAGCAAAAACACAATATAAAATTTTTTCAATCATCTGTACAACGTAATAACTCTCAAAATATGAATAAATAACTACTAATGTAAGTAAGATACTCATTTATGCAATAAATACATGGACTAGTACTTTGTTTTCAAAATTGGCAAGTTTGAAAAAAAAAAACACACGTGAGTTCTATACAATAGTTTTACAACGACTGTCTGCAATTAGAATGAACTTACACAGAAATCAAAACACAACTATAAAATTTCAAGTTTCTAATACGAAAATTACGAGACAAATTTAATTGGTTTCAATGCATTTATTTATGAAAAGCCAGAGTATAATAATTACATACTATAAAACTTTTTTTAACGCTTTTTTTTATTTATAATATTATTATAATTATTATAATATATTATATTATAAACTTGGTAAACTAACGTACAGTTTTTAGTCACAGAAAAGAAACAATACAGTATTTCTATTTTGATATAAATAAACGCAAGATAACGTATCCATACAGATACTTCAAAATTGTATATACAAACAAAATAGAAGGCCAAAGCATTAAAATTCAAACAGAGTCGTTTAATTTAACTCAACGTTCTACACACAGAAAAAAAAACATCAACCACCATCGTATCATAAATAATAAAACTCCCGAATTTTATACGGGAGCGACCCATGCTCAAAATTTTAATCAGAACCACATCGTACTACATATACCACCCACCCATCCCCCGCAAACCAACTTCCGAATGCCTGACGATTTATTATTTTTTTCCTTCCTTCCGTCCGCAGCCGTTTTTTTGCGCATCCAGAACCGGGCCCAATTACATTTTGCTGATTGGACCATGATGTTTTTGCGTCCAGCTTCACCTCTTTCTGGCTAGGATTTCATTATCCTTTCCGCGTTCCGGGCGGCCCGTCGTTTCTTTTCTTTTGTTGTTCAATAACTGATCCTTATTGCGTGATATTAATCAAGATTAACCTTCTCGGCGCGCTCCTAATGAGTGACCCTGTTTCCGACACGCATTTTTCCCCTTTTCTCTTTGTAACCGCAACGCGCGACAGGGATACCCGCAAGGTTCTGCCATTTGCTCCTGAACAGGGTCGAGTGTAATTTGGAGAATAAATAACCACGGATTAAAGCCCAGATTTAAAAGGTTACTGAGTGATGTAGTTTGGTTAGGTTTACGTTTTGATTGAGACGGGAGAATATTAAATATGGATAAGCGGTGAATTATAAGAAATATTTGTTTCCTTCTGTCTTATTTAGATTGGATTCAATTTGTTGTTTTGTTTGTTTCTTTCTTATTAAATTAATCTCAATTAAGTTCTATCTTTTCTAATATTAATTAAAATTTAATATAAATACCTTCAGTTTTCATATAATACAGAAAATATTACATTACGACGAACATTTTCAATATAAATAAAGCACCAAAAAATACAAAAATAATTTGTCAACTATTTTTTGAAATACCGCTTTAACTGGTCAATTGTCAAGTTAACAATATCGTTAATTTACAAAAAAAATTAACAATCAGTTCCCGTAATTCCTAACAGAAATAGAGAATATACACTTTAGAATCTGATTATACAATTTCTTAACAATTTTTACTTTTACGTTAGCCCACAGTCAGCTTATAATGGATACAGCCAATATTAAATCAATGGTATATAGTTCTTTAATATGAGATATGTTTTTTATGTAAATTCTAGTGAAAGTATGGCGCCAATTAAATACCTTTGAAATATGAGTCTTATGCGTTACAACTGATCTGCCAAAAATAACAAAATCACAAAATTTGACACATACTATTGAATTTAAATGTTTAATACATAACAGGCAGAGAATATAAATAAATGTCATAAAAATGTACATTTAAATGATAAATATCACAATATTTCAAAAAAATTAAAAATTATTCTTTGTATGTATTAAAATCTTTAAAAACGTGTACATATTTTGAATAAAAAGTAAAAATTAAAACACATACACCTATACATTAATTTTGAAAACACACACAACCAGCTTAAAGTTGGAAAAGAAAAAGAATAAGCACGATTTTTCCAATTTCATTTCTGGTCTGTGTTTCTAAAACAATTCGAAAAACAAATATAACGAGAAAGAAAAGTAAAAGTTAATTTTTTCTTATTTTCATCGCCGAGTAAAAACTATTGGGAAAATGTTCACTGAAATACGCAACGGTACTCGTAGTTCGTTGGAAAAAGCCGGTAAAACAATCCGCCCTATACATGATCAGTCGCTATATATGTCATCAGACTCTTCCATGTTTCCATCATAACTTTTTTTTTGCTAATCATTTTCAATTTACAGATACACGGTTTTAATATTATACCGTGTGTATGTGTGCAAATAGTTTAAATTAAAATCGGCAGAAAAAAAATTATCCGGTAAAAAAATGTATAATAAAAATTTTGCAGTATGTATTGCATGAAATTCCATTGCAATGTGCAAAAATTTTACTGAAATTACTTGTTCAAATAACAAAAAAAAAATTAGTATTTTTTATTCTATATACCAGAACTAAAATATAAAATGTTATAGAAATAATTTATTTTTGCAGTACATGTACAAAATGTGACAGAATATAATGATTTTTTATTTAATACAGTGAACTAAAATTTTTATAGAAATTTGTTGAAATTAAAGAAAGAACAATAAGAAAAAAGTTCTGCATTAAACGAAACAAAAACAATTGAGAGTAGAAGCGGTTCCAAATAATTTCCTATTAAAATTACTATTTTGAGAGTTAACAGTGTACTGAGCTCTTTTCTTTTGATTCTATTTGGTCGAACGTCAGAGAAAGCTTATTTCTGTTGATGTTTTATTGGAAATCTTACGTATGTATTAAGCAATTTAAAAAATTTTAATCTAAGGTCCGTTTTTATAATGAATACTTTAACTAAAGACTTTAGATCGACAAGAAAGCATTAATTTCAAATTTTACTTGCATAATAATTATTTCTATCAATAACAATGCTTTGTTATAAACTTTCATAGTTCTCATAATTAAATATATTTCGCAGCAAACACATTATTTATAAAATAGTAACTCATTATAATAAATAAATAAACAAAATTTACCGTAAAGATTTTTTACTTCAACATTATTCATATTTATACTAATTTCTTTGTATTAAATACAATATTATCAATATTAATTTATTATTAAAAATTATATAACACTACTATATTTAACCCAATTTTATTATTAAATTTTATTTGTATATTCTAACCATTCTAATCGTAATTTAAAATTTTAAAATTTAGAAATTTCCTAAACATGCCTCTGCATTATTGTTCAGAATATTATTTTTTTGTATTTAAAAATTATTTGATTTAACAGTCAAAAATGTAATAAAACATATTTTAGAATGCAAAAAATTCAAAGATTCTTACCGTATTCAATAATTGTGAAATGGTTCCATCAATTATGATTTTTTTCAGGTATAGAAATTGAGAAAATTGTTGCTTACCTGTAACAAAAGAAATATAATAATTAATTACATGTATAACAAATAATTTAAAAATATTAAACAAAAAAATTGTTTAAAAATTAACAAAATTAATTTAAAAAGTTAAAAAATTATGAATCAGCAGATTAACATGATATTATGCATTCAAATAAAATAGACATGTAGCAAAGTTTGAGAACCCCAGTACGCCAAAAATGCAAGCATGCTAGCGGTGAGGAAGGGAGTCGAGAGAGAAGAGTCGTTGACGATATATGAGAAAGAACGCTTTGTAACCAACACGAGTTCTTTGTTGTTCATAACACCTTAAAATCACATTATCTGTATTTGTTTATTTAAATTTAATAATTTCTTATTTGTGTAGCATCTAAAGTAGTGTTAATAAACGTTATTAAGTTATAAAGTGCATTTCATGTGTTTTATTGACTGCAAACATAACCAACTTTAACCTGCATGCTATATTGGCACCCCACGTTGGGCACATGCTATATTGGCACCCCACGTTGGGCACATGCTATATTGGCGCCCAACGTGGGGCATGCTATATTGGCGTCCCAGCTTAGCGGCCGAAACCAGTGTTTAAATAGTTTGTGTAATTTTAATTAGACATTTTCTGGTGTTCTACGAAATACCCGTGTCGATTAAATACAACTAAAAACAGTTTATTGTAATTCAAGTGTGTTAATATGAGTAATGAATAAGTACTGTTTGGTGCAAGTGTAAAAAGATCATTATTGAGACATTTTTTTGTGTCCAATACATACAAATATATCTATTGAGACATTTTTTTGTGTCCAATACATACAAATATATCTATTGAGACATTTGTTTGTGTCCAATACACAAGGTAAATATACACAAATATATTTATTGAGACATTCGTTGTGTCCGGTAAAATTATATGAACCGTTGCATGGACATATTTTAACTTCAGTGCATAAATACCGCGTCATTCGTCGTCGTGTGTGGTCTCGTGCGCTGTTGTACAGAATAATCCCAGTGACGCTCAAACTTTTTTCGAGTATATTTTTATATTTTTTGATTATTTTTTTTTAAAATAAAAATAATTAACACAACGTTAAACAAAATGTCAAAAAAACAAGAATCAATCACTCTCACAAATGAACAATTCGAGCAACTTCTCACGCGTGTTACGGGTTCTTTAAGTGCAAATGTTGAACATCTTAGAAATAATGCTACCGATAGTCCGGTGCCGATTATTCAAAATTCCGGAAGTTTTGCGAAATGTACGTCTAGATTTGATGGAGGTGCATCGTCAGATGTTGACGCTTTCCTGGATGCAATAATAATTTATAAAGAGTGTTTAAACATAAACGATGAGAACGCATATAAAGGTTTACCAATGTTACTTGAGGGTTACGCGGCCACATGGTGGAAGGGTATTAAACAAACAATTTCTTCTTGGGATGATGCTGTTAAAACATTACGAGAAGTGTATTCCAAAAAGTTACCGGCACACTTAGTGTACAAAGAAATTTTTTCTCGTGAACAAAACGGAAACGAATCGACCGAATTATTTATTTGTCACGTACGCGCGTTAATAGCACAATTGCCATATAGTTTGGAAGAACGTGTTCAATTAGATATGCTGTACGGTCAGTTGCATAAAAATATTCGCCAGCGAGTAACGAGAAACGAATTTGACACTTTCCATAAATTGATTCAACGAGTTCGGGATATAGAAATCTCTACGAAAGAAGTAACTAAAACTGAAGAGAAACATACGGATAAACACACTCAGCGTATAAAATGCTCATATTGTAAACTATATGGTCACCTAATCTCAGAGTGTCGAAATAAAGAAAAATCTGATAATAAAAAGAAGAAAGAAACGGTCACCCCAGAACGAACCGTATCAAAACCAAACCCAAACATTTATTGTTACGGTTGTAAAGCACCCGGAGTGATACGTACAGAATGCTCAAATTGCAACAAAACTAAGAAGAGTGAAGTAGAAGCAAACATTGGAAACATAACTTTCTATGGAGCACAAATTGGAACTCAATTTCATAGACCAAATCTATCAGTCAAAATTGATGGTCTTCAAGGCATAGTTCTGGCTGATACTGGTGCAACAAGAAGTATTGCTGGCAAGAAACTTTTCGAAAATATTAAACATTCACACCCAATTGAAATCGAAGATGTGAAAGTTACTCTTGCAGATGGGAATGAGCAACAGTTAAAGCTTCCATGCATAGAAGTGAATGTGGACTTAAATGGGAAAATAGTACCAACAAAATTGTTATCTCTTCCAACGCCACACGATAACAGAACTCTGTTAGGTATGGACTTCTTAACACAAGCTGAAATAGTACTTGATACCGCTAAAGGAGAATGGTATTTTAGAAAGGAACCAGAAAGAAAATACTCATTTTCACCGGCTGTATCAGAAATAAATCAAGTTGAATGCCAAAGAAATTTATATGAAGATATAAAACTGCGGGGAAATGAAGGAGAAGATCTTACATTAGAACAACGAGAACGTGTTAATGTTCTACTTACGAATAACATGAGCATTTTCACACAAGGGGGAGAGCCAACTCCTTTTGCCGAACATCGAATAAATATCAAAGATGGTCAGTCACCAATCTCCGTACCACCGTTCAGAATGGCAAAACCAAAAAAGGAATACCTTCAGAAAGAGATCAATGAACTTCTTGATAACGGGATAATAGAAGAATGTGAATCTGCCTGGGCTGCTCCAGTGGTTTTAGTACCAAAAAAGGAGGGATCATATAGGTTATGCATTGACTATAGACGGTTGAACGAAATCACAATCACGGATTCGTATCCAATGCCACGGATTGACGAATTGCTTCACGCTGCGAAACAAAGTAATTTTATGACAACGATAGATTTACGCGCAGGCTACCATCAAATCAATCTTCATCCCGACGACCGAGATAAGACTACGTTTACCACGCCGTTCGGAACTTTCCGATATAATAGAATGCCCTTCGGACTCAAGAATGCTCCAGCAACCTTCCAACGGATGATAGACCGGTTTAGAACTGGATTAGACGTCACTATTTTGGCTTATCTTGACGATTTGATAATAATCTCAGAAACATTTGAAGATCATTTATGTGATCTACAGAAAGTATTTGATCGGCTCAAGCAATTTAAATTGAAGGCAAATCGAAAGAAATGTGTATTTGTACGACCAGAAGTTGAATATTTGGGACACGTACTAACGCGTTCAGGGTTGCAAATCAATTCTAAAAAAGTAGCTACAATTCGAAATATGCCGATACCAACAAATATCAAACATTTGAAGACCTTCCTACAAACCTGCTCTTGGTACAGAAAATTTATAGATGGTTTCTCTAAAATAGCCAAACCATTGACTGATCTCACAAAGAAAAATGCTACTTGGAAATGGGAAGAGTCACAGCAAGAGGCATACGATAGTTTGAAAATTGCTCTTACAAGTGCTCCTATACTTGTTCAAGCAGACGAAAATCGCCGACCAGCTCCCCTGTACAAAAAAGGTGATAAAGTCCTAGTTAAGACTCACCTGTTAAGTAATGCGGTCCAAGGTCTTTCTGCGAAACTAATACCCAAAGAAGAAATACCTGAAATTCTCAGAGAGTATCATGACTCGCCTACTGCTTGCCATGATGGAATTGAAAGAACATTAGGTCGAATCAAGAAAGAAGTGTCGCCTACTACCTATGAAATTGCTGATGTCAACAATCCGGAAATTGGACTAGGTAAGCATCATGTATCTGAATTGACCCCATTTATAGGTTCTAGCGATGCTGAATCAACACCCATCTACAAAAAACGAGGTAGAGGGCGTCCAAAGAAAACTCATCCTAGTCACTCGGTGAGGCCACCTTCTCGCGACTAGAGGGGGAGGATGTAGCAAAGTTTGAGAACCCCAGTACGCCAAAAATGCAAGCATGCTAGCGGTGAGGAAGGGAGTCGAGAGAGAAGAGTCGTTGACGATATATGAGAAAGAACGCTTTGTAACCAACACGAGTTCTTTGTTGTTCATAACACCTTAAAATCACATTATCTGTATTTGTTTATTTAAATTTAATAATTTCTTATTTGTGTAGCATCTAAAGTAGTGTTAATAAACGTTATTAAGTTATAAAGTGCATTTCATGTGTTTTATTGACTGCAAACATAACCAACTTTAACCTGCATGCTATATTGGCACCCCACGTTGGGCACATGCTATATTGGCACCCCACGTTGGGCACATGCTATAGACATTAAAAGTCTACAGCTAACACAATGGTCAAAGATCACATAGATTTTTTTTTTAGTTTTCTTTGTTTACATTTGTATTGTAAAAATAATAACAATATTTTTAATTTTATACAAGTCCTAAGCGTAAGAAAATTTTCGAAACATATTTAAAATGTTCCAAAACATTCTATTAATATCAATATAGAAAAATAAAAATTTGTGCGCGTAGAAATTGTGCACGGCAAAGAAATATATAGTCAGAAAATTTCAAAGCCAGTAACTTTTCATTTTTTAAAGTTGGCAACACAACAAGGCACTCAAAACTACACCACGTATTCAATTCGGTTCGCTTTATTACTGGCGGGAAACACATTTCGCGCAAAACTAAACCAATTTCATATTTCTCAATAAAGAAAATTTTTCCCGAACCCAGCTCCCTTTACTAAACAACTTAGCTATGAAATCAAAAAAGAAAACGCAATCATTTTTAATTAAAATATTTTTTAAAAATTAAAATTGATCGCTTATGCTCAGAGGCAAATACGTAACAGGCTGAAGCTATTTTTCGAAATAATAATAAATCAATTCGAGTACAATGGTAGAAGAATTTAGGGCTAAGTCATGCCTAAAAACTCTCATTTCATGCATGTTACGGAGCCTTTAAGAGATTTCTCTTCTTTTTCCTCTCATCCGTCAGGTAACACCCGAAGAAGTTTTTTTCCGATTTTAGCGAAAGCAATTAAGAGACGGATAATGATGCATTTCAAAATTGTATTCAAGTTGGTAACCCCCTCTTCCAGAAGGTGTCGCTATAAAATGCTGGTAATGTCGAATTAATTGACTTTTGTGGCTAATTAAAAAAGATTAAAAAATAAAAATGATTTCGTCAGGTAAAGTTTCATCTGTGACCAATTTCGAATGAAAAGACACGAAAATGGAATTTTTATATTCTTTTAGTTGGAATCCCGTGGCAGCGGGTATTCTTTTTATTAACGCTCTTAAATTATGTGTCACTAAATATCATTTTTCATGGCTTCTAAAGCTGTAAGGGAATCTACCATCTGTTGTTACTCCTTTTCTTGATATAATTTGGTGTTATATAAAAAAAACCTATAAAATAGATATATGTTATAATTATTTCACTATAATAATACTGTTTATTGTATTCCCCAAGAAGTGGTAAATTTTTATTTCTAATATTTCAATTTATGTAGCCGGTTTTACGATCAATAATTTTTTTGTTTTAAATTGATTTTCATATAAAACTACAAACGTATTCAGAAAGTAAAAATTTAAAGACAGTTTCGTAACACTTAATCAATAAGTTAACTAGGTAACTAAATTGTCAGCTGTCTGTGAAGCAAATCGAACACTGGTCAGTTGCCAAATTAACGACAAAGTTAACTTAGAAAGTGTTTAACAATATTTTATGCAACCTTAGTGTGTAATTAAGAACGTTATGTAGTCGTAAAGTAATATTTTTTTAATGCTGTTAAATAGTATATTTATTATATCAACTGCGTTATTTAACTTACTAAGCAGAGAGAAAAAAATAAAAATCAATTGTATGAAACGTATTTATTTTGAAGATTTTATTTGTTTTTAGCAAATTTTCTTTAGCTATTCGTATTTCGAGTTGTAGTACAAACTTATAGTAAAATTTTAAACAATTACAATCTTTAAATAAAACCTCTTGTAACTTTAATGCTACAAATTACGTTAACTTATTTCTGCTGCTATTACTAAAACTTTTCTATTTTTAACGAACAATATTGAAATACACTAACAATGTAGTTAATCATAAATAACTAGTTCGTAAAAGAAAGAAACAGTAATAAGTATAGTCAAATAACTAACAAACAAAAAAACCTATCAAAAACTTGTTAAAACTTTGGCAATCTTCGTTCGGGAAAAAATAATGAATAAACACTCGATATATCAGCCGCCCGCATCGAAAACGCAATAAACTCGGTCAATTTGAAAATAAAACCGATAGAAATTCGCCCGGATTCAATTTAATGTAATCAGATCAGAATATTTGTTAAGTGGTGAACCCGGTCGAGGTTCGCTCTTCGTTCGTCCGCAAATCGTTCGGACAAGTGGAGTTTTTGGAATTTCGTTGGCTGCTACCGCGCGCTGCCCTAACAAGAAAAACAAACTAGAGAAATAGCCCCCCCCTAACCGGAGGAAAAACGATCGGGTAAGATGGTCCGATTACACTTCTTAACAACGGCTACGCAACGAACAAGTTTGTCTGGCTGGAAAAAGTTCTACTGCTGCTCTGCGCGCGAGATATCTTGAAATATTATCTTTAGCTGAAGATGGAGTGAGTGTATTTAGTACGAAAAACAATGGAAAAACTTGCTAAATAAACTTTTACTCTTTTTTAGTTAACTATCGTAACTATTTTATGAAATATTACCTAGTTTAAACAATGCCGAAAAAAATATTACTACTTTTTTTTAGTACAGCAGAGTTTGCAAAAGTCTGTTGTCGGCGCGGAAGGTAAGAAACTTGTGAAGAAATAGCCATCTTGAAACCACTAACACCAGATTGTGAAACGAGCAAAAATACTGACATTAAACAGAACAGAGATAAAAATAATCTTACTTTATTTTCTACCGTAACATTCTTGTTTTGTATTCTGCATCACTGTTGAATCACTCGCATTTGTCACTTAGAAAATATAAATAATAACACATACACGTCTGCATTGTAAGTTTGTTTATTCACAACTAACTCTCGTATACCGGAATCAGCATACATATTAAATACAAATATAATATTACTAATTAACAATTAATTAACAAAGTATTGTATAAGCTATTAAATCTATTAGATCTTGAAATTTGACATACACATAACTATAAATGGCGCATTCGAACAATGATTGATTTTCGACTAATTTTATATTTTAGTTATTCATTTTATAAAACATATTTAATGTATGTGATTATTTAAAAATTTAGAAAACATATACAAATATAATTAATAATATAATAATATTGTTTTCTATTTTTGATGGGTTTACATAAAATAAAAATAAATATAATATTCAAATGGCTGTATTTTCTTTAAAAACGATTTTACATTAGTAGCAAGTAACATGTGATTTGTTATGTATTTAATTTAATTATATATATTATTGTATTTAACAAATATATATTAAATTTAATATATATTTTTTTTTCTTTTTTCTTTTTGGGATACAGAGAACAATAATTTTAGCTTCATCTCCGTTCATGATACCTTTCATACATGCTCTTCCATTCCTACTACTTAATCTGTTTAATGTGTTTTTTTTTTAATTTTATTAATTGTTTGTATAACAGTAAAAATAGAAAATGCTATTAATATTTGATTAAATTTGAGACAAAACAAATCAAATATATTAAAAAAACAAATCAACTTTTATAATTTTCTAAATCTCTGTATTTAAACGAAAAACCTTACATCAAGCTTCAGTTTAATTGGAAAATTAATGAATTTATAAATTCGGAAAAATACCTTACGTTTCATTAAAAGTATCGTTATCTAGTTTAAAAATTGTATTTTTTTATAGTTTCCGAGATTCTGTTACTTAAATAGGACGTCTGGTATATCAAGTTCCATTGTATACACAATTAACTAAGACATGGAATTAAAAAGGATTATTTATTAATTAACTCTTATACCATTAAAAGTATCGTTATTTTTTCTAATAAACATTACAGTATATAAGTTATACACATCAGACTTATGAAAGAAAGTATGTTTTTCAAATAAAAAAAAGTTAAAAAATAACAATTTAGAATGTGAATGCATATGACAAACAGTTGACGTGGTAGTTCACTTTCTAAGGAATGTGTTTTGGATACACGGTATCGTATCATATCATATGAATGGCTGGCTTGTTGGTTTGGTATATTTTATAAAAGTCCCCGGAAAACTTTTATAGAGTTTGACATACTGAAGAATCAAATCGAGAATTCCATTTCGGGTTTTTTCACTTTTCGCTAACACGAAAAGAATCTAAAAACTTCTTCTATTCTATGACAATGTATTGACTGTATCGTAAAACCAATGACTTTTTTCCCTTTGATTTTATGTCTCACTGAATGACTATTGTTTTAAGAAACTTTAAATGATATATGAATAATTTATATATAAAACATTTTTTTTACTGTTTTAAAAAACAAAGTTAATATCGCTATATTTTTCCACAATTGTTACGTAATAGTATTATTTATTTATTTAATCTACGCTAATATAATTTACTAAGTACAAATACACGAATATTTTAAGTAATAATTGAATAAAAAGAATATTTTTGCATGATTACCTTAAATTATAAAAAAAAAAATTAAACAAGCTGTTAGAAAAACTTATTTTGAAAATCATTTATTTGGATTTTCGTAAAGACAATAATTGGTCAGCAACTGGATCAAGTGAGCATGCGTTTATATTAATTAAAATATTTTATGGTATATTTTTTAATTTAAAATAATTTAATATTGAATATGTTACTTCACTATACTCAGAAAAAATATTTTTTCAAAAATATTAAATGACTCATTGTGACTTAAAAAAAACAATCAAGATAGTCTTGTATCTGCAAAACAAATGACGTTAAAAATTTGAAAAGTAAAAAGTTGATAATAGAATTTAAGTAATTTAACTGGGTACCGAATTTCAACAAGTTTTGATAAACCGTTTTCAAAATATTTAATTGTGTCCATACTTTTTAGTGACCCTGTATATTTTGCCTTACTACAGTATCTTAGCCGAAACAAACAAAACTACATTCATTGCCTATAAGTGCTTTAAGTCTATTCGTAAATATGAAATCACCGATTCAAAGCTAGAATATGGCGCCCCCTTTAACTCGCCAATACAGACAGACTCGCAGCACATCACACCGGTAAATATTTCAGGATGTTTCAGCCACAAAATCCGGGTCGTTACGGTGCGCGCGTACCGCGTACGCGAAATGTTTAATCCAATATACGTTAAACTAATATGTAAATAAATTATCCTGACAGGATAAGAACGACGACAAACAGACAAAGGACTGTTCTCTGCTCTCTGGTAATGCGTAATTGTTGAATAGAGAAACACACACACACACACACACACACACACACACACACACACACACACACACACACACACACACACACACACACACACACACACACACACACACACACACACACACACGTGCGCGCGCGCCAACAAAGAGAGAGGTAGCTCTGTGACGTATTCATCCACCCAGAATGCACTACGGCCATCTCTTATTGTCTATATTATTTAACACTGTAATCGAATTCCTATTTGCCTTTACGCTGAACGTTCACACAATAATGATTAGACCTATTTATTGCCCATTGAGTTACTGAACGGGTTTCTGCCTTCTAATGAAATTTATTTATTTAGATGTTTATTTGTATTTGGTTCTGTTTGAGTATTTGCGCCCTACGATTTTTCGTTCATTCTAGTTTTATTTGCCTTGTCATTGAGTGATATCAAAGGTCAGTTGATTTTATATCGTAAATGAAAGACGAAACCGTTTTGTAAAGCAATAAAATAATTTATTTAAATTTTCTATATATCTATATATATATTATTTTTGTAATCTTCGGGCTTTCACAGCCGGTAGCTATTGAATTTATAGAATTTTCTGGGCTAGTATGACGTGGTCGATCTATGGCATCCTCAGTGATTTTTTTATCTTATTACTTTGTGTAATATTAAGATATACATTTATTATTAAATTGACTTAGATTTTTAAGAATTTAATTTAGATATTATGTAATCTACGCCACGAGAATATGGTAATATGCGCAGTTTACGTTTACATAAAACTGTCCAGCAAATGTTATATATTTTAACTTATTTAGCTAGGAGTAAGATGATCCTGCCATTCTTAACTGTAATATTAATTATTAAATATATTTCTAAACATTTAAAGCCAGTATTATAAACGCTAGTCAAATTTACTTTAAAAGTAAATGTACTTACCCTATAGATTTTCATTTTATAAAAAAAGGAATAAAATTAATGTTGTAGCATTTTAAAAATAATAATTATTAATAATAATAATCTGATAGTAAATTGTTGAAATAACACATTTTCATAGTTATTTAGTTGACAAGTAAATTTACTTTTGAAGTAAATTTAACCAAGGTTTATAATACCGGTCCTTAAAGATAATAAACACGGTTTAAAAAAAAATATAACGGTTGATAACAATGAAGCACTACTATTAATGAAATGCAAAAATATTTCCCGGGTAAAGCTAAAACATACTTCATTTATATATTAATTTGTCAACTGAATGTTAAGAAGAAGCAGACAATATTTACGTATGTCGTATGAAAACGTACAATTAATATTGCGCATTGCCACTTTTCCGTAGCATAAATTATAGATATTTTCCTTCCTCCAGCCCCGCAAACAAGCTTATATATACAAGTCCAACTGCATAATATCCAAAGAGGTAACCACTTGTACAATCTGGTGTAAAAATTAATTAAAATTCTTTAAAATCTTAATAAAATCATAGCAAAATAAATTAAGAGATTTTCTTAAAATCATGTAAAATGTTGAATAAAATCGTTATAATCTTAGAAATTTCATATAGAATCTGTAAAATCATAACAATCATAAATAAAATTTGTACTATTTTGTGTACAAAATTTAAGATAACATCTAATTAAAAAGAGCATATTTTTTCTGAATGCAATAATTTGTTAAAATAATACATAGATGGCCATTTTATTTTAGAAAAATAACAAAAAAATCATCTGCTTAGACACATGCAAAATAAATTAGAAAACATTACTTTTTAACCAATCTTCATAATATGTCGGTTGTATTCAAATCAATATCCCTTATTATAAAAGACAATTACCTGTATTTTATATTTAGATATTGCAATCTGACAGATAATATAAAAGATATCTGCAAGGTAAGAGGCATTAAACTCAACTTGTGTGACAGTTAAAAAAGAAAGACGAACACAGAGAGAAAAGAAGAGAAGAAACAATGATCTAGATTTCAGAAAAACTTTTACGTAAATTAAACTGTCAAGAATTCATAAAAATAAGACAGAGAAGAGAAAAAGACGCTTTAAAAGTCATGAAAAAGTTAAAAAAAATACGTTGTTGTTGTTGTTGTGCGGGCTATTGTGGCCCGTTTGAATTACGAGTATTATATCACTGAATGAGTTTTTCGGTAGTCACCTTCTTTTCGTATAACAAAAGAAAATGACAGGACTAAATAAAAGAAGACGGCTACCATTTATACCAAAGCGAGAGAGTTTATATTAAAAACTGCCACATCAAAATTCACAAGCCTTGACCTATTTACAACCTCCACACCCCTTTTGCACTCCAGAGACGGACTGTTCATATGTCAATACTGTACCAATTACTAGGCCCCTTAAAAACCCTGAACAAACATAATATGATTGATTATATTTTATAACTTTATGCATTACATAAAGACAATTTCAAGCATGTAAAGTAATTCTTATATTTTTTGTATATAGTTTCATTCTAATATAATCACCAATATTATTATTCGGATATTGTTATTACTTTCGTAAAGAATATATAACTATAGTCAGATTATTGTAAGTTTCGTTGTACGTCATCTCAAAAAGTTACTAAATCTATGACCTCATCACTGAGTACATTTATATGAAATCGTAATAATTTTTTTTAATATTATACAAGATGCATAAAATAGTGTAATTATTGTTTTATTCTTTATAATTTTTATAATGCATATTAAATAAAATAAAAATTGAATTATTAAATAATACCCAAATTAGTCTTTAAAAAAAAAACAATTTTTTTTTTAATATTTCAAGTCAATGAGAAAAATCTACTTTTTACAATTTAGCAACAATAATCATTGTTGCCAAGTATACCAAAAATAAATACAAATGTTAAAATATTATTGCATATAATTAATGTTTAATATATAATTGATAATTAGATGCAAATATATTTACAAAATATATTAGGTACAGATACTTTTGCGTTAGGTTTGTCACTAACATAATGCCGTACAACGGAACTTATGATAATCGGATTATACAAAAGAAAAACACAGTAATCATGACTTTAAAGTATAATTTTTTTCATCTACGTGAAATAACCTTGTTTGCATGAATTTTTTTTTTGTATCAAGCAGTACCGGATATCTTTCTCGTAAGTTAACAGCCTGCAAGCTGGTTTGCAACAGCTTTTTTCCGTTCATATTTACATATGGTATGGATGTAAAATATGTAGTTATATATTTATTTTCAAATTTAATTAAAAGAATATTATATATATATTCTTAGATTTTAAAGTTGTTTATTTTTTACATATTTCTGATCAATAAAAATTTGTGAATATATAATTTTTTCGTATATTATTTATTAATTATTACTAATCGGTTATTGTTATCAGAAACAGCAAACCCCGATATAAAGACATTAAGATGAGTGCACTGTATTAGACTTTGCAAAGTCTTTCTGCATGTTATGGGTCTATTCGGTTCACATCTGTAAGATCTAGAATGTTTTATCTTTTTCTAGTGTCTGAATTTTATTAAAATACACGGTTCAACCCGAAAACTTAACTGAGGTAACTTAAAGAATCTAGATTTATTATTTTCAAAATATCTGATTTTGTTGCAAAAATAGTTCGTTTTATATTTTTTGGTTTTAATAAAACGGGTGGAGCTAACTGGAACTGTTAATTAACAGATGCATATGAATTATTGCCACTTGATTGTGTTGATTGCAAATTGCTGTTACATTTTAAATCATTAATTGTTTTCTTGACGTTTTAGTTAGTGAAGTTCAATTGTAGGTTCTTTTAATGAATTATTAACTAAGTAATTCAGTTAGCTCTGTTTTAAAAGTGTTAAGAAGTTCTATTAATAGAAAAAGACAAAATATCCTGTAACGTTACAGGATGTGAAACCGAATAGACCCAATAATTTTACATTTCTATTATCTTATGTTGAAATATCTGTAAATAACACTATTTTAAAGTGCCAATGTCAAAAAATGCCATTGAAGATATTTGCAACAAGTCCGTCTCTGTTTCAACCTATATATAATATATATCTTTTTCTCCTTCTCCAGTTATTGCAATGGAACACCAGTCTTCAGTCATAACAAGAAAATTTCATCCATAATATAAGCAACAGAAACGAGGCATCATCTGAAATTTCTTATAATGGAAGAACGCGACAGCAGCGACACACCACCGTGCCACGAAAGTGAACTAATGCCTTGTCTTGTAGTACTCCTCTCGTATCGTTTGAATTGGCAATGGAGAGGAGCGAGACAGACAAAACCAACGCAATTGAATCGTAAGAGAGGAAACGAGATGGAGAGAGATCTTTTCCCCGAGAGCGTCAAGCAAATCATATCGCGCATCGTCCTCATTGTGTTCGCACCGATGCTTTCTTATTCTTATTCGTGGAGTTGAAGTTTTTGAAAAGATCGGTCATCGTGTCTACTCGGTGACGGTTTTGTCGCTGTAATATTCTGGGTGCTCGACGTGCAAAAATTTGCATCTCAATACTACTTATTACTCTTAGGTATATTACTAATATCAATATGAGTATGTTGTATGTATGTATGCATTGTAAAAGATCTCGGAAACTATAAAACATTCGACTTCATTAAATTACACAAAATATTTCCCATTACTCAAACATTTTCATTAAATTCTACATACAGTTCTAAAATATACTTACTTATCTAGCAAAATTTTAATATCGAAAAATCAATATAAATGTTACACGTCTTTCAAAATTGTCAAAATTCATTTTCAATTTTATCTAAGATGACAAATATAAAATATTGTTTCAATTACACATATCTGAAGATACAAAGTACACAACAATAAGATTGATATCTAAAATGAAAATGTTTTAGTACATCTTATCAATGCTATAAGCAGTCAGTTCTCATATTAATTAATTACAGCGACGCAAGTAGAATACATTTTATTTCCCCTCGGAAATAAGTTAAGATTTATTGGTTGAAGGGCAAACAAAATAATACTAGATAAGTGGATTGTCTTGGATTGGGAGACAAATATATATCAAACTGCTCGCAATTATTTTATTCATTTTTCAAACATCACAATTCAAATTGATGTATCGCCAGTATTATAATGGAATTAAGGAAAGAACTTATTCAAATAGCATCAATAAAGAAGTGATAGTAAATTTCGTTGAAAATGCAAAATAATAAATTATTTGAAATAACACATTCTTCTTTGTATTGAAATACAAAACTATTTATTAAACTATGTATTAAATTATTTTTCTTTAAAATAAACAAAATTTAATCCTAAAGTTTTTTTTTTATTGCAATATAATAAGTTCCGAAAGATTTTTACTATGTTAATTTTTCTTTATTCAGTATAATAAAATATTGCAATAGAGACATATTGTAAAAAAGTCTAACAACACATACGTAAAACTATACCAGTACTGCCAAATACACAAATAACCGTCTATCCACAGAAATAACTATGCATATAAAAGCTGCCCAACTGAAATAAAACATAAGAGCAAGGCGAATTCAATGTATGTTCTCAAATTTCAATCAACTTCAGTAGAAATAAAGTATACTTGCTGCTATGACTGTGCTACGGACCCTATATTAGTCTGGTTGTTCTTGTTATAATGAATATTTCTCTGTTTTGACAATTTAGTGTATTAGAATATTTTCTGATTTTGTAATTATTGTACATAACATTTGCACAAAAAATATTAAGAACTTCCAAAAATAAAATAAACAAAAAACAATTGATATCCTAAGCTTTTTATAGAAATTTGTTCAAAACCATATATGTAGTTATTTTTGTTATTTGCACAGGAAAAAAAAATTGTTAACTTAAAAAAACAGAGATGATTTATAGCCTTCCAATCATATTACAAAAAGCATCTAGTAAAAATAGTACACAATTATGTTTAATAGATTAATCTAACATAGTTTTTGATATTTTTTTCTAGTTTGTCATATATTTATCTATACTTGTTTCTAGTCTTATTTATCTTTATTTTATTTGATAACAAAAAATAAAAAACAATTTCATTTCAACTAATGTGTAGATATCGTAGATAAAAGAAGACATGTTATAGAAAATATCTAATTAAATTAACAAATCATATCAAATTTAAAGCATCTAATTGCTCTTAAACAAAATATTTATTTTACATTTTTTCTCATACATTCAACTATAATCAAAAACTATTTTTAAATAAATTATCTCTAATCATCCATAGTTCCATCTTCAATTCTCTCATAATTATTTATTAGCGTGTATTTCCTTATTTACGTAACTAATACGATGTAAGCGCAATAGGAGATAAAGCAAAACGGTACTTGCAGCACGATCAAGGTCAGTATGACCAGCGAGAATCATTCTCGGGGCACGAGTCCATCCGCACACGGTGTTGTCACCCGAAAGGCAAAACCAAGCCGGGCATTCACGACTGTGCCAGTTTAATGGTCGTTTCTCACGCGCGTCACGAGTACTGCAACCATCCACTTCTTCGGCCCCGTTCGGTTGCAGTCGGCCCATCTCGGATTACCTCAGATCTTAGGTTGGCTTTGTTATTATACCTGGGCTGGTTGTTAGAGATGCAAAGGAAATCGGTATTTACCTTCTTGTTCTAGTTTTATTACAACGGAAGATAGCGATTGGTAATACCAGTAGCTAAGACTTCGATTATAAAACTGATATATTCGATGATTTATTTACAGCGATATTGGGAATTATGTAAACAGTAAAGTTATTTGATGATAATGTTAATTATTTGATAGATACGAGGGAAAAACTACTTTGTACAATCTACAATTGTACAATGTACAATTGGACAAATTAATTAAAATTCTGTAAAATTATGGTAAAAATCAATTAAAGATTTTTCTTAAAATCAAATTAAATCTCGAGTAAAAACCTCTACAATCTTAGAAATTTCGTACAAAATCCGTAAAATCACTATAATCTTAACAATCAGACTTAAAATTCATACAATCTAGTGTACAGGTACAATGGTTTCTCCCTAGGATAAAAATGTATATAAGGCTGACCATACACGCTCAGTTTATTGCACAGTTTTAACTGTACAGACCTAAATTGCGCAGTTATTTCGCAGTGTGTGTGTGAGAGAGAAAGAGAGAGAGAAAATCGGAGTGACGTTCAGTCCAAAATTTCTAGCAAAATATGTACTAAGTGTACTGAGTTAATACTTCACAGTAAAAACTGAGTGTGTATGGCAATATAAAGAGTGCAACATTGGAGAAAATGTTGTTACAAAAGTTGCTGTAAGTGATGGTTTGTTAATCTTAAACAAATGTCTAATAAATATTTGGTTAAAAGAATATTATGTAAGACGTCAATCAAGTTAGCACCCCCCATTCTCCAAAAATTAAAACAAATTAGCTCATATTTATGAGCTATTTATGAGCTATTTTTGAGCCACAATTAAAATTTTTGAGCTACAAAATTATGCCTAAAAACAATGTTTTTCGATGGGGGGTGCTAACTTGATTTCAAGTTAGCACCCACGCTATGATAAAATTTTTAAAAATTAAAACAAATTAGCTCACATTAATGAGCTATTTATGAGCTATTTTTGAGCCACAATTAAAATTTTTGAGCTGCAAAATTATGCCTAAAAAAAATGTTTTTCGATGGGAGGTGCTAACTTGATTTCAAGTTAGCACCCACGCTATGAAAAAATTTTTAAAAATTAAAACAAATTAGCTTACATTAATGAGCTATTTATGAGCTATTTTTGAGCCACAATTAAAATTTTTGAGCTGCAAAATTATGCCTAAAAAAAATGTTTTTCGATGGGAGGTGCTAACTTGATTTCAAGTTAGCACCCACGCTATGAAAAAATTTTTAAAAATTAAAACAAATTAGCTTACATTAATGAGCTATTTATGAGCTATTTTTGAGCCACAATTAAAATTTTTGAGCTGCAAAATTATGCCTAAAAAAAATGTTTTTCGATGGGGGGTGCTAACTTGATTTCAAGTTAGCATCCACGCTATCAAAAAAATTTTAAAAATGAAAACAAATTAGCTCATATTTATGAGCTATTTATGAGCTATTTTTGAGCTACATTCAAAAATTTTGAGCTGCAAAAGTATGCATGAAAATAATTTTTTTCGATGAGGTTGCTAACTTGACTTCAAAATAAATAATGTAGCCACAATAAATTTTTTTTTAATTTTAGTAATTTTTTTCTCGATCAGTTGGCAACACTGTATTTTGTTCAAATTGCATAATGTATGCGGGCACCAGGAGAATCTTTAGTGAACATTTGATTAAAATCGGTTAGATAACGCGGTCATAATAATTTTTTAAAAATTTTTGTAATTTTTTTCTCAGAAAGTTGGCAACACTGTACTTTGTTGTAATTATCTAATTTATATGGATACCAGAAGAATCTTTTGTGAAAATTTTAACAAAATCAGTTAAACAACATGGTCGTAATAATTTTTTAAAAATTTTAGTAATTGTTTTCTCAGAAAGTTGGCGACACTAGGGGAATCTTTCCTGAAAATTTCATCAAAATCGAATAAATAATGTAGCCACAATAAATTTTTAAAAACTTTAGTAATTTTTTTCTTGGAAAGTTGGCAACACTGTATTATATTAAAATTACGTAATTTATGTGGGAACTAGGCGAATCTTTCCTGAAAATTTGATCAAAATCGGATAAATAATGTGGCTACATTGCTACAGTGCTACATTGCTACATGTGCATTTTTAAAAATTTTAGTAATTTTTTTTTCGGAAAGTTGGAAAAAATCAAAAGCACATGACCATCTTGGGCACTAAACAAATTTATCCTGAAAATTTCATTAAAATCGATTGAACCGTCTAAGAGGAGTTGCGATCACAAAATTTTGTCTGACGAGTGAGCGAGCGAGCGAGCTGACGACGCACATCGATACACCCACATAAACTAATTTCAGATTCGTCATCTAGAGGCTATATGAAGGATTTCTATATACAAATTTTTTATTTTTGAAAATGTTACAGTCACCGTACCAAACGCTATACCACTTTTTCCTTGCAGTCAAAGTGGTAAAAATATTCAAAATTAGCCTGAAGGATTATTATTTAAATAAAGTATTTTTGTGTTTATAATAGATTGAAAAAATATTTATATATATGATTTACATTTATATATTAGTATTTTTATATTATTATTTTGTATTTGGTAAAGCATTTGAACTAAATAAGGATTATTATTATTCATGTAAACTTAAAGGTAAATTTTGATAACAAAAAAAAATTATTTTTGTGCATAGTTTTGCAGCTCAAAAATTTTGAATGTGGCTCAAAAATAGCTCATAAATAGCTCATAAATGTGAGCTAATTTGTTTTAATTTTTAAAAAAATTTTGATAGCGTGGGTGCTAACTTGAAGTCAAGTTAGCAACCCCAACGAAAAAAATTATTTTCATGCATAGTTTTGCAGCTCAAAAATTTTGAATGTAGCTCAAAAATAGCTCATAAATAGCTCATAAATGTGAGCTAATTTGTTTTAATTTTTAAAATTTTTTTCATAGCGTGGGTGCTAACTTGAAATCAAGTTAGCACCCCCCATTGAAAAACATTTTTTTTAGGCATAATTTTGCAGCTCAAAAATTTTAATTGTGGCTCAAAAATAGCTCATAAATAGCTCATTAATGTAAGCTAATTTGTTTTAATTTTTAAAAATTTTTTCATAGCGTGGGTGCTAACTTGAAATCAAGTTAGCACCTCCCATCGAAAAACATTTTTTTTAGGCATAATTTTGCAGCTCAAAAATTTTAATTGTGGCTCAAAAATAGCTCATAAATAGCTCATTAATGTGAGCTAATTTGTTTTAAATTTTAAAAATTTTTTCATAGCGTGGGTGCTAACTTGAAATCAAGTTAGCACCCCCCATCGAAAAACATTTTTTTTAGGCATAATTTTGCAGCTCAAAAATTTTAATTGTGGCTCAAAAATAGCTCATAAATAGCTCATAAATATGAGCTAATTTGTTTTAATTTTTGGAGAATGGGGGGTGCTAACTTGATTGACGTTTATGTAAGTGATTATTGAAGGTATACGTCTGCATAAAGTCTAATGAGTGGATGGATAATCATCATTGAGAGTATTTTGTAGAAACAAATGTTTTCAAATGGTAAGAAGAAAAGTATGAACGAAAGATATCATGGAGGTAGATAAAGCAAAAGTTGCTTATCTGGATAGAATTGTTTACCGAAAAATTAATTTCTGCTTCAATAAAAAAAGCTTGTACCACACTCTTATGAGTATATAACGTGATTGTGAATGTATGTATGTAGTAATATATAACTGAATATATAAATTCAAAATAAAATTTTGGCATTCTACAATATACACGACAATAATATATCATAGTTATATTTATCTGTTGCAAATTTTCATAGTTATGACATATGGCAATCCATATACAAAAAAATATATATATAAATAGTATGCGTTTTATTACTTCGCAGAAGAGACATCTTAAAATAAAGCTACTTATTGAAAAGTCTTTGTCAAACATCTGCGACTGTCATCTGTTTCCGAAAACAAATGATCGCTGAAACTAGACGATGACGCTTGAAATTTGCGATGAAAACAAAAGACTGTTGTTAGGAAATACAAATAGGTCAAGATAGCTTGAAGGTCATTGACTATTAACCTCAAGAACACAGAGGTCAATCCCCAGCTTTAGACCGAAAATTTTTCACGTAAAACTCTATAAAGCACGATGATCTTACCTCCATTTTTTTTTTCGGAATAAGAAAAAAGCATCCGTAAAAAGATATAACCAAATCATGATGTGTAACAGGTATATTATTATATAAAAATAAATATCTTATTTTCGTTTAGAGTAATCTATCATTTTGACTGTGACAAATAGATTTGACATTATTATTTTATCTGACAGATCGTAAGATGGATCATAATACAGTAACCATGTTTAAATCAGGTTTCAGTTTTCCCTGATTCAAGATAAAAATATTTTTATATAGGTTTGACGTTTTCACTTTTTTCTATTTAATCTTAGTGTTATTGTTTATATTGTTTGTGATTATACATAAACTGTTACGTGATTGGTAATAAAATCGTAAATTTGAAAAAGCGAGATAAAATAGAAAATTTTAAAGATTCTGTTATTAGCACTTCATCAGCAGTTTCCGTACTTCTTAGGTGGAACATAAGGATTACATGCTCGAGAAGCTGAACATATAGTTTCTTAACAATTTTTACTTGCATTGTCAATGGTGCAGGTTGTTAGTCCACAGCCAAGCAAAAGACCTACAGCTTATAGTGTATTCCAAACCACTCAGACCCAGAGCCGACATCGATTCAGTGGTATACCAAACCAGGGACTTTTCAGTTTCGAGTCTAACATGCTACCACTAGCCAACGGCTGCCTACTAGCACTTAACAACCATGTATCGTATAATATTTCTCACACAATAGATTTAAAAATGTGATAATAAATAGACAACCCAAAGCTTCCTAAATAAGACTCCGTTTAAAAATTAAATTTTTTGATCACATTCGTAATATACGAGAAATATTGCCGATTTCAAACAAAAAATCAAAAAACTGAAATATGTCAAAAAATTAACTGATCGTAAGTAAAACATTTTTGATATATCATATGTAAAATTTCATTCCAAGTTCAATGGTAAAACAAAAAATGGAGTATTTCATTTAAAATAAAAAAAGTTAGGGTCAACTTTCATTAAAAATATTTTACTTCAAATGAGCATATCAGAATATCCCTAAATACCAAATTTATCACCCTGTATTTATATTTAATCTGATGCATTGCGTTGTATTTTACAATAACAACACGAATTGAGTTACAAAAGAAACACAATACTAATCCTAGCATTGCAATTTTGCTGCTACAATACGAATATAAAAATATACCCAAATTAACTTCACGGATTTTGCAGGAAAATTAGAAAAATTCAGTTCAGAAGAAATGCACCCTTATACCAATATAACAAGCAGGTACAGTTCAGTAAAATGCAAATGAGATACAACAACCCCAAAAGAATATCATTCCATTTCTCCTGGAACTGATTGGTAAACAAACAGTTCCAGATTCGGCGCTAGATATTATTCCAGTTTTTTTCCTGTCGAAAAGTTTCCTGGCAGTTTCGCACTTTTCCGCGCTCTTCCGAAGGGCTTGCAGCATAGCAGCACCCTCAGCGCGTTGTCGTAATATATCATGAGCGTCCTACTTTCATTCTTTTTTAAATTAATAAAACGGTTGGCGGTTAGAGACGTGGATATTGCGGCGGACGTCAAACTTTTTATGCGCTGTAACCTGACGTCACGTAGCATGCTTTCGCAAAATGAAAAAGAAAAAAAAACTTCCGCGGAAGGTAATTGAAATTGCAGACCGGCTATCCGCGCGCGGCTAGTTGAGCAGTTGTTTTATTAATGTTTACGGAAATCTGTTAACAGTTTTACATTGTTTACTAGGATTTTTATTTTGTTTTTCCGTTACAAAGAAATTATTACTTTATAATATGTAGTTACGCTGCTTGTTTGGTGTGCAACAGTAAGATTAAAAATGCATGGATACAGTAAAGTTATTTGAAGATGTATTTCTAAAGTTTTCATTTTATAAAATTTTGTTCGTTCAGAAAGTTGGTATAGGTTAATTAACAATATATTAAATAATTGTTTTTTTAATTTAAAAAAAACTTACACATAAATTAGATTAGCTAAT
The DNA here is from genome assembly GCA_963966155.1 of Clivina fossor. Lineage (NCBI taxonomy): Eukaryota > Metazoa > Arthropoda > Insecta > Coleoptera > Carabidae > Clivina > Clivina fossor. The sequence continues at coordinate 21,893,965 of OZ014551.1, read as the reverse complement.
AATAGTACCAAATAAAATATTATATAGCAACTTTATTTATTTATTTATTTATTTATTTAATTACACCAAACAGGCAATAGCCCAATTAAATGGTGCAAACGATACAAACATAGATTATAAAATAATATACATAAATTATAAAAAAGAAAACATTAAGTGTGTACAGTGCGTAAATGATTAATAAAAATATAAAGAGAACATGAAAAAATATCTATAGTTAATTCTAATTTATTAAATGAGTGACACATATGATAAATGGGAGACTTTGTTAGAAGATTAGAATAAGCAATAGGCAGATAAAAAGTATTTGTACTTCTTGTAGAGGAAGGAAGAAGAAATTTAGAAATTTAGCAAAATATTTTTCTTTATTATTATAAATAAAAACCCACAGATAAAATATAGTTTTTTTTTTAAATCAATATTATCAATAATAAAAACGTGTATTATTTGACATGATTTTCGTCTATTAAAAAACAAACGAACTATACCAAAGTAAATGTAAATTTTTAATAAAAATATCCTTCAAATAATTCTAAAATATTAAACAGAATTGATTTTAAATAGAAAATGTAATAATTGTTTAGATGTTATCAACTTTCAATTAGCCACATTTTGACTAATACCCACAAGAATATATTTTGTTTTGGATACTGTAATATTAAATCAAAAAGCAATATGTTCAGCTAATTTATCGAAAAATTTATCTAAAAATCTACGCGTTTCTAATAACAAAAAGAAAAGTACATTGAAACAAAAATTCACCAAGATAGAAATAATATACTTTCGTTATTGCGTTCAATTAAGTGAAAATCAATTTACTCAACGGATGAAGCATCCAAAAAGTAAACATCTGTTTGAAAAACACTGTTTTATACACACACACACACACACACACACACACACAGTTACTGGAGAGAGAGAGAGAGAGAGAGAGAGAGAGAGAAAGAGACGCGAAGCAGGAACCATGGTAACAGAGAGCAGAAACAGGCAAAGCGAATATCTTCTATAATCCCAGTCTGATCCAGTGCTTTCTCATTATGTATATTCCCGCGTATTTCCTGCGCTAAAATATCGCGCGCAATTAGAAGCCTAATGTTTGTCATAAATAATACGGTACATTGCCGAGTGGAGAGAGCGAATCTGCATGGCACCGGGTAGCCACATAGAAAGCCAAAAACGATTGTGCGTTCCCCGATTATTGTAAACTGTATATTGGTTGGAATGCCATTTGTAAATATTGGCACATTGGGATATATTTGTTTGCAACATTTGTAAACCCATCCTCTCTCTACCAACAGTTTTACAAATTTTAAACCCTAATGCTGGTATTATACTAACTCGGTTTTTCAGTGTTTCACTCCTAATCTGCAGCTTAAATTACATTATATATTTTTAATATCTACTCAAAACTAATAAAACATATCAAAAATTTCGGTTTATTTCCAATTGAGTTTCTAGCATAGAAATGCACAAATTGCTATATTTTTCTATTTGGATTATGTCTGAATTAAATAAAATCTGGCTTCCTTTGATTAATAATTTTATGTATCGAGTTACTTGTTCCTAAGTTGCGTTTGTTTATTTGTTATTTGTATATTTTCCTGATAAAGATTCATGTTTAATGAATTGGAATATCAAATTGTAATTAAATTCATACAGAACTTTAGCCTAAAGAATTTTAATTTTAATATAATTAATTCTGAAAAGTTTTTTTTTACTTTGTTACAACAGTATGATTAAAAGTTCTTAAAATAAATTTATAAATTTATAGAAGATAAAGTTTAAAGACTATAGACAAGATCTATAAAATTCTCATTAAAAACTATAAAGTTAATAACAAAACTTTATTCATTTTGTGCTCCAATCATGTTAAAAATCTGTTATAAGATAGTACAATTTGTAACGTCTTTATCACCGTCTAAACTGTACACACAAAATATTGCAAAAAAAAAAAATGTTTTGCATTTGGACCCTGTTTAAAAAGAGTGAAAACATAATCATAATTATGCAACAGTAAAATTGCATTAACTCCTACAAAACAGTAAAATGCAATAACTCCTACAAATTTACTTCTCGGTTCCCAATTTTTTGCGTACATACACAGAAATATATTATAAACAATTTGCAATAATCAAAATAAGTGATAGTCTTCGTTCAGTTTTCATAAAACCCTAATTTTATCGTCTATATCTAAAGTTTTGTACGTAACGTCTAAAACTGTACACATAAAATGTTGCGAAAAACTATGCGTGTGAACCCGGCTTCATATATTAAAATGATATTGAATTCCTTTTATTCTCTCCCTTTCTTGAAATAAAGTATACTTTTTTTTAATGTACAAGCAATTTAAAACACTTAAGTACTTACATGTATAGTACCACTATTTAAAAAATACACAATTATTTTTTCATCTATACTTCAAAGAGATTTCAGGTATATACGTTCACTTGATTTAAATATTGGCATAGTGCACGTGAAACACAATATCAATAAAAGCCTCTGCTTTAATATCTCTTTTAAAGCTTTCAGTGTTTTTATTAGTAATAGGAGGGGACAGTATTATTTGTTTCAAAGCCTTCTATTGTTATTGCAAGGATAAAAGTTATTTTCATTTTATTAACTATTGTATCAGATCACATACACTGTACCTATTTAATTATAAATTCTATTTTGTATTTAAAACAATCTATCCGATAAAAAGAAATTAATTTTTAATTCTAGTGACACTCAAACACAGAATTTAAATGCTTTAAACTTGTAAAACAGTGCATATGCAATAATAAAAAATACTTTTATATATAATTGACATTAAATCGCTTTGGCGAAGTAAAATATTCTGCTCTTATTAAAAATAATACTCCTATATTCATTACATACGCATTTCTTTAATGTTATTCATTATTCACATTATTGACCTTTTTAAGCTATTACTTCACATCTTTTGATCAATAAAAATTCGGTAAGTTCATTACTCAACAGTTTGTGATTAATCATAAAAAAATATTTGAAATATCTGGCGAGTGAATACTGTTGTTAGTACTCATTCAAACATACATATACAATCACGCCATGTACCCAAAAAGATGTGAAACGAACTCTTTACACTATCCCAAAATTAGTTTTCTCCAAGCATTCGTATCCAGACAAGCAATACTTAGCTTCATCCTTATTCACGATATCTATCTCATACATGCTCTTCTATTCCTACTACTCTTACGCAAAAGACTCTCAATCTTACCACACAATACTATAATTTTGAACTGTCACACAGAAATATGCAATTCCATGTTGTATAGTCGTAGAAAAAATATAGTACGTGTATTGTACTCACTTGTAATTCGAATGACTTACGACAGTCGCTTATACCTTGTGCCGTAAACGTGACTTATGTGTAATAACTATCATTACATGCTTATTGAGTTATATAAAATAAAGAAGAATATTCTGCATACCCCAGCCATTAATTTATTCTATAAGTAAAAATGTTACAGCAAAAATTAACTGGATATTTCATATGAGAGAGAGAGAGAGAGAGAGAGAGAGAGAGAGAGAGAGAGAGAAATGCAATATAACACAATCGTCGCTCAATTGTCGAATGTTTAACACACAAATAACAGAAACGGGAATGACTAAGAATCAACAAGACAAGAACCGGGGGCCAATTCCCTCCGGAGAGTATAAGACTTCTCTGTACTTTATTGCTTATATATACCCATTTTGAATTCCCCTAGCAGTCAAGACAATGAGGGACCTCCTCGTTCGTATCTATCGAGTAAGTCCAGTAGCAATGCACGCGCGATCTGACGGCACAAGTATCCCCGCCGCAATTTACTCTTCACGGATGAGTGGTAAACGTGGTCAATAAGGCGAGAACAATCGGCTACAATCACCTTTAATTATTTTCTTATAAATGTACCGGGTGTTCTAGATAAGTTGCTATGCATGAAGATCTCAAAAACCGTAAGAGATATAACTTTGGTAGAATTTTACAAAATTTATTAAAGTTTTCATTTTAATTGAACAAACTAAAAAAAATTTAAACTTGTACAATCTGGTATATAAATTAATTAAAATTCCTCAAAATCCTCTCAAAGCAGATAAAAATCAAGTAAAATCTTGAGTAAAACCCCTACAATTCTAAAAATTTCGTATATAATCCGTAAAATCAACAAAAAATCACTAAAACTCTCAACTACTAAAAATTTGTTCAATCTAATGTACAAAATTTAAAAAAAGTAGTTTCCCCTTTAAGTAGCACATTATTTAGAAAAAATGTTAGTTTGTGACTGATGTACGTCTACACTGTAAAAAATCTAGCTTATATTTATGTAATTTTACATAGCTTTAACTGTAAAACAACAAATTTTTTTAATTTTACTGTGATAATTTATGTAATATTACATTTTTATAAAAAAATAATAGAACATGTAAAATATTATTTTTTTACAGTATCATTAGCATAATGTCTAAGTAATAAGAACATTTATATCCAATTTAATCAAAGTCGTATCTTTTATAGTTCTCGAGATCTCTATTAATTTTCATAGCTACTTATATGGTACACTCGGTATAAACGCACGTATAAAAATAAACGATATTGAAAAAATTGAGATGTTTCAGATTTTCTAGAAGAGTCTGGGTGTAAATAGCCTATCTATCTGATTTGACGCATCAGTGCCCTTGAGAGTTGGTGTCTTACAAGAAATTTTATGATGCTTAAGTACTTTTTACTTTATATCGATTAAATTTCGAAGTTCTGCGAATGTTTTGTCTCTAAAACTTTTCAAATATCTGCAAAAAAAATTTTACAAGAAATAAATTGGTTTTGCGGAAAAATAAGTTTCTCCCCAAAGTCAATACTTAATTAGAAAACTTTTTCTAATTATTTATATTGTAGCAAATTTTAATGGACAACATTTTTTTTATTGAAATTATCTTTTTATTTCCTTGTATCTAATATAATATAATAATAAAATACTGATTAATTTGATTTTGTAACTTTGATCAGGATAATTAAAATTCTGTATTAAAATACTCTTTTGTAAGTTTCTGAAGAGCCAATTTAAATAAAACTTAATTAAATTTCTTATGATGTTGTTTTGATAATAATCAAGATTTACAATGTTGAATAAATTTAACATAAAATTTATTTAAAATTTCTGTGAATTTAACAATTATATTGAAAACATTTATGTTTGAATAAAACGATTAAAAAAACGCTTTTTATGAAAAATTGCCCAGTTATTACAATAAAATACAACACACAGCTAATAGAAAGTTTTTCTAAGTTCACCAATCATCGTTTAAGATGATTTAAATAAGTATTGTACAATTAATTATTTTTTTAATAAAAACCTTTTTTTATATATTTTTTTACTTATTAAGTTGTGCATTAAGTATATCAAAACTTCATTTATAGCAAATTCTACATTTTGAAAATCTAAATCACACAGTTCTCACACAAATTAAAATGTCATTTACATACGTTTCTTTCCAAATAAGTTCTAAAAATGATAACTACATTATGTAGAAATATATGATAATAAATACGATTTAGTGAATCAATTGAATATTATTAATATTATAAGTTTATATTTAATATTTTAAAAGTCGAAATATTATATGAAAAAATTCCGTCATTTGGCGAGAATCGAACACACAATCTCGCGATCTCCGGTCGAGAGCCTTGCCTATTAGACCACAAGTGACTACACTAGCTTTCAGAATTAATTTCTTTTTTAATATTTGTTTATTTAAAATACAACTGACGAGTAAATTACTTGGTCAAATATCATGGAAGTAAACTTTGTCTAGAAGTAAATAAGTTTATAATCTACGGATTTTACTTCAGTATTATGTCCAGCATATCATGTCGTATTTCTAGCAAATTCTCTTTGTCAGAACCTGTGAATTTTTTGTCTCTTATCACGATTTTTATCCAGTTTCAAGAGCTTTTTAATAATTTCAAAATGTTATTGATTAGATTAGAAGTTATTTTGACAAATGTCAAAATTATCAACCGTTATTTATTTCTGTTGTTGCTTTGTAAAGCAACAAAGCAAATTTACTTGTTTATTAAATTAACTTGTAAAATAGTTACTCGTATTATTTACTTTGGTATTTATGAAACCAAGTATTTATTCAATATTATTATTAACGGATCGTTTAACGTAAAGTACGAAAACTCAATAATAAATTAACCAAAATTCGTAATATATCCTTAATTATAAATAAATAAATAAATGAGAATATTATAATGATGTTTCATATAAAATCGGTCATTATAATAATAATTATCTTCCATCAAAAGACGTCTAATAGTCGCAATAAAATACTTCTTTTAGTGTCGTTTTTAAGCTCATTACGAATGGATAAGGAATCTAAAGAAAACATTTTCACAGACAAGTAATTATCTGGGGAGGAGAGGTAAAAATAAGAAGAAAAAATTAGTAGAATATCAAACGGAATTTCAACGAATACACAATTAAGCAAAAGCGAGCAAATCTATCTTCTATTAACGAATCGTTGGTTGCGCTTTGTCTTAGCTAGCATGGTATAGGAAGCCGAAGTAAAAACAAAAATGAAATGTAAAATAATGACATTATTAAAGTCGAAAGAAATAAAAAGATCTGACCTTATGCTAACGAAAGAAAGTTTACATTGGGGGGGCTAGGTACTCCTCGCACATTGGTATGGATTTTTCGTTACACGGCCCGTAACGATCCCCCAAGCAACTTCTAACAAAGAGCGTCACAATAAACGAAGAAAAAAAACCAAAAAAACCGAAAAAAAATTATTCGATGCAGCTTCTGTCTTCTAACTAAATCGAACTATTCTCGAAGAATAATAATTTCTAGTTATACAAAAGCAATTTTCAACGGGCATTACACATAAGTGCACGGACGCAAATTTAAGAGCTGGACCAAAGCTTTTTGCGAAACGACAATTGCTTTTCAACTGTAATTGTTCCAAGAAATTTGACTATTTTTATACGTAAATTGAAAAGTTTTCGTTTCTAGCTCACAAACAAATAAAATCACGTTGCATGCATGCATTATGCATCCTTATTAAATCGTGCATTATAGTTAAATCTTTGATTCTATATTAGGGTTACCACCTTTTTACTTAAACTGACCCGGAGATTTTGATTATAATGACTCAATACATTACTATTTGAAAATATAAAAACATTTTAATTTGAATATAACCGTAAAATTTTGAAATTCGTTTCAACGCTTATACATTAAACTAAATAATATTTTGATTTGACTATAAATTTGTCAGTGATCTTAGTTAATGACTTACTCAATTTTTTAACTTAAAACTATTTTGATGACATCTAAATTCAGTTAAATCCGGAGATTACAACAAATAACCCGGAGACCGAAGATTCAGTTGAAAAACCGGAGACTCCGTGTGGAAACCGGAGACTCCGTGTGAAAACCGGAGAGGTGGTAACCCTATTCTATATTAAAATTTCTAACTGAGGATGATATTTCATGTCATTGAACATTCTTTGAATTTATCATTAAAATTTGATGCACATATGATATGCCCTCACTAAAACTTTTTCCTGTAATTAATGTCATATTAGTTCATGGTACTATATTGGGAAAAAATTACTTTGAAACCAATGTTTCTACTATTAATTCAAAAACATACACTTTTGATTTGTAAAATGAAAAAATAAATAATAGTATAACTATTTTGGAACCATTTTATAAATTTTCTTACCAAGTAAAAAAATTGAATAGTAATTCAAATGAAAATTATTAATATTTAAAAAAAGAAAAACTATTTCCAAATCAAATAGTAAATAATTTCATACAAAACTTTCAAAATGTTTCTCATTATTATTTATTTTATTTTAAAAATATATTTATATTATAAAAACCCAATTTTGCAAATCAAAAGTATATTTAATTTTTGAATTAGTAGTAAAAACGTTGTTTTTTTATATTTTTGTCACTGTATATGTAAAGAACACAATATTCATGTAACTTTCGTAAGAAAATTGAATAAATTGTTTCTTGCCAAATTACTAGTATTTTTTGAAGATATCGATCAGATACAATACAGGAAAAGTTAAATAATTTTTTGTTTACAGGAAAAAAAATGATCTTCAAAAATACTAATAATTTTGCAAAAAGAACTATGAATTATTCAATAGTTTTGCAATATATCTAAATAGGAATCAGTTAAAATTTTCACTTATAACAAAATCAGTAATCTGCTAAATATATTTTTACGAATGTTGACATAATGAGAGAAAACAAATTGATAATTTACGAAAACTTGAAATAAAAGTTATTCTACTAGCAATTTTACAAGCTGCCATATGTCCTAACAAGTATGCTTACTAAATACCAAACATAAAGTCTTTTTAGTACAAATATTAATTAGCAGTTTCCTAAAACAGAAACCATAAGTAATTTGTTTACTTTTATTTAAAATTATACTAATAGTAATAATACGTATTCAATTAGGTGTTAAACAACGTATTACATAAAAAAATTAAAGTTTACATATAAAACTATAATTTCGTAAGTTAATAAACACTAAATGAATATTATCGAAACCTACAAAAAGTTCATAAATAGTTGGAAAAAAAAAAAACAATAAACTCAATAGTATAGTATCATAATTTATTTATAATATGTTTATTTACAAAAATGCTGTATTATCGCTTTCATACTTTTGTTTTTTCTTTGTTTTCCAAACATTACAAACAACATTAAATCAACATAAAACACACAAAAATTATGAGCCTTTCATTTAAAATAATGTATCAAACAATAAAATAAAATTTAGGAATATTAGGAACAATTTCAAACTTGTGATAAAAGTAATTTTATTAACATTTCATACATTACAGATATTTGTATGTGTTTATTATTTATGTTTGGAATAATTCTAAATCACTTTATAAAAATAGAAATAAAATTTACGAATATTTGGAACAATTTCAGAACTGTGATAAAAATAATTTTATTAATAATATTTCATTTCTCGACACCTAAATGGTAAAAGGGGCCCGTACTATATATCTATATAATACATCACATATTACAAATATTTATGTTTGAGCATAATTCTAAAATCGATATATGAAAATCAATAATCTCTATTATATCTGCAGTTATATGTACTCGTAAATTGTGAAAATCCTTGTGTATAAGCACGTTTGATCCAACTAACTATAGTGGCCCTTATTTACCTATATATAATGGTAATAATCGATAAAATACACAAATCCTAATAATTATTTACTAATACTCGTAATCTTCTCCATAAATCATTTAATATTCTCCTAGCTTTTATGTACAGAATGTCCCATTTTCCCATGTTTATTGTACGTAATTTCTATAATATTTGACATAATAAAATAAAACTTACTTCGATGCTATGTGACCTTATTTTGATAAACAGTTTATTATATATATATATATATATATATATATATATATATATATATATATATATATATATATTATTGTCGAGATATAACCGCCAATATAAATTTAAACGTTTCCATTCATTACATTAAATAAATATAATAAATTAAAATATAATCTTACTGTGACGAAAAGTTAATAAAATAAAATAATTTACCTTAAACCACAAACAAATAAACCACAAAGCTTTCAAAATACGTATATAGCTTATTAAAATTATGTTTATAGTTTAAGGGAAATTATTTTATTTTATTATTAAATAAATAATTTAAGAAAACAGTGAACAAAGAAAAGATGTCTCAAAGAATTTGCTATACGTATAATATAATGCATTGCAAAAAAACTAAGATTATATCACGCAATCAACGCCAGGCACTTTAGCTGATATGTAATAAAGTAATATACAATTTCATGAAATTTTTACAGTGCACCTTACTTACTTACTCCAATATCATTTATTCTATATATATATATATATATATATATATATATATATATATATATATTAATTTATGTCTATGTTCTATTACGATTTTATTTTTAATTTTAAAATAAACTTTTTTAAAAAAAAACTCTAATATTAAAAAAAAAAAACAAGCAAATATGATACAAAATTTAATCAATTCTGTTTTATTTTCAGTTGTTGATCATTAGATTTTGTAATATGTTCCAGGCATAAGGCTGTTGCATAAATCATTGTTAAATTAATCAATGCAACCAGATTTTTAACTGCCTTCGAACCGCTGATTAATCAGCTGGCAACGAATTGATTAACTTACAATTAACAATGTTTTATACAACTGGGCCTAAGTCTATTAGTTTTTATCAATTTTTAATTATCAATTTAATAAAAAAGATAAGAAAGAAAAAAATTTTAAAACAGAGGACAAATTTGTTAGTGCAAGATAAAATATAAATGACAAAAAAATATCATCAAATCCAGCCTTCAAAATAAATACCTATACGATTTAAACTTAAGTTCATATTCAGTTAATTCTAGTTTTTAAAAATAAAATATGTCTTTACAACAAACACTTATTTCTCCCGAAATTCATCTCAAATTTCTATCATTTCCTGACAAAATAAATTTAAAAATAAATAATAAAAAATTGTTTCCTTTCAAAATTGTCTGTCTATTCAGTAGATAACATTATAAGTGTTTCTGTTATGTCGAAGTTAAACACAGACAAAGTTCTCGACCGATTTTAAACCGAAAACTGGATTTGAAAGCAATTACATTTTTTGCTCAAATGCTTCAATTATATTTCTCGGAGCAATCTAAAAACTGGTCCGTTTATACCATTTTCTTCACCAAAATTTTTAGGTTTGAGTCAAGTTTAGCGCGCGCATTAAACTTATATAAACGCAAACTCGTCATTATAAAGCCAAATATTGAAAAAAGCAGCACATTAATTTTTTTATTTTATTTTTTACTATCCACAATACCCTTTTGCTGCTAGGGCACTATAAGCTTTTTTACTTACAACGCATATTAACTGTTTTCTCAGATTATTTATTTGATTTGTTTAATTCTATATAAATTAATCCTATATGAATAAAACTATTTTTGCTACTATTTAGCCAAAATCTAAATAAACTTTAGTTCTATTCTATTCTAAGTCAATATTGTTATTCTTTATATTATTTATATTATAACGTACTTTTCAAATATTTTCAATACATTAATTTATAGTTATAACTCATCACACATACAAACATGATTTCATTTTTACAATATTTCAGATAACGCCAACTCGTCATTATGAAACCAAATATGTATTGAAAAAAAAACACACATTAATCTTTTTGTACTAGTTTCATTTCGTTCTTTTTTTAGTACAAATGTAAAATATAGTGTATTTTAATCTATTTGCAAAACAATTACACTTGCATATCGACATTAAATCAATATAAAACAAAATTCAGTATGATGTTGCATTTTAAAATTATTATCTGTTTTTACTATTTGTAGAGAAAAAATAGAGAAAATTAAAATTTTTCGCTCGGAATCATCAATTACATTTTATTTGTTGAGTTATAAAAAAACGTTTTAAAACTGATTTATTTGCACCATTTATATTAAGCACGACTATAAATAAACGTATTCGCAAATTATTGAATACGCGTAAAAATATTATACAAAACAATTAAATTTATGTTTATTTTATATACGTCACTGAAGATTAAAAAAACTGTTTGCATAGTATACAGAAAATAATTACAAAATATTAATTTTTTCATATTTATATTTACTATCTCTAATTTGTATTTTGATTGAATAATTTTTATGTAATAATAACAAAATTTCTATACTGGTCCTTAGTTCATTGCAGTATTAATCGAATGAGTCATTCATAGAATAACTAATCTAAATATAAGAAAATATTTATTATTACCAGAATATCTGTATCATATAATGATACTTTTAAATTCATATTGTTATGACTAAGTTGACAATTGTAATTTCTAAAAATTATTTAAAAACCGATAAGAAAAAGTAATTACAAGCAATTTATAAATGTAACACATTAATTTCTTCGCAAAAATTTCAACACATCAAAACTCTCCTTGCGTACGAAGATTATTAAAATTAACACAACATAGATTTTAACTTGCTTCATAATTTTAATTCAAATATTAACATCAAATTTTCAGCAATTTTGCACCATCTTTTATTGAAAAAACAACATCATAAATTAGAAATTTTCTTGTCTTATTATCAACATTCACACCTTGAAAGTGTCAGAAACCCATGTTAAAAGCGATCCCAATAGTATACATTTCTTTATTTCCTTTGCAAATACCAGATCAAATATCAAAGAGTGCCATGGCACCAAAAAATCCTAAACAACCAAATAAGTATCAGCCATACAGACAGGCTTAACAAACAAAAAAAAAGGAAAATAAACTCAGAAATTGAAATCCATCTCAGCGGTCCAGGTATATACCTATATATAGTATTTCCAATACTATCAAATTACAGTATTAGTTACTATTTGTAACTACACCAAGTTCATCTCAAACACCAAGTCTTTTTTACTTTATTTCATCCACCCTGTAAATGTCACATCGCATCGTATAATTACGAAGGACGATTCATTCGCCAGCCGATCAAAGTTACGCGCTACGATCGCAGTAAACGTATCCGTTCTCGTTCCGGAATTAAGAACCAGTTCTTGTCTTAGCTTGCTTAAGCACACTGAAAGTTGAACTAACACGCGAAGAGGAATTCTGTCGTACCATTTCGTTGGATCTCGAGAACGTGTTAAGAAAATATTAACATAATTTAAAAGCAACTTGATACTTTGGATAGCAGATGGAATGAATGACTTTCGGGCTACATATTTTCGAAACGAATTAAAAATATATCAAGGTATGTATTTAGTATCTATTCGATATTGGGTATTATGACGTGACAATGTGTTTTAAGGTTCATTAGGAATGAGGAATAAATTTTAATTAATTGCCTTGAAATTAGTTAATCATTAGTTGGCTTGGGTTTAAATTGTTTTAATTGAAATAGTCAGAGAATTTATCTCATGGAATCTGTTAAATTGTTTGTTTTTGTATAAACATGTTATAGATTTTATTGTAAATGAGCGTTACTTATTTTTTCAATTACTCAATTTGAATTAGAATTTAGTGATACGGTTCTCGCATCCTAAATGAGATTAGAATTTTATATACATATTTAAGACGGAAGTTTTCCTATAGTTTGGTATATTTTACTTACAACAAAATAGAAGCAGTTCTATATAAAATTAACAATCATTCATATTAAAATCGCGTATTTAAATATACATTCTGAGTATTTGTGTAATGGTGAAATGTAAAGGTTTGGGTTATTTGTGATTAAATAAAACTGATTTTTTTTAAAAATTTAAAGTAATTTTAAAATTTTTACGTATTTATTATAAAAATAAATCTAATTAATTAATATATAATTTTATACGTGTAATATTTAAATTTATGTCTGTTTGAATGCATTCACAGTAGCATATCCTCAGAGACATATATATTTCAGAGTGCCAATGCAGAAGTTGCAAAAAATGACAATTTTAGATTTAAATTAGAATTGAAAAATTCAATACAGACAAAATGTTAGGTCAGGCGACGTTAGCTTTAATAACAAACAAATTTTACAATATTATATACCTTAAATATAATTATATCACAATAAAACCGCGGTTACTCTTATCATTAAAAAAAGTTATTAATTAAAACTGATTTAAAACAATAAATCAAATGATTAAAATTATGATTTAAATCAATTGATTAAAATCAAGACAACCCTAGTCATGTATATAGAGATTAAAATAAACTTACGTTTCAAATATCATATGTCAAAGAATGCCTTAGCCAACTTATAGTCAAATAATAACGAATTATTTATCCACTTTTGAAATTTTACTCACCTAAAACAAAAGAAAAACAATATTATCATAACAATTCAATGTTAGTAATTTAAAATAAAATAACTAGAAATTTTGATCCCCTCCCCCCTCCCCCCCACACACAAACATACATACATGCACCTTTTCTAAATATACACAATTTATGAGTATTTTGTTTAAATATTACTGAAGTATATCTACATAATTTTCAATCAATATACATAATAATAAAAATATATAATTCAAGAACACACGAATATTGGACTACTAATAGATAAAGTAATGCAATGGAAAATACATTTCAAAATTAAAAAAAAAACGATTAAAACTTAAATTTTTTCTGCCTTAGATAATAAACAGATTGCCTAATCGCTCCTTGGTTTCATAAATGTCAAAGTAAATTATGAAATAGCAACTTTACAAGTAAATTTAATAAATTTTCTCTACTAACATAGTAAAAAATCTTTCAGAAGTCATTTTATTAAAATAAAACTGCTTTAGGTTATAGTCCTGTATAAATATTTATTTAAAAACAAAATTTCGACGAAACTCAACGTTCGCCTTCTACAGTTTCAGAAAGAAAATTTTAAAATATTGAAAGATTTACCGACAGAATTTGACAAAATAACTTTCAATATGTTCAATAATATTTTAATATTGTTAAAAAGCATTTGAAAATAGATAAAAATCGTGACAAAAACTGCACAAAATCAAACAAAAAAAATTGTTAGTAATAGATGATGTGCTGGTCATAATGCTGAACCAAATTTTGTAAATTATAAACTAATTTACTTCTAGAGTAAAATTTACTACCATGATATTATTACTCTCAGTTCATTTGTTCATCTAGCGTTTATCGAAATACACGTATTTACTTTCTTACAAAATCATGAATGCACATTTCCCTCTACAATTTTTCTAAAAACAAAAAAAAATTGTAGTAGGAATTCAGAAAATACTTTGGAATATTTTTCTAATAAACACATATGATAGAATTATTTTAATGTTTCAATCACTTTGATTAACAGCAACTTACTTCAAAATTACAAGTTACGATGTTTAACAGTTTTTAACAGAAATACATATGGAATAAAATATCTTGTACTCCTATTTTAAAATTGGCCATAAATTTCTTACACATTTTAAAAATCTAATATTATATGTTTCCTTTTTTTAATCCTACAATAAAGATACATAATATTTCATTTCTGACATGAAAAAAAAAAAATGTTAAAAAGGCGTATTTCCTTTTTTGAATTCTATCCGATATAATCTTAATACATCCTTTGATACGGCACGTATGTCTATACAAATCTATAAATCCACAAAAATTTCACTTCTTTATGCAAACAGAATCAATCCACCACCGTCTACAAATACACGCATAAAACGGTATCAATAATGATCGATGGGTCTCGTCTCTCATGCTATCGCCAACCTTTAAATCACGCGTGCTAATACGCGGGCATCAATGTGCGTTATGCTTTACGGAACGTGATGTCACAATTTGTAGCCGTGCTTAGTGCGAGAGAATACCGAAAAAGAACTAAGTTAGCGCAGCGATGCATGCTAGGGCAAGTATGAGTCTTACAAAGGGCATATGGGGATAGTATGCGGAGTTGGACCACAAAGAAGCCGGTAACGTGTGTGTGTGTGTGTACTATAGGCCAACAGATTTCACGATTACATGCATTTTTAAAGCGAGCCGAGGGGATAAAGTTCTGCCAGTTTTGACCTAGGACAATGTGTAGAGTTTGTTTCGATTTACTATGTTCGAACATGTTAGTGGTGGTTGCAAACTAAATCATTGTTTTCGACTGAAGTATTTCTTTTTAGCATTAGTTAATAATTCAAAAAGTTTAGACCTAGGGTACTAGTACAATTAAAAGGCATTGGGTGGTAGCATTTGTCAACTTAGTCACCCGACTAAAAAACGATTACCGGCTCTAAGCGCGCAACTAAAGTTGACACATACTACTGCCAAAGCTTTCAAGCGACAAATGTTCCTTTAAAATAATAAAGTTATGCTTAAATATTAGAAAGATATTGAGTAGTTGATTTATTAGTCTGATAATGAGATGAGTCCGAGAAGACAAAACGATCGCAACTATAGATAACTATTTTGTGAAAAAATTAGATTTATTAAAACAAAGCCGTTTTATTTTTAATATGAGTTCTGAAATTTTTTTTACTATGTTATCAATGACATAATTTTTGAAATGTTTATTTAAATTGTTGTATTAAAATCATATTTAACGCATACCGAAACTTTTTCTTTTATATAATGTTGATTTTAACCGTTTTCGAGGAGTGACACCATCGATATCCGCCCCGGGTGTCACCCATGCTAGAGCTACGCCACTGAATAAATTGCATCATTTATTAAGTATTACATAAGCTATTAAATGTTCGTACACTTCACTACGTATTCTAATTTTAATAAATATGAAGTTTACGATTTTTAGAACTAATTGAATGCATTACGCGTAAGTACTTGAAAATAATTTAACTTTTTAAATTCTAATTTAAAAAAAAAAACAAAAAGAGAACTCATTAAAAACTGTATTTTTTTTTGTATGAAGTCAAAGCTGCGTACAAAAACGAAACAAACCATACCTTAAAAGATCATAATATGTAGTTCCATATCGCTGGATATATATAAAAACATGGAGCATGCACCTGAACACACACTTTTTTTATTCCCTATTTTACAATTCCACTATTCTATCCGTATTCTATTCTGTTCTATTCCCAGTGTGGTGTGTTAGCTTGGAATACGTCTGTGTCGTTTAACACGCAAAATTGCACCTTTTCACGAACTCAAAGCGGTGAGAATTGATTTAAATGAACTTTTTGTTATGTGTGGCATTACTAATCATCAAGGGGTGCCACGGATCACTAAATCACATGAAAAATCATCTGTATCACACAAATATAATACACAGACGACTAAATGTGGTTGGGTCTAGTATAAAGATTTTTTTTATTAAGCGATATTTCTGCAAATCATTTATTGCATATTAAAATTTGATCAAAAAAGATTTACGAATATTATGTATTAATTAGTCTAACAGCCGGTTTCATAATATACATTTAAATAAAGTCAAATTTAAACTAATAATAAAACGGATTGTTTTATTGGCAACAATAATAGTTAATTATGACATTAGAATTTTGAAAAGTTAATGAAAACTATCGCTTTATTGACAATAATAAATATGTCTATAAAATTTAAGTATGTCTATTACGAAAACAGACCTGATGTCTATTAAAAATTTAACTTAAATTTTTGTTATTTTATATAAAATTACATTATTTAAATAATAATGATGAGAAAACAATAAAAAAATTTAGCATTTTTAGTTATACAGTTTTACAATTTGGCTTCAAAAATATATATTAATTTTCCATAAAATCAACGAAAAATCACTAAAGTTTCAATAATCATACTGCAAATTTGTACAATCTATAGTGTACAAAATATGAAGTAGTTTTCCTTTCTGCAGAAATGGAGTATATATTTAGTTTTTATGAATTTTTTCAAAATCTTATAAATATTTCTAAAGCTATTATGACATATTTGTTTCTCTTTCTACAATTGAAGATGCGATTCATATTGTTCTTCATTTTTAGATTATTATTCTAAACTTTACTTGTAATAACAATTTTATTTTAACTAATTTATTTAACTAATATATCAAAAAACTAATGTTATAGATGAATTATCGAACAAACAATTAATCTAAATATGAATAAGATAAGTAAAAAATCATATGTAGTGTTAAGGACTTAGCATACGTTTAAAATTTAGCGCCAGTTTATATATATATTGTAATGCTGTCTAGCGCATGATAACACATGTCCGCGCATTCGCATACGTCACGCGTACGTAAAACTTAACCAGACATGATTTTGTCTTCAGTCTAGCCAAGGACGAGAATGAACGCAGACATATATTCTCAAGCGCAACGGCAGACTCAAATATAACATACATCATGTGTAGTAACTTTACATGGTCCTTCGCCAGCCAGATAACTGAACCGCAGTTATAAAATGTATATCGTTACATAAAAGTGTATATCGTTACTACCATGTAATAAATTTACATGGTCCTTCGCGCCACATAACTGAATCATAGTTATAAAGTGTATATCGTTACATCAAATGTATATCGTTACATCAAATTAGCCAATCGGAGCTAAACATATAACATGTATTAATTTTTACATGGTCCTTCGCTAGCCAGATAACTGAACCGCAGTTATAAAATGTATATCGTTACATAAAAATGTATATCGTTACATAAAAATGTATATCGTTACATAAAAGTGTATATCGTTACTACAATGTAATAAATTTACATTGGTTCGTCGCAGCAAAATAACTGAATCGCAGTTATCAAGTGTATATCGTTACATAAAAGTGTATATCGTTACATAAAAGTGTATATCGTTACTACCATGTAATAATTTTACATGGTCCTTCGCTAGCCAGATAACTGAACCGCAGTTATAAAATGTATATCGTTACATAAAAATGTATATCGTTACATAAAAATGTATATCGTTACATAAAAGTGTATATCGTTACTACAATGTAATAAATTTACATTGGTTCGTCGCAGCAAAATAACTGAATCGCAGTTATCAAGTGTATATCGTTATATCAAATTAGCCAATCGGAGCTAAACAACTAATCGATAGTTGCAAGAAAACGCCAATATAAATCGATACATTGGCACACCAAGTAAAACAGTCGAGTTTTACATAGCGGACATTGGGTCACAATCGAAATCATAAGAATTCCATCGGAAACAGCAAGCGACAAGTCCTAGCACGAGGCAACGGCATACCAAGAATAACGGAATTGCAGGCGGCAATTTCGCAAGCAAGCAAACGAGCGGCGTATTACTAGAGCAGCGGTGACGTCACAGCACGGGCACAACATTCGCAGCGGCTGCGGCACAGCGGTGGCGGTGCAGCGGCAGCCAGCAGCAACAACAAAGGGCGCGGCAGCGGCTTTCAGCACAAAGACACCTTTATATCGTTCGGATCAGGTCGTATTATTTATTATTATTGTCACTTATTTGATACTATATTGAGTTAACAACGATGGCACAGAACCTTAACGAACAATTAAAACTATTAAAAAATAAAAGATCGTTTTTAATAAGAAATTTACAGTTAGCACAAAAATATATTGACAAAACTAATGAAACTTTAGATTCACAAAATAAATCATATAAACAATTCAATCTTTGCGAAAACTTACTTAGCGATTATGAAACGTATTTTAAAGATATATACGACGCAGAAGTAGAAGATGAGTTTAATGAGATTTTTGATGAAAATGAAGAAATAGATGAGTTAATTGCAAATGTAAAGGTTAAAGTAAATGAAATTTACGCGAAATATAATTCAAATCATAGCAATACAGGACCGTCTGTTGCTACGGATGCGGTAGGGAGTGCCAATCGCATAACAAAACTTCCAACGATAAATTTGCCATCATTTGACGGCAAATTTGAACATTGGATATCTTTTAAGAATCAGTTTATGGAATTAATAGACAAAAATATAACTCTTTCAAATGTAGATAAATTACATTATCTAATTACATCTTTGACAGGCGACGCTGCAGATGTAATTGCGGGTTTAGAGATTACAAACGAAAATTATAGTCAAGCAATCGAGCTACTTAGAGAAAGATTTGAGCATACTAGATTAATAGTAAATAATCATATACGCGCTTTATTCGAAATAGAGCCGGTATCAAAAGAAAATTATCACGGTATTAGAAAACTTTTAGACACGGTATCACAACACACTAGGGCGTTGCTATCATTAAATAGGCCGGTAGAATATTGGGACGATATGTTAATACATTTGATTGTTAATAAATTACCGTTCAATACACGACGCGAATGGGAAACTAGAATTTCAAACACGGAAATGCCCAAACTCAAAGTATTGAAAGAATTTTTAACTCACAAATGTCATACGTTAGAAGTTTTAAATCATAAAACAAACGATAAGCAAGAAACGAAATACGTTAAATATAAAACGGTAGATACGCGTGCACAATGTAATTTAACAACGAAAGATAGTTTTTGTTATTATTGTAAAAATGATAAACATTACACAAACAAATGTTTTCAATTTTTGAAATTAAATGTAAACGAGAGAATAAAATATGCTAGAAACAACAAATTATGTTTAAATTGTCTAAAGGAAGGGCATATAGCATATGAATGTAAGGCAACACGTTGTAAGAATTGTAAAAAACCGCACAATACGGTACTGCATTTAACGGCCGGAACAACGAGCGATGACGCGAGCGGTAACGATGATGTGGTTAGCGCGGCGGCTACCACTCTCTCATCTAATTGTCGAATAAACCCTACACAAGTATTGTTGTCTACTTGCATGATAAAAATAAAGGGAAATAACAACAAATATTATGACGCACGTGCATTGTTAGATTCTGGTTCACAAGTAAATTTCATAACTAAAAAATTGTTTAGTTTATTAAATTTAAGATCGACTAAGGTGCATTTGCCAATCGTAGGTATAAATGCAAAGGATAGTCAGGCTACAGCGGTAGTTCAAACAAATTTAAAATCTAACATTAGTAATTATTGCGTAGAATTAGAATTTTATATTCTTGATAAAATAGCGGGCTCGCAGCCATCAATAAATTTAAATTCAAAATTGTTACAATTGCCAGGGAATCTGCAATTAGCAGATCCGGAATTTTATAAAACAAAGGATGTAGATATCTTGTTAGGCGCGCAAATATTTTATGAATTGTTGTGTAACGGTCAGATCCGTACTCAACAAAAAGGGCTGATTTTACAAAATAGTGTTTTTGGTTGGCTAGTATCGGGTTGTATACCACATAATATTCTGGACGTAGCACGTTGTAACTTGAGTCTAGTACAACGTCTAGACAAAAATATAGCTAAATTTTGGGAAATAGAAGAAACACCTGACAAAAAAGTAAAATCTATCGAAGAAAACGAGTGCGAAAAGCATTTTAACGAAACAATAACTCGCGATATAAATGGTAGATTCATTGCTTCGTTACCTTTTAAAATAGAATCAAATTGTCTCGGTGATTCATTAGAAACCGCGAAACGGCGATTTTTTAGTTTGGAAAGAAAGTTATTGAGTAATCCAGAAGCGAGGGTTAGCTACAATGATTTTATGAATGAATATATTCAATTAGAGCATATGAAAGAAATCGGTACATTAGAATCTGGTAATAAAGAAGGCTATTTTATGCCACACCATGCTGTATACAAGGCCGATAGCTTGACAACGAAGGTTCGGGTAGTTTTTGATGCGTCATCAAAAACTTCAAATAATATTTCTCTAAACGACATTTTAATGACAGGGCCTGTTTTGCAGGACGATTTATTCAGTATTCTTGTACGGTTCCGAACTTATCAGTACGTGTTAACGGCTGACGTAAGTAAAATGTATCGACAAATTACAATCAATTCAAATGATGTAAAATATCAAAAAATATTATGGAGATTCTCTCCTAGCGAAGAATTAAAAATTTTCGAATTGCAAACGTTAACGTACGGTACGCGACCAGCCTCTTTTATTGCTACAAAATGTCTACAAGAGTTAGGCCGAAGTGTACAAAACAGTAATAATCATTTGGCCGAGATAGTTACAAGAGATTTTTACATGGATGATTTAATAACGGGGGGTAACGATCTCGAAAAAATGAAGGTATTACAAAAGGATATGACCATTCTGTTAGAGAATGGTGGATTTCCTTTACGGAAATGGGCGTCAAATTATTCGGAAATAATTGACAATGTAGCGTTAAATAAACAGGAAAATTTAACAATAAAATGCAATGAACACGATTCATTAAAAACATTAGGTATTCATTGGTTACCTGTACGCGACGAAATCGCTTACCATGCTGTCAGTACAGAGAATACAATTTATTCGAAAAGAGTCATACTATCGCACATAGCTCAACTGTTTGACCCATTAGGATTGTTAGGTCCGATAATCGTGATAGCAAAATTAATTATGCAAGATATATGGAAACTAGAAATAGGTTGGGACGAGCAAGTACCGAGCGAAATTAAAAATAAATGGTTAGAATTTATAGAGCAATCGTCGGTTATTAATAACATTTGTATACCACGAAGGGTAACCGGTAATAAAATTGTAAGCTTAGAGTTGCACGGCTTCGCTGACGCGAGCGAAAAGGCATACGGTGCATCGGTTTACGTACGATGCGTATCGTCGAACGGAATAATAATTTGTAACTTACTCTGTTCTAAATCAAGAGTTGCTCCACTTAAAACTATTAGTTTACCGCGGTTAGAATTATGCGCAGCACTAGTTCTAGCTAAATTAATGAAAAAGGTTATTTTTGCAAGTAAATCAAATTTTGAAAAAATTTGTTATTATTCAGACTCTACTATTACATTACATTGGATCAATTCATGTCCTAGTAAATGGAAAACCTTTATTTCACACCGAGTTGCTGAAATACAGTCGAAATCGGAAGTTAAGGATTGGTATCACGTCAACAGTAAAGATAATCCAGCTGACATATTGTCACGCGGCGCGTATCCGGTAGATTTAAAATCGAACAATCTATGGTGGCACGGGCCAAGTTGGTTAATAGCGGCTGAACTAAATTTGAAAAAATTTGTAGTATCTAAATCGGAAATAGTAATACCCGAGGCAAAGGTACTAACAGCGATATCAAGAATCAATGATTACGAGTTTTTAGTCGAACTAGCGAATCGTTTTTCTGAATTAACCAAACTAAAAAGAATTTTAGCTTATATTTTGAGGTTTATTAAAAATTCGTCGGTTAAGGTAGAGAGTAGATCGTTAGGACCTTTAAGTGTAAGGGAATTAGAGCAAGCATTTTTGATGCTAATCAAATATAGTCAAGCTTTTTATCTAAATGAAGATTACAATGACTTGTTACGGAATAAGCCATTAAGGAGAGAAAGTTCACTTCTTAGTTTAAACCCATTTATTGATGAGAACAAAATTATACGTGTAGGGGGTCGTTTAACGCTGTCAGACTTTCCGTTTGATAAACGTCATCCTATAGTTTTGCCAAGAAACGCGATTATTACGAAATTAGTATTTCAATTTGAACATATCAACTCGCTTCATGTCGGTCCAACGTCGTTATTAAATATAGTGCGAGAAAGGTTTTGGCCAATAGCTGGCAAAAATACGGCAAAGGCGATTGTGAGAAATTGTGTTAGATGTTGCAGATTTAATGCAAAAACAAATAGTCCGTTAATGGGTTCATTACCGGCTGATCGAACCGCGATTATGCATCCATTTCACACGGTAGGCGTCGATTACGCTGGTCCTATGCTAATAAAAAATAAAATAGGGCGCGGTGCCAAAATTTCAAAATGTTATATCGCAGTTTTTGTTTGCTTTACGACTAAGTGCGTACACTTAGAGGCCGTGACGGCATTAAGTACGGAATGTTTCTTAGCTGCATTAAGACGTTTTTGTGCTCGACGCGGAAAACCGTCAAAGATGTATAGTGATAATGGCACTAATTTTCGTGGAGCTAATACAGAAATTAAAAAATTGTACACGTTCTTGAATGACGTAACAACGGAAATCGTACAAGGTTTGAGTAACATGGGTATAGATTGGCATTTTATCCCTGCTAATTCCCCGCATATGGGCGGCCTGTGGGAGGCTTGTGTAAAATCGGTCAAGTTTCATTTGAGACGAATTGTGCTAAATAGTTCGTTAACGTACGAGGAGTTGTGCACGGTGTTGACTCAAATTGAATCAATCTTAAATTCACGGCCATTAGGCCCACTGTCGTCCGATCCGAACGATATACGAGTGCTAACCCCAGCGCATTTTTTGATTGGTCGTACATTTACGACAATCGCGGATCCAGACGTTTCTGATCAACACACTACCCGTCTAAATCGTTACCAATTCTTGCAGAAATTAGTACAGAACTTCTGGAGAGCTTGGTCACGAGACTACATCTCCTGCCTGCAGCAAAGAACCAAGTGGAAGACGACTGGCTTCAACGTGAAACCGGACATGGTCGTGCTGCTAAAAGAAGACAACTTGCCACCTTCATGTTGGCGTTTAGCGCGGATACATGAAGTACATCCTGGTGCTGACGGTATAGTGAGAGTGGTTACCTTGTGGTGTAGTGGTAAATATGTAAAGCGTTCAGTAACAAAAATTTGTGTGTTACCTGAAGTGAGCAAATAAGCTACTGTTATGTTATAAGGAATTGAATATGCATTTATTTGATATGTCTATTATGTTGTAAAAAAGAAAAAATGTAATATTGTTTCTTATTGTTTTGAAACCCCTCTGTGTTTCAAGGGGGGCGGTATGTTAAGGACTTAGCATACGTTTAAAATTTAGCGCCAGTTTATATATATATTGTAATGCTGTCTAGCGCATGATAACACATGTCCGCGCATTCGCATACGTCACGCGTACGTAAAACTTAACCAGACATGATTTTGTCTTCAGTCTAGCCAAGGACGAGAATGAACGCAGACATATATTCTCAAGCGCAACGGCAGACTCACATATAAATACTTCAATGTGTAATAATTTTACATGTAGTTTGCTTAAATTGTATCCGCAGAATAAATAATAAGAATTCATTAGCTAATTTTAAAATCATACCAATGATAAAATTATTCCAATATTTAGAAATACTAGAACTAATTCGATTAAATAAAACAGCAATTTTATTTTTCTGTGTAATGACTCATACAAAAATCAGTAAAGCATTCTAATATATAAAAAAGTTAATTATATTTTCACTTTATATAACATAAAATTCATTAAAAATAATAAATAATATTTAAATTTGAAATACAAACACAAAATACTTTAATTAAAACATCTAAAAAATGCTATCAGTTATATCAAAATTATTCGCAATACGAATATAATAATAATATAAAAATAATAATAATGAGAGAAACAAAATAATTAAGTTTTGTGTTGTACTATTTTTTATAAAATTAGCTGATTACAGGTGGCTAACCAATTTGGTTTCCATGTCGCGCCATCGCTAACTGTAGTTTAGACTTAATAGAAATTCTAGTTATATACGAAATTAATATTTATGAAACACGCTATATGTACGACGCCTAGCCGGCCCAAAAGGTTGACCTGATATTTTTCAGAGATTATTTTTGATAAATCTATGAAATATTACCTTGACATCTAGAACCGAAAATAACCATTTTTATAACTTACAAAATACGGATTTTTTTTCGGTTGCCGAATCTACATTTTTTATATGTTGGAGAAATTGCTATAATAAATTATTAATTATATCGTTATTTTATATTATTACTAGCTAACTTAGGCAAATTGTCTTGTATTTACTATTTTCTCAGATTATTCATTTAATTTGTTTCGTCTTAAATTAAATTATAAAAGCAAAACTTTTTATTCTAATTTAAAAAATCTTTCAGAACTCATCATATTAAAATAAAACGACTTTAACTTTGTC
Source organism: Clivina fossor (assembly GCA_963966155.1). Taxonomy (NCBI): domain Eukaryota; kingdom Metazoa; phylum Arthropoda; class Insecta; order Coleoptera; family Carabidae; genus Clivina; species Clivina fossor. The sequence continues at coordinate 21,868,590 of OZ014551.1, read as the reverse complement.
GTTTTGTATTAATTTTTATTAATAATTGACGTTTCAACGTACATCTTTAATAAATCCGTTCGATCCTACATAAGTTGTCAGTGTATGTGTAAAAATTTAACACAACGCTAAACAACAATTTCATTTCACAAATTTTTTACTGTATATGATTAAACTATCTACTATAATATTCTTAAAAATTAAACATGTGCTGTAACAAACACTGTTGACGACACAAATTTGCAAGTAAAATTGTTGTAAATATGTAAAAACAGTTATTTGTTGGCAGGAGGAATTTTAGTTAGCCAGCGGTTAACAGGCAGCTAGACAAGGATTAGTAGGTACATGTCTAATATATACAGACACACACACACACACACCACGTAAGTAGTGAAATTATAACCCGGTAGATGGTAGCACTTTAGTCCCTACTAGCAGTATTTCTAATTAATTGCAAATACATGTTTTGCGTGTTATCATTTACTGCAACCGGTTTTCTTAATGCAGTAATCCTGGATTAACCCTCTTGCTACCAGTTAACGTTAGTTAATTATCTTCAAGTTTTATGTTTCGTTTTTCTTTCTTTCGTTCGCGTAATGAAGTAAAAAACGCGCCAACATGTATGTATGTGTTTATAAGTGGTTATAACATTGGCTCTAATATTGTGAAACGCATTATTATATTATTTGTTTAGTTAGTTTTATGTTTGGTCGTAAATAAATCATTTTTTATGCAAATAATTGTTTTTTGAGTCAACAAATTAGATAAGAATAAAAATTTTCATTTTTATTTTGCATGGAAAATCACAATACTCATTTGCAACAGCCTGTTACCTGGACTTTTATGATACACACACCTTGGCAATAATATTTTCTTATTCTTATGATGATGATATAATATATATATATATATATATATATATATATATATATATATATATATATATTTCGAAAGCAAGCGAGGGGAAAACTACTTCTTCAAATTTTGTACACCAGATTTTACAAATTTCACGTATGATTGTTGAGATTGTAGTCATTCTACGTTGATTTTACGGATTTTATACGAAATTTCCATGATTTTACCATGATTTTAAGGGATTTTAATAAATTTACACCAGATTTTACAAGTGGTTTCCCCCTCGAGATCAAGTATAAGTTTTAAATTCTGTACAACATTGCAATAATCACAATAGGAGTACATTAAAATATTTAACATAATTAAAAATATTTCACAACTTATTATGTATATTAAAATTAAGGATGAGGCTATTTATACATACGGTATGTATACGCAATTGGCTATTTACACCTACTAAAAAAAAACCTAAACCTAACCTAACCTAACCTACCCTAAATAGCCAATTGCGTAAAAATACTGTATGTATAAATAGCCAATTGCGTATTCATACCGTATGTATAAATAGCCACTTTCTAAAATTAAAACGCTTTAGGTTGAAGTTCTGTTTAATTTTAATTTAAAATTCGAAAAAAGTAATACAAATGAAAAACAAACAAAACAGAACTACAACCTGAAAATTTTTAAAAATTTTATAAAAATATTTGTATCATAATACAGTATTGACATTTTATACACATATATCAACAGATAGTTAAATAATTGTATGCCTGACATCTATAACCAGTTTTTAGGGTACGGTTCACCCTTTTATTTCTTGCGTACAGTATGTGTGTGCACATCGACCTTTGTACCTATCTCATCCCTTCAAAACTTCCAACCCTTTTGTATAATATCAACATGTATTTTTTACTAACATACATGTATATTTGTGTAAGCTGGTTCTCCCATCTCTTATGAATATTTTTAAAAACCCTGTTCAGGTAAAAACTCAGGGGCGGAGCATTAGTCCGACTTCCAGGGGCTTGAATTATGATGTTTATACATCGAGGTGAAACACCCCCTTAATTTCTCTACCCCACCGTCGACCACCAACGGTTGATTTAAGAAAAGGTCTCATATATTAATTGTGTGAAATGGTTAGGGCATAATATTTCTTTTCTGCAAGGGAGGGTGCGAAATTTATTGAATTTTTTGGGGGAGAAATTTCTGCTCCATATTTTTAACCTAGCGTGGGTTTTAAAGGATACTTAATTGAAAATAATCTACTTTGTGGCCGGGCCGCGTTAAATGTTAGGCAATATTAAATTATAATTAAAAAATATATATGCGAATATACAAAATTCGCTGAATAAAACGTTTGTTATAATTTTAAGTGGTAATATATTTTCGGGAATTATGTTAAAATTATTTGGGTAAATTTTTAATTTTGTTATTATTGAAATTTATTGATTTCATGACATTTTATGTTATAATAAATAATATATAACGCTTATAACCAACTTTAACCGTTGATATTAAAAGTTATTTGTACTCTTAAATTTTTTTTGTCTTAACAAAAATAACATTTCCAAAGTTCTAAAATATAATATATAGTTCAATTTGTATGAAAGTCTGTTGTTAAAGTTGAAGAATATGAAAGTGTAGTGAAATACTTAAATCTCCTCAGACTGCATGTACTACTAACACCACACTGTAAAAAAAGAGAAAGAGTTTACATTAGACACAACAAAAATAACTAAGGTGTGGAGCGATCCGCAGTATATATCTGTATCTTTTACAATAATAAAGATATTATGTATAATTTTTAAAAAGTATAGTATATAAAAAAATAATTTTTATAAAATTGTCACTGTTACAATAAGACTAATTTGTGTTTCATTTTAAGTTCTTTGTTTTTATATCTATAATAAAATATCTAAAGAATTAATTACTGAAAAATATCTGCATAATTAAACATGTTCTAGTAACAGATTGCAACCATAATTATCTCGAAATTAATCGATGAATTTGTAATCAGCAACGATAAAAAAAATTGAAAAAAAATTTAATGGAGTTATACCATTTTTTGTCATTCGTGTTGCATCTATTAATAAAATAGAGAAGAATTTATTACGGAAAAAATTGTACTCGTTACCTGCGTTACTTTGAGTGACATGACAGGCTGACACTAAAAAATATTAACTATGCGCGATAGTCAATTATTTTGCAAATGCAAAACGAAGAAAATTTATGTAAATATCGAATTAATTATATATGCTAAAAATTCTAAAACGTAATGCAGTTTATAATTTCATGTTGCAAGTGACAAATATTTTTTTAATACAACATTAATTCTATTTTCTTTTTCTTTTATTTAGTCTAATCAACAATTAGTTTATTAAATTATTAGAAATGTACAATAAAAGAGCTTTAGGTTGAAGTCCTGCTTTATTTAAAAAAATATGAATTTGACGTTTCAATATCCTACACGTGTAATATATCAAAACGTTGAATTTCAATTTTTTAAACAAACCAGAACTTCAATCTGAAGCTTTTTCATTTTAAAGTAGTAAAGTAAAGACAACAAAACTATTTTCAAGTATTGTTAATTTAATCAATAAGTTAATTAGGCAACTAGAATGTCAACTGTCTTCGAATCGCGTCATTGACTGGTCAGTTAGCAAATTAACAAATTGGTTAACTTACAAAGCATTTAACAATACTTTGTGCAACCGAGCCTTAATATTTCAAGTAAAAATCAAATCTAAAACGAAAACTTCAAACCTCCCCAACCGCTACGATTCAGAGAATGACCAAAAACACTAATAGCACTTAAACCAACCCTGACACTATAACACCAGCCCTCTCTATCTGACACACTAGGTCCAGAGCTCCATAGCAATGCTGGATTGGGGACCTTTTCTATGCCATGTGACGCAGAGGATTAGAAATGAATGATACGATATGTTTTGACGTGCACGACAGAGTGTTCGACAGCGTAGCTTTGCGAGCATCCGGTATATGGTATTGTTCCAACATGCACACTGCTGCCCTTTTGCATCGCGACTCGTATCGGCACCCTGGCGAGCTGGGGGCATTGTTACAGGGGGTGCCTGTATACTCCATGCGGGGTTGGAATACTTGGGTATACCCCCTAGTGGTGTGCTGCTTAAGTGCGGACTGGATATTCGAATATTTTTCGAATTCATATGGGGTGAAATTTCTTCTTTTTTTTTTTGATTGTATATTGTTTGTCATTTTAGTTTTAAATGTTACAACATCTGACAGTTTTTTTATAGTTTGATTGATACGTTATGTTAAATAGGTAATAAATTATTTATAAATTAAGAAAAAACAAAAAGTGAGCCTAACGCAGGTAAAAGCGTAGTTATGAAATAAAAACAGAATTTTTATACACAATAAAAAATGTTGCTTTAAAACCAACTTTTTTTACTATTAATTCGAAAGTAAACATACTTTTGATAAGTAAAATTGGATTTTTATAATAAAAATAAATTGTATAATAACAAGATTAAAAGTATATAGGTAAACCCATATATAGACTACTTTGACATTATCACATAAATCGGTTAAATAAAGTGGTCATAATAAATTTTTAAAAATTTTAGTAATTTTTTTCTCAGAAAGTTGGCAACACTGTACTTTTTTGAAATTATCTAATTTATATGGATACCAGAAGAATCTTTTGTGAAAATTTTAACAAAATCGATTAAACAACATGGCCGTAATACATTTTTAAAAATTTTAGTAATTTTTTTCTCAGAAAGTTGGCAACACTGTATTTTGTTGAAATTATCTAATTTATATGGATACCAGAAGAATCTTTTGTGAAAATTTGAACAAAATCGGTTGAACAACATGGCCGTAACAAATTTTTAAAAATTTTAGTAATTTTTTTCTCAGAAAGTTGGCAACACTGTTCTTTGTTGAAATTATCTAATTTATATGGATACCAGAAGAATCTTTTGTGAAAATTTGAACAAAATCGGTTAAACAACATGGCCGTAATAAATTTTTAAAAACTTTGGTAATTTTTTTCTCGGAAAGTTGGCAACACTGTATTATATTAAAATTACGTAATGTATGTGGGTACTAGGGGAATCTTTCCTGAAAATTTGATCAAAATCGGATAAATAATGTAGCCACAATGAATTTTTAAAAACTTTAGTAATTTTTTTCTCGGAAAGTTGGCATCACTGGAAAAAACCAAAACCACATGACCATCTTGGGCACCAGACAAATTTATCCTGAAAATTTCATTAAAATCGGTTGAACCGTCTAGGAGGAGTTGCGATCACAAAATTTGGTCTGACGACCGAGCGAGCGAGCTGACGACGCACATCCATACACCCACATAAACTAAGTTCAGATTCGTCATCTAGAGGCTATATGAAGGATTTCTATACAATTTTTTTTTTTTTTTGAAAATGTTACAGACACCGTACCAAACGCTTTACTACTTTTCCTTGCAGTCAAAGTAGTAAAAATAAATAATAGTTAGTTATAGTATAACTATTTTGAAACATTTTTCTAAATTTTTTGGAAAAAAATATATATATTTGATTTGAAAATTATTAATAATTTTTTACTTCAATTTTTTCCAGATAACACTTGTGTTTCCAAACCAAATTGTAAATAATTTTATTTTAAAGACGATGACTTATTCCTTTTTATATATTTATTATATTACTTCATAAACTTTTAAAAATATTTCATAATAAAATTAATTTTAAATTATCTAGTAAAATAATAATGCTAATATCAAAAAATATGTTGTATTTTTTTAACAAAATTAGAAATTACCATATATTCACTAATATCTCACCGCAATCTCTTTTCAAAGAAAATAATTTTACCTAATATAAACTGAAAATACATAATATTCTTTATCTACTATTTAAACATAAATAATTAAAAACAAAAATAAATTAAAACATGAATTCCTACTGTTATTATACGTAATTATAACTCTAGATAATGTCCACATACACATTTATAACTTCGTATGTGTAAAAATGTACATAAATTTTTATCTTTCATCGTAATAAAGTTATAAATAAAATAATAACTTTAACTATTGATTTTTTTCTAGTAAAGTATATTCGCTTAAACAGAAGTAATAAAACATTTTGTAACACGTTCGGGTTTTATACCTGATTATAAATATAAAAAAAAACGTAAAGAATTGGGAAAAAGTTAAGACAGATTATATATTTCATGATACATACGCAATCACGCCGTGTACCAAAAAAGAGTGTGACACAAACTCTATCCGCTATACCGAAATCAGTTTTCTCCAAACATTCCTAGCCAAACAAGCAACTTTACCAACATTAATAACAACCAGTTATAAATTTTTGCTCAACTCTGTATATGAATATAATTTGGTTCGAACTAAAAGCATTAAAAAAATTATTTTATGAATTCCGTTTAAAACGAGGTATATATATATACTGGTTAAATAAAACCGTCTTAAAATGTCTAGTCATAAGATGAGAATTATAGTAGCTGTTAAATTTTGATGACGGATATTTTTAAAGCTCGTAAAAATTTAGATTTAGTCATTAAGTACACCTTTAATAAATTACAGGTAACTTGAAAAACATCTTCAGAATAAAAAATAAAGAACGCGTGTATATTTAATAATATGCATATATAAATAATATATGTAAGTAAAATGATACTGGTACCTTTGAAAATTTAATGTTTTTAAATTAATATAATATTTCAATTTTAATGGTTTTAGAATTATTTTCTTGGAATTTATATGACGGATGGGAAGAAATATTATCTAAGAAACGTGTAAATTCATCGATATTGTTGTGCAGGATATGAACGAATCATTTATTCACAACATGAATTCGTATAAATTATTCTTATACTTAGATAAAAATAATATTATTTATTTACTTATTTCACATAATAGATATCTACATTTTTCTAGTCAACAAAAGAACATTAATATAAAATTCAAACTTATGTTTTCAAATTCAGATAAATATTTATTTATGAATAAATAATACCAACCAGAAAATTAATAAATATATAGTTGTAATCTGAAACAAATCTTTAAGATCTAGAACCTTATAGAGTATTTTGTCTTCTTGTAATTGACAAATTTCATTTAACAGATAGAGCAGCTTTATTATTAGTTTATTTATTTAAAATACATTACAGTATTTTTATAGAAAATAATTATTATTTTTTAAAATATAATTAAAATTTTTCCTGATGATGTACGTAATGTACGTCAAAACGTCGATTTTTAATTAAAATATATACAAAACTTAATACTCAAACTTTTTATTTTAATGAAAACGTTTCTATTTTTCAAACAAAGTAATTGAAAATAACGTTTAAATACGAGAGAAACAAAATAATTTTTATGGAAGAACTACATTTAAGAATAAACAACATTATGTGAAACACTACAATCGCACATATCTAAAACACTACCTACAAATGCAAAAATACAAATAAAAATTAACAATTTTCTACATTTTTGTAGTTGCACATTAAACATCCCATAAATTGTCTCGTGTGCATAGCATAGCCGGACATAAAAATAAATTTCGCAGAACTAAAATAATAGAAGTACAAAAAACGTAATTAGCGAATATTATATGCAGTTTAGTCTTAAAAAGCGTTGATTTTTCAAAAAAAAAAAAAAAACACCCAACAATAAAATTCAAAAAGAACTCCATTCTAACTGGGCTCTTGGTCTTTATGTAGCTAATTACAAAATACGAAATTGTAGAAGTGTGTAAACCTATGTAAGTTTTTCACATAAAATACCTACAATGTTTACTGGGATTATTCCTTAGTATTCGGCTGTTTCGATGCCAGGGCCGGAACAAGGATGCCTTTGAACTCTTTGAAGATTGTTATGAAAAATTATTATAAAAATATTAAAAAAAAATAGAATTTATGACATGAGAGAGATATGTCAAATATGTCAAAAATTTATACAATGTGCAATAATTATAATAATATTGAAACTACACTGACTTATTCCATAATTCTTTAAATGTAATATACAATCAATTTTAGATTAATTTATTAGTGTAATTGTTAAACTGCTTGTTCGTTGCAATTCTATATAAATTATCGCATTATTTTTTTTGTAATTCAATTAGTATTTAGTTTTTTTTTCTCTTTTACCTAAAATGTTTGTATATTAAAGACGTACTTGCTATTATATGTAAATATATTATGTATTTGTTAATTAATTAGTCCTCTAAATGGATTATACTGTTGCGCAATAAAGCATTATTATTATAACGTAAACGTTATTTGTGCACGACGTTATTGGAATGCACAATAACTGTCTCATTATCTATATCATATAAAAAAAATAGTGCTTTAAATTCATTTAAATATATAATATACAGAATGTTAAAAAATTACAAACCCTAGATTAGGAGCCATATAGTAAGTATATAATAATTAAGTCAAAAAATCTTAATAAACATAAATAAATGCGCAAACAAACCGTTTCTAAGATATCTATCGCTTTTTATTTACGTGTAACTTTAATTTTATTTATTATCTCAAAAACTATTGTATTGATCAAATTCCTGTATAACAAAATTTGGATAAGAAAAATAAATAACTATAACATTTTTGAAATTTTATGTCATTTGGAACCTATGGTTTTCCTACAATATTTCAAAAACTATTACGTTGAGCAAATTTATAAAAATAGTAAATTATGACAACTTTTATTTGTATTTATATAACAGTTAAACCGGGTCTAACTTAAATCAAATATACTAAAGAATCTTCCAGAACTCATTATATCAAAATAACAAAACTTTAGGTTTTGATTTTGTATAATTTCAATTTTATTTTAACGTTTCGATATTCTGCTACATAATCATCAGAAAAATATTACAAATAACACAAATAATAAACAAACAACACATAGAAGCAAGTAACTAAATAACGAAATACAAAAAAAAAATAAGATTACAGTAATTAACTTAATTTTTTTATATTTTTTATTATCAATATTTATTATAAATCCCATCTTTTATATGTTTGAGAATTATAAAACAAAAACTTGGAATCACAAATTTTTAGAAAAAATATGTGACATAAATTTTATATTAAATTATGAAAATCAGCAGGTGTGGTCCCTGAGCCGACTCTCCTTTTTTCTTATATGAAGCCGGCCCTGTTTGTCTACCATTACAATAAACTGGAATATGCAACGCAAAACAATAAAATCTTTAATGTCTTGCAACGCTGTGTTACGTAACAGTTTTGTATTTAAGATTTCTGTAGATAGAAATGCATATAGCCCATATATGCAGGTAATACGACACGAGGACTATATGGGGTAATTGTGCATACGACCCGATCCGAGCCGCGTGTGCTCTGATTATACGACTATTAAAATATATACACTTATACTATCAAGATTTTTATGGGCATTAACTAATCGTATCATTTAATTATTTATTCGACACAAATGTAAACATTCATTTCAGTTCTGTTCTCTATACACTTTTATACTTGGGTAGTTGCAGTGCCATTTTAGACATTTTGTAATGCCTCCCACCCCATCAAGCGAAAGTTTATTTAAAGTTTTTTTAAGTTTTCAGCTATACATACATACATACATACATACACAATCACGCCATGTATAAAAAAGAATGTGACACAAACTCTTTTCACTATCCCAGGATGACAACATACTCATATATTATTGAATAAGCATATTATGATGGTTATTATTCATGAAGATGAAATTTACTGCAAATGTAATTCATCCGAATGAGTATAATAATCATATTACGTGCAAGTTAAAACTGTGGCCCGTAATCTCACCTACCCTTTAAAAGTGATTTTTGTCAAAATTACTTTTGACGTTCACTGAAAATTACTTATTAAGTAATTTTATCAGTTTATTTGAATTTCATAATATTAGATAGATATATATATATATATATATATATATATATATATATATATATATATATATAAAATAAAACTACTACTCATATTTGATAAGAGGTAGAACTAAAAATTTATTTTAAAGCAAAATATAAAAGCACTTTTTCATAAACAATACGGGCCTATATTTTTTACGATTATAAAATAGAAAATGGCATTTTTCAACTCGCTGACATAAATAATAAATAACATATCTTATCAACAAACACATAATATAATAAATACATTATTAATTATTTAAAAATCTCTACTTTCAAATCAAATATAAAAAAGATGCCTAATTTTGAAAATTTTTTCAAAATAATTACTTAATCTGTTACCGATTTCAATATTAAAAAGGTCATAAATTATTATACTATTGTATTACATTTATTACACTTTTCTGTGAATATTTATGTAGGTGTATTGTTTGTTTGTTTTTCAACTTATGTTTGTTCATTTGTTTTATTATAATTTATATTTTTGTTTTCTGAATAGAATAGGTGGAAGAATTGTCTTCGACTAAACCTCACCTTTGAACGATACTAAATAGAAATATTATTATTAAACAAGAGTAGTAAAATATTGTTATTCTTATAATTTTTGTTCATATTTGGCAACAACAAAAAAACAACTGAAATCACTAAAATGTTATACCTATTTATTACATTCAAATTCACAAACTCTAGATTTCAAATTGAACAACGAAAACATTGATATACTATATACGTTTTTCGATATATTTTTTAACGCAAAAATTATACATATTTCATTACCAATGTTGTTTTAATTTCGATTTTGTTTATTTTATTGTAAAAGTTTGAGTAAAATATTTGTATCTTTAAAAATATTCTTCTAATTTGATAAATACAAATTTTTATTTTTAAGTGACTTACATTCGAATTAATTTATAAGAATATCAACTATTATAATATAAAAAATTCTTTATTATTTACCATATGTATATTTTAATATTTCTTTTAAAAAAACACTTAATTCGCCAATATCATTATAATTATCTACATGTATAAAATGTAACTGTTAGATTTCAAATAAAATGAACACCAACTTCGGCATATATTTTTTTCATAATAAAATCATTGTCAACATTGTTTTAATTTCTTTCATAATAATTATTTAGTATTTACAATACTAGAAACTTTTACGTGTATTCAAACTGTCTCCTACAATAATCTTTTATATCCGACAATTCAAACTAGAATCAAACAAGAAATTCTAGAATCGCATTTCTTAAGTTCTACATTCATTGCACAGTCAACAGACATAATCTTTTCATCATATTTAGTAAAAATCACTGACAAAAAATAAGAATCCAATACAAATTTATATAACTGTATTAACATATTAAATACTTTATATTTACTTCACAATTAACATTTAAACACGAAATAAAAATCATAAAACATAACCTTTTAGCAAAAATCACTGACAAATAACACCGTGTCAGTTTCAAATTACAAGACATGAAAAACACATATCAAGAATAATCGGCCTTTGCTGCATATTAAAATATATTTGAAATTCCATACTTCGTAAAAATCGAACCGGTTTCATAAAACGCATTAAAACTCCGGACGAGAGAAATAAACTCGACTCAAAATTATTTCGCACTGCATAGATAGAATTTAATCACAAAATAAATAAAAAAAAGAAACTAAATAACCGGACGAGATGTAAATACACATTCGTGCAAAAAATACTAATCACAAACACTGTAACAGTGTACAGAGAGAAGCGGAAACTATAGCGACCCGAACTTTAACATCATCCGCAGCAAACAACTTCAAAAAACGCAATATTTCACATGCGATTTCGTTCTAACCGTCACTCTCGCATGGGATTATTTATTTTGACGTGAATATCACACAAACGCTGTTACACGCTAATTCGTAACATACGACTTTTTCCAATGTTCGTTCACCAACGCATACATTCAAACGTATTTTTACTTATTGGTTTCAACTCTCTGTGTACAATTTATGTGCGTACGAATCCCGAGATTTTGTTGTTGATAAATTATTGGGTTTCGGAGCATAATAAATGGTTTCCCACCTCGAATAAATTATCGAACGCGAGATACTAACTCATGTGAGAAATTCCTTTTTTCTTGCGACTGACTGTGAAGAACAAAATATCAAGTTTCCGAACCCAAAGTTGCCGGCACTGCTTTTAGCCTCTTCCATTAGCTTATCATAACACGATGAATCACTTTTTAATATTTTTCCGAACTAAAAATGAACATCTTTCGTTAAATTACTTTTCAAAATTTTCAATGTTGATTTTGTGCAAAATATTTTATATTCCAACTAAAGAACGTTAGTTTGCATTCAATTCGTCAATTAACAAATTTTATGATATATTCAAATTGGAAACTTTCATATTTCTGATTGGAATAACATTCACAAATTTTAAATTTAAAAAGAAAAATTGTGCATTTTCTTGGCTGTGTTTTATTTATATACAAATTAGAGAAGAAGATTGTGTAAAAAGTTCATTATAAATATATTTTTAAAGTATTTTATAAACTGAAAATTTGTATTTCAACAATTCTAAATATTATTATTTTTCAGTTCAGTTCGCTTATTAATATTTCGTAACGTTTTCAAATTAGACATTTAAAAAATTTAAATTAAAATATAATTTCTACTGACCTTTTATTATTAAAAAAAAAATACTGCAAAATGTTTGATACGATATAAATAATCTTAGAGTCCGTAATTTTTAACAAAATAACAGTATCTGCTCCTTAGAAAATTAAATAAATTTTTTAAAAAAAGTGATTTTGTATTGTAAATACTAGTAATTTTAGCAAAATTCAAAATATATTTTTTAATTATTTTAATAAATTGCAAAGTAATTTTATAATCTCCATTTTGCGTTTTACCAATCCGTAACATTTAACAGAATATACAATGTTGAATATTATCAAACTACTTAAACCAAACCTATTAAACAATAACATAAGTTGAATAACTGATTGCAATAAAAGAACTTAGTACAATTAGCAATCTCGTATCAATAAATGCCTAACAATATTTTACAATGTATTATGTATTCTTACTTATAAGTACGAGAATTAGATTTCAAATACAATAAGCACCAATATCAGTAAATATTTATATATTTATTAAAATCAAAATTAGGTATATTAACTTTTTATTGTCAATACCATTAAAATTTCATCTGTAACTATTTGTACTTATAAACTTTTATAAAAACTTCAAATTGTCTCTTACAATGTTTTGTAATATTGTACAAATTAAAAGAAGAATAAATTATTATATTTCAAAAAAATTATCAGCAAGTATTTATATATTTATTCAAATTAAAATTATCGAAAGACAGTGTTTTACGTTCTATAAATTTTCATGAGAACTTCAAATTATCTTTTCTGTTATATCAAACAATTCAAATAAGAATCAAATAGGAATCATATTTCACCATTATTTTACAATGTGTAAGAATTCTGTGTAGCAGCCATTAAAAAACGAATGCTATGACATGTATTCCAAAAGCTTGTAACACTACCGCGACACATAACACTTCTCTCACTAATCCCTAAAAAATTTCATTCGCACTTCCAAACATCAAAAATAAAACGTTTGGTACTCACGTTAACAAATCAGGCAGATTAATTGCAAACCAGCAGAGTTAACGTTTTAAAAGCACAAACACTGAACCATAAATTCACTTTGTTGTCGTATCGTAAGTTTCAACATAAACACAAAAAAGACACTGTTTCAAATAGAGTAGTAATCACAAAACATCACAAAATTGCACCAGTTCACCAGTGATGGAAACAAGAACACGAAGATTGCGATACAATGTAGAGAAAGCAAAGCTCTGGCTGCAATGTTGACTCGACAAAGGTCGAACAACGACTGACGAACCGACGAGGCAACGCAAACGAAGAGGCAGCAGCGAGTTGGATTCGGGCAGCGAGCCGATCGTGGTTCGGTCTGTGTGTGCGCACTACCCGAGTACCCCGTAGATGAACATGTTACAGTGCTGGCTGGGCCGCCGCCGCCGCCGCTGAGCGCCAAGCAGGTATAATATCCGTCAGGCTTTTTTCCCTCAATGCCTATCATGGGACCCTTCTTTCGAGGGGCAGGAGGATAGATTTGTTGTCTGTCGAAGCACAAAGGTGTGTATATCGGTTACGCGGCCAGGTGGGCGGGTCGGAGGGTTGAGTATTGTGGCTCGCTCATACGGCGTCTTTCAACCGAGACAATTTTATATTCAATTCGAGATGCGAGCAGGAGTGACTGACTCGTGGTGTTTTGTGTGCAAACATTGCGCGTCGCACCGTCACGTGACACGGGAAACGGATGTGGAGGGCGGACAGCCGAAAACTCGCCGCGTCATTATCTATTATCTGAGCTCTATACGGTATACGGATACAGAACGAGTACTTTGCTTGTGTTCGGGTTGATGGCTATGTGAAAGAAATACGAGTAATGGGGACCACAGCCAGTTTTGAGGTTTTAAACGAAAATAATATATTATTGCTCTTTTCTAGAACTTATGGTTTCATGATTATTGGCCAACTTGAAAAAAAAAAAACAGACATCTAAGATATTGAAGAAAGTTTTTACTATAATTTCTTTTTAATAAAATAAATTTTTTCCTTTTAGTATTTAACAATTATTGCAAATTATTTATTTTGACTATTATTGATTTATTTTATTTCAAATACCTAATGGCTGAATCTGAAGAAAAACTGAGAAGGATGATTGATAGAATTAATGTTGTTGGTAAAGATATGAATCTTGTGTTGAATGTTGATAAGTGCAAAGTTTTAGTTTTTGAAAAAGGTGATTTGATGACTGAATGTAATGTAAATATTAACGGTGCACGTTTAGAGCAGGTAGATGAATTTGTGTATTTGGGTAGTTTGCTGTCTAGAGATGGCCGTTTTAATCGTGAAATTGAAAGGAGAGTAAATGCTGGTTGTAAGGTTTTGGGTGCTTTGGGAACTTTTGCTAGGAATGTAAATGTTTCAAAAGAAGCCCGTTTAAGTATATACAATGCAGTTTTGGTGCCTACGGTGATGTATGGTAGTGAATGTTGGGTTTGGTTGCAAAAGCATAAACGGAAAATGACTACTGTGGAAATGAGATTTTTACGTGGGGTATGTGGTGTAAGTAGGAGAGATCGGGTACGAAATAGACTAGTGTATGATGAGTGTGAAATTGAAAAAAAAGTTGTAGCAAAAGTTGGTGTTAGTCAGTTAAGATGGTTCGGACATGTTGAGCGAATGTCTAATGAACGTTTGGTTAAAAAGATTTATTTGAATGATTTTGATGGTTTACGTTTGCGTGGACGTCCAATGAGTAGTTGGAGTGATATGATTGAGAGTGTTTTGCGTGAGCGAAAGTTTCCAAGTAGTAGGAATAGAAGAGCATGTATGAGAGGAATTATGAATGTGGATGAAGCGAAAGTTGCTTGTTTGGATAGGAGTGTTTGGAGGCGACTGATTTCGGGATAATGAAAAGAGTTTGTGCCACACCCTTTTGGGTATATGGCGTGATTGTGTATGTATGTATGTATGTAAATACCTAATAACCTAAAACTATGTTTTTATTTTTATTTTAATTAAAAATCAGATAATTTTGAAGCATATTCTACATATGACATTTTATAATATGGATTTTTGGTTTTTTTTAAATTATTACAGTAAAATGACCAAAATTTTACATTATCCTTGTCATATTAGTCTTGTATAATTCAAAATATTTTGACCAATCAAAATTTTGTAAGTACATTACTCAACCGTTTGTGGCTAATTACAATTTGCATTTGATATATCTCATGGTTAGCGCTTTTGTTGCTAGGATGTAATTGCAATTTTCATATAAATATTTTGAATTATTATTTATGTCAGTTTGAAAAATGTGATTTCCGCTTGTACGGTCGTAAAAAATACACAAAAAATCATATCCAATTCCAGGATTCTGAACGGTTTTAAAAAAACTACTTTTGGTAGGAATAGAAGAGCCTGTATAAAAGGTATCATAAATATGGATGAAGCAAAAGTTACTTGTCTGGATAGAAATATTTCCGGAGTTGAACGGAAAAAGTTAAAATTTTAATTTCAGATGTAATAATAAATTTAGTGGTTATACTATATTAATTTTTTGAGTTAATTTAGTAAATATTATGGAAAGAAAGATCTCAATTAGGAGAAAATAAAATATGAATATTTGTTTTTAAATCATTGAAATGGATATTTACTCAAATAATATATAAATTTCTATTTAACTTTTGTTAACTCTTCTAACAAGAATTCCACAAAAAATGATGTAAAATATTAGAATTTTTATTAAATTTAACTAAAAATAAATGAATATTTGCTTATACAAAGTTAAAAATATATAAGTCTATAATATTGTTTCATGTTTGCATGGCGTGTTGCTCATTGAGTAATAAGTTTTCTATATTGGTCTTCGTACAATTGTCAAGTAACCTTGCAACCTTGCAAGTAATACTAACATTCCTATCAGCCAGCGAAGATTAAAATAGCCAACTTTACAACACCAGCAAAAACATCAAGACAAATATAAAAAAATATTTTAATATGACGGCGTTTAAATTATTAGCGAGCTTTAATGTATTTGCTGAGTGACATTTATGAGCAGGTTGGTACGACTGTCGCCATCCTCATATACACACACACAGCAGAACACCAGCGGGCCATAAAAGTGGGTGATTCATTTCGCCGGGACGTTTGTCATTTTAGTTTCAACGCCCATTATGTTGTCGGCCTGCGTTTTCCACACTCAATCGATGATGCATCGCATTTGAATGTAATGTTTCTCGAAATTTTGTGGTTAGTTTTTGTTAATTAAAACTCGTGGTTATATTCAGCAGAAAAGGTGTGAAATATTGATTAATTTTACACCTATGGGCTTTTTTTTCACAGGAAATTAATTTCAAATGAGTTAAGCATAGGTATTTTTGTATTTATTAGTCTGCATTTTATAGTCTTCATATTTACAATGTGATTATTAAAAATTTATACTCAGTATTCCCGGTATACTGGTTGGTGTGAAATTCCTAGAAAATTATGAAACTGCTAAAAACGCAAATACGAAATATTTAATTCCGATTTTTTGAAACAATATTAATTTTATTTTTAGAACTCGAATTACATTTTTTTCGTGTAAATTCTCAAAGCCAAAACTCATATAATGCAAATAGGAAATTTTGATTTTAGAATTTCTAAAATCATAATTTATTAGATTTCTTATACACATCATACCTCATTCTATTTGTTTTTATTTAAAAGTGTTTTAATGTACCGGTAGGTTTGCTCTGCAGTGTGGTTTGTTTTTGAAACACGTTGACTTTCATGGTTAAATTATAAATATAAATCTATAATTTATATAATAACATATAAAACTATCTAACCTAATATATGACTTTCTATTAAATTTTTAAATAACTTTTATAAATATTAATAAATTTTTATTTATAGAATTTGTACTAATATTGATGATGATAAAATTTATATTTATTTATTAATATTATTTCATTTTGCTACGAAATTAAAATCATATAATACATAATCAGCTATAATCTCACAAAACTTATATGATCAAGTGTTAATCAGGATCGTTTATGTAAAACAAAGTTTTTCCAGAAAAAAAATTGATTTGTACAAACAATCTATGTAATTTTTACATAAACGGTTTATATAATATTACTTGGATTTTTTTCAGTCTAATTATTATAATATCGACAAAAATAAAAATAATAAATTGCAGGTACCAACACATATATTTATTTATTTTGTATTCATCAAACCCATACAAATATTCTATTAATTTATATTCGCAACAGACAAATAATTAATAATTTTATAGATATAATATGACAATCATAATATCCTTAAATAGCAAAATTTTCTTACACAAATACACATACGGTAGTTTCCATTGCAGATTTTTAAATTCTCATTGCATATTTTGTGTTCAACTGAAATACTTTACAAGAAAAAGATTTTACTCAATAATATACGATTAATTGTAATTTTTAATATAAAAATCGAAAAAACTTGAACAAAATTTGAACAAGAAATCCAGTATACAAAAATAGTCGAAAAAAAATTTACTATAATTATCAAAAATTGTTTAATTTTTGCTAAACAAAATACAGCAGAAATTTGTATAAATAATTGACAAGAAATAGACGTTCTGACTTTAAGACTGCAAATACAAGTAACTCCAATTTGTAAAAAAAAATAATTGAAATAACTAAATTGTAAGACGATCCGATGTACAGTCAATGCAGCAATCGTACTTTATTTTCCGTCTTCGAATTCAATTTTGACCTAAGTTAACTTAGGTCCAATATTAATAGATCCAATTTTAAAATTTACAAATAGAGTGTTGTAATTTATTTTAAGGGTACGTTTTTACTTTATCTTATAAGAATAAATAAAAATTGGAAATACTGGCTTTTATGTTGTATATGTTATATGTTAAATAATATTAATATTTATAATTCTATAATATCAAATTTTGTAAATTATTAATTTCCTTATTTTTTATCACTACAAAAAACACCAGGGTTGATTTTGACTCCCAACAAAATTCTTCTACGCCCAGATTTCACACCCTTGAATAGAATTGACTTACGACTAACACGTCGTAAATCAAAAACTACCTGAGTTTAATATTTTTGTTATATTTGGATTACTATACAAAAAAAAAATTATCATTCTAAGTTTAGATTATTCTATATTTAAAATTCTCCATAAATACGAAATGATTAATTATAAATGTCAAGAGCGCACATATTCGATAAGAATCATACTCGTACAAGTATATATACCGGCGACTGAGAAGGATATAAATAAAAAATTTTAACGTTAGGTATTATTCACAAATTACCTAGAATTACATACAATAATTACGTTTAACTAATTATTTAACTTAAGCACTTTTATACTATTCCGATCTTGATAATGTTCGTTTTTACATTCCTTAACTTATATACTTTTGCGTGCTTCAAAATATGCGAGTTAATTTTACCCATAATTCTGCGGAAAACATGACGATTTCAACGTAAATACTTGAATATTATTTCAATGGCATTCGTAGGCAGTTTTAAGAACATATTTTTATAAAGTGGTAGTCATTTATTTTTGGAAATTTTAAAATGTCACGTACAATTTATTGTAATTAAAAATGTATAAATTATAAACTTGAAATAATTTTTAATTTTAATACGAAATGGAAGTTATATATTATTCTGTCGGATTTAATTTTTATTTGACAATAAAATTAAAGTTTTTCTAATAATTTTTTTAAAATTATACTTATAGATTAACAAATCTTAGTACTTAATAATTTTAAAGTAATAATTACAAATTAAAATAACATATAATTTATGTAAAAATAAACTTTAATTAAATTCTTTAAAAAACATGTTTATATATTTATCTAGAGAAATATATTGAACAAAAATAGTGGTGCATTATGGGAGGCTAACTGGGCAAAAAGCCCCCAAGTGTTGTAGGATTTTTAAATTTTAGTTTCACTAAAAAAAAATAGTAGTATGAGAAAAATTGCATTTTTTATATTTAATACTATAGTATAAAAAATATCAAATTTCTGATATTTTTGCTCACCTCTACTTTAGATATATAAAGAAAAGATAAAAATAAGTTACCTGTAATAGTTGCAACCAAACTACTTAAAATTAAATGCATACAAGTATTGCAAGATTGCCTATTTCATTTATAGGTTAATGACCATAATATGATATCCATTTTTTACTATCAGTGTTGAAATTTATTTAGATAATTTTATCTAGACAATTCATCTAGACGCTAGATAAAAAAATTGTTATCTTTTATTTTATTTAAATAAATTTAAAATATTGTATCTATTAGATTGTATTTCTTATAATCTAGATAAAAATTATAAATATTGAAAGTTTTTCTTAACATATAATTTTGTCAATGCGATTTTTGTATATTTTTTTTATCTAGATGATATAAAAATACTGAAGCAATTAGCATGATGAAAGGGGCCCAGAAAATTTCAGTTAAAAGTCTCATGCAAGCTTAATCATAAAATCTGTTACATTACTAAACACAGTAATTAAACTAGCTATGACTTGGACTATATCTTTGTGTCTTGCAGCACATAATCTAAGAAATCAACCCACAACTAACTCATTAAAACAAACTAAAACTGCATTATTGCACCGTGACTCGCAACACTTCCATCTTTCAAACACAATAACACCCAGCAAACATAACCTACCATAACGTTCCAAACTCAGGCCATGTTTCCATGTTTTCACTCATTGAATTTCCAAAGCGGCAAGTGTCACACAACCTCACTCTGCGACATGTTAACATGCACACAGACAGACAAGGGCGCACAAGACATATTCCTCGAGGAATAAACGGCGAACGAACCGCAATCCGTCATAAAGCATCGCCGGCAAACAGTGAACCCGGACCCCTTTACGATTCGTGACACGCGTAATTGCTTTAATATCCGCCGCGGCATGCGAGCACAGAGAGAACACACGACCGTGGGCCCCCATGGCTTGGTTTCTGTCGGAGTCGAAACGAAAGCCACGAGGTACAGCGCGTGCCATCTAACGGCAAAATTTCCAACTATATACTTTGAGTATATTCACTGTCATTTTATGTTTTGATTGATTTTGATTGTAATATTATTGTGATAAATTGTTTTAAGATGATTATTATATTGTTATTAAATATTGTTTCATTATTTTTCTAAACAATTGACTATTATCTAATATAATAATAATAACATATATGCATTACTTACAGTTAAATACTTAAGTAGTCTAACGTGAGATTTTTTCCAAAATTTTACCTGTAACAAAAATAAATTATTAATATATGGAAAATAACTGCTGTGAAAATGAGATTTTTGTGTAAGGTATGTGATGTAAGATTGTGAAATTGGTAAAAATTCTGAAAATGTTGTTACAAAAATTAATATAGTTAGGGCATCTTGAAAGAATATTTAATGAACAATTCGTTAAAAGAATATATACAAGTGATATTGTAGATATACACACTACACAGAGTCTGCTGGGCCCCACAAGCATAGGGGCCTCATGCTAATCCGATTGACTTCAAATCAATAATAAAGCAATTCTATGAAAAGAAATGCTGCAAATACGTGTTATATTAAGAATTTCGTAGAAACATTACTGTGCCATCTAATCTATGCTTATGTTTTATTTTCTGTTAAAGCGCCAATAAAATGAATAAAATGTTTAATATTATTGACCATTACATTTCATTTCTCTGAGTGGTTTTCATAGAGGCCCCAGCACACTGGTTTGCCCATAATGCTGTTAAAATAACTCTGGGTATATTAATTTTCTAAACTATTTATTATTTTCTTCTATTATAAGGTTATGTGGTTTTGGCTGTCTTGATTTATATGAAATCAACATTTTTAAATAATTTAACAAACAAAACACTATTTATGAAATTGGATAAATTGGTGATTCATTCCGTTCATAACGTGACTAAATAGGCAGGTAGATACATATACCAAGTTAGTTAAACATACATATAGTATAAATAATTTGTGTACTAACTATAGTATAGAGAGTGTAGATGCGATAAGTGAACGTGTTGATAATTTCGTTAATCAACACACAGGATACAAATAATGTTCGTGTCAATATGTACAAGTACAATGTTCTATTGATCATTAAATATTCATCGATTACTTTACAATTATTATCACTATATCACTTTAATATATGTTTGCACTTCGAAATTCAAACGTGCGTGCGTGTGTCTGAACTAACTGTATGTATAAAACATGCACGCTTAAATCTAATGAAAAATATCTGTGTATAACAACAATTCAAAAAAATATAACTTTTGTTATTAAAATATAAAAGTTCTAGATTGAAGTTTTGTTTATTTTATATTGAAATTAGATTTTTCCATATGATAAAAAATTAAAAATTTTATATTCTAGTTAATATTGTATTTTGTTACCTAGTAATTTGTTTCTATGTTTTGTTTGTTTATTTTATATCTCATTTGTTTATATTTTTCCTGATGATGATATATACCTCTGCAGTATATTAAAACGTCAAATTTGAATTAAAAATTATGTAGAACTAAAACCTGAAGCTTTTACATTTTAATATAATGAATTCTGAAAGATTTTTTTACTATAATTTCTGTTATTATTTTTGCAATATCATAAAATTATATACTTACACATATCAATAATAAACATTTTTACTGACTGTACAAAAAATACAAAATGCAAGTAGCACTATGAGAGGAATTATGAATGTGGATGAAGCGAAAGTTGCTTGTTTGGATAGGAATGTTTGTAGAATGTTTCGGGATGATGAAAAGAGTTTGTGCCACACCCTTTTGGAAGCATGGCGTGATTGTGAATGTATGTACTATGATATCTACACTATTCACGAATTTATATTGACTTTATTTGGTTTGAAACTATGTAATTTCTGGTGGGAAGACTCGTTGGTTGGTGTATGTACTGCTCTTTCGGTGTAATTTATTTTTTTATTAATATGCTCAAACAGTGTTTAAATTATTTTACAACCCTATTAATATTCCATGTCAACAAGAATTTTTTTACATAAGAACGGATTAATCATTTTCACATTACTTCTTACGGGAAAGATTGGTTTGGTATACGTCCTATTCGGTATAAGTCCAAACATCAGGAACGGATTAAGGTGTATACCGAGGTTCCACTGTATTGTTTAGAATTAAGTTATTTTTAATACTGTTCTTAATTTTTGTTACTATTAGTTTGAAAGAAACACAATCAAATTAGTAAAAGTTAATGAAATTAGCAACTTTAATAAATATAATTTGTAAAAGTTTTTTAAAAAGCAAATAAAAAATATGTAAAATAACTTTCCTTACAGTTAAATAAACATATTTCAAACATGCTTGTCGAGGGTGTTATACTTATCACATGTATGTATATTTTAATCTAATGTTTATCACCAAGTGACAATTAGTTCTAGGTCTAGAAGTTTAGTTCCATTTTTCTTTTTTTTTCATGTTAATATTTAATGTAGTTGTTGGGTTGGTATCATTTATCATGTTTCATGAAAATAAAAACTTTAAAACATAATGTAATTGTAACAATATACAAAATAATTATTTAAAAAAAAAATTTAATATACCACGTTTCTAAAACAAACTTAAAAGTATAAAATAATTTCTCCTAGCCTCATACAGATTTGTAACTCCATACAGACTCCTGACCCCATACAGATTGTCCTGAAAATTTGTGATTGTGAATTTTTAATAGCTATGACAATACTTGTAAGATTTAAAACAAAAAACGTGGGGCACAACGACAGCTACTCCCTACACTCCTTACTATTAGCTATTGCATGCTTATTTAAATCTACTGTTATATTAAAAGTTAATTGCATTATTTGTCATATAACACACTGTTAACTAACAATATGATTAATTTATAAACTGACAAATCAATCAGGCATATGGCTTTTCTCAAATTTTTTTTTAATCAAAATTAAAATTTGTGTCAATATAAATCTAAAATTAATATTTTGTCTTCTAATAAAAATAAGTAAATATTTGGACATAACTAGAGTGGCGGAATCAAGATTCCCGTAAATAACAAAATTTTGATTACTTTGAAAAACTAAAATCGATAGAGAAAATTTCCAGTAATTTGTAAAACAAAATATAAATAAAAAATCAGTCCTTCAGACAAAAACAAACTGTCACACACTGGTATCATTAATCATATATTAGAGAAACTTGAAACCATTTCAACAAAATAAACCATATTAAAGAAAAACAAAACTTGAAATTACAAACATCTTTTTTACCAACGTTCCTATATACTTTAATTTATTTTTACAAAAAGAATTATTCAGAAAATAAATCCCACTTGACTTCATTTATCCATCCATCATAGGAACATATAAAAAATCAAGAAAAAATAAAATGTATCAAATCCTGTCAACTTGAGCATAAGTTCGAGACACTAACCGTATTGTTCTTTTAGAAAATGCCGCCTAATGGCGTAATTGAGCGTTTTTAAGATAGATCAGGAAATGGGCACTTAACCACGCCACACTACCCAAGTTAAAATCATCCACAATTTATTTAAAACGAACATCTGCTTGTGTGTTTTTTTGAAACTAACCGCATAGTGTATGTATAGGGTGTCTTATTTTGCTTGTCGCCAGTTAAGTAATTTGTTTTAGTAAGGATAATGTTTGATGTTGATTTTTTTTGTGGTTGAGTGCTGTTAGAATTTATGTCATATGAATGGATTTATGTGTTCCATTTAGTTGTAATGCTTGGTGATCTCAAGAACTGTGAAAAATACGATTTTGCTAAATAATAAGACAAAATTTTCATTGGTGTTAATTTTTTTCCATTGTATAAAACTCACACAGCATTACAAATTACACTAATTTTTTTTGCATGAATATATTTACAAATAACTAAATATAAATAAAATATAAAAACCACTTAATTTTGTATTTATTTTATCTCAGATTATTTATTTAATGTAGTAAACAAAAAACTTTCATACCTCATTATATTATAATAAAAAAGCTCTAGGTTGAAGTTCTGTTTTTAATTCAATTTGTTTAACATATATTTTTCTGTTTTATTTTTACTAAAAATTAGAAAATTTTACAGCACACATAAATACATATATACACATTCACGCCATGTACCCAAAGGATGTGGCACAAATTCTTTCCACTATTTCAAAATTAGTTTTCTCTAAACATTCTTATCCAGACAAGCAACTCTAGCTTCATCCACATTTATAATACCTCTCATACATGCATATACTAATTATATATTATTTAACATATTTTGCTATGAGACAATTTGTAATACTGAGATTTTTTTATTAAATTAACGTAACAACAGTTACAATTTTTGTTATTTCATTTATATCATATCAGTTCTGTTTTTCATTATATTATAACGTTATCGTTTTGTTTATAGATTTTTTCCAATAGTTTATATGTTAAGTGAAGGTTTTATTAAATAAGTGTACATAAAATTTTACTTAGGCCTGATATTATAAACGCCGATTAAATTTACTTCACAAGTAAATGTTATTCCTCTTTCAAATAACTTGAAAAACAAATATTATTTCAATAATTACCACCGGATTATTATTATTAATAATAATAACTATTTTTTAATACCACTAGATTGAATTTATTTTATCTTTTTAATAAATAAAGAATAAATACATTTACTTCTAAAGTAAATTAAATTAGCGTTTATAATATAGGGCATTATTCAGTTTATTTATGTATGTATGAGTTCTAGATAGACAAATATCATATTACTTTTAAAATATTATTAAAATTTTTTCGTATTTTAGTATAAAATGGTCCTTACCAATTTATTTCAATAAATTACTAATTTGCAAAATAATGTAATATACTTAAAAATCAAATCATATCTTTACAGTCGATACCATCTCAACAACGGTAATATACTTAGTAAAGAAAAACTTTCAGAACTCTTTTATTTAAATAAAAAGGCTTTAGGATTTAGTTCTGTATTAACTTAATTAAATTTGAAAACCTTTTTATTTTAATATAATTATGTACATACATACATACATACATACACAATCACGCCATGTACCCAAAAAGGTGTGGCACAAATTCTTTTCATCATTCCGAAATCAGTCGCCTCCAAACATTCCTATCCAAACAAGCAACTTTCGCTTCATCCACATTCATAATTCCTCTCATACATGCTCTTTTATTCCTACTACTTGTTACTATAGTTATATTATATATATATATATATATATTATGTTAATATAGTTTACTATAGTTGACTTTTAACTGTTTGGCTATTTTAAATATAAAGCATTAAAACATAAAACACAAAAACATAAAACTAAGATTAAAATCAAGATAGTTTAAAGGACACTTAACATCAAAAATATTTGTAATAGCTACAAAAAAGTTGCTTGTCTGAATAGAAATGTTTGGCGGAAACTAATTTCTGCATAATGACAAAAGTTTGTGCCACACTCATATGGATACGTGGTGTGATCGTGTATATACATATGAACAAGATATTGAAAAAAAAAAAGAAAACCTTAATGTAGGCAAGAAAAATAGAACACTCTGTAAAGTTTTCTATCTATACATAAGCCATAGACAAAACTATATACACCAAACATAATAAGAAAATTCTTGTTGAAAATATTTAAAGTAGCGCTTTGCTATCAGAATTCTAACCCAAGTATGTAAATGGACTTTTTTTCTATGCGAGAATCAGTATAAATCCTTCAATTTTGGATGAATAAAACTTGTACGACAACCAGATAAAACAACTAATTTTCAAATACTTTACATGGTTTCGGTAAATTTTTTTTTCTAATGCTACTTCAAGTATTTTAGTATGTTACACTTGTTTTATTTTATATCTGGTTATATGTACATATAAATATGTTATTTTTTAATTATATGAAAGAAACGAAAATATATCGCACTGCCGGTATTTCTACTCAGATCTTTGATAAGAATATAAAGTTTTTTTTTAAATATAATATTAGTTAAGATGGTTAGGTCATCTGGAGTCTAATAAAAAGAATATTTGTGAATGATTTTGATGGTATGCGTTTGTGTGGATGTCCGATGAGTAGATGGAGTAGTATGTTTGAGACTGTTTTGACCACCGAAAGTAGTATCAGTTTTATGTTTTTTTTAATAAATTGCCATAGACATATTAAAAAAAAATCATGAAAGTTGCTATACAAATTATTTCTAACAACTTTTGTTTGACTCACTTTCTGATACTACTTGAAACATTTTTAAAATAATTCTCATTTTTGCGAAGTATCTACAATATTTTGACATATATGTAAGAACGTTTCTATGATTACGGTAAATTATGAATAAAAAATTATCAAAGTAATTAAATAATATTTTGTTTAAGTACTTTATGATGTTGTTCGGTTTGTGGTCGGCATAGCAATTTTTATTCTAAAAAATTCAATTACATAACCTTTCTTTCTGATTAAATTTTCACCAAAACATTTAAAGAAAAACACATTAAAAAGCAATAACCTAGCTTTAAATTTCTTCTATAAACCATCCCCCATTTTAACTACCGCACAATAGTACCAACTAAGCAGCATAAAATTCTCTATTACACTACAACTACTGAAAAACCTAAGAATACAAAACCGTCGTAAAACTATTTCTAAATTTCTCTCCGAATACTCCAAAACCGAAATGAGACATTTTAGCGTATTGAAAAGATCCCAGATGCTATTGTTGTAAACTAAATTATGTCACCTAATGTCAGGCTAGAAGAATTCTCGAATTCTTTACAGACCATATATCACTCGTGCAGGAGTCAGACCTCCTGGTATAGAACAGTCGAAATAGTGCAACAAACCTAGTAGTATTTCGAAAGTCACTGGGCTATATTTCTTCCAACAGCTGTTTTCTCCGATTCCCGGTAATAGACGGTTGTAAAGTTTTAACCACATCATGGCAGAATGGTTAAATGGTGAGATGGTAGAATGAGATATATAAGCTATTCTGACTACTGGGAGGAAGGTAATGGATGTTTGAATTTGCAATGGTTATGGAGAAAGATGTTTTTGGAAGAAACAGGTGAAAGTTTTCTAGGTTTTTAGGTTAAATGAGTTGTAAATATGTCAGACTAGGATAGAGTAATTTTATTTCATTAATTAATTTATGACGTGCTGTTAGTGGGCGGTTTCCTTTAGATAATATCTTTAGAAATTAAATATTTTTTTGAAGAGTGATTCATTTTTTTATGTCTAAATGTAATACTATTATAATAAAATCTTAAATACAATATTTACTTATGCCAAAAAACATAATAATAGTAATAATAATTATCATAATAATATTCCACTTATGTAAATTCATCTTTAAAATTAAATTAAATACGCATTAGCCGTTTTAACAAAGTTGTAGTAAAATTGCTTCCATTTCGAAAATCTGCATGTGCAGACTAACAAATCACAGCCCGAGAGTAAACATTAAATCACATACGCGTTAGATGTGCTTACACTTATACTATTAGCTTCACATACATAACATACGGTAAGTGCATGTGCATGTATGTGTGTGTATGAACAAACTTTAACATGGCATATGTTTGTACACAAACCAACGTCATCTCTCCACTTACATTGCCATAATGTAAATATGGATTCATTCTTAAATCGTTTGTTTATTGAAAATTATTAATTTGTATAGGTAGATATATATCGATTTAATTTTATTTGCTAGGTAATGTTATAACATAATTAAAATTATTTATAACATATTTACTTTTTTGAAAAAATTATTTGTATATTCTGATTAAATTATTATATTAAAATAATTGTATTATAATCAAGCAAAGTCTATCAAGAATAAGATAATAAAAATTTCTAGAAAGATTGTTATTTTATGGGTTTATTTGGTTCACTTATGCAAGACCTGTAGCAATACAGGATATTTTGTCTTTTTCTTTCAATAGAAGAATTCCATTTACTAGAAAAAGACAAAAAATTCTGTAGCATACAGTCTTAAAGATCTGAACCGAATAGACCGAATAGACAACTTATAGACTGGTGTTATGTAAGTACAATATTAAAAATCCATCATGTCTTTTTGTTATAGTACATTAACGATAAAAATTCCAACAATCGTGTTAAAGCTGTAACAGGATCGGTATTGAGTTATTTACCAATGCTACGTTTACAAAATGATGTGTTACGTAAAATACATACACAAGCTATACAAGACAGAAAATATGAATTTCTACCGCTGAATGTTGTACCGTTAGAATGAAGTAATATTTTTAAGTAGAGAGGATAGGTTTTTCTTTTATTTAAATAAGGAAATGTTATTTGAGCTATCACGTAAATATTCCTGTCATAAAATTATAGCAATATTAAACGAATTTGGTCTAGAGCTGCAATTAGTAAGATGACGTATTTTCACCTGGTATGTTTATGTGTGTTACAGAAAATAAACTATTTTTTTTTTAGTAAATAAATTTCTAAATAATTAAAAAAATAATGTGAAATGTAAAATATCCCCATTTTATATTAACAATAAAAATCTGAAAGTTATAGCTATTAAAAGAAACATTAACAAAAATATTTATTTAAATATTTTCTTTTTTTCATTATTTTAATGTGTAAAGCACGAACAACTAAATTCAGAATCAAAATATTCACCACTCGATCGATTGAAGAATCATTGCACCGCAACATTGTTGACAGTAGAAGGAAGTTGTTAGCGTAATATGTCAGCGTCGCGACGGACAACACACGAACACCGACGCTTTCCTAGTGGTAACATGAGCGTCGATATTGCACACAAGTTGTGTCTGCAGGTGTACGAAATTTTGTTTGTGTACATAGCGTGCTGTTAAACGCTTTGCAGTTGTAGAAGTTGCATCATGGCTGATTCAAGATGTTGCAAATTGTTTAACTATACAAAGATAAAGCTATAAGAAGTCTCTTATATAAATAATAAAAACCAATATAATATTTCATAAAAATTATAAAATTTAATACAGAATGTTCAGTAATCGAATCACTATTGCAACTTTGTTAAAATTTGAACAGAAGAATGAGAATATCTTGTAAAGTTACTATCACTAAATTGATAGAAAAAATCTCTCTAAATATAGGTACATTAAAATGTATATGATTTGCTTTTAAATAATAAAGTTGTATTCTATTAAATATCAAAATTTGTCTACGGCCGCTTCTAAAGCTAACACTGAAAAATTGACGTTTACCAAATGATGTTATAATGCAATGAAATGACATGAAAGATTTTTTATGGTGTTAACTATTATTATATTAACTTTTCTAGTATTTATTTATAATATACAATATTATAAATATTATAATACTTTTTTCTCTGTGTTGTTACTATCTATAAGTTTTCCTTGACAACGTTCGGAAAAGTATTATTTTCTATGCCAAACAGAGTTGAGAAAAATGTATTTTGTAATAAGATAGTGGAAAAAATATGAACCTTCTTTTTCAAAACATCTTGTATATATTTACATATTAAATATCAATGTTCTAACAGCTGAACATGAAGTGCAAATAGTGTGCAATGTAAACATATCTACGTACATACACCAGCATGTTTTTTAAGATCATCCGTGTCTTGGTGCGGTTTTTGCCTAGAAAACCCTAGACAAAACAAAGGTTATATACCTGTATAGTGTAGTCTAGGCTAAAAGAGCAACAATACACGGTAAGTACAGTAGCTGTAGAGCGGAAAATGGGAAAGATCCTAGTGCCAAAGTATCTAGCAACAAGGCTGATGATGGGCGGTTTATTTTGCTCGGAACGAATACAAGACAGTGTGCTTATTCATAGTGGTTTGAACCTGTCTACTGTCCAAGTCGAAATTATTGTCAGTTGGGCTTAACATCAGATCAACCATAAATATAGATACGTAATGCCTATACCTAATACATAGAATGTTTTGTTATATACATTAAAAAAAGATGAATATAGTATTTGTTTACCTTTTGCAACCTAATATTCCTATATGTCTAAAATAGGATCGCCAGTTAACATAAAGATATCGATGCAAATGTAAACATATGCGTGTTTATAAATAAAACTTTTCTTTCATATTAATATAACAAAACATTGTATTGTGTTCTCCGTCTATATTACGATTGATCTGATGTCTTAACTCTATTCATATGGATGCTTATGCTTATTTCATAAATACATTTTGACTCAAACTAAATATCATGATTTCTTGGAAAAAGCAGTGTATTGAGTATAATTTGTAATAATTCCATTATAAGTAACGGTCTGATAAAGTAAAAATTTTGAGATTCCGTAAAAAATCTTGTTGTACGTAGCAAAGTATATTTCTGAAAGAATTTTAAAATTCTCATTTTAACACTTCTTATTTTTACGGACAGTAATACAGAATACACTCAAATAATAGTAAAAATAAATAAATTTAAGTACGGTCGATATTTTCAGCAATTCTTCTCCAAAAATATTCAGAAGTATAATAATTTGTAGTGAAAAATGTATTCGTAAAATGTTTTAGTGTCATCATAGTTTGCGGTCCCCCATAGCTAGTGGGGATTCCTGCATTGCGGAGTTTCGCTTGCAGAACTTACGCTACTGTAATAAAAATTAATAATAAACATATATATTTACTTAATTACTGTACTTTCAGTATGATTATTTTGTTGTACCTGTTACATACACTTTTTGCTTTATTTAATAAATAATTAAAATACTAAATACTGACGAGCTCTTAAAGAGCGAAACACGTGTCTATGGTTAACTGGCCAGTTACTGATGTAATGACTGAGTAACTTATGAAATTTTTGGGAAACATCTCAACATTAGAATATTAAAATATTAATTTATTTAACAAAACATAATTTAGAATATTTTCATTACTATAATATTAAAAATACATTCAAATATTGTAGGCAAAACCTTGCGATTGTAATTCCATCTAGCGACTGAGAGAAGTGGCTTCAATAATTTGGACTAATGCCACTTCCTTAGTTTTCGTGATTCCAAGGATAAAGCCAATACTTATTGAGAAAATTAGTGATCAAAATTTTGATTCCAATACTAGTACGGTTGTTGCACCCTCTTTTGTTTCCCTGTTATATTCATCTACTCTACCCCTTTTTTCCTCTCTCTCTCACACGTTGCAAAATGAAACTTTTCACTTTGTACTTTTTACGCTTTCGTGCACTTTCAGATTTTTTGTTGTTGTTGCTGTTTTATTTTTTATTTGGATTTTCATTTGTTACGTGCGGCCGACGTCGAGGCATGCTACCTAACATTTACATTGCATAAACCAAGAGCGAAAACGCAGCATAGGTATTATACTACATACTCGTGGCTCTAGTCCCAGCTAGAACTGGCTTCAACTTAGTTACTCGGGATTATTTTTCTGATTTATATTCTGCGAGAATTCGTTGTATGCAAGACTTCACTGCCTGCCACTCCAACTTACAGTTTTATTTCCAATTTTTCCTTTTATTTTATGCTTTTTGCTGTTGGCTTGATATTGGTTACAACTTTTGACACTTTTCAGTAGATACATTAATACTGTGATACTTTGTATAAAACATTGAAAAAAATGAATTATTTATTTGTATATTGTCATTGTAAAGATTATTTTTGTGTGTGTTTATTTTGAAAGATCCATAGGTCAGCGTCAATCACAAACTTCAATTTTCAACTAAGTGATTTTTACAATTTAATTCTTTTTAATCAATTTTATTTAATAATTAATAAAAAATGTATCAATGACATTAATGTCATTGACCTGATGAAGACGAGCGTTTAGCTTTTGCCTAAACGTCGTTGAATAAAAATAATTAACAGAATTCAAACCTAAAACTGTTTTTATATTAATACCATTAGCTCTGAAAAATATTTTACTATTATATGTAATTACTTTGTGTTTGTTATATAATATTTATTTAATTAAAGTTATATTTTATTATATTTTACTATCGTAATTATTCAATAACCAAGATCCAAGTGCATCTTTATCTAGTCAGGTAGAAGATTCATTTTAAATAAATGCTAAATTTACTCAGAAGAAAATTTGTTATCTTAAGTTGCACAAAGATAGCAAATTGTTACCATAATATTTGACTAAGTACTTTACCCGGTTAATTTGTTCATTTAGTAAATTTACTAAGCGGTTATAGTACAGTTAATATTTGAATAAACGTATTTACTTTTCTATTAAATTTATGAAACCGAGTATAAATGGATGATATATTAAAGTATTTCAAGTAATTTACATTTATCTTAAAAATGTCGTCCAAACATTGCAGATAGCATTCACAACATTTTGAAAATCAATAAACGTTATTCTTTTTATTATTTTTTTTTGATAGTCACCACAGTGATAAATATTTTCGTTTCTTCCGATTGGTTTATGTCGAATCGAATTTTCTATATCAATTTTCTTAAAACGAGAGCATTGCACATTGTAGTAGCAACAAGTAAATTGTGAGTTCAAATTTGTTCTCGTCGGACAAAACAAAGACATGTGTGTGTGTGTCTGTGTGTGTGTGTTTCTGTGTGTGTCTGTATATATATATATATATATATATATATATATATATATATATATATGCTGGCCAGAATCGTAGATCTATCTGTCTCAGTTGGCATTGTTATGTCTCTGGTAAACGAGAAACAAAAATACAAAATTGTCGGAAATGGTCATAAATCAATGACGCCATCTTTTATCTTTGTTCTACAAACGGACCACCCCCTAGTTGTATATCAACTGTAAGTAAAAATAAGTGCAAAATTTTTGAAATTGGATTATATTACATATGTTTACATGTTGGTAATTTCATTTTTATATCTTATGAAAAATGTTTTCAGTAAATAAGTTAACGCTGAAATGTAGAACGAGTAAATATACTTTATTTTTTATATTTAATATTTTTAAAATAGGTTAGGTTAGGTTGACAATAATAATAACCAGTAGCGCAGCCAGGATTTTGTCTTGGGGGGGGCCCAAAAATTTTATCTTGGAGAAGCAAAAACAAAAGCATATACTAACCAGATTTTCACTTTATCTTACATGAATCGAATAATTAATAGTTTAAAATAATGAATTTTGGCTCAATATTTTGGGGTAAATAATTGTAGCGTTAGAAGTGACTGCTGAATATATGAATAAACAAATAAAAATTCTGCTAATTCTGCTAGCCTTGGGGGGGGGGGGGGGGCGAGGCCCGTCGCCCCCCCCCCCTTGGTTGCGCCACTGATAATAACACATTAATTTTTTAATCTAACCAAGCCTGATGCAGTGAGCTCCACCACATTTTTTACAGGCTTAATAAAAACTAACCGGTTATTATTAATACGTAAATTAATCACTTTAACCGTAACGTAAATTAACCACCTAGTATTAGATATTATTCATAGTGATCAGCAAAATTTATATTATTCATAATAACCGGTTATTATGTATAGTAACCAATCTATTATGTTATCCACAATTTTTCTGAAACAAAAACTAAAAAAAAAAATCTTTGAAAAACCTTCAACACAACATCATCATCATTTATCCACACTATTAAAGCATATAACCTAAGTTTCCACCCATCACTGAATGCTTCATCAATCCATCCAGCCGGGCCTGTCTTAATGAAGCAATTACAAAACAACTGAAGTCATCGGAAAACAAAAGACAATGATGGTATCCAGCAAGCCGAAAGACTAACCGAGTGAAGCGAGACGACGATTCATTAGATGTGCACGAGACATCGCGGGCGCGCGAATCGTTCGCTGCCTTTGCGTAAAACTTATGGTTAAACGTATCTAAGCGAAGACATGCAGTGTAGCGTGCTGGCGTTGCGTGTGCGTGCGTGTTTCCGCGTGACAAACGTACAGAGAGCGCAGCGCGCGCGTGCGCCCAGTGCCGTGTGGCCGCCCCTCACGTGACGGGAAGAGGATTCGACGTGCTGGGAATCGTGAGCGATTTGATATCCGTTCATCGCTCACCGTGTCTGTGGAATAACGTTCGGAAAAGGATTGAGGTTAGCTCTATAGAATGAAGATTGCTTTTCGCTGTAGATGGATTTATAGAAAAATGCGAAATGTGTTTCGATAATTTCATAGATTACTTGTTATCCAGTTGAAGATTAAACTTTGTTACTCATTTAACAGCACCGTAATAGATTGACTGGTATAACAAACTCTATTTTTGGGCGTTTTACTTTAATTGTTTAGTCCCAGTCTAATGATAGTTGTATTGACTTAAAACCGGTATTAGTTAAAACCGAAACTGAAATTGCAGTCCCATTAAGTTTTTAAATTTATTTATACTCAGTATTTTGAAAAGTTGGAATAAATTTATCCTTAGAATAATTTTAAAATCAGTCAATGAAATATTGTCATTTATTCTGAGGATACATTTTATTTATTTTTTACTTATCTGAAGGATAAATAAAAGTGGAAATACTGGATCTTAATCAATGTGTACAATATTTCAAATATAAGTGTTATTTGTTTTACATTACAAGTAATAATAGTAATTGTATTAAGATTAAGATAAATCTAAAATTGCAGGTGATATACGTACAGTCTCGAATCTTGTCTATAAAATTTAGTCAATACTATTTTTTTTTGCATTTCTTTTTAAATTATAATTTATATTTAGCCACAAAATTTGAAATTGAATAAAGTTTTAACTACATAATTTTGAAAAATACAATATTTTACAACCCACTCGCTTGCAATGTATATTTAAAAAAAAAAGAAAAGGAGTTGCATAAATAAAAAAGTTTTACTACTTTAATATTATATTGAATATTACATGTATAAATGTATTAAACAGATGAAATTAATATTACATGAAAACTATTATTATATTTAAATATTTGGGTTGCGACTCATACTTGGGGAATCGCTGGTATAAAAGTTAAAATATAATTATTTATAATAGGAAAATGGCATTTTACAAACTTTTAGCGTTTTTCCAATAATAAATATTTCTTTAAAATTTGTTTGTTGTAGGTCGTAGATGATAAAGATACAGAAATATAAAATTAGTTATTAGCACGAAGTATTTAAGTACAAATATACCTGGAATAGCTGATATTTTGAACGTAAAATCGTAAATCTCACATGTATAACCAAATATATAAAATTTGCGATTCATTACTTTTATGTCAAACATATCAGCTGATCCCGAAATATTTGTCTTTGAAAGCTGTGTGCTAATATAGATTTTGTAAATTTGTTAAAACAAAAACTTAAATTAATATGCATTTAAATTTTTCATATAAATTTATTTAGAAATATATACTAACACATAATATTTACTACCATCATCTCACCTATAAAACACATCTACAGTCAATTTTACATCCAAATACAGTTATATCCATTTATATTAAAAGCATCAAACGTAAACATAATTTCTTAGATTAAACATGTATACGTACGTATATAACTAGCGGCCATTTGATTTGATATCTTACCATACGTTCCAATGTTCCACTCCACTACAAATAATAGTTAAATAGTTGAATTTTCTTAAGATAATTATATTGCCTCGAGTGTCACGTACTCTACATATGCAAATAACTATGCGTACAACAGACCTAGTCTATGTTTATTATCAAACATTGTGTTAATATGCACACATACACGCGCGCACTATGTAGCAAACTTGACGTTATTAACTGTTGTAAAGAATCATTAAATGACGGTTTATTATAATTTGATAATATAAAAAATAATTGTTTTCATTAACAGTCTTTTTTTATAAGATTTCTGATAGGATTTTTCTAGGAATTATGTAATTTTAATCAGGACCGGACTTATAAATAAATCAGGAATTTCGAAAAGGACTTATTTCGATTTTTTCTTACATTTTAAATTTTTCAAAAAATTGTAAATAAATTTATAAAAAAACCTGGATTTCTGATCAGAAAAAATTGTATTTGAAAAATAATAGTGATTTATGTAATAAGTGCGTAAAGATAGGTTTGGAAATTTTGTGCCAAGCAAAGCGAAGTACAAAAACATTCAAACAAATGTTATTAAATCTAGTTTACTTACTAGTTGCATACAAAATTTTATCTACAGCTCCAAATTACACAAACAAACAAAAATGTTTTTATGAATTTATATGAATATCTTATCTGATCAAATGTGATATACATTAACATAAAACTGTTGATTATTAATAGTTAAATTTACTGTAAATTCCATTTTATTATTTTAATTAATTTGTTTACGAATAATATCAACAAATAACAAACCAAAAACATAAAAATTATTTACAGGTTAATAACTATGAACAGTGTTGTCAAATAATTATCTTATTTTAATATAAATTTCATTATTAAATTATGTATCTGCACTTAAAAATATTATAGAATTATTATTTTTACTCTACTAAGCTTTTTCTTCAAAAAGATGAATAGTAACACACAATTAAAAATAAAATAATACTCCTACTAAATTTGATCTGAATTTAACTACATCCTCGATATTGGCAACACTTTTTTTTTACCGCATCGCATTATAACATCGTTTGGTAAACATCAATTTTTTACAGTGTCTATAGTGTGTAAAGTGTAAATTTTAGAATTGGTTTTAGATAAAAAATATTATTTTATATTTAGTCGATTATTTTTGTATTATTTTCCCAAGAAACATAAATTTTCTTACATTTGTTTAATTAATACACTTTGCATATCATTTCGGAAAAATAAAAATACTGTTTTTATCATTGCAATACGAGTTATACATTTTATGCTTTTTCGTAATACTAATATTTGTTTTTGTTATTACAGTAGTAATAAACAAATGCGTGTTTTTTTTTAAAATTGGCACTAAATATTTCAATAACAAATAAATCGGCTTGTAGCTCAAGTTCGGTTTTGGGGTGTTTTAGTTTATTTGTTTAGTTCTGCTCTTATGACAG
Organism: Clivina fossor; assembly: GCA_963966155.1. Taxonomy (NCBI): domain Eukaryota; kingdom Metazoa; phylum Arthropoda; class Insecta; order Coleoptera; family Carabidae; genus Clivina; species Clivina fossor. The sequence goes on along the minus strand of OZ014551.1, from coordinate 21,831,291 downwards.
TTACGTTGTTTTAAAACTGGTATTAGTTAAAACTGATTTATAGATCGTATTCGTGGTACCAGCCTTCATTTTTATCGGTTCAGTCAATTTTTTGACTATGCTTAGTCCAAAATAATTTTACCTGAAAGTCTCACCAGTCTTAAATCCGTCCCTGATTTTATGCATTTTCCATAGGTATATGTTTAACGTAATTATTTTGTTTTCATTGTTAGAATTTAATTACATATAGCCAACTTTTTTAATAAAAATTGTTTAGATGGGAAAATATAAAATGGATTTTAAATTATTTGCATAGTTTTACTTGTGTTGTAATAAAAATATTCTGAAAATTCGTATTTAGTTTAGAAATATATGTTTTTAATATTACTAAAATGCGTGAGGTAAATATGTTTTCGTTTATTATATTTCTAAAGTATGAAATACGCTTTTATTAGGTTATTTTAAAATTTATATGATTTTTCTTGTAAATAATAAAAAATTTAATAAATATTTCTGTCAAACTAATATATTGGATAACAATAATTATAATAGAATTAAAGAAATTTTTCAGAATTTATACGTTTAGTATACCGCAACCTCAATTTTAAATGAAATATTTCTTATAGAAATTAAACCTAAAGTTGTATTTTATCTAATTATAGTTAATTATATTTGTTAATTTATATTAGTCTCAAATATGTAATGTTATCCTAGATGACTTAATATAAGACAGATCAGGCCATAACACAGTTTATACAGTGTACCTAATATGTGGGAGAGGGGAAATTGATTAGGTTACCATTGTCCATTTATGTTGTCAATACTGTTTAAGTTGGTAATATTCAATTAGTTTATCTGACAAAAATGACATTAGTATTGTATTTTTGTCACTAAGTTGTCGAGTTTTTTCCAATTTGTCTTTGAATTTAAATCTAAAATATCAAAATTTTACTCGTATTTTGCTGTGTGCATTGAAAATGTGTGTTACAGAAATTATAAATATAATGATAAATACATATAAACATTGTCTTGTTGATTGTCTATATGAATTTTGTACCATTGTATATGTCATCAAATATGGTGGACAGAATTGTGGTTATGGCGTAACTTGTCTTGTAGTAAGTCGCCTTGATATTATCATTGTTTTAATTTAATTATATTTTGGATATAATGGGGGCTAAAAAATCTGTTCACGCCAAGTTAATGTCTCATTTAAGTTAATTTTTTTTTAAATGTGATGGCTTTCGTATAAATACTTCAGTTCACCTGCTGACAAGCATGTCCTACATACTTTATTAAATTTAATAAAAACACAGAATTAGTTCTATGGGTAAACATGAAAGATGATTCAGTAATAGAATTGAATAAAGTATGTAGAACATGCTTGTCAGCAGGTGAAATAAAATATTTATACAAAATATAGATGTATTAGATATATTTTTACAAGAACAAACATAATCTCAACATATATATATTTATATACACCTGTCACCAATTCATCTGCCACCATTCCATCCCTTAAACAGCATTCAACAATCAGTTATCTCGCCAAGGCGAGAGTTAAAAAAATCTTTATAGCTCAATTCTTTCCTATTATCTCGTTGGAATACCTAAAATGCCGCACCCCTTATCCGCCCACTGCGATAACAACATTCGAATGGGCCCATTAACACGGCCATTCTATACGGCACTCGCCGAGAGATGGTAGTACAGTCGCCGCACCGGAATGCTTTTAAAACAAACTACGGATCGGATCCAGATTCGCCTATCGTCTAGGTGCAAATGTATAATAGGTATTTTTCGTCGAGTTTACCAGTAGTCCAACGCGCTGTGTTTTAATGGAGGATATTTGCCCGGAACGGCGTGTGCAGGTATATTTGGCACCGGCAATGACATTTATTGCGGTAGTTTTAAAGAGTCGCGAAAGAGTCGAGATTCTGTGTATTGTAATTGGATTAAATGGCGTGAAAGCAAGTAATTGGATCGTGCTGTTCGAGATGAGAAGTTTTAAGGTACTGGAAAATTAGACAGATATTTTTTTACTGTTATTTATTAATTGTGTGAAATTGAGCTAATATTTTTAATAATTTTAAAATGGTGATTTTAATGGTAATTACAACAGCATAGAAAGCATATTATATATCAATGTAACATATCTATATATATATATATATATATATATACAATCACGCCATGTACCCGAAAGGGTGTAGTACAAACTCTTTCCACTATCGCGAAATTCGTTTTTCCAAACCTAAACCTATCCAGACAAGCAACTTTAACTTCTTCCACATTTATGATACTTCTCATATATGATCTTCTATTCTTACTACTTGAAAACTTTTGGTCACGCAAATCACTATCTCAATCATAACCACTCCATATACTCATCGGACGTCCACGCAAACGTATACCTTAAAAATAATCCTCATATATTTTTTTTAACCAAACGTTTATTAGACATTCGCTCAAGATGACCGAACCCTACAATAGTAAAAAAGTAAACATATTTAGTAAGCCTACTTTTTAGTATTGTAACTTTGTAACGATCTCTGAAATTGTTTTCTGGTTATCGCTGTTCTTCTATTACATATAAATAGTTAATTTTATTACAATACCTCCAGTGGAATTATCCTTTTTTTTCTAAAAATATTGATTATTTTCCCGAAAGTTAAAATCACAAGTAATCAAAATATAAAAAAAAACATATTTTTAATTTTGTTTTATTATAGAACAAAATATAATATATTAAAAAGTTCAACAAATTTAAATTATTTATGTATGAAGTTATTTATATTCAAATAAGAAATTACATTGGAAATACATAAAAATAAAACTATTTTATTCCAATATCGGTATTTTCTTAGTACAAGAATAAAAATATTGTTTTTATTTCCCAAAGAATTATTTAAATAATTAAGTAACACATTAAGTGTCAAATAAATATAAATGATATTATAACATCCATAAAATAATAACGAACAAAAAATCGATTTTTAATAAATTTGCCGGTCGGTATAGCCGAGCGGTTTAAGACATGCTCGTACCTGGCGGACCCGGGTGTGAATCCCGCTTGGGGTAATTGATGATTGTAATATCTTTGTATTGTACAAATATTTTAGCATCTACTGGTTGATGGTCTGCGCTACCAAATCTATTTGTGTCAAAAAATAAATAACATTTATAGATATAAACGGTATTTTATATTTTTAAAATTTTATAATATATTTAAAACGAAATATTCGTTTTCTGCAGTAAAATTTCATACTGCCAAAATTATTAATTTATCGTTAAGCTCGTGTGACACAAAACATTAAAATGCAAAAAATCAACGCGTTAAAAATGTAGAAAATAGAACTTTTCTGCATTTTAATGCATCGTGTCACACGAGCTTAACAATAAATTGATAATTTTATGCTATTATATAGTTACAGAAAAAAATGTATTAGCCAAAAATGAACTTGTGTGGTTAGAGAAAAAAAAATTGTGAAAAAATAAATTTCTTGAAATTGTACCTACCGCTAACATCAAATCAGCTTTCTAATTGAAAAAAACAAGGAAGAGCTAATATTACCAGTCTTAAATCCACCCCTAGTGGTAGACGGAGTGGTATGATTGAGAGTGTATTGCATGAGCGAAAGTTTCCAAATATAGAATTGTTCATGAAAGAAGTCAAGGCAAATTTCAGTGTGAGTGTTATAAAGTAAGATTTTAGACAATTTAGAAGAAGAAAATAGACTAATCTGTTAGACACACGTCGACCTCTTATTACGTGCAATATATTATAAGTGAGAGTGAGGGAGAAATATTTGATTAAGTGTCAAATATACTATGCACATTCTTTCTTGAACAATTCTATAAGAGAGCATGTATTAGAGGTATCATGAATGTGAATGAAGCTAGAGTTGCTTGTCTGGACAGGAATGTTTGGAAAAAATTTATTTCGAGATAGTGGAAAAAGTTTGTGCCTTAACCTTTTAGGTACAATGGCGTGATTGTGTATATATGTAATGTCATTTGTATCAGTTTTCTTGATAAAGACGGACGTTGAGTTTGTCGAAACATCAATTAATAATAAATACTAATACAGAACTTAAACCTAAAGTCGTTTTATTTTTTAAAATAAAGGTAGTACACAGTAATTGTAGTATTGATTTCTTATTGAAATACTTTGAGAGTTAACAGTCAACAAAATTTTTCTCAGTTTTGTTACTGCGCAACTGATTTTTACATATATTGATAAGTAACAGTTTGCTTTTTTTAATAGATAAATTTTTTTTTTTTAATAAAACCAAGATAATATCAATAATATTAAAAAAATAATTATATTTAGGCAAAGAATAAGTTGAAATCATTGTATCGTAAAATTTCCAAAACCTTCTTCTTATACAACAAAAGAAACTATTTGTCGAAATAATATATTCCAACCAGATATATTTCCCATTTCCGACTTAAAAAAAAGGCAAACAAAAAAAATCAATTTAAGTTTCACGGCACGTCCCAATAAAGTGTCAACATGTTAAGCTCATACCTACGTACCTAACCTAACCTATCCAACAAAACTATGTTTCTGTTTGCTAGTTTTATTATAAAAAAAAAAAACCGCCTGAAAAAGATCATTCATGTATAAGCCGAGGTCTTTTAAACATTTCGTTCATAATCCCTATTTGTGAACGTGGATTTAAAAATTCATTATTCTAGAAATTGTCCACTGCAGTAGCAATGTGGTGGGACGCATTGGTAATATGATAGCATCGAACAGGATGGAATTGAGAATACTGAGGAGTCAGATACGAAATGTCCTTTTCTGTTTGTCTGTCTTAAGTAATATTTGTGGTATAGTGATTTAGATATTATATCATTGCATACATAAAAATATGTAATCAAAATGAATACGCAATTTACTAGGAGAAATTGTTAAAATTATTTTTTAATAGTTATTTTATTAATTTGCTGCTGGCTTAAGTGCTCGCCGTTGCTCGGGTACTAGGAACTTATTTTTTTTGTAAAGCATTTTAATATAGAGTAAATACCATAATATATCTTGTTGTATGTGTTGCAGAAATATTGAATAATTCGTATATCTACAAAATTACTAGTATTTTTGAAGAAGTTTATTCGTATTTTTTTTCATAAAAAATACAAACCATTTTACCTAATTTACATTTAAGTTTTCAAAAATATTAGAAATTTTGCTAAAATGCAGGTTATTTAAGATTCCTGCACCATACACTGTTAGAAATAATAGAAAATCTTATATATTTTATCGGTAATGTTTGGCGCAATAATTATATTAAGTAATTTTTATTTAAAATTTAAATGATGTAAAATTAAATGGCAACAAAATATGTACTATTTTTATTAATGTCAAAAGATAAACTTTTGTTCTTGGGTCCTGAATCTGCGTTATGATTAATTATAATATTATTAAATTCTCTATCAGGTTCGTTATTGTTTTTAACAATGACGCGTTTCGACTTTTCAGTCATCGGTTAAAGAACAAAAACCGATATTAAAATATTAAGTTCTCGATACTGTTTAACAATTAACCAATATTTTTATCGATAGTATGTCCTGATTATAACTTGATCACTTTATTTATAAATTCATTATGATATGACATTTTATATAGCCTATGTGATAATTCAAAGTTATAACTATATGTATGCCAAATATCAAGGTAGTCAGTTTATTAGTTTTTTTATTTATAAATTACCAAAAAGAGAGTATAATGAAAATTTATTGCAAAATTTTATAAATAGTATATTTTTCTAATTGTTAAATTTTACCAGTATTAATCCTCAAACATAGACTAAAAAATTATGTAATATATCTACTTTTGTCTCTTGTAACATATTAGTTTACATACAGCGTGTAATAACAGTTGAACACATTGTATATTGTGGTTGCTCACGCAGCCGGAATAGAGAATCCGTTGCGGCTTACAGTCCGTCTCATACGTCCGGGAGACAACAATTGCCTCTCAAACACAAACGGAACACACAGACTCCAATGCTCAAATGCCCCGTTCTGTGCATTTGTATGTGTCCCGTCAATGGATGAGTTGGTTCTTGCATCTTTCTTGCACTTAACCAACAGCCACGCTTACAAATTCTATTAGGCGTTCTCTTTTTAGTGTTTTGCAGGTGGATAGTTTGTTCTTTGTCTAACTGTAGTGGTACGAATGAAAAAGAATTGTATTGTTGTTCTTTTCCATTGGGGTTTACATTTGTTGCTCATTTGATTGCGTGTTGAAATTGTTACGTTTTTGAAGAGTTTTCCTCTCTTCGTGGTTCTTCAACTAGTGTTGCAGTGACCGACAAAATGTTTTGTTTGAAGTTACTTCGTCAAAGAATAGTAGTTTCCGTAATTTTTTAATTTAAATTTTAATAAATTATCATAAATGAACTATAATGAAAACTAAATTTTAAAAATGGCATATTTATGCCATTACGTCAGCGGCAGCGCTCACGAAACAAGTATTTCGGTACTTGAGGTTAAGGCTCGACTAGGGCTGTTGTACCAGTGATGATGACGATGATCTTATTTATACATATTTGAATAAAAAATTTATTTCTATGTAACATTCTAAATAAATAAGAATAAAACAACGACACGGGCATCAGACTGATGCCCGAGTAGTTGTTTTATTCTTATTACCAATTTACAGTCGAGAAAATACATATTATATTCTAAATAAAATTGAAAGTAAAAAAAAAAGCTTCTGACTATATGTAAATATATAAAATGTATAATTTAGAACAAAAAATTTTGTTTGTTTGAAATTGACCCAGTATCACTATTTTTAGTAGATACTTATTTAGGTAATAATAAACAGAAGCTAATTAACTAACACTGTCAATATTTTTTTATTACTAAGGTCCACCAAAGTAAATTATAAAGTAGCTACTTTACAAGTAAATTTAATAAATCAGTAAATTTATTATGTTTTTTCACCAAGAAACTATTAAAATAAATAACTATTGGATGATTTAGAGACTGACAATTTTGAGATTTGATAAAACTTTTAATATATCCAAAAACATTTATTAAATTGTTAAAAAGGATTTAAAAATGGATAAGGAACGTGACAGAGACAAAAACCACGAAGGATCCAACAAAGAAAATATGTTAGAAATAGATAATATACTGGACATATACTGAAATAAAATTTGTAAGTTATGAACTTATTTTCTTCTATAGTAAAGTTTACTACCATGATATTTGACCAAGAAATTGTTTATTTAGTAAATTTACTTATCTTTTATAGTGGAATTATTATAGAAACATAAAGGTATATTTACTTTCCTACTAAATTTACTATTATTTATGAAACTGGGCATTAGTGTTTTATTTTTTATTATTAATTCATACTTCACAATTACCTCAAACAAATGTATAGTAATGTATAGTAACTAACAAACTAACTAATATTTTTTGTTATTGACAATGTAGGATCTGCTTCATAATCGCCGGTTATAATATTGTATCGGTTCAATACCAACTTTTAACAATAACTGGCCTTCAAAGACTCACCATTCGATTTTCGTCACGTTCGTTAATGTAAGTGCATTTAGCTTTTCCTAACTTCACACCCAGCCAGCGCTTCTCACTTTTGTAAACTACAACACAATACAATAACTGTATGGGTCTAGTTGTTCTTAGTTTCCAATAACCGCAAAATGGGCTCGTATGCAGCCGGTGGTACCTATATGCGGCAGGATAATCCTCGTTCTATGTGAGGATCGGTGACTGCAAGGTAAACAAAGTCACCCGTGTAAATACAGAGGATCGGGAGTGTGTGTTTGTGTGTGGTGTCGAATTTACGGTGTAAGATTGTATTTTGGCGGCAAGCTTGGATTGTTATGGGGCTGTTTATTTTGAAATTGAACATGGATGTGGTGAAGTATTGTTGGTAAGTAAAGTAGAAGACAGTTTTAGAATGGGTAAACAAAAATAATTTAGGACAGTATTCTGCATCATTCTATAAGCTCCATAGTACTAAAGAATCTTTTATCTTTAGTATCTTTAATTAATATTAATGCTTTAATCTACTAAATTGTGTGTAATTTAGAATTTTTTAAATATTATCATCAAATATACATCTAACTCATTTTTTACTTAAAAGATTAGAAAATGATCTACTGTGGCGAAATTTAAATAAAAATAATATTATAAAAATAATATTATTTTTATTCATTTTTTACTTGTTCATTTTTCTGATTAATAAATAAATAATATGTAATAAAATACAATATGTAATAAAACATAAAGAATTAAATTCTATAGGTCATTTAATAATATTATTATAGTATCAATTTCTGACAGATTTTGTTTTAAATTAACTTTTTGATATTTATCAAAAAATTCAATAATTTAAAATTCAAATATATTAATTAGCATAACCATCAAATTCTGTTACAGATACAATTGTTGATATACAAGTAGTGTTATAAGCTAACACATAAAATAGAAATATTATTCTCTTTATTACACATAATAACCGAAAATACAATTACCCTCTTGGACTATTATCAAAATTAATACGACGGTTTTGAAAATTACAAACACTTACAAGCGGAAACTGGCATGTTATCAAGATATACCACTCTCACTTATACAACTTCCTTCATGTGTTTTTGTTCTATCCGTTATTCATATTCATATTTTTAATTATCTTGTAACGATAACCTTTTTAAACATATTAACGTTAATATGTATTTTTATGTGGAAAAAATTGAATCATGTTATTGAAATCTGACACTCCTAAGTATATGTTGTAGTTTTAACTGTTTAATTTAGATAACGAAAATTATTTTGGTAAGGAAATGTGATATTTTTATGTTTGTTAATTTAATAAGTAAGTTTTATGTTCTTTTTTGTACAAATATTACAACAGAGTATTCGTAAAAGATTACAATTAAAAAAAAAAAATTGTTGCGATATGTTTGCTTCAAGTTCTGAAATTTTTTAATTACAAAAACTAATAATTACTTTTTAAAAGTAATGATACTTATACTTGTATATATATATATATATATATATATATATATATATATATATATATAAAATAATAAATAATCTCCGTATTCTGAAACATTTTTGTTAATAATAACGGTTCGTTAAATTGAAAATTCTTGAATTTCGTAACAAATTCGTTGCAATATACATAGAAAAATTTCTTACGGAATCCAACAAATTTCATTTTAACGAAGCATTATTTTTAACGAAAATGTTTCAGAATACGGGGTAAATCTTTTATATAAAAACATTAAAACCATAACGGTACAAGTGACATTAAAAAAATAGTAATAGTATATTATGTTACAAGAAGCAGAAAGCGATCTTTATTATGTTGAGCCCAAGTATTTACGACCGAAGCAAAGCCGAGGCCAAGTAATTTGGGTGAAACATAAAAAGAGCATTTACTCCAAGTGACATATGCTATTGTTTTCTTTAAGCGTTCTAAACTAAAAATAAATTAAAATACATACTAAGTAATCTTAACTTTACTAAGAGTTGTAGAACATTATATTTGTGTGAGAATTAATGTTTCTTTGGTCGAATATGCAATTTCTAACAACTCTGGCGATGTACATTGCATTTCTTGAACTTCTTCATACATTTTCAATAATTAAATTTAAATTAGCAAAAATATACACTTTAATCGTCACTATATAATTTTTAATATAGCTGCCGGAGATGTCAGATTAAATGTACTTGACCGTGTAGTTATGATTGGTATTGCCACCAGTAATGTACATGGTAACTACTGTATAATAATGTTCACATTATTGTACTAGTAACATAAGGACCTCCTTCTATATGAGTAATATAGTAATATAATATTAATATTTGAATATGCTTGAAGAAAAACTTACACGCTGTTAGTACTTATACTGGTATTCTATATTATTCTATAAGTTTTTTTTTTAAATATGATATATAATAATCAGTTTAAAAGATGACCATACAGTTTCTAAAATTTTTTACTTGCATTTTCAATTGTTCAAGTCGTTAGTGCGCAGCCAAGCAAAAAAAATCTACCTTATAATGGGTTACGAATTACTCAAAAACAGCCGATATCAGTTCAGTAGTACACAATATTTAATTTAAATTCCGGTGTGAGCACGGTGCAAACCAAAAACCTTCGGTATTCGAGTCCAACACTCTACAACTACATTCTACAACTACAAAAGATTATATAGTACTAAAGAGCTTATAGAATAATACAGAATGGGAGAATTAAAACAGATTTTTTTTATGTTAAAATATTATTTTTGTCGAAATGTTTATTAAATTACGTAATTTTATTACTGTCTAAATATTTTTTTAAATATTTTATGTATATTTCTATCAACTTTCTGACCGATTTGCAACTGTACGAAACATGCGTAGTATGGTAAATTGCACGCCAATTCTACATTGCGCATGCTAAATGATCTCAAACTGTTTTGATGGTTGGTGGGAATAAATCTCTTGAAAATTATCTTATGTGAAACGTACAAGCAATTTTAAAAATCTACGGCGTACAATATGGTATAAAAATTGTTGAATAACTATAAAATTACTTAATTTTATTTATATTCCAAGTAGAAGAAAATTAATGTAGCATTTAATTACATATACGAAAATAATTTCGTAAAAGTGGAATTGCAAAAGACGGCGAGACAAGTATGTATTGGATTTAAAACAACAACTAAAGTTAATGAAGAATAAAGAGCAAGAATTACACGCTTGTCATTTCTTTGTTGAAAAACTAATGAGGTGATTATTATCTACGGGAATGAAACAGTTCTCAACACATTCTTACTGTTAGCCCTGCGCTAACATCAACTTAATGATAAACGTTTACATAGAACCTGTACAAATGTAAATGAATGTAAGTACACAATTTTTGTTCCAAAATGTTTATTTTTATGTGTTTTTTTTTAATTTAGTTGATGAATTAGTCGCTTAATTGGAAAACCATACGAAGGGATTAAAACCATAAGGATATAAGTGACACTATATTAATTTTGTGATAAATACATAAATATATTCAGCTGATCTTACAAAATAATTTATTTTATATTAATTATAAACAAAATAACATAAAAAAATGTTACAAATATAACATAGTAAAAAAAATCTTTTAAAACTTATTATATAAAATAAAACTACTTTAGTTTCAAGTTCTGTATTAAATTTTTTATTTATAAACGGCGATTCGACGAAATTCAACGCTTGTTCTAATTAGGAAAAAACTGATTCAAACTGTATCAGTGTTTTCCTGACGAAGACGAGCATTGAGTTTCGTCGAAATGTCGATTATAATAAAAAATTTAATACAGAACTTGCACCTAAAGCAGTATTATTTTGTTACAAATATAGTTTTCCAAAAGTGTACACTGTTTGTAGTTTCAAGCCGTACTTAACTCACTTATGTACTTATAACCTTGTGATTTTTGATCACTTCATATGATATCATTATGAAAGAAATAAAAAAATAATTTTTTATAAAATATGAAAGTAATTTCATATTTTTTAATTTTATAATATCATGTAGGATTCTAACGAAGCGATGATGATCCAGTTGGTGAATTTAGGGAAATGCTTTTTTTGTAACCAAAGTATAGAAAGACAGTCTTTTATGTTAAAAAAGTATATTTAATTGACTAGCATATTTAAAGCTGTATTTCAAGTGTACCTTTTTTCGATATTAAAAATGTTGTTTTATATATTTGACAGATTACCAGAGTTTATTATCAATAAATATTTTCAATTGTTTTTCTGCTAATGACAAATTAATAATTATATATCATGTTGTTTCAGAAAATTATTTTAAAACGATAAACAAATAACATTGCAAAGGAATCCTCTTTGAAATCTTAATCAAATTTGATTAATAAATGTAGTTAAAATATTAATATTTTTTCTCTAATAGTCATTGCAAAACCATCTTGAGCATCATGAAAATTTATCCTGAAAATTAGGTGTAAATCATATATATATATATATATCATATATATATATAAATAAATAACAACCGAGCAAGTTAGGGCAATATTTTTGACAACGTTACAAATACTGTATCGATTACTATATTTTGTAAAGAATTTAATATTGCAATACATGTTCAACTTAACAAAAAAGAACTATCCTTTGTTGTACATTTTACAATTTGCTAATATTTTCTTTCTTTAATCAAATCAAAATCCTTCAAGAACAATCAAACTCATTGAAAATTTCTTTCTATAGCAATCCAATCATCAATACCAGAAAATCAAGTTCCCCGTCACACTAATGCAGTACTTAATATTTCACTCGCTAATTGCACATATTTTCCATGTCGTTTTGTCCGTTTCATCGTCAGTTGATCTCGGCGTACGTCGCAAAACTTTTCATCCCAAAGTCATTAAAAGCAATGAATAGTTAAATGAGCTAGCTGCTGGGCTTAGTTTTCTATGTGTATTTATTTCCAACCATTAACCGGGAAAATATTTCGGTACTAAACTGCAATGCAAAACGCACCCCGTTTCCTCCTGACTAATAAAGCAAAAGAAAATACGCGACAGGTCGCGCTGAAAGTGGAAAAACGGAAATGGACAAAAACTTGTGAGACGCTAATGCGTTTATGGATGTTGTTTAGGACTTGTTCACTTTAAGAATCGAGTGGCGATACTTTGTGATTTGTTGAATATTGTATGGAAAGTAATTTTCGAACGAAAACGAAAAGTTTTTTGTCAATTTGTAATTGAAAGGTTTTATAACCATTAGTTTAAATAGTTAAAAATCTTTCAGAACTCATTTTTTTTAAAAAAAGCTGTATATATTTTATTTAAAAATCGACGTTTTGACATACTTTACTTATATCACCACTAAGAAAAAATCACGGAAAAATTTACAAATGACATAAATAATAAACAAAAAAGTTACTGGATAACAAAATAACTGGATTAAAAAATTAGAAATTAAAAAAAAATATACATTATTAATTAAATGATTGAGGTTATTTTTTTCTTTATAAATTTCTATTGCTTCTCTTATAATCTATTGTTGGGATCTTACAATTATTTTAGTATCTATGAATTTCATATTATGAAGATTCTCTAATACGTGTTGCGCAAAAGTGGATTTATCTGGATGGTTTAGACAGTTTAGACATACTAACTTCTTATATTCTAATAATCTAGTTACTTTGTTACCTAGTAACTTGTTTGTTTATTATTTATATTACTTGTATATGTTTTTCTTGATGATGGTATAAGTAGATTATATCAAAACGTCAATTTTTAAATAAAATATATACAGAATTTAAACTTTCTTTTATTTTACTATTAGTTGAATAAATTAGTAGTTAATTAAGACTTAATTATATTATAATACTTTTTTAAATTTTCGACTTCAGAAAATATGAAATTCTACAAATAATATACATGTACTAATTAAATAAATAATAATTTTACAATGTGTTACTTACAATTAAAAATTAAGTTGCTATACAAAAATAAGTTATACAAAATAAAAGACAATTTTAAGTCAGGTTTTCATAGGTATGAGTTTTAATTATTTTAATTTTTAATTTGTGCGAATAGCATTAAGAACGATTTTAGTTATAACTTACAATTTAATTTGGTACGTATGATTATCATTGCATGTTCATAAATACTAACAGATGGCACAATATATTTTCATACCTGTGTCGAAAACTAATCTCTTTACAAGTTCTACTGAAGAAAGACTTTAAATTTTTAACTAAACTGATATAAGCGAAGTAAATAAAGCTTTATTTTTTTGTAATTCATTGGTATTTGTTTCCGAGATCACTATTTATAGAAAGAACAAATGTCAAACGGACGAATTATTAAAAACTAAATTGAAACTGTAATGAGAATCGTAGATAGCTTTGATCAATTCTTGTTGGGTTTTGTTTTTCCTATATCATCAAAATATTCGTTGATATGCATTTTGATGTACATATTTGTTTTCAACTGTTAGTTTTCAATACAATAATTGAATTGAAAAAGTGTTTCAATTTTTGATTAAAATGTGTATTGCTATTTACATTAACAGAAAAACTTTAGTGTTGTTAAATTATTTTTGCTTTTTCCTGTAGTGAACTTTTCAATATGATATATTTATTTTATAATAACAGTATTTGATAAACCGTTTCTGTAAATGTAAAATATGTAAGTTTTCATACTATTTCAATTAACTTAGTTACTAATTAACAAAGTAACTTGATTAAAAAATTTGAAAATTAAAAGAAAATAAATAATAAAAAAAAATATAAATTATTAATTAAAAGAAGCCAAATGTAATAGAAACCAGTGCCTTCAGATTGATTGATATTATCTAGTTACATTCCTACCAAGTAACCTGTTAAAATGTTTTGTTACGTCATTTGTATATTTTTTTCCTGATAATAATATATGTAAGGTATTTCGAAACGTAGATTTTTAAATAAAATATATACAAACCTTAAACCTAAAGCTTTTTATTTGAAATATATTATTATTGCGTTTATTTGGAATATCTGTTACAATTATTTTTAATTAGATTATATTTTTCTATGCAAATGAGGCTCTGCGATTACTGCGTATCATAACTTTGTAAATACCTTTTTTCCACTATTTTATCAAATTTTATTTGCCATAAAAAATATATTGTAATTTTGTATGTAACTTCTAGATGACAAATCCAAGCTTAAGTAATTATTCTGTATAATTCTATAAGCCTTGTAGAACTATAATTTTTAAAAATGTGTCATAAGTAAAAAAAACAAAAAAAAATCTGCAATATTATAGAGCTTACAGAATTATATAACACTAGCATTAAAGCAAAAATATCATTGATAAATTTTGACCTGATGAAGAACAAGCGTTCAGTTTCGTCGAAACGTCGATTTTATAAAATAATTAAACAGAATCTAATCTTAAATCAGTTTTTATTTTAATACAATGAGTTCTGAAAAATATTTTACTATGTTAATACTAACATTAGTTAGAAGGCATATTGTGTACGATATCTTTTAATTTCAATATGACTTCATACAGTTTCAGATTTCTTTCAGTCGTTCTCATTATTTTTGTTGTTATATATTATTGGATAATATTTTATATTACAATGTTACACTGTTTTCATATAAAGCAACTATATAAGTTTCTGGTAATTTTTATTTTACGTAAATACGGAAGTTATCTTTATATTACTTTAATATTCAAGCTTATTTATTTATCAAAAATTTTATCCAAACTTAATTTTTATTTGCATAATCATAATATACTGTAAGTTTAATAAAAATAAAGTAATTTAAAAACTTGAAAAAAGTACAAATACTCATGCAATATACCTATTACCGTATCATAATCCGAAACAAAAAATAATTCAGTTTTTACATTATGTGTTTTTGTAAAATTAGTTGTGTGTTTTCGGAAAACAAATGAAGCATGAAGTGATTATTTGTTATTTATTTGTGATATTAACTATATAATTTTAATATCGAAAATTTACATTAAAATATGAAATTATATATTTATTTAGTGACAATAATACAATGATATTATTGTGTGATTTAAAATCTAAATATTTGTTTTTAGTGTAAAATTAATATTTTATATGTTACGAAAAAATATTTGTCACATAAATAGATAAATTTTGTATTGTAATTTAAAAACTGTTTAAATTGGTCTGTGTATAGTATTTTCAAGTGTAGTATTATTACATATTATATATATTGCACAATTCTTGCAATATTTAATATTAATAGTCTCACAAACAAACAAAGAACATTGTTAAAAATATAAATAAAACAATACAGTATAGTGCAATAAAAAATGTGAATTACAGTGAAATACTAAATATTAAATATTAGGACTATATCACCGAAGTAATCTTAAAAAATATAGTGATTTTTTCAAGATTTTTCTTTTAGGTTTTGATATGATTTGGCAAATAATTGTAAAAAATTAAGACAATTTGATTTGGGTTAAATTTAGCTTTGTTTAAATTTATAGCTGGAATAATAAAGTAAGATTTATTTCTTTTGTAGTATTGATTAAATATTCAATTACCTATTAAATATCGAAATAATTTAAGTAGTTCTTTATTTGTGTTAAATCAGAACATAATAAATAAACCATTTTGGGAAAAATGTAACTATTGAATAGTTTTCCAAAGAGCATAAATTATTTTAATTGAAATGAAACAATATATACAAAAAATATAATAATCAGCAAACTTCGGAAGACATCAAAGTAATCCATGTCAACAAAAACCTATTGCATATAGAAATAACCAAACGGAAATAATACCAATTTAAATAAAAATAAAAAAGAAACAAGATTTGTCTTCAATTCCACAACGATTCTCTTTTCGTGTATGCAGGAAAATGTTCCTGCAACAACCTTTTGTGTGGAGGCGGTTACAATAACCGCGTGCAGGAAAAACGCTACAATACTCTGTAAAAAGCAACTGAAATATAAATTATTCCGAAGTTTTAAATTCGTTTCCGTTCTTTTCGTACATATGAGGACATCATTGGAACAGTGACGAATATACGCCATCTTGATGGAACTTAAGTTTTTTTTGTTTGTTTTCAATAGAAAAGATACCCAATTACTTAATGCAGACTATTTAGATATTTGTCAAATATTATATATATACCGAGAAAAATGTTGCTTTAGATCCAAGGTTTTTACTTTTACCTGAAAAGTAAATGTGTTGTTGGAGTGTAAAATAAAAATTTTATTAGAAAAAAATTATAGTAAGTAGGTATTAAGTAATAGTATAAAAATAAAAGTTTATATAAAATTATTTACTATTTAGTTTAAAAACATAGTATTTTTTTTGGAATAAATGTAATTGTTAAATTATTAATATTTTTTAGTTCAAATGTAGTTTTTATTTTTAAACTATACATACAAGGTTTTGGAAATAATTATACTTACTGTTACTTACTATAATTTTTTTCTATTAAAATTTTTATTTTTATTAGAAGAAAACATATGTTTGAGGTTCAAAACATATTTATTTTTAAGTTTAAAGTAGAAACCTCGGATTTAAAGCAAAATTTTTGTCAGTGTAGCTGTTCCCATTCGAAACTTTAAATAGTTAATCTTTAAACAGCATTTTCTCTAAACTCATAAATTTGACGTATTCGTTCTTATTCCACTGCGAACCTCATATGTTCGTCGAAGTCAGTCGCCGTAGCCCAGCTTGAGTTGAGTTAAAGAAAATGTTATTTTTCCCCGGTTTGCCCGGGCCGGGCGTTTTTCCAATATGGAGCATGTCAAATGCATGCGAGCCACCTACCTTAACGGGGTAATGCAAAATCGGAAACTGTATTGCAAAGAATTGTTCGCGATTTAATAGCTATGGATTTTACTTTGTTAAATCGACTGATAACTGCACATAAATGGCTTTTAAACGAAATTTATTGTTTTGTAATTCCGCCAGTATGATGTTTCTGTCGTTTAACGGACGGTTTTATAATAAATTTAAAAACGCAAATGGCAATTTATTTATTTTTTCGTATAATAATTGCATTTCTTATTAAACTAAAATAAAATATTGAACTTCTATTTTATTTACATCAACAGTTTTCTTACATATAAAATAATCACAATTTCGTTTCTGTACAGTTTTGTAAACTTTGAAAAAAAAACATATTTAAAATATTGTGTTTCAAATTGATTTTCAGGTTTTATTTAAATTTATAAGATAAAATTTTCTGGTGTTCAATATAATTATGATCTTATAGTTTAACAATACTGTTGCCAACTTTCAGAAAAAAAATTTATTATAAATTTATACTGCTTTGATTATTTGATCTTAATAATAAAAAAATGTACTATTTTAAAGATTAAAATCGTAATCTTATTTTTATTTTGCACAGTGTTAACAATTTAAAAAAAAAAACAAAAAACAAAAGAAATTAAAAGTAAAAAAATATTTTAAATATACTAATCAATAGAGTAGAATAGATTTAAAATGATCATATAATTTTAGTATTAGTTATATTTATTAGACTATTTTAATCTAATACTTTAATTTGTTGGAACAAAACAATTAAAAATTTGTATTAATTTTTATTACTTTAAACAGGAAACTATAAACAGAAAAAAAATGTTTTTATATTATAAAAATTAAAATTAATATCTTTAATTAAATATACAGTACAATATACTGGATATAATAATAAATATATAAATAAATATGCAAATAAGAAATGATCAAAAATCTAAACGACTTCAATACACAATGTTTCATATAAAATTTACTATATAATTGTTATGTTATTCACTATAAAGTCAAAATCCCTTATCTTAGTGCTTGTTTTAGGGCGTAAGGCGTAAAGCTAATAAAACGCGTAAGATAAGGAACTGACTGGTTGGTTTTACGTAAAATTACACATAATCCTTAACGTAAATTTGCATATACAGACATCAGAACTACATAACATCTATCTTAAAACAAATAGCTAATTTAATGTTACTTAATTGACACTTAAAGTAAAGATACTAAGATTTAAAGATTAAGAGAAGGGGAATAAACTGAGATTATATGAAATCTTACGGAATAAGTAATTGTTAATGTATTTAAAATTAATTGTAATACGTAATTAAAGTTTGAAAAAAAAATGTTTATTTTCAAAATTCATTATATGTACTCGTATACTTATTGCTAGTATACATAATATAATACATTTTTGATATCACTCTGATTAAAATTTTAGATTAATTCAAAATTTTATAGTGATGATTGAAATTTAGCTCACAAAATGTGTATTTAGCTTTATTGCTTTTAATTAAAAATTGTAATTAAGAAAACTTATTTCGAATTTACTATACTGGAAATTCATAAATGATAAATTTAAACTTTGTTTCTTAATTGACTAACACCAATTTTTGCAACATTTATTTCAATTTCACCCTTATTCTATGCTAGTCTATTTCGTATCCGATTACTTCTAGAGACACCGCATACGCCACGTAAAATTTACACATTTAACACATTTAATTTAAGATGGGTTTAGTCATCTTGACTGAATGTCTAATGAACGTTTGGTTAAAAGAATATTGTGTGAATGATTTTGAAGGTATACGTTTGCATCGACGTCCGATGAGAAAATGAAATGGTATGATTGAGAGAGCGATTTGCATGAGCGAATGTTTCCAAGTAATAGGAATAGAAGAGCATGTACATATTTCTAGATATCATGAATGTGGATGAATCTAGAGTTGCTTATTTAGATAGAAATTTTCGGAGAAAACTAATTTCGAGATACTGAAAAGAGTTTATGCCACATCCTTTTGATTATATGGCGTGATTGTAAATGTATGTATGTATATTATAGAAAAAAATCTAATTATAAATATACAAGATATAATCAGTAAATTGGCTCAAGAAAATATTAAAAATGATACAAAAAAAATGTCAAATATAAAATTATTGGATAGTTTAGAGAAAATTAATTTCGGATTAGTGGAAAAAGTTTATGCCACATTCTTTTGGAATGACGTAATTGTATATATATATATGTTTATTAAGAAATTAATATAATTTGGTTTTATTAATGATATCAAAAGAAAACATTAATAACATTTTTTTTAAATAATTAAATTTGATTGACAAATGCTTTACTCATTAACCGTTAATCAACACCATTTATCTAATATACATCTAATAAATAAAATCAATAAGTTAAATAAAAATAAACATTTATTTAAAATATAGATTCAATAACTTTATCATATATAAACATAAATCATCTAGAAAGAAAATCTTACACCGCATATAATTCCTGCACAAAAACTGCACATTCAATTTCATCCCCTTCAGCAGTCAATATAGAGTCAGCAGCAGCATCGTCAGCGTCTTACACACCCCCTACCGGATCTTGCAGTCCCGTTTCAGACAATCGTCACGTATTACCTCCTGTTCCTTTTACTACCCTTCATTCACCCCCGCGATACGCATATGTGGTAGTGCGTTCGCGCTGCTAGGTTCTGTCACAAAGTCACCCGGATAGGTATAAATCATGTGACGATATGCGGGTGGTAGCTGTACAGAGAATAAGGGTGAAGTTATCAAATCAACCGTAATATAGATGGAGAACACAATGTTTTCTTATATTAATAAGAGAGAGAGAGAGAGAGAGAGCAGTTTTGTTTATAAATACGTTCACGTTTGCATTCGTTTCGATGTGTCTGTGTTGATTGGCCAGTCCGTTTTAAATATATAGGGGTGTCAGGTTATAAAATGTACGCTGTAAAAACTTTGTGTAAATTTATATTATAATCATAATGATTTTACTAATATTTCTTGTTGTAATTTCATACATTTTTTGTAAATTTAGTAATAATTTATAAAATTACAATAAAAATATAGTAAAATTACTATTATTATTAATATACAGTGTAAACAAGCACTATATTCATTCTTTTTATCACTTTGACTGAAAGGATAAAAGGGTATAAACTTCGGTACGGTGTCTATAACATTGTAGTCTCTATAGATGACGAATCTGAACTTAGTTTATAAGGGTGTGTGTGTGGGCTATTGCTAGGTGTTAAGTCAAAATTTTGTGATCGCAATTCCTCCTAGATGCTTCAACTAATTTTGATAAAATTTTCAGAATAGGGTTATTTAGTGCACAAGATGGTCATGTAATTATACTTTTTTTTCAGTAATTCTAATTTTCCGAGATAAACATTAGTAAAGTTAAAAAAAAATTCAATATGGTTAAATTATTTATCCGATTTTAATCAAATTCTCACAAAAGATTCTTCGAATGCCCACATAAATTATATAATTTTACTAATATACACTGTTGTCAACGTTTCGAAAAAAAAATTACTACAATTTTAAAAGTTTAATTCTAGCTTTACTATTTATCCGAAATTAATAATAATTTTACAAAAAAATCTCTTAATGCCCATATAAATTATATACTTTTAGAGTCTTGCACTGATGCCAGCGTTCTGAGAAAAAAATACTAAAATTTTAAAATTTATTTCGGTGTTATTGTTTATCCAAGATTAATAAAAAATTTAGAATTTTTTTTGTGCCCACAGTGTTGTCAACTTTGGAGAGAAAATACCAAAATGAAATATATAGGTTTTCCCATGTGCTTCAAATCTTGTTTAATGTATATAACAAAACAGTCCATGTACTAAGTATAAGACATTACGTATCTATATTAATGGTTGATCTGTTGTGAAGTTTAACCTTGGTTCGGGAGTCTGTTTTGTCTGCGGAAATCTGGCGTATGTCACACGGGAACGGAAATAAGATGATTGGCTAGCTGGTGTGCTCGCCTGCTTGGACGTAGATCGAAAAATGCAATCCAGCGACAGAGAAGGGGGTTGAAGAAAAATGTGCAGTGATATTTCTTTGTTAATGTAGCTGATATTTGGTTCAGATACTGGTATTGGCTATGATTAATGTGTTTCGTATTGCAGAGTTTTTTTTTTGTAAGAAGTTAATGAATCATACTGCAAAGAAAATAGAGTTTGGAAATAATACGATGGTTATTTATTTTTTAATAATTATAGCGAATGTTCATGGATTTAAGTCTACTTGTAATAATAATGAAAATTCATAGGTATTTCTGATATTTTCGGGAGAGATCGAGTGCGGAATTAATTGGTGTTGAATGCAAAAATGTCGTAATAAAAATAGGTGTAAGTCATCTTTTAACAAATGTTTCATAAATTTTTGATTAAAGTAAATTATGTGGATGATATTGAAGATATATGTTTAGAAAATACAATAAAATAAATTAAAGGTATTATAAATGTGGATGAAGTAAAAGTTGCATATTTAAATAAGATTGTTTGGTGGAAACTAATTTCTGCTGGAATAAGAAAAGTTTGTGCTACATTATTATCGCATGAATGTGTATGTATCTAAATATATTAAAATAAATATCTAATGTTTATATTTTATATGAAAATTAAATATAATGTTTTGCATTAAAACTAGTATAAAATTCTATGATCAAGGCTTGAAGAAAAAATAACTGTGAATAAATAGAGATTTTGAAACTGCATCTACCCCTAACACCAAATTGTGAAAAAAAAGTTAACTATAGATACAATAGTTAATCAAAAATAGTAGAACTTATGTGAAGGCTTTAAAAAAGCTTACCAACTCATACGTTAGAATACACCGACATAAATAAGGTTTCTTTTTACAACATAAATAATTGTATCTTTGAAAATAATTTAAGTAGTAGCAGCATAATAGAGATGAGAGTTCAGTTTATGGGTAGCTCTTAAAATATTAATTTCGATGAAATAAAATAAATTACTGAGTATATTTTGCATCATTTTATAACCTAATTATCTCTGTTCTAGTTAATTGCAATTTTTTTACAAATTTCGGAACTTCATACAAATTCTATTTAACTTAATATATTATTTAAATTAAAAAAAAACCTATAGTTAATTTTCCTTATATTTTATTTTGTTATAGATATCATCTTTCAAATTATTTCTAAAAAAAAATTTTGAAATTTATTCAACTACAAATTACCTCATATCACGATCAGACCGAATTAGTACCAACAAAATAAAATTAATCTCCACTCTTAACAAAAAAAACAACACGGTAAAAACAACAAAAAAAAAAAACTAAAACAATAAAACATCGAGCACGGCGCCATCTTGATCTACGTTCTCGTTAAATACTGGCCAAATGTTTAACAGCACAGGAACGAGTATCGTAAAAACGATTTCGTGTATTTAACGCGTTAGATTATAAAGAGTTAAAAAGTAATTAATTAAAATAATTCGTTCTTTTTTTCGCTCTCCCCCCCCCATTCTCCTTTTCCGTTTCTCAACGCTCCTCTTAACACTAATCACCCGAATAAATTCATGGCTAACTTTGATTCTAACCGACGATGCGACATACAACTCGAAGCTGTGTCATTCTGTCAAAAGCTTTTTATGCGCGCCAAACGATTTAAAGTTAAAGTTAAACATTAGCATAGCCAACTTTTTACTTTTCTGTATTTTGTATTAGGGGTGCAAAACGAAAGGGGGGTGAGTTTAAGGAAGTAGTCCGCGTGAAATGTTTGAATAAATTTTCAGCACTGAAAATACATTTAGAAATGTAACTCCGATGATAGGAGGAACAGGTTAGGCAAAAGTCTTTTTTATTTTTTTTTTTGTAATTTAAGTTATTTATGTTTTTGCAAAAATTTATTTAGAAAATAGTAGTAATTAAATTGAGATATTTACTTCCGAAGCCTAAGCTTGAAATTCTATATAATCCGTTCAGCCGAATATGCCCTACACGTGTCCACAGACGATAGAATAACATCACGCAAAAACAGTGTTACTATAAACTTAATTCGTGCTAATCTGTAAAATCTCGATATGTTAAATTTGGTATGATTACAATACCTCCTTTATCATATATGATATGATGGTCGGTAAAAATATATAATAATTTTCCAGAAAAATATGAGTAGTTATGGTTTACATATTTCGTCTGTAATTCTACAGGCGTTAATAAAATTTCATTGAAAAATTAGATATTGCACAACTTCTATATAGCCAAATGTTGTACATATTTTATATAATAATATTATTATTGTTTACACTGTGTACCATTAAACAAATTTAGATTTAATTCACAACTGTCCGAGGCATACACAATATGGAATTGTTTGTAATTTTCTGTTCTACGTATGTTTGAATCAGTTACACACTTGTTTCATAGTTGGTAAGAACAAACAAATTACATTATTACGTTATTACTTTTTTTAAATAAACTAATTTATTTAAATGGGAAAATAATTAAATCGGAAATTTCGAAAAAGACATCCCAAATTTCTATTATTTTTATTTATTCATAAAATTACAATGAACAAGAATGAATCTTTTACTATCTTTTAAAAAATATGTAAAATTAAATAAAATAATACATAATTTTTTTTTTTATTATTATTGGCTTTGGATGCGAGACCATTAGCCAGCTACTTTGATATGATTTTTATATTTTACATGTTCAAATGACACTTATTTAAATATTCTGCTATAAGGTCATATATATTATCTTTTTGACTATGAAGTAGAAGTGATATTTTTGTAGGAAATTCAATATAAAAATTATGTAGTTTGTTTATCAAATATTTTTATTGAGCAGAATATTTTGTACATGCGAAAAATACATGGTCTGCGTTTCCTATATCGATGTTGTTACATTAACACGTTGGTGTCGAATTTAATTTTAATTTGTATAAATATTCTGGACATAGATAATGTCCTATTTTAAGTCTACAAATGTTTGTTATTGTTTTTCTGTTGTATTCTTTATATTTATGAAACCACGGTTTGGGTGTAACTTTATTTTGAATATTAAAATAATGTTCCTGGTATGGTTGATTTAAATGTAAATTCAGTATTCCATTCATCTTTTTTTTTTCTTTTTAGCATAGCTTGAATATCCATTGGTGGAATTCTTATTTCATAGTTCGCGCCGTCATTGATGCTTTCTTTGGCAAGTAAGTTTGCTACTTCGTTATGTACCTCATAACCTCCGGAATGGCTTTTAATCCATGTTAATTTTATGTTGTAGTTTTCTTGATTTAGTCTATAAAGTTCATATAAGGTTTTATATACTATGTGATGATTGTTCACTTTTAAATCTGGAAATTTTAATTTGTTTAAGGCACTTTTATAATCAGTAAGTATTAGACTGTTTCTGATACTTATAATTTTTATTAGATTTTAAAATTTAAAATTTTTTTAATTAAACTCTTTTAAAAATGTCATTTATTTTATCTGCCATATTAGAGGCAATAATTAAATTACATAACTTTTAATTTAAAACTTAAACTGTGTAAAATTACATGTAAATTTATAGCAGCATATCATACATTTTTCTAACAGTGTATCATCTACAAGAAAAATGTGTTTTTAATATACAATAGTTTGGATTGAATTCAGTTTTTCTCAATATCAAGGATTTAATTTTGAATCAAAAATGATTAATCTGAAAAAAATTAATGATTATTATATATAATTAAGTATGTAAATAATAAATTTTATATTTAAAATAAATGTTTTACATTTAAGATAAAAAATGTTTAGTTATAAAACTGTAAAATAAAAATGATAAAAAAATTACATATCAAATTTCGAATTCCAATATTTTATTTTTCATTTTTATATGCCGAATATTATCTATAAATATAATTTAAGTCTAAATTGTTTTATTCGATATATATATAATAAAACAACACAAAAAATGTTCAAGTATAATATTTCATTTGTTTTTATATTTATTTTCGAATATATTGTGTTGCTCTTTTTTTTACCACAAAATTGAAAATATCAAATTTATTTTATTTATTCAATGTAAAACCAAAAAGCCATTAAGTGCTTTTCAATAAATATCGAAAACAGAAACGAAAAAAAATACATATATTTTTCTATCAAATAAAATGAAAACATATAGGTATATACATATATTCGAAAAGTGAATTTTGTCATTTTGACGCTAAAGCCAAAATGTGTTGAATCATATAGAAAGAGAAGTGAAAATGCATACATATAAAGAAATATTACGCATAAATCTTCTTATAGTAGCTCGTTTTCATTTACATTTATACCGACTCGGGGGAGAGACAGAAAACGAGGAAGAATTTTTATTTTATTTTTCTCCATTTCAGTCGTGGGACGGTGCTGATGTCGTTTATACTTTTATAACCACTTCTGCAGCAGCACAACGCTGTCAATATGAGAAGGAGAGGTTTCTTTATTTTATAATTTAATATCTATAACGTCGTATTTGAGCACTTTATGAAAAAGCTATTCGAGAATATTGATAATACGTGAATTGATAACATATTACTTTAAAATTGTAGAATGTATACTATATACCTATGTGTATGTGTGGCGAATTGTGCGACAGAGTTGGACTAACTCAAAAAGATATAAATAATATTTTAGATGAATAAATGTAATGTAATACATTGTTTGCCGATTATATACATATATACAGTGTGTACCGCGACGAGCTTGCGCTATCTGTATTTTAAATACTATATAATATTATGTTACAAAATTTGGTATATAGAAGTAATTCGATATGCTCAGTCGAAGTAAAATATTTTCAATAAGATGCCACTTCCGGTTTAACCGAAAGTCAAGCTTAACTGTTTTATTTTAAATGGAATATCCAATTTTTTTATTTCATCATCGAACTGATCTTCAACGATCTTAAAGTTTAATGTCTTTATATATTTGTTTTTAATTTCTCATGATTTGATTCTCTATGTGTAATACGAGCTTTACATTTAATTAAAATTTATATACACGGCTCTCTAATTAATGCAAAAATAAATATTTAAATGAGCGTGTAAATAGAACATGTTTTTTTCGAATTTTTATTCGTAGTTAATCCTCTTGACTAAAGTAAGAAAACTTGCTCGACTTTTATTTCGATTCTCGTGGCTGTCGAGATTTGCAGGAAAAATTATTCCTGCACCGACTTCACATTAACTTATATTTTTAGTGAGTTGTTTTTTTTTTTACTTTTTTATTTTGTACAGGCTTTAATTGCTTAGTTTATAAATGACGTTTGTTAGTTAATTTGTAAGTAAAGAGTTAATTTTTCATTTTACGCGCTTTTATGTATGATCATTAACGTCTTACTTAAATAAATTATGATTAATTAAAATAGTTTTAGAATTACATATGTAAAAAATACATATAGTTAAAATAACACGTTTTAAAAGTAAAACTAAATATAATTAACTATTTTTATTTTTTTTTTTTTTTTTTGCATTAAACACCATTAATTTTATATTTATTTATCTAATTAAACATTAGACAATTTTTAAATTAAAGAAAAATGCATTGGCCCTGCCGGGGTTTGAACCCGGGACCTTTAGGTTTCGCGCCTAATGCTCTACCAACTGAGCTACATGGCCACTACGACATGTCAATGCATTTTTGTTTATTTGACTGGTCATGATAAACTCATGAATTTTATCCAGGCAAATACGATGTTGAAATATTTTACATCTAGCAATGATATTTTTAATTTTTATAAATTCTTTTGGTGTAAATGTTTAACTATTTTTATTTTTTTTTTTAAATATAAAATTAATGGTGTTTAATGCAAAAAAAAAAAAAAAAAAAAAAAAAAAAAAAAAAAAAAAAAATAGTTAAACATTTACACCAAAAGAATTTATAAAAATTAAAAATATCATTGCTAGATGTAAAATATTTCAACATCGTATTTGCCTGGATAAAATTCATGAGTTTATCATGACCAGTCAAATAAACAAAAATGCATTGACATGTCGTAGTGGCCATGTAGCTCAGTTGGTAGAGCATTAGGCGCGAAACCTAAAGGTCCCGGGTTCAAACCCCGGCAGGGCCAATGCATTTTTCTTTAATTTAAAAATTGTCTAATGTTTAATTAGATAAATAAATATAAAATTAATGGTGTTTAATGCAAAAAAAAAAAAAAAAAAAAAAAAAAAAAAAGTTAAACATTTACACCAAAAGAATTTATAAAAATTAAATATAATTAATTTACTGAAATGTTTTATGCAGTAGAATTTGAAGAAAGGTTTGTTTTCCAGAAGTTATTGAAAAAATTGTAACAAAATAATACTTTTGAGGCTGCACATATCTCTAATACAAGATTATAAAAAAGAAAAAAAAATCGACTGTAGACGAAACAGAGCTAACTTAAAATAAAAAAGCTTTATGTTTAAGCTCTGTATAATTTTTAATTGAAAAATTGACGTTTCGATACACTCTATATATATCGTCATCAGATAAAAATATACAAATTGAGCTCTGAAAATTTTTTTACTATGTTAGAGATAAGCCGGTTTAAAGTACAATCAAAGCAACAAATCTACTTTAGTTTCTATTAAAATAAATTAAAGTTATCACTTTTAAAACTAACATTATACTAAGTTGCTTTCCTGCATCTGAAAATAAAAGATTCACCTTATTTTAGCAAAATCTTTAGATGAATTTTTAAAATAAAATTGACAAATAATAACTATATAAAAATTGATCGTTTAATAATATAGATTATTGAATGTTCTAAAGATCAGTCAAAATTCAAAAACAATCTAATCTAATCACACAGTTAATAACATAATCAGTTATCAATGTTTTATACATTTGTTTCCAATGGTAGTATTCTGAAATAAATTTGTAAGACTAACATTAGAGAATAGGTTGTTTTCCTCTATTAAGTGATACATATCGTTCAATGGATGACAAAAAAAAACATTCTACAATTTTACAGATTTGTCTCAAATTCTAGCATAAGTTGAATAGTTAAATATTCCATATTGGATTATTCAAAATATAAATTATTCATTAATGCATTAAGATTAATAAATATTACTCCTAGTTCTTAAATTAGCTTACTTATAAAACTTTGTTTTAGGTAGAAGTAGAAAAATAATTTCTTGTAAATTCTAATCGAAAGTTTTGATATTCATTCGTATTTGTAAAATTTAAAATAAAAATCTTTGCATAAATTTTCTGAAAAAAATTAGCAAACATTATCTGTTCCGCGTTCTAAAAATAAATCAGTTTTTTTGTTCGTCTTTTGTGTGGGTTTTTTTTAGGTTGAGCTAAATCTTACTTGTAAATTGTGAATCTCGAAACAATAATTTTCTTTTTTGTATTCATCATCATTCTGTCTTAATTATTTCCACTTTTCTTGTTCCTTATTTTCTTAAAAATATCCTCTTTTGTTTTTATTATCGCTGATATTTAAAATATTTATTTTTAAATTCTCGTTTATTGTTACAAAGCGAAAGTAATTATTTACATAAAATTACAAACTATTATTTATTTAATTTTATGATGTATTTTGTAAACAATGCAACGACCATTATTTTATATTATTTTAATTGTGTTTGAAAAAATAGATAAACATTCGTATATTTAATATTTTTAATATAACAATTAAACTGGCCAATATTTATATTTAGAAAAACATTTCAATAATTGTTTATATGAAGCGCTTATTTATTTATAACTATAAATTAATTAAATTTTTTAATAAAATTTATAACTGTAAGAATTTTCTTTAAAAATTAAAATTCCTTCTAATAAATTTAGCATTTATTATTTAAATAAATTATTTAACTTGGGAAAATAATGTTGTACTTGAATCTTGGTTATACAATGAATTCATATATCAAGAAAACCTTGTTTCAGTGTTAGCGGTGCAAATATACTTGGAATTTTTTAAAAATAATAATTTTGTAATATATTTAATTATTTTAATTTTATTTTACACTGTGTGTATCGGCCGTAAAAGCCTAAAGATCACTATGTTTAATATTGTAATAAAAAAAAAAATCTGTTACTATAAGCTTCAAATAAAAATTATATGCAAGATAAAAAAATAAATAAAAATAAGGATTGTTATGAATTCAACATGAAAAAGTGCTAGTACAAGATGCAAGTTAGAACTAATTATATGAAAATAAAAAAGCTTTAGGTTTTAGTTCTGTATATATTTTTAATTAAATTTCTACGTTTATTATGTTATTTGTAATTATTTTCCTGATGAAGTTATACGTGTAGTATATTGAAACGTCGAAATTTAATTAAAAATTATATAGAATTAAAACCTTAAGCTTTTTTATATTAAAGAAGTTAGAAATCAAGAACATAAAAATTTAAAATTATATTTCAGCTTATAACAAGTAATTTGCATATTTTGTTTTTAAATAACAAAAAAAAATCCATTAAAGTACTCTCTTGATGAAGCGACTAATATATTTTTGTATATTTACCTTGGACATTCTGTATACAACACTTTCCATCCAAAGTAATATTTTCTAAAAGCCAGTATTTTCAATTTTTATTTAATCTTAAAATAAGTAAAAAAAATCATATGCAATTGGCTAAATATGTATCCTCAGAATAAATAACAATATTTCATTGGTTAATTATCAAATTATTCCAAGAATAAATTTATTTTAATATTTAAAATTACTGAACCTAAATCGAATAAAAATTTATCACAAACAAGTTCATACTCATTAAATTCTCGTTTATTTTAAGACAACTTTGTGCATCATAACATAGTAAAAAATCTTTCAGAATTCATTATATTATATCGAAACATCAAATTTTAATATAAGATTAAATAGAACCTAAACCTAAAGCTTTGTGCATTATATTTCGTTGACAACTATTTTATTTGAAACTGCTGAACAAATTAAATGTATTATTAATTTTTCTTATTACGTAGAGAGATAAAGCAAGATGTAACTAATAAATTCTTGCGGAACTTGTTCTTTTTAATATGTATGTCTTTGATGCTAGACACTCTAGTTTTAGTTAATTTCGCTAAAACAGTCAAAGACGTTTTAGTTGAAAAGGTAATTAAAACAAACAAATTACTATGCGAACTATGTAAATGTTACTGCTTTTCTGTTATGTTATGCGTTTGTTGCTGGCTTTTATTTTTCATAAAGATAACAGAAATATTGTCTACGTTACACCAATTTGCATTATATTATACAATTATTTTATTTTATTTGGACACTATGTAGACCAGACAAAAGATGTTTGTTTCGTTTTAAATTCAAATTAAAATATTTAAATATATTTGGCATTTTTAAAAACTTCATAAAAATGTACATAATAATCGGTCTAGTCGATTAACATTATGTAAGATATCTGTAGTATTATAGAATGTTTTGTCTGTTTCTAGTAAGTGGAATTCTTTTATTGATATAAAAAGATAAAATATTCTGTAATGTTATAGGTCTTACAGATGTAAACCGAATAGAACCATAAATATTTTTTTTAAATTGTATAAAATTGACACATAAAATGAGCCAAGAATCTGTAAAAGTTCAATTTTTAATTCTTTGTGCTAGTATGTATGATGTGCCTACAATCATAAACTCATATCAACTTATTCAATAGAACTAAGAGTTATGCGAAAATGTTTTTAAATATTGTGTGTATACAAAATATTTTAGGTACAAATTCCCTTCAAACATGATTAAGTATAACGAGTTTATGAGATGTAGACAAACTGTGCTCATAATTGTCGTTTGTCACAAATACAAAGAAAGTTGTAACAATATAGTAAAAATAGCAGTTCAATGAAGGTACGTCATGAATTTCTGATTCAGTTATGATCTATCTCTTTTTATTATACAATAGCTGAACTGTGCACGCATTTCAATTTCACGAATAATTGATGACGTTTTGTATTACGTAATTTCAGTGAATGGCTATTTTTACCACGCTTATATTAGTTCACTTTGTTGTCACGGGTTGTCATGGTCAAATTTTGTAACCAATTTTTAGACCACTTCCTATCATCTGATCTCACTGAAATTTTGCATGTAAGTTTATTCCAAAAGACAACACAGTATTACAAGATATGACAAAACGACAAGACTAAAAAGCAGAAAATAAAATATATAAAAAAAAACATTTTAAAAATCACGTTTATATTTAAATGCACTAAAAAGAGAAAAATAAATTTTTTGCTCGTTATCCAAAAATTTTAGAAAGAAATAAAAGCGTGGAGCGCTTAATCATCATTGCGAAATATATAGTTTCCTGGCGCTCCACGCTTTTATTTCTTTCTAAAATTTTTGGATAACCAGGAAAAAATTTATTTTCCTCTTTTTAGTGCATTTAAATATAAGCGTGGTTTTTTAAAAGTTTTTTTTTATATATTTTATTTCTATATCAATTTAGATTTCTTTGAGATTTTTATAGATAAGCTGATAGCAGAAATTAGGTATTTCGTAACATATTAACTGATTTAGCGTAACGTCGGTCTGTTTGTCTGTCTGTAGATAATAGTAGAACAAGTTTGGTAGAACTTATTTTTAAGAAATTTTATATTTATAAATCGGTTGCGTTTGCGAACATGTTTATATAGTCATTTGGTATACAGATTCATCTACCAGAAATGGTATTTTACTGATATTACTTTTATGTTTTTTAGATATAATAAAAATAAAATTTACTGCAAAAATTGCTACACAATTTTTATTTCACAAATATTTTGATACCATTTAATAAATTTTTATAATTTTTCATATATTTGCAATATTTTTTCCACGTATCTATTTTAACATATAGGTTTCTATAATTACGATAAATTATAAGTACGTATCATAAAATTGTCAACATAATATGATACGATATTATTTTTATCAATAATAATTTCTCTGTTAGAACGTATTTTTTACGTATTTTCTGATGATGCCGGTTCTGTGATGACCACAGAAGAATTTTTTTAATGATATGAATATGATTATCTTATAAATTAAATAATTCTTTACATAGTAAATAAATTTTCAGAACTCATTATATAAAAATGGAAATGTTTTAAGTTTTAGTTCTGTATAATTTTTAATTATATTTCGACGTTTCAATATACTACATGTATATCATAATACTCAAATGTTAAGATTTTATTTTGCCAAAAATTTAACAAGTTACTCACTCAATCATTAAATCGGCTTGTTAAGCTATGCATCAATGACTGGCCAGTTAACCATAGACACGTCATTGATGCATAGCCTAACAAGCCAATTCAATGATTGAGTAACTTGTCAAATTTTGGGAAAAATAAAATCTTAACATTTGAGTATTATTATATTAATTTCACAGATAAACTTATGGACATTTATTTGTTCAATGTTATTACATGTTCATCATCAGGAAAATAATTCAAATGACATAAATAATATACTAACTAAGCATCTAGGTAACATATTACAAGTAAATAGACTACAAAAAAAACGCAATTAATTAACAATAATAATAATGAGACCTGTAACATACAGGTAATTTTTATTTTCTGCACTAGCTACTAATTAACAAAATATAAACATATGTATATTAAAAAGTAAAACATAATATTATCATAAATTTTTAATATAAAATAAACATTATACAATTTTCATGATGGATACTTTATCGTTATTTTTCAGTATCTTTAAAACTAACGGTTATTAATAAATAATATGAAAGAAAAAATACTCTGCCCATATTTTTTCCTATTATAAAACAATAAATAATTCACCGTATACCTAATCTATTCATTGTATACATAAGAAATAAATCAATATTATAAAAAAAAAGTAACACCGTAGTTATTTCTGTGCTGCAGGTGAAATATGTTAAGTGCAAAAGTTCATTGACCTACACATTTTATCTAAATCTTAAACTAATAAATTCAATATTTAAACACATATATGTTAATATCGTTATTGTAACATAGATAAAATATCTATTTGTTTTTCATATTTTTTTTTGTCTTTGTTAATATGATTCGTTTATTGAGAAATAATGCGTTGTGTTTGAATTTGTTTTAGATTATTAAATATTAACTAATTATCGATAACAATTATTACAATCTATATTTAATATTTGAACACTTTGTATAGCATACGTGGTGTTTGGTATAAGTGGGTTAATATTGTTACAATTTGTATTTGAAAAGATATACATCAATTTTGTCAGTATGCCCTGAATAATATTAAAGATGAAATGTTATAATTAAATATTTTTTATATCACAAAATATTTGAAAAAATTTTTACGGAGATATTATTGGTAACAGTTATTGCACTTCACTATTAATGATTACACGTTAAATCCATGATAACCATTATTGTAATGCCAATAAAATTACGTTATTTACTAATACTGTAAATTTTAGTACGGTAAATAACTAACGTAAAGGTTGCAATAACTCTCTGATAAGGTATAACTTTATGATACGTATTTGGGAAATATTGAAAAAAATATCATTTGCCAAATTTGTTTACATAATGTTGTTTACGTAAATTTGTTTACAAAAATGTGTAGTATTCTTACGAACAAAATTTACTGAATTATACCATACAATATTTAATTCTATATAAAAATTTGTACAGAATATTTTATACACATATATGCTCAGTTTGGCCGTGACAGTCTAATAGAAAAATGAATTTAATTTAATTAAAACTCGTCCTATTTTTCATGCATTGTCGACGCGAAACAGAATGCGCATTAGTATTAGAAACGTCAAACCAATTCGTATTTATGTGTACAAGTCTTTTAAAAAAACTTCTTATTTGGTTTAAGCAGTAAATATTATTATTTATGAATTTGCAATTTCCAGATTAGATATAAGTAAATTGTTAAAATGTACACTATCATTGCGAATGAGTCTATAAATTTTATTCTATATCGTGCAAGACGTATTAATTTTATATATTTTCTATATAAAATTTTGTACAGAAAATTATGTAGATTTTGTATAACAAAATGTATCGTATAAAGGCTCTGAATTAAATAAAACCAGAATTCTTTTTATTAATGTATAATGATTATTTAATATACAGTTATTTGTTTCTAGTTACATTTGTTTATTTGTTATTTGTATTTATTTTCCTGATGTTTAATTTGCTATAATAATAATTTATTCATGTCTAATGAATTAAAATGTTAATAAATAATACAGAAACTCTACCTAAAGCATATTAATTTTAACATTTTTTTATATTTATTTTGACATATAAGTACATAAGTACGGTTCCATCATTACGGTAAATTATACATACATAGTCACACCATGTACCGAAAAAGGTGTAGTACAAACTTTTTTCACTATTCCGAAATTAGTATCCCCTTAACATTCCTATCCAGACAGGCAGCTCTAGTTTCATCCACATTCCTGATATCTCTTACACATTCTCTCCTATTTCTACTACTTGGAAACTTTTGCTCACGCAAAACACTCCCAATCATACCACTTCATTTATTTATCTGACGTCCACGAAAACGTATACCTTCAGAATCATTCACATATAATCTTTTAACCAAACGTTCATTAGAAATTCGCTCAAGATGACCGAACTATCTTAAGATAAAGATATATTATAAAATTGTCAACCTAATATGAAATTTATCATACTTTTCAATAATAATTTCTACAAAAAAAAAGTAGAAGTTGGCGCAAAAATCATCACCCTATCTGATGATGTTTTAATTTTTGCAGACAGCGTCTCATGTCATCGCGACTATGAAATTTGTGAAGTAAACAGATTCAGAATATACTTAGACAAACCATGAATCGTTATACTCTTTACGAACGCAAAATAAGTGAAAATAATAATTTAATCAACAAACAGAACCAATTCTTTTTATTTACAAAGTTACTGCATTTGGAAATCGCTACCCTGTAGTTTTTTAAAATGTTTTGTGGTAATGGTCCGTTTTATAATGGTTAAACAATTATTATATTTTTTTTTTTGGATAAAATAAATAAAATATTAGAAAAATTATCTAAAAATATTTTTTTTTATATAATATTAATTTACATTGAACAATCTGTAGAGCGTATAAAATATCATGTCATTTATAACACGACTTTCATTCATAAATTTCAGTTCTCTAATCATACCAATCTAGTTTATCAATCAAATAAATGTTTGAAGTTCTTTCTCACTTGAAAATTTAAAACCATATAATTTTGTAGTATTCATTATTCTACCGTTTTTGGAAATCATCTGAAACGACTGTCAACTTTTTTTATGAACAGTCATCAATCATCATAGCTTACTGTCCCACGCTGTCCGCTTACATAGCCTTCTTCAATAAAATAAAAAAATAAAAAAGAAATTAATAATTATCGTTTATATATAAACCTACGCTAAGCATCATTTCTAAACTTGACATTTTTTAATATTTATTGTTAATTATTGCTTAGCTTATAATATTTGTATGTATCGATGATTTTTACGCCTACATATATGGATATATGTGTTTGAGTAATGTGTTTATTGTATACCGGGTGTCTACTTTTTTTTTGTTACATAGGGAATAAAATGCTAAAATTTTCATTTGGTAATAAATTTTCCCCTAATTATTATAGAACAAAAGTACAAATACAAAAGTTGTTTAGAATTCAAAAATGCATCAAATGATGCCAAATTTATCAATATAGGATGTTCTGATCAAGAATTAGAAGCAAATTAAAATTTCCATTTTTGCGCTCTTTACATCAAAGTGCCACGGAAATTAAACAAATAATTTCATTTCTTCTGGAGTTTGAGTTTGACAGATCGTATTTATTTTATTGTTACGTTCTGTATTATTATTATTATTATTATTATTATTGAAAATAATGAATAAACTTAATGTAAATGAAAAGCTATTAAGTATAAAAAGTATTAAGTATTTATTATTTATTACAATGAAAGGGTATTTTACTCGGCTGTACACTACGTACTAGCTGTGGTTTTAAATTGTGAATGTCTCCATTATAATTTTAAGTAATTGTTTAATTTATTTATTAACTTCAAGTTATAAAAACAATACATTTGAATTAGATGACTGGCATTATGCCTAATATATTTATTATAATAATTTAAACTTATCCCTGAGGATGCTGTAAGTTGTGCAGTGAAACGTCGGATAAGAGTTTAATAAATAGTAAATAGCTGAACTCCGTAAAACTTTCTTTATTTATTACAATATTCAATATACCTATAAAACAGAAAAATTCATGAATACAAGATATAGGAGAACAAAAACGAAACTAACAATTTAAATTAAATGTTCAAATAAATCGCCATTAACTGCCAAACAATAACCTAATCTGTTATAAAATTCGTGACGTACAGAGCTTAATTGTGTTTGTGTTATATTATTGCACTCTTCAACAATGGCATTTTTCAAATCAACAAGATTTTTGATATGTCGTTTATAAATTTTCTCCTTCAAATATGGCCATAAAAAGAAATCGCACGGTGCTAAATCGGGCGATCTAGCTGGCCAATTAATTGGACCACCTCTACCAATCCATGAATTTGGAAAACATTGATCCAAATATAATTTAATGTTGCAGCTGTAATGTGCCGGACATCCGTCTTGTTGATACCAGACAACATTATCTTGAGTTGCACACTCTTCTAACTGCGGACCAATATGATTTTGCAACATATCCAAATATTTTTCGTTGTTTAAATTATTTTCAATAAAAAATGGCCCAATTATACACCTGCCAAAAATTCCAGCCCATACATTAACTTTTTCTGGATATTGGGTACGTGTTGCTACCATTAAATGAGGATTTGTTTGGCTCCATATTCTAAAGTTTTGTGTATTAGGTTCGCCGTGTAAAGTAAACGTAGACTCGTCAGTAAAACAAATAGATTTCAAGAAGTTTCTGTCTAAATTGGATTTTTCCATAATAATGTTACTAAATTCGCTTCTAGCCATTTTATCCGCTTCAAATATCTCTTGGTGCGTGGAATATTTATAAGAATGATATTTTTCATTTTTTAGTACCTTATGTATTGTTGAAGGATGCAAATTTAATTCAGCACCAAGTTGACGCACACTAACATTTGGGTTTTCCGTTACACACAAAAGTATATTCAATGTATTTTCTTTAATTGCATTTTGATTTAAATTCTCCTCCTGATCTTCTGCGTTGATTTTTCTACAATTTTTACAACGTTTTAACACACTTCCAGTTTCTTCGAATTGTTTAATTATCCTACGAATAGTCATAGCGGAAGGTATGGGACGGTTTTCAAAGAAAGCGCTGAATAAATCTCTTACTCCTCGTATCGAATTTCCAGTAAAATACCATTTTACGCACTGAACTTTTTCATTTACCTTAAGTTTATTCATTATTTTCAATAATAATGATAATAATACAGAACGTAACAATAAAATAAATACGATCTTTCAAACTCAAACTCCAGAAGAAATGAAATTATTTGTTTAATTTCCATGGCACTTTGATGTAAAGAGCGCAAAAATGGAAATTTTAATTTGCTTCTAATTCTTGATCAGAACATCCTATATTGATAAATTTGGCATCATTTGATGCATTTTTGAATTCTAAACAACTTTTGTATTTGTACTTTTGTTCTATAATAATTAGGGGAAAATTTATCACCAAATGAAAATTTTAGCATTGTATTCCCTATGTAACAAAAAAAAAGTAGACACCCGGTATATGTATGTTCAATTCAAATGAGATATTTTTTCTATGTAAAAATGTTATTTTCGTTGCGGAATAAATAATAAATAATTGTTTGTGTTTTGTTTTGTGAGAAAATAAATATGCGTGTATTTATTATTTATGACAGATATGTTAAAAATAAATTGCAAGTAACTGTATTTTTTGAACATGTCTTAATTTGCTATTCGTTACATATTCTATACTGAAAATTAATAGTATATTATGTTTCGAATAGCAGAAAGCGATCATTATTATGTTGAACTCAAATACTTACGGCTGAGGCAGAGCAGAGGCCAACCAATCTAGGCGAAACATAAAAAGAGCATTCGGCTCCGAGTCACACATATGCTATTTTTTCTTCAAGCGTTCCAAACTAAACTATGGAAAGGTCGATTTTTAATTAAAAATTATAAAGAGCTTAATACTAAAGCTTTCTTATTTTAATATGAATTCTGAAAGATTTTTTACTCTGTTAAAATCACAAATATATATTTTTTCCTCTTCGTATATTTGTTATTATAAAATTTAAAAACAAAATAATAAAGTTAAACATATATATATATATATATATATATATATATATATATATAAATTTTTATAAAATTTATGTAATAAAAAAAGATTGATTATTATAAGTTATTTCTTGTTAAAAATGCATTTTATATCATAAAACAGTATTGTAACTGTTGTATATAAAGTAATTTTCATATTACTTTTTTACAACAGAATCTCACCGCTTAGTACTTAATTTGTTTGCATGTTTGCAACAACTACTGAATTTTTTGCTAATTTAACAATTTTCTTGTTACTTCAAGTAGAAATTGCTAAACTTTTATAATTTTAATACATAAAAAAAAAATATATATAGCCATTTTAAGTGAATAATATTTGTTTGAAGAAATTGCTTCTTTTTTTTAAGATACAAAACATTGTTGGCCAGATTTGTAATTGCAATTCTGCAATTAACATTGAAAAATCTGTAACGAAGTTATATATTCTAATTATAAATTAATTATATTTAAATGGCCTACAGATACAATCGATGGTATTTATTGAAAATAATATTTTATAAATTTTGAAAATAATATTTAGTCATGTTATATGTCACGTCCGTTGAGTACATGACGTAATTGTGTATGTATGTTTATTATTCCTCGATACGTACGAAAAGAAGAGATAAACTGTCTCTCGTACGTAATAATGTATACAGTAAATATAGCATTAAATATTTGTTCAAAAATTATGACCGTCTAAGATAAGCTTCAGATATTTTATGATAGTTTTCAGGTCACTTTAGACGGTAATAATTTGTTAATAATTTATGAATAAATATATAAAATAAATCATGAATAAATATTTGGGACTGAT
Organism: Clivina fossor; assembly: GCA_963966155.1. Lineage (NCBI taxonomy): Eukaryota > Metazoa > Arthropoda > Insecta > Coleoptera > Carabidae > Clivina > Clivina fossor. The sequence continues at coordinate 21,791,947 of OZ014551.1, read as the reverse complement.
TTATTTTCACTAAATATTTGGGACAGATTTGTGATGATATGCGCATTCATGTAATCTATCATTGCGACATGTAATCTATCATTGACAAAAGTTGTTAAACAAGTTATAACTAACAATTTTATTTGAAATATTTTTCAATATAGATAAATAATTTTTTTTTTAATTTGTTATATTTTTACGGTATATATAAATCTGTAAATAGGTGGCATATTTATGTCCACAGTTTTGATATTATAATCGTAGTTATCATGACATCATGACTACAGTGGTTGTTGTTATATATATTTTTCTATTCTATAAATTTATTTAATACAATGACGGTTGGTTCTGTGGTGGCCACAACAATTTTTTTTTTTGTAAAATTTGCCTCATAAATTTAAATTTATTGTAATTGAAAATGCTCTAGTTAACACATAAACTATTGGTAAAAATTTAGTTTACTTTTAGTCTTTTAGTTTAAATTTCACCATCAGATAGATACAAACATTCAAATAGTCATAGAAAGCACGCTTAAGACTTACATTTCCTTAACAAACATTCTTAAAATCTAGTGTGATCATAATATTTTCGTCAAACACTGCAGCTGTTAATAAAAACCTTTATACAAAGGTATTCTAACAAAAAAAAAAAAAGTAACCTAGTCATTCCAACAGCGAAATTTCAATCCACCATTGTTACAATTCCAAATCAAGTTGGCAAAAAAAACTCACCGAAAAATCCATTCTTAGGTCAATTAAAGCAGAGCAACGCGGCAAGTGTTTTTTCCCTACTTCTCCCGTTCGCGGTTTAAGTTGCATACCGTCGACCACTTAAAAGATACTTCTTCACAAAGTGTCTGCGACGAATTGCCGCCAGATAATATGGCGGTGGCGGGTAGTTTGGGCATAATTCGCATGCGCAGACGCGATGCATTGCACACTACGATGCGATGCGATGACGATTTGTAATGTGGTATTGTTATGTGGCGTTTATTACTCACCTGCAACAATAGATTGGTGTAAAAAATTAGTCGTGGAATGGTAAATGCTATACGAGAGTTGCTTGTTATTTAAGCTTGCTTTATATGGTATAGTTTTAGGCATTATTATTATTGATATTAATTCAAAATTTGGTAATCATATTTGTAAAAAATAAAATAAATACGGAGTTGGGTTAAAAATAAAACACTTTTCAGTTTTATGAAGGTTTCGACCGTTGTATCGCAAACCATCACCATTTACATATATTATTAATAATTAGTTACACACAATACAATAGGATAAACCATGAAAATCATGAAGGAGATACATATTCGTATTAAATATTTTTTGTTTTGTTAAATATACTATATGATATATTTTACAAAATTTGTAAACTTAAACTTTGCTAAAATTTATGTACTTACATGTAAAAAGATTATTATTATTACATTTAATATTTGTTGAGTAGTTAATTATATACAATGTGTCCAATAAACTCCAAATCAATTATTGAAAAATGTAATTGTTTGTGCTTGTAAATAGGCTAAATTGGCAATACTCAAATGTTGTTAGGTGACTTCATGTGTACAACAAAATTTAATTTACAAAATATTCCAAAATAAACTTTTTTTTAAAATAACGACAAAAGTAAACTAAAAATAAATCAAAATACATACCAAGTAGTTTTAACCTTATTAACAGTTATAGAACATACTTGTTACGTGATTTGTGAAAATTAATGTTTCTTTGGTCGAATATGCAGTTTCTGACAAATCTGATGGTTTACATTCATTCAAGCATTCATTCATATTCAAGCAAAAAATACACTGCAATTGTCACTACATAATTTTCAATATGACTGCCGGATATGTTAGATTAAATACACTTGTCCGGTAGTCATGTTTGGTGCTGCAACGACTGGTGTATATAGTAAATAATTACTGTATGATAATATTCACATTATTACTAGTAACATAATAACATCCTTCTACATAAACAATATGGTAATGTAATATCAATATTTCGATACGTTTGAAAAAAATATCATTTTCTAGTTCTGTTAAGTAACATATTTGGTATTTCCATATATATAGGTGATTTTCTGTCTATCCTTATTTTGTGTGAATTTTACAACAATACAAACAAGAGTACAATATATTATGACATGCAAACTGGCTTTATATATAAATACCCTTAAAATAAACATTATACGTACAGATATATCACTCCCCCAACTATTAGCATAATAATCATTATTACCCTCAAATAAATCGTACAGCGTAAAATTAACCTAACCTAACTTATCTAACCTAGTTTGTAGTAAAATTAATACCGTTCCACTAACTACCATTAACACCTCAATAAATATGCCTCCTAACAAACAAACAATGTTATTCTAAAGAAAGCTCCGTTACTATAGCAACCAGCTTCATTTACAAGTACAAGACAGTTATAATATCTATAATTTATATTATTATTGTTATTATTATATTGAACAAATGCTTTGTAGACAGTACATGAAGATCTCAAAAACTGTAGAAGATAAACGTACATTAAATTAGTTTTACTTTTATAACTATTTTATTTCTTTATTCGTTCCAAAAAATAAATAGGTTTTGTGTTTTTTAAGTTTCTTTCAATTAAAATTAAAAGTTATTACTTAAATTTTCGGTCTTATTTATGTGTGTGTCAAATTTTAAAGTTTTCAGTTTATTAGTTGTAGAGTTAGATATATCTTATATATATGTATATCTTGGTATTAATATAATATATACATATTCAAATAGTGAAAAACGAATCTTTTATATGTTGATGTTTATATTATGCTAATAATGGAATAGTACGTACTCAACCAATATACTCTACTAATGTAACTTAGGCTTTAGACGACAGAAAACAAAATTGTATACATTTTGTTTAAATTAAATTTTGCATTTAAAAAATCAAGAAATCTCTAAAATTTTAGTGAGAAAAAATTTCAGGTTCTTGAAAAGAAACAAGTGAAAATAATTTACCACTACAGTAAAACGTATATGGAAAACAAAAACACACAAAATACACTTATTATTAACAACAGATTGTAAGAAAAAAAAACTATTTGAGATTAGACTGAACAATGATGACTAAATTATGGGACAATTTGAAGTACAGACAGTATAGCAAACGTTACGTTATATCTAATTGTAATTAATCAAATTAAATACTTCGATAATTAACAGTAAACAGAATTTGCATTTCTTTAATTTTATTATATGTATTAAGCCAGTGTGACACGATACATTAGAATGCAGAAAATCAACGCGTTAAAATGCACGGTAGTTCAATTTTCTGCACATTATATCGCGTTGATTTTCTGCATTTTAATGCATCGTATCATACGAGCTTTATCCACTGAAACAAATATTATTTTAAAACCAATATTTTTACTAATACTTCAAAAGTATACATAGTTTTGATCTGTAAAATTGGGTTTTTATAATAGAAATATTTTTTTGAATAAAAATAAAAATAGAAGGTAATGGTATAACTATCTTGAAACCTTTTTATACATTTTCTTATTACTTATTTAAATTGAAAATTATTAATAATTTTTACTTTATTTTTTGCACAAAATACTGTATTTTTAAACCAAATAGTAAAATAATTTCATTTCTTTGTGCCATACCCTTTTGGGTAGATGGCGTGATTGTGTATGTATGTAAATGTGTGTTAGAATTAATAGTAAAAACGTTAGTTTTAAGGTAATATTTTTTTAGTGTAGTTATTTCAGTTTGTAAACGCCTATTTACTAATAGGGTTCTTCACATTGAGTCTCTGTACAAGTTCTAATATATTATCCAATATGATTATTATTCTTATTAGAAGTCACTATTAGACAAATACTCTGTATATCTAAATGTGCGGATCCATTTTACCTTTATGAATATGAATGACTATCTATTTTATTATAGAACTACTTCCAGCCCGCTAGAAGCATTTGCAATGATATTTATGTAAAATGAAGCCATGTTGAATTTGTAAACAATGGTAGTCTAGCGCTAACTTCATTCATATTGATGTCGTATAGTTTCGGACCGGTAGTTTTTACGTAGTCGGCTAACGTAATACGAAACTTATAAATAGTGAATAGATGTTTTAATCGGGCGACACTCATTTATTTTCCAGGATGTATTAATTATTTATTAATTTACTTATGCGCGATGAGTAGCCATAGGCTGTGTGGTTAGGCAGTAGGCTTTGAAATTGTAATTGATTTTTGTTTTTATGAGTTGAAGGAATGTATGGAATTAATGTTTGATATTTTTTTTGGAGAAAAAATATTGAGTGGACGATGTTTGTTATAGATCACTAAATTAGATATCATATCGAAAACTATTTATTTATTAATAATTTATAACGTGATTTAAATCTTTTGTTTTTAAAGAGATATAATTTTAATTAATATATTTTAAAATGGACTAAAATTGATTTTTTGTTAGATTCAAAATATTTATTAATTAAACAAATTGATTATAAATTAGTGAATTTAATTATCAAATTAGTTGGCTTAATATTTAAGAATATTAAACATAAAATGAATTTTTTGAAATTATTTCAGATGGAAAGCATCTTTATATTATTGTAGATATATCTATCTATGTAGATTTTCAAGACAAATTTAATGATGCAAACAGATATTTAATTATTTCAGAAAAAATTTTTTTTTAAAATAAACGGCAAAGTTATGTTTAATTATTTTTTATATTTTTGATAGTATGTATTTAAAATTTAATAATTTTTTTTTCTAGTTTTTTTTTTATCATGTAATTCAAACATATTTGTTTAAATAGAACATATATACAAAAATAATTAAGTTTTTTCAAGAAAATATGTATTTTGTAAACACAAACGTCTTGTGACAGAAAGAACTGTACGTTTTACATACATACATACACAATCACACCATGTATCCAAAAAAGTGTGGCATAAACTCTTTGCAGTATCCCTACCCAGACCAGAAATTCTAGCTTTATCCACATTTATAATATCTCTCATACATACTCTTTTTTTTCCTACTACTTGAAAACATTCGCTCACGCAAGCCACTCTCCTAATCATATTACTCTAATCTACTCATCGGACGTTTACGCAAACGTATACCTTCAAAATCATTCACGTATATTCTTTTAACCAAATGTTCATTAGATATTAGCTCAAGAAAACCGAACTATCTTAACTGACTGTATTATGTGTATTTCAGACCGTCTTACAGTTTAAGTAACTCCCTTTTGTCTAATGCCGACTTCTTATAATCTGGTGTTAGTGGTAGATATTTCTTTACAATTTCACTCTCTCACGCTCTGAAAACAAACCAATATACAAGTTCCACTGTAGATTAGTATTACATATTATTTTACAGAAAATTTATTAAAAAGTTGCAGTGTACATAAAAATTTAAAATTCTATTCTTAAACCTAGTATATATTAACAGAGTTAGTAGTAGAGTACACTAGCATACTTTTTCTTCAAATCACTTTACGCTATTAGTTTTGATAGAATAACTGTTTTCACAAAGCTAGTAGTTCGGTAGAGTAGAGTTTAGTTTGTACATCTTCCGTTCATTTCGTTTTCGTACGTATTAAAACAAAATATTAATTGATAATGGGCAATTATTTTACAATCTCAACTACTTTCTTTAAAAAAATTAAAATTTTGACAAACTTTTTGCAGCCGACAACTCTACTCTACTGCAATAAATTTGTTTGTATTGGTATTGTGCCGGTAGAGTAGAGTAGGCAAATGGAGTATACCATTCTATTTATTCTTATCTAGAACTTATCTTTCACTATTCTAAAGTTTTTAAATTTGTTAGTAATGCACTTTACTACCGTACTCTACAACTAACTCTACTAATGTAAACTAGGCTTTAAACATGAGTTACACTAGTAGAGTACGATGGTAGAGTACGTACTATTCCATTATTAGCATAATGTAAACATTTTGGGATTGTGAAAGACAAGTTAAAAAATTCGTCTTTCAATATTTAAAAATGTTAATGTTACGCAAATAACGAAATAGTGCGTACTCTACCACCGTACTCTACTACTAACTCTACTAATGTAAAGCTTAAAACATTAAATATATTATATTTGCATAAAGTCTTTTACATATTTAACTGAATTTCCATTCCGGCATAAAATATCTTATAAACAGAAACAAAAATCCAAAATTAATAACCATAACTCAACCACAAAACTAAAAATTATATCCAATTAACATCGCAACAAATCCGACTGAAATTAAAATCAAAATAAATCTGAAACGCTAATTAAACTATTTCGACAAATAAACAACGATAAAACATACTCGCATCTAATTTGCATAAGCACGGAGGAGGCCGGGCCACGTCAGACATCATTTCCAACAGAAAACTAAATGTCCCCACCAACAATAAAAATGTAGCCTCTTTGGCTACCGTGTGTGTTTATATCCTACCTATGCGTATAAGTCTATGACTATGTTTATTCCGGCATTCCAAACCGCTTGAAATTGAAATATGAGTTTAGTTCGCATAAATTAAAACGGCTTTATAAGTCAATCCTGCCTTTTTAGAAGATTAACATGAACATTTGCAGCCAATTGAAATTTTAATGGGGAAGTTTAACGTATTTTTTTATTTGTTTATTTGGTTGGACATGGCTTAAAAAGTGATGTTTAATTTATCATTTTTCTCAAAAATGCCCAGATTTCCTAAAAAATGCAAAAACATGTCGTGATGACGTCAGTAATGTCTTCGCTAAACTTATGTCGATTTCTGAATCAACCGCACATGTATTGCCATGGTTACCGATACAAGCTATTGGCTGGGCGTAACCGAATCAACAAAAATCAACATTTACTACGACATACGATTTCAAAATTATATCTCATCAACTATTCTGCACTTGCGCACACTAGGCTTGTGACGTCAGTAATGTCCTTACAAAAATTGTTAATAACAAATAAATGAAACAATTATTAGAAATTTTAATGACAGTTTCTGTTATTATATATATATATATATATATATATATATATATATATATATATATATATATATGAGAAAAAATAATTTTACACGCAACTTCAATCACGCTAAACTTCCCCATTCTAATTATTTATCTCAAAGATAGAAACAAGATTAATTAATGGGGGGGTCATCCAGTAAATTTGGTTTTTTTATATGTTAAACTAGAGTTACAAATATAGAACTCGTATTTTTTATTTAAAAATAAAGTAAGCAAATACAAAGAAAAATATGTTAAAGTTACAAAAATTTTTAGTTATCCTTTTTTGCATCATATCCAAACTTAGATGAAATTTGATATAATATAGTAAGAGATGGTAGTATAAAAGTTTAAATTGTGTCGAACTTCAGTACGTTTAAAAATGATCAATATATGTACATAACATACATAACAGTTAATGTCCTCAAAATAATTGAAAAATATTAAATCAAATCGAATAAATTCTTTATTTTTGTTCTTCTTCATATTTTACAGAGATGTGGAGTCGTAGTCGAAGTTACGAAGTCGAGAAGTCGAAGAATTTTGTTGGAGTTAGAGTTGAAGTCAATTTTTTATTTCGATTTCGACTCCGACGTTTTTAACACTTTTGTTAGAACAAAACTTCAATTAATTATTTAATTTTTGTTGTTTTCAATCTAAAAACTATGAATATTAATATTAAAGTTACGCAGTATGCATACACATATGTAACAAAGGTACATTATTATAGATAGGTATACGTTTTCTTTATAAATGGAACCTTTAGGCATTGCATCATTTTGGAATACATATACGTAACTCTGCTCTGATGTCATATTACAATTGCGATTTGCATAGGTTTATTATTTTAACTTTAATTTACTAACTATTGACATCATATATAAACATTTTATATATTATTTATTATCATATCAAGCATAAAATTTCGATTTACATAAAAAAGTATTGATTTTAATTTTTCCAGGATGACCCTCATTTCAAGCGGCTTGAAATGTCAAGATAAACGTAGTCCGGCTACTGTTTGTTATAGAGGCAAACGCTGGCATGGCTCTCTCGATGAAATCTCTCTCTGTGGTAAAGTGAGAGATAGTCGGAGTGGCTTGCAGCAGTCGTTTGTGCTGGTCCGAGCGTCATAGCTTGTCTGCTACCGGTTTTGATCTAATCGGGAGGCCCCTGGTCGGATGACCGGTAGCTGGCTTGCTCTTGCCTTTTCTTTACGTGATGCGCGCGTAATATGTTGACTGGTGACCAAAGTGTGAGGTGAGGCGACGAGCTCGCTTGCCGAGTTCGAATATTTATTATTAGAATACTAAATACTAAATTGTTTAGTGACGATTAATAAATGCTGAGTGACTTATGGTCAGTTGCATCAACTGAAATTAAATTTTAAAATGTGGTTGAAATAAGTTATTCAGTTTACTATTCTTTATAATGATGATCATTATTTATTAAAAATACGGTGGTTGTTTCATTTAACCTATTATTAAAATTTAAGTAAAAATGTTATTGGTGAATTAAATTTCCACTGAATGAATTTTTTGGTGATAAATTTTCGTTCAGTTTAATATAGTTTTAATTATAGTTATTAAAGTATAATTTTAGAAGTGCATGTAAAAAAAATAATTTAAATTGATTATATTTAATAATAATTTAAATTTTTCTTTTTCAAAATCTATTTTTTTTGCTTAAAATTTATGGTCTACGCCGTCTATGGTAAATTTTTTTATACTCATACTCATTTTAACATAAAAATAATAGAAAAAAATTAAATATTTTTGCATTTTGATACATCCGTTTTGCCTAAAATAAATTTAAAAAAACCCTGTTGGTACGCTACTGGCCACTGGATATTCTATGCAATTGCAAGTGTAAGACCAATGTAGTAACATTGTTAATTATATCATGTATTAATGTCGAAATTTGTGACAGCAGTTTACATAAATTTAACATACAATCCGAAATCATATTACAAATTCCGCCATTCTCTCCTGCGCGCGCTCTCTCTCTCTCTCTCTTAAATGATGTTCCGTGTTGTCAGAATTAAAGGATAATGACCCTTATGTGGACGATTCTATTTTGTTCTCTCCCTCTCTCTCTTTCTCTCTCTCGTGTTTGGACGTTGTCGTTCAATTGATTTCGAAATCAATCTGATTTAGTGATTTGCTTGTGGTTAGGTTATATTATATTAATTGTGTTTCAATATCTAATATATAGAGCGGAACATGTGTCTGTCTATCTGTCTGTCTGTTCATTTGTATGTGCGCGATAAACTCAAGTGCACTGATTTAAATAGAGTATTTAATGTCGTGTAAAGCAGTGTTTCTCAACTGGTAGTCCGCAGACCACTGGTGATTTATAGATCCGTAAAAGGCTTATAAATTGAGCAGTTTGATATCAAAATGGTGTAATTCTTTTTCCTGCTAATTTAGTTTTACCACTACATATCCAAAATTTTAACATTCTGCTTTATATAGGCTTAGCGTAAATGAATGCATGGATTGTTTTGTTATATACTTCAAATTTGAAAAAAGATCTATGTAATATTACATAAACTGTTTGTGTAAAAGTTACATAGAGCAATTGTGTAAAACAAAATTTTTCAGGAAAAAAAATTGATTTACATATACGATCTATCTAATTTTTACATAGATTGTTTATGTAATAGTACATGAATTTTTTTCAGTATACATTGTAAAAAAAGTTGTCATTTTACATAAATACCATAGTAAAAAATTTATGTATTATTTCAGCAAAGTCGATGGTCTACATACATTTTCTGTTAAAATAATATGATTTTGTAATTTTAAGTAAAATAATTATTTTAGCATATTATATTAAACTTCAGAGACATCGAAGCAAATGTGTTCATAACCAAAACTTCACTCTCTTATTAATAGTGTAAAATATTGTGTTGTGTTCCACATTCATATTAGGGTTGATCTGATAAATTTACTCACAAAAAATTCTAATGCGGGCTTTACACAACATACCACGATCCAATATTCGATTTTATATGGAAATCTGCACAGAACATTTTATATACGTGCATACTCACTGTGTCCGTGACAGTCTATACAGAAACATGTATGAATTAGAACACGTCCTTTTTTTCATGCATTTTTGACGAAAAACTAAATGCGCATCAGTATTAGAAACGTCAAACCCTTTAGGTTATATACTATCATTAATTCATTCATATTTATGTGTATAGTCTCTTTTTTTAATATTTGTTATATAGTTCAAACAGTAAATATTATTATTGATGAATATGCAATTGTCAGGTTAGATATAAATAAATTGTCATTATGTAAAATATCATTGCGTATGCGTTTGCACATTTTATTGAATATCGTGTAAAACGTATTAATTTTGTATATTATATATATATATATATATATATATATATATATATATATATATATAATTTTGTATTAAAAATTTTATCGTGTAAAGCCAGCATAAAAAATATTAACTTACAACATGCAACATCTCAGTTATTTAATTCATGTACATTGTCTATTATTTACGTTATCGTATAATACTACAGTATTACACATATGTTGACATTAAAATCATCTTATAATAACACATCATATTTACAATCTTCACTTCCTCAATACCATCATGTGTGAGAAACGAAAAGATATTTCAAACAACGTCCTCTTAACCTAAATTCTCATACAATTCACACACACACACCATATTGCACAACTCAATACACGCAGCGCGCGCGTACGTGCCCGAAACACCGAAAATTATTGTTAATAATAAATAATACTTCATCTTCCGATACATACTATATATTTAACTTAATGGGTACAACCATTCTCTTCACTTGTGCCATATAATCAAACTTGTGACACAGCATACAACAATAATCCGTTTTGAAAGTGACCAATTTAGAGAAAAGAAATTGTGTTGCGCTTAAAGGCACACTATCATGCGAAATAATACGATATTAGAAGTATGTAGGATTGTATATAAGATACAGTTAGATGAGTATTTGTAACGTAATGTAGCCATTAGCAATTACTATTATTTTCAGAGGTGAATCAATGCAGGTTGTTATTATCTCGCTGTGTGAGTTAATATTGGAAAAGTTATAGTGTATATGGTAACATAGATGCAGGATGTTTTACTTGTTCAATGTAATGAAAATAAAAATTATTGATTTTATTAATTAAATTAATATTTTAATCGACTTTTAACCAGTTGGCGATATATTTACATAATAAATATTTTTAAATATTAAATAACAATATATTTAATTTCATCAGCCTTTACTTTGTGATACATGATAAGTATTTAAAATAAAACAATCAATCAAATTTATTAAAACAGTTTGTTACTGCAGTTTCGACCGCTAGGTCATCATCAGACTTTAGTCGACCTAGCGATCGAAACTGCAGTAACAAACAATTTTAATAAATCTGTGATATTTGCAAAGTAATTAATTGTTTTATTTAAAATTAAATAAAAAAATTATGTCATCCGATTGGGGATTCAAAACCTAATCTTTTGATTGTTAGTAAAATGCACTACTAGTTTAAAAAATTATAAACAAAACAATTAAATGAAAATATTTCTATCATCTATCGCGGATTACCCGATGCGGTGAAAATGCTCAATCGTTCAACTCAAACACAATTAACATAGTAAAATTATTATAATTCTACGTACGTTTCGATGAACTCAACTTACGTCTTTATCATGAAAAAAGATACAAATGACATTTACAGTAAATAAACAAAACTCTGAAATAAGTTATATTCATAAATTTGTAATTAAATGTAGCAAAATTTTATTCAAATCAGTGCTTTCACAGTGATTGATTTTATTTTTTCTTTATAAATTTCTATTACTTCTTTTATCAATCTGTTGTTAATATTGATATTATTTTGTTACCTAGTAACTTGTTTCTATGTTCTGTTTATTTACTGTAAATGTCATTTGTATTTTCTTTCTTGATAAAGACGTACATTGAGTTCGTCGAAACATCGATTAATAATAAATATTAAATTTAATCGATTTAAGCGATTTTCATCGGACCCAGGTATTGCATAACTTCGAGGTAATTACTATAAATGAAATATTCGCTGATTTAACATTTTCGAATACATTGAAAATGCAATAAAACCAACTCTAATATAACACATTTTAACACCTCATCAGATACGATCATTTCATTAACACTAACTAGCAAATCTAAACATCGTGTTAGAAAACAAACAAAAATATCATATTAATCTATATGTATAATATTATAATCGGATCATATACATGAAAATAAGCATCATGTATAAGTAATTATTTATGATATCTTTACTTCGCGTTTGCGCGCGCTCGGTAACATTGCAAAATGCAATACGAATAAATCATTAGATTATAGCAGCAGCCTTAGCTTTTAATCGCTGATGAAAATCTCTATACTCATTAAAGCATCCATGTGCAAACACACTGTTCATTTTGTACTTATAGGTTTGGTTAGTACTTACCTACAACAAAAACTTGTTCTTATTACAACTGATATTACAAGGCAGATATGGATATTCCTATATAATGAATATTAGATTTTATGGAGCGAATTACAAAAAACGAGGAAGAACTTTAATGATTTTTTTTGTTATCTGTACCATAATGATAAAATTAAATATAAGATTTGTTTTAATAGGAAAAAAATCTGTGTTATTTAAATAAAAGTAGATGATATAGAAAAAGTAAAATAAATTATAAAGTTTATAGATAAATAGCTAATTATTTAAATAATTTAATTGCTAGTTTGTGCTAGATATGATAGATAAATTTTATTATATTAAAGATAAAAATAAGTACGTAAATATCAAAATAAATATGATAAAAAAGGAACAGGAAAACAGTTATATCTGTACAAATATTATATAGTTTTGATTACAAATTACGAATTTCGGTTAAATATTCTAATAGTCGATTCTTGAATCAGTTAGATTTATTGAGATATATTTTTAATTTTTGGTTTTTAAAGAGGACTACAATAAAAACCGAAAATTTAAAAGAATATCTAAATAAATCTAATTGATTCAAGGATCGTCTTTTAATTTATTAACCATTATATAGTTTTTGCGATTAGGTTTTTAATTTTTTTTTATATTTATTACTAATTGAAGTGCCTAGTGTTGTGCGGAAGTTGTACGCCTGTATTTTTTTATAAAGTGTTTTATTGTAAAATAATATCTTGGATCTTTTTATTTAAATTATTTAATATTTGGGCATTTAAAATTTCCATCTATAAAAATAATGTAATTATGAGTTTTTTGTTTATTTATTTAAAAAAATAATTAAATTGTTTCTAAAAATTAAATTTAAAATGCCAAAATAACATTTGTAATTTTGTGGAGTGAGGGACCAAAATTTGTAGTTGCACCATCGTTATCTACAAGATTTGTAACGTATTAAAGCAAAGTTTTTCTGTGATAAATCTAAGAATTTCAGAAATATTTATATATCCACTTAATTGCAGTGTATTAGAATTGGACTTTTTATTTAGTTTTTCAAGCTATGATTTTCTTGTGACAACAAACTACAGGGCAAAATTATTTTAATTGTACGAGTTAATAATTTTAAATAAATTTATAATAACTAATCGTTCGATAAGTAAAATAAAACTATTTTTCATTTTTGTTCTACATGGAACTAAATTTAGTTAGCAGAATAGTGTAATTTTTTGGACAATACTGAAAATATTTTTTTCCACTTCGTTGCATTCAACATCATTTAGCAAAGAAACAAAAAGCCGTTTCTCATTACACAAATTCAGCGAATAGAGAGAGCGCAGTACTGTCGCATTCGCTATATACATACATTCACCAATATACCGGATACTCGTAAATTACGTAATTTCCATAAAATCAAGAGCCGATAAAATAGATTCCTATTCCACCATTCCACTATTTCCCATTGTACACACACACACACACACACACACGCGCATCAACACATACATATACAAATCATTTGTATGCAGTTATCGAGTATGCAATGCTTTCGCGTGGGTGAGAGGAAAAGAGAAAGAATATGAGTGAGACAGAGGAGGAGACAGAGAGAGAGAGAGAGAGAGAAGAGAGAAAGGGCCCAATAAATAAATGGCGTGTAAATAATTTCATGATCACCGTTTGCTATGAATTATGAGCTAGTCATTAATACTCTAACCACAGGCAGTTAACGTGTTTCGGTACTTTGGACGCAAGCTCTCTATGCATTAAAGAGATGTTGGCTGGAACTACATAGACTATTTGGAATGCTTTTGTGTGATCTAGAGAATAGTAAGTTTTTGCTGGAAATAGATTATTTTGGTTTTTGTACTAATACTAAATCGATTTATAAATTAATTTGTAATGTACAGGTTAAATTATCAAAAAGAATTTGTCAGACGATAAAAAACCTTAATTTTATATTTTGGTGGCATATACAGTAAAAATATTAAGGTGTAAACTTTTATTACTTATCTGGCTTGTATTTTGGCATTAAATGATATTAAAAATGTTGAAATTAAATATTTTTGTAGTTGTATTACTTTAAATTTAAATTGATTACCATTAAATCAATATTTTAGAATGATTAAAAAAATAAACAATATTACAAAAAAAACCATAATAACATAAAATTCAAAAACCAACTCAAGTAAAATCATTTATACCCCAACTTTTTAAATTATAATATTTCCTAAAGCTAAGTTCTTATGTTCCCCTAATACATTAATACAAAAATATGCAGCAGAAGACCAGTAAAGGATTTTTAAATTTAAATTAGGATGCAAACAAAACATCCATGCATAATTAATTATAAGCAACGTTTTGCTCATTGACTTAATGCGAGCACACACACACACACACACATACAAAATAACATTTGTATAATGTAGCAAAAATATTAACTTTTCGTTGCTTAGCATTCATATAAATTGTAAATGATTCTGTTGCCATCACAAATATATGCAGCTGAAATGCCAGTGTAACTTTATACAGAAGTTGATCCAAAAGTAATATCTTTAAAAGTCTAATTTTAGTTAGTAATAACTGATTATGCTTACTATTTCATAATCAGTATTCAGAAAACCTAATGATTTTTAAACTTTTAGATGACATTTTTCGAGGATATAAATCCAGTTTACTCAATTTAAATATACTGTAATAATTAACTAATTTTAAAATATAATTTATGAATTAGTAAGAAAACTGTAGTTTGAAATTAATATGACAGAAGTTCTAATTTATAGCATTATTTTAGTTTACTGTCGCTAAAATATTGTTATGAAAACAAATTTCAAGTTTTAATATAGTAAAAAAATCTTTCAGATCTCATTATATTAAAAAAAAAACAAACTTTAGATTCAAGTTTTGTTTCATTGCATTTTAAAATCCAACGTCTTGATATTTTTTCTAATGATGATATACGTTTAGTATAGCAAAACGTAAAATTTTAATGCAAAATTAAACAGAACTTCAACTTAAAACTTTTTATTTTAATATAATGAGTTCTGAAACATTTCTTTAATACCTATGTTAAAACTTAATCATATTTGAAATTTTTACAATTATTATAAATTGGAAAGAATTACTTTTTGATTGGACTTACAATTAGTATATTTTTTTGCGTCTATTACATAAATAAAACATCAGTTTTATATATAGAATTTAAATTAAATTGCATTCTTCTTTTCGTATTTTTTTATTTCCCCCTTTTTCCGACGCAAATTTCTTTGAATTTTCAGTAAAATTTTATTATTCTGTTCTGTCTAATACGCAGAAAGAAAAATGTATTTCACAGCTTATTTCACTAATTTCCCATTTGCCCGCGATGTTTTCTGCGTGCATTTTTTTTTTTTGTGAATTCGTGTGTATGTGTGTGTGTGTGCATTGTGGATTTTTATTTTTCTCGGTTTTACCATTCGTATTATTTTTGTTTTCATTTCAGTTCTTTTTTAGAATGAAATCGGAGAATTTTTACTGCAGATTACTGCGTTAGGCAAACGTTTTTATTTATTTATTACATTTACAGACTTTTGTTAACTTTATTTTTAAAACAAATGAGTTCCGCAACAACAGAATAAAAGTCGGGAAATGTTTTTAAGGATAATAAAATATTTAAATGTACATTATATCGTGTATGTACTAACATTATTTTTTATGTACACTTTTTTCTAACTAAATTATATATATATAGTTATTATTAAATTAATTCTTGTAATATATTCAGATTTTATAAATGAATAACATATTATTAACAGTAATTATTTATGTAACAAGTTTATAAAGATGTATTTTGTTTTCACAATTCTTGTAAGTGAAAAAAGTTATACTTTAGGCATATTTACATACATGCACAATTACGCCATGTACCTAAAGATGTAGCACAAAGTCTTCCCATTTTGTCGAAACTAGTTTTCGCAATTAAAATACACAAACATCAAAACATAAATTAAAAATTTGACGTTTCTAATACTAAAATTGTAAAACAACTTCAATTGCTTCTAATGCATTTTGTGATAAATCATAAGTTTGTGTTATATCTCAAAAATGTGTTAATAGATAGATAGAATTTATAATTAAAATATATTTTAAGAATTATGCAGAAAAGCAAAGAAAATAACAAAATTTAGTCTTCTGCAATTATCTTGTGATTTATCAAATTTTTTTTGGCAAGTATTGGTATATCTGAAACGGAGCACATGAATTTTGCACACCGCTCTCAGAAATCCCAAATTTGAATAACGAAATTGCACACAGGTCAATCGTTGGTTTATTAGGGGTACTTAAACAGGTACTTAAACAGATACTTTTTACAGTAAACGTTCGTTTATTTTATAGCATACACGCCTGTAGGGTAGGTTAGGTTATAGGTTTTAGAAAAATTTGCGCAAAAAAGATTCGCAGGCGTTTGTGGTACGTTCTAGAGGCAAACTATTTTCGATTCTACCTGGTACTAGGTTGAAATCTTGATTCCTTAATCTGTTTATGACCGGTGTGCAATTTGGCTATGCAAAATTTCGGTAAGGGATTAAAACTTAACGGCCGTGTGCAATCCATATGTACCCATCTGAAATGGCCATATAAATGTGCACAATAAGTCCTATTTAATCGAAGTTGTAGCTATTATAGTTCTTGAGATCCCTATGGTGGACCTACATTTTTTAGCATATACATGTAAAATTGTATTTAAGATTTAATTAGTATTATTTATAGTACGTAAGAGTTTGTGCGATTATGTAATTAAACATGTTTAGCTTCCAAATAGATAAATAAATATATGACAAATAAAAAAAAATCTAATTACATTACATAAATACATTAAACACCTATTCTTGAATTAGATGTATCATTTATTTATTTATTTATTTTTTAGATAAAACAACAAAAACATTAGAAGATTACCTAAAAAAAAAAAAAATTTTGTGCACCTACACTTTTAAAAATCTATTAATTAATATTGAAAGCTAAAATTTTGTTTACTAAAACAAACAAAAAACGTAAATTATAATCTATATAAATATTACCATCTCTATTTATTTAAAATACAGTTTCCAATATTTTTTTAATTCTTACTATTCTGTGAGTTACACAGTAAAAAATTTACAATATTCATTTCGATTCATTGAAATCATTCGTCTACATCTAGAAACAAAATCCAAATATAGAATCGTCATTCATTTATTCGGATTTTCATTTCAGTCTGATTAAAATTGATAAACTACTTGGCTTTTTTTTACGTCTCTCCCTGTATATATATTATGATTAATGACTACGTCTAGCCTCGGTTCTAATCGATACCTAATTTTAGCCATCCCTGTTTTATGTTCGAATGCATTCTATCTCGTTTGCTCTCGTAGTGGACAGGTGTTAGGATATTCTTGTTTAATCGGCAGGTTAGTAATTATTTTAGTTCTGTGACTTGTTAGTTGAATAATAAAAAGAGGTAGAAAAAATAGTAGAGAATTGAGACCACTACATAATTTGACTAACATGCATTATAAATTACAATATGATTTTACTGTTACAAAAAAGTTAATAAAATGAAATACTTTACATTAAACAACGAACAATATTAAAGAAGTTATATACGTATTTCAAATTTTTTATTTTAATATAATGAGTTTTGAAAGATTTTTACTATGTTAAGACTAATAATAATTTTCAATTTTTTTTTGAAAAAATATCACAAACAACACAACTCTGACTAGTAGACATCATCTATGTTTTCTGGATAAAACTACTAAAATATTTAAAAAAAATATCAATTTTTTACTGTGTAGTATAATTTCTTTCGTTTTTCTGCTCTTTGGAGAAATAGATTCAATGTATGAGAGATATTATAAGTGAAGAGAAAACACAAGTTGCTTATCTGGATGGGAGTGTTTAGCAAAAACTAATTTTAGATTGAATAAAAGGAATTGGTGCCACATATTTATGGGTACATACTACATAATTCTATTGAGCTGTGTTATTTCTTTTTGTGATATGTGATATTTTGTGTTATCTGTTTCTTAAATTATCATCATTTTAAACCCATACATACACAATCACACCATGTACCAAAAAGGGTGTGGCACAAACTCTTTCTACTATTCCGAAATTAATTTTCTCCAAACATTCCCAGGCAGACAAGCTACTCTAGCTTTATACACATTTATAATATATCTCATACATGTTCTTCTATCTCTACCACTTGGAAACTTTCGCTCATTTAAAGCACAGTCAATCATACCACTTCATCTGTACCACTTCATCTGTACATCTGTAAATATATTTATTGGACGTCCACGCAAACCTAATACCTTTATATATACTCTTTAACCATATTAACATTTGCAATAACATTTTTTCAATTTCACACTCATTATACACTCTCATACACTCATCATTTTGTACCCGATTCTATCTATATGCCACGTAAAAATCTCGATTCCACAGCAGTCATTTTCCTTTTATGTTTTTGCAGTCAAACCAAAAACGTCTTAAATTTTCATTATCATACACCAATGTAGGCACCAAAACAGCATTGCTTATTCTCAAACGGGCCTCTTTGAAAACATTTACGTTTTTAGCAAAAGTACCCAATGCACCTAAAACTTTTCTTTCTATCTCACAATTAAAACGATTCAATTTATTTTAATAGCTATGCAAAAAATATATATTTTTTGTATATTAAAAGAAACTGATTCGCTATGAAAATTAAATTAAATTATATATGTATGAACATTTTTAGATTAAAAGATTTAAATATATTATTAATCACAAATGTCATATTTAAAAAAATTGTAATATAACATATAAATCAAGATAAATATCTGTATTAATTAAACGGGCAAACAATTTTAATTTTATTTTCATCTATAATACGAATAATACTCACAAAAAATTGATTAACAAGATTAGTTTATTTTTTTATTTAATTAATTTATAAATAAAAAAAACTTAATATACACAGCAATTTAGTAATTATGTGAAATTAGCTTTTGTCTTTTTTTTTGTTTGCAGCAATATATTTTTAATAAACAATTAAGTGTAATTATTTTCGAATTATAATAAAGTAAACTAATAAATGTTGTAAACAAAATAAATAGATTTTTTTTTAATTTGAGATTAATTTTTTTTAATATTTTTAATTATAAATTGTTGGTTGTTTAAAACAGTATACAATGTAAATTACATTTTTAATATTAAAAATTAAATTAGTGCAAATTTAATTTATTTTTATTAACGTTTTTATAAATGAGCTTAGAGAAAATAGTGTTTATATTGTCGTCAAAATATAATAATTTGTATTAATTTTTTTCGTAGTTACCTAACAGTTACTTGCTTATTTATGTCAATGTATAGTGTCGAAACGTTAGTCAAATATAATCTAGAGTCTAGATTCTAAATTCTAGATTCTAGACAGAACGTTAAACTAAAAGTTGTTTTAACCCTTGTCCGGCGGCATAATTTTATAACATTAACAAGCGGCGAAGGTACAGTCATATATTTTGTATAAAGTACAGTAAGACCCCGCTTGACGCGGGGGTATGTTCCATGAAAGTAGAGCGTTATACGAAACAGCGTTAAACGAGTTTATCTCATCATGTAAATAATGGGGTTTAGGGAAAATAGGAAGTAGAAAATTAAAAAAATTTTCAGATATTTTGTGACTTAAGTTCATTAAATATATTTTTTATAACAAATGGAAATATAAAAATATGTAAATAAAATTCTAAGTCACCATTTATGTTTGAGATCATTCAGATTCTTCTACATTTTCAATTTTCTGCCTTTTTATCAAGAAGGTATTTAATGTAATTTGTGTTTTTCTTTTGCGCTCTGTAAGAAGTTGTCAATAATTGGACTTTGAACTCCTATCAAAATCAGTGTCATTTTCAATAAATTGGTCCATAATTTCCGTTATAGTGGCTCTTACTGTATCTACATATTGTTTAAATCATGTTGACGGTCGTTGGCAGTGGCTATGTCTGCTGAGACATAAAACGAAAACAACGTAGACTAGAAAGATCTGTGTAGTGTGCGTGAAGTCCGTTTTCGAGCAACACTCCGTAACTAAAAACTGCGTGTATTACTTGTGAAGAAAATCAATAAAAGACGTTTCTAAATTTTTTTTATAATGCAATTGAACTATTTTTTACGTATTTTCACACTGATTAATTTTATTCTTTTATTTTGTAAATTTCTATTATTGTTTATGATTTATGTAATTTGTATATTTTTTCCTGATAACGTAGAGTATATCGCAACGTAGATTTTCAAATTAAATAAATACAGAACTTATTCCTAATTCAATGCCGCCTGTTATTTATACAAAAACAATTCGAACCCTTATTTTTAAGAAATGGCAGATATTTTTCTGAAATTTAGTTTATATAATTTAGACCAAATATGTAGAGATGTCACAAAATTTCAACCCTCTACGTCGTCTAGAGAAAAAGTTATCGCAATTTGGAAACGCAAAAGTTACAATGGTATAGAACTGTTCAAGAAAAAATTCGCGGCAAAGTCCAATGTACATAGCATGATTAACACTAAAATTAACACTTACTCAAATATTTCTTTCTCACTTCTACTTATAATGTATTGCATACTATAAAAGATCGACGTGTGTCTAACAGAGTAGTCTCTTTTCTTCTTCTAAAACGTATAAAATCTTACTTCATAAAACCGAATGCCAATGCCACCTGACGGGGATTAATTAAAATTGTCTGTGTTTCCTAGCATAGTACTAAAGCATGATAAAAATGTAGTAGTCTTATATCACTTCATATCCTTTACAAAATATTATAAAAAAATTAATTTCTATAAAAAAAAAACCATATAGTCAATAAACACAGACAATAAATCAACCTAACCTGCAGTAAGTAACCATCTATCAGCGCCATCTTAACCATACGAAGCTAACGTAAACTAACAACATACTAAAAACAAAATAATGGCGTGATAGCAAATGACAAGCGCACCTAACCACACACACACACACACACAGATACACACACACACACAAAACAATTCATTCCACAACACGTTCAACAGTCTTGTTTGCTTGCTTGTTGTTGTTGTATAGCTAACGTAAGTTGTTAGCGGAAGTA
Source organism: Clivina fossor (assembly GCA_963966155.1). Classification (NCBI taxonomy): domain Eukaryota; kingdom Metazoa; phylum Arthropoda; class Insecta; order Coleoptera; family Carabidae; genus Clivina; species Clivina fossor. The sequence goes on along the minus strand of OZ014551.1, from coordinate 21,770,360 downwards.
CAATCGTTGTACATGGAACCGGATGCGTTTCGTAAAACTAACCATGTGTTTCATTTCCACCATTTGGGGGCTCTGCTTCAATTCGGTTGGTTGGCTGCCTTTGGAACCCATTTTTACTTGCTCCGATCGCCTCACCTTATTTGCATATCTAGTATTTGGTGCTTTCGGTTAATGTTCTCTGGTGTTTAACGGGTTAAATGTGTCTAAATCATTGTGAAGAATAGTTTTCATATCTTGAGAACGGATCTCGTTAAATATATTTGAAGTTTTCTAGTTTCTTAATTCGAAAGTAAAGTTTGTTTTAATGTTTTAAATTCTAGGTATTGTATTTAGTATAATTGGATATCTTTTTTTTTGTGTATTGCAATGAGCCATTATTTATGTAGTGTTTTATAAAATAGGAAATATTTCAAGAAAATATTCATTATCAGTTTCCGTAATTCCTAGCTGGAACATAGGGGACACATGCTCGAGAAGCTGAACATATAGGTCCGTATTCTCAACTCTACTATTTATGAAAAATGTTTTTATTTTTTGTTTTAAAATAAATTTTTACTTTTACCTCTTATCAAATATGAGTAGTATTTCTAATTTTGATATATTTTTTATTTGTAATATTATAAAATTCAAATACACTAATTAAAATTGCTTAATAAGTAATTTTAAATAAAAATCAAAAGTAATTTTGACAAAATTACTTTTAAAAATGAAGTGAGAATACGGGCCATAGTTTCTTAACAATTTTTACTTGTATTGTAAATGGTACACAGCCTACAGCTTATAGTAGGTTCCAAACAACTCAGACTCAGCCGATATCAGTTTAGGGATGAAAGATTTTAATATCAGAAATAATATTTAATTTAATTCCTGGTATGAGTGCGGTGCGAACCAGGGACCTTTAAGGTCCGAGTCCTTCACGTTACTACTGGCCTACGGCCTGTCCAAGATAATATTACTAAAACGAAAATATATGTATGCACTGTATGCAATGAAAAGTTACTTATTGTGTTTCATAAAATAAGAAACATTCCAAGAAAATATTACTAAAAAATAACTTACTAAGAAACTTTAATTTTTGCTAACTGTAACTTGAAAATTGATATCCCCGGATATTCTAAGACTTTGTAATTATAATTAATTAATGTCAAAATCTTCCATAGATGTAAGTAAAACATATTCTCTGAGCTAAAAATTATTTATAATTAAATGGCAAAACTGAAATTAATTTGTTATATTATAAACTTTGCTTAGTAAATTAAACGTTTACTTAGTATGATGAGTGTGAAATTGAAAAAAAATAATGTTGCAAAAGTTGGTGTTAGTCAGTTACGATGGTTCGGTCATCTTGAGCGAATATCTAATGAACGTTTGGTTAAAAATATTTATGTAAATGATTTTGAAGGTATACGTTTGCGTGGATGTCCGACGAGTAGTTAGAATGGTATGATTGAAAAAATGACTTGCGTGAGTAAAAGTTTCCAAGTAGTAGGAATAGAAGAGCTTGTATGAAAGGTATTATAAATGTGAATGAAGCTAAAGTTGCTTGTGTGGATAAAAATGTTTGGATAAAACGGATTGCGGGATAGTGGATATAGTTTGTGCCACATTCATTTGGGTACATGGCGTGATTGTGTATGTATATACTTAAAATTATTTATTGAACACCTTAAAATACTTTATTTAAATTTCATATTATCAAATATAAAAAAATCGAAAAATTATTTTGAAATTAATAATAAAAGCACTTTTTCACAAAAAAGTGAGGTGAGAATACGGGCCAATTTACGATTAGTTGGCTGTTTTTTCACTCCGTTCTCACCTCATTTGCATATCTAGTATTGGTACCTCGGCTAATGGCTAATGTTCTCTAGTGTTTAACGGGTTAAATGTATCTAAATCATTGTGAAGAATAGTTTTCATATCTCAACAACAGATCTTTTTAAATGCGTTTAAATTTTGTGTATTTTTTCATGAGAATTTGGTTAGATTCTCGTAGAGTTAAATTATGCGTCGTGGATTAACATTAAGCACTGTTTAATTAAGATATAAATTAGATTTTCCGTTTTATTTTTTTTTTGTTGTGCGTTTAATTTTTGTTGCGTTTTTTTTTTTCTTAATTTTCATAAAAAAGTTAACAGGTTTAAAAATATCCTTTGTAGTCAAGTTTTAAACTGTTTTACATGCAATTTATTTTTATTTTTCAAAATTAAAAGTTTGAGATTGTAATTATAGTTAAATTGTTTTATAAAATTGAATTAAATTTTAGCTTTCACATAAAATTATATTTATTTTATTTTTGTAATTTACTTTCATAGAAAATAATTTTGTGAAATTTTCTTGTGTGTTAGCTAAATTACTGTTATTACTATATAGTACTCAAAAATCTATTTTGAAAAACTTTTTAAAAATAGTGGTAAAATTCTAAGCAAATCTATAGCGTTATAGAATATTTTATTTTTTTCAAAGAAAATGAATTTTTCACGATAGAAAAAAAATATATATTTTCTAACGCTTGCAGATCTGTACAGAATTTTGTGCTAAATTTTTAATTAAAAAAATAAGAAAAAAATGCATATGTATATATATAAAACAGTAATGAAGGCACAAAAGGGTATGTATATACACCAGATTGCGGAGCAGAAACTATTATTCAGTCACCAATCATTGAGGATACCATCTACAATATTTGGCAAAAAGTCTGCGACGAGAATAAATCAACCACGGCATACCAGCTTAGAGAATTCTATAAAATATTTTTTTTTTCTATTTAAACCAATAAAAATGGTATGAGAAAAGATCAATCTAGAACTGCATCGTTTATTCGCCCGATCATTTAAGTTAACCTAAAAAACAATTTTTTTGTTTATATAAAAAAAAATATAAAAAATTGAAAATGTCAAAGTTTCAACTGTAAAAAAAAAATTCCAACATAAAAAAACTTTTATTATATTAAGTACACGAGAAAATTTAGCTGTAAATTTTTATATTTACTATATATTTTTCCTTCTAAGTTATCGATAGTTCAAAGTTCATAGTTTTCCCCGGAGTTTTCAAAACTAACATGTTCAGCTTCTTGTATTTATTTTTCCAATTTGACAACAGATGGTGCTCCTGTTTTATACACAGAGACACCGAGTGTTTTCTATATACGTATATCTATATATATATAAATTATATGTGCCCCGTTTCGTAGTGTTTTACAGTAATGAGAAAATATTTCTTAAGCTTCTTAATTAAGATTAATTACACGGGATAGGATCTGCCCGTTTTTTGTTTTGTTTAATTCTTCATTTTGTTGAGCGGGGAAAATTTCGCGACGTGCGATACGTACCTTTGCAACTCGGTAGCAAAAAACTTGTCAGATTTTTTTAAAGATAGAAATTAAGTGGATTAGTTGCGAAACTATTTAGATAAAAATTAAGCTGAATAAATGAGAACTAAAATTAATTTATTACGGAAATGTTCATTTTTTTACGCGCATAATTTAAATACTTTGAAGTTTCAATTTTTTTTTGTTTTCATATTATATATATTGTTTTAACAATGATTAATCATTCACATTTGTTTCGCTTAATTTTCTTATACAATTTAATTTGCACAAAAATTCAAATTCAATTAAAATACACAAAGAACAATTTATTTTAATAGAATAATTAAAATTTTTAATTTTTATAGATTACAAAAATATTTTTTTAACATAGTGAAAAATCTTTCACAACTCATAACATATAAAAAAAAATGTTTTTGGTTTTTCGATATTGATATACTGTACATATATTATTATCACAAAAATAATTGTATATAAAATAAATAATAAACAGAATAAAATACAGAACTAAAAAATAAAACATTTTGATTTTAATTTTTACTAATGTAAATGAGTTTTTAAAACATTACTCAAGACTTTTTAACCAATTAAAATGATTAAAGTTTATTATTCAACAGTTTAAGGCCAATTACAAAACTGTATTTGAAATATCAGACAAATTAGTACTGTTGTTAAGATATAATACAGTTGTCACATAATTATTTTAAAATGGCATTATGTCTTACAAAAAAGTATAATTTTCTATTGTATAGTCGAAGAAAAAGTATAGCATTGTATTTGCATGTAATGACTATTATTTCCTGAATAATAATGTTATTATATGCTCACTGAAGAACATTTATTTTTGTTCTAGTATTATCTGAAGTATTTCATTTAAATTAACTGACAATAGATGTACAAATCTGCTGTTGTTACCACAGACCGCTATTCTATTAAATAAATTTAGGAAATAGAAAAATTTATGTAACAACAGCTACTGTAGTCATGATAACTAAAAATAAAATTGTCTATATAAATATATAAATATATAAAAAATTACAAAAAAGTTATTTAGCCGTATCAAAATATGTTCCACACAAAAGTTGTTAATTATAATTAAATAAATTTTTTTCGAAAGATATCTCTGTTGCGAAATATGCGTAAAACACATAAAAGTGACATCAGTAAATTACCACTTTTGGTTGGTAGATTTCTACCAAAAGTTGTCAAATTAAGATATTCACCTTCGAAGCATAAATATGAAGTTTTATAACAATCCGTTCAGCCAAATTTGCTCTACACGTGTCCACAGACCAACAGACGAACATCACGCTAAAACAGTTGATTTGTTTTACTATGAGCCTACTTTGTGCTTATGCTTATCTGTAAAAATCTCGATATATTAAATTTGGTATGATTACAATACCTTCCTTATCATATGTGATCTGACGGTCGGTAAAAAAAATATAGCAATTTTGCAGAAAAATATTATCCAATTACTATAAGCCAAATTCGTGCTTAACTGTAAAAATATAGATATGTCAAATTTGGTATGATTACAATACCTCCTTTATCATACGTGATATGACGGTCATTTAAAAAGTAAAACAAACACTCTGTATAATAAAAACAAACTTTTTTAAAACATTATAATTGTTTGTAATTATAATTGATAAAAATACATTATTAATAATTTTCTGTAATTACGCTTATATATTCCATTAAAATTTAATATAAAACATCAATTAATTTTTCTAAATGGGCTTCATTTATAATTAATTATTAAAAATAGATTTAATAGCATTTATTTATTTATTTATTTTCTTTTGTCATAAAACGAAAACAAACGAGATACAATTATTATTCTTTTATTAATTTGACAAGTTAAATTTGGCAACATTATTTTTCCAGTCGTATAAGCGAATATTTGAAAATAAATGGAATGTATAGAAATTAATTACTTTCTATTTTGTTAGGCCAGCGCCAGCACGAAATTTCATAATAAAACTTTTTGTCGTTGTACAAAAATAAAAAGTAAAAAACTTGTGCGTGTTTTGCGAATGCCATTTATAATTTACTAATTTACTTTTTATGACGGATATTGGGAAAAAAAGTTTAGACGGAAACAAATAAATTATTTGATATACATTTATATACAATTTACAAATATATATATATATATATATATATATATATATATATATATATATATATATATATATATATATATATATTGTGACATTTAGATGAAGAGAAATATTAGATGTTAAATTTTAAATTTTATCAAAGTGTTCAAATTTTGAAATATTTTATTCATCTTATTTTTATCCTACCTGTCACCCATAATGGGCACGGCGTCAGTTGTTTGGAGGAGAGCTAGGTCGTAGGTGGGGTTGGTAGGAACTTTATTTTGTGATGTTGGTAAATTAGGTGGGCGCCAGTCAAAGCGGAATGTTGACGCAAAATTGAGAAGCTTTGACAAATCTCAAAAAGGAACTTAACAGGATAGGGATTTATTTCATTTTTCGAGAATTTGTTTCGGAAATGCGATAAATAATTAAATAAAGAAATTACTTACAATTTTGTAATACGAGATGTTATATTGCATGATATTTAGTACAGTATAATCTAAGTCGGTTGTTTGATATCTGCTGGTTAGCGGGTGGTCTAGCTAAAGGAAGATCTTCTTCTGCGTTTTCGTCAGCGCCGAGGAGATGCAGAATGTACAGCGCAACAAAGCGGCATGATCGTGGATGGAGACATCATGAAAATGATCGCCCTCGAAATCGGAATACGCCCAGCGGGCTTCGGTACGTCATATAAAATCATCATCCAATTCAGAATTAATGCTCGATTTATTGGATGGTCGAAATCTTTCATTTGTTGATCCAAATTCGGTTTCCACAATTAACTGGTGCCGCTATACATCTGAATCCCGCTCGGACACCGTTGAAAACGACAGCCTGTTCATCTAAACATGAGGGGGCACAGCAGATTTATCCACAATAATAAACATGATAAAATCAAACAAATCGAACTTGAAATAAATGTCGATACAATCGAAATTACAACGATAAGCAATAAGTTCATATACTATCATCAATATAACAAATTAAAGCAAAATCAAAATACTTTACAATTTACAATTTAAAGTACACAGCTCATAAGTTAGCTCAAGTGACGTTAATAAATTTAGCAATCAATAGAAATATCATAGTACAAAATTTAAGCGATAATAACAAAATTCAATCAGCAAACAAAATGGTTACAGCAGAATAATCTCATGATAGAAAAGTTAAACGATAATTGCATAGTTCACTTAGCAAACAAAATAAATAACAACAGTATAATCGTACGATACAAAAGCTAAGTGAAAATAGCATAGTTCAAAAAATGATACAAGCAAAATTAAAATATTCAACTAGAAACAAAAATACGTAACTCAAAGAAAATTCAACAATACTACAATAAAATGACTCAACAATGTTTCCTAGCTAAATAAGTTAAAGTTACTTGCTCAACAAAAATATTCAATTTCAAGATAGTACAACAATCAATAAATTTGCTACTTACAGTTTACTGCACGTCATTCATACAACAAAGAAAAGGGATCGCGAAGAGGGAACATAGAACATGGAACAGAGGGGGGGTCGCGTGCGCAGGAGAGACAAAACACGAAAGTACTTTAGCCGATCTAGACCGAATGTCTTTCCCGTGATTTGTAAATCCGGAAGCCAATGAACGCATTCTGATCTTATAGGAGTAGCCCACGAAAACATAGGGTATTTCACCGAGAATTACGACGTGGCCACCAAAAAATATACTCAAACAAAATATCATCACAGCCGATACAGCTTCTTCAGCCTAAAATTTGAGCGCTGTGATAATAGCAAAAAATACGATACGATAAAGCAAAAAATCATCGCAACACGAACAATGGCGCGTGGCCTCAAAATAACTCGTATTGCAACAATCCCGAACTCTACAAAAGTTCAAACATTAAAACGTCCGTTGTTTTAATACGCGAATAAAATTATCAAATCCGTGCTCGCAGCACGGCACAAAAAATCTGAAGATCATAACGCGCTCTAGCGAGGGCTCGAAATTTACAAATACAGACAATGATACGCACTAAAGAACTTTCACAAACGGAAAACGGGCAGGAAAATCTACCAGTATTTACAAAGAAAGAAATGAGGATTGGAACGGGGATCTGTGCTGCTTCAAGGTTAATTTGTCAAATTAAAATTACTAATCATCAAATAAACTATAACGATACAAACTCTAATAAATTGAACTCTAGAAATTATCATTCAAAACAAAATAACTTACAAAATTATTCAAGAAAGAAATTGGCTTTACAAAAAATACAAAACGAAATCAAATGTAAGTTGACCATCATTGTATTCACGAGAGCGAAAATTTACGATACTAAAATAATCCAGACATCAAAAAATCTCATGAATAACAATTCAAACATAATACAAAATAAATAAATTGTCAACTTACATCGTTTCAAATCCAAACGAACCAATTCCATATTGAATACAAAAACTTATCAGGCCGCATGGTAAATTAACCTTCAACTCATCACAGATATAACGAAGACAAAACCAGTAGAAGTCTGCTCAGCTCGGTAATTCACGCAAGAGAGAGAGCAGTGCTCACACCAGAGCTGCTCACGGGAGAGAGAGATATTTCACCGGTACAAGCGGTATTTATGTGCCTGCTAATTTTACACAATTTAACTCAATGTTGCCATTTTACTAAAAAATAAATACTCTATAAAAATATCATTTTTTATACAAAATTTGACTCGTGACAAAAAGTGTTTTTGTCACACAGCCCTTCCACCAAAAAAAAAAATTTTTTTCTCATTTACAAAAAAATTTTTAACTTTCCAACAAAGAAATATTCGTGACTCAATAAAATACTCAAATCAAAGAAAACTAATCAATCGAAAAACTGTGAAATCTCATCTCACTCAGTGCACTAAACAAAATATAAATCATTACTCAATCATATACAAAATAATATAGCACAACATAATAAATCAATTGAGTAAGTAGCAAATATAACATAATACAAATCATAAATACTCATCATAACTAAACATGAAATGTAAGTAGCAATTACAAAAAATAATCAGAACTACATAAATTTTCGAACTCAAATTCTCGGAAAAGTGAAAGGAAGGAATGGACTAATTCGAAGACAAAAAATCAATCAAAGCCCCACGTTGGCGAGCCAAAATTATGTGTGACATTTAGATGAAGAGAAATATTAGATGTTAAATTTTAAATTTTATCAAAGTGTTCAAATTTTGAAATATTTTATTCATCTTATTTTTATCCTACCTGTCACCCATAATGGGCACGGCGTCAGTTGTTTGGAGGAGAGCTAGGTCGTAGGTGGGGTTGGTAGGAACTTTATTTTGTGATGTTGGTAAATTAGGTGGGCGCCAGTCAAAGCGGAATGTTGACGCAAAATTGAGAAGCTTTGACAAATCTCAAAAAGGAACTTAACAGGATAGGGATTTATTTCATTTTTCGAGAATTTGTTTCGGAAATGCGATAAATAATTAAATAAAGAAATTACTTACAATTTTGTAATACGAGATGTTATATTGCATGATATTTAGTACAGTGTAATCTAAGTCGGTTGTTTGATATCTGCTGGTTAGCGGGTGGTCTAGCTAAAGGAAGATCTTCTTCTGCGTTTTCGTCAGCGCCGAGGAGATGCAGAATGTACAGCGCAACAAAGCGGCATGATCGTGGATGGAGACATCATGAAAATGATCGCCCTCGAAATCGGAATACGCCCAGCGGGCTTCGGTACGTCATATAAAATCATCATCCAATTCAGAATTAATGCTCGATTTATTGGATGGTCGAAATCTTTCATTTGTTGATCCAAATTCGGTTTCCACAATTAACTGGTGCCGCTATACATCTGAATCCCGCTCGGACACCGTTGAAAACGACAGCCTGTTCATCTAAACATGAGGGGGCACAGCAGATTTATCCACAATAATAAACATGATAAAATCAAACAAATCGAACTTGAAATAAATGTCGATACAATCGAAATTACAACGATAAGCAATAAGTTCATATACTATCATCAATATAACAAATTAAAGCAAAATCAAAATACTTTACAATTTACAATTTAAAGTACACAGCTCATAAGTTAGCTCAAGTGACGTTAATAAATTTAGCAATCAATAGAAATATCATAGTACAAAATTTAAGCGATAATAACAAAATTCAATCAGCAAACAAAATGGTTACAGCAGAATAATCTCATGATAGAAAAGTTAAACGATAATTGCATAGTTCACTTAGCAAACAAAATAAATAACAACAGTATAATCGTACGATACAAAAGCTAAGTGAAAATAGCATAGTTCAAAAAATGATACAAGCAAAATTAAAATATTCAACTAGAAACAAAAATACGTAACTCAAAGAAAATTCAACAATACTACAATAAAATGACTCAACAATGTTTCCTAGCTAAATAAGTTAAAGTTACTTGCTCAACAAAAATATTCAATTTCAAGATAGTACAACAATCAATAAATTTGCTACTTACAGTTTACTGCACGTCATTCATACAACAAAGAAAAGGGATCGCGAAGAGGGAACATAGAACATGGAACAGAGGGGGGGTCGCGTGCGCAGGAGAGACAAAACACAAAAGTACTTTAGCCGATCTAGACCGAATGTCTTTCCCGTGATTTGTAAATCCGGAAGCCAATGAACGCATTCTGATCTTATAGGAGTAGCCCACGAAAACATAGGGTATTTCACCGAGAATTACGACGTGGCCACCAAAAAATATACTCAAACAAAATATCATCACAGCCGATACAGCTTCTTCAGCCTAAAATTTGAGCGCTGTGATAATAGCAAAAAATACGATACGATAAAGCAAAAAATCATCGCAACACGAACAATGGCGCGTGGCCTCAAAATAACTCGTATTGCAACAATCCCGAACTCTACAAAAGTTCAAACATTAAAACGTCCGTTGTTTTAATACGCGAATAAAATTATCAAATCCGTGCTCGCAGCACGGCACAAAAAATCTGAAGATCATAACGCGCTCTAGCGAGGGCTCGAAATTTACAAATACAGACAATGATACGCACTAAAGAACTTTCACAAACGGAAAACGGGCAGGAAAATCTACCAGTATTTACAAAGAAAGAAATGAGGATTGGAACGGGGATCTGTGCTGCTTCAAGGTTAATTTGTCAAATTAAAATTACTAATCATCAAATAAACTATAACGATACAAACTCTAATAAATTGAACTCTAGAAATTATCATTCAAAACAAAATAACTTACAAAATTATTCAAGAAAGAAATTGGCTTTACAAAAAATACAAAACGAAATCAAATGTAAGTTGACCATCATTGTATTCACGAGAGCGAAAATTTACGATACTAAAATAATCCAGACATCAAAAAATCTCATGAATAACAATTCAAACATAATACAAAATAAATAAATTGTCAACTTACATCGTTTCAAATCCAAACGAACCAATTCCATATTGAATACAAAAACTTATCAGGCCGCATGGTAAATTAACCTTCAACTCATCACAGATATAACGAAGACAAAACCAGTAGAAGTCTGCTCAGCTCGGTAATTCACGCAAGAGAGAGAGCAGTGCTCACACCAGAGCTGCTCACGGGAGAGAGAGATATTTCACCGGTACAAGCGGTATTTATGTGCCTGCTAATTTTACACAATTTAACTCAATGTTGCCATTTTACTAAAAAATAAATACTCTATAAAAATATCATTTTTTATACAAAATTTGACTCGTGACAAAAAGTGTTTTTGTCACAATATATATATATATATATATATATATATATATATATATATATATATATATATACAGACGATTCCGCTTAATTGGGCCACCGCTTAATTGGGGCAGCCGCTTATTTGGGCCAAATTTCAAAGAACAGAAACCAAACCAAGAAACCAACAGTAAATTTACATGTTTAATTGGGACAACATTCCGCTTAATTGGGCCAGTAAATTTAAGATCGCAGTACATATTATGTTACAAATATTCACAAGAAAAAATATTTACAAAGAATTTAATATGATACGCTTCATATCTTTTTGATTCACAAGATGGAAAATTATATTTAAAAAACTAGCAAATATGTATCAATTAATTACATTAGTATCGCGCGCTGTGAACTTTATGACAAACACATTCATTCACGATTTTGTAGAAGTGATATGTTACAAAAACAAAAAACAGACTACACTTGACATATTTTTGCATTGAATTAAAAATGTATGTACCTATTTATTATTTTATTTTGGAATTTACTTATTATTATTTTTTCTTAAAAGTTTATATTTTTTGGTTATATGTAGTTTATAGTTTTGTCCAAGAATTTATAAAATAAAATTATTGAAAGAAAAATATGGATTGTTTAATTTTATGTAAAATTCGCTTAATTGGGGCAGCCGCTTAATTGGGCCAAAATGCTCTAGTCCCGATATGTCCCAATTAAGCGGAATCGACTGTATATATATATATATATATATATATATATATATATATATATATATATATATATATATATGTACATATACCGGGTGTTCGTTTGTAGAATGTACATAAGCAGATTATATGTTAAAATAACAAAATTGCTTGAAAAAGTTCCTCAATTTAAATTTGTACAGACTGATACTGCCAATATTTAATTATTAATAAATAGAAAGCTTTCATTGCAATAAAAACATTAAATTATTTAAAAAATATATTTAAAATCATATTTTTAACATTATTCATATTTATTAGTGTTTATAAAACCCGCTCTAGCACAACATCGAGATTAAATTGATAAAACAGTAGATTGTCATCTTAAAGAACCCGGGTTCAATCTCTACCAACGGCATTTTTTTTTTTTAAATTAAATTAATTTTTTTATTTACTGTCTTTTTGTTTCTTTTCTTTATTATTATTATTATAATTCATTTTCAACAAAGACATTAAACTATTCACAAATAATTATTGTTATTTGTTTTTATGTTTCGTTCGTTTATTATTTAAGCCATTTATGTGTATTTTTTCTGATGATATATGTTTAGTATAACAAAACATCAAATTTTTATTAAAATTAAACCGAACTAAAACATAAAGTTTCCTTTATTTTAAAATAATGAGTTCTGAAAGTACTATTTTTTCTTTTTATTCAAATTGGCAAATCAAGATTATAGTCTATTAATTTAGCTATGATCTTTTCTCTATTTAAAATATTAATAAATATCACTAAAGCTACTTTTTGACATTTTTGTTTTTAAACAATTTCTAATTCGGTTTTAAAAAAGAAAATTATCATTCATAGCCGTAGTAGACATTGGTATAATACCGTAAATTTAGCAAAATTATATTGTAATAAGTACAATCACACATTGTCGGCAAAAAATTTAAAATAATTACGTATGCATACATATGTCTAATCTGCCAAATTAATAATAAAAATTGCATTAAAAAGTTTCACAATTTTAAAAAAATATCCAGGAGTGCCAAATAAAGACAAGAGTATATTTTGAGGGGGAGGGCATGCCCTCTTCTCAAAATATACTAGCCCGCTAACGCCATCACTGGATGTATTACTTATTATAAATATATTTTAATTATGCAAAATATTAAAATAAGAAAACTTTAGGATTAAGTTCTGTATAAATTTTAATTAAAAATCGACGTTTTGACATACTCTACATTTATCATCATCAGAAAAAATTAAGCTGATAAACGTAAAGTATGTCGAAACGTCGATTTTTAATTAATATTTATACAGAACTTAATCCTAAAGCCTTTTTATTTTAATATAATGAGTTCTGAAAGCTATGTTTCTTGAAATATTTTCTTGAATTTTTAAACATTCATCTTTCAAACAGATAATCAAACCTATTCAAAAACGACACTTTAAAACCGAGTCGTCAAGGTTATTGAAGGTCAACAGCGTTATGCCGTGTCGTTTCCAACACGTCAACGTATATCAACTCAATCATTACACACGAATGCTTTTTTCTTTAGCACCACAACGTAGCCGTATAGCGTAGCCATAGGCATAATACAAGACACAGCAGAGAGACATATATATATATATATATATATATATATATATATATATATATATATATATATATATATATAAGCGACACATTTAAATTGTGATGAATCTAGTTGAATATTGAAGCTAAGTAACCGCTTTATCTGATACAACAAACGGAACGATGAATTGATTCCGAACCAACTCGAGAGTGAATTGGATGGAAAGAAGAAACCAGCTTGCCGATGAGTTTATGTATAGTTATTGTTATCTATCTCACATACGTATAAGTGTGTATACGTTATACATACAAACATATGTGGTGCTGTCCAGTTGAAAGTTAGTATGTCTGATAAAGTGTTTTTATAATTATATAAAATAAAATTGAGTTTCCTGTGTATAGATTTGTACCTAGAGAAGTTATAAGTTGTGGTATGTTTAAAAATGTTGAACTTCGAAGATAGTATATTTTTAAAATAAAAAAGCTTTAGGATATATATATATATATATATATATATATATATATATATAAATTTAATAGATTGAATAATTGTACATCGAATTTAATTAGAAAATTAAATTAAAAATTGTCAACTGCCTCGTCTGGGACTCGAACCCTGCGGACATGCAATTAATATACTCTATATATATATATATATATATATATATATATATATATATATATATATATATATAATTCAAAAAATCAACGTTTTGATATGCTCTACGAAGGAAAAAATATACTGATTTAAATAAAATTTGGCTTTCTTTAATTAATAATTTATAATTTTTATTTTTAATAATAATTAATTTATAATTTCAATAATTTATAAATTTTTAATCGTTACTTTGTTACCTAGTAACTTGTTCTATGCTTTGTTGGTTTATTATTTATGTCATTTGTATATGTTTCCCTGATAATGTAGAGTATATTGAAACATCGATTTTTTATATTTAATAATTATAAATGTATACGTGAAAAAAGTTGAGATATTTCTCAAAAATTCTACAAATTACCCTTGTCATTGAGTCGGCCTATATTGCTGTCGTCAGTTTAACCATAGACACGTGTTTCGCTCTTTAGGAGCTCGTCAGTATGGAGATCCGGTCAGTGTCTGAACCTAAACTCAATGATGCAAGTGTACTTGGTTATACCTGCATCAATGTGATCAGGCTTTTTAACGACCCTGTATATGCGTTTTCAATAAGAATGTTATTCGACAGTGAGTAATATATCATTATTCAACATTCTTTTGAACCATCAAAATTGTTTAAATTTATTATTCAATAGTAATAACATAGCATTATTACGTTGTGAAATATTCGTAAATCACATAAAAATTACATTATCAAACTACGTACCATTTCTGCTAGATGGATTTGTACCAAAAGTTAATCCAATTGAAATATTTACGTCCAAAACTTAAATATGAAATGTTTTAAAAGTCTGTTTAAGTAAATTTGCTCTATACGTGTCCACAAATAAACAGAAATCACGCTAAAAACAGTTGATTTATGTCATAAGAACCAATTCATCCTTATCTGTAAAAATTACTAATAGTAAAAATTGGTATGATTACAATATCTCCCTCTGTATATGTGACGGTCGGTAAAAACAAATAATTATAGTCAATATTTATGGTTAATTAATGTAAATTAATAAAATAAATTTCTTTAATTTTATTTATTGAATAAATTTATTCAACAAACTTTTATTTATTTTTTTATTTAACCATTAAAAAGTTTAAAAAAATCTGGATGTGTATAGTAGATATATATTCACATCACCTATGTATTTCGTATGTGTGGGTGTTAAAAGAGAAAGTAGATGATCGAATGATTTGTTATAATTGATGGTTAAATATGTCATACTAATTGGTGTATCGATAAAAAAATTCCATTTGTGAAATCATTTTTAAATCATATATCTTCGATATGTTATTATTTTCTATTGAAATATAACTTATCTATCTGAACATTTGACATATTAAATATATATTCAAATCAAATAAAAAATAAAAAAGGTATTTTTAACCACAATTTACAAATCTAACCTTTAAAAATAAATATGATACGTACATTTAAAACATATATATATATATATATATATATATATATATATATATATATATATATATATAAATTTTAGTAGGTAAATATAAATATGTCTTCTTATCATATATGTCTGTATATAATATCCGAATCAGAATAACACATTTTACAGACAATTGACGCGTCGCGCCGTGTTGAACATCTGTCCGAGAGAGCACAAACCTTTACCGTCCATTTGATGTGCATACACATCGACCCGAAACGTGTTCAAAGACCCGTTTTCAAAATCATCCATTCCGAAGATCATCCCAACGGTGCTACAACATATTTAACCCCAAATGTGTTGAATTGGGCAGGCTAACTTCCAATGCAATCGACTTTACTGATACCTTAAAATTAAAGACATTCTTTTTCGCAATAAATACCACAGTTCACTACGTTTAGAAGACAAGGACATAATAATCGTCTTCACAAACTAGCTGGTTAACTAATTATGGTTAGAAACATCATCTCCTTTGCAACGGACTATTCCTGTCTCTCTTTAAATCTGTAACCAATATGTCTGTCATTATTTATATGACGTAATAAACTTCAAAATATTAAATTTATTAAATATAAAATTTTATTATTGTAATATGTATTTATATTATATATATAATAATAATAAGTTATTAATTTAATAAAAAAAATATCATGTCAAATAAAATAACAAAATATTTCAACTTGAATATTTAATTTCTGAAAGTCAGTGCCGTTCCTAGCGTATATGCCGTCCGTGTGCTAGAATAATTTTGTCGACCTATCCCGTATTTATTAATTAAAATTTTAAAGTTTAACTTTAAAATTGATATATTTCTTTAATTGTTAATTTTAGATTAAATAAAGATAGGGATACAAGATTAACTTCTTTAAATTATCCACCAGGGAATAGTAAGATAGTTTAAGAAACTATTAGTTAAAAACGTTTGAGTGTGCCAAACTACAGTTAATTAAACCTAATCACAGTTAAAGGCCGATTTAGAATAAATAATTTGTTAATAAGTATGAATATATGAAATAAATCATGAATAAATATTTGGGATTAATTTATTTTCTCTAAATATTTGAGACAGATTTGTAAAAACATGCTCATTTATGACATTTACCACGTTTTATAGTAATCTGCAGGCTTTCACGGTCGGTATCTATTGACCTTATAGAATTTTCTGGGCACCAAGCACTGAAGAAGCCATCTACAATGTAAGTCAAAACGTCTGCGACAAGGATAGATCGACCACGGCATACCAGCCCAGAAAATTTTATAAATCCAATGATGGCCGGTTATATTGATAATTCAAAAGTTAATAAACTCAAAATCTTAAAATTTAGCATACTTTTGTAAATTTTGTAGCGATACAAAATGTTTTGTGTTTTATGCCAGTAATTTCAATTGTATTTGTAACGCTACATGTCTTACAGACGTGAACAGAATCGACTCATAAATATTCAAATATTTTTCTGATATATAAAAATTTAATCTTTCATTTAAAACTTTATGAAAATTTAGTGCCCAAAATAACTTAATCCGGCTTTGATTTAAATTTTTAAATAAGCAAGGATATATTTAAAATATATTTGTGTAACTAACAATTAAACTACAAAATCTTATTGGTATAACAGATCAGTAAACTAATCATTTACTACTAAACGCTGATTCAATTTAATTGTTCGATTATAAACCAAGCTAAAAATCGGTTCAATTCAATATTATCAATTGACCCAATGTCCATATCTATTGGTCCGTTTTAGAATTTACCCAAGTCTCAATTCGTTTGTCCAAGAGAGCATATTCTTGTGTTAGCTTAACACATAGATAGATATAGATAGCGGATACCGAGTAAAATCTTCTTTGGGTAGATATATATATATATATATCGATATCTTACTCGGTATTTACACAAAACCTAAAATAACAGTCAAGTTTGTACCGTATTTTATTTAAACTGTTAAATATCATCGCATCGGATTGTCGTGTCCGTTTCTATATGTCAACGGATTCTGTTTAAGCTTCATTTGTTTTAACAACATACGAGTAGCGTCGACAGTATCTTTGTTTTTATAAGTAATTTGCAATTTACAGCATTTGAAAATAAGTGAATAAAATTGTATGATTCTTATAAATTAAAAATAAATACAAATTATAGTAATGTCTACACTACTTACATTGAAACTAGGAATTTTTGATAACAATAACCGATTGATAATAATATGCGAAGAAAACACAAACGTAAATTTTATTAAATAATATTGTGGCCGAGTAGTTCAAGACGTGTATTTAACACCGATCGTATCTGTGCGTATCTATCTTAACTGCCTAACACCAACTTTTGCACAATTTTTTTTCCATTTTACACTCATCATACACAAATCTATTTCGTATCCGATTTTTTCTAGTTACACCACATATGCCACCTAAAAATCTCATTTCCACAGCAGTCATTTGCAACATCATTTTTATGATTCTATAAAACAATCAGTTAAATTTTGTCAAAAGTCAATAACATCAAATTAGAAACTTTATTAAAAAATTTTCTCATCCAAAAAAATAATAAACAAATATTTCTCGCACGTTTCCATTTAAATAAATCGCACTGTAGACCTTTTCACATCAAAAAACTTGTAAACATTATCACAGACAATTACTAAACATAAGCATAAACTTTAGCATCATTATTAATAAACTTCTTTCGGTTGTAGTTGGCTATGATACATCACCTACTCTGACAGACTCCATTAAGAAATTTTTAGAAATTCCTCTTGTTATTAATATCGTTTATTCTGTTTTCGCATGATAAATTTTTTCCTTGTTTCTTTGTGTACGTTTTTTTTTTTTTTTTTTGATAAATTACATTTTTCTTGTGGTTTGGTAAATACTGTTTTTTTTTATCTGCCTCATCTGACAGAAAAATAATTAAAATGTTGTTATTGCAATGATGAGAATTGGATTTAAATTAAGAGAGAAAAAAATTTGAAAATATTTTTGTTTCTTTTGTAAATGTCGTGACTGAAAAGAATTAAATATGAAACGGTTTTACGAGAATAAATAAAATCATAAAAATTAGTAAAAAAAAAAGATATAGTTCAGTATCGTATGTAAATTATTATGCTTTTGCACGTAAGAATAAATAATCTTAATAAAAATACGTTCAGTGTTATACTGGAATTCCTTTCTTATTAAGAAATAAAAAAACAACCTTTTGGTTATAAATTAAATAGACGGTATAAATAGAATCATTTGTTAATATTGCGCTAGCATGTGTTATGAAAGCTTAATGGAACAATTTTTAAGAAATTATGTTTCTTTTTCTTTTATTTGTAGGTATAATTAAGTACTAAAAATTGTGTAGTATAAATATATATCGCGGGTGTTTTACAAAAAATACATTTATGTGATATTAGAGATATAAATCTGCGTGGACGTCCGATGAGTAGATGAATGTTTCTAAATAATAATAATGAAAGATCATTTATGAGAGGTAATATAAATATGAATAAAACAAATCTTCCTGTCTGGCTGAAAACTAATTTCTGTTTAAATGGAAAGAGTTTGTGCCACACTTTCGTAAGTATATGTTTGATTGTGTGTATATGTATGTTTTACGTGATGTAAAACAACATAGAAAAAATTTCTTTTTATTTATAAATTTGTAATACTATGTAAAAACAAAATTATATACAATTCTTAAAAATGTAAAGAAAATTTGAGCTAAAAATTGATTAAAATCAAATAGTACAGCAAACTAAAATGTTAAAAATTTCCAACGTTGGCACAACTAGAAAAATAATATTGTGTATTTCTTATAAATATTAAAAAAACTTGTTCTAAAAATTTGGTTGGCAAAATATTTTTATAAGTTAACAAACAACATTGTGCAAATATAAAATTATATGTAAGACTTGTTTTTACAATAAGAATTTCTTACATAATTTTATTTTAGCATAGTGTTGCCAACTTTTACAAAAAATAATAATTTATACATTTACCTGTAATATTCGATTGATACTGAAATTTTCAAGAGAAATTTACAGAATATTACAGCAAAATGTATAAATTAATGTATTTGCTGTAAAAGTTGGCAACACTATACAAAAATACAATTATGTATGTAATTTTTATTGACATTAAAAGAATCTGCCTGTAAAATTTGATTGACATTGAAATCAAAATAATTTTTTTTTTTTTGACAATGGTACAAACATTGTACCAATCAAGATACCATTTTGCTTTGAATAGGAAATGGCAAAAATACTTCTAAGGTGAGATTACACGGACACGCTCAGTTTTAACTCAGTTACCTGTGCAGTTAAAACGTTGTGAAATTTCGCAGTTTAGTGTGCGATTAAATCGTAGCATGCATTGTAATGAATGATATTATTTAGTAAAGATACAAGATATCTTTAGTCTAACGACATATTTTACTACATAACTTCATATTCACCACAAATTAATAGTATTACATTGATGTAAATGTCAGATGAATTGCAACAGTCACATATTAGTTCCGTTTAAATTGCGCAGTTATAGTTAATGTTGTTAAAAAATCTATCGATTATAGATTTCACTCAGTCCATACTCATTCCGAAATTTTGTTACATCATTCCGCTATGAAAAAACTGTGCAATTTCTGCCTGTGCAGTTATAACTGCAACAAACTGAGTCATACAATTTAAAAACAAAATAGTATTTTATGACATTAATAAAAATATTCAAAACCTACTCTTCATACATAACTTCACTAATAATTAAACTATAAACCACTAATTCTCTAATCCGTCCAAACACAATCTGACGTCATAACTGTATATTATACTGCGGTGGTTAATAACCGTCGGCTACCAGACTATACCAAACTATATATATAATATATATATACCGCGCTCTAAATATATAAAATATAAACTTTGCCGTCAGCGCTCTCGGTCGTACGTAATACACGGGTGTCGCAGTATGCTATGGAATTGTCGAATGGCGTGCTATAATGTCATTTGGTCTTGTATTTCTCTCAGCTATGCGTTTAAAACACAAGCAACTCTGGAAATGGTTTTCAACCTGCCAATTTTCGTTCAAGAAAAATCGTACCTTACGAAATATATACCTACCCGATGTAATTATATATATGTAGAGGGGTAGCATATGTGCGGCTTTTTCAAGATATTATTTATATCTTACCTGAAGGATATTACCATGTTATTTTTATGTAGAAATTTATAGCTAATTTAGATTTTACTGAATTTTGTTATTTTATCGTAAAATCGACTTATATCAAAGTAAAAAAAAAATATTGTCAATATTTAGATAATTACAAAAGTTTTCTTATATTTATGTTAAAATAATAATACAACATACAGAATTTTAATGCGTTCTTCAATTATTATTAACGAGATTGTTATGATGACTAAATATAACACAAATAATTATTTAAATAAAAAAAAATTAATATACCACTTTTTTAACACGGACTAAAAAGTATGAAATAATTTCTCCTAGCCCCATACAGAAAAACGTGAGGCAACGACAGCTACTCCATTTTTGTTTATATGAAGTTTACGCCATTTCTTGATAATTCACTATGCTAATATTAAAATGCCAACCAAGTCTAAGCACTTTAGCTAATATTTTAATAAACAAACAATACTATATAAATCCATTCGAAATATCAAATATCTTTATAGAAATGCAAAATTTTATTTCATCTGACGTTTGTTACAATCTGTGGCTTTACAGCCGACAAAAAAAAGACAGCAGAAACAAAACACAAACGGAAACAAATAAGAAACTCTGACAGAGACGTTAAAATATTTCACAAACAGAAAATGCATTCCGCATGTTCGTTTTACTGATTCCATTTATGGTGTGAGTGTCTGTGTGTGCGTGTGTGTGTGTGTGTGTGTCGACTTTCCGATTGTTGTGGACGACATTCTATTTTGCAATTTTCGTGTGTTTGCGCGCAAAGTGCATTTAAGTGTACGCTTGTCAGTAATGTTTTATTACTTGTATACAAAATGTCTGATTTCGAGGTTGTTTTTGCCCGTTGATTTGTATATTACCTTTGCTGTATAATACAGAATAATATAAAGTTAAAATACGAGTAACTAAACAGAGAACAGAGCTTTCAGCTTTGTGCGCCATGGTGCTGAAGCATAATTTTAAATGTCTGCGAAATTTAATTACACATAAATTTGAATATCGTATGTCACCACCCATTGCACGCAGTCAGTTGTTTTATAATATGCATTTGTTTAGTTTTCGTACAGTTAATGCAAACTTTGACATTCTAGAATTGTGATATAGATAATATTTAAAATTTTATGTAAAATTTAGTGACATGCAAATGTAATACACGAGAAGTCTCATTTGAGCTGTTATGCATAGAGATCTATGGAAAAATTTAAGAAAAACAATTTTGGTTGAATTATGCAAAAAATATAATAATAAATTATTTTTTTTGTTTGTAACACATAGATTACTAGATCGAGAACAACAATTTTATTCAATTGAATTTTTATTATTATTTTTAATTGTAGATAATTTTTAATGACTACGTATGTTTATCTTGGCATTTGAAACAGCTTAAAATTAGAATCCGAAATAAACTTCTCAAATTAATAGAATCGACTTCATAAGGCATTTCTGCATTTTAGCGAATTGATTTGAACATTTTAAGCTGTTTGAAAATTTCATTTCTAAGGTGGGTTATACACGGGCAGTTTTTTCTCTTATTATTTCACTCTTAGGTCTCACTGTTCATTTGGATTAACTAATAATAAATAAAGCTTGTTGCACTGGGTATTTATTTATATTTATTCCGTCAAATTCCGACATTCACATCGCGTCCTGAAGCCTCTATACAAATCCTACTGTATCTAGTTATTTATTAATATAAATTAACTTTGGTTAGCTAAGAAATAAAATTGCTTTAGTAAATACTTCACTATCTTAATGTTTCTTATTATGTTATTTCAACCGATTCTATATTCAATATTTATATTATCATTTTAATATATTTTATACTTAATCATTCATCTTATTGACACTAACAAAATACGAAAAAATTCCATTGCGCGCCCAAAGCATAGTAGACCCTCAGATCTCAAACGTATTGGAGTCGGTCTTAGAAAAATATTTATTTACTCTCTTCCATAGTACAGATGATAAATATCTTAAATATTGTGCAAACAAAAACGCAGCAGACCCGACCATACTGGTCGTGCTTCAATTGTTATTTTAGTCGGGTAAGTCCAACAAAACATGCGATATGCGACAGACGTTTGTCGATGTTTAAACTTTTACAAAATCATCAACTCGATTGACTGATCGTGCTAACGCATATATTTCGTGTTTTGTTTTTCTTATTTTTTGCTCGGACGATCCTCAGATGTTTGGACTATGGTAATGGACAGGTGAATAGCTTTGATAAAGGCTTTTCCGGTAGACAAGTGGATTTATAAAAATTAAATTAAAGAATTTTTTGAAATAGATTTGATTAAAAGATATTTATAATATTTTATTTTGTTAAAGTAATATAATTTATGTGGGCATTAGGAGAATCTTTTATAAAAATTTGATTAAAATCGGTTAAACCATCTAGGAGGAGTTGCGATCACATACACTGACGCCCGAGCGAGCGAGCTGATGACGCCCATACATACATCGACATAAACTAAGTTCAGATTTGTCATCTAGAGGCTATATGAAGGATTTCCATTAAATTTTTTTCTTTTTTTGAAAATATTACAGACACCGTACTGATCACTATACCACATTTTCCTTGCAGTCAAAGTGGTAATAAGTATTGCAACAACGGGACTGTCAAATAAACTGTAACAGCTATACACACACTTTGTTTTAATTGTGCAGTTATGGTTTGGGCAGTTTAAAAAAATCTATCGGTTAGAGGATTCACTCACTCTACAATAAGTCCGAAATTTTGGAGTAAACGTCACTTTGATTTTTACACACATGCTGCGATTTTACTATACAGTTTCAACTTGAGCAGTTGGTGATCTGAGGGTCGGTATTTTGAGTTTCGGTTAAAATGATTTGGTAATTGGTTAAATTTAATATTTGACTAAAACGACATATTTTCTATATATTGTCTACTGATTAAATTAACCAGTGAATATATTTATACGTTATACCTAACAAATTTAATCCATAAATTTACCTGGTTAATTTAAAAACTCGGTTGTCTTACACAAAATACAAAATACTGGCCCTGAGATTACGGACAATTAAAAATAAAATTTTATTATATGTAAAATTTTTATTTTTATTTGCTTGTTTTATTTTTTTTGTTTAGTCGGAAATTTTAAAAATGCTTCGTAGTTTAATCATACATGATGAGTTTTAACTGTGTAGTAAAATTGAAGCGAAATTACGCAGTTTACAGATTGCTTAGTTTTACTCAAACACTATACAATTTTTACACAGTTTAGGATGCAATAAAATTGTAGCACTCATTCTAATAAATGATATTTTTAGTAAAAGCTACAAAACTGCTTTAATCCACGACATATTTTACTACATAACTACATACTAACCACAAATTAATGGTATTGCATTGATGCAAATGTCAGATGTGTAGCAACCACAATGGTTAACGCTGTTAAAAAATCTATCAGCTATAGATTTCACTCACAATTAGTTCAAACTCAATCCGAAATTTTGGAGTAAATGCCGCTCCGGTGTTCACACACACTTTAGGAAACTGCGCAGTTAAAACTGTGCAATATACTGGGCGTATAGCCTTAATAAATTTTACTCAAAACATTATTGGTATCTTATCGTAGTATTTTCCTCTACACTCCAATTAAATCTTTAAATTTTCTAAACAAACAAGATAAGAATGACTTCATTGATAGTATAACATCCTGTACGTATTCACCAAGCAGGCAAGCACACATCCGCATATATGTGAAGTTTTATCGCTATCTCCGTTCAACGCATGCATGTCGCCCGTCGCTTGTTTTGAAAGGCAAGAGCTGGTTGGCTGGTTATTGATTACAGTCCCGACTAAAGGGGGGGAGGGGGTTATAGAAAGTGTCTCGCGGGCATTATCCGTGGCGCGTAGCCGTCGTTCCGCAACGGAGTTTTAAGGGTTAAAGGATTTTTGTGCGCGGCGTGCGAAGCTGAGCTTCAACTAGCAGACGGATATGCGCTACCAGGGATATTCTTTCTCTTACGTTAGATTTGGTTTTTAGGTGGCAAGGAAAATGTAGAATGTGTGTGTTTAGACCAACGATAGCAAGTTTCTGTTTTGAATTTTTGATTTGTGCATATTTATGCACGATTAAATTTCAGTGTAATATTACATTATCTTCAAATTGAAAAGATTTAAATTAAAATTTTGTATAAATTTTATTAAAATTTGACGTTTGTATTAATTAATCAAAAATCTTCATTAAGAAAAACATAAAATAAACAAGCGCAACTTAGAATCATGTAACTAGATAACTATAAATTATTAATTAAGGAAACCATATATTATTTAATTTAGTGCTTTTTATACTGATTGATGTTTTTTTTTTCTTTGATTAATTAATCTAATATTAATGCCTAAACTACTTTTAACCATACCACTATTACTACTACTACTACTACTACTACTACTCTACTCATCCGACGTCTACTGGCAGATGTATACCATCACTCACATATATTATTTTAACCAAAAGTTCATTTGATATTCGCTCAGCTTGACCGAAATATTTTATCTGATATTTTATAAATGTATATTACATATATCATATATATATATATATATATATATATATATATATATATATATATATATATATATATATATATATATATATAATTATATTTTTTTATAAAACAGATTTATTTGGAATGATATTTGTTTATATAATTTTTTAAATCATAACTGCTGGACATAACATGGCTCAAACTTTTATTTTTATTATTAAATCGGGATTAAATCCTAATCCATTATTTTGTGAGTGTAATAATTAATTTATAGAATTATGTTTTAAACAATCAGTTTACGTAAAAAATAATTTTATAAACTTTTTGGAACAAAACAAAATAACAATGTCAAATGTTTTGAATAATTCTTTACAGTTTACACAATTTTTTTTAAATTTCCAGTCAAATATTTACTTAAATAATTCATCCACTTTCATTTTACATTTGTGTACCTCACCACCGAGCAACAATACCTACCATCCAGAGCAAAAACAGGGAAAAGCAACATTCCAAAAACCTGGAAAAAACTCTCCATTTCTCGCAAATAGAATAAAATAAAACAAAAGCATGCGCAACGTGAAAAGTAAAAAAAAAACTAAGCGCAATTACTCTTTTGTTTCTTACAGAAGCAAAACGTGTGCGCGGGTAGTTTTTCCCGACGTCCGTGCCTCAGCCGGGGGTTTTAAAGAAAGCAAGATTAATTACTCGAGGCGGCCCTAATACGGGGGCCCCCCAGTCGTGATTAAACAGGACGTCTCTTTATCTGCGCTTGTGGTCGGATTCTTTGCACGATGTTGCAATGGTTCTTGCACTCGAATTGAAAGACTCTACATTGTGGTGAACCAACGTGTAAAATGCTTGATTTTGGAATTGGATTATGTGTGCTAAATTTTGAAACAGTTTTTGAATTAGATTTTTAATTCAGTCATCTAGTAAAACTTTAAACTTTTGTCATATATTTCAGAATAAAATTGTTTCTGTATTTCTCATCATCTATCGATAGTTTTTGTATTTTCGATATTTTTTTATTGTATCTGATATTATAAATTATAAAAAAAAAAGCTATTTTAAAGTGGTTATTAAGTAATTTTAAATAAAAGTTAAAAGACTTTTGTCAAAAATCACTTTCAAAAATGAGGTGAGAAAACGGATCAGTATTTTTTATTGCAAATCGAAACTTTATGTTTAATGTAATAAATAATATATAAAATGTTTATATATGATGTCAATAGTTAATAAATTAAAGTTAAAAAGTAAATCCACTCAAATTGTAATTATAATGTGGCGTCAAGGCGACGTTTATGCCTAATGATGCAATAGTTAGAGATGGCGCTGCTGCGAAATATTAAGATGTCAATATATGAAGAAGAACAGAAATAAACAATTTATTCGATTTTATTTGGTATTTTTCAATCATTTTGGTATAAAACAATATTTTTATTAATATTTTCCTTAACAAAATTTATACACATCCCTGCAAAATATAAAATAGAACAAAAATCAACAATTTATTCAATTTTACTTAATGTTTAACAATTATTTTGGTATAAAATAATATTTTTTATTTATGTTAAATGTTATGTATGTTATATGCATCTATCTAATCATATAACCTCTACAAAATTTATCAGACTCACTTCTTTTCTCACTCATTTCTAAACATAATAACGCTTGATACATTTTAAACTTTTATACTACCATCTCTTCCATCAATTTATATATTCACTTCCAGTTCGTTAGTCGTAACTTAATCTAGGGAAGACCTGACTTAATCTTTTGTGTAAGTTTGATTTGACTTCACAATATAGTACGAAAGATAATAATTTTAGTAACATTAACCATTTTTTCTGGTATTTACTCATTTTATTAAAAAATAAAAAATACAATCCTCTTGTTTTTAACTTTAGTTTAATATATAAGAACCCAAGTTTATTGAATGACCCAATTATTAGTGTATAATGAAGTTCTTTATTTATATTTTGAGTATACATACCAACAAAAAAAACTTATTATTTCACAAAAACATTTGATTCTTTGTTAACAAATCATGATTGTGTAAAGCATGCGTTTTGATAAAAATGTCATCGATTTGATCTTAATATAATAAAAAAATCTTTCAAAATTCATTATATTAAAATAAAAAAGCCTTAGATTGAAGTTCTGTTTTATTTCATATAAAAATTCGACATCTTGATACACTATTGAGTGTTATCGTATGTGGCTTTTTATTTAGTTTCTAGAAGTTTTAAGTGTAAATTCAGATTTTTATATTTCGAAAAATTGATGAAAAAGAAAACAAAATAATTATAAACATTAACAATAAAGCTTAAATACATACATAGGTACATTATTTCATATTTACGTGACAAATAATCAAGACAAGAAAACTGCGGGAGTGGAAAACGCGTTCCATACGCGTACCGAATTGACCGATATTTCCGGACCCTTCTGGCACTATGACATCACTGACTTAAAGCTAAAGCTTTTTTGGTATATTTTTATTTCAGTCTCAAATTTCTCGAATTAAAATCAGTAATTCATTTAGCAAAAATATTACATTTTACAATTTAATTAGATTAAAAAAATTAATGTTTTTGTTTGTATTAAGTTAAATGTATTAATAAAATAAGTTTATTCAATATATTAAATATTTATGACATCATTTCAATATTTATTAAACATTAAACATTTTTAAAATAATTATTTCTTAACAAAAACATCACTGCAAAAGCAAATAAGTACAAGCAACTTTAACATTACGATTCCGGCTCACCCAGAGAGACATTTTCCGTATCTTTACAACGTCAAAAATCACTCTGAAATAATAATAAACTGAGGAAAAAGCAACAGTCAAAGGAAAGAATTCGAAGTGAACCCAATACGATGGCTGCAGCAGCCCAGTCTTAAAAGCAAAGCACTTGTAAAATGGTGTTCCATCTCTACTGATAGGTATCAAAGAACAGTGTTTAATTAATTAATGATTTAATTAAAAAGGACCGGGCTATTTGCAACAGCAAGCCGAGGGACTGCTTTTTAATGCGCACTGATTTCGTTTCTTAATTCGTTGAAGCACACAGTAAAAAAAGAAGAAGAAGAGAGAAGCGAACAAGTTTGTGCAAGCCACTCAAGCACTCCTTTTTGACTCCCAATGCCTTTTATCTTTCGGGTCGCTGTTTCATATTGACTCGTCCGAATATAATGATATGCCTCGATTACATTGCAACTTTGATTTTAACGGTTTTTTATTTTTTTATTTCGGGTTTTATTTTTTACTTCAGTTTGAGAGTGATTTGTATTTCTTTTTTATGATCTTTTAATTGGTGAAATTAAATCGAGAAAATAAAAATCATCTTCGATGATTTATATCAATGAATTGAACTAATTTTGTGCGTGATTTTTTTTATGTGATATTTATAATTTAAAATAAAAGTATGTGCTTTAACTTGAAATAATTAGTAAGCAATATGTATTTTTTTTAAGTTTTATGTAAATTATGAATTTAGCTGAATATTAATTTGACACGCGTTATAAATATTAAAGACAAAAAATAGTATTGGTTTGTTTTTAGAAAATAAAAAAGGAACAAATTTATTGGCAAGACAAGTCAATAAATGTAATAATATTTATGTCAAAATTATATTATTTTCAACACGATTTTTTTAAATAATAACTAATAATTAACTAATTTTATTATGTTCAAAGATTTTTATATATTAATATTTCAATATTTCTAATAATACTTTGTCAAAATTTAACTCCAGGTAGAAGTATTCTGCATATTATCGGTATCCCAAGTTATTGTCCTATACGACTTGGCAAACGAACATCTTATATATGCTTTCCCACTATTAATTATCACATTATATATATATATATATATATATATATATAATATACTTCATTTTAAATTAACTAATTAATATGATAAATTCGAGAATGCAGAGAGAAAAACGTTTCTTTGATATTAATAAAAAAATTATCAGTAATATTTATTTCTTTATTTTAAATAAATTTATTTAAAATAAATATGCGGCTCTTTATTTAAAAAAGTATTTGTTTGTAATAAAAACATATCTTATAATTAATTACATATTTATTTGCAACTATTAAAGAGAAAATTTATTTGAATGAATATGATTTACTTCACCCGAAAAAATTATCTTTCTTTATGTTTTAAAATTTTAACATATATTTCTTTACTTAATTTTACTAATTTACATAAAATATTATTATTATAATATATAAATATACCTAGAAAATTATATGCTTCAAACATTTTGTTATTTTATAAATAATTACATATTAAAATATAATATGAATTACTACAGTTAAAATTCATGAACAAAATTACTAATATATAATTAAAAAATCTTTTGAAACTTATTATATTAAAATAAAAAAGCTTTAAGATAAAATTCTGTATATATTTTATTTAAATATCATATCATCATCAGAAAAACAAAAAATTAATTTTAAATAAAACAGAACTTTATCCTCAAGTTTTTAAATTTTATTTATATATTTTAAAAACTAAAGTTTTGTAATCATAGTTTAATTTACTAAAAACTAAAATTCCAATTCAATAATTACACGAATACTCAACGCATTGTTTGTAATACAAATATTACAAACAAAATAAACAATTCTACAGAACAAAATAAATGTCAAATTCAATTTCACTAAACGTAAAAACAACAAAACTGTTCAACAAGTTAAAACAAAAAAAAAACGAACAATAACACAAAACGTAATATAAAATTTTTCGCAAACCGGAAATCCAAATACGTACCAAATTCCTTCTTTCCCATCCGTACCGAGACATTCAATACCCAATCCCAAATTCCCAAATCACAAAACAAAACAGTGTGCTGCGCTCAAATGCATCAAAATGCGCGTCACATACAAAACTATAAAACCAATCACGAAATATTTATCGCATTGGCTATGACATCTCAGACTATACACCTTTACGCCCCTTATACATATAATCGAAATGAAAACTGATACTCCCAGAATCCATTGCATCGTCTACCTAGGTGAATCTGTTGTGACAGCCTCAGACACGTAGGTACTACACAATCTAGCAGGTTATGGCACGGATAAAACGAAAGTTAAAAACAATAAAAACGTACGATCAATTTTATTTTGATTTGACAGTTAAATGCCTTTTGCTCGGCGTACGCTTTTGTTTAATTTTTTTTTCTTATTTTATCTGTCTTTCAATTCCGGTTCAATTCGTTTCTTATTTGTTTAATGCGTTTGCTTGTTTTCGTAAAAAAGGGTTTCTTTGGTTATTGTAAGCAGGTGGTGAAGTCGGAAATATCTTGTTAGATATATATTTGATCATTGGTAATGTAGGGTGATAGTATTTGTTATTTTTTTTACCCAAGAGATATTGATGATGTTCAAATAATGCATCTGCTTTATTTTTGAATATTTTAAATTTTATATATACCAAATAAATATTGAGAAGAAATTACAGCCGTGGAAAAACTTACTAAAATTTAATCACAATAAAAATGTATAAGTGGTAGCATATACACACTTAGTTGAGCTAATTAATTGGGTAGATGTTACCACTGATATTTTTTCTAACGAAACTAATGATTATTTTAAAATAAACAAATAGCTTTAATAAAAAATAACATTTTTGTTTTTTCAAACTATATAAAGATAATTTTTTTGAATTAATCATTGCAAAAACAATAGTATATTATGTTACGAAGAGTGGAAAGCAATCTTTATTGAGTTGAGCTGAGATACTTGCAGCCGAGGCAGAGCCGAGGCTAAGCCTTAGAGCATTTGCTTCGAGTGACATACTGTATTATTTCTTCAAGTAGGTATTCTAAACGAAACTAAACTAAAACTAATTAAAAATTTATACCAAGTAACCTTAACATTATTAGTAGTTGTAGAATAGTATGTATATGTATATATTATTTATATTTGTTATGTGATTTGTGAGAATTAATGTTTCTTTGGTCAAATATACAATTTCTGACAAATGTGGCGATGTTTATTATTGCATTACTTGCACTTCTTCACACATTTTCAATAATCAAGTTCAAATTCAAGCGAAAATAAAAAAATGCAACTATCAATTAAGATAACTCAATAATTTTTAATGTGACTGTTGGGCATGTCAGATGAAATACACTTGACCGTGTTTCTTTAGTCCAATATGTTGTTTCTGACAAATATGACTGTGCACATTGCATTTCTTGCACTTGCATACACGTTTTGAATATTCAAATTCAAGTAAAATTGTACAATAACAATTGTCAGATAAAATATACTTGATATTGTAGTCATGTTTGGTGCTGCCACCAGCGTATATACTTATATAGTAACTAATTTCTGCATAATAATGTACATTATTTTACTAGTAACATAATTACCTTCTTGTACATTGGTAGTATAGTAGTGTAATATCAATATTTTAATACGCTTAAAGAAACAATAAAAAAATTTAAATTTGTATCTATCTTTCTTTCTATTATATAATTTATACTATTTTCCGGAAAATATTAACAAATAAAATTATATTATTTACTAAATAAACTAATTAGTTAAAAAATAATAACTAAAATATCTATAAAATAACTGTAACTTATTTAACTATTTTTCGTGCGAAAAATATCTGTTTATAGTAATAGTGCAATAATTAAAATCGTGAAAACAGTGCCATGACGCGCCATTATTTCACTCTGGCGTTATATAAATACTTGAACTAAAAATGTGAAATGAAAAATATTTAAAACAAATCTCACAATCTTGACATTAGAAATGTGGTTGATGTTTGTGTAATTTAATTCTAATTGCAGAAAGTCATAAAAAAAATGTTATATAGAGCTTATGCATAATGTGTTTTTTTTTACACATTTTTGTAAAAAGTACTACGATATGCACTTTTTGCCTAAATTACTATTTTAATTTCTTTTGCTAATAAATAGTTTTGTTATTTTTCTCTTAATTGTAAAATATTAATTTTAGTTTGTAGAATTTTAGCAACATAAACTATTCATTTTGATTTTTTTTCGAAGTAATTATTCATTATTTTTAACAATATTACCTTATAATTGAAAAAGTAACTTTTGGTATTTTTATAATATATGTTTGTTAAATAACAATAATGAAAAAATTGTCTAGACATTTCACTTTTTAACATATTAAAAAAATCTTTTAGAACACTTTATATTAAAATAAAAAGCTTTGGAATTAAGTTCTGTATATATTTTATTTAGATATACTTTACGTAGTATATCTTTATAAAAAATAATAATACAAATGACATAAATAATAAACAAGCAAAACGTAAAAACAAGTTACAAGGTGACAAAGTGAAGGCGCTGATTTTAAAAAAAATTGGTTTCTTTTAATTGATAATTTATGATTTATTTATTTATAAATATTTTAATCTAATTACTTTGTCACCAAGTAACTTGTTTCTATGTTTTGCTTGTTTATTATTTATGTCTTTGTATTATTTTTTCCTGATGAAGATATTATATGTACAGTATATCGAAAACGTCGATATTTAAATAAAATATATACAAAACTTATTTTTTTAAAATTTTAATTTAAAACAAAATTACTGTACATTACTATTTTTAATACAATATTTTCAATCAATTAACAGAAAAATAATCTTACAATTAATTATACGACAGCATACTTGTAATCTTTCTTTTATCCTCAGAACTTGTCTTATTTTACAAAATAAGAAAATTCCTACCCAACTCAATTATCATCAACAACTAACTTTCCATCTTGCTTCCACTAATCCAACACCATTTTTACAAGCAGTTGTCGGACAAAGTAAAAAAAAACCATTCGAACCACCAAACTTGCAGAAGCATATGCCTCGAAGCAATCAGCATCCCAATGGTTTCCACCAATTTCCCGGGCATCGGTCGCGGGCATGTTGAAGCACTTTCCGAACGACAACGAACGGTTTGCTCTCACTTATTTCCGCTGCACTCTTCGTATCGAACCATTAAAACTCACGGTTTATCTGTCGGAAAGCAGAAGGTATAGTGTTAGTGCTAAGAGAGGATGTTAAATATATTTCGTAGCATCGGGATGTAGTCGTTTGATCGCTGGTGTAGGAACAAGGTGAATGAAGGTGGATGCATCGTTTCTACTTATCGATGTTGGTTGCTCCACAAAATTGGTTTAAATTTTCGAATAGTATCTTTAGTCTACATCTATACACTGAGAAAGTTTTTACTTTAGATTCGAAGTTTTTACTCTTAACTTAAAAGTTATTTATTATCATATATATATATATATATATATATATATATATATATATATATATATATATATATATATATTTAAAAATACAAATTTAATATAATAAAAATACAAGACGATATTAAAATGCTTTGTAAAATAATTAAGTTTATAGTTCACGAGCAATGCTAAAAATCTCAGCAAGTAACTGTTTTTGATAAACAAATATGTATAAATATTTTAAAAAAATAACAAGCAAATGTATAAAATTTATTTTTATCGTATATATTATTGCGATTAAAAAGATCAAACTAAAATACTATGTATCCACTGTTTTTTTTTAAATATCAAAATTACAGATTTAAGATATATAATTTACCGTATTTAATACACTTGCACGACATTGTGATAGCTATATCAAAATAAAATTACTTCAGATTCAAGTTCTGTATTAAAATTTATTTATAATCGACGTTTCGACAAAACTTAATGCTCGTTTTCATCAGGAAAAACTTATACAAATGATATTACAGTAAATTAGTACAGAACTTATCGACTCGATTAATTGTGTACATGCTACCACCTAATATTATTAATTATTATTATTATAGAATTAATATTTTGTATTTATAGAATTTTCTGAGTTGGTATCCCGTGATCAATCTATCTTCGCCGCAGACGTTTTGCCATACATCGCAGATGGCATCTTCAGTGCTTGGTGACTGAGGATGCCATTTATAATGTATGGCAAAACGTCTGCAACGAGGATAGCTCGACCACGGTATACCAGCCCAAAAAATTCTATAAATTCAATGAATACCGGTCGTGAAAGCTTGAAGATTACTAATTAATATTTTGTTCATATAATTTTGTTGTTTTTATTTGAAACGTTGTAAATTAAATTCTAAAATGTAAGAAAAAAAATATATTGCTACATTTAATTTCACAAAAATTATAAGGTTTATACTTAGCATAGTAAAATATTTTCAGACCTCATAGTATTATAATTAAAAAATCAAAACTGTTTTAAGATTAGATTCTGTTTAATTAATTTATAAAAACGACGTTTCAAAAAAACAGAACGCTCGTCTTCATCAGGTCAATTTTTTTTTTGACCTTATATAGACGACCGTTCAATTTCGTCGAAATGTCGTTTTTATAAAATAATTAAACAGAATCTAATCCTGAAACAGTTTTTATTTCTTAACCTAGCTTTAAAAAAGTAACTATCTTACTGATACCATTTAAATAAGTTATCTTCAACTGTAAAAACAAGCTGTTTATAAATAGACAAATAAAATATATTTGGAAACCATTGATCTAATCTAATAACAGTGCAACTTAATATTACTAATGAAACAACAAGATTCAAAATCTTCTACACATATCCAACATCTCAAATTTTATTTTCCCATAGGTAATTTTATTTCCCATCTACCGTTTCAACCACATAGTGGAGCAACTAACTTTTATTCCAACCCCCTCATCCGAAAATCTTCCCAGAGAGCCCAGTGCAGCCAAAGAGCATCCACACCGCCAGTCTTGCTCAGTAATAGCTTCGTACGGCGATCGATTAAATTTCTTTCGATAGTACTCCGGAGGACCGTTGGCATAAATTACCCGAACCATAACACTTTGTTAGAGCACGGGACGCACACAGCGTCGGCCACTCTCTAAATGTTATAGTATTCCCGAGGGATGTACGGAGGCACGCCGTACACAGCAACGGGATTACGACAGACAGACGGACAACCTATGGGGAACATTTCGGGCCTCGAATATTTTTAGTGAAGCTGGGATGCTTGGGAAATTTTTCCCGCCGAGGTGATTAGATATTATGCGGCAATGGTGCGCGCGGTTATGACTAATGCTGATTATGAATTTTTGGGGTTGGAATTGTTATTTGTAATTTTCAGTTTATTGTAATGAGTGACAGTAAAATGAAATTTTAAAATTTTTGTGTGAAATGTAGGTTAATATTTATTTGAATATCAAAATATATTAACAAAAAATAGTATATTATATTACGAGAAGTAGAAAGCGGTCTTTATTGTGTTGAGCTCAGATATTAGCAACCGAGGCAGAGCTGAGACTAAGCAATCTGGGAGAAATATAAAAAGAACATTCTACTTCGCATGACGTATGCTATTTGTCTTTAAGCGATTCAAATGAAACAAAACTGAAAATAAATTAAATTCATATCAAGTAATATTAACCGTACTAACAGTTGTTACATGATTTTTAAGAATTAATGTTTCTTTGGTCAAATATGCAATTTCTGACAAATCTGGGGGTATATATTGTAATGTTGTACTTTTTTGCAAATTTTCAATAATTAAATTAAAATTCAAGCAAAAATAAACACTGCAATTGTCATCAAATAATTTTCAATTATATGCCTCGGTCGTAAGTACTAGGGCTCAATACACTAAAAATTGCTTTCTACTCTTTGTAACATAATATAAACATCAGTTGTACCTTTTTTCTGATGGAAATGTACGTAGAGTTTGTCGAAATATTGATTATTAATAAATATTAATACAGAACTATAACCTAAAGCTGTTTTATTTTAATAATATACTATTTTACTACAAATTTTTAAATATAACTTTCATTTTATTGCTGCAAAATATAATAATTCCATAAAATCGGTTTTAAAAAATTGCAACTGTCATGATATCAAGACTAAACAAATGAACTAAAACAGAGTTTATAAAACCAGTCAAATTCTTCTGTTTATTAATGTATCATAAAAAATGCTGGAAATTACATTTCTACAAAAATTATTTGCAATTTAGCAAAATTCTGATAAAAATAATAAAACTACATAAATATACATATTTAACATATTATAATCATAGGCGCCGGCAAAAATTATTCTAGGGGGGTGGGGCAAAACTAAAACATAGCTATATTTTTTATAAAGTTGTTTTTTTTTTATGAATTTTGTATTTAAATAATATAAAAAAAAAATTTCTAAGTTACGAATTGGTAATTGGTTCCGAAATCCAGGGGGGGGGGGGCAACTGACCCATCAAGCCCCTCCTTGCAGGCGTCTATGGTTATAATTCTTTTTGGATTATTGTATAATATAAATTCACTTATATATCTTACATAAGCTTTTATTTGTAATAATCATTTCGAAAATTAAATGTCATTAAAATATTGTACGAACAATTTTCATTAATTTCGTCATTTGAAAGTATTTTCAAAGTAAAAATAAAAATCGCACATTTACTGTAAAATGAAAGATAAAAATCTAATAATATTCATTTTTGTGAAAAGCTTGTACACAACTCACCACTAAAAGAACAAAAGACAAACGACCAACGTACTCGTAACTTTATAGAGCATGTCGTCATTAAAGCAGGTCCGGGAAGCTAACCCCTCAAGTATGAAAAAAGTGAAAATAAAATATACCAAAATTATGTGCCTTTTATGTGCTATTTATGTGCCAAACTCAAAATTTTTGTGCTCAAAGGGAAATAGAACTTCCGGTTTGGGGCTAGCTTCCGAAACACAAATTAACCCAAAAATACCATAAATTGAATAATAAATTTCGTATATCATATATCATAATTATGTGCTAATTATGTGCTTTTGATATATATATAGCCAAATATTAATTATACATACCGGAAATAGTACTTGGGCATATTTGTTTGTATTCTAGAATTTCCGTATTGCAATTTTTTGAAATAAATGTTTTTAATTGTCATGTGAATTAAGTGCTGATTATGTGCTTTTTATTAATCCTTCTTTTAAGTAAACTTTCCTTATGCGAAGGTTCACTTTTAATAGTAACGCATTACGAAAACTTCCAATAAATTTACTCAAATTGAATTTTCCCAAATTTTTTTATTAGTTTGAAATTAAGTGCTCATTATGTGCTCTTGATATGCACATCCAAAAACACGGTTCCGGAACCGGAAGTAGTACTTTGCTAATAAGTAGATAAGCCATAATTATGAACTGGAAGCTAGACTCTCAAGTATGCCAGAAAAGTACTAAAGACAATTTTTCGTAAAAAAAAAACCAATAGGAATTTACTAGTTAGTTTTCAATTAATTATTGAAAATTAGTTTACATTTTCAAAGCAATTGAAAAACGATAATGTACATTATACACAATGGAGCTATAATATCACGTTTTACTATATATATTATATATATTTATTTATCGAATAGTAATATTATATATTTCCTAAAATGTTAATTTTTCTCTGATAAATCGCCTTTTTAATAAATTGGCATATAACTTTTATAGTATTTACTTTAAAAATATTTCAATATAATCACCAAAAGCTAATGAAATATGGTTTTTAGTAGTTTAAAATTCATGTCATTCCGATAATTCCGATAATGAAGAAAAAAGCTAAAATGATTGATATAAGAATTTTATTTTAAAGACTGTAAATTTTTAAATTATGACTGTCTTAAAATAAATATCTATCTATCTATCTATTGTTAGCAAATAGCTATTTATCCGTTTTAGAAGTCCAGGCAGAGGCGGATTTAAGGGCGGGCGCAGCGGGCGCTCGCCCGGGGCCCCGGCCCCCAAGTTGGGTTTCATATGTGCAATTTTAATTACGTACAAGTTTACAATCGGCCTTAAAACCTTATATTTGCTTATTTTCATAAACTCAATACTTATTTTTTTTATTATTTTTTGAATACTGATCTTTTCTGTAAAACTGATGAAATAAAAATCTAAATGAAAATTAAAAAATTATTTACAAGATGTTTTAATTTAACAAGAAAATTAAATTATTATATATTAATATTAAACAACAAATTAATAAAATGACCAACACAAAATTAACTCTGAATAATTCAAAATATCAGAAATTAAAAGATATATTAAAAATTTGATAAAAATATATTTGAAACGAAAATATTTTCGAAAAAGTATGTATTTAAACAACATAGTAACATAGACGAACGATTAATTCAATCATACTAACTTACAGATAAATCATTTGAAGATGATTGCAAGAAAAGATGTATAGAAAATCGAAAAGATTTTTAACCCAGCCAATTTCAAACGCATCGGGAAACACTCATTTTCTTGTTTAAAAAGAGTTAAAAAATATCTAAGAAATTCAATGTCAGAGGAAAAACCTAATAATATGGCTATTTTATATATAGAGAGCGATTTAATAAAAATTATTGATTATGATAAGAAGGTTAATAAGTTTGCAAAACGAAAAGAAAAAATTTTTTTAAAATATTTTCAAATTTGGAATTTTTATTTCAAGTACAATTCTATGATTTTTTTGTTCATATTTTTGATTGTTCCTTTGATACGTATACTATTATTAATTATAATTATACTTGTATACACCTACATATGTTCAACTATCAGTTCAAAACTTTGTGATTATTATTATGCTATTAATTATATTACACATATATTATATTCAAATATTATTGGAAATAAAACATTAATAGTACTTAATATATTTTATTTATTTAATAATATGATTAACTCGCATTTTTATTTTCCTTGTCTCACTCGTTTTATTGGGCAGGGGAGGGGGCAATATTTTTTCTGCGCCCGGGGCCTCAACTGACCTAAATCCGCCGCTGATGTCCAGGCGACAATTTTGCAAGCAGGTACCCGAACGGAAGACCCTTCTTGTTCTTAAGAGAATATATATATATATATATATATATATATATATATATATATATATATATATATATATATATATATATATATATATATATATACATTTCTTACAATGCAACAGAAAGGCACTAGACTATTTGAATAAAAAGAGGTTTTTTTACTTCCATTTACGTTGCCATTCTTGTTAAGATTATTTATTCAATGGTAATTGTTTGTTCGGGAGGTACTAGGAAACAGGGGGTGGGGTATTTTTATATGGATACTAACATTTTACTACTTATTATATCATTTGACTGATACCTATAGCATGATAAAACTATTCAATGCTTTTTTAAACTCATTTTTAATATGTATAAATAAAAAGAATATTAATATAAGAACCATCAACATTGTTGTTTGACATATGACAGTTTTAGGTTAATTTTAAATGAAGTGACAAAAAACTGCTTACTAAGGTTTATAATTTTCCACAAATATAAACTTATTAAAAATTGCTTTCAGATTTATTTTGTTAATTTAAGTACACTTATAATTAACTTTATAAATATATAATAAAGTATTATATCAAAACATATATTATTTTAATTGTATATTATTAGTTAGAATATATATAAAACGTACTCTATTTTTGTACTTGTATTTGCTATATGTTCTCAGTCAATCAGGTAGTAAAACGTGATATTATAGCTCCATTGTGTATAATGTACATCATCGTTTTTCAATTGCTTTGAAAATGTAAACTAATTTTCAATAATTAATTGAAAACTAACTAGTAAATTTCTATTGGTTTTTTTTTTACGAAAAATTGTCTTTAGTACTTTTCTGGCATACTTGAGAGTCTAGCTTCCAGTTCATAATTATGGCTTATCTACTTATTAGCAAAGTACTACTTCCGGTTCCGGAACCGTGTTTTTGGATGTGCATATCAAGAGCACATAATGAGCACTTAATTTCAAACTAATAAAAAAATTTGGGAAAATTCAATTTGAGTAAATTTGTTGGAAGTTTTCGTAATGCGTTACTATTAAAAGTGAACCTTCGCATAAGGAAAGTTTACTTAAAAGAAGGATTAATAAAAAGCACATAATCAGCACTTAATTCACATGACAATTGAAAACATTTATTTCAAAAAATTGCAATACGGAAATTCTAGAATACAAACAAATATGCCCAAGTACTATTTCCGGTATGTATAATTAATATTTGGCTATATATATCAAAAGCACATAATTAGCACATAATTATGATATAGTGATATACGAAATTTATTATTCAATTTATGGTATTTTTGGGTTAATTTGTGTTTCGGAAGCTAGCCCCAAACCGGAAGTTCTATTTCCCTTTGAGCACAAAAATTTTGAGTTTGGCACATAAATAGCACATAAAAGGCACATAATTTTGGTATATTTTATTTTCACTTTTTTCATACTTGAGGGGTTAGCTTCCCGGACCTCATTAAAGCCTTTGAAGGAAAAAGTTCAAAACATGTCAGGTGCTTTTGACAAAATCATATTATAAAACTATGCATTAATAAAGTTATCTGGTTCAGAAAACGCGTCAATAAAATTGTTAATGTTTCATTCTTTTGTCAAAGTCACTATTAATCAATAATAAATTGATTTATTAACGCCATTCAATATTATTAATATTGTAAAATGGTATTCATTACTGTACGATTATTTTCAACTTTTGTAATATGATTTGTTTTTATTTTAATTTTAATATGCACATAATTATTCTAACAATAAGTAATTTTTTTTATTATTGAAAAATAATTTAAAAAATATGCTGTGTCCACAACAGAATTAACATTCGGACTTAGTCATATTTAAAATCAACAACTCGACATAATATCAAGTTTCTGATTTTATCTTAAGTGATTACTGGATTTTTCTTTGACTATAAGGAATTTCGATACAAGCAAATTTTTTTATAAAGAATAAGTTTTTCTCCTAAAACTCATATTAAATTTTTTTTCCCTATAGGAAATCTCATCATCACTTTACACACTATACTGGGTGTCCCATTTTAATCCGCCACCTGCAATAACTTTAAAATCGTGCATCGGACAAAAAAATGTTTCGGATAAAAAGTAAATGGTTTCGAGGGGGACATCTGATGCAGAGACCCTTGCCCCCTCCGGACCCCCTGGGGGGCGGGAAAGGGGGGCAACTTTGAAATCTTAAATGGAACACCCTATTTTTTATTGTAGATTCTGATAGGCCATTAAAAAGTATGTAAATTTTATTTTAAGACTTTTTGTTTATCTTTAATAGATGGCGCTGCAAACAGCATTTTTTTTCTCAGTTTATCAGTTTTCAATTTGAAAAAAAAGGTGTAACTAAGTACGATATTCAAGTTCTTTTCAGTTCTTTGGGAAGAGGGGGGGGTTAGGGTCACTGAATTAGATATCCCCTCGAAGCCATTAACTTAAAGTTATACCCCTCAAAACCATTAACTTAAAGTTAATGGTTTCGAGGAAGATGTTTGATGCAGTAACCCTTGCCCTCCCCTCTTCCCAAAGAACTGAAAAAATCTTGAATATCGTACTTAGTTACACTTTTTTTTTCAAATTGAAGATTGATAAACTGAGAAAAAAAATGCTGTTTGCAGCGCCATCTATCAAAGATAAAAAAAAAGTCTTAAAATAAAATTTACATACTTTTTAATGGCCTATCAGAATCTACAATAAAAAATAGGGTGTTCCATTTAAGATTTCAAAGTTTCTCCCCTTTCCCGCCCCTCAGGGGGTCCAGAGGGGGCAAGGGTCTCTGCATCAGATGTCCCCCTCAAAACCATTTACTTTTTATCCGAAACATTTTTTTGTCCGATGCACGATTTTAAAGTTATTGCAGGTGGCGGATTAAAATGGGACACCCAGTATATATATATATATATATATATATATATACAGGGTGATTCAGACCACCCGTACCACCCAAATATCTCGCGTAAAACGGAACGAATCAAAAAAAGAAAAAAATACGTCCAAAAAGATTTCAAAAATTCTATTAATTGACACCAAATTCAAATTTTCCGCCCACCCCCTGGGGGGTGGAGGGGGGGTAGCTTTGTAAATTTAAATGGGGACCCCCATTTTTTATTGCAGATTCGGATTCCTAGATTCAAATAAAGAAGGTTTTTTCCGAAAAATTTTTTTTGATTCTTGAAAGATGGCGCTCAAATCGCAAAAAACGCTACTTTTTATTTTGACGATTTTTAATATTAGATGTGAGCCATAATGTAAAAGGGTGTTGTCATTTTAAGACATTTACTGCTTTCAGTTAAACTTATTGATGCCCCCCGCCTCCCACCCCCTCTTCACCACCCTCAAATGAAGTTAAAAGGCAAAATAAATTTTGGTTTTAAACAGAAATTGATTCATTCAAATTTGACAAAAAAAAAAAAACGCAGTAACTGAAACAAGAAATAAAAATAATTTTAAAAATTTTAACTGTGTAAGGTACTTACCGTAATGTCAGTCCTATCCCACCCTTGCGTTGGCGATAAAATACGTTATTTTCGAAAAATCTTAATTTCGCCCTCAATTGCCTTACATACTTCGACATTCGAGATTATTGAAGAAGAATGGTTGAACTTCATTGCTCTATTTGCCAATTTAGTCAACACTTGTTTTGGCACTGTGTACGAGCTGTCAAAGTTGGACATTTTATTACAATAGGACATTTTTTCATGAGGGGCAGAATGGATATCATATCACATCAACTATTGTTACATTAAAGAAAACATTTCAAAGTTTATAAAACTTGAAGTATCATCCAACTCCAAGGAAATGTTACAGTGCCAAGTTATGACACTGTGACATTTAGCCATTTTTGGTTTCTAATCGTACGTTTTTTTTCTCGATTGTAAATAAAACCACATAGAAAGCTGACTATTACACAATAAGTAGTACTTTTATTGCAGTAATTGTTGTTAGTGATAATGTCTTAAAATGACAACACCCTTTTACATTATGGCTCACATCTAATATTAAAAATCGTCAAAATAAAAAGTAGCGTTTTTTGCGATTTGAGCGCCATCTTTCAAGAATCAAAAAAAATTTTTCGGACAAAACCTTCTTTATTTGAATCTAGGAATCCGAATCTGCAATAAAAAATGGGGGTCCCCATTTAAATTTACAAAGCTACCCCCCCTCCACCCCCCAGGGGGTGGGCGGAAAATTTAAATTTGGTGTCAATTAATAGAATTTTTGAAATCTTTTTGGACGTATTTTTTCTTTTTTTGATTCGTTCCGTT
This sequence comes from Clivina fossor, assembly GCA_963966155.1. Lineage (NCBI taxonomy): Eukaryota > Metazoa > Arthropoda > Insecta > Coleoptera > Carabidae > Clivina > Clivina fossor. The sequence continues at coordinate 21,727,026 of OZ014551.1, read as the reverse complement.
TTACGCGAGATATTTGGGTGGTACGGGTGGTCTGAATCACCCTGTATATATATATATATATATATATATATATATAAAATGATAAAAATGAATAAATATCATTAATTAAAATTGAAAATTAAATTAAATTTGTTTGTCAACTATATCTTCTGGTAATCGAACACAGTACCTTCCAGTTTTTGGCTGGCCGCTCTACCTTCTGAGCTAACGATAACAGACGATGGAGTTGACAATTATTAATCATATAAAGTATTCATAAAACATCTAAACTAGAAGCTGATCAAATTAAAATATTTAGGTCAGAAGCATAAGCTTAATTTGTGCTTATCCGTAAAAATCTCAAAAAGTTAAAATTAGTATAATTACAATATCTCCGTCACTATATGTGACGTTTGGTAAAAAACATATTTGTAGAAAAATTACATATTCCATCTGAAACACACTAATAAAAAATTTTTAAATTATTATTATTATTTCTTTTTGAAATATTATTAATTTAGATTTTTGCTAAAAAAATAATCATTCAGCTAAAAAACAATCTCATAGCTATTGCGATCATAAATAATAAAAATTCAAAACAAAAATAATATATCAAAAGCAACTCATAACAATCATAATAATTTAATTTATCCGCGCATTTAAAACCTTTGGTGATAAATAACGGTGCCTTTAATTAAACGTCTCCCTCTGGTTGAGGTTTGTGCCACCACCGAAACTACCCTTAACTTCTTAACACAGGGGACAGTTACAGTTACAAGCATACTCTTACAGAGTAGTACTGTGACTGTGACAGTCAACTCCCAGAGCGACGCATTTTATTTGAACTCTGCAATTTGCTGACCAGCATGTTTCTGCTGACTATGTATTTATATTAAATATATTTGTTTTTATATTTTTCAGAAGTATACAGTTGAAATGAAATTTTTGTATTACTAAAACGAATTAAATGCGAAAAATTGTGGTGCATACATATAAAAATGGAAAAAAAGTTGTAGCAAAAGCAGGTGCAATAAAGGTTCACAAGTCAAGTAGCTTGACTTAAAAAATAAAAGCGTGGCTTAGCTTGATTTGTCAAGCTTTTTAAAATTTAGTACTTAGCTTGGACTTGGTTTTATCAAGCTACTTACATTTAAAAGCTTGGTTTGGCTTGAAATTTCAAGTTAAAAAATACTACCTGGTTTGACATTTTTAAAGCCTGGCTTGAAATATTCAAAGCGGCTTGAAAATAAAAGCTTGGCTTAGCTTAACTTGTCAATTTTTTAAAAATTTGATACTGGGTTTAGACTTGGTTTTACTAAGTTATTTGCATTCAAAAGCTTGGCTTGACTTGAAATTTCAAGCTAAAAAAAATACTACTTGGCTTGATATTTTTAAAGTCTGGTTTGAATTAAAAAAACCATGTATAAGACGTATTATGGATGTAAAAAAAAACAAAAATTATGTCTGGAGAAAAATGTTTGGGTAAATTAATTTCTATTTTAATAGAAAAAAGATCCACATTCTTATGTGTGTATAAATATTTAATATTATTAAATTAAAAATAAAGTGCTTTTTCCTATATTCAGGTATATCCATGGTGCCTTAATACAAGACAGGTTAGGCCATAGATTCTCAAACTTATTTGAGCTATTGCCTAATTATGAATAAAATAAATCACTAATGCCTCCTTTGCTATATAAAGATAATGTTTGTGCGTTATGCGTTATTTTTATTTTGTCTCGAAAACGTCATAGTTCCCTTAATATCGATCATGAGATTAGGCCATAATGCATTTTAAGAAATGTATTGTCCATTTATGTTATCAATACTGTTTTAAGTTGATAATATTAATGAGTTTATCTGTCGAAAATGACATCACTATTGTAATTTTTCCTATAAGTTAGCTAGTTTTTTCCAATTTGTTTTTGAATTTCAATCTAAAACGTCAAATTAAGTCACCTTGGGTATATCCTAAAAGCCTAGTCAGCAATATACATAGTCCCCTCTTTACTATTTCGTCCTAACGAGATCTATTCGCAACCCTTGTTCCCTTATAATGTCAACCGTCCGAAATTAAGTCGTATTCATACGGACAATTTTTATGTCTACGATTTTTTTAACGGGCCAACCGCGATAATTGTCCACGAAGGGTGGAAAATGTTGCAGACGGGTAATTGGTACAATGTCTTGGACGAAATGTTGCAGCTTTTTGGCTCGTTTAATGTCTTCTAATTAACAGGATGAAGTTTATAGAACGCAAAAGATGATGAGAAATGATTAGATTTGATGAGTGATTGTCAGGGGTGGAAATTTGATAAGCTGTGTTTATCAGATCCATTGGGGGGTACAATTAGATTTTTTTGGGGATAAAATTTGTAGAATAGTTAATTCAAATTTGTGTAAGAATTGTAGTTTATGAGGAAACAAAGGTTATTATAAATATTTAAAAATTCTTAAATTTAATTAAATATTTATTAAAAATCCTACATTTTTCTTAATAGAAAAGATAACTTTTTGTTTTTATTTTTGTTTTTTTGTCTGAGAAAAAAAAATAATTATTAAAACTTCAATGAAAAATATACATATAATTTACATATTTTTTTAAAAAAATATTACTTCAAAATATTTTTTTAAATTTTTGAAGTATAATATTAATTAACAGACTTTGTTTTAGTGCTAATATAAAAGTATTTTTTTTGTTATATGCAATTTCCATAAATATACAAAAAAATATTAAAAAAAAACAAATTTTAGTTTATAAAACTAGTTCCTATAAATATTGATTCAATTATTAACAAATTATGAAATTTTTATCTTTTTTTGTATTAAAAATATCGTTTGTCAAAATATCAAAAAATTAACAGTTCCTGATATTTTTCAGTAATTTTATAATGCAACACCAGCTTTTTTCAGGAGACTTTTGTTCAATGACAAATACTGAAATTTGTGAGAATTAATGTTTCGATGGTCGAATAACAAATCTGGCACTGTACATAACATGTCTAGGATTCCTTTACATTTTTTCATTAATTAAATTCAAATTCAAGCAAAAATTAATACTGCTGCCGGTGATTGAGACATTTCATTAAAATAAAATTAAATAAACAAATAATAAAAATAAGCAAATCTTGTTGATACCAAAACTGCATATTTTTGGAAATTTTAAATGTTTTTTCTGTTACACTAATGTCTCTAAACAATAATTTCAAATTGTTAAAAATAAAATTAAAAAAAAAAAAAACAGTAGAAAATATTAATTACTAAAAACAATACATCAAAACGAGCCGTGAGCAGGGTGTTAAGAAGCGACACAATACGAACATGTGACAGTCGCGTTGCAGTGAACAACCGGAGTCCGGAATCGTAGTGGTGCGCGTGAAAAATGAACAAAAGAACGCGCGTATTTCGTATCGTAGTAGAGTAGTGGGAGAGGAGGGTTGAAACAAAAGAATCATGCAGTTACCGAGAACAAAAGAAGGCAACCGCGCGTCAACCCTGACACGCTTCAAGTGAAAGGTTTGTTGGCTTGCTTTCTTTTCGGGTTTGCAACCCTTTGCAAAGAAAAGTGCGTGAATGAGTGATTGTAAGAGACCACTGAGAGAGTTTCTTTCTTTGCACTTTGGATTATTGTTTGATGGGAAAAGATTAAACGATTTTTGTACTTGTTATTTAAATTGCAGTTTTTAATTATTTTATAATTTTGTAAATAGTATTAGTAAATGGTAAAAAAAATATTTTTATTGAATTATATTTTCACTAAAGATATATATAAAATTATAATCTTTCCATTATCCCGAAATCAGTTTCCTCCAAACATCCCTATCCAAAGAAGCAACTTTAGCTTCTACCACATTCATAATTTCTCTAATACATGCTCTTCTATTTTTACTACTTGGAAATGATTTTATACAAATCTTTTAAAATAGTTATACTCCTACGTACTACTTATATTTTTTCTATTTTATTCTATTACAAAAACATAAGTTTACATTTCGAAAACATGTTTACTTTTGAATTAAAAGTAAAAATCTTAGATCTAAAGCAACATTTTTCTCAGTGCATAAATGCAAAACTGTAGATAAATCTAAATTTAATTTTTCTCAACTAAAATAAATGTTTTTTTTTCTAAAAATAAATTCTTTTTTCCAAAAAAAGTCATTATTAATTATAATGATAATGCATCTTTTGTACATCAAACATGTACATCAAAAGCGCAAAACTTAATATGAAGTCACAAAAATTCTTCTTTTTCATGTATATGTATACAAAAAGTATTTTTTTCAAGAAGTGTAATAAAATTTAAAACAATAATCACATTTATAAAGCACTGTACAACGGCACGACTGCCTTGTATAGTAACATAAAACACACATAATATCAAAGAGTGCTTTGGGTTATGAGCGTAGTTTATAAAAACAGCACGACGAAAGCACACAAAAAAATAATAATAAAAAGGGCAAAATAATATATATATAAAAAAAAAACTTAACAGGGAAGTAGTGAGCACACAAACACCGAGTGAGTAACACAGACAAAAGATATTAACTTTTAATTTAATTTCTTGTTTCTGTGATGTGCGTACAGCTCGACTCTGTATACAGAATGCACTCACTAGAGAACACTGTCGTCGCTGGGACGCCTCTTGTGCAGTTACACAAAGTCAAAAAGCTTCTTTTCGTCGGCGCGTTACGACACATTGTGCCGCGGTACCCGTGTGATGTCATAAAGCTTTGGAGCTTTGTACGTACTTATAGATGCAGAATGTAGGGTGGTGTAGGGTACAGGGGACGTGCAAGAAGTATATAAATATGAAATAAACATGATTTGTGACTTGTTTTAATTATTAGTGCTGTCAATATTTGAAAAAATTAAATCCGCGTATCCGGATCCATAAGTAGGTACATTTTTAGTACTAAATATATAAATATTATTTCAGAAATATTAAACATTTCTAATATAAAAAACTGTGGAATTAAGTTTTGTATAATTTTAATAAAAAATTTATACAGAACTTTTATAAAACTTTTTTATTTTAATATAATGAGTTCTGAAAGATTCTATATAATAAAAACATATTTAAATTTTTCGAAATGTCCAAAATAACAATGGCAAATAATTAACATATTAATTCAATAATGAATTAATTAATATTTAAATTCTCTATGGGACAATATTGTCCGAAAAAAGTAAATTTCTAAAATTTACGATTATTTTCTGGTTTAACAATATACCATACCATCATATATACCTACAATGTGTTATATGTGTAACATATTAATTCTTAAATAACAGTAATAAAATGTATAACCAAAATTAAATTCGTGTTACAGTCAAATAAATTAAGTCAGTCACTCATAAAATACATGAAATTAAATTTATTAGACTCATGGGGCACTGATACATAATTCCATTATAACGGCCGAAATTACACTGGCACCATGTGACATAAATTGACCTATTCTACAACTTATTTTTATTCAAATTCATTGCCTAATCTAATCTTAACATGTATGTGTTAAAAATTTCGTACAGTTTATTGCTTTTGTTATTATACACAATTTTTTAATTAAAATATTAATATCTTATTCTTTAAAAGATACAAGTTAAAAAATATGTGTCTAGTATTAAAAATAATCTTTCTGTCAAAATAAAAGTTATTAGTAATAACTTGTTTAGTAAAAGTTTAGTAAAAATTGGAAAAAAATATTTTGAATTTCATAAAAACATGTTAGTTAGTTAAGATGGTTCGGTCATCTTGATAAAATATGTAATGAATGTTTGGTTAAAAAATACATGTGAATGATTTTGAAGGTTTGCGTAGACGTCCGATCAGTAGATGGAATGGTATGATTGAGTGTGTTTTGCGTTAGTGTAAGTGTGTTTAATAAAAGTGTCATCAGTAAATTACCACTTATGGTTGACAGATCCTAACCAAAAATTTATCAAATTGAGATATTCGCCTCCGAAGCTTAAATATGAAATTTTATAACAATCCGTTCAGTCGAATTTGCTCTACACAACTTAGAGACGGACATGACGCTAAAAACAATTGATTCGCGTTACTATAAGTCTAATATGTGCTTATCTGTAAAAATCTTGATATGCCAAATTTGGTACGATCACAATATCTCCCCTATCATATGTGATATGACGGTCTGTAAAAATTAAATTAAATTTAAATTTAATTAGTTTATCAAAATAAATTAATGGCGATTTAAACAAAAAACAAAAATATTATAACCTAATATAATACGTCATGTGTAATTAAGAATTAAAAAAAAAACAAATAAAATGATAAAAATCAATATATATTTCCAAAAATAATTACCACAAAAACGTATATAAATATATGCAAAATTTTGTAATTATAATAATTATTTATTTATTTGAAACAATTACCCAACAGGCTATATACGTCCAATTACCGATTAATATAATACGAAAAGATTATACAAATACAAAAGGCATATTGAACAATTATAACCGTATTTGTAAATTTTTTTTTATTTAATTTTTAATTTCATCTTTTTTTTATTTAGAAATCGCTTTCTCTTTATTACAATAATTGAATTATATAAAATTCTCTCCACCAACCATTAAAATTAAATCGTCAGTAATTTTAACACACCAATACTCCATTTAATCCCAAGTATAAGAAGAAGCAGTTACACTATTTCTCCCTTACTGTCTCCAACTTCAAATCCACTAGATAAAAACATGTATCCTGACATACACACGCACAAATCCACAGGGTGACTGAAAATTAATTTCGCTGCTATAACAAAGCACCCGACCTATCATATATATACATTATATCTTCATGTATATAAGACTTTGTTTAGCATTGTCGTTGTAGGGTCAGGGGTGTCAAAGACATTGTAGAACAACGTCGCCGCGGGCGACACAACGGACACCCCTTTTCTCTTTTATGAGGATTGCTTTTAAGCAAAGAAACGCAAGCAGGGTTGATATCTTTTCATATGATAAAATAGACTAGTGTTTACAACGGGATATTAATTTTGTTATTAAACGTTGAAATGGATGTGTATTTTGCGACGTTAAAAGATGGCGTTGCTATAGCAAGGGGTGAATTTGCAAGGGTTATTAAAGATTGAACTGTGAGATGAATTCAGATGGATTAAAATTGGATTTTTGAAAGAAGATGTTCTTTGTTTTGAGTTGGCATATTGCAGCCGATATAATTAAGGATTTAATTTAATATTTAAAATTGAATTTTAATTGAAGATAAGTGGATATTTAAACCTGGTTGCACAAAGCATTGTTAACTTGATCAATTAGTTAACTGAGCAAATAGATTTTCAAATATCTTTAAACCGCTTCATTGACTGGTCAGTTTGCAAGTTAACTAATTGGTTAACTTACAAAGCATTTAACAATGCTTTGTTTAACCGAGCCTGAATGGTTAATGTAAGAATATATAATTTTAAGTACAAGAAACAGTAGAACTTGTATAGAGGTTTGCTCTCAAGTCGAAAAAGAAAAAAACTGTAAGGTAAGCTTTTGATACTGCATGTAGCACTGACACTGGATAATAAAAAAGAAAAGAGTTGAAATTTGATAAAATTGAGATAAGAAAACGGTAATGCGGTCCAAAGTATACTGTAAAGTAAGTGCTATTTTTTATTTTACCTAACATTTATCTGTGCTCACTCCGTTTTTATGTTATATGCTATTGCAGATATTTATTTAGTATGCTCTTACAAATATATAGGAAACTTTTCTTCATAAATTCTATTTTATTCATTTAGATAAAAAAAACACTAGTTTTTAAGTTAATAAATATATTGTGATTATTGGAAAAGAATTGTTAAGACTGGATGAAGAAACATCTAGCTAGAGAATAAAATTTTAAAAATTTATATCTTAGGAAAAAACGAAATTTTTATTTAATATTTTCCACTAATAAATTAAATATTTAATTGAAAATTTTTAATCGATGAAAATCATACGTAAACAACAAAAATAAAAATTACCTATTTAACATTTGTTTTGGTTCAATTGTAGATAAGAATTAATTATAAAAAATTCATTATTTTATCTTCATATTTGATCATTAAATTATCCTCGAAAATATCTTACAATGTAAAACGACAAAAAAACAATAAAAGAAAAGTTATATTAAAAGCCAAATGTGACCGTAAAAATGACCACGTAACCACAAATTTTGTGGTTTATATAGTATCATAAAATAATCATAACCAAAAATTTATTTGCTTCCTGAAAAGAAATCATGTTTCTTTTTATTCAATTCCAAAATATAACATATTCTACATTTGTAATTATTTGATATTAATTCTCATTCAGTTATTTTAGATAATTATAATTTATAATAGTCATATTTAAAATATTTTATAAATACATTTTTATTTAAATCTTAGCGCTAGTAAAAAAATTTGTTTTCTTTTAATAAAGAATTTTTTTATTTCAAATGTAGCAATATCCTTGATATTTTTATATATTTAAATTGTATAAACATTATTTTCGGAATTTAGCGATTTGTCACATATTTAATTTTGATACAAATTTTTCTGTAAAAATAGTTAATAACAAATTTTTATTTTGAAGAAAATACATCTAGTCATAAATATAAACCGAATAAAATTTAAAATTAATCACTACTATTTTTTCTAAAACGGAAATACAAAATAAAATTCAAAACCCTATATAATGAGTTATGGCTAAGTTGATTCTGTTTTCTAACTAGAATTTTAAACATAAAATCTAAAATAACAAACATATTTCGCAACCCTAATCCATAAACATCATAATCGTTACCATAACAAAATAATGAAATAATAACCTGCAGTACTCATTTGCAGTTCAAAATTTCTAATGATATCTAAACTCCAAACTTCACTATTTCGTACTGGTTATGTCAGCACTAGGCTAGGCGAAAACAATAACTTTCCCCCTATCTCTATGATGGCACGTAATTACGGCACGAACTCCGGAGAGCTTCACAAGAAGTATGTTGAGTCGCTGTTGGGCTTCTACTTACATTTGCAAAATCTACAGGGCACGTTGCTAAAGTTTTGAGACTGGACCTGTTCAGTAATTTTTCTCTATTAGTAATTTAGGTATTAAAAATATAATGATCCACAATGGTGAAAATTTAAAAATATAATAAATTGGAAATAAGTTTCCCAAAACATAAATTTCCAATTTATGAGATAACGTTAAATACGAATTTTGGATGAAAAATTTTCTGTTTCAGTTGTAAATTATTAAAAAGTTTAAAATCCTAATCAGTGATCTAAAGTTACAGCAGTACTCCAAGTACCCAGTGGCTAAAATCTTATTCGTTATGTAATGATTATTAAGCTACATCAAAACTGAGATTTTCGTAGTAACAGCTACTGCTGCATCCACACTCTACTGCTACTGCTTAAACTGCAGTCGGAATGTAGCTTAGAGATCATTAAATTTTATCGTGTGTTTCAGGTATTAGCTACCAAAATACAAATTTAGCGCTATTGTTTAAAATTAATTTTGTGGTTAAAGAAATTTATTCATATAATTATCTACATATTTATTTGAAATTTTTATAAATTAAAACTTTAGTTTAGAAGTTATTAAAAAATTAAAATTTGACTTTTTTAGTTGTTTGCAGTTATCTATTAACTTATAGAAATTTTTAAAAACAAATGATGTAAAATTTGAAATAAATATGTAAATGTACATGAAAAATTCAGCTAACCGAAGTTGTTTTTTTTATATGCTGAAATTCTGAACAGACTTGTAGCGTCACAGAGTGTTCAGTCTTTTTCTATCAAATGTAAAATTTCATTTATTACAAAAGAAAAAAAAATATTCTATAATGTTACAGCTCATTCGGAATTCCAAAATTAGTTTCAAAGATTGCGCAATGATGGCAGATAAAAATACGGGCCTGTCCACTAACTTCTTTATAAGCAATTTCAAATCTGCAAATGTAAATTTAATATATATATATATAGATCTATATATATATATATATATATATATATATATCCATATATATATATATATATATATATATATATATATATATATATATATGCCATAAGCCCAGAATAACTATTATTAAAAATTGCTAATTTGAAATCAATGATTATCAAACAGCTTATTCCGTAATATTACTGTTAAAATTAACAACATGTTAAATCAAATATTATAGGAATTAGAATGATTATTAAAATGATAACTCTCTTACATAACATAACAAATATTTTAATAAATTCTGGAATTTTTGTTTTAATGTGTAGTTTCCTTGCAGAATAGAACCGAAAGATAGTTAATAAAAAATAGAAAAAAAAGCTTATATAGCATAGATGTCGTAGTATTGTTTTGTATAGCGTAAGGCGTAATTTAATTTGAAAAATATAATTCTGAGGCTATTTTTAAAATTGGTTTTTCTTAATAAATATATAATTTTTGGGCAAACTGCTTAAAACATTATTATTTAAGATAAAAGAATTGAAACAAATACAATTCAATTATAGTGGTCAGCCTCATTCCCAGAACTTTGAAAACATCTTTCGTAGGAGCAAGGAATGAGGTCACCGTAACATCGTAACTAAAACGTATTTATGTTTCAATATTATGTTCTTGCTAGAACTCGGCGTTCATGATGATGCGTGGATTTTTTTTTCATCCGTTTGCTGGTGTAATGTTTAGCTGGAATTTAGTAACATAATATGCTAGAATTTCACTGTTTTGCTCCAACAAGTTGGCGGGTTTGTACGGAAAGTTTAAAGGCTACCACGGATAATCTAGTTGCAGATAAACAGAATAGCGATGTATCGCATGTTTGTTTTGTTGAAAATTTATCGATTTTATATATAATATTGATAACTATATTTAATCTAATCTGTAAATTTGATAATAGAATTATGTTTGCATACATAAAAAGTGACTATATGTTCTAATAATGTAGGGGATATAGCTCAGTGGTAGAGCATTCGACTGCAGATCGAGAGGTCCCCGGTTCAAACCCGGGTGTCCCCTAACTCATATTTTAAAAAACTTGAAACTACAACATCTTTAAAAAATAATAAATAAATTTATATATAGCAATATTAGTATAAATGTGAACCTAGTTATAAGCGACGTCATAACCAATATGGAAGCAATACTAAAATGTCGTTTAATGTTTGAGAAAATTAGATTTTTTTAAAATTTACTACAAAAGAAATATCTCATACGAGGCATTTTAGTACTTTTTTAAATATTCATTAAAGTTATTTTAATAAACTTTATACCTATCTTAACTTATACAAAAATTATAAAAATAAATAATTTTTATTTATAATTTTCAATTAAGTTATTCCAATGTATCAAAAATTAAAATAAATATTAATTATTATTATTCATTTATTTCTCTACATAAACATACATCGGATTTACAGCATGAATTTTATAATGTTTTACAAAATAATTTTTCTCATTATTTTATTCATATCATTACTTTACATTGTAATGGGTTAGAGAGGGGCCTTGAATCCAGATGATATTTTTATGTAGGTGGTTTCCACTACGATCGGGGTGTTCCTATTATTATTATTATTATATAGCAATATTTATAAATAAACAAAAGAAGCTAAATTATTATATAAAAAATTAAAATAATAACTGATCAGTAATTTAATAATGAAGTAGATATAAAATTTTTGTAAATTTATGTACAAGAAGAATTTAGCAAAAAATTAGAAATTTTACTAATTACAATACATATGTCGGGGGTATAGCTCAGTGGTAGAGCATTCGACTGCAGATCGAGAGGTCCCTGGTTCAATCCCGGGTGCCCCCTTATACATTTTTCAATTTTATTCCTTATGACAAAAAAATAATTTATTTACGCAATTTTTTAAAAAGATACTGGATAGATTTTAGCAAGATAATCATAATTTTTAAATAATTTATTTTTAAAATTTTGTTTATTATTTTTGTTTAGAAAGTGCATTTATCACATTAATGTTGTCATGGCAGCAAATGTTTATATTATGTTTCTGTCATACACAATATTGAATTAGATGACTTATGTCAAATTTTACTAGAAATGTTCCTTTTGTCAATTTTATTTATTAGAAATAGCAGAGTAATTTTGTTTACATTATGTGGTCATATTTACTCGTACATATTTGAAATTCTAATGTTAAATTCTAAATTAATTTTTTTTAGACATTGCTTACATCATACGTCAATATTTTATGTTTGCTAGTATTTCTAGATTATACGCTAAACTTTCAGGATGTTTTTTAGTGTCCAAGATGGTCATGTGGATTCATCAATTTTGTAGCATTACAAACTTTTGAATAAAATAAGTATTAAAATTTATTCTAGCTGTACTATTTTTTCAAGTTTAATCAAATTTGTACAAATTTTTAGTGCCCACAAGAATTAAATAAATTTATTTTTGCACTATGTTACCAACTTTTGAAAAAAATATTGTTAAATTTTATTTTGACTACAATCAAGCAAATTTAAATAAATTTTCTGGTCAGATTTTTTAAAATAACACAACAACATGCGTTAGAAAATTTTCAAAGATACTATAATAATTGTAAGACTCGACAATATTAAGAGTAGATTGATAAGAGAAGCAAAAAAAAAAATTATAAAGAAAGAGATAACACCAAATAGTGTAAAGGCATAGATTTAAACAAATTAATAATTTATAAATTTTATTTTCTAGTTACTTACTTTATTACCTAGTAGCTTGTTCTATGTTCTGTTTATTTATTATATATGTCATGTGTATAATTTTTCCTGCAATGATGATATACATAGAGTATATCTAAACGTCGATTTTTAATTAAAATTCATACAGAACTTAATCTAAAGATTTTTAATTTTTATATAATTTTATTTTTATAGCATGTCTAATTTTCAAGTATAACACTATTAAAATTTTATTTTGGCTATAGATGATTCGATTTCCGTAAAATGTTTAAACGAAATTTTCTTCACGAACGAAGTATCAAAAACCCATTCGTCAAATAAATGTATATATTTTATATTAATATCAGACAAAAAAAATGTATTAGATAGATTATTTGTAAGTGATAACTCTCTTACATAACAAATATTTTAATAAATTCTGGAATTTTTGTTTTAATGTGTAGTTTATTTTAACATTTCCTTACAGAATAGAACCGAAAGATAGTTAATAAAAAATAGAAAAAAAAGCTTATATAGCATAGATAATTTTTTTAGATAATTAGTTATTTCATTCATTAAAAATTAATAATATTCAGTGACAAAAATATTAAATTAAAAATAATAAAAACAAACAATGACAAATTTTCTATCATTACAATTTAATACATCATCAATTCAGCATCACAATGTAATCTGGTACAACTAAAACTAATAAAACTCTATTAACCGAACACCACTAAAACTAAAACACAATTAAAATCTTCCTCTTCCTTTACCGTTTACAACAACAACATCAACAACAGCCGTAATGGGCTACAATTTCATGGCAAGCCGAGATTTGTTAATTATCAACCGCGTGACGTGGCGTGGCGTCACATGTAATGTCATTTGAATAATTGAGGGATGAAAAGCGTAAACAGAGGGGTGGGGAAGTTGGCTGCCGCGTTGGAATTTTGTAAAACTGGGCCAGAAAACAAAGTTTCAGCCGCTCGTCATGCAAACCTCGACAACTGTGTGTAGACAGATTTTTGGCCCAGTTTCGACTGCTGCGAAAGAAAAACTTTTCGGTTATTTTTTTGGAAAGCGTTAGACGAAGAGTTGGAAGGCATATGCGTTGCTATAAACGACACTTTTGTACCAAATGAGATCTGGAGGAGGGGTTGTTAAATGAGTTGATGGCTCATTAAGAGTTAAATTTGTGAGATGGGATTAACGTTAAATGTGGTGGATTAGATATGTGCAATTATTTTTAATATTTAAATATAATTTTGAAATTTAATCACTAGTAATAATAGATTTTTTTTTTATCTCTGATAAAGTAACTTAACTTGAACTTATTCTCGATTTAGTAGTTAACCTTTGTTTATTATTATCAATTCGTTTTGTTACTAAATGTAGTAAGCATACTTTTTCATCAAACGTATTATATTGATATTACATTACTATAATGCATGTATAGAAGAAGGTTATTATGTTGCTATTAAAATAATTTAAACACTATTATACAGTAGCTACTTACTATATATATATATATATATATATATATATATATATATATATATATATATATATATATATACTGGTGGCAACACCAAACCTGACTACACGGTCAATTGAATTTAGTCTGACATCTCCGACAGCCATACTGAAAATTATATGGCGACAATTATATATTGTTTATATTTGTTTGAATTTAAATTTAAATGCAATGTAGACGGTCAGATTTGTCAAAAATTGCATATTATACCAAAGAAATATTAATTCTCACAAATCATGTAACAACCTAAATCCATTTTACGTCACTTGGAGCAGAATGCTTTTTTTATGTTTTGCCCAGATTGTTTGGGCTCGGCTCTGCTTCGGTCGCAAGTATCTGGGTTCAACACAACGAAGATCGATTTCTGCTACTCGTAACGTAATATAATATTATTTCATTTTCAAATTAATCGAAGGTACTAATTTTAAATCTGTATGTTACATTCTTATTGAGCAGTTTATTTTCATACGCACAGTTATTTTTGTTGGGAGACACTTGTTTTTTTCTATGTTGTATTGGTTTAATTTTAATGTTTTGCAATTTGTTGCTATTCCTGTTTACAATGGGCATCTATATATACAAGTTCTACTGTATATTATAAATGACAAATAAATGTGTTATTTTTTATGGTTTTTTTTTTTACATAAATTCAACTGTATTATATAAACGTTACAATAAAAAAATTCTTCTTTTTGTTGTTGAAATAAACAAATTTTGGAATAAAACTGTAGTAATAATATATTATAATACATACATGAAAATTACGTCATTATAAAAATAAATGTACAATTTATTAAATTTAAAATTTTATGAATATATTAAATAAAAATCACAACTACAAAAAATATTTAAATAAAAAAAATATTTTTAATATACCACGTTTTTAAAATGAACTAAAAAGTAAAAAAATAATTTCTATCCTAGAAAAACGTAGGGCGCACTTCTTACTATTATCTATTTCTATTGCATGCACCCCACGTTTTTCTAGGTGAGAAATTATAAATAATTATTAATATTAAGGTAGCAAGTGGCGAATATTATATTGGATTAATCTCACTAATTATGTCACTATTATGTTGGCGCCCACTAAACTATAGCTAAGTGTATCCACTAACAGCTGAATAAATAAATTTTATTGCGAGAATACTGTGCGAAAGGTTTTTATATCATTTTGTTTTCATTTGATTTTGACATTTTCCAGAAGACAAAATTCAATATTTCGGCGAAATAAAAAACCTTTATTTTCTTCAAAGCTACTAATTTATATATTTTTTTTAATGTAATATTTTAGGCATTTTTTTTATATACATACATGTAATTTTATTAATGAATTAATTAGTTAATATAGCATTGTCATCCAGTTCTGAGCTATGTTTCAAGTTTCAAGCCTGTAGCTCATTGGGAAGTTAGTTTAAAATCGATTGAAAAATTAGTTCCGAACAGACAAACAAATAAACAAACAAACAGACAGGACAGAAAGTGAGTTAATAAAAACGTGTTAAAAAATAAGCCAATTTTCTTATTATAAAATAGAATTTAAGATAAATTCACAATAAAATTATAGTATAGTGTGTCCACATGACATAAACTTACATAAACTTATTTACCTAGAGTTATGCGAAAATGTTTTTAAATATTATGCGTCTACAAAATATTTTAAGTAGAAATTTCCTTCAAAATATAATGCAATATAAAGGCCCGTATTACAAGCTCGGTTTTAAAATTGGTTTTAACTAATACCGAGCTTGTAATACCAGCTTAAGCGATTATTACAAGGAATAAGCAAACTATACTACTAGATATATGATAATAAATAACAATTTAGTGAATCAATTGAATATTATTAATATTATAAGTTTATATCTAATATTTAAAGTCGAAATATTGAATGACTTAATTCCGTAATCTGGCGGGAATCAAACCCACAATCTTTCGTTCACAAATCGAGCGCCTTGCTCGTTAGACCAGATGTGACTACACTAATTTTCAGAATTAATTACATTTAATATTTGTTAATTTAAAATACTAATAAATGCTTTTTAATGTTTACGTTCGAAATTTTTAAAACATAATTGGATATTTTCATTATTGATTTTTATTTTTTTTTACACCACAAATGTCTAAAAAATTTATGAAAATTTTAATGAAATTGTAGAGAAAGTGTATAAGATTATAATAAATAAGATTACAGATAATGCAGTATCATGAAAAATCATTAAAAATTTGAATTGGAACGTAAGTACGACTCAAGCATGCAGAAAATATGTCTGATGAAAAATTGCTGAAGGCTTTATATGTAGATGAGCTATATTACATATGGATGAGAGAGAAAATAAGAAATAAATTGCTTAATACAAAAACAACATGCCAAGAAATGAATAAATAGCGGTATAGAAAATTATTTTTAAAACTTCAGATTACCATACTATTAAATGTGTTATTTATTAAATTAATATTTTTATTAAATATTTCAATTTAAGTAATGAACCTTGAACAAATAAATGTTCATATTGAAATTTAATATAATAATACTCAAAAATATTGAAATTTTATATTTTTCCCAAAATTTCACAAGTTACTCAGTCATTGAATCGGCTTGTTAGGCTATGCATTAATGACTGACCAGTTTAACTGTAGACACGTGTTTCGGTCTTTAGGACCTCATCAGTACGGTGCTTTGATCAGTGTCGGGAAAACACTGATGCAGATGTTGGTTCTGGCTGGCTTTTATGACAAGTACTTTGAAACGATAGCAAAGAGAGGTAATAAATACCACCAATGCATAGCCTAACAAGCCGATTCAATGACTGAGTAACTTGTGAAATTTTGGGAAAAATATTAAATCTCAATATTTTTGAGTATTTTTATATTTCAATTTAATCATTCACAAACTTATTTTGAAAAGCTGTTGAAATAGAAAATTATATGAAATTTTAATTAACACTAATGTTAGTATTCTGTACTATAGTACAGAATAAAGCTTTTTTTTAAATAAGACAATTTTCAATTTATTAAAAAAAAAAAAATAGTATATTGCACAACGAGCACAGAAATGGTACTATTTCCAAAGAGTATGAAAGGCTCGTGCTGCAATTCATATGAGTGGAAAATTGACATTCTATACAAGTTATATACTTTGCTTTTTCTAGGACTATACAATACGAAATTCTAGCAACAACGCTGACTCATCAGATATTGCAAATACAATAATTTTTACGACCCTATACTTAAAATTGAAACAAAAGAAATTGCAATTTTATTTGATTTATTATCATACATACATACACAATCATGCCATGTATCTAAAAGGATGTGGCACAAACTCTTTCCACTATTCCGAAATCAGCTTCCTCCAAACATCCCTGTTCAGACAAGCAACAATATTTATTAATAATATTAAATATCATTTTTTTTTTCATAACGTACATAGTTCATTAGCATCGAATAAAATTAAATATTTTTAAACTATTAAAATTATCTAATTTCAATAATTTTTGTTTATCACGTGAAAGTTGACCTTATGTTGACTAGTTTTATATAACAGTTTCATTATGTTGTTAGTAATTAGTGTCAGTAAGCCGCCCTAGTGGCGAAACTACAAACTACGCTTTGTCATTGGTAGTAATCAACAACAAAAATTCTGTAATACAATATGTGTATTGTAATACAGATTTTTAGGTAGTCTTGTATAATATACTACATATACTTACTAATCAATTCTAAATTCATAAATAACAAATTTCAGTATAGTCGTAGACAAAATGTATTCTGTAGTATAACAAAGCTTATAGAATAATACCAGAATAAATTCGATTTGTGTTATCATGTAAAGAAAATAAATTTGGCTGTGTATTTTGAAATTTATCAACAATAAAATGTTATTCACACAATAAATAGTATTTGAAATATTAAATCAATTTCAAATCTTTGACCAAATGTTTATATAACATACATGTGACTAATATAATTTACAGTCTAAGTTTGACATACGTATTTTCTCAAAAATGCACATAATTAATTCTAAAACCTAAAAAAATATAATTAAGTGTTAATAAAACAATTAATTATTTGTTACTCTGTCGCCTGTAAACTATCAAACTGGACAAAAACAACTAACAAGCACAACTTTACACACAGCTTTACTTAGTAACACGTTAAAAGCGAGCAAATCTATTTTGTTTGAGCGTTGCTTCATTAAGCGCTGCCAACGCCATCTAGCTGAGCTTAAAACCATTTGTCAACATCGACTACAAAATTTCGCCCCAATTTCGGCGAGATAAATAATCTAACAGTCGACGCGCGATGTGTTACACCATTTTCATTTATTTAGGCGCTTTGCATTCTATGTTTATTTGATTCGATAAGCTGGAAAGAACAGTATATTTAAATCGAACTGTATTGATTCGAATTGTATGTTTTTGTGAATAATTACATTAAGCGCTTGGGTTTGTATTTTCCCTTTTTTTTGTTGTGAAACAGTGTTTTGTTATTTATTACACAGTAAAAGAAAATTTACGTTGATAATCATAGTAATTTTACTATATTTTTGTTGCAAATTTAAAATAAATTTATGGAATAGAAAGATTTGTATACAACAACTACTGTAGTCATGGTAAAAAAATTATTTATTTGCACAAGGATCAAAATGCAAATCCAAAATTTATCATTTCTATCGCCTAGATTCCAAGACAAGTTCAATTGTTTTTTATGCACTCCTCTGATATGATATGTTTCTGTACATAGCAAAGCAATAGAGTGAAATAATGACACACTACAAACTTTTTTACGTTCTTCACTTTTTACTACTTTGACTGTAAGGAAAAAGTAGTATAGCGTTTGGTACGGTGTCTGTAACATTTTCAAAAAAAAAAAAAATTATATAGAAATCCTTCATATAGCCTGTAGATGACGAATCTGAACTTAGTTTATGTGGGTGTATGGGTGTGCGTCGTCAGCTCGCTCGCTCGGTCGTCAGACAAAATTTTGTGATCGCAACTCCTCCTAGACGGTTCAACCGATTTTAATGAAATTTTTAGAATAAATTTGTCTAGTGCCCAAGATGGTTATGTGATTTTGTTTTTTTTTCCAGTGATGCCAACTTTCCGAGAAAAAAATTACTAAAGTTTTTAAAAATTCATATTGGCTACGTTATTTATCCGATTTTGATCAAATTTTCAGAAAAGATTTCCCTAATACTCCCATTAATCATATAATTTTATTAATATTCAGTGTTGCCAACTTTCCGAGAAAAAAATTACTAAAGTTTTAAAAATTTTATTATGGCCATGTTATTCAACCGATTTTACTTAAATTTTCACAAAAGATTCTCCTAGTATTCATATAATTTATGTAATTTTAACAAAATACAGTGTTGCCAAATTTCTGAGAAAAAAATTAGTAAAATTTTTAAAAATTTATTATGACCATTTTATTTAACCGATTTTAATCAAATTTTCATGAAAGTTTTTCCTAGTGCCTAAATAAATTATGCAATTTTAACAAAATACAGTGTTGCCAACTTATCGAGAAAAAAATCACAAAATTTTTTAAAAATTCATTGTGGTTACATTATTTATTCGATTTTGACCAAATTTTCAGAAAAGTATGTCCTAGTGCCCACATAAATTATAATATTATTAAAATACAGTGTTGCCAATTTTCCGAGAAATGTCAAAGTAGTCTATATATGGGTTTACCCGTATACTTTTAATCTTGTTTTTACTGTTATCATAAACAAATATTTTACGCACAAAAAATAATCAAATAAAATACAATGAAACAATACTACATAAAACCAATGTGTTGACTATTAATTCAAAAGTAAGTACACTTTTAATCTGTAAGATTGAGTTTTTATAACAGAAATAATTTTTTTCAATAATAAATAATAGTAAGTAATAATATAACTATTTCGAAAGTTTTGTATGAAATTATATACTGTTCGGTTTGGAAACACAATGGCTGATATTACAACTACAAGCTCGATTTTTGGGTGTTTTAGTTCATTTATTTAGTACATCTCTTATGACGGTTACGTTGTTTTAAAACCGATATTAGTTAAAACCAATTTTAAAACAAAGCTGGCAATACGAGCTAATGTTTATTGGAAAAATTATTAATAATTTTCAATTCAAATATATATTTTTCCCAAATTGAATAGTAAAAAAATAATTTAAAAAATTCTAAATAGTTTTACTATAGCTTAATATTATTCATTTTTATTTTTAAATAATATTCTCGCAAAGCGAGAATGGAGCTAGTCGAATGTGGTTTGATTTTATAAGCTAGTTTTTCGATTAGCCAAAATACAAGATTAGAAGTATATGGGTAAACCCATATATAGACCACTTTGACATTATCACATAAATGATAAGATAGAGGGATAAAAATTTTTTTTATCGAAAGTTGGCAACATTGTATTTTGCTAATATATAATATTATAGGCGCTAAGGGTATCTTCTGTAAAAATTTCATTAAAATCGGATAAATAATGCGGGCATAACAAATTTTTAGAAAATTATTTTTTTTTTTTCCGGAAAGTTGGCAACATCGTAGTTTAATAAAATTATAATTTATGTGGGCACTAGAAGAAACTTTTCTGAAAATTTGATTAAAATCGGTTAAATAATGTAGCCACAATAAATTTTTAATATTTTAGTAATTTTTTTCTTAATATGTTGGCAACACTGTATTTTGTTAAAATTGCATAATTTATGCGGGCACCAGAAGAATCTTTAGTGAAAATTTGATTAAAATTGGTTAAATAACGTGGTCATAATAAATTTTTAAAAATTTTAGTAATTTTTTTCTCAGAAAGTTGGCAGCACTGTACTTTGTTGAAATTATCTAATTTATATAGATACCAGAAGAATCTTTAGTGAAAATTTGATTAAAATTGGTTAAATAACGTGGTCATAATAAATTTTTAAAAATTTTAGTAATTTTTTTCTCAGAAAATTGGCAGCACTGTACTTTGTTTAAATTATATAATTTATATGGATACTAGAAGAATCTTTTGTGAAAATTTGAACAAAATCGGTTAAACAACATGGCCGTAATAAATTTTTAAAAATTTTAGTAATTTTTTTCTCAGAAAGTTGGCAGCACTGTACTTTGTTGAAATTATCTAATTTATATGGATACCAGAAAAATCTTTTGTGAAAATTTGAACAAAATCGGTTAAACAACATGGCCGTAATAAATTTTTAAAAATTTTAGTAATTTTTTTCTCAGAAAGTTGGCAGCACTGTACTTTGTTGAAATTATCTAATTTATATGGATACCAGAAGAATCTTTTGTGAAAATTTGAACAAAATCGGTTAAACAACATGGTCGTAATAAATTTTTAAAAATTTTAGTAATTTTTTTCTCGGAAAGTTGGCAACACTGCGGTCTGAAAATTGAACTCAATTTTTTATTTGGTATGAACTATCTAATTGCCAAGTTTCAGCTTTCTACGAGCTTTCCTTTATACTTATAATTAACACTCGTATTAAAAATTTTAGTAATTTTTTTCTCGGAAAGTTGGCAACACTGCGGTCTGAAAATTGAACTTAATTTTTTATTTGGTATGAACTATCTAATTGCCAAGTTTCAGCTTTCTACGAGCTTTCCTTCATACTTATAATTAACACTGGTATTTATCGTATTTTTTGGACACGGCCGGCAAGCCAGCCAGCCAGCCGGCAAGCCAGCCAGCCAGCCGTATTGACGATTTTATAAGCTAGTCTTTTCGACTAGCTAAAATATTTCTATTATAAAAACTCAATATTACAGATCAAAAGTATGTTTATTTTGAATTAATAGTAAAAACGTTAGTTTTAAAGTAATATTTCTTTTATTGTAAGTTATAGTATAACTATTTTTTAAAAAAATTTACTAAGTATTTGATTTAGAAACACAGTGTTTTTCTTTAGAAAACTGAAATGAATAATAAGAAAATTTATAAAAAAGTTTCAAAATAGTTATACTATAACTTACACTCAATTTTTCAGATCAAAAGTATGTTTACTTTTGAATTAATAGTAAAAACATTGGTTTTAAAGTCATATTTTTTTAGTGTACTGTTTTTTTTTAATAGTCGTAAATTATTTTCAACATATTTCTATAATTCAACGTAAATGTAAAGACGTAAACCTAAAGAAGTAAACAGAAAAATTACTGATAAGTATTTGAACAGTCAGTAATCCACCTATAGTAAATTTGTTCATAGAAATAGCATGCGCTTGTCATGCGACAAAAGTATTTTTAGTATCATTAATCACCACACACGACACGGTGCGGTGGCGCGCCGGTATTGTCAAACAGATTATTTATACTAAAATACAATTGCCCAAGTCTACGTTTGTGTAATAAGCTTCTAGTATAAGGACACGCTATGCTTAAACAAACTGCTCTTGCTTACTGTAAAGGCTGTTGTTTTCAGGCGCTTTTCGACGAACGCGAAATTTTTGCAAAAAAAAATATATGAAAAGTTAGGTATGCAAAGTGGCATATTTTCACGCTACTCAATTGTGGCAAGACTTTGAAGAAAACGGAAAATGTAATAATAAATTCACGGCTCAGTTTGCAAATGAAATTTTCAAGTAGTTTTATAAAGATCAGGCTAAGAAATGTGTGCAACTAAATTTCTAAATTTAAAAAAAGCATATCACAAATTACTCCTATTTATTTTATCAACATTCAACAAATATACAAAATTCTGAAAAATTTGGAATTTGGACATCAAGAGATAATTATACACATTAAAATAAAATTGTTTACATGTTACAAAATGTTTGACGTGTAGACAGTTTGTAAAATATTTTAAACCGTGAGTCGTGGTCAAATACAGTGGATGATATCGGTTTACGAACATAATCCGTTTCAAGATTATGTTCGAAAGCCGAAATGTTCGCTAACCGACCATCCTCATAATATTGTCAGATTTTCTAATATTTTTATTTTTATTTTATTTTTTTATATAGGGTTTAGAAAAGTTCGGTATCAGAACATAGTTTGTTGTCCGAACACAAAAATCTTTTGTGAAAGTGTTCGTTGTTTGAATTATTCGCAGTCCGAACTGTTCGTTAACCGATCACTCACTGTACTAATTTTCTGTATAACATTTTCAATATGTTACATTTGAAAAAATTGAAGAAAATTGTCTTAAAGTTCAAATTTTTAAAATGAATTAAATTGTCAAAATAAATCTAGTTATCGTTATATATAAATTAGAATATTGTAATTTTTATTTTGTAATTTTGTATTTTTATCAATATTTTTATATTCTAACCTATCCTGTAATTGGATTCGTCTGTTGGATAGTGTAATTTAAATAAATAAATAAATATATATATATATATATATATATATATATATATATACAGGGTGTTCGTTCGCTTGGTTGATATAGGGCAATAACATGGGATTTCGATAATATGCAGAGTACTACTTTCTGAAGTAAAATTCGGAGAAATACATAGAATACTTTTCGATAGGGAATAAAAAGTACTATAATTTGGTTCTACTTTTAACTTGCTAGCATGTGCCGTTTGGGCGCTAGAATTTTTTTAAAATGTTTTTTAGAATTTTCAATAATTTTTCCTGCTAAATCAGTATAAGTTAGAAAAAAATGTTACTTAGCTATTATGTAGTCAATTTTTTTCTCTATTTTATTGAATTTTTTCAGATTTTTTTGAGCAAATTTTGAAAAAAGTTATATTTCAAATTTTTTTAAAAATATAACTTTTTTCAAAATTTGCTCAAAAAAATCTGAAAAAATTCAGTAAAATAGAGAAAAAATTTGGCTACATAATAGCTAAGTAACATTTTTTTCTAACTTATACTGATTTAGCAGGAAAAATTATTGAAAATTCTAAAAAACATTTTAAAAAAATTCTAGCGCCCAAACGGCACATGCTAGCAAGTTAAAAGTAGAACCAAATTATAGAACTTTTTATTCCCTATCGAAAAGTATTCTATGTATTTCTTCGAATTTTACTTCAGAAAGTAGTACTCTGCATATTATCGAAATCCCATGTTATTGCCCTATATCAACCAAGCGAACGAACACCCTGTATATATATATATATTAGGATGGACCTTAAATGGGGTGAAATCGA
The DNA here is from genome assembly GCA_963966155.1 of Clivina fossor. Lineage (NCBI taxonomy): Eukaryota > Metazoa > Arthropoda > Insecta > Coleoptera > Carabidae > Clivina > Clivina fossor. The sequence goes on along the minus strand of OZ014551.1, from coordinate 21,702,747 downwards.
ATTTTAATCGGGCCGCCCCCCAAAATGATTCCAAATTAAGAAAAAAAAATTGTAGTAAATTTTTTTCCGCGTAATATTAAGGTTTAAGGGTGCCGAAATCCACTTTTCTACTTTTTATTTACATAAAATCGGATTTTTACACATTTTGGGACTTCATTTCTTTTCGAGACAATAGGAGGTTTAAAAAATCCACTCAGCGGTGGAATACAGTCTATAATTACCCGATAATGTGTGGTAATGATTCTGATATTTTTCTGAAGAGATTTAAAGATGATCAAACTATCGCTCAAAAGCCGTTTTGGCTTAGATGATTAAAAAGATGACAAAACAATTATATAATTTCAAATCTACAATAAAATTACTAAATCAATTGTTAATTAACTGACTTAGTTTTAAAAGTGTTATTATTTAAGGATTTTCAGCAATTTCAAAAATGTGAGTGATTTGGTGCCACATTTGTCGGTAGAGATACTATAGGGAGAGTTCGGCCGATAGCCTGAAAATAGTGTGGCAGAATAATATCAGAATCATCACCACACATTATCGGGTAATTATAGACTGTATTCCACCGCTGAGTGGATTTTTTAAACCTCCTATTGTCTCGAAAAGAAATGAAGTCCCAAAATGTGTAAAAATCCGATTTTATGTAAATAAAAAGTAGAAAAGTGCATTTCGGCACCCTCAAACCTTAATATTACGCGGAAAAAAATTTACTACAATTTTTTTTTCTTAATTTGGAATCATTTTGAGGGGCGGCCCGATTAAAATTCGATTTCACCCCATTTAAGGTCCACCCTAATATATATACATTAAACATCAAACCGCTAAGCCTATATTTTTGTAAATATTTCGCGAACATTAACAGTAACTTTAACCTCTATCTCTTGATTCATAAACCAATTATTTTACCATATAAAACCCAAAATCCCAGAACCTATCAGATCTCGCTCCCACCATTTCATCCAGGGGTACCAATCTAACCCAGCTAATCTAACTCCCAGCCACACCTCATTTTCTATTAACGCGAGTATAAATCACCCGTTTAACGCGATGGAAGCCATGTCGATATGCACATCGCAACCAGTACCCCGTGCTTCTATAGTCTAATTCATAAAACAATAGCCGCCGTGACATAATTACGAAGCGAATTTGCGAACGAGCTCGAACGCATGCGCACTGCATAGCAAACACGAAATCGTATGTAAGTTTAGTTTAGTTTAGGAGAGACATCAGATCAACCATAATATAGATATAGTACACAACAGAATGTTTGGTTATATTAATAAGAAAGAAAAGTTTTATTTATAAACACATTTGCGTTTACATTTTCTTCAATGTGTCTGTGTTAGCTGGCAAGTTTATTTTAGATATTTATAGGTGTCAAGTGTCAAGTTACAAAATGTATACAAACACTATATCATGCTTTTTTAATGTATATATATACAGGGTGTTTCATTGGTAAACGGAAATACTTAAACGGTGAATAGAGGTCACCGAGGCGGTTCTAGAAATACCCCATTTATTGGACCTGACGGTCTTTATAATCGAGATACAGGGTGTTTTATTGATTTTGCTTATTTCTTCCTGAGGTCATAACTCTCGAACCACCCCGTATATTTTTTTGATATTTGGTACACATGTTTCTCATGCAGAGCCCAAATGAGCCACTTACTATTCACAAGAAAAATCCAGGTCCGGATTAACAAAAAAATAGATAGCAATTGTGACCTTGAAACAACACCCTGTATATTGAAATTTTCAAAATACGTTTGCATATTTGGAAAAAGCACAAAAAACTAAATTAAAATGTGCACTTTAAATTTTTCCGCAGAAAATTTAACTATTCACATTTTGAACTTAAAGTAAAATTTTTAAAAACTTAGAGCCAAAAAAATAGTTATTATTAACTTTTAATAATAAATTATAAAACTTTTGAATCCATACTCATTTTAAAAATTATTGAATAACTATTAAATACATTGGTTTTTATTTTTATTTATTATTTTTTTTACTATTTTTTATTTTTTTATTTTTTTATTTTTTTTTAACTATATATATATATATATATATATATATATATATATATAAAAACAAGGCAATCTATGTATTATGTATAAGTATTACGTATCTATATTTATGGTTGATCTGATGGATAGACTCAATGATGGCGATGGTTAACAATTTAGCGTATATAGCTTGGGGCTCGTATGTCATTTGTTGTACATTGGCTATGGTGATATGGTACAGGTGAATGTTGTTAGAATACCTGACTAGAAATCTGTGAAATTCGAAGAGAAATAATAAGAATATTGATTCAAATGGAGAAAAGTAATTTATAATTAGTAGTACTGATAAAACTTTTAAAATACAGTATTTACCCGAATATAACACGATATTTTTTGACTAATTATTTCCCGTTCAAAAATTGACTCGCGCTAAATTCGAGGTCTAGATAAAGAATGTAACAACTATTGAATTTTTTTTTTTTAATTTTTTTTATGAAAAACGAATAAATCGCGTTAAATTCGGATTATTTTTTTTCTAAATATCTTTATGAAAAATTTCGGTACTTATCGCGTTAAATTCGGGGACGCGTTATATTCAGGCTAATACAGTAAATTGTTTCAATAACGTAATAAACAAGATTGGAAACATATGGTAAATCCATATTTAGATCACTTCAATATTATTATATAAATATTTAAGAGATACATTTTTATTCCAAAAGTTGGCAACACTATTCAAAAATAAAACTTTGTAATACAAATTTTATTAAAATCAGATAAACACATACCTAAAATAAATTTTAAATAATTTTTCCAGGAAATTAATTTAAAAAATCACTTAACTTTTGCAAGCTTTTAATAATTCTGTCTAAACATTTGATTAAAATTGGATAAAATATAATTAAAATAAATTATTAATATTTTTCTTTCAGTCAAAGTGGTAAGAACGAAAAACATTATAATACATATTTTAAATTTACTTTTCTCCATTGCTATTCCGGAAACTATAAGACACTTAAAACTATAAGACACATAAATAAGTATCTAATTTAAGCAGATATTAATATGGATCATGAAAAACAACATTATAATACCTTAAAAACGGATTAATATTTATTTCTCCTTTTTAATTATACTCGTAAGACATATAAATGTAGTTATGATATTTATTGTTAGATATTTATAGTTATTTTCATTATTACTTACGTTTTTGTCATCTTTGCCAAACTAATATTCTAGCCTTTGATATTTGACATACCTGTAACAAATAAAAAAATAATACTTATAAATACAATGATAGGTTAAAGGTTTTGAGTACTTTGGGTACGTAAATGTTTCCAAAGAAGCCCGTTTGAGTATATACAATGCTGTTTTGGTGCCTACGTTGATGTAAGAAAGAGAATGTTGGGTTTGGTTGCAATAATAGTGGAAATAAGATTTTTACGTGGCATATGTGGTGTAACTAAAAGGAATCGGTTACGAAATAATATTAATGTATGATGAGTGTAAAATTGAAAAAAAAAGTCGTTCCAAAAGTTGGTGTTAATCAGTTAAGATGGTCATCTGGAGCAAAGTCTAATGAACATTTAGTTAAAAGAATATATCTGAATAATTTTGAAGGTATACGTATATTTTAGGTAAAGTTGTTTGTCTGAAGAATGTTTGGAAAAAAAATTTTAGGATCGGAGAAAGAGTTTGTACCACACCCTTTTGGGTACATGGCGTGATATCTGTATGTATATATTTAAAAAATAAGATAACCTATTAGATTCAAATATTTCAGAAAAATAAAATGATTAATTTACGTTGTCAGTAAAACACGTCATATTTAAGAATGCAATCTTCATGATCTGCCTCAGGTATCAAATTTATTTTACATACATGTAAATATATATATATATATATATATATATATATATATATATATATATATATATATATATATATACATATAATTAACTTATAAAGGTGTGGCACAAACTCTTCTCAATAATCTAGAAATAATTTTATAACCGTCTATCTAAAAACTACTAAAAATTAAATATTAAATATTTTATAGGAATAATTTGTACCTAATCGTTTTAACACACGTCAAAGTAATATTTCAAACAATCATACACATATCATAATGTGACATTATTGTAAACAATTTTATAAAAACTTCTTAATTGACATTCTATATTGTATAAGCATAGTGTATTGTAAGTGAATAAACACGATTTAATCTTAATGTCAAAATGTCAATATAATTGCAAAACACGTCAAATTGAAACTGTCACATTGATTTTGATATTCGTTACGGTTTCATGCGCAACTATTAGCAGTTCATTATAGATACACGTCTAATACTAATCTACTGAAACAGGTTACCGAGTTAATAGAAAGTTATGTTATTTATATTTTTAAAGTAAATTTATTTTATTAAAGGTATAAATTCGTTTATTGATATTTTAAAATTTGATAAAATTAATTAATACAATTTATATTACGTTTATATAATACTTAAACAATACTTAAAATAAATACAGTTTTAAAAATCTACATAAAATCCTTCCTTTAAGTCTAAAAGCGAAGCTTTATATAATTTAAAATATGCACTGTAAAAAGTTTTGTAAATTTACATAATTTTTTATAGTAAAAATTATTATAAAATTATATGTACAATGACTTTACTTCATTAATTATGAAAATTTACAAAAAAAAAAATTAATAAAAAACAAATTTACCTACGGACATATGGAGTTGGAGTAGTTGTTACAGATAATGTAACTTATTTTTACATGCTACATAAAATTACATAATATTTCTGTAATTTTCCAAATTTTTATTGAAATTTACAATAAATAATGTAATAGAAGTTAATTATAATTTTAGGTAATTTTACATAATTACATAATATATATATTTTGTGGATGAAGCGAAAGTTGCTTGTTTGGATAGGAATGTTTGGAGGCGACTGATTTCGGGATGATGAAAAGAGTTTGTGAGTTTGTATGTATGTATGTGTTTACAATTTTAATTGTATGTTTTTAATTTATTAGTATTATAACTATCATTTATGTGCAATAATACATATTGTTTTATGTAATAATACATTAAAATAATATATAAATATTTTACATAGAAAGAAAATTAATTTTACATAATTTTTCGTTAAATATTTTTACATTATTATTTTACATTAAGTTCTATGTAAAATTACAGTGTACTCATTTAAAAAAAAATTTTATTATTATTAATTCAAATATTCGTCAGGCAAAAAATAAAACATTGAAATCCGGTCCTGGTAAATCAACCCTATAGTTCAACTTGGCATACACATACACACGTTCATTAATTACAATTACAAAGGTGTTACATAATGTATGCAAACGCCCTCTTTGAATAATAATTCTTTCCAGTGCACTTGTGCATAGAGCGACATACTTTCTACCATACTCTTTCACATGTGTAATAAGTATGTGTAATATTAACAGTGTGCGAAATACATGAAGGTATGTATATGTACATGTATGACGTGGCTGTCTTGCTGCACTAGCAGTATTTTCTATCCCTTACGCTGGTTCTATGTGTACGTAAGTGTACTCGTATATAGGGTGATTATAAAAGAATGGTGTCGCTCAAGATGCTTGTGTGCTTTTCTGCGCTCTAGAGTACTTTATTTTGTGTTAGTGCTTTGATGGTTTAAAAGAGGAAAAGAAACGGGTTGGATTTAATTTTTTTAATATCTATTTTAAACGTAAATAGTTTAGTAATTTATTGGAAATTATAATATTTATTAAGATAATTCATAGTTTTATAAAAATAGAAAAGATGTATAATTTTTAATTAATATGCGATGTTTCGATATTCTGCATATATGTATATCATCATTAAGAAATAATATATAAATGATATAAATATTAAACAAACATAACAGAGAAACAAGTTACTAGGTAACAAAATACAAGTAACTATAGATTATAAAATTTACAAATTATTAATCAAAGCTTTTTATCGACTGGTATATCACATATGATAAGGGATGTATTGTAATATCAAATTTGATATATTGAGATTTTTACAGATAAGCACGAATTAGGCGTATAGTAACGCAAATCAACTGTTTTAGCGTGATGTCCGTCTGTCGGTCTGTGGACACGTGTAGAGCAAATTCGGATGAACAGATTGTTATAAAATTTGAACAACTTTTCGTAAAGATTTGTCAACTGGAAGTGGTAATTTACTGATGTCACTTTTATGTGTTTTGCGAATATTTCGTAATAGAGATATATTTCGAAAAAAAATATTTAATTAAAGTTGCTAAACAAGTTATAACTAACAAATTATATTTGCAACATTTTTCGATACGGCTACATATTTTTTTTATATACTTACATAATTCTGTAAATAGTGGTACATTAGTGTCAAAACAGTTTTGTTTTAGTTACTATGACTAGTTATTATACAAGTTTTACTATTTCATAAATTTATTTAATATGATGACAGTTGGTTCTATGGTGGTCACAGTAGATTTTTTGTTTTAATATAATAAATTCTGAAAGTTTCTATATTACATAAATTAATAAGTAAAAGTGTTTAAAATGTGCTAGCAATGAGATAGTGTGCACTTCATCAACGTACTCTACCAATTCTACTTGTCTTGTACAATTAATTCGTAACCACACATTATACAATCATAGAAAGTACATATCGACTGAATAAATCATTAAATAATCGTTTCACTCACAAATACGTATTTAAAATACAATGTAACACATCTCCAACTAGAAAATGATCGTCTACACGCTAAATGAAAGCAAAATTTTACTTTCACAATATGTAATAATAATTCCATTATACGTGAGCGCACGCGGCGCGCACCGTAGATAATCGTTTTAAAATCGTTCGTTGGGCTGTGAACCGTGCCAAGTTCGTGCATTCATTCGTGGCTACATGGTCAGTAGCGCCTCTGGCGGATCGGCTATTATATATTAAATTGTTGCTGTTCTGTTGTTTCTATGGATGTGAAACACGATTAAATATATGCTGAAACACTTTCTACAATGTATGATGTGCATTTGTTGTTTACAACAGTTTGTTGTTGTTGTTTTTGTTTTTGTTCCTCTTTATATCTGTTGTTTTAATATTGTAAATTAAGTGATTTGGACCTTGTAAAACAAAGTTGTTGAATAAAGCCTTATTTAGACTGCCGTTTTAGTTTTACGCACAACCACAAGAATTTGACTAAACCAAACACTTGGTGTAAAAACTAAAATTGTGTCAAGTGTTTGAATTGGTCAAATTCTTCTTGTGCTTGTGCGTAAACCTAAAATTAAAACGACAGTCTAAATACTCTAAATGAAGCTTACACTGAGAAAAATGGATAGTTACCGTAACGCTATTTATATTTAAAAAGGTGACACAAACACAAGATATTAAAAATAACAAAATAAGTATATTTAAAAATTAACTATAAATATAATAAAAACAAAAATTTAATACCATCAATTTGTATATAATATTACAGTCTTAATTCTTAATATAGTATTAAAATATATATGTGAGTAGATTTTAAAAATGTATAAATTTGTGAATACTGTAAACATACTCGTATATTTCAAATAAATATCTACTTATTATTATCCAATTTGTTAAATATCTATTTTTCTCAGTGTAAGATTATATAAATAGATTTATTTAATATGAATAAAGTTACGTACATTGTAAAAACTCTTACAGAACTCATTACATCAAAATTAAAAAAAGCTTTAGAATTTAGTTCTGTATATATTTTATTTTAATATCAACGTGTCGATAAACTCTACGTGTATCTTCATCAGGAACAATAATTCGTAGAGTACTTGTAAAAACAATGTGGTTCGTTTTACTCTATTTTGTTTTAATTGTGTAAACTGAGTGGTTTGAATTTGTAAAATAATGAATATTGCTTAAAATTATTTTGTTGAAATTTGTGAAATAAAATTTTATATATATATATATATATATATATATATATATATATATATTATATATATATATATATATATATATATATATATATATATAATGTAAATTTTTAAGTTACATATAAAAACAACATTTTTTTTTTGTTTAAATAATTCAAAATAAAATTTGTTTTCAAGTAACAAAAATAAAAATATAAACTGTGCTAGTAAAATTATCATATACTTGAATGATTTAATATGGAGTGAAAGGAATATTTCACCAATTTATAGGTAACTTTTGTTTTAGTTGTATGACCAATAAAAATGATAAATTAGAGAAAATAATTTTATCTACTGACACATTTCTTTCGCACAATTTATTGCTATCATGCAAAAATATAATTGTAAAGCAAAAAAAAGTATCTAATGGATTTTTAGTATTTACAATCATTTTTTAAAATACAGTATGATTATATCTACTATAAGTCCATTGATTGCCTATAAACTAACGACCTGTATCCTTGACAAAGTAAAAAATAATTGATAAAGAACCTATATGATTCATTGTCTCAAACATATAGCCCCATAATCCACCTTGAGGACTTACGGGAACTTATTTGAATTTTTATTGTTTATCGATCATATGTAAGTATATGCTTCAGAATTTTAAAATGTATATTTTTAATTCACAACAACGTGCATTAATATAATTATATTTTAAAAATGACATAAATAATATTATGAAGTTATGTTCTGCTTAATAGTATATTATGATACGAGAAGCAGAAAGCGATATTTATTGTGTTGAGATAGCACAATCAGATAATTGTGACCAACGCAAAGCAATTTAGTCCAAACATAAAAAAAAGGTTTCTATTTTGATTAACATATGCTATTTTTTCTTCAAGCGTTCCAAATGAAACTTAAATTAAAAATAAATAAAAATACATACCAAGAAACCTTAACCTAAAACAGTATATGTGTTATATGAATTGTAAGAATTAATGTTTCTTTTGTCGAATATGCAATTTTTGCCAAATGGCGGTGCGCACTGCATTTCTTGTATTTCTTCACACATTTTCAATAATTAAAATTAAATTCAAGCGAAGACAAACACAGCAATTGTCATTACATAATATTTAATATGGCCGCCGAAGATGTCAGATTAAATACACTTGATCGAGTAGTCATGTTTGGTGTTGCCACGAATGCAATGGTGTGTATAGTAAGTATATACTGTATAATAATGTTCTCATTATTGAATAAGTAACATAATAACCTCTTTCTAAATAGACAATATAGTAAAATAATATCAATATTTTAATACGATTGAAAAAAAATTAATATCTCAGATTACAATAAAAAAAGTAGTTAGTTTAAAACAAAAATATAATAATAATGTTAATTATTGTTCCAATTTTAATTCACATTAAATAAGAACTGGTTTTTAGATTATAATTGACGAACTAAATACATAACATTAAAAAATTATTTTTTTACCAACTAGCAAAACTTAAATTTAAACAAATATATTTTGTTACTGCGTATTTATTTTATTTATTGTTATATTTGTTATTATTGTTATTGTAATTACAAAATGAATATCAGTATTGTAAAACGTTATGTGTAGTAGTGCAGTATAACTTTTGAAAAAAAAAAATTATTTCAATAATTTAATATGAGATCTGAAAGATATTTTAATATTTTAAAAAAGTGTTATTTATATAGAATTAAATTTCAATAAAAACGAGATAAAAACAAGAAATACATGTTCAAGGTATTTTATTTACTATATTTTTAAGATAGAATTTCACTTATTTATGTCGAGTAGTATACGTTGTTCACAATATCTATAAATAATTTACGCGATAAAAATACTGTTTACATATAGATTCTCATTAGTGCAAAAAAATGGGAGTGAATATGATTAAGCAATTTATTATTGTTTGTTTTGATACAATTCAAGAATTTTTACTTGAAACAAATCACTAATATAGTAAAAGCTCTTGTATTAAGCGAAAATTTCTAATTTTAGTCTGAAAATTATTCAATTTAGAAATACTGTGATATATAAAAAATTCTAAAAAATTTGTGGAAAACAAATGTCATTCAGGGCAAAAAGTCATTCAATTTCATTATATCTACTTACAAAAATAAAAGAAAAAAAAACAAAGTAATATTTGTAATTTTTAGAAGTCTGCAAATTTATAGATATTGTTCGTAGCATGTACCAAGTTAGTCGCTGGACTAAAAGACGATTAATGACACTAATTACCTCTTATTTACGTGACTAATTTAGTAGACTATATATCTACTGTGACTTTATATGTCTAGTTTTTATTATTTAATTATTTTTGTATAAATAATTATAAAGACATTAGCAGATATAGTTCCATGTTTAGATTTTTGGAAATTTACAATTAGATAATTTAAACAAAAAAATACACTTGCTTTTTTGTATTTATAGCTTAATTATAATAATAAATATACCTAAGTTTCAATAATTTTTAGAAATGCGTAAAATATGTTTGTGTTTCTTCTTTAAATTTATATACTTTAATTTTTTTGTTTATATATATATATATTTATATATATATATATATATTATTATCTAAATGGTTTTATAAAAAAATGTTTATTTAATCTGAATTAGATAATAAATATCAAATTTTAAATTAATTTAAATAAAACAAGAAATAATAGTTTTTTTTATTTTGATGAATTATTTATATAAAATAATTTAGGTAAATCCCAACAGCCAATATAACACATAATTTTTGAGGTATTATAATAATTCCAAACTTTTCTGTATGATGAATAAATTATAATGTAAAATTTCATAAAAATCAATGGTTTTATAAAAAAAAATGTTTATTTAATCTGAATTAGATAATAAATATCAAATGTTAAATTAATTTAAATAACACAAGAAATAGCAGTTTTTTTATGTTGATGAATTAAAATAATTTAAGTAAATCCCAACAGCCAATATAACACATAATTTTTGAGATATTATAATAATTCTAAACTTCTCTCTAAGCATGAATAAATCATAATGCAAATTTTCATAATAATCATCAATATGTTTCTCGCTTGTAAATATTAGTCATTCAATTTCTTGACCTTCTTCACAATTCCTACAACACATGAAATACCCGTAAGGTCATTATAATACTATTTATACTATAAACCTGTTTCTGATATTTTGTTTATACTATATAAAAATATACGTTGGTTTAGCAAGCTCACTTTGACTTCCATCTCATCGGCTGACACGAAATCAAAATGCAGTGTTTCGTATTATTTATAATTTTTATATTAACCTATTCATTATCAGGTAAATATGATTAATAAAATAAAATAATTTCCTTTAAACCATAAACAATAATTTAAAAAAAAACTGTATACATATTTCTATATTATACGTATATAGCTTTTATAAATTATTGCCTGTAGTTTAAAAAATTATTATATTTTATTATCTTTTCGCCACAGTATTTTAATTTATTATTATTATTCTTGTTAACTCATAATTGTATTTATTTCAGAAGGAAATCTATTGAAACAAAAAATAAAATCACATAAGAATTTGAGTTTATTACCGCCAAGAAAAAAGTGTGGTGTACAGTCGTATTCTGATAAAATATTTGGTGGAAAATTAGCTGCTTTAGATGAGTTTCCATGGTTGGTACTATTGGAATATGGGAAAAATGGAAAAAGTACTGGACACCAATGTGGAGGATCACTTGTTAGCGATAGATATGTTTTAACTGCTGCCCATTGTGTTACCGGAACTGTTAATAGTATTTTTGGAAAAATGTAAGTACAATTTAGAAATTTGTTAGAATTAAAAAAATAATATGGCATTGATTTTTTCTACTTGTGAAATACATAAAAATTAAGTGTCTATTTGAATGTTTCTTCAAACACATTAACTGAATTTGCATACAAAGTTATATTTATAATTTGATTATCTAACATAGTAAAAAATCTTTCAGAATTCATTATTAAAATAAAAAAGTTTTAGTTCTTTGTCATCTAATAACTTGTTTCTATGTTTTGCTTGTTTATTATTTGTTTCATTTGTATTATTTTTTCCTGATAAAGATATACATAACGTATATAGAAACGTCGATATTTAAATAAAATATATGCAAAACTTAATCCTAAAGCTTTTTTTTATTTTAAATTATTTAATTAATTGAAAAATAAATTTTTCTGATAATACTTTTGTTTGTTATTAAAAAAATGTACCGTTGTTTACTTGTTTGTTACTATATAACCTAAAAACTAAATAAACAATTAATTATAAACATGATTATTATAAATTAAAAAAATTAAAAAAGTCCTCGTGTTTTTGATCAAAGGACTTAAGCGCATTTTTGGCGGGCGGATCAGTATTTATATTTAGCACTGGTTGAGCGCTTTTAAACTATTCGATGCGCCAATAACTCGACAGCACCGAACTAATGCAAAAAACTAGAATTCTCTACGATGTCTAGTTTAAAAGTTTTTCTGGAGCAGACCGACCGAACGGACAAAATGTATTATTGAGCTTCCTTTTTGAAAACAAAAATGCGCTAAAAATTAATCATAAACGATTAATAAATAAAATGTCGGTATTACGTTTAGATCATATAAATATAACTAAAAATATAATATAAAAATGAAATATCAATATAATATTAACATATAATTTTTGGCAATCATACCAATTTAGCATATCAACTACCAATCAACAGATTCGGGTTTGAATTTCGATTGGGTGACATAAATTTTTTCAATTAATATTAATAAAAATAGTCATCACATAAATATCTATAGTTGATTGCAGCCGAGAAAAACTTATATAATAAATTTCATGTCATATTGACGATTAAAAATTTGAACATTTACTTATAACAACTGGTTTCATATCTAATCCAAATTCGCTTTGTAATCTAAATTTCATGTTGGAACTGTGTATAATGTGTAGTTTAAAATATATGAACAATTACAATTGAATGAAAATACTTCTGTCATTTGCCATGGTTCTCTAATGGCGTTTTTGACAAGCAGTAAAAAAAATCCAATTTAGGTTTTATCCAAATTCATGATATGCTCCTATACTTATATACCTACCTCTTGGAAATTTTACACCAACAAGAACGTTCATGCATAAATATGTGGGCAAGATTTCCAAATTATCTGAATTGACTTACAAAAAATAAAGCTAAACTTTACAGTCATCACATGTGTTTACTTGAAACTTTAAATACTGTTACTTTTGCACATTTCATGAATATATGTAAATCGTAAAACTTTAATGCGGAAATGATATTTACAATGTTAAAACGTATTTTGAAAACTCGTTTTTAATGTAAGACGAATTGATTGTAGGTGATATATATGGTAGCATTCACTGCAGGATAGGTTAAGTAAAGAGGTTACTTTGGTTACGTTTAGAATAATTTAAGCCACGTGAAGAATTTTTAATGTTTTTAACGTAAAAAGTTTAAAAATAATAATATCTGCTAGTAGCTATGTAAATATGGAAAAATTAAGAAGCAGATTTTCAATATTCAACATGTTGCAAACAAATTTTCAAAATTAGTTTTAATATTGTAAATATCATTTCCGCATTTAAATTTTGTGATTTATATTCATAAAATGTACTAAAGTAACAATCTGTATAGTTTGACGTAAATACATTTGATGACTGTAAAGTAAAGTTTTACTAAAAATAATATTTAAAATGTCATTAAAATTTTATTTCCTATTACAAATTTATTCAAATTTAAACTAATTTAATTTTTCTATTCCAGAGTACGTGTAAGACTTGGTGAATACGATAGAAGCATGGAAAATGATTGTATTATTGATCATATGTTTGATATGTCTGACTGTTCTGATCCACCAGTAAATATCAAAGTTGAATCGATAATACCACATCCACATTATGATGATAATGATGTTAATATGTTTAATGATATTGCGTTGATAAGACTTGCTGAAAAAGTCAATTTTACCTGTAAGTGTAATATTCTTATTTTGTGTTCTATATCGCTTCTGGATTATTCGCATTTGTAACTTAGGAAATATTAATAGTAACATATACACATCTACACTGTAAGCTCGTTTATTCATATTCATAACTAACTCTCGTATACCGGAATTAACATACGTATTAAATACAAATATAATATTTCTAATTGGTAGGGAGACATTTTTTCTACTTTTTTTCCACTCCGTTTTTTCCACTCCATTTCTTCCTCCGTACTTTTCTTCCGCCAATACTTTTTTCACCAAATTTTTTGGTTTGGTTAGGTTAGGTTAAGTTTGGTAAGAAAACTAGTGAAAAAAAGAATTGGCGGAAAAAATATATAGTGAAGAAAGAATTAATGGAAAAAAGAATTGGTGGAAGAAAAGTATTGGCGGAAATAATGGAGTGGAAAAAATGAAACTTATTAATTTACAATAAGTAAATTACATCATTTGTAAAGTATTGCATAATCTATTAAATCTTTCTATACTATAGTATGTTTACAACTATTTAATAATATTTTCAATTTAATTTTCACTCAATGTATTTTGTTAAATTATATATAAACTGCATGCATATACGCTTACTCTAATTACTCATAAGTTGCGGTACAGACTCTTCCTATTTCCTTCCTATTTAACTATAAATCTCTCCTCGCCAAATTTTCTATATTAACATTCAAAATTTGCCTTGTTTATATTATACATAAAACCTTTTATATGCTTTTTTTATTTATACTACTTTTATTAATTAAAATAGTTATAACAACAGTAGTTTTCAAATGTGTCTTTTTTTTTAGCATTTATTTCACCAATTTGTCTTCCACTTGACAATGAAATAACGTTACCTGGAAATAATTTAACAGTATCAGGATGGGGTACCACTGAATCAGGTAAATAAACTGCTTACTTAGTTCATGTTGTTTGTGATTAAAAGTTAATACATTTCAAAATGTCCCCTCAACCCGTTAACTAATCTTTCTACCTTTTTAAAATATTTTTTTACAACAAATAAATTAGATTTGTGTCCTACTATTTTTTTTTTAAATATAACTAGATATTTAATTTTTATAATTTAATGATATATATCTACAAAATTAAATAAAAAATGTTTTAAATTTATTAAAATCACCGATTAGTATTTCAAAGTCGGTTTGAATTTAGACTAAAAGTAGAGAATTGATCTAAATCAACTGATAACCAGGCTGATAATTCCAACCATAATCTTTAAAATAATACCACTAGTAATAGTAGTCTTCAGGCTTTTACGGCCGGTATCTATTGAATTTATATAATTTTCTGGGTTGGTATACCGTGGTCGATCTATCTTCGTCACAGACGTTTCGCCATACAACGTAGATGGCATCTTCATTTCTTGGTGACTGTCACGAAGCAATGAGATGTATGGCGAAAAGTCTACTACGAGGATAGATCGACCACGGTATACCAGTCCAGAAAATTTTATAAATTGAATACCACTACTATTTTAATTTGGTATTTGATGCTTTAATATTAAAAAAAATATTTTTAATTATGTAAAATGTTTTTGCGTTATATAAATTTTTACAAAATTTTGTTTCTGTCTTTAAAAATTCTTTTTTAAATAAAATGTTGAGACAAATTGTTCAACGTATTGTTAATTTAATCAATAAGTTAACTAAGCAACTAGATTGTCCACTGTCTTCAAACCGCCTAATTGATTAGTCAGTTGGCAAGTTAACGAATTGGTTAACTTATAAAGCATTTAACAATGCTTTGTGAAACCGGGCTTCAAAAATTGATATTATAAGTTTTATTTTTAGGCGTTTTAAAACTGACCTTGTAGTACAAGCTAGGGCTGGGAAAAAATCTCGATATATCGATAATTTATCGATATATCGATATATCGATAATTGATATTAAAAATAAAAATTATCGATATATCGAAATATCGATATATCGATATATCGATATATCGAAATATCGAAATATCGATATATTGATATATCGATATATCAAAATATCGATATATCGATATATTGATATATCGGTATTTCGATATATCGATATTTAAGATAGATGCTATCCTCTTTGTAAGCTACAAATATTTGATCTCGCATATGGATATAAAAATGATTGGTTTTAATTGAAATATATAACGGTTTACAATAACGACATTTAATATACAAGATTAATTATTTTTATTCGCGCTTGATAATAAAGTGTATTTTAAAATCAGATAAAATTAAAATTATCTATCTATAAATTTTTGTTATAATTAGTTCACAAGTATAAGTATGATATGTCAAAGTAATTATGAAACGTTTTATTTATTTTTTAAATTAAATATTCCAAAATGTTGATAATCATTTTTATTTTCAAATAATGTACATTTTATTTAAAAATAAATAACAAAATGTTTGGCGATTATTTCATTTCATATCCATACTGTTATTAGCATATTATAAATTTAAAATTTTTCTGTTAGTGTTTCTATTTTAAAAATTAAATTATATTATCCAGTAGCATTAGGGCTAGGAAAAAATCTCGATATATCCATAATTTATCGATATATCGATAATTGATATTAAAAATAAAAATTATCGATATATCGAAATATCGATATATCGATATATCGATATATCAATTTATCGATAATATCGATATATCGATTTATCGATATATCGATAAATTGATATATCGATATATCGATTTTTCGATATATCGATATTATCGATATTTTTTGAATATAAAATATCGATATTGAAATTCCAATATCGCCCAGCCCTAGTACAAGCCAATATTTTTATGAGTCATTGGAAATATATTTTTTTTTTATATATAATCTTTAAATATTATTAAACATATTCTAAGTTCATGATTTAATTTTAGGATTTGCCAGTCAAGTAAAACTAAAAGTAAAGTTGCCGGTAGTGTCAAACAAGGAATGTGCAAAAATAATGGCACCTGATTTTAGTCTAAGAAATAGTCAATTATGTGCGGGAGGTAGAAAAGGTATTGATTCTTGTAGCGGCGATAGTGGAGGACCTCTAATGCGTTCTTTCGATAATGGACCGGACTATTTTGTTGAAGGAATTGTTTCGTATGGTGCGGCTGATTGTGGAGAAGCCGGCGTACCAGGAGTTTATACAAGAGTTACTGAATTTATTCAATGGATTTTAGATAATATTAAGCCTTAGTTTAATTTTAATTTTACTGCAGTTTGAAAAAAGGCAGGCTGTTTGAATGACGCAAGAAAAATGTTGCAACAGCGCTTCGCGGTACTAACAAGTAGACTTTATTGTAACGTGTAGTTGGACATGAAATGTATATTGGGAATATTAAATTCTGCAGTGAAAATTATATATTTATGCAGTTTAAATGTTACTAGTACTTCCTAATAAAACTTGACAATATTTTTTTTAAGTTTCTTGAAGTTACTTAGGTTTTTTTTGTAGGTTTATATTTATATTGGTATACTAATAATTTAGTTTCCAAAAAGATAAATTTAAAGAAATTTTGCATAAATTTAATATTTGTACAGTGAAGATAAAACCTGAGACGTTGAGAAACAGTTCATTATTATATTACAAAAATATTTAAATATGTAGATGAAACTAATTTTTAAATTTAAACCATAAAAAATAAACAATAATAATTTGTTTAGCTCGTAGTTGGCAGTAAAACAAACGTGTTAATTTTTCATCAAGATTCAATTTGTAATTAAAATAAAAACTTCATTATAATATAGATAGTCGTTTTGACGACTAGACTTTGTCGTAAGTCGGGTTTGATGTATCATAAATTAATAATAATAATAATAATTTATTTACGAGAAAAGAAATCAAATATCATAACCCCGTTGGCATAAAAATACAAATATTGGTCAACATTTACAATCTTATTGAAAGTTCCTATAATCAATTTTTTTTTTTAAATTCACATACATTGTAAAATTCATTCGACAATATATCTTAAGCTAGATAATTCTCAAATTTCAATTAGCAACAAATTATATAATTCAGATTCAAAATTAATGTGAATGTTAAATTTAAATCTAATATTATATTCGTTTATATTCGTGATTATCTTGATTAAAGTTCAGACTCGTAATATTATATTAATTAGATAATATTATAATATATAATATTTTTATTTATTAATTAATAAATTAATATTAATATCTTAATATTAATAATCTTAATATTCAATAAATAATTATTGTATTATGGTAGTTTTTGAAAATTAATATTTAATTTATGACAAAATGTTTATTGACTGGATGATCATCTTAAAAAAAAAAAACTATAACAATCAGTATTATTTTTAATTATTTATATTTACTCATAAAATGTTATTAGATCAAGCCTGTGTAATAAATAAAATTACATAATTAAATATGTAGGTTTAGTTCCGTTCAAACAATGGTGTAGATTCATATTAGTTGTTCAATTTAGTTCTGTATCATTCAGTGCAGACAAAAATCGTAATAATACATTAATAATTTACCTAGTTATATTCTATGTTTCTTATTTTTGTCATTGTTATTCTCTTTCTACCCGAATGCGTTCTCTCTCTGCGCGTAGCTTATCCCCACCGGCCATCATATATTTGTTGGACTATACTATAATACTTAATGTATAAAAAAATGTTTTATTCATTTAATAAGACAAATATTTTACACAACTTTAAACAAAATGTTTTAAAAAAAATGTCTAAATTGAATAAATAATATGAATATTTTATAATTTTATAAACAATGCTAATAATGTTTTGATAACTTAAAAATTGTATATAATTTTAGCATAAATATGAACAATTTGTTTAACTATTAAAATAATTACCTTACACTCTATGTAATATTTTATTAAACAAAAAAAAATGTTATAAATAAATAATGTGTCTGTTTTAATAAACTTTTTAAATATTAACAATTTTTTTACACGTCACAACTATAAAATAAATGCATTACCTTCTCGAGTATTATAAGCTTTATATATATATATATATATATATATATATATATATATATATATATATATATATATATATATATATACAGGGTGTTCGTTCGCTTGGTTGATATAGGGCAATAACATGAGATTTCGATAATATGCAGAATACTACTTTCTTAAGTAAAATTCGAAGAAATACTTAGAATACTTTTCGATAAGGAATAAAAAGTTCTAGAATTTGGTTTTAGTTTTAATTTGCTAGCATGTACCGTTTGGGCGCTAGAATTTGTTTTAAATGTTTTTTAGAATTTTCAAAAAATTTTCCTGCTAAATTAATATGAGTTAGAAAAAAAAGTTACTTAGCTATTATGTAGCTAATTTTCTTCTTAATTTTATTGAATTTTTTCAAATTTTTTTGAGCAAATATTAAAGAAAGTCTTTTTTTCGAAATAAGACTTTCTTCAAAATTTGCTCAAAAAAATTTAAAAAAATTCAGTAAAATTGAGAAAAAATTTAACTACATAATAGCTAAGTAACTTTTTTCTCTAACTCATATCGATTTAGCAGAAAAATGTTTAAAAATTCTAAAAAACATTTAAAAAAAATTCTAGCGCCCAAACGGTACATGCTAGCAAATTAAAACTAAAACCAAATTCTAGAACTTTTTATTCCTTATCGAAAAGTATTCTAAATATTTCTTCGAAATTTACTTCAGAAAGTAGTATTCTGCATATTATCGAAATCCCATGTTATTGCCCTATATCAACCAAGCGAACGAACACCCTGTATATATATATATATATATATATATATATATATATATATATATATATACAATATTTACATGCAGATAACAATGGTTAATTAAGCAAAACATATTTTATAAATATATTTTTCCTTCTTATAAATGAGCATTGTATCAAAGGTATTATAAATGTAAATAAAGCAAAAAATTGCCTATCTGAATAGAAATGTTTGTTGGGAAAAAAATTTCTGCATGAATAAAATAAGTTTAAAAATTAGGATTTAATTGAGAAGAGAAAAGAAGAAAAAGAATAACTTTTTAAAATGTTCTACCAAATGCCGATAGTGCCAATAATAATTGAATGTATTCAAAATGAGTTTGTGTCAAACACTTATAGAACAAGATTAGAAGTATATGGGTAAACCCATATATAGACTACTTTGACATTATCACATAAATGATAAGAAATAGAAATAAAAAAATTTTTCATCGAAACTTGGCAACATTGTATTTTGCTAATATATAATATTATAGGCGCTTAGGGTATCTTCTGTAAAAATTTCATTAAAATCGGATAAATAATGCGAGCATATCAAATTTTTAGAAAATTATTAATTTTTTTTTCGGAAAGTTGGCAACACCGTATATTAATAAAATTATAATTTATGTGGGCACTAGGAGAAACTTTTCTGAAAATTTGATCAAAATCGGATGAATAATATAGCCACAATGAATTTTTTTTAAATTTTAGTAATTTTTTTTTTCGGTAAGATGGCAACACTGTATTTTGTTAAAATTGCATAACTTATCCGGGCACCAGTAGAATCTTTAGTGAAAATTTGATCAAAATCCGTTAAATAAAGTGGTCATAACAAATTTTTAAAAATTTTAGTAATTTTTTCCTCAGAAAATTGGCAACACTGTACTTTGTTGAAATTATCTAATTTATATGAATACCAGAAAAATCTTTTGTAAAAATTTGAACAAAATCGGTTAAACAACATGGCCGTCATAAATTTTTAAAAATTTTAGTAATTTTTTTCTCAGAAAGTTGGCAACACTGTATTTTATAAAAATTACGAAATTTATGTGGGCACTAGGGGAATCTTTCCTGAAAATTTGATCAAAATCGGATAAATAATGTAACTACAATGAATTTTTAAAAACTTTAGTAATTTTTTTCTCGGAAAGTTGGCATCACTGGAAAAAACCAAAACCACATGACTATCTTGGGCACTAGACAAATTTATCCTGAAAATTTCATTAAAATCGGTTGAACCGTCTAGGAGGAGTTGCGATCACAAAATTTTGTCTGAGGACCGAGCGAGCGAGCGAGCGGCGAGCTGACGACGCACATCCATACACCCACATAAACTAAGTTCAGATTCGTCATCTAGAAGCTATATGAAGGATTTCTATACACAATTTTTTTTTTTTAAAAATGTTACAGACCGTACCAAACGCTATACTACTTTTTCCTTGCAGTCAAAGTAGTAAAAAGTGTGTTCACATAACATAAACTCACCTATAGAACTTATAGTTACGCGAAAATGTTTCTAAATATTATGTGTATTACACAATAATTTAGATACAAAGTCCTTTCAAACATTATACAATACAATGTGTTTATGATTTTAGACAAACTATACTTGCGTGATTACGCATGTTTATATTGTTACCTTCAGGAAAACCCACATAAATCTATTTTAATTCAATTTAATTTTCGTTATTGGCATACATATACTCACATTTATCACTTTAAGAAATATATGTTTAAGAAACATTTAACTATTAATTCTGTGAACTCAAGATCATTATTATGAAATTTATAAAAACCTGTTTGATATTTTTCCTTGAACAAAACAAAACGCTACTGAAAAAAACGCATTTTGTTTCTAGCATCTGTCGTAAGCAATATGAAGTTGCTGATATTAAGTCAATTATTTCTTTTAATTTTATTAATTTCAGGTAAATATATTAATAATTCAGTAAATGCGTATTAGGTTTAATTGCAAGAGTATTAAAAAGCAAATGGCTGTTGTAAAAATATAATTTTTGAGTGAAATACGTATGCGGTAAAATTAGAAAGAATCAAGTGCGAAACAAGTTGGTAAATTTAATATTGGAAAGAAAATGTTGTTGCAAAAGCATGTGAAAATTAATTAAAATAATTTGACAACTTTGAACGGATATTTCATGAACGTTTGATAAAAATAATATAAATGTAAGTGTTATTTAAGGTGTGCTTGTGCGTGATTGTTCGATAAATAAATATCCTGGCGTAATTTGATAAATGGCTCAAGTGATAAAAATAAAAGTATGAATAAAATATATCATAAATATAAACAAGATAAGTAAACCATGCATGCCAGAATAAGTATGTTATAGACGTAAAATTTAATGAAAAAAAGTTTGTGTTACACTGTTATGGATACATAGCGTGAATGATTAAATATTAATTGAAATATTTATTCTAGAAGCAAGTCCAAGAGAAACAAATTTAAAATTACATAAAAATTTCAATTTGTTGCCCTCAAGAGATGATTATAAGTGTGGCGCGCAAGAATATTCTGATAGAATTATTAGAGGAGCAAAGCTTGCCATTGATGAATATCCATGGATAGTACTTCTAGAATATCAAGTAAATGTACCTGGTAATATTTGTGGTGGTACTCTTATTAGTGATAAATATGTACTAACTGCTGCTCATTGTGTAACTGGACAGATTAAAGATTTTTATGGAAATGTGTAAGTACCTATATATATTTTATATAGTGAAAAAAACTATCAGAATTCATTCTAATAAAATAAAAAGCTTTAGGTGAAAGTTCTGTAATTATAATCAGTGTTGTGACAGATTATTTTAAAGATTATAAAAAAAGATCATTTCTGATGTTTTTTAATGGGTGGAATTTTTATGCACGCTGAAAAAAGGTAAATGAACATCAGAATAGTACAATGTAACAATCACTAATAGAAATTTACAACCGTTATTTAATATGCACATTAAAATAGCATATTAAACATCAATTTATAAAAATAAAATAACCTAACAATTAAAACTCTACCTAACCTCACCTAACTGATGTGTACTTATTACATCTGACGTTAATTTGTATAACCTGACTTGCAAATAGCCTAAATTGCTATTTTTATTATCTGGCGTTAATTGACATATTTAAATGTTTATTTATATATACCCCTTTTTAATTACAATAAAAAATAGCTAACATGTTTCCAAAGTACGAGTATTTCATTAATTTAAAAATTTAGTAATTTTATTTGGTAATAAATATTTCTTTTATTTTACAAAACAAAAATATGTAAAATAAATTATTTATTTATTTAATTAGTATGATATTAATATCTAGCACAAAAGTCAAATATTAGTTCTCTAGGGCCTTTTCACGATTCCTTTTAAAAATAATAATAATTCAAATATGTAGTATTATCTCGCAAATTACGTCTAGAAGTTAATATTTGAACTTCACATACATTTTATTAAACGCAACGTATGAGTAACTAATATGCGAGTTATAACATGCAATACAGGTGCGCGTATGATCTTTTTTTTTAAGATCATAGATCATTTATATATAATCTAGATCGGGATTAAGATCAGATTAAAAAACTTGCATTTTGATATAGATACATTACAGATCAGTTACAACTCTGGGTATGATTGAGAGAATCAATCAAATGTTTTGCATTTTGATCTAGATCAGCCACAACTCTGATTATAATTAAAAATATCGACGTTTCGACACATTAAACATGCATTATCATCAAGAAAATAAATACAAATGATCATAAATAATAAACAAACAAAACATTGAAACAAGTAACTAGGTAAAAAAATGAAACTAGATAACAAAAGAAATATTATAAATTGTAAATTAAAAGAACTCCGATTTTATTAAATTGTTTATTATTAACGTTATTTTTATTTATTTTTCTCAAGATGATGCACTTTTAATGTATTGAAACGTCAAATTTTAAATATAATGTAACTAAACTTCAACCTAAAGCTCTTTTTATTTTTATATATGTATTTCATTATGTATAAAAATTTTGTTTCATTTTTATTTCTAAAGAATTGTAAGCATTTGTCGTGATGTCAATTTTTAATTTAAACAATTTAATTAAAGATAAAGTATCTGACACATTTGCATTAACTGTCATCAATTTTGAAATCTTCAAAAACCGCACTATCCTTTTTGATTTTTGGGAAAAAATATTTAAAATGTTATTTCTTTGAAATTTTCAAATTTCACAGGAAAACCTCTTAAGAATAAAAAATAAATCGTAAATTGTTTAAACAAGATTAGAAGCATATGGGTAAACCCATATATAGACCACTTTGACATTTCTCGGAAAGTTGGCAACACTGTATTTTAATAATATTATAATTTATGTGGCCACTAGGAGATACTTTTCTGAAAATTTGATCAAAATCGAATAAATAATGTAGCCACAATGAATTTTTAAAAAATTTTGTGATTTTTTTCTCGATAAATTGGCAACACTGTATTTTGTTAAAATTGCATAATTTAGTTAGGCACTAGAAAAAACTTTTATGAAAATTTGATTAAAATCGGTTAAATAAAATGGTCATAATACATTTTTTTTAAATTTTACTAATTTTTTCCTCGGAAAGTTGGCAACACTGTATTTTGTTAAAATTACATAAATTTTATGAATACTAGGAGAATTTTTTGTGAAAATTTGAGTAAAATCGGTTGAATAACATGGCCATAATAAAATTTTTAAAACTTTAGTAATTTTTTTCTCGGAAAGTTGGCAACACTGGATATTAATAAAATTATGTAATTACTGGGAGCATTAGGGAAATCTTTTCTGAAAATTTGATCAAAATCGGATAAATAACGCAACCAATATGAATTTTTAAAAAATTTAGTAATTTTTTTCTCGGAAAGTTGGCATCACTGGAAAAAACCAAAACCACATGACCATCTTGGGCATTAGACAAATTTATCCTGAAAATTTCATTAAAATCGGTTGAACCGTGTAGGAGGAGTTGCGGCCACAAAATTTTGACTTACACCCACATAAACTAAGTTCAGATTCGTCATCTAGGGACTATATGAAGGATTTCTACAGCTCCACCAAGCAAACAAGTCCATCGGAAAATATGCGAACTAATTTTAAAAATTCGTGGCGGTAAAAGTTTAAGCCAATAAAAACAATTTCTGCCGCCGTTGTACATTCCGTAACAAAAGTAAAAGTAGCTAGCAAACTGACAGATTATCGCGTGTTTGTTTTTCTTAATTTTCTCTGCTGTTGCTCATCTTTATAAAAAAATCAGTCTTTTTTAAGACTTAATCTTATTTGAAATAAGATTAGAAGTATATGGGTAAACCCATATATAGACTACTTTGACATTTCTCGGACAGTTGGCAACACTGTATTTTAATAATATTATAATTTATGTGGGCACTAGGAGATACTTTTCTGAAAATTTGATCAAAATCGAATAAATAATGTAGCCACAATAAATTTTTTAAAAATTTTGTGATTTTTTTCTCGATAAATTGGCAACACTGTATTTTGTTAAAATTGCATAATTTATTTAAGCACTAGGAAAAACTTTTATGAAAATTTGATTAAAATCGGTTAAATAAAATGGTCATAATAAATTTTTAAAAATTTTACTATTTTTTTTCTCGGAAAGTTGGCAACACTGCATTTTGTTAAAATTACTTAAATTATATGAATACTAGGAAAATATTTTGTGAAAATTTGAGTAAAATCGGTTGAATAACATGGCCATAATAAAATTTTTAAAACTTTAGTAATTTTTTTCTCGGAAAGTTGGCAACACTGAATATTAATAAAATTATGTAATTAATGGGAGCATTTGGGAAATCTTTTCTGAAAATTTGATCAAAATCGGATAAATAACGTAGCCAATATGAATTTTTAAAAACTTTAGTAATTTTTTTCTCGGAAAGTTGGCATCACTGGAAAAAAACAAAATCACATGACCATCTTGGGCACTAGACAAATTTATCCTGAAAATTTCATTAAAATCAGTTGAACCGTCTAGGAGGAGTTGCGGCCACAAAATTTTGTCTGAGGACCGAGCGAGCGAGCGAGCTGACGACGCACATCCATACACCCACATAAACTAAGTTCAGATTCGTCATCTACAGGCTATATGAAGGATTTCTATACAATTTTTTTTTTTTTTTGAAAATGTTACAGACTCCGTACCAAACGCTATACTACTTTTTCCTTGCAGTCAAAGTAGTAATAAGGTAGGCATATATTTTATAGATAATTTAAAGTATTTTTAAAATGAAATTATCGCATAACCTCAAAATATATATTTTATATGTCAAAGTACTATTGACACTGAGTGTACCTCTAGAATACAGAGACAACAAACCACGGCCTACCCACGAGACTTGTTTGCTTGGCTTGACTAGATACACAATTTTATTTTTTTTGAAAATGTTACAGACACCGTTCCAAACGCTATAGCTATACCACTTTTCCTTGCAGTCAAAGTGGTAAAAATATATATTATACTTATTTAAAAATTATTAGAGGACATTTTTACCACTTTGACTGCAAGGAAAAAGTGGTATAGCGTTTGGTACGGTGTCTGTAACATTTTCAAATCTGAACTTAGTTTATGTGGGTGTATGTGTGTGCGTCGTCAGTTCGCTCGCTCGGTCGTAAGTCAAAATTTTGTGGCCGCAACTCCTCCTAGACGGTTCAACCGATTTTAATGAAATTTTCAGGATAAATTTGTCTAGTATCCAAGATGAACACGTGGTTTTATTTTTTTCCAGTAATGCCAACTTTCCGAGAAAAAAATTACTAAAGTTTTTTAAAATTCATATTGGCTACGTTATTTATCCGATTTTGATCAAATTTTCAGAAAAGATTTCCCTAATGCTCCCATTAATTATATAATTTTATTAATATCCCGTGTTGCCAACTTTCCGAAAAAAAAAATTACTAAAGTTTTTAAAAATTTATTGTGGCCATGTTATTTAACCGATTTTACTCAAATTTTCACAAAAGATTCTCCTAGTATTCGTATAATTTATGTAATTTTAACAAAATACAATGTTGCCAACTTTCCGAGAAAAAAATTACTAAAATTTAAAAAAAATTATTATGACCACTTTAAATAAACAGCTGTCACAATATATTGCAAGTACATTTTTTTAACATATATCAGTGCATTTACTTACATTTTTTTTATTAAAATAAGAATAAAAGGTACATTTCATTGATATTGTTGTATTATAAAATTTTGTATCATGCCCAAACGAGCAAAATCTAATATAAACGGCAATAAAAATGCCAAGAGAATGAAGATGGAATATTCGAATCTTTCATCAGATAAAAAAGAAGAGCTTAAATCAAAAATTTTTAATCTATTATTTTATATTTACGTAATACTTTCTAAATACTAAATACTTTATTTTTTTATATTTATATACTGTGTCTTTGTGTTGTGTTTGTTACTATTTTCGACTAGAAACTGGTTTCCTAGTTACATACTTATTTGGTGTATGCTATATGACGCAAACATTCTAACCGGTAGAAATAAATTAATTCAAAAATTAACCGCCTTGTGCATTTTGCGCCCGCGCATTGAGAGCCTACTGCGAGCCTACTGCCTATTGCAATGTTTAGGCGTTGGCTGTGACGTCACTAAAAATATAAATAGCAACGCCGCATCGAAAATCGACCATTGTCAGTTTAGAAAGCTGCATTACTAGCTTGCTGTAAACGACTTATTTTCGTTCTTTAAGTGTATTTCATCATATTCCACATTCAAAATGGTAAGTTTATTGATATGATAATAATAATGTAAATTAAGAAAAATAACAAAATTAATAGTTTTTTCTTGATATTTAATATTTGATGACAAACCGTTAGTCATACATGGCAAGGTGTGCGGCGTCAGTCCGCCATCTTATAACTTTACCGGCTTTCTTTCATATTAATCAATTTTATTTATTTATTTATTATAGCGTGAGTGTATCTCTATCCACGTTGGTCAAGCTGGTGTCCAGATTGGTAATGCCTGCTGGGAACTTTACTGTTTGGAGCATGGAATCCAACCTGATGGTCAAATGCCATCTGACAAAACTGTCGGTGGAGGAGATGACAGTTTTACCACCTTCTTCAGCGAAACTGGAGCAGGAAAACATGTTCCTAGAGCTGTTTTCGTTGATTTGGAACCCACAGTAGTCGGTATGTACAGTATATTCTCTATAGTAATTTAATCTTCCGACTTTATTTATGTTCAATTACTTACGTAATAAATATTGTGTTACAGATGAAGTTCGTACAGGAACATACAGACAACTGTTCCACCCTGAACAGCTCATTACTGGTAAAGAAGACGCGGCTAACAACTATGCTCGTGGTCACTACACAATCGGCAAGGAAATCGTTGACTTGGTATTGGACCGTGTCCGTAAATTAGCTGATCAATGTACTGGACTTCAAGGTTTCTTGATCTTTCACTCGTTCGGCGGTGGCACCGGCTCCGGTTTCACTTCCCTCTTGATGGAACGTTTATCTGTTGACTATGGCAAAAAATCTAAACTCGAATTCGCTATCTACCCAGCCCCTCAAATTTCCACCGCTGTAGTAGAACCCTACAATTCAATCTTGACCACCCACACAACTTTAGAACACTCTGACTGCGCCTTCATGGTCGATAACGAAGCTATTTACGATATTTGCCGTCGTAACTTGGACATTGAACGCCCAACCTACACCAACTTGAATAGACTTATCGGCCAAATTGTCTCCTCGATCACGGCTTCCCTTCGTTTCGACGGCGCCTTGAACGTTGATTTGACTGAATTCCAGACCAACTTGGTGCCTTACCCCCGTATCCATTTCCCTCTCGTCACTTATGCCCCGGTTATCTCGGCTGAAAAGGCTTACCATGAACAGCTCTCTGTTGCCGAAATTACGAATGCATGCTTTGAACCCGCCAACCAGATGGTGAAATGCGATCCACGTCATGGCAAATACATGGCTTGCTGCATGTTGTATCGTGGCGACGTCGTACCGAAGGATGTAAATGCTGCTATTGCCACCATCAAGACCAAGCGTACCATTCAGTTCGTGGACTGGTGTCCAACTGGTTTCAAGGTCGGCATCAACTACCAACCACCCACTGTTGTACCCGGTGGTGATTTGGCTAAAGTACAACGTGCCGTCTGCATGTTGGCCAACACCACTGCTATTGCAGAGGCTTGGGCTCGTCTTGATCATAAATTCGACTTGATGTATGCCAAGCGTGCTTTCGTCCACTGGTACGTCGGTGAAGGTATGGAAGAAGGTGAATTCTCAGAGGCCCGTGAAGATTTGGCTGCCCTCGAAAAGGATTACGAAGAAGTTGGCATGGATTCCGGAGAGGGAGAAGGCGAAGGCGCCGAAGAATATTAAATTTCATTCTCATCAAAGCTATTATTTTATCTTTTTATAATGTTCAGTTCGATTTTTTTTTTTATTTATTTGAATATGTCTGAATTTTGAAATAAATTTTTTACACTGATTTTTATATTCATTTATTGTAATCATAGGAAAGATAAAATATAAAATTACATTAAAAGTACTACTTTTTATTCATATCCTTTTCTTATAAATTATTAAAAGTTTTTCGTAAATCTAGAATAAATAAACTTTAAACATTTGTTAAATTTACTGCAATAATGATTTTTTAGTAATCCATACTGATTATTTATATTTGAATACATTATAGAAAGTATCACTATTTTGTTTGGTTGTTCTTAATTTTACCTCGTACATATTTTATAATTATTAATTGAAATTAATATTAGTCGAGTTAAATTTTAATTACTTGCTTTAATTATATATATATATATATATATATATATATATATATATATAATTCATTAATTGAATTATTATTTGTCTTATTTCTTTATTTAATATTT
This sequence comes from Clivina fossor, assembly GCA_963966155.1. Lineage (NCBI taxonomy): Eukaryota > Metazoa > Arthropoda > Insecta > Coleoptera > Carabidae > Clivina > Clivina fossor. The sequence goes on along the minus strand of OZ014551.1, from coordinate 21,673,152 downwards.
TATTCAACATATGCAATTTAAATGTATTATTAAATAAACTTTTAGAACTCATTATATTAAAATAAGCTTAAATTTAAAAAATACTTTTTCAAAAACCACGTTTATTACAATTTTATTTTTATCTGTCATTTACATTATTCAATTGTTAATTGAACAAAAAAATAGTTCATGTGACAGATGTCATTAGTTGTATTAAAAAAATAAATATAAGCGTGTCATATCTTGTAATCGGTTATTTTTTTATATAATATTGTGTTGTCTTCTGAAATGAAACTACATGCAAAATTTCAGTCAGATCAAATGATAGGAAGTGGTCTAAAAATTGGTTACAAAATTTGACCGTGACTGACCGTGACAACAGAGTGAGTTAATATAAACGATTTTAATCAAATTTTCATAAAAGATTCTCCTAGTGCCTAAATAAATTATACAATTTTAACAAAATACAGTGTTGCCAACTTATCGAGAAAAAAATCGCAAAATTTTTTAAAAATTTGTTGTGGCTACATTATTTATTCGATTTTGATCCAATTTTCACAAAAGTTTCTCCTAGTGCCCGCACAAATTATAATATTATTAAAATACAGTGTTGCCAACTTTCCGAGAAATGTCAAAGTGGTCTTTATATAGGTTTACCCATATACTTCTTATCTTGTTTTTTTTTATTATTAAACGTTAAAATAAATATGTAACGCAAAATTATAGATTTTTATAAGTCTATCGTCCATCCGAAACAGTTGCAACAAAAAAATAAAAAAAATAGTAGAACACTTAAATAATTTTTTCATAACATTAATAATAATAATTTTTTTTTATAAAAAGTCAAAGAAAATTAATGATTATATACATGATCAAAAAATGTTTAAAACTTCATTGTAAAAACATTCAATTTTCTATTTTTTTAGACAGCATGTAAAACTTGGTGAACATGATATAAGCACGAATCCAGATTGTGAACCCGTACAACCAGATCTAGATGAATTAGATTGTGCCGATCCAGTCGTACATGCAAATATTGAAAATATAATCGTTCATCAAAGTTATAATCCTAATAATACAAACTTATTTCATGATATTGCTTTAATACGTCTTGCTGATAAAGTTAATTTTACTTGTAAGTATGCATATTTAAAAACAAAATTATAATACAACTTGCAATTTATATTACTAGAAATATCTTGCGCATTCAAACAACGTCGTGCGGTATTTATGTTTACGTTATTTTGACATTCACACATGCGCACTGGTAGGCTGCAAATAGCGCACGTTAATAACGAAAATGTTAAATGTAGCTATTGACACTAAATAAAGAAACAAGAAAATTTATTGTCAATGATATATCAGCGAATGCGCTAACTGGCGAATTATTTTGGAACGGGGTATATATAAATGAAAAATTAAATATATCAATGAACGACAGATAATATAAATTGCAATTTAGGCTATTTGCACGTCAGGTTATGCAAATTAACGCCAGATATAATATATACACGTCAGAATAGATACCCTATTAATATTATTTTTGAAAATAAGTAAAATAATATCCAATTCTTAAACAAGTTAGTCCTCAAATTCTTCAACAAAATCGTATATGGCTTAGTTCAAATAATAAATAAAATAATGTAAACTTTATATTAAAAAATGATATTATATATATATACCTACAATTAAGAGTTATAAAAAATACTAATATAAAAAATATAAATTGTGTATTAACTGATATTAACCTCGACTCACAGCTTTGACTATAAATCAGTTTTTAAGGTTATGACTTATGAATCTCAGAAACGTCATCAACTTCACACTTTTAATATGTTATATTACTATTACTTGACAATGTAACTTGCAATGTTTTAAAAAAATGTTGAAAGATATTTTATGATGTGATATATCCTATACTGTTGTATACATTTTATAAATTAATGTTCAATATGCTATTTTAAAGTGCATAACAAATAGCGGTTATAAATTTCTATTAATAGTTGATACATTGTCCTATTCTGGCGGTAATTCACCTTTTTTCAGCGTGCACAAAAATTCCACCCTTTTAGAACTTAGAGGTAAGGTAATGTAATTACTCGCACTAGCACAATAATTCCCGTTGAAAACGTTTATGTTATTCAAATATTGCTGAACTTATTACCGCGTATGTTAATACAATATCTCTCTCTACTAACTGTGCTATAAATTAAACTTATTTAATAATAAAATAATTGTTTTAGCTTTTATAAAACCAATATGCCTACCAATATATGATGCAGAAGCAGAATTTGGTCGTTATCTAATATTATCTGGATGGGGTATAAATGACGATGGTAATTCTATCAATGTGCTTTTAAATTAACATTTATTTATTAATTTTAATCAATTTATTTATTTAAAGCCCGGTTTTATAAACAGTAAATAAATTTATTTCACAAGTAAATTTTATTCTCTTTTTAAATAATCTTCAAAACAAATGTTATTTCGACATTATTAATAATAATTAGGAGTATTATTTTTCAATATCACTTGATTAAATTTATTTCTTGTTTTTAATTCATAGTAAACACATTTACTTTGGAAGTAAATTTAACCAGTGTTTACGAAAACGGGCCTAGAAGAAACTAACAAAAATTAATGCTTTTTGTAGGGTTTGTAAATCATGAAAGATTACGAACAAGCGAAACTATAATATCAAATGAAGACTGTAAAAAAATTCTTCCGGCAGGAAAAGAAATTATAAAATCTCAGTTTTGTACAAGAAGCAAAAATGTTGAAAATGCTTGTATTGGTGATAGTGGAGGCCCTTTAATACGTGGGCTGCTTAGAAGACCTGAATTTTATCTAGAAGGAATTTTTATTTATGCTGATGTGCTATGTGGAACACATAGTAATAAAACTGGAGTTTATACTCGAGTTAGTGATTATGTTGAATGGATTTTAGATAACATTGAACCTTAATTTATTTGCATTGTACTATATTATAATAAAATTGTAAACTTACATATAATTTTATCAATATTATTTATAAATTTACAAATTATAATTGTAATTATATGCTAAGGTTAGGTTATAACGCAGTTTAATCAGGAGTAGGATGGGAAATTGATGACGTTACCTTTGTCAATTTATGGTGTTCATACTGTTTGAGTTGGTAATATTCAATTAAAATAAACTGCTTTAGCTTCAAGTTCTGTATTAAAATTAATTTATAATCGACGTTTCAACGAAACTCAACGTTTGTCTTTATCAGGATAAACTGATTCAAATAATATTACAGTAAATAACAAATTATAGAAATAAGCTACTAGGTAACAAATAAGTGACTAGATCATAAATTTTTAATTAATAGAAGCCAAATTTTATTTAACTCAATGCCTACACAGTGATTGATGTTGTCTTTTTCCTTAAATATTGATAGGTCCTGCAATTATTGTAATATCTTCAAATTTTACAGTCACTTATTTGTTATCTAGTAACTTGTTTCTATAATCTGTTATTTACTGTAATGTAATTTGAATCAGTTTATCATGATGAAGACGAGAATTGAGTGTCGTCGAAACGTCGGTTATAAATTAATTTTAATACAAAACTTGAACCAAAAGCAGTTTATTTTATATAATGAGTTCTGAAAGATTTTTTACTATGTTAATATTCAATTAGTTTTTCTGTCAAAATAATAATAATATAAAATAATAATAAAAAATAATATTACTATTGTATTTTTTTCCACAAGTTGGTGAATTTTTTCAATTAGTTTTTGAATTTAAGTCTAAAACGTTACATCTTTATTTTGCTGTGTGTATATTAAAAATGTATATTATAAAAATTATAAAAATAATTATGAATACTGATTTACATATATTAATAACATTGTATTCCCAATTTCCTATATGAAATTTATACCATTGCATAAGTTATCAAATATGGTGAACAGAATGGAAGCTATGAGGTAACATGTCTTGTATTAGCTAACCGCAAAAAATGATTCACTCATTTGTTTTAAATAGAAAAAAAAAAATAAAAAAAATTTAAAAATATTTTTATTTCAAGTTGAGCTGTATTACTTTATAAGATGTATAACGTCGAGTAAAATAAAAGTTTTGTTAATCATAATATTATATTAGTTTTCCGGAATTAGAACATTTATTTACCTATAATATGTCACTGATTTTATATATCAATTATAAAGTAAATAATTTGATATAAATATTTGGTTTCAAGTATTCGGGGAAAATATATAGGTTTTAAAACTGTCATAAACTGTCATAAATATAAGAAAATATAAATATAAAATATGATAATAAAAAAACTAATAAGTATTCTATGAGTGGGTTGTTTATACTTTTATTAATAACATAGCGTAATAAATGTTAAGTAATAAAAATAGCGTTTATTGTTGTCAGATGCGTGAAATTTTGAATTAAGCTGAGAAACTCGTACATTAATCTATTTTGTACCCAATTCTTCTAGTTACACCAAGTAAAAATCTCATTCCCACAGCAGTCATGTTAATTATTTATTTTGGCAACAAAACATTCATTAACGTACAAAAACGTAGGCACCAAAACAACATTGTGTATGCTTTAAATAATTTTTTTTTGAAAAAAAAAAAAACGTTTCTAGCACCCAAAACCTTTCAACAAGCACTAACTTTTCTTTTTGTTCTTTTAGAGCACGAGTTAAGTAAAAGTGCAAATGTGATCTATATTTTTTTATATTGTTAATTTATTTAAAAATACATATTACTTTATCGAAATTAATATAGTTTCATTTACACAAAATATTGTAGTAAACACATACATAAAAAAATCTAAATTCTTTTCCAACAACAGAACTAAAATACCAGTAACCACAATTTCAAAAAGAAAAAAAAACACACCACACATACACACAGAACAACTGACACCCAACAATCACCAAAAATAATAATAGAGCATTGTCATTGTCGAGCCCGAAAAGCGCATTTCGAAAAATAAAAATTCGAGTCGTGCCCGCCGGTCAACACGCAAAAATCCTCTCGCTTACGCGCTCGTTTTGGTCACCCGCCAGCAAAGAAAGTCTCTTTCAAACTTTAAACGTTTTGCTGTATCATCAGAACAACCATAAATATAGATATGTAATGTTTATACCTAAAATATGCATTGTTATGGTATACAGTTTTTAAAAAAGTGTAACAGGGAAGTTTTGGGCCATATGGTTGTTGTAACATGATACATATTGCTGCAACTACGTAATTTTTGTATCTGTTAGATTTGGCCTAGTGACAGATTTATGTATCAGGGTTTGCGGCCAACCACTTGACCACTTCAAAATATTTCTTGGAAATGTTTTAGATTTTTGTTGTATCTTTCGAAAAAGTTAACAATTTAGTTCGTTCCCGCTTTAGTCACGATTAGAGTGCCAGAGGCCCCTAGATTCGCTTATTTGTTAGATTTTATTTTTAGCTTATATTTGTAATTCATATTTTTCGTTTTGTGTGTGTGTTTCTTTTGAATATTCATGTAATTTGCGTTTGGATTAACTTATTACATTAAAGTATTTAATTAAATTATAAAAAAAATATTTGAATTAATTGGTCACTACCTTTTACGCGAGCTCCCTAAAGTTTATTAAATATATGCTAACCGGTTGATGTGTTACAAAAGGATAAAAATAGTGTTTGTTTATATTGTAAAAAATATATAGCGAAATTATAGAAATATAATAACATAATTTTACAATAAAAAAATCTGTAATTTTATTTTAATATAAATATTCTGTATTTCTATCTCAAAATTCTGTAATTTTTATATAATTCATAATAATCACATACAGTAAGTAAAAATAACCTAATAATTATGCAAAATTGCTTACTTTCTGCAAATTGCATCACATAATTAATGTAGAATTACATATTATTGATGTAACTTCTTAAATTATGTAAAATTATAGCTTGCATATTAATATCTGTAATAATTGTAAAATACATTCTTTATGCGAATTTTCAAATGTATCCAATTATACCAACAATAATATTACAGAACTGAATAAATTTTTCCTACTTATAGAAAAATTCTGACAGAAAATTTACTGAAGTTCTGTAAATTTACTAAAAAAAACTTAACTAAAAAACTGTAATAATACATACATACATAATACATACATACTTTTCCATCCCATTGAAAATATCATATTACATAATGTTTGTAATAGTTCTGATAATATAAACTTTTAAACAATTATTTAAAATTGCAGCATTTGAATAATTATACCTAGTAATACTGAGCATCATAGTGTCTTAAGATTTGTAGATAAAATTACATATTTTTTTTAGAGTGTAACCTGACACCCTTGTGGATCTAAAATGGATTCACCAGTTAACACAGAGGTATTGAAGAAAATATAATCATAAACGTGTTTATAAACACCCCTGAGAAGTTAGCAATAAAGTTCCAGCAATAAATCCTATACCTCGCCATACTAATGTTTTGCTTAATAACTAAAAAACTATTTAGCGGATTTTAATTCGGTTTGCAGCATTCATTAGTTTATATCTTTTTCTAGTTTTGTGCTAATTTTGTTTTACGAAATATTTATTAGAAATATTAAAAAAATGATTTTGAATAAAGTGCTCTGAAAATTTTACAATTTTTTCTAAATATTTATATTACCATTCAATATTTTTTAAATCTGTTCTAGCACAAAACTCGTACTTAATAAAAGCTATCAATTGATATATAACTCATTATAATTACGTTTTTAATTAATTAGAATTCGACGATTTAATTCCCTCGAAAATTAAACATTTATTGAAATACTTAAAATTTCTCAAATTTTTGTATGGACAAAAATTGTGTGAATACTAAATCATTTTACCTAGTTATGTTAAAAAAAATTATCAAAAAATCTTAATTAGATAAGAAGTTATTTAATAAAATTATATTTTTTTTTATAATTTCAAACTCCGTCAAATTAACATATGTATTGTTGAAATTTTGCATAGATAAAACTTGTATAGATAGAACGTAATATTATCTAATTATGGCAAAAAGAATTGTCAAATTATCTTGATTAGAAATAAAGTTATATCATAAAATATAAGTCATTGCAATTTCACTATGTAGATAAGACTCTTAAATATATACGCACATTTCGACAGCCGTTTTCAGTTCAGCAATAAATTGTTTTGTCTAATATAACTTAAAAACGAATTAATATTTTTTTTTGTGGTTTGAAGTAATCAATTGTATACATCTTTCTCTAGTTTTGTGCTAATTTTATTTTACTAAATATTTATTAGAAATATTTATAAAATGACTTTAAATGATAAACTGATAATTTCAAACTCCATCAAATTAACATATTTCTAGTTGAAATTTTGCATAGATAGAGCTTGTATAGTTAGAACGTAATATTATCTAATTATGGCAAAAAGAATTGTCAAATTATCTTGATTAGAAATAGAGTTATATCATAAAATATAAGTCATTGCAATTTCACTATGTAGATAAGACTCATATATATACACACATTTCGACAGGCGTTTTCAGTTCAGCAATAAATTGTTTTGTCTAATATAACTTAAAAACGAATTAATATTTTTTTTTGTGGTTTAAAGTAATCAATTGTTTACATCTTTCTCTAGTTTTGTGCTAATTTTATTTTACTAAATATTTATTAGAAATATTTATAAAATGACTTTAAATGATAAACTGATAATTTCAAACTCCATCAAATTAACATATTTCTTGTTGAAATTTTGCATAGATAAAACTTGTATAGATAGAACGTAATATTATCTAATTATGGCAAAAAGAATTGTTAAATTATCTTGATTAGACATAGAGTTATATCATAAAATATAAGTCAGCCTTATTTATAAGTTCGGCGGCAATTTTATAAGCAGGTAGCTGGGGCGATCTTTCTTGTCTAACAGAGAGTATATATATATTGTAGATATACTACAGTGAATAATGAATGACAATTTATGATGACATAACTTTTTTTCTAATGTTACAAGTTTTATCTATGCAAAATTTCAACAAGAAATATGTTAATTTGATGGAGTTTGAAATTATCAGTTTATCATTTAAAGTCATTTTATAAATATTTCTAATAAATATTTAGTAAAATAAAATTAGCACAAAACTAGAGAAAGATGTATACAATTGATTACTTCAAACCACAAAAAAAAAAATTAATTCGTTTTTAAGTTATATTTATATTAGACAAAACAATTTATTGCTGAACTGAAAACGACTGTCGAAATGTGTGTATATATATATAAGAGTCTTATCTACATAGTGAAATTGCAATGACTTATATTTTATGATATAACTCTATTTCTAATCAAGATAATTTGACAATTCTTTTTGCCATAATTAGATAATATTACGTTCTAACTATACAAGCTCTATCTATGCAAAATTTCAACTAGAAATATGTTAATTTGTTGGAGTTTGAAATTATCAGTTTATCATTTAAAGTCATTTTATAAATATTTCTAATAAATATTTAGTAAAATAAAATTAGCACAAAACTAGAGAAAGAAGTATACAATTGATTACTTCAAACCACAAAAAAAAATATTAATTCGTTTTTAAGTTATATTAGACAAAACAATTTATTGCTGAACTGAAAACGACTGTCGAAATGTGTGTATATATATATAAGAGTCTTATCTACATAGTGAAATTTCAATGACTTATATTTTATGATATAACTCTATTTCTAATCAAGATAATTTAACAATTCTTTTTGCCATAATTAGATAATATTACGTTCTAACTATACAAGCTCTATCTATGCAAAATTTCAACTAGAAATATGTTAATTTGATGGAGTTTGAAATTATCAGTTTATCATTTAAAGTCATTTTATAAATATTTCTAATAAATATTTAGTAAAATAAAATTAGCACAAAACTAGAGAAAGATGTATACAATTGATTACTTCAAACCACAAAAAAAATATTAATTCGTTTTTAAGTTATATTAGACAAAACAATTTATTGCTGAACTGAAAACGGCTGTCGAAATGTGTGTATATATTTAAGAGTCTTATCTACATAGTGAAATTGCAATGACTTATATTTTATGATATAACTTTATTTCTAATCAAGATAATTTGACAATTCTTTTTGCCATAATTAGATAATATTACGTTCTATCTATACAAGTTTTATCTATGCAAAATTTCAACAATACATATGTTAATTTGACGGAGTTTGAAATTATAAAAAAAAATATAATTTTATTAAATAACTTCTTATCTAATTAAGATTTTTTGATAATTTTTTTTAACATAACTAGGTAAAATGATTTAGTATTCACACAATTTTTGTCCATACAAAAATTTGAGAAATTTTAAGTATTTCAATAAATGTTTAATTTTCGAGGGAATTAAATCGTCGAATTCTAATTAATTAAAAACGTAATTATAATGAGTTATATATCAATTGATAGCTTTTATTAAGTACGAGTTTTGTGCTAGAACAGATTTAAAAAATATTGAATGGTAATATAAATATTTAGAAAAAATTGTAAAATTTTCAGAGCACTTTATTCAAAATTATTTTTTTAATATTTCTAATAAATATTTCGTAAAACAAAATTAGCACAAAACTAGAAAAAGATATAAACTAATGAATGCTGCAAACCGAATTAAAATCCGCTAAATAGTTTTTTAGTTATTAAGCAAAACATTAGTATGGCGAGGTATAGGATTTATTGCTGGAACTTTATTGCTAACTTCTCAGGGGTTTTATAAACAAAATTTGTATCTCTTATTAATATAATAAAGCATTGTGTTCTCCATCTATATTATGGTTGATTTAATGCTGGATCTTAGATGGTCTTGAGCGTCGAAAGTAAAACACACGCCCGCGTGACTTCTGCGCTGCTGTAGTGAGAAAGAACGATTGCTCAATGGCCATCGGGTATATGGACTCTTGAGAAATTTTGAGGTTGTTACAATTATTATGCCCGGGTTTGGAAATTTGGATGTTTTTTGGTGCGGAGGTGTAATTACATGTAATTTTTTCGGTTTCTGTCGTTTTTGTTCTTTTAGAGCACGAGTTAAGTAAGAGTTTAAATATGATCTATATTTATTATTGAGAAAAATATATTAGCACGACAGAATAGGATTTCGCACGATAACTTATGCACGAAAAAATTTTTTTTTCTTCAAGCGTGTCATAATATTAATATTACGTTACCATACTGCCTATGTAGAAAGAAGTCATTATGTTACTAGTAGAATAATTACATTATTGTACAGCAGTTAGTTATTATATAAACAGCACCAAACATAACTACAACGTCACGAGTATTTAATTTGATATCTTCTGCGGTCATATTGAAAAAAATATTATGTCAATTTATGTTAAATTAATTGACAATTGCATTGTTTATTTTTGCTTTATTTTGAAGAAGTGCAAGAAATGCAATGTGAACCGCTCAGGGTGGTCAGAAATTGCATACTCGATCAAATAAAAACGATAAAGTGTATTTAATTTGACATCTCCGATGGCTATATTAAAAATTATTAAGTCAAATTAAGTTTATTGACAGGTGCATTTTTGATATCCTGTTGGGTACCTGGTGTGATTGTACAAGGACATTATTATTAAAACCGATTCTATTTTGCAAAATAAAATAAAAACTAAATCAAAATTTCTGTATCATATTTAATAGTTAAATTAAACAAATCGATATTATAATATATGTTTACAAATTTATATGTCAAAAATATTATCAGATTACATAATGAATAATTTATAAAATAAATATATTTCACTAAATATATCAACAAAATTTGTTGTTAGCAAAAACTATACATAAATATTTGTTGAATATTGTCACTATTTATATTATATTTTGTAAAAAATGGAATTTTATTTAAAATTAATTATTAATACATGTAAACAAATATCATATTACTGTATATAACCTAAAATTTTAAAATAATAACTTTTTATTTTCATTTACCATTCGCATTTATTATTGACTGATGTTTATTTTGTTTAAAATCTAAATATTGTATGTTATTAAAACAAAGGTTATATTAAAAAGCTATTATTTGCAATTTCAATTTAAAAAAATCTGCTGTGACCACTACAAAATCGATCGTCATCGAATTAAATAAATTTATGGAATAAAAAAATTTATATAACAACAAATACTATAGTCATGATAACTAAAAACGAAACTGTCTTGTCATAAATATGCAGACTCCCATTGTAAACAGACATGCTAATACATATGTTAGAATACACAAACACAAATAAGTATATCCCAATAAAAATAACTATATACTAGCAATATAATTTAAAAATCAAAGCCAGCTTAGTTTACTGTTAGCCATCAAAGAATTAATTTCGATAGAACACTAATTGAAAATCTTTCAAAATTTTCCTAAATCCATCCCTGGTCGGACGCCTAATAGCTTTTTGTTGTCGACGATGTGTCCGTTGTGCGTCGATGACACGCATCACATGTAAACAGGCCTACGGGGCCTGAAAATGCGACGCGTCGCAGCGCCCGGACTCACGTCACGGTATGACGCGTACATGTTGTGCCTCGTTGTCGATGTCACGGTATTTGCATTTTGATTGATACCGGCCGTGTGACCGATGCTGTATGCGTTCATAAGTTGTCTCTTCCACTGGACATTTGTCCTTGTATTATGCACCAGGTTAAATATGGAAAATAGTTGTATTAATGTGGTCAGTACCAGGGTATAAAATCGATAAAAAACGATTTTTTTTTTAAACGAACATTAACCGTAATCTTAACCGATATTTCAAAAACCATTAAAAATCGGTAACCATTAACCGAAAAAAATAATACCGTTTCGTTTTTCGAAGATACTATAATAATTGCAAGACTCAACAATATTAACAGTAGGTAGATTGATATGAGAAACAATAGAAATTTATAACGAAAAAGATAACGTCAATCAGTGTGACTAGTACATAAATGATTTAAATAAAATTTGGTTTCCATTTATTAAAAATTTATAAATTTTATAACCTAGTTACATGTTTTGTTACCCAGTAACTTGTTTCTATGTTCTGTTTATTTATTTGTATAGTCATTTGTATAATTTTTCCCAATGATAATGTAGGTTAAAGTCGATTTAAAATTTGGATTGGTCAAGAGATGTTAAGTAATGATTCAAAAGTCACTGGCTTTAGTAATGAATATAATATTATTATTACTTATCAATAAACACATATGTAATGAATATAATATTTAATAGAAGTGTAAAAAATAAACTGGAAATGTGTATTATAGTTAAAATAATTGTGTAAAAATAAATTAAAAATTTAGAATAAAACGGGTATAGTTCTGTATTAATATTTAATAATAATCGACGTTTCGACTAACTCAATGTGAATCTACATTATGAAACAAGATAGACAGAACATGAAAACAAGTTACTATGTAAAAAAAATAAATAACTAGATCATGAAATTTATAAATTAAAAGAAGCCAAATTTTATTTACTATGTTAAATTTAAAAATATATATACAGGGGGCATCCGGATTTGAACCGGGGACCTCTCGATCTGCAGTCGAATGCTCTGCCACTGAGCTATACCCCCACTCTTACACTGTATTAGTCGGTATTAGTAATATATAAAATTTTCGTGTTGCTATTTATGTGAAATATAAAAATAAAATTAAAAATATGAGTTAGGGGACACCCGGGTTTGAACCGGGGACCTCTCGATCTGCAGTCGAATGCTCTACCACTGAGCTATATCCCCACCACGCTTAACAAAAACTAATATATATACTACAATTTCAGTATTAACAGGTTTAGCATGTTCTAAAATTAAAAACAATCTTATCCAATAATTTATTATTCTTATCTATATTCGAATAACATTAGGTAATACATGTAATTCAAAATATTTCACAATATTTTGACGTAACTAAAAATATACGTTTTTAAATAATTTTAAAATTTATAGGAGTATATTTTTATCGTTTCACATTGATAAATGAGAGAAACAAATAATTGATACCAACATATTTTCTATTTATTGGCAAATTATGTATGATTATTTTCCTGTACTAAAATAAAAAATCTTTAGGATTAAGATCTATATGGATTTTAATTAAAAATCGACGTTTCGACGTACCCTACATACCTACATCATCATCAAGAAATATAATTATACAAATGTAATAATACAATAAATAAACAGAACATAGAAACAACTGACTAGTTAACAAAATATAAGTAATAAGATCATAAAATTTATAAATTATGAATTAAAAGAAGCCAGATATTATTTGGTGCCTTTACACTGATTGATGTTATCTTTTTCTATATAAATTTCTATTGCTTCTCTTAACAATCTACTGTTAATATTGCTGGGTCTTGTTAATTATTATAGTATCCTCGAATTTTACATCATAAAGATTTTCTAACTAGTTTAATCTATTATGATGATAAAAAAGTAAATGTCGTCAATTAATAACTACAGTTGTCAAAAAAATAGAATTAGCACCAACTCAATTCGATCACAGAACAGCAGAATCATTTCAAATAACTTCGGTTTCCTTGAAGTAAACAAAAAAAAAAAATATACAATTTTATTTAAAAACATCTCCATTTTTTTCTAAATTTAAAATATTACAAACTCTTCTACAGTTTATCAAATTTACAAATCAGCAACTTCGTTTATATATGTCGTAATCATTGGCTAGAAGTTAGAACTATATAAGCCCAAAGAGTGATTTGACTGGTCTACCCAAAACGTCCTTGGGCAACCGCGACAATTTGCATAAATTAGGTTTTTTCTTTCTCAGCTTAACACGGAAAGAACGCAAAATTTTGGCGACTCGTTCTATGCGTGGGTGAGTGTTCGAGTGATGAGTTGATTATTTCAGTTGTCGGTTATACAGTGGCGGTGCATAAGGAATTTTATTTTACGTTTAGAAAAAAATTAAATAATGTTATATTTTATATAAATAATTATATTTATACTAAATAATAAATAAACTATTCTATAACATTTACTGTTTCTGGTTGGGGCTTGATGAAACATTTTAAAAAAATTAATAAGAAATAAAAATAACGAGAAAAATGATTATTTATTAAAAAACAATTGGTTAGATTCACAAAAATATTTTACTCAACGATCGTTTCAACCTCCTTTCGGCCATGATCAGGAGTTACAAGTAAAATTTTAAAATTATAATATAAAAAAAAAATAATTATAAAAATCATAATTTTGAAATTTTTCACTTGTAACTCTTGATGATGGATGAAAGGTTAAAACGATCGTTGAGTAATTGAAATATTTTTATGAAACTAATCAAATATTTTTTTAAAATAAATAATAACCTTTATCGTTATTTTTATTAAACTATTTTATATCAATTATCAATATTGTTTAAAAAAATATTTTATATTTTAATTGTAATTTGAAAAATTCGACCGACTGAAAAATATGTTATGCTTCAATGAAGTAATTGCCTCGTTTGTAAAATAGTTTTTTGCTCCGTTCGTAAAGTATTTTTAACTAGTTTTATTTGTTTTAACAATTTTAAAATCTAATTCTTTAGTGTCTTAACAAGGGCATGAAACCGGTAAAGAAGCTGATTAATTAAATTGGTTAACCAATATTTTGTAAATATTTTACGAACGTTAACCGTAACCTTAACCGATATGTTGAAATTTTTTAAAACCGCAAAAATATACCAGTTATTTTGAGAACAAAACCGAAATAAAAAATTACTTTTACTTATATTTTCGAGCAAATTTTATTAATTTCAAATTTTGTTACCAAATTTGTAAATTAAGAAAATAATATTTTATAACCTATAATTAAATTTGGATCTTGTGAAAATGAATATTGATAATTGTTAAAAATTTTACTATTTGGTTACAAGCAAATATTTTTTTTTAATGTAAAAATATACTTATAGTTTGACAAAAAATGTATACACCGTCTTATTTTATTAACTTAACTAAAAATATACCGGTTACCAAAGATGTAGAATATTAAAACCGATACTGATTAACCGTTTACCAATATTTTTATGGGTTATATGCTCTGGTTTTAATTTTCTTCAAATAATAACAAACGATTCTTTTAACCTAACCTAACCAAATTTTTCACGTGTGTTTATTTCAGAGATTGGGCAGAATTTTACCCATTTCACGAAATGAGCAGTTACAAGGTTAGAGTGTAATATATAATTCTACAAAAAGTTTAATACAAAATTTTCCACATAAATATAATATGAATACTTGTAACATGTCATAAAAATAGAAAATATACAAGAACAACATTACTTTTATTGACATTTACAAATACCCACAATTTTTCAGACCACACCATATGATTCATCCGTTATTTCCTGAAATCTCTTATACGCATAATAAATATATTCAAATACAAATTTGAATTAAAAAAAAAATTAGTCCGCCCATGCATTTAGCTCGACATATATAACCAAACAGTGTGTATAGTTCAGTGTACGACAAATGAGATGCAAGAATGAATATATACTGTGAAGAACGACGAAATAAAAAACCGGGAAAAAAGTCAAGTTTTAGTCTATCTATCTCTGTCCCGCCAACATATTACGGTATGGCGCTATTTTCGTTCGACGCTCATGGGAAATCGTCGTCGAATTAATGTGCGTTAGAAAATGAAACATATATTCTCAACAGGTCTTCAATCATCTGTTGAGTTTGGAGATGGATATTTACAAATTGATAAAATTAAAAATCAAACGAAATAAGTATGTATTTATCGATTTCCTGCGAGGATTTATTCAAAATGTTGCGTCTCTAAAGATCAATAACTCAGTAAAATGTCAATTCACTTTTAAATAATTAAATATATTAAATAATTAATTAAATAAATAAGTGATAGTAGAAGATATAGAGTTGTTGAAGATTTGCTTGATAATGAAAACAAAATCTAGGCTTCTTTGCCTTTCGTAAAAATGTTATTGATAAAATAGGGAGATCAAGGAAACATATTAAAGTTTCCTATTTTCCACACATGAAACTGCAACGCATGATAAAGAGCGTAAAAAATATTATTCCTCTTCAATCTTCGGGTATATATAAAATACTATGTAAATGCGGCAAAGTTTATGTTGGACAGACAGGTAAAACGGTTTCTACTAGATTGACAAAACATAAAAGGTCAATTCGTTTAAATCATCCAGACAGGTAGACCAGTCAATATTAGCAGTAGATTAATAAGAGAAGAAATAGATATTTATAAAGAAAAGAATAATATGAATCACTGTAAAGGCACTGAGTTAAATAAAATTTGGCTTCCATTAATTAAAACCTACAATTCGTGTAATCTAGTTACTTATATGTTACCTGGTAAGTTGTTGCTATGTACTTGTTATTTACTTTAATGTTATTGATTAATTTTGACCTGATGAAGACGAGCGTTTAGTTTAGGCGAAACGTCGTTTTTATACAAATATTGAACAGAATCTAATCCTAAAACGGTTTTTTTTAATTTAATACAAAGCGTATTGAAAAATATTTTACTGTGTTAAATAATACTACTAACTAACACTATTAACTAATACTGGTTTTAAAACAATACAACTCGCATAAGAGCAGAACTAAACAAATAGACAAAAATGCTCAGAAACTGAGTTTGAATACTTTTATATATTTATATTTGATAAAACAAATCTGCTGTGATCACCACATGACATAATTGTCATCATAAAGTACATACATACACAACGCCATGTACCCAAAAAAATGTGGCACAAACTTTTTACATTACCCTGAAACATTCTCTAAACATTCTCATCTATATAAGCAATTTTAGCTTTATTCACATTCAAGATACCTCTCATATTCTATTTTTAGTACTTGGAAATTTTCGTTCACGCAAGCCACTCTCTCAATCATGCCACTCTATTTACTCATCGGAAGCAAACATATGCATGTTGAATGCTTATATACACAAAATATAAATAATTTATTTCCATTTTGAAAATTAAATATTACATATTTATACACTATGATAATTTTTAATTATCCTGTATTTTACAAAATTTATCTCTGTACATATAAATGTAATACTGCAATCACAAAATGACATTTAATTAATTTTATTAATATTTCTGTTTTTCATATAATTTATCATTTCCGCATAATGGACCATGAACATATCAAATATACTAAATTTTAATCAAAAATTAACTTTTAAATCCAATAAAATAAAATTTATATAATATATCAATGTTTGTCATTTGTTATTTTATATATGACATAAAAATTACTAAATAGAGTATCAGTCATATGTCATATTTTTTTCTATACAATATTATATGATTTTTTTTGTGGAACGCACTGTACGTATTTAAATTACATGCAGAATATCATCAATCAAATATGACTGATACAAAAAATTGTTATTAAAAAATGAACAAAACTGACAGAAATTGTATGAATTTCAAATATTTTAATATTTCACTTTTATATTTTTCTAGGAAAATATTTTAACTCATTTATAATCTGATATAAAAACATATATAATGTAAAAGATAAATTTGTTTCAAGCAAAAATCGACCACATTCAAAAATGAAATTATAATATAAAAACATAATTTCAATTAATCCAAAATTAGTCAAATAAAGACATAAAATTCATTTGTTTAAACACTGATATTTTAGCTGCGATAGCTTTGTGAATCAACCGAAAAGACGAAAAGTATCAGCTTCGTTATAAAATCGTTAAATATAATGTCAATATTTAAAGTATAAGTTATCGAAAGATTACTAAGTCGCTGTCAAATCGACCTTTCTCCCAATTTATTTGATTTCTCATTTCATTCCATTGATAAGGTGACGGAAGAATTGATTGAATACACATACATACATCACACTGTCTATATATGAGAAGAGTAAATATTATTTAAGATTTAATAGAATTTTTGTTTGATGACATTTTAGATGTATTCGTAAAATGGAATTTGTTTGTTCTGATTATATAGTAGATAAAACTAATTGATATACAGGGTATTTTGCAGTAACGTTACAAAATTTAATACATTTTTTTAGTAATAGATATCAAAATGTGCATTACTAATTTTTTTTAATATAAGTTTATACATACATACAAACATATACAATCACAGCATATACTTATAAGGGTGTGGCACAAACTTTTTTGTATATAAACAAATATTATTTTCCATCCAGGCAAGAAACTCTTACTCCATAATATTTCTCTACATGCTCTTTTATTTGTTCCACTTTGAAACATTGAATTCGGTTTATATTAAATTAATATCTAATTAATAAATATTTAAATTAATATAATTAATCTTTTTTATTAAAAATAATTAAAATATTATTGAAAAATTATAAAAATCATTTAACGATAATTTTTTTCTGCATAGCAGCATAAATAAAACCTAAAAAACATTTTTTTTTTTTTAAATGAACAATTACAAACATTCTATATTAGTTCATTAACTAAATACAACTTTTCTTCAACTGTTTTTTGCAAAAATACATTCAGTACACTAGCCTTCGAAGATGATTACAATCTTTTCATATTACCTTACACACAGATGTTTCAGAAACAAATTAAGACTGCTTTTATACACATTTTACCTTCAATAATTACATAGTCGTGCATCGACAAAAAAAAAATATTAAACGATTACAATCATTTTACGGTCTATGAAATTTGCATACACCATTTTAATGGAGCTAACATATAAAGTCTGTGTTTTAGTACATTGACTTATTGCATTATACTAACGTATATAATGACATGGAATAATGCTAGGTATATGGAGTGATATTAGTATATTACTATATGCATGTTGAGGCTGGCTCTATGTATGTGTAGTTTCTATATGATTATCATAAGCTTTGACAGGAAATCTAATAATGTTGTATTGTTTCGCGTAGCAAATTGCATGCTAATGGTTTTTGATATATAGTAGAAAATATTTTATGTGATAACTTCAATCCTGTGTTTAATAATTTTTTTGTATTTGATATTTAAATTACAGGTTTATATACAAGTATCAAATTTTAAATACTTAACAAAAAATATGAAAAAAATAAAATTATTTGTAAACTTTTTCTACTCCTGTTAAATATATACATACATAATCACAAGATGTATTTATAAGAATGTGACACAAACTCTTTTCCTTATGCAGAAATTAGTTTCCGCCAAATATAAAATTTAAAATTCTTAACAAAAAATATGAAAACAAAATTATTTGTAAATTTTTTCTACTTCTGTTGAATACATACATACACAATCACACTATGTACCAAAAATGATGTGGCACAAACTCTTTTCAGTATGCAGAAATTAATTTCTGCCAAATATAAAATTTAAAATTCTTAACAAAAAAGATGAAAAAATGTTTATTTATAAACTTTTTCTATTCCTGTTAAATATATACGTACTCAAACACGCCATGTATGCAAAAGGGTGTGGCACAAACTTTTTTCAGTATGCAGAAATTAATTTCCAAAATATATTTCTATCCAGACAAGTAAATTTTACTTCATTTATATTAAATATGAATGCATTTCTTTATAAATAACATAATTTATAATATTCGGCAGTAATTACCTATTACTCAACTATAAGTTTAGTTCTCAATAGTAACTAGTTACCAAATTTCGTAAGCGCTGTTGAATTGTTAAATTATAAATATTTTGATTTTTATGCCAGATCGAAAAGTGTAATTTAATAGTAGGCTAATTGCTCAATTACAATATGTATATTTTTTCCTGATGATGATTTTTAAATTAAATATAATATACAAAACTTAATTCTAAAGCTTTTTCATTTTAACAACAATAAATATTAAAATAACTCGATATATTTCTTAATTACATAGTCGACTCGCATGTAATAATAATTATGACATGCTTGTCGAATAATATATTAATAAATTAAATTAAATTTATGTGCTGATTTAGTTTTATAAAATTTAAAAAAAATATAAATCAGAGAGCGTCATACTTTCAATACTCGACAAAATTTAAAAATCATTACATTCACACTTCAGTTTTATCAATAGCAGTATATTTACTCATGTCATAAAACTCATCTTTATACATTTGTTACATAAATAACTATTATCGGTGTTTTATCATTCATTCTTTCCATTATGGCTTACCCAGAATAGTAAACAAATTTGAATAAATTTTATTATGTCTGCTCATATTTCTTCATATACTAAAGCCAATATAAATTAAAAAGAAAAACTTATGTGTCATTCAATATAAAAAGTATTACAAAACTGATTATAAAATATTTATTAAAAAGTCATTTAACTTTGTCAACTTTATATCTTGCATATAATCCCACAAAAAATTAATAAATTATAATTTTATTGTAACATTACTCGACATGCTATATCTATACAAATATATCATTAGTTCTAGTGCAATATTTATAATTACAACTCTTGAAAATTGCTATTGTCAATGTTTCTCGTAATATGAAAAATTCATATAAAAGACTTTTTAATATCTAAATATTTATCGAGATATTTCAATCC
Source organism: Clivina fossor (assembly GCA_963966155.1). Taxonomy (NCBI): domain Eukaryota; kingdom Metazoa; phylum Arthropoda; class Insecta; order Coleoptera; family Carabidae; genus Clivina; species Clivina fossor. The sequence goes on along the minus strand of OZ014551.1, from coordinate 21,652,636 downwards.
GCAATTTGCAAAATACATTTAATATTAAACCAGGTCAAAGCATTTTTCAAGCAATACGACAATAATATACTAGATTTGCACGACAATAATACATATTTTAATAATAGAACGAGGATATTGATTCATATTATACCAATCGCTATGTAAAGTGTGTTTCTATCTGTATAAGATTCATTTGTTCACTTTATGTAATAACTACTATACTTATTTTAATTATCAAAGTGTTTAGAACATCAAGAATTCTTTATACCGAGTGCACTATTTAACCTGCTTTACAATGAAATCTTAAAAGTAAAAAAGTTTTAAAAAATAGTTACAGATAGGAGCATACTACATCAAAAAGTTTTTATAAACAAAGATCCGAAATCAAATCGTTTTCAAGGTATAATATGGTCGTTGCACATTTGTTTTTTATTTCTTTAATCAAAAATATAAATTAAAATAACTAAGTAAATTTATATTTCAAAGCAAAATTATTTATAATAAATAAGAAAATAAATTTTGAAGTTGAATGTCAAATTTTAGTTTTTCTTGGAAAGTTGGCAACACTGTATTTTACTAAAATTATATAATTTATATAGACGCTAGGGCTATTTTCTGTAAAAATTTGATTAAAATCGAATAAATAATGTGGCCATAATAAATTTTGAAAAACTTTTTTCTCGGAAAGTTGGCAACACTGTATTTAATTAAAATTACGTAATTTATGTGGGCACTAGGGGGATCTTTTCTGAAAATTTGACTAAAATCAGATAAACAATGTAGCCACAATAAATTTTTAAAAATTTTAGTATTTTTTTCTCGGAAAGTTGGCATCACTGGAAAAAAGCAAAACTACATGGCCATCTTGGGCACTAGACAAATTTATCCTGAAAATTTCATTAAAATCGGTTAAACTATCTAAGAGGCGTTGCGATCACAAAATTTTGACTAAACCCACATAACCTTTCGTCATCTATTATGAAGGATTTCTATACATATATTTTTTTTTTGAAAATGTTACAGGCACCGTACCAATCGCTATATCACTTTTCCTTACAGTCATAGTAATACAAAATACTGTAATATATTTTAAATAAATAAAATAAGTTATGACAATGTTTTCAATATAATCAATATTTATATAATATTTTTATATTTTTTTTATTTATTTTTTATTTATAATATTTTTATAATATCAATATTTCGTCTTAAAATAGTAAATTTTACTGAATGCAACAAGCCAATAATGTAAAATATATCTTTAAAGTTTGCGACTCATTTTTTAAACATCTTGTATATCGACAGTGATATCGGACTTTTGTTGTAAATATACTTTAATATCAAAATGTAATATTAAATATAATTGTCCTTTATGCTCTTGAAGAACAGATTGCTGTGAATTGTGCATATTGCATATTAAAATTTTGTGTCTTTAATTATAGGCGTTGTTCATTTCAATAACGTTATACTAAGTTAACTTATCATTAATTTGTACATTATGCTAGTCATATTTTTAATAATTAATAAAAAATTATAATGAATATGAAATATTGCTTAATAATTACAGACAGAGAATAATACAATAAGTCTTTAATTATACGTTAATTTTTATATCTAATTATAGCAGATTAAAATTTTTAATAAATGTTCTATATCGATATGTCTTATTTTTCAATTCTAGATAGAATTGTTAATGATATAGTATTTTCTGTCAGATGAATAATTTATGTTTACTGTTTAAAACTTCCTGTTCAATATATCTGTAAAAGTTAATTTTTATTGTTCAATATTTTTTTTATTTAAAGTGTATTGGTCATTTCAAAAAGTAATATATTAAAAAAAAATTAGAAAAAATTACTTTAACCGTTTGAGTGCCAAGCAGCAATTTTACGTTCGAAATTTGCCAGCGCTCTAGCAAGTTCGGTTTCTGTCAATGCCCGACTTTACGGCTACTGTTCCGTTTTAAGTAAAAATAAAATTGGGGTATTATCACACTTTGTAGGTGTACACATTTTATTCTTATAAAGAATGATTACTTTAATAATATAATTAACTAAATAATGTAGAATAGGAAATAAGACAAGCGCAAAAGCGCTCCTTGGCACTTTTGGATGGGGAAACAGCAAAAACCCGTGGCACTCAAGCGGTTAAATCATAAACATATTATATTATCTACAACGCTTAATACTCATTTTAAAAAATAAGTTTTCGTCATCAGAAGAAAATCTTTGACTACTTTTTTAAATTTTATATCGCTGAAAATAATTAGTTTTTTCTTCAAACATACTTCAATATTAATATTATGTTACTATATGTAGAAAGAAGTCATTATCTTATTAGTAAAATAATATACATTATTATACAGCAGTTAGTTACTATATACCCTATTGGTAGCAGCACCAAATATAATTACAACGTCAAGTATATTTCATTTGACATCTTCAACGGCTAGCTTTATTGAAAATTATTACCGGCAGGTTAAGTAAAGTTCAATGTCAATTGCATTGTTTATTTTCATTTAAATTGAAATTTGATTATTGAAAATATGTGAAGAAGTGCAAGAAAGGCAACGTGCACTATCAGATTTGACAGAATCTGCCTATTCGTGCAAAAGAACGTGGTCAATTTTATTTATTTTGACATCTCCGACGATCAAATTGAAAATTATTAAGTCAAGTTAAGTTAATTGATAGTTGCATTAATTATTTTCGTTTGAATTTGAATTTGATTATTGAAAATGTATGAACAAGTGCAAGAAAAGCAATGTAAACCGCCAGATTTGTCAGAAATTGCATATTTGACCAAAAAAACATTAATTCTCGCAAATCACGTAACAAATATAAATATTATACACATATACATACTACTCTAAAAGATTAGTAGATTAGTAAGATTAAGGCAGTAATCTTTGACCACTGGGTACTTTGAGTATTTGTGTAACCTTAGATCACTGATTAGGAATTTAGCTATGTATATTTGATGATGAAAGCTTAGCTTTCGAAATACGTATACAGTTACGTATACAGTAACATTATTGTTTTTGGTTTACGAAAAATTATTTTATTTTATTAACTTTTCGCCGTAGTAAGATCATATTTTAATTTATAATTAATAACACCGGCATCATTTGTTTTCGGAAACTGATCAAAGCACCCTACTGACAAGCTCCTAAAAAGTAAAACACGTGTCTATGGTTAACTGGTCAGTCATTGATGCATAGCCTATCAATCAGAGTCAATGATTGAGTAACTTGTGAAATTTTCGGAAAAATAAAATGTCAACTTTTTGAGTATTATTATATTAATTTTACAATACACTTTATTATATTTTAATATAAACGGCTGTAATTTGTCAAAGTTGTTATTTGAATATTTATTTAGAGAATTTATTTTAAAAAGTATTTCGGATATAAAAAATTATTACTAAAATTTCTGAACTAGCAAGTAATCTTTTTTTTACAACTATAAATTTGACATCATGTTGTTTAATATAGATATCAAAAAAGTTTAGTAGTGAAACAATTGAAATAAATAAAAAAAAAGCATAGTCACAGTCTACATAATAAAAATGTCCAACATCTAAATTTACATTTCCCAAATAAAATATATAGCAATAAATTGTACCTTTTAAATCACAATACAAAACAACGATCTTGCACTGAAAAAAAATAATTTAATTTAAAAAACAACAAGTTATCTTTAATCGCACAGTATCAAACCGAAACAGGCAAATTTTTTCCGCGTAAAACCAGCGTTCGTTATACCGAAAAAAACAAAAACAAAAAGAAAAAATACGAAAAAATAAAAGCGGAATTTTAATTTGAACCTAAAACATGTCGAGACATAATACATGGCCCACCACTATGCGGCTTGATTCGTACGCTAAATTATTTTTCGATAAATTTTTTCCGCTGATATAAATCAGTGTTACAATGGATTTCGAATTATACAAAAGCAAGAATACACGCGAAATGTATAACGGTCTCGGTGGTAGCCTATAAATAAATATCTACAACTCTATTTTGATGTTGGGCATTGTATTTCAGGTAAAAAATGTATCAGGTAATATATTATTAAAGTTGGTTATAACCACCCATTACGATGGTTTTATTGACAATTTTTTTAAAATACGATACATGTTCAAATATATAAGGTTTGTTCTAATCTACACTGTAAAAAATAAATGTAAATATACATTAAATTATAGTAATTTTACTATATTTTTGGTTCTACTTTTATAACTTTTGGTAAATTTAAAATAATTTATAACATAAAATATAGTAAAATTACTATAATTATCAATGTAAATTTATAATTATTTTTTACAGTGTACCAAAAAATCAGTGTGAAATCAGTTTATAGTTTACCATTCTACGCATGCTTTGTACATTCTTAATTAATTCAGAACTTAGTTTATGTCTTACGATTAGACTTTGTAAGTTATTTGTGAATTGAAATATTGTAATATTTTTGATTTGTGAATCACTTGTGAATTATTTTAGTTTGTCACTTAAGGAATATAAATATGTAAGCTCGTTTATTTATGACTAACTCCCGTATACCGAAATCAATATATATATATATATATAAATATATATATATATATATATATATATATATATATATATTATTGCATAATCTATTACACATAGGCATTCCAGTTCTAAATGTAGTTGATAGTTACTTTGTTATCTAGTAACGTGTTTCTATGTTTTATGAACTTTAAGTTAATTAATTGACAATTGCATTGTTTATTTTCGCTTACATTGAATTTGATTATTGAAAAATGTGTGAGCAAGTGCAAGAAATGGAATGTGTACCGCCAGATTTGTCAGAAATTGTATATTTGTCCAAAGAAACGTTAATTCTCACAAAACATGCAACAAATATAAATAATATATACATATACTTACTACTTTAAAATTGTTATTAAGATTAAGGTTACTTGGTATGTATTTTTATTTATTTTTAGTTTAGTTTCATATGTCACTTGAAGCAGATTCGCCCAAACTACTTAGCCTTGGGTCTGCCGTGACCGCAAGTATAATAATAATAATAAAAATAATTCACAGTTGAAAGTGATCAATAGTATAACTGAACTACATTTATATTATAAAGATATTATGTAGCAAATAAACAAAAAATTTAAGTTAGATATATATCATATTTATTACTTGTGTAATTTTATTTTAAAATTTAAAAAATCATAATGACACAGTCCATTAAAAAATTATACAAAAATACATCACTCTAATTATAAAGATTGGCTGCATTAATTTACATTTAGTATAAAATTAAACTAGTCCAAGATATATTATCTAAATACTAAATCGTTATTATTTTATAATAATTTTTTTTTTGTATTGATGTCCTGGTATTAAATCTGATTCAAAATTAGTCCTTAATAACAGGGTTTGAATACATATTTTGAATGCTATTTTAATAATAACTTGTCTTTATTATTAGTACGTAGCTAACTACATATAATTATACAGTGGCATCCTCATTACATCAAATCAAAAGCTCGCTTTATAACTGAATTAATTTTATAATTGAATAGATCTATCATTTGATATGTTTATGAAAAATCTTTTACTTCTTCAATTAAATTATAGTATTCAGTTTTGTAATTAGTAAATTGCTTATTATTGTTTTGTCAATATACATATTAAAAAGTTATGCACAACAAAAAATAGGTAGTTAAAATAGTTGTAAAGAAATAAAGTTTATTTTTTTATGTTGTTAAATTATTACAAAATTAATAAAGAGTTGAAATTAAGAAACTAATTACTAAAAAAATAATTGAAAATGTCATTTAAAGTGAAAATTATTCATTTTTTAAATAATTATTTTATTTATTATTTATGGATTAATTAATTTATGCAGCAAATAATAAAATTTAATTTAAATATTAAAACTCTACATATTAAAAACTTATAAACTTTTTTATAAAATTGTCTTCATATAGTTAATATTCATGTAATGTTTTATTAAAGTTAAATTTATTTTTGTTATTAAATTAAATGTAACATTAAATAATAAATTTTGAGATTTTTTGCAATATTTAGCAATTTTACATAAATGAAACTATGTTATCATTTTACAAAGTCCCATAACAACTATAATAAATTAAAATATAATGTTATTGTGGCGAAAAGTTAATAAAATAAAATAATTTCTCTTAAACACAAATAATATTTTTTTAAAAAAATTATTGTTTGTGGTTTAAGGAAAATTATTTTATTTTATTAACTTTTCGCTTCTAATTTATTATCATTATAACTTCCCGGTCAATCGATCTTAATAGATATTATAAGTTAGTTTGCAAGATTAAACTCAATGCTACTGACCATATCTTTCTTATAAAGTGTATATAGCTTTTCTAAATTATTGTTGGTGGTTTAAAAAAAATTATTTTATTTTATTAACATAATTGTTTCAATAATTCATTATATTTAACAAACAGTTTTAAAATTGTTTTAAAATATAATTGTGAATAATTAGGAAAACCTAACTCTATCATGTATAAAGAGAAAACTAGCTAATTTGACAAGCATGTTTGAGCAAATAGTAGTTTATGTGTTAATCAGAGCCGGATTATGGCCTAGACAAAAAAGACAAATGTCTAGGGCCCGCATACAAAGGGCCCGGTCTGCAGTCGGTCAAATTTCATTTTTATGTATTTTTACGCAATAAAGTCCTATTATTTTTGCCCGGAGAAAAAAAATGTCTAGGGCCCCACAAAAGGTTAATCCGGCCCTGGTGTTAATCATATCTAATTTTTATCAATTGGTACAATGTTTAATAAGATTAGTTTCCAATTATACCGCAAATTAACTGACAATAAATTCCGTACATTGAACTTTATAATAACATAATAAACCATACGTCCAATATTGACCCTTGTATCAAAATCAAATTTCGACCAATTCAACACATTGTACATCAAAAGTTCTAACTGTCATCAACTACCGAGTAAACATCTATCTATTATTATATCTATGTGCTGTACTAAATAATTTACATTATTCAACACAATATTGTATTATTGAATGTATATATATATATATATATATATATATATATATATATATATATATATATATATATTGCAAAATACCTAGTATTTTTTGAAGATTTGGATAATTTTAATATTTATTTATCTGTTTGATATATTAATTTTTAATGTAGTTGAAATCTGTTTTTGTTATTACAATTACAATAAATTTGAAGTAAGAAAAAGAAGAAATTTTAACTCTCGTATTCATTAAAATTAATGCAGTTTTTTTTGTTTACAAAAAAAATAAAAAAAATTTTAAAAATAAAATACTATAGTCTGTTTTTTAACTAAGAAGAGTAATGTAATTTTTTGCGCCATATACTTCTGTTTAGTTGACAAACAACCGTTTTTACACCTAACATTATCTTTATCTTGTTATCAACTGTCAACAAGCTGTCAGTACTGTATCAATACGTTATTGTCGAGTTTAGTATTGCTAGTGCTTTTAATTTATAAAAATTCATTAAAATTTTGTAATTAATCATTTCATGATACTAATCTTTAGAAATATAATTTTTAAATTATTTAAAATAAATAACACACAAATAAAAATGTTTTTTGTGTGTAATTTTAATTAAATTATATATTATATTTATAATTTATTTAATATCTGCTCGTATAAATTAAAATAAAGGGTTTTCCAATAAGAGGTTTCATTTTGAATAGCCCGCTATCTGGGCAGCTGTCACTTTTAAAGCTGTTATTTTTTGACATTTGACAAGTAAAAACTACGCCATTACTAAAAATGCAACGATTTCTTTCGGAAATGTTTTAAGGAGCATTTTTGTAAATACGTAATAGCTGCTTGCAGCAGATATAAATATTAAAAATAGAGATGTTTATGTTTTGTTGCTATATAAATAATATAATTAAAAAATTAAATTTTTCTTATTTGTTTTCCTGTAATATGTAGATTTATACATACAGTATGTCTGTAAAAGTTGGCAACAAATGGAAAAAAGCCATTTTTTATAAAAAGTTCTGTTTGTTGAATAAATAAGTTTACCATCAGAAAATCTAAGATTAAATGTACAGAATGTCCCTAAATTAAGATAACATGAAAAGAGAAGTACCATTTATTAATTTTCAATAATTTTTCCTGCCAAACCAGAATGAGTGAGACAAAAAAGTTACTTAGCTATTATGTAGCTAATATTTTTCTCTATTTTACTGAATTTTTGAAAAAAAAGTCTTATTTCGAAAAGTATTTTGAGAGTACCCCCTTGACATTACTTTCAAAAATTAGAAAAAAAAAACAGTTTTTAATTTTTTTCTTCTAAACAATGCATCCTAGAACAATGGTCTTCTATAATAATTTTTGTTGACTTTCTTAATTGATTGAAAATTTGTATTTAAACTAAAAAAAATGCAATAAATGGTACTTCTCTTTTCATGTTATCTTAATTTAGGGACATTCTGTACATTTAATTTTAGATTTTCTGATGGTAAACTTATTTATTCAACAAGCAGAACTTTTTATAAAGAATGACTTTTTTCCCATTTGTTGCCAACTTTTACAGACATACAGCATTTTTTAATTTTTTTACACAAAAGAGGATTTGATAGTGTAAACCTGTAGACCATCAATCAACAGATGCTAGATATCACTTTTCAAAATGTATTTGGACGATACAAAGATATCACAAACATCCATGCCTCAAGCGGGACTAGAACCCGGGCCCGCACAATATCAGCTTTAAAAACATGTTTAAACATGTATGTATGTGTTTTCACTAATTATTACAAATTATAAAAGAACATAATTGAACTAGTCGATACCCCAAAACCAGCTGATTCAGGCAAACGATTTTAAACCTTAACTATTATAAATCTTTCGAAAATTTCTTTCAATGCTTTAGTATAGGCATAACATGTTTCTCCTCTATATCTACTCTAGAATTATTTAATATTTCTGGTAGCATTAGGGCAGTTGTGAAAAATACACAAAAAAATTTGTTATAATGATTACAAGAAAACGTCCAAATTTCTCTATTTTGTAATAAAAAGTTAAAAAATAAATTCTGTATTTTGTAATATGTAAAATAATAAATTTCTTATAAAATTAAATAAATATTGTAACAAATTCATCAATTTTTTTTAACTTAAACATTTTTTTCACAGATAACAGGAAAAAATCTGTATCTGTAACCATCAATAAATAATTTAAAATGTGCATTAAAGACTCATTTTAGTTTTAGTTTTGCCCACAAGCAGAAAAATTTGACCAATTCAAACATTTATCACATTTTTAGTTTCTATACCAAGTGTTTGGATTGATCAAATTTGTGTGCTTGTGCGTAAAATTGAAACTAAAACGGCAGTCTGAATGGGGCTTTAGGGATAAAATAATTTCAGGAGTAAATTTTAATCTCATCATAGCAATTTTTGGTAAAAAAATGAAGTGAAACATAAATTAAAATTGCCGAAATATTAAAAAACAATTATTTTAACATATTCAGAGACGTGTCGAGCATAAATATTTCCAGAAACTCAATAATTTTTCTACAAAAAATTATTACCATCTTCAACATCAAAATGTTTCCAAAGAGGACAAAAAATTGCCCATTTTAAAAATAACGTTGAAAAGTAATTCTTTTAATAACTCCATAATCTCGATACCTTGGCCCCATCCGCTCAATCAACCAGATTTCAATTTAATACCAATCGCATTATACGGGGCACCCCGTAATTTTCATGTCCCGAAATAGTGTCCTCAGAGTATAGGTAGGTATTCGATTGTAGTCGGTGTCTGTATCAGTGGCGGTTCGTGAGAATTCTTTAGGTAAGGACTGTTGTTGTATACAAAATATTAAATCAATTTACTAGACTGGGCACAAGATAGAAGAGAAAAACAGTTATTACTTTTTTTCTAATTGGACAAATCTATGTAGGAAAAATGTTAGGTTATTGTTATATTTAGTAATTAACATTTATTCATTTATCGAAAATATTAACCAAAATTTATTATCAATTTAAATTTAAAACATACCTTTTTCAGAATGTAACAAACTCAATGTATTACGAGCTCTATTTTAAAATTGGTTTTAACTAATATCGGTTTTATGACAACGTAACTGTCATAAAAGCTGTACTAAACAAATTAAATAAAACATCCAAAAAAAGAGCTTGTAATATCAGTCAATGTTTTTAGTTCTTTTAACACAAAAATTTATTTAATTTGATCAACCGTAACTTTGTGATATATTTTGGATAAAAATAAGATAAAATATATCTTGTAAGTTTGATGACCAAATCAGTTGAAATTGCAGTCACATTTAAATAAAGTTTAGTAATATAAAATATAAGTTTTCATTTTATCTTATTTTTTCTAAAATTTATAATTTTTTTTAACATATATTTCTTTCTCTATTTCTATTAAATAATAGTCATTATGATGTGCGCGTAGCTTGATATTTGATTTTTAATAAAAAAATAACCATTCAATGAAGTTATGTCATACAAAACGTCATTAATTATTCGTGAAATAAAAATGGGTGCACAGATCAGCTATTGTACAATAAAAAGAAAAGGAACATAACTTTGTTATCGTAAATTGAATTTTGAATTCATTCAATTTGAAATATTTAATGTAATATACATTTTAAATTATTACCTAGCATCTTTTGAGTAACAAAAGTTTATTACACTACAGTTTGTGATTAAGAATTTTAAACTTTATCTTCATAAGTAATAATAATCATAATATGCTAGTTAAATAATATACTATTTTTTAATAAATATTACTAAAAGTTTATTATTCTAAACAAGAACATACACTTGTAAATATAATCCAAAAATTCATTTAAATATTTTAGTGGGATTGTAGTTACCAGGGCACGAGTCGTCCCTGGATTGTATATATGCATGATATTTTAAAATCCAGCTTGCATATGACATGTTCATCCTGATTTATATGCAGCCAGATCCGTACTAAATTATATTTCGTAATTGGATGTACGTGTTACTTGGGACGTTGTTGTCATCTTTGTACGACAGGTGTCGCTGTAATTTCAAACGATTATTTTTTGTTTTTCTTCATTCTTCTTTTCTCTTGTATTGTATCATTATAACAGATGTTTGATTCGTGTTTCTGTAATAGGTGTATATTATAATAAATATTTTTGTGTTTATGCTATACATATGTATACACCTATTATTGTTTTTTTTTTGTTGAAGAATATTTTCAAACATTTAATTGGAATTTTGTGGTTAAAAATGTTTTGGAATTTTTGAAAGATATAGATCTAGCACAGAAATGGAAAAATTACGATTAATGATTAGATTACTTAAATATTTTGTATTTACATATTTTGGGAAAAATTCTAGAAAAATTTAGATAATAAAAACCTATATTACTGTAGAAGGACAGAAGTTGGTATTATCATTTCATATAATCAAATATTAATAAATATTTTATATGTTCGTTATTAAAGTGTTTTACTAAATGTTTCTAATTCAATTTTTCAAAAATTCTCATTTATTTAAAAATATACTTCTAATAATTACATTAATAAGCACATAAGTTTTAAAGCCGGTTGCATAAAACATTATTAAACACTTGGTGCGTTAATGATATTATTAACTTGCCAATTACATAATTAATAAGGCGCTTCAAATAGTTATATAATAATAGTCATAAGTAAAAATAATAATAATAACACTTTATTTTGAAATACAAATTTTTGCGCGTATGGAAATAGTCACAATAAATATTACAGTTTTTAATTTTCAATTTAAATATAATCATCAAAAGTATAAACATAATATGTATATTTTAAGCAATCTATGCGTATGTTTACTTTTAATTGTATCCTTTAATTTGTTATAATAATAATAATAATAATAATAATAATAATATTTCATTTATTCAGTTGACCAAGATACATTGGTATAGAACAAGTCACAGTTATAAATATCTAAACTTATAAAAAATAAAAGAAATTTTAGCGGCAATATATTTTGCAAACGAAATAAATTCATCCAGTAGATTTTGGGACTTGCGGATAAATGCGTTAGAAAATCATCATAATGTAAAATTTTATAATACTATAATAATTGCAAGACCCATTAATATTAACAGTAGATTGATAAAAAAAGCAATAAAAATTTATGAAAAAAAAAAGATAACATCAATTATGAAGGTAATAATTTAAATAAAATTTGTCTTTCTTTAATTAAAAATTTTTAAATTTTATAATCTAGTTAACTTATTTTGTTATCTAGTAACTTGTTTCTATGTTCTGTTTATTTACTGTATATGTCATTGTGTGTACGTCAAAAAATTGAAACATCGATTGTTAATAAAAATTAACACAGAACTAAATCCTTAACCCTATTTTTTTTAATAATTCAGCTACATTGAGACTGAGATTTTACCAGTAGCTCTATACATAGCTACCACTGCATTTACAATCTACTGCTACTGCGAAAACCGCAATCTGAATGTAGCTTAATGATCATTAAATTTTGCAGGAATAACATAGTAATTTATTGAATATATTATCAATTATAAATTAGATTACATGAGCTTTACTCCAAAATAACAAACGTTAAATATTTAAAGCAATTTTAGTTCAGAAAAGTTGCAGATTCGATTCAAAAAAAATTGCAACTGCGGTTCCAAAAAATGCAGTTCTAGTTCAAGAAAAATTCTGATTTAAAATAAAACTGCTTTCGGTTCAAGTTCTGTATTAAAATGTATTTATAATCAACGTTTCGACAAAAGTCAGCGCTCGTCTTTATCAGTTTTCCTGATGAAGACGAGAGTTGAGTTTCGTCGAAACGTTTACTATAAATACATTTTAATACAGATCTTGAACCTAAAGCAGTTTTATTTTATATAATGAGTTCTGAAAGATTTTTTAGAATGCTGATTTAGTTCGCTAGTCGGTTTGGTTTGAATTCTTGCTTTTTAATTGAAAATTTATATCAACAAATAAATTATATTTAATAACTTATTTAGTTCAAATATCTGTACATCTCAATATACATTTATCTATAATATAAATCATCCAAATATTTATATATCTATAAATATATAGTTACTTTATCGCAATGCATTTTACAATAATTTTAATTTACTGTATGTGGAGTATGAAACACTAAATTTATGTTATATTTGTTTTATTACAATTGTATTTGTACTTGCACAATGTATATTTTAGTAAATAACAAAGTGCTTATTGTAAATACGAATAACATTCATTGTAGGAAAGAGTATAATTTATGTATAATGTGTGTGTATTTGTGTATGTTGTATGCGCATACAAAAGTAAGTACGAAACTCTTCTTATTATTTCAATAAATTATTTTGAAATACAAAACAATAAATTCGCAATGATCTTAGTCAAATTATTTTAAGGTGGAATTTACGAGAGATATTAGAGATAATTTTCTTATTTGACTTATCATCTAATAATTATTAAAGATAAAAATAAGGAGTTTGAGTGCAAACTGATATTTTATGATTTTTTATTTGACATTAAAATTTTCATATGTAAATATTTTAAAATTTATAAAAAACTTTGAGTGCAAACTGATATTTTATGATTTTTTATTTGACATTAAAATTTTCATATGTAAATATTTTAAAATTTATAAAAAACTTTTCTGTATATGTCTTGACAAATAGTAGTTAATTATATACCAAAGTTAAGAAGATTTTTTTTATAATTGAACTATATTATTTTACAAGATACTTAGCAGCGCGGGAATAAAGAGTAGTAAAGTAATAGCGTTTTGTAATTTTTGTTATGATAATTGATGTAATATTACATTTTTTCTGAAAAAATACATTTATAAAATATGTAATTTACATCAATTTTTTACAGTGTAAATTTTAAATATTTGCGGAAAACAAGTATAGGCTTTAAAACTGTTATTTTTGAAATAAAAAATGAATAATTTTATTAATTATAAGAATGATTTTGAACCTGTACGAGTTGCTTGTCTAGATAGGGTTGTTTGGAAAAAACTGATTTCAGGATAGTGGAAATAGTTTATAACACACCCTTTTGGATACATGCCGTGATTGTGTATGTATGTATGTATGTACGTATATATTTTTTTAAATTGTATTAGATTACTTCTAATTATTATTTCAAGATATTAATACGGTCTCAGTAACATTTTTAAAAATATACAAAAATTATATCAAAACATATATTTATATTAAAATAAAACGGCTTTAGGTTGTAGTTCTGTATTAATATTTATTAATAATTAACGTTTTGACATACTCAACGTATATCTTCGTCAGAAAAAATGATACAAATTACATTTACAAGATTGATTTCGAGCCAAAATTTCCAACTTATGAAAGAATGTGAAATAATTAATCAAAGAATAAATGTATAATATTTTACATTACATTTTAACTATTTCACATTTTAATGTAAATAACAGTCTTCTATAAATAATTTGAATCTAAACAATTTCATAAATTGTAATTCTCGTAGCAATAACAAATAAAACTACAAAGTATATTTTGTAATAAACTGCTTTATAATTATAAAAAAAAGCAAAATAACATTTAATGGCAATTAAAACACTATGCATATAAAATATAATATGTGTTTAATAGGTCATTAACTCGGTCATATAATAATAATAATAATAATGCAATTGAGTTAATTTATTATTAAAATGAGTTATGAACGAGTTTTGTTTGTATATGATTCGAGCGAAATTGTACTATATCAGCAATTTCTATATGTATAAACGCGGCACAACCGAGGCGCGGCATATATTCATTAGAAGAACATTACAAATGTTAATTAATCCGTTCTAATTTTATTAATTTTGCCGCGAATAATTTTAATTGGATATATGCCAAATGCAATCATATACTCGGTACTCGGTTTTTGACGTACTAGTACTCGTACTCGTACTAGCGTTTTACTCGGTTTGTGTGCACGCAGATGAATAAACTATTTTAATTATTATCATAATAATAATTATTGTACGTAATTGGAAAATGTAAAATAAATGTTTTATTAAAATTTGAACTAATGATAATCAAATGCTCTTAACATATCTAATATATAAAACTTAGAATACATTAGTTAAATGTTTCCCCATTGATTAACTTTGTATTAATATAATAAATAAAACAAATAAATTATTTAAATAATAAACCTTTATTTATGAACCTATGTAATTTTGTTATAGGCAAAATCTAAGTATCAACATACTATATATAAAATCTAAATACAGCAATTTTTTTTAAATAAAATTAGAACTTTTTAAAATTCATTTGTTAAAAAAAAAGTTGTGTATCCAAATATCCTTGTTATTTTCTCTAAAAATAATGTTAAACATATTGATTTTAATAACAAATAGTAAAATAATAAGATGATAAACAAGCTATTTACCCTTCACAATAAGCTAAAAATGTTTGCCAGAACTTACGTTATTATCTACCAAAACCGATTTATCAACAAGTATCAACTACTCTGATGTGGTATAAAGTTTAGATTAAAAAAGTTACAACAAAAATATAATTTAATTATCAAAACCAAAATTATTTAATTTGATATCTTTCGTACATGCAATTTGTAATAATACATTGGAATATGATTTTATTGTATAATATTTTTTTGGGAAAAAATTTAATATAATGGGTTTTGCAATTGTCTTTGGTTCTGGACCCAAGAAGTACCCCAGCCTATTTTGACTTGGAAAATAACTTTTTCGTTTCACTAAAAATACAAAAATAAATATTTTCTTATAGTAATCGTCAAGCTTTTACATCTGGTATTTATTGAATTTATAAAAAAAATTGGGTTAGTATGCCGTGGTCGATCTATCCTCATCGCAGACGTATGCTTGGTGACTGAATGATTTAGTCACCAAGCATTGAGGATGCCATCTACGATACGTGGCGAAACATCTGCGACGAGATTAGATCGACCACGGATACCAGCCCAGAAAATTTATAAATTCAACTGTTTTGTTTCTAAATAAAATAGTCTGTGATTTACAATAATTTTTCGTTCCAATGACTTCTTCATAATTCGAATCGGCCGTAAATCAAATACCCAATTTTTATCTATCAATATTTGTATATAAATCTGATCTCTATTTGTCTATGAAAGTTAAAAACTGATAAAAACTAAAAATTTACTACCAGATTATTATTAGTATTAGTAATTATATTTTAATATCACTAGGTTAAATTTATTCCTTCTATTTTATAAGAAAATCTACAGAATAAATACTTTTACTTTCTAAAGTAAATTTAACTAGCGTTTATGATATCGGGCATAGGAAAAGAAAATTATTTTTTCGAATTATAAACAAGATAAATAGATAAATAGAGCAAGTAGATGAAACAGATAAAAAACTTCCAAATATTGTCAAGAACAAACAGGCTTAATTGCTAGTCGTCCTAAATCGAATTAGATAATAAATATGGAACAATTTGTATGTCAAAACAATGAATTATATTAATCAAAACAGGGCAAACATTATTCACTATTTCCAGATTCAGATAGGATATTACAAATATTACACTCTATACAACTACTCATACACATCTCGATACATCAATATATACACCATATGCCTAATCTAAATGACTAAATTACGTAACACTATACATGATGCAAATATGCTTACATTTCTAATCATACACCACCGTACATATTCCAGTCTATATATCGAAACCGCTAATCATTTCGAATTGCGGAATATCATATATATTCGTCAGCCTCCTGTTTGGCCGCTGTTGCTCAGCAATACTCACGCAAATTTGGATCGACTAATTGCAATTTGATAACGAAGCGAAGCTGGGCCAAAGACCGATCGATACGTGGTTGTTTCCGATTGTTATTTCGGCTATTTACATCGATAGCTAAAGATAGGAATATGCCGTAGCGTATTAGATTGGTTCGCTACATTGATATAATGATGTTCAAACTCTGATGATGTTATTTGATAAGCTGCGACGGATTGATGGGAATTGCGTTAACCGGCGACCAAATTGGTTGACAATGTTTCATAATAAATTGTTGGTTATGTAATAATAATAATATTTAGTACTTAAATATAGTTATAAAATAATGCACAAAGTAAATAAAAGAAATATTAGTAACACTAAACAAACATGTAATAATTATTATTACTCAAAGTAAACAATCTTTCAAAACTCATTATATTAAAATAAAAAAACTTTGTAATTAAGTTCTGAATATATTTCATTTAAAAATCGCCGTTTCGATATACTCTACGTATACCTTTATCAGGAAGATAATAACAATAATAATAATAATAATAATTTATTTATACTGCAAGTATACAGGAAACACCCAATTACATAATTATAGAGATTGATTTTTCAAATTATTCTTAGTACAACAATTGTGTTGTGTCAGATATATACATTGGCAATATATTATAAGTTCTGTAATATAAAGATATAAAAAAAATATTTCTGAATTTTTTCAATTTTATCTAAGCAAGAATATGCGTTTGGATTCCATATAACATTTCCATATTCTAATACTGATCTTACAAGAAAATAGAACAATGTTTGTAAGGTATTTACAATAAAAAATTTACCAGTTTTTAAATTGCAATTTATTGTTTTTTGAAGATGTAGTCACAATGTTTTCATAATGGAAGTTAAATTTAAAGATTTACAAAGAGTACATCAAAACGTCGATTTTTAAATAAAGTATATATATATATATATATATATACGGAACTTAATCCTAAAGTTATGAAAGTTGAACGACCTCTCGAATTAATTGTAGTATATATATAAGATGACAGGAAATAGGTCAATAAAAATGCTCTAGTTCGTTAGCATGCGACTAGTACGGTTTAGATCGCAGCTCAGTACAATATATAAAAATTATTAAATTAAAAACTATTCTATTTGTCACAGTGTAAAACAATAATAAAATCACAAGTCAGGAAATAAAAATTAAAAATAAAAATACAAAAAAGTTAAGGTTGTGAATTTATTATTGTTTTACACTGTGACAAATAGAATAGTTTTTAATTTAATAATTTTTATATATTGTACTGAGCTGCGATCTAAACCGTATAAATGTTTAATAATTGTTCAAGCACATTAGCATTCGCTTGAGGAAGGTATGCTTAATATATACCGAAACTAGTCGCATGCTAACGAACGAGAGCATTTTTATTGACCTATTTCCTGTCATCTTAATCCTAAAGCTTTTTATTATAATTATTTGATTTTTCAAGCAAATTAGCAACAAACATTACATGCGATGCAAGCAAAATACCACAAATGCCATTGTGTAAATTAACTCTCTCATTAACTGGCTGACCGACCAATCAATAAAGCATTTCAAAGATAGTTGACAATCTAATTGTCTGTAAATAACGTTTTATGCAACTGGTCTTGTACTTTTTCTATAGCTATAAGTTTTCTTGGCTCCAGACACAATGTACATTTCTGTATTAATTAACGTGTTGAATATTTTAATAATATTTATAATAATATACAGGATGGTTCAGATCACCCGTTACAAACTTCTATTTTAAAAACGATGAGCTATTAAAAAACATATATATATATATATATATATACAGGGTGATTTGTAATTAATTGGAAATATTTTAACTGGAGTATCCTGGGCTCAGAATATGAAGATTTGACCCAAAACACTTAGATAAAATGTGGCTCCTTACTGAGCTACAGGGTGTTTTATTTAAAAATTTAAAAACGATTTTTGCCCAGTACTTAAAAACTATTTGACGTATCCTTATCATACTTGGCAGAAAGTGTAGGTACCGTACACCATACTAAATTATGTTAAACAAAAGTTTCTGGCTAGTGCCAGTGGCGTACAACAGGGGCAAGTGAGAGGTTGATCCTTCCTAAATTCTACGCCACTGGCGGAATTGTCATTTTAGCACAATTTTTCGATTCTCCAATACTTTCTGTGTAAAAAACATATTCTTTCTTCGTAACGATAAAGTCACTATTTTTCGAGATATTTAAAGTTAAACATAAGCTGCATCCTTGGGATTTTTTCAAAATTTGCTCAAAAAAATCTGAAAAAATTCAGTAAAATAAAGAAAAAAATTAGCTACATAATAACTAAGTAACTTTGTTCTCTAACTCATTTTGGTTTGGCAGGAAAAATTATTGAAAATTAATATTTTTTACATTTCAATTTTTTATTTTCAATAATTTTTCCTGCCAAACCAGAATAAGTTAAAGAAAAAAGTTACTTAGTTATTATGTAGCTAATTTTTTTCTCTATTTTACTGAATTTTTTCAGATATTTTTGAGCAAATTTTGAAAAAATCCCAAGGGTGCGTCTTATGTTTAACTTTAAATATCTCAAAAAATAGTAACTTTATCGTTACGAAGGAAGAGTATGTTTTTTACACAGAAAGTACTGGAGAATCGAAAAATTGTGCTAAAATGACAATTCCGCCAGTGGCGTAGAATTTAGGAAGGATCAACCTCTCACTTGCCCCTGTTGTACGCCACTGGCAGTAGCCAGAAACTTTTATTTAACATAATTTAGTATGGTGTACGCTACCTACACTTTCTGCCAAGTATGATAAGGATACGTCAAATAGTTTTTAAGTACTGGGCAAAAATCGTTTTTAAATTTTTAAATAAAACACCCTGTAGCTCAGTAAGGAGCCACATTTTATCTAAGTGTTTTGGGTCAAATCTTCATATTCTGAGCCCAGGATACTCCAGTTAAAATATTTCCAATTAATTACAAATCACCCTGTATATATATATATATATATATATATATATATATATATATATCCAACACATATGCAAAAAATTTATTGGCCTTGCTAAAAATTTCCTGAGAAAACCGGAAGCGATTTTGAAATTTCAAATTGAAACATAGGTTATGTTTGGTATCGCTGGATAAGGTTCTTAAAAAAATTCTTTTTATTTGAAACTTTTTGATATCTCTTACCGTTGAAGAATGAGAAATAAAAATAATAATAATAAAATATGATTAACAGTTAATATGATTTAAAAATTATAGTAGGTACCTGTCATCAGAGATGGGCAAGCTATGCAATTAATCTACTAAGCTATAGCTACAACGCTACAAGTTATTCTTTAAAAATTTATAAAGCTACAGCTACAGCTATTTTTTCCAAAAGTAGCTACACCTAAGTAGTGCTATAAGCCACTATAAAAGTAGCTGTCAAATTTTAAGCAACTTTGTAAACTATTTTGTAAATGATGGTGATGGAAACACCGTACTGAGACCTATACACTTTTTCCTATTAGTTTAATAAAAGCAACTGCGATAAAAAAAAGTAATAATTCTGTATAGAAAAGTAGCTATAAACTACTAAAAGTAGCTATAAACTTCTAAAAGTACCGTAAAATGAGGTGAAGTTGAGCAATTTTCAACTTAGCAAAGCAATAGAAAATAAACAAAAAAAGAACTATTTATGATAAATACCTACAAACAATTATGAAATTTTTTTAATTCGAACAATAACTTACCTGATTTTTGTATAGAACCTCATCCGGTCAACTTCACTTCAGATGGGGCGAAATTGACCGTACATATAATTTGATTACAAAATGTGTTTTCTTAAATTTGAGTGAATATGAACAAAAAAATAATAATTTTTATAAACGATTATAATAGTAAAAAAAGTACTTACAATGCACTTGTTATTCAATAAATCTTCACTTCAATATATATATATATATATATATATATATATATATATATATATATATATATATATATCAATCTATAAACAATTACTAGTCTAACTTTATTTTAACTTATAACGACTCTCTGGTAAGTGTCAAACTATTTTGGTTTTTCAGTCAACTTCACCGCCGCGGTCAACTTAACCTCACTTTACCGTAACTGCAAGCTATACTAAAAGTAGTTACAGGCTACCAAAACTAACTGTAAACTACTAAAAGTAGCTACAAGCTACAAAAAATAACTATAAGCTACTAAAAGTAGTTATAAATAATAACTTCATGTTTTAGCTACCATTTATAAGCTACTTGCGACAAATCTTGAAGCTACAAGCTTCAGCTACTTTTATTTTTTTGTACCGCAGTTACAGTTACATCTACCAACGAAGCTATTACTGCTAGTAACTAAGCTATTACTGTAGCTAGCTACTGCCCAACTCTGCCTGTCATCTAATCATCTTAATAGTAACAATCAAGGGTTTTATTATTATAATTCATAATCAATTCTTTTAATGTCTACGTTTATATAATAAAATAAACATAAATTGTTGGACATTTCCACATTAATTATTTAATATAAATAAAAACACTTACATCATAAATAATAACTTCTCAGAAAATATTCAAATTACCATACATATACTTCAGGCTAGAAATCATTACAAAGCTAACAATTTAAAATTACACTGTTTCATAAATACACAACCGGTAACAATTAATTTAAATTTATTCTCGTCATCAAAAAATTTCCTTTTGCATTTTATAAACGCTTTGAAGTTGCTGCTTTTTTTTATTACTCTGCCCGAAACATCTTACAATATTTACAGCATAATACATACACAAATACCCTGTTTTCCCCGTGTCCTCCTTCATTCGGTATTTAAGTCAGTAATTGTCTTTTTATCATCGATATTTCCTGTTATTATCTCGAAATTACGCTCTGGAAATTAGCTCACGTGTTGAGCGCGAGCGACTACAGCTAGCGACAGCAATGTGCCGTGGCGGAATAGCTAAACTAAAAGTGTCCGGAGAACATTAAGTGAAATGTAATAACCGTGCTTTTTTTGTCGTTCAGCGACTATCAAAGAGTGATTGTACGGAAAAAAATGAGATCATTTTGGTAAATTGTTTTGTTGACACGATACAGGTTTTAATTTTGAATTTTTTTTTGATTGGAATTTTAAATTTAAATTACTTTTTCTACTCCTGTTAAATAATATATTTAAAATATATGTGTTTTTTAACATAGTAAAAAATGTTTAAGAACTCATTATAGTAGAATAAAATGCTTTAGGATTAAGTACTGTATAAATTTTAATTTAAAAATCGACGTTTCGACGTACTCTATGTACATCATTATCAGAAAAAAATATACTGTTGTTTTATGTAAATTAATATTTTATTTTAAAAGTTAAAGAAAATATTAATAATTAATAGCAATTATTTAGTGACTTATTTACTGTCTTCGAAATAACCAACCGAAATTGTAAAAATTCTTTTCTGACAGTACTTGTCCATCTAATAGAAACTAATAAGATATCTACTTGCTAATAATAAATTTACTTAAAACAAAAACTATTTGAGATAAATTTATAACAAAAAATTTCTCGTATTTCTATTGAAGTTAAGCAACATTGCAAAACAGATGTTTTCAAAGAGTAAAATCAAAACGCACGCTAAATATGCCATGTATATTTATGTTCATATGTTACGTTAAGTTACGTATCTTTCTCTTATGGCACATGTATACAATATATGTTACGTTTAAGTGACTTTGTATATATGTGTTTACAAAACCAGCATGGCAGCAAAATGCCAAAACAAATCAACTTGTAGTTTTTTTTTCTTGTTCTTTTTTCTTTTGGCGGTATTCTTTAATGTTACTGTGCGAAATAGAAAGCTACAAATATGTAAATATTTTGCAGGATTTGTTTCTGCTACAATAAAATTTTTGACTTATTTTTTAGGTAGTAATACTATTAGTCATCTATTTGCTAATAGTATTAATTTTTTATTATTTGTGAAACGTATTGAAATTGATTTTGTTGATTATTAAATTATATAAATAGTATTCTAGTTAACAACCATATTATGATGGTTAGAACTTACAAAATTGAAATGTACGACATGAATAATGTATATGAATACTATACATTATCATGGTAAAGAATCTTTCAGAACTCATTATATTAAAATAAAAAACTTTAGAATTAAGTTCTGTAATTCTAAAGCATTTTTCACTGCAAGTGCACCAATTTCTGTTTTAAAATTTAATCCACCGTAAATTGCAAGTCTATCGATCTTTGCCCATCAAATTAACCCATTGAAAATTACTCAATTCCTACTCAATATTCGATCGACATCTTCAAAGTCGTTGTGTGTTCTCGTGTTTTCCCTCCTTTTGGGTAGAAACCACTTTTACAGAGTCTCCATCACCATATATATTCAAAACTCAATAAACATGCAAGATTTACTAGAGGGCGCATATATAAAAAAAAAACTTTCACTCACACTGGCTTTTTGCGAAATTGAGATCAGGGGGAAGATGAATTTAGGTTCATTCACATTTTAAGTGCAATAGCAATATTACTGTTCATAAAAGTAATAGAATTACTGTACAAACAATCTAAATTTAATATGTGTTGATAAATAACGATTTAATAAATCGTATTTGAAATGAACAAATATTAAATAAAGATTCGAAAACGTAGTTCAAATTTATCGTAATAACATATTTAAAAAATAAAAAAAATTCTCGAACTTTGTCTATTTTCTGTGCACTCAGGATGATGTCTTCCTCTATAAAAATAAGATAGTCTTATATTTCAGAGTTAATGTGAGTGTATCCTTCTCTCGAACAACTAAAGCACGCATGCGTGACGCCTAGCGTAAGCGTTGCAGCATCATGCCCAAGACGTCAATCGGATAATCACTTGTTGGGTTTGGCGTAGCTGTCTCTCGACAGCAGCACAGCACAGCGCCGTGACGCTGTGGTAAGCACGGTGCTTGAATTATGGGACATCCTTGCCTCGTTGACGAGATGAACTCAGCACTACCGGAATGAAACGGTTGTGTTGCTTGTTGGAGTATATTGTGCGGTGCTAAATCAGCAGATAATGCTCTCCACAAAGTTTTACTGCTTTATGGTAAATATCTAAGCGATGCGCGCCCGATGTGACCTTATTTCATAGTTGGAAACGTTGACAGTTTAGTATTTGAATGTTAAATGTTAAGATATTTTTCTTATTAGTATTTTATTAGACGTACTAATTACCTAATTAAAATAATTCAAGACAATGGTGTCAAACAATTTTGATTAAAGTAATTAAGTAAAATTATACAAACATGTACATAAACTACTGTTAAAAAATATGTAAATTATTTATACAACTTATTACCAGATAATTTTTCTAAATAATTCATCTAGATAAAACGATGTAAAGAAATAATTTCATTGACACGTGGGCGCTAATCTTACAAAATATCAAACATATTTGTTTAGCCATGTAACAATAAAAATAAACAAGACGTACAAAATGTTTTCAAAACTTCTGTGATATACATAAAAATAATTTTTAATTTAAATATAAGTATTTTGGACTTTGAATTAATGTAACCTTAAACTACTGTAACAATTCATGCTGAAGATGGCACTCATTTCGAGATCGAAACGTCCTATTAATAAATAAAAATTTGTCAGAAATGATTTTCTATAGTTCCTCATAAGCCGCATCCTTATCGTATAAACAATTTAGGAACGAATTAACAAGAAGAAATAGATAAAAAATCGTTATTTAGATAAATTTAAAATTTTGTATCAAAGTATTATATAATCTGGATTAATTTTATTATAATCTATTGTAAAATGATCTAGATGCCAAATTAAAAAAGTTTTCTTTAGTATAAAATTGTATCAAAATCAATCAATTAAATTAAAACAATTAATTAAAAATATATAAAATTTTAATATATAAAGTTATTTGTAATTGTAATATTTATCTATTTGTTATAATTGTATCTGATATTTAATTGAATTTAATGAATTTTTAAAACTACTAATTTAGTATTATAATAATGGCATTTTAAATAGGTTAAATAGATTTCTATGTAGAATAAAAATGGAAATTTATATGAAACTCTTTTAAAAATATCAATATTCATTTTCTTAAATAACAATGAAGAAAATTTTTATAATTTTTTTACTATATGTACTAGCTTTTTTTAATATATGTGCATATATTTTCAATATTATTTTATTATCTATTATCTATGTAAACTTTTATTCTGTTATTTATTATCTTATCCAAATAATTAAAAAAATGCTGTATCTTTATCTTCGTTTAAATTATTTTTTTCCTAATCTGTCTTAACACTGCTTAATACTAATAAGAATTTTTAATTTAATTATGTTAACTCTGATATTTTTACTGATAGACAAGAAAATATTGGTTTTTCAAATCGAATTTTTGTAATAATAAAAAAATTGAAAATAATTATGTGTCCCATAAGTATCTCACAAAATAATTATTAAAACAAAGAATTTAAAGTTTATACTAATTTGCTCAAACTATTAAAATATGAAAATGCTACTCCCAAGGTGACTTAATACCAAAAAGGTTACGCCATAGCCGCCATTCTGTCTACCATATTTGATAACGTAAACACAAGTACTAATTACATAGAAGCAATCCGCAACACAATATTTATAATATATGCAAATTTGGTATTCATTATTATATTTATAATTTCTGTCACATATATTTTAATATACACACAGCAAAATTAAAAATTTGACTTCTTTTTTGGAATATTTTTAACAAAATTTAATTTTAATAGTGTTCCTTGTCTAGTTTTATAGTTATTAGACACTTTACTAGTTTACTAAGTTTTCATAATTATCTTTAACATACAATAAACATTGCAAATTATATATGCATGATTCTGTGAATATTCCTGTTTTCTAAAAATATTGTTCCAGTAAGTTTTACGTGGACCACTGCAAACGAATTACTCTAAAATATTCACGTAAATCTACAAATAAATTCCATAAAGAAACACTTTATATCAAACTTGATTCATTCACTTTTCAATCTCGCGTTAAAAAATAACCTTTCACATCGTGTGATTACACAATCATGCGACGCTTTTAAAAAACGGGCCCGGTGACAAAACACAAGCAACAACGCGCATGCACTCGCATCTGACGCCTCCTTCTTTCTTTTTTCTCTCTCAAATGCATTAAACGAAATTGCTTTTTCACATTTAAATACCAGACTGTGTTATAGATAACTCGCGCAGTGAGCGAGTAACTCACTCACACTCTGCTTCATTCATTCATTCATTCGGTGAGTGTTTCTGATAAGAGCCGCGCAGAGACTGGATAGGACTAGAAACTATAGTCTGCACTGACTGAATGCATGAGCTTGCTGTCGTAGATCAAACAGAGGCGGCGTTGAAATGTTTTTAAAGCATTGAGCTATAATATTAGAACAACTATAAATATAGATACGTTATATTTATATCAAATACATGAATTGTTTTGTTATATAAATGAAAAAATATGCTCCGACCACCACAGAACCGACCGTCATCGTATTAAATAAATTTATGGACTAGAAAAATTTGTGTAACAAAACTGTTTTGATATGTATGCAGAAGATAATAGTAAAGAGTGTAGAGAGTAGCTGTGTTGCGCCACACATTTTTCGTTTTAAATCTTTAAATTCGCAATCACAAATTTTTAGGACAATCTGTACGGAATCAGGAATCTGTGTGAAGCTAGAAAAAATTATTTTATAATTTTCTAATTTATATAATTATTTTCTGCTTTTTAGTCTCGGGTGGGTGTTCTGTATTTTCTGTAGTTTTTGTATTTTATATCTATTAATATATCTAATATTATTAATTAATTAATTAGTTACATACATACATACACAATCACGCCATGTATCCAACAGGGTGCGGCACAAACTCTAATTAGTTAGTATTGCATTGCCATCCAGTTTTGAGCTATGTTAATAGTTTGAAGTCTCTAGCTCATCGGGAAGTTAGTTTAAAATCAATTGCAAAATTTTGACCGAACAAACAAACAAACAGACAGACAAGAAAGCGAGTTAATAAAAAACGTGTTGAAAATAGTTTAAATTATTTTTTTTTAAATTTTAATAATTTTCTCATGTAGTTAATAAAAAATAAAATAGTTTCAACCGAGATGGTTACAACTATCTTCAAAACTAATAAAACCTACCCTAAAAATTTAGTGCATGTATAGTTTAAAAGGAGTTGTTTTTACAAAATTTTGATACGGAATCATACTCCCTCCGAACCAAATTCCGATCCGTTATCTAAAAGTTGTATAAAAAATTCCTATATAATTCTTATTTATATTTGATGATTACTCAAAGATGATTACTATAGGTATCATTATTTGCCAACTTTCAAAAACTGAATATTTTTTAAAATACGTCATTCAATATTTCATTGTAAAATATTAAAATATGTATTAAAGTTTCAGAAATATTTAAAAAATTTAAATCGTTAGTTATCAAATATTTTTTATTGAATTAATTTATTAATATTTCTACATTTGTTTCAATATATACCATTAAAAATAGTTTCCAATACCTAAATATTTATTGACTTTAAAAAAAAAGTATTTCGTCCAAAGCCAATTTGTCAAATTAATGATCTATAGCTACTTCATAAACTATTGCTCTGCTCTCTGTATATGATGCATAAATAAATACCCATATTTATTTTACATATATAATACAAATTGTTCAAGAACAATTTTAATTTAAAAAAAAAACTTGCAAATATTATATTTATTAAATATTTAAATTTAAAAAACTTTAAGTAAATTTCAATTCTGGTAACTTCTTAAATACTTTAAAATATTACAAATATTTTTATATTTAGATGATTTTGGATATACTTAAAGCTGCATGTTCAGAATTGATTTATTTAAATTTATTAAGTAGCCAAGTTAAAGTTGCCTTTAAGCTAAAAATCTTTAAATTTGAATATGATGATCAGACTAGTAGCGTATATAATATAACATAGTTAAAAAGTCTTTCAGAACTCATTATATTGCATCAGATTATAGATTAGATTGTAGTTTTGTAGTAATATTTATTAATAATCAACGTTTTGAAAAACTCAACCTAAGTTTTTATGATGAAAAAAGATATAAATTATATTTATAGTAAATAAAAATAAATGTTATTAAATTTTTTTTCCTGATGAAGACGTGCGTTTAGTTTGTCAAAACGTTGACTATTAATAAATATTAATACAGAACTAGAACCTGAATCAGTTTTATTGTAGCATATATATATATATATATATATATATATATATATATATAAATATATATTTATATACAAGTAGAATCTTACAAATAAAAAACTATTGAAAAAAAAAAAACACTCCACAATATTTATTAGCAGGACAAACTAACATGTGCACAAATCTAAAAATAATATTTACAAAAACTCAAACGCCTTCACAGCAAAAAATTCCTAGCGCCGTCCATGACTTCATGTACAACATAACAAACGTTTCTGTAAGTTCACTTGTTTTCTGATGTTAGTTTTTTTTTTCTGTTAATCTATGTTTCGATTCTGCTTACTTTATTGTTTCCGTGGTTGTCTTTTAAAACATCTTTCAAATTGAGATCACACACACACAGTTTACTGGACGCTATATATATAAAGCTGTTAATGGAATCAGATAATAGATTTTTTTTAATCGCTTACTCATACAGCTTTTTAGTTTTCGACTAGATGCTTTTTTGTTTCGGTGTTTTTTTGTGCTGTGATAGATTAATGATAGTTTTAGATCACATTTGATCAGAGTAAAAATACAAGGATTTTTTGTTTAGTTTTTTATGTGTTAAGCATTTGCTTCATGTAATTGATATTTTGTATTAAAAAAAAAACAGTCAAAGCAGTATTTTATTTTGTAATATTAAAACTACATATTTTTGAGTGTTTTGAATTGATTTTGTTTGTATAGAAAAACAACAAATATATAGTTAACAATTTCACACATACAAACACAATTACGCCATGTACCCAAAAAGATGTGGCAGAAACTGTTTCCACTATTCCGACATTAATTTTCTCCAAACATTCCTATTCAGATAAAAAACAATATCAATAAGTATATATTAAATTAATTAATATTTTTAAATCAAGCACAAATAATTCACCACATTTTTTTGCTTTCATTATTTGAAGATAAAATGTTAAATAATTTAAATAAAATACTCAAAATTATATTAAAACTACTCAAGTGACCAATATTTGTTATTATTCTGCAAAATTTCTATAATAGTATATTATGTTACGAGGAGCAAAAAACAATCTTTATTGTGTGGAGCCCAGATATTTGCGGCCGAGGCAGGGACAAGGATGAGCTATCTGGGCGAAACATAAATAGAGCATTCTGCTCCAAGTGACATATACTTGTTTTCTACAAGCGATCCAAATTAAACTACACTAAAAATACCAAGTAACCTTAACCTTACTAACAATTATAGAATAGTTTGTTTATGTATATATTATTACATTTGTTATGTAATTTGTGAGAATTAATGTTTTTTTGGTCTAATATAATGTCGGACAAATCTGACGGAATACATTTCATTTCTTGCACTTTTTCACACATTTTCAATAATCAATTAACTTGATTTGACTTAATAATTTTTAAAATGGACGTCGGAGCTGTCAAATTAAATTCACTTGACTCTGTTTCTTTGGTCGAATATGCAATTTCTGACAAATCTGGCGGTGCACATTGCATTTCTTATACTTCTTGACATTTTCAATAATCAAATTCAAATTCATGTGAAAATAAACAATGTACAGTAAAACCCCACTTAACGCGGGGTATACGTTCCATCAAAGTAGAGCGCTATACGAAACAGCGTTAAACGAGGTCATCTCATCATGTAAATAATGGGAATAAGGGAAAACAGGTAAAAACTTAAAAAATTGTTCAGATATTTTGTTACTTAAGTTCATTAAATATTTCTTACAAATATAAAAACGTAACAAACGGATATTTATGTTTGGGAACATTCAGATTCTTCTGCATTTCCAATTTTCTGCCTTTTTATCAAGAAGGTATCTAATGTCATTTGCGTTTTTTTTTTCGCTCTGTAAGAAGTTGTCAATAAGTGGACAAAGCATCCATGACACCTCGTCTTGCCTTTGAACTCTTATCAAAATCAGTGTCTTTTTCAATAAATTGGTCCATAATTTCTGTTATAATGGCTAAATTCAGCTGAATACACTATTCGAAAAAAACCGCGTTAAACCGAAACAACGCTAAGCGGATCAGCGTTAACCGAAGTTTTACTGTAATTGTCAATTCATTTAACTTAACTTGACGTAATAATTTTTAACATTGCTGCCGAAGACGATAGATTAAATGCATTTGACCATATAGTCATGTTTAGTGCTACCATCAGTGATAAATATCATAGTAACTAACCATCGTATAACATTGTACATTATTTTACTAGTACCATAATGATCTCCTTCAACACAGACAACATAGTAACGAAATATCTATTATTTTAAAAAAATAAAACTATGATTTCATAATTATTATTTTTTTACAGAAAATCTAAATTTTAAAGAATACTATACAGTATACAGGGTGATTTATGACGTCGGGAAAAAATTACACCGAATGATTCCTATGAGTAATCTAAATGAAAAACTACAAATAAACATATGTCCGAAAATGCTTTCTAACGGAACTGTAGCCGTTAGAAGTTAATTACATGTTACATCAATCGCGTTAGCTTTATTTATTATATCAAGAAAAAAAAAACTAGTCATAAACTTCTAAATAATTGTAAAATTACTGATTGATTTTCTAACATTTTGTTTAAGCACTAGTAAACCAATTTACTAGTATATAAATTTTTGTACATGCATGAATAAATATTTAATAAACAATTTACAATAATTAAAAATCGAAGACAAATTTTGTCGGGACGCAGTAAGTCATAACTAGTAAATTGGTTTACTAGTGTTTAAACAAAATGTTAGAAAATTAATCAATAATTTTACAATTATTCAGAAGTTTATGACTTTTTTTCCTGATATAATAAATAAAGCTAACGCGATTTATGTAATAAACTTCTAACGGCTACAGTTCCGTTAGAAAGCATTTTCGTGCATATGTTTATTTGAAGTTTTTTTATTTAGATTAATCCATAAATCACCCTACATAAATGTTCTTTCAAATTTTCAAAAAATTTAAGAAATACAGTAAATTCAAACCAAATAGAAAATATCAATGCTATAAACCAAATAAGCAAGTGTAATATCAGCACCATCTATGAATGATAGCCAGTAATTACGTGCACAATTTTGAATCGTGTCTCGTTAAAACTAAATAAAGATGTTCGAAGCTTTTTAAATTCGTATCCATCGCATTCATTGGTCGGATTAGCCGCTCATTAATACACATCTACACTGTGCTAGTGCAAGCGTCCAGCCGCGGTCGTGGTCCGCTGCCTAATTATGCGTACCGGATTACTATAATTGTGTCTATTTATCACCTGCTCAAATTCTATTCCATGCATTTATCTTTTCACTCACATTCAACACATAGTTTTTGTTTTTATTTCGGTTTTCGCTTTGTTTGTGTCTAGCTACAAATTTACGATCTATTAGTGCATGTAGAGTCCAAAATTTTAAAAATTAATACTAATATTCTTTATTATTCTATAGTATTCTCTAGTATTATAAAAGCTTGTGTGTGTGTATGTTTTTTTTAAATAAATACAAAAAAAAATCTTAAAAAATTCAAAGATTTCTATAGCACTATACAGAAATACAGAATATTAATTTTAATCTGGTGGTGAGTATATGCAACAAAATAATAAAAAATATAAATTAATCTTAAAAAAAGTACGACTGTTAAAAAAACTATATTTTATTTCATTATTTTTGTGCATAAAATATCTGTTTATGGCAATAGCAAAAAAATGTTATGTAAATATATGATTTTAAATTATTGGATTACCCTGTTGAAGTTGTCAGCGATTTTGTCGTTTGAAAAGTGAAATTTTAGATTTGTGTTTTAATGTAGGTGCAAGTAAATTCTAATTGCAGACAGCCGTAGAAAAATTATTATATGGAACTCATGCATAAAGTAAAAAGTAAAAAAATGTTCTATAAATTACTAATCTTCAAATAATTTTTAGTGTTATTTATTATATATTTAAACTTGAACTTGTCAAAGTTTGTAGTGTCTGATTAATTTTCAGAGTATCGTTAGATTATAGTCTTGTGTCAATCTGACTCTTGACAACGATACATTACAATACTGAAACTTGCATAGTCAGAAACAGTATTCTGTATGTAATTTTTTTTAAAATATAGAAAAACATTAAATGAAACATAATTATCACAAAGAAACAATCATAAAGAAAAAACAAAACAACTTACAATAAAACAAAATTTAAAAAATACACTAAGATTAATTATAAGTCGAATAGAAACGTAAAACGTTACTCTATCATTAACAGATGTCAACTGTAAAGTAGTTTTGCAAAATCGTCTTCTTCTTATATGAAGTACAAAAAGTGTAGAAATAAATAACATAGTATAAAGACATGTTAATAGCAGTAATGTGTAAGTAGATTTTTATTTGAAAACATGATTGCTGGTATTGGGATGACATTTAAATATAAAAATTGCGGAATTATTATTGCAGAGTAATTTCGCTGCGTTCTTCGTCAGGTATTTGAAAGACGAGAAAAAAAAGTGCAATTGTCGAGTAATTGTTTCGAATAATTTACTTGCAAATATTTTCTTGCAAAATGTATATAGTTTAATACTCATAATTTAAACTATTATATTTTTTACTTACGTATTGTGCCTTGTTTTTAATAATTACAAAGGCTTGAGAGGTATCTCTGTTGCGTCTTACCTGCAAAAGAACAATTATAATTAAATAATTATTTTTTAAAAAATTATTATTAGTTAACATAGTAAATAATCTTTCAGAATATTATATTAAAATAAAAAAGCTTTAGAATTAAGTTCTGTGTATACTTTATATAAAAATTGACGTTACGATATATTATACGCATACCATCATCAGGAAAAAATACACAAAATAAAATATTCAAATATACAATTTAATGATACACGTAGAGTATATCAAAATGTCGATTTTTAAATCAAATATATCTAGAGAACTTAAGTTCTGGATTCTTCCTAAAGCTTTTAGCTTGTAAAAGCTTGTAGTACCAACCAATATGTTTACTGTAATTAATTTAATTTATTTTTTTTCAATAATTTTAAACATATATAATTGTTACTTTCTTACAAAAAACTTTAACTTTTGATAATATAGTATGTATTTTTTGAGCATTTAAAAATAAGTACTATATACTGCAAATATCTTTTTCTAATATCATTTACAAGAGAAATAACAAAAAACCGACAAATTTTTCTGACAAATTTGCAACAACAAAGAGCATAAAACGCGGCATTTTCATGAAACGATAATTTATATCTTCCATTACCGGTTAATTTATGAAACATATCGTTAGCATAACATAACATAACGTAAACGCAAATATTCTTTACCAATCTTTCTCTCTAAACGTAGAAATGTATTTCCCATATCTAGTGATACATCCATACAGCCATTCATTCAAATCTGTACATACACAACTCTCCATCTCTTTACATTACAATTCTTATTTTATGTGTATATGTAAACAGTGTCTTATTTTCAATGTTAACTATAAGTAACCTATAATTTAACATAGTAAAATAATTTCAAAACTCATTGTATTAAAATAAAAATTGTTTTAGGATTAAATTTTGTTTAATTATTTTATAAAAACGATGTTTCGACAAAAACTGAACGATCGTCTTCATCAGGTCAAAAATTTATCAATAACATTAAAGTAAATAACAGTCCGTTAAAATATGTTTCAAGTAATCTCTTTTAGAAGAAGGTAAAAATTTACACCGAAAACTCGGCTAAGAATCTAGATTTGAGATTTTTATTTAACATTATCCAAATCTGACTACAATTCCCATTAATCATTTCCTAAATTATTTTGAAAAAAGTCTTATTTTGAATTTTTTCAAAATATAACTTTTTTAAAAATTTGCTCAAAAAAATCTAAAATAATTCAGTAAAATAAAGAAAAAAAATAAGTACATAATAGATAAGTAATTTTTTTCTGTAACTTATACTGATTTAGCAGGAAAAATTATTGAAAATTCTAAAAAACATTTAAAAAAAAATTCTAGCGCCCAAACGGCACATGCTAGCAAATTAAAACTAAAACCAAATTATATAACTTTTTATGCCTTATCGAAAAGTATTCTAAATATTTCTCCGAATTTTACTTTAGAAAGAAGTATTCTGCATATTATCGGTATTCCATGTTATTGCCCTATATCAACCTGGCAAACGAACACCCTGTATATATTTAAAAAAAATAAATAAAAGTGGCTATTTATACATACGGTATGTATACGCAATTGGCTATTTATACATACTGTTTTTTTACGTAATTGGTTATTTAGGGTAGGTTAGGTTAGTAGGTTGGTGTAGGTTTTTTTTTTTTAGTATGTATAAATAGCCAATTGCGTATACATACCGTATGTATAAAGAACCTCATCCTTTAAAAATAGTAATAATTTCTTAACTAAAATTATCGCACTGCGTCACTGTACTGTTCAACAGTTTTAAATTTGAATCAGACAAACAAAATGAGATATTCTGTATACTATAACACTGTAAGCATTCTCTCTTACATTACGGTTCTTATTTGAGCGTGTACATGTATGTGTACGGACACCCATAGCAATACGTTAAGGCTGTGTCGTAGGTAATGTAAATATAATTGCCGGCTTTGTAACCTATCCCTCGTATAGAACATAGATATACTCACTCGTACACATGCAGAGAGAAACTCGCGAAATGCATCATCGTTTATTGCGATTATTTGAACATGATGCACATGGTTTCCTGTTTAAATGCTTTTGGTGCCGATGTAATGCCTATACGACTTAGTACATGATGCGATTTTATACACATACATACAGTTGTTATAATAGTCAAGAAAAATACATTATACAGCAATATTGATATACATGATGTTTAATTTATTACAATAAAGATTAATATATTCAATAAAATTATTTAATAAATAAGCTTAAATTTAAAAAAAACTTTTTTAAAAACCACGCTTATTACAATTTTATTTTTATTACATTACATTATTCAATTGTTAATGGAACAAAAAAATAGTTCATGTGACAGAGGTCATTAGTTGTATTAAAAAAATAAATATAAGCGTGTCATATCTTGTAATCGGTTTTTTTTATATATAATATTGTATTGGAATGAAACTACATGCAAAATTTCAGTGAGATCAAATGATAGGAAGTGGTTTAAAAATTGGTTACAAAATTTGACTGACCGCGACAACAACAGAGTGAGTTAATATAAGCGTGGTAAATAAATAGTAATAAACGAAATTTAGTTAGTTATATATTTTTATTATCTTCTATGTCAGAGTTTCGGCAATCAATATTACCTCCTTCAGGGCTTCACAATAAATACAAATATGTGTACATATAAATACATTCATATACATATATAATAATATATAGAACAACACAACAAAAACACTTACAGCAGAATATTTTTAGTTCCACACAAACACATGTAACATCAACTAAAAATATTCTGCTCTATGCTTTTTGCAAGGCCCTGCTGCGCAAAACTTTGTTAACTTAATCAATAAGTTAATTAAGCAACTAGATTGTCAACTGTCTTCGAACCACCTCATTGGTTAGTGAATTGGTAAGTTAACAAATTGGTTAACTTACAAAACATGTTTAATGCAAGCGATCCTAAGTGTTTTGGGTTATGCACATCTAAAAAAATGAGAAATTATCTAAACATTAAAAAAATTATTAATGTCTTTCTATAAGCAAACCAAAATTTATTTATAAAATTTGTAATTATATTAAAAAATATAAGGCAATACTTTTTGAATAATCTGATTTATATATCTATTATAATTAATGGGTCTATTCGGTTTATATCTATAAGGCCCGTATTGTTACAGAATGTTTGGCTCTTCTATAAAATTCAATTTTTCTATTCATAGATAATGACAAAATATTCTGTAGTGTTATAAGTCTTACAAATGTGAACCGAATAGACCGATAAAGTTAGTTATACGCTAAAGTAAGATATAAAACCAGATGAATATTAATTTAATCAGTATATTTTTTGATATTAAGTTTCAATTATAAAAAAAAAAAGTTCTTGTAATATCCCGTATACATAAATATATGTGCGTATTTACAGTTTAATATATTATACTAGCAATGAGCGCAGATACAATAAAATTGGTTTGTTTATCGTTGACATTTGCTGTTTTTAATCGTAATGTCATCACATTAGGTGCGAAGTAAATTGCTCGAAGTGTGTAATCTTTGTTTGTTGTGTATTAAGAATTTCTTTTCTTTATGTGTATATAATTGAGTAAAAACTGGTACAAATTATATATGTGTCAATTTGGATTTTGCTACCAAAGTTTATTTGTTTTTAATTTTTTTATAATAACTATTTTATTTTCTAAAATAAATATAATAAATAATACATTTTTAATGACAAAATGTTTATACATGAAAATTACAAAAATCATAAAATATAAAAAATAATTCCCACAAAGTTTTATAGAATTAATCGTAGAATTTACAAATGTAATATATATAAAATAAAAATTTTGTGAGTTAAAAACAGTTTGTTAAAGCTTTTGAAAAATGTAACTATCTAAAATTTCGATATATTTATATATATATATATATATATATATATATATATATATATATATATATATATATATTTAATATATATTTATATCCTTATCAGGAAACTACGATAGTATACATAATATTCTTTTAGATAGGTTAACATAACATAAATGTATATGTTAAAGTTACTTAATAATTGAAAATTTATATTAAGGGACATTTTGGTACAGGTCTATAAAATATAAACTAAAAATTACTAGCCGGAAGAACTGCTATTGTTTCCGGTATAGCTCAAATTAAATAATAAAAGAAAATCTCAGGGTAACTTACTTTATTTGTAAACATTTTGAAGAAAAGTTATTTGAAAAAACTCTTAAAATGACATTTTAAGCCATTATACAAATTTTAAGTAAAAAATACGAAATTTCTTTCAAAGGTTTTTCATCGAAATTTGTTATTTATTTGAAAAATGTGTGCATTTAATAATTTAATCATTATTTGACAATAATATTATTCTCTCGCTAAAATAATTACTTCAAATTTATATAAGAATTAAATGTTATTAAATTTTTAAGAAATTTTTTCATAAATAGGTATTACAACTTTGATGCAAAGTTTTTATATTTCCTTAAATACAGCATATTCAATTCAATATTCATGTTAAATGAAAAGTAAACATTTATTAAAATGGAAATAATGCATATTAGTCTCAATTTTACTCATATTTCTTGTGTATAAAAGCTACATGTTTAAAAAAAAAAGTTTATATAATTTTAAGTTGGCTTTGAAAACAAATTTTTTGTGTAGGGACCCAAAATGTTATTCCAAAATTTTTACCAAAATATTTTTCATTATTATTTAATTGAATTTACACCGGATGTGATATATATATATATATATATATACTAGGTGTTATATGTAAGTTGCTTTACATTAAGATCTCAAAAACTATAAAAGATATGACATCGATTAAAATAGACTAAATATTTTGCGTTACTCAAATATTATGATAATGCATTATCAGTTTCAAAGAAACCTACAAATCACTAGATATGAGCAAAAACTTAAATATGTACTTCGTATATAAAACTACATAACAAAATTTACTTGTATGTTCATTGTCAGTATGTGTACATAGATAAATTTACAATATAACTGTACATAGTATATATGAGTATCCTTATGTGCGAAGTTCAAAATGCTTGTATCTCTGTGAAGTCAATGTATGTATGTATATACATATCTATACATATTTCGTATTTCTATGTATTGTATAATGTATTTATCTTATAGCACCTATGCATATGCATCTACTTGTATATAATACAAATATACGTGAAAATATTTTTTCAAACAAAATTAGAAACTAAATTATTCAGAAAATTAACTTTTACCATATTTGTCTATAAACGTTTATTTTTCTTTTAAAATATCTTTCACATAAAATTTGTTCAAAGCAGAGAAATTATACGTTAAGTTTATGAAGTGCTTGTAACAGTTATTTTTTAGATTGTGTTAAAATATAAAGAAATGTTTGTTTTCTATTATTATGTATAATATTATATGTGTTAAGCGAGATTTAGAAATAACATATTATGTAAAAACTAATTCTTAATTTCAACTATTCATATTCATCTTTAATTCATAGTTCATATAAGGCCGATTGTACATACTTAACAATAAAACACTCTGTAAGTTATAAATAAAAAAATAATCTAAATAAGATGAAGATATCGCCTTTTTTGATAGTAATAATAGAATAAAATAATAATAGATAAAAAGAATAAAAATTTATCTAGATATTAGTGATAAGACCTAAGCTGAATAATTATTCTAAATTCGGCCTACTCGGCCATATTTTTACTTTTTTTGTTCAACTATAATTATAACTCATTTTTAACTTATTTATATTAAGAGAAAATAAACAAATAAATTTAGCAATAAACAAACATTGAATTTATAGAATTTTCTGGGCTGATACGACGCGGCGTGGTCGATCTATCATCGTCGCAGACGTATTGCCATATATTGTAGATAGCATCCTCAGTGCTTGGTGACCAATGACCAGTGAGTAACCAGTGATTAAATTTATATGTCCTACCTATAAAATTTAACTATAAATAATACCTGGTTAATTTATAAGCTCAATTAAACTTAACTAAAACAAAAAAAATACCGATCCTAACGCTATATAATATAAATAAATTTTTAAAATTATTTTAGCTAACACATTTATCCAATATAATTTTGAATATACCAACAACAAAAAATAAAAAAACTAAAAATATTTTCACTTCAGCAACTGTGTTTTATATTTGTCTTTCTCTCTCTCACTCACGATGTATGTAAATACAAAAATCGTTTCAATCAAAGCGAATAAAATTTCACCCTCATGGTGCATATAAAACTGCATAATGCATATTCCTCCAATTGCATATAATCTCACAAATACATTCCGTTTGATGCATATGAAAAGAAGATAAAATATACATCTGACACATACAAATATACCTACCTGATGTGTTTACATATATATATATATATATATATATATATATATATATATATATATGTATATATATATATAAAACGGTGACGTTATTCATATTTGTCTCTTCAGTTCGTAAAATTTCAATAGCTATCTATCTATGTATACATTCCTGTACGCGTGTGTGTGATAATATAATGTGTATAGGTACAGTTAAAGACACATTTTTATATATAAAATTTTGTTAAATTAATGAAAAATATATAAGAATTTATTAAAAGTATATTATAGAAATGGAACCCAAAAGCGAAAAATTATTCGGTATTTGACCTATTCGGCAATATTTTTACTGTTCTGTATTTGGCCAAATATTTGGCTAAAATTTGGTCAAATATTCATTATTTGGCTGAATTTATTATTTGTCACATCACTTATATTAATAAATAAAAATAAAAAATATGAACTTACTGTGGCAAAAAGTTAATGGTTAAAGGTTAATGGTATCAAAGTTAAATAATTATTCGGTATTAGCTTATTCGGTCATGTGTTTGCTATCCGATATTCGGCCTAATATTATTTCAAATTTGGTCGAATGTTTGTTATTCGGCTAAACTATTATTAGTCATATACAGA
Source organism: Clivina fossor (assembly GCA_963966155.1). Classification (NCBI taxonomy): domain Eukaryota; kingdom Metazoa; phylum Arthropoda; class Insecta; order Coleoptera; family Carabidae; genus Clivina; species Clivina fossor. The sequence continues at coordinate 21,612,960 of OZ014551.1, read as the reverse complement.
CATATACAATCATGCCATGTCCTTAAAAGAGTGTGGCACAAACTCTTTCCAATATCCTGAAATTAATTTTCTCCAAACATTCCTATCTAGACAAGCAACTCTAGCTTTATCCTCATTGAGAATAAAATTATAAAATTCTAAATTTGCGTAAATGGAAACCGCGTAAATATAAGTATTACTGTATATAAATTAATAATTATTTGATAAAAGAAAAAAAACCACACGTCAAATAGTTTTTTTTTTAACTAAAAAGTGCTTCCAGTGCACAATGTAATTTCCGTCAATATTTTATGAATAATTTTTTAATGAAATTTTTTTTGTTGTTACAATAATGACTATGTGTGACATGTATTTATATTAGTTTTTTAAATAATAATAATTAGCAAAGTGTCAAAATATCTGTTCCGTTATAATTTATTATTTAAAAAAAAAATATCCTTGGTTTATTTGTTAACATGATTTACATAATTTTATTCAATAATAAATTTATTAAAATACATAAAAAATAAAGTCACATTAGTTTACTTGCAAAAACATATTTATAATTTGTTAATTTTTAAAAATTTTTATTATAAAAAATTACTCTTGCATAATTTTTTTTTTTTTAAATAATTTCTATTATTGTATTTGTCATATACATGAGTATATAAACCGCGCAAAATTTATTAATTTTATCAGTCAAAATGAAAACAGTCATTTTATTACTTCTTGTGTTATCCGTTATTGCTCTGTGCATGGTAAGTATTTTTTTTAATATTTTTAAAATATATATTAAAACATTGTAATAATAATTTGAAATAACGTTTGCACTATTTATTATATTTTTATTTGATATTGCACAACATGTGTTAGAAAATCTTCATGATGTAAAATTTGTAAATACTAAAAATCAGTGATTTAAATAAAATTCAACTTCTTTTAACATATAATTTATAACTTTTATAATTCAATTTTGTTACTTAGTAACTTGTTTTGTTTGTTTATTATTTACGTCATTTGTATATTTTTTCCTGATAATGATATACATACAGTATATCGAAACGACGAATTTTAATTAAATATTATACAGAATTTAATCCTAAAGCCTTTTTATTTTAATATATTTTTTATGTTTGATAATAAAATTAAGTTCCTATATTTATTTAAAAATAATACGTTGCTTTAAATTCAAATTTTGTTATTTTAGGCTCAAGGAGGTATGGGAGGAGGTCCAGGAGGTCCTGGTGGTAAGTTTAAATCAACTATTTTTTATATTAAGTTGTAAAGCAATGCCGAATTATAGTACGACTGAAATTATGAATTATTTTTCAATATATTAACAGCTGACAAAAATATTTAAGAAATACGTAAATCTTATGTGTTTTTTATTGTTGAAATAAATCAGGGCAATATTGGCTTGAGTTACTTTGTTATAACTAATTACATGTTAACCAATCATCTGTGTTTTCTCACAAATGTTCACAAGACGGCTATTCTGCACATGTCAGTTCCCTTTTCAACCACTATAAATTGCCACCTTACCCTCGATGGCAGACTGAATTCTTACTATTTTTTTCAATAGCTCTTGTTGACCAACAGTAAATTCATATGCCGTAGTATTAACATTTGTGTGAATTCATTTTTATAAATTTGTTTGTATTGTATTTTTTTAAGCATAATAATACTATTATTTAATTATATTCCTATGATATATACCGACAACTATTTACCTAACCTGGTGCCAAATTAATTTATAGTACAATATATATACCATTTTAATCATATACTAAATTATTTTATAAAATATAGTCTGTTTTTTAACTAGGAAGAGTAAATGTAAAAATAAGTTTTACACTATTAAAAAAAAACACCAAAAAACTTACTAAAAATGTTTTACACCAAGTTTATTTTGCAACGTCTGTGATCTCCACATTTGGTTTATTTACTTACAAAATATCACAAAAAGAATTTAAAGCACACGAAACTAAAGCAAACTTTACAATATAAAACCCGATAATAACATATAGGCAGTACTGACAGCTTGTTGACAGTTAATGACAAGGATGAAAATAATGTTGGGTGTAACAACAGTTGTATCTCAACACCAATCAGAGTATATATTTTGGCGCAAAAATTTAAAATTAATCGTTCTAGTTAAAAAGCAGACTATAATAATTCTGAATGCTTTATGAATTTTTCCTAAATTCGTAAATCTGTAGCTAACAGAAAATCTATTAGAAAGAAAGTTACAAATTTATAAAAATTTAATAGCACAAATTGGCACTTTACAAATATGACCTTGTACTTAACAGTTCACCGTATGTTACAACTAACTTTATATAAGTAAACGTTAAAGTTTTATTTTGATTAAACTAATAAAAATAAACATACTAAAAAAATTTCAGAACTCATTATAATGTATTTAATTTAACTTATATTTGTAGCAGAATCATTCACACAATTTCCGTTTATTTTCATTAAATATTACTTCCGGTATTTTAACATTGTACTATTAACTAATGATGGAAATATACAAGTAGAGTACAATTTAGTTGCTTCAATAATTTTAAATTGCGTATTTTTATCAACCAAACTGAATCATTTATTTCCGCCTTAATACAAAATGTATAAAAATCAATTCAGCTATATAAAAAATTGTTCAATTAATAATACAATTTTAATAATTAAAAATTATTTATTATAGGCCCACCTCCAGGATGTACTGGATCTCCAAATGGACTTCCACCTCCTACTACCACTGCATCTGGATAAAAAGTAATTTTTATTTTATTGAATAATCATTATTTATAATAATAACTAATGATATTTATTTTTGTTTCAGATATTGCTTTGAAATTGCATGTTTATGAAAAATGATATGTAGCATTTTAGTAAAATTACCAATAAAGTAAATTGACAAATATATATTTTGTTATAACATATTAATACCTTTCACAACTTATTCTATTAAAATATAACATTTTAATTATAATATAACAAAATTTTAACTTAAAGCTTTTTGTTTTAATATTTCGTTATATTTTTTTTGTAATTATTTATAAATAACATTGGCCCATATTCCCATCTCTTTTGTTTATTTTTTTGTTTTAAAATAAATTTTTACTTGTACCTCTTATTAAATATGAATAGTATTTCTATTTTTGATATATTTCTTAATATTTAATATTATATAAATCAAATAAACTAATTAAAATTTCTTATGCAGTAATTTTAAGTAAATGTCAAAAGTAATTTTGACAGGATCACTTTCAAAAGTAAGTGAGAATATGTGTCATTGTTTTTGTATCAACATGTAGAGTTATTCAGAAAAAAATTGCTAATACTTTTTATAAAACATTAAATAAAAATTTAGATAAAATTTAAAACTAAAATACAACAATTTAAAATTAGTACTATTAATAATCAATAAATTTATACCAATGACTAGCTAGAAATCACTTCACACACACAAAAACCTGCATTAATTTTTTGTCAAATGCATTAAACCCGCGATATATTAACAAAAACTCATGGTAAAACTTTACTTTACAATCACCAAATGTATTAACTTTAAACTTTTCAGACTGTTACTTTAGCACATTTTATGAATATAAATCACGAAATTTTAGTGTGGAAATAATATTTACAATATTAAAACTGATTTTAAAAGTTCGTTTTCAACATGTTGAAAAACTACTAGCAGATACTATTATTTCTTATTTTTTACGTTAAAAACAACGAAAAACTCTTCACATGGCTTCAATTTTTCTAAGCATAACCAAATTAATCTCTTTATCTAACCTACCCTGCAGCGAGTGCCACCATAAATGTCACCTACAACCAATTTGTATTACGTATAAGCTTTTTTCAAAACGAGTTTTCAAATAAGTTTTACCATTGTAAATATCATTTCTGCACTAATCATATTTATAAAATGTGCAAATGTAACAGTATGCAAAGTTTCAAGTAAATACATTTGGTGACTGTAAAGTAAAATTTAGTCAAAATCGTATATTTATTGCAAAATGTACAAATATTTCCAAGTATACGAAAGCAAAACGTATCGACGCGACACGCTGAACGCTTGCAACTGAGCAAATTTTACCTGAAATGCGTGTCTATTTTTATAAACTAACATGTTCAAACAGTGAAATTTATTTTATCAGTATAAATATATTAATTATTATTTTTCAATATTTTACACATAAACAGGTTGAATTTTGCTAATATGTTGATTTAAAAATATATTGACATTAAAATTTGAATATATTGCTAAAATTTATGGGAAAATATACATTTAAAATAAAATTGTGAAAAATACTTGCGCTTTTTATTATCTGACAACATAATTAAAAACATTTATGTAAATGAGGTAACATTCTTCAACAAATTAAATTAAATTAAAGAAGATTTTCTAATAATACTTTATTAAAAATTTATATACTTTAACAGGTAATATATAGAAATAAATAGTTTATATTTTATCTATATTTGTGATATAGTAATATACAGGATGATTGATTTTAATAAAATTATATAAAAAAAAATTTATTGTCATTTGAACTAAAAAATTTTCCTAATTATTTTTAAATATTCTTTAAATATAAAAATCGTTTCAAATAGGTAAGATTTTAAATATGTAATTTTGTTACTTTTTAATTTATTATTAAACGTAAAACAAAAATTATCAATTTATGGATAAATTTGGTTACTTTTCATGGCTGATTTAAACAAAATCAGAAACTTTTTCTAAAATATTTTTTTGTCTAACAAATAATTTATATATTAATTAAATGGATAAAAAGATATTACACAGCCCTGTTTCCATACCAAATTACGTAATTAAGTAATTACGTTAAATAAGAAACGTTAAATGTAATATTTAGTTAAGTTTTTATTTAATAAGTTAATATAATTTTTGTTGATGCATAATGACGATAGATCTAACTTAACAATTTTATCTAAAAAAATCTGATACCCTACATATTTTAACATAACTTTCAATGTACTTATAAAAAAAATGTATTATTTTACAATGAAAGTAACCAAATGTTAAGTAAATGTTTCTTGTTTGACAAGTTCATTACATTATAAAAAATCAACGTGGGTTACAGTGTTTGTTCAGACATAGTTAAATTTTGACATTCACCTAATTCTTTTTCATCATTAATCATTACAGCCAGCGAATGCACGAGGTGTAACGAATTGAATTACTTATCTCGGTGAAATAATCAAACAAAACTCAATCCGTTCCTGTAAATGAATGGGTATCTATGTATATAAGTAGGAGAGTGGAAATTGAAAAGAATCAAGTTTGACACGTTGAATAAATAATAAGTAAATTGATAATTGATTGGTATGTATGTAATTTTAAATGCGTGAACTTTTCAATTAAGTGAAATAGTGAAAAATTATTGTGATGTTATGAACTGAATGTTGAATTTAATTGATATGTTGTATATAGTTTGTATAGTTGATTTGAAATATATATCGTAATTTGTAATGTGACAGAGTTTTATTTGGTAGCAATGAAAGAAATTGACTGTATATTTAATGTTATTCCAAGTCTCTTATTTAATTTGAAAATTTCGAAATACGACTTTGGTTAAATTAAACAATATCATCAGTTGATTTCTTGTTTGTTCCATACACTATTTTTGGTCAAATTGAGTTATTACTTCGTTTGAAAATAGTTTTAGTTTTCTAGGTATTTTAATAATTATTGTGGATGTTATAATTTTAATAGTTTCGGAAATGTAAATTCTAATTGATTCCATATCCTTATTATAAACAGTTCAGAAACATTAAATATTATTTTCTCGAAGATAAGGTTTTTATACGAAGCAAACAAGAAATAGACTGACGAAGACATAATATTCTGTAACGTTACAGGTTCCACAAATATAAACCGAATAGATCTATTAATTTCAATAAAATCCATAGATTATTAGAAACAACTGACTATATAGAAATAGCATATTTTTTCTATTTTTTTGTTTATATTTCTTGAAATTTCCATGCATGGCATAGATCTTGTAGAATAATACATAATACCAGCATAAGTTTTCACATATCCGAAATATTAAAATTAATTTTTTTATAAAATTTTATGTAAGGTCTAGTAAAAATTAATAATATTTATTATTTTTTTTAGATTCTTATAAAATATCGTAAGTACGGAAACATTAAGTACAGAGACCATTGATTACTTAAATTATTATTTGAAAAATATGATTATATCTAGTTTCTCAAATTTTATTTCGTAATTGTTTAATGTTAATTTTTTTTTTTATAATACTTATCTAACACCCAATATTTCCCAATGCATCCAAATTTATCATTGGAATAATTAACCAATGAAATGTTGTAATTTATTCTGAGAATACATTTTTAGCCAATCACAAATAATTTTTTACTTAAAAATAAATAAAATTGAAAATATTGGACCAAAGATATTTTTTAATCGCTATTATACTGTAAAATTTACCTAAAATCCATTTTAAACGATTATAATTTGTAAAAAAATTTATTTATGTTATTTTCAATATGCTTTGTTACGCATAAAAAACAGTATATATCTTTGTCGTAAACACATTCTCCTTTTTGCGTACATAACATTAATAAATATTTTTTCACAAATTATGTTCGTCCAAAACAGGCTTTAAACTGATTCTAAACTGATTTTTAATTGTAATATTATAAAAAAATTAAAACTCGCATTTAGTGCCGGTCATATAAATTATATCTTAAAGCACAATTAATGTCAGATTAAAAATAAACAAGTATACAAATTATTGACTTTTTGTCAAACACTACATATTATTTCTAGCCAACTTATAATAAACTAATTACTTATTATAAATTTTATGAATTATATAATTTATAAAATTAAGAAGATAGCTATTTTCCAGTCTTTTTACTTCTAATTCAAATGTAATTATATAAAATTAATCTGTAACTAAACAGAACTTTATAACAATTTTATTTACGTATAGTAGAATATTTATCTGTATGCCAATTTATTTCTTCTTTATAATTCAGAGAATCAAACAAAAGACAATCTGTTCGTATATTACATGTTTTAGTACAAGTAGATATTACATAGAGAAAGAATGCAATGGATACATAAAACTTGTTATTATAGTAAAAAAAAAAACAACATAAAAAGCAAAGATAATTTTCGATAATAGAACAATTACATGATGCTTTTAAACGGCAAAACAAAACAATATTAACATGAAAACCGGAAACTATATACTTGCAACTTCCTTTTATCATTAGATACTCGTAAATATATAAACTTCAAACTTATTTGATGATACAAAATATTTAAATAAAAGAAATTAAAATAATAACCAATTAACTAACTTAGTAAATTTTAATATGACTACAGAAGATGTCAAATTAAATAGATTTGAACATGACTTCGTTGCATGTACTTATTGTATCATAAACTAAAATAAACTATTATTATTATTAACTAAAACACTCGAAAACTAAGCTTGTAATAGCAGCCAGAATATTGTTAAAAGTAGACGTTAAATTTTTACTTTTTGTTATTGGTCGTCGCAGAAAACTTATTTCAATTTTAAGTTAAAAAATAAATTGTATGTACCTACAAAGTGTATTTATTCTCTACATTGAAAACTTGATGTTCAATCCAAGTTTTAATATATATAATTTAAAATGATTTATAGTTCTATACAATTCAAGCAATTACAAAAGAAAGTTAAATTGAAAACAAAAGATATGTAATAAATAGCCAATATCTGTCAAATATAAAGTATTTTTTAAACGGCACTTTAGATGTAACTTATCGAATATGTCACCTGTTAACTAAAAACCTTCACGTTTAAATTATTTCCAAAGGGGAGTACGTATGTCGATTATTAGTCGATATATAAGTTATGCTTATGGTTTTTGAATATGTAAAGTTTAGCTTGTATAAATGATATGTAGTGTCTGCCCAAAAAGTTTCCAGAAGAATAAAATAAATATTATAAATCTTAAAACAAACATAATTTTTTTTAAATCGACGTTTTATTTTTATTGTGCAGTAATTGTATGTTTACATGATACTGTCCCGTAAATTAAAATGTTACTAAATTTAACTTATTAAGCTGGAAGAATGGTAATATTGACATTCTTAACTATAATAAATTAAACTTAACATAATTAAATTTATTTCTAAATATATTAAAAAAATATAAACGATTTAAAAACACAAACACATCGACTGATAAAAATAAAGTACTGTAAACGTACTATGAATGAACTGCAAAAATATATTCCGGATAAAGTTGAGACATACGTCACAAGATATATGGGTTTGTCAGCTGAGTGGTAAAAAGCAGACACTATTACATATATTGTATAGAAACAAATATTGCACAATGCCACCTTCTCGAGGCATAGACAATAACATTATATTTTAAATATATAATTTGAAAAAAAAATTTATGCAGTATTAAAGAAATTGTATATTTTTACCAATCGTCATATCATATATGATAAGAGAGGTATTGTAATCATACCAAATTTGATATATTGAGATTTTCATAGATAAGCACAAATTGAATTTAAAGTAACATGAATCTACTGTTTTTAGCGTGATGTTCGTCTGTCGATTTGTCTATCTGTTTATCTGTCATTCCGTGGACACGTGTAGAGCAAATTTGGCTGAACAGATTGTTATAAAATTTCATATTTAAGTTTCGGAGGCGACTATCTCAATTTAGTCAAATTTTGGTAAAACTTGAAATAGTAATTTACTGATCTCACTTTTATATGTTTTACAAATATTTCGAAAAAAATGTATTTACAAAAGTTGCTAAATAAGTTATACTAACAATTTTTATTTGTAATATTTTCCGACACGACTAAATTATTTTTTATAATCTTTTATTGTTTATGATATATATCGACCAGAGTAGTTGTTGAAATACAAATTTTTCTATTCCATAAATTTATTTAATACGATGACAATCGGTTCTGTGGTAGCTACATTAGATTTTTTTTTCATATTTTTACAAATTTTTTCTCTCAGTTTATTCCAAAAAAAATATTACTATTTTTCACAAACAAAACAATACAATAACTGCAAGTATGATGTGTACAAAGTAAGTTTTGGAATTTTTAAGTCAAACCTTATTATGTTATATGAGCATATCGGTTTGTTAAGAAGTCAATGCAAAAGCAATTTGAATGCAACGGTTAAAATGAAATATTTATCTCGGTATCGTTTATGTAGTGAGGTGAAATACTACGATAAATTACATGTTTATGTATATATATATATATATATATATATATATATATATATATAATAAAAAAGTGGTCAGTTGTGTAGGCGGCCGCCGCAGTATCAAACACTATATGTTCCTCTTAGCTGGTTGCCCGTGCCTTGTGACTTAAGCACCCACGTTAACCGGACGAAACGGCACAGAGCTGGATTCAAAGAATTGAGTTGTAATTAAATATCACAATTGAAAAAAAAAGTTATTGTGAGTTCATATTGTAAAGCAACGTGTGTCTACAGAATATAAACTCATTCAATAGAACTTAAGAGATTATGCGAAAATGTTTTTAAATACATTTTTTAGGTACAAACTTTCATATACAATACAATACAATGGCTGGTACCACAATCTTAGTTTTAAAATTGGTTTTAACTAATACCAGTTTTAAAATAATGTATTATAATAACTCTTGCCGTTCGGTAGAATGTGACAAATATTATGTTGGCGCACATTAAACTGTAGTTAATCATTGCCTCTAACCGTTGGATAAATGGATTTTATTGGGGAAATACTGTTCGAGAGGTATTTTCATAATTTTCATTTGATTTTAACATTTTTTCAGAAGACAAAAAAATTCAATATTACAGTGAAAAAAAAACGTTAATTTTTTTCAAAGCTATCTACTATTTATATTTTTTTGTAACGCGATATTTTTAAGCATTTTATATACAAGTAATGTATATTTACGTATTATGTCACGGAGATGCAAAGTACGAGGCAATTATATACGATGTGTCTAAAAAATTATATACAATATATTTTAAAAAACTATTGTATACAATGTGTTTTTTAGTATTATAATATGCAATGTGTCTAAAGAATTTTATATACAATGTGTTTTTTTATATATGAATATGCAATGTATAATAACAAATAATCTAAAACACCTAAAAACCGAGCTTGAAGTACGAGCCATTGAGTTTATAAGAAATAGGACAAATTAAAATAATATAAAGTTATGTTAGAAAAAGTAATATTCTGTCAATAATGTTTAGTGTTAATTTGAATCAGATAACAGAGATTGAGCCATCAATAAATTTGTTTCCTCTGGCATTTATCGTTTAAAATTACGATTATTTTAACAGTATGATTGAGTAGTAGTATCCAAGATCCAAAATTCAAGTAGTAAAAATAGAAGCGCATATATGAGAGGAATTATGAATGTGGATGAATCTGAAGTTGCTTGTCTGGATAGGGATGTTTGGAGAAAACTTATTTCGAGATAGTGAAAAGAGTTTGTGCCACACACTTTTGGCTAATGGCGTAATTGTGTGTGTTATTATCCTTTTGTGATATGTACACAGCTTGCAGCACCAACTACTTCATTCTTAAGGTAAATGGACTCTAATTATATTTTTAGAAAATAAATTTTTATAATTTTTATAATTTAAAATCTAAAAGATATTACACACAAAAATAAGTAGTTAAGAGAATTACTTGACAGAGTTAAAATGCATAATTAGTATTACGCATTTATTAAATTACCATAAAGCGGAAATAATTTTCATAATTAAAATTAAGGAACTATTTACTATTTGTTGATTAATTAGTTTATGTAGAAAATAATAAAAATTTGTTAATTCTTTCCGAAAAATAGTATAAACTATTACTTTAACTCTGAAAAAATAATTTTGAAATGTATCTAGACTGTAAAAATTTATGTAATTTAAAAAAAAAATATATAATTTTACATTATTTTTGAATGTAATTTTTCATAAAATTTTACTATTAAAACGTATGTAAAATTACATAAATTAAAGAAATATTTTTTATAGTATATATTAAAACACTTGTCGGCGAAAAAAGAAATTTATATTAAAAAACAGTTTTTAATTAGGAGTGTCGATTGCTATATTTTTAGACTTGAGAACGAGCAATCGAAACCAATCGTCCAAAATTCAATACAAAATATAACAATCTACACTCCTAATTAAACAAATTTATTACAAACTTATTTTTTCTGAAAAAATAGTATTATAATAACTCTTGCCGTTCGGTAGAATGTGACAAATATTATGTTGGCGCACATTTTAACTATTTATTTGTGTCTGTGTAAGTTATATAAGTATAATCAAACAAAAACCAATCAATATTACAATAATAAAAAGAAACCATTCGCATTATTTAAATGCAAAAACAAATCTCTATACCAGCATTTATTGCAAGGCAAATGCATCCATCCATTGTTATGCACCTGCAAAAAGGCATTTAATCCCGCGCTCTCGACGTGTTTTTTCAGGCACCCTGTATGTGCAAGCGCAATGAAAGATACACCATTTACATAATCGTGTAGCCTGTGCCGCCAACGGCGTAAAACAATTGTTTTTGCTTGTTGCAATTATTGTATACGAACATTCATACACACACACACACATTCACACAAAATTTTATGCAGGTATTGTTCAAATTAACAGACACGTTCTGACTGATACCACCTTGTATACATTAAGTTTGCGAGTCGTGCTGAAAACTTTAATTCTATGTTTAATAATCATCATTACCTGCTTGTAAAGAAAAAAAAACTATTTTTTTTATTAAAGTCAATATTTTATTTAAAAATATTTCTTTCTTCAAGCGTATCGAAGTACTGATATTATACATTACCATATTGCCTATGTAGAACGAGTACTAGTACAATAATGTGAATATTATTATACAGTAGTTATTTACTATATACATTACTGCATCAACAAACATTGCAGACATTTTAAATTTAATTATTGAAAATGTGTGAAGAAATGCAAAAAATGCAATATACACAGCCAGATTTATTAGAAATTACATATTAGACCAAAGAAATATTAATTCTTACAAATTACGTAACAAATATTATAATATTCTACAACTACAAGTAAAGTTAAAGTTCGTTGGTATGCATTTTTAATTTATTTTTAGTTTAGTTTTGTTTGAAATGTTTGAAGAAAAAATAACATATATGGCACTTGAAGCAGAATACTATTTATTTTTTGTTTCGCCGAGATTGCATGGCCTCGACTCTGCCTCAACTGTAAGTATGTGGCCTCAACACAATAAAGATGTTTTTTTTATTCTTCGTAATATTGTACAATATACTATTATGTAAAAGATAATAATATGATACAATTATTTGAATATTTGCAACGTTGAAACAATATCTTTTTTGTTATTTTATTAAAAACGATGTACATTTCATATCATAAGAAAGTATGTAATGCATATGATATATTTATATTTCTATATGTCTAAACAAGTTGTTGTATATATAGTCATATATTCATAACCATACACATATATAACAGACAAGGCAGACAATTGCGCATACTACACATATACGAGGTGGTGTATATAATATGGAACATAGTTGTGAACTGGTCGTCACAGCAACGAGAAAGCGCGCGCGCGATATTCTAGAATGTGATTGAATGCATGCATAAATTACGAGATAGCTGGTTCGGAAGTCATGAACAAACACAGTGCTGGCGACAAAGAAAATTTTTACTTTTCCATAACAAATTCAACTTTAACATACATAATATTTACTATAAAGACAATTTTGTTAAACAAATACACATTTATACCGATAATATTCTTTAAGCACAATAATACTATTAGTTAATAAAAAAAAAATAAAAAAATTTATAGTACATATATATACAATCACGCGATATACCCAAAAGGATGTGGCACTAACCCGAAATTACTTTTCTCCAAATATTTCTATCCAGACAAGCAAATCTAGCTTCATCCACACCCATCTAACCTATCTCTACTACTTGGAAACTTTCGCTCACGCAAGATAATCTCTCAATCATATCACTTAATGTACTCATCGGACGATCACGCAAACGCAGAGGCGTAGCAACCGGGGGTGCAAGGAGTGCGGTGCACACGGGCCCATGAGCGAGAGGGGCCCACGAGCCAAAGTGCCCAATAGGGCCTTATTTTCATTAATACTTACCATTTTTTTGTTTATTTTAATTTTTTTGTAATAAATAAAAAACAAAGAAGAGGAATAAAATACCATTCATAGAATTAAATATATTTATTATATAAATTAGTTTATTAAAGCAAGTTAAATACATTTTCATAGATTCTTTTAAGTTTACAAACACAAAAACATACAGTACAAATCAAATTTAAAGTTTATGTTTACAAACATAGTTCATTAACTTTAACTAGACTTAACTTTTCTCGCTTTCATTGAAGCAAAAATGCTAATTATTTCACTTAAATTTAATTTACATGTTTTTTCATTTCCAATGCTCAAAATCGCCAAATTTGATAAGCGCTACTCCCCCATAGAGTTTCTTAAATATGTTTTAATAAGTTTTAATTTTGAAAATGTTTTTTCGGCGCTAAAAGTTGATACAGGGAATGTTAAGAACAAAATAAGAGCGGTACAAAGTTTCGGAAATGCCGAACTAAGAATAGAATATTCTGTAAATATTAATTCTCCTAATTCAAATACCGAATTAATATTTTGTAACTGTTTTTTAAAGGTTTTCTTAAAAGATAATATCTGTGTCTCAAAATCTGCGGTTAAATCGTCAGTATATTTGTCTAGTAAAGGTTGGCATAAATCAATTATTTTATCATCAGATAATTGTTTTAAATTTTCTGGGCAAATTACTCCAAATAATTTATTTATTTTCGTAAAACCTGAAAATCTATCTTTTAATTGTGCAATTATAATATCTAATGTAGCGTTAAAAACGTTTATCCTAAAATTATTATCTGAACTATTAAATCGAAAATCTTCACACATTTCTTGTCTATGGTTAAGCCAACATTATTTGGTACATACATATATATTTCCTGGCAAGTTTGTTTCTTTAGGCATTTCACTTTAATTTATTAATTTTGAAAATACAGATTGCATTTTAACAAAAAATAATTTTAATTAATTTTGATTTTCATAAAAATAAAACAACTTTTATTTGAAAATTTTTTCGAATAAGGCACAAACAGACACAAATTTAAAAAATTAAAATAACATTTAGAACTTAAAATGAGCCAAAAGAACATTAAAATTTTAAACAATACAAGGAGTAAAGAGGGGCCCCTTAATCCCAGTGGCACACCGGCCCACAAAGGTCTTGCTACGCCTCTGCGCAAACGTATACCTATACAGGTGATACAATATTAAACGGCATCTTGTATATGACGTGTTGCTCTCCAAAAATAAAAAGGGGTCCTTAAATGCAGCGTTACCAAGATACAGGGTGTTGAACAAATAATAAAAGACTAGTCATATAGTGCTGATAATGCCTTATCATACCACATTCTAAAATAACATTTTAGGATTCCTGTTTATAGGAACTTTTCTTCATATTGTGGTGACAGGAACACGCTATATACAGAATGCCATTTAATAATGAATTATCCTGCATATTAACAAAAATATTTTAATAAATGTGTTAAGTTTTCTGAACAATTATAATTTACAATAATATAATATTAGTTACTTTTATTAATAGTTAAATTTACTGTAAAGTCCATTTTCATATTTTAATTAGTTTGTTTATGAAAAATATCAACAAATAACAAACCGCAAAAATACAACTCTCGTTTACTATTTACCGGTTAGAAAAAAGTGCTACGATGTTATAGTAATGGTGACAAATGAATAACGTGACCACTGATCACTATATATACTTCTAGAGGAGGCCGTAGATAAAAATATTAATTTTATTTTTTTAATGTAATTGATTCGCTCTCTTACATGCTATATCGGTTTACTTATACAAATAAAAAATACATATGTTACCAAATTTATTTTCTAATCCAAGTCCAACCCAAACAAATAACGTAATCTAACCGCCAAATAGTTTTCCGTTTGTTACGCTACTGGCTGGATATAAGCGCAGATTTCATACTGGTCCCGACACCCACACAATGTCCAGTCAGACAGCCAGTTAGCCAGCCAGTTCAGAATTCAAACTATAACGTACATAAACACGTCAGGAACAGACGTCGAGTTTATATTAGCCGCCCGGATATACGTATAACCGCTTGCGACTAGGGCTAGAGGTAGAGGTATATACGCCGAGGAGATATAGTTTATATATTGAGAACCTCAAACTGACTGCATTTATCGTTTGCACGGTCTAAGTAAATTAACAGCTAGACTTTAACAAGAATGTTCCGATAACTAAGGCAGTTTATTGGAAACAAGATTGGGTTAGGTTAAGTTGTTGAAATTTTGTTACACTGTAAAAAATTCATGTAAATTTACATATTCTGTAAATGTAATTTTTTTCATTAAAATGTAATATTACGTAAATGATCACAGTAAAAATTATAAAATGCTGCTTTTTACTGTTAAAACTACATAAAATTACAAAAATTGACATTATATTTTTTACAGTGTACAGTTATTTATGTAACAAGTGCATAAAGTTGGTTTTATAACACGAGAAAATTTCGTTCCGAACGTAGCGAGCCCCGAAAATATTCAAACGAATGTCATAAAATCCAGTTCACTCACAAGTGCATCTCCACAATATTTTATCTACGGACGAAAAAACAAAAATGTTTTTATGAATATGTTCAATTTTCTGAACAAGTGTAATTTACAATTGCATAAAAATGCTATTTACGATTGTTAATCACTGTTACTAATAGTTAATTTTGCTGTAGAGCTCATTTTATTATTTTAGTTAATTTGTTTATGAAAAATATCAATAAATAACAAATCGCAAAAATACGACTCTTGTTCACTATTTACAAGTTAGGACAAAATGCAGCCATGTTGTAGTTATGGTCAACAAATGAATAACGTTGATAAACCATAAACAGTGTTAACACTAATTGTTAAATAATTATCTGATCTATACATAATAAAGCATAATGTAAATATGTATGTATGTCTGTTTGTTCGGTTTTAAAATTCAACTTAGAAGTAAGTTATAAAGTACTACTGGAAAAAATATAAAATTGGAGATAAGGCTGTAATTCTGAACAGACCTATATAATGAATATTTCGTCTTTTTTTATCGAATAAAAAATGCCATATACTAGAAAAAGACAAAATAATTTGTAAAGCTAGAGAACTGTTCAGAATCTTACTAAAGTCTGTGTGAGCTGTAGGCGGACGCTATAAACGAAAAAAAATTATGTTTGCTTAAAAATTAACATTCACTGAACAGATTCTGATGGAAATTTTATTAATAGTTGAGTCGTTTTTCGAGGAAGGTTTTATTATGGAATAATGCAGCCAGTGGCGCAACCAGGGTGGGGGGGCAACGGGCCTCGACCCCCTCTCCAAGGCTAGCAGAATTAGCTCAATTTTTATTCGTTTAGTCATATATTGAGCAGTCACTTCTAACGCTACAATTATTTACCCCAAAATATTGAGCCAACATTCATTATTTTAAACTATTAATTATTCGATTCATGTAAGATAAAGTACAAATCTGGTTAGTATTTGCTTTTTTTTTTGCTTCTTCAAGATAAAATTTTTGGGCCCCCCCCAAGACAAAATCCTGGCTGCGCCACTGAATGCAGCATTCGCCTGTGGCTCACGCTGTAAACGATAAAAATTATTGACCAATTTCTGTTCGCTTATAACTTGACCATTCACGGAGCAAATTTTGTTATTCTCTAATACTGTGTTCTCTGTAACTGAAGTTAAAATGAGTTTAATGTAGTGAATATCGTAGCGAAGCATATGTATTTTGCTAATTTTAATATAATTTTCAGTATTATATTTTCTGCACTTAAAAATAATATAAAATTATTCATTTTAATCTAATAAGTATTTTCTTTAAATGTTAACACATACAATTAACAATAAATCTTATCTGATTTCAACAATATCACTGACATTAGTATCGCTAGTTACTTTACGCATCGCATTATGACATCGTTTGGTAAACATCAATTTTTCAGTGTTTGTAGTGTATAAGGTGCAAACTTAAAAGGCAACTATAGATAAAATATGTTATTTTGTCGATATGACAAAAATAAAATACTGAGTGTCTGATTTTAGAAACTATAAATGACACTCTTTTTCTCTTTTACATAATAATCTCAAGTATGCCTTCATTTCTCAAAAAAAAATATATAGTTCAGAAGATAATTATTGTATTAACTGACTTTTTTTTCGACCGTCACATATGGATAGAGAAGTATAGTAATCATACTAAGTAAACTTGAAACAAAATAGTTACAAAATATTATACCAGAACGAAATTTTAGAAAAGTTTTATAGTAATATAAAATTATTACTACCTTTATAGATTGTGTTAGTAATAGGACAGTACGCACTCTACCATCGTACTCTACTGCTAACTCTACCAATGTAAACTAAACTTTAGCATCATAAAATATAAACTTCATATACCTGCATCCTGCACTCAAATTCTCGTCTCAAATCTCAAACAGCTAAAGGTATTCTCTTCTAACATTTGCGCTCACTGAATAAACACAGCGAGTGTCTCGCTTCTCAGATCATAGTCGGCTGGGTGCAGGGCTGGCCAATTGATTTCCATAACGATAAATCACCTATATATACAATATATACACGGTACACTGTTCGCCTGCCTTGAATACATTGACGGATCGTTTGGAAGTTGGAGTGGGCGTGTTTGCTTCAGTTTGGTTCAGCAGTTACCGACCGAATCCGCTCGCTCGCTCGCTCAGTTGGTATGGCAGAAATCTATGTTACCTGCGCTGCGTGCCTGGCTTTTCCGCTTTTGTAATTGACAGTTTGTCGGGCTGTTTAATATTGATGTTTCATAGATTTGTTTTAATACCTTGTATACTAGACAATCTCGATTAAAGTTGATTTTCTTTTCTCACACGTTAACGATTAATTAATGCTGATAAATAGTGTTTTATCTTTGAAAATTGTAACAAGTATGATTCTGTTACTATTCAAAATTAAGATTTCTGGAATATGCGAGCAATTTTGATTAGAATTTTGAGAATAATAATTACTTAGACAATAGAATTTTTGGTCATTGTGCTGTACATGGCAAACAAAAGCAAATCAAATTTACATCCTGCTGCGTCTTGCTGCTTCTGACTGGCAGTGAGATTTATCTACAACAAAATTTTATCTATGTACTTCATTTTGATAAAAAATTGTTATCTTTTATCTTTCAGAACTCATTATTAAAATAAAAAACTTTAGAATTCTATATTTGTTTTTATTTAAATAACGACGTTTTGATATACTCTACGTATATCTTCATCAGAAAAAAATATACAAATGACATTAATAATAAACAAATAAAAATAGAAACAAGTTATGTACTAGGTAACATAATAACCAGATTAAAATATTTATAAATTAAAACAAAAAACATTACCGCACTCGTACAGAGTACGAAAGATTTTTTATTATGTTAATCATCTATTATCCAGATAAACTTTTAGTCTAATATTTAGTATTTCATCTAGATAATACAAAAATACTGTATTTTTACCAAAATTATTTTTTCTTTATCTGTATCAATACTGCTGACTGGTATTCTTGAGCTTTTAAAAATTGTGTAATTTGAAAGACACTAAACTAATTTCCTGTTAATGTAGAAATTATTAAACTTTACATAATTAATATCAAATAAACAACTGTTTATTTTTTTCATTAACAAATTAAACCAAAAGAAATTGTTTCAATAAAATAGTAAATTTTTAGTGTTTGTTTCTCGTATATTTTTACCGAAATTATTTGAGATTTATTTTTATCTTACCGACTCAAATAATCAACAGTTTACGGTGTGTATATATATATATATATATATATATATATATATATATATATATATATGTAATAATTTTTCAATTTTTAAATTTCAAAGTACATCCAAATAAAAAAAATACATTATACAAATGTTTACATAATCTCTCCCTAACAAAAAAGTCATAAAATCTAAACTAATACTGATATACTTAAAATTTTGTAACAGACTTTACTTAACATAAGTACTCATAAAACAAAAAATAATATATTTGAGTTACTTAAATTTAAAATCGAACAACTATAAAATCTAAATATATAGTAGCACAACCCCTCTAATTATCTTCGTATAACAACACAACAAACAACAAAGACGTTATAAACTAAAAATAATATACAACAAAATAATATTTTAGTTTTAAGCCAAGACATAATAAAGATAGTAGAATGTAAATCAAACCTGCTTAAGTTCCACTTAAGACTAAACTAAGTTTTATCTCAAAATAAACTGCACTTTTAGTTCAGTGTAAGTTTGTAATCTTCTATTTATGGAATACTATGTACCGTGTCCATTAAAATATTAAAAAGTTTAATTTTAAAAGCTTTTAAAAGATACGAATATTCATAAATCTTTAATAGTGAACGTCACTTTTTTTTAATTTTTTTCAATTATATTTTTGATTTTTTTCTGCTTTATTTGTTAGCCTAGTAAAAGATTTAACTTATTAAATAAATTTTATTCATAATGCAAATTAAATAATATAACAATTTTATAAAATTATAAATGATAAGAACTAATTGTGTAATTGCATTAGTGCATTGCATATAATTTTTTTTGTGTAATTGCTGACTTGTTATTTCTTTTTGTAATCTGGTGGTAGTTAGATAATTTATTATACGCCATGTACCCAAACAAGTTTGGCATGAACTCTTTCCATCATCATTTTCTTCAAACATTCCTATTCAGACAAGCAATTCTAGCTACATCCATATTTATGATACCTCTCATACATGCTCTTCTATTTCTACTACTTGAAAGCCAAATTTTATTGTTAATATTGATAAGAGAAGCAACCGAAATTTATAAAGAAAAAGCATCAATCACTTTAAAGGCACTGAGTTAAATAAAATTTTGCTTCCATTAATTAAAAATCTATAAATTTTATAATCTAGTTACTTATTTGTTACCTTGTAAATTGTTTCTATTTTCTGTTATTTACTGTAAATGCCATTTGTATTATTTTTCCTTCGTTGAAACGTCGATTATAAATAAATATTAACACAGAACTTTAACCTTAAGCAGTTTTATTTTACTATCTGATATCTATTATCATATCTTGATAATACAAATACTGTATTTTTATTTAGTTAACTTTATTTGTTCTAACACGGCTCAAGACGTTTATTTCTTCACAATTTTCTTCTCCCTCATAATCTGACAACGGAGATTTAACCAAGTTTTGCTGCATATGTAATAAATAATTATGAAAATAATATGTTCTTTACCAGATTTATATAAGAAAAACATATAAAAATATGTGTGTGCCATTTACATTCATTTATTTCTGTCTCATATCACTTACATCCAGTTTTATAAGACTTCACCTTGAATCATACCGAATGCATGCGCAACTACGTTTTTTTATCTGATGAGTGTCTTTCCGCCATTTTTATTATTGCAATCGAATTTTATGTTTATGATAATATTCCTCGTAGCTTGAGTACTACGTAAACATTCGTATTGAGTTACGAAATACGTCCCTGATATTTACTCGTGCTTTTTACGACGCGAATTCTGATTCAAATATTATGGAAATATTGTGTACTTGCGCTCAGAATATGATGGCCCCTTTTTTTGCAGAAAAGCTTTTGTTACTAACGAAAAGAACTCGGAACGCAAGAAGTTTTTCTACAATAAGTAAAAGCGAAGCTAATATTGTTGTTTGAATTGAATGGGCGATTTTTAAAATGCTACTTTGTTTCATTTTTATTCGAAATATTCTGTGTATTTCTAAAGAATATTTATTTATCTGAAAGAAAATTATGTTGACACATATAAAATTTGTTAGAACTGTTTTCTTTTATGTTAGTATAATCTTTTATAGAACTTATATAGACCCGATGTCAGGGCAAAAGAAAAAATATATTAGAGAAATAAGTTTTTTGAGACAAATATCAAACTGCAACAGAGATAACTAGACAGTAGAAAATTAACAAAAAATTTACAAAAAAACTTGTAAAGAGGTTCTATGACGGTGTTGGAGAGAAGCAAATTGTAGAGAAACAAATTTCTTAAAACTGTATTTACTATCAACGTCAAATTATTAAAAAAAAAGAGCCCGAGTCGACATCAAATGGAGATATTCATTGTGGCAAGTGTACTTTACATTAAACTGATCTTAATCCGCTTTTATTATGTTAGTTGGTCTCTTTAAAACAGAGTTCTACACAAATTTTATTTGTAAATGCCAAATATTGAAGTGATGTACATATTATAATTTCTTTCTAAAAAAAGAACATAGTAATGAAAAAATAGGGCTTGTGAGGCATATGATATTGTAAGAAGAGAATGAACTAGATTATTACAATTCAATTTTTACGCTACGAATTCACCAAACTAACATTAAAAACTTTCTGGTTTCAGTTACTATTATTCTAGTAGGTTTCATTAACTTACTCATTGAAATATATGTACTGTAAAAATCTATGGTTTTCCGAAAGAATTTCAAAAACGTTCGGGAACGGAACATAGGTTATCATAATCGTTGTTATGTACTTGAAGAGTGTAACAAAAATCAAAACAATTTTTAAATAGATTTTTCGACGAAATTGAACACTCATCTTCATCAGGTTAATATTTACTAATGACATTAAAGTAAATAACAGTACATAGTAACAAGTTACTAGGTAACATATAAGTAACTAGATCATAAAAAATTTAGATTTTTAACTAATGGGAGCCAAATTTAATTTAACTCAGTGCCTTTACAGTGATTCAAGTTTTTTTTTTCTTTATAAATCTTTATTGCTTCTTTTATTAATCTGCTGCTAATATTGATTGCTCTATTAGCAATTATTACTTTATCTTCAAATTTTACATCATTAAGATATTCTACAGCATGTTCAGCAATAGCAGACGATATATATATATATATATATATATATATATATATATATATATATATATATATATATATACCACAACTTTAATATGTTTCCTTGTTTTTTATTTTATTTTGAAATAAAACTAATTAACTAAAATTAGTCAATATGTGAACTAATGCTAATAATTGACATAACTTAAAGTAGATGTTATTCTTTTAAAGGTAAATACGTAACTAAATAAAAATAATTTAGTTTCCGACTAAACTGGATTCATAAAAATCGAATGCAATCAAACTTTAAACGACGACAAAAAATGCTGACAAACTAACAAAATTCGATGCATTTGACAGTCGTAGTTATGTTAATGTACTAACTTCCAAAAATGTTAATATTAAATATCAATAAGTACTACAATTCATTTGTTATAACAAATGGGGAAGTTGCTACAATTCACTGAAATAACTAACAAAAACTAGAAATTTTCCCAATATTACTTTGGTGAATTCCTAACTTTATGTAATGTTGATGTTTTAACTCACCATTAATAGATGGGCATATTGTTTCTGTTACCTGGTAATTGTTACATTTGTGGTATGCCATAACTTATTTTGTATTTTGTAAGAAATTTGTGTTGAATTTGAATTTAGTTAGTAATAAGCTCTTGTCAATGACATTACTGTCGAAGTATCGATATTCAATAAATATTTGTGACACAAACCAAGTGTTGTTTTTATTTTCATATTTGTCAAAATGTTTCACTGTGATATTTCGAATATTTCCATTTATTAAATTGTTTTAAATTTGTTGACATGTCGTTATATGGTATAATTAAATTATCAAAATAAATTTCCATAAAAAAAATGTATTGATATAGTCATAAAAAACAGACACTGCTACACTCTTTTGTTAGTAAGATATATCGCTGTAAGTGTATTAAATATAGAATTGTTCATGAAATAAGTCGGAGCAAAGTTTAATGTAGATTTTGTGAAGTAAGATTTTAGATGTTTTAGAAAAAGAAAATAGACTACCCTGTTAGACACACGTCGACCTGTAATTGCATTTAATAGGAGTACATTATAAGTCGGAGTGAGATAGAAATATTTGAGTAAGTGTTAATTTTACTATGTTATATTATGCATTTTGGACTTTTTCCCGACTTCTTTTCTGAACAATTCTATAACCGGTATTTTTCCAAAATTACCAGAGTGTTTTAAGAATTATGTCAATACAGAGTAGATTAGATAAAAAGATGTGTTTGAATTTTTTCTTCAAAAATACTAGTAATTTTGCAAAATACGGATTATTCAATATTCCTGCGACATATGCTTTAAATTTTATTTGAATGTTGTATAATACACAAAACTAATATACAACATAACTAATGCATATTATATTATCATAAAGTTATTTATCGTTCAAAATACGTTTACCTACATCATAATAATAAAAAATCTACATTTTGATCACTATTTAATACATTATTACAATATCTCTACTATCAAAAACATTAACTGAAATGATTCCTATACATAAAATTTATATTCATTTATAGAAATTAATATATTTGAATAGATAAGTTTTGTTTATACATGAGTTGTTTATATATATATATATATATATATATGTATATATATATATATATATATATATATGTATATATATATATATATATATATATATATATATATGTATATATATATATATATATATATGTATATATATATATATATATATATGTATATATATATATATATATATATATATAATTTAGATTTTAGCTTTGCGATTAGTATTAATATGCTTTCAACGGAAAGCATATCGGTTGAATTATGTGTAGATTCTATATAAATTATTTAGCCAAAATCAATCTCCGTGTGCTGTGTGTTTGAGTTGAAGTTAAATAATTGTAGATTGTATTTATTGATTTACATGTTTTAATTGTACAAAATGTGCCATTTTCTTTGTTACCTAAAGAAAATTAAACTTACTATTTCAGAAATTACTCATGGAATATTTGGTTAAATGAGACACCTAAATAGTTTCCAGAAATTTATTTATATTTCGTGAAAATTTGATTAATCATCACTGGAAAAAATATGTTTAATATTACATAAATCGTCTGTAAAAAATTGCATAGATTGTTTGTGTAAAACAAAGTTTTTCCAGAAAAAAAATTATTTTACATACATAATTTACGTAATTTTTACATAGACGGTTTATATAATATTACATGGATTTTTTTTAGTGAACTATAATATAAAGATTTTTAATTGAAACTATACATTTTTTATATTACCTAAAAAAATATTTTTAATGGAATATTTTTCATTAAAATAAAAAAGCTTTAAAATTAAGTTCTGCATATATTTTATTTAAATATCGACGTTTCGATATACTCTACGTATATCTTCATTATTTGTGTTATTTTTTCCTGATGAATATACCAGGAGTATATCGAAACGTTAATATTTAAATAAAATATATGCAGAACTTACTCCTGATATTTTATATTTTAATATAACGAGTTTTTTTATTGTTTTCAAAACTCAAAATATAATAAGTGTAGATTCTGAAGTAACTAATATAATTAATTTTAGTTTATACTCTGAAATCAAACCTTGGTTCTATTACAATTAGATTTTATTTTTACTAAATATAACTGTAATATAATTTTTTTTTAAATATTTAAATAGAAATATCTTATATTTTTAAAAGTTGTTAGTTTATTTAAAAGGACCAAGTTATTTGTAACACTATATATTATATGTTTATTGAGCATTGATTTGTAAAAGCCGATAAAATACATTATTGAAAGTATCGAGTGATGTTCATGTTGATTAACACTAGTTTATTTAATATTTCATATGGAAAATATTTGTTTATTATTCAAGTTTATATTAACACATTTGACAAAATATTAAAAAAAAAAACTCATATCTAAAATACCTTTTTCTTTTATAATAAGTATAAAAATACAAGTTGACACAATATAAATGAAAATATTACAAATTTAAACCTATAATATAATGAGGTACTTGCAACAAAATAAATTTATTTTTCTTCGAAAATTTAAAAAATATGAATATGAATAAAAAAAATTTACAAATAAATTGAAATTTGGTAATTAAAAATAGCAGGTAAGATTTTTTATCGTACGCAAATGGAATCTACATAAGAAGTTGTTTAAAAAAAATACTTAAAATTATTTACTAATGAAAAAAAAAAGAGTTATTCAGAAAGAATAAATTACAGTAAATTTCAAATTTGTTAATATCATGAATTTTTTAAAACTAATAATGCGCCATTATTAGTAATAAAGAAATTGTTATTTTTTTATTTTATCTCGTCTCATATTCTCTTATCTCCTCTCATCTCATCTCATTTCCTTTTATCTCATCTCATACGATATCTTTGCATCTCATCTTCACTCATTTCATTTTATCTCATCTTGTGTCATCTCATTGTAAAAGCACACATACTTTTAAGGAATAAACTAATAAAATAAAAATATTGAAGTAATTGTTTATTCAAGGTTTATAAATCATTTAAAACAAACATCAGATTAGTATATTTATTTATTCTTTCTGAAACTAAATTAAACATTTATTGAAAAGATACATTTCCACATTAATTTTAAAGTACATTTAAATCATTTGAAAACTTTTCAAAATCAAACAGCAACTAATGCACAGTTGCTTTTCCGTTTATTTTAGTTCCAATTTCGAAGGCCAGAGGCGTGCATTACATTGTCTGTTCCTTTTTCGTTGTTCGATTTCTGGATTTCAATTACCTTTCTTCAATAGTCTGCTGTAATACAACACAGAGTCTTTGGCGTGGTGGTGTTTTATTGGAATTAAAAGGGATGAACTGGGAGGTTCTTCCGAAACAGAGCGGTAGCGGTAACGGAAAATCGTGATGAATTTACCGTTACTGGTTTATTGTATTAAAACAAATTCGGTTCGATAAAATTAATTGATAAAATTGCGGTTATTGTTGTTTGATAGCTTCTTTGGTTTTATTATCGTCTAGAAGAAAATTAGATTTTGTTTAAATTAAATTTGTTGTTGTTTGTTATAATCGTTACAAATTATATATTTATAAAATTAATGCTTTAATTCTGTCGTAAGATTTGAAGCCTTACAAGATATGTTGTTTATTTCTACTAAATGTATTTTTTGTTCGATAGAAAAATATTCTATTTTGTAATACTATGGGTCTTATGAGATGTGTACAGAATTGAAACATTAAACTAATTTATATTTTCTTACCTATTAATTAGTGTTAAATTTGAGAACAAAGTTAATAATTTTAATAATATTTTAACACTTATTTATTGTCCTTATTTCAATAAATAAGTGTTAAAATATTATTAAAATAAATAATAAAATACATCAATAATATTAATGATTTTAAACTAAATTACTAAGTAACTTATGAAAAAATAAACACAAATGAACAATTTCAGTTTTATCAGTTGTTTATTGTCTATTGTAGGCAAAAAAATAACTTATTAATGCCAATTTAACAAATTTTTATTA
This sequence comes from Clivina fossor, assembly GCA_963966155.1. Lineage (NCBI taxonomy): Eukaryota > Metazoa > Arthropoda > Insecta > Coleoptera > Carabidae > Clivina > Clivina fossor. The sequence goes on along the minus strand of OZ014551.1, from coordinate 21,586,372 downwards.
AGTTTTCACAAGTTTGCAGTGCAGAACCAATAGCATTACGACTAAAACATGCTACTTTTGAAATAAATAAGGCAGACTGAATCAACTTTTATTTTTTGTAATTTTTAACTAACATAAAACTATGGGTGAAGTCCCCCTTAGTTAATTCAGTTAACTTAATTAATAGTTAAACTACGCAACTGTCTTTAAAAAAGCCTCAGCGATAAGTTGATAATTTAGGCTTAATATGTGTTTAATAAATATTTCATCAATTCTATTTGTTAAAAAAAATCAGTTGCGTAAACATTATTAATTAAATCAATAGTTATTTGATTGTCAATTCTCCGTGAAAAAACTCATTAATAAAAACTTCATCAGATGACCGGCATTAGTCAAAAAATTAAAATTGATCTCTGAGTTTTGCAAAAATTTAAGAATTGATTATTCTAAAAACATTAATTTATGAAAAAAGTACTTTATTAAATGGTCTTTTAACTTAGATTTAAATAAAGAGTTATATTGAATTTTACATGTGTAATTTTTACAATTTATCTTTATTTTTCTGTAATGTCATTTCCAAGTAAATTAGAATAAAAAGAAAATATAAAAAACATAACTTATTTAAACATTTTTAATATTTAAGGTCGGGTCTAATTTTTTATCCAGTCCAACCCTGCATGTGTTTTACATTTTATGCGATCGAACTATAAAAAATCTATAATTTCTTAAAAAGACGTTTCGTTTACATTAACTTAGACTATAAAATTATTTCAGGTTTATTTATTATTAATAAATCAAGAAGTGATCCCATAATTTAAAAATTAAGTCTATAATTTCAAATATTTAATTAAATACAAGAGATTGTAAATTGAGAACAATTCAAATTTAAAGGCTGTGTGATTTGAAGATGTCTCTTTCCGAAGTTTTTTCAAGAATAAAAACATAAAAACCTGTAAAACATTCGTATGCCACACAGTCTTTACAGAAACTTGCATACCATTATAGAACAGTTTTGTTTTAAGAAACAATCAATTAATATTAAATTTCTTTTGATTAATAGATTATAATTTTAAAAAAATGTAAGTCTAAAGTTTGAGAGTAGTATAATATCTTAAAAACCATCTTAATAGAAAAAACCATCATCAGTACAGAAAAATTTCTTTATCTAATTTAACAATGCAAAGCAACTTGAAATGTAATAAAATTTCATATTCTTTTCCATAACTTACATTTATAAAACAACAAAAAAATCAAAAAAATTAAGTAAACGACTTTAATAGCGCGGCATAATCGTAGCACATCATTAAAACGGTAGAAGAAAGAAACAAAATAAAATTCATTGCAGATATCGTCCTGAGAGTACAAGTGCTCGGTCTGTAATTGCAAAATCAAATATTGAAAGAGCAGGAATAAAGATAGAATAGGCGACAAGTAATGTCCTAGTTATATCCGACGGTTATAATTTCACTTGTCTACGCGTTCCACAACGTAAAATAGAAAAGTGGATTAAATACAATTAGAGAAAAGCAAAGATTCAATTAAGATTTTGCGAAAGCAAATTGGACGACTTAGTCTTCCATCTTCCTTTCTCTCTCACACTCTTACGCTAATTTATATTCTTGTCGCATTAGAATCTTTAACGCCATGCTTCAAACTATAAATAATTTTCGCTGACGTTGAATTTACATTGAAGTGCGCGCGCCAACTTTTTCAAACCAAGAGGACAAAATTAATATTTATAGAAATTCAATTTGGCGCGATATTGCCTTTATGTCTTATCTTTATTCAAATGTTTTACTTGAATTATTTAAATTTACGCGCGCGTACAACTACTTGATGACTTAATATGTCGGATGGTTTTTGATTTTAATAAACTATCGTAAAAGTAGATCAAGTGATCTATCTTTATTATCTATATAGAAATGTCTAAAATAATATTATTAAATTTATTGCATTAATAATTAATTTATATGCAATTCGTTGAGAGCACTTCAATTAATCTAGATAAATTTTATAACAGTTTTTGCTATTAGCAGAATAAATTAAATAAAATGTAAAATCTTTTACATAATTTTTATGAAAAAAAAAATTAATAGTCTTATTATTATAAAAATTAATTATTAAAAATCTACTGTGGCCACCACAGAATCTACCATCATCGTATTAAATAAATTTAGAAAATAAAAAAATGTGTATAACAACTACTGTAATTATGGTAACTAAAAATAAAACAGTCTTGACATAAATACACCTATTTACAGAATTATATCATAAAAATATAAAAAATTATTAAAAAAATATTTAACGTATCGAAAAATGTTTTAAATAAAAGTTGTTAGCTATAACTTCTTTATTAAATAATTTTTATCGAAACATATTTCTGTTGCGAAATATTCGTAAAACACATAAAAGTGACATCAATAAATTATCACTTCTGGACCTTCTGGTTTCAGATCTTTACCAACAATATTGTTCTAGTATATAGTAACGTAATATCAGTATTATCAATAATATCCACAATAACACACTTGAAGAAATAAGAATATATATGTAATTTATTCAATGTAAAATTAATATGTTTTAAAATAATAATTTATGTTTTGCCTCAATGCTAAATGTACAGAATTTTAATATTTATATGAAAAAAATGAGTTAAAAATTCAACTATTTTAAATGTAATATTTTAAAACAAAATTATTTTTATGCAACCGTCTTGTTTCTATGTTTCTATGATGTTTACGTAATTCAATAAAAATAATAATGAATGTAATATAAAAATATACATTTCTATGTAAAAGAGAATTTTTAAAACGAGTAATTTGCATACATATATTTTATTTCAACGTTACGTTTATACAATGTTTAGGTAGTATGTATCATATTTCATAAATTTTCTATATTATAATTATGTCTGCAAAAATGTTTTATGAAATTGTGTACAGTATCTACATTATAAAAGTTGAAACCAAATTTTTAAAAGCATATTAATTTTTAAAAACGCATACGAGTATATCATTTCAAATAAATTAGAGTTTTCTTTGACATAAAATATAATGAATTTAACTTTGTTATATTAATTTTTTTTCTTTAAACGTATTAAAATATTGATATTATGTTACGATATTGCCTATGCAGAAGAATATCATTATGTACAATAAAGTACATTATTATACAGCAGTTAGTTACTATATACATATACACCACTGGTGGAAGCACCAAACATGATTACAACGTCAAGGGTATTTAATCTGACATCTTCGACGGTCATATTAAAAATTATTAATATAAGCTAAGTTAATTGTCAGTTTAATTATATATTTTCGCTCACATTTGAATTTGGTTATTAAATTATGTGTGAAGAAATGCAATATGCATCGTTCAGGGTGGTCAAAAACTTCATATTCGACCAAAGAAACTCTGGCTTCGACTCATTGCACATGAATCATCATGAAGAAAGTATAATATAAGTTCTAAAAAAATTTTTACTAACAAGCAACCATATCGAGGTCCATCGAAACTTACTTATGAGTACATATATATGAGTGTCTATACAAAAAGTAGATGACTTCTTATAGCTATGAATAATTTAAAAATTTAAAACGTCAGTTTTGTTTTTAATTGGGCTATCTCAATATAAAACAATTAAATATGGAGTAAAATATATGTCAGGGGTGCAGAAGAGTAACTTTACAAATCATATAAAAAAACTAATATCTTCAGTGGATAGCTTTTAAAAATAGAAGGTATTAGTACATTTACGTTTTTGTTCTAAGATGCGTAGTTCTAGAAAAAAAAATTTTACTATAAACTTAGAGGATAATTTTCATCAAATAAATTTTGACGATTGCCTGTAAAAAAATACGTGCCGCTTAGTTTTTAGTGTTCTACTTGAGTACCGAAGCTCTTTTAAATCGGCGATGGATATCTCGATATGGTTCATTGTAAGAAAAATAAAATTAAATCTCAATTTTTTAATTCTCAAATACCAGCACGTACATACAATAGAATCGTATCACGTTATCAGTTTAATTACTTGTAGATCTACCAGATAGAATATGAAACTGGCGTCGACGCGCGATTGTAACATATCGCAACGGTAGCTGAAATTGTAATAAAGCTACGCTCGACGTCGTCTATCCACGTGACGTGCGTTTGAAGAACGCGTCGACGCGTTCGAGAGTCGTTCCCGTTTGAGAAACATGTCGCACTGAAGCCGGGATTGCCTGACCTAATTACAGAAAGCTCACTGCAGGTCACACTTCTTATTAGTACAAGGTAGAGAAATAAGACATATATATATATATATATATATATATATATATATATATATTTATATATATATATATATATATATATATTTATATATATATATATATATATATATATATATATATATTTATATATATATATATATATATATATATATATATATATATATATTTATATATATATATATATATATATTTATATATATATATATTTATATATATATATATATATATATATATATATATATATATATATATATATAATTTTTTTAATCTTTAATATATTTCGGTATTTTATTATACTCAAGTAATTCATTATTGTTTTTAATACTAATAGTAATATAAAAATTAGTATATCGAAACGTCAAATTTTAATTTAAAATTGTACAGAAAACATTTTTATATTAATAATTTAATATATATATATATATATATATATATATATATATATATATATATATATATATTTAATCTTTAATATATTTCGGTAAGTAACCCATTGTGAAATATATTGTTTTTAATACTAATACTAATATAAAAATTAGTAGTATATCGAAACGTCGAATTTTAATTTAAAATTATACAGAATTTAAACCCAAAGCATTTTTTTATTATAATAATTTAACAAAGCCAACTATTTTTTTAAACGTTTTCTTTTACTTGTATACAAATGTATATAATAATGTTAAATTTCATCTCTCAAACTTTGTGAAAAACAGAAAACAATAATAATAAATAAATAAAAATAAAAACAAAATAGATTATAGTATTTAAAACATTATTTTTTAATATAAACATAATATAACATAATATAAACAATGAGACATTAAGTAGATTCCAAATAGTCATAGTCAATATTGTTAATTTCAATCTTATATTAAAAGTTCTACAATCTTTTCATTTAGGTAACTAAACCAGCATCTTAAGCTAATTATTTTCAAAATACATCTTCATTAAACAGATGAAAATCTCTCAAACTAATAGCACAACTCGTAACTCAACTAGGAAAACTATTTTCAATGCGTCCCACCACAAACTAAACTCTCGCAATGAAATAGTTCCTCGGTTCTTGGGGAACATTCAAGAACTCATATCACTCCGCGCGACGGCATATTCCAACTGCAACACTCAACACAAGATTTGACTGCATTCCTCTTCCCTTTACCGCTGCACCCAAAAACTCCACTCGGCAACTAACATATCCGCTCAACAGATGACAGCACATAGTGCCTAGCACAACTTGTATCTGTAAAGTGTATGTATAGATGCGGTTTTCCCTTTCAAATCCTGTCGCAAATAGCATACATACTTGCGACCACATGAACGGTTGTTGCTGCTACACTCGGCAGGAATGTTTCATATAAATTTTACCCGACAATGAGGATACAGCGAGACGGAGCAAGTAACTTATGTGATGAAATAGACTACCGGTTATTTATTTATTTCATTATATTTGATACGACAGTCCTAGGAGAGCACTTGTACTTGTTTCGTGAACATTTATTTAGACACCTTTCGAAATTGGAAGTGGTGCGTTCACATAGAGCAGCGACGAGATCCAGTCAGCTGATATTTTAAGACAAACAGTTGATCAAACTGATCTGTCCGATTCTGTATAATGCCCGATTATTTTTTTAATTTTACGACGAACAGAAATGCCGGCCAGCGGGATCAATCCATCGATTCAGTATCTAGCGATTAAATACGCTCAGCTACCGATTTATTTAAGGGTCAGTATTTGCAAATGTTGAAAATTTATCCTTGGAATAATTTTAAAATTAGTCAATGAAATATTGTCATTTATTCCGAGGAAACATTTTAAGCCAATTACAAAACTGTTTAACAGAAATTATTCAAAATTGTATAATAAATAACACGTTTCACACGATATAGAACAAAATATACAAACGCATGCGCAATGATATTTTATAATAATAATTTATAAATTTTTTAAACTAGTTACTTTGTCACCTAGTAACTTGTTTCTTTGTTTTGTCGATATTTATATGAAATATATACGGAACTTAATACTAAAACTTTTTTATTTTAATTTAACGAGTTCTGAGAGATATTTTACTATGATATTTTATATGTTGACCATTTATTTATATTTAATCTGAAAATATGCATTAATAATAATATTTACAGCTTCAATTAAATAAAATATTTTTAAAAAAATTGCACACATAATTAAGAATTGAATTTTTTTTTTCATAAAAATAGTCCTTTCTTTTCAGTTAGAGAAAATGCGTATCGAAAATCGTATCTATATTCGCCATATTTATGAGAAAGGTTGGAAAATAGCACAGTCAGTCCGTAATCTCAACAACTTTTTGGCGAAAGAACAATCAGCAAAAGCCTAGTTGAAAAATTGGGCGATATAAACCTCGCAGATGATAAAGGCATCCGTGGAAGAGGACAAATGCTTGACAACGAGAATGTTGTCCGAAGACTTCAATGTGGGCCATTCGACCATCATTCGTCAAAGCAGTAATTAAAATAGAAGGTTAATATGCTCCTGAATAATCATTTAAAGATATTTTTGTTAAATGTTGTTATTCTTGTTGAATAAAATTTGTTGAAAAAGCTGCAATAATTATGCACTAACCTATTACATAACCTAAATGAGAGTTTGACGTTTTTTATACTGATGCGCATTCAGTTTCACATCGAAAATGTATGAAACATATTTTAATTCACACATTTCTCTGTATATTGTTACGGACAAGATGAGCATACGCGTGTATAAAAATTTTTGTACGAATTTCTATATAGAATCGAATATTATATCGTGTAATATAGAAAGTTTTGCCTGTACAGCAAACTGTACAGTTCTTGTATAGAAAAAATAGTAAAGTAAGCATAATATATACATATGAGACAGTATACACTTTACAAGCCTTCATGTGAATTTAAAAAAAAGATATAGAATTTAAAATTAAAATAAATAATAGTATTAACAACACAAAATTGTGAAGATATATGTCTCTTGATATTTGCACCTACCACTAACATTAGATTGTAATTAAATAAATAGTGCCGGCAGAATATGCAGATCGTACAAAGTTAATGGAAATTAATTGCAAAGAAAACAGCTTCATTAATTAAAATTCTTTATTTTTATTTTTGCAAAATCATAATACTGAAAGTTACATTAAAATGTTAAGTTGATATTAATTAAATATAAAATAGTCATATTAAAATAGAAAGAAAAAAATAACATCAGTCACTGTGAAAGCACTGATTTAAAGAAAATCTGGTTTTCTTTAATTAATAAATTATAAAATTTTGTAATCTAATTACTTGTATTTCGTTACCTAGTTACTTGTTCCTGTTTTGTTTGTTTATTATTTTTATATCATTTACATATATTTTTCCTGATGATGATATACGTTTAGTATATTAATTCGAAATTTAATTTAAAATTATATAGAACTAAAATCTAAAGCTATTTTATTGTTATATAATGAGTTCTGAAAGATTCTTTACTCTATTACAAAATTTTATTCGTCAGATCACAAATTATTTCTCACGATTTGACTGTTGCGAAATATCGAAATTTTGTCAGTCAATTTCTTATTTGTACAATATATCATTTTTGTTTAAATTGAATTATTGCGTATTTTGACAATATTTATTTGCTTTCTGTGGGGGACGTTATAATTTTAATTCGGAAATATAAATTCTAATTGGTTTAATATCCTTACTATAAACAATTCAGTTCAAAAACATCAGTTTTTCGAAAATGATATGGAACAAACAAGAAATCGACTGACGAGTACATTTTTTTCCCTTTAGACATGCAAAAATAACCTATAATCTTCTAGTCTTTTTAAATTAGTATAAAACGGTTATAAATTTACAAGAAAACTAAAATTTCAAATTATTGCATTTAAAAATATAATATAAATATTCACATCTTTAAGACCTATAGCGTTACAGGTTATTTTGTCTTTTTCCATCAAAAAAAGAATTATATTTACAGGAAAAAAAAAAACATTATGTAACACTACAGATCTTACAGATGTGATAAAAATAAAACAATTAACTACATAAATATTACAAAAATATATTTATTAAATTAATTTTGTATTACAAAAAAATCTGTACAGTTTTAAAAAAACATAATATTTAAAATTATTATTTTGTAAAAACTTAAATAATAGTGCTATATTTTTCCTTTTAATGTAACAAATACTTATTTTTGTTAGTACTATCATTGAGTTGTTTTTAATCATTGAGTTCTGAGAAATTTTCAATATTGCATTGTTTATTAAATTTTGAAAAAACTAAATAATGTAATTCGATATTTAATTGCTTCGATTATTTTTCAACTAATTTGTAAAATCAAACTGAAAATTGGCCGATTTTTATTTAGTATTACACATAATCCCATTATAATCAAAATTTGAACAAAATTTTTTAGATAAAATACGATAAAATAAATAACTTGAATTTTATATCACTAACTTTATTTAAATGTAACTGCAATTTCAACCTTTTTTGGGTCATTTTCAGACATACAAGTGTGCAAGATGTAACATGTTCAAGCTGTATATTTAAGGCCATTTCAAGGCAAACAAACGGCTATATTCAGACAGGTGGTGGGAATCCAAAAATGAATAATTTTACATTCGATTTATTCGTTTAATACTACATATTTATTGTAACTAATTATTAGAAAAATTAGCTAATTTATATACAATTTATAATTTAATAACAATTTTTATATATTTACAGAATTAGCATATGAAAAAAAATTAATCAAATATTAAATTGTCAATATTTTCTTTGTTTATTATTATTTTGATTTCCAAAAAATATATATAATATAAGCGTGAAATAAAGAGTGACTTAACTAAAGTGAATATAGACGTGAACCGACGATGCAATCCAGGGAAAAAATACAAATTTTACTCAAACTCAAATATGTATCAACTTACAATAATCACATGCCCCAAAACTACCCTGTTACAAAGATAAGACTTGCAAGTCTGATGATGACCAAATAGGTCGAAACTGCAGTCACATTTAAATAAAGTTAATAATATAAAATCTAAGTTATTTATTTTATCTTATTTTATCCAAAATGTATCACAAAGTTATAGCTGATCGAATTAAAAAAAAATTGGCTTTTTTTTTTATAGATAATATTTTGAGAGAATATGACATTACAAATTTTATTATATTATTTGTAGTATTTGAGTTGCAAAACAAACTTATGTTTTTTAATAAAGCATATATTTAATAAAAACATTAGGTATTGAAAAAAAAGTTTGATGTTATCTAAAAATAATAATTTTTTGTATAATTATTCCTGATGATGATAAACGTCGATTTTAATTAAAATTTATGCAGAACTTAATTATAAAGACTAAATTTTAATAATATGTTTTGTTATTTAAAAATTTATTTAATTTATTTCAATAACAAAATGATATATACACTTTCTCTTATATCTTTAATAATAGAATTTTCTTTCAAGAGACATGAACGATAAAATGTATTTAAAACTATTTTTTGATCCCATGGATCCTATGGATCAGAGCTGGGCAGTAGCTAGTTACTTTAGTAGCTTAGCTACTAGCTTAGCTACTTTTTTTGGTAGCTGTAGTTGTAGCTTCGTTACAAAAATATTAAAGCAGCTGTAGCTTGTAGCTTCCAGATTTGACGCAAGTAGCTTAAAAATAGTAGCTAAAATAAAAAGCTACTATTTAAGCTACTTTTAGTAGCTTATAGCTACTTTCAGTAGCTTAAGCTACTCTCAGTAGCTTAAGCTACTTTTGGTAGCTTATAGATACTTTTGGTAGCTTATAGCTACCTGCAATAGCTTAAGCTACTTTTAGTAGCTGTTGAATCGTCAAAAATTTAAATTATACAATTATACAATATTATTAAATCGGAACTCAGAATTTTTGACAACATTAAACCATTTTGTTATAATATCCAAAAATATATAAACAAAAATCTTCAGTAATTATAAATACGTAAAAAATAAATTGGTTTTGCAATAAACAAAAAATCAAAAATTAAAAAAAATAACATTTGAATTAAATTAAAAAAAATAAATATGTAATTATTTTATGATAGAAATAGGTTCAATACCTCTTGAATTTGAAAATATAAACAAGAAATTTCATGTGGACAAAAACAATAGGGTTATTACACTAAATTAAAATTTAAAAAAAAACAATAATTTTTTAAAATTGCAACTAACAACGGTTACCCTATAGACATAATTAATAACCTTATACATAAAAAATGTAAAAGAGTTAATATTAATTAGTTTTATACAGTAACACAAGATAATAAAATAACAACACAAACATGTGTTATAATTTATCTACCAAAATGAAAAACTCGGGATTACAGCGAGCCTCTATAATAATAATAATAATAATAATAATAATAATAATAATAAGAAATAATCTAGTGAACAACAAACTGACTAATAGAAATCCTTTATGATAAAGAATTTCTATTAGTCAGTTTGTTTTTTACTAGATTTTATAAATGCCAGAATCTGATAAAGGCTTTATCAGATTTTGGCATTTATAAAATTAAGTGTAATAATTGTAATTTTGTGTACATCGCACAAACAGGACATAATTTTAATATAAGATTTCAAGAACATCTCAAAGTCATAAAAAACAATAAAATATTTTCAAACATTGCGAAACACATGCTAGAAAATACCCACAATTTTACAATAGACAATTTAAGCATTTTACACAAAAATAATTTAGAAAAAAATAGCAATAAAATCGTAAACGAACCTCATGAACAAAATACTAAATCTAATACCATCTCCCTTCCTAGACGAAATAACCTCTAGTTTTTTCCGAAATCCCGCCCACACAAACTTAGATAATTAAAAATGTTTTAGTGCGTAATATTTTATGTATCATTATTCTGACGATGGCGTAACTGCCGAAATCACGTGATCAAGATTTTATATACTTAAATTATGCAATGTTTTTCTGTTATGCTGACGACGCACATCCGTACACCCACATAAACTAAGTACGGATTTGTCATCTATAAACTATATGAAGGATTTCTGTACAAAAAAATTTGAAAATGTTACAGACACCTTACCAAACGCTATACCACTTTTTCCTTGCAGTCAAAGTGGTAAAAAGTAGCTTGAAAAGTAGCTTAAAAAGTAACTTAAAAAGTAGCTTAAAAAGTAGCTTAAAAAGTAGCTTAAAAAGTAACTTAAAAAGTAGTTTAAAAAGTAGCTTAAAAAGTAACTTAAAAAGTAGATTAAGAAGTAGCTTTACAAAGTAGCTTAAGATTTAACAGCTACTTTTCTAGTAGCTTGTAGCTGTAGTTTAAGCTATTTTTGGAAAAAAGTAGCTGTAGTTGTAGCTTCATAAATTTTTAAAGAATAGCTTGTTGCTGTAGCTTAGCTACTTTTACCGAGTAGATTGACCAGCTCTGCTATGGCTCCAAGAAAAAGAAGTATAACAAAAATAATAACGATAGTCCGTGTGCGTAGTGTTACACACAAACTACAGCTACAACAACTACAACAACGCTTTTTTTTGTGCCCCACCACTACTGCACCACCACCTAAAACCATTTTTCAATGAAACATTAATGCCCGTACGCATAAACATTTTCGTTAAACATAACGTTTCGTTAAAATGAAAATTCTTGATTTATGTAAGAAATCTTTCTATGTATGTATATTAAAACGAAATTTCTTACGAGAACCAAGAATTTTTATTTTTAACGAACCATTATGTTTAACGAAAATGTTTCAGCATACAGAAAGTAAGCCATTAAATTGCTATAATTCCTTTTTAAATAAAAATATATTAAGTAATTCAAATATAATTATTTATTACATTTATCTTTCAACAAATTATATATCTTTAACAAAATTATATTCCAATAAAAATAGTATATTATGTTACGAGAAGCAGAAAGCGATCTTTATTGTATTGAGGCAAGATACTTGCGGCCAAGGCAGAGCCGAGACCGAGCAATCTGGACCAAACATAAAAAAAGGATTCGACTTCTAGTGACATATGCTATTTTATCTTTACGGGTTCCAAATTAAAGTAAAAATAAATAAAAACTCATACCAAGTAACCTTAATCTTACTAAAATATTTGTATTTGTTACGTGATTTGAGAGAATTAATATTTCTTTGGTCAAACATATAATTTCTGACAAATCTGGCGGAGTACATTACATTTCTTGCAATATTTTATCTATTTTTAATCATCAAATTCAAATTCAAGCGAAAATAAACAATGCAATTGTAAATTAAGTTAACTTGACATAATAATTTTCAATATGATCGCTGGAGATGTCAACTTAAATACACTTTATCATGTTTTTTTTTAGTCGAATATGCAATTTCTGATAAATATGATAGTGCACTTCTTAGACAATACAATTGTCAATTAACTTAACTTGACGCAATGATTTTCAAATTGGTCGCCGAAGATGTCAGACGATTAAATATACTTAATGTGGCTACCACCAGTAGTGTATATAGTAACTAACTGCAGTACAATAATGAACATTAATGTACTAGCAACATAATGAACTTTTTGTACATATATAATTAATAAAATTATAAATAAAATAAATCTTATAAAAAAATATGCATTTTACAAAAGTGTATGTAATTAAACCGAAAATAACTTAAACAAATAAACTTCAAAGAATTAGTACCAGATATGTTACACCCTATATAGCTAAGGGTAAGTTAAAAACAAATTTTAATATCATTAATAAAGTGATAACAATTTTTATATATTATCATATCTTACCTACATTAATTTGGGGTGCAGCATTCTGAATATTCTGTATATTCTGATTTTCAATATTGTTGAAATTCTGTTTTTCAATATTATTTCCTTGCATGTTTACTGCATTGTTTGCAGATATATTATTAATATAATCATTTGTATTTCTTGTCTATAAGTAACAAAAAATAAAATAAAAAAAAAACACAATCTTATCTATTTCTTGTCTATAAGTAAAAAAAAATAAAAAAAAAAAAAACACAATCTTATCTATTTAAATAGTTAGTTTACAATTTATCATGTGAATTTGAAATTTTAAGTAAATATTGACAATATTCAGTAACTAAATAATGAAGATACATACAATCATGTTATGTACCCAAAACATTGTGGCACAAATTCTTTCTACTTTTCCGAAATTAGTTTTCTCCAAACATTCCTATCCAGACAAACAACTACATGCTACAACAAGTACATGCTCTTTTATTTCTTCCAATTGGAAATATTCGATTACGTAAAACAATCTCAATCATATCACTCCATCTATTTATCGGACGTCCAAGCAAACGTACATACACAATCACGCCATGTACCCAAAAGGATGTGGCATAAATAATTTTTGAGATAATTGTTTCCCAACTTTTAACACACACACGCACACACTGTATGTGTTTTAAATTTACATAAATTTTTATCATAAACTTACAATGTCTACCGGTAGTGAAGAGGTTGATTCCCTATCTGACTGTTCTCTGCTAGACAATGTTGGTTGTTCTACAACAGGTCCTAAATTCAGGACGGTGCTAGAGGAAGAGCGAGGGGAAGTTTGGTCCTGGTCCACCATTTTGTAATTTTTACTGTGATAATTGACGTAATATTATATTTTTTTCTGTAAAAATACATTTATAGAATGTGTATATTTAAATAAATTTTTTACATTGTATAATTTTTCTGTAATCTGTGCAATTAATTATATTTGGCTGGCATTGTTTGTAATAATAATAACAATACAAACATGATGTTCGTGCATTTAAAATAAATATGTAACATTTTTTTACTTTTACATAATAAAAATCTTTCAGATCTCATTACGTTAAAATAAAAAAGCTTTAAGATTAAGTTCTGTATATATTTTATTGAAAAATCAACGTATCGATACACTCTACGTATACCTATATAAAAAAAGAGAATTAGAAAATAATAAGCAAACAAAACATCAAAACAAGTTATCAAAGTAACTATTTAAAAAATTATAAATTTAAAAAAATTATATATTATTAATTAAAAAAAGCCAAATTTTATTCAAAACCGTGCTTTAACACTGATTGATGTTATCTTTTTCTTTGTAAATTTCTATTGCCTCTCTTATCAATATTACTTGCTTCTCTTAATAAATTAAGATATGATCTTACTGTGGCGAAAATTTAATAAAATAAAATAATTTTCCTTAAACGCAAACAACAATATTAAAACGGTAATATATGTATTTTGAAAGCTAAGTTTTTATCATTAGTAGCAAAAAATAAAGCTAAAATTCTGATCAGTAAAATACTCAATCAAAATGTTCTTGTAAAGTTGGTTTTGTCATATTGAGCAAATGTCTAATGAACGTTTAGTTAAAAGAATTTATATGAATGATTTTGAAAGTATATGTTTTCGTGGACGTCCGATGAGTAGCTGGAGGGGTATGATTGAAAGTGTTTTGCGTAAGCAAAAGTTTGCAAGTAGTAGGAATAGAAAAGCATGAATAAGAGATATTATGAATCTGAATGAAGCTACTTGTCTGGATAGGGATGTTTGAAGAAATCTGATTTCAGGATAGTGTAACGAGTTTTTACCACACCCTTTTTGAGTACATGGCGCGATTGTATACGAGTATGTATGTACAAATACTCAAAATACCCAGTGGTCAAAGTTTACTGTCTGTAATTTTTTTATATTATTCTTTGTGGTTTAAGGAAAATAATTGTATTTTATCCTTCTTTCACTTTATTTTATAAATACAAAAAATAAATATTTTAAACAAAAGTATGTGAATGTTATTAGTTATATAACTACAGTAGTTACAGTTACAGTAGTTAATTCAAAGATCTATAATAGTATATAATAGTATATATATATATATATATATATATATATATATATATATAATAGTATATATATATAATATATAGTATAATAGTATATAGTATATAGTATAATAATATAATAGTATATAGTATAATAATATAATAGTATATAGTATATAATAGTATAATAGTATATAATAGTAATTTTTAATAAACTTTTTCTTATTTTTAAATATTTTATTTATTTTTCTCAAAAAACTCAAACACAGTTAAGCATGACGGTTAATCTTAAGCTTAGGGTACACGGCAAAATTTGATGATAATTAACCGTTTGAGTGCCACGGGTTTTTTTTGTTTCTCAGTCCAAAAGTGCCAAGGAGCGCTTTTGCGCTTGTTTTATTTCTTATTTTATATTATTTAGATAATTATATTATTATAATAATCGCTGTTTATAAGAATAGATAATGTACATCTACAAAGTGTAATATTACTCCAATTTTATTTTACTTAAAACAAAACGGTAGATATATAGTCGGGCATAGACAGAAACCGCGCTTGCTAGAGCAATGTTTGACCGTGTCGCTAAAATAATTTTCTTAGCTGACAAAATATATAATTTTTTAGATATTAATTTTGTACCTTGCTTAATAACTTCATCATATACAGAATCAGATTTTTTGTCGGTTACATATACACTTCTAAATGTTGTCAGTATTATTTGAAACTGCCAAAGCTAGTTGCACAAAACATTGCTATATTATTTCATAGTTAACAGCGTGATTGTCAACTGTTTTTATAATACAGTAACATCTCGATTATCTAAACTTCAATTATCAAGACTTTTGACTAATCAGATTGTACAAAGCAAACAAATTTAACAAAATAAAAATACCAGATTACACAACTTTGTTTACGAATAGTGTCATCTATCGAAAAATATAAAATTAATTTATTTGCAGATTTAAAATTTTATTCATCAAAAAAACTTAAACTAAACTAACTAACTAACTTAAATTAAATTTCTAAATTTTAAATAATTTTTTTATTTTTAATATTATTAGTTGATATTTCCATAAAAATTCATTGAAATCAAATTGTTCTTTCAAATAAAGTTTAGATAAAAATTCTAAAATTTTAGATAAATTACAAAGTAAGAATAGATAAATATACGACAAACTAGAAAAAATATTTACACTAAAATAATTTTACAAAATCAACATTTTTCTATTAATTTAAAAGTAACCAAACATTTAATAACAGAAATATCTATTTAAAATAAAAATAAATAATAGTAATTTATAGTACATTAACTATTTTGAAAGTTTGGTATGAAATTATTTACTATTTAGTTTAAAAAAACAGAATTTTCTAGAAAAAATTGAAATAATAAAATATTAATAATATTAAATTCAATAATATAATTTTTCTCAAATTAAATAGTAAGAAAATTTATAACTTACTATTATTTATTTTTAGTTTTTATTAAAAAATTTATTTCTATTATAGAAAACCAATTTATCAAATTAAAATTAAGATTAATTTTTAATTAATAGTAAACAGTAAAAGTAATATCTTTGATGATACCAAAACTACAAAACATCAGCTTTTTTTGGTATATTTGCCGTTTAACAATCAAACAAAGACAGATAATAGAAAATAAAAGAAATGTGCTATGTGATTTAAAACAACTGAAATAAATTTTATTCTACTGAATAGTAACATTATAATAATTCAGTTCAGACTATTTATAAAACCAATTATTGTTTTTAAGTATTTTTTTAACTTGAATAAAATATTATTAATAAAAAAAATATATTTTATAAATTCTTATTAAATTAAAATTTTAATACTTACATCTCCTATTACTGTTGATAATAATAAATACACTTAAATTAATATTTTTGTTCAACAAAGACCATATTATAAATAACCACAAACATGTGATATCATTAATTATCTATGTAACATATATTCAGTTAGTTTGATAATAACTTAGCAGTCGATATTGCAGTAAATATTTTAGATAAAATTGTGATTAACAAAGAAATTGTGCATTATTTCATATATCAAATAAATTGATTAGATAATTTATTAAAAAAAAATTAAACAATAGATTGCAAATTTAAAATCTATGTATATTTAAAGCTGATAAATAAAACAATCATTTTCTGTATTTCATTTTCATTTAAAGAACAAAAAAATATTTATCAATGCAACATATATATATATATATATATATATATACATAAGGGTGTGACTCAAACTCTTTCCAAATATGCAGAAATAATGTGTTTATTTATTATTTCACAAAAAATTAAGGTAATCAAACTAAGGAAAAGAAAATGGTCTCTTGCCTTTTTTGGATGTTTTGTAAGAAAAGAAAAATGACTAAACTTTTCTTCATTCTGTATCTAGGAAGTATACTCACAAAAATTGGGTACTATTAAATGTTTATTTAATAGAGCTGCATTAATTGTCATAAAGATAGACTTTAAGTTAAACATAAAATGCTTGTAAATATATTTTTAATAAAAGATATATAACCGGAAAAACCTAGAATTGTTAAAGATTTGCTTGATAATAAAAATATAATTTACGTGTTTTTGTTTTTTGTAAAAAAATATTACATAAAAATAAACAAAATTTTATCAAGAATATTAAAGTTTTCTATTTTCCACACATGGAGTGTGAAAAATATTATTCCTCTTCAATCTTCGGATAAATAAAGAACTCCGTCGAATACGGTGCGGTTTATATAGACAGACTGGTAGAATTATTTCTACTAGATTGACAGAATATAAAAATATAAGAAGTCAATACGTTTAAACCATCCAGATAAATCTGCTATTACACAACATGCGTTAGAAAATCTTTATGATGTAAAATTAGAAGATCCTATAATAATTGCAATATTAACAGTTTATTGAAAAGAGAAGCAATAAAATTTATAAAGAAAAAGATAACATTAATCAGTGTAAAGGCAGCGATTTAAATATAATTTGGTTTCTTTAATTAAAAATTTATAAATATTATAATCTATTTACTGATTTTGTTACCTAGTAACTTGTTTCTATGTTCTGTTTATCTATTAGGTACATATGTTATTTGTATCATTTTTCCTGATGATAATGTACGTCGAATACATTGACACATCGATTTTTAATTAAAATTTATACAAAACTAAATTTCTAAAGCCTTTTTATTTTAAGGTAAAACTACTCAAAAAGGAAAAAAAGGGTAAGTGTGATAGAAACCATTAGAATATTTTGTCCTTGTATTCCCATAGAATGAAAACATCAGCTTACATTACCGATACCGCTAGCGTACCGGTCATCTAAACAATAGGTTTCAATTACTTGCAAGAGAGTATAGAATTTAACATAGCCTATAGGCTTGCCCTTAAATTAGTGTTTCTAACTTCACCTTTACTATAATACCTCAACAGCTTAAACAATATTGGAGCAAACACAAACAGAATATATTGTTTCGTAACAAAATTAGTTTCTATACAGGTAAAACATTTTCAATTAATTTGGTAATATAGTATTTGTAAGTCAATTGGATATTCTAAGATTTTCTTATAGAGATTTAGTGCTCTCAAAATTTTTTTTTTGTGAAATACATTTTTGATATTTTTATTGTTCTATTTAATTGTCAATAATATGATGTTTATTTTGTAATCAAATAAAAATAAATTTAATTAAAATTATTTAATTATTAAGTTAATAAATATGCATATTTTATTTTTTTAAGCATATTAAAATAATAATATTACGTTACTATATTGCCTACAATGAAAAAATTCATGTAAAATTACATAAACTATCTATGTAAAAAATTACGTGCGTGTTGAGGCAGCGCATATAGCTTTTTTATGTGTGTACATTTGCAGCATTTCCAGCGGTCAGATAGAAAATTATTAAGTCAACTTAAGTTAATTGAAGTTGAATTTGATTATTGAAAATGTGTGAAAAAGTGACAAATGCAATATGTACACCGCTAGATTTATCAGAAACTGCATATTTGACCAAAGAAATAAAAGTATTTATTATTGCGTTACACATTTCATCTAATTTAATTAGAATGCTAGAAAAATTGCAAAATTATCTAAATATTTTTTCTGAATAGTATAGATTAAATTTAATTAGATGGAATGAATACAACATATTTTAAATAATATAAATTTTTAAACATTTTCCTTGTTTAGTCTAATCTTTTAAATGAAACAATAAATATTTTTAAAAATTTTTTTTATTGATAAATAATTGCAATAAATTATCATTTTCCTACATATACATATATATATATATATATATATATATATGTATATATATAGAAGGTAGATTAGCAGATTAACGACGGAAATTGACAACATTCTAAATAATTCTTTCTCTAGTTAATTTTTGAGAAACTATCATTAGAAACACTTAAATATTAAAAAATAAGAACGATTAAATACAATAAAATCGTTCAAATATGTATCATTATTTAAAAAATTCTTTTAAGATAAATTATTTAACATTATTAGTATTGCTGTGACCACTGTTCGGATTCCATACGAAGCACATAAAGTTCACGCCGCAGTCAAAAATCCCAAATTTGAATAACGAAAGTGCACGTCGGTCAACCGCTAGTTGACCTCAGCGCATTATCGGATTATAAAGGTCTTGAAATATATTTTCGTTTATTCTACAGCATATTTTTAAAATTATTTGCCACAGCAATTTTAAATGTAAACTTGATATTAATTAACATTATACTATTCAAAATTAAGTGTTCTAAAAATTCTTTTTTTAAAATTGTAGCCCTGCGATATACTACAATATACGATCATTTTCTGTAGTCAAACCAAATATCTAATTTCTCATTTCTGGTAACCGTACAAATTATTGACACGCGCTAGTCCGATTCTAACCTGGTTTTAGATTAAAATCTTAATGCCTTAATCTCTTTAAAAATAATTGGCGTGCAGTTTCGCTATGCAAAATTTCGGTAAGAGATTAAAACCCAACCGCCACGTGCACTCTATATATGCCCATTTCATAGCATCTTCGAAATGGTGTTTGTTCGATAATGACATCATGATGATGCGATTGGTTATACAGTTATAAATGACGTCATTTTCGACTGAACACCATTTCGAAGATATGCTATGGAATCCGGCCACATATTTAAAAATATTAATAAATAGTACTATTATGAAGTATTGTACTATTTTAATTTTACAGTAATTACTGTAATTTTAGTTTAGTAATTATTAAAATTTTTAAAAAAATTCCGTAGCTGGAAATCGAAACTCGGATTGCAAAAAACTCATAGCCAGATATATATATATATTATATATATATATATATATATATATATATATATATATATATATGTATACATATATAATCTATTAATACAAAAAAAAATTAGCTGTTTGCTTGATTATAAAGCGGTTTCGCTAAAATTACATTAATTAGTAATTTTATTTGCCAATGTCTTATGCAAGTGCTTATCATTCTTTGTAATGTATAAATGTATTTGCGATAATCGTTCTACATTGCAAATTATCCGCTAATACATTTGACTGTTTCGCACGTAACACACAAAAGACAGATTATTATCGTAACACTTTAAATAATTGTTTAATTTGATCAAATAAGTAATAACTTTATATCATATATAGGTGTACGAAGTTGAAAGTAATATGTAATGATATCAGCAAAAATTTTGCACAAAGTTGTATAAATTAAAATGTACTTACTGTAGAAATATAATATCAGTACAATACATTAATTAATTAAAAAATGGATAACAACCCGATATACAGTTTTATTATTTTGTTAAATTTGTAAAAAATATTTTTTGTTATATTACAGTAGTAACCAATAATAACACATTTTATAAAATAAAGGAAAGGTAAGGTAAGGTTTTGAGTACTTTGTGTATTTTTGCAAAAAATGTAAATGTTTTCAAAGAAGCCCGTTTGAATATATGCAATGCTGTTTTAGTTTAGACGTTGATGTACAATAATAGATGTTAAATTTGATTATAAAATCATATGTATAAAAAAAATGACTGTTGTATGTGGTGTAACTAGAAGAAATTGGGTACAAAATTGATTATAATGTGTGACAAAGTTGGTGCTGGTCAGTTCAAATGGTTCGGTCATCTTGAGCGAATGTCTAATGAACGTTTGGTAAGAAAATATATGAATGATTTTGAAGGTATACGTTTGCGTGGATATGTGTGATATGACAAAACTCAACATCCGTTTTCATTAAAATAAATGATATAAATTTACATGAGTATTGAAAGATTTTTTACTATGTTAATTTTTGTTTATTTTCATGCAAGAAATATGAATATATCAGTTACAGAAACTGATATCCCTTGCCTAATTTCACCAAAAAAATAAAACTCGTTTTAAAACATCTCCCCCATTAAGAATTCATCAAATTTCATAACCACCAGCTTTGAAAAAAACCCTTTTACATAAAGATCTCAAATAACCACTCAGTCAATATTAAGAGCTTTTCATGGTCTGCAAACCCTTTGCAAGTGGCATATCACAAATTAACTTTTTTTGATATTTTTAACTATTAAAGGTTGCATTGCAAACACAAGAAAAAAATTCAAATTTTTAATATCTTTATATTGTATTTTAACTCAGAATTCATATTTAGAATATCAAATTAAATTTGGTTTTTAATTTTTTTATGGAAACATTAGATCTATTGTTTTTTTTTCTTCATTAAAATATTAAACCAAAATTTTATACAAGATGGTTACCATAATTCCGCTATATAGAAATTTTACAAGTAAAATTATTATATTCTGTAATTTTCTGTTTTCTTAATTATCTTATGCTTGCTTTACTAGATGCATTTTGCTATACAAAAATATATAGTTTTCTGTACAAACAAAATTTTCTATATTATACGACCCAATATTCGGTTTTATATTGAAATCTTTTATGTACACGCATGTTTGATTTGTCCATAATAGTCTATATAGTAAAAATTATGAATTAAAATACGTCCTATTTTTCATTCATTTTTGACGCGAAACTGAATGCGCATCGGTATTATAAACGTCAAACTCTCATTTATGTTATATTTATCATCAATTTATATTTATGTGTACGTGTATGTGTATGTTTTTTTTAAATTCTTATTTTGTTAAAGCAGTAAATATTATTATTGATAAATGTGTAATTTTCAAATTAAATATAATCAAATTGTGAAATGTAAAATTTTATTGCACATGCGTCTGTATATTTTTTCTATATTATGTAAAACGTATTAATTTTGTATATTTAATATACATAATTTTAGATAGAAAATTATATAAATTGTTGTATAGTAAAATGCATCATGTAAATCCCACTATTAGAGAAAAAAAGGTTCAAATATAAGTTTTAAGAAAAAAAAATTACACTTAAATTAATAAATAAAATTGATTTTGTATGATTCATAATTGTAAAAATTAGATATTGAAAATAACTTTAAAAATAGCTACTGCAATGGAATCAATGTTTTTGTTTATTTTATATAAAAAAAAATTATAGAATTTTCTGGGCTGGTACGCCGTAGTCGATCTATTCTCGTGGCAGACGTTTTGCCATACATCGCAAATAGCTTGGTAACAAAATCATAAAGCATTGGCAATACCATCTACGATGTATGGAAAAACGTCTATGACGAGAATAGATTGACCACAGCATATCAGCCCAAAAATTCTATAAATTCAATGGATACCGGCCATGAAAGCCTAAAGATAACTATTAAATTTACAGATATTTACGTATTATTTATTTTCCTTCACTTAATTTATTTTATTTAATTCACTCTCATAAAACAACAAAAAATGTAAAATAAAATTTAAAATTTAATTATTTTATTTAATTGAACGAAACAACTCTTACGCTAAAAATAAAAATAAAACGAAATTTTAAAGTACACAGAGGCATAAAATTAATTTTACAATTTGGTTTAACGGCACAAATAGTAAATTCCGTAATACGAAATAACGTTTGGACTATAAAAAAAACAGACTCGTACTTTATCTCATTTCATTGTTTCTTGAATTAGGTTGGTGTTGTTGCTGTAAAGGGTTTGTAAGATTTACATTTGTGAGCTGTAAAAATGTACATCAAACATTTTGGAAAATTTGTTTTACGAGTAAGAGTGTTTGTATTTTTCTGGTACTTTTTTAAATAAACAATAAACTGGATAAACTACACTGCAAAAAATATGACTTTAAAATTAATATTTTTACAATAAATTCAAAAGTAAACATATTCTTGATATGTAAAATTAAATTTTTATAACAGAATTTTTTTTTTAATAAAAAAAAAAATAATAATTTATAGTATAACTATTTTGAAAGTTTTATATAAAACTATTTAGTATAGTAAATACAGTCATTCAATGAGTTACGTCATAAATTCCTGAAAAACTCCTGAAAGACATTTGTGTTATAAAAAACAATTTAGTTTAAAAAAAAAAATAATATATATTTTTGATTGCCAACATTTTTTCTTCTTACATTTTAGTGTCAGTGGCAGGTTTAATTTTAACAGCCCTATATTTCTTTACAATTTACTTTCCTCCAGCCCTGGAAACAAACTTCTATACAAGTTCTGTTACATTTCAAAAATATTACAGAATACTTTTCGACTGATACAATCGTTACAGTTCTAACACATATCAAATCGAATCTGACATTATTGTTGTTGTTTTTTTTTTCTACTTATTCTTCTTCTTCAATCATACATACACCAAGCTGAACCGATCGTCAATAATTGTTCACCGGAAGTCTGTCTTTGTGGCCAGCACGTTGCTTCTGACAGCATCACGCCAGAATGAAACGAACGTTTGCACTTTGACCGAGGTACACGGCAAAAGAAGAAAAAAGCTTAGACGAAATACGGAAATACAACGTCAAAGTTCGTCGGAGAAAAATGCTGACGGCTTTTTCACGGAACGAGTTTTTTTTTTGTGACAATGTATCTGTCAGAAACAATGCGATCGAACTACCTGTTTGATGTATTTTTAACATATTTTGCCAATAGCGACTGGTTAGATATTTGGTTTATTTTGTTTCAAAAAATATATTGTAGGTTTTAAAATATTTTTTCTTGAGTTTCTGATAAAATAATAGATTATATAAGATATATTTGGTATCAACTCTGTTAAAAATAATTGCTTGTTAAAATAAGAATATTGAGATTCAGTTTTATGCACAAACATAAGAATTTGACCAACTCAAACATTTGATATATTTTTTGTTTTTACACCAAGCGTTTGAATTGGTCAAATTCTTGTGCTTATGCGTAAAACTAAAACTAAACCGACAGTCTAAATGAGACTTTATTGTGAAGACAAAAAACGAAATTAAAATTGAAAAGTCAATGCTTTAGGAGCTATTTGTAAAAGTAAAATGAGTTTGCTCTGGATACTTGCTTCCGTCGAAAAACGTTTATTTGTATTTATGTTGTATCGATATAGTTTTAAGTATGGGTTTGTAAATCTTTTTACAATAAACCACTCTACAAGTTCTATTTTAGTTAAAACATATATTAATGTTTTTATTTTAATAAATACATAAAAATTTAATCAATTTCTTTCAATATCAATTCCTCGATTTTGCTTTATTCCAATCGAAAAAATTCAAGCTCAAACAAGATAGAAAAAATCCAGAGTATTATCCGTGTTTTTCTGCAAGGCAGATGTCTAGTATTTAATTAAAACTAACCTCAAAAATTTCGGAATTCCCATTTATCTTAGCGGCAAACATTCAAGTAAGAGGAAAAACGGGAAACATGGATAAAATGTTTGTTTATCCTGACCAACATCGCACGCATACATACACCAAAAAATTTCTTCTGTATTAGTTTGTATAGTCTGTCGGTTGTTGGCTAAATTCACAATGTTACCGCGGAAATTTAGTGCAAGATTAGATTTAGATAAAGTAGTTTGAGAAAGATTTTTTGTTTGTGCAGAAAAATACGTTTGGAAATTATTATGCTTACTTTTGTATATCCTAAGATTATTCTAATACAGAAATAGTAACTTTATACGTTATATGTGTATTTTGATAATTACATAAATCCATACACAATCAAGTCATGTGTCAATAAAGATGTGGCACAAACTCTTTCCATTATGCAGAAACTACTTTCTGTCAAACATTTCTGTCTAGAAAACAATTTTTTTTTTATCCACATTCATAATTCATGAAATATTTGGATATATTTTTATTAAAAATTTATCAGGTAGACATATTAATTCAATATTTTATTTTAACGCCAATACAATACCATTATATAGATGTATAGATGTTGGCGTGAAACAGGGCTGTGTAATGTCTCCTTGGCTATTTAATTTATATATGGATGTTCTTCTTCGGAAAGCTTTCTGTGGTAATGATGGTATACAAATAGGTGATTGTGTTGTATCTGCTTTAGCGTATGCTGATGACGTAGTTGTTTTGGCTGAATCTGAAGAACAACTGAGAAAAATGATTGATAGAATTAATGTTGTTGGTAAAGATATGAATCTTGTGTTGAATGTTGATAAGTGCAAAGTTTTAGTTTTTGAGAAGGATGACTTGATGACTGAATGTAATGTATATATTGATGGTGCACGTTTAGAGCAGGTAGATAAATTTGTGTATTTGGGTAGTTTGCTGTCTAGAGATGGCCGTTTTGATCGTGAAATTGAAAGGAGAGTAAATGCTGGTTGTAAGGTTTTTGGTGATTTGGGAACTTTTGCTAGAAATGTAAATGTTTCCAAAGAAATCCGTTTAAATATATAGAATGCAGTTTTGGTGCCTACGTTGATGTATGGTAGTGAATGTTAGATTTGGTTGCAAAAGCATAAACGAAAAGTGACTTCTGTGGAAATGAGATTTTTACGTGGGGTATGTGGTGTAAATAGGAGAGATCGGGTACGAAATAAATTAGTGTATAATGAGTGTAAAATTGAAAAAAATATTGTAGCAAAAGTTGGTGTTAGTCAGTTAAGATGGTTCGGACATGTTGAGCGAATGTCTAATAAACGTTTGGTTAAAAAGATTTATTTGAATGATTTTGATAGTATACGTTTGCGTGGACGTCCGATGAGTAGTTGGAGTGGTATGATTGAGAGTGTTTTGCGTGAGCAAAAGTTTCCAAATAGTAGGAATAAAAGAGCATGTATGAGAGAAATTATGAATGTGGGTGAAGCGAAAGTTGCTTGTTTAGATAGAAATGTTTGGAGGCGACTGATTTCAAGATGATGAAAAGAGTTTGTGCCACACCCTTTTGGGTACATGGCTTAATTGTGTATGTATGTATGTATGTACAATATCATTATAGAGTCAAATTACGGAATATATGTAGTTACGATAATCACAATCCGTTTATTTTTCTCATGAATAAAAAGAAAAAACTGACTAAAACTGAAGACAAAAGTCATTTAAACTTTAGAAGTCCACCACTGTTCTAGTTCGAGTTTAGAATCTTTCGCGCAACGCCACCTTTGTCGGAAATAAATAAAAGTTTTTGTTTGTTTGAAGCACGCGTAACTAGTCGTAATCCATTACCCATTTACGTCACTTGTTAAACGTGTGCAAAATGTAAATATCTGTCAATGGTCGAAGAGAGAAGCAAGGAGTTAGTTTTACAATGAGATATTTGCACATTGTAAACTTGTATTTAAACTCAGTATTTCTTAAATTACACTCTAAAAAAATATATGTAATGTTACCTACAAACCATGAGACATTATGATGCCCAGTATTTACTCAACTGCTGTAATTTTATATAATTGTCCGAAAATACATAATGTCAGAATTATTACAAACATTACGAAATATGGTATTACCAACGGGATGGAAATGTACATATATATGTATTACAGTTTTTTTTTAGTAAAGTCTCTATTAGTAAATTCACAGAAATTTGCTATCAGGAATATCCCATAAATATGTAAAAATTTGTTTAGTTTTGTAATATTATTGTTGGTATAATTACATACATTTGAAAATTCATAAAAGATTTATTTTAAAATTATTACAGATATTAGTATATAAACTGTAATTTTACGTAATTTAAGAAGTTATACCAAAAATATGTAATTCTACATTAAGTATATGATCCAATTTGCAAAAATTAAGCAATTTTATATACTTATTAGATCATTTTTACTTACTTTATGTAATAATATCTTATTTTAAATAAAAGAAACAACCTGTCATCGAATATGATGTGTTTATAATACTTTTTCAATTTGATTAAGAGCACTCTAACTCTAAAATTAATACTTTTTAAGTTATAGTATATTTACAGATTTATGGTACAGTATTAAAATAGATTACTCAAGTAAAAAAAAAAAACATGAAAACAATACTCTAAAACAAAATATATCTGGTTAGTATAATTTGGTGAACATTCCAATTACACATATTAAATTAATAATCAACCAACCAACCAGATCTCTAAAAAATAACCAGAGCGATCCCAAAAATAAACTCTTTACGAAAACCTCAATTAGTAAATTAGCAAACCTTTCTCATTTCTCAAAATTCAACACATCGTTACCGACACATCGCAATTGATGAAAGTGTAAAGTTCGGTCACATTGCCAGTAGCCCAGAACCCAGTATCTGTTGCAAAGTCCCCGACAACGTGTGTAACCCATTTCTAAATATTTAATTAGAATTATTAACGACCCTGTATAAATCATAGCCGCAACGACACGTGCATAATTAAATTAAGCCGTTTTTGGGGTGCGTTAAGTTAGACGTTAGAATCCAAGTCTCGGTGACGTTTTCCAGTGACAAACTTTCGCCCTTACTCGATGAATAACTGCAGAAGAAGGTCGTAGAGTACAGAGTTGAGTTGATGCAGGGTGAAAATTGAAAAGTAATGTTTAGCTGATTATTAAGAATTATTTTAAGAAATGTTTAATTGACAAGAAACTGTGTCGAGAAGAATTTATAGAAGTTTCTAGGTTGGTATGCCGTGTTTGTTCTATCCTCAGACGTTTTACCATTTACGATGTATGGCCAAACGTCTGCAATGAGGATAGATTGACCACTACAATCTAGCTCAGAAAATTCTATAAATTCAATACCAGCCGTAAGAGCCTAAAAATTACTGTATCGAGCAACTTTAGATTGTTTTAAATTTGAACGCAAGCCGCTTATTCACTATTGAACAAAATAGTTATAGCGGTTAGCAACGTTGCTAACCGCTATAACCCATAGAAACAGCTGCTATTTTATATTTTCATTTAATATCTAGTAACATTATTAGTTAATGTGTGTTAACAACATTACTAATACTAACAATTTCGTTACGGAATTGAAGTGACACATTTAGTCATATAACTTAACGCAGTAAAGATAGCTTTCTGTTCCTCGTAACATAATATATTATTGCTTTACTGTTTTTATGAAAATATAATTTAAAATGACATGAAATTTTACTGTAACACATCAAATCCAGGATATTAAAATTTGTTTACTGTATGAGTACGTTATAAACGTTAATATATTTAATAGAATTCTAATTAAAATATTTTATGACCATAAAAATGTTTCAATATTTTTTCCAATTTTATTAAATAACATAAAATCTTACATTATTACAACATTATCATCCTCTATCATTCCATTCAAATACATTGCATTTATCCACTATAAGAAAATTACAAATATTCAAAGTTTGCGCCAAAGTACTCAAGCGCCACTTGACACGTGGTGGCATGCTATATAACTTCCCCCCACCCTTTTGAACTGTGTGGAGTACTTCGGAACCACTTTCCCGGTGTTGGAAATTTTACGTCTTTAATAGAACAATTTCAGCTCGTGTGAAAGGTGTCACCTTTCACGTTAAAGAATCTCTGTCTTTTGCGACGTCGTTGTTGAGGAAATTCTTTCAGCGACTGTACGCAACATCAAAGTCGTAGAATACTTGAATGAATGTACACCGTGGTTGTATACGGGTCTGTTTCTAGTGCTATGCAAGAATTTATATGAAGATGATATACGAAGACCTTACTGGAATAATGACAAATACGCTACCTAATCCGAAATTGAAATTATTTTGATTTTTACTATACTTTATGTGAAGAACATGGACATATTTGAGCTTAATTTTAGATTAGTTAGAATCATAATATCTAATTATCCATCTCTTTTGATTTTACCTTTTTTTTGTTTCATACTTATCATACTTCATTTGACACTTTTATTTGTCAATATTTGAAATTTTTTTAAATATTTGGTTTCATATTTTTTAAAAGAATTAAAGAATTACTATGGCAGGGAATGAAATCAATGTTTATCGAAAGATTTAATAGATAATTATAGTGGAAAAATTGTAAGAAGTTGACAAAGACTAATGGCTTATATCTTCTATTTAAACATAAAAATAAAGCATTAAATTTTTTATTCTTCTAACGTTTATTTCTTTCAATTTTATAAAAAATTTACGGTTACTAAATATATTTACTATATTTTAGCATATTTTATGAATATAAATCACGAAATTTTAGTGCGAAAATATTGAAACTGATTTTGAAAATTTGTTTTCAACATGTTGAATGTTGAAAAATTATTGCCATGTTTTTCCATGTTTATATAATTACTAGCAGATACTGTTATTTTTAATTTTTTACGATAAAAACAACTAAAAATTCTTCACGTTACTTTAATTTTACTAAACATTAACAACCTAAGATTTTTACCTTACCTATCCTGCAATGAGCGCCACCATATATGTAATAAGTTTTAACATTTTAAATATCATTTTCGCACTAAAATTTTGCGATTTATATTTATAAAATGTGCAAAAGTAACAGTATGTAAAGTTTAAAGTAAATACATTTATTAACCATAAAGAAAAGTTTAGTTTAATTTTGAATAACAGGATTAGAAGCATATGGTTAAACCAATATATAGAACACTGCAACATTATCACATAAATACTAAGAAATAGTGGTATCTTTTTAGGAAAGTTAGTATCAATGTACCTGGAAACTAAAAATATATTTTGTGAAAATTTTATTAAAATCGGATAAATAATGTAACCATAATAAATTTTAGTAATTTTTTTCAGAAAGTTGGTAACACTGTAAGACACTAAAATTATATTATTAATATAGGCACCAATAGAATCTTTTCCAAAAATTAGATTACGAGTAATCTTGAATAAATAATAAAGCCAAAACTAAGTTTTAAAAAATTTTAGTAATTTTTTTCTCGAAAAGTTGGCAACACTGTATATTAGTAAAATTATATAATGTATGCAAGCACTAGAATAATCTCTTGTAAAAATTTGAATAAATGTGAACAACGCACATTCATACACTCTTATAATCTAAGTTTGGATTCGTCATCTAGAATATGGATGCTTTTTACTACTTTGACTGCAAGGAAAAGTAGTAAAGCGTTTGGTACGGTGTCTGTAACATTTTCAAAAAAAAAAAAAATTTGACGAATCTGAACTTAGTTTATGAGGGTGTATGTGTGTGCGTCGTCAGCTCGCTCGGTCGTAAGTCAAAATTTTGTGGCCGCAACTCCTCCTAGACGGTTCAACCGATTTTAATGAAATTTTCAGGATAAATTTGTCTAGTACCCAAGATGGTCATGTGGTTTTGTTTTTTTCCAGTGATGCCAACTTTCCGAAAAAAAATTACTAAAGTTTTTAAAAATTCATATTGGCTACGTTATTTATCCGATTTTGATCAAATTTTCAGAAAAGATTTCCCTAATGCTCCCATTAATTACATAATTTTATTAATTTTCAGTGTTGCCAACTTTCCGAGAAAAAAATTACTAAAGTTTTAAAAATTTTATTATGGCCATGTTATTCAACCGATTTTACTCAAATTTTCACAAAAGATTCTCCTAGTATTCATGTAATTTATGTAATTTTAACAAAATACAGTGTTGCCAACTTTCCGAAAAAAAAATTAGTAAAATTTAAAAAAATTTATTTTGACCATTTTATTTAATCGATTTTAATCAAATATTTATAAAAGTTTTTCCTAGTGCCTAAATAAATTATGCAATTTTAACAAAATACAGTGTTGCCAACTTATCGAGAAAAAAAATCACAAAATTTAAAAAAAATTCATTGTGGCTACATTATTTATTCGATTTTGATCAAATTTTCAGAAAAGTATCTCCTATTGCCCACATAAATTATAATATTATTAAAATACAGTGTTGCCAACTTTCCGAGAAATGTCAAAGTAGTCTATATATGGGTTTACCCATATACTTCTAATCTTGTTATATATATATATATATATATATTTTAATATTAGAAAATGTTACAGATACTGTACTACTTTTCCTTGCAGTCAAAGTGGTAAAAACGGAGTATAGAAGAATAAATACACATACTGTAGTACATTTGGATATTCGGCAAATATTATAGATTCAAAAACATAATAAATAATACATAATATTAAAGTGATGTATTTGCCACTATTCTAATGGGGTTCTCGTATATTATAAGCTGTTTCGTATTGATGTTACTATGAAACGTAGTTGGGTATAATATTTGCTAAGGTGTAAAGATGGATTTGCAGGTAAATATGTGAAATTAATTAACGTTGTTTGATAACTAAGATGTAATTACTATACGATATCTCAAAGGCACTTGTCCTTATTTCGATCTGGAACACTATAAAAGCATATTGAAAATGTGTATTTTTGTACTTTTTGTTTTATTGAGCACTTTATTGAAGCTGCAAGAACTATAATAGACCAAATTAAATCGGCTTTAGGTCTAAGTTCTGTTTTAATTATTATTTTTAAAAAATCATTTAAAAAAAATCTGTTAACTAACGTTGCTAAATACGTTATAACTACCAACTTTTATTTGGAATATTTTTCAATACGGCTAAATAATTTTTTTTATAATTTTTTATTATATATATATATATATATATATATATATATATATTATATATATATATATATATATTATATATATATATGTATATATATATATATATATATATATATGTATATATATATATATATATATATATATATATATATATGTATATATATATATATATATATATATATATATATATATATAGTTTTGTAAATAAATGGTATATTTATGTCAAGACAGATTACAGTAGTTTTACTATAAAAAAATTTCTATTCCATAAATTTATTTAATACGATGACAGTCGGTTCTCTAGTGGCCACAGCAGATTTTTTTGCAATATAAATTATTTAATTTTTTAAATTTGATTTTACAAACTTCTCTTAAAACTTTAAATTTTCACATAATTTATATTCTTGTACAATATTGCAAACTTAAAGAAAAAAAAAATTTTATGTTAGATTATTTTTTCAATTTAATTAAGCATATACACAAACAGACATAATGTTCTAAAATAGAAATAAAATATAATTGTCCAAAAATTTTAAAATTAAACCAAAAAATTATAATAAATTCTTAATATAATCTTTTATTCCGAGTATCTACTTTTTATCATTTTATAATTATTTTCCTTATGATTACCATATAGGTAGATAAAATTGCATTTTTACTACTTTGACTGCAAGGAAAAGTAGTAAAGCGTTTGGTACGGTGTCTGTAACATTTTCAAAAAAAAAAAAAAATTGTATAGAAATCCTTCATATAGCCTGTAGATGACGAATCTGAACTTAGTTTATGAGGGTGTATGTGTGTGCGTCGTCAGCTCGCTCGCTCGCTCGCTCGCTCGCTCGCTCGCTCACTCGGTCGTCAGACAAAATTTTGTGATCGCAACTCCTCCTAGACGGTTCAACCGATTTTAATGAAATTTTCAGGATAAATTTGTCTAGTGCCCAAGATGGTCATGTGGTTTTGGTTTTTTCCAGTGATGCCAACTTTCCGAGAAAAAAATTACTAAAGTTTTTAAAAATTCATATTGGCTACATTATTTATCCGATTTTGATCAAATTTTCAGAAAAGATTTTCCTAATGCTCCCATTAATTACATAATTTTATTAATATTCAGTGTTGCCAACTTTCCGAGAAAAAAATTACTAAAGTTTTAAAAATTTTATTATGGCCATGTTATTCAACCGATTTTACTCAAATTTTCACAAAAGATTCTCCTTGTGTTCATATAATTTATGTAATTTTAACAAAATACAGTGTTGCCAACTTTCCGAGAAAAAATTAGTAAAATTTTTAAAAATTTATTTTGACCATTTCTTTTAACCGATTTTAATCAAATTTTTATAAAAGTTTTTCCTAGTGCCTAAATAAATTATGTAATTTTAACAAAATACAGTGTTGCCAACTTATCGAGAAAAAAAATCACAAAATTTTAAAAAAATTCATTGTGGCTACATTATTTATTCGATTTTGATCAAATTTTCAGAAAAGTATCTCCTAGTGCCCACATAAATTATAATATTATTAAAATACAGTGTTGCCAACTTTCCGAGAAATGTCAAAGTAGTCTATATATGGGTTTACCCATATACTTCTAATCTTGTTATTAATAAAAATTGATGATTAATCATAAAATTGCACCATATGTTACTGATAAAATATTATATCAGTTTGAATAAATTTGCAGGTAGTACTAAATTTTATGCATAATAACAACCAAAATGGAAAACGTCAGTACATTTAAAATATTATAATTTTTATAAATACAATTTTTTAAAGATTTTATACTATATTTTTTGTTTTTAGATTGTTAACATTCTCTCTGAAAATAGAAGACAAGGAACTTTTATTTATCCAACTTCAAATCCTAATACATTTATTTACAAAGAATTTGTAAAATCAGGTACAGTTTTATAATAATTTTATAATTAAATATAAAATAATATATTTTTAGGTCCACAAGAATTAAAAATAGAAGGATGTGTCAAACTTACTAATAATTATAATATAACAAGAGATTCGAGTAATTATATAAACTCCAGATTTGCAGGTATTTTTTTAATATTTTTGTATTAAAAATGTCCAACAATCTAAAAAAAATTGAATAAAAAATACAAAATTTATTATTTCATTACATAACAGTAAAATTTTATTTTGTATGCAGATACTACAAGAGAACATGAAAATACACTAGCAACGACCATATTTAATAATTGTCAAGAAATAATACAAGAAATTCATACGGATTTTGAAAGTGTAAAGGAAATTATGAGAAATAATTTGTAAAATTAAAATTATTGTTAATTATTTGTTTCTGCTTTAAAGAATAAATAATATTATGCATTAATAACAACTGATACCGGAGATGATTTTTTTGTTTTATTATTTAAAAATCACTAAAATTCTACAGAAACTTAAATAAGATATTTTTTTCTAAATTAAAAATATTCTTTGAATGATTCTATTGAAATTAATTAAAATCTTTTATTTACTATTTTAAAAAAATAATACAAATTTTCTTTACAATTAATCAGTGTTTTATTAATTTAAAATTAATTTCAAAATTTAAAATTAAATAAATTGCAAATAAATAAAATATTTGAACTTTAAGACTATTTTCCTCATTTTTTTCAAATGTAACATATTAAAAATGTTATACGGTTCAAAGCGGAATAAAAAGTACTACCAAAATCAATAATAAAAAATATAAATTGTCATTGAAAAAAAAAGTTGATGACGTCACAACATGAAAAACAAATGACATAAGAAATTGAAAATAAACTGAAAATATTCGCTGTAGTCTAAATCGATATACCCCTTCGAGATTTTTTCCAAAAAATACCATCAACAGAATTACTGAATTTATGCGTTACTTAATTTCAACACTCTATAATATAAAATAATTTTTTTCTAGTGTACCATAATATAATATTTTCAGCTTGTTTAATATTAAGAAACATGAACTTTTGTATTAATATATCTATAGTTATTATAGATCTTTATGCATTGAAACTAAAAATAAACACCTACTATCATAACCAATCCCAAAATTTCTGTTCTTAAAACGTCACTTTTTTTTTCTTTCTGCCGCATTCACTTGGTATATAGTAAATCAATTCTTCTGTCAAATTAAAAACCAGTTGTCGAGATAGAAAAAAATTTAATTAAAATCACAATCCGAAATGCAATACGTAGCGTCAACAAGAACAACATTTACTCTATATACGAGTATATCGCTCAGTATCATAACATCGAAGTCGCCTATGCCTGCCAAACAATTCGTAGAACTGTTTGCGAAACAAAAAGCGATCGAAAAAAGCGACTACTCGCAACTAGTAGGGCCGTCGTGCATAAAATGGATTCAGCGACGGTGATAATTCAAACTCGATTGACAGATAATGTCAACCGAAAAAGACGAAACAATAAGACAACTAAATGCGAATAAAAACAGTTGACTAAATTATATTGGGATTGTATTTAAACGTTCGTTCTACAGGGTGATTCAAAATGAGTAAGAATAGACGAGAAAATAATAAATAGATATTTAAATTTTTTTTAATAATTTATACAAAAATTTTAATCTAGTTACTTTGTTACCTAGTAACTTGTTTCTATGTTGTTTATTAATTATTTATGTCATTTGTATATATTTTTCTTGATAATGGTATACATAAAGTAGGTATATCGAAACGTCGATCTTTAAATAAAATATAGACAGAACTTAATCCTAAAGCTTTTTTATTTTCTGAAAGATTTTTTTACTATGTTAATAGATATTTAAAATATTAGAATATTGTAGTTTTGCACTGTTATTTTCCTCGTTGTTATGCCTCTCGGAAAATAATACAGCTCGGAACTGAACACTGGCATATAATTACAATTGTTTCTATATAACTCAAAATTTCTTATTGCAATAAGATACGTCCTTTTTATTAAAAATTCTTTAGTAATATTTAAATCAAATTCTTTAAAACCATTTACCATTTTCTAATTAATAATATTATTTTAATTAATATTTTTTACTTTTATTAAATGTTTGTATATCAAATATTCTATATAGAACATTAAACTAAAACTGTTTTGTTCTTTTTTAAAACTTTTTATCGTACATTTTAAATGCAAGCACAATATAAATGTGATGTAATATCTCTTTAAATGTAGAAAGCTTTTACGTTGAAGAGCTTCCAGGCAGCTTTAAACGTATACATAGAGAAGATGAACACATCAAAAGTTTGCATATATGAAAAATATTGCACAATAATACGAGTATATACTATGATACTATTTACATCACATCATAAATGTCTAATGTTATTACGATGATTCGTTTTATTTCTTTAATATTTTAATTGCAAAATTTTTTAAATTTTTTACTTAGTTAAGATAGTTCGACCATCTTAAGCAAATATCTAATAAACATTTGATTAAAAATATATATGTAAGTAATATTAAAAAAATTATAGTAAAAAATTAACATCGACCATCAATCTTTCAGAACTCATTATATTAAAATAAAACTGCTTTAAGTTAAAGTTTTGTATTAATATTTATTTAAAATCGACGTTTCGACGAAACTTAACGTTTGTCTTCATCGGGATAAATGGTATAAATGTCATTTACATCATTTATCCTGATAAAGACGAATGTTGAATTTTGTCCAAACGTCGGTTTTAAATAAATATTAATACAGAAATTTAATCGAACGTAGTTTTATTTTAGTGTGCTGATCTCGTATAGAACCCGTATGGGGTTAATGTAGTTAAAATATTTGTTACTGTCCACAATTACAGTGCATTTCAGATCAATTAAGACAATGACTGATTCAAGGAAAAATTACTATCATTTAATAATAATAATAATATTTTGATAATTCAATGATAACTTCATTTTAAAGTTAGGTATTTTATAGTAACATTTGTAACCGAATCCCATCTTCTTGTACAGCCAACAACAGGTTTCTCCAGCGAACATGTTGTTGCATTGTTGACTGAGCGAAAGCTAAACTCATATTTCCTGCCTCTTATTTCTCATTTCCCGTCACTCTAAATCCCTCTTCAAGACACTACTTGCGTACCATGGAAGGAGTCACTCCGCTAAACCTCTTGGCTTTTGTAATACGCATCCTGGCTCAGGTTACAGCCTATTGATGGTATTAACTTTGTATGCCATATTTTGTTTTCAACGTTACGTATAAATGTGTGCGCTTGTGTGTAATGATATGTGATATACATGTATAATTACAAAGTAGTGGTCAATGTTAGAGATTTTTAAATAAATATTTTACATTATATTCTTATTACCATGTACCCAAAAAAGTGTGGCACACACTTTTTCCATTATTTCGAAATTAGTTTTCTCTAAACATTCTTATCTGGACAAGGAATTTTAGCTTCATCCATATTCATAATACCTCTCATACATGCTCTTCTATTCTTACTTCCTGAAAACTTTCGCTCACGCAAACCACTTTCTTAATCTTATCACTTCATCTACCTAAAGAACATCCACGCAAACATATACCTTCAAAATTAATGTAAAAGGGATAGCCACACAACATTATAAATTTTATAAAGCTCATATTATAAAAAAATCTTACAACACTGTTTTACATATTTTAAAATATGTTACCATAAAATTATATATAATGCATTTTAAAAATTCATATACGTAATGGTTTTAATAACTTATATTGTACATATTGTATATTTATTATATAGAAAAATACACGTATTTTTGTTATAAACTAAGATATTTTTTGGCTAATAACCTTTTTACATATAAAAAAGCTACTTAAAATTGAAATGCGTCATATAATTTGAAAGTACCATTAAAATATATAAATAAATAAAAATTAAGTAAGAATTTCAAAACGTCCCCTAAATTTGGGGTGTGTCTTATGGTCTGAAAAATATAGTAATTTCTATAATATTTTTAAAATTTACTATGAACTGAAATTTTATAAATTAAAAAATATATTAATTATTTTTATTATATTAATTTTTATAGTACTAATTTGTAATATACATTATAAAAATTATAATACTTTTTTCTCCGTGAAGGTAGTACCGCAGTCGGATAATTTAGTATTTGACCTATTCAGCTATGTTTTTACTATTCGGTATTTAGCAGAATATTTTTTAAAATTTGGTCGAATATTCGTTATTCGGTTAAACTATTAATCATCACATTACTATTAAATTCATACAGTACAAAATCAAGTCATATAACCGTAAGGGTGTAGCAAGAATTCTTTTCATTCAACTACAAATTAGTTTTTGCCAAACAATCCTATTCAAACAAGCAACTTTCTTTTATTTTTTATTTTTTTTATTCTTACCACGTAGAAAAATTCTCTCAATCATATCACTCCGTTTATTCATCGGACGTCCACGCAAACGTGTACCTTTAAAATCGTTCATATACATATAAAATGTTCATTAGACATTCTCTCAAGATGATCGAACCAGCTCAACTGACTAACAAGAACTTTTGCAACAAAATTTTTTTCAAACACACGTTCATTAAATATTCGTTCAAGATAGCCAAATTATCTTAAACATTCTTTATATAATAATAATTCATTTTGCATCTGATTCCTTCTAATAACACTACATACCCTACACAAAAGTCTTATTTCTGCAGTAATTTTTCTTTTCTGTTTTTGCAGCCAGACCTAACACTCACTACCATATATCCTTTAATTTCTATAAATATAAATTTTATAAAAATAAAATAAACACAATTTGAAACAAAATTTAAACTAATTTTCATATAATTTATTAATAAAATTAGATTCATTTGCCATGACGAGTAAATAAATTAGTAATATAATAAATATAGGTAATTGTTTAATAATACATTGACCTAAAATAAATTCTATGCCATGATGGCCGACAACGGGAAATTGAGAGGAAATGGAGGTGATTCTATTAGCAGGATTTCCTCTGCTTTTCCAATGCTTTATTCCATGGAAAGCTTTTAGGAAAATGCTTTGCTTTTTTTAGATACACGTATCTAATTTTTATTATACAAATATTTTAAAAAAATCTATTAGTTTCGGATTTTATTGAATTATTTTTATTCATTTCAAAATTATGTAACAGATAGATTAGTTTTAGATTTTTTGTAAATTTAATGTTAGTTTTTTTAAAATTTAATTGTGATAATATTATAATATAAACAAATAATATTCAAAAATCTTTCAGAACTCATAATAAATAATTTAAACAACTTTGGTTTAACCAAAAGTTCTTTTAATTGTAATCAAGTTTATTCTTAGTGGAGTGCGTAGAATGCACTGTACAGTTGCACTCGTATAACTTTCTAATTAAATAAAAAACTTTCGGATTTAGTTCTGTATTAATTTTAATTGTAAATCAAGATTTCGACGTACTCTACGTACACCGTTTCTA
Organism: Clivina fossor; assembly: GCA_963966155.1. Taxonomy (NCBI): domain Eukaryota; kingdom Metazoa; phylum Arthropoda; class Insecta; order Coleoptera; family Carabidae; genus Clivina; species Clivina fossor. The sequence continues at coordinate 21,546,988 of OZ014551.1, read as the reverse complement.
GGGAAAATGATACAAATGGCCCATACTATAAATAAACAGAACATAGGAACAAGTTACTACTAGGTAACAAAATAAAAATTATAGCCTTTTAATTTTATTATAGTAAGTTCTGAAAGATTTTTTTACTATGTTAACTTTTTAATATTAATTTTAATATTGATGTCAATTTTTACTGTATAAATCCACCAGCAAGCATTGATATAAGTAATAATTCTATTTCCCATTGTCCGGCAATAACATTTATTACTCAACCAATTAATTTTTTAGATTAACTAATAATTTTACAAAATATAAATAAATATTAAATTTATTCTATTCAAATATTAGATTTTTTTAATAAAAATACTAAAAGACAGTTGCATAAAACTAAATCTCTCGTTAACTTAGCAACTGACTAATGAATGAGGAAATTTCAAGACAATTGACAATCAAATTGTTTAGTTCTCTTACTGATTAAGTTAAAAACATTTTATGCAATTGAGGCTAAATTGCATCAAGAGAAATGTAATTTATTTGTTATAGATAATACGTTCAATATGCAACAGACAATGTGAAAATAAAAATTAAATATATTTTTACAATTTTAAAAATTTATTTACATCAAAATAAATATAAAAAATACATGGTGTTAATACTCCATTTGCTCATACAATGCAAAATATTTTTTTTCAAATTTGTTAAATTACATTATTTCACTTATACAATGCAATTTTTTATTAATGTACGTGCAGCTAAAGATAATTTATATATTTAATAATAGCAATTGTTTTCGAAGCATATATCTTGTAAGAACAATGGCTATAGGTGTCTCGATTCCTTGTTATTAATTAAAAAAGAACATTTTTTAAATATTATAATAAATTACAGAAGAGAATACGCAGTTTATATTCACGTTTATCTTCATCGACCAGGATGCATACAAACAACTAGAATATTACAACAAATTTACACTACGCTATATTTATAAGATATATTTAGAAATATAAAATATGTTTGTTATACATTATTATTATTATTTAAAAGTATAGGAATTTAGCATAAAAATTATATTGCTTACATATTAGGATAGTGTGAAATCTAACCAAATATAAACTAGTTTTATAAATTAAATACTTTTTATTATATTTCACATTTTAAATGTAAATAATGATAAAGACAATTCTAATATTTTTTAAATAAATACTTTCAGATATACGCACTTTTACCTAAAAGTACTTTTAATAAGGCTATGAATTATGCACAAATTTATTTATTTATGATTAATTGTAAGTTTTCAAAAAAATTATTATTTAATGTTCAAATCAAAATTAAAAAAAAATAATTAAATTACAACAAACCCCAGAATAACAAAGACGGAATGATTATATCAATATAATATTTTATAAATATCAAACTAATTTTATATATTAATAAAAACTGTATAACTTTCAGTTAAAACAAATTTTTATACCTTTCATAAATATAATATTTTTAAAATCTTCGAAAAAAATCATCCGTTAGAGGTGCCACCTGCATAATTTGCTTCAAACGCCAAAATTGCTGGACATAAACTTGATAATTAGATTTAAAAAGTGTAAATCAACTTCAAAATACTCCAGAGGACTTCAGGAATGTTCAAATCGAGAGAGAAATCATTTGTACAATATGATTTACAAATTAATTAAAATTTTAGCAAAATCCTTTACAATTATCTTAAAATCAATTACAGATTTTCTCCAAAATCATATAAAATATCGAGTAAAATTCCTACTACCTTAACAGTTTCGTATAAAAACTGTAAAATCAACGAAAAATCACTCAAATCTCAACAATCATATTTAAAATTTGTACAAATGGTTTTCCCCTCGATTCAATTAAACTACCAAGATTCTAGTAAAATTCAGCAATAATCAAAATATATTTATATTTTATTTATATTTATATATATATATATATATATATATATATATATATACAGGGTGTAACAAAATAACTATTCCTAATTTTCAGAAATGATAGAGTGCACTTAGAGAAACATTTTTTATTAATAAACTAGTGTCCGAAAATTTCTCGGTGTCAAGATACACTAGATATCGTTAAAAACAATTTGTTGTAACGATGTACAGGGTGGACAAATTTGAACGTTTTCATAGGGGAACTCGGAAACTATAAGAGATATGGAAAAATGGACCGCGCATCCTCGATTGCTTTTTTTGAGAGAAACTCAATTATGAAAACAATAATTAGCTATTGTCTTTTGTTTTCGAGTTATGGCAAAAAGTTCGCTTTTTCCGTATTTTGATAAATGGCGATATATCGATGGTTTTTTAAATTAGATGAAAATAATTTTCACATTTTTCAGGCACTTTTTTGAGTAGAATGAAATGGTCTTAACGGATATTATAAATCTCCGTTAATTCTCGGGTTATAACATAAAGTTGTGTTTTTTACAATCGACTACCAAAAAAAAAAAAAAAAATTTTCGGACACTAGTTTATTAATAAAAAATGTTTCTTTATCTCTATCATTTCTGAAAATTAGGAATAGTTATTCTGTTACACCCTGTATATATATATATATATATATATATATATATATATATATCAGCATATTCTTGTCAAAGTGTTTCAAAAAATACTAAGTTAGCAAATATACATTTTTAGTGAGAATATCAAAAAAGTAAAAATATATAAATTTATAATGCTTTCGAAAAACAAAATCAAAAAATAAAATAATATTTTAAAATATATAATTCCAAATTCATTTGCTCTGTAAAATAGTAGATTTCATAAAAACGCATCCTGTACCGAAGGTCATTTTCAGACAGTATTTTTCAACGTCAGTACCAGTATTATGTGCAGTCCAAATTAATAAGACAATTCAGCTTCTTTTAGCTTGCTTATTTTTATTTTTGTATTATTTTGCAATCTCAACGATGCGTTTAATATAATTATAAGTGTACAAAATACAAAAAAAAAATCGTGATTCATACAAGGTTGACTCGAAAAAGAATCGCTAATATTTTTTTTATTCTTACATAAATCAATATATAGCCGCTGATCAAGTAAATTGCTTTTGTTTTGAAATTAAAACAAAACAATTGAATACTATTATTGATTTGTTTGCAAATTGTGTTGTAATATGTCAAATTTATTGCTATTATCGGATAATTTACGAGTCAATTATTATCGTTCGGTTTATTTTTTGTTCTGTTGCTAAATAAATTATTATTTATTGAAAATTTTAAAGTTTAAAAATGTTGATTGCTGTCTTACCAGACTATGTATTTGTAAATGAAGAATAATTCTGCTGCATTTATATTTAAAATATAATTACCTGAAACAAAGAAAAGTTACCATCATTAGTTATTTTAAAAATATATAAAATATTTATTACATATAACATAATTAATTATGATATTCTTATTGGTTAAGTATTGGATTGTAAAGTTAATATAGGCATTAAGTCTCAATTTGCAATATTTTCTATAGGGTTATATTTTTAAGGAAAAAAACTAATTTTAGATAAATAAATATTTAACATACTAAAAAATAATTCAAAACATATTATATTAAAACAAAAAACTTTAAGATTTAAGTTCCGTATATATTTTATTTAAAAATTGACATTTTGATATATTTACGTATATCATCACCAGGAAAAAAATATACAAATGACATATATTATAAACAAACAAAACATAGAAACAAGTTACTAAGTAATAAATTAACTTTTTTAATCTAGTTATATATATATATATATATATATATATATATATATATATATCATAAAATATAAAAAATTATTAAAAAATTATTTAGCCGTATTGAAAAATATTTCAATAAAAAGTTGGTAGTTATAACTTGTCTAGCAACTTTTGATAAATAATTTCTTTGAAAATATGCCTCGGCTGTTGCGAAATATAACATGAAAAATGATATCAGTTATTTGCCACTTCCGGTTGGCAGATCTTTACCAAAAGTAAATCAAATTGAGATATTCCCCTCCGAAACTTAAATATAAAATTTTATATCAATCCATTCTACCAAATTTGCTCTACACGTGTTCACAGACCGACAAACGGACATCACGTTAAAAATTGTGAATTGGTGTTACTATAAGTTTAATTTATGCTTATGCGTAAAATTCTCGATATGTCAAATTCGATATTATTACAATACCTCTCTTATCGTATGTGCTATGACGGTCAAAAAAAGGCAGAAAAATCTGTAAAAATACTAGTGATTTTACAAAATAAAAACGGATTATTCAATATTTCTGCGACGGATATACAAATATTACATCAAAATTTTAATAAAAATAACTAAACTTTCTCATTCGTTTCGAATAAAAACTAATAATTTATTACTTAATACTGAGAAACAAAGATGTAATAATTGATTAAGTTAAGAGTTAGAGCAATTACTGTTTAGTAAAATGATTTATTTTCGTTTTGGTTTAGTAAAGCGGTAATCGTGCATTTATAACGGACCACCATCAAGGTCGATTTCAAGGCCAACTAGTATTTACTGCACTTAAAAATTGTTGCAATATGAAATAGATGTCATTAACATCAATATTTTAACATTTATATTTATAAGATTTATATTTTTTTATATCAACATATTGTACAAATTTTCTTGATGATGACGTATATAGAGTATATTGAAACGTCGATTTTTAATTAAAATTTATACAGAACTTAATTCCAAAGCTTTTTTATTTTAATATAATTAGTTCTGAAAAATTGTTTACTATGTTATTAGTATTTTATGTTATTTAATAAAGATTGTTTTTTTTTTAATTTGGTAAATATTCAACATAGAAATAAAATAAAAATAATAAGTGAGACAGCATTTTATCTAGAATTGACTAACAAAATATTGCAAAAATTAATAAAAGCAAAAGCTAGTGACAATTATTTTAAAATTCCTCGTATCTTTCGCGTAATCGGTACAGGTAAATTTTGTAATAATTTAGTCTCTATAGAGATTGTCAACTATATAATTATTTTGACCAAAATATAATTAACTCTAATTATATCTGATAGGTACAATTTTACGTGACGTAATTAAGCATCATTATTTCTAGAAAACATCGAAAAAATAATTACAAAATAATTAAAAATAAATGACGTAATAATGGTAACAAGTCTTTTCTTTTATATTCTGTAAAGTTGTATACACAGTTACTGTTTAAATAAGAGATTATAAAATAATTTTTAAAAACAATAAAACTACGCAAAACAGTCACAAAATTATAAAAATAACCTGGTATTGCGCAGTTATATTTATTGCGTAATTTAATTTTAATATGCATAAGCTGGGTTTAGAATCACAGTTTTCTTGCAACAACTTATGTGCACAGTTTAGACGGTGGTAAATACAGTGTTAACACGGTTCCGTTTTGTATAATCTTTTCACTTATTTTTAACATAATTTAACTACAAGTTGGACAAAATTTCGCTATTAACTTTATATTTTTCACCAAGCATTTTGTACACCGGACTTTTATTCTTTCTGTCACTGTATTTTTTGAATTTCATTTTTCACACATATTGAGACATTTTATAAAGTTTTATAAATTCATTTAAGAAATCTGAATTATACATAGTAAAAATAAAATAAATTTTATAATCTAGTAATAATTAATAATAAATAAATAATAATTACACTGTAAAAAAATCATTGTAAATTTTCATTGAAAATCATCGTAATTTTACTATATTTTTCTTGTTATTTTCATAAATTATTGTAAATTTACAAAAAATATTAGAAAATTACAATAAAATATGTAGTAAAATTACAATTAATATCAGTATAAATTTGTACCGATTTTTTATAGTGTATTAACATGTTTCTATGTTTTCTTTGTTTATTATTTATGCCACTTGCATATTTTTTCTTGATGATGATACATACGTGGACTATATCAAAACGTCGAATTTTAATTAAAAATTATATAGAACTTAATTCTAAAGTTTTTTATTTTAATATAATAAGTTCTGCAAAAATATTTACTATGTTAAAATAGCTATTTCATCTAATTCGAATCAGGTTATTAAATTTTAGATAATTTGTTTATTTAATTAGATAACATCTTAAATAATATTACTTACTTTGTCTACGTATAAATTTATTAAAATTAAATTGATATTTTAAATAAAGATATGACAAACTAAAAAAAATATCTAATTATATTAGGCGAATACACTAAACATGATCATCTGTTGTTAAATTAGATGTTTTATTTAATAAGATTAAAAGGCTAAAATCATGTATTTTTTAATGAAACAACTAAAAAAATTTTAAAATTATCTAAAGATTTCTTTCTGTTTACAGTTGTAGGTCAAACTTAATAAAATTGCCAAATAATAAATAAAAAAGAACTAACTTACTATACATTATCATTCTATTAAATTGATCTGAAAGACAGAATTATATTTATGAAAGTGTTCATATGTACCATTAAGTATAAATATTTTATACAAATGTAAAACTTTGGATTCTGTTTTAGTTTAGTTTCATAAAAATTATAGTTTTTTTATTTATACATAACGTTTTGTGCTAAATTGCAAAAACTGTGCGTCTATGCAAAAAATATTCATAAAATGTAGTTTGGACATTACATCCGGTAAGTTGAAATTAATATACATTTTTAATTAACAGCTAAAAAAATAATGATTCAATTACGATAAATAAATAAATCAATTTCTTCATCTATTTAATTAAAAGTTCTAAAAACATGTTAAAACCTTCTTCTATTCAAACAAATAAAACATTGAAAAACAAATTGCAGTAACAAAAATCTTATTACACAGACTAATAACATTACCATCATAAAAATTCCAAACACATATAAACACTGACATTGTATTATTGAGAAAAATACTGAGGCTAATTTAAATAAAACTGCAAACGAAATAAGAATTCGCCATACTACTGGGTATAAACTATTTCCATGTAATCTGAAAAGATATATATATACACACACGTGTAGGTTTCAGAAGATTTTAATATGCAAATGGAAGTGTTTTAGCATTTTCCAGATATATATCTAGAGTACCTAGAATAGTTTGGCTAACTAAAATTTCTTTGTATTTTTTAGTTTTTCATACTCTTTACGATTAGAATAGTTATTACCAGATTTTGTGTAGGATATGTTAATTTATATTTATATTTAAATGTGCAATTTTGTACTGTTGCGTTTTCTTTAATGTTAAAATTCATAGTAAAATTTAGATATTTTTAAAACAAATTTCTAAGATTGTGTATGTAATTATTTTTATGTGTACTTTTTCAATTAAACAATAATCTGATTTTGTTTTATATAAACAAAATGGTAAATTATAATGTAATGAACAACAATAACGGTATTTGTTTTCAAATTTTCAAATGAACAAGAAAGAAAATAAAAATAATAGTTTCTTTGTCACCTAATAAGTTTTTTCTATCTTTTGCTGGTTTATTATTTATGTCTTGTGTATTATCTTTTCCTGATAAAGATATAAGTAAAATATATCAAAACGTGAATTTTTAAATAAAAATTATACAGAACTTAATCCTAAACCTTTTTTATTTTAATATAATAAATTTTGAAAGATTTTACTGTGTTAGAAATAATAGTTTTATCTGTACAAAATTAAATCTGAAGCCAAACAAATCAAATAAATATTAAATTGAAACAACTTATTAAAATAAAAATGTATAGCCCGGAAAAACGCTAGGTATCTTAACTACTCATAATAACATATATGCCTAGTTTACATTAGTAGAGTTAGTAATATAGTATACAAGCATACTTTTTTCCAAATCGCTCTACCCTACTAATTTTGGTAAAGTACAAAAAGGTAGATTAGTCACAATTAGACAAAACATTGTTAGATATATTTAGTCACGAAATAACATATATTTTCTATTGCAGTGAAACAAAAATTAATCATAATTAATTTTATATTAAAATTGTATAGAATTTTATTTTAAAGCTTTTTATAAATTTTAATATAATAAATTCTGAAAGATTTTTTACTATGTTAATTATAATATTTAGTAAAAAATATTTGTTACTTTGTGACTAACTTTTTTTGCCTAAATTTCAATTAATTAGTGTAGGTCCAACCGAAGGCGAAGTTACAATAACATATTTTTGTTAATAAAAATTTAATCTAATTATTAACAAATATTCTTTATGTAATGTCTCGGAGAATTTTTGAGGGTGATTAGCAGATGGAGATGCGGCGGACTCTCGACGATTCTCGGAGGTGGTTCGGATCATAGTTAAAGCTGTAGCTTCTTCGGATAGCTGGTGTTGTTACCTCGTAGTCGACGTTGTCTCGTGAATAAAATCTTCAACAGTTTATTGAGATTCGAGCACGATTGTCGTTAAAGTTATGCAGCTAGTTGGTCCGATTTACTGAGATGAATTTATCCAACACTTCTGACACCATTTTTTTTTTTTTTCTATTGATAATTGTATATTTAATTTTATTGATGGAATACATATATTTCTTAATGTGAACCGCTTGGTTTGAATTCTAAGTAAGAACTGAACTGTCGGCACAATTTTATTTATAATGAAAACTTAGTAACTGACGTGGAAAATCAAAGGTTAGGTCTAGGGGTAGTATCGACTATCGCTGCGTTCAAACAAAGATAATAATTTCGAAAACAATATTTTTGAAAACAACTTACTCATGAAATGTAAATAATTGAAATTAAGATAATCTGAATAAGTAAATCATGTTTAAAATAATCAAACAAGTCGAATACATTACATTTATGTAATTGAATTTCAGACAACCACTTTTTATATATAGACTAGAAAATTCACAAATAGAATGTATTGTAAAAGAATAAATTTCGATGAGCGGGTAGGCAAAGTTTTCGGTGATGTTTTCCACCTTCTTCAGAAAATGTTCTGCTTAGCAAAATTCAGAAACAAATTCATAGAAAATTTTGTTAATAAGAATCAATATAATAAAAAAATTAATCAGATATTAAAATAAATAACAAAGTAATCAGAAATTTAGTTATTTTTTTTATTCAAATTTTTTCTTTTTTAGAATATTCGAAAACAAATTGGAATGTAAAAACTTGAGTTTGATTCGAACATCTATACTTTTGACTACCTTCCCATCGAAATTTAATTCTTTATATATACAGGGTGGTCCAGAAATATGTACCGTAATTGCTAGAGCTGATAGTACGTTCAAAAATAAGGGTACCTTTTTATATACATTTTTTTCCAAAACTCAATAATAAAGAAGATACAACCCTGTAAAGGGGTAAAATAAAAACAATTTTTTTTAATATCTTCCAGACGCTTCCGAATAACGGGTTCATATTTTAGGGGTGAGTATATGACATTAGAACAATTAAATTTATGTTACCACTTATTCTATCTCTTATGGAGTTATTTGAAATCAAACGTGTATAACACTCCAATTAATACATTAAATGAGTTGAGAGACAAAATCGAGCAAGAATTTACAAACTTACAAAACAATGCAGTAACATTAAATGGAATAATGCGTTCACTAAATAAAAGAATTAGATTGTGTATACAACAAAATGGAAGACATTTTGAACATCTGCTGTAAAACATTATTTTGGTGAATAAATATTAGTATTGTATGATTCTTTTGAAAGTTGTAAGTTTTCATTAAGTTTGATTAAAGTGTTGAAAAATGGTTTTTATTTCACCCCTTTATAGAGTTGTATCTCCCATATCATTGAGTTTTGGAAAAAATTGTAAATAAAAAAGTACCCTTATTTTTGAACGTGCTATCAGCTCTAGCAATTACGGGACATAATTCTGGACCACCATGTATATATATATATATATATATATATATATATATATATATATATATATAAATTAAATTCAAATTTAGCTAATAATACAATGGGGTTGTCCCGTTTTTTTGAAGTATAAAATGTAAGTGCAGAAAACGATTATTTATGTTTTAATATATTATAGAAAAAAAAATTATTATGAAATACCTTCTAATTTCGTAGATATTAATTATTAAAATATCGACTTTTTACCCGCCAACGATATTATGACGTCACTTACCTCACAGACACTTCAGTGACAGTTGATAACTTACCTAGACATAACCAACAAATACTGTTAAAGAAAACAATTTCAATTTTTACACGAAACTGATGCATAATTATTTTATACTTTATTTTTATTAAACTATTATAAATAGTTTTGTTGTATTTTTACTTAAATACATTATTTAAATAAGATAATTATAATTGAAAATTGTCATTAACGGCAACATCCAGCAGATAGCGCCAGTGTTCTGCTTCAAGGTAACTGACGTCATACAGAAACAATTTGAATTTGTGAATATTTTTTAATATTTTTTTTCTCTGTAATAAAACAAAATTAAAAAATATGTATGATATATTTTGATTACTTGAGCCTTCAACTTTCAGAAAAAAAATAAAAATAATAGTGTTAGAAAAAACGGGACAACCCCATTTTCAAAATCTAGCTTAACAATAATTTTAAAACAAAATTACATCAAGTAGAACCAAAAATACTTTAAAATCAATAATAATTATTAACGTATTTAAAATTCAAACAGCAAACGAATCCAGTAACGAAGCACAAATGGCCCGATATATCTAAAAAATATTCTGGTATTATCTACCTCGTCTAAATGGGTATTTTTACGTTCTTTTTCAAAACTAATTTTATACGTAGCCAGTGTGCAACACCATTGCTTGGTAGTACGAAATGTACGGGCACCAAAAGTTCTCGGGCCCATAAAAGAAGCAATTTCATTAATCCTTTGTCTATTTCGTGTCGTAAAAACTGGACATACAACGCTATGCACTTGTGAAATGCAATGTTGAACTTGGTAAAAAAAAAAACAGTGCAAACACTATAAAAATAACGATTTTTCCGGGCGAAATGTTTTTAAGGAAACCTGTGATAAAGTAAACAAATGCTAGTGTTCACACAGCTTGCTCTGATAATGGTCAGATAATGTTTGAAATAGATTTAAGATACTATCGGTGTAAAATGGAATTTGAAGCTTAAATTAATTAATATAGTTATTGACTTTAAAAATAAAAATTATTTATAACTTATTAAATAAATTCAATTTTGCCGTTTTTTTATATTTACATGCGGATTTCAACGGAATAGTGACGAATATGCCACCTTAATGAAAAAATTAGTTTTTTTGTTTACATATTCTGCAATCCATTTGAATATTTTTGTAATATTCTTGTATATAGCTAACATAGTAAAGAAAAAAGATAACATCAATCACTCTGAAGGCACCAAGTTAAATAAAATTTGGCTTCCATTAATTAAAAAAATTAAATAAAATTTTATGATCTAGTTACCTATTTTATTACCTAGTAACTTGTTTCTATATTCTGTTATTTACTGTAATGTCATTTGTATCATTTATCCTGATGAAGACAAATGTTGAATTCATCGAAATGTCGATTATTAATAAATATTAATACAAAACTTAAACCTAAAGCAGTTTTATTTTGTATATAGGCTATTCCCATTTGAAAACATTGGGTGCCTATTCATCTCTGATTATTCGAAAATATTTTATTATTTGATTTTTGGAAATTATTATTACAAAACTTTTTGTTGCTTGTCCAAAAACTAAAAATACACTAGCCTAAAATAGTCTAAAACTAAAACTATCACTTCCAGTATAAGACAGAATCAACAATTATGAAAAGAAAAATTCAGGTTAACTTACTTTATTTAAAAAATAAAATTAAAAAGTTATTACACAACAGTTTTAGAACATTTTAGGCCCCTATACAAAATTTTTGTTTTCATAGCCGACTTAAATAAACATTTTTTTCAAATACACATATGTAGACTGAATGTTTCAAATTTGTAGCATTTATAGTAAAATAATATAAATAAAGTTTGGATAAATATACATTATTTTTATATAAATGAGTGTTTTCTTAAGTTATAGTATTTTGTTTTTGCTTAAATCGCCATTAATATTTATTTTTATAAACTAATTAAATCATTAATTAATTAATTTTTAAATAAAAATATCATTTGGTATAGTTTTTAATTTCATTTTTGTGATTGGCAATATTGGTTTCCTGCGCAAAATCACGAAATTTTGAATTTACTCTAATTGTTATATTCCTTCATTGAAACATTGTTCATTTAATAGTCAGTTGTAAAATCGTATACGACTAATAAATGAAATTTTTTTTTAGTGATAGTGAGTAAATAGTGACAAAAACGTATGCAAATTCATTCGGTTCTTACGAAACAAAATTCAGCATAGACTTTCAATTAATTGTTCATCTTTCATTTTCACGCCATAAAAATTAAAATGCATACAAAGAAACAGTACTTAACTTGTGATCAAAGTATGCTGTGTGTGCATGTTGGAAACAAATTTGCCATTCCAGTCGTCCAATTTAACAGTTGACGTTAACGTTACCGCATCACGCTATTGCAATTTACAAGACCAACAACAACAAGAAACAATTAAAACATAACGATGTGCCGCACCGTATAACCTATTTGATTAAAATCGTGTTTTATCGGAACTTGATCGGAACGGAATGTGCGTGTTTGCAATATTTGTATGCAGGTGTATATTGGCGTTTGATCACCTGATACAGGTATTTCATAAAAGACAAAATTAATTATTTAAGTCAGTGTCTATTACAGGCAGAGCTGAGTACAATACTTTTAAAAAGTATTTAAATACAAATACCATTTGAAAAGTATTTAGATAGGTACTTCTTTATAATTATTAAATACAAATAATTTTAATACAACATACTCGTATCTATATTATATAAAATTAATTCTTACTTGTTAAATTTCAATGATAATTCAATATCAAACTTTTCGTTAAATATGACAATTCATTAAAACAATTTTACGTAACATTGTTACATGCAATATTTTATAAAAGCTTACAAATATTGTACAAAATTCCAGAATGTTATTTAATAAAAAGTTTTATGAATACTAAGGTTTTACGAAGATAAATATCATAAAATCATGTGAAAAAATCTTGTTTTCAAAATTTGATTTAATCATAAATGAGGAAAATAAATTTTACACACCAGATAATCTATAATAACGTATTTATTCACTGAATTTGTATAAGTATATTTTTAAGATACAGTGTATGATAAAGAAATTATATGTCAGTTAAACATAAAATAAACGACTGCACCCTATTGATAATAAAGCATACGCTGAAGTAATTTCTAACACTGTAAATATTTTAAATACTTGGATGTATTTTAAATTTTTTTTTAATATTTTAAATACTTTTAAATATTTTAAATATATTTATAAATAATTTATGCTCTAAATCCAAATGTTAAATACTTATTTTTAAAAAATATTTTCAATAGTATTTAAAATACTAAAGTATTTGAAGTAATACTTAAAATGCTTTTTTTGTAAATAATAAATACTACCTCCCTTATCATATGTGATATGACAGCCGGTACAAAATAAACATATTCCAACTGAAATACTTGTGTGTAAAAATGTACTACACAATAGCGATACAACATACATTGAAAGCGAGCTCAGTTTGCTGTTATCTCTCAAAGTACGAATTTCGACCAATTTCAATGTGAAATAAAGTACTTTTGCGGCACTGAATGTACTAATGCAGCGACTTTTCTTCAATCTAATATATTAGTGATAAATGCAGTCTCAAGAAGCCTATTTCGGGCCTGTGTACAAGTTCTATACTTTCAGAACTTATTCTATTAATAAAAAATATTTTTGGATTAAGTTTTATTTAATTTCGATTAAGTTTTATTACAATATGACATTCTATATTGACTACATATGGAGATGGTTCATGTGTAATGACCCGAAATGTCGTATGTTAATAAAATAAACAGAACTTAAGCTTATAGCATTTCTATTTACTATTATAAAAAATTATTTACGAATTATTATTTATGACTCAAGCATCGACTGTTAATTCATTTTAACTAATAAAAAAATTTCAAAATATAGTTTAGGTAAATATTTGAATATTTTGTTCGAAAAACATTTTTAATTATTTAATATAAATATATTTCAAACAAATTCTTAAAATTATTTATCTATAGAATTTATCTAATTGTGATTCACTGATATTTTAAACATGTATGAATGAATATAAGTTTTAAAAACAAATATTGTTATTCCGTATTGTAGGTATGTTTTAAACGAAAACAACATAAAAATGTAATTTATCGTTTTTTGTGCGACTCGTAATATCCATGCCAAAAATGAAAATTGTCCATAAACTTCTTTTTTTTTGTCCCATTGTTTTTATTTTAATAATTTATTTCAACATGCTTGTGACAAACCTCGCCCGTTTTGTAGACAACGTATATAATTCAACTAGCTTTTGTTTCTGCGCAACAACGTTCAATTTTTGTGCGCAATTTACGCGTTTTTGCTTTTGTTTTTTTTTTTTTTTAGAATTGTATGTATGCTATTTTTTTATTCTCGTTGTCATTTACTCTTTTTTTTTTGCTCAGTGTAATTCCGACTCCATTTACAAATGCCGTAATTGTTAAATTGCCGAGAATTTTTAACGTAATTTATTGCGGCATTGCTGTTTGTGACGTCATAACGATACCTTGCTGTAGGTCACGCTTTCTCTTTCTATAAAATCTTTTATTTAAAGCTTATACTAACAGTGAAATTTTGTTAGACTGGACGCAATGCAGAAAATTATACCAACCAAAAGGGCCCAATTAATAAAGGTAACTAAAATTCTATTAATTGTATTAATTGAAAGATTTAAAATTAGTTTCTAAGTTCCCACTACAAAATTTTATTTTACATAATATTAAACACTAATTATATTCTACACATGTAACATCAGCTATTATATTATATATGAATGTATTTTTATGTGTACATATTTTTATATATTGCAGAGCCCTGACGTCTATTACTTATTATTTACCTAATTTTATGTTTAAGATTACTTTTAGAAAAGAATTATGTAAAATATTTACTCTAAATATTTTTTTTTTTTTCTTTTAACGTAATAAAAAAATACTTTACATATAACATCATCTGGAAAAAATACACAAATGACATAAATAATAAACAATCAAAACATAGTAACAAATATGTTTTGTTTGTTTATTATTTATAATGTCTACAAAAATTATATAATTTTATTTTTGAACAGTGTTACCAACTTTCGAAAAAAAAATATATAATTTTTATTTATATTTCTTAGTATTTATATGATAAAGTCAAAAAGGTCTATTTACCACATACTTCCAATTTCGTTTTTCTAATGATGATTCATGTACAGTAAATTTAATAACTTTAATATAAAGGCTTTTCTACGAGTTGTAACAAAAATTGCGCTTTTTTGTCACATAAATTAGAATATTTAAACATTGAAATTTCATAATTGAAATTTACAAAATTTTGATTTGATAAAGTAATTTAAGATGAGTAATAATTTCAAAATTACTAGCGTAATTAATGAATAGTTTACATTATTGTAAAAAGCATATACCGGGTGTCTACTTTTTTTTTGTTACATAGGGAATACAATGCTAAAATTTTCATTTGGTGATAAATTTTCCCCTAATTATTATAGAACAAAAGTACAAATACAAAAGTTGTTTAGAATTCAAAAATGCATCAAATGATGCCAAATTTATCAATATAGGATGTTCCGATCAAGAATTAGAAGCAAATTAAAATTTCCATTTTTGCGCTCTTTACATCAAAGTGCCATGGAAATTAAACAAATAATTTCATTTCTTCTGGAGTTTGAGTTTGACAGATCGTATTTATTTTATTGTTACGTTCTGTATTATTATCATTATTATTGAAAATAATGAATAAACTTAAGGTAAATGAAAAAGTTCAGTGCGTAAAATGGTATTTTACTGGAAATTCGATACGACGAGTAAGAGATTTATTCAGCGCTTTCTTTGAAAACCGTCCCATACCTTCCGCTATGACTATTCGTAGGATAATTAAACAATTCGAAGAAACTGGAAGTGTGTTAAAACGTTGTAAAAATTGTAGAAAAATCAACGCAGAAGATCAGGAGGAGAATTTAAATCAAAATGCAATTAAAGAAAATACATTGAATATACTTTTGTGTGTAACGGAAAACCCAAATGTTAGTGTGCGTCAACTTGGTGCTGAATTAAATTTGCATCCTTCAACAATACATAAGGTACTAAAAAATGAAAAATATCATTCTTATAAATATTCCACGCACCAAGAGATATTTGAAGCGGATAAAATGGCTAGAAGCGAATTTAGTAACATTATTATGGAAAAATCCAATTTAGACAGAAACTTCTTGAAATCTATTTGTTTTACTGACGAGTCTACGTTTACTTTACACGGCGAACCTAATACACAAAACTTTAGAATATGGAGCCAAACAAATCCTCATTTAATGGTAGCAACACGTACCCAATATCCAGAAAAAGTTAATGTATGGGCTGGAATTTTTGGCAGGTGTATAATTGGGCCATTTTTTATTGAAAATAATTTAAACAACGAAAAATATTTGGATATGTTGCAAAATCATATTGGTCCGCAGTTAGAAGAGTGTGCAACTCAAGATAATGTTGTCTGGTATCAACAAGACGGATGTCCGGCACATTACAGCTGCAACATTAAATTATATTTGGATCAATGTTTTCCAAATTCAAATTGGTAGAGGTGGTCCAATTAATTGGCCAGCTAGATCGCCCGATTTAGCACCGTGCGATTTCTTTTTATGGCCATATTTGAAGGAGAAAATTTATAAACGACATATCAAAAATCTTGTTGATTTGAAAAATGCCATTGTTGAAGAGTGCAATAATATAACACAAACACAATTAAGCTCTGTACGTCACGAATTTTATAACAGATTAGGTTATTGTTTGGCAGTTAATGGCGATTTATTTGAACATTTAATTTAAATTGTTAGTTTCGTTTTTGTTCTCCTATATCTTGTATTCATGAATTTTTCTGTTTTATAGGTATATTGAATATTGTAATAAATAAAGAAAGTTTTACGGAGTTCAGCTATTTACTATTTATTAAACTCTTATCCGACGTTTCACTGCACAACTTACAGCATCCTCAGGGATAAGTTTAAATTATTATAATAAATATATTAGGCATAATGCCAGTCATCTAATTCAAATGTATTGTTTTTATAACTTGAAGTTAATAAATAAATTAAACAATTACTTAAAATTATAATGGAGACATTCACAATTTAAAACCACAGCTAGTACGTAGTGTACAGCCGAGTAAAATACCCTTTCATTGTAATAAATAATAAATACTTAATACTTTTTATACTTAATAGCTTTTCATTTACATTAAGTTTATTCATTATTTTCAATAATAATAATAATAATAATAATAATAATAATAATAATACAGAACGTAACAATAAAATAAATACGATCTGTCAAACTCAAACTCCAGAAGAAATGAAATTATTTGTTTAATTTCCATGGCACTTTGATGTAAAGAGCGCAAAAATGGAAATTTTAATTTGCTTCTAATTCTTGATCGGAACATCCTATATTGATAAATTTGGCATCATTTGATGCATTTTTGAATTCTAAACAACTTTTGTATTTGTACTTTTGTTCTATAATAATTAGGGGAAAATTTATCACCAAATGAAAATTTTAGCATTGTATTCCCTATGTAACAAAAAAAAAGTAGACACCCGGTATAATAAATTTATGATTTGACTAAAATCATTTTCATTTAATTAGCGGCTTATTAAATGTTCTGATAAGAAATATCACTGAATATTCTAGTTTATTTTATACAATAATATCAGTAAAAACCGAGCTTTTTTTATTAAAGAGATAAATGAATTTCTTTAATAGTTAAAAATTATTGTATATGAAATTAGGTTTTCAATATTTATTGATTAAAATAGATATTGTGATAGATCCACTCAATTTTACCAAATTCCTTAGATCCGTTTTCAAAAAAAAAATTACAAATAAATAAATATATAAGAATAGTTTAATAGTGTAAAATATAATTTTAATATAAAACTTTAATTTAAGAAAAAAATATTTATTATAATGTTGAATTTCCATGTTAATGGCCTATACAAGTTCTATAAATGAACAAGAACCAACAATGCCAATGAAGTACACACGATTTATCGATGTACGTATATAGAGGAATGTGTGTATATGTATTTCCCGATCAGTAATAGCATTGGGACATCACCTGCGGATATTGGAAATAAATCTAGTGATCTGGGTGCAATATACACATACGTGAGCCACGCCCACTATCATACGAAAATTTATGACGTGCGAAATGTTAGTTTTTGTTTTGTTTATTTTCATCGGCTGATTTTTTTTTATTATCATTTGTTTTTGTTTTACATCCCAAGTGAAAAGGTTTTTTTTTTTTCATAATTCCGATCAATAAATTGCAATGGAAAAAAATATTAAACAAATTTTATCTATAATATAATAAAAATAAATTGGAATCTACTTGTCTATCTCAAATCATAAGTTAACACATAAACGCAATCTATATATAAATAATTAAAATTTTTCAATACTTTTATTGCAATTAAAAAAATATAAAATGTCATAATATGTAAAATGTGTATAGTAATAATTTTAGTAGGTATCACTTTAAAATTACATCAAGTTTAAACTACTTAAGTAATAATGGTTTCTTATAATTTTAATGCAAAATATATTTAATGACATACAAAATATTTTTGTTTTTGTTGATTTCAAGTTTAATTTTTGTTGCAAGACGGTATATATCTATTTTAAATTTCTGCAAATCAAATATTTTTTTGTTATTTTTTTTAATATAAATTCAATATTCTTTCATAAATAATTTGTATAATGCAAGGCGCTTTAAACCAATTAAAGGACAGTGTAAATATTAGTAGATTGTCTATATCGCAAAGCGTAACGTACATAAATAACAATTGTATCAAATTAAGAAGAAAACGTGCAGATATTTCAAAGAACATTATGCTATAATTACAATACTCAATACTTAATATTGTACAAATCAGACGAATAAATTATTTATTGTTATAGTTTTTTATGGTATTACTGACAATTTTAATATTGGTATTTGCAAGTATTGCAATAGCAAAAGTGGTGGTGAAATTAAAAACTGTAGCAAGTGATATTTTTCATTAGCATATGTGTATTTATCAAGTTTTTGTCACATTTATAGTTTGATTAAAATAATTAATTTTTATATATCATTAAAATTAAATCATTATATTACTTATTTTTTATGAAATCAGTTTCTATATCCTAAGGAAAATATGAAAAATCACCTAACACTCGTGTAAAATTTTTTTTAAAAATTTTAAACCATTCCAACATAATGAATATCAATCTACAGATGTAAAAAATAATTTTATTAATAAATACATAATATAACTTTAATTGCAATTTACGAAGATCAATTTATTCTGATATATTTCTGGATTTCTATATACTGTTTTTATTAATTTACAGACAACATTATAAAAATATATATATTACTAATAATTTTTTTTAATAACATTATAAATAAATCATATTGTACATCATCTAATAACATACATACATACACAATCACGCCATGTACCCAAAAAGATGTGGCACAAACTCATTCCACTATCCTGAAATTAGCCTTTTCCAAACCTCTCTATCCAGACAAGCAACTTTAGCTTCATCCACATTCATAATATATTGGAAACTACCGCTCCCGCAAAACACTCTCAAACATACCACTCCATCTACTCATCGAACGTCTACGCAAACGTATAATTTTGAAATCATTCATATAAATTTTTTTAACCAAACGTTCATTAGACATTTGCTCAAAATATTCGAACCATTTTATCTGACTAACACGGCAACTTTTACAACAGCATTTTTTCAATTTCACACTAATCTATTTCGTACCCGATTTCTCCTAGTTACACAACATATCTCAAGTAAAAATCTCAAAAGAAGAAAACAATATCCCATAAGTAACATGTAATCTAAAATAACATTTATTTTTGTTTGAAAATGACTGCATGCAAAAAGTAAAAACAAAAATGTTAGACGTGTGATAAAATGTTAATTTCATCAGTTCGACTGTGATGGACGTTGGTACGTTTTGGTTCTGGGTTCTTTATTTCATTCCATGCCGATTCGTTTAGCTAAACGTTCGTTGCTTTGGTAATTTCATCAAATCACTCCGTTTCGTTCTTACATCAACTTAAATTACTATGCTTTGTTACTTTGTTTCTTGTACTTTGAATCGAATTGTATTATGGTACATGATTATCAGACACTATTGTTTGACGAAGCCGCATGCTTATAGTTTTTCTTCTTCTTTTGTTTCTATTCTCATTTATTTTGTTTAAAAAATAGTAATTTATATACTATATATACTTAAATCTAACAAAAAAAATAGTATATTCAGAATTTAATTTTAGAGATAACTAATGTGTCTATTCGACTCATATCTGTAAAATCTATATAGCGTTTCAGAATATGTTGACTTTTTCTATCAATAGAAAAATTCCATTAACTAGAAAATTACAAAACATTTTGTAACACTACATACAGCTCCACCAAGCAAACAAGTCCATCGGAAAATATGCGAACTAATTTTAAAAATTCGTGGCGGTAAAAGTTTAAGCCAATAAAAACAATTTCTGCCGCCGTTGTACATTCCGTAACAAAAGTAAAAGTAGCTAGCAAACTGACAGATTATCGCGTGTTTGTTTTTCTTAATTTTCTCTGCTGTTGCTCATCTTTATAAAAAAAATCAGTCTTTTTTAAGACTTAATCTTATTTGAAATAAGGTAGGCATATATTTTATAGATAATTTAAAGTATTTTTAAAATGAAATTATCGCATAACCTCAAAATATATATTTTATATTTATGTCAAAGTACTATTGACACTGAGTGTACCTCTAGAATACAGAGACAACAAACCACGCCTACCCAAGAGACTTGTTTGCTTGGCTTGACTGTATATCTTATAGATGTAAACCGAATAGACCCATAAGTTTCACAAATAAAATTATTTTTAATATTATATACACATACATACAATCACACTATGTATTCATAAGGGTGTGGCACAAACATTTTCCAATATGCAGAAATTACTTTCGTTCAAAGATTTCTATCCAAACAAGTAACTTTTACTTTATCCACATTTAGTATGTATATTTTTAATGTAAATTTAATTTAAGAAAAACAATACATCTAAACCATTTCTATAAATTCACTATCGCACAATACCCGTTAGAAAAACTTTATAATGTAAAATTTGAAGATACAAAAATAATTGCAAAATCCAACAATATTACAAGTTGATTGATAAGAAAAGCAATAAAAATTTACAAAAAAAAATAACATCAATCACAGCATTTAATTAATAAATTATAAAAATGTATAATGTGCTTACTTATATTTTGTTACATAGTTACTTGTTTCTATCTTTCATTTGTTTATTATTCATATCTATTGTAATTGTTTTTCGGATTATAATGTACGTACAGTATATAGAAACTCGAAATTTAAAAATTATACAGAACTAAAACCTAAAGCTTTTTATTTTAATATAACGAGTTCTGCATGATTATTACTAAGTTAACATAAAATTTCTTGGATGTGGTATTATGATAATAACGTTATTGTTTGTGTAAACATTCCTGTGTAAAAAGGTACCTTTTTTCACACTTTATAATAGTATGGAAAAAATGTTAGTGTTAATTTAATTTAATGCCCTTTTAGTAATACGAGCAACTCTATTTTCTTTTTACATTTTTGTCTACTGTAATTTTTACACCATTTTTCGTGTGTTCTGTACAGTGTCAAATATGTTTTACTGTATAAACTGCATTTATAAAAATAATTACAATAGTTTTTAAAAGTTTGGCACACTTAAGATATATGTAATCAAATTGAAGTAGATAAAATTATTAGATGCTTCTTATATTATTTTAAATTTTCACTTTGTCATCTAAAAAATTACATGTAGAATAATTTTCAGTTCCGAAACAAATACCAAACAATATTAATAATTAATTAATATTAATTAAAATAATTTTGACTTGCTTCTTATATAACAGTATTAATTTGTATTTATAAAATTTACTGATCAAATAATGTATTTTGGCGATACAAGTAAAATCAACTAAAATATTCTGTTAGCCCTAAAAAAGACAATAGTGATTGCCAAAATGTTGGCTTAGTAGTTAATAAATATATATAAAAAACTGAATTCCGTCAATTACTAATTATTTATTAAATATTAATACATTTGATAAAATTTCCCTAAAGTATAACATATTTGAGTCACATTATTACTGATACCCAATCTAATACATATCAAAAATTCCCCTTCTATTTGCACCTACACTAAAAACCAAATAACCAACCATCGAGTATCACAGTGCCCTAGATATAATAATGACGCTTCCATCTTTGTTCGTCGCCAGCGAGCAAATCAGATCAGGTCAGTGAATCGGTTCGGATGCACTATGACCGAACAAATACAGTGCGCATGTGCTATCAAAACTATTAACTGGTCAGAAGCAACGTGAGAAAACATCACGCATCTTTCCCACGGTCACGCGGTCATACTCGGTGCAGCAAGCGTCAATTTATTGAATTCCCCCTCAGCTATCACGCACGCACGTACACACACCACACACACACACACACACATACACACTGCACAACTAATGCAGTTGTGCTCTTAGTTTTATGAGAATGCACCAATAGATAGGAAGAAATAAAGGGAAGTTTTAGACGCACGTACGTGAATATCGAAGTTAAATGAAATAAAAAGTTTCAGCAAGATATGAAGTTTGAAACATATATATATATATATATATATATATATATATATATATATATATATATATATATATATATACATAATCACGCCAGGTACCCAAAAGTGTGTGGCAGAAACTCTTTCCACTGGGACCGGGACGTTTTGCCGCCGGACATTTTGCCACGGACGTTTTGCCGCCAGGCAAATATTAGGCGTTGCTTTCGGTAGAAAACAAAAGAAGAGATAATTCGATGAAATATTGGTTAGGTTAGGTTAGGGTAGGTTAAGTTAATAGGTTGTTTGTAGGTGTTTGTCTTCTACGCCTAATACTTGCCTGGTGGCAAAATGTCCCGGCGGCAAAATGTCCCGGCGGCAAAATGTCGCGGCGTTAAAACGTCCGTGGCAAAATGTCCAGTGGCAAAATGTCCGGCGGCAAAATGTCGCGAACCCCTTTCCACTATCCCGAAATTAGTTTTCCCCAAACATTCCTATCCAAACATTCCTATCCAAACATTCCTATCCAAACAAACAACTCTAACTTTATCCACATTCATTCACCTATATAATACATGCTCTTATATTTATACTACTTGGAAACTTTCGCTTACACAAAACATTCTCAATCATACTACTCGATTTACTCACCGAATGTCCACGTAAACTTATAACTTGAAAATCATTCACATATATTCTTTTGACGAAACGTTCAGTAGACATTTGCTTAAGATGACCGAACTATCTAACTAACTAATTTTGTTATGATATCTATCATAATGAATTTAAAGTTTCAACAAGTAAGAGCAGAAATCATAGAAGAAATAATTAATTTTAACTTTTGCAACAACATTTTTTTCAATATCATACATTAGTCTATTTCGTATCCGATTCTTTCTAGTTACACCACATACTTATGTACGTATGTACGTAAATATTGAAGTTAAATATTATACATATATAACATAAATTGTCTTTTAGCTTTTTGCTGATTATCGCGCGATTCTGTTACTCAATCGCTTTAAACTAAAATTTAGTTAAAACTAAAGATTAATTAATAGTATTTGACAAACATGTAACGACGATTATTTCTCATTTAAATTTAGAACATAACATTTTCACAATCACGCCGTGTACCCGTAAGATTGTGTCAAACTTTTTTCCACTATGAAGAAATTAGTTTCCGTCAAATATTACTAACTATGCAACTAACTTTTGTTTCTTCCACACTCATAATGCTTTTCATATATGCTTTTTTTATCCCTACTACTTTGAAACTTTCGCTCACACAAAACACTGTCTATCATACCTCAGTATAATTATTATGACAAGTGTGACAAGTATTACATTACTCATAACATAGACAATGATATTGAAATACTAATTTTGTGATTAAATAATGAATCAAAAACCTATTGGTGTGAGTACTAGATAGCATTAATTATTATATATATATATATATATATATATATATATATATTATATATATATATATATATATATATATATATATATATATATATATATATATATATATATATATTAGGGAGGTCCTTATTTTGGCAAAGTCGGAAATTTGTTGCTCCCACCCTCCAAAATTACTCAAAATAAATTTAAAAAAAATTCCATGCACTTCCCAGACCTGTCAGATAATATTAACCCGTGCCTGTTGAAGGCTCATAATTTGCATTTAGTTTAAATGGGAAAATTGCCGTTTTAGACATTTTGGTATATAACTTTTATTGTATTCACTTTAAAAATATTTCAATATAATCACCAAAAAGCTATTGAACCATTGCATTTTTTAAAATTTATTATGAGTAATTTTGGCGGGTGGGACAACAAATTTCCGACTTTGCCAAAATAAGGACCACCCTAATATATATAATATATATATATATATATATATATATATATATATATATATACTTTGAAGAAGGTGAAATCTTCACCGAATGCTTCTTGGTAAAGAATCTACAATGAGATTTTTTTATTTAAACGTCCATTCACTTTGACTGCAATTTTTATAATCTTCATCTACGAATCTTTAATAATAATTTCTATAAAATCCGTAAAATCACTACAATCTCAACAATCATATTTAAAATCTGTACAATCTGGTGTACAAAATTTGAGAAAATAGTTTCCTCCTCGGGATAAAACAGTATTTTGTTTTTTGAAATTAATCAATTGTTTACTGACATCAAAACTGACATATTATTTTACATTGCTAAGGAAACCGTCAATATTTATTTTTACTACAGTTAATTTTTGTTTGTCAATTCTAAAATCATTATAATATAATATCATACATAAAACACTACATTAACATTCTTCAATAAAGTATTCTATTAAAACAAAAAATATGTGTAAAAGATTTTGTTCGGAAAATAAACGTGTCGAACAATGCGATGAAGAAATTTATATTGGTATTATCCAAAATGAAACCTATCCAACATGTTCAACGAGTGGCTATCCTTGCAGTAAGAGCGATTGTAAGCTTGTGTACGTTAACGAAACGAATAAATCGAATAAAAAGTTTGATGCAGCTAACAAAACTGGCAAAATTAAAAACATTAATAAGTCAAACAAAAAGTCAAAATTTAAAGTAATTGATGAAACTAACAAGACGTCAAAATCAAATTCGGGTATGTAAAAAAAAATGTGTATATGGAAACTAAAATTAAGTTTTGCAATTGTAAAAATATATTTTTTTTTGTTTTATTTGATAAAAACGTTAATGCAGGTCAGACCCAAAGAATTTTTTTCTCTCTTTTTCCCGATAAAATCTACACTTTCATATTATTAAGTATTATTAACAAATAAATATATTAATTCTATGAGTTTCAAAGGAGAGTTAATGTTGGTCGTACGGTTTTGGGTATTTTTGCTAGAAACGTAAATGTTTCCAAAGAAGCTAGTTTGAGTATATAGAATGCTGTTTTGGTGTCTATGTTGATGTACGGTAGTAAATGTTGAGTTTGACTGCAAAAGCCTAAAAAAAAAATTACTGATGTGGAAATGAAATTTTTAGATGGCATAAATGGTGTAACTAGGAGAAATCGAGTACGAAGTAGATTAAAGTGTGATGAATGTGAAATTGAAAAAAATATTGTTGTAAAAGTTGTAATAAACGTTTGGTTAAAATAATATATGTGAATATTTTGAAGGTATACGTTTACGTAGACGTCTGATAAGTAGATGGAATGGTAGATTGAATGTTCTGTGTGAGAAAATGTTTCAAAGTAGTAGGTATAAAAGAGCATGTATTTCTAGGTATATAAATGTGGATGAAGCTAGAGTTGCTTGTCTGGATAGGAATGTTTGGAGACAACTAATTTTGGGATAGTAAAAAGAGTTTGTGTCACACTCTTTTGTGTAATTAACGTGATTATATATGTACGTTTCTGTGTAATAAATATAATAAAATCGTTTAGATCTCATAATAAATAATTATTTTATTATTAATATTAAAAGTAAACTTTTATTCTTTGGTCCTGAACCTGCGTTATGAATAAATTTAATCTTATTATTTTTAAGAACCTTTGTCAGATTCGTTGTTTTTTTTATTATGGATTTTTAGTCAATAATAAGAAAGCAACAAACTTAAAAGAAGATTTATTAATAATAAAATTAAATTTAATTATGTTATTATTACTTGTTTTTTGTTTTTGTTTATTATATATCAGTTTTTGTTCTGATAAAGGCAGTAATGTATAGTGTCGAAACGTTAACCAAATATAATATAAACAAAACATTAAACCAAAAGTTGTTTTAATTGTCTATATAAAATATTTTTAATAACATTGAACAAAAAATATTCACAAATATATCTGTGAAATTAATAATTTTCAAATATCGATATTCTTCGGACATTGATCAAATCACCATACTGACGAGTTTCTAAAGATCAAAACACATGTCCAGTGGCGTAACCAGGGGGGTATTAAGGGTGGTTAACCCCCCCCCCCCAAGAACCTGAACGACCAAAAAAACACGTATGTGAAGTATGAAATATGTTATTTTACGTTCATTTTTATAAAAATAATTTTTATTGCTCTTTATTTTTAATACAAATTATAGTATTATCTTTATTGATTAATATTATATCATTTTTTTAGTAACCCCCCCATGACAAATTTCTGGCTACACCACTGCACATGTCTATTGTTAACTGGCCAGTTATTGTTGCATAGCCTAACAAACCGGTTCAATGATTGAGTAACTTGTAATATTTTTGGAAAAAATATCAATAATTGAAAAATATTTTCAAATTTCAGGATCTGAACAACGTTCGAGCAGCAATTATTACGATGAATATAATAAAAGTAGTGATTCACATTGTAACTGTGACAGTAGCAGCACCATTAATAACGACCACCAAGAAATAATGGAAAATCTACGGAATCAAATGATTGAAAAATTAAAACAAGATCAGTCTTGGCATTCAAAATTAAAACAAAATCAGTCATGGCATTCAAATTTTTGTGGTCTTGAAACGTGTTCTTCAGCACAGGCTAATTTGTCAAATAATTCAGAACAGTCTAATAAACCTCAAGAGGTAAAAATGAAAATAATAATATAATCGTTATAATAATAATAATAATAATGTTTTTTTTGTTCAATAAAATCTTTCAATAAAAATTAAAATCAGTATTTTTTAATGTAAATCGAAATTTTATGCTTAATATAATAATATATAAAATGTTTATACATAATATCAATAATTAGTAAATTAATGTTAAAAATCGTAATAATAATGACACGTCTGGGTGCAATGAATAGAGATGGAGCAGCTAAAAAATATTGAATTGTTGAAGAACGGAAATAAATAATTTATTTAATTTTATTTGGTATTTTTTACTTATTTTACTATAAAACAATAGTTTTCATTCACATTTCAAAAATATTAAATATTCGATACTACCATTTTTTTCTATATTATATCAATTCCTATGTTCATATCTACTTCGTTAGTCGTAATTTAAGTCAAAAAATACATGACTTAATCTTTCGTGTAAATCTGGAAATTTGCCGTCATAATAATCATACTAAGTAGACATCTCGTATATTCGTTAATATTATATATTATAAATATCGAATATTTTTCAGGGTAATCAAAACCGTCTAGCCCCTCGACCAGAATCACCAGCTGTTCATACTCCTTCAACAGCTTCACGCAGTACCCACGTTCGTACACGCGTTCGTAAAATCCCTCTCAACAGAGATTGAAAATCACACGCAAAGATTCCGTCCAGTTTCTTTTCAATTTCATCCGTACCGCCCCCAACCCAACAACACCCAGGCATTCGAAAAACATGCGTATTTTTCTCAACATTGGAAAACGTAAAGAAAATACAGTCATTTAGATGGTAACTGTGTACAATAGAAAAGTGATTCTCAATCGGTGTTCAAAAAGTACTTCTACGCAATATACTTAAGGAAATAAATTAATCATCTAATTAAAATATTATGTTTGCAATTCTTTAGTTAAATTGAAAAACATAATTGTTTTGTCATTATATTTTTTCTAAATAAATTGACAGAAATTTAATAAAAAAATATTAACTCAAGTTATAATAATTTACCCCAACTTAAAATACAATTTAAATTTACTATATATTCTATGCTACGAGAATTTTACGTTTACATGATACTATCCCGCACATTGAAATTTTATATATTTTAACTTATTTAGCTAAAATAAAGGTGACATTACCATGCTTAACTGTAATATTAATTATTAAGTTATGAACATTTAAAAAAAACAATACGATTTACAAACAAACACAATGATTGATAAAAATAAAGCACTGTAAACGTATTATGAATTAACTGCAAAAATAATTTTCGGACAATACTGAGACATACTTTATATTATATACATATAAGTATGTCAGTTGAGTGTTAAATGAGTGTACAAAAACATACAGTTAATATTGCGGAATGCCACTTTCTCGTGGCGTAAACTATAGCAGTATTTATTCTTAATTTTACTAGTTATTTTCTGATATTTTGTTGTAACAATTTATTAATATTTGTTTTAAAAACACAAATAAAAATAAATAAACAAAAACATTATTAAAATGCGATTAATGGGTAATGCGTAGCATGGTAAAGATTTAAAAAATAAAAAAACAACAGGATTAAGTTTGTATATATTTTATTTAAATATCGACGTTTCGACATACTCTATGTATATCTTCAACAAAAAAAATATTACAAATAATATAAATAATAAACAAACAAAACATAGAAGCAAGTAAAGGCACTGACTCAAATAAAATTTGGCAACCTTTAATTAAAATTTTTGTTATATAAATTTTTCAGCTAGTTACTTTTGTCACCTAGTAACTTGTTTCTATATTTTGTTGTTGTTATTATTCATGTCATTTGTATTAATTTTCCTGATAAAAATATACGTAGAGTATATTAAAACGTCAATATTTAAATAAAATATATACAGAAATATATCCTTAAGATTTTTTTACTATGATTTAGAAAATATTTATTTAATAAATGGAAGTAGATTTGGTTTATTTTTAATAATATTTAATATTATGTAACAAATTACCAATTAAAAATTAATTAATTTATTGTCCGTGAAGCAACTCTCTGTTAGAGTAGTATTGGCTTCTTAATTATTATCGGCATCCATACTTAAAACTTGCATTAATGTTAGTAAGAACTGAGATAAATTTTCATTATATTGTATGAAGTAAACGCATGCGCGTTGACAAAAAATTTAACTTTAAAAAATAAAACGGCTTGACGGTTATAGTTCTGCATTAATATTTATTAATAATCGACGTTTCGACGAACTCAATATATCTTCATCAGGAAAAATTACGAAGACATACGCTGAGTTTGTCGAAACGCCAATTATTAATAAATATTAATACAGAACTATTACCGTTTAGCAGTTTTATTTTAATATAATGAGTTCTGAAAGATTTTTTACTATGTTTACTTTAAAAAGTTAGAAGTTGGCCAACCTTCCAGTTTAGTGTTATTGTTTTAGTTTAGTTTTAGTGAAGTACGTAAAGTATATTGTGCTAATGATAATGTTAATTTTTGCTTAAATGTTTACCGAAATTATAAACACGTACAAATATTTTACTATTTTTGAAATGTTGAGATATTCTGCACTAGGGTTAACGAATAGCCATCGTTTTCGTTTGCACACCCTCTGACTGCTTCTCGTTTCGGACGAAATAAGAGGGTCAATGTAAGACAAAGACAAGACGAGTCAAAATATTATTTTATATTGTACACGTAAATCTGACATTATGGATACTATAACTTTTGCTTATGGTTTTCAACATGACTTCGGTCTTATTTTTTTTCTTCAGAATTCTTTTCTCTTTTTGTTGTTGAAGCTTAATTTATGTGTTATGGCTTTACTTTATTTTTGATCATTTTTTTTTTGCTCACGTTACTGCTAGAAGTATTTGCTATTTACTGTATGTTAATATAAATAATATATATTTTTTTAAATTATGTAGGTTAACATAGTAAAAACTTCAGTATATTAAAATTACAGGGTTCTGACGTTAATTATTACCTAACTTAAGTTGGTCCAGTCATCTAATGAACGTTTATTTAAAAGAATATATGTGAATGATTTTAAAGGTATACGTGTGCTTGAACGTTCAATGAATAGTTGGAGTGGTATGATTGGGAGAGTGGCTTGGGTGAGCGAATATTCGAAGAATATGAGAAGTGTTATGAATGTAGATGAAACTAGAGTTGCTTGTCTGGATGTCTAGAGAAAACTAATTTTGGGATAGTGGAAAGAGTTTGTGCCACACCATTTGAGTACATGCCGTAATTGTGTATGCAGGTACACAGTAAAAAATTTTACGGTATAAACGTTTAAGTGATTCGTATTCGATAAAATTTCATATTTTTTTGCATTTTAACTTTAAAATTTGTTTATTTAAAGTCATATAGTGGTTTATTTTTGCACCAGCTCTGTGTTACATGGTATATGTGTACTTTTAGTTTTTAAATTTCTTAACACACTAAGTGGTTATTTTTTTCTGTGTATGTATGTATTTAAATAATCTGATTTATTAATAATCTTATACAAATTAAAATCAAAACTAAATATCGATTATTTCTTTTTTCTATCCAAATTATTTATTGCTTGTCAATAATAATAATTTACCATCATATAGCAAGTCAAACAAAACCACAATTTTCCAACTATAATAAAACATCTCATTATAGCAACTATTGTTAAAAACGCGTATATAATGTAGTCTGACTCAGTTTTAGGTGATTTCCTTCTAAAAATCAACATCAACCTAAAATTCATTTTCCTCTAGAAACCACCATTATTTATGCATATACAATAAATATACAAATGTGTATAAAATAAACTCGCACCATATTGTATATGATCAAATAAGCGTATGCACAGGGTGATTGAAAAGACACGCGCTGATACTTTGTATATAGCCATCCATGAATGTGTGAATAGTGGCCGATGATGGCTTTGGTGCGATTCGGTGTCACCCTCTATATAAAAACACAATATCAGGGTTGCTTTCAAAGTTCTGGAAATTGCATTTAAAATAGTAAAAATCTTTCAAAACTCATTATATTAAAATAAAACTGATTTAGGTTAAAGTTCTCTATTTATATTTATTTATAATCGACGTTTCGACGAACTCAACGTATCATTTGTATTATTTTTTTCTATTATATTTTCTATATTATTTTCGATTATAAATAAACTTAAATTCAGAACTTTAACCTATCGTATTTTTTTTTTTCATTTAAGAATTTTATTTTGATATTATATTGTATGCCATTTAAGTTAAAATTTTGACAAAAAAATGTCATAAATTAAATTCAAAAAGTATGTAGGTAAATTATAAATTAATTTATTTTGAACAACTAAATTAGGCCTTTTTTAAATATAATAAAACAAAATGTTTTCAAATGTAAGATAATATAGTATTATGGAATTTTAATAAGTTTAAATTTGCATTTACAAAGTAATAAACAATTTTTGTCGTTTTATCTGGTAGAATTATTTAATTATTAGTAATCTTTAGGCTTTCACGGCTGGTATCTATTAAATTTATAGAATTTTCTGGGCTGATATACCGTGGTCGATCTATTCTCGTAGCAAACGTTTTGCCATACATCGTAGCAGCCTCAGTATAAATTACATAATTTTTAAAGTTTTATTTAGACTGCCGTTTTAGTTTTAATTTTACGCACAAGCACAAGAATTTGTCAAATCCATACACTTAACACACTTTTAGTTTTAACAACAAGTGAGGAGCAGACTTTCAAAATGCGTTTTGTCCAAATTCCATAATTTTCAAAAAGAGGCAAAATGTTTTTGACTAAATCTGAAAGTACATTACGTGCCCATTGGACAAAACGCGTTTTGAATGTCCAAGTAACTTTCAATATTTATTTCAGACGGGACAATATGCGTTTTAAATGTCGAATTTGTCTTAAAAGATGCGTGTTTGCACATAGAACGTAATACCATCACTAACTAAAAAATTTACATTTTGGACAAAATGCATTTTGAAAGTCTGCTCCTCAAGTGTTTGGATTGGTCAAATTCTTGTGCTTGTGCGTAAATCTGTAAACAGCAAACTAAATAAGACTTAATAAAAAAAAATGCACAGCACTTGCTATATATATTTTTTTAAATTTAAAGTAGTTTAACTCATACATACACAATCACGCCATGTACCCAAAAACTCTTTCAACTATCTCGAAATTAATTTTCTCCAAACATTCCCAACTCATTCATAAATATTTTAATTAAATAAATATTTACATAATTTGATCTTTGATCATTGTTACATTCAGTATTTATGTTTTCTTAGATTGTTGTTTAAATTTTACATTATGCTTTTTTCAGTTTAATATTTAAAATAAAACTGCTTAAGTTTAAAGTTTTGTATTAATATTTATTTAAAATCGACTTTTCGACGTAACTTAATGTCAATTTTAAATAAATATTAATACAGAACTTTAATCTAAAGCAGTTTTATTTTAATATAATGTTTATTTTCACCTCAATGCTTATTTTGTTAATTTGCTATCGATAACAGAAATTTAGCTTCCGAAATATGTATTTACTCTTACTTTTAATTAATTATGTGGTATTTAGAAATTTTCGAAAATCTTTTTGTTCATAATAGTATAAATTATTTGTCTTATTTTCATCGAATCAGAACGCAATTTCCAAAACTTTTGGCACATGCCTTGCATGTAAATGTACAAAGCGGAAATAGATGATTGTTGATGTCATAAATGAGGCGGATACGTGATTACATTTACACACATTGTATATAGTGTAGTTGAATTTTGGTGTGAAAATTTCGTTATAACGTTATGCGAGCAAAATTTTCGCCCGATGATTTAGATAGGACAGATTTTTTTCGCGCCATTTAAGCGAGAAGTCGTCGTTGTGGAAAGAATTTATCGTATTTTATGATAAATAGTCAGTAATGCCTGAATTTTTATTGTTTTAATTTTTTTGAATAAAACATATATAGATTACATACTATTACTGAATTATTTTTTTAAAAAAACAAAACAATTACAATAATATACTGAATAACTGATTAAAACGATATGTATAAAAATATATTTTTAATAAAATTTAATTTAATTATAATTTTACATAATTAAATTGTAATAATCTGCAGTTAGTATTTGAAAAACTGTACTTTAAAATCATATCATATTTAACGTAATATATTAAAATAAAACTACTTTAATTAAAGTTCTGTATTAATATTTATTTAAAATCTACGTTTTGACGAAACTCAACGTCTATCTTTATCGGGATAAATAATATAAATGACATTACAATAAATAACAAAACATAGAAACTAGTTACTAGGTAACAAATAAATAAGTTTGCCTGGATAGAAATGTTTGGCGGAAATTAATTTATATATAAATAAAAAAAAAATTGTACCAAACCCTCATAAATACATGGTGTGATTGTAAAAGTATGTAATGAGTAAAAGGAATAGTATGATTGAAAAAGTGGTTTGCGTAAACAAAAAATATGAAAAATAGTTAACAACAAATAACAAATGTATTAATTTTTTGCATTAAAACTGAACATTTAAAATTAAATTATTATAATAATTTAACGCATACCGTAAAATATTTTTTTGCAATATTAGCATTTTTTTCGCATTTTTTTGTCATAAAAATTGTACTACGAGTACAATAAAAAAATATGTTCTACGTCTCTCTGACGCCAACTGTGACGTGAAAGACATAACAGAAATTATAATATACGAAGAAAACGGCAGATAGAAATTCGGAATAAATTACGTATTCATAAAGTTTGGACGCGTTGAAATATGAAAAATATCTTATGTCCCTTTTATCGTTTATATTTTGTACCCGCATAACGTTTTCATTTAATGATATCGTGTCGTTATAAAAACGTGTCAAAAATTTTCTTGTACGGATATGTAACTAACAGACATTTTTGCATAGATTCTTTTTAGGTCCATTTTTATTTAAACGCATACTTTTTTAAATTTCTGTACAGTTTAGTCCCTTGTACGAACAGTTGTCGAAAATAAAATTTGTGTAAAATTTGAATTGTTAATTGATAGTCAAAATTACTAACAAGAATTTAAATTTTTTTAGCAAAAAAAATTTAAAAAATTTATTGTTAAAAAAAACGTAAATTAATTAAGGAAAAATGTTAATTATTTTTTATAACAAGTACTGTTTATCAAATTTGTAATTACATATTATTATTTATTACTAAACACTAATAAAATATTTGAGTTTATTACTCAATAGTTCGTACATATATACATATACAACCACGCCATGTACCCCAAAGGTGGAGCACAAACTCTTTCCACTATCCCGAAATTAGTTTCCTCCAAACATTCCTATCCAGACAAGCAATTCTAGCTTCATCCACATTTATGGTATCTAGAAATACATGCTCTATTCCTATTCCTACTACTAGGAAACTTTTATTCACGCAAACCACTCTCTTAATCATACTACTCCATCTTTTCATCGGAAGTCCACGCAAACGTATACTTCCAAAATCGTTCACATAGTTTGTAACTATATAAAAAAAACTGATTCTGAAATATCTGACAAGTTTGAAATGTCATTATGTCAGAAAAAAAATGCTATTTTTTACTGATTGTGAATAGCCGTAAAAAAAGAATATTATATTCTACTTTCATGTAATACAAAAATTAATATTCTATTATAAATATTTCTGCTTAAATATAAATCTAAATACATTTTACATTATTACAACATAAACAACTCATAAAATTATAATAAAACTAAACAATAATCGTAAAAAATCTATTAATTCCACAAAGTTGATATAGCAGCGACAATAACTGCATGAACAATATTACGCACACAGTTCACATTTTCAATTTTCTTTTTCCTTGTCTCTTTTGCCGAAGAAATATAATACAAGAGAAGACAGG
The DNA here is from genome assembly GCA_963966155.1 of Clivina fossor. Lineage (NCBI taxonomy): Eukaryota > Metazoa > Arthropoda > Insecta > Coleoptera > Carabidae > Clivina > Clivina fossor. The sequence continues at coordinate 21,511,716 of OZ014551.1, read as the reverse complement.
TGAAATAGAATCCAGCCTTTCTTAGCCAACTACGTTCCGTTCATATGTACTGTTGACGACAGTTGACTGACCGACCCCACTACATACTGACATCATATACTTTTTCGGTATATACTATGTGTCGCAGAAAAATATGTTCAAATATTGTTCTTGTTACAAGAGAAAAAAACGCGTCTTTGATATTAATAACATATATTTTACTTTATCTTAAATAAATTTATTTATAGTAAATATACAGCTCTTATTTTTAACAGCTATTTGTTTGTAATCAATTGGCTTTTATTTACAACTAAAAATTCTTTAGGTGATTTCAACGTTTCTAAACACTAACAAATTAACCTCTTTACCTAATCTGCAATGAGCGTTATCATATATGTCACATACAACCATTCATCTTACGTATAACCTATATTAAAAACGAGTTTTCAAAATAACTTTTAACATTGTAAATAAAATTCTCGTACTAAAATTTTGCGATTTATATTCATAAAATGTGCAAAAGTAACAACATGTACAGTTTGAAATAAATATATTTATAGTCGGTTTGCTATTATTAAATTGCATCAACAAAATAATTTTGACAATAGATCTAAGAATAGTTTTATTGAAAGCAATCATACACTGTAAAAAATATATCTTAAATTTATGTAATTTTACATAGGTTTTAACAGTAAAAATAACAACATTTTTATGAAAAACTACATTCCTACATTCCATGTAAAATTATGTAACATAACAAGCGGTTATCGTATATTTATCAACTTTACGGGAGCGTGCGTAAAGTAGTGATCAACAATTATTAATTTAAACTTTTATTAAATAATAACACAAAAACCAAATTACAGAAATATACAAAGAAAAAACACAGAGCGAAATATAAATTACAAATATAAACTACGAATTAAACTAAGAAACAATTAACAAATTCTAACAACTAAAGCAATTCTAGAGGTCTCTGACACTCTAAGCGGACTTAAAAACGAACTTAACTTAAGCGGGGGCGAACGTGAACTGACTGATGCAACAGAGAGAAAAACTTACTTTTTCTCACAGACTAAAATTGTAACTTTTCAAATATTACAAACAAAAACTAAAATACTTCAAAATATCTTCAAGAAATATCTTGAAGTGGCCAAGTGATCTGCCGCGAACCCTAATACATAAATCTGTCACTAGGGCAAAATCTAATAGATACAAAAATTATGTAGTTTTTAGAAATACAGATCACAATAACCACATGGCCCAGAACTGTCTTGTTACAATTACATAAATTTTTTACAGTGTACTTATGCCAGTAGAATTTAAAATTGATGCTTTTTTGCCGGATTAAAGTCGACTTTAGTTAGTGTTTATTATTAAATTGGCCGTTAATAATTGTAAGTAAAGTAAAATCAATATAATTAATAATCAATAAATTCTTACCAAAAGAATTGACATTGACCAGAAGAATTGGCTGCTTAATCCTGTAAATCTACTTCTGTTCACTTTCAAATCACTTCACACATGCGTAAATAGTTATTTAAAATATCTATCACATATATTACATCCGCGATTTATTTAAAAATATTATTTATTGCAAAATATATATACAAAAACAAACGTACTGACGCGTCACGCTGTACGCTTGAAACTGAGAAATATTCTACCTGTATACGAACGTCGTTTACTGTAACTAACTTGTTCAAACAGTGAAATTTATTTAATTAGTATAAGTATTTATTTATTAATTTTATATATATATATATATATATATATATATATACTTTACAGTTGCATAACTTATTTTTGACTATTTTTACCTTTTATTTTCATTGTCAAATTATACAGAGTGTAAATAAAGTAACGAATAATCGCTATAACTTTTTTATTTGTTGTTTTAGAAAAAGATATTTAAATCTTTGACAAGTTTTATACATACTAACTTTTTACCTACCATACCCAATATAAAATAGAAATCTTCAAAAAATACTAGTAATTTTGCAAAATAAAAAAAAAAATACAAACAGATTATCCATTATTCCTGTGACATATATATATATTTATGTATGCAGCAATAAAATGTACCTGATGTCATGCACTGACCACATCACCTAGTTTTACATCATATCTTGATCACCGAATACACTTAGTATATCAGACTAATCCAGGCTTTACCTTTCTTGTCCGCAATAGACAAGTATATCTTTCACCGTAAACTATCCATGTATGTACCTGTACGCAACTGAACATAAACTCGGTACGAATATAACGTAGTCTAACCTAACCTAGCCGTACATACATACATAAATGTTATACTGTCTCCACGCTATGTCCGTAAATTGCAAAGTGTCCACTTCCTGTATCTCCAACTTCTCAAACTATGCAAAGAAAGAGAAAAAAATTGTCCCTCATATCTTCGAACGATACCGAATTGGACAAATATGTTTTATTATAAATAATAAAAAGGCTTTAGAAAATAGTTCTGTGTTAATTTTTATTAATAATCGGGGTTTCGACCTAATCATCAGGAAAAATTACACAAATAACATTGCAGTAAATAAATAAAATATAGAAACAAGTAACTAAGTAACAAAATAAGCAACTAAACTACAAAAATTATAAATCTTTAATTAAATTTATTTAAATCAGTGCCTTCATACTGAATGATGTTATTTTTTTTTTTATAAATTTTTTTTTGCTTCTCTTATTAATCTACTGTTACTAATGATATGTTTTGCAATTATTACAGTATTTTTGTATTATATATCATAAAGATTTTCTAACGAATGTTGTACAATAGTAGATTTTTCTGAATGGTTTATCATGAATAAAGATAAAGTTAAAAGTAAAGCTAAAGTTACTTGTCTGGATAGGAATGTTTAGAGGAAACTAATTTCGACATAGTGAAAAGAGTTTGTCACACTCTTTTGGGTACATGGCCTGCTTGTATATGTATGTTATATGTATTTTTATTTATTAATAAACTTAAACTTCAAATTTGCGTAAAAAATATTAAATTTATTTTACTGGATGGTCCTATTAATGGTGCTTCTTCTTATTCTAGTTATAACATTATGCTTCATCTCTGGCATATAATTTCTAATTAAAACAAATATATTTTATTATATATATAAAGTTAGGTCAATCAAATTCCAAATTAAGTTGTTGATGAAATTACTCGTCTAACTCAAGCTTTCAACTTCAAATATGCATTTGCCGTGAAAGAAAGTTTATATTATGTCTATATGTTTGTTGCCTCGTTTTTTCAGTACACGAGCACTTTGTGTGAAATAAACTGTGGATTATTTGTGCGCCATCGACTTTGGCAATAATGGGAAAAAGGTTTTTCTTGTTTAATATCGTTGTTGCCATATGTGGATTTTATGGGCAAATTGGTCACGAGGATAGTTAGCCATCTTTCGAATATCAATTGTTTTTTGTTTCAATTGCGTTTTTTTTTTTTTTTTCTTGTTAGATCGAATAAGGTGTTGAAAAAATTATAGCTTTATTTTCTCTGAACTTTATCTACAGTAAGCTGTACTGTTTTTGTATAGCTTGTTATTTTTATTAAATATTTATATATATTTTATATTTATATAATAAAATAAAATTTAAATGTTCAGCCCATAATTAAATATTAATTATACAATATTAGAACTATAGTCTATTCTATGAAATATGGAATTCTGAATGTGAATAAAGCGAAAGTTGCTTGTTTGAATATGAATGTTTGGAAAAGGCTGATTTCGGGATAATGGAAAGAATTTGTGCCATATCTTTTTGGGTACATAGCGTGATTGTCTATGTATATATGTATGCAATAATTATAAGTTTACATGATATTGTTCGGTAAATTGAATCATGTGAAAAATTAGCAGGAAGTGGTAAAACATGGCTGTGAGGTTTCTAGTTGTTTCTGTTAAATCTGTAATTTCTGGCCGAATTATAACTGAAAAGGTTTTTTTTTGTCAAAATAAATTTTAATTTTATTATAATTTCGATAAGTATTTCCTAAAACATTGTTATCGATCATTATTTTAATTGATTATTAATATTTTTAATAGTACTTTTTGTTCAATAAAAATTGAATTTTTTTACAATATTCACGGATTTTTTAATTCAAATAATTTGTAGTTGTAAACATTTCTTGAATTTGAAATTAAATTTCTACCCACAAATTTATAGAATTTTTAAAAACCTTGTTTAGTAGACTATAAAAAGTACTATAATTACAATAATAAACTCTGCATTTATACTTTGTGTCATTTTGGTGGTGCATTCTATCAAAATATTTACAATCTAATTAGAAATATAATTAACAACCGCAAAATAGTAACAAGAATCTAAAAATTTATTAATACTCAACATCCAAAGGTTTTATGATATTTGTGGCACGTAATTGCATAATTTATTGATATCAATATTAAAAGATAAACTTTTACTTTTGGGTCCTGAACCTGCGTTATGATTAACTTTGCAGTTGTGGTTCAGTTGAACCAAAAACACAAACAAATGAAAACGTGGACCAAGCCTGAAGATGACCGAAAGATCCAAAGGCGTCGTCAATAATAAAAAAAGACAACAAACCTAACAGGGAATTAATTTATTAATTCCAGATTTTATCACAAATATACAAATAAACAGAATATCTTTTAAAATAAATTCGAGTTAATAATATTTTTATAATAGTTGTATAAAACGATTATAATAAACATAAAAGTCATAACAAACTTTTTTTATGTTTTGTTCTAATTAAAAAATATATATGTTTAAAGTTTTTAGTGGAATTAAAATTTACATATTACATTTATGAAGCTAATATCCATTTTTACAATCAACTTCTGCTATAAAATTCTCTTAAATTGTTGTCATACACTCGTATTATTTTACTTCTAATAAAATTTAGTTTTATAGAACAAACAATGTAATAACAAAATTTTTAATATCCTTTTAAAACATAATTTTGTATGTAGAACATAAAACATTCACTGTAATATCTATGAATAATGTTCGAAATATATCTAACTTTAGTTATAAAACTTAATAAAAATAACATAATAAACGGAAAATATGAATAATAAACCTTGAACAAATAAATGTTCATATTATCATTGTGAAATTTATTATAATAATACTCAAAATATTGAGATTTTATATTTTTCCCAAAATTTGACAAGTTATTCAGTCATTGAATCAAATTATTAGGCTATGTATCAATGACTGGCCAGTTTAATCATAGACACGTTTTTAGATCTTTAGAATCACGTCAGTATGGTGCTTTGGCCAGTGTCGGGAAGTCACTGATGCAGATGTTAATTCTGGTTGGCGTTTAAGCCAAGTACTTTGAAACGATAACGAAAATAAATTTCGGAATATACTATTAGTTCTAATTGTACTCAAATACCTTTATTAAAAATCGAATTTTATCTGCAGAATTTAAAGTTTTCAATCTTTAAAAGTTCTAATAAACCACTAGCAATACGTGTAAGAAAAGCTAAAAGTATCAGATATTTCGATATATACGTTGTTAAATTCATCGAACGCAGGAACATAAATGAGCAACGTAAAACTCACATGAATAACTACAACTAACCGTAAGAGAAAAAAAGTCGTCGGGCACATATAGTCCAAGTATTAGAACATAATAATTTCCAAAGACGCGAAGAACAAGAAGAAGTGGCATTATGTTGAAAGTTATAGAGTGTGCCGCCGCGCATCGTTTGTGAAAGTTTATACTTACAAGTTGGCAGCACTGCTCAGCGCAGCGCCATCGCGCATAAACTTTCCCAAACGAACTTACACTACCCAGCCAGCCCCTGGTACTACGTACTTACGTACGTACATTAGACTAGCAAGTACTTATAAACAAGTACTTGTTTCCAACCAACTGTGTCTCTTGCGCCGTCGCGTCGCGTCGTACGCGCTACTAAACGAAACTTTGAGCTTTTTAATTGCACTTTGACCCATATTCGGGCGCGCGTGCATGTAGGAGATTTTCTTGCTATAAGTTTTAGTTTTAAATGATGCATTATTTCCCCGCTATCGTTATGCTCTTTATCAACTTGTATTTTTGTTTTATGTTAGTTTTATTATAGAAATGAAATTGTAAGGTTTCTACTTAATCTCATTTCAGAATATTATTGCATGATATGATAGATAGTATTACTCACGATATTACGTTATATTTTGTGTAGTCGGATGTTTTCCACATTTTCTTACCTGAAATTTAAAAATAGCTGTTGTTAATATATATATATATATATATATATATTGTAACATTTTGAATTACATTAATCTTTAGAGAAAAGATTTTGATTTTTAACTCAAAAGTAAACGCGTTTTCAAACTGTGAACTTGTATTTTTCTAATGGAAATAAAAAAATTAATAGAAAAATAATAGTAAGTTACAGTTACAACAATTTCAGTTAAAATTTTAGTTTAAAAACAAAGTGTTTTTGTGGAATAAATGTAATTGTAACTTATTAATAATTTTATACATAACTTTTAAGAAGGTTCGGATATCTTGAGCAAATGTCTAATGAACGTTTGATTAAAAAAATTTATATGAATGATTTTGAAGCGTTTGCGTGGACGTCCAATGAGTTGTTGGAGTGGTATGTTTGAGTGTGTTTTGCGTGAGCGGAAGTTTCCAAGTAGTAGAAATAGTAGATTATATATAAGAGGAATTATGAATGTAGATGAATTTACAGTTGCTTGTTTGGATAATTAATATACAAAAAAAATGGTATTTTATTGTTAAATTTAAATGAAATTCCTGCATTTTAGATGATTTGTCTATTTACTTAAATAATATTATTCATAACAATAATTCTCTCGTCTAAATATCAAACCTTACTTTTGAGAAAATAATGTTTAAAGTTTTTGAACTGAATTGTTTATAGTAAAGATATGGAACCAATTAAAATTGTGACGTTACAAATAAATTAATTGAAACAAAATTGATTTAAAATTTATCTAATATGATAAAATCTTCTAATTATTGTATATGTGTAAAAGTAAAAAAACTGTTTTTTTTTTGTTTTTTATTAATATAAAAAAACAAAACAATAATACTTGGATTTACCTCAAAATGTTATAATTTAAATGTTGCTCTCAATATATATCTGTAATATTAGTTTTATAATAACAATTATGTTACTATAAACATTTAATATTTTTAAATATAATTATTATGAATAGATATATTCATTTGGGACAGTTTACCAGTTACACTTTGCATAATTAATAAATTCACCAAGCACGGAACATTTCCAACACGGCATATAATTTTTAACGATACTATAAAAATAATTTCATATTGTATTTAATAACATTATAAAGTTAATTTGCTGTAGCATATTTAATCGTGTATAAAATTACATTGTATAAATAACAGTATCGCACCACAATGCATACAGAAAACATACAAATAATACACATTGTAATTTAAATGCAATTCATATAGGTGCGCAAATAAAACACAAAATCCAACCTAGAGTATTATAAAATATCATATTTCAAATCCCAATAAACCAGTTAAATAATGGTCCTCAAAAATTTATAGCCATAACAATGTTTATGGAACCATTAAATAAATATCACTAATTATTAACGATTGTACTTAAATTTCGCAAAACTATAAAAATCCGAATGATGTAAAAGAGTGTATATGATGTACGGAATGAGTGTATTCAGCTATAAAAAAAAAGTAATTACACAATAACATTCTGCAAACTTTCGCAAAATTACCACATGAAAACCTATCAAATTACATTAGTAATCAAATTACATGGGTTTTTGTGTTATTATTTTTTTTGCGTATTTACGAATTTTATGAAAGAACCATAAATGTTTGCACAAGAGCAACATTTTAAGAAGATTTTATATGACATAGTAAACTTTTTAAAAACGCTTTATATTGAGAATAAGTTATGTATATATATTAAAAGTTGACGATTCGATATAATATATATATATATATGTACATATATCATAATCGGAAAAAATATACAAATGACAAATAATAAATAAAAACATATAAGTAAGTTACTAGATAACAAAACAACTAAATTATTTTTTTAAATCTAGTTACTTTGTCATATAGTAACTTGTTTCTATGTTTTGTTTGTTTATTATTTATGTCATTTGTATATTTTTTTGTGATGACGATATATGTTGAGTATATCATAACGTCGATTTTTAAATAAAATATATACAGAACGTAATCCTAAATTTTTTTTGTATGTTTACAAAAGTATGAATCAGGGACGACCATGAATTTTAATAACTTGTGTGGAAACCCGTTATACAAGTCTATAAAAAGAAAATTATGAAAATTGTAGATTGAAACAGCATCTACAACTTATACCAAATTGTAAAAAGAAAGTTAGCATTAGACAAAACGTAGATTAAATGTTGGTTGCATAACACAATGTTAAACATTTGTCACCTGACCAAACAATGAATTACATAAAATATTATGAAGTAGTTTTTAAATGTCAAATGATAATTCCAAATCGACCTCCCTACTCATAAATTTGTTATTCCATTTAATTTTGTTTTAGTTTTAGTTTATTAAAAGCGCGCTAGTGAATAAACAAAGTTTATAAATGTTTTAAATTTATTTTATGTATAGTTTTAATAAATTTTGATTTTTTTCACACTATCTAAAAGTACAATTCTCACAAATGGCACGTGACCGTTTGTACTAGGGCTGGGCGATATTGGAATTTCAATATCGATATTTTATATTCAAAAAATATCGATAATATCGATATATCGAAAAATAGATATATCGATATATCGATAAATCGATATATATAAATCGATATTATCGATATATCGGTATATCGATATATATAAATCGATATTATCGATAATTAATATTTTAAAAAATTATCATTATATCGATAACATTGTTCTATCCTTAGCGAACCATTGTAAAAAACACAGCTTTATGTTATGACCCGAGAATTAACGGAGATTTATAATATCCGTTAAGAGCATTTCATTCTACTCAAAAAAGTGCCTTAAGAATGTGAAAATTATTTTCATCTAATTTAAAAAACCATCGAGATATCGCCATTTATCAAAATACGGAAAAAGCGAACTTTTCGCCATAACTCGAAAACAAAAGACGATAGCTAATTTTTGTTTTTATAATTGAGTTTCTCTCAAAAAAAGCGATCGAGGATGCGCGGTCCATTTTTCCATATCTCTTATAGTTTCCGAGTTCCCTTATGAAAACGTCCAAATTTGCCCACCCTGTACATCGTTACAACTTGTGTATCGAAAATGGTGTCGTAACTTCGAACAATTTTTATAAAGTTTAATGCACTATTATTTCTAATAAAATGTTCCTTTACTTAACTACTCTTTGACGTTGTAATAATTAAAATTGTTTTTAACGATATCTAGTGTATCTTGACACTGAGAAATTTTCGGACACTAATTTATTAATAAAAAATGTATCTCTAAGTGCACTCTATCATTTCTGAAAATTAGGAATTGTTATTCTGTTACACCCTGTATATTTCAATTAAAACCAATCATTTTTATTATGTCTCATCCATATGCGAGATCAAATATTTGTAGCTTACAAAGAGGATATCATCTATCTTAAATATCGATATATCGATATATCGATAAATTATCGATATATCGAGATTTTTTCCCAGCCCTAATATCGATATATCGATATATCGATAAATTATCGATATATCGAGATTTTTTCCCAGCCCTAGTTTGTACACATGACCGATTAAGGGTTAAAACATACCCATATTTTGTCTAAATTTAATACATCACAAGTAATATACTGTAATTTACACTTAATCATTATACATATACATATACATATAACCAAACCTATTACAACAAAATATTAAATTTCTAAATATATGCAGTGTTTTTTGACTTTTGAACAAATAAATGTTCGTATAGTCGTTTATGAAAGTGTTTAATTAGAAGAGTTTATTTGAAAACATGAGAATAACTTTCATATAAATAATCAGCCATTGCCTTCAACTATAAAGCTATTTATCAATGCCTGGCCAGATTTTTAACCGTAGACACGTGTTTCAGTCTTTCGGACTTCGTCAGTACGGTGTGTGGATCAGCCGCTTCGAGGCGACTGATGCCGGTGTTCGTTCCGGCTGCCTATTTATGGCAAGTATTTTGCGCAACTAGTAGCGAGAAATAAGTAAAAACCTACTAACGCCATCTAGCTGCATGCATTTCTGCTAATCGGATATCTCCTACGTTTAAATGCAGTGTTTTTTGACTTTTGAACAAATAAATGTTCGTATAGTCGTTTATGAAAGTGTTTAATTAGAAGAGTTTATTTGAAAACATGAGAATAACTTTCATATAAATAATCAGCCATTGCCTTCAGCTATAAAGCTATTTATCAATGCCTGGCCAGATTTTTAACCGTAGACACGTGTTTCAGTCTTTCGGACTTCGTCAGTACGGTGTGTGGATCAGCCGCTTCGAGGCGACTGATGCCGGTGTTCGTTCCGGCTGCCTATTTATGGCAAGTATTTTGCGCAACTAGTAGCGAGAAATAAGTAAAAACCTACTAACGCCATCTAGCTGCATGCATTTCTGCTAATCGGATATCTCCTACGTTTAAATGCAGTGTTTTTTGACTTTTGAACAAATAAATGTTCGTATAGTCGTTTATGAAAGTGTATATATATATATATATATCTAAACTTTTTGTTACAAATACATACTTTATTATCCAATACATGATACTATTAGTTACTCGCTCCAAATTTACAAACCCAAATAAATTGAATCAACTCTAGTACATTTTGTAAATTAAAATTTCAGCTAGATTTCTCCCGTCATTTTTTAATAAACTGTTCATTTTGCACAATGCAATCGATAGCTTTAGATTATATCACAAATCTCTAAAATGCATTTTACTTCGTTGAGTCTTAGCGCTGGCTGATCAAGTTATTAAAACTAGAAGTTATATTCAAGTTTTCATATAATTTACCATGATCGTGGGTGTATGCTGGCTGGGGAAAGGAGTGGGGGCGTTGAAGCACTCTACCGATAAAAACTTAGCCGAAGCGATAATACCAAAAGCCGCGTTTGTTACTCTCGAATAGTTTCGAATTTAATTAAAAATTTTAAATCAACGGTTAAGTTTCAATTCCGAAAAACGAAATAGCAAATTAAAAATTTAAAACGAGCCGTTTTACTGGAAGTGTTTGCGTTCTGGAGGAAAAAAGTCAAATAGAGAAAGTATGGAAAATGGTAAGTTTCTTAGTGAAATTTTCTTTTGTAAAGTTAAGGTGCGACATAAGCTTTTTAATTCGAGTTTTTTGTGTGCTTTTTTTATTACTCTGTTTCAAGGAGGTTCAGCTAATAATAGTTATAAGTTAAATTTGGTGCTAGAATTTTAATGATTTTTTTTTTACTTTCTTCTGTGAATGTTACTTTTTTTCTTGGAGTATGTAATAATATTTAGTGGCAAAGTTTCTAGAACAAAATTAAGTTTAGTTTTATTAAATTTCAATAGACAATGAAAGTGATAACATAGTAAAATATTTTTCAGAACTCATTGTATTCAATAAAAACTGTTTTGAGATTAGATTCTGTTTAATAATTTTATAAAAACGACTCGTTTTCATCAGGTCAAAATTTATCAATGACATTAAAGTAAATAACAGTACGTAGTAATAATTTACTATAGGTAACATATAAGTAACTAGATCAGAAGAATTTTAAATTTTTAATTAATGGACGCCAAATTTTATTTAACTCAGTGCCTTCACAGTGATTCATGTTATTTTTTTCCTTATAAATATATATTGCTTCTCTTATTAATCTGTTGCTAATACTGATTGATCTATCAATTGTTACTTTTCGTTTTTTTGGTAATAATTTTTTATTTTAAAAATATTTAAAATATTTGATTTACAAAACTTAACTTAACATAATCAGTGGTTAACTAAAATCTAAATTATCAAATATTTTCAACAATTTTTTAATTATTTGTCAATTGGCAAATTAATCATTTCGTTAACTAAGAATGTGTTTAATAACTTTTTCTGCTACTGACTTTAATATACAATCAATAAATCAATTCAATGAATATTTCCTTATCGAACATTTTCGATAAGAAAAACATTTATAGAAAAATCGTATAACATTAAAGTCTTTGGTACCACAGTGTCGCAAAAAGATGAAAAAAAAATCTACTGAACGAAAAAAAAAAACCAAAGGAAAAAAGAGGAAAACTACGTCAACCGAAATAAACAAGAAGTATCGACTTCTGTGTACCAGTAAACAACACGACCATTTAACTTTATTAGTGACCAGAGACACAAATACGCACAAACACACACACACCGAGATTTTTCGCATACAAATGCGTAGACGCACATACAGCAACACAAGACTTGAATTCGCTGAATTGCGCCCAGGGTAAATATAGGTCTTTTATTGACTCAACTGTTGAAAGAAAAAATTACGTAACATCCATTTCAATGGCGGTGTGTGCTGTGTCGCGTACCAAATCATAATGGATTTCTAAAGAAACTTTAAATAAATGTTTTTTTTTTCTCCTTTTTTTTGCTTTTTTCTATGTCACGTATAATGTGCTAGAAAGCATACAAATACGCTAGTAAAGAATGTTAAATTAGGTTAATTAGGAATTTATTTTTTCGACACTACAGTTTTATTCAGAGAAATCCTAGGTCCCTTGCTTGAATAAAAGCATTGCTGACAATGTAATTACAAATTGTTAAATAACATAGATTTATTTTATTGTTTTAATATTTTTATTTACTTTTTTAATATTTTTATTTACTTTTTTAACATTTTTATTTACTTTTGTAAATTTCCATTCGAAATTTTGTGTCCTGCTAAAAGAAATAATGTATATTTATTAACAATTTAATTATTTATTTATATACTAACCCTAGCCTTATTCAGTTTACTCTACTTCTGTACCAAACTACTATAAAAAACAAGGCAAATTCACGATTTTATTTTTATCAATTGTACAGCTCCACCAAGCAAACAAGTCCATCGGAAAATATGCGAACTAATTTTAAAAATTCGTGGCGGTAAAAGTTTAAGCCAATAAAAACAATTTCTGCCGCCGTTGTACATTCCGTAACAAAAGTAAAAGTAGCTAGCAAACTGACAGATTATCGCGTGTTTGTTTTTCTTAATTTTCTCTGCTGTTGCTCATCTTTATAAAAACTTTCATCTTTTTTAAGACTTAATCTTATTTGAAATAAGGTAGGCATATATTTTATAGATAATTTAAAGTATTTTTAAAATGAAATTATCGCATAACCTCAAAATATATATTTTATATATCAAAGTACTATTGACACTGAGTGTACCTCTAGAATACAGAGACAACAAACCACGGCCTACCCACGAGACTTGTTTGCTTGGCTTGACTATACCAATAATTTTTGGTTGCAATTTTTATTAATGACTTATAATAATTTTTTTTTTGTTTTGTCAAGCTAGTAAATAGTGCACTTCAGAACCAATAACATTATGAATAAATCGTAAAAATTATTTTAAAATAAGTAAAAAAAAAATGTGAAGAAACTATTATATTTCAGTTCTTGTCTTATTTTTATATTAAATTTTTCATATTAAATTTATTGCACAATTTGTGTAATTTAATTGTTATCTTTAATTGTGAAATTTAACATTGCATACATTTGTGTTACGTGAATAAAATTTATTACTAGGAAACCCGTGACCCTTAAAGGGTCACGTTTAAAGTCGAAAATAGTAACAAACACAACACAAAGACATAGTATATAAATATAAAAAAATAGAGGGCGCGCGAATGCGCGCGCCCCGTAGAAAGTATTACGTAAATATAATAATAATATATTAAAAATTTTTGATTTAAGCTCTTCTTTTTTATCCGACGAAAGATTCGAATATTCCATCTTCATTCTCTTGGCATTTTTATTGCCGTTTATATTAGATTTTGCTCATTTGGGCATCATACAAAATTTTTATAATACAACAATATCAATGAAATGTACTTTTTACTCTTATTTTAATGAAAAAAATGTTTATATATGCACTTATATTTGTAAAAAAAATGTACTTGCAATATATTGTGACAGCTGTTTATTTATTTATTTATTTCATTCATTTTTTTCATAGCTATCTAAGTTTATTTTTGACATTTGCATTATAAACATAGTTTTTCAAATTTTTGAGAACCAAGATGAAATCTTAGAAAGATGAAACTTGCCTATTCTCAAATAGGGAAGGAACCAATTTAAATGACACCACTCCCATCAAAATCGGTTCAGGGGCTTAGGAGGAGATGCAGCAGAAACATACATACATACAAACATACATACAAACATACAAACATTTGTCAATTAGAGATATGAATTATTCTTATTATGGTTAGTATAGTAAAAAATCTTTGAGAACTCATTATATTGAAATAAAAAAGCTTTAGGATTAAGTTCTGTATATATTTTATTTAAAAATTAATCCTAAATCTTTTTTATCTTATTATTATTAACTGCAGTGATCAGATTTGCACAGTTAAATCGTAGCGTATGTTTGAAAACTAGTATCGTTTAATCCAAAATTTTGATTTTTTCAAAATACTTTCTGTTTCAAAAAAAAAAATTTTAAATTAAAATATTATTTTAGCTAGATTATATATTCGATTTTAATTTACTTTTCAAAATAAATTTGTTTTAAAATTTAAATTGAATACATAATTTTAAATTTTCAGAATATTTCCAACTTATTAATTAAATTAAAATTTTATTTCAACCACATGTTTTATTATTTTTTAATTACAGTTGATAAATTAAATTTTTTTCAATAAAAATTGAAAAAATACAAATTGTTAATTTTTTAATAAGCGCTTGTTTAATTAAACTTTTGATATATACATCTACAAACATCAACATAAAATCAATATATAACATTTATTTTAATTTGTTATTATATTGAATTATAGAAGATATACTATACACATATTTATTAATATATGAATATAATTTAGTACAATTTCTCTCAAATTACACAAAACATAAACTAAATTTGATATATTTCTTGTTGATAACGTTGCCAAGCCAACGATATGAATCTAAACTACATAGATATAAATAATTTGCTCTAAACTCTAAACAAAACATATACAATGAAATGTATCCAGGTCTGATTCTTAAAATCTTCAAACAACATAATGTACTTTGATAAATTTATTGTAAATTTTTGTATAAAAATAATAAACAGTAATATACAATATTATTTATTGACAATATGTTTTACTCAAATTTTTATATATACTATAATTAAAAAATTAATAATGAAACTATAAATATCATTGTTTAGTATATGTAAATAATCTTTTTTTTTACAATGAACCTGCATGCAAGTTTCACTGTATTTATATAAAATGTATGTATAAAACAATTTTAATGATTGTAGAATCAGGTCTCAATAATATGTTATTCGTGTAGTAAATTTTTAAGTAATTCCGGTTAAGTAATTTGAGATTAATATCGTACCAGTGCAGCCCAATGCAGTAAACTATTCTAATGAAGTATTTAGAACGTTATGAATTTAGCTTCGGAAACAATCTGGAATACATTGCATTCCAATATGCAGCAGTAAATAGTTCACTACAGAGTTTCCATTTAAATCCAAGTTTCAATTTTAGATGCAAAATGCATCATTCTTAAATGAAAATTTCCACAGTATAACGAATTGCATAACTTATTAAATGGTAGGTAATCTTGAAAACCGCTGTTATTTCACTTACAAATTAATTATCAAATAAAAAGTTTAAATAGTTTTTTTTTTTAATATACAGACATACGTTCATACACAATCACGCCAAGTACCCCTAAAATTGTGGCAAAAACTCTTTTAATTATGCGGAAATTACAGAAACGACGAGGTAATGGCGTGCGGAATAGGGAGATGCAAGATATGTTGTGCAATATGCAGTGATAAATTTTGGTGATAAGAAGAACGCAGACGAATATGGTAGGTGGAAGAGTTTGAGATATTTTTCCATGTGGGTTGCTGTTATTAAATGCAGAATCGAAAAATATTTGCCATATTTTTTCTGCCATTATGCAATAGAAAAAAATTAATACTTTTTAGTATAAAATGAAATAATATTTGAAAATAATTTAGTTTGACATGTGTAAGGTTTTACAACAGGACGACATCCTAGCAACAATGCTAATTTACGGATTATCTACTTTACAACTATGTGGTGTTAAAAAATAATAGGAGTAATATTGTTTTACTATTTATCATTTTTTTAAAGTTGTTTCAAATTTCACAGATAACAAATTTAAAATAATATTTACATACATGCATACACAATCATGCTATACACCCAAAAGGGTGTAACACAAACTCTTTCCACTATACCGAAATCAGTTTTTTCCAAATATTCCTATCTAGAGAAGCAACTTTAATTTCATTCTTATTTATGAAACCTTTCATACATGCTCTTCTGTTTCTCAAAAACTTTCAATCATATCGCTCCATTTACTCATCCGACGTACACGCAAACGTATACCTTAAAAATCATATTCATATATATATTCTTCAATATTTAATTTTATAAATTAGAGTTTTTGTTTCACAATTTTTTTCAATTACCTAATAGTTTAAATTTACATAATAATCATAGTAATTTACTATATTTTTTCGTGTAAGTTCACATTATTTTTTTTTTGTAAATTTACTAATAATTTATAAAATTACAATCAAATATATAGTAAAATTACTATGATTATTAATGTAAATTTACAACAATTTTTTTATATACGAATTCAGATAATACAGTTTCAAATCACAATACAGTAATATTAAAAATATTTATCCTAACAATGTTGTTTTTGGTTTATATAAAAATTTCTTTTCAAAGCTTTTCCTTGTACAAAAAAAAACCTTACAAATACATCGTTTTTCTCCCCCAGAGTATTAACAAAAGCAAGATCCGACGAGCACCCCCAATTCCGACGCCCATGGCGAGCTTTTCCACGGTAAATCTACATATCTAACACCGCACGGAAATTGCGTGCAGAGCCGGGCTTTAAGCAGTGAGGAAAATTGTACACCGTATTTCACCCTCCAGTCATCATACCAAACTAACCACAACAGCATAGACTGCAATTTTTCGGCCCCGATTTTGTTAGATTTTCATCGGTGTAATTGTAGATGAGTTACGGAAATTCGTAAAGCCGGGATCTTGATATGCAAGCTGAGTATGTAGCGTTGTTTATGGGTATGTTGTTGTTGTTGAATTAATTGGTATGTATTATGTATTTCATTCGAATGCTTGATCTACATACATTTATAAAAGTACAAATTTTGTTTTTGTTACTTATTGTTTAATTTAAAATAATGATATTGTTCAGTAAACTGTGTATACCAATTTAAATTTTATTTAATCAATAAATATAATACAAATTATAGTAATAAAAATGTATTATTACATAAATATATTATGTATTATTACAAAAATATGTATATTATTTAAATATGTTAAATATGAGTTAAATATCATTACTTCCATAATTTGGAAAAATGTGTTTTTTTTTAAATAAAATATATGTTCTAAAAATATACTTCATGTCAGGGATAAAATAGGACAAAAAATGTAAGTCTGTATTACGAATTCAGTTTAAAATTGGTTTAACCAAAACAAATTTCGCCAGCAGCCATTCTGTCCACCATATTTGATGACGTATGCAATGGTACATATAAGTTTTCTGCAACACAATATTTATAATATTTGTAACGTGCTATTCATAATTATATTTTTTTTATTTATTTATAATTAATTTCTGTTACACACATTTTTAATATATACACACAGCACAAATGTACAATAAATAAAAGTTTGATATTTTAGATTTAAATTCAAAAACATATCGGAAAAAACACACCAACTTATTTAAAAAAAAAATAAAATAGTAATATCACTTTTGACAGAAAAACTAATTAAAAATTACCTACGTAAACAGTATTGACAACAATATAATACTTGACTAAAAAAAGATATTTTCTGCATTTTCTGTACTGTTTACATTAAACAGTGGATAAATTTTGTATATTCTACTTATTAAATTTAAACATAAATTTGATACCTGGTTAATTTGAAAGACCGGTTAGTCTTAACCAGAACACAAAATAACTGCCTAAGATGTTTTATGCTATCACGCTTACGCGAAAATAATTTTAATTTGTAGATCTTTAAAAATAAGAAATATTTTTTTGAAATATTTTTCGCTATTTCTAATAATAAACAAAATATTAAAGAAATCCACATAAACATGTTATATTCCTTTAAATCTATAAAACGAAATATACTGTAATAATAATAAATTACTGAAATAAAATTTCATAATGCCTGGTATATACAATAAATGGAAGTAATTTAATAGAAATTACTACGTTTATAAATGTATATACTTTATTCTCAAATTCTGTACAGTAATGTACCACATGAATAAAATAGTATTGTTATAATTTAGATTTATTTAATATGCACTAAAATGTGTCCTAAATATAATATTTAATATTTGACATATAAATAATAATAGTTTTTGTCATGTTATCAATGTTATTTCTTCAAAATTATTAGCTTTCATTGTTTATAATATAAATATATTCTAAATAAAATAAATATTATTTAAATAATATTCTGAATAATATTTAAAAATTTTAGTAATATATCACCAAACAGTAAATCTTAAATTGACAATTTTATTATTCTTCCAATTTACAATAAACTAAAATCCAACACATATATCTTACGATTTAGATTTTTCCACGAACCATAAACTTGGACCCTTCTACCTTAGAACACCCTTATTTCCACCTCCATTCTAAATAACTACCCTTCCCCCCTCCTCTTCATCTAGCACTACGACAACCCTAGAAAAACTTAAATCTTCTTTCCTGCCCAAAGGTATGCCTCATTCCCATGCAAAAATCACACGAATACGTTAGAGGCACTAAATCCAACAGTTCGTCTATTTGGTATACAACAATCCTTGGAGATTTACATCCTGAACGTCAGCATCTACAGGCCGGTTCGTCCCAAAAGGATACAAAATACACCAGGAAAAAAAAGATTGCAAATACACACACACACACACACACATGTGAAAAAGGATACCTTTTATCTCTGTTACACTAACAGGAGATCCGAAGTTATGGATTTAAGACACGGAAGAATGGATAATCGGTTTCCTTTTGATGGCGAAATCCATATGATATTGTCGGGAAATATCGACGGATTAGAACGGAATTAGCTGGTTTTTTTTTTCGTTTTTTCGAAGTTGCGGCTTTAAATAGAAAAAGATTCTTTTTTTGTGATATTTGGAAGAAGGATAAATATGTGGTTGCTTCTGCTTTTTCATTTCATTTCATTGATGTATATGCGAAGCAATTTTTGTCATTCTGTGGAGGTAAGAAGTCGTATATTAAAATGGTTTTCAATAAATATATATTTTTTTCATACTGTAAGATAAAATTTTATTCTAATGAAATTCATACTAAATTGAATTTATTTATGCTCATTAAGTTAGTAACTTACAAATTCATATCAAAAATATGTTAACCTAAAGAAGTATTTGATAAACAATAATTTTAGGTTAGTAAATTTACAACTGTTAAAAAAGTAGAGAGTGTAAAATTAAAATTAATTTTGAATAGTATTTTAAATTAATTTTTTCTTAATAAATTAAATTAATAAACAATTGGCCACATTCTCACCTCACTTTTAAGTAATTTTTGACAAATGTGCTTTTGACGTTTATTTAAAATTACTTATTAAGCGCTTTAAAATAGTTTACTACAGCCGCCTCTAGAGTTTACACTTTACACCCTGAAAAATTGACGTTTACCAAAGGATGTTAAAAATGCGATGCGTGAAGTAACCAGTGTTGCCAGTGTCAATGATTCTGTTGAAATCAGATCAAATTTATAATTATTTTATTATTAATTGTGTGTTATCATCTATCTCTTTGAAGAAAAGGCGTATTAGAGTAAAATGAATAATTATATAGTATTTTTAAGTGCAAATAATTTAAGAATAAAAATTCTATTAAAACAGGATAATTATTTGACAATTTCACCACTGATTAGGTTATTCATCGTTAGTCATTTGTCGCCATTATTAAATAGTGAATACGTAGCAGTTTTATGTTATTGTAAATTACATTTGTTCAGAAACATAACATATTCATATAAAAATATTTTAGTTTGTTTATATAATTTGAAGCCGTAGATAAAATTTTAGTATACTACGCTAGACTCGGCACGAAATTTCCGAACTCAACTCATCTAAGCCTATCTTTAGACACTTGTTACATAATTACACTTGTTACTATTTTTTTTTACTTAAATAAATCATTATTAAATTTACCTTAAATTAAATGCGTTTTAAATTTTTAATATTAAAGAACAAATAACAAAAAAAAAAGAAATCATATTTGCTCTCATAATTAAAACTCTTAAATCCATTACAATTTCGTTTTACACGCGGGCCCAAGCAAATAAAAATAACCTCTTTTAAAACTTTAATACACACACACAAAAAAACCGACTTCTCGCAATTCCTTTGAAACCGAGCGTACAAATTTAATATTCCCCGCATGTTTTTATATCTACAAACCTTCTGTGCATTTCTTGTTCTTTCTTATGTTTTGATAAAAATCTTCTTGTACGGCGCAAAACAAAACAAAAACGGAAAAAAGAAATTCCAGTAGCAAAATAAAATTTGTACTTTGGTTGATCATTACGGTGGACCGTTATGCCATATTACACGTTATGTTACGTCATTGTTTTATGCACAGTGGCGTGCGCATAGAGGGGGGGGGGGGCTTTTATTGACCCATGACACGCAAATGTAAAACAGGCCGAAGTAGAATTGAGAGAAAGAATTATGTGATCGATATATCATTTAGTGTTAGACAGAATCAGATAAAACAATTTTTTTTGTTTTTGTTTTTTTTTTAGACTGATGCAATTTTGAAATGAATGGTTTCAATTTTTACACAGATTTTATTTTAAATCTGTGATTTATTGTTATTCCGATGCAATAGCACTTTTTTCGTAATAAAAATGTGATGTTTAGTGATAAACTAACGCATAAAAACTATGAAATAAGTAAATTTTAAAGTAAATAATTTAAAATTGTAAATATGTTTTACTTACTTACTTACTTACTTAAATTATACGTATATATATTACTCTTATTATAAAAACTAAAAAACTTTGAAAACGTCAATAATTATTTGATATTAAGGACCTCTTGCATAGAATTTAAACTGATTATAGCTGACTATGAATGAAGCTGTGAAAAATATATTCAATTATAGAATTCTCAATTAATTTTTATAAAAAAAAATAAAAAATTTACTTTGGAACAATTACATAAAACGTTGGTAATTAATCAGTGAGTTAATTAGACAACTAATTGTCAACTGTTTTTGATTAGTTAAAAAAATTAATGATATTGTTATTTCACAAAGTGTATAACAATTTTTAAATTAATTTTTTAATTTTACAGTTACCGGTTTTTGTTTTGTTGTCTTACAAAAGACAAAGGTGTTTTTATGTATTTCTAAAATTATTTTATAAATACATACACAATCACGCCATGTACTGAATGGTGTTTTATATTCAAATAGTAATAGTTTTTTTTGTCAAATATTCCTATTCAGACAGGAAACTTTAGCTTCACCCACATTCATGATATTCATAATCTTGCAATCTCATTTATATTTGTCATCGATTTATAATAAATACTATATTTTGTGAAAACAAACTTCAGAAAAAACTATAAAAGCTATGTTACCTATTACGAACATTTATGGTTCTTCTGAACCACTTTTATTAATTTATTTGTTATTGTATATTGTATGTTACATTATATTATGTAACATATTCAAAAATTTAAGAAAAATTTATAGAAATCCTTTATATAATCTCTAGATGATAAATCTGAACTTGGTTTGTGAAAGTGTATGGATGTGCGCCGTTCACTCGCTTCGTCGTCCAAATTTTATGATCGCAACTTCTCCTAGATCGTTAATCCAATTTGCACCAAATTTTCAGAGTATAGGTTCTGCTAGTGCTCAAGATGGGCATGTGGAATTATTTTTTCCAGTGTTACCAACTTATCGAGATAAAAATTACTAAACTTTTAAAAATTTATTATGGCTATATTAGTTATTTGTGATTAGCTAAATTTTCAAAAAAGTTTCTCCTAGTACCCAAAAAATTATATAATTTTACTACCGTACATGGTTTCCAGCGTCCCGAAAAAGAAATTACTAAAATTTTAAAAAATTCATTACAACTACATTATTTAATTATTATTATTTTAATCAAATTTTCACAAAATATTCTTCTAGTGCCCACATGAATTAAATATTTTTAGTAAAATACAGTATTGCCAATTTTCCGAGAAAATTTTTTTAAAATATTTGAAAATTAATTATTGGTACATTTTTATTCGATTTTAATCAAATTTTCGCAAAAAATTCTCCTAGTTTTCACATAAATTATATAATTCTAGTGAAATTAGTAAAAATTTTACAAAATATTCTTTTTCTACTCACAAAAATCATGTAATTTTATTATTATACAACATTGCCAACAGATGATTACTTATAATATGCTTCTAATCTTGTTTAGAATACATTCCATTTTTTCATCATTAGTTTTCGTATCAGTTAATGCTAGTTTTCAATAACATTGGCCAAAATTTTAAAATTTACGTCAGTAGGAAAATATTTAAACAATGTAAGCTTTGAAATATAAAACATTTTATCCCAGCCAACTAAATTTCTTTTGAAAACGATACAAAATTACGAAGTGTCAAATTGTAAAGAATAATAAAGGTTTTTATTAAATTTAAGTGCAAAAAAATATGCAAAATTTAATTTTATTCTTTTTATCAATATGGAATGCGTTGACAATATTTTAGAATTAATCAGTAAAGTGACAGGAGAAGCGGCGAAAAATATCGAAAATTTTAAAAATGAATTTGATAAATACGTTGGTGAAGTTGAAATCGAATTAATACGATATGAGAATAAAATGGAACGCGAAATACAGTCATTTATTGAAAGACAAAAAAAATTAAAACGAGACAAAAACATTATAAAAAAATGTATTGAAAATAAGAATTTGACATTAGCGACAGTTCATGAAGAATACAATATTATGTCAAAAGCAGTAATAAAAAAGTTTTTAAGTGATATGGATGATTTAGAGACACAGGTATGTATAGTTCAGTTCTTAATTATATTACTCCTGAAATTATTGTTCTTTAATATTAAGGAGGAAAAAATATATAAACGGATATGAATATATAATCTCTTCTAGTAACACTATCTGGTATTATTAGAAGAAATCAGGTATGAAATAAATTGGTGTATAAAAAGTGTAAAATTAGTAAAAATATTGTTGTAAAAGTTGCTGTAAGTAAGTCAAGATGGTTGGACCATCTTGAACGGATGTCTAATGAACTTTTGGATAAATGAATATGTATGAATTTATGTATGAATACAGGGGCGGACAGTGAATTTGTGGGGCCCTGGGCTAACATTACTTGAGGTCTATCTAATTAGTCAAACTAATTGCCATTTTGTCAAATACTGTTTTCTATAATAATGTATATGGTATAGGTATATATAGATACACAAACAGCAACTGTAAGAACTTATGATTATAGATTATTTTCTTTTAATTCGCAATATTGTCCATTGTCTTCAATGGCGGGTGGGGCCCTTTATATCCACGGGGCTCTAGGTTGTAGCCCAAAAAGCCCCTGTATGAATATATGTATTAAAAAAATTTCATATCTACAGCACTAATTTTCTTTTTATGCTTTTGTAGCCAAACGCAAAATTCATTAACATACATTGTAGATACTACATTGTATACAGTCAAACAGGCTCCACACATTACTAGCAAAAGTATCAAAAACACCCAAAACCTTGTAAACCGCATATACTAGCTTTAAGAATCATAATATTAGTAAATTTGAGCTTGTTTTTTTATATGTTAAACAAGAGAGAAATTGAGCAAATACAAAGAAAAAATTGTTAAAATTCATATTGTGACGTAACATGCCCAAAATTACACCAAAAATTAAATTAAATTACGACTAACAAACTAGATATGGTTATAAAAATTGATATAATATAGAAAAACATGGATGAAAGTTAACATATATTTAAACTTCATGTGCGTTTCGAAATGTCAATCTGATGTTTTTTGTTGAAGTTATACGAGTAGATATTTAATATTCTTAAAATATGAATGAAAATTATTGTTTTATACTATAATTATAGAATAACACCAAGTAAAATCGAATAAATTGTTTATTTCTGTTTTTCATATTTTAATATTTCAACTTGCAAACTGAACCCTCTTATTTTGACATATCAGTATTTCTCAGCCCTGACGTCACGATTTGAACTAGTTTAATTGTTAACTTTAATTTACTAATTATTGACATCAAATATAAACAGTTAAAATAATACATAACATTTTATTTAGCATAAAGTTTTAATTTACATTAAAAAATACTCATTCAAATTTTTACTGGATGAACCTATTATTGTCATAATATACAGGGTGTAACAGAATAACTATTCCTAATTTTCAGAAATGATAGAAGGCACATAAAGAAACATTTTTTATTAATAAACTAGTGTCCGGAAATTATTTTTTTTTTCGGCAGTCGATTGTAAAAATCACAACTTTATGTTATAACCCGAGAATTAACGCAGATTTATAATATCCGTTAAGACCATTTCATACTACTCAAAAAAGTGCCTTAAGAATGTAAAAATTATTTTCATCTAATTTAAAAAACCATCGAGTTATCGCCATTTATCAAAATACGGAAAAAGCGAACTTTTCGCCATAACTCGAAAACAAAAGACGATAGCTAATTTTTGTTTTCATAATTGAGTTTCTCTCAAAAAAAGCGATTGAGGATGCGCGGTCCATTTTTCCATATCTCTTATAGTTTCCAAGTTCCCCTATGAAAACGTCCAAATTTGCCCACCCTGTACATCGTTACAACTTGTGTATCGAAAATGGTGGTCGTAACTTCGAACAATTTTTATAAAGTTTAATGCACTATTATTTCTAATAAAATGTTCTTTAACTTAACTACTCTTTGACGTTGTAATAATTAAAATTGTTTTTAACAATATCTAGTGTATCTTGACACCGAAAAATTTTCGGACACTAGTTTATTAATAAAAAATGTTTCTCTAAGTGCACTCTATCATTTCTGAAAATTAGGAATAGTTATTCTGTTACACCCTGTACAATCAATAATAATTGACAGTCATGAAGATATAATATGATTAATATGTTGTACCATTGCAGGTGCAAGCAGATTTGGAAAAACTAACTGATTTTCTACACGATTCACAATACTCATTCAATCAAATCATTGTTGAAAATTTACGCGACTGTGATGTAGATATTACTGAGCTATCACTAGAACATTTAGATTTAGTACGGTATCAGTTTACAGTTTTAATGGCCGAAATTAGTAAATCTATGATAGTGAATACAGAAACGTTTCGAAAAATTTTACGAGATGCGATTAGTACTGTATTTAAGTTGAAATGGAATGTTCGAGAAAGATATAGAGAAATTATACTTGTATTTGAAGCTTGTTGCTCAACAGAAAAACTCCTTCCGGATGAAGATTACATGAAATATATGAAACATTAATTTATTTCATTTTTCATATGATGAATGATAACATATTTAATATATATTTTGTAAATAAACAAATAAATAATATAATATTAAGAATTCATAAAAAATATTTTAATTTTTAACAATTTATTATTTTCTGATTACATTTGCGTGATAAAAATTACATTTTTGAAAATGAAATAATTTATTTTTGATGTAGTAAAAAACCTTTCAGAACTCATTATATTAAAATAAAATAAACTTTTTAATTAAGTTCTGTATATATTTTATTTAAATATAGACGTTTCAATATACTCTACGTATATTTTCATCAAGAAAAAATAATACAAATGATGTAAATTACAAGTTACTAAGTGACAAAGTAATATTTCGAATAAAAAAATCGGCACCCAAATATTTACTTTTTAAAAATTTTAAACTATAACTGATAATTATCAAAAAATTGCAGATACAAAAATTTAATATTTTTTATGTTATTGAATATTAATTATTGTTATTAAATGTTATTATATATCTTTTTTGTAATACATATTATAATTATATTACAATTATATATTTTTTTAAATATATAAACAATATTTCTCAGACACTCAATGACTGATATTAGAGTAAGGTAATTCATACTTAGTAATACATATTACACAGTAAAAAATAATTATGTTAAATTAACAAAATTTTTGGTATTCAGGAGTTACCTAAATTTTGTTAATTTAACAATCTACAACATTGTTAAATATGAACACTTTCAAAATTAAATTACACTTGTTAAAATATATTTTAACATTTCGAGATTTCAACACAAATTTGGAGCCGGTATTTAAAACTTTGTATAAAATAATTAACCTTAGAATAAATATAATATAAAATATATACAATTATTTTTTAATTAATTATTAAGTATTTTATTCAGAGTTATAGATACCCGGCTCTTAAGAATTCAAAAAATTATGCAGTTTTTGTCATTTATAATTTTTTAATAGCTATTACCAAATGGTAAAGTTTACAAATTTTTGAGAAATGATTTCAGTAGAAACTGAAATCATTTCTCAAAAATTTAGAAAAAACCGTTCTCTAGCGCTTTAAAAATTGATCTAAATGTATCCAACCATCCTACCAACAATTAATTTCTTCATTTGGTTCAAAAATATTTCTTGTTAGTAAATAAAATTATGTCAAAATTTTAAAATATTGCTATTAGCAGCACTGTAATAGTTTTAAAAGTAACTTTTTCGACGCATATGTTTATTCATGACTTTAAACTATTTTCTTTGATTTTCACAATAAAATATGTGTAATAATTTTATATCAATAAATTTATCGAAAATAAATTATCAATATGAAATACATTTTTCTACAAACTAAACCTGATAAATTCGAAAATTTTAGCCTAAAACGAAAACAAATCTCACATCATTTCAACAAGTAAAAACAACTTTACAGTCTTATGTAAGATACAAAAAATGGTCCATTTCATTTGATGAATTTGGGTTTTCAAAAATCTTTTCTTATGAGTAAATGAAAATATATCAAAATTTTACAATGTTGCTATTAACAACACTGTAATAGCTTTAAAAGTAGCTAAAATTTTGTAATTTTATTTTCTTTAATACATAGATATTCAATGTTTGATTCGACACATGTGTTTATTCATAATTTTCAACTATTTTCTTTGATTTTTGCAGTAAAATATGTGTAATAATTTTACATCAACTTATCGAAAATAAATGATCAATATGAAATACATTTTTCTGCAAACTAAACCTGATAGATTCGGAAATATTAGCCTAAAAGCAAAAACAAATCTCACATCATTTCCACAAGTGAAAACTTAGCTTCACAGCCTTATGTAAAAGCAAAAAAAAATGATCCATTTCAAAGCGGCAAGCGTTGACAAATCGCCAACTTGATCGGTCCATAAACATTTTTTTTCATTAAACATCGCCGTTTAGGCAGACGCCAAAAAAGGTGGAGAGAAAATTGCGCACACTACGCTGAAAAATAAGTAAAAATTTTTATCGCAAAATGAAAATCTTACGATATTTACGTGAATTGAAAATGTATAAAGTTACAGAGAACTTTTGCTCTGGCATTTCTAATGGAAACGTTTTTGAAACTTTATGTATCCAGTTTTTATTTGAACGCGGAATTTCCAATAAGATTGCAATAGATTTTTTTTTGTGCTTGCTTGTATCGTTTCTGCTCCCTTCGTATGCAATTTGCTTTCTTCAGTCGAAATAAAATAAAAACTATAAATATTTTACACAACATGTAAATATATGCTAAGCTAGGGTAGGTAGTATACGCGCGGTGTAAGAGCTTTCTATTGCAATTTGTTTTTTAAATTTTATGTACGTGAATCTGCAAATGAATTTTTGGTTGCGCTAGATTTTTATCTGGGAGAAATATGGTATGTTAAAATATGAAATTTTCGCAATAAGTAAATTCGTATTTTAAATGAAAAGTTTGAAATATTTAAATAAAAATATTCAGCCTGATTTGTCTCAAGTAAAAAAATCAGAAAAAAAATATATATATATTTAATTAATAACTTTTACATTGTCTAGCAATAAATATTAATTTTAGTTTTTAATATTTAATAACATTAAGAACATGTAGATGAGTTTTTATATTTGGGTAGTTTGTTGTTTGAAACCAATTTGACCCAAAGATTGAAAAACAAGTAAATGCTGGTTGTAAGATTATAGGTGCATTTGGTATATTTACAAAAATTATAAATGAATCTAAAGGACATAGTTTGAGTGTTTATAATCTATATCTATAATATGTAAAAGTCGTTAGCATAATAATTATTTCTAAATCTTTTACTATGCTGGCTTTATATGATTCATTTTTCTATACAAAAGATGTATAGTTTTCTGTACAAACAAAATTTTCTGTATTACACGATCCACGTGTACTACACGATCGATTCTATGTAGAAATCTGTATTTTTGATACACGCACATGCTTACTCTGACCGTGGCAATCTATATAGAAAAATGTATGAATTAGAACATGTTTTAATTTTCATACATTTTCGACGCAAATCTGAATGCACATTGATATTAGAACCGTCAAACTCTTATTTAGGTTATGTATTATTATCAATTTATATTTATGTACATAGTTTTTCTTAAAAAATTCTTATTTAGCTGAAACAGTAAATATTATTATTGATGATCATGCAATTTTCAGATTAGATATAAATAAATTGTCAAAATATAAAATATTATCTGCGTGTGTACATTTTATTCTATATCATGTGTAAACGTATTAATTTTGTATATTTTTTATAGAAAAAAAAGTATCGTATAAAGACAGCATTAGAAAATATCACAAAAATCTAAAATTTACATCGTTATTAACTACATATTATCATTATCATCACTGATACGACAGCCCTAAGCGAGCCTTGGCCTTAAGTACCGAAATACTTGTTTCGTTTCATTTAGACACTTTTTCGAAGCTACAAGTCGTGCGTTTGCGTAGAGCAGCGACGAGTTCCGAACAGTAATTTAAACTACTGATGTTTTTAAGATAAACAGTTGATCAGACTGTTGTGTCTGATTCTGTTTAATAAATACATTACCTTGTGTCAAAAAACGTCAACCAGCAGATTCGAACCACCAGATCTAGTATTATATTCGGTAATACCTGACACTTAAACACACTCGGCTACCGCGATTATAACATATATAACATATACCAGTAGGTAAATAAAAAAATATTTCCTAAACATCATCCAGAATGCCATTTATTCTACATTTACATCAAAATTCATCATAATAAAAAATTATCTCAAAAAACATTTATCGTATTTTATTTTCTGTTTTCAATTTAAAAACGTCATGAAATTAATTAGGCAAACACGGAAAATCATTATGCATTTTTAATTGGTTTAATTAATTGACTTTTTTTCGTTTATAGTCACGTTTTCAAAATGATGTCATGAAAATCCAATTACAAAATTCGGTTAATTTGAAAATATTTTTATTGCTTACATCAGTTATTTTAACATTACAAAAAAAAATATATATTGGCGGAGTATGTAAAATTTGTTAACGCAATTAAATAGAACTTAAATATCATTTTGAATTAAATCATTAAATTCAAAAAATAAAAACAAGTTTTTACATATGCAATAATCAATAAAACACTATTATATTATTTAAAATAAAAATATTGTATGAAATATTTTGAACTTTTAAATAATATGTTTAGAATGTACGCTTTTCTTGATAGTCAATCTGATTCATTACTCACGCCAGTAAATTTTTGAATTACATCTTTTACCCATCAAAATTTTATAGATTTTTACTCAACAGTTTGCAACTAATCACGAAATAGTATTTTAAACACGTGATATTACTATTCTCAAGAATATTAAATAATCTTTTTTTTTTGTTTGTTTGCAAACTTAATAGTATTTATATGAAGATATTTCTTATTTCTATTTTTTTTTTCTCTGAACATAAAAAATACAAACTAACCTTTTTACCTAATCTACCCTGTATTGAGTTTGAATGATCTTACTAAGCCGATATAATTTTAAATAAAAAGGTTTTACGTTTTAGTTTTGTTTAATTTTTAATCAAAATTCGACGTTTCGATATACTAGTTTTATATTACTGTCAGGAATATATATTATATATATATATATATATATATATATATATATATATATATATATATATATATGGAAGGTCCTGGGTTCGATTCCCAGACGATGTAGTTGACAAATTTTTAATTTAATTCTCAATTAATAATTGATGTATATTCACTTTAAATACATATATATATATGATATAAATACGTAATAAACAAACAAAACATTGGAATAAGTTAGTAGGTAACAAAATACAAATAATTATATACAAATATTATATTTTTCTTAAACTACAACTAATAAACTTTAAAAAAGTTATATACGTATTTTAAAAGCTAAGCTTCCATCATCAATAACAAAGAATAAACCTAAAGTCTTAATCAATAATCTAATATTTCATAAATACCCAACGTACCCAGTGGTCAAAGAAATTTAATTAGCTTTAAAATAAAAGGCTTTAAGATTTAGTTCTGTATAAATTATGCTAATTAAAATTCAATGTTTCAACATACTCTATACATCATCAACATAAAAAATTATATTATTATTATTGTTTGTATGATGATGTACATAGAGTACATCAAATCGTCTATTTTTAATGAAAAGTAAAGAAAACTAAATCCTAAAGCCTTTTATTTTAATATAATGAGTTCTGAAATTTTTTTTATTACATATTTTACACTTATATTTTTCCAATTATATAACACAATATACTTAGGAAAATAAGTTTGTTTCGTTATGGGCTCATAGTGTAGTGGTTAGAACGTCTGCCGCAAAAGCAGGAAACCCTGATTAAAATCCCGGCAAGGCCAATACATTTTTCCAAATTTATTAAAATTTCTAATTATATATTATATATTATATAGTTCATAAAATATTTGTAGAACTCTTAGTGTCATGTCAGAAAAAATTACTTTAACGTCATAAATAATATAAAATAATTCAAGAACCAAATTGACAATGGTTATTATTTTTTACAAATTAAATTAAAAAATACTAAAACACATATTTCCTTTTAAAATTACGTATAAACAAAAAAATTATAAGAAAAAACACGTTACTACGGTTACGCACAAACGTTCATAATTTCACGCTTTGGAGAGCCAACAATAATTTAAGACAATTTTTGGGGACCCTCATCATTAAAGTTGAACTTACCGAAACAAAGACATTATTTTTTCTACCATAACAATATAATAAAGTGTGCCGTGAAACACAAACACAAACGCAAAGCAAGTACACATAATTTGAAACAATATAATAAGATTATTAATTTTTTTTTACTTCATACAACGTACGGAACTGGCAAAACGGATGTGTACTGTAATTATTATAGGGGACAAAAAAACTGTAAAATAAATTATATGTTTAACTGTCCGAGAAATAACATACAATAATGTTGAAAACAATTGAATTTTTTTAAAGTGTAGGTTGGCTCTTATAAGTATGAGGTTTATCTAACGGCGTAAGTTAAAGATGAGTTAGTTTGTACTGTTAGATTAAAAATGGTTTTTATTTTTAATTAACAGTTCATTGATGATTAAGATAAAAAACATAAAATTATGAAATAATATAATAAAAAAAATTTCAGGTCTTATTATATTAAAATAAAACTGCTAAATTGTCTTAGTTCTGTATTAATTTTTATTAATAATTAACGTTCCAATGGACGTAGTCTACGTACATCATTATCGGGAAAAATAATACAAATGACATTTATAGTAAATAAACGGAACATAGAAACAAGTTCCTAGGCAACAAAATAAATAACTAGATTATAAAATTTATAAATTATTAATTAAAGGAAGCCAAATTTTATTTAAATCAGTGCATTCACATTGATTGATGTTATCTTTTTCTTTACTAATTTGCTTCTCTTATCAATCTACTGTTAATATTGTTACTATTACTGTTACTGTTACTGTTAATACTGCTAATATTGACATATCTCATTGGGGTATGTTATATAAGTAATTACAAAAAAATTTGTATAAAGACCGTTGTAAAAAGGCTTACCAATACTTTATTTATCTTCTTTCTTTAACAGGAATGTAAAAAATTTGTAATTAGATATATATTTATAGCATATACACATCAAAATATATTTTTCAATTCTGCATTTAATAACAGCAACTCACAGGGGGAAAAATATCTGAAATTCTTCCACCTACCATATTCGTCTGCGTTCTTCTTATCAGCAAAATTCATCACTGCATATTGCACAACACATCGCCCCTGTTCCGCACGCCATCACCCCGCTCGCATAAATGCATTACAGCGGTGCTATTATTGTACAGCGACGTCGGCGTCGACACCAGCGTCGCGAGCGTACCGGCGCTTATGATAAGCCATTTCCGTGTGCGCGCGTCCGATGTCGAGAGAGTTGCGCTGGCATTGTTAACGGCTCACTTGATTGTCAACATCGTTGGCAGAGTCAGAAGGATGTTGCTAGGAACGTCGCGACGCACGGCGTCTGTCGTATTTACTTGTTCGTTAAATATTGTTGAATGGCATATATGTTAGAAAGGCTTGAAAGAGTTAAGGGAGTGTTTGATGTGTTTATTGGTTACTGAAATACAATTGTTTTAATCAATAAGAAAGTATGATTGATTTGATACATTTGTTTCTTATTTTTAATATTAATTCAAATGTATTCATACTTTTAATGTGTAAAATTGGGTTTTTAGATTTTTCCTGATAAAAATATACGTAAAGTATATCATACATTCACACATACACAATCATGCCATTATACTGAAATTAGCTTTCTCCAAACATCCTTATTTAGACAGGCAACTTTAGCTTCATCCATATTTATATTACCTCTCATTCATGCTCTTCTATTTCTACTACTTTTGCTCACGCAAAACACTCTTAATTATACCACTCCAACTACTCATCAGACGTCCACGTAAACGTATACCTTCAAAATCATTCATATAAATTGTTTCAACCAATCATTCATTGAACATTCGCTCAAGATGTCCGAACCATCTTACAATTAACTGACTAACGTCAACTTTTGCTTCAACATTTTTTTCAATTCCACACTCATCATATACTAATCTATTTCGTACCAGATTTCTCCTAGTTACACTACATACCATAACATAGCAGTCATTTTTCTTTTATGTTTTCCAACCAAACGTAACATTCGCTACCATACATCAACGTAGGCACGAAAACAGCATTGTATATACTCAAATGAGGGGAGGGAAAATGCTTTTTTGGAAAGTACCCAAAGCACCTACAGCCTTACAACCAGCATTCTTTGTTTTCAATTTCACGATTAAATCGACTATTTTTAGATAATAAACTACCCAAATACAAATACTAATTTTAAATCTTTTTTATTTTAATGTTACTATTAAATTTACTATAGGATTTATAGCTATAGGTGACCAGTATATTGGTTAATAATAATTCGACTACATATTTTATTCAAATATACAAAAAAAAATCAATTCATTCTTTACAATATACATAATTTATTTTCGACGAATAAAATACTAAAAGAT
Source organism: Clivina fossor (assembly GCA_963966155.1). NCBI lineage: Eukaryota > Metazoa > Arthropoda > Insecta > Coleoptera > Carabidae > Clivina > Clivina fossor. Next base: position 21,477,852 of record OZ014551.1, on the reverse strand, counting down.
ATATTACGAAAAAAGAAACGTAATACCGTCCATAAACATGTTAAATAATAAAAAGATATATTTCTTAATATTATGTACATTTCTTTTACACCGTAAAAGATATTAGGGTAATGTTGAAAAGATATCATGTCATTCAAATATGTATACGTTACATGTAATGCCGTTTTTTTTTTCATCTCTTTTCAACTGAAATAAATTTTGTATAATGTCGTCTCGTGCACGATTTTGTTTTGTTTGCGAAAGATATAAAAATGATCGCAGTAAGCTATGAAACGGGAAAAAGTTGAGGTTTTAATAAAATGTATTCTTGTTAAAGTGGATTTCGTATTCTTGGTTTTTATTATTTAGAAATATTTTTTTTGTTTTCTTTTTGTGTTATTTAATACCAACAATATTTATAATATAAAATTTTATTTATTTTGTCATTTATAAATATTTAATATTTGTTATACGTTTTATTTATTTATTTATTTATTCTTCTAGTGTATTTAAACATTGATATTATATTACTATATTGCTTAGATAGAAAAAGGTCATTATGTTACTAGTATAATAATGTATATTATTATACAGTAAGTTAAATTAAAATATATCAAGCTAACTTAACAGAAAGTTGCATTGTTTATTTTTGTTTAAATTTAAATTTTATTTATGCAAATGTGTAAAGAAGTGCAAGAAATGCAATATATACTGCCGCATTTGTCAGAAACCATATATTTAACTAAGGATACACGGTCAAGTGTATTTAATCTGACATCTTCGGCGGTCACATTGAACATTATTGAGTTATGTTAATTCATAGTTTCATTGTTTATTTTCGCTTGAACACGAATTTGATTATTAAAAATGTGTGAAGAAGTGCAAGAAATGCAATTGTACATCCAAATTATTAAAACTATAAATTATTTTTATTTTTTTAATTATATTTATAATTTTAATTATAATTTTTTTTTAAATTTAATTCTATATATAAATTTTTTAAGTTAACTTAATTGATAATTGCATTATTTATTTTTGCTTGAATTTGAATTTTATTTATGGAAATATATAAAAAAGTACGAGAAATGCAATGTACACCGCCATATTTGTCAGGAACTGCAAATTCGGTTGAAGATACAAGGTCAAGTGTATTTAATCTAATATCTCCGGCTGCCATATTGAATATTAGTAAGTTAAATTATGTTAATTCACAGTTGCATTGTTTAGTTTCGCTTGAATTCAAATTTGATTATTGAAAAGCAAATTTAAATTATTAAAATTATAAATTATTATTATTATTTTTTACTATATTATTTGTTATATATTTTTTATTGTTATTTTTAATAATTCATAATTTTAATAATTTTTTTTTTATCTAGTTACTTTGTTACCTAATAAATTATTTCCCCGTTTTCTTTATTATTTATATCTGATGATACGTAGAGTATATCAAAACGTCGATTTTTAAATAAAATATTATACAAAACTTAATCCTAAACTTTTTTTATATTAATAATTTTATAAACATAAATTTTTCTTGAAAATAGCAGAACATTTTGTTTGCATGAATCTCATACTGGAAATGTGCAATATTATTTGGTTTATCGGTTTCAAACTTTTGCTTATTTCTGTATATAAATTTTATATAAAACTAAATAACAAAATAATATAAACTCGATATTATACGATAACAATAAAATTGTATTAAATTTTCCACAAATTCATAAATTAGTACGTTTTTAGTGGCTTTATATTTAAAATAATACATAGTTGGTAAATATTAAAATACGCAGAGAACAATATAAATATTATGTATAATTTACGTCATTTATTACACAAACTGCATTCGCATTTTCATAAATAATTTTAATTTCCAACCCAATAAAAACAAAAAATTATTATTGTATATGCGTCATAGCCAAAATGATTAAAATCGTGCGCGTAATTCATAAATCGAGTTTTAGCATAAAAATTATTATATTATGATTTATATTTACTCCATAATATAATTTATTATTATACATTTGTAATATTTTATTCGAATATATTTCGACTGCGTAATTAGATTCTATTTATATATATATATATATATATATATATATATATATATATATATATATATATATATATACATATATATATATATATACATATATATATATATATATATATATATATATACATATATATATATATATATATATATATATATATATATATTTATAAATAGTAAATTGGTAAATTGTATATAAAATTATTTCATTTTATAATGGGCATACCTCCACAAAATGACAAACTGAATTTAAAAATTTTCAAATAATTGCAAATTGTATACATATGAAAGTATTTTAACAAAATATTTGCAAATATATCTAGAATAAAATATTTAATTTTAAATATATATTTTGCTCTATAAATATAATATTTTATCTCGCTTTTCCAAATCTTTCGTTGATTATATTAGAGTGCACTTACCAACCGTATATTCATATAAAATAATTATTTATTTTTTCCGCTAGATGACAAAATATTTTTATTTAATTTTTCAAATAAAAATTATATATACATATACAATGTCCACAAAAAATCGAAATCATATTTTAAAAAATTCTTAATTAAAATAATGCACAATTACTTTAAATTTATAAAATTTTCTGGGCTGATATGCCGTGGTCGATCTATCCCATCGCAGACGTTTCGCCATACATCGTAGATGGCATACACAGTGTTTGATGATTAAATGACAAGTTCTACTTTACAATGTGGTATATATGTACATGTACCCCCATCATCTTCTAGAGATGCCGCTTTTTACTAATTTTTTTTTCAAAATTTTGCAATTAAACTAAGTTAACAAATTTTTTTTCATTTTTATTTAATTTAACTTACACCAAAAGTGATATCAGTACTTCTGGCTAGTGTATTTTTAGTTTTTAGACAAGTACCAAATAGAATGTAGTATTAAACATATTTAAAAAAAAGCACGCAACTGGATAAATTTTAAAACATTATAATAGAAATATTTTGCAAAAAAAGTCATTGAATATATAATTTAATTACTTAACTGTAAATTTTACACGACATTTATAAAAATCAATAAAATATCAAGTTATAAATAATACAACAAAAAATCAATTTAATATGACAGTCGTAATTATCTGTCTCCATTAATGTTAATTAATTAAATTTTCGAATAATTTTATCAAACTTAATTAAATATTAGATTGCGTCAAAATATATCAAAAAGTCTGTCTAGTATAAAATTAATTAAATTTTCATTCATCATTTATTAATTAAATCAATGTTCATAAAACTTACCTTTAAATGTACTTCGATAATTAATTTACAAAATTCCTCTTGTACACCACACACTGCCAAAAGTATCACATATCACTAATTACATATATATAATTATTAACGATATGACCCTATACAGATCAGTTTCTCTTACTACAATGAAAGCACAAAAGAATTTAATAAATTTTACAAGTTGAAATTACGCGCGGTTTTTTGAAAACGAATCGAAACGGAACACGATAAGCGTACGTCCGGTGTTAACCGCGCCATCTAACGCACTGTTCAAACAGCGAGCTTTGGATGCGGGCGAGCTTTGAGCTTTTTATCCCCACCACTAGTGTGAGCTTTCACGCGATTAGTGGGGGAATACCGTTGCGCGTATTGCACAGCGATGCAACTTTTGTTGTATTTTTATTGGGAAAACGGTTAATTTCTAATATATTCTGATCGATGCATCGTTTTTGAGGAAAGTATGATTGTTGAACGATAGATGCAAAGAAAATATCTGTTTTTCTATTTCTTACAAAAAAAAAACTTAGTTGTTAAACACTTATAGACATAATATTTTACAAGATTTTTCTCATTTCGATTATTTCAGACAAGAATTACAATATTTTATCTTGATTATTTTTTATGTTTTTTTAATTGCGCACATTTAATTTTCTTTGTACTTTTCATAAAAGAAATAATTATTTATTTTATTTTAATATAAGAAATACGAAGGATTTTAACAATATAATGTGTATTGATTACACCATATTGTACATTTTTCTATACGTTCTACACGATATAAAATAAAATGTACAGATGAATGCGCAATGATATTTTACATTTTGGCAATTTATTTATATCAAATCTGAAAACATTTTAATCATAATATTTACCGTTTCAATTAAATAAGAAATTAAAAAAAAAACTGTACATATAAATATGAATTAATGATAGTACATAACCAAAACAAGAATTTGACGCTTTTAATACTGATGTACATTCAGTTTCCCGTCGAAAATGCATGAAAAATAAGACGTGTTCTAATTCATACATTTTTATATATAGACTGTCACGGACAAACTGAACATACGCTTGTATAAAATATATTGTGCAGATTTCTATATGAATATTGAATCGTATACATATATTAATACATACCCAATCATGCCATGTACCGAAAAGTGTGTGGCACAAACTCTTTCCACTATCCCGAAATCAGTTTCCTTCAAACATCTCTATCCAGACAAGCAACTTTAACTTTATCTACATTCATAATACCTTTCATACATGCTTTTCTATTTTTACTATTTCGCTCATATCCAATTACACTGTAAATGTATTTTTTTATAAAAAATGTAATGTTTTCTAAAATTATTACAGTAAAATTACAAAATATTGTTATTTTTACTGTTATAATTTGTGTAAAATTACATAAGTTTAAGTTATATTTTTTACAGTGTACTCATTGGACAACATTTGTTTTTTTCAATTTCACATGCAATTACTAGAAACCAGTATAGTAACAACATCCTTCTAGATTTAAACCTGCAGACATTCTTATAGTGAATGGATCTTAAAACGGTAGCATTTGACAGCAGGATGCCGTAGATTTGACCCTGCTGAAAGCGTCGCGATGTCTTGTTGAAATATCATCTTCCTGTGTGAGTTACACGCAATATCACGGTGACAAAAGTCCCAAAAGTTATCTCTCGGTTGCCAAGGAATTCGCGCTCGTTCCTGTTTTCCTCAAGTGAAATATTAAAATGGGAGTTTACCTCCTATTTTTCTCTTACTCAATACATTTTTTCTTTAGTTTCTAGACATTTTTTCTTTAGTTTCTAGACATTTTTTCTATAGATTTATTCGTATTTGTCATGTAGACAGCTGCTTGCATATTGATGCGTTTTTTTTTCTTCATCTATTTGAATATAAAGTTTATACCGACCGTCATACATATGATAAGGAAAGTATTGTAATCATACCAAATTTGATATATCAAAATTTTTATAGATAAGCATGAATTAGGCTGAAAGCAACATGAATCATCTGTTTTTAGCATGATGTTTATCTGTCAGCCTGCCTGTTGCGCTGTGGACATGTGTATAGAGCAAATTCGGTTAAACGGATTGTGAAAATAATTGTTTCATATTTAAGTTTTTTTTAGTTAAGATGTATACTAACCGGAAGTGGTTATTTATTGATGTAACTTTTATGTGATATATACAGATATATTTCGTAAAAATTTATTTAACAAAGTTGTTAAACAAGTTATAATAAACAACTTTTTTGTAACATTTTTCAATATGGCTAAATAATTTTTTTTATTTTTAAGATATCTGTAAGTAGGTGGTATATTTATGTCAAAACATTTTTGTTTTTACTTACCATGACTACAGTAGTTAAACAAATTTTTATATTCCATAAATTTATTTAATATGATGACAGTCGGTTCTGTGGTGGTCACAGCTGATTTTTTTTATAGTTATGGTGTTTATAATTTCAATTAATTTCACAACAGTTTTCTATGATGCATTAATATATTACATTTAAATTAATTTAAAATATCGTCTGCTAAAACTATATAATAAAACGCAATTGTGTCTCAAGAACACAAATAATATATTTGAAAAATGTAACAAATTAAAAAGAATGTTTTTCAATTTTTTTTTTCTGATAAATGCAATATTTTTATTGAAATTTATTTATTACAACAATAATTTCTAAAAAATAAATTAATTATAAAACAATATTATTAGATGTTTCTAAATAAACAAAATAAAAATAATATTTTTTTAGTTCAAATAACAATAATAAAAGTTTCCATATGATTTTATTAAAATCAATTATCCTGTATATTACTAAATCACAAATACTAAAAAAAATATCTATAAAGTATTTATTTTTATATATTAATTATTAAAATATATAAATTGTTAGTACTGTATTATTAGAAAACCGTTTGTAATTAAATTTAATTTGTTCAAGAATGTTACCTATTTTACATAAATACTTTTAATTATGCTGTCAGCTAATAAAAGGAGCAAATATTTTTAACAATTTTTAGTTTAAATATTTACTTTTCAATGTACTATTGTTTTGTAGATGCCACTATCAAATTGTGTATATTTGGCATAAAAACATGAAAATTTGTAACAACAATTATTTTATAGTAAAAAATCTGTATAATAGTATCATATAATTATAACCTTTATACAAAAATTTAAAAAATTTGCTATAAAATGTTTAATGTTTTAAACTAAATTATAAGTTTATATAAAGCATTATCTCTACATATTTAATAAAATAAATTAAAAAATTTTAATTAATATTTAATAAAATAAATTACATTTAAAATATATTTTAAACAATAATTTATATTTATTACTTATTAAATAAAATAACATTTTTGATATGCATGTTTGGAGAACAAAGAATGCGTAAATACATAATTTTAATTCAAAAATATGTCGTAAATGTTAAAAAAATATGTTTTTTATATATTTTAATATCATAATTTTTTTATAGCTCTATATATTAAATGCAATTATAATAAATGCAATTAGTAACAAAAAAAAGTTAAAATGTCACATTTTATATATATTTCGTTTTTAACTTGCATGAATATGGTAAGCTGCAATATTAAATATTATTAATAATAATTTGAAATATTAGAATTTACTAACTTGTCAATAACAATAACTATATTACAATTAGTAAATTGTAAGTAGTTACCTTACGCTAACTAGCATTTTTTCTTTAGTTTTGCAATGAAAAAATTACTGCATATGATTTTTCAAATCTGTATCCTCAATCACATATGCCGGATCTTTCGTTTCTGTCAAAACGATATATTGAAAACCCAAGAGATCCGATGAAAGAATTTGTATAAATTATGATTTTAATCAATTAAAAATAATGTATTAATATTATTTTATAATTATAGTTTGAAAAGCGTAACAATATAAAAAGTATAAATCTTGAAACTGATTGCAAACAATTGGGAAATTGTATGGATGACGAAAATTATATGAATAATGTACAGGTAAGTTTATGTTTGACACTAACAATAAGAAAAGAAAATAATATTTTTAATAAATTATTAACTTGACTTATTAATTTAATATTTTTTATAGAAAACCCAAGAAAATTGGCTTCCTTTACCATTTACAAATAAACTATTGCCCTCTTCAAAAAAATCATCATCCGCAAATAAACAATTACAATTCCCAATTAATCCATCATCTTTTCCAGATGAACTATTGCCTTGTCCAGATGGTTTATCACTTTTTCCAAATAAATTATCACCTTCTTCAAATAGACCATTACCTTCATTGAATACACCTTTATCTTTTCCAAATAAACCATTAACCTTGCAAAATGATCAATCATTATTTCCAGATGAACCATCATTTTTTCCAGATGGTACATCACTTTATCTAGATAGACCAGCACTAAATAGACCATCACCTTCGTCATATAAACCATCATCATTTCCAAATAGACCATTAATTTTTGAAAATGATCACTCATCTTTTCCAGATGGGCCATTACTTTCCCCAAATAAAACACAACTTTCTCTAAATAAACCGTCACCTTCTTCAAATAAACCATCATCCTCTAGAAACAAACCATTAATTTTGTCAAATAATCAATCATCTTTCCCAGATGAATTATCACTTTTTCCAGATAAATTATCACCTTCTCTAAACAGACCATCATCTTCTTCAAATAAATCATCATATTTTCCAAATAAACCATTAATCATTCCAACTGATCAATCATCTTTTCCAAATAGATTATCACCTTCTTCAAACAGGCCATCAAAATATCCAAATAAACCATTAAACATTCTAAGTGATCAATTATCTATTCAAGATAAACCATTATTTTTTCCAGATAAACCATTATCTTCTCGTAATAGATCATCAACTTTTCCAAATAAATCATTAACTTTGCCAACTGATCAATCAATTTTTCTAGATGAACCATTATCTTCTCCAAATAGACCATCATTTTCCCTAAACAAACCAATATCATATCCAAATAGACCATTATCTTTTCCAAGCAAACCATTAATTTTGTCAAATGATCAATCAACTTTTACAGATGAACTACCATCTTTTTCAGACAGTCTATCATTTTTTCCAGATAAATTATCATCATTTTTAAATAGACCATCAATATCTTTAAATAAACCATTGATATTGCCAAACGATCAATCACCTCTTCCAAATAAACCATTAATTTTGCCAAATGATCAATCAATCTTTCCAGATAAACCATTGTCTTCTCAAAACAAACCGACATTTTTTCCAAATAGACCAATACGATATCCAAATAAACCATTACTTTTGCCAAATGATCAGTTATCTTTTTCAGCTGAACAATCACCTTTTCCAGATAGTTCATCATCTTTTCCAAATAAACCATTCATTTCTCTAAATACACCATCACATTCACCAAACAGACCTTTACTTATGCCAGACGATCAATCACCTTGCTTAGATGAAACACTACCTACTCCATTGTTACTAAATTTTGCTGATAAAAACTGTATCAAACAAATAGCAAATTTATATAAATTTATCGCATTGCTTAAATCTGACAATAATAGTAAATCAAATAAAATAAACAACAAAGCTGATTTCAATCGAGAATTAAATTATAATAAACCAATTACTAAAACAAATCAATTTAATGAAGCACCATATTTTAATATTAAAGATGTTTATAAAAAACTAAATAAAATGAATGGCAGAATTAGTTCCGATGATGAATTAGATAGTGATTCCGTGCAGATTATTATAATACCGCCATCTGAAACTAGTCGACATTTCTCCAATAAAAAAATTCGTAGTACTACTACGCCAAATTATACTCAAAAATTGGTACGTATGATAAGCCATTGATTAGGTTTTGTTTAGCTGCTATATATAACGCAAAATATTTTTATAGCTTAGTGATATTTGCTTATTTTAATATCAGTATTTAATTTATAAACATTATTTTTCAGGAACCACATAAAGAAGAAAATGATCCTGCTGTTAAAATTATGATAATGTCAAGAAATAATAACATGTAATTATAATTTCATATATTAACAAATTCTTTATTATTAATGAGTAATCATGCAAGAAAAAATCACACAAAAGAATGTAATTATAATATTATTAATAAAATGACAAGAATTATTTTATTTCCATGGATAAATTTAAAAATGTTTTATTTTTACTATTTAACATATTCAATAAACTTTATATTAAATTTTAATAATTTCTAAACATTTCAGAATAAATATTTTAATAATATTATTATATGCATTTTTCTTAATTCTTTTGGAACATCTACTATGTCACAAACATAAAATGTATTATAAAATTTATCTAATTTTAATTTAAAATAAATTACAAAAATTAATTTTTTTTTACGTAATATATATAAAATTAAAACTTTACATAAATACCACATTTATTTATTCTACTTTACTTATGACAGGTAAAAAAAACAACTCAATAAATATTTATTCCAGAAAGAATTATTGAAATTAAAAATCGTAAAGGTACTTTTGCGCTATCCTGTATATGTCTATATGATTAAGTAAGCATAAATGACTTTACTAACGATACAATTTTATCTCACATAATTATTGTAACACTTCCAAGTCCTTAACTTTGTTGTAGATACATTTGAGAAAATTTTTAACTAAAGAAAGTAAAATAGCCTACAACATTAGTACCCCAAAATGTCTTGTCTTGCATACATATATGTATATTCACACGTATGCTTTGTTAATACTCAACCTTATGTTCGTTTAATTTACATATCAGTGGCGTAGATATAGGGGTCAGTGGGGAAATTTCGATCAGCGGGTAATACCGATCATGCCGATTTCCTAAAAACGGTAGTAGATAACTAAATAATATATATGCTGTTATCTAGTATTGATCCACATACCTTAATATATCTATGCAAAATTATATATTCCTTTACTGTCAACTGACCATTTTGTATAGAAAGATTTGTCATTGTTCGTTTTAATTTTGGTAAGTGTTACATTAGTGTGTAATATAGAAAATATCAATAATTCAGTATATATTTTTTGTCTAGATATTGCCTAAGGTTTATTAATGCAGTCAGCATACTAAAAATTATTTTAATTTTAGTTGTTTAAAATATAACTTTAAAAATTTATGTCTACTGTTAATCGGCAAATGACGACCATGGTCTCCTGAAGAATATTTTTAGAAAGAATTCGAATTGTATTTATTACGATCAAATACAATATTTCAAATTCTGACGTTTTCTAACAAACTTTTAACTTTAATGTTATTTATACGATATATTTTTGTACATGAATCTTTAGACCTTTTAATTTCTTAATATTATTTAAAAATAATATTTTGCTTAAAAATTACAAGACTTTATTCTTAGGTGGTCGTGATTCACCCAATATCCCCTACACAAAAAAAAAATTATTGAATTTAATAATTATTACGATAATATTACAAATATTTTAATAAGCATTTAAATAATTTATATTTTAAAAATAAATAATGTTGTCTAAAACTTTATTTAAAAAAAAAATAAAGAAAATAATAACATTTTATATTACGTAATATTATGATATATATTATTAATTAATATTATATTATGATTTATATTTTACCGTAATCATAAAAACCTGTATATGTCCCTTTAAAACGGGTAATTCGATATTCTATGAAATAACTAGTTATTTCATAAAATAAAACAAAACTTTAACTTAAAACCTATTTATTTTAATATCTCAAGTTCTGAAAAATTTTTTACTATTTTAAAAATTTGTTTAACAAATTTACATATGCCTACAGACAGATAGATATGTTACGAAACCCTAATTTATTTTTATTTATTTATAATATACGCAAAAAGTCAAAATTTGTATGTTTACAATAATTTTCTCACTATATGTGAAAGCCGGTAAAAATGTACACTATAGCAAATAGTAAAACAAAACCAAAATTAATTATAACAATTATCATAAAATAACGTATTTCTACGTCACTGTGCATACGGAAGCAGTTAAAAGAAAATTCCCTTCCTAACCTAACACATCATTACCATCAGCAAGCACAACGTCGCCAAACAACATCCTTTCTAGTGTATGGAGTAAACCCGACGTAATTTAAATAAATAATCGTTTCGTCTTAAGCGCCATGGCTGATAACACACACACATAGACACGCACACGTCCCCAATGTGAAGTTAACTTAGATGGGAGGCTGTTGCTAGCAAACGACAGAATATCACATTCGTCATATGTGACCTAAGCGCCCTCTTCAAATCTCACGACTGTATTCATAATTACTTAGAATGCGCGTACGGTTTGTTCCGGGACCGGCTTAAAGCTTTAGTCACACTAGAGTTTTAATCTATGAACATGGAACCACCTATACACTGTCAAAAATATATCTTAAATTTATGTAATTTAATGTAATTTACGAAATACTACATTTTTTATGAAAAATTACATTTACGAAACATGTAAAATTACATAATTTTTTTGACAGTGTACCTACTAAGAAAATGGCATTACTGACACGGAGATTAAAACAGATTGGAAACGAAAGAAGGAAGCTAATTTAAAAGATAGATGCACAGATGGGGGGAAACAATAAAAGATGCAAACATATAACATAAATAATTATATTTAATTTTAATTAAGCTTACTCATATTCATAATAATTTCCTATATAGCTAAAAAGTAATAATAAAAGTATATATATATATATATATATATATATATATATATATATATATTTAATTACTGAAATCTCAGTAAGGTTATTTTGTTGTACCAGTTAAATATACTTTTTGGTTTATTTAATAAATAATTAAAATATTAATTTATTAAACATAACATAAATTTAAAATATTTTAATTATTATAATATTCAGTTATTAAAAAATAGATTCAAATATTGTAGTCAAAACCTTTCGATTGTGGTACCATCTAGCTCTAACTTTGAATGGAGGAAAGTGACTTCAATAATTTGGACTAATGCCACTTTTTTAGTTTTCCTTATTCCAAGGCTGTTCGTATTGTGTTTATCAGACTTTATTCTAAGGCCCGGTTGCTCAACGCATTGTTAATTTAATCAATAAGTTAATTTGGCAACTAGATAGTCAACTGTTTTTAAACTGCATCATTGATTGGTCAGCTGGCATGTTAACAAATTGTTTAACTTGCAGAGCGTTTAACAATGCTTTGAGCAACGGGTCTAATCGTTCTTTTTTTTCAATCTACAAATATTAAATTTATGTAGTTTTGTTTAAAAGTATCGTTTTGGAAACTAAGTTATTAATAAAACAGTATAATTGTAAACCTAGAAAAAATAGCTGATTTAAAAAGCATAATATAAAGAAAATTCAACAAATTTTTAAGATACATACTTGTACATATATTAAGTGGTAAAAATAAAACAGCATATATGAGAGGTATTATCAATGTAGATGAAGCAAAAATAGTTTTTCTGGATAGGAATGTTTAGCGTTAACTAATTTCTCCTTCATGATCATGGTGTGATTGTGTGTATGTATGTGAAACCTATTATACGAAAAATTGCCAATCGCAAAAGTCCTGAATCAATCTGGCGGTGAAATTAAAAACTGCCCCAAGTGGAACTTTTTATTAGTACATGTGTATTTATCAAGTTTTTCTCAATTGTAATATATTATTAAAATTATGTTATTAATTTTAATCACCTCTAAGGTTACACGAAAAGTTTCCTGTCGATTGGGTGTAGATCACTTGGTACAAGAGTGCTATCAATGTGAATGCATCCTATGACATTCGACACCGTTCCCAAACTGTGGACTTAGGCGAAGCCCCCTCTTACATAACTTCCTAGGAGCCCAGTCAACCTAGGCGAATTATTATGCTCGCGATCTATTCACCAAGTTTAATTTGTCAGAACAATGACATCTGTTGGGAATACGAGCAACTAAGATTCGAGTGTTGTAGTTGCTCATAGATGCATGTGTATGTGTAGTTGGTAAAACTGCTTGATGATGGGTTGTACGTACGCGTGTAGTTTGAAAACGATATATGTATAATATGTTCCCATCCGCATAGCAAGTTTTCGTTTGTTCGACGAAGATGTGCGGGCTCTTGCTGATAATTTACAAACTATTATGTTATTATTATTTTAGTATATAAGATGACAGGAAAAAGGTCAAATAAAAATGCTCTAGTTTGTTAGCATGCGACTAGTTTCGGTATATTCAGCATACCTTCCTCAAGCAAATCTACAATATTATGACAAAGTAACTTATTAGTAATTAACCAACAACAGAATATAAGTACAAAAATATTTTTTACAATAAAAAGTTACTTACGCTAATATGTTTGAACAATAATTAAACATTTATATGGTTTCAATCGCAGCTCGGTACAATATATAAAATTATTAAATTAAAATTATTCAATTTGTCACAGTGTAAAATAATAATACAATCACAAGTCAGGAATAAAATATAAATAAATTAAAAGTAAAATAAATATAAATTATGTTATTAGTTGCAGTACTTAGTGGTGTTTGAGTGTTTATGCATATTATATCAGTACTTATATGACGCAGACTTGTTTTATACAATACTTTATTATAATATTTATATTAATACCAACAAAAATCTTACTATAAAGCAGACTGTAAAACCGTACTTACATATTTAAAACTCTTCATAATCGTTGTAGGATTAGCTTGTTGCAAAATTTATCAAAATATATTTAATAATTTTAAGGCCGGTATTTCCAACTTCAAATAAATAATATACAAATTTATTCTATGGTTAGCTATTTCACACTTAATACACAGTTAATACGCTGACTTTTAAATACTGATTTTAACATTAAAATATCAAATCATAGAATAAATTTAATGTAATAATATACACATTTATTCTATGTATAGCTATTTCACACTTTATCCACAGTTAATACTCTGGCTTTTAAAAACTTGGATTTTTAACATTAAAATATCAAATCATAGAATAAATGTTATGTAATAATATACACATTTATTCTATGGTTAGCTATTTCACACTTTATCTACAGATAACACTTTAGCTTTTAGATACAGTGGTACCTCGGTATACATCTGCTTTAGAATACGTTCAATTCAGAATACGTTTTGTTTGGGCGAAACAAATTTTGTTCGGTATACGAGTTTTGCTCGGTATACGACTTAATTCAATTATACGCGCCATCTATGAACAACTAGCACTATGATATCTATATTATTTACGAATTTTTATTGACCTCATTTGGTATGAAACTATGTATGTAATTTCTGGTTGAAAGAGTCGTTGGTTGGTGTACGTACTGCTCTTTCAGTGTACTAGACCAGACTAGACCTTCGCGGTGCCACAGTCTATAACTTTGTTAAATTTGCTTCTGATTTTAATTTTTAAGTAAAATTTTATTATTTTTATTAATCACAAATTGCAAAAAAGCAAATGAAAAGCAACAGAAAACTAAAATATTATTTTACAACCCCATTAATATGCTATATCAACAGGTGTTTTTTTTTACATGAGAACAGATTTATCATTTTTACATTAAGTACCTTATTTCATGGGAAAGACTAGCTTGGTATACGTCCTATTCGGTATAAGTCCAAAAATTAGGAACGAATTAAAGTCGTATACCGAGGTTCCACTGTACTTTGATTTTAACGTTAAAATATCAAATCACTCTGCAATACAGTAGCGTAAGTTCTGAACACAAAACCCCACAATGCGAGAAGGTCTGCCAATCAAAAGGGCTCGTATACCAAGATAAATTAAACACTAGAAAGTTCCAAATATTGTAATAAATAAAGAATATATCGAAAATTTATTCTAGTATTAGACCCATATACTTTAAATAAATAAAAAAATTTAAAATGTCAAACATCTTGTATACCTAAATCAGTATTTTAACATCACCTTTCAAGCTTAATAATTTTCTCACTGAAAAACAATATATCATTCAAACATAATAGAAGTTTCACCTAAAATATCAATGTCTTAATCATCAACAATAGAGGTTAAAATTCTTATTATAAAACATTGACATTTCTCGCTTACATATACTATCTTCACCTGACATTTAATATTCAACTTTAACGCTAATTAGTTTTTGATATCTTTTGAATATGTCTCCAAAGACAATATTATTCAAATAACAATTTTTTTTTACAAAACACATTGACTGACTGTATAAAAAGCTACGACTGTATTCAATATTACACAAAAGAGGTTTTTTCTTATTATTTCTGTTTAAAAAAAAAACACAGAAAATAATAAAGAAAATATTCTTTTTTTTTATTCTTTGTTCAGATATTCTTGAAATGATCGTATTATTTTACGTAGCTCATTAAATCGCATTGGCTGTGGTTTGTATTCAGATATCTTTGAGTTTTGTTTTTATGCTTTGTGTTGCTAGAAACATATTTGCTAAGTTACTACTAATAAGTTTTAAAATGTTGTTTTGTTTGCTTATTTATTATTAATAAAATAATTTTGCATGGAATAATTACGTTTAGTAGAAATATATTTCATACTTAATTAACTATTGTATATCGCATTGTAAATAGTAATTACAATATTAATCACAACACAGACCAAGTGACATCAACCAAGCCTGAAGATGACCGAAAGGTTGAAACGCGATGCTTACAGAAGAAAGCAAAACGAACCTGTCAGGGAACACACAATCAACATTTTTCAAATTAATTAAAAATATGCTTATTTATTATATTATAAAATTATTTTTTTCGTAAGTTACTTTTTATTTAATCATATTAAAATATTGATATTACAATTATGTCAATATGTTACTAGTGCAATAATATACATTATTACACAGTAGTTAGTTACTACCTATATACACTCATGATACACTCTAATGGCAGCACCAAACGTGACTACAACGTCAAGTGTATTTAATCTGACATCTTCGGCGATTACAGTGAAAATTGTTTTGTTTATTTTTGCTTGAATTTGAATTTGATTATTGATAATGTGTAAAGAAGTGCATGAAATGTAATGTGCATCGCCAGATTTGTCAGAAACTGTATATTTAACCAAAGAAACACGGTCGAGTGTATTTAATTTGATATATCCGAGGGATATATTAAAAATTATTAATTCAAGTCAAGTTAATTGTCAATTGTATTGTTTATTTTCGCTTGAATTTGAATTGTATCATTGAAAATGTGTAAACAAGTGCAAAAAAATGCGATTTGCACCACCAGATTTATCATAAATTGTATATTCGATCAAAGAAATAGTAGTATTAATTTTCACAAATTATGTAACAGAAGTAAATAATATATACATACATATTATTTTTACAACTGTTAGTAAGATTAACGGTACTTGGTAAGTATTTTTTTAGTTTTAATTTAGTTTCGTTTGAAACGCTTGAAGGAAAATACCATATGTCACTCGGAAAAAAATGCTTTTTATATGTTTTGCTCAAATTGATTTGCCTTGCCTCTCAACACAATAAAGATTGCTTTCTGCTCCTCGTTTTATAATGTACTATTTTATATATAAACAAATTTTACCCGCACTTATTTCAAAATTCATAAACAATCATATATGTATTGAATTTATAGAAATTTCTGGGCTGGTATACCGTGCTCGCTCTCTCTTCGTTGCAGACGTTTCTCCATACATCGTAAATAGCGTCTTTAGTGCTTGGTGACTCGTCTGTGATAAAGAATAAACCGACCACGGCATATCAGTCGAAAAAATTCTATAAATTCAATGAATACCGGCCTTGAATGCTTGAAGATTACAATCATATACTTATGTAGTTTCGTTTTTATATTTCTACTAAATACTAATTAAACTATAAATTAGAAAGCATTACTTTTTGATCACTACAAAATGACAACGGTATCCAATTTACAAAATCTATACATATATAAATACGAATACAATTTTATATGATATTATAATGTAATCCACCTCTTTCATGTTTCAAATAATTCAAAATTGATTTGCGTTATAGTCACTAAAAGTGAACTAATAATTCATGACCACGCCCATCGATAAAAGTTAATGAGACCATCATCAAATATACCTACTCTAATTTATTATAATGATTTATTTATTAAATAATGTACATACATGAAAATATTAAAACATTTACTCGTTTTTTTTTTGCAATTTTGTTTCAAACAACGTATGAATATTTTACTGTAACATATTTGTAATTATGTTGGATTACATCTACTTAACATTAATTAATTGCTAATATTTTTAATTAAAATTGGAAAATGTTAATTAAAATTAGGTATTACTGTATTTACTAAATACAAGGTAGATTAACAAAAAAATAGAATGTGTAATTATTTTATAATTTTACCAATTTTAACTTTTTTTCAGCGTTTATTAATGCTGAAGTTAATCTATTTATTTTTTATTGCTATACATACACATAAAATTTTTGTTAGTCTTATAAAAATGGCTCCTTTAACCCTAGTTTACATTAGTGAAGTTAGTACTAGCATATTTTTTCCAATTTACACTATTTTACTAATTTTGCTGTTTTCATATAGCTAGTAAAATAAAAAGGCTTTATGATTTAATTCTGTATTAATTTTAATTAAAAATCGACGTTTCGACGTATTCTACGTACATCATCATCAGGAAAAATGATGACGTCGTTTTTTAATTAAAATTGATACGTAATTAAATCCTAAAACTTTTTTATTTTAATATTATGAGTTCTGAGAGATTTTTTTATTAAGATAAAGCTAACAGTTTAATACAGAAAAAGTTAGTTAAAATTCATTTTATTTTCGTACATATTAAAATAAAATATAATTTAACCGATGGCATTTATTTGACAATCTCAGCAACTTCCGTTCATAAATTAAGAAAATTGACACACATTTTGCATCCAACTACTCTATCATTACTATACGAGAACTCTACTGTAATAAATCCGGAAGTATACCAGTAGAGGGTAGAGTATAGTAAATATTATGATGGCGGATGAAGCGGATAGAGTGTACTTATTCAGCATGTGCTATTCACTCTACTCATTACTATAGTAATTATATTTAATTACTAATAATATTAATTATATCTTTAGTACTCGTATTTCACAATCACAAAGTGTTTACATTGTGCTTGTAATAGAATAGTACGCACTCTACAAACTCTGCCAATGTAAGCTAGGCTTTAATTATGTTTTTTTTAACAAAAATAATTTTATTGATAAAATATTCATAATTTTGTATTTGTAAAATATTTGATTGAAATATTTCATTTTATTTATTATTATGAAATGTTTTATGTACTATGTAATAAATAAATAATAAAAATAATTTTTTAAATAGTATTTTTTTCATATTTAATCAATATATTTATTAAAACTTTTACACTTTTTTTAATCCTAAGACGTTTATAATTTTGCAAGTTTCTTAAGATTAAAAACTAATAAAAAGTTATAATTAAAACTGTGTGAAAATAAATTAAACTTTTCTTGTTAATTATTAAGTTGACTTTCATATTAAAATAATATGCCAGCTTCAATAAATTTTAATTATAATAAACTTTAAATATATATTATGGTACAATAATTCTTAAGAATTACACTGTAAAAACTATATCGCAAATTTATGTAATTTTATATAGGATTTAACAATAAAAATAATAATATTTTGTAATTTTACGTAATACTAACGTAATACTACATTTTTTATGAAAAATTACATTCACAAAACATGTAAAATTACATAAATATTTTACAATGTATGTTTTAAGCATAAATTTGTTTTACTTTATATAAATTTTCATTATGTTTTCTGATCTGTTTTTTTGAGTATTATTTAACAAAATTTATATATTTTTTTTTTTCATTTTTTACCATTAAATTTCATTTATTTTTTTTAATATGTTCTCCAACTAAAATATCAGCAATTTAGATATAAACAGCAACAAAAATTTTTGTATTTTAAGGCTCCAGTATTTTTAATTTTGAAATAACTATGTCTATGGAATAATTTTAAAATTACACAATAAAATATTGTCATTTATAATACTTTCATAATTTGTTTATTTTTTCCAATTCTATTATTTATTTTGTTTAGGATTAGTTCTGTTACTGAATTATATAGTAAATAAATTAATCTTGTTGCACTGAATGTACTTTAAACCACCACATAATTTAGTAATTTGTTTTAGGTTTAATTTCTCACTTATAATATAGTGTTGATAGATTATTTTTCCACAATTTTCCTTTTCTTCGCTTTGACAACGACCGTTTATAATCTTGTTTTTCTTTCTAAATTATTTGATTTAATATTAACATAGAAAAAATCTGGTAAGAAATAGATTGGTGCAAAATTAGAAAAAAAATGTGTTGCAAAAGTTAATATTAATCAGTTAAAATGGTTCGACCATTTTGTTTGTCTGGATAGAAAGGTTTGGCGGAAACTAATTTCTGCATAATGGCAAGAGTTTGTGTCATACCCTTATACGTGTTGTGATTGTGTACACTCTAAAAAGAATTTTGTAATTTTACCTACAAATCTGAGACACTATGATGGCCAGCATTTCTAAGTATAATTATTCAACTACTGTAATTTTATTCATAATTGTTCAAAAATACATAATATCAGAACTATTACAATGGTAATATTATATTACCAACTTCAGTACATTTGCTGTCCGGAATTTTCCATTAACTGGTAAAATTTGTTTAATTCTGTAATATTATTGTTGGTATAATTACATACATTTCTAAATTTACATAAAGGATGTACCTATTTTGAAATAAATGAATTACACTTAAAATATTTTATTAGTATTATTACACAAAATATATACT
This sequence comes from Clivina fossor, assembly GCA_963966155.1. Lineage (NCBI taxonomy): Eukaryota > Metazoa > Arthropoda > Insecta > Coleoptera > Carabidae > Clivina > Clivina fossor. The sequence continues at coordinate 21,457,716 of OZ014551.1, read as the reverse complement.
AAGTCTTATTATTTTGATGAATTATTAGAGATATTAATATGCAAGCTGTTTTTACATAATTTAAGAAGTTATACCAAAAATATGTAATTCTACATTAAGTATGTGATGCAATTTGCAGAAAGTAAGCAATTTTACATACTCATATTTACTTAATTTATTTGATTATTGTGAATTAAGTAAAAATTGCCAATTTTGAGGTAGAAATACAGAATATTTGTGGTAAAATAAAATTACAGATTTTTTAATAGTAAAATTTTAATACTATTTTTCTGTAATTTCATTATTTTTTTACAGTGTATGTATGTAATATTAACATATATTAGTTATTTTTATTGCTTGGCGTTATATACATCATGAGAGTACGTATATTGTAGAAAACTTGAAGTATCTTTGCTTTAAATCTGATTTATTTAATCTACACTAATAATCCAAGTTCGGCATTTTAAAAACTATGTAAATTATAGATAAATTACAATCAATTTATGTAAAACTATAATCAACAAACATCTACTTGGTCCGAAACACGTACACCATTCAAATCCATGTACTTATGCTTCATAAAAATAAAAATGGAATCACATTTTTGCATGCACACGAGTCGTAAGCGGAAAAAAATTCCGACACCTTTTATATGCATTGCTAAGCATTTAGCCAAAGCGTAACATCACATTGCAGCAACGTCATTTACCGACAATAAACTTCGCGCGCAGACCTTTCGTGCTATGTCGCCATTTGCAAAGAGTCGATACGCGCAGGCGCAATGTAATTTTTTTTTTCGCCATCCGCACACAGCCTAACATAAAACACTGGAAATGTCCGTGTTAGCCGATAGTTTTGCGAATCTTGCTGAAATCTGAAATTGTTAATTGAACGGTGTGTGGCCTGCCGGGCTGGTCAGCAAAGAAGAGAAGATTTTATCTCGTCGCTACTATAGCTGAACGAAAATGCTACTGTGTATTAGAATGAGAGAGAGAGAGAGAAATAGAAAAGGAATGGGTAGAAAGATAGAGAGGAGAAAAAGAGAACTTGGCTACTAGCCAAATATAAATGCAGTGTTTAGGAATTTTTTTGTATTATATAGCAGTTGTAGAATTAGTTGAAGTGAGAAATTTGAGATTAGGAAAATTTGAATGCGAATTACATTATGTAGTTGATTACAGTTTTGACTGAATTCAACAATAAAAATGTATTTACTATTTACGGAAACCTGTCTGTATTGTTTGTTATGATAGTGAATAGTAGTGAATATTGGATTTGGCTGCAAAAGCATAAAAGAAAAATGAATGCTGTGGAAATGAGATTTTTACGTGCAGTATGTGGTGTAAATAGAAGAGATCGGGTACGAAATAGATTTGTGTATGATGAGTGTGAAATTGAAAAAAATGTAGCAAAAGTTGGTGTTAGTCAGTTAAGATAGTTCGGACATCTTGAGCGAATGTCTAATGAACGTTTGACCGTCCGATGAGTAGCTAGAGTAGTATGATTGAGAGGGTTTTGCGTGAGTGTTTTTTTGTTTGTTTTAAATTTAGATTATAAGTGACAAATTTATAAAAGCTTTTTTTTAAAATTGTATACAGGGTGTTTGCAATCAAGGTATTTTATTTTTAAGGGGTGATACTACAGGTCAAAACAAGGCGATTAACGCCAAAACACCTTAGTAAAAGTTTTCTAATAAACGAGATATTCATTTTTTTTTAAGTAAAATGGTAGCATATGGTATAATTTTTATTATCCAGCTCACAAAAAAAATTATTCTTCATAATAGTTTTGGATTTGCTTGAAACGAATAAAAATGTAAAAATATTCCAGGTTTTAAATACAGGGTGACTCGGATTTGCTGATTTGTGTTTCAACTTTTAGGTAAAATACCCTTATTTAAAAAATTTGAATAATTTTATTTGAATATTATGTTTAGAATTACAATTTAAGTTTACATACAAAAATTTGTGCCGATCGTCGATTGTTAAAACACCTTAGCAAAAGTTTTCAAATAAACGAGATATTAGATACTTTATTTAAATATTTTTATTAATGACACAAATCAAGATAAGTATTTTATTTTTAATGGGTGATAGCACTATGACACCAGTTGCTCGAAATTATCACCCTGCTGTTGTATGCAAAGTCTTGCGCGGCGTACCCATGAATTCGCATACGCAGCGAGGCCCATGCCTTGTTGCCGAATTTCCGCCGCTGCTACTTCTACCCGATTACGGAGATCATCGAGATCCATAATTTCGGTGGTGTATACCATGGTTTAAATAAGGGTATTTTACCTAAAAGTTGAAACACAAATCAGCAAATCCGAGTCACCCTGTATTTAAAACCTGGAATATTTTTACATTTTTATTCGTTTCAAGCAAATCCAAAACTATTATGAAGAATAATTTTTTTTGTGAGCTGGATAATAAAAATTATACCATATGCTACCATTTTACTTAAAAAAAAATGAATATCTCGTTTATTAGAAAACTTTTACTAAGGTGTTTTGGCGTTAATCGCCTTGTTTTGACCTGTAGTATCACCCCTTAAAAATAAAATACCTTGATTGCAAACACCCTGTATATCTTAAACACAAAGGTTAATTCCACGAGCTCAGTTTTAAAATTGGTTTTAACTAATACCGGTTTTAAGACAACGTAACTGTCATAAGAGCAGAACTAAAAAAATGAACTAAAACACCCGAAAACTGAGTTTGTAATATCAGCCACTTTCACCTATCTCCGTTGTTTAACATGCGAGTTAGAATGGTTTTCTTTTTGTTAGTGTTCATTAGAGAATATTTTCTCAAATAAACAGGTTAGACTTAAATAATGATAAAAACCGAAATTAGTTCTGTAATATCTTTGTAACATGTAACATCATAAACATCTAAAAAATAGAGATAGGCTAATTCTGTACTAAAGTGTCGACCTAATTCATTTAATTCTTTTATTGAAGCAATCAATTCTGTTTTGCAACTAAATAATCGAAATTGGGCGCCTAATTTTATGCTGAAATTCTGCACAGATCTGTAGCATTACAAAATAATTTTTTTAGTAAATGGAATTTTTACATTTGATAATGATATGTTTCGTAACGCTACAGAGTTTGTTTAGAATTTCAGCTTCAATCGACAGTTTACAATAACTTTACAGTAAACATTATATCTAAAATAAACAATGTAATTTTAAATAAGTCTGAAACCATCAATAATTAACAAAGTGAGTAAAACAGTAACTGACAGACTGTGCATGCACGCATGCCAATATTACAAACACGAAACAATATTGCCAATTATTGTGTACAGTCGTTGCTTTATTGACGGTAACTGTTTTTCAAATTTTTTAATGTGTTTGAAAGTGAGTTATTGACATGTGCGTATGTATTTCGACTAATTTGCTTTTTTTCACCAAATTACTCAACACATTTGTCATTATTAAGTTAACCTGAACCGAAATTCATTTTCCTTCGACAAACAATTTATAGGTTATATGTCAAATTATATTTGTTCCAAACTGTAATTATGTACAAAATTAACAAACAAAATTAGATTTTTTTTCCTACGACTATACTGTTTGTTACTTATGAATGTGTCATTGGTTAGTATATATGTGGTACATTATGCAATACTACCAAAAAATTTCTACAATATTTTCGTTGTCGTCTTGTTGATTTAGGTGACGTAACAAGTTACTAATTATTAACAACATAATGAAACTGTTACATAAAACTAGTTAACATAAGGTCGACTTTCGCTTGACACACAAAAATTATTGAAATAAGATTTAAATAGTTTTGATACATGAAAGTATTTTATTTTATCCGATACTAATGAATTATGTACGTTATAGGAAAATATGATATATAATAATTGTAATAATTTTACAATTGATATTGTTAATTAATAAAATAAAAATTGCAAATTCTTTTTTGTTTATATAAAAGATGTAAAGTTCTAGAAAAAATATTACATTTGAAATATTTGATTAGTCAGCGTTGTTGCTAGAATTTCGTATTATATAGTCATAAAAAAAAGTATAGTGTAAAACTCACACAGAATATTCATTTCCCACCCGTATGAATTGCAGCACGAGTCTTGGTAAGTCCTGCAAATTTTCATACTCGTGTACAATATACTATTCTCAACTGTTAAAAATACTGTACATTATTTCATTTTTTTTTTAATTATTATTTGTAAATATCTCTTTATGCTGATATTGCAAAAAATTAAAAAGCATGAAAGAAAGTGCCAAAACCTATCATAATATTTTACTCTAGCATTATAAAAAAATAACTGAAACAAAACAAGCCTTACAATCTTGGCGTGTTGGTGTTAACTAAAATTTCAAAAACTTTTTGAATAAACCTTGTTTGTGCTTATGTTACTATATAACATATTCCTTTCAACTAAATAATATCGCATTACAAGTGGCCTTTTGCAAATTTGAGCTCAGTAACTTGAAAACGTAAGTCTTTATTGGACCTTCCGCTTGTCTTTAAAGCATGTCGCGTTTGAGCGTGAGTCACGCTGCGTGAAATATTTGCCGAAAAGAGAGGAGGGGGGGGGGGTCGTATGTCGTCTGTAGTACGTATATGCGACAGAGTTTTCGTCACGGCAAAAGTCTCTTGGTCTAACAAGAGATTCGTATTAAATTTATTTAGCGTGAAATTCTCTTGAAAATCTGATGCGGAAAATTAAATATTCAGTTTACATAATCCAAAAGAGATAGTGACGTTTTTAGTTGCTATGTTTGTATGTATATAGACGTAAATATTATGCACGCTTGCTTCAAAAGTGACACAACTCGAAAAATAATATTTACAATAAAGAAACTTAAAAAATAAAACAAAAACACAGTAAAATTAGATTTTTTTTTAATTTTGAATGAAAATCACTGATCAATCTGATAATATCAGCAAAAGTTCAAATGATACAATATTAAAAATTAAATAATAATAATAAAAATAATAATAATGTTTTTTAGATATTATACTGATTAGATTATACTGATGGGCAACAGTATAATCTATTTAGAGAACAAACTAATTAACAAATAATATTTACATAAATAGCATATACATCTTTAATTTACAAACATTTTTTTCCCCCTAAAAAACAAACTTAATACTAATTAAAGTAATTATAAATATAGAAGAAGATAATCTAAAATTGATTGTAATATGACATTTAAAGAGTTATGAAATAAGTCAGTGCAAATTATTGCACATTGTATATATTGGATTTTTTTTGCCATAAATGAAAATACTTTAAGTTAAAGTTCTATATTATTCTATTAAAATTTGACATTTCTATTTTTTAGACATGAATTAAAATAAAAAAGCTTTAGGATTAGGTTCTGTATAAATTTTAATTAGAAATCGAGATTTCAAAATTCTCTATGTATATTATCAACAGAAAAAATATAATATACGTAGAGAATTTCGAAACGTTGATTTTCAATTAAAATTTATACAGAACTAATAAACTAAAGCCTTTTTATTTTAATATAATGTTATATTACGTTAGCCATAAATTATCATCAGGAAAATAAATACTGAACTTAAAACATTTTAATTTTTAATATAATGAATCTTGAAAGGTTTTTTTACAATGATAGAGTTTGTTTACTTATAATATCAAAAATCTAATTTTTTATCTCTTTTATTGAAGCAAACATGATGTATACTGAGTTATAATAATTAATATGTTTTTTAATATAAAAAATACATATTTAAATAAAAAAATTGTAAACTATTTATACTAAATTAAGAAAAATCATATATTTTTTAATTTCATAAATTAAATCTAATGTAAAAGTAAACAATACGGTTAGAATATTGATCTAATACAATACGATTTTTTTCTAATTTGTTGTATATTTATATATTCTTTTTCTTTAATTTAAATTTTAAAATGTAAAGTTTGAAATTATTTATTTCAACTTTATTTGTAATGATACTTTCATTTTAACTAATTTGTATTTAGATGTAAGAATTATTAATATTATAGAAAATTTGTAAAAAGGATATCGGAAACGCAGTTTTATATTACGCAAATTATTTATTAATTATCAGAAAACTCGACGTTTCGTGCTAACCAAAGCACTTCTTCAGGAGAATTTAATATGAAAATATAAATTATGATAAAAACTAGCATATATATTAGTTTTCAAACATATGTATGTGTGTAGACATATGTTTGAAACCAAGTATATGCTACCTTTTATCATAATTTATACGAGTAATTTCATATCAAATTCTCCTGAAGAAGTGCTCCTGGTTATCACGAAGCGGCGAATATTATGATAATTAATATAACACTTCCATAATATAAGACTGCGTTTTCGATATTTTTTTTCCAAATTTTCTATAATATTAATCATCTAAACTTTAGCTAATACATAATTCGAATTAAATGATATTGTTATTTCGTTTTTACTGTCATTTTATGAAGGAAAAAAAATGATAATAAAGAAATATAAATACAATACGTAATTATTATTATAACTTTTAAAACAAATAAAAACTAATTGGAAATGTCTGAAAAAATAACAAATGCGGGAACGATAGATCGGTATTCTACGTTGTTTTACTACACGTATAATATATAAACAACTGATAAAATTTATTGAATATGACAGTTTTGAAAAGAATAGAATCTTCAGTTTGTTTGGCATTCAACAAAACTTACACCGACAGAAAATATGGTACATACATACCAACATACAAATATACAAAAAAATGTTTTTATCCTGTTAGTCAGTGAAATGGAAAATTTGATTTTTTTTTTTCTTCGAAAGGACAAAACGTTTTACCTTCACCTTTGCCTTGTTTGTGTTCACTTTTTCCTTCTTTTTTTATGTTTTTTTGTTCTTTTTGATTCTTATTCACTTTCTATGTTCTGTTGATACGACCCTGACATTGTCGACATCAAAGACAGATCTAGTCTACCAGAACACACTATGATCTTTTATTTTGTTGTTTGTGACAAAGGGTTTGTTTGCTCGATTGAATTAAGAGATAAACGGTTTATCCTTTTTCTACTAAATAATATATTTATTATTTATGCGATTCTTGATAATTAATATTCTTTATTACTCACGTCAGTATATTTTTGAATTGTTACTCAACATCTTTTGTCTAATGAAAATTTTGTTGGTTTATTACTAAACAGTTTGGTCACCATTTTTAAATCGATAATATTATATAAAGTAATTTTATTAAATACGATATTAAAAAAAAATAGCTTGTTGTTATTAAATTACTAAGTTTAATGGAAATTTAACAAAAATAAATATGTTGATCATTAATATATCTACCTATGTCTATATTTTTTAATTTTAAAAAATAATGTGATTATAGTATTTTTATCCGGAACATTTTGAAACAATTACGTACGTGTATAACCATCCATAATAGTTTTTGAATATTTTACAACCTGATGCAGTGCATTACATCAAAAGTCTATTTTAACATAATAGCGAAACAATTTTCTTTTTTGATATATTCGTGGTTTCTTAGTAAAACGTGTAATATCTTTATATAAGAAATTTTCTAAAATTAGCTAAACCTATAATTTGCATAATTATCTATAACTATTGCGAAAATTGGAAAATAGAAGTTTTTATGAAATATGACATTGTGAAACACGTAATATGTTTTTGACATAATATTTAGATTAAAAGAGAAGTATAAAATTATATTTATAGATACAAATAGTTATTTTTTAATTTTGATAAATATAACCTAAATATTAAAATTGTTGAATTTTTAAATCTCGAAAAAATATACCAGTAACGATTCTTCCAGAACTCATTATATTAAAATAAATAAAATTTTAGTTGAACTTCTGCTTAATTTTATATTAAACTATGTTTATTTGAAGATTTCCTTAAAAAAAAATTATGTTGAAATACAACAATTTTTAATTGTGGATAATTTTTTTTAATATATTAGTAGCTATAAAATATTTAACTCTTTCATCATTAATAACAATTTAAAAAATCATTATATTTTTATGACATTTAAAAAATAATTTTATTATAAATACAGTACCAGTTGAAATTATATATTATAAAATAAATAAGTTATGAAACTTATTAAAAATCAAGTACAAATTAATGTATATTCTGATTATGTTGGAAAATTTTGTTTCAAAAATAAAACAATATAATTTCAAATATTAAAATCTTAGACAGTAAAAAAATTGTTTGGATCTGCGTAAAAATGATACTAATTTTGTATATAAATTATGCTTTACAATATTTTATAAAATGTTGGTGTTAATTTAATTTAATTTTTTTTTGTAACACCAGCAAGTGTTATTATTTTTTGACATTTTCTTCTATTATAATTTTTACACTATTTTTTTGTATTCCAAATAAAACACTGGGTAGTGTCAAATATATTTAAATGTATATATTGTCGGTTTAAAAGTGAAACCCATTTATTCCAATTTTGTATTTGATTTAATTGTGGATAACTTCTAAAAAAAGGAAATTCTGCATAGAATTTTGCTGTATACAAAAATACTACTTCTCATTAATAATTGTATTTAAGTAATAATCGAAAAATAAAATAGAAAATCAAAAATTGGTTGCATAACTTATGTACATATATTCAGTATATTCAATTCTATTTTCAGAAAAACTGTAGTTAGTTACTTTTATTTTTAAACCGACGATATATTTGTAAAAGATAGTATACATACAAAAAATTAGTTAAGTAGTTAGTAGATATTTCTGTCAATAAATTTTCAAATTTTATATTTATTAATTAATTATGATAAATAAAATTGAAAACGTGTTATATCATTTTCAAAAGTAAAAAATAAATAGTCGCAAAATAATCACAATTGAGTTATTTGTCGATAGTATCCATTCATTATCCTTTATCAGAATCAGACGAATTAAATATATCCGAAACATCTTCATTACTACAATTTCTTAATTCTTTTCACCTCCTCTCCCTTTGCCCCATTTACCCTTTCTTATTCAGAAAAAAATCGATCAAATTTCCAATTAACTTCGACACAAAGAAAAATATTGTGATCGGATACAATGGTGCGCAGGATTTGACTGTTTTACCATTACGGCAAAGACAATAGCACTGGGATTCCGGAATGAACCCGCGAGAAAGAATCAAATGATATAGTTGCCTATTAATCTTCCGTCGGGCACACAGTGTGTGTCTCTGTGTGTGGCTACAATGACCGTCGGGAAGGGGGTATAAGATGTAAGGGGGCATGATTGCGTTATGAACTTATCACCTAGTACAATAGACGTCACAGTGTGCTGCTGCTAATAGCGTTAATTGGTTTTTAATATCGAAAGCGATCGGTGCTTCTTTGGCGGTGTTTTTCCTCAATGGTTTTCTTGTTATAAAGTATACCGGATATTATATTTAAACTTGATATAAATGGAAATCTCATAAACTATAAAAAACAATTATGGATTAGTTAGATAAAATATTCTTGAAAATGTTTTAAAAATATTGAAGTCACTAGAAACAACAAAACTTAAATAAGAAGTGTTGTTGAAGAATAAGGAAGGAAAATTGTAAAGATATACATCATAATATATAAAAGAGAAACAATTAGCATTAGATTAACCGTTTGAGTGCCACGGGTTTTTGCTGTTTCCCCGTCCAAAAGTGCCAAGGAGCGCTTTTGCACTTGTTTTATTTCCTATTCTACATTATTTAGTTAATTATATTATTATAGTAATCGCTGTTTATAAGAATAAAAAGTTTACACCTACAAAGTGTAATGTTACTCCAATTTTATTTCTATTTAAAACGGAACGGTAGCCGTATCGCATCGACAGAAACCGAGCTTGCTAGAGCGCTGAAAAATTTTGAGTGCAGAAGAGCGCAAAATCGCTGCTTGGCACTCAAACGGTTAAATATACCTAGATAAATAAAGTATAATGTGGTCTGAAATAAATTCAGTAAACTTATTTTGTTTTCTAACTATATTACTTATGTAGAAGAAGGTCATTATGTTAATAGTAATGTACATTATTATTAGTTACTATATATATATATATATATATATATATATATATATATACAGGGTGTTTCACAACTTAGAGCAAAAAATTAAAGGGTATATTCTGTACGACGTGCTGATCATGAAACAAAAAGAATTTTTTTAAAATTCGCAAAGTAAAGGGTAGTTTACTTGAAGTAGACATTTTTTGAACCACTGGAGTAGCATACGTCATAGAAAGAAATATTAAATGAAATAAATTATCAAAGAAACATTATGTAATGTTAGTTTTATTTAGAGACAATAATTGTTTTGAATACAAAATAATTTATAATATTAATGTATTGTATTATTTAATATCAAGATAATTTGGGAAATAACATACCTGAAGCGCAAAACTATAAATACTGTTCAAAATTTGCACCATTCATCCCTACACACATTGCAGCACGTTGAATTAATGACCTAGTACAGTCTTGACACGAATTTTGTTCTCGTATTATTTCTGCTGAATTTTCTATTCTCTGCCTAAGTTCTTCTTCGTTTTCCGGCGCATTTTGGTTGTCGTAGACGAGGGATTTAAAATGACCCCAAAAATAAAAATCCAGCGGATTTAGGTCAGGGGATCTAGCAGGCCAAGCTACAGGTCCACCGCGACCAATCCACCTGTCCTCAAACACTTGGTTTAAATGTTCTCTTACATTTAGAGCATAGTGTGATGGCGCACCATCGTGCTGAAACCATGTCTGCTGACGCACATTTAAAGGCACATTTTCCAGTAGTTCTGGCAAAGTATTTTGTAAAAATAATAAGTAATTAGCTCCAGTCATCCTATTTGGTATACGGCCCAAGTAATATTCCATTAACAATACCTGCCCAAACATTTATCGAAAAACGATGCTGAAAACTGCCCCGTACAACAACGTGTGGATTTACTTGACTCCAATAATGAGAGTTATGATAGTTATGAACTCCCTCCCTCGTAAAAGTAGCCTCATCAGAAAATATGATGTACGAGGGGAAATTCGGATTTTCAGTGTGTTTTTGTAAAAGCCAGTTGCAAAATCGTACTCTAAACTGATAGTCAGGTTCTGTTAGCCCCTGTACCCGTTGAAAATGGAATGGGTGGTAGTTTTGATCTCTTAAAATTCGCCATACTGAACTATGTGATACTCCTAATTGTTGAGACGCTCTTCGGGTACTAATAGTTGGTTCAGCATGTACAGCATCTAAGATATCATTAACCATATTGTCGTGTTGATGCTGGCGGCCACCACCTCTCCCACGATTAGGTTGCACATATCCTGTGTCTCGAAGGCGCTGGACTATCCTCACAAACGAACGGGGAGTGGGTAATCGGCGTAAAGGATAACGTTCAGCATACAGACGTCGTGCCAATAACGAATTTTGCCGTGCTTCGCCATAAATTAACATCATGTCCACTAATTCACTGTTACTAAATGCATTCATTTTAACAAAAACTACACTACACTGCTATTCACTGTAAAATGAGAACAGTGCACCAGCAAAGATAATAATAATTAACAGCAATGTCGACGAAAGACTACCTACCCACTACCTATCAAATTAAATTAAATTATTAATTAAACTATTACACATTTTATTAGTATTAGATATTACGTAAACAATTACTTTCATTGTAGACGATTTGAAAACAATTATTAAAAATAACTATCGACCAGTGGCAAAAAAAATGTTTGCTTGAAATACGATGCAATTTTTTTTGCAAATTTTAAAAAAATTCTTTTTGTTTCATGATCAGCACGTCGTACAGAATATACCTTTTAATTTTTTGCTCTAAGTTGTGAAACACCCTGTATATATATATATATATATATATATATATATATATATGACTGGTGGCAGCACCATACATTACTACACGATAAAGTGTATTCAATCTGATATCTGCGGCGGCTATATTGAAATATATTAACTTAAGTTAATTAGTAATTGCATTGTTTATTTTCGCTTGAATTTAATTATTGAAAATGTGTGAATAAATGCATCAAGAAATGCAATGTACCCTATCAGATTTGTCAAAAATTATATATTTAACCAAAGAAACATTAATTATCACAAATCATATAGCAAATATAAATAATATACTTCAATGTTTTACAATTTCTAGTAAATTTAAGGTTATTTGGTGTTTATTTTTAGTTTAGTTTCGTTTGGAACGCTTGAAAAAAAAATATCATGTTATTCGGAGCAGAATGCTAAATTTATATTTCGTCCAGATTGCTTGGCCTCGACTTTGTCTCGGTTTCAAATCTGAGCTTAACACAATAAAGATCGTTTTCTGGTTTTTGTAACATAATATACTAATAATTTTCTCTGAAATTGACTAAAGTCAACATTTTTATCAATGTAGTGAGCCTTGTTCTTTATGTTCTATCGCTACTACGTTGTACGCAATTTAATTTTACATACACAGCTTTTACTATTTAATTTTTTTATTAAACTATTTATATATAATATAAAATACAAATACTATTATTTATTTATTTATATTATTATTTAATACTCATACTAAAGTTACTAGTTAACATAAATGTAAATAATGCAAATATAATATTGAATATATTTACAGAAATAGATTATAATAATACCGTCATTATTTTAATACACCAAATAATTTTTTTGGAATACCTTAGCATTTCATAATTTTGTATGCAACTTTGATATAAAATTATATACAAATATTTGTAACTAAATTTTTTTATTATAAAGTAAAATATCTTAGTACATTTTTTTTCACACATTTACATATTACAGTAATAAAACTTTACATTTGCCTACCAAAAAAAATTAGAAGTTAGAAGAAAGTTTTTCCAGTTTAAAAATCAAATGAAAGATCTATTAATAACACAAGCTTTTTATAATAGTAGTGAGTACTGCATGTTTTTTTAGTATAAACTAATTTAATTTATTCACATAGGTATGTATTTTTTTTTAAATAAACAAAAATTGTACAGTTAAATGCGTAAATAATAATAATTATTATTATATTAAACAAAATGTATTAAATTTAAACAAGACAAGTTCAAAAATAATTAAAAACAGGATTTTTCATATACATGTTTTTTCAATGTAAACTAAATTAATTTGTTTATACATATACGTATGTTTTTGACTAAGCAAGAAATGCCTAAATAAATATTAAATTGAATAAAATGTAGTCCTATTAAATTTCAGCAAGACAATATCCAAAATTATTAAAAACAGTCTTTTTCATACTATCAATATCATCATTTACAATTCCGATACATAGTTGCAATGAGTCAATTGTAGATTTGTCTATTTCTATATCAATTTCATCAATAATTTTACTAATTTGATCATTAGTATATTGTACATTATTCTGAATGCATTTAACAATTGAAATATATTCAACATTTTCTGGATTTGCAAGACATCCAATAATAAAATATCTAACCAATTTATATTTTTCTACTAATTTAATTGCATCATTAACTTTATCAAGAAAATTATTTATTTGGGCATTTGCTATTTTATCACATAAATTTAAATTTTTCTCTTGTACTTCTAGTTCGTTATTTATTGTTTTGTTTGCTATTTTAATACATTGTTGAGCTTCATCATCACTAATACCTTTTTCAACAAGAATTTGAAACAGCCTATTTTCAATAGTATTTCGTATTGTATTGAAATTAATACTTTGCAAGTGTTCTTGAATTTTATTATTTAGATCTTTAATATTTGTAGACAGTTCTTTCTTCAGTTTTTCTACAGAAGCTTCAAATAATTTTACAGACTCTTCCTTATTAGTGACATATGTTTCTAGCACACATATTCCAAACGTTTCAAGAATATATCGATCAGCCTTTTCAATATTTTGACTTATTTCGGTAACACAGCTAAACAAATAATCATATATTTTTTGAGAAACCGAGTTTATTCCGTCAACTAACGCATTTATTTTTTCAATTATGCGACTAGAATCTTGTTCAAAATTTCCTAAGATATTTTTTATACATTTAACTTGTTCAATAAGACTAACATTTAATTTAGAACATTGTTCTAACGCATATTCCGCATAAAATGTAAATATTTTTACTTCTACATTTACGGATTCATATTTATCAATCATAACGTAAATTTGATCATAAGAATTTGCTGAACAAATATCTAATTTAATTTTATCTGGCACAATAAAATCATCTATAGATTTATTTGCTTGTAAGACACATAAAGAATAATCAATATTTGAATCACATTTTACAACTGATTTTAATGTATTTGTTACATTACTGAATAATTGTAATTCAATTAAATCTAAATTAATACTACTAGTAATTACATTAACTTGATGTGTAAGATTATCTAATGAAATCGGAAATTCCGCTTCTAATTTTGTATTAATTTCGTTAATTTTCTCTAAAGTGTAATGTACGTTATCAATAAATACGTTAGTTGAACATAAACGGAAATTATCTACAATATTTGTACGCGTTTTATCAATATTTTGATTGATTATTTCAACACAGTCTTTGCTGTAATCTAATAACAATTCAAAATCAATTTTAAGAGTTTCTTTTGTTTTTTTGATTTCATCTGTTAATTGTATGAGTGTGTTATCGAAATCTGCATTTAAATTTTCAAAACACTGTATTTGTTCTTCTTCTTCATGAGTCCAGCATGCATTAACAGCCTCGAATGCTTTATCTAAAAAAGACTTTGCTTTTTTAGTCAAAGTATCGAATATTATGATTATTTTATTAATTTCTATAAATGCAACATCTTTGCAAATTTTTAGTGAGTTTCTATTTACTTCAATTAAATTTGTAATTGAAGTTTCTGCAGAATAATAACAAGTTCTAACTTCAGAATCACTCAAATTTATCTCGTCAAGAAAATTATGTATATTTAATTTTATTTCCTCAATAATATGAGCAAAACTAATATTTGTAATTTTTTCTATAATTGATATTACTTCAGACAGTGTAGTGTTTGTTTCTGCTTCCATCTGTTCTAGTAAATAATTCAGTTTAACAATACGTTCCAAAACTGAATCAAGATTATGAGGAACTGCATGATTTACCGCGGAACAAATTTGGATATTCTAAAAGCAGATTAAAATAGATTATTTAAATTAATATAGCAAAGAATCTTTCAAAACTTAATTATAAAGCTTTTTTATTTTATATACATACATTCACAATAAAAAAAAAAATGCAAAAGACATAAATAATAAACAAACAAAACTTACTTGAAAACAAAATATAATAATATACACAAAAACTAAATATTTTTTACACATTTTTACTTCTACTTGTTTATATGTACATTAAGTTAATATTAGTTATATTTTTTTTTACTTTATATAGTTAATAGATGAAGTTTATGTTTTATTTTAAATTGTCTTGAAGTAATAAATTAAATGTAAATGTACAAGCATTTCTAAATATTATCAATTTTATCGGCACAAACGGTTATCATTTAAAAAATAATTATAAGTGTTGTTAAAAATTTACAGATTTTAAAATATGATATTGATATTAGAAAAAAGTTTTAATAATAAAAAATCTAAATAATAAATTGTATAATTATTATGACGTAAGTTTCGATAAATAAAAATTAATTCTATGTACAAAATTTTCTTAATGAAACGAATTTTGTTTTATCATATATCTTAAAGCAGTGTCATGTGGATATAAACACATGCTTGTCCATTAAATAAAAATTTCTTAACACGTTCGCTGCCGGTAACGCGCTGGCGCGTGAAATGATACCTTTGTTTGGTGCCGGTTACGCGCCAGCGCGGTATTTGACTGTTTGTGTTTATATGCGTTGTATTTAGTCGGCCCCTAGCGGAAGTACATGATTTCAAACCGGCAGCGAACGTGTTAAAAGTTAGTTAGGATAATTTAACAATGTTTGATAATTTTTATTTTTATAATTATATAATAAATGAAAAGTAGTTCTAGGTAAATTTTATTTTATTATTGTTAAATGTAACATTTAAAAAATATTTTGATTCATATCAAAATAAAGTTTACATTCACATAAATATTTACAATATTTTCAAGTCATTATTACACTGATTAAAACTTGCAAAAAAAACGAAAATTATTTGTTGGGTGCAAATTAATTAAATTATTTATGTTAAAATATATTAATTAAAATTTCAATAAACAATAAATTCTTTCATTTATTGCAACTAAAATTATTTTTATTTTAAATAACTAAGTTTGTATACTAAATAAAATATATTATTTGCTTAAAATTATGTATTATTATGCGAAGTAAATTATGTTATCATAAAATCACAAATAAAATAATTATATTTCTAGGTATTATAAATTGCTTAATCAGAGATATTTTCAGACAATGTTATCTCACAATAAATTATTTACATTTTATCAGATATTAAACAATAATTACTTATAAATAAAAATTAGTCATATTTTTAGCGTTATCCAAAATTATGTATTGTTTCAAAATTTAAAAAATGTCAGATTACTTTTCTATTGAATAGAATTGAAAGAGGAAAAATACTAAAAATACAAAACAATTAATTACATTACAAAATTTATAAATTTTTAATTAAAGGAAGCCAAATTTTATTTATATCAGTGCCACTTCACACTGATTGATGTTATCTTTTTTTATAAATTTATATTGCTTTTTTATAAGAAAAAATATAATATCAATTAGTGTTAAGACATTGATATAAATCAAATTTGGCTTCCTTTATTTAAAAATTTATAAATTTTATAATCTAGATACTTGTTTTGATATCTAGTAACTTGTTTCTATATTCTGTTTATTTACTGTAATGTCATTTGCATCATTTTTCCTGATAATAATGATGTATGTAAAGTACGTTAATACGTCGATTTTTAATAAAAATTAATTGAGAACTAAAACCGAAAGCCGTATTATTTTCATCTAATTAGTAATTTATTTTAATATAAACATTTTTTTAAATTAGTTTCTAAATTTTATTTAGCGTTAGAATTATATCTGTATTTTAGTCAACATTGGCATCAATTGTGTAAAAATTTACTCTATTTGTCATGGCAATTGACCGATTGAGTACCTCTGTCCTATACAATATTAAAATTATTGTTCTGGTGGTGGAGTTGGTGGAAGAGTTGGTGGTGGAGTTGGTGGTGGAGTTGGTGGTAAAGTTGGCGGCGGTGTTGGTATTGTAGCAACAACGCAACTTCTAAAACTCTGTATAATATCATCTTGCATCAAAGTTGCATCATTTTGAATTTCTTGCAAACAAAGCGGAACATGATTTGCTATTTCTTGTTGAAATTTTTCGGCCGTATCAAGAGCATTATTCATACTATTAATCAAACTTTGAACACTCATATTAAAATCTCCAAAATGTTCTTTCATGCATTTTACAGGATCTGCTTCAGTTTGACAAAACGTAAATGTCTCATCTGCATTACCAACAAAGATAATTGCAGCATTTCTTTCTGCTTCAATTGTTTCATTTATTGGACTAATTTGATTGTAAGCTATTGTTCTACATGTTGTGACATTTGTTTCACTGATGCTGATTAAACGTGATATTGATTCAGTTGCGGTGTCAAAGCAAGCTTGTACCATTTCTGCTGTTACTCCCAATTCTACAATAATATTGTTCAAGGTAGTTTTTATTAAATTTACTATGTTATTTACGTTTGTATTTGTTACACTTATTGCATCATCTATTGTTTTATGCAGATTATTTATTATTTCGTTAAACTTATTTGTAAAATTGTCGATAAATGCTTTGAGTTCAGCAGTGCGTTCTTGTATATGAATTATATAAGCGTTTCTAGCACAGCTTGTAAACTGATTAATAATATTGGTTTGTATTTCATTTACATTATTTATTACAATATCTGAACATGTACCAAATGAATGAATAATTTCATTTGCAATTACACTAGTGTCATGTATTAATACATTCAGCATATCTGGTAATAATTTCATAGAATCTTCATTGCTTCCCAAATTGCTCTTAATACAAAAGATAATATCAACAATAGTTGTTTCATTTTGGTTTTGACATTGCTGAATAAAAATATTTATATTAGTCACTAATTGCCTAGTTGATTGTTTTACCGTGGTTAAGTTTTGATTTAATTCATCTTTTTCTCTAACAGCAACTGTGGCACACGTTTTAAATATGCCTTCATTTTTATCTAATTCTGTTGTTACAGCATTATTAGTTGATAATTCACACTGTTCCATATTCTTATCAGAGATACCAATATCGTTTTTCACATTATTAATAATTGAGAAGATATTATTGGCAATCGCATCAAAATTAATGGAATTTGAAATTTGAGTCAGCATATTGTTTAAATATTCGATAATTGGCGGAAAAGCTGCTGCAAAATTTTCAAGTACTTGTATAATTTGTGCGTTTAATGCTATTAAATTACCAAGAAATTTATCAGCTATACAATTTTTAAAATTGCCTAAAATAACAACTTGAGTATCATTAACATTTTGACTAATATTATTTACACAATTAAACAAAACATCTGATATATCAGATGTAACAACATTAGCATTTTCAATAGCAGAATTAATTCCATTAATAAGATTGACTGCATCACCTTCAAAATTACCCAAACTGTTTTTAATACACCTGGCAAGATCTATCATTTTGGTAGGATCAATATGTTCCTGAAGACATTTTTGAAGTAAAGTCTCTCCATTATTTACAAAATTTAATGCTTGAATTTTTAAAGCGTTTAAGTTTGTAGATAAAACTTCAATTTTTTCATACGCTTCAATTTTACAAACTTTAAAAATTTCGTTATTACCGTAAACTACATCATCGATCGATTTGTTCGCAGAAGATATACAGTAACTGGCACTTGCTAAATCAAGATTTATATCGTGAATTATGTTGTCCATACTATTGCGGATATGATATTCTATCATATCAAAATCTATCAAATGTGTAATTGCTTGAACATTTTCATTTACATTATTTATAATAATGGGAAATTGATTTTCAGTAAGTTGATACGCTTCCTTGGTTTTACTAAGAAAATTATTTACATTGACAACATAAATATCAGCAGCACATTCGTCAAAATCACCAAAAATTTTCAGTTTTATTACATTGATATCCTGTTCTAGTAAATCCACACATTTAGACAAAGAATCTGTAATTTGAATTCCATCTTCTTTAACAATTTCAAAACTTAGATTAATTTCAGCTTTGAAAATTGCTACACTTTGTCCGAAAGTTGGTAAATTTTGATCGATGCATTCATTAGGTGTTATCTCAGTTTGAGTTTCACAATTACTAACGATGGTTTCTGCATTGCTGATGAAACTGGTCATTTTGTTTAATATATTTTGCAGGACATTATCGAAACTAGTTGTTTGTAAACTAGCAACGTCTTTGCACACTTCTAGTGGTTTTTCGTTTTCTTGTTTTATAATAGCAATTTGTAAATTACCTGCGGAAATACAATTTTGAGCATTTTCGATATTGACACTAAATTCGTCAAGAGTTTGTTGCATTGTGTTGCGGATTTGTTGATCGATAGTATTAAAATCGATTTTCTGTGATAAACTTTCGACATTAGTGTGAACGGTAGCAGCATTACTATTTAAATCATTTGTTATAGTTGCAGCATAAGTTTTTACTTCTTCAAGAATAGCTTTCACGTCATCAATACTTTCGTATTTATTATCTTCAAAATTATTAAAAATAGATCTAATGTTGGTAAATTTTGCATCACTAGAATAGTAGCTCTAAAAACAAAACAATAATATAATATAATAATATATTTATCGTTATAAATAAAAATAAAAATTGTTTTACCTGAATTAAACAAAAAATTATAAAAATATAAATTATATTTTTTGCACTCATATTAAGATTAAGATAATGTGTTTACAATTTAATCAATGAAAATAACTGATTTTTTAAACAAACGTGTTATTTTTATACAATAATTTTAATCAGTTGTTTCTTATCTTAATAATAAGTAAATTAATTATAAGTATAATAATTGCAACACTTATGATTTATCAATTTTTCTTTTACTAGAACATTTATGTAAAATGATGACAAATTTTACTTTCTTGAAGAAACTTTTACATATGAATCCATACTACCATTTTATTATTAAAATCTGATAAATAATTTATTAGAATTTCAACACTACTATAACTAATTCTTTTTTACACATGTATATTTAAATTTAATGAATAATAACAAACAAATAAAACAAAAACACAATTTTTATATAAATATGGTTAGAAATAAAATATTTTTATTTTATTAAATATTTATTATATATATATTTATTATATATATATATTTATAGAATTTTGTACAGTATCATTACAAAATAACTATATAAACTATTTGGTAACAATTTTATAAACATAAATTTACTTATTTGATAAGATTTTATTAATTATTTTAAAATTAAAATACAATATATTGAAATTAACGTACAATTGAAAATTGCTCAGTTGAACAAATAAATATTTCAATATCCACTTATTACACGTTGCATTAATATATGTCTTAAGGACACTTTAGACGATAATAATTTATGAATAACTATTTGAAATAAATCATGATAAATATTTGAAACTGATTTATTTTCATTAAATATTTGGGATAGATATGTGCAATCATGTAATCTACCACTACTACCAACTGACAACAAATAGTCGCAACAGCCGCAAAACAAAGGCGGTTATTTATTCATAATTTATTTCAATAGTTCATCATAAATTGTTAACAAATTATTGCCGTTTAAAGTGGTCTTTATATCAATATTGTAACAAATATATAATTATGTTTTATGGAAAGTTGATGGATTTGTTATATCATCAACACATACTTGAAAGTTATCAAGAATTTTTACTTGTACATCATTTGAATTATCTTTGATATATGTCACACAATTAACTAAAATTGCAGATAAATCAGTTGACACAACTTTTACATCCAAAATAACAATATCAATTTTATTAATAATTTCAATAACATTTATATCAAAATTATTTAAATTTTCTTTCAAGCATTCAACTGTTTCAGTTGTATTTAAACATTTATTAAAAATATTTTCAGCGCTTATAATAAATTTAGTTGCATTTTCTTTTTGATTGGCAATTGTATTGTTTAAATTATTTATTACAGAGTATATTGTATCAGTACAAGTATTAATATATTCTTTTGTTTCGTTTCTAAATTGAACAATTGTTTCATTAGCATTCGCAAAACAGATTTCTACTTTATCGGCTGTAGTATTATAGTTATTTACAATCACAAACATTGAATACTGTATTTGTGATGTTACAGAATCTATCAATAAGTTTACAGAATTTACAGAATCTTTAATATTCTCATTTAAATTTGTGATAATATCAGTTGTGTCTTTAGATAATTTTTGAATATTGTTATTGACTTTTGCAATTAGTTTTTCTATGTTATTAATATAAGCATTATAAGCACATGTTTGAAATTGATTAACTATATTTTTTTCGACTTTATTTATGTTTTCAGTTACAATTTGAGCACATTTCAGCATTGCATCGCTAACTTCAGCTACAATTACTTCTGCATTATTCAAATTTGTATTTAGTTTATCTATTACAGTTTTAATTTCAGTTTCAGTATTACCTAATTCAGTTTTTATACATCTGGTAATGTCTATTGCAGTACCATTCAAATATTTTTCCCTACAAATTTCAATAGTATTTTTAACATATACAACCAAATTGTTCGTATAATTTTGTAAATTATTTAATGTGTTATTTAAATCATTTTTTTCCATATATGCTATAGTTTTACATGTATTTAAAATATCTACATTTTTACCAAACTCATTTTTAATAGATAAGTTTGCTGAATTATAACATTGTTCTACAATATCATAATCTATTTCAATTTCTAAAACTATATCTTCCATACTAATAAATATTTCATTCTTAGTTGAATCGAAATCAACAGATTCTACAATAGTATCAATTTCAGCAACTAGTTTGTCTATAATTAAAGGAAATTTTTCCGAAAAAGTTGTTAAAACAATAACAATTTTGTCATTTAGTGCTTTTAGGTTATCAATATATTTGTTAGCAATACAAATTGTAAATGAACCAATTATGTTATTTTTTGTTTCATTAATATTTTCGTTTACATTATCAACACAAGTAGATAAATTTTCAGATATTGTAGAAGTAACATTATTTGCATTATCTATTGTTACATTAATTTTTTTAATAATCTTACTAACATCAATTTCGTAATTACCTAACTTATTTTTAACACATTTAGCAAGATCTAGTGAACTTATATTAAATTCTTTTATACAATTATTGACAGAATTGTTTCCATTTAATACAAAACTCAAAGCATTAGTTTCTAGTGTTTTTAAATTACTTGCTAAATTGTCAATACTTTCATACGCTTGTACTTTACATTTTTTCAATTTATCATCGTTATCATTTATTAATTTTTTTATTGAATTATTTGCTGTAGAAATACAACTACTACCACTTTCGCTATCAATATTAATTTCTTTTATTATATCATTCATGGAGTTTAGAATTTGATATTCTACAAAATCAAAGTCTATCAAATGTATCAAATCTTGAATTTTATCATTTATTTTATCAATTATATTAGGATATTCTTTTTTAACAAGTTCGTATGCATCTTCAGACCAATTAATTAAATTTACAATATTATTTATGTATGTTTCAGTTATACAAACCTGAAAGTCAACATCTAATATTTGAAATTTGTCTTTCTTAATTTCCTCTTCTATAACCTCAACACATTTCGATAACGAGTCAATCGTTTGTAGTGAATCTTCCGTGACAAGTTTTGCACTAATATCAATTTCTGTTATTAAGTTGGTAACACTTACTTCAAAATTACCTAATTTCTTGTCAATACAATCTGTTGGCGAAGTTTCATTTTGTTTCTCGCAATCTTGAACAATTGTTTGTGCATTTGAAATAAATGTTGTTAGTTTATTTTTGATGGTTGCTACAGTTGTATGAAATGTTTTCACTTGCATTTCTGCTACATTAATGCAAATTGATAAAGGTTTTTCATTTTCTTGAATTAGGTTTCCAATGGCTTTGTCAGCTGATTGTATACATTGTTTTGATTTTTCATAGGTGAGGAATAGGTCTTCCAAGGTTTTGTTTATAGTGGTATGTATTTGTTCATCAATAATATCGAAATTAATTTGTAGCGACAAATTATTCAGTTTGGAGTCTACATTGTCTTCAGTATTATTAAGCTCAGCTGTGATGTCAATTGAGAAATTTTTTAACTGTTGTATAAGTATTTTTGTTTCGTCAACACTGGCGTACTCATTTTCTTTAAAATAAAAATTTGTGCTGTCAAGAGATAAACCCTAAAATAAACAAACTTTGTTTTAATTATTTTTTAATGTTTAGATGGAGTGGTATGTTTGAAAGTATTTTGCATGAGCGAAAGTTTGGCGAAAACTGATTTTGGGATAAAGGCGGATCCACACATTCGGTATTCGCCGAGTTCCGAGTGAGTGCTCGCCGAATCCCAAATAGGTGGGGATAGTTACCGAATACTTGCCTAATGGCGAGTACACTTATACAGATATGTGAACTTTGCCGAACATCAATTTGTTGTGGGAAAGGCGAATATTCGCCATTGAACGCTGTTGAAAATTACAACAAATTTAAAAAAAAGTATCAAATTTTTTAAATTCTACGATAAATATTATTGAAATTATTGTTGAAAAAAAGAGTTCTTATAAGTAAATACTTTTAAACATAATTCCACGTAATTGCAAAATTTTTATTGAAGTAAATATGAAAAAAATTGATATATCATTAAGATATTAGTAAAAAATTATCATAAAAAACATTTTTTTGTAAATTTACATTAGAAAATGATTTATTGCGTATTGATTTACATGAAAGAATAAAATTTGCACCAATCGTACTAGTAGTAGGTACGTTAGAAAGTTTTGTCAATTAATAATAAATTATAAAAATTACAATGCAATTCATAAATTTGAAATATTAAAACAAAATTAAAAATAAAATGAAATAGAAAACTTTAAGTAATGGAAAATAAAAATAAAAATTGTTTATCAAGTTGCTCACAAGTATCCATCAAGAACCCGAATGTCTGGATCTGACTAAAAACAACAGCGAGGCGAATGTTCGTTTACTTTGACTCGCGTCAAAAGACCGACACAGTACGGGAACACCGAGCACGCCGAATATGTGCTCGGCTTCTGACGAACAATTCATCCACATTATTCGAGAATCGGCGAACAGCCGCTCGGGACTCGGCGAATGCCGAATGTGTGGATCCGCCTTAATGGAAAGAGTTTGTGTCACACTCTTTTGGGTACATGGCGTAATTGTATATGTATGTAATATAAAAATGATTTAGGAAAGTTAAAGGCAGTGTAAAAGCTTTGATTAAAATAAAATTTGGTTTCCTTTAATTAATAATGCATATGTTTTTTTTAATAATTAATAAATTTTTTAATCTAGTTACTTTGTCATTTAGTAACTTGTTTTGTTAGTTTATTATTTATGTCATTTGTAGTATTTTTCCTAATGAAGATATACATAGAGTATATCGAAACGTCGGTATTTATATAAAATATACACAGAAATTAATCCTAAAGCTTTATTATTTCAAAAATTTAGTTAAACTTAGTTCAAAAATAAAGCTAAATACATATTATAAAAACTAAACTTTCATCATCAGTGTAAATTCGACTAGTATGTATTTTGAGTAACTGTGAACCCTTAAATTACTTTTAATATTTTAGCTTTACACAAATTTTACTACTGATGATGAAATTTTAGTTTATAGTTATTATTAAATGCTCCTTAAATAATATACTATTAAGAGTGTAAGAAAATTTAAGTTTTTTAAGTAAAAATATTAAAAAAATTTTAAATAAATCAAAAGTTTTCAAAAAAACCTAATTGTTTGATAACTTAAAAAATCAATGTTACTGTTAACTTATATTTTGTTTAACAATACTTTATTCAGTTAAGTTTATATTATACAAATTTAAAAATGCAAGTTTAATATTTTCTTATTTGTTAATCAGTTAATTATAATATAATTTTTTTGTTATTTAAGTATTACAAACTTCAATTAACAAGTTACATTTATTTTGAAAATTTATTGTGGCGACATTATTTATTCGATTTTAATCAAATTACCAAAAAAAAAATCTTTTAGTGTTTACATAAATTATAGTAGTATAATTTTAATAAAATACAGTGTTGCCAACTTTCCGAAAAAATTACTAAAGTTTTTAAAAATTTATTATGGCCTTATTATGTATTTAATTTTAATCAAATTTTCGCAAAAGGTTTTCTTAGTGCCTACATAAATTATGTAATTTTACATGTCGTTGAAGATGGCAAACATATTTTGGCAGAATGACCTGAAATTATTCTCAACATTTTAGGCTCATTATGGGCTATTTAAGACCCTAATCGCCAAATTTTGAGCTTTAGCCGTTTTACCAAAAATTTTATGTTTGCCAGCTTTCTTGCAAAGTTAGCAGAATTCTTAAAAACGATGTCGAAAACACTCGTGATATGACTTCCTAACATTTGTTAATTATGGACAATTTATGGGCTCCATTTTCAATGCTAAATTATTTTTTCTTTATTTTTTTTTTAATATTTTAAAGTTACTTTTGTAAGTTAAAAATAAAATTTAACGTTAAACTTGGTAAAATTGTAGAAACAATTAATTATTACAATAAATATTTATTCAATTTTTAATTCTAAAATTGAACAAAAAAATATTTATATTAATTGAAACTACAAAAGTACTTACCTCAATAACACAAATAGTTAAAATCACAAAGTATATTGACTTTTCAACCATATTTCTGTTCAAGTGTATTTATTAAACAAATAGATGAAATTACAATTTGTGAATAATCAATATAATATGCAATTATTCAGTTTATATGCATTTAATTTATTTATCAACATACTTGAAACATGTAACTTAAAAATTAATTTTCCTTATTTACTTTTATCATATCGATAACAATATTAATTAGTATATTAGATATTAATGCTGGAATTTTTGCAATTTTTATAAATTTATAAATTAATTAAATATGCGTTTGTTTTTTAAGTTCTGTTGTTAAATTAAAAAAAAAATTAAATTAATTTGTAAAATATTTAATAATACCATTTTAATGTAATAGCATTTTCGCAAATTTCAACAAGTAATTAATTATTCATAGAAAATTACTATCATTGATAAATTATTTATATTTAGAATACTCTAAGAATTAAGTATTCTCTAACAAACATTATGTTTCATTAATTTTAAACACATACTACTATTTACGTACATCAAATTAAATAGCATAATTAATAGTATTAATAATTTTTAAAACATTTTTATAGATAGTTAAACAAACCTATTTACGTATAACAAATAACAAAGTTTGTGCCGTGTTTGTGTATATATATATAATATGTAATATAACATTTATATAGATAGTAAAATTTATATATATATATATATATATATATATATATATATATATATATAGTAAATTGTTTTAACGGGAAGATAGTCAATGGTTAGATGTTAAAATCAAATTATCATTTATTATTTATATCATTCAATTGTCAAGCTTTCGGTGAGATTTTACACCTTCTTCAGGACATGTTCTTGTTAGAAATTGAAGAAACATAAAATTAAACATAAATGGTACAGCAATCATAAAAAAGTAAATTGTACGGAAACAAACTCAAAAATATAATTTAAACTTAACAAACTAATGTTTAATAATAATAAAATGTAACACAAGAAGTTGTAGTCAAATAATAAAATAATAAATAATAAAATAAAATAAAATTTTTGAATTGTTATTTAAAACTCTGTATAAAATCTTAAAATTTTTCGAACATTCGAGAAAAAAACACATTTTGTTTTTTTTTCTAGCTTATCAGAAAAGCGCAAAATCGCTGCTTGGCACTCAAACAGTTAAAATAAAATGGTAGAACAGGTGGTCTGAAACACCTTATATATATATATATATATATATATATATATATATATATATATATATATATATATATATATATAACAAAACCAATTTAGAAAACATAGAAATTAGAGGCTTTTTGTGCTTATTTACAATGACATTTTCCACTTATTACAATCCCAAAAGTAATAATATGTAATAACAATTTCTTGGGTACGTTTTACATATTATACACAGACTTTTATTAAACAAAATTTTACATTATCCACTAATAATATTTACTTTTTTGAAATAGAGAATACAATCTATACAAAGACATAACCATCTAAAACTAAACTAGAGTACACTTCTCTCCCTATGAAAAAAATTCTTGCCAACTGCACCCTCGTTCTAAAAATAATAGCCTGATGGACAATTTTGGCTTTATTTATGATACACCGAACATAAACACTACTTATAAAGATGTACGTACACCACAATCACTTACTCTAATAGAAATGTTTTGAGGGGAAATATCTTTAACGAAATTGGGATAATAATAAAATTGCCGGTTACAGAAATTGGTTCTTTGATATCTATATACACTTTGATAAGAAATATTTGTAGTGCATTGATACTGATTTATTAGATTTGGTAACTTTTGTTTTGTAATATTTAAGATTTGAAATTTTATAGATAATCGATTATTTTATACAGGGCTTCAAACCGTTTTGATTTTTGTTCCAGCAAAAATAACGGTTTTTTCGGTTTTGGGTTCAATTCTGGTTCGTAGTCCTGATTTGAAAAATATATTTTGTTTAAAATATATGAAAGAGACATTCATTATGTTAAAAACTATTTATTAATTTTACATTAAAAATAATTAATTTTAAAAAAATATAAGATCCGTATTTATAATATACCTACACTTTAAATAAAGTTGACCTTATGCTTACAAAAAAACATCGTTATATTCGCAGCAATAATAATTATTTAAATTATGAATACGAGTACCTTTAATATTAAGGTAATTCAGTCGTCGTAGAAACTAGTCAAAATCAGTCCAATTTTTGTTGTCAATAAAATAAGTCAAATTTGAGAATTTAAATGAAATATTTTATCAAACAAAAGTTGCATTTCATAAGTCTTGTAATTTCATACACAACATGACTATTATAGTCATAACCGTTGCCAATCTAACCTAAAATAAGTCATTACTTGAAATATACAAATCTTTTATTTATTAATACCATTTTTTTAAAAATTAAAAAGTTCACATTAATTTCTCGGTATTTACCTAAATCACATATTTTCTACTATTGCGGAATATTTACATCGGTAAGCTAGGTTTTTGACTATACGTAACGAAACCTAAATGTTTTAACTTTTGAAATATTATTTTCTTTCATTTTATTCAACGAATTTTAACGACGTAATTTCAATTTTTCTTAACCTACAATGCGTTCTTCAATAAGAGCCTGTGTTAAAAACCGTGAACTTTAAACTCATTTTTTTTTAAATTTAGTACGATAAGGTCATGTTTTCTTAGTATCGTCGAAAATAAAATTTAATTTTCTATTATTTGACTTAATTGCACTAAAAAACAACGAAATTCAATTGAGGACCGAACTACCTTAAATGAAAAAAATTTATCTTACCAGGCTGGATGACATATAATATTTTTCATTTATTATTTAAAATATTTATTATTTAAATATATACATCTGGCTGAATGTCGAGAAAAACTTAACAATTATGCCATTAAAAGTTTGAAAATTTGAAAAAAGATCATCGTTTTATCGTTTTATTATTTGTAGATTTCAAGTCGAGTTTATTTAAAATATTTATAGTAAAAACTGGTCTAAGCTTGATTACTTAAAAAAATAATTGCAGATAATTTTAAATTAAATTTTTTTGTGAAAATTTCTATATATATTTCAATAAATACAGCAAATTATTTTCATTTTTTTTAGTTATAATACTAACTTTTAATTTTTTTATAAAAATGTGAACTAGATTTTTATCAAAGTACTTGTCTTCCTGATTTTAAAATATTATCATATTAATTTTTAATTAATAATTTTTTTTTTAATTAATAAATCTAATTACTTTGTTACCTAGTAATTTGTTTTGTGTTTTGTTTGCTTATTATTTATGTCATTGGAAATTTATTCCTGATGATGATATACGTAGAGTATATCAAAACGTCGTTTTTAAAATAAAATGTGTACAAAACTTTATCTAAAAGCTTTTTCATTTTAAAATAATAATTAATTAAATTATGTGAAATTTAAACTTTTGCATAAATTTATTGACCTACACTTATTTTTTAAATAAATAAAGCATTATTGTAATATTCAAGTAATGAACAAAATTTTGTTCAACTATCTTTGAATCACCTCATTGAGTGGTCAGTTGGTAAGTTAACGAATTGGTTAACTTACAAAGCGTTTAACAATGCCTTTATAACAAATAATACCTACAATTTTTTACAATTATAGTTAAAATTGTTAAACATACTATTTCCTTTTATTTAAACAAAGAAAATAACATGTAAGCTGCTATTACAGAGTGATATCTCGACACTTTGTAAAACTAAAAAAATAAAATGCTGGTTAAGAAAAACAAACCATCTGGATAATAGTATCTTGTCAGCAAAAGTTAATAAAGTCTATAATATACCGCAATAAACGAACAGACAGTGTCGTCTAAGCAAACATTCTCGTATTATATGTTACAAGGCAAAACTGTTTGAAAATCGAGAAAAACGTTAATTTTTCCGCAATTATTTTAACATGTGTTACTGTTACATCCACACTTGTAAAATCTTTAAAATTGGTCTGTAGATTTTGTAGTACTGGATTAAAAATAACGTTTTCGATCTGTTTAACATTGTCAATATTATTATTAATTTTTAATATTTTGTTGTCAGATTCCATCTCGTTCGTAAATGGATAGAAAAATATAATAACCAAATAATAAATAAAATTATATAATTTTTTTTCGTAAATGTTTACCAAGGAAATAAAAAAATAATTAATTTCGTTTTTTTTTTGTTAAATATTTTACATAAATTTATTTTAATGAATAAAATATATATTGAATAATTGTGTTTTTACTTACCGTCACATATATAAAGAGAGAGGTATTGTAATTATACTAATTTTTACAAATAAGCAATACGCTTTGTGACATAAATTCTATTGAACACATTTTTAAGAAATCATATTTAAGGTAGATTGATGCAGACCAACTTAAATTCACATTAACTTCAATATTACTATTTCTACTAACATTACCTTTAAAATTAAAAAGAAGCATTTATACAGATTTTCATTACGTTTGCGCAGTTGTAGTTGTAGTTTTGAATTTTGAAATTTGTCATCGTACAACTTCATTAGTTTTATGCAGTTTGTTTTCTTGGTATGTTTCAAAGAAATGTTGTTTTTAAAATGAATAACTTAGTATTTGCTTCTTTATTATTAATATTGGCATCCATACTTGAAATAGACGTTAACCTGTGCTAATATTAGTAACAGCTGAGATAAATTGCTATTAAATTGTATGAAGTAAACGCATGCGTGTTGATAACAAGTTTAACTTTAAGTTGACCAACTTTTTAATTTAGTTTGTTTAGTTTTAGTGGAGTGCATAAAGTATGCTGTGCACTTACATTGATGTTAATTTAAATGTTAAATTTTACTGATAAATACACCTTCCAACTTCGGGTATGAATTGTCTCAATATTTGGGACATTTTTGATACGACTTAATATATGAATTTTTATATTATATATATATATATATATATATATATATATATATATATATATATATATATATATATATATAAATAAATACGTATCATAAAATTATCAACGTAATATGATGCATTATTATCTTTTTAATAATAATATCTTTGTTAGAAAATAGAAAGTATTGTTTAAGTATTTTATGGTGGCGGTCGATTTTGTGTAGATTTTTTTTATCTTTATCATTTAGAATACCGTTTTAGTTTTAGTTTTACGCACAAACACAAGAATTTAATCAATTCAAACACTTAGATATAAAAACTAAAACTATGTCAAGTGTTTGGATTGGTCAAATTCTTATGCTTGTGTGTAAAACTAAAACAACAGTTTGAATAAAGCTTTAGAGTACATTAAAATTTATTCAATAATTTAGAATTTATCGATTATATATGCAATATTATATATTCTACAAATAATTAATTTTTAGAATAAAACTGCTTTAGGTTCTAGTTGTGTAATAATTTATTAATAAATCAACGTTTCGATAAATTAAACATGCGTCTTCATCAGGAAAAAGATAGAAATGACATTTATAGTAAATAAACAGGACATGGAAACAAGTTACTAGGTAACAAATAAGTAACTAGATCATTAAATTTATAAATTGATGTTACTAATTGATGTTACATTTTTTTTATAAATTTTATTGTTTCTTTTTCAATTTGCTGTTAATATTGATTGGTCTTGCAATTATTACAGTATCTTGAAATTTTACATAAAGATTTTGTTTTTTAATTAAATAAAAAATTCTATTATATAACAGAATCTAAATCCGCCATTTTCATATCTTTAATTATAAAATTATACAATTCAATTAAACACACACACATACACACACACACACACACACATACAGACAGACGTGAATAATTAATTGAAATGAACACAATGTCAAATTGAACAAATAGAATACGATCTCATCACAGCACCAGTGTTTGCGTTGACTTTCAAACTATTTGGATCTTAATCGATCCGCACTATTGTAATATCAAGTGTACTTACCCATCCAGCCACCGGTTTGTTCCGATGTCCAATTCGCCGCTCGCTTTACTCTTCCACAAATTCCTAAACGCATGTAAAATTCCATTGAATCGCCCCGTGAACAAGATGATAATTGCTCTCGTTACTACACTTTATCTCACACTTATAAACTAGTTTTATTTGATTTCGTACGCTGTTTAAAAGTTTTAGGGTTAAAGAGCAAAAATTTCTGAGGACAATTGAATTTGTGCCATTATTAGTGTAATATATGTATTACTCTTTTTCTATGTATTTTAAAACATGTAACTTCTTACACAAATAAAAGAGTCAAAGAATTACGACAAGCAACAGTAAATAATTGCCCATACGTGAATGAGTAATTATTTACCCTATTGTTTATGTTTATTTAATAATGTAAAAGTTATTATTAATCTAAAAAGTATTTACATTTTTTATACTTTTTCTGAGTAAAAAAGTGCTCTCTTCAAATATACATAGTAACGCTAACAATATTTAGTCTTTTTAGGGAACGAACTTATGTCAACATTTTTTATGGTAATTTTTTTCGAACAGTGTATGTATGGAATTATTAGATTATAATTTTAAAATTTCAAATCAAAACAATTCCTGTTTATTCATATTTATACAGTTCTACGATTATAATATAGCCGTTACATAATTTTATAATTTTAAAGTAAGTTCTAAAAATTTTAAGTTCTGATTATTTTAGTTATTCAAATACCTACAAATAAAACGTTTGAGATTATTTTTCTATGTAAATAAATAAAAATAAATTTAAAAGTTTTTTTTTTTTAATTAATAATACACTAATACCTCGACTAACAAATTTAATTTGTTTCATAAAATTATTTGTTAACTAAATTACAAATTTCGAAACTTTACAAAATTGGCACTTTTGAGGCTGTGCGATTTGTTAGCCGCAAATACCAGTTTGTTATCCGAATTATTTACTACCAGGATCACTTGTTAGCTGAGGTATTACTATATTTTTAATATATTTTTGGTTCTTCTTTAAGATAGTTCGGTTATTTTAGTCTAATAAACATTTGAATTGAATTTGATGGTATACGTTTGCATGGAGGTCTGATGAGTAGATGGATGGTATGATTGAGAGTATTTTGCGTGAGCAAAAATTTTCAAATAGTAGAAATAGAAAAGCATGTATGAGAGATATTAAGAGTGTAGATTAAGCTAGAGGATATCAAAGTTTGAAGAAAACTAATTTCGGAAAAGTGGAAAGAGTTTCTGACACACTCTTTTGGGTACATGGCGTGATTGTGTATGTATGTATAATTTTAATAGAACATAACTATTTTTGTATTATGTATTGTGTTTAACAAAACATAGTATAATAATATGCATACCTATATTGTTTATTATTATACAGTTGTTTTTTCTCAATTTTCGGACTGGCTCTGTATGCTTCATTTAATAAAAGTTTGTAATTAAATTTTATATTTAATTTTGTGTATCTTATGTAATTTAAAATATTATAGTAATGCAGAAAGTTAGATATACATGTGAAACAAATTCTAGTATACGAAACTGTGCGCCATAAGTGCACGAGAGAAAAGCTTATAATTGTCTTACTTTAACTTATTGGTATCATTGGTTTGTAATGGTTTGTATTTGAATGTATGTTAATAACATTCCTCTTTTACATTGTCATTGCATTTCATTTATTATTAAAACACAAATTTTAATTTCAAATCAAACAGATAAGCACATAATATTTTACATATACATATAATATTTTTTATCACTTTGACTGTACAAAAAATCAGAAGTCTTTGATACACCTCTTAGATTACAAATCCAAGTTTACTTTGGTGTATGTGTGTGCCTTATAAGCTCGCTTGATTCTTATTTTTAATTCTATGACCATAATTCCATCTAAAATCTAGATTATGTATATAATTTGCACTTTTAGATTAGATTTCTTTAGTACCCATGATTTCGATGAAAAATTACTAAAGTTTTTAAAAATATATTTTAACTATATTGTTTATCCGAGATTAATCAAATTTTCAGGATAGATAGTAAAGCTAAAGAAATTACATAATTTTATTTTTGTACAGTGTCGCCAACTGTTAACGAACAAAAATAAGTCTTTTAATAACTAATAATAAATGACGATCTATTACGATATTCCGATTGTACAACAAAATATAAATAAAAACAAAATTAATTTGTTCAAACATATATCGTTGGTTTTTCAATAAACATCACTAAACTAAATTTAAATTAATTATACAGCTTAGCCGTGTTTAAATTAAAGAAAATAAATTCGATATCTTGATGATAGTTAAGCACGCCCACATTTAGAAAAACATTCGATCATTTTAAATTAGGTTTATCTGACAAATTAAAATTAATCGCTTTTTTCACTAAATTGATTTCGATATATTACACTATTTACTTTTTTCAGATTGAACGCTACAGATTACAATTAGATTTTTACAGGCCTGTATTAGCATCGTTTCAAATAAATACCATTCAAAATTTCGGTCATCTTCAGGCTTGGTCCGTATTTTGTGTCTGAAAATGATCGAAACGTCAAAACGCGTTGTCAATAATAAAAAAAGATAACAAGCCTGACAGGAAATTTAATAATAATAGGATTAAAGTTAATCATAACGCAAGTTTAGGACCTAAAAATAAAAATTTATCTTATTAATATTAAATCTAAAATCTAAAAATTAAAGTTGACTGTTTTTTTACTGGTCTGTAGTAGATAAAAACTATAGAATAAAGTCTGATTTATTTAAACAAATAACAAAAACAAATTATTGCTGATTTTTTTTGCATAATATCGAGCTACTTTTCAGAAATTTTGTTTTGATAAGATATATTATTTTAAAAAAAGTAAAAATAAATAAAAATATGAAATAAATAAATAAAAAAAATAAAAACAAAAAAATAACTTTTTAATTTAATCCTGGTTGAGCACAACTTGCGTGCATGTATCTTAACACATTTAAGCCAAGAAACACAGCCTAAAATGTGCGCACACACACAAAATATTCGTCTTCAACGTATTCTTAATGACTAATTAAGATTGTCTGATAGAAACAGGTACCAGCATACACATACACACACACACACACACACACACACACACACACACACACACACACACACACACAATTCAAGAATTGATGCTTTTTGTAGGCAAATGAATTGCGATACATGCTTTCTTTCTTTCCGATCTAAAGCTCTATTCACAATTTGGTATAGGTATTGTACCGAATATTCTAATTAAAACTGTTAGTGCAAAAACTTGAGCAGAGTAAATATGTTAATAGATAGAATAAAAAAAATGTTTTAAATATTATTGATAGTATTTTGAGTATTTGAAAATAATTCGAATATTTCTGTGGACAAAATTTTTTATCATACTAAAAAATCATTCAGAACTCATTATAAAAAAAATAAAAAGGTTTTTTTTTGTTTTTAGCTACCATGACTAGAGCAGTTGTTATACAAATTTTTCGATTCCATAAATTTATTTAATACAATGACTGGCGATTCTGTGGTAATCACAGCAGATTTTTTTTTAAAATATATTAATTTTTTTTAAATTTTAAGTTAAAATTAAAGATGTAGATGAATAGACTAAATGAAAAAAATATGTAAATGAAGCTTGTACTTGACAATGTTATTAATTGTATTTAGTGATTGCGTGGCGATTGTCGATTATGCATTAAGATTGTAACTGAAAGTTTTATGTGAAATTTAATTAGAGGAGATTCGGTTTTTTTTTTACATTTGTTTTTATTGGGTTTTAATTAGTGGTTCAGATAAGGGTTGTTTATGTACCCTCCCTTACTAAACGTTACTGAAAATTTAAGTAGCTCGTTCAGAATACGAATACTTATAATGAGTTTCCGTAATTCCTAGGTGAAATATATTTGATATGTGAATGGCCAGTTGCATTAAGTACACTTAAATTTTAAATGCGAATTAAATGAGTTAAACAGTTTGGTAGTTAATATATTTACGATAATTATTTTTTAAAAATGCACTGGTCGATTTATTTAAACCACACTTAAAATTTAAAAGTAGTTGACTTAACCGGCAGTTAATCATATAGTGTCATTAAGGGCCAGTTTATCTATACGCGGTTAAAAATAACTGATTGTTAAAAATGGCAATATTTAACTATCAGTTAGTCGTAACGCAATAGATAGCTGCGCATTGATATATTCTTCTCTAAAATATATATAAGGTGTACAAATAAGTCTCCGCCGTTTGTCAAAATATGGCCCCACCAAAAGGTTATGTTGAAATTGTCAGATGTAAAACGTAATATCGTAAGTTTGGACATCTGGTAACAACATTACGTTAAAGTATTAGTGACTCTGTATCAGCATCACATAATTTTTTTTGTGCGAACATATCAAGTTTTGTTCCGAATAAGCGTCATTTGCGGGAACTTTTGATTTACTTCTTTAATTTGAAGAAATCTGCAGCTGAGACGCATAGATTGCTTATGGTGAGACTGCTTTAAGTAAAAGAAGTTGTCATGACTGGTTTCAAAAGTTTAAAAACGATGAGTTTGTCGTGGAAGACAAAGAACGTAGTGGAAAGCCGAAAGAGGAATTGAAAGCATTACTGGAGGAAGATTCATGCCAAACGCAAGAAGAACTTGCACTTACATTAGAAGTGACTCAACAAGCAATTTTGCATCGTTTAAAATTGTTAAAAAAAAAAAAATTAAAAAAAAATGTTCTTCAACATGATAATGCTCGTCCGCATTTTGCGGCGCCGGTCAAAATCTAATTGGAAACACTTAATTGGGAAGTCCTACCCCACCCGCTGTATTCACCAGACATTGCTTCTTAAGATTATCACTTGTTTCGGTCGATGGCACATGGCCTGTCTAAGCAGCGCTTTACATCATATGAAGATACTAAAAATTGGGTCGATTCGTGGATAGCCTCAAAAGATAAATAATTTTTTCGACGTGGTATTCGAATGCTGCCAGAAAGATGGGAAAAAGTAGTGGCTAGTGATGGACAATACTTTGAATAAAAAGTAATGTACGGTTCCTGCACAATAAATTGATAGAAAACGGCGGAGACTTATTTGTATACCCTATAGTTTTATTAACAATTTTTAATTGCATTATCAATAATATGAATTGTTAACTTACAGTTAAGCAAGAAATGTACACTTATAGTGAATTCCAAACCACTGAGACGTAACTAATATTAATTTGTACTCAACGTACAATAAACAACAAACAAGAGAAACATATAAATAGCAGATTGATAAGAGAAGCAATAGAAATTTATAAAGAAAAAGATAACATTAATTACTGTGAAGGCACTCATTTAAATAAAATTTGGATTTCATTAATTAAACATTTATAAATTTTTTGATCTAGTTATTTATTTTGTTACCTAGTAACATTTTTCTATGTTCTATTATTTACTGTAAATGTCATTTGTATCTTTTTTTTGATGAAGACGTACGTTGAGTTTATCGAAACGTCGTTTGTTAATAAATATTAATACAGAACTATACCCTATTTTAATACAATCAGTTCTGAAATATTTTTTACAATACTAAATTATTATTAATATAAATAACTATTTTTTAATACCACTACGTTAAATTTATTCTTTCTTTACAGTACAAAAGTCTGTAAAGTAAACACATATATTATTTCTAAATTAAATTTTACCAGCGTTTATAATACTAGTTCTTAATCTATATATTTGGATTTTTATAATAGAAATAATTTTTTGTAAATAAACTTAAATAATAGTAAGTTGTAGTATAAGTATTTTGAATTCTTTTATAAATTTTTTACTATTCAATTTTGGAAAAAATATATATTTAATTGAAAATTATTAATAATTTTTTACTTGAATTTTTTCCTGGAAACATTATTCTTGTATTCCAGTATTCTCACCTAATTTATAAAAGTGATTTTTACCAAAGTACTTTTTGACGTTTACATAAAATTATTTATAAAACACTTTATAACAGTTTATTTAAATTTTATAATACCAAATATAATAAATATGATCAGAAATAGAAAAATTATTTATATTTGATTAAAAACAGTAGCAAAAAGTTATTTTAAAATTAATGATAAAAACACTTTTTCCAAACCAAATAGTGAATAATTTTATACAAAACTTTTATAATAGTTATACTATAATACATAATAATTTTATTAAAATATTTATTTCTATTACAGAAATCTCATTTTACAATTGAAAACTGTGTTTACATTTGAATTGTAAAAACATTGGTTCTAAAGTAATATTTTCTTAGTGTATACATACGATTGACAGTGTTTGTATTTATTTATTATTACTGCATGAAACAATGTTAAACACATGTTAGATAACAATAATATTTATCTGTAGACTTTTTGTTATATACCTACTGTATCAAATCTAACAATTATTGTTTTACTGAAAATAACATACAACAATTTCACTTTGAAAATAATAAATAAAGTTATAATACATTCAAAACTAAAAATAAAACAATCTCTCTCTTATTACATAGAATTATCTGCAAACTAGTAATAAAATGATTTCGAAAAAGACAAAAAAAAAACAGAAATGCATTCGAGTGCGCCATTAAAGTAAGCGCAAAAATTTAATTAAAAACGTTCAGGTGCAAAAAGATTCCCTAATAAAACACCATTTAAAAGCGATTATAAAAACTATTTATCGTCGTTCAATTCTCGAACCAAATAAAATCAATTCAATTTTCCATCTACAAGGCATGATCAAAAAGTAATGTATTATATCTAAAAATATATTTCGGTTAATAATTAGTTCATTAAATTTGTGTAGTATGTATAAGCATTTATTGATTTATATTTATTTCACTATGCTAATAAATTTAATATACATTTATATTCAAAAATTTCTTTTAAACAAACACGAAAATTTAGACAAATTTGACTAAAATGTAAAAGTAAAATTTGACTGTTCGAGATTTTTACAGATAAAAGCGAATTAGGCCTTTTGTAACATGAATCAACACTTTTAGCTTGATGTCGGTCTATATAGAGCAAATTCGATTAGATATTTTATATTTATCTTCGGACGGAAATATATTAATTTAGTCAAAGTGACTTATATTAAAAGAGGTTGCGTCATAATTTCTCAAACTTATTTGAGCTATTTTACTCAATTATGAATAAAATAAATCTCAAATATCCCCCCTTTGCTATATAGAGATAATGTTTGTACGTTACGTGTTATTTTTATTTTGCGCCAGAAATTTTCATAGCCCCCCTCAGTCAATTATTGCCCATCGCGAATCTTAAATTGCCCACCACGGATCTTAAATTGCTCACAAGGAGGCAATATTGCCAACTTTGAAAATCACGGGGTTACGTCATAATGCAATTTATAGACTGATTTTTTACAGCATGGCTAGTTTGACATGACCTTAAATTTTTTGTACAAGTTTTGAAAATCTTTTCTTAGTTGATGGGCTGGAATCCTAATTCGGTTGTATATTGCAAATTAGGTTTTACAGCTGACTTACGAATGATTCCTATCTAAAAAATTAAACAAAAATACATATATTAATTTATAAAAGTTTATGTAAAAAATACACCTTATAAAATGGTTATTATGCAATCAGGTCACAATCTTCAACAAACAAGTTTTGTGAGATTACACAGCTGGTTATACATTTTATAATTTTTAATTTAAATAAATTTAAAAATAATAATAAATAAATAGATAATTTAACTTTTATCAAAATCAAGTTGACGGGCTGAGGTGCTATTTTCAAGCCTAATAATATGACATTCGATATGATAAAATTTTGAAAATCTTGCAATGTATTTTGCAAAATATTGTGCTTTTTTCACTAATTTTTTAAATTAATAACGTTTTTTACTTAAATTTAGTATACTATGTGGTAACATGGTTCATTAATTAATTTTATAATTATAAAAACTGAATAAAATATAACTTTCAATAAAATATAAATTCAGTGGTATTACTTCTTGGTTAGTACTCATATCACTATCGCTACGCGGTTTCTTATCTCTTGTACGAACGTTAAATTTTATTAACCGATTAAATTTTATAATCTCGTCTGCCTTCGGCAATCTTGCTTTGCGTGCCATTCTTTTGTTGGTATGACGTCACAAAACAAAACACTTCACAATTATAGTTTTGCTGTTTCTCACCAAATGCGTTTACAAAAAAATACGATTTTCGTTTTTTTTTTTCAATTATTTGCGCGATTTTTATTTACCTGTTGTTTTTGTGCAACCAATTACGCGCATAAATAGAAAAATTATTGTATTTTGAAATGTTGTAGAAAAAGTATAGTATTCTATTTGCATTCCATTAAAAATTAATATCAGTATTTTTTATGTTGATCTAAACTTTATGTTTAATATAACAATAAATAATATATAAGTAGTTTATATATGTCAATAATTAGTAAATTAAAAGTATTAAATGAACCTATTCAAATCGCAATTACAATGTGACTACAGAGTGACGTATAATCCCCAATGATGCAATGGATAGAGGTGGCACTGCCAAGAAAAATTTAAATGTAAAGAACAGAAATAAACAATTTATTCGATTTTATTTAATATTTATTAATCATTTTAGTATAAAACAATATTTTTGCATTCATACTTAATGAACATTAAATGTTACTCCTATATACTTACAGTGTTACAGTGTTACTATAAATGATCTTTTCGATTACCAACTTTAATAACTATCGTTAGGAGACACTAAGAAACATGATATTGGTATTAATGGACAGAGAATCTCAAATAATTTCTTGTTATTTATTCGGTTAAATCACATGTGATACTCTTAAATTATCAAAAATTAGAAATTATAAAACATGAAATGAGTATCAACAAAAACAGAAACTCCAACAATTTTTTTACTGAAAAACATGACACGTGAAACAGAAAGAGAAACATTTGGTTCACAACCGTAAGTCACAGGTGCTCAATGTGAGCTCATTGTGTCACACGACACACATTAAGTCTGTAGTCAAATTCCTGCCATACACGTTGTAGCATTGGACTATCCACCAGTGCAATGGCCTGTGTGATGCGGATACGAAGATCCTCAATGGTAGGTGGTAATGGTAGCTGATACACTTGTTGTTTTATAAAACCCCACAGAAAAAAAATTACAAGAAGTGAGGTCGGGGGAACGTGGAGACCACTACATATATTCTAAATCTTCACAGCCAGCACGTCCAATCCTTGGAAGTCGTGTATTCAGTTCGTTTCTGACATCTGACACGCTCCACATTTGCCTCACTTACTGATGGACGACTGGTTGACTTCCACTTACAGATGAATTTCCTCGTTTTAAAGTCAGCGTACCTCTTACAGATACTGGGCCCACTGGGTGAATCAACACCAAATTTTCTTCTAAAATTGCATTGTACAGTGACAACAGACTGGGATATATGAAAATCTAGCACATAAAATGCCCTCCTCTCTTCGTTTGCAGCCATTTTCTGTTATAACGTCATCTAGAAATGAAATTAATAAATATGCGACAGGTTCACCAATATAACAAGAAATCATTTGAGTTTTTCTGTCCATTGATACCAATATCATGTTTCTAAATGTCTTCTAACAATAGTTATTTAAGTATGTAATCGGAAAGATCATTTACAGTAACACTGTATATTAGAATGTATCAAAAAAAAAAAAAAATTTTCGTCGGCTAGGGCAAAAAATTGAAGTTTCTGATCAGAAATGTTCTTAGGCAAGCCGATTGGAATATTAACCAAAATGTAGAGGGCGCACCGAGCGCTTAAAAATGACATTTTTTGAACTTTCATTATATAATTTTTATATCAATATTTTATCTGACCCTGCCGTAATTCTATGTTTTTATATCCACATAAAAATGCGACATGTTTTCCAAAAAACCGTTCAAATTAAAGAATTTGACGTTTAATTATAAGCGTTTGAAAAAGCTGTTTTTTAGGACATTGCAACAATTTCGGTAATTTTCAACCGATCTTTGACAGTTTTTTGTATTTTAAAATGCTTTAAAATATATAAAAAAGGTCATTATATTACTAGTAAAATAATATAGCTTTATTTACAGTTGTCAGATTCTATATATTCCACAGGCGGCAACACTAAACATGACTACTCAGTCAAGTGTGTTTTAAAATTTACTAGGATATAATAAATTGACAGTTGCATTGTTTATTTTTGCTCAAATTTGAATTTTATTATTAAGATTGTGTGAAGAATAAGAAATGCAATGTACACCACCAGATTTGTCAGAAATTACATATTCAACTAAACAAAATATTAATTCTCACAAATCACGTAACAAATATAAATAATATATACATACTATTCTACAACTATTAGTAAAATTAAGATTACTTGATATGTATTTTTTTTTAAATTTTTAGTTTAGTTTCGTTTGGAACGTTTGAAGAAAAAATAGTGTATCACTAGGAGCAGAATACTTTTTTAGGTTTCGCCTAGATTGCTTGGCTTCGACTAAGCCTCGATCGCAAATATCTAGGTTCAATACAATAAATTAATATAATATAATATACTATTTCGAAAAAGAATAAACTAACCTAACCTAACCTATCTTATTCTAAGTGAACTCTATTGTCGGTACGTAAAGAAAAGGAAAATCACCTGTTAATTACAATTCATGAAATATTATTGACGAGTAATGTAAGATTATGTTCTCTAGTAGTCGGTTAGCTACTGTGTGTTGGCACTGGGTCTTACCATCATGGTAAAGAGTTAAGAATAATACGGATAATGTAGTGTGGTAAACTGTGTAATAGAATGGAGATAAATGTTGACTGTTGAGGAGGTACTTTCATACTTCGTACTCAGGTTGTAATCACATCTCATATCTAATTATGTCGACATTGACGATAGGTAGCCGCGACTTGCCGGCAATTATGCCACAAGAATGCGATCTATCTTCGGTGGAAAGGGGAAGAGTAACACAGAGACAAACTGGCTCAAATGCACATTTTCTAATTTGTACAGTAAAATAATTGAAAGATTAAAGAGCTATATGTGCCCAAAATAATATTTTTCGGAAAAGAAAATTTCTTTTAGTTAATAAACTGTATATATTTAAAAAAAATCTTCCGATTGAAGGTGTAAGGTCAGAATTGATAGACTGATGAATGGATTGACGGATTTCCAAATATTTCGAAATCCGAGCTTCAATCACGGGAAATAGAGGGGTGACTGACAGTCCGAATGGTCACGCCAGTCACGCCAGATCCTCACTTTTTGGTCTTTTAATGTCAAGTTAGTTAAAATTACTTCAATCAGACTGTGAGTTTGACTGATAAGTGTAGGGGCTTCGTGATTGAAGTCAAGAATAACAATCAGATTTTTTAGTCAAATTGTCATTCTTGATTGACCGTGTAAAGCCCGCTTTACACCTTAGTGGTAGTACGAGTATTACACAGTTTTGTGTCAAATTTTAAATTTATAATTTACTTCCAAGTTGTATTTTAAACACGGACAAACATTCATGTATATGTACATTGTGCTTTATGTGTATAGATGATAAAAAGGCCTAAAATCATCTATTTTTCAGTTAAAACAGCTAATACTACAAAATTTATTTAAAGATTTATTTCTGTATAGTAACTTTTTCTTTAATTTTTATAGATATCAGAATTATAATACTTCTACAAAATAAAAGTTGATCATTTTACAGGTTATTATTTACTCAAAATTGATTAAAATAATTAATAATTTATACCATTACACTTAAAAGTAAAACTTACATAGTTTTATAGGAAAAACATTCCAAAAATTTCAACTCCAAATTTGGTGAATTATTTTTATTAAATTTTTAAGAAATTTAAATTTGTAATATTTTCTTTTCACTACGGTCCTGTTATATGCAATGCCCGTCAATGTCACCAGACTGTCGTATATGCAACGTAAGTCGGTTATTAACTTGTACGATGGCATATCTTCTTTTAACATTTTTTATTTATTTATTCTCGTCTAA
Organism: Clivina fossor; assembly: GCA_963966155.1. Lineage (NCBI taxonomy): Eukaryota > Metazoa > Arthropoda > Insecta > Coleoptera > Carabidae > Clivina > Clivina fossor. The sequence goes on along the minus strand of OZ014551.1, from coordinate 21,413,925 downwards.
ATTTTTTTCTGTCTTAAAGTTGCACGTAACATAATTTTAATTAACTATCATAAAGACGTTCTTTTAACACTAGCTTTAAAGCAATTTGCTACTGTATATTTTTTTCATTTTGTTTTTAAATTAATAAATTAAAAATCGTTAAATGTTTATAATTTTATAATAATGTTAATTAATATGAAATTAAATAATTTTTACAAGATTTAAAAATTATGCTTAACTATTAGCTTTAATTTTTTTTAATTAAAATGAATTTATTAAGTTATTTCCTGAACCTTTATGGTGTTATATCAAACATGATCTTCTATATGATTTTCAATCAATTATTAGCAACAACTGTAGTTTCGTTATTTCTTGTAATTTTTTAGTTTTTCCGGTTTTGACCCGATAATCAATTATAGATAATTTTTGAACAGTGTAGTTTTTGGTCTTTACTTATTTTTAATAAACCCTTACAATTTTTCTCATCGAAAATATTTTTAACTATTTCTAAATTAATTAATGCAATTTGAAAGCATTATTTCTCCACAATTTTCCTCAGAAAAAGTGAAGTTCTATAAAATTTCTACTGTAACATTTTCTTATAATTTGCGTAGAAAACGTAATTAGTTTCATAAATTACAAATAAAATTATGGTACTTATATTTTGTTAAAACTAACTAGCAAAAATAATTTTAATATTTTTTTTTTACAATATGTAATTAATACGGAAATATATCGCGTGATTGTAATTAAAAATGTTTTAATTAATCAATTTATATGCGCATTCAAGAAAAATATTAAGTTATTTTAAATTAACTTGATTCTGTTCTTGCAACTGAACACTAAATTATATGCTGGATGACATAAAGATATTTTGTAATTAATATTATGGGTTATAAATTAAAAAAGTATTAGTTTATTTACTCATTAAAATATTTTAAATTTTTGTTTTTTAAAAGTTCTTAATATTATTTACATATTTTCATATTAATATGTTCAATAATGTGAAATTATAAAAATCTTTCATATAATTATTGTTTGTCCACCGATCATAAACTCACATAAACTCAATAAACGTAAAAATGTTTTTAAATATTATGTGTACAATATATTTTTTTACGACTATACCGAAATTTGTCGCTGTATGAATCTGTCATTGCTTGTATATGTGTTACATTGTGCAATACTACCTAAAAATTTGTACTATAATATTGATATTGCGTACAATATTTATAATGTGCAATTTCACCACTAGGTCGGTGTACTGTCACTAATTACTAACAACGTAATAAAACTGCTACTTAAAACTAGTTATTATAAAATTGATTTTCGCTTAACACACAAAAATTATTGAAATAAGATAATTTAAATAGATTGGACACAAAAATATTTTATTTTATTCGATGCTAAGGAATTATGTACATTATAGAAAAAATAATATTTAATAATTATAATAATTTTACATTTAATATTGTTAATAAATAAAATAAAAATTGCAAATTCTTTTTGTTTGTATAACAGATATAAAATCGTACAAAAATATCGTATTTGAAATATCTGATGCGAATTTCGTATTGTAGAAACGTATAGTGTAAAATTTGCCCAGAATGTTTATTTTCTACTAGTATGAATTATACTCAAAGAAAATTAGTATCATTTTGTGTTCATTGTACAATATTAAGTACAAATTTCCATAACATAATACACTGTGTTTATGATCTGTGAACAAGCTTTAAATAAATATATTCAGTTCTTACGTTAAATTGATTCTAAAAAAAAAACTTTATTAGACGAAGTGAAACTATTTTTACAACAGATCTTTCTACAAGTTTTATTGTATTTTGTCTAGCCAGATAAAACGTCTAGCTGGAGATCGAAAAATGGCGGGTTTATATTTTTTAACATTTTTTTTTTTTTAAATAAATATTAAATATTGAAAATATAATATTAAATAATCTCTCGTTAGCAGATAAATTCTAATAAATTTTAATTAACTATATTTCAAATAAATTCGAAAAATGATTTTTAAAATACTATTAGTATCTGCTTCAAATAACTGATATTACAAATAAAATAGACAAAGGAAAATATTAAAACTGTATAACAGAACATAAATAAGTGCTATAACTAAAGTACTAAATGAAAAATATATCACCAATAAATATTCACAAGGAAGACAACGAATATAGACGGAAAAAAAAATTACAAAATATATCCAAACGACACTGAATTCAATTATTAATATCTTTTCTGGCTTTAACTCAAACACCATAAAAATGAAATATAGATATTTCTTTCAAAAAAAAGCAAAGAAAATGAAAAACGAAAATCTAACCCTATTTATTTACTTATACTATACCGATTCGTTCAGTGAACAATTTTTCGTTAACACTACATTTTCCCATTTCGCTCATTTCCCTTCGTTCGACCCTTCTTTTTTACTCTGCATCAATTTTTTTTTAATATTTTTATTTTTATCGTCGCATAATAAATCGTTTCACACCAATGATCTTCGTCTGTTTTTACTGGCTCTTTTAACTGTACTCTATTCACAAAAAATAATGATAAAATTGATAAGGTTTGATCAAGCAATTTGAACATAGTAAAAAAATCTTTCAAAATTCATATTAAAGTATAAAAGCTTTAGCATTAAGTTCTGCATATATTTTATTTAAAAATCGACGTTTCATTATACTTTACGTATATCATTATCAGGAAAAAATATACAAATGACAAATAATTTATTAGGTATAACAAAGTAACTAACTTAAGAATATTATAAATTAAAAAATTTATATAAATTATTAATTAAAGGAAGCTAAATACAGAACTTAATTCTATACCTTTATTATTTTAAACAATTTTAATTAAAGCAAACAAATTATAATTTAATTTCTATCCACATTGGCTGGTATTATAAGCTCGGTATTTAAGTGTTTAAATTGTATTTTTTACGTCTGATGATAATTGCATTGTTTTAAAACTGGTATTAGTTAAAACCAGTATTAATTGTAGTAAGCCAATATTATACAGTGTATCGCAAGAAGCCAGTATGTAGAAAAAATTTTAATTAATGATTTTAATTAAAAAAACCCCTATTATGATAATTATTTGTGCTTGTTGAAGATTTATTTTGATACAAACAAATCATATGACTATAATTCCAGTATATAAAAATTGTAATATTTTTCTAAACATTATGTCATAAAATAACAAAAAAATATTTATTAAACAATTTTTCTCCTGCATACAAATTTAATTTAATTTAATTTAATATTTTTAAAATTTTTATTGCAATGTAAATGCAGTCAGTTTTTTGACAAACATATCATTTATCCATTTTGGTATGTAAGTAATAATTATTCGATTTTTTTGTTTCAAAAAATGTTTGCTGACTATAGTTTCGCTATACAAGAGCATCGTCAGACCAATAGTAACTTAAACTATGGTATTTACAACATTTGTGTATTTTTTACAGATGATTGTTGTTGGATGGGGTGGTGTTTATAAATTTTCTAGAAAGCTTAACAGGGGGGAGGTGTAGAGGTTGGTTTGGTCATTCAGTGTTTGCTTGTTTTTATTAAGGGATTTTCTTATTTCTATTGCTTCTAATAAATTTAATTTGGGGCCTTTGTTCGTTAAATGTAAAATTTGTGTATGAAAATTACGTTCGTGTTCTTGTTCTAACTAACAGATCTAACGGATTATTTATATTAAATTTTGTCATTAACAATTGTTTTCCCTAAATTAATATTTTTCTTTAGAATCCCTATTATCAATTTCGTCAATTTATTTCATGAGTGCCTCGAAAACATATTTTTACATTTCGCAAATTTTTATAATACTCATGACTTAAAATAGATTCTACTACAAAAATTAAAAATCGATGTTAACATAGTTTTGTTATATTTTACGGTGAATAATCTATAAGTAAATACCACCAGCCGAGTGTGACGTTGAAACTGTCACCAATGCTGAAAGCCAGCCGGAATGGGAGAAAGAAGCGATGATATATGATGACGCGAATCGGAAAATGAACCGATTATACCGTTTTTGATTTAATATGCAGCAAGATGTGTCTGCCTTTAATGCTCGTCTTGAAATTCTGATCGCAATTGGTTTCTTTTTTTACGACGCAATTGAATTGATACTTTGTCACTTGCCTGCATCTTGACTCTGATTCGCTTTTTATTTTTCGCTTTTTGCGGCTTTTTTATTGATTGGATTTAATTTGTTGTCGATATGATTGCTCCATTATTTGCAGATAAAAATTAAATGCTAATAAAAAATGTGAGAAAAATATGAAATAATGCAATATAAATTTTATAAGTGTATTAAAATTAATAAATCACTGTAAAAAATCAATGTAAATTTACATTGATAATCATGGTAATTTTACTATATTTTTTTATTGTATTTTTATAAATTATTAGTAAATTACAATTATAAATTTACTACAAAAAATATAGTACTATGATTATAATGTAAATTTACACTGATTTTTTACAGTGTATTATATTATTAATTAAATAATGTTTATGTGTATTGTAACTTTTTTTTAACTTATTTTGATAAATGTTGATGTAAATTAATAACATGTTGATTATTTAATTAAAAATTATACAGAACTTAATCCTAAAGCTTTTTCTTTTAATATAATAATTTCTCAAAGATTTTTACTATGTAAAATAGTCTAAATTAGGTTTCAATTCAAAAAAAAAAAAAATATTTCTAAAATGTTCAATTTTCATCCGAAAAAAATATTAATTTAACACATTAATTTTTTTGTCTTAAAAATATTGAAAATTCAAATGTATTGTAGTATTTTTTACAGGAAAATGTCAAATTTTTTAAATAAATTATTGTTACAAATATTAAAAGAAGAATACTACATGCACTACATTTCAATTATGTGGGAAAATTGCTTTACTAATAGAACTTTGCTAGCTTGATGTTGTAGCTAAAGCCTGGGATACATCAGTACTGTTAGTAGTAGAGCACGGTGGTAGAGTACATACTATTTCATTATTAGCATAATGTAAACATTTTGGGATAGTGAAAGACAAAACTAAAGATTTATTTTTCACTATTTAAAATTATTTATATTGTGCTAATAACAAAACAATGAGTCCTCTGCCACCGTACTCTACTACTAACTCAACTAATGTAATCCAGTCTTTAAGCCTAGTGTACATTGATGGAATTAGTAGTAGAGTACGCTGGTAGAATGCGTACTTATTCTATTGCTAGCATAATGTATAAACACTTTGGAATAGTGAAAGACGTGTACTAAAGATAACAGTTGGTAGAGTAAAGTAGATAGCACATGTGCAATACTACACTCTATTTGTCTTGCACCTAACATAATACCCACTCTACTCTACCGGCACACTACTAGTGTAATAGTGTAAACAAATTTATTGCAGTAGAGTTGTCGGGTGCAAAACATATCAAAAAATTTTGATTTTAAATGGTAGTTGTTGAGATTGTAAAATAATTGCCATCGTTAAATAATATTTTATTTTAATACCGTACAAAAATAAAATAGATTAAAGCGGAATGAACATTTAACTAAACTCTTTTCTACCAAACTACCAACTTTGTGTAACCAATTACTCTACCAAAATGAGTAGAGTAGAGTAATTGAAAAAACAGAAAAACTAACTCTAGGCTTTATATATTAGACAAAGGGAATATATATACTTTTATTAACCATAACACAAAAATAACACATTTGAATTTTAAATAGAAGGTACTCATATTTCTAAAAATACTTTATTTTTTTTAAAATATATCATTATTAGAATATTAGCAGTATTATTTTTGTTATAAATGTACATATTAAAATATTTAAAATAATATAGCTTACATATATTTTTTACTTACAAGTCCTTCTTTTAAATAATTCAAATGTTTTCAAACATTTCTGTATAACATTTGACTTTAGATTTCATATATAAAACGAATAAATATTTATTTTTAATATTTTTGAATGTTCCAGCTACGTATTTTCGCTGTCAAATCGTCAAAAACCAACATATCCGTTTGGTAAATGTAAAAACATAAAATTTGAAAAGTTCCTTTCCATGTTTCGAAAATATAAAAAATATCTATCTAAACATGAGCGAGCATTTAATACGTCTAAAAACCAAACGCGTGATATTTCTGACATCTAACCATATATCATCTATCGCAAACTTCTCAGAAAGCACCACTTTACCGTATGTCATACACCAGCACCGACCAGAAAAAAAAACATATATTACTACTCGACCACTATTGACTACTCGCCTTCCGAAACAGTTTTTCCCCCGATCGGACGTAGCCAACTTTTCAATCAAAGAAATGGACAAGTTTAGCTTAATATCATCTGTCATAGTGAGTTAATGCGTTCAATTTATCAGTATAACGTATCATTTTATACAAAACTTTCTCCGCTCTTTGTAGCTGAGTTGAATAAATGGTTGGATCTTAACCTATTACGCCTTATAGGTTGTGAAAAGTTTTTTTTTTTTTTTTGGTAACTTGGAGTTCTGTTTTTGTGTTATGGATGATGCTAAAGTTTGCGTAAAAAATATTGTTTATGTTTTTTGCTTTCTCGGTTTCTGACATGTTGAAATTGAATTAAGATTCGCAATTAATGATGGGATGGTATTTGAAAAAAGTTTCTGTAAACGAAATTAACTATACGTTCAATTTCGTTAATCGAGAACTTGCAATAGTAAGTGTTGTTATGATCTTGCAGATTTTAGCTAATTTGAAACAATTTTTGCTTTTTTTACTTGATTATTTTGGAGTTTATTTCACATCAATAAATTGTATATTTTTTTAAATTTTTAATACAACTTTAAAAAAATTCTTTTAGTTTTTGAACAGTTTTAGAAACAAATTATTTAAAAAATTAAATTTATTTTAGCTACGTTGTTTATCCGATTTTAATCAAATTTTAATAATAGATTTATTAGTGCAATCAAGATTTATATAATTATATTTTTTACATGTTGTTTTCTTTAGAAGAAATAAAAAAAAAATTGTTTGACTAAACATTTACTCCATTTTAATCAAATTTTTAAAATCCTTTTTTATATTCTGAAAAAATTATTTAATTTTTTTCATTGTTGTCAACTAAAAAAATCTATTAAAATTTAATTTAAAATTTTATTATTATCGTACCATTTCAATCAAATTTTAAAGACATATTTTCTGACAATGAGTATACTTTTATTATTTAAAAAAATATATTACAAAAGTATTTGAAATTTAAATTTTAATTTATTTAAAAATTTTAAATATGTAATTTCAAAAATTCATTGGTAAGAAATACATGCAACCAGTATAACAAGTTTGTTAAGCATACAGTCAAAACAGGCAACCGTAGGCCAGAGGTATCGTGTTGAAGTCGGCCCTGAAAGATCCTTGATGACCCCTATGACCAGAAATTGATACCACTGAATTGATACCGGCTGAGTCTGATTGGTTCGGAACCCTATAAGCTATAGGTCCCTTGCTTGGCTGTGGGCTAACAACCGGCACAATTTATTGACAATGTTCAATTTTTCGAGCATATACTCCAATGTTCCATCTACAAATTATGGAAGACATATTTTCTGAGTTTACTTTTATTATTTAAAAAATATATTATAAAGGTATTTGAAATTTAAATATTTATTTAAAAATTATTTTAAAATTTATGCAACCAACATTACAACCCGGTTAAGCATACAGTCAAATATACAAATAAAGAAAATATATTTTTAAAATATGCATATAACATTTGTCATAACTTATAATTAAAAATAATGTAAAAATATAGGTATTAAAAAGCACAATTTACATACGCATTTAAATATAATGAAAACGTTTTATGTTTTTTAGCAATTACATTTCCAAAAAATATATTAAAATTTTTATAAAATTAATTAAAATATATTGTTTGTTTTGTCACAAAACTTTTTGGAAATAATTAACATTATAAATTAATTTTGTCGTTGACCGAAACGACAAAATTAAATTTTAATTTTGTTTCAAAGAAAAAAAAATTAATTACCCTGTCCGACTGGCTGTTGGTTAAACAATTTTTTATTCATGAAATAAGTTAATATTTTATTTTAATTTTATTTAAACATTAGACTATCTATGTGTGTATAATTTACTGCAGTATTTGAAATAACATAAAATATTCAATATATTTTAAATTAATTTCAAAATGACATGCATACATAACGAAAATTTTACTGTATAAACTAGACATCAAAATTTGCACAAAATATAATATACAGAGTATTTGTTCATAAAACTAATATATTACTAAATGTAAAACAGTAAAAATTGATAATGAATTTAACAATATATTATGATGCTGATCTCTAAAAATGTTTTTACATGAGTTATTAGTTTCTACATATCTATAAATTAGTTAATTATTAGTATATATACATAAACTTTTTTTATTTAACACTAAACCTACCGACATTTCATGTATACCTAATTCTATCATGAGCAGTCAAATGACGGCTTCAATTGGATAGTAAACAAAATATTATTTTTCAATTTGGAAAACCTTTATTTACATTTTATTATTATTATTATTATTTATTTAAGTTACATAGCGATACAGTAACGTTGTATATAAGAAATTTTAAACGAAATTTCAAAAAAGTCAAGCCGCTTTAATCTGGCATGAAACTGGTTCAAAAATACTAATAATTTTGCAAAAAAATACAGATTATTCAATATTTCTGCGATATTTATATAAAACTAAATTTTATACTACATAAATTAAACAAAAAATTAAAAAAAACTTGTCGTAAATAATTATTATTATTATATATATATATATAAGAGAGTATATCAAATATAAGCATGAAATAACTATTAAACTGAAAATGAAAAAACTCATATCACCTCGACCTAGGATCGAACCAGGGACTCTCCACTTGCCGGGTGGACACTCTACCACTGAGCTACCGAGTTGACAACAGATCTTAGTGACAGAATTTAATCATTTTTAATTTCAGTTTTCAGTTCAATGCTTTTTTCATAATTTGTATAATCCGTACGTAAAGTCACAAATTCTGTAATTTCTATACATACGTTATAACGTATGTAAACCAGGGACTCTCCACTTGCCGGGTGGACACTCTACCACTGAGCTACCGAGTTGACAACAGATCTTAGTGACAGAATTTAATCATTTTTAATTTCAGTTTTCAGTTCAATGCTTTTTTCATAATTTTTATAATCCGTACGTAAAGTCACAAATTCTGTAATTTCTATACATACGTTATAACGCATAAAGTTATAACGATATATATATATATATATATATATATATATATATATATATATATATATATATATATATATATATATACTATTTAGCATCTAAGCAAAGCTAGCAAATTTTTTATATCTATTTTCAAATAATTAACATTCATTTTATGCCAAATAGTAACGCCACTGCTCGTATTATTACAGCGTTTGATAAAAATCAGTCATATAATTAATCTTAAATTTAATCATTTATTCACAATTATAATTCCAATTGTCATTATAATACGTAAACAATAGCCGACCCTTATCATCTGTATAATAAGAAACAATAAACGCATTTTCCATAATAATATCTACATCAAACATTTTGCATTCCAAACTTTCTACTAGCCATTCTGGGGCAAACATGCGCGCCACGACGCTTTGTTCCATTGCCGTCATTACGCTGCACTTTGAACCCTTCTCAGGCCTTGTAATGCATCCGTTTATTCTATGTACCCATCCCCCCTCTCTTGTCCTATAAGGGAACGATGCAGGGGAGAAAAAGCTTTGTAAATGAATTCCTCGACAGAAATGTCAAGAGCGGAAAATGTCACCAGTTAATATTTTCCCGTCACAAAAGGACTAATACGGACGCAAGTGTTTGAACGCATATATACAGGATGTTATGTTCAATGGAAACGTTAAAATATTTTTTTTTTATCGGAGTACTGATTTTCGAGTTATTGTATATTTTGTGAGATGAGATGAAATATTTTATCTTATTTATATATCATTTCACAGAGTTTTTTACTTTTTTCATTTAACTGTATTCTCGTCTCGTATACATATCCAATTAAAGTCATGAGATTTATAACATAACATAAGGAAAGTATATATACAGTCTTGATTTTACATATGAGATTTTTTAATTGTGAGATACATAGACAAATACATAAAAATAAAAAATAAATTTTTTGTTTATATTTTATTAACATTTAAATAGCAGCTGCATTTTCTAATTCATCAGCTATTTCTAAAATTAAACAACAAATACTCAACATTTATGTTCATTTTTAAATAAAATTCATATTTTTTAACGTAAATTAAATGTTATAATCAAATTATTTAGAAGTTATACATATACATTGGTGCTGTCAAATTTTATTGAATTTCACGACCATCTCACGTACTAAAATATGATGAAATATTATATGTATATGTATTTCTCTTTCACTCGGTGAAAAAATGATCACTTGACCGTTTTCTCACTCGATGATAATATTTCACCGCTGATAATCGATTTCCTAGCATATCAAAAAAATTAATATTACAAATGTAGAAAATGTGAAATAATATAATATTTACATAGTAAGGTTCGTGTTGGACAGACAGGTAAAACTGTTTCTACTAGAGTAACAAAACATAAGAGATCAATACGTCTAAACTATTCAGATAAATCTGGTAGTGCATAACATGCGTTAGAAAATCTTTATGATGTAAAATTTGACAATACTTTAATAATTGAATAATTGCAAGATCCATTAATATTAACAGTAAATTGATAAGAGAAGCAATAGAAATATATAAAGAAAATATATCATCAATCACTGGAAAGGCACTGATTTAAATAAAATTTGGCTTTCTTTAATTAGAAAAATTTATAAATTAGTAAGATTAAAGTTACTTGGTATGTATGTATATTTATTTTTAGTTTGGAAAAACACAGTATATGTCATTCGAAGCGTAATATTCTTTTTATGTTTCGTTCAGATTGTTTAGCATCGGCTATGCCTCGTCTGCAAATATCTGAACTCAACACAATAAAAATCGCCTTCTACTCTTTGTAACATAATGCACAACAGTTTTTGTATATTATTCTTCAAAAAAATTACTTAGATTTATTATATTTTGCTTTTCGATCGGAATAAATATCTATCAAAATCATTGTAATATGAATATTTGTACTATGTTACAGATTTAATTCTTATTTATTAGACATTTCAAATGTAAAGTTATGATTAGCCACAAACTGTTGGGTAATGAACTGAATAATGTTGAATAATGATTAAAAAATTCACTATCGTAAGTAATTGTGTATTATTTAATAGAAATAGAAAAAAAAATTTGCAAAACTCATTTTAGTAAAACAGAAAAGCTTTATAATTAAGTTCTCTATATATTTTTATTTAAATATTGACATTTCATGATATAATATTCGATAATACTAAAATAATTACAAGATTCAACCATATTAACAGTAGATTGATAAGAGAAGCAATAGAAATTTACAAAAAAAAGATTACATCAATCACTGCAAAAATATTGATTTAAATAAAATTTTTGCTTTTTTAATTAATAATTTATAATTATTTTTTTAATAATTTATTAAAAAAAAATTTTGTTACTTTGTCACCTAGTAACTTGTTTTCTATGTTTTGCTTATTTATTATTTATAACTTCTTCTTTCTTTGATTTTGGCCGACTATGGACCACGTGAAATATCTTCTCATGATTGTTTTTCTTCCCTCTTTCTTCTCTTCCAGTATTCTTCCATTCTTTCTCCATGTTATTTTCTTCTTTCTTTCGACCATTTTGCTCTTGTTTTCTTTTTTACCTTTTCTTGAGAACCTTTAAAACCTATGATCTTCTCTCTGAATTTTTCTTTTCTTTTCACTTCTTCTCCATCTATTTCTAGTTCTTCTATGTCTTTTTTGACCTCCTTGATTCATGCTATCTGGGTCTTGAGGTTTCTATCGAAGTAGTGATATAGAAGATATACGTGTAGTATATCGCAACATCGATATTTAAATAAAATATGTACAGAACTTAATGCTAAAGTGTTTTATTATTTTAGAAATAGAAAAGCAATTAGAAATGTTTATAAATATACTTACTAACGAATCATAATGTTAATTACGTTTGAATGATGAAAAACAATCTCCGGACTAGACATTGTATTCTAAATGATAAAATATACAAATTTTATAAATAAACTAGAAATTGTTAATGTGATTTGTAACCTAACACTCGGTATATGCGGATCGGACAAGCATAGAGACGTAATGAATATTCTATATTGGTGATGTGGATACCCTTTCTGCACAGGACTGTAATCAAGTATTTATTAACGGATGACATGGTATACGGATCAAGAATATGCGTTGTTGCATCAAGAAATATTTATGATACAGATTTTGTCGCGCTAGATTATTTATTGATATTAATATTCAAACATTTTCACGGAATACTTTATGTAATTAAATTAGAACTAAAACTTGCTTACTATATTCGTATATAATTTAGTAAAAAAACTTCGAATGTACTATATCAAATTTTATAATATTAAATAAACTTTGGTTAATAATAATTATAATTGTATAATAATAGAAAAGATTTATTTAATTTTTCTAATCATGTTAAATCATCTATTGTATTTTTTTTTTGTAGAACAACTAAAATAGTAGAAAAACTATCTAAAAAAATTTTTTTGTGTATGAGTATTATTTTACAAATATTACTTCTATTTATTGAAATAAAATAAAAACACTTAGTTGTTTTGCAATAATATATTATGTTACAAGAATTAGAAAGCAATGATTTTTGTGTTGAGCCCAGATAATTTTTTGCCATGGCAAAACCGAGGCCAGTAAATTTTTTAAAATAACGTTTATTTTGATAATTATACTATTCTCAAAGTAAAAAATTTAACTAATTTAATACTGAAATGCTAAACAAATTGAATGAAAAATTATAGGAGTATATACTAGAAAAAGACAAACTATTCTATAACGCTACAGAACTTTTTAAAATCTCACCATAAGTTTTATAAATTTATGTAAGTACTAAAAGCAAGTAAGGCAGGTAGAGATATAGTTATTGTTTGAGGTAAATATTTAATAATAGTAAATTGCTAAGTTTATGAACATTCTTGTAAATTATAAATAATTATGTATTCTTATTTTTATAAATTATCAAACATATTCAATAAATAATGCATTTAACTTAGGAATCTCCAAACTACAGCCTGTAAACCAAATTCAGCCCGCAAGAATTTTTTATACGGTCTGCGACATTCTTGATAGTAATTAATTCGAACTTTAAAAATATCTGTATGTTTAACTTAATAAAAAAATAATTTATTTAATTATATTTTAATTTTTTTTTTGTATTTATACGTAAAGTTATTCCATGTCAATATATTTTTTAAATTTAGCTCATTAAGTGGTGACCCTTTTTCTTAAAAATAGTTTAAAAACTCTTGTCTTAATCTATATTCTTGATACCTATCTTATACCTACACTGTAAAAAATATATACAATTTACATATTCTATGAAAGTAATTTTTCCATAAAAAATGTAATATTAAGTAAATTATCACAGTAAAACTACAAAATACTGTTATTTTACCGTGAAAAACTATGTAAAATTATATAAATTTAAATTTCATATTTTACAGTATACCTACTCTTTAATTCTTATCACTTGAAAATATTTACTAACGCAAATCACTCTTAAAATTGATATAAATTTACATATTTTCTAAATGTATTTTTACAGAAAAAAGTTAATATTTATGTAAAATTACATAAATATATATTATATTTTTTTACAGTGTATCCATCTACTGATCGAACATCGAAAATAATAATTCCGTAAATCCACCTCTGCCGAATCATGCACAATATTGCGCCCTTAGCATTCCCTGCTCAAATAAACATCAATCATAAAGCATCGGACAATAGCTGGTTGGTCCTGCTATCGGCCTACCCTTACTCTTTTCCTCCGTGCTTTATCCTTCGGCGACCTCGTCCTTTTGTTACCGTCCGGATAATGATTATTTAATTAAAGGTATAACGCCCGCGCTCACATACCTTACCAAATTTTGCACCAACCATCGTCGCCGTACGGTTCCGGGGCCCAATATTGAGGTTCTGGTTCGAATCGGGTACCGAACGTAGGCGATCTGAACCACTTGACCTTGAGATAATTTAATATAACGCCGCTGTTACAATTCAATGGGGAGAAAATTTGTTTTACTAATTTTGAACTGTGACTATCGTTTGGGAATATAAGGAAAATTTCAAGATTGACAGAGATGTTATTTTTGTTAATTATATTATGCAAATGTTATAAAAACCTTGCTTGCTTTATTATACAATTTTTTTAACGTAATATATTTGTTTATAATACTAGTAAAAAAGTAAATTTGTATTTTGGCCTAATCAAGCATCCATATGAATTTAGAGTATAAGAAAATGAAAATAAACTTAAAATTTGATTATTAACATGTTTTTATTAACTCGCTTTCTTTTCTGTCTGTTTGTTTGTTTGTCTGTTCGAAACAAATTTTACAATCAATTTTAAACTAACTTCTTGATGAGCTAGAAACTTGAAACTTTAAACATTGCTCAAAATTGTATGACAATTATGATGATAATTATAATTATACATAATTAATAAAATTATAATTATTAAATTATAATTAATTAAATTAATTAATTAGGTTAAAGTTAAACAAGACTAAAAGCAGAAAATAATTATTTAAATAAAAAAAAATATTAATATATAACTTTTCACTTTTCACTGAAAAGTATAACATAATTTCTTCTAGCCCCATACAAATTTATAACTCCATACAGAAAAACGTAGAGCGCTTGCAATAGATAATAGTAAGAAGTGTAGGGAGTAGCTGTCGTTGCGTTACATTTTTCTGTATGGGGTTATAAATCTGTATGGGGCTAAGAGAAAATATGGGAAAAAAATGGAAGAAATCTTAATACTGGGATAAGGTTTTATTATTATATAGAGAGCAACAGCACTCATATAAATAAATTGTTTTGGTTAATGTTACTATGGCAATTGACTCAATTTTTTCAAAGAAGATTCACCATTTTATTCAAATATTTGAATAATAACTATACAATTTTTTCAAAAATTAACAAACATGTTACAGTTTTAAAATGCTCTTTAATATATTGAAAGCAATTTTCTCAATTTTGTCGAACCACGATAATCTAGGTGACAACCCTTCTTTACCCATACCGTACGGTGGTATTTTATTGGTAGTCAAATAATAATTTCCACGTGCACTGAAACATTAAAGAAAAATTTACTTGGACATTTGAAAAAATAAACCAAATACAAATATGATTACATTTTCAAATCTCTTGTGCGAAAAATGTTCAGTGTACTATAACAATGAATTTTTGCAAATGAGTTAACTCGATTTCATCTCGTTTTTTCAAATCTTTCTTTAATTGTTTGAGTGCCACAGGTTTTTGCTGTTTCTCCGTTCAAAAGAGCTAAGAAGTCTTATTCTCTATTCTACATTATTTAGTTCTTTATGATACTATAGTAATCATTGTTTATAAGAATAAAAAAGTGTACACCTACAAAGTGTAATATTACTCCAATTTTATTTTAACCTAAAACGAAACGGTAGCCGTAAAGTCGCGCATCGACAGAAACCGAGCTTGTCGCGATTGTCGGTTTCGCAGCCTAGAGCGCTGGCACTTTTCGAGCGAAACAGAAGAAGCGCAAAATCGCTGCTTGGCACTCAAACGATTAATATTGCCATAGTGCACTTACCAAACTTGTATCGTAATATACAATTACCTGGTATCAACATGAGCACCTCCCATTTTAGCCACTGCATTATTTCTACATGCACCTTGTATCCATGTTTCAGAATCAATACAAGATTGGGCATCAAAATTATTGTGTGTTATCGATTCAGCGTAATAAAACATTGCTTTGTCATGAGAACAATGAAACCAATTTTTGTCTCTCGATACTATTAAAATTAAAATATATTAATTTTAATTACATACGATAGACATGTAATACTAACTGTTAAATACAGCAGCATAAGAATCTTTACATAGTGTATATTTTATTTATATCAGAAAAATATAGTACATTATTCAAAATCAAGTTATAATGATTAAAATTTACGAAGATGAAGATTACAACATGAGCCATAGCACATAGGTGAATATCGTAAATTATCTGAGTGAGCTAGCCATAATATTGTACTTTTTCTACGACATTTGGAAGACAAGTGTGATGATAAAAAAGAGAAGAGCAAAACTTAATTGCTGGTACTATTCAATTATAAAATCGATTTTAATTAATACTAGTTTTAAGGTAATAGAACTACCATTTAACCAGGAATAACGATAAAACTATATATAACAAACTTTTAATTTTATTTTATTCTTATCTAAAAATCATTTTCTGTAAAAAATGCAGAGAAAAAATTTTATGTGACAAAATACGGCTGAAAATATTATTTAGAATTAAAATATAATAATAAGTAATGTTTTTTTATCTTTTGTATTAAAAGATATTGTGGGAATCCTGTCAGGATGTAATCAGGAGAAACATGATCTTGCATCAAGAAGCAGTGAAACGTAGACACATGTCAGCATTGTTGGTAAAACTTTACAGTCATCAAATGTATTTATTTGAAACTTTACATACACTTACTTTTCCACATTTTATTAATATAAATCGCAAAATTTTAGTGCAGAAATAATATTTACAATGTTAAAATTTATTTTAAAAATTCGTTTTTAACATAGGTTATACATAAGACGAATTGGTTGTAGGTGACATATATAGTGACGTTCGCTGCATGATAGGTTAGGTAAAGTTGTTAATTTGGTTATGTTTTGAAAATTTTAAGCAACGTCAAAAATTTTTCGGTGTTTTTAAAGTATAAATTAAAAATAACAGTATCTGCTAGTAGCTTTGTAAATATGTAAAAATATGGTATCAGTTTTTCATTATTCAACATGTTACGAGTAAAAACGAATTTTAAAATCAGTTTTAATATTATAAATATCATTTCCGTACTAAAATTTTACGATTTATATTCATAAAATGTGCTAAAGTAACAGCCTGTAAAGTTTTAAGTAAATACATTTGGGGATTGTAAAGTAAAGTTTTACCTAAATGATAATGTTAGAATAGATTTTTTTTTTATTTACTATACCATTTTGAAAATAAATCTAGGAATTAAAGTTTACTGCTGTATTGTTAGGGTACAGGATAAAAGAAAAATTTAACTTTCGCTATTGTTTTGACATTTAATATTTTTATTTTATCAAAATTATCAAAGTCATTTCAAGTTCAAATTTTTTTCCATATTTTTATAAGTATTTGCTATTTAAATGTATTAAAATCACTTAATACTTAAATTTAATAGTTTTAGCAATAACCATCGAAAAAATATTTTAAAATGTTTTGACTAATTTAAATCAAAATATAGGCATCTGATACATCTATCTTTTTTTCACTTTTTACAGAATTTTAATATTTTGTTTTGATTTTGATTTATTGACGATATTTTAAGTAAAATACTTGTTCGTTACTTGTTTCCCAATATTTGTTTTCTAATACTTACATTTTTCGTACAAACAAGGTTGTGTCATGCCACCATTAACGAAAAAATCAGCATGACCAATAGGAGTTTCGTAACCAAACTTATATCCATCTGTGTGAATTATTTGTACATAATTGGCATCAGTTATACTTAAACTTCGTAATTCTACAGAACCTTCAAAGAATGGTTTAGCAGGATCTAAACCTATAGGTATATTATAAAATATTGTATTTGTACAAAAAGTAATTTATACAAAAATATTTAAACGTTTTTGTTTTTTTTTAAGAATATTAATTTAATAATAATAATAATAATAATAATAATATATATATATATATATATATAATTAACATTGATAGTGGGTGTTCTAGTCAATGGTTGGTGTTAATAAAAAAAAATCTCATATCAGATATAAACCGAGCTTTCGTAGCATATTTTGTCTACTTCTTCAGGGCACTATAATCAACATTTTATTTATGAACAATATAATACATGAATCAATAAAGACATACAAAAAATAAAATCTGAAATAAGATTTTTTTATTAACACTTCCAACCATTGACTACAACACCCACTATCAATCTTAATTATATAAATTTCCTAGTCGTTACAAATAATCATTATATATATATATATATATATATATATATATATATATATATACTTATCTGTACATATTCTCTTAAAATAACCGTATTTAATTTATTTAATTTAGTCAGTTAAGATGATTCGGTCAATTTGAGCATATGTGTAATGAAGGTTTGGTTAAAAGAATTTGCGTGGAAGTCCGATGAGTATTTGGAGTAGTGAAATTGTTTTGCGTGGGCGAAAGTTTTCAAGTAGTAGGAATAGAAGAGCATGCATGCTAAAGTTGCCTGTCTGGTTAGAGATGTTTGGAGGAAACTGATTTCGGGATAATGGAAAGAGTTTGTGTCACACGCTTTTGGGTACATGGCGTGATTGTGTTTGTATGCATGCCAACTTTTAGAAAAATTATATTATATAACTTCGCATAACGAGTAATTCGCATAACGAGCAAAACAAATTGTAAAAAAACGGCTCGTTTAACGAACGATGTTTCGCATAATGAGTGACTTGAATAGAGGAATCCCCGAATTGTGCGATCTAGCATCTTAGTGTTGTGTGTGATCACACATTTTTCCAAACTTGTGTTCAGACATTATTTCTGATTTTTTGTGAGCAAATTTTAATAACCCTTGTAAAAATGCTTCCTAAGAAAATGAAATGGTTCATTCTGCGATAGAAGAAAAGATGAAGATGAATTTTTGAGTATTTTTTCGATATGAAACGCATTATCGTATTCTACATTAGTATATATGGTAAAAATTGTTTCGCTTAACGAGTGTTTCGCATTACGAGTAAGACTCCGGAACGAATTATGCTTGTTATGCGAGGTTTCACTGTATATATATATATGGCAAAATATTTTATGTATGGGTTTGCTCATATACTTCAAATTTTGTTGCTATTCAATCTACAATGAAGTACATTTACACTGTCATACGTGAAATATTTTCCTTTCTTCAAATTTAAAATTTTAATATTTTTTCTCTGAAAGATAAAAGTATTATGCAAAAATATCAATTTTATAAACTTTTTAAAATAATCGGATTAAATACTATATATATATATATATATACATATATATATATATATATATATATATATATATACATATATATAATTTTCTTACCAACAATAACAGGTATTTGACCACGCATATTAAAACCAGCTGCACCTGCAATGTGGGCACCTAAACCATAGCCAACTAGAGTTAATTTTTCTAATTGTATTTTATTATAATTCACTAAAATTTCGATAAATTCAGCTATTTGACTGCCTACATCCCACGACGTACTAGCTGTAATATCATAACATTCAAGTGCATCTTCAACACTGTTCCAGTCTACAATAAATATATTCCAATCTTCTTCTAAATTTCTTAATGCTGCAAAAAAATATAACAATTTATTATATAGAGTGTTTTTTTTTTGTAAGTTAATAAAGGCTAATGATATGGAAAATTGGTAATATACAAAATACTTCTTTTTCCAGTTAAATTAAATGAAATTATAATTAGAGAATAAAAAAAATAACAATATCTATTATTTACCATTATTTAAAAACTATAATTCGAATAAATTATAACACATTAAATTTATGGAATTTTCTGAGCTGGTATTAGGGCTGGGAAAAAATCTCGATATATCGATAATTTATCGATATATCGATATATCGATAATTGATATTATAAATAAAAATTATCGATATATCGAAATATCGATATATCGAAATATCGAAATATCGATATATCGAAATATCGATATATCGATATATCGATATATCGATATATCGAAATATCGATATTTCGATATATCGATATATCGAAATATCGATATATTGATATATCGGTATTTCGATATATCGATATTTAAGATAGATGATATCCTCTTTGTAAGCTACAAATATTTGATCTCGCATATGGATGAGACATAATAAAAACGATTGGTTTTAATTGAAATATATAACGGTTTACAATAACGATATTTAATATACAAGATTAATCATTTTTATTTGCGCTTGATAATAAAGTGTATTTTAAAATAAGATAAAATTAAAATTATCTATCTATAAATTTTTGTTATAATTAGTTCACAAGTATAAGTATGATATGTCAAAGTAATTATGAAACGTTTTATTTATTTTTTAAATTAAATATTCCGAAATGTTGATAATCATTTTTATTTTCAAATAAAATTTTCATTCATTCACTTTATTTAAAAATAAATAACAAAATGTTTGGCGATTATTTCATTTCATATCCATACTGTTAGCATATTATAAATTTAAAATTTTTCTGTTAGTGTTTCTATTTTAAAAATTAAATTATATTATCCATTAGCATTAGGGCTGGAAAAAAATCTCGATATATCGATAATTTATCGATATATCGATAATTGATATTAAAAATAAAAATTATCGATATATCGAAATATCGATATATCGATATATCGAAATATCGATATATCGATATATTAATTTATCGATAATATCGATATATCGATTTATCGATATATCGATAATTTGATATATCGATATATCGATTTTTCGATATATCGATATTATCGATATTTTTTGAATATAAAATATCGATATTGAAATTCCAATATCGCCCAGCCCTAGCTGGTATGCTGTGATCGATCTATCCTCATCGAAGACGTTTCGCCATACATCGTAGATGTAGATATAACAGAAACTGAAGATACAGCCCGATTGGAAAAGGTAGGTCATTCAGGCCAGCCAGAAAGATCTACGACGAGGATAGATCGATTACGGCATACTAGCCCAGAAAATTCTATAAATTCAATGTGTTATAATTTATTCGAATTATGTTATATTTTTTAAATAACGGTAAACAACGAAATTAGTTTATTGTATTGAAACTTTGTTATTTTTTGTTACCTAAATATTCTTAAATTTAAATATTTAGGCCATAAAAACCTGAAAATTACTAAATTATAACACATTATTAGTTTTATGATAGTTTACAAAATCGCTTTTGTGTTTTTTCTGAGTGATACAGTAGTTAACATGATGAACTATCTTATAACTATTCCAAATTTGATTTCCAGCTACAAAATATATTTTTATTTTAATAATCACATAATTATAAAGACTATTTTTCAAAATAATAAAATACTTAAAAACAATACTAATTAATAATTATTTATTAATATTTATAATTGAAGTCATAGCAAAACTAATAGTATCTAATAATTTATTCAAAATGTATTTTTTTAAATTATAATATGTAATTAAATGTTTTTTGTATTTAACTTTTAAATATTTCTGATGATACAAACATACATACACAATCAAGCTATATACCCATAAAGGTGTAGCACAAATTCTTTCCACTATCTCGAAATTAGTTTCCTCCAAATATTTCTTTCCGGACAAGTGACTTTTGCTTTATCCACATTCATAATATCTCCGACACATATTTCACAAAACATTCTTAATCATACCAGTCCATTTATTCATCAGGCTTCCATGCAAACGTATACCTTCAAAACTATTTACATATATTCTTTTAAACAAACGTTTATTAGACATTCGCTCAAGATGACCGAGCCGTCTTAACTCACTAACAATAAATATCTCATTTCCACAGCAGCCATTTTTTTTTAATGTTTTTGCAGCCAAACCCAACACTCACTACTACATGTTAACATTGGCACCAATGATAATTTCTCAAAATAAAATAGAAAAAAGTATTTCGTATATTATAGATTTTTCATGTTAATCAAACTTTTAAACTTTTTTTTTATGTAAAAATAATTTTACTTTTGTTTGCTGCACGTGTATTAATATTATGAAAGAGCTTAGTAGCTAATTAAAAATTTACAAATATAATTTTTTTACTTATATTTTTATTTACCATCTACAATAAGTTTATTTATAGTACTAGATCCGTCTGCTTTAAATCCATGTATCACAAACATAGTTGGTGCATCATAATCTATAGAAACATTCAGAAATCTATTCATATTACTTGCTTCATAACCTATTGAATTAGTGGCATATCTATAAGAAAAATAAATTCAGCAAATTAAATATGATTATGAAACCTGTTTTTATAATGTATTTTTAAAATAAAGTCGCTTTTAATTCAACAAACAAAAATTTCTTATTGGCATTGAAATTATCCCCCAAAAGTTTAAAAAATTATTCAAAAAACTATCATTTTATTGACAGCAATAATTGTCATTCTAGTAAAATTTAAACCGATGCTTTTTAATGAAAATTAATTTGTTTTTTGTTAAAATTTTCTGTTTATTTACTGTCATTCATATCATTTTTCATGATGATGATAATAATAATAACAAAATTTATTTATAACTGAAACATTACAGTATACATCAATGACGTCGATAATTAATAAAAATTAATACAGAACTAAATCGTAAAGCGTTTTTATTTTAATATTATTTTATTTTGTGAGTAAAGCTTAGGACATAATATGTAACGGAATATAAAATAAAATTAATTTTAACAACATATATAATATTTTTTTCTTCAAGCTCATTATAATATTAATATTACGGTACCATATTGCCTATGTAGAAAGGGGTCATTATGTTACTAGTACATTATTGTATATTATTATACAGCAGTTAATTAGTGGTGGCAGCACCAAACATAACTACAACGTCAAGTGTATTTAATCTGACATCTTCGGCGACCATATTGACAAACTATTACGTTAAGTTAATTGACAATTGCATTGTTTATTTTCGCTTAAATTTGAATTTATTATTGAAAATGTGTGACGAAGTGCAAGAAATGCAATGTGCACACTGTTCAGGGTGGTCAAAAATTGCATATTCGATCAAAGAAACACGATCAAGTGTATTTAATTTGCCATTTCCGACGGCTATATTAAAAATTATTAAGTTAAATTAATTGACAATTGCATCGTATATTTTTGTTTGAATTTGATTATTGAAAATATGTGATATGTGTATACCGCCAAATTTGTCAAAAATTGTGTATTCGATTAAAGAAAGATTATTTCTCACAAATCACATAACAAATATAAATAATATTGTTACGAAACTCAATATCGCATATTTTACAGAAAGCAATTACGTAAATAGCTATGTCTGCATGTGTGTGTGTGAACACACATGTGTATTGTGGAATATAGTAAAAAGGCGTGTTTATATGTAAATAGAATACGCCTGATACAATACTTTGTGTAAACAGATGATGTAAACAAGAGAATGTTGAAGGAAGTTACGCGAGAAATCGAGAACAATCTACATAGCTATTAGCTACATATATATGTTACGGTCAATGTAAATAATTGGGCATTATTTATAATGCCCGGGCAATTTAGAAAGTGCCCAATAGGATGTGACAAAATGATAAATTATATAGAAAATATTACATTGCCCGGGCATTATAAATAATGCTGGAAATCGAGTGGTAAATTTGAGAATATTTTTATTAAAGTGGCTATTTATACATACAGTATGTATACGCAATTGGTTATTTATACATACAGTATGTTTACGCAATTGGTTATTTAGGGTAGGTTAAGGTAGTAGGTTAGTTTAGGTTTTTTTTTTTTTTCAGTTTGTATAAATAGCCAAATTGCTTTCAATTTATGTAATATGTACACCGCGAGTAAAGTGGTGTCATGTTAGTTGCGTGATCGTCAGGCGTAGAAGATGTCACAATGTGCGTTGTGCATAACTGTGGTGCTTCGGTTAAATAAATAATTGTGATATAAAATTGTAATATAAATAGTGATAATAAATTAGTGTAAATTCACGAGTGTGGTAATATAAATGAGAGCTGTAATGTTAGAAATTGTAAATAGTCTAAATGTTAGTATTGGTATCGCTCGGCCAACTAATGTTAATGTATAGTTATTATTAATAAGTGTTTAAGACAGAGGCGTAGCCAGAAACTTGTCAAGTGGGAGTTACTAATATTAATCAATAAAGATAATACTATAATTTGTATAAAAAATAAAAAGCAATAAAAATTATTTTTATAAAAATGAAAGTAAAATAACGTATTTCATATTTCTCATACGTATGTTTTTGGTCGTTCAGGTTCTTGGGGGGGGGGGTTCCAACCCCCCCTAACACCCCCCTGGCTACGCCACTGGTTTAAGATATATATATATATATATATATATATATATATATATATATATATATAGTTAGTTTGTAAAAGTTGTAAATAAATCTAGTCAAATACAATCGCAAGTACAAGATGAATGGTGTTGTTATATAAATTAAAATTCCAATACTGCTCAGACACCCTGAGTGCGAACACCGATTCACATTATAATATCATTTTAAGAATCCTAATAGAATCCTAAGAAACAATTTTTAAAATTTTTATATATAATATATTAATATTTTATTTATTATAAACACAAAATCTAGTCAAAAATTGTTTAATATACAAATAATTTTTTTTTTTATAAATACGAAATATAATTTGAATATCTGTATCAAAAAAATAACCCATAAAAATAACACCACATGTACAACAATATTTGTAGTTAACTTGACGTTAGCCTGAATATGGTGAAATAACCGAAATAGTCGTCAAAAATCAATAAAAAAAATTAATTTTTGCTTTCATCATTATTTTTAAATTCTATATTTTACATAAAATCGACGGATAGTTTAAAGTATTGTTATTCTACATTTATCAATTAAATTAAATATATACAAATAAATATTTACTTACGAAGATAGATAGTGGTAGTTAATTGAATAGCTGGTTTTACAATCTGTAAAAAAATATATACATTTTTTATGTTTATTTATCATAAATTTACAATTTTTAATTTCAAAAAATGGACAAATCAATGTTACATAAAAACTTTTGTTTCTAATATAGTGACAATAATATTTATTATCTTGTACAATAATATTAACTCTAATTTTATTTAAACAAATTAATTTTAAATTAATAATGTCTAAACCAAAAATTACTAAATTAGAAGCATAAATGTTCGTTATAGAAAAATTAACAATATTTATAAATTTTTGGTATTTAAAATAAAAACGCTTTAGTATTTAGTTCTGTATTAATTTGGCTTTCTTTAATTAAAAATTCATAAATTTAATAACTTAGTTACTTATTTGATGATATTGTACTCGAAACATCGAATTTTAAATAAATTAATACAGAATTAAATTCTAAAGCATTTTTATTATAATATAGTGAGTTTTAAAAGATTTTTTTGGTATATGTTTTATGTTCTTTAAAATATTTACTCTCAAATGAAAAATTCAAAATAAACATGATTTAATAATTCTCATACTGTAGCAATTAAATCAAATTTTTTGCTTTTACCCTCTACATTACATTTAATTTTCTACAACATTATAATTAAAATAATAATATTAACTTACCGGGAATTGTGTTTGAATAACTAGAAATGAAAATCGTAGTTAAAAATATGAGGCCCAACATTTTTAATTTTATTGGAATAAGTAATGTATTATAATATGCTCTTATATATAGTGATTTTGATGTAAAAAGTAAATTTTCAAATGTACATTTTTTATTATAAATTTTAATATTTTTTTATGTTTTATTTTATTTTGCACATAATATTTTATATTTTATTTTATATTTTTATTATTTTTTCTGTATAAAATATAAATTTTACAGTTACAACATGAGCTTATTGCTATTTATTATTTTAAAAAATGTAATTTAAAATTTAATATATGTATTTTATTTTATTTGTATAGATAATAAAGTACAATTGGTGACAAAATTAATTTTGCTAGTCAGATGGTTACAACTTTAGAACAGTTATTTACGCCTGATGAGTAGATGATTGATGACGCATGATTGAGTGTTTTGCAAGAGCAAATGTTTTCAATTAGTACGAGTAAAAAAGCATCTATAAAAGATATCATACTTGACGATAAAACGATAGTTGCGATAATTGGAGTTACTACTTGAATAAAAAGAGTTTATACCGCACCCTTATGGATAAATGGAGTAAATGTGTGTGTGTGTGTGTGTGTGTGTTTTTTTTTTTGTAAATATCCACAATACGATAAAAGAAAAAAATCTATCAAATTTCGTATTATAAAGTTTCGTAACAAATTTACATTAAAGTCTACTTGAAGTAGAATTCAAAGATTGAAAGTTATATTATAGCACTAGTGTTCTATTTTTAAATTTTTTTTTAATATATGTTTCTAGTACAATAATGATATTATTATACAGCAGATATTTACTATATATACAACTAGTGGCAGCACCAAACATAACTACAACGTCAAATGTATTTAATCTGACTTCTTCGGCGATCATATTACGTCAAGTTAAGTTAATTGTTTTCGTTTGAGTTTGAAATTGATTATTGAAGATGTATAATAAATGCAATGAAAATTGTATATTCGACCAAAGAAAGATTAATTCTCACAAATAACGTAACAAACATAAATAATATATACATATACATACTATTCTACAACTGTTAGTAAGATTAAGATTGTTTAGCATGTATTTTTATTTATTTTTAGTTTCGTTTCATTTAGAACGCTTGAAGAAAAAATTATGCATGTCTATTACTCGGAACAGAAAGTTTTTTTTTGTGTTTTGTCCAGATTGCTTGGCTTCGGCTTTGTCTCGGCCAAAAATATCTGATTGTGAACTTAACAAAATAATCATCAGTTTCTACTTGTGGGATAACATAATATACTACTAATACTTTGCGTTCTCGACATAATATAATGTGTGTTAATACACTTGAAAATTAAACACAAATAACTAAATTTGTTTCTGTGCATAAATTAATAAATTTTAATATGGGTTTTAAATATTATTAATTGTTTGTGTAACAGAAAAAATCAAAAATTAATTAAATCTGTGACAAAATAAATCAAATATATTAACAAACAAATAATATTTTATAGTTTTCAAAATCTCCATGCATAAAACGTTTCTAAACCCAAAAATTAATTAACATAGTTATTAAGTTGTCAAATGATCAATCAATAAAGTCTTTCAAAATCAATTAACAACTTAGTCGCATTTAATGAGTTAACTGTTTATTTTTGTTATTATATGTATGTAATATTTTAATTAACAATATAATTTTAAAGATAAGGGTTGAATTATATATATATATATATATATATATATATATATACATATATAAATATATATATATATATATATATATATATATATATATATATACATATATATATATATATATATACATATATAAATATATATATTTATATATATATATATATATATATATATATATATATACATATATATATATATATACATATATAAATATATATATTTATATATATATATATATATATATTTATTTATTTGTTACCTGATTTGCGAGAATTAATGTTTTTCTGGTCGAATATATAATTTATGACAAATTTGACTGTGTACAATTGCATTTCTTGTATTTTTTCTTAGATATTGTAATGCGTTTTGTTCGTCTTTTTACGAGATAATTAAATAAAACAAAATATACACTTATTAACTAGATATTTATTATTTAAAACGATTAAAGATAGAATGTAAGTATAAAAATATAAAAGTATGAATATAACTATAAACTAAATGGCTATAAGCTTAAACACTAGTAATCAAACTAACACTAAATATTTATTTCACTATTTATATAACTGTTGCACTCGAAGTGAACTTGTTTCAGTATCGAGATTTGCGTAAGAACTGTACTGTCTATCGCATTTGCTGCGTTTAAATACGACCATCGTGTTTTCCCGAACGCAACTCTGGTTGCCTGTAGAACATTCTCGAACCAGCAAGCTTGCAAACACATAGAACTCTCCAGCATGTCTCATGCGGCCAAGGCCACTCGCCTGCCGCAAACAGACAGGTTCTGGCCAGCTTGTTTTGTTACACTGCTCCCTCCCTAGAGTGTTCCGTCCCGGGACACTCATGAATTATTGGTGAGGGGTCATGGCGAAATCGACACGTGGTCCCGCGAGCGCAGTGGGAGGTATGATGAAAGTAGCATTCCACGGTCTTTTCGGCTTTCTTGTTTTCCAGAGGATTGAAGCTACAAACAAGAATGTCAATGCCGGTATGCTGGAAAAGAGTTTCCAGCATATTTCTAATAATTCGCCAATCTAAACCGTCAAGGCCACAGCCTACTCTGGGGATCGCCAATTTTAGGATATTGTCCCGCAGGAGTAGCTCGCGTAACGTCTGCAGTGTGTTCCACATTGATTGGTAACTGGGCTTCTTTTGAGACAGTTCCTTTGTAACCAGGTAGTAGATGTTGCGGTGTTCCCTTTGCAGATGTAATGCGGCCCCAACGGCAGGCAGCTGTTCCCGTAGCTCGGTGATCCCGCCAAACTTCTTGCGGAAAACGGTAGCAATCCCTCTGGACATTTGCAGGTCCCGAGCGACGCAATGTGCAAGTGCATAGTCCTCGGGTACGGTGAACAGGTCCTGTTGAACCTCTCGGGTGACGCCATGACGGGCCTTGCGGCCTGCAGCGTAAGAGGACATAAATTGCTCGAAGTCCACCTCTTCGCTCCGTAACTGGTGGGCGTGGCCTTCTTGAATATTAGGATCTTCCTCGTTTTGTCCAGCAAACGGGGCTAGACGATTATGGTGGACGACCCTTGGTTTTCCATTGGGCGTCTTACGGATCCGGTATATGACATCGTTAATCCTTTTTATGATTTGATATGGCCCTTCCCACCAGCGTTGCAGTTTAGGAGACAGTCCCCGACGACGTTGCGGGTTGTAGAGCCAGACTAAGTCTCCCGGCTTATAACCTCCCATATTAGCATTAATGTCGTAGCCGTCCTTCATCCGATCGCTTGCGATCTGTATGTTGGAACGAACCTGTTGATGTATTTCATCCATCTTCTTTCGTAGGTTGTCGACATAGTCCTCTCCGACCAGGTCCTCTCCAGGTTTACAGCCAAATTTTAAATCACAAGGCAGGCGTAGCTCATGTCCAAAAACAATTTTTGCAGGGGTTTGTCCAGTGGTTTCGTGCACGGATGAACGATAGGCCAATAGAAACAGATGAATGTATTGGTCCCAGTCTCTTTGATGGTCGGAGACGACTTTTGATAGGTATTTACCCATTGTGCGGTTCATCCTTTCTACCATGCCATCAGACTGCGGATGTAAGGCCGTCGTTCTGGTCTTCCGTATTCCTAGTAACCGACAAACTTCCTGGAAGATGTTGGATTCAAAGTTTCGTCCCTGATCGGAATGTAATTCCATGGGTATGCCGAATCGACTAAAGAGCTCTTTCACTAGGACTTCGGCAACTGTGGTAGCTTCTTGGTTTGGTAGTGCATACGCCTCTACCCATTTACTGAAGTAGTCCATGGCTACCAGGATAAATTTGTTTCCTTGCTCACTCATCGGGAAAGGACCAGCTATATCAATGGCTATTCGCTCGAATGGACTGCCAACGTTATATTGTCGCATTGGCGCCTTACGTTTTCTATGCGGGCCATTACTTGTAGCGCATGTTACACATTTTCTGCACCACATTTTCACATCTTCGTGGCATCCGACCCAACAGAATTGTTCCCGCACTTTCTCGATCGTTTTCTTAACTCCTAAATGCCCGCCAGAGGTCCCGTCGTGGAGTTGTCGTAGTACATCCGAAACCTTGTTTCTCGGAACCAGTAGCTGCAATTTTTCCTGGGATCCCTCTTCATTTTCCAGAGTCCTCATTAGGAGCCCATTCCTAAGTACGATCGAGTTCCATTGCGACCAATATGATTTAAGGGTGCGACTATGTGGTGCCACTTCTTCCCAAGTTGGCCGTTGATCTATCGTTTTCCACCGTTTTAAGTGTTTTAAATCAGTGTCCATATCTTGTTCGTGGCTAATATTCCCTATTTGCCAGTCGTCATCAACGGCGGTCGTCCTAAAGAGAGTGGTCGCTTTTTCCTCAATTCGGGAGCAACTTTTACAATCCGGCAAGCATGGTCTTCTTGACAAGGCATCGGCATTACAGTGACTTTTACCAGCGCGATGTTCAATGTCGAAGTCATATTCTTGTAATCGTTCAATCCATCGTGCCACTTGTCCTTCTGGGTTCTTGAATCGCAGCAACCATTTGAGGGCAGCATGATCGGTCCGCAGCAAGAATTTGCGGCCGTACAAGTATTTGTAAAAATGCTCGATGGATTTCACTACTGCCAGTAATTCTCGCCGAGTTACGCAGTAATTGCGTTCGGGCTTTGACAGTCCTTTACTGTAATAGCCGATGACCTTTTCTTGTCCTTCCTGAATTTGCGACAGAACTCCGCCAATGCCTACGTTGCTCGCATCCGTATCCAATATGAATTTTCCTTCCTGAAAAGGGGAGCTCAAGACTGGTGCACCCACTAAGGCCTGTTTCAGGGTATCAAAGGCATTCTGACAGTCTTCATCCCAATTGTATTTACGACCATCTTCGGTTAGACGTGTAAGTGGTTTGGCTATGTTGGCAAATCCTAGAACATACCGTCGGTAATAGGAACACAAGCCAAGGAAACTTCTGAGTTCGTGTTTATCTAGCGGTACTGGCCATTCTTTGACAGCTTGTGTCTTTTCCGGGTCAACAGCTACTCCTTTTCCGGAAACAACGTGGCCGAGGTAGTGAACTTCTTTCTGGAAAAGGTAGCATTTCTTGGGACTTAGCTTTAAATTGGCATGTCGCAGCCGTTGGAACACTTCTTCCAAATTCTTCACATGATCCTCGAAGGACTTTCCAATCACAATTATGTCGTCTAGGTATACTAGACACGTTTTCCAGGATAGTCCATTCAGGACATTTTCCATCAGCCTCTCAAAGGTTGCCGGAGCATTACAGAGTCCGAACGGCATTACTTTGAACTGCCACAGTCCCGATCCGACACTAAACGCTGTTTTCTCACGATTTTCTTGATCCATGGCAACTTGCCAGTAACCGTTTTTCAGGTCCAGAGTCGAGAATATTCTTGATCCAGCCAGCGTGTCCAAGGTGTCATCTATTCTTGGCAGCGGGTAGCTATCTTTCTTTGTTACATTGTTCAACAGGCGATAATCAACACAAAATCGTGTTGACCCATCCTTCTTTTTCACCAGAACCACTGGCGACGCCCATGGACTGTTTGAGGTTTCTATCACATCATCCTTTTCCATGTCTTGGATGATTTGTTCGGCCTCCTCACGTTTCGCCAGTGGTAGTCTTCGCGCTGTTTGGCGTATAGGTCTCGCATCACCAGTGTCGATTCGATGATGAACAATGTTGGTTCGACCAGTATGACCTCCCCCGGTTTTGAATATATCTTGGTAACGGCACAATAGATCTTTAACTTTGTGTTGTTCTTCTTTGGTTAAATCTTGACAAGCACTCATGACCGTTTTGTTCAGATGTTCCGGAAATTTAGTTAACGTGGTTGCCGAGCTATTAATTTGTCGGACGATAGATGACGGTGACGAACAGCAACCAATCGACGTTCCATTACGTAATGTTACGGAATAATTGTTGATATTCATCAGCCGTACTGGAATGCTCTTCGTATTTCTAACTATAGTTTTTGCAATCAGCACTCCTTTATCCGGACCCTTGTCACCGTATCTTGGTTCCAACATAATGATTTGTTTTTCCGGAATCAGACGGTCTAGTTTTGCTTCCACAAATACTTCGCTGCGTGGTGGTAGCTCAATGTCGTTCAGCAAAACTGCTTGTGCCATCGTGTCTTCTCGCTGATGTAGAACAACTTCTTCGTCATGAATCTTCACGATTCCTAGCTTCAGATTTAATTCAAAACCGTGCGTTGTCATCACATCCATTCCAAGAATGATTTCTTCTTCTATATCCGCAACCAGCACTCGATGTAAAAAGCTGGTGCCACCGATGGTAAAGTGGGCATCCAACTCGCCGCACACATTGGCCAAGTCTCCAGTTGCTGTGCGTAGTCTCCAGTTGGTCGATAACAGCTTGTTTTTGGTTTTGATCATTCCTGTCTTCACGATGGTCTTCGTGGCTCCCGTGTCTAATAGAAGAAGAACATTCTTTCCATTAACGACACCATCGATGAACACGCTCTTTGAACAGTTTTTAATTATGGCCACTCGTGCATTACGTGGGGCTTGTGTACGGCGGGTTGAAGATTGCCCCTTCCCATCAACCCGTTTTAGTTTTCCTGTGGCTGTTGGGGCTTTCCGCACCGGCGTCTAATATGCCCCATTTCGCCACAGATTTTTCAGTGCTTGCAGTACTTGTTGTACGATTTGTTCAATCGAGCCATTTTGGTGTTCCTCCTCCTCATGGCTGTTGACTGCACGAACTCGAGCGTGGCCCCGTGTTGATGCCTTGATGGCCTCAAATTCGAGTGCTTGGGTTAATGCCTCATTAACCGTCTGAGGATGGGCTAGCTTAACGGCTTGTTGCAGCTCTGGGTCGCGAACTCCATTCAAAAACTTATTAATTGCCAGGTTTTCATAGATGTCATCTGGAGCCGTTGGATAAGACATTCGTATCAAGCGAACAATTCGAATTCTTGCAATGTTTCGTTCGCCTTTTGGACACGACTGTCTAACTGTGTTAGGTACAACCCTTTTACATGCTTATGTCCGTATCGTAGCTCTAATTGCTTGACTAGTTGGCTAAAGTCCGTACGGTCTCTCAACGGCACACTTTGTAATACACGTAGTGCATCCTCACGTAGAGACAAACTCAATACTTGTGCCTTTCTTGAATCAGACCAGCCGTGGACTATTGCTGTCGTCTCGAACAGTGTCAAGTATTCTTCCCATGACGATTTCCCATCGTAAGTTGGTAGTTTCGGGACAGGACTTGGTTGACCAGCTTCTTGTTTCATTATAATACCGTTGGCGGATGTCGCACTCGAGATTGCTTCAATCTGGTTTTGCATCTCGGTTCTGATTTTATTTTCCATTTCGGCTCTGATTTTATTTTCCAATGCGCATATATCAGATTTAATTTCATTATTTTCAACTTGTATTTTGTTATTTAACTCGGAAATATTATTTTTAACTTGATCTTCTAATTCAGAGATGTTATTTTTAACTTTACCTTCTAACTCAGAGATATTATTTTTAATTTTATCTTCTAATTCAGAGATATTATTTTTAATAACTTCTATGTTACGATTTACTTCTGTTTTTAATTGTTCTACTGTATTTTTAGAAGTTTCTTCCATTTTTCTAGAATTCTCTTCCAATTTCTCTGTTAAATTTTCTTCTGTTTTTCTAGAATTTTCTTCTGTTTTTCTAGAATTTTCTTGAAATTTCTCTGTCATTTTTTCTTCCATTTTTCTAGAATTCTCTTCAAATTTTTCTGTTAAATTTTCTTCTGTTTTTCTAGAATTTTCTTCTGTTTTTCTAGAATTTTCTTCAAATTTCTCTGTTATATTTTTTGTTAAATTTTCTTCCATTTTTCTCATCAGTGCGCTTATATCCGCTGGTATTTCAAATAGATATGTTTCAGGATTCTGACCTGCATCTGCTATAGCTTTTCTAAGTCGTTCTTGTAAAACGATTTTAGCCCCTGTTGTACTTAATTCACGTTCTTCGAGTTCTTGTTTCAGTTGTTGAATTTTCAACTCATTCAAACTAACTTGTTTTGTAGCCATTTTCACAATATTTTACGCGTTCTTAATTCTACGTTATTATTTATTTTTAAAATTATCTCGTACTTCACACCGGACACCAATTGTAATGCGTTTTGTTCGTCTTTTTACGAGATAATTAAATAAAACAAAATATACACTTATTAACTAGATATTTATTATTTAAAACGATTAATGATAGAATGTAAGTATAAAAATATAAAAGTATGAATATAACTATAAACTAAATGGCTATAAGCTTAAACACTAGTAATCAAACTAACACTAAATATTTATTTCACTATTTATATAACTGTTGCACTCGAAGTGAACTTGTTTCAGTATCGAGATTCGCGTAAGAACTGTACTGTCTATCGCATTTGCTGCGTTTAAATACGACCATCGTGTTTTCCCGAACGCAACTCTGGTTGCCTGTAGAACATTCTCGAACCAGCACGTTTGCAAACACATAGAACTCTCCAGCATGTCTCATGCGGCCAAGGCCACTCGCCTGCCGCAAACAGACAGGTTCTGGCCAGCTTGTTTTGTTACAATATTTAATAATCAAATTCAAGCAACAATAAAAGAATGCAACTTTCAATTAATTTAAGGAGAAAATACAAGTAATAACCAAAAAAGAGTTGATTTTAACAATTTTTTATGTTTTAATAAAATCGTACAAAATAAAACTGTTTATTCCATGTAATTATGTATATTTTCAGCTATAAATTCGATTTACTTTGAAGAGTCGAAGTCCATCCCTCACCGAGTTGGAAGCGGTTGTACACTCGGCCGCAGAAATAACGCTCTTGGTTGGCATAACGTGTAGCACTTGGTGGAAACAAAATTAGCATGCGATAAACACCAAATCACATTCTTATTGAAAAATTCTGCTCTGGATCAATTTACTTTACATAAACAATATTTATAAATTATATACAGCTTGTTGACCGCGACCCCGGAACATAGGACTTAACATGTAAAATCATACTTTCTTAATTTTCTGCTTCCCTAATTATTTTAGGTAAAAAAGCTTCAAATAAGAGTTGCAGAGCATACAATTCTATATCAGAATCAATAAACAAAATTAATTTTACATGCCCTATAACGGCAGAAATTAATATGAAAATATTAAAAATTAGCTCAAAAATCGGGTTAGCCTTGGAAATGAAACAAAATTGAAAAAAAAGATTGACGATTTATCTGTCAGAAGAATATTATTTTTTTTGTTTTATGATTTTATTGCCAGTAATTATTTATTAGTGTTCAATTTATAAAGTTAATTATTAGAAAAAATGGTGGACAATTACGAGTACACAATTTGTGAAAGAAATGAATTTCTTAGGTTGTATTATGGTGGTAATAGTTTAAGACAAGTGCGAGATTTATTTGCGGGTTTGTATCCTCACAAGCCAATTCCTTCAATTCACACAATTCAAAGAGTTATTAATAATCAAATTAAATATGGATCAGTGTACCATCCATGCCACAGTTGCATTAAAAAACATGTTGCACCAGAAGAAGAAATTGAGATTGATGATAACGTTAATGAAATAAATGTTCTAGTTTCGGTATCGAATAATCCTAGTGGAAGTACAAGAGAAATTGCATCGGGATTAGGAATACATCACACCACGGCATTTTAAATTAAAAAAAAAACAAAAAAACAAATCTTTTAAATATTCTCGCCATCAAGAAATTTTTGAACATGATAGAGTAAACCGCATGATATTTTGCGAAACGAAAATGGAAAAGGCGAATGCTGACAAAAATTTTATCAAAAATATTTGCTTTTCTGATGAATCTATATTTAGCATTAATGGAGAACCAAATGTTCAAAATTATCGTAGTTGGCACAAAGAAAATTAACATTTAATTTTAAATAACCATTCTCAATATCGCGAAAGTGTAAATGTTTGGATTGGAATGTTAGGTTCGAATATTATAGGATCTTTTTTTAATGATGGCATACTAAATTCCCAGAAATATTTGGAGTTACTCGAGACAGAGATTGGGCCTGCTCTGGATAATGTTGCAGGGGGAATTAGATTTGGTTTCAGCAGGATGGCTGTTCTGCTCATTTTACAAATGAAATTAAAATATTTTTAAACAAATGTTTCCCAAATTGCTGGATAGGACACGGTGGTCCAGTAAACTGGTCAGCTCGATTCCCGGATTTGTCCCCAAATAACTTCCTTTTATGGGGGCATTTGAAAAATAATATCTACAAAACTAGACATGCAAACGCAGGCTCTTTGAAACGAAAAATTGTGGAAGAATGCAGAAAAATTACAAACCGACAATTAAAAAATATGCAACGCAATTTTTATGATAGACTTGGGTTCTGTTTGGCAAACAATGGATATTTATTTGAGCACTTAATTTAAGATAATTCTGATTTATTTTCTTTTAAATTTAAAATCCAAAAAATTAATGTTATTGATAATAACAAAAAGCAACGGTCCTTTTCAGGACCACAAACAATTTTACAATAATAATTTTTATAGTCAATTATGCAATTTATCATAATAATTAATAATAAATACAATTTTCATTTCCAATTGTTTACAATTTTGTTTCATTTCAAAGGCTAACCCGATTTTTGAGCTAATTTTTAATATTTTCATATTAATTTCTGCCGTTATAGGGCATGTAAAATTAATACTGTTTATTGATTCTAATGTAGAATTTTATGCTCTACAACTCTTATTTGTAGCTTTTTTACCTAAAATAATTAGGGAAACAGGAAATTAAGAAAGTATAATTTTACATGTTAAAGTCCTATGTTCCGGGGTCGCGGTCAACACACTATATACAGGGTGTTTGCAATCAAGGTATTTTATTTTTAAGGGGTGATACTACAGGTCAAAACAAAGCGATTAACGCCAAAACACCTTAGTAAAAGTTTTCTAATAAACGAGATATTCATTTTTTTTTAAGTAAAATGGTAGCATATGGTATAATTTTTATTATCCAGCTCACAAAAAAAATTATTCTTCATAATAGTTTTGGATTTGCTTGAAACGAATAAAAATGTAAAAATATTCCAGGTTTAAAATACAGGGTGACTCGGATTTGCTGATTTGTGTTTCAACTTTTAGGTAAAATACCCTTATTTGATTAATAGGATTATATTATGTTTAAAATTACAATTTAAGCTTACATACAAAAGTAAAAGTTGTAAAGCTTACATACAAAAATTTGTGCCGATTGTCGATTGTTAAAACACCCTAGCAGGGTGATAATTTCGAGCAACTGGTGTCATAGTGCTATCACCCATTAAAAATAAAATACTTATCTTGATTTGTGTCATTAATAAAAATATTTAAATAAAGTATCTAATATCTCGTTTATTTGAAAACTTTTGCTAAGGTGTTTTAACAATCGACGATCGGCACAAATTTTTGTATGTAAACTTAAATTGTAATTCTAAACATAATATTCAAATAAAATTATTCAAATTTTTTAAATAAGGGTATTTTACCTAAAAGTTGAAACACAAATCAGCAAATCCGAGTCACCCTGTATTTAAAACCTGGAATATTTTTACATTTTTATTCGTTTCAAGCAAATCCAAAACTATTATGAAGAATAATTTTTTTTGTGAGCTGGATAATAAAAATTATACCATATGCTACCATTTTACTTAAAAAAAAATGAATATCTCGTTTATTAGAAAACTTTTACTAAGGTGTTTTGGCGTTAATCGCCTTGTTTTGACCTGTAGTATCACCCCTTAAAAATAAAATACCTTGATTGCAAACACCCTGTATACCGGGTGTTCGTTCGTCAAGTTCGTATGGGCGTTTAACATGTAATTTTGATAAAATGGGATATACTACTTTCGCGAGTTAAATGTACAATGTTAAGGTAAATTTTATTTTTTATAGACATTAGTTTTATACTTATCAATCAGATTTCTTTCTTTAAATGTCCAATTTATTCTTTTGGCTGAGGGCTTATAAAAAGCTTAATTCAGTTCTGATAATTCCATAACTCACGGATGTGAGTTATGAACAGTATAACTATACAAAATATATAATAAACATATTATTCAACAAGAACGTAAAAAAACTAAATTAAATCAAAATAACATTAAGATTGAATAACAAATTACAAATCATGTAGGCTATAATATGATTATAAATGAATGTTGTGTGGGTGTAATGCTAATAGTAACACCTTTTTAATTGATGTAATAAGCAGTAAACTAAAGGCAAATTTGTTTTCAACATAATACTTATAATAACATTAAAGTTACTGACTGGTGTTCTAACGTACTTACTTACTTACTTTTGTACTTGGAAATTGATAGGTACTCAACATGATGAGATGCAATGCTTTCGTTCTAATATTTCAAATATAGTTTGAATTATTTTCTTGTTTTATTAAAATAAAAGTGCTTTAAGATTAAACTGTGTATATTTTATTTAAATATCGATAATAATTTGTATTATTTAGCAATCTGCCATTAATGTTGACGGGTCTTTTTATTTGTTATTCTATTTATATTATATTTAAATAAAAAGTGTTTTGGTTAATTCTCTTGCATGTTTTGACAATATTGTTTTGCTTGTGTTTTCTATTTTGTTTTCGCTGCTAAAGCAACCAACTTTGTTATTTCAAACACTGTTGCATTTGTATAATAAATAGTAATTACTTACATCAAAACTATCTATTATTTAAACATTAATATTACATTTTTTATTTAACATGTTAATAATATTGATAATGGTAGTGATAAGGCAGTGAGGTAAATAAGGTCATAATATATAAGGTTATAATATATAATATCTGTACTGTATGGGTTATTTAGTTTTAATATTTTATAAAATTATGATGAAAGTACTGTTTTTGTGTTTGTTTCTGCATATTTTAAACATTGTATGTATAAATAACATTTATTTCATTACAATTTAATAATTATCTTTAAAATATATTAATACTTAATGGTGAGCGTACTGAGATATATTAATACAACTGGTTTTTTTTAAGCCATATACACTAAAAGTTTTGATATCCGGCACATGTGAACCGAGTATGATTTCTAATAACGAAATTTTCTGGAAAAAATAGTACAAATATAATTTAACAAAAAATATATATTTTATATTTAACAAAAATATAATTTATTGTTCAATAAACGTTTGTTTTTAAAAAATAGATATGTATGTATAATATATTATACGTCTACGTTGACGTCCGATAGGATTGAGAGTATTTTGCGTGAGCAAATAATTCTAAGTGGTAAAAATAAAAGAGCATGCACATCACAAATGTGAATGAAGAAGATTTTACTTGCTGGAGAGGAATGTTTGAAGAAAACTAATTTCTGATTAAACGGAAAAAGTTTGTGCCAATTCTTGTTTGGTACATGGCGTAATTTTGTGTGTATATAAAAGAAAACTTAGAAGAGTATAAATATTTACATTTTTAGCATTTTTACAAAAAGCAGAATGTAATATATGTAATTGTATTACTTCTTATTCTCAATAACATAGTTTGTGTTTTGAAAAATTTTTAGAATTTTTATTTATTAACCATTTAGAATGTGCCACTTAATGCAATATCGGATAAAACAATTTTTACTGTTTCAACTGGTGAAATAAGCATTAATATATGTTTTGTGTTAAATTACATAGGTAATAATGGTCCTTCCAAATTTATTACAAAATATAGTTTATTTAAAAATAATATGTCAATTTTATTATTTATTAAGAATACTAAAGATATCCTAAATTTTTATGAGTTCTAAGCTAATGCTACAATTCTGTGAAAATTTCGTAAAACTTGTAACATTGTAACATATTTTATCTTATTTTATCTAAAAAAAAACTAAATTTTTCCTAAATAAAAAAAAGAGTAGGTATCTCGTAAAGTTACAAATCTTACGAAATACGCACAGAATTGTATAATAAAAATTTTCTGTGCAAAATGATTAAATCATTAAGTGTTAAGTTATTAGTCTAAAATAAAAGTGACAAAAGAATTTCTCTTCAAGCGTATCAAAATATTGATATTACGTTACTATATTGCCCGTGTAGTGTGTAGAAAAAGGTTCCTAATAGTATTTACTATTATACGAGTACAGTAGTTAGTTAATATATACATCAATGATGGTAGCACCAGACATGACTATAAAATTAAATGTATTTAATCATATTGAAAATTATTAAGTCAAGTTAAGGGGGGAAATACATGTAAACGCCCAAAAAAGATGAATTCAATAATTTTTTATATCCACAAAATTATAATGCAATAAGCAGGAATCACATTCTTAATGTTATTTCGCTATTGATCAACCTATTTTACATGAACAATATTCATATATATATATATATATATATATATATATATATATATATATATATATATATATATATAATTTATAAATATTGTATATTGTAAAATAGGTTGATCGTTGATCCAGAGCAGAATTTTTCATTAAGAATGTGATTCGGCGTTCATCACATGATAATTTTGTTTCCACCAAGTGCTACACGTTAGGTCGATCAAAGACGGTTTTTCTGCGGCCGGGTGTACAACCGCTCCCAACTCGATGAGAGATGGACTTCGATTCTTCAAAAAAAAATCGTATTTATAGCTGAAAATATACTTAATTATATGGAACAAACAGTTATATTTTGTACGATTTCATTAAAACATAAAAATTGTTGAAAATTAAATATTTTTTGGCGTTTACTTGTTAATTGAAAGTTGCATTGTTTATTGTTGCTTGAATTTCATTATTGAAAATCCGTTACCAGAAAAACATTAATTCTTACAAATCAGGTAACAAATATAATAAATTTATATATATATATATATATATATATATATATATATATATATATATATTATACTATTCTATAACGGTTAGTAAGGTTAAGGTAACTTGGTACGTATTTTTATTAATTTTTAATTTAGTTTTGATTGAAAAGCTTGAAAAAAAAATAGCATTTGTCACTCGGAGCAGAATGCTCTTTTTATGTTTCGCCCAGATTGCTTAATCTCGGCCCTGCTTCGACTGCAAATAGCTGGGCTCAACACAATAAATTTCGCTTTTGCTATTTTCCTAACATAATGTACTATTTTACAGAGCAGCTACAAAATAATTTTGAAACGAGTGGAATATGAAAATTATGCTCCTGATTTGTTTCAAATCTCTGGGATTATTAAAAAATTCAATCGCACTACTTTTGCTGCATCTGGCAATTTAACGATATTCGATGATTTTGTCAATAATGCTCGGGTATTTCCAATTAAATTTCAATAAATTAAATATTTAATAAACATAATAATATGAATTATACATTGCAGGGTGAAGTTAAACTGTATGGCTCTTTCAGTAACTCATATAAAGAATTACCAGTACATATTAAAAGAAAGATATGCGATTTCTATAATTTTGAATATAAATTTATTGAAAATTCTATAAAAGGGCATGGTTATTTTCCAGAAAAATGTCCTATTAAAGAGGTAAAAAAATTATATAAATTTACAAATTTTGTTCATTTGTGAAAAATTATTTTCTTTTCTTTAAAATTGTTTTAAAATGTTGATATTTTTATAATAACCAAAACAAAACAAAGAGTCTTTTGACTCCAGTATCGTTTAAAAAATTAACAAAAAATTTAGATATAACAAGATTAGAAGTATATGGATAAACCCATATATAGACTACTTTGATATTTCTCGGAAAGTTGGCAACATTGTATTTTAATAATATTATAATTTATGTGGGCATTAGGAGATACTTTTCTGAAAATTTGATCCAAATCGAATAAATAATGTAGCCACAATGAATTTTTAAAAAATTTTGTGATTTTTTTCTCGATAAGTTGGCAACACTGTATTTTGTTAAAATTGCATAATTTATTTAG
This sequence comes from Clivina fossor, assembly GCA_963966155.1. Lineage (NCBI taxonomy): Eukaryota > Metazoa > Arthropoda > Insecta > Coleoptera > Carabidae > Clivina > Clivina fossor. Next base: position 21,372,267 of record OZ014551.1, on the reverse strand, counting down.
GCACTAAAAAAAACTTTTATGAAAATTTGATTAAAATCGGTTAAATATAATGGTCATAATAAATTTTTAAAAATTTTACAAATTTTTTTCTCGGGAAGTTGGCATCACTGTATTTTGTTAAAATTACATAAATTACAGGAATACTAGGAGAATCTTTTGTGAAAATTTGAGTAAAATCGGTTGAATAACATGGCCATAATAAAAATTTTAAAACTTTAGTAATTTTTTTCTCGGAAAGTTGGCAACACTGAATATTAATAAAATTATGTAATTAATGGGAGCATTAGGGAAATCTTTTCTGAAAATTTGATCAAAATCGGATAAATAATGTAGCCACAATGAATTTTTAAAAACTTTAGTAATTTTTTTCTCGGAAAGTTGGCATCACTGGAAAAAACCAAAACCACATGACCATCTTGGGCACTAGGCAAATTTATCCTGAAAATTTCATTATAATCGGTTGAACCGTCTAGGAGGAGTTGCGATCACAAAATTTTGTCTGACGACCGAGCGAGCGAGCGAGCTGACGACGCACATCCATACACCCACATAAACTAAGTTCAGATTCGTCATCTAGAGGCTATATGAAAGATTTCTATACATTTTTTTTTTTTTTGAAAATGTTACAGACACCGTACCAAACGCTATACTACTTTTTCCTTGCAGTCAAAGTAGTAATAATCTATGTGTACGCAAATAGTTACTTTAGAAATCTTTTGTTTAGGCCCAGTATTTCCAAATGTAGGAATAAATTTATTTTTGGAATAATTTTGAAATTAGCCAATAAAATGTAATTTATTTTAAGGATACATTTTCAGCCAATTACAAATGATTTTTCATCTACGACTATACTGAAATTTGTCACTTATACTACTCAAAAATCTGTACTACAACATATAGATTGTAGTACAGATTTTTAATTGTATTTTGACTTATGTGACGTAACAAGTTGTTATGACAACGCATAGTGTACAGTTTCGCAACTAGAGCGGCATACTGTCACTAATTACTAACAGTATAATGAAACTGTTACAAAAAACTAGTCAAAATAAGGTCCATTTTCGCTTGATACACAAAAATTATTAAAATAAGATCATTTTCAAAAAGTTTTGACACATGAATATATTTTATTTTATTCGTTATAAAAAAAAATATATTTAATAATAGTAATATTTTTCATTTACGGTTGTTAATAAATAAAATAAAAATTGCAAATTCTTTTTGTTTGTATAATAGATAAGAAACGTAAGAAAAAATATTGCATTTGAAATATCTGATAAGTTAGCTAAGTTGTACTTGTAGTACCATTCTATGCTCGTTGTACAATATACTATTTTACTTATCTTAAGAATAAATAAAATTGAAAATGCCGTTTTACCCATAAAAATTTTTTTTTACTAAAGTTAATACACATTAGTCACATTCATTACTAACTGTAGGTTAGAACAAAAAAGTTAGATTTTGATTTGTTTACTTTCAAACATAACAAACATTATATTGGCAAATTAAACCTATTTAATTTAATCCTGAATTTACAATATAATATATTTACTTGGTAATACAGATAGATATATCTACCTAATAATCTGCCTGAATAGGCAGATAATGTTTTTCTAGTTAAAAGCGTTTTTCCTAAAATAACTATTTGCTTGCAATACATATACTGTTTAGAACTCATAAGAGTTTTTAATAAACAATTTTAACTATGAATGTTGTAGGGTTTCTACTATTTAGAAAATATTATATTAGATACAAAATATTTACCAAGTTGTCCATGGAGCGCCACAGATTACTACGGACATGCATTAATGTATTATCATGATAAACTTATATTCACTATTAAACTCTATGTGAGCTTAGACAGAACTGAAGACTATTCATATTCATAGTGTTGTATTTTTATTTGTCTAATTTTTAATATTACACATTGTAATAGGGTGAAAAAATAAAAATAAATAAATCTAATATGTCGATAAACTACTTTTAATTATTCTTACTACATATGTGACTCAACTCTGCTACAGAAAACTAAAATTAAGGATGTGAGTGTTAATTTTTCATTAAAACTCAGTTTTAGACAACAAATAAATAATGTGTATTTATTTGCTAACAAAAATCTTCGTTCTGTAATGCCTCGTTCTGGTATCCTACTAGAATACATAAAAAATTTCTAAAATTTGTAACTCTTACATTAGATAGCACTTATTCATAGAAAAAAGAACAGACTTCAAATCGCTATTAGATCGCAACGGAATATCATTATTATCATCGACCAAAAGAGAGATATTTAGCGGCAAATTTCTGAAAATGCTACTGTACAATAAAGTGAATTCTTCCTAATTATTGTCACATGTATATTAGGGGTGTTTCGAAAAAAATCGAAACAGCTCGCTCAGCGCTAAAATCAAAGATTTTGATCTAAAATAGACGGATACGAGCAAGTTGTATGTGCGTCAAGTTGTTCTGAGATATATGTATAAATTTATTTTTTTCATTATATTTTTTTTTTTTTTGATGAAATTAAGATCAACTTTTTAACAATAAAGTTAAAAAAAAAAACCTACAAAAACGTAAAAAAACGTGTTTTCAATTTTTTTTAACTCACCTAGACTAGACCTAACGCAAACCCATTATCCGTATGTTTCACTTGTATTATATTCATCTGAGCACAAAATATTACAAGCACGACTTGATCCGTAGCCTGTAAGACAAGTTTTTGGGCGATTATCTGGAAAAAGGGTTAAAAATGGCATTTTTGAGAGCTCGGTGGACTCCCTAAATATTTTTTAATTGGTAAATGGGCTCGTATTCATCTATTTTAGACCAAAATCTTTGATTTTAGCGCTGCGCCAGCTGTTTCAATTTTTTTCGAAACTTCCTAATATATATAGAAAATAGGAGATATTGGGATATCTGTCATAAATGTAGGGCTAAATATTTAAAACTCTATTTGAATTTAATTCCGAGCTTTCGGCCTTATTTTAGGCTATCTTCAGGGAAAAGTTCTAAGAGATTAGTAACAGTAGCTGAAGCTCGCGAAAACAAACATAAATCTATGTAGAATTCATAAAATTGAACATGGTGTTTGAGATTTAAAATAATTTTTGATTGTTACAAGTTAAAATGAAACAAAGTTAAAAATAATAAAAACACATTTGTTTGTTAAGTATACAACTTTGTCTGATTTGTAAAAAAACATTGTACTAATAAATAAATGTCCGTAAAAAAATTTTTTTTGAAATTTATTTTTGAAATTTTGACATCATTTTGTGTCAATTAAAAACTATTTTAAATCACAAACAATTTTATAAATTTTACATACATATATATGTTTGTTTTCGGGAGTTTCAACTACTATTACTAATCTCTTCGAACTTTTCCTGAAAATGGCCTAAAATAAGGCTGAAAGCTCGGAATTAAATTCAAATAAAGTTTTGAATATTTAGCTTTACATTTATGACCGATATCCCAATATCTCATATTTTCTAAATATAATCTTACGGTCAAAATCTTACTTTTCTATATACCGGGTGTAGAAATGAAATGTGAACCATAGGGATTTCAATGTTATTTTTTAAATACGGCTGTATCTCTTTCCCTATTGACTTTAGAGCAAATATTTAAATACAAAACTTGTTCAAAATGTGAAAATGCATGGTATAAAGTCATTTTTTTTACATAAATATTCATATTTTACGATATACAGGCTTAACCACTAAAAAATGAGCTATAACATTGGGAAACGGGAATGGTATCAAAAAATGCGGAATAATGAGTTCTATAATTCGGTGAAAAAATCATTGTTCTACGATACTTCGTTTAGGAAAAAAAAATTAAAAACTGATTTTTGAAAAATTTTGTGAGGGGGTACCCTTGTGTTTTGTTTTAAAAAAAAAGGATTTTGGATATTTTAACACTGGCTTTCGTTGTCTACTCTTTTATACTACTCTTTGTACCTGACACTTTTTTTTTCCTGTTCTTCTTTAATTTTTTATTCACGTTTTTCTGATTTTTCGAAAAGTTGATAAGGGGGGACCACTGGCATTTTTTTAAGAGAGACTTTTTTTACAAAATTTAGTCCAAAAAAAAGTGTCAGGTACAAAGAGTAGGATAAAAGAGTAGACAACGAAAGCCAGTGTTAAAATATCCAAAATCCTTTTTTTTTTTTTTTTTAAACAAAACACAAGGGTACCCCCTTACGAAATTTTTCAAAAATCAGTTTTCAATTTTTTTCTCCTAAACGAAGTATCGTAGAACAATAATTTTTTCACCAAATTATAGAACTCATTATTCCGCATTTTTCGATACCATTCCCGTTTCCCAATGTTATAGCTCATTTTTTAGTGGTTAACCCTGTATATCGTAAAATATTAATATTTATGTAAAAAAAAAATGACTTTATACCATGCATTTTCACATTTTGAACAAGTTTTGTATTTAAATATTTGCTCTAAAGTCAATAGGGAAAGAGATACAGCCGTATTTAAAAAATAACATTGAAATCCCTATGGTTCACATTTCATTTCTACACCCGGTATATATATATATATACAAATTTATTTAAATTTAATTTTTGTCCTGTAAATGGCTTGAATGTTAGGCAATAAAATTACTATTATTATTATTATTATCCTTTACTTCACCTCTAGAGGTATATATACACAACATTGTACAACGGCCTCCGTGGAGGTAAGTACATACATCAGACATTCGTAATATAATGCAAATATTACTAAATTAGTATAGTAATACAATAAAGAAAATCACATTTAAATCACATTCAAATTTATTTGTTTCACTGTGCTATGTTATTAATTTAGCTACTCTATTATTATTATTATACAATACCACCTTCAAAATAGTTATTAACTTATCAAACATCCCGCATTAGTCGTAATTAAAATAAGGTCAAATAAAATAGGGAACAATCTGATATATGTTTAAAATACAATTACTATAATTATAAATAATGTATTATTTATTTTATTATATTATATATATATTATATTATTATATTACGTTAGTCAGATTTAAATATTGTATATGTACTCTAAAAAAGCAATTATGAAAAAAATATTTATTTTCTGTTTGCTTCTTTATATTTTAAGTGTGGTATGTATTATAATATAATTTTATAATTAAATTATTTTCAAAATGTATTAATATTGTAACAAATAATAAAAATTACTGGATTAAAACAAAAATTCATTGCCAATCAATCTACATGTCAAATTTGAAACTTGAATATGTGTAATTCTACAATTTTCTGAATCTTTTTGATTTACTTACACTTTTGTTTCTATAGTGTTGCAGTGTTATTTTTTTTATTAAATTATGCATATATTAATATGTTATTAAAATATGACAATCCGCAACAATTGTACGTTTATATATTTTAATTTAAATATTAATTATTAAATTTATTTCTAAACATTTAAAGAAAATATATACGATTTGAAAGCATAAACACAACGATTTATAAAAATGAAGCACTAGGTACTAAATGAACTGTAAAAATATTTCCCAGATAAATCTGAAACTAGTGTTGTGTCAGCATGGAAAATTGTGATCGATTATTGATTTTTTTTTATCCATTTGATCGAGAATAATTATGTGCGTCGTATTATAATTATTATTATTAAGGATATTAATCTTATTCCATATATTTAATTAAGTGCTAAGTAACAAATTACTTACAATCGATCTGAAAGAAAATAATAAAAATATTTTTTTTACAGAATAGCTGGAAAATAATTTTAAAACGAATAGAATATGAAAATTATGCTCCGGATATTATTCAGTACTATGGCGTTATTAGAAAATTCAATCGCACAACTTTTGCTGCATCTTTTAATTTAACGACATTTGTTGATTTTGATAATAAAATGCGGGTATTTTGGATTGAAATTAAACATATTATGTTACATATATTAAAATATTATTTTTAAATTGTAGAATGAAATTAAATTATATGGTTCCTTTAGTAACTCATATAAAGAATTACCAATAAATGTTAAGAGAAAAATGTGCGATTATTTTAATTATGAATATCAGTTCTTTAAAAATAGTGTTAAAGGGCATGGGAATTTTCCAGATAAATGTCCTGTGAAAAAGGTAAAAAATTATATAACATAGTAAAAAATGTTTCAGAACTCATTATATTAAAATTAAAAAAAACACAGGTTCAAGTTCTCTTTTATTTTATATTAAAATTTGACGTTCTGATATACTGTACATACATCCTCATTAGTAAAATAATTACAAATTATTTTTTCTACAACTATACTGAAATTTGTAACTTACGAATCCGTCATTATTTAGGTTAGGTTTACATTATGCAATCCTACCCAGAAATCTATACTACAATATACAGATTGTATGAATTTTCATACAATTCCTGATGATGTATGTGCAGTATATCAAAACGTTAAATTTTAATATAAAATAAAACAGAACTTAAATTTAAAGCTTTTCTATTTACATTATATAAATTTTTAATGTTTGTCCAATTTATTGTGAAATATTATTTTCTATCGTTTCACACAATTTTTATAACTCTTAACTGAGCATAATGACCATCTTTAAATAACTATGAAAATTCTAGGGTGTCTATCATGTTGAAAATTTTGTAGCAGATTCAAAATATTTTCCACCAAGTCCATGGAGTGTTACAGATTATTACGGACATCTATTGATTTATTATAATGAAAAACTTGTTCTTACTATTAAATTGTATGTAAGCTTAGACAAATCTGACGACTATTTCTAATTCTATATATAATTTTTAATAGAAAACATTGTAATACGATGCAAGAATAAAAATTAATGAATTTAATATATCAAGCGCAACAGTATCTGTCTTTTTATTTGCCTACATCTTTATGATAAATTCAAAAAATATTTTCTTTATTTAATCAAAGATTTTCATTGCTGAGAGTAGACCGAATTTTTAACCAGTCATAGTAAAGAGTCGTTTATTTGTATCTAGATTATCTAATTATTTTATATTTATGTCTAATTTAGATAAAAAAAAATTATAATTGTGCGTAACCAAAACAAAATAAATACAACAGCTGGCACAAACGAGCTCCGTTTTTTGTGTGTTTTAGTTCATTTGTTTAGTTCTGTTCTTATGATAATTAAATTACCTTAAAACCAGTATTAGTTAAAAGCAATTTTAAAACATAGCTTGTAGTATCAGTCAATCTATTTTTCAAATATTTCGAATTACTTTTATCAGGAGTCGTACAACGTGTAAAGAAATTATAATAAAGTTTATTTGTTGTGTTTATAGGCTACTAATTAAAATATTGAATAAAACCAAAACAAAATAGAAATATGCAGAAAGAAAATCGTTTATCTACAGCCGCCTTTAAAGTTTCCACTTTACACACTATAGACACTGTGAAAAATTGACTTTTACCAAACGATGTTTTAATGCGATACATACAGTAATCAGCGTTACTACTGTCAGTGATGCTGTTGAAATCAGATCAGATTTATTATCGTAATTCTGTGTTAACATTTATCTCTTTTAGGAAAAGGTATATTAGAATAAAAATAATATAATTCTATATTATTCTTAAGTACAAAAAACGTAATAATAAAATTTATATTAAAATAAGATAATTATATGACAATTGTCAACAATTGTTTTCCTTCGTTATTCATTTATCGACTATCATTACAACAAAACCGCACTTTGTTCGTACCTGTAAATTGTGAACGAGAGTTGTATTTATGTGCTTTTGCGATTTGTTATATTGTTTATATTCTTAACATATTTATATACTTTTATAAAATTGCATTGCATAATTTAATAAAAAAAATTTTTTGGTTTTTATATTTTAAAATAAAGAAAAAGAGCTATATAAAAGCAAATAAAGTAGAAAAATAGTTTTTTATATACTTAATATTTGGACATTTCGTTCATTAAATCAAGACCATCTTCAACTATATAAATATTTGTTGTTATTGTTACAGTTTATAAAATGCTATCAAAAGTATCAGTATCAGGTATTGTCCAGTTAAATATTATAATTTTTGCATTATTACTTCTGCAGAATCGTAAAGAATATTTCTGCAAAATTTGATTTAGATCAATAAAAGAACCTTGAAATGAATGACAAACAAACATACAATAAATTTTTGTATAAAAAGATTTTTATTTATCATTTTTTACATATTCATTATTTATCGCTCAATATTTATAAACAAAATATTGCTAAAACATTGAAAATAAAAACGATATTACTTTATTTTATAATTTATATTTACAAAAACAAAACAAAGTTAAAAACAGTCATATAATATTTAGTTAATCTCAAAAGAATTTCATTAAATTGGATGCAATTTTCGTTTATAAAAAAATTGAAACGTTTGAAACGGATCTATATCCAGAAATAACGCTATGTAGTCATAAGAGCGTGGAACAAACTCTTTCCACTATGCAGAAATTTATTTCCGCCAAAAATATCTATCCAGACAATAAATTTCATAATAAAATAATCAAATAAGATTAAGTAATACAAACATATTGCAAATTTTAAAATACTTTATATTTTAATTATAGAAATTAATTAACACAAATGAACAAGTTTAATCATATACATAATAAATGAAGGCGTATATACATTTATCCAAGTGCATACACCTTCTAATAATGGATAATCTGGTACTCCATTTTCACCCATGGCGTACGGTTGTAAATTGCTAGTATATAAAAAATACTTTCCAAGCGTACTGAAACAATTAAAAAAAAGAAACATCTATTATTACTTTCTATGCAAAATAAGATTAAAATAAATATAAGTAAAAGATATAAGTGCTAAATAGAAGTTTCAAGATAAACAACAAAAAATTAAAATAAATTTAAAAATGGCGTCAAAGTGATCTGGTCGAAATTCAGATTTGCCAATGATGACATATTAAACTCGCGTTTTACATTTCTGAAACAAAAACAAATTAGATGTTAGTACTTATGACACATGTAACTTTCGGAACCTGCAAGATGTATAATTTTTACCCCTAAACTCAAAAAAAGAGTCAATTTTAGGCACTTTTTTTAAGAAGTCCGTCATTTTGAAAATAAATGTAAAAAATTATACATTTTGTAGGTTCCAACGAAAGTTATTATTTGTGTTACAAGTACTAACATTCAATTTATTATTTTTTTTAGAAATTTAGAACAAGATTTGTATTTGCCACCATTTGCAAATCTCAATTTTGACCTGATCATTTTGACGCCATTTTTATAAATAATAATTTGATTTTTTTGAAAAAAAAAATACTGCTTAAAACTTCAATAAATACATTTTCAAACAGTATAATTGTTTTTCAATAAATTTGTTGTAAAAATTTCAAAAAAAAAATGTTGAAAAACACTTAAAAATCGATGTTACAAACAGAAATACCTTCTTAAAATAATTGTTATATTTAAAAAATAAACATTAAACGTTTTTCTGAAAACTACCTAATTTTACTGAATAATTATTTTATATTTTAATTTATATTTGTATATTTTTTTTAATAATTTTTATTATAAAACACGATACAAATGATGCATCATGACAAATTCTAACTTTAACTTTTAACTAATTTAGTATATTTATTCTGTATTAATTATAAAAATGAAAATGTAATATTACCTGTTATCAACGTGAGCACCTCCCATTTTAACCAATTTATTATTTCGACAATTACCATATAGCCATTTTTGAAAATCTGAACAAGATTGCGCGTCAAAATTGTTATTCTTAATTGATTCAGCGAAATAATTAACTGCTTTGCCATGAGAACAACCTGGTCGAAACGGTACTAGTCCTAATACTACAAAAAATTATTTCTAAATTTGTTAATATTTCGCATCGATATATATACAACCTGGCCCAAAAGTTAATAGACCATTTTAAAATAAAATATTATTTTTTTTATTTATTAATAATTCACATTTATTTTTTTATACACAGAAAACACACTTATTGGAAATAAAATTTATTTAGTTTTGAAAATTACATCCTTTAAATGGTCTAGCGATTTTTGGACCTTCTTTTATACATTATTTATATTTGTTACGTAATTTCTGAGAATTAACTGAAATAACTTTTTTATTTATTAATAATTCATATTTATTTTTTTATAAATAGAAAACATACTTGGAAATAAATTTTATTCAGTTCTAAAAATGACATTTGTTAAATGGTCTAGCGACTTTTAGGCCATTCTGTACAATGTTGGAAAAGAATTTTAGAATGTTAAAAAAACAAAAATAAAAATTATAATTTTTTAAAACAATATCATATTTTTGAATGTAATAATATTAATATGTTTAAATTGTGCAATGAATAGTGAAAAAATGTTTTAATAATATTAAACATTATGCCCAAATCCATAAACACGAAAATAAATTTATTTTTGTTTCGGTATAGTAAAATAAGTTTGTGCCACACTCTTTTGGGTACCTGGCACGATTCTGTATGTAAGTAAATTTACTGTGTTGTTTAGAAAAGACATAATTAAAATAAATAATTATTGGAAAAGTTACCAACTGAGAATTATCACGATCATCAAAATAATTTTCAGTATTTTGAATAATATTTATAAATTATTAAAAATACTTGAAAATTGATAAAAAAAAAAACGTGGCAAAAGCGAAACTATATAAAATCTTACAAAAAAATTATAATTCTGAAATAAAATTTGTAGGTTATGAACTTATGTACTTCTAAAGTAAAATTTTAGGAATAAATCTATTTATTTTTCTACTAAATTTACTCTGTTATAAAATTGGGCATAAAAGTTTTATGTGAAATTTTATCTAGTTGTTAAAAAGAGTTTAAAGTTTAATAAAATTTTCGATTAACTTGTATTAGTTTTAAATACTTATCCTTGAATAATTACATCGTTCTAATAAACAATCTTGCATGATGCCACCATTCGGATAAAAATCGGCATGACCAATTGGTCTATCAAAACCAAAAAAGAAACTATTTGTATGAATTATTTGTACATATTTAGCATCTGCTGAATTTAAACCTCTGAACAAATTTAAGTTTTTAAATAATGGCCCAGCTGGATCTAAACCTATTTTATTAAACATAAAAATATACATGTTATATTTTTATTTTATTACTTTGCATATTTTTTACACTTTAGTCTCAAAATTTTCCAGTTTGTAAACTGATTCCTTATTTGTTCTATTTGATGACCACAATTTTTTTAAAATACGTATATTATGGCTTTATTCTGACCACGTCTATAATATCTATAATGTTACAACATGTTTTGTTCTTTTATTGATAGGAAAATGTAAGTTATTCTCTAACGCTACAAATCTTACAGATGCAAACATAATAGAGCCATTAATCTTTTTAAACAATAACTAACTAACTTTTTCATCTAACCTACACATTAAAAAAGTTGCCATTTTATATAAAACAGTAAAAAATTTACATATTATTTCAGCAAAACCAATCGTTTACATAAATTTTCTTCAAAAATTATATAATTTTGTAATTTTAAGTAAATTAATTTGCTATATTATATATATATATATATATATATATATATATATATATATATTTAGCGAAAAAGTAAGTAAACTTACATAAAGTATACTTATTTTATATTCATATTATGTAAAAATTTTGCTGTAATGTTTGTTAATTTACACATTAAATTGTTGCCCCAGATTTTTCTATAAAATTACAAAATTTTTAATTTTTTTTTAATTTTAAATTTATATAAATGTTGTTTATTATTTAAAAAGTTATCGAACAAAAATGTTTTTCTACGACTATACTGAAATTTGTCACCTATGAATCTATCATTTACAATTAGCCCTACCGTAATTTTCACAATTAATTAGTTCACAAACTGCAAATTTTGTCCAGTTTACTGTTGGGGTGTAAAATATATAATCTTCTTCTAAAGTAAGTGCAACTTTTCCAAAATATGTAAATGTAAATTTTCTCTTACCGACAATTACCGGTATTTGACCATTCATATTAGCACCAACTGCACCTGCAACATGGGCACCTAAGCTATGACCAACTAGAGTTAATTTTTCTAATTGGATTTTTTTGTTTTTCACTAAATATTTAATAAATTTGGCTGTTTTGTCACCCACATACAACGTAGCATTATCTGCATCAAAATAGCATAAAATGGCCTTATCATTTTCACTACTCCAGTCTACAATGAATATATTCCAATTTTCTTCTAAAGTTAGTAATGCTGAAAAAATGTCACAAATTACATAATTGGAAGAATAGATTAACTACATAATATTTTTAAATTAAAAAATCGTGCCAAAAAGTGTGTAGTAAACTGAGAGAGGATGCAAAATCAAAATATATTTAATTAAATATTAGTGTGAAATTAATAACAATTTTTTGTTTGTCTTATTTAATATTCATTAAAAAAAATGCGTATAGAAAAAAATAACAGTTGAAAGCAACAATAAACAAATCTTTAAGAAATTTGCCGAAATGAATTCATACTAATATCAAAAAGTATAATAACGCATTATGTATTACCTTTAAAAAAATAATTAGCTGAATTAAAAAAAGTAACAATGTTAAATGTTTATTAAAAAATGCTTTATAAAAAAGCAAAAAAGAATTTTTGCCAGGTTGAAAATAAAAAAGTTATCTCCAATCAAAATAATTTCACCCCAAACTTTTCTGATGATAACTTTTTTATTATTTATATTACACTGAAAATTTGCTACTAAGAATTATAAATAATTATAATATAATTAATTATAATTATCTTCAAAATTTATTTACAAAAATATTTTTTTAAACTCACGGTTACAGAAATAAATAAAAACTAAATGTACACAATTGCCTATTTTTAAACGCTAGATTGATTAGTATTATATTATACTGCGTTATCAATAAAAATAGAAATTTATACTTAAAAATAATTTTTAAAATGTTATATATGAAAATAAATAAATAGATAGAATCAGTCTTTATTAATCTTTTGGTTAATTATTTTCAAAATTATAGAAAATTTACAAATGTAGCATAATATTTACAATATTGGTGACATACTAATCTATCAAATTATTTACTTCATTATAAACTTTTTAAATTTTTGGAACTTTTAGTATATTTACGAAATTTATTATATTCAGTATTCCATTGTGAAATATATTGTTAGTAGTACCACTTTTAGTTTTTTTAGTAATAAAAAAATTATCGGCATTTTGAATATCATAATTATGTACACTACTATTAAATTTAAAATGTAATAATTATTTTAAACATTTCTAAGAAAGATTTAATATTTATCCATTTTATTTTTATTAACATATTGATAATGGGTTCGTATCTATTACAACGCAGCATTACTCTTTCATTATGTTTACTACCCTCATTACCAGTATATAAATTATTGCACATTATGCGAAATTAAAATTATAGTGTTATATATTAATGCTAGAGTCCAAAATGAAAATAAAAAAAACTTCTTATTCTTACAAGAAATTTATTTTCTTAGCAATTTTTTTTGCATGTAAAATTTATATAAACGTCAAATTTTAATGTGTGGTCTACCATAACTCCCAAATATTTAATTGAATCAACAAATTTAATAGCAATGTTATTAATACTAATATAAAAATTTTCCCTTATTGTAAAATATTGCACTAAAAATGTTACTAACATTAAGTTTCAATTTATTAAAATTTAACCATTTCCATAAATTATCTAACTAATTATTTAAAATGTCAGTACCATTATCATAAAAAAGTAAATTAATTAATATACGAAAATTAAATAAATAATTTTACTAAAGATATCGAATAGTAACTTATTTGCAAATTATATTCAAGATCGGAAGAGAAAAAAAGTTATGTAAAATAATAAAATAATAAAAATTGTGACGTACTTCTTATATTATAATAAACATCATATAAAAAAATTGAATTTTTTACATATTTATTTTAAAATAATCTTGAGGAAAATTTACCAAAAATATTTTTTATCTCACCGAATAAAAGACAAAAACAAACTTCCTGTACGGAGAAAAAGATAAAAATAATTTTTAAACATTTTTGGGGTCAAAACTATTAAATTGCAGTGTACAGGGTATCCCATTTAAGCTGATAAACAAGCTCAAGAACTATAAGAGATACTACTTTTATTGAATCGGACAAAATTTTTCCTTGTTGCTCAAACATTGTAATTATGATTTATTATTTATTTTATTTTTTTATTACACTGAACAAAAAATTGAAATTTGTTTGATTTATTTATTTATTTACAACTCGCTGATTTATATCTGCAATTAATTTTAAGTAAAACTGTCTCAGCAATTTTATACATAGATTTCAGTGGTGCTCTTGAAATATTTTTTTCTTGTCAGTTTTGAATTACAAGCTCATATTAATTACAAGTTACATAATAATTGTTCTGTAAACATTGTAAATGATATTTAACTAAATAGATTTTTTTTTAATTTTAAATTTATATAAATGTTATTCATTATTTAAAAAGTTATTGCACAAATACTGTAATTTGTCACTTGAATCTGTCATTGGTTAGTATATGTGATACATTACGCATTACTACCAAAAAATCTGTACTATAATATACATATTATAGTACAAATTTTTTCATTGTAGTTTTGTTGATTTATGAAACATAACAACTTGCGCATGACAACGCGTGTACAGTTTTGCCACTAGTGCGACGTACTGTTACTAATTACTAACAACATAATGAAATTACTACATAAAACTAGTCAACATAAAATCGACTTTTCTTGACAACAGAAAAATTATTGAAATAAAATAATTTAAATAGTTTTGACACATGCAAATATTTTATTGATATTTGATAATTGTAATAATTTAAAATTTAATATTGTTAATAAATAAAACAAGAATTGCAAATTGGAATATCTGATAAGTCAGCGTTGTTGCTAGAATTTTGTATTGTATAGTTGTAAAAAATTATAGTGTAACACTCGCACAGAATGCCAATTTCCCACTCGTATGAATTATAACACGAACCTTAACGAGTGCTGCAAATTTGCATACTCGTGTGAAATTAGTACTATTCTGTACTCGTACAATATACTATTTATTCTTTTCTAATTTTTGTTTTGTTGTAACATATTACCTATATTTTTATTTAGACTTGTTCTACCAGTTTATTTCATAAAATTACTATTTAAAAAATTGGCAGATATATTCTTGTCATAGAATTTATATAAAATGTAAAATACGTTTATTTATCTACAATTAAACAAAAACGAGTTATAAGAAAAACTGATTTTTTTTTATATCTATTGGCCTATAGGTAAATTTTGAAAGACAAATTATCTTAATTATACTTGAGTGCAAGGGAAAATTTTGTAGAAATAAAATTTAACTGAAGTCGTCGTACATTTCTCGAGATCTCATTATATTGCCGACAAAATAAAACATCCGGTATATGTATATATTACACATGCATATGTTCTTACGTTATCAAATATAAGTATTAATTTAATAACATCATTTTCGAACATGTTTGACTTATTCACAATTTATTAACTTTGCGTAATAATTTTGAGGAAAATTTTTTATTAATTATTATTGGTTTTATTTTTTTAGCACATATTTATATTTATAATAAATGTATGTTGAAATAAGTAACAAAACAAACTCAAAATAATAAAATTTACTTGATCTATTAAATTAATAAATGAATTGAATTATAATTGACATATACTTTATTAAACAAAATTATTTCCTATTCATACTTTAAACGTGCCACTAATACGCAACTTAAATCTGTTTCTTTTGCTACTAAAAATATGAGATGCATAATTTGTTATTTTTCTTCTACTAATTAAATTAACAGTGTATTTAATAATACAATAATAACATATTTTAATATGTGGAATCGGAAATAATATGATTAGTGTAATATTAATAAATGTCTTTATTTTTTTTTTATACATTTATTTTATTTTAAATTATTTCCATTTTTGCAGAAAAGTAATTACTTTTTAAATATTTAAAAATTTTTTATTATACATTTCTTATTAAATTCTGAATCAGTGTTTTGACATATTAAATATAAAAAAAACATAAATATTTTATTATATTAATTATAAATTATATAAATTAATTTTAAACAATATTATATTACGAAAATAAATATTAGAAAAAAATTATTTTAACTAACATCTACATAATTTCATTAATGTTAAAAATATTGATAAACATATTTGTCATCAATGTGTTTTAACATGTGTTTATTTTAATCATGAGTAAACATTTTCTTAGATATTGTAAGAAAAACAAGACATAGTTCCGTTATAATATACCATTTTCGTCAGAGGACAATTAAATTTCTGTGTAAACAGACGTAGATATGTTAAATTTCTATGTTATAAAAATGCAACTAATAAACATTTCAGCGTAAACTCGAAATGATAACGATAACCTATTCCGATAGCCTATTCGATTTCTACAAGAATCTAAATAAAAGCACACACCATGTGCTTGTCGCATTTAGTGTTGAAAACGCAATGGCACAGTACAAAACAAAAATATTGTGTGCAATAGCACTAATTTTTATTTTAAACTTATTGGAATGTGAGTGCAAAGGTGGTAGATCTAGCGGTGGTGGTTCACGTAGTAGTGGTAGTAGCAGTTGGTCGTCACGAAGCAGTAGTAGCTCCGGTTCAAGTCGTGGTGGTTCTTGGTTCGGTTCTTGGTTCGGTTCTGGTTCCGGATCAAGTCGTAACACTGGATCAAGTAGTAATACTGGATCAAGTCGTAATACTGGATCAAGTAGTAATACTGGATCAAGTCATAGAACATCAAACTCTCATGCAAGTTCCGGATCTATTCCAATTACAACAGGAGCAAGATATAATACTCAAACAAATGTAAAACCAGTGCATGAAAATATACAAAAATCTTCAAATACAAATACTCAGTATGCACCGTCTGCTCCATCACTACCATCAGGAGGATCACATCAATCAGGCAGTCATCCTATTGGCTGGAATCACGCTCCTTCACAACAATTTAGTGGATCAAATCCATCGCACTCATCAGGCAATCCTCCAATTGGCTGGAACGTAAATAGAGACGGTGTACAAAAACAACATCAAGCAGGACTAGGCAATGCAAATTCCCAATATCATCCGACAAACATGGGCCCACCGCCGCCTTATTCTGGTAACGTACCACCACCACACGCAAATATACCGCCACCACCTTATTCAGGAAGTGCTCCACCACCATATCCCGGAGGACCACTGCCAACGTACTCTGGTGCTTCACATTACCCACAATATCATAACCCTCCTCCAGCCTACACACCAAATACGCATTATCCCTCACAAAATCCTGGATATTATTCCAACCAACCACATCATTATTCTTCGCCAAGTTACCTACCACCTCCTCCACCAGGATATACACCATATGGAATGCCATACGGAATGTCATATCAAAAAAACAATGGTATAAAAGCCAGTGATGTTTTGATGGGAATGGCAGTATGGCAAATGATGAAGAGTAATAATCATCAACATCATTACCACATGAGTTCACCTTCCTATAATCAAGGTTATGATTCATATAGTTCAAGTTATAGTCCAAGCTATGGATCACATTACCACAGTTATAATCGTGACAGACATACAACTTACTATGCTACAGAATCGAAAAATTCTGCAGATCCAGGAAACATAGTAGAAATGACTCATTATTTGACACCAAATGCAAATGGAACTTACACAGATAATAAAGCAAATATGACTTGTTTTTCCGTATATAATGCTAAAGCTGTTAGTTACTGGGCCAATAGAACAATGACAGACTTTTATAAAAAATATCCAAATTCAACATTTCCACTATTTGACACAGGAAATCAAACGGCTCCAAAAGAAAATTTTACTATAACATCTGGAAGAGTAATTCATTATGAACCTGTTTCAGTTACTTGTTGTGGAACTGATAAGAACCCTATCGATTTAACTTTGTTAACAAATGGAAAACATCCAAATGTAAATTGTTTGCACCATGCTGCTAAAATTCCTTTCCGTAAACTAATATTTCAAAGAATTGAAAATGCTACTAATCCCACTAATATATCTTTAAAAGATTGGATTCCTATAACCTTGGAAGATCCTTTTACAAGTACGCAAACTCCTTTAGCACCTTTTCCACTAAATTTCACTACTGTAGAATCAATAAATACAACAACTCCAACCGTAGATTTGTCACAAACATTTTCTTCTTTAGGATTTAACAATACTAATGTAACTTTAGATATAGCAAGCACTAATAGTACTACAGATATTCCAAATATTACAGAATTAATCAATTTAAATGTTACATTTCCATCATTAGGAATATCAAATAGTACACCTACTCCTAGTTAGTTAAATTTTAAGTTTATATTTTTTTATTACTCATTTATTATATTGTATTTAATGTATATTATTATATAATATATAATACATATTTTAATGTTATTGTTTTTAAATTAAATACAAATAATATAAATAAAAAAACAACGTTTAAATGTGATGTAATTATTTTAATGATAGAATTTTATCAGTTTAAATGTTAAAGATTAGTCAAGTCAATACACTGTACATAAAATAAAATAACCTTGATTTTGAAAATATATTTTTATTAAAAACATTTGAGCAATTCGTGTTTATTAATTTTATCAAACAATATTATTCATATATAACAGATTTATTTCATAATAAAATATAATTTGCAAAATGTCGGATTTAAAATTTTGTTTCAATGATTTTTTATTGGTATAACATCTAATTTTTTTTTTAATTACAAGAGAGTATATTTTAATTCAGAAACAATATAAATTTTTTTATGTAACAATCAATAATTTTATGTAAAAACAAACATTGATAAAATGTGAGTCAGCTTTGATTATATTATATATGTTTTTTTTTTAATATTACAAGGTCATTTATTTACTATTTGTGATTTATAAATATAAACAAAATTAAGATAATAGTTAAATATATTTAATTATATTATTAAGAGGATGTGTAAAACATATAGGTACCAAAATTTGAGAGACTGGTCGAGTGTGCTAGGAATAACACAAAAGTTGAAGCTGAATTTGTGACATTTATCGAAGTTAATAAAAAAATATTGTACAGATATGATAACGTTCGTTTGACACATACTTATATATAGCATTTTTACTACTATTTGAGAATGTACATGAGCGGTCCTAAGACGTAGTATTAACAGTACCCGCTTAGATCGCTATATTACAATGCAATTTTTAAATGAAATAATGTTTCAGGGCTTAGCATAAAATTTTCTCTATTATTAAAGATATCATTTTCAAACAAAACTTAATGATAGATAAATAATTATTTAAATAAAAAATAATAATATACTACGTTTTTAGCACGGACTAAAAAATATAAAATAATTTTTCCTAGCCCCATACAGATTTATAATTTGTATAAATAGACAAAAATTGGGACAACGACAGCTACTCCTTACACCACTCCTTGCTATTATCTATTGCATGCGCCCGCGTTTTTCTGTATGTGGTTATAAATCTGTATGGGGCTAAGAGAAATTATTTTATATTTTGTAGTCTGTGTTAAAAACATGGTATATTAAAATTATTTTTTTTTATTTAATTAATTATTTTTTGATTTTTAGTTTTGTTTAACTTTAACTCTTAACTAACTTAATTAATTATTTTAATGAATTATAATTTAAAAATTATAATTTTATTAATTATAATTATATAATTAATAATTATAATTAATTAAGTTAATTGATTAACTTTAATTTAATATTTCTATTATTAATTAATTAGTTAATTTATTAATTAGTTAATATTGCATTGTCATCCAGTTCTGAGCTATGTTTAAAGTTACAAGTCTATAGCTCATCGAGAAGTTAGTTTAAAATCGATTGCAAAATTTGTACCGAACAGACAAACAAACAAACAGACAGGAAAGAAAGTTAGTTAATAAAAATGTTAATTAAAAATAAATCTAGGGCTGCAAATTGTTGAATTTAAAAATTAAAAAGTTGTTTTGTAATCCTCTAATCTTGTTTTGGCTTATATTTTTTACATACTGCACATCCTCTTAACTTGTGAAAATAAATTTGTCTGACAAAAAAAAATATTTTATCAAATACTTATTTATTTACGTGACTTTAAAACAAAATAAAATGCAATTGTTTTTATTACTAATAGTCAATATGCAAATATTTTATATATATATATACAGGGTGTAACAGAATAACTATTCCTAATTTTAACTGGAGTATCCTGGGCTCAGAATATGAAGATTTAATTCAAATCACTGAGATAAAATGTGGCTCCTTACTGAGCTACAGGGTGTTTTATATAAAAATTTAAAAACGATTTTTGCCCAGTACTTTAAAACTATTTGACGTATCCTTATCATACTTGGCAGGAAATGTAGGTACCGTACACCATACTAAATTATGTTAAATAAAAGTTTCTGGCTACTGCCAGTGGCGTACAACAGGGGCAAGTGAGAGGTTGATTCTTCCTAAATTCTACGCCACTGGCGGAATTGTCATTTTAGCACAATTTTTCGATTCTCCAATACTAGCTGTGTAAAAAACATACTTTTTCTTTGTAACGATAAAGTCACTGTTTTTCGAGATATTTAAAGTTAAACATAAGCTGCACCCTTGGGATTTTTTCAAAATTTGCTAAAAAAAATCTGAAAAAATTTAGTAAAATAGAGAAAAAAATTAGCTACATAATATCTAAGTAACTTTTTCTCTAACTCATTTTGGTTTGACTGGAAAAATTATTGAAAATTAATATTTTTTGCATTTTATTTTTTTTATTTTCAATAATTTTTACAGCCAAATCAGAATGAGTTAGAGAAAAATTTACTTAGTTATTATGTAGCTAATTTTTTTCTCTATTTTACTGAATTTTTTCAGATTTTTTTGAGCAAATTTTGAAAAAATCCCAAGGGTGCAGCTTTTGTTTAACTTTAAATATCTCGAAAAACAGTGACTTTATCGTTACAAAGGAAGAGTATGTTTTTTACACAGCAAGTATTGGAGAATCGAAAATTTGTGCTAAAATGACAATTCCGCCAGTGGCGTAGAATTTAGGAAGGATCAACCTCTCACTTGCCCTTGTTGTACGCCACTGGCAGTAGCCAGAAACTTTTATTTAACATAATTTAGTATGGTGTACGGTACCTACATTTCCTGTAAAATATAAGAAGGATACGTCAAATAGTTTTAAAGTACTGGGCAAAAATCGTTTTTAAATTTTTATATAAAACACCCTGTAGCTCAGTAAGGAGCCACATTTTATCTCAGTGATTTGCATTAAATCTTCATATTCTGAGCCCAGGATACTCCAGTTAAAATTAGGAATAGTTATTCTGTTACATTCTGTATATACTGGGTGTCCCATTTTAATCCGCCACCTGCAATAACTTTAAAATCGTGCATCGGACAAAAAAATGTTTCGGATAAAAAGTAAATGGTTTCGAGGGAGACATCTGATGCAGAGACCCTTGCCCCCTCCGGACCCCCTGGGAGGCGGTAAAGGGGGGCAACTTTGAAATCTTAAATGGAACACCCTATTTTTTATTGTAGATTCTGATAGTCCATTAAAAAGTATGTAAATTTTATTTTAAAACTTTTTGTTTATCTTTGATAGATGGCGCTGCAAACAGCATTTTTTTTCTCAGTTTATCAATCTTCAATTTGAAAAAAAAAGTGTAACTAAGTACGATATTCAAGATTTTTTCAGTTCTTTGGGAAGAGGGGGGGCAAGGGTCACTGCATCAAATATCTTCCTCGAAACCATTAACTTTAAGTTAATGGTTTAGAGGGGTATAACTTTAAGTTAATGGCTTCGAGGGGATATCTGATTCAGTGACCCTTGCCCCCCCCCTCTTCCCAAGGAACTGAAAAGAACTTGAATATCGTACTTAGTTACACCTTTTTTTTCAAATTGAAAACTGATAAACTGAGAAAAAAAATGCTGTTTGCAGCGCCATCTATCAAAGATAAACAAAAAGTCTTAAAATAAAATTTACATACTTTTTAATGGCCTATCAGAATCTACAATAAAAAATAGGGTGTTCCAATTAAAATTTCAAAGTTGCCCCCCTTTCCCGCCCCCCAGGGGGTTTGGAGGGGACAAGGGTCTCTGCATCAGATGTCCCCCTCGAAACCATTTACTTTTTATCCGAAACATTTTTTTGTCCGATGCACGATTTTAAAGTTATTGCAGGTGGCGGATTAAAATGGGACACCCAGTATATGTGATATTTTTACTTATATTTTCACTTACCATTTCCAACAATATTATTTAATGTAGTCATATTATCGGTATAGCCGTGTATAAGGAACATAGTTGGTCCCTTATAATACATAGTAACATTCAAAAATTTGTCCATGTTATTTTCGCTAAATGTCTGAATATCATTAGCATAACGTCTAAAAATATATCAATTAACAAGCAAAATATAAACTGTATATGGTTCTATAAAGACTAAAATGTATTGTTTTTGCACAAGCTGCGAAATGTGTGATACAAGATAAAGTGTAGTGAAGTAGTCGCACGAGTAGTAAAATGTGCTTTTCTGTCTTCGTCTTTTTTCTACAACACTTTTTTTGTAAATAGAAATTAATTATTTTCAAAACAAAATACATATATAAGAAATACTACTACATTTTGGGACACCAGCATAAAATAATTTTGACAATATTACATTTAATTATCAACAGTCTTTAACATTTAGGAAAGAATATTTTAAATTAAAAAAAAATTGTTTTCAATCTACATTATCACAACGCGTGTATGTTTTTCTACTTTAAATATATTACGTGATACTGATAATTTATTTAAATAATGTAAAAAAATTATTGTTTATTTTAAAAGATTTTCAAATTAATTTATTTTTTGCGTATTATTAAAAATAATTAAAATATTATTTAATTTCTAAAAATCAATATATCTTTAATTATTTCTTTTTTTTATCAGTTAAATTAAAAACTATAAATTAAAATTTAAATAGCTTTACGCATAAAAAACTATTTTTTATATTAAACAAATTTATGGCTTTTCTACGTAAAAAATTTATAATGCATAAAAAAGTATATTTATGTTTGAATTACATGTATTTTTGCTCAAATTATAAAAAAAATTCTTAAAATCAGATACAATTATTACATAAAAAAAAATAAGAATATCCTGGATAATATTAATAATATCTACTTACTTTGTGTCCACATTTTAGATATAAAGAATAATTAAAAAAAAAAAATAATCTTAAACGTCCCGTCATTTTAAATTTGCGCTCATATTTGCCACCACTGAATTATATTATATAAAGATTAAAAAAATTTGTAAGTTAAAAGCAGTTTGTTAAAGCTTTTGATAAATGAAACTCAATTGAAATATTATTCAAGCTTTCGATATCTCGTATTATATTATCAGAGAGCTACATGTAATTAATATAACATTTTTTTTTAATACATGTTTAACTTAAAATTCGCAGAAATAAAAAAAACGTAATTTGTTAAATGAACAAAACATTTTAAAAGGTAACAATTATACGAAAAAATTATAACATAACAACCAAGAAATTACTGTCCGATCAAGACATTTGGTATAAAAGACTCTATACAATGTTTACACGTCAAATGTTTTGTAACTTGTAAATAGTTTTTTTTTTTTCGTAACTATAAAGTTTCGATATAATATATATCAAAAGCTTGGATAATGTTTCAATTTATTTTCATTTAACAAGAGCTTTAACAGACTGTTTTTAAACCACGAATTTTTTTTATCTTTAATTATTGTTATTCAGTCACGACAAATCCGATTATATATATATATATATATATATATATATATATATATATATATATATATACCGTGTGTTGACTTGGACCGTCGTACATAGGGATTTAGCATGTAAAATCAGACATGTGCGATTTCCTGCTTCCTAAATTATTTTACAAAAAAAAACTTTGAGATAAATGTTTTAGGAAACACTTTTCTACATGTAAATCAATCAACAATTTTTTTTTTGGAACCATCCCAACTTCAGGAATTAGCCCTAAATTTGTCACGAAATTGACTAAAAATGGCATTAGCCGTGAAATTGGAACAAAAATAAAACAAATGCTAAATGCTATATGATATTTCACGGCTACTGCCATTTTCCAGTCAATTTCTTAACAACTTTAGACCTAATTCTTGACGTTAGGAAAATTTCAAAAAAAAATTTAGTAATTGACTTACATGCAGAAAAGTATGCTCTAAAACATTTATTATAAGGTTTTTTTTGTAAAATAATTTGGAAAGCAGGAAATCGCACATGTCTGATTTTACATGCTAAATCTCTATGTATGACGGTCCAAGTAAACACACGGTATATATATATTTATCACTTATGACAACAAGTTTGACAAATGCAAACAAAAAGCTACCTAGTGGCGTATAAACTCAAATTTTACATTATTTAGGTTTTTTTTATATATTTTACATTTTTTACACATTTTTTAAACGTAAATAAAAAAATACTTTTTTACGCATAAATGCCTATTCCTGGCTTTAGGTTTAAGTTCTTCGTAATTTTAATACAAAATTAAACAAAAACTATGTTAAAAATATAAATGAATATTTATTTACTTGGATCGATAATGATAGGTAATTGGATTTCTCTTTTTGCAATCATCCGTCGATAAATTATCATTGCCATTAACATATTCTGGATTACCTATAGAACATTATCTTACATTGATTATAAATTTATTATAAATTATTATTATCATATTTCATTATTATTTTATATTATTATTATTATATTAAATTGAAATAATATCATACACTTACAGGAAACGTTATTTAAAAAACTAGAAGTTAAAATTGTAGTTAGAAATATAAAACGCAACATTTTAAAACTTATTAAAGTAATGTCAAGTAATAAATATTCTCTTATATATACATTTTTGTCATAAGTACATTAATTTTATCTTTTATGTTAGAAAAAAGTAAATTTTAAAATTTATAATTTTTATTGTTGATTTTTAGTATTTTTTTTTCTATGTTTATTTTATTTTACATATATTTTTTTAATCTTTATTTTCTATAAAATATATATTATTATTAATAAAAATTTACACAAAACTACATTCTAAAGCTGTTTTCTTTTTATATATTTTACTGTTTACAATGAGACTCTACACAAGTTGAAGTATAGTTATAGGTTAGTAAGA
Source organism: Clivina fossor (assembly GCA_963966155.1). NCBI lineage: Eukaryota > Metazoa > Arthropoda > Insecta > Coleoptera > Carabidae > Clivina > Clivina fossor. Next base: position 21,347,006 of record OZ014551.1, on the reverse strand, counting down.
AAATATTAATAAAAAAATTAAACTAGTATAAATAAATAAATTGATAAGTTAATAATTCAATAAATTCTTGCATATTTATATTTTTATTTAGTACAAAAAAATATAATAAAATATGAAAAACACTTAATTTTGTGCAGTATAGTAAGCACATGTATTCAAAAATGAATTGTTTAAATAAAATCGAAATTCAAATCGCTGACTCCATCAACACCCAAGGCATACTTAGGTCCTTCATTAGCTGTTTTAAAATAAAATATTCCACGTACACTGTAAAATAAAATATACATAAATATTTATTCGAAATTTTTATATTATTGGTAGGTATTCCTAAAATAGTCTGTCACTGATCAGTTACACTTATACTATACAAATACTACTGTCTTCTTTTACTAACCGAATATACAATGACCAATCATTTATCAAATATAATTTTAATGCTAAGAGCTGTAGCTTCTCGGTAAAACATTTTAATTTTATCATTCTTAATTTTGTAAAACAACATTTAATTATCAAATATATTTTAGTTATCATTTTACTTACTTTGTATCAATTTTCTCTCCTCCCATGTGAACTAATTTATTTTCATCGCATTCAAAACTGTCATCTCTAAGCAAATGATCGTTTAAGTTGCAAGAAACAGCTAGAAACTGATTATTTGTTATTGATTCAGCAAAAAATTCGTAGGACATCATATGAGGACAAGCAGCTAAAAATTTCAAAAAAATAATTATTTAAGCTTATGAATTTTTTAACTTGTTTTCCAATTTTACATTTGTGATACACCAATTTATTCCGCAATTAATTTCTACTAGTAATACCACATGCTCAACCAACAACTCTCATTTCCATAATAGTCACTAATTTTTAGAGCTGTGCGATCATGCAAATTTGTGATCGATCATTGATATTTTTTTTTTTGGTCGATCAAAATCGATTATGATTAATCGTGTAATTTTACCACATTTGTCACATGCAACCAATTCACGAACTGTGCAAAATTTTACCTAATTTACAAACAAAACAATTACACGATTGGGATAAAACGTATATATATATATATTAAAGTATCCGTTAAAACAAACATTTTTCCAGTAAGGCTAAAATCGATAATTTTACATTGAAACAACATCAGAAATAATATTTTTTTTTACGAAAGTAACTGGTTCCTCCACACCAATGAAATTTTTGAAAGCACCTTACAACCAGCAAAAACTCTTCTTTTAATTTCACGCTCAAAGCGACCATCGTTAGATAAAAAGATTAAAAATATTATGAGTTAAATAAATATTTACTGCTTTCGTTTAGAAACAAGGTGAATATTTCTTCTTTTACTTTGAGATGGGAAAAATCATCGAGATTAACATCACACATCGGTTGTTCTTTGCCACCATTTGGATAAAAGTCAGCGTGACCAATTGGATTAAAAATACCCAACGGACTACTATGTATCACTTGAACATAATTTGCATCATTCTTATTTAAACGAAAAGTATCTGGAACAAGTGGATTTGCCGGATCCAAACCTGAAAAATATTGTTAATATATATTTATATAAAATAAAACGCTGTAGAATAAAGTTTAGTTTATTTTACATACTTATTTTACATACTTATATGTATACAATAAAAAAAATTTTGCTTTAGATACGAAGTTATTACTTATGACTTTAAAGTAAACATGTTTTTGAACGATAAACTTATGTTTTTCTAATAAAAATAAAAATTATAATAGAAAAAAAAAAAAAAATAATAAGTAACAGTATACTATTTTCGAAGAGTTGTATAAAATTAGTTAAATTTAGTTTAAAAATAAAACTACATTTAAACTGAAAATTATCAATAATTTTACAATTACATTTATTACCGGAAAACACTATTCCCACTTCTTTTTTCATAAAAAAGTGATTTTATTTTTTGCTTTAAAATACATTTTTCTTCTACCTTTTATCAACTATGAATAGTATTTCCATTTTTAATATATTTTATAAAATTCAAATAAACTAATTGGAATTGCTTAATAATAATTTTAAGTAAAGTCAAAAATATTTTTGAAAGTGAGGTGAGAATACGGGCCTATGTTTTTAAAATAGATAGTAAATAATTTTATACAAATTTTAAATAAAAGTTAGACTGTTCTTACCATTATTATTTTTCTATTAATTTTTTATTACTAATAGAAAAACATTAGTTTATCGTTCAAAAACACGTTTACTTTTGCGTTAAAAGTAAAAACATTGAATGAAAAACAATTTAGATAATTTGAAAAGTCAACAGCTATTTTTACGCTTATAAAAAATAATAAAAGAACCACATTATAATGGTAACTATTACAAAAAATGAAGGCTTATTCTTTACCATTTATGTTACAGGTAACGTTAAAAAATCCTTAAAATGCTAAACGTAAAAAGAAAGAGTAAAATTATTTAGAAAAATCATTTAGATAGACAAAAAAATAATCTTTAAACTATGACAATAAATAAATACTTACCAATAATAATAGGTAACTTAGTGTTATTAAATGATCTACCGACATGTCCCGCAATATGTGCACCTAAACTATGTCCTGTTATAAATATATTTTTCATTTGAAATTTATAGTTATTCACTAATATTTTGATAAAATCAGTTATAATTTTTGCGACACCAGGTATGCATCTCATGGCATATTCATAGTATTCTTTTGCGAATGAACTCCAGTCGACAATAAAAATATTCCAATTGTTTTTTGATTTCAGATATGCTGAAACAAAAGTTAAGTTAGGTTTATAATTAAAATAATAAATTTATAATGACGGTGTATAATTACCCTGAGAAATAAGTCGATTGATATCACTTTTTCTGCTATTTTGCCATCCGTGAATAATAAATGTAGTATTTGCTTTAATATTGTAATTTATGTCATTTGTACCACTTTTGCCTTTTTTATTTACATATAATTGTTCTTTGTAGTTTCTAGAACATAATATTTACAATATACAAATAACAAACATTAGAAAAAATTTTACACGTTAAATTATATAATATTTAATTAAATTTAATTAAAAAAACACTTTTGAAAAATTGGTGAATACACAAAAATTGAACTTAAAAAAATATTTTTTTTAATAGATAATGACCATTTTTTTTTTAATTTTAAAGAAGTTGATTTTTCTTCACTTTGTAAGTTTAACAGGTATTTCTAATAAATAATTAAATAATTAATAATAATTTATTGAATTAACGTATAATATTTTATTATTTAATAATTAATGATAATTAAAAAATATAACTTTTATTTTAAATGACTTTTTAGCTTCTTTTGTCAATAGATAGTATATATATATATATATATATATATATATATATATATATATATATATATATATATATATATATATATATATATATATATATATATTAGGGTGGTTGAAAAAAATAAAAATTTGTCCCTCTCCCTAAAACTGTCGGAAATATTAAAAAAATGAGATTTGCAAAGTGTCAGAATTTTCTGAGGTCCCTAAATAGTGCCGAAAACGTATTTTGTGTAAAAATACATGTTTCTTTTTTAACATCAAGTTTGTGAAGTCCGGTGACGACTGAAAAATCTGAAAAAAATCCCGAAGACTTGTCTTGAGTCATAAATTAATAATTGATATCTATAAGCTGAAACACACACACTTACGTCTGGCGCACATTTGGCCAGGCCGCATTTCATCGCATTGCAATTATCCGCCCGGATCGGTTTCATATATCTTATTTCTTATATGTACTATCACATGAACTAATATGCGCTAGTTCATAGAAAACAATCCGGGCGGATAATTGCAATGCGATGCAATGCAATGCGGCCCGGCAAATGGGACAATTTTTTTTTTAAAACCACTCTAATATATATAGACACAATCACAACATGTACGCAAAACGGTGTGAAACAAATTCTTTCCATTATCCCGAAATTAGTTTTCTCCAAATATTCCTATCCAAACAAGTAACTTTTGTTTCATCCACATTCATGATCAACTCATATATACATATGCTCACGCAAAACACTCTCAATCATACTGTAATAGGGCAGGTATAAGCCATGTGTTGTAACTTGATACATATTTCTAAAGCTACATAATTTTTGTATCTATTAGATTTTGCCCTAGTGACAGATTTATATATATCAGAGTTCGCTGCAAATCACTTGGCCACTTCAAGATATTTCTTGGAAATATTTTGAAGTATTTTAGATTTTTTGTAGTAATATTTGAAAAGTTACAATTTTAGTTTTTGTTGCATCAGTTCAGTTCACGCCCGCCTTTACTTTAGTTAAGTTCTTTTTAAGTTAAGTCCGCTTCGAGTGCCAGAGGCCTCGAGATCGCTTTAGTTGCTAGATTCGCTTAATTGTTTATTAGTTTAGTTCGTAGTTTATATTTGTAATTTAATATATATATTTCACTTTGTTTTTCTGTATTTTTGTATATTTCGTAATTTGTGTTCGTATGTCGTTATAATTTAATAAAAGATTAAATTAATAATTGTTTGGTCACTACTTTTACGCACGCTCCCTAAAGTTGATAAATATACGCTAACCGCTTGTTATGTTACAATACTGGCTCCATCTACTCATTGGACATTCACGAAAACGTACACCTTCAAAATCATTCACCTATGTTATTTTAACCAAACATTCATTATACATTCGCTCAACATGAACGAACTATCTTAAGTGATTTACACCAACTTTTGCAACAACATTTTTTTTTCAGTTATTGCAATCTTAATAGACCTATTTTTCCGTTATCTTTTTTCCTCCAGTCTTATCAACAGGTTCCTATACAAGTTCTACTCCATATAATACATAAACATATTTTTTTGCAATTTCACACTAATCATTTTTTATTATAGAAAATTATATCTGCTTTGTAATTATTAACTTTTTGAAACATTCTTCACGACCATTTTAACTACTTATTTTTATGTCTTTAATTTAAAAATTCAGTATCAGTATAAAATGTTATTATCTCAAAAATAATATAATAGAAATATTGTTGTAAATTATATTTACTCGTATTACCAAAAACCTGTACAAAAAAATTCTGTAATTTTATTTCTATTTTATTCGCTAGAACTATATTTTTATTGAGTGCTAACATGCAAATATGGTAACTATAAGTTTGTTCCAATAATAATCCCTAATAGTAGGAAACTGTCAGAAGAATGCCCAGTTAAGATTTAAGTATACACGATGGCTCAAAATCGCACGCTAAAATCAAACTACGCATACTTCTTACAGTTGCTTACTATCAAAGACTCTTGTTGGAACAAACCTTATATTTTAAATCATTTATAATATAAAAGAATAAAAAAATACTTACTTAGATAAGTAATAAAATGTAACTTTTGCAGGATCAATGGAAACATTTTGCCATTTTAAAGCAAAATTTAAAAGTGGTTGTTCGGCAGCATGTAAAACATCAGTAAATATATTTCTGTTCTCTATATCTAATAAAAATTGCATAAATAAAACTTGTTTAATAAATAGTAATAAAATTATTGAAAAATTTCAAAAATACCTATTTTTCCAGCAGTAATATATGAACAAAAACTTAAAAATATTATTATTTTAAACGTCATTCTTAAAGAGTAATATTTAAATAATACAAAAAAATGTGAAGAATTATTTCAAAGTTTCTATATTTATATATAGGTAATTAAATTCCCATTTAATAATCTAATTTAACAAATATAATTATTAAACTTTGTAAACAAAATCCCCAATTTTAAAAAATGTGGTTTTTATCATACATATATATATATATATATATATATATATATATATATATATATATATATATATATATATATAAAATCGTGGCTTATTGTCTGTCATTATATTATATACTTATACAGTGTGTTTCCAAATAGATAGAATAATAAAACAAAAGATGTACAATTTATGTTTTTCTTGTTAACATGGTAAAAAAAATTTCAAATCTAATTATATTAATATTTAAAAACTTTTGAATTAAGTTCTGTATATGTACAATATACAAGAACATAAATAATAAACAAACAAAACATAGAAACAAGTTACTAGGTGGCAAAGTAACTAAAATAAAAAAAAATTAAATTATTAATTTTTTTATTAATAATTTACAAACTTTTTTTCGGAGAGTTGAGAAAGCGCATTTTGGGTACCAGAAACGTTGCATAAATGCAGAAAAAAAAGTTGAATAAGCGAATCAAAATATTAGGTTGGCTTAGGGTAAGTAAGGTTAGTATTTAGTAATAATCATGATGCATTTACTCAACACATTTTTATGTGCTTATGCGATGTACATAAAAAAGGCAATATGCGCTTCCTCAACACGCCCATTTTTTAATCTAGTTACTTTGTCACCTAGTAACTTGTTTCTCTGTGTTGTTTGTTTCTTATTTATGTCATTTGTATTATTTTTTTCTGATGAAGATATACGAAGATTAATCGAAACGTCGATATTTAAATAAAATATATACCGAAATTAATCCTAAAGCTTTTCATCGACTTACATATCACATATATTAAAGAAGATATTGTAATCATACCAAATTTAAAATTTTGAGATTTTTACAGATAAGCACGAAATAGGCTTATAGTATAGTACAAATAGTCAACTGTTTTTAGCGTGATGTCTGCCGATCTGTGTGTGGACACGTGTAGAGCAAATTCGGCTGAATAAATTGTTATAAAATTTCATATTTAAGCTTCGTAGATGAATATCTAAATTTGATAAACTTTTGGCAAAGATATGCCAACCGAAAGTGGAAATTTACTGATATCAATTTATTTGTTTTACGAATATTTTGAGACAGAAATATATTTCGAAAAAATTTATTGAACAAAAGTTGCTAAACAAATTATAAATATCAAGTTTTATTAGTAAAATTTTTTGATACGGCTAAATAATGTTTTATAATTTTTCATATTTTTATGATATATATAATTCTGTAAATAGGTGGCAAATTTTTGCTAAGACAGTTTTGTTTTTAGTAACCATGGCTACACATGGTTTGTGGTGGCTATTTATATAGTAGATTTTTTTTTTTTTTTTTTTTTTTTGATTAAAGATAAAATAGATTTTATAGTTCAAGCATCATAAGTGTTATAAAATTAGAAAATTTTGCAGATACAAGATACAACATAACAACTCAAAGATTATATCATTTATATTAAAATAAATTTCCATTGTTGAATTTTTTATAAAATCCACAATTTTTTTCATACTGATACTTATACAAATACAAACTACATATATAGTAAAACTTGTATGGAAGTCCAATATATAAAGAGATCTATGTACGCATATGCACAAAAAAACTATACCGATGCTACACAAATACAAATATGGTTCCTTCAACAGATATTAGCATTATCTTATATATCATAAAGATTAGAAGAGCTTGGATTACAAAATTTTTATTTTTTCTTATTATAAATATAGTTCAGTAAATGTTGTTTACATTATATTAAAAACATTAGAACACATAAAATAAATAATGAATATAAAAATTACATTAAAGAACAAAACTTTTATTTATAATTAAAATTAAATAATTCTTATGTTGTATTAATCTACTCCACTTCTTGTTGTTCCTTGAGAACTCAATGCATACGGACTTCTTGATGCGGTTGATAAATAAAATTTTCCCGTTGCACTAAAAACAAGAATAGCGTTATTAAAGTATATATTTAATCAGAAATGAAAACAGAAAACTATTTTAAATTATTGATACTAACTTAAGAAACAATTATATAACAATCCTAATAGTTTGAGAAAATATGCGGCAATAAAACATTTAAAATATGTAAACAATATTACATAAAAATATATTTTAAATAAAAAATTTAATAAAATTAGCAGCCTTTAAAACTAAAGTTTTTAATAAAATAGAACGGCTTTAGAATAAAGTTGTTTATTAATTGTAATTTAGTTCTGTTATCTAGTAACTTGTTCCTATGTTCTGTTTATTTACTGTAATGTCAGTACGTAGAAACGTCAATTATTAATAAAAGTTAAACGAAAACTTTATCCTGAAGCCGTTTTATTATAATATAATAAGTTCTAAAAGATTTTTTTTACTATATATTAATGTTTTTAATACTTAATAAAAATTAATATAATTGACTAATATTATTTTATTTTTATTAGTTTTTTTTATTATTTTTTCTTGTAGAAAATGTATAATAAATATATCAAAATTTAACAATTTGTTAGCGAGATCATTTCGAGTGAGAAAAGATCATTTGATCATAAGTCTTATTTAATATGTACTGAAATAATTTAATTTAAATAATTGATATTTAACTAAAATATAAATTAGAATATTGTAAAATTTTTAACAATATAACTTACGTAATATCGATATTATTGCCTCCCATTTTTGCTGTATTATTTCGTTTGCATTTACCGTCTCTCCACATTTTGCTACTTGGACAAGATAATGCTAAGAAATTATTTGAAAGAATTGATTCAGCAAAATATTCGTATGACCTTCGATGAGCACATTTACCTAAAAATAAAAAATAAATTAAATAAAAAGCTAATTTAAATTAATTTTTTTATCTTAGAACTTATTTTAGAACTTATTATATTAAAATGAAAAAGCTTTAGGATTATATATATTTTATTTAAAAATCGACTACAAATTTAAATAAAATGTATACAGAACTTAACTATAAAGCTTTTTCATTTTAACATATGATCAGTTCAGGGTAAAGTTTCAAATAATTTATATTTACCAAATGGATCCAATCCACAACCGGGCTGTCTTTTACCACCATTCGGATAAAAATCCGCGTGGCCAATTGGTTCACGTATACCCAATATATTGCCATTGCTATGAATTACTTGAACATATTTTGCGTCCCATTTTCCTAAACGTCGAAATTTTTTATCTTCTGCTCCAAAAGTTGGTAATGCTGGATCCATTCCTAAATAAACAATAAATTATTTTCAATAGAATAATTCTCGTATTTATAAAATGAAACAAATTATTAAAAAATATATTTTGGCAATTTGTAGAAAGATTGCTATGTAACACTTTATTTTACATTTCTCCCGGATAGAATTAATCCAAACGCTATAGATATTATTAATCTTAGTAGGAAAAGTATCCGAGATATGATGGGTATCTTGAGTGGACACTGCCATCTGGCAAAGCACCAACACACACTGGGCTTAAACGATAGCCCAATATGCAGAAAATGTGGAGAGTCATTTGAAACACCTCTACACTTGATTTGCGACTGTGACTCTCTAGCTCAAAAAAGATACAACAAGTTTGGACTAGATGAGATAGAGAGAGACTCAGTGCATAAATTACCGTGGACCAAGATACTGGATTTCATAAGAGAGACAGGACTTCTTAAATGAGATAGTTCAAAGGGACAGTACAATAGGCCACTAGGCCGCAGTGCTCTGGGACTTTATGACACCAACCTTTCGAATAATAATAAATAATAATAACACTTTATAAAACTTGTCATACATTTTATGAAAATAAATTTAATTTTAAAAATGTAAGTTTATAATTGAAATAAAAGCAGATATATAATTCAAATATTAAAAGCAATTTTATGGATGAATAGTTTCTCTACTAAAAATAATTTTACAAACATGATTGTTTAAATTATATTTTTAATTATTTGTTGCCGGTTTAATAAACGTAAAATTAAATTTAATTTGAGTTAATGTGATTAACTTGACATTAAATTTGAAAATATGTGTATGATGATACATTTAATTGAACTCCGAGTTAAGTATAGACTAACTTTGAGTAATTTGAGTTTGAATTAAAGTGACATTTTTACTTTTTTCTCATGAACTCGAGTTAAATTTTAACTCCCATTTATAAAACCAGCTATTATGGTCCTAAATGATATGTTTCAGTTATTAATGACAGAATTTTCGTCATTAATTTGTGAAGCATTATATCAATTTCTATATGTATCTATACCTATTTAAGTACAGTAAATGTAAATTATATCTTTCTTAGTGCGCTAATTTTTGAGATACAAGAAAACAAGGATACATATAATAGAAATAATAATAATAATAATGATGAGTGTGAAATTGAAAGAAAATGTTGCAGCAAAAGTTGGTGTTAGTCAGTTAAGACGGTTAAAACATGTTGAACAAATTTCTAATGAACGTTTGGTTAAAAAATGTATATGAATGATTTTGAAGATATACGTTTGTGTGGACGTCCGATGTGTAATTGGAGTAGTGTTTTGCGTAAGCGGAAGTTTCCAAGTAGTAGAAATAGAAGAGCATGTATGAGAGAAATTATGAATGTGAATAAAGCTAAAGTTGCTTGTTTGGATAGGAATGTTTGGAGGAGGTAATTTCAAGATAATGGAAAGAGTTTGTGCCACACTTTTTTGGATATATAGCGTGATTGTGTATGTATAATAATAATATTTAAATAGAAGTTAGGTCATGAATTTCTGATTCAGTTTACGATTAGAAATTTACGTTTTTTTATGGTGAGTGGTAAAAGCGCATTTTGGGTACCCAAAACATTGAGTAAGCGCAGAAAATAAGCATTGAATAAGCGCATTTAAAAACATTGAATAAGCGCATCAAAATATTGGGTTAGGTTAGGTTAAGTTAGATTAGATTAGTTAGGTTATTCAATATAATCATGATGCGCTTATGCAATATCTCTTTTTCATTTTTCTTTCACGAATAATTAATGACGTAACTTTATTAAATGTTTAAAAAACATTTTTTTCGTATTATTAAAATAAAAAGAATACTTGCCTATAATGACAGGAATTTCACCAGAAAAATATTTTCCTACATTGCCAGCAACATGTGCACCTAAACTATGTCCAGCTAAGTAAATATTTTCTAATTTTACATTTGTTTTCTTCTGTAACAATTCGATAAATTCCGCTATTTGTTCACCGGTTTCCGGTATAGACTTTGCCGCTTTTGAATAACAATCACGATATGTATCAGCATCACTACTCCAGTCAACAATAAACACATTCCAATTACCGACTTCGATTAAAGCTGAAATAATTTTTATTATTAATACTAAACATACAATATTTTATTTTTCAACATGTTAATTGCTGCAATACAAAAATAATATTTAAATTAATATATATATATATATATAATATAAAATAATTTCTCCTAACTCCATACAGATTTATAACCCCATACAGATTCCTGACCCCATACAGATTATCCTGAAAATTTGTGATTGTGAATTTTTAATAGCTATGAAAAACGTGGGGCGCAACGACAGCTACTACCTACACTCCTTACTATTATCTATTGCATGCGTCCCACGCTTTTCGTTTTAAATTTTACAAGTATTGTTATAGCTATTAAAAATTCACAATCACAAATTTTCAGAACAACCTGTATGGGGTCAGGAATTTGTATAGGGCTAGGAGAAATTATTTTATACTTTTTAGTCCGTTTTAAAAACGTGGTATATTAATATTGTTTTTTTATTTACATAATTATTTTCTGCTTTTTAGTTTTTTAGTTCTGTATTTGTTTTCTGTAGTTTCCGTATTTTGAAAAAAATATTTGCTATGTACGAAATTCGTGAATATGGCACAAGATAAAAATTAAAATTTCTAATATTATTAATTAATTAATTAATATTGCATTTTTATCCAGTTCTGAGCTATGTTTATAGTTTCAAGTTGCTAGTTCATCGGGAAGTTAGTTTAAAAATCGACTGCAAAATATGTACCGAACAGACAAACAATAAAGCGAGTTAATAAAAACGTGTTAACAAAATTAGTCCTGCTGAGCCAAATAGAACTATGGCACATATGTGTCACACTGTTGGAAGAATGAAAATTTTGTATCGCATACTATTTATCAGTGGCAGTCAATAATTTAATTTTTACAAACTAATAATATTAAAATAAATTAATATAAATTTTATTCTTTTTTTTTTACTTACCATTAGATATAAGATTATTTACCGAACTATTTTTATTATTTTTAAATCCGTGAATAACAAACATTGTTCTTAAATTGGGATTAAAACCATTATAATTTAATTTGTTAATGTCATCTTGTAAAAGCAATTCGGTAATAAGAATATCACTGAAATTGAAAGTAAATAATATAGTAAAAAATCTTTCAGAACTCATTATGTTAAAATAATACGACTTTGAGTTGTAGTTGTTGATGTTTCGACGTACTCAACATGCATCAAATTAAGAAGATGTACATTGAGTACGTCGAAAATTTGATTATTAATAAATATTAATACAGAACTACAACATAAAGTCATTTTATTTTAAAAGTAAATATCAATATTATAACGATTGTTATACCAGTTGCTGGAATTGGTGATAAATTATTTTGAATTATCCATTTATTGTTTTAATTAAGACTTTTTGGTAAGAACAGTTAACAGATATTGTTGATAAAATAAAAATATAAATAAATAAAAATAAAATAGGAATTTATGTATATCTCACTTTTATTAATTATAGTTAATATTAGTTATGTCAAATTTTGATTACTTGATATTATTATATATATTATATTAATTGTATTATTATTTTTAATTATTATTTGTCATATTTCTACATTTGATTTTTTTTATTTTGTTTAATCTATGCAATTTATATATATTATTTATTATTCGTATATTTAGTGCTGTTAATGGTGTATTACTATTGGGCAAAGAAATTATTTGTTATTGTTATTAAAATAAGTCAATTATTTATTTAATTTTGTAAGTAACAACTATAAAATCAAAGACTATTTTTATTTTATTTTTTTATTTGAATGATGATTATGATTCACTGTATAACAATTAATTTTTATTTCCTCATATTCAATTATATTTTTGACATAAACGTGACATTTATACATTACTTTCATTAATTGTGCAAAATCATGAAATACACAAAAAAGTAGTTTTATTTTATATGTTAATAAAATTAAAACAATATTTTTATACAGTATTTTTTATTTGGTTGAAATCAAAATGAAATATACTTATATTTTATTTAATATTATATTTTAAATAATACTAAAAAAAGAATACCAAAAAGTGAGTACAAAAAATCATGTTCTTTATAGGTTAGGTTTGTTCTTACCAACTATGAAACTAGTTTTCAATTGTACAAAGCATGCGCAATATGGTAAATTACAAACTAAATTTGCATTGCACATACGTCGCGCAGCTGTAAATTAATCTCACATTATTATGTTATCAAATAATGTATTACATTACCTTGATTTAAAATAAAAAGTTACTGGATTTCTGGTTTTATAATTACATCGAGAAAACGGTAATCTTTTTGATATACCAGTTAGAACATTTCTTTTTGTAAGTGATTTTTCATGTAACTCTTCAGATTCACCTAAAAAGGAAATATGTAACATAAATTTTTAAATAACAAATTTATTATTATTTAAGATTGCAAAAACTGAGAATTTCTATATATGTACACAACATTCAACTTGTTTACATTTATAATACTTTTCATATACAGATATTTATGCAAATGTAAACCATATATATAATAAAAAAAATGTTGTAGCAAAAGTTGGTGTGAGTCATTTAAAATGAGTCGGTCATTTTGAGCAAATGCCAAATGAACGTTTGGTTGATAAAATTTATATAAATGATTTTGAAGCTAAACATTTGCATGGACGTCCGGTGGTATGATTAAAAGTGTTTGTTGTGAGCGAAAGTTTCCAAGTAGTAGAAACAGAAAAGCATGTATGAGAGGAATTATGAATACGGATGAAGCTAAAGTTGCTTGTCCGGATAGTATCCTTGCTATACTGAATGTTCTTTCAATATCACTCACATATGTTCTTTTAATTTAGTGTTCTTTAGACATTTGATCAAAATGGATAAACTATATTAATTAATTTACACCAACTTTTGCATCAACATTTATACACCAATTTATTTTGCACCCACAATCACTTACTATATATAAACATACGTACCACGCAGTGTAATTATTTAACTAACCTAATTTATGAGTCTATTAGGATTACATTTATAAAACTTATAGCGTTACAAAATAATTTGTCTTTTTCTATAAATAAAAGAATTCAATTTACTATACAAAAAGGCAAAATATTTACAGATGTAAACCGAATTAGATCCATTAAAACGGAATTATATATAAAACATAAAACATAACATTTTTTTGAGAAATTGAGATTTATTGTTAGTTCCAATACAATAATATTTTAAATAAATAATCAAGTTTGTTTATGAACGTTTCTTTTTATTAAATTTTAAAAATAACAACTAACTTAACAAAATATATAAATCAAATATAAAATTTATTTAACAAATTAAATAACTCTAAGTGACTATTTAATAAATAAATAAAAACACTTACCTGAACTTAAATATATTAAACAAAAACACAACACTACAAGTTTTAGTAACATCTTCATGCTACAAACTGTAAATATGTGAGTCATGTTAGATTTAGTAACATCATTATATAGAAATTATTTTTGATAAAATTTTATTTTTAAATCCATGGTTATATATTTATTAGTGTTTTACATTTTGTTTTTCCCTAAACAAATTAATAAAACCGCACGGGAAGAACAATGACTTAGAATAAAGATAATTTATTTATAAAAATAAAAATGTTTTAATCGGAAAAATATATTTACATTTATATGTAAATGTTTGCGTTAACATTTATTGCAGATACGACAAATTTAAATATAGAACATTTGCAAATAAATAAGAGCATGCAAACGTGAATGAAAGCAAAATTATAAACTGTATAAATAGCCTTGCATATATTTTATATTAAGTACATTATTTCGTCATGGTTGTCAAATTTAATTACAAATATTTTTTTGTAGTTATTTCAGTGGCGTACTTAAAATATTTTAAATTTTATGACCTGAAAGTGATAAACTTATCAAAATTTACAAAAAAAAAGGTTAAAGAATAAACTTAATATAAATTTGTATACCATTTTTCTTAATTTTTAATTATCTAAACAGCAGTTTATTTAAATTTTATTGCAACATTGATTAATTATTTATATTTTTATGACAATATTTTAAATTTTTATTTAACAATTTGTGCAACGCATACTTATTAAAATTACATTATAATATAATATTTAGTAAATACGTTGCAAATACCTCTTCTATATGCTTTCCTATTCTTACTACTTGGAAACTTTTGCTCACACAGAACACTCTCAACCATATCACTCCAGCTACTCATCGGACGTATACCTTCAAAAATATGCACATATTCTTTTAACGTAATGTTTATTAAACATTTGCTCAAGATGACCAAAGCATCTTAATTTACTAACTCCAATTTTTGTAACAACATTTTTTTCAATTTTACGTTCATTATCTACTAATTTATTTCGTACCCGATTTCATCTTCTTTTACCATATACACCACGTATAAATATTATTTCCACAGCAATTATTTCCATTTTATTAATGATTTTATTAACTTTAACGATTAAATTATAATAAATCTGAACTATTAGTTTTACAATATCTACGCTACTGGTTATTTCATGTTTGTGATATTGGCTGCAGTAATAATGTACCAATGTCACTTTTTGGACAAATTAGATATTGTTTGTTCTTGCACTAAGGATTAGATATATACTTATTTTACTCGTATAGAGAGACACAACTTTGTCCATAATATAATTTCGAAAAAAAAATATTCTAGCACATTGTTTTTTTACAAAATATACAAAATAATTTATACTTAAATAAGTTCAAGTGTAACAGCTAGTAATCAGTAAGTAAAATAATGTCA
Organism: Clivina fossor; assembly: GCA_963966155.1. Taxonomy (NCBI): domain Eukaryota; kingdom Metazoa; phylum Arthropoda; class Insecta; order Coleoptera; family Carabidae; genus Clivina; species Clivina fossor. The sequence goes on along the minus strand of OZ014551.1, from coordinate 21,331,227 downwards.
AGATCAATTATAGCAACGACCAATTTCAATAATCAATGAGTTTATTTAACTTGTATCTAATGTATTATATTCAATGTACAAAACATTGCAAATTAAAAAAAAAACTTGTTTATTATCATTGATTTAACAGAATAATTAATTAAATATAATAATTGTGTAGTGACAGCAGTTTTATTTACTGGCAAAATCTAGAATATGAAATCAAATGTTTTTACGGACTTGCGGAAAGCAGAAACACTAGAAATATAAAATAAATAATAGGTAGATTAAAGGCTGCTGCTATATAACGAAGAAATTTTGCTATAGTTATAGCGTTATTACTACTTTGACTGCAAGGAAAAAGTAGTATAGTGTTTGGTACGGTGTCTGTAACATTTTCAAAAAAAAAAAAAACTTGTATAGAAATCCTTCATATAGCCTCTAGATGACGAATCTGAACTTAGTTTATGTGGGTGTATGGATGTGCGTCGTCAGCTCTCTCGGTCGTCAGACAAAATTTTGTGATCGCAACTCCTCCTAGACGGTTCAACCGATTATAATGAAATTTTCAGGATAAATTTGCCTAGTGCCCAAGATGGCCATGTGGTTTTGGTTTTTTCCAGTGATGCCAACTTTCCGAGAAAAAAATTACTAAAGTTTTTAAAAATTCGTTGTGGCTACATTATTTATCCGATTTTGATCAAATTTTCAGAAAAAATTTCCCTAATGCTCCTATTAATTACATAATTTTATTAATATTCAGTGTTGCCAACTTTCCGAGAAAAAAATTACTAAAGTTTTAAAATTTTTATTATGGCCATGTTATTCAACCGATTTTACTCAAATTTTCACAAAAGATTCTCCTAGTATTCATATAATTTATGTAATTTTAACAAAATACAGTGTTGCCAACTTTCCGAGAAAAAAATTAGTAAAATTTTAAAAAATTTATTATGACCATTTTATTTAACCGATTTTAATCAAATTTTCATAAAAGTTTTTTTTAGTGCTTAAATAAATTATGCAATTTTAACAAAATACAGTGTTGCCAACTTATCGAGAAAAAATCACTAAATTTTTTAAAAATTCATTGTGGCTACATTATTTATTCGATATTGATCAAATTTTCAGAAAAGTATCTTCTAATGCCCACATAAATTATAATATTATTAAAATACAGTGTTGCCAACTTTCCGAGAAATGTCAAAGTAGTCTATATATGGGTTTATCCATATACTTCTAATCTTGTTTTAACATTATTTTAAGGTTATATTTAACGGACTAATGTTTAATGTTGATTCTTTCTATTTTTACAATTTAGCGAAAATTAGCCAGTATGCATAAACATTTTCGTTAAAAATAACGATTCGTTAAAATAAAAATTCTTGGATCTCGTAAGAAATTTCGTTGCAATATACATAGAAAGATTTATTACGGAATCCCAAAGTTTTCATTTTAACGAATCGTTAGTTCACGCTTTGACAATAGGATAGTTATAACAAGATTAAAAGTATATGGGCAAACCCACATATAAACCACTTTGACATTATCACATAAATGCTAAGAAATAAGAATAAAATTTTTATATTTTTTTACTAAAAATTGGCAGCATTATTCAAAAATTAAATTTTATAATTATTATGAATAAAAAAGTATCTATCCTGAAAATTTGTTTTAAATCGTACAAACAGTATGCTTAAAATAAATTTTGAATAGTTTATATATATATTTTGAAAATGTTACAGACACCTTACCACAGTATACCACATTTTCCTTGCAGTCAGAAGTAAAATTGCGTTGACTTTAATTTTTTTTTGACTGTACGTTAACTAATTTCTCATCAAACAATTTGTGGTTATAATTTAATAGTAAATAACTGATACAATTCACACCTGTTCAACTTTACATTTATATTTACATAAAAAATATTATATTAACCATATGACTAAATACAATTTTCGTATTTGTAAGGTAACTAAGTGATCGTAAGGTATTTTATTCAAAATGATCCGTGTAACGAAAAAGATAAGAAATATTTGTGCCTATATAATGATGATTACAGTCGTAATGGCTTTAACATTTTTCTGAAAAACGAAAAACTACATAAAAAGAGGTAAATACATTTATATTTTCAAAACATTTATACTTATATTTATTTTTCAATAATATATAAATAACACTTTGTATTTTTTTTAGGATATCTACATGTAAATTACACTAAATAATGAAATTATTAAATATATTGTTATTTACAATGGAAGACATTTTTTTTTTTAATTTACTAATATATATAATAAGAAATATATAATTTAATGTATTGTTAAATAAACTAATATTTTATAATTAATTATATTTAAAATTATTTATAATAAAGTTTAAGTCATATTTCCTTTTGGATAAACATTTTCTTGAATGTTAAAAAATAAATTTTAGTACAAAATTTTTATATGGCATTTTTATAGTTGTATGTATATAATTTAAAATACCAAAAACGGCCGCTAGGAATATATTTTTGCTTGGCAAACTACAATCTTTTAAAGACATCTTCCATCTTCAAGAATGAATCTATACTGAATTTTCCATGTAATTATTTATACTTGGTTATTTTGTTTATTCGTAATATAAAAAATAATTATTCAACTCAAAGCGATCTTCGCCAATACAATACAAGAAATATCTAACTTCTCTATTCCAGTTATAAAATTAAATAAAGATAAATTTAACCCAAATCACATTGGTCTAATCTATTACAATAATTTACCAAAGCGTATTAGTAGCATTAAAGCTGAAAGTAGTTTCAAATTTCAATAAAAGAAATTTTCATTGACAAAAACTATTATAAGTTTAATGATTATCATAATAACAAGTTCTAATTTTCAATTGTAATGTAAATCTTGCGTTGTAATGCAATTTTTATGTATTTTGTTAAAATTTCCGTTCATATGGAAATACAAATATTATTATTAATTATTATTATTACTATTATGTTGTGAATATATATATATATATATATATATATATATATATATATATATATATATATATATATTGTGACATTTAGATGAAGAAAAATATTAGATGTTAAAGTTAAATTTTATCAAAGTGTTCAAATTTTGAAATATTTTATTCATCTGATTTTTATCCTACCTGTCACCCATAATGGGCACGGCGTCAGTTGTTTGGAGGAGAGCTAGGTCGTAGGTGGGGTTGGTAGGAACTTTATTTTGTGATGTTGGTAAATTAGGTGGGCGCCAGTCAAAGCGGAATGTTGACGCAAAATTGAGAAGCTTTGACAAATCTCAAAAAGGAACTTAACAGGATAGGGATTTATTTCATTTTTCGAGAATTTGTTTCGGAAATGCGATAAATAATTAAATAAAAAATTACTTACAATTTTGTAATACCATGTAGTTATATTGTATGATATTCCAAATACAGAGTACGTACGTCGTTTGTTTGATGTCTGCTGGTTAGCGGGTGGTCTAGCTAAAGAAGATCTTCTTCTGCGTTTTCGTCAGCGCCGAGGAGATGTCAGAATGCACAGCGCAACAAAGCGGCGTGATCATGGAAGGAGACATCAAGAAAATGATCGCCCTCGAAATCGGAATACGCCCCGCGGGCTTTAGTACGTCATAAAAAATCATCCAGTCAATAATTCCTGCTCGATTTAGAGTATGGTCGATATCTTTCATGGGCTGATCCAAACTCGGTTTCCACAATTAACTGGTGCTACTATACATCTGAATCTCGCTCGGACACCGTTGAAAACGACAGCCTGTTCATCTAAACATGAGGGGGCACAGCAGATTTATCCAGAATACAAACATGATAAAATCAAACAAATCGAACTTGAAATAAAAGTCGATACAATCGAAATCACAAGATAGGCAATAGTTTCATACAATATCATCAATATAACAAATAAATGCAAAATCAAAATACTTTACAATTTACAATTTAAAGTACACAAATCATAAATCAGCTCAAGCAACGTTAATAATTTTAGCAATCAAAAGAAATATCATAGTACAAAATTTAAGCGATAATAACAAAATTCAATCAGCAAACAAAATAGATAATAACAGCATGATCTCATAATACAAAATTTAAACGATAATTGCATAGTTCAAAATATGATACAAGCAAAATTAAAATATTTAACTAGAAACAAAAATACGTAACTCAAAGAAAATTCAACAATACTACAATAAAATGACTCAACAATGTTTCCTAGCTAAATAAGTTAAAGTTACTTGCTCAACAAAAATATTCAATTTCAAGATAGTACAACAATCAATAAATTTGCTACTTACAGTTTACTGCACGTCATTCATACAACAAAGAAAAGGGATCACGAAGAGGGAACATAGAACATGGAACAGAGGGGGGGTCGCGTGCGCAGGAGAGACAAAACACGAAAGTACTTTAGCCGATCTAGACCGAATGTCTTTCCCGTAATTTGTAAATCCGGAAGCCAATGAACGCATTCTGATCTTATAGGAGTAGCCCACGAAAACATAGGGTATTTCACCGAGAATTACGACGTGGCCACCAAAAAATATACTCAAACAAAATATCATCACAGCCGATACAGCTTCTTCAGCCTAAAATTTAAGTGCTGTGATAATAGCAAAAATATACGATACGATAAACCAAAAAATCATCGCAACACGAACAATGGCACGTGGCCTCAAAATAACTCGTATTGCAACAATCCCGAACTCTACAAAAGTTCAAACATTAAAACGTCGGTCGTTTTAATACGCGAATAAAATTATCAAATCCGTGCTCGCAGCACGGCACAAAAAATCTGAAGATCATAACGCGCTCTAGCGAGGGCCCGAAATTCACAAATACGGACAATGATACGCACTAAAGAACTTTCACAAACGGAAAACGGGAAGGAAATCTACTAGTATTTACAAAGAAAGAAATGAGGATTGGAACTGGAATCTGTGCTGCTTCAAGGTTAATTTTATCATCACAAAATTACTAATCTTCAAATAAACTATACCGATACAAACTCTAATAAATTGAACTCTACAAATCATAACTCAAAACAAAATTACTAATAAAATTATTCAAGAAAGAAATTGGCTTTACAAAAAATACAAAACGTAATCAAATGTAAGTTGACCATCATTGTATTCATGAGAGCGAAAATTTACGTTACTAAAATAATCCAAACATCAAAAAATCTCATGAATAACAATTCAAACATAATACAAAATAAATAAATTGTCAACTTACATCGTTTCAAATCCAAACGAACCAATTCCACATTGAATACAAAAACTTATCAGGCCGCATGGTAAATTAACCTTCAACTCATCACAGATATAACGAAGACAAAACCAGTAGAAGTCTGCTCAGCTCGGTAGTTCACGCAAGAGAGAGCTGGTTGCTCGGACAGTGGCTCACGGGAGAGAGAGATTTCCACCTGTACAAGCCTATTTATGTGCCTGCTAATTTCACACATTTTAATCAATATTGCCAATTTACTAAAAAATAAATACTCTATAAAAATATCATTTTTTATACAAAATTTGACTCGTGACAAAAAGTGTTTTTGTCACACAGCCCTTCCACCAAAAAAAATTTTTTTCATTTACAAAAAAATTTTTAACTTTCCAACAAAGAAATATTCGTGACTCAATAAAATACTCAAATCAAAGAAAAACTAATCAATCAAAAAAACTGTGAAATCTATCTCACTCAGTGCACTAAACAAAATATAAATCGTGACTCAATCAGATACAAAATAATATAGCACAACAAAATAAATCAAATGAGTAAGTAGCAAATATAACATAATACAAATCATAAATAATCATCATAACTAAACATGAAATGTAAGTAGCAATTACAAAAATAATCAGAACTACATAAATTTTCGAACTCAAATTCTCGGAAAAGTGAAAGGAAGGAATGGACTAATTCGAAGACAAAAAATCAATCAAAGCCCCACGTTGGCGAGCCATAATTATGTGTGACATTTAGATGAAGAAAAATATTAGATGTTAAAGTTAAATTTTATCAAAGTGTTCAAATTTTGAAATATTTTATTCATCTGATTTTTATCCTACCTGTCACCCATAATGGGCACGGCGTCAGTTGTTTGGAGGAGAGCTAGGTCGTAGGTGGGGTTGGTAGGAACTTTATTTTGTGATGTTGGTAAATTAGGTGGGCGCCAGTCAAAGCGGAATGTTGACGCAAAATTGAGAAGCTTTGACAAATCTCAAAAAGGAACTTAACAGGATAGGGATTTATTTCATTTTTCGAGAATTTGTTTCGGAAATGCGATAAATAATTAAATAAAAAATTACTTACAATTTTGTAATACCATGTAGTTATATTGTATGATATTCCAAATACAGAGTACGTACGTCGTTTGTTTGATGTCTGCTGGTTAGCGGGTGGTCTAGCTAAAGAAAATCTTCTTCTGCGTTTTCACAGCGTTTTCACAGCGCAACAAAGCGGCGTGATCATGGAAGGAGACATCAAGAAAATGATCGCCCTCGAAATCGGAATACGCCCCGCGGGCTTTAGTACGTCATAAAAAATCATCCAGTCAATAATTCCTGCTCGATTTAGAGTATGGTCGATATCTTTCATGGGCTGATCCAAACTCGGTTTCCACAATTAACTGGTGCTACTATACATCTGAATCTCGCTCGGACACCGTTGAAAACGACAGCCTGTTCATCTAAACATGAGGGGGCACAGCAGATTTATCCAGAATACAAACATGATAAAATCAAACAAATCGAACTTGAAATAAAAGTCGATACAATCGAAATCACAAGATAGGCAATAGTTTCATACAATATCATCAATATAACAAATAAATGCAAAATCAAAATACTTTACAATTTACAATTTAAAGTACACAAATCATAAATCAGCTCAAGCAACGTTAATAATTTTAGCAATCAAAAGAAATATCATAGTACAAAATTTAAGCGATAATAACAAAATTCAATCAGCAAACAAAATAGATAATAACAGCATGATCTCATAATACAAAATTTAAACGATAATTGCATAGTTCAAAATATGATACAAGCAAAATTAAAATATTTAACTAGAAACAAAAATACGTAACTCAAAGAAAATTCAACAATACTACAATAAAATGACTCAACAATGTTTCCTAGCTAAATAAGTTAAAGTTACTTGCTCAACAAAAATATTCAATTTCAAGATAGTACAACAATCAATAAATTTGCTACTTACAGTTTACTGCACGTCATTCATACAACAAAGAAAAGGGATCACGAAGAGGGAACATAGAACATGGAACAGAGGGGGGGTCGCGTGCGCAGGAGAGACAAAACACGAAAGTACTTTAGCCGATCTAGACCGAATGTCTTTCCCGTAATTTGTAAATCCGGAAGCCAATGAACGCATTCTGATCTTATAGGAGTAGCCCACGAAAACATAGGGTATTTCACCGAGAATTACGACGTGGCCACCAAAAAATATACTCAAACAAAATATCATCACAGCCGATACAGCTTCTTCAGCCTAAAATTTAAGTGCTGTGATAATAGCAAAAATATACGATACGATAAACCAAAAAATCATCGCAACACGAACAATGGCACGTGGCCTCAAAATAACTCGTATTGCAACAATCCCGAACTCTACAAAAGTTCAAACATTAAAACGTCGGTCGTTTTAATACGCGAATAAAATTATCAAATCCGTGCTCGCAGCACGGCACAAAAAATCTGAAGATCATAACGCGCTCTAGCGAGGGCCCGAAATTCACAAATACGGACAATGATACGCACTAAAGAACTTTCACAAACGGAAAACGGGAAGGAAATCTACTAGTATTTACAAAGAAAGAAATGAGGATTGGAACTGGAATCTGTGCTGCTTCAAGGTTAATTTTATCATCACAAAATTACTAATCTTCAAATAAACTATACCGATACAAACTCTAATAAATTGAACTCTACAAATCATAACTCAAAACAAAATTACTAATAAAATTATTCAAGAAAGAAATTGGCTTTACAAAAAATACAAAACGTAATCAAATGTAAGTTGACCATCATTGTATTCATGAGAGCGAAAATTTACGTTACTAAAATAATCCAAACATCAAAAAATCTCATGAATAACAATTCAAACATAATACAAAATAAATAAATTGTCAACTTACATCGTTTCAAATCCAAACGAACCAATTCCACATTGAATACAAAAACTTATCAGGCCGCATGGTAAATTAACCTTCAACTCATCACAGATATAACGAAGACAAAACCAGTAGAAGTCTGCTCAGCTCGGTAGTTCACGCAAGAGAGAGCTGGTTGCTCGGACAGTGGCTCACGGGAGAGAGAGATTTCCACCTGTACAAGCCTATTTATGTGCCTGCTAATTTCACACATTTTAATCAATATTGCCAATTTACTAAAAAATAAATACTCTATAAAAATATCATTTTTTATACAAAATTTGACTCGTGACAAAAAGTGTTTTTGTCACAATATATATAGGTGTCCTATTTCAAATTATATCCTGAAATATTTCGAGAAATAAGCTGCGGATCAAAAATGTTCCGAATTAAAAGTATAATGGTTAAGAAGGGACATCCGATCATGTCAAAGTTATACTCTCCGGACCCCCAGGGAAGCAGAAAAAGGGGGCAACTTTGAATTTTTTAATTGCAGATTCAGATAAAAGATAATATATATATATATATATATATATATATATATATACTCAAATATAATCATAAAGGAATAATCTGAAAATGAAAAAAATCATATCGCCTCAACCTGGGATCGAACCAGGGTCCTTTCGCCCGGCAAGCGAAAGGACCCTGGTTCGATCCCAGGTTGAGGCGATATGATTTTTTCATTTTCAGATTATTCCTTTATGATTATATTTGAGTATTAACTGTATTTAAATGATATATCTATCAACTAACCAGATTAATGAATTATATATATATATATATATATATATATATATATATATTTAATAAATAAGAAGAAATAATTATTAAACATAATATATTTATAATATACAAATACATTTTTTCATATAATACATAATTTAATATAAATTATTTTAGGTCATATTTCAGTAAAAACATTATATATCATTTTCAACCAAGTGCGAATGGTTCGGCTGTATTAGTTGTCAAATAATACGATCCAGAAAGACTGAAAATAAAATAGCAAGTATTAGTAATATAGATAGTATATATTAGTAATATTACGAGTAGGAATAGAAGAGTATGTATGAAAAGTATCATGAATATGAATGGAGCTAAAGTTGCTTGTATGGATAGTGTTGTTTAGAAGAAAGTATTTTCGGGATAGTGGAAAAAGTATATGCCTCATCCTTTTGGGAACATGGCATGATTGTGTATGTATGTAATAATAAATAAATTATAGTTATTGTTTATGATAATGTAATTTGCAGCTTGAGAAAATTACATTTTTCATTTCGATACTAATGACATTTCAAAACAATCATAATTGCAATTATAGCTTGTCAGATATTTCGAAAGCAATAGTGAAAAACAAGGGTTGGGTAATGAATTATTTAAGAACTTGCTGACGTAAATAATAAACTATATATATATATATATATATTAATTAGTGACTGGTAAAATATTTATGTAAAAAATTAATGGGTATATCAAAAAACTTGTCTTTAAACTTAAATGAGTTTCATTTAAGAACCTTTCTAATTTGGACTGATATACCTACCCATTAATTTCTGATATATATCAAGAATCGCATATATAATAAATTTATTATTCCACTAAAGTGGAAAATTTAGTTTTTGTTATATAATATTTATTTATAAAATTACCTGGTGTCTAAATTATTTCCTCCCATTCTACCAACTGCATTATTATTGCAATTTCCAGTATCCCAATCCTGTCTGCTTGCACAAGATATAGCAACAAAATTATGGTTTGTGATCGATTCAGCAAAATATTTATATGATCGTGAATGAGCACAAGTACCTGAAAATAAAATAACAATAATATCATTATGTGCTGAAGATTCATTTAAATTTTTAATTTAATTGTAAAATAAAATCGTGTCATGTAATTTTTTTGTTTTGTTTATTTTATTGTATTTTCAATCAAATATTCTTGATATTTCAATTTGTCATTTTATATATAACCAATAATAATTATTAGGATTTTAATTTTTTATTAAACAAAAAAGATTTTGCGATTAAAATAAAATGAAATCCGTTGATCTACTAGATAAAGATATAGATGTATCACTTATCGTGCATGATAAGTGGCGCTAAAAATATAAATCTTTTAAAAAAAAATCCTATGTTTGTTTCGTATGTTTATATATTACACTTATATATTTAATCAATAAAAATAAACAAACTCCGCTAAATATTGTAATTTAATCTGTTCAGAATTGTTATATTCAACTTGTTTATTTTTAAACATGCAGGAGCAATTAAATATTCCTCAATGTTTTTTGGTGAATTTATACTTTTAAAAATCAAGCATAAAAACAAAATTTGTGCAAAATATAAAATTAATTACATACCTATTACATCAATTCCACAGCCTTTTTGATTCATACCACCATTTGGATAGAAATCAGAATCACCGATTGGTACTAAAAATCCTAAGAGACCACCATTGGTATGAATAATTTGTACATGTTGAGCATCAGTTGGATCTACGCGTTTATCTGGATCAGTTTCCGATATAAATGGTAAAGCTGGATCCATACCTAAATTAAATCAAATTATAAATTTGTTTAACTTATATAATTAAATGTTAATTTTTAATTAACAATGTATTTTAATATAATATTAAACAAATTATTGGTGTATAATTGTCAGGCGTTTTTTAAACAATAATTATTATGAAAAAAGAAACATGAAAATTTAACAATAACATTTTAAATAATTATTCCGGAGCGTACTCACCATCTATTTTAATAAGAAGAAGAATTTAAAAAAGTAAACAAAACAATTTTTTTATTAACAAATAAGCCGCTTACAAAAACGCCTGCTAATTATGCACAACCCAATAGTTAATCCAAAAAAATCTTGCTACAGAATATTGCTCAGTTTTCATTAGTATGAAAATATCTTTTAACTTACCAACGATGACAGGAATTTGGCCATTGAAATTACTGCCAATTCGTCCACAAACATGCGCTCCTAAACTGTGGCCAGCTAGATGAATTTTGTCAATTTTAATTCCCGTTATTGAAATCAAACGTTCGATAAATTTAGCAGCTATGTCACCAACACCTGGTACAGCACCTAACGCTATATGGTACATGGAATTTGCTTTCTTCTTCCAATCAACAACGATTATGTTCCAGTCTTCAGCTTCCAATAATGCTGAAATTAAATTATAGTTCATTACTTGCCAAAATTGCTTTTAGTAAAAGTTATAGATTGTTACAATACAGTAAATAAGTAAATAAATAAATAAAAAAATAAGACAGAACGTTAAATTATAATTAATTAATAATAATTAAATTGAATTATAATTACCATTAGTTATATACTGATTCACATGACTATCTTTATGATTATTCCATCCATGTACTATAAACATCGTTCGGCGATTCACATCAAAATCCGTATTTTTGATTTCTTCAAAATCATCCACATTTAACTGTAACGAATAAGTGTTCCTGCAAAAATATTAATATTTATTTTTATTATATTTTTTGCATTTTCTATAACATTTTTATATGTTAAAATAATGTTTATAGCTTTGACACACCATAAAACTTCAAAATCATTAATGTACATTTACTACTAAGATTTTAGCAGTAACAGAAAAGTGAACACACAGTAGTAAATATACTGCTACTTCTAAAATCGCCGTGGTGAATGTAACTTACTAATTACTAAATTTTGTCGTATTTCGAAGGTAATAAGTCAGTATATTGTAATTATTAATTAAATTTAATCTAATTATTATTAAATTCCTTGTCAGGTTTGTTATCTATTTTTATTATTGACGACGCGTTTCGATTTTCCGGTCATCTTCACACTTGGTCTATGTTTTGTTTTTTGTTTATTCAAACAATTGATACGGACAAAACAAAACACGGATCAAGCCTAAAGATAACCAGAAAGTCGAAACACGTCCTCAATAATAAAAAAAATAACAAACCTGCCAGGGGATTTAATAATATTAAGATTAAATTTAAATATAGCTCACGTTTAGAACCTAAGAATAAAAATTTACCTTTTAACATTAATATTGTAATTATGTCTATAAATTTAATTTTGATAAGATCAATCAATTATGATTAAAACATAATTGATTAATTTTATCAGATTTTTGCAAAAATTATTGATAGAAAAATAAGATTAATGTTCTAATTTAACATACAAAGAGATTAGCGATTTTAATATTTATGTATATACAATAGGTATTATTGTTTTTATAATAATAATAATCGCCGCATATGATCTTTGTAGTTGCGCGGCTATATTAAACAAAAAAAAAATTATAATAATAATAAAAAAAAACGCACTTAATGTTCAATTATGAGTTAGCAACTATTTTATCCCTTGTTTAAAAAACACAGTAAATTATATATAGATAATTTTTTTGTTAATAATTTAAAAATTAAGTTAGTTTAAAATGAAAAAAGCTATTTAGTTTAAGTTTTATATAATTGAATTTATTTTTCTAAGATAATAAAGCTTTTTGGATTAGGTTTTGTATATCTGCATCAGGAAGATATATGTAGAGTATATCGAAACGTCGCTATTTAAATAAAATATATACAGAACTTAATAAAGTTTTTTTTTATTTTAATATGAGTCTTGAAAGATTTATTTTCCTGTTGAAAGTTTATGTGCAGTCAACAAAAATATTGTATTTTTATAAAAATTTACATAACTGTTACAATTGTCATAATATATATTGAATAACACATCAATATATGTTTAGAACGCAGGCAACTTAGTTGCGTAGTTATACCTATTACTTGCATAGTTATACCTATCGATGTAGTAAGATATGTTTTGCGATCTGTAGCTGTGCATGAGCATCCAAATTTATTTAAGTAATCATAAGTTATATTAATATTAGTTTATTAAACTCAATAAGTTTAAATAAAATGTTTAAGATAAATATAGATTTAAATATACTTTCATTCAATATATTATTAAACAATTAAAACCTGTCAAGAACTTAAACCAAAAAGCTTTTTTTATTTAATAATATGAGTTCTTTAATTTTTTAAAGTTTGTTTATGTTTCATAAAATATATTTATTTAAAATTGATTTTTTAATATGTGTACTTAACACGTACCTATCATTGTTAGGAAAAATACAAAGCAAATGAATTTAAACCTAAAGCTTTATTTTATTAATAATATTAATAATTTATTTATTTTTTTTGTTACCTTGACGTGAAATGAAATGTAACTTCTTCTTCAGGTACATCAACGCGAACAACTGGCTGTTGTAAATCAATTATATGTAATTTATTATCATCATCTTCAACCAATATAAATCTTTTCTCTGGTAATGGATTATTCTCAATGGCATTTATATTTCGGGCGCTTCCTATTTAAATATTGAAAAAAAAAACATAATAATAAGTTTTCAAATAATCATTATTTATAATGATATAAAATTTATAATTTAATATCCATGATTGTATACAAAAAAGGATTTAATTTTTGTAAACTGAAATTTTTATATATTTAACAAATTTTTCGATATTATAAAATTTATTTTATTGTAATGAACCGAGAAACAAATTTTACATACATGTTTTGTAAATTTTTTAACTTGTAATATTACAAATATGTAGTAAAAATTACAAAATAATTTTTAAATACAATAATACATTTCCTTAAATATACAATGACAATTTTTTGTTTAAAATATATTTCAAATTTATATAAATCTAATATTTTTTGTGTATTATTTTTATCTTAGTATATTATTTGAAAAATAATGACAAATATACATATTATACAGAGTACATTTTCAAATTTAAATATATCAAATATTATTTACTTTTAATTTTTATTTATTATGAATTTTGAGATAAATAAATATATAACAAATATTTAATAAAATAATAATTAAAATGATTTTTATTTACTTTGATAGAACAATATAATTTTCACGAAAACTTACCAAAAGAAGCAGCCACAAATATTAAAGATAATCCAAGTAATAAACGCATGATTACTCAAAGGTAGCTATGATTTTTGCAACAATTGAACAATTAATTTATATTGTTTTATTATCTTATCAATTTTTATAGTTAAAGATCAAATGTTTTTATGGAAATTTTGTTTTCCTAACTATAAATAAAATAATTACGAGATTATTTAATTTTATCTGATTGCAAAATTAATTAATACGATAAACGCATGCCCAAAGTTTAAAAGATTTATTTGTATAATTTGCATAATATTTCGCGATAATTTAATGGCGATATCAACCAAAAAGTTTTTGAACCTATATCATAAATAATAAATTGGTTTATGAAAATCAATTTTGTTTCCAGATTATCAAAAGTTTACTTTACAAGTGTTGCAGAAATTTTATTTGAGTGTATATATATATATATATATATATATATATATATATATATATATATATATATGTATGTATGTAGCAGGAATATTGAATAATCCGGTTTTTTACAAAATCACCTTTTTTTAATTTTAATCAAACTTAATGTAGGGTAGATTGATGAAAAAGGTTAGTTTATGTATTTTTTTTTTATTTTTAGAGACGAAACAAAAATATTAATATATTAATAATATTACAAAAAAAAAACAGAAGGATTATTCAATATTCCTGCAACTTGTATTTAAAATGCCAGGGTTTTTGGGAATACAATTTTTTAAATGTTTTTTTACCAATAATTTACATTTTATTGCATGATTTTTATGTGTGATAAATAAATTAAAAAATGATTTTACGTTGTTTTTTATTGTTATCACCTGATATAATAATTAGATCCTGATAAAAATCAAAACGAAAAATCCAAATTTTCAACTTATTCTTTATATTCGTTTTACTGCTTTTTTTACATACATTTTTTATTACGTAAATTAAATGTATGAGAGTTGTTATGAATGTGGATGAAGCTAGAGTTGCTTATCTGAATAATTGTAAATTTTTTACAAGTATTAATGAAGGAGAAGTCATTTCCAGGTTAATCCCTGAGAAGTAGGCATGCGCAGTACGATTTTGATGTACAATTTCGAAGTTTCCTGAACGCTTAAAATTACAACGCAAATACGTACTGTTCAGAAATTAGTCAAAGATCCTTACTCAAACAAAGCTATAATGTTTTTGTGAAAATCATAGTAAGAAAAAATATTAGGAATATTTTATTATTTTATAATTTTTATTTAAATTTAAATTAATTTAATGTTACTGTTTCATAGACTTACGTAATACTGTGTTATATGTTTAATAAAAAGTAATACAAATAATAAAAATGTTTTTTTTTTTTAAATTTGTTTATTTAAAATTTTTAAAATTACATTCATTAAATAACTCTTCCCGAACTAAAGTAATTTAATGATATATGAAATAAAATTAGTTTTTTTTTTACATTTGTTAAAAAAACTGCATATTATTTAACTATTTTTTTATAAGTAAAACGTTTGTTTATTATTATAATAATAAAAAATAGTAAAAAAGATGAAAAAAGTTCCACTCTAGTCTAGTGTAATGTAAGTAAATACGTGCAAATTGTATGTATTTGATTCTTACAACTCTCATAACTCCAACAAATATTGTTGCCAAAACTGTGAATAAAAAGGATACGACCTTAAAGGCGTATAGGCACATGCACTGAAATGGAATGCACTGAAAACAATTGAAGTTCCTTTTCGATCTTGACATTAAAAAGTTATAGTTTAAATTTATATTTTGAAATTGTTGTAAGTTAATACTAATTGAAAATGTATTTATTTATTTATTCATTTATTGTTCATTATTGACAAAACAGACCTAAGGTTCAAAATGTGTCTTTACATAATTGAATTAAACTTTCAGTTCGTGAAAAAAATCTTTTCTTTGCATTTGTAGTTTTATTAATTCCTACAAAATTAAATAGTTCAGAAAATATATTCTCATAAACTAATGTTAGTATTCTGTATTATTCTATAAGCTCTATAGTAATATAGAATTTTTTTATCTTTTTTAAATAAATAGAAAATTTCATAGATTAAGTACGACAAAAGATTACTGTATTGTTATATAGAGAATACTTGCATAAATTCAAATTTGTCATGTATAAGCTGAAAAAAGAATTTCTTTAAAATTTCTACTTAGTTTTGACAATTATAAATGTAAATATGTCGAAAATTATATTTTGTTTATTTTTTGAGTACACCTAGTTAATTAAAATAGATAAAAATTGTATCACAAGATATATAAAAATTGAATCAGAAAACAACATAAAGCGGATGAAAAAAAAATAGTAATTAATATATTTATGACGTATTTATAGCTACACACAATTGAAATTTATTATTATTTTAATCTGATAAGACAGAAAACATGCTACCAGTACACACGCTTAATAATACACAGGATTAAAATACATTTGTCACATATTTTTGCGATAATAATCAATAAATTATAATGCTCTTATCAAACTATTTATTGATATTAACTATTAATGCTACTACATAAATATCTCAAATAAACACCTTTTTTTGCTAATAGCGTTTTCAGATTTTAAATATAGTGCACGCACACTAATTTTAATTTTTAAACTTAAGATGCAGTATTAATCATAGCAAATAGCTCAGTTTTATCGACATACTATACAATTTTTACTGCATAGTTAAATCGTAACAGGCATTCTAATACATGATATCTTTCAATAAAAGCTACAAAAATTCTATAGTGTACGACATGTTTTATTATATAACTACATATTAACCACAAAATGGTATTGCATCGATACAAATGTCAAATGAACTGCAACAGCCCACACATGCACACGCTTTGTTTCAACTGCTCAGTTTTAATTTGCGCAGTTAAAAAAAATCTAGCCGCAACAGATTTCACTCACAATCAGTTCATATTCATTCCAAAATTTTGAACTAAACATCACTCCGATTTTCACATCCAAGCTACTGAAATAACTACGCAGTGCACTTAAAACTGTACAATAAACAGAGCATGTATAGTTCGCTCAATAATAATAAATTGTCCAATCCTGCTGGAATTTCTTTACTAAAGTACGTGTGAAACGATGCATTAAAATAAAGAAAATCAACGCACAACAGTTTATTTTATAAAAATAGTATTATATTTATTTATAATTAATACAAAAAATAATAATAATTTGGCAGATAAATATTATTTTTTTTAAATAAAAACTGTTTAAGGATTAGATTCTGTTTAATAAAGGTCAATTCGTCTAACTAAATCATAGAGACAAATCTGGTATTGCTGAACATGCTATAGAATATCTTCATGATGTAAAATTTGAAAATACAGTAATAATTGCTAGACCAATCGATATTAGCAGCAGATTAATAGGAAAAGCAATAAAGATTTATAAAGAAAAGAATAACATGAATCACTGTGAAAGCAATGAGTTAAATAAAATTTGGTTTCCATTAATTAAAAAATCTATAAATCTTCTGATTTAATTACTTATATGTTACCTACTAACTTGTTGCTATATGTACTGTTATTTACTTTATTACGAGCGTTCAGTTTCGCCAAAACGTTGTTTTTATAAAATAATGAAACAGAATTTAATCTTATTATTATTATTTTTACCACTTTGACTGCAAGGAAAAGTGGTATAGCGTTTGGTACGGTGTCTGTAACATTTTCAAAAAAAAAAAAATTGTGTATAGAAATCCTTCATATAGTCCCTAGATGACGAATCTGAACTTAGTTTATGTGGGTGTATGTGTGTGCGTCGTCAGCTCGCTCGGTCGTAAGTCAAATTTTTGTGGGCGCAACTCCTCCTAGACGGTTCAACCGATTTTAATGAAATTTTCAGGATAAATTTGTCTAGTACCGAAGATGGTCATGTGGTTTTATTTTTTCCAGTGATGCCAATTTTCCGAGAAAAAAATTACTAAATTTTATAAAAATTCATATTGGCTACATTATTTATTAGATTTTGATCATATTTTCAGAAAAGATTTCTCTAATGCTCCCATTAATTATATAATTTTATTAATATCCAGTATTGCCAACTTTCCGAGAAAAAAATTACTAACGTTTTTAAAAATTTATATTGGCTGCATTATTTATCCGATTTTGATCAAATTTTCAGAAAAGATTTCCCTAATTCTCCCAATAATTATATAATTTTATTAATATTCAGTGTTGCCAACTTTCCGAGAAAAAAATTACTAAATTTTTAGAAAATTCATTATGACCACTATTTAACCGATTTTAATCAAATTTTCATAAAAAATTCTCCTAGTGCCTAAATAAATTATGCAATTTTAACAAAATACAGTGTTGCCAACTTATCAAGAAAAAAAAATCACATTTTTTTTTTAAATTCATTGTGGCTACATTATTTATTCGATTTTGATCAAATTTTCAGAGAAGTGTCTCTTAGTGCCCACATAAATTATAATATTATTAAAATACAGTGTTGCCAACTTTCCGAGAAATGTAAAAGTGGTCTATATATGGGTTTACCCATATACTTCTAATCTTGTTTTGTTAAATGTAAATTTATCAAAAATTTCCAAAAAACTATGCAAAATTTTTATTAATTTTATAAAAATTATTACATATTTTAAAAATATCAAATTAAGATAAATATATATATATATATATAGGTATATATATATATATATATATATATATATATATATATATATATATATATTAACAAAAAATTAAATAACACGATTTTGTTAAAAAAAATAACCAAAACATATGTTGCACAATGTGCTTGGTCATAATTATGTAACTAAATATTAAATCTTGAGGCGCACATAACAGAATTCAATATTTCAAATGGACCGGAACCAATATGAACGCTTGCATTTTAAAAGCATTAAAAAATATTTTGCTAGACTATGACTAGCACGTTACTAGGAAACGGAAGATGTAAATAGATCTAAATTTTCTTAAGTTGTGAAGTAAATGATTCATATTATCAATAAATCATGCTTTTTTGTCAATTTTTTGAACTTTTACTGAAAATTATTATTAAATTAAAATTTCTTTAGTTTAAAAGTTCAGTTTTATTTTAATTAAATAAGTTTCTTTTAAAAGATATTTTAATTAATAATTATTATTATTGTATTACCAATAAAATTATGTTTTTTTTCTGTCAGCTTAATGTCGACTTTAGTTAAATTATTCATAATGAAAACAGGCTTTAATATTCAATGCATTTTTTCTATAAGACGACAAAAAGATTAATAATTTTTTATAATCTTTGTTAAAGTTCAAGATGTTCATGATCTTTGTGCAGCGAAATATTTACGAGAAAATTAACACATTGTACTAAATATCATATTTTGCAATTTTAATCCGTGTTTCCTACTACAGTAAATACAATAAATATATTAATATTAATTAATTCCAGTCATAAAATAAAATCCTGTATTATTTTTGATAACTAAAATTCACTAGATAAGAAAGAAATATATATACACGACTCTGAAGGGGCAACATTAACTTCATTTAATAAGTTCACACTAACAATATAATAATAATTAATATACAATAATTTAAATAATCAAAATGAAATTTTTAATTGCATTGTGTGCTTTGACACTATTCGGTAAGTATATATAAATAAACATTTCTTTAATTTATTAAGAAATACATATTTTTGTAATATGTAAAATGTTGTGTTATAGTTATTCAATTATATATAAATTTTTACTTAATTAAATAACATTCATTTATACAAATTTTTACTGTATTTTAAACTACTACGTCACAAAAAAATACTTTTATTTTATTTTCTATTTAAATAGCTTATGATGGTATGCTAAACAGCCATGTCTTTTTCTATCGAATGAAAAATTACATTTACTAGAAAAAGGCTGTTACGCTATCTGTTCAGAATACCATCATTAAAATGATGAGTAAAATTTTTATGAAAAAATTCACTATAAAAATATTAACAAAATATTTGAAAATTAATTTACAATGTATTCAGAATACATCTAACACAATATTTTTAACCTAGATTTGTTTTTCTTTGACAATATTTTTTAAAACATTAGTAAATTATAATATATATACGAGTATTTTGTAATATTTTAGCTGGAACTATACTTGCTTCGCCAATTCAATCAAAAAATGAAAAATGGATTGTTTTGCCAGATATGCAAAATCATTTACATCTTGTCAATTTAAATGCGCCTGTACCCAGACTTACTGTTGATCCGGAAATGATTACTTTTTACTACTTCTCCAGGTAAAATTTTCATTTATACTAGTAAAGAAATAAAAATCATAATTTTCTTAAAAATAATTCTAAATCTTGAAATTAAACGTCAAATGACAATTTGTACTAGGTATTTTGTTTATTATATACATACATAAACAATCACGCCATATAACCATAAGTGTGTGATACAAAATCTTTCCGTTATGCAGAAATTAGTTTTCGCCAAACATTACTATCCAAACAAGCAATTTTTGTTTCATCCACAATGCCTCTCATACATGCACTTCTATTTACCATTTAGAAATATTCGCTCACGCAAAACATTGTCAATCATACCTTCCCCTGTACTTGTATATAAAATTTAATGTCTGTCTATTTGCATGCTTCGCAAATCTAGTTTTCAATTTGAAATCACAAAATTTGATATATTATTAATTATCTTAATGGTCCTCCAACTTCTGTAAACAATTTTTGAAATTATTTCTTTTTTTTTCCTAATTTTTATGCTTTTTTACAATTTTAAAATAATTTTTGTTTTTTTTCTAAATGTCATACTTTTTCTAAGATCTTTTTTGATAATTTTTTTTTAATATTTGTATGCTTTTATAACTTTTTGTGCATATTAATTATTAGTCATTATAACAAATTAAAAATCTTTTAAAACTTATATTAAAATTAAAAACTAAAACTTATATGCAGAGATTAAACTTAAACTAAAACATTTTAATTCTAATCCTTATAGTTATAAGAATATATCATTTTAACATAGTAAAAAATCTTTCAGAACTCATTATATTAAAATAAAAAAACTTTAGGATTAAGTTCTGCATATATTTTATTTATTTTTAAAAAATCAATGTTTCGATATACTCTAAGTAAGTATATCTTCCTATTTTTTCCAAATGAAGACACATATAGAGTATATCATAACGTCTATTTTTAAAATAAAACGTAATCATAAAGTTTTTTTTTATTTTAATATATATATCATTTTGTCCAATTTTACTCGTAAATCAGTTTATTGTATTATTTTTAGACAAACGAATTCACTAACATTGAAACTGAGCAATATTGATGATGTATTTACCTCCGATTACACTCCTCGTCGTAAAACAATGTTTATTATTCACGGATGGACAAGCAATGGTCAAAGTCATATGAATGACTTGCTAACAGACGGTAATAATCTGCATTTCTAATCTTATTCAAAAATAAACAAATAAGTAACATCTTTTTTTTTGTAGCTCTTCTAAAAGCCGACGATTGGAACATCTTCAACATTGATTGGCACGAACCAGCCAGTCAGAATTACATTGCTGCTAAAGGATCTCTACCTGCTGTTTCTGAAATTGTCGCTGACTTCATCAAACATTTGAATGCGAAAGGATTAAAATTGGATCATGTTTATGTTACTGGTCATAGTTTAGGTGGTCAGATGTCCGGACGAGTGGGAGCGCATTTAGGTGGACAAATTGCTTACATTGTTGGTAAGATATAATAATTATCCATAGATAGTGTGTCTATCAAAACGAACCAATATTTTTAAATATCAATTTTGTCTTGTCAGAAGAAATAAGATTTATATTTCAACCCGATATCAAAACACTCAAAAACTGAGCAATTAACAAAATATTGTTTATAGGACTAGATCCAGCTTTACCAATGTTTAATTACAACAATCTTGCTGATCGTTTGGATCCATCTGATGCTAAGCATGTGCAAGTAATTCACACCAATGGAGGACTTTTAGGTTATATGCTGCCATTAGGTCATTCTGACTTTTATCCAAATGGTGGTGGTAAAACACAACCTGGCTGTGAAAACGATAGTTTCGGTAAGTTATTATAAAGTGTTAAATTTAACACACACAAAATCGATAATATTTAAATTTTATAGATGAATTTGTGTGTTTATTATTATATCTTAAGCTACAAATCCACCAAAGTAACATTGTGAAACTTTTTGGTTTTTGTTACTGTTTTTTTTACAATAAAGTTTTAGTAACTCGCTAAGTGTATACTAATTTGTTATCACAAATGAGCAAGTTACTGAAACTTACTATAATTGTAACAGAATTCAGAAAGTTTCTCATTGTTACTTTGATGGATTTTGGATTTGTAGTTTTATATATAAAATTCAATGTTTGTCCTATGTACAAAACTATTATACAATTTTCAATTTAGAACCACCACTATCAACTATTTCTAACTTTACTTTTTAAATTTGTATGCTTTTATAAGCTTTTATAAGTTTTATGAATTTTTGTGCATATTATTGCGTATCGAAAAGAAGATTTTTTAAATTATATCAATCAATAGTTCTTAAATTATGATGATGCACGTGGAGTACGTTGAAACATTAACTATTAACAGAACTATATTCTAAAGCCGTTTTATTTTAACATTTTAAAATAGAGATTTTTCTGTCATTTTAATAATGTAAATATCTGATAATTTAATGTTGTTATTTAACATACTGATTAAATTTATTTTTGTATCACTTATATCAAATTGAAAAAATACAATTTTACATGTATTTTTACAAAATTTATGTTTTAAATTAAAAATTACCTAATTTAATTTATTGCAAATAACATTAAAATTTAATAAAAATTAAAAACAACAATAAATTACATGTTATTTTATATAATTTTACATTTTTTTCTAACATTGTATAATCGTAGAAAAAGTACCTACTTGTATGTGATTATTATTTCTCTTGCTTACAATTATTATATAATCATTTTAAAAAGCAATTTTTCTTTTTATAATCGTAGAAAAAGTATAGTATTTTAATCGACTGTAATGATTATTATGTAATGTATTATGTATAAATGACCATTATTACATATTCGGTGAATACTATAACTATTACCAATAAAAATTTATTGCTAATTGATAAATATTGTATTATTTTTAGGATTGTGCGCTCACGTCAGAGCTTATCTTTTCTTTGCTGAATCTATAAACAATGGCATGTTTTTATCTCATTCTTGTGACGATTTTTCTAAATATAAAACTGGCCAATGCTATGGAAACCATTTTGCTATTATGGGTGGAAATTATTTAGATACAAGGTACGATTTTAATTTTAATATTATTATTTTTAAATCTAATATAAATATTTTTTGTTACAGTGCCCAAGGATCTTATTACTTAGAAACAAAGTCTCAAGCACCATTCGCTCTTGCGTAAACAAAGATAATTGTTTGTTAATTATTTGAAAATTTAAGATTATATAAATTTGTTGTTGTTATTTATATTAAATAAAATTATTATTATAAAAATATGTGAAGCAAATTCAAAGTTTTTTTTTAACCTGTTCGATGTTTAGTGACAACAGTGAAAATAAATTGATGTGTTCAAAATATGACTTTTTACTTCGATACTAAATTATTTAGACAATAAGAGTAATTAAAATTAATAAACAATTTTCAGCGCGCTTTTGACTATAAGCAGCCTAAGGCCATTTATTGTCTTTTCTATTATAGTTTACGCCACCAGAATTGCGCATACTTTATTATATATGTGTTTGTCAGATGAGTGTTAAAAAGAAGCAAAGAATAGTTACGTATACACTTAATATTACGCAATGCCACTTTCTAGTGGCTTAGACTATAGCACGGTTTTTCAGTAATCTGATTATTATAATATATATATATATATATATGTACACAGTAAAAAATTTAAATTTAAATTAACAAACATTATATTGTGTTAAAATCGCAAAGTGTTAAAATATATTAATTTAATTTAACGTGTTAATATTTAACAATGTTGTATTTTGTTAAATTAACACAATTTTGGTAGTGAACCGCCTGTTTAAGCTTACATATATACAAAATTTTGTTATGTACCCAAAAGGGTGTTGCACAAACTGTTTTTATTATCCCGAAATTAATTTTCTCCAAACATCCGAACAAGAAACACTAGCTTCATCCACATTCATAATGCCTCTCATACATGCTCTTTTATTTCTACTACTTGGAAACATTTGCTCACACAAATATAATAACATATAAGTAAATAAAATAAATATAATATACTGTTTTTGTTTTTTTAATTTACTTTAAATTATATATTTTAACAAACATTGCATCTCTTACAACTCTCAAAATCTGCAAGAATTTTATACCTTAAATAAATCATCTAGTACTTATCTGTAAAAAATCTACTTTGTATAAAAGACTTGTTAAATTCGAATTTCAACTGGAAATTTGTGCAAAGAATTACTGAAGAAGTTCCAACAAGTTAGAAATTTAATTTAATTCTAACTCGAAACGAAAAATATTCCGAAACTTCGGTTGTATTACGTTTCCCGTTTGGCGACAATACCGAAAATTTCCCTCCCGTTATAGTTGAAGGTTGGTTAAAACGGTGTCAGCATTGGAAGGGAAAATTAGGAAATTTTGCACCACTACCATTCGAGAATTCCTGCTAGTTAACAAAAGCCACCAAAACCGCGCTCGCGTCAGAGCCAATACTTGTGCCGCTACATTCAAATTATGTATATTAATAACATAAAAGCAGTTTCGGTTTAATTTGAAACTTTATGATAGCTCGTAACTTGAAAACTAATGGACACAATTTTAACAGCCGAGAATCTTTAGCTGAGCTGTCTGCTCTTTCTCAATAAGAAACTTCCAAGTTTATTATTATTATTATAACTGGGAACAATGAACAATTTTACAAAAAAGAAAACTATATCTAAACGCGTTATAGTCAATTTTTAATTTTTTACTAATGAGAAACCCAAAAATATCTAGTGTATTTTATGCAAACTTTACGCATAGTGAACAAATACTATTATTATTAAAAATTGCGAAAAAAATGGACGTTAAGTTTAGAAGAATATTCAAATATTTTGATAGTTAGGTTAGGCTTAAATCGCCATTAATTTATTTTGATAAACTAATTAAGTCATTAGCTAATTTTTAAATAAAGAAAAATGCATTTACCTTGCCGGTGTTTGAACTCGGGACGTTCTGCTTTTGATAGTTATTGACAGTACTATTGGTATTACAGATTTAAAAAATAGTAACAGTAATAATGATTTTTTGAGAAGTTCAATATTTCTTGATGGAATTAAAAAAAAAAAACTAAAATAAATTATATTACGGTGTTGTGATAATAATAGATCATTTTAAAAGGATTCTAGATCAAGATCCTCACGGTTAAATATGTTCTAGATCAGATCATAGATAAATTTGTACAATAAATTAGATCTTTTTTTAGATCAGATCAGGAATTTGTGATCTTTTTTAGATCATTAAAAAGATATGTTTTTTATATTTTTTAATTACAACATAAAAAGAGGTAACTTGGTTCTAAAATATTCAATTAATAAAAAAATTGATAATTTTTTTATAGTCGTATTTCTATTTTAATTAAAAGACTATTTATATGTTTTTTTTTTTTATTTTACAAAAGAGAAAATGAAAAACAAACTATTTATTTATATAATTAGTGTGATATTAATATCTAATACCGAGTTAAATATTAGTTCCCTAAAGCTTAATTTTTTATGTACCCTTTTAGAAATAATAATAATTCAAATGATTTAGATAAGATCAAAAATTTTACATTTTAATCTAGATCTGTGATAGATCACTTGAACACAATTCTATATAAAAAAAAAATATTATTTATTTGCTAAATTTTAACAAACAAAAACAAATGACAAATATTAATTTACTTTATGCGTCCTTGGTATTTTTGCAAAAAGATAAAATGCAATCTATGTAATTGAATGACATGTCCTGTTATCTGTAAATTTTGGATTTTTTTTAAAACTGCGATATTTTTTGAAAATTAACAATTTTGAAATGCGTCAATTTTTTAAGCCAATTTCAAATTAAAAAACTTTTAATGTATTTTGAAAGAAATTGCTAAAACTGAAAAATACATACACACGCAATTACGCCATGTACTCATAAAGGTGTTGCATTCAGTTTTTCAGTTCAAGGAGAAATTAATTTTTGACAATAATTTTCAACATTTGTTTTATCCACATTCTTAATACTTCTCATACATGCTCTGTTTTACTAATAAAAAAATAACATTCTCAATCATACCTTCTTATCTACTCATTGGGTGTTCATTAACTTTGTTATTTATAAAAATAGAAGGAAAAGTGTTTAACGATAATCGTAAATGGAATACACATTAATTTGAAATTAATGAATATAATATGTTTACCAAATTTAAAATATATACACATTAAATAATAACATAATTTGTGTAATCTGTCATTCCAAAATAAAGCAATAATTGAATTATAAGAAAAATGAAAATTGTACGTATTTTATATTTGATAGTTATTATATTATTTAAAACAATGAGTAAATTTTTATTTTCAGATAGTATTTCTAGCATTTCTTTTAATGGCATTAATTGTAAGATATTCTTTGGCGCATCCTAAATCTAGTTCGTCTTCGACATCAAATGAAGAATTTTATAAAGATGTTAAAAGTCAACGTAGTATTGAACTAGCAATTTTCATCGTGATTATTATGTTTATTATTGATGTTACAGTTATCATGAATTCAACATTAATATAATTTGTCAATACTTTTGTAATTATCAAAATAAAAACATATTTTATTTAACAATTAATGATATAATTATTTTTGTGTATAATTTTTTTACCTGTTAGTAATAGTAATCAAACAAATATTTACTTACTTTTTTACTTTTTAAAATTATTTTTATTTTCTTATTATTGAAACAAAAAGATTTAGAATTAAGTTTTGTTTATATTTTAATATAAACAAATCGACGTTTCGACGTACTCGATATACATCATCATAAGAAAAATTATATTAAATATTATTATATTTTTATAATTTTTATTGATGATATACGTAGAATACGTTGAAACGTTAAATTTTTAGTAAAATATAAACAGAACTTAATCATTATACTTAATGTAAGAATATTGTAAAAATTTACTTACAAAATTTATCATTTGCCTAGTCTACACGTTGAAAAATTTTTTTAAAAAAATTCATTTATGTGATCTGGTTTTTATACTAAAATTTAATAAAATTAATTACGGATCTTTCAAAATAAATACAAAAATGTTCATAAAAAAAAACTACTAGCGCCCAAAAAATACCTAGTTTTATTTTTGCACAGTGTTGCTAACTGTTGAAGGAACAAGTTTATTTTTATTTTCTTAGGATATGTATACAAGGTAGCTTGCTGGATATTAAAGGTAATTGTTTTAATTTTTAAATTTGGAATTTATTTATGCAAATAAAACTAAAATATAATAAACATTTGTTATTTATTTATCATGTAGTTTCTATCTATCAAGTTCTTCGTGTAATTTTTGGTGGATAAGGTCGTAATTCCTTTATTGATAGTTCATATAGATCTACGTCTCGATAATATCTATGATGACCACGTTTTTTGTGATCTGATTTTTCATCAGATGATGACGATGAAACAGAACGGCCCATGCACACACTCAACATCATTACGAAGAAAATGACAAATAGTATCTGCAATTTACAATAAATAAAATTATTATTTTAATTTTTTGCTATATTATGAGAAGTTTTGTATATGTAGACGAAATTTTGTTTATACTAGAATATTTATCATACATGGTATACAAGAGTTTTTGCTTCATCTTATGATGCATCATATAATTAATACTGATATTTTCTTTCTAACTCGTAAGACTCGTAATGTTACAAGATATTTTGTCTCTTTCTAGTATATAGAATCTTACTTTTGATAGATATATATATATATATATATATATATATATAAAATATCAAACAAATTAAATTTTATTTTATTCAGTTTTGTAAGACATTTAAAATTTCTAAATATATAAAAATAAATTTAAACTAAATGTTTTAGTTTTAAAAATGTAAGATTTGAAAATACTAAATAAAAAAAATTGTAATAAGCAATTGAAAAAAATACGTTTTTTAAATAAATTAAACATAATGGCTTATACTACAAGATCGACTTTTAACTAATAAAAATTTATATTTAATAAAATATAATTGAATAACATAATATTTTAAAAAATTACAATTTCTGCTGAACATTTCTACAAAAAAAAATTAAATTGACTTATGAGCATTTAAAATAAATTTATTTTTTTTTAACAACTAATTTAATACATCCGAATTTCATTGTTGATATAGATCAACCACTAGTCAGAATAAAAATAATTACTAAATTAAATAAATAGAAAAAATTATTTATATATTGACTTTCAACGCGAGTTAATTTAAAACGTGTTCTAGTTTATCATAAAAATATTGATAAACTATCTTTTGGAAGTTCATTAATTATTAATTAATATGTAATTAATATATTATTACAAAAAATATATAAATAGTTCCTTTAATATAATATAAATAGGTACGGTTATTTGTTTTTGTTAAATTAACAATATATATTTCAAATTAAGTATAATATTATTTTAGAAAAGTTATTTAATCATTTTAAAATATTACGTATAATACATTTACAAAAACAGTATTGCTTTTTTCTATATTGTAAAGAATACAATGTTAACAAAATTATAAAAAAAATATTAATCGACTTAGTTAAACCAATTTATTTAACAATAAAGTGCTAGTAAAAATTGTGAATTTTGCTAAAATTATTCTTATACTTATTTCTAATGTATTATTTATATTTAAGGAAAATTAGTTCATTTTCTCTCGGGTGGGGCTATAATTCTATTTTTTTTCAATTGTCTTCTAAGATTGTTTTCTACAAATTGATCGGGCGATCTTGCTGCTTGCAGTCTTTGTTTTATTTCACTCAGCAGTTTTTCTTCAAGTTTTTCAGACGATGATGATGATGATGACGAAGATGCACTCATCATCATTATGAAGAAAACAAACAGAAATATCTGTAATTTATAATAAATAACATAGTAAAATATCTTTCAAAACTCATTATATTTAGAAAAAAATGGCTTTGAGTTGTGATTCTACATTAATATAAATTAATAGTAAAGGCACTGATTTAAAAAAAAATTGGTTTTCTTTAATTAAAAAATTTATAAATTCTTGTGATCTAGTTGCTTATCTTGTTACTTAGTAACTTGTTTCTATGTTTTGTTTATTTACTGTAAATATCATTTGTATAATTTTTCTTGACCATGATGTATGTTGAGTACGTCGAAACGTCGATTATTAATAACTATTAATACAGAACTAGAACTTAAATCCATTTTATTTTACAATAAATAAATTTAGTATTAATAATAATAATAACAATAAAGCTTAAAGTCAAAGTTTTGTTTTATTTTAATATTTTATTTATTTTATATTCGATTTTACGTCAAATTTTCAAATATGTAAATAAAACTAAACTTCAACATTAACCTTTTTTATTTTAATATAATAAGTTCTGAAAGATTTTTACTATTATTATTATTTTTATTTATTATGAGAAATGTAAATGTAAAGAAGTTTTTTGTTGTGTTGCAATGTTAGTAGTTTTTGATATAAAAGATTTGCTAGTTAAATGTAGCAAATTTTTTTGTTCAACTTTATTATATATTGTATAATGAAACACTTGTTCTATGTACAATAAAATATTTTTTTAAATTCCAAACTCAAAATTTTTTGAAATTCAAATAAAATTTTAGATAATTTAAAGTATTTTGTGAGTTTAAGCGTTTTTTATTTTTTTAGTTCAGTTGGTTTATTATTTTATAAAACTTAATTTATTTGCATTAATAAAAAAAATTAAATGAACTTTTTAAATTTAGTTTAATTTTAAAAAAGTAATGTAATACATACAAATTTCATTGCTGTTGGATATGAATCACTCTGTAATAGTCAGAATAAAAATAACTACTAAATTAAATAAATTCAATAATTCATTTATATATTAACTTTCAATATATATTAATTCAAAACTTGTCGCCGTTTATTCAGTGGCGTAGCTAGGAGGGGGGGCAAGGGGGCGGTTCGCCACCACCATTCTCGGGATGACACATTTCACCAACTGAATTATTTTAGTGAATTTGTGATTTAAACACATTTATTAATTTGAATTTTTACTCTTAAAATCAGAAAAATATTTCTTTTTGTTTAGTTTATATTTACTATCTGATGGCCATAATAGGTAATTTTAGCTTTAAAATGATATTTCTGCTATAGAAAATATATTTCTTTTTATTCATGTGTATAATTTGCTGCTGTAAAATGTAGAAGAAATGTGGTCTTATTCAATGTTCTAATCTTTCGTGCAATAAATAAAATAGTAAATTTATCAATAATTTTATTGTTTTATGATTGTATAACTTGATTTACTTAATTTCATTGTATTATTGTTTTCGTTTTCTTGCGTTATTGTATAACTGTGTAAATTTTTTTTAATTTATACGATTTCTAAATTTTTTACATTTATGTATAGGGAAGACACCATTACCTCTGCCCCGGGTGACACCCACCCTATAGCTACACCACTGCGTTTATCAAAATAATTTTGATAAAATAATGTTTATAATTTATTACTTATTAATTAGTATTTTATCACTGTAAAAGAACAAAAGAACTGTAAAAAAAAACATAAAATTTTTATTTTTATTTCGTATTATTTATGTGATAATGTCAAAGTGGCCTGTATATGGGTTTGCCCATATATTTTTAATTTTGTTTACTTAATAATGAGTAACTGTAATCTTGCTTTTGATAGATAAAGACAGAATATCTCATAACGCCTTACGAGATGCGAACAGAATTGCTGAATAAAATACATATGTAATTCTTTTTTTTTCCTATTCTAAAATCAAAATTTATATATAATATCAAACAAATTAAATTTTATTTTATTCAGTTTTGTAAGACATTTAAAATTTCTAAATATATAAAAATAAATTAAAACTAAATGTTTCAGTTTTAAAAATGTAAGATTTGAAAATATTAAATAAAAAAAATGATAATAAGCAATTGAAAAAAATATGTTTTTTAAATAAATTAAACATAATGGCTTATACTACGGGATCGATTTTTAACTAATAAAAATTTATATTTAATAAAATATAATTGAATAACATAATATTTTAAAAAACACATATTCATCATAAAAATTGCAATTTATGCTGAACATTTTTACAAAAAAAAATTGACTTATGATCATTTAAAATATTTTTTTTTTTCAACAACTAATATAATACATACGATTTTATTGTTGATATAAAATATGGATCAATCACTAGTCGGAATAAAAATAATTACTACATTAAATAAATAGAAAATATTATTTGACTTTCAACGCGAGTTAATATAAAACGAGTTCTAGTTTATCATAAAAATAATGGTAAAATATCGTTTGGAAGTTCATTAATTATTAATTAATAAGTAATTAATATATTATTACAAAAATATATAATTAGTTCTTTTAATATAATATAAATAAGTATGGTTATTTGTTTTTTTTAAATTAACAATATATATTTCAAATTAAATATAAATTATTTTAAAAAAGTTATTTAATAATTTTAAAATATTACGTATAATACATTTACAAAAACAGTATTGCTTTTTTGTTTAACAATAAAGTGCTAGTAAAAATTGTGAATCTAGCTAAAATTATTTTTTTACTTATTTATAATGTATTATTTATATTTAAGGAAAATTAGTTATATTTGCGCTCGGGTGGGGCTATAATTTTAATTCTCAATTGTCTTCTAGAAAAGTTTTCCACAAATTGATCGGGCGATCTTGCTGCTTGTAGTTCAGATTGATCTATGTCTTGATGAAATTGTCTTTGTTTCATTTCACTCTGCAATTTTTCTTTAAGTTCTTCAGACGATGATGATGATGATGACGAAGATGCACTCATCATTATTATAAAGAAAACAAACAAAAATATCTGTAATTTACAATAAATAACATAGTAAAATTTTTTTCAAAACTCATTATATTTAAATAAAATGGCTTTGGGTTGTAGTTCTATATAAATATTTATTACTAATCAACGTTTTGACGTGCGCAGCACACATTTTCCTCAGGAAAAATGTTACAAATGATATATGTAGTAAATAAAAAAAATACAAAAACAAGTTACTAGGTAACAAAATAAGTAACTAGATTATATAATTTATAAATTTTTAATTAAAAGAAGCCAAATTTTATTTAAATCAGTGCCTTCACACTTATTGATGTCTTATTTTTCTTTATAAATTTCTATTGTTTCTCCTACTAGTTTGACAGAACGTAAAAGATCAATATTGCACAACATGTGTTAGAAAATTTTTATCATGTAAAATTCGAAGATACTGTAATAACTACAAGGACTCATCAATAATAACAGTAGATTGAATTTTATAAAAAAAAAAAAGATAACGTCAGTCAGTGTAAAGGCACTGATTTAAAAAAAATTGGTTTTCTTTAATTAAAAAATTTATAAATTCTTGTGATCTTTTTTTTTTTTTTGGAGGGAGGGGAAAACTCTCATTGAGCACCTACTGATCTCTTAGTAGGTAGTGTCGGACTCCCATCTAAATGAGGGCCTACCTTCTAAAACCCCCCCCACCTAAGTTTCGAAGACGAAAACCCACGGAAACCGCTTACGCATTACGTCATTGGGAAGCCGTCCGAAGCGGCCTAGCGGCCTTGATTGGTTCTCTCGTCCAACTCCTTTGTGGACATTATTTTCTTTACAGAGTCTACAATTATGCTCCATTCTTGTTCGCCTTGGAGCATTGAAATTCTTGTGATCTAGTTGCTTATTTTGTTACTTAGGAACTTGTTTCTATGTTCTGTTTATTTACTGTAAATATCATTTGTATAATTTTTCCTAACAATGATGTATGTTGAGTACGTCGAAACGTCGATTATTAATAAATATTAATACAGAACTAGTACCTAAAGTAATTTTATTTTACAATAAATAAGTTTAGTATTAATAATAATAACAACAATAAAGCTTTAAGTCAAGGTTTTGTTTTATTTTAATATTTTATTTATTTTATATTCGATTTTACGTCAAATTTTCAAATATGTAAATAAAACTAAACTTCAACATTAACCTTTTTTATTTTAATATAATAAGTTTTGAAAGATTTTTTACTAAGCGTATTATTATTATTTTTATTTATTATGAAAAATGTAAATGTAAAGAAGTTTTTTGTTGTGTTGCAATGTTAGTAGTTTTTGGTATAAAAGATTTGCTAGTTGAATGTAGCAAATTTTTTTGTTCAACCTTATTATATATTATATAATGAAACACTTGTTCTATGTACAATAAAATATTTTTTTAAATTCCAAACTCAAAATTTTTTAAAATTCAAATAAAATTTTAGATAATTTAAAGTATTTTGTAAGTTTAAGCATTTTTTATTTTTTTAGTTCAGTTGGTTTATTATTTTATAAAACTTGATTTATTTGCATTAATAAAAAAAATTAAATGAACTTTACAAATTTATAAATTTTGTTTAATTTTAAAAAAGTAATGTAATACATACAAATTTCATTGCTGTTGGATATGAATCACTCTGTAATAGTCAGAATAAAAATAAATACTAAATTAAATAAATTCAATAATTCATTTATATATTAACTTTCAATATATATTAATTCAAAACTTGTCGCCGTTTATTCTGTGGCGTAGATAGAGAAGGGGGGGGGGGGGTCCGCCACCACCATTCTCGGGATGACAAATTTCACCAACTGAATTATTTTAGTGAATTTTTGATTTAAACACATTTAATAATTTAAATTTTTACTCTCAAAATCAGAAAAATATTTCTTTTTGTTTAGTTTATATTTACTATCTGATAGCCATAATATGTAATTTTAGCTTTAAAATGATATTTCTGCTATAGAAAATATATTACTTTTCATTCATGTGTATAATTTGCTGCTGTAAAATGTAGAAGAAAATTGTTGTAAATAAATAGTCAGTTATTTTTGTTCTTATTCAATGTTCTAATCTTTCGTTCAATAAATAAAATAGTACATTTATCAATAATTTTATTGTTTTACGATTGTATAACTTGATTTACTTAATTTCATTGTATTATTGTTTTCGTTTTCTTGCTTTTTTTTATAACTGTCTAAATTTTCTTTAATTTATACGTTTTCTAAATTTTTTACATCTAAGTATAGAGGAGACACCATTACCTCTGCCCCGGGTGACACCTACCCTAGCTACACTACTGCGTTTATCAAAATAATTTTGATAAAATAATGTTTATAAATTATTACTTATTAATTAATATTTTATCACTGTAAAAAAACAAAAGAACTGTAAAAAACATAAAAGTTTTATTTTTATTTCGTATTATTTATGTGATAATGTCAAAGTGGTTTGTTTATATATGGGTTTATCCATATACTTCTAATTTTGTTTACTTAATAATGAGTAACTGTACCTCTAAAGCGGATTATAAAGCGCTATGTACTTGAAAACCTGAGTATATACTAGTTTTTTAACAATTTAATAGATTTTAAATGACTTGGACACCGTATATATAAGTTTAACAGTTCAACTTTCCTTAGGTGAATTCATATATGTTCAGTTTTAACTCTGCAATAAAATTGTAGCTACATTCGCACAGTTTACATATAATAAAAAAAAATTTTTAGAACTCTTTATATTAAAATAAGAAGGAAGATTTAGGTTTGCAATAATTTTAATTAAAAATCGACGTTTCAACAGAAGGTATCCTAGTTCAAATGTTTAACAAAATAATAAAAATATGAAACTTTAAAAAAATTTATTTATGTGATCTTCTGGCTTTTATTCTAAAATTTAATGAAATTAATTACCGATCTTTCAAAATAGATACAAAAATTTTCATAAAAAAATGTACTAGTGCCCAAAAAATACAAAGTTTTATTTTTGCACAGTGTTGCCAACTGTCGGGAAAAAAATTTTATTTTTATTTTCTTAGGACATGTATACAAGGTAGCTTGCTGGATATTAAAGGTAATTGTTTTAATTTTTATCTTGAAATTAAATTTGAAATTTATTTAAGCAAATAAAACTAAAATATAATAAACATTGTTATTTATTTATCATGTAGTTTCTATCTATCAAATATCTCGTGTAATTGTTGATGGATAAGGTGGTCTGTCACGTGATGATTTCATTACTGGTAGTTCATATAGATCTACGTCTCGATTATATCTATCATATTTTCTATGATGATTAAATTTTTTGTGACCATGATGTTTACGTCTAGATTCATCAGATGATGATGATGATGAAGACGAACCTCCCATGCATACACTCAACATCATTACGAAGAAAAGGACAACTAGTATCTGTAATTTACAATAAATAAAATTATTATATTATTTTTTTGCTATTTTATGAGAAGTGTTGTATATGTAGACAAAATTTTGTTTATACTAGAATATTTATCATACTTGGTATAAAATAGTAATTTAATTTCTTCTTATACAGGAGTGTAGGTCACGTTGTTTTTTTAAATAAAACTACTTCAATTTATTTCACATGTTACTAGTTTTCTGTATAAGAAAAAATTAAATTATTATATTCAAAGGTTGTTCAACTCAATTATTGGTATAAAATAGTTTTTGCTACATCTTATGATGCATCATATAATTAATACTGATATATTTTTTTCTATCTCGTAAAACTCGTAACGTTACAAGACATTTTGTCTCTTTTTAGTAAATGGAATCTTAATTTTGATAAATAAAGACAGAATATCTCGTAACGCAATAAGCCTTACGAGACGCGAACAAAATTGCGGAATAAAGTATATGCGCTGTGTAATATACGTAATTATTTTTTTCCTATTGTAAATTCAAAATTTATATAAAATATCAAACTAAATTTTATTTTATTCAGTTTTGTAAAAAATGTAATATTTCTAAATACATAAAAATAAATTGAATGAAATGTTTTAGTTTTGAAAATATAAATTTTAAAAACATCAAATAAAAAAATATAAGCAATTAAAAAAAAATACGTTTTTTAAATGAATTAAACATATGGCCTGTATTACGAAATTGGTTTTAACTAATACCTATTTTAAAACAACGTATGTAATAAAATACTTAAAAATATATTATAGAAATTTATAACTAAAAATTTATATTTAATAAAATACAATTGAATAACATAATATTTTAAAAAAACACACATTTATTATAAAAATTGCAAATTCCACTGAACATTTTTACAAAACTAGACTTAGGAGTATTTAAAATAAAAAAAAAAATTTTAACATCTAATATAATACATACGAATTTCATTGTTTATGTAGGTCATTTACTAGTCAGAATAAAAATAACTACTAAATTAAATAAATATCAAAATTTATTTATATATTAACTTTCAATACAAGTTAATTTAAAACGTGTTCTAGTTTATCATAAAAATATTGATAAAATATTGTTTATATGTTCATTATTTATTAATTAATATCTAATTAATATATTATTACAAAAATATGTAAATAGTTTTTTAATATAATATAGATAGGTGTAACTATTTGTTTTTCTTAAATTAAAAATATATATTAATATCAAAAGACTTTTGTTCTTGGGTCCGGAATCTGCGTTATGATTAATTATAATGTTATAATATCAGAAAATCTAAAGATGACTGAAAAGTCGAAACGGGTCTTTGCTAAAAACAATAACAAACCTGATAGTGAATTTAATAACATTATAATTAAAAATATATATTTTAAATTAAATATAAATTATTTTAGAAAGATTATTTAATAATTTTAAAATGTCACGTATAACATATTTACAAAAACAGTACTGCTTTTTTCTATATTGTGAAGAATATAATTTTAACACAAATATAATAAAATTCTAAAAAAATTATTAATATTACACCAATTTATTTAACAATAAAATGCCAGTAAAAATTCTGAACCTTGCTAAAATTATTCTTATATTTATTTTTAATGTATTATTTATATTTAAAGAAAATAGTTCATTTTATCAACTTTTTTTATCACTCTACGATTACGATCATATTTTAATTTAATATATACAGTACCCGTCAAAATATCGACAATATTTGTTAAAAAAATAAAAGAAAAACTTTGGATAGCAAAAATAATTGTTTTAAATTTTAACTTGGAATTATTTTAAAATTTATTTAAACAAATAAGACATTCAATATAATAAACATTTTTATTCATTTACATATAATATAAATTTGACAATAAATTTTTTGTGCAGTTGTTAATATCTTGAGTAAAGGGTCTGCCATCTGCTAATGATTTTGTTGCTTACAGTTGAATTTATAATTTACATCATTTTCATCATTTAACTGTTAAATTCAAGATTGTTTTCTTCAAATTCTTTGGTCGGTAATGATGTTTTAACTTTCATTTGACTTCTAGGATATTTTTCTGCAAATTGTTCGAGCAATACTGTTGCATGCAGTTCAGCTGGATCTATGCTCCGCTGAAATTGTCTTTGTTGTATTTGACTTCTATAATCCTCGCGTCTTTCTTGAGATTCTTCGGACGATGATGATGATGAAGAAGATGCACTTATCATCATTATGAAGAAAACAAACAGAAATACCTGTAATTTACAATATATAACATAATAAAAAAAATTTCAAAACTTATTATATTTAAACAAAACGGCTTTGGGTTGTAGTTCTATATTAATATTTATTAATAATCGACGTTTCGACGTGCTCAACGCACATCTTCATCAAGAAAAATGTTACAAATGACACATACAATAAATAAACAAAATACAGAAACAAGTTACTAGGTATAAAATTTATAAAATTTTAATTAAAAGGAATCAAATTTTATTTAAATCAGTGCTTTCACACTGGTTAATGTTATCTTTTTTTTTATAAATTTCTATATGTCTAAGTCATCCAGATAAATCTGCTATTGCGCAACAAGCGTTAGAGAATTTTCATTATGTTATATTCCGAGATACTGTATGAGAGGAATTATGAATGTGGATGAAGCGAAAGTTGCTTGTTTGGATAGGAATGTTTGGAGGCGACTGATTTCGTGATGATGAAAAGAGTTTGTGCCACACCCATTTGGGTACATGGCGTGATTGTGTATGTATGTATGTATTTATCAATATTTACAGTAAATTTATAAAAAAAAAGATAACATTAGTCAGTGTAAAGGCACTGATTTAAAAAAATTTAGTTTTCTTTAATTAAAAATTTATAAATTTTTGTGATCTAGTTGCTTATTTTGTTACTTATTGTTAGTAACTTGTTTCTATGTTCCATTTATTTACTGTATATATATCATTTGTATCATTTTTCCTGATGATGATGTATGTTGAGTACGTCGAAACGTCGACTATTAATAAATATTAATGCAGCACTAAGACTTAAAGCCATTTTATTTTACAATAAATAAATTTAGTATTAATAATAAAAATTATAATAAAGCTTTAGATCAAAGTTCTGTTTTATTTTATATTCGATTTTACGTCGAATTTTAATATAAATAAAACAAAACTTTAACGTTAACCTTTTTTATTTTAATATAATAAGTTCTGAAAGATTTTTTACTAAGTTTATTATTATTTTTATTTATTATAAGAAATGTAAATGTAAAGAAAATTTTTATTGTGTTGCAATATTAGTAGTTTTTGGTATAAAAGAATTGCTAGTTGAATGTATTAATTTTTTTTTAAAACCTTATTATATTGCATAATAAAACACTTGTACTATGTTGTATAATAAAATATTTGTAAAATTCTAAATTCAAGATTTTTAAAAATTCAAATAAAATTTTAGAAAATTTTATTTTTTTTGTTTTTAGCGTTCCTTAGCAAAAAATACAAATAATAATTATTTTTTTAGTTCAGTTGGTTTATTATTTTATAAATCTTGATTTATTTGCAATAATAAAAAAATTTAATGAATCTTATGAATTTATAATTCTTTTTTTTTTAATTTAAAAGAATAATGTAATACATACAAATTTCATTGCTGTTGTATATGAATCACTCTGTTATAGTCAGAATAAAATAACTACTAAATTAAATAAATTCAATGATCTATTTATATACTAACTTTCAATACAAATTAATTCAAAACTGGTTTCCGTTTATCAAAATAAATTTGATAAAATAATGTTTGTAATTTATTATTTATTAATTAATATATTATCACTATAAAAGAATATTAATAAAAAAAATTTAATAGATAATATAAATATAAGAATGTATTTTTTTATTTAACAATGAATTTCCATAATTCCTAGATGTGTTATAAAGTTATATACTTCAAAACCTGAGTATATACTAGTCTTTTAACAATTTTTACGCTTATAATAAATTTTAAATCACTCAGACAAGGTATATATCAATTTAGCAATTCAAGTTTTTTTAGACGGATTCATATATGTTTAGTTTTAACTCTGCAATAAAATTGGTAAAAAAATCGTTCAAAACTCCTTATATTAAAATAAGAAGGCTTAAGAATTTAGGTTTGTATTAATTTTCAATTAATTTTCAACAAAACTGAATCCTAAATCTTTTGATCTAATTTACATATAGTTTAGTCTATACACTAGACGGTTCCAAATTTTGAACTGAATATCATTATGGTTTACAAACACGTTACGATTTACCAGCGCAAATTCGGTCTGTGCAGTTAAAACTGTGTAATAAACTGAGCGTATTTGTGCTACTGTAGTTTATAGAAAAAATTACTATATTTTTTAAAAATTTTATCCGTCCATCACAAACTTCAATTTTTAAAACAATTTTTATTGAATAATTATAAGAAAAAAACATTTAAAAAAAAACAGTTAAATTTCAACTTCGAAATACAATATGCGATAACAACTATTTTATTAAATGATCATATTCCGAACAAAAATTTTATAAAAGATTCTGGAAAATTTTTGTATCTAATATGACAATCATTTTAAAAATTAATGTAAGAATATTGTAAAAATTAGAAAAATAGTCAAAATAATAAAAATATGAAACGTTTAAAAAAACTTATTTATGTGATTTTCTGGTATTTATACTAAAATTTGATGAAATTAATTATGGATCTTTAAAAATAAATTTTCATAAAAAAATATAAGTATGTAAAAAATACACAGTTTTATTTTTGCACAGTGTAGCCAACTGTCGGAGAAAAATTGTTTATTTTTATTTTCTTAGGATATGTATTCAAGGTAACTTTCTGGATATTAAAGGTAATTGATTTAATTTTTAACTTGAAATTAAATTTGCAATTTATTTAGGCAAATAAAAGTAAAATGTAATAAACATTGTTATTTATTTATAATGTAGTTTCTATCTATCAATTTGTTAGTGTATTTGTGTTTCGTGAAGGTTTTGTTGGATAAGGTGGTCTGCCAATTGGTATTGATTCAGTTGCTGGTGTTATATCTGGATCTTTATCTTCAGATTCATCAGATGATGATGATGATGAATACGTATCGCCCATGCATACACTCAACATCATTACGAAGAAAATGACAAATAGTATCTGCAATTTACAAATAAAATTATTATTTTAAGTTTTTGTTATATTATGAGAAATATTATATAAGTAGACGAAATTTTGTTTATACTAGAATATTTATCATACTTGGTATAAAAGAGTTTTTACTATATCTTATGATGCATCATATAATTAATACTGATATTTTCTTTCTATCTCGTAAAACTTTGAACGTTACAAGATATTTTGTCTTTTTCTAGTAAATGGAATTCTACTTTTGATAGATAAAGACAGAATATTTCGTAACGCAATAAGCCTTACGAGATGCGAACGGAATTGCAGAATAAAATACATGTGCTGTATAATATATGTATTTCTTTTTTTTTATTCTAAAATATATATATTAGTGTGTTTTGAAAAAAATCGATACAGCTGGCTCAGCGCTAAAATAAAAGATTTTGATCTAAAATAGACGGATACGAGCCTTTTTGCCATTTATAAAATATTTAGAGAGTTCACCGAGCTCTCAAACTTGTCTTACAGCATCGGACCAAGTCGTGCAGGTAATATATTGTGCCCAGATGAATATAATACAAGCTAAACCTACGGATAATGAGTTTGCGTTAGATCTAGGTGAGTTAACAAAATTTAAAATCACGCTTTTTTTACATTTTTAAAGGTTTTTTCAACTTTATTGTTAAAAAATTGATCTTAGCGTCATCAAAGCAAACCGTACTCGCGATAAGTTGTTTTGAGATATATATATATATATACCGGGTGTCCAAAACGAATGGAAACTATTAAATATCTCGAGAACGGCACATCGGATTACAAAGTTACAAAACACGTTTTTCTTTATTTTTGAAAATCTATTTAGGGGTGATATGCGAAAACCACCCACACCTCTCCTGGCGGAGGGGGCGGAGGCAAGTTTTAAAATTTAAATAGGAACGCCCATTTTTTATTGCACAGTTGCATTCTCCATAAAAAACTGTTTCTGGATTTGCAAATTGAGCCCCCCACAACTTTACCCCCCTCGGAGCAGGGAAGGGGAGAAAATTTGAAAATTTTTGCAAAAACTTTCACTTTTTATTGCAGTTTTGGATTCTCCTTCTAAAACTGGATATAAAAATATTGCATTTAAAAAAAAACTAAAATGGTAGATAGCTTTGACCTAAATCCAGCACAATTTACCACCAGGTATTATTTGAGATGAAAAGTTGGTACCCATCCGCATGTGTGGGAGTGAGAGTGGAGGTGCGTTTTTCAATTTTATATCCAGTTTTAGAAGGAGAATCCAAAACTGCAATAAAAAGTGAAAGTTTCTGCAAAAATTTTCAAATTTTCTCCCCTTCCCTGCTCTGAAGGGGTGGAGCTGGGGGGCTCAATTTGCAAATCCAGAAACAGTTTTTTATGGAGAATGCAACTGTGCAATAAAAAATGGGTGTTCCTATTTAAATTTTAAAATTTGCCCCCGCCCACCCCGCCAGGTAAGGTGTGGGTGGTTTTCGAATATCACCCCTAAATAGATTTTCAAAAATAAAGATTAACGTGTTTTGTAACTTTGTAATCCGATGTGCCGTTCTCGAGATATTTAATAGTTTCCATTCTTTTTGGACACCCGGTATATAAATTTTATTTTTTATTTTATTTTATTTTATTTTTGATAACGTTAAGTTCAACTTTTGAACAATAAAGTTGAAAAAACCTTCAAAAACGTAAAAAAACGTGATTTCAATTTTTTTTAACTCACCTAGATCTAACACAAACCTATTATTCGCATGTTTAACTTGTATTATATTCATCTGAGTATAAAACGTCACAAGCATGACTTAGTAACACAAGTTTTTGGAAAAAGGGCTAAAATGGCATTTTTGAGATCTCGGTGGATCCTTTAAATATTTTTTAAATGGCAAATGGGATCGAATCCGTCTATTTTAAACCAAAATTTTTGATTTTTTGCGCTGAGCCAGCTGTTTCAATTTTTTTTGAAACACCCTAATATATATATATATATATATATATATATATATATATATATATATACCTATATATACCTATATATATACCTATATATATAAAAGCAAACTAAATTTTATTTTATTTAGTTTTGTAAAAAATTTAAAATTTCTAAATATATAAAAATAAATTAAAACAAAATATTTTAGTTTAAAAATGTAAAATTTAAAAACACCAATTAAAGAAATATAAGCAATTAAAAAAAATACGTTTTTTAAATGAATTAAACAAAATGGCTTTTACTATGAGGTCAGTTTTACCTAATACCTGTTTTAAAACAACGTATCTGTCATAAAAAAAGAACTAAACAAATTAACTTAATACTTAAAAATATATTATAGATATTTATGACTAAAAATTTATATTTAATAAAATATATTGAATAACATGATATTTTAAAAAACATACATTTATTATAAAAAATTTAAATTCTACTGTACATTTTTACAAAACTAATGTAATACATACGAATTTCATTGTTGATATAGATCAGTCACTAGTCAGAGTAAAAATAATTACTAAA
Organism: Clivina fossor; assembly: GCA_963966155.1. Lineage (NCBI taxonomy): Eukaryota > Metazoa > Arthropoda > Insecta > Coleoptera > Carabidae > Clivina > Clivina fossor. The sequence continues at coordinate 21,287,950 of OZ014551.1, read as the reverse complement.
TTAAATAATAGAAAAATTTATTTATATATTGACTTTCAATGCGAGTTAATTTAAAACGTGTTCTAGTTTATCATAAAACTATTGATAAAATATTATTTATATGTCCATTATTTATTAATTAATATGTAATTAATATATTATTGCAGTAAATATATAAATAGTTTTCTTAATATATTATAAACACAAACAGGTATGACTATATTTTAAATTAAATATTAATTGTTTTTTAATAATTTTAAAATATTACGTATAACATATTTACAAAAACAGTATTGCTTTTTTTTATATTGTGTGTATAAAAATGTAACAAAATTTTAATAAAATTGTTGATTGACCTTGTTATACCAATTTATTTAACAATAAGGTGCTAGCAAAAATTCTGAATCTTGCTAAAATTATTCTTATACTTATACTTGATTAAAATAGCATATTTTCTGTATAATTTATACTAGTTATATGAGAGGAATTATGAATGTGGATAAAGCGAAAGTTGCTTGTTTGGATAGGAATGTTTGAAGGTGGCTGATTTCAAAATAATGGAAAAAGTTTGTGCCACACTCTTTTGGTTACATGGCGTAATTGTGTATGTATGTATGTTATATTAACAAGTGGTTAAATATATATCTTCTTCTATCAAATTTAACTATGAGTTTAAAATCAGCTTAATTTGAAAGTTCACAATCAGTTACTTATTCATGTGCTTAACACAAAATAGCGGCCCTTAATATCTCAAAAGCGAACTAACGAATTTTAAATTTTGTATACGGCATTCGGTAATAACGATATAAAAGAATTTTTTTAAAGATAAATATCATTTCAAATTGTTTATAATTTGTTTTAAAATCAAATAAAAATATGTTTTGATATAGTATTACATTATGTAGATTTAAATAATTAAGCTGTTTTTTTTTTCTTGTAATATAAGTTACACATTTTAAAATTCTAAAAATTAACTTTGAGGTGATTGACGCAGTAACTAGATAGTTTACAGAATTTATAAATTATATATTTCAACTCTGTATGACATACAATTTTTATAAAAACAAGTTAAACATCATTTTAAACACTACAAAAATATGATTAGTTAATGTTTTAGTATTTCAAAATTAATATTTGTATGCAGTCCAAATCCTCCAAATTGTCTTTTATTTATATGTTTGCTTTTCTTGTGATGATGATGATAATGCAAGACATCTTCTGACGACAAACTGCTTCTGCTATGTTTGTGACGCGCTTCGCCGAAGCTCATTGCCAATAAAATAATAAATATTAAACACGTAAACTGTAAAAAAAAACTAAATTATTTGATATATTGAAATATTCAATATAATAAATAAATTAAATACGAATATTATTACATTTCTAAGTCAATTGTGCGAAAAATGCTATACGATACATAATTGTTTGGTATTAATAACAGAATCTCGGAAACTGAAAAAGCTATTACCAATCTTATATCACATATATACATACACAATCACGCCATGTACTAAAAAAGGATGTGGCACAAACTTTTTTTTGCGATATATTTAAGAATTTTTTTTTATAATTTGAATTCGACAACTCAGGCCATTAATTAGTAGATAAATTTCAGTTTTAAAGACATTTATGCCCCAAGCGGGATTTGAACTCGGGCCCACACAAGTATATACATATTTAATAATTGAATAAATGTTATTGATTGAATTTAAATTAGGTTTATACAAATTACAGATTTCTACTAAAGTATGTCATAATTTTTGTAATAAAATATTTTGTTAAAAATACTTTGCATCAAGAATTACTTGTATTATAACAGTTTTTAGTCTACAGAAAATCAATTAATAAAAATATATTTAGAATATTAAAATATAAAAAATCTACAATTATAAACATGTAAATATAAACAAATAAAATTAAAAATTTTCAAAACCAAAATATGTATTTCGTAAACTAAGCTCCCATCATCAGTAGCAAATTAATAATAATTTAATAAACATTAACATGTGATAATAAAATAGACATTACTGATAATACTGATAATTGAAACTTATTTTCCGTTTTCTGTTATTTTGCAGTTTTGGGAATTTTTAAATTCTTTTTGATTAGATTTTTGCCACAGTATATCCTTGCAATTTAATATAAATATAATCAGAAATAACATATCTGACATATATATAAATTATCATTTTATTACATTCAACTTTCATATTTGAGAGTGATGTACATATAAAATATAAATAATAATTAACAAATATTAAAATAATTATAATAATATTCTTATTCTTTTATATATATATATATATATATATATATATATATATATATATATATATATATATATATATAAATACAACAATATAATTGAAAATCCATTAATTTCTAATTTAAATCGAGATATAAAATAACTATTATATTAGAAATTTTAATATAATTTCTTAAATATATTTAAATTGTTTTCCAATAATTGTACACATTTCATAATAAGAACAATTTCATAATAAGAACAATTATTACGAGATATATAAATAGAACAATATTTCTAAAAATTTAAGAAAGTTAATTACAGTTTTAATCGGAAATTATATAGGAATTCGAAAATTAAACATTAAATTTTTATAGTTGACTATAGATATCAAAATTTTTTTTCATAAATTTGAAAATGTTATTAACTAGTTTATCATTTAAAAAATTAATGATTTATTTTATAAACATTTGTAAATTCGTCAATATGTTGTTATTAGTGATAATATTAATATATTTATACACACTCTATTGGTACTGCTAAAATCGGAATTTAAATGTAGCTTAATGATCATTAAATTTTGTCGTCAGTCGAAGATATGAATGGAGCATTATAGAATGAAACTGATATTGTGTTAATTTGAGATTGGTTCTATGTGTATGTGAAATTTCAAAGTTTTTAATTTATTAGACAGATAGACAAACATTTAATATTACAGATTTAAAATTAAAATGCTTTATATTACTATATACATACATACACAATCACGCATGTACCCAAAAGGATGTGGCACAAATTCTTTACACTATTATGAAATCAGCTTTCTCCAAACATCTTTATCCAGACAAGCAACTTTAACTTCATCCACATTCATAATACCTTTCATATTTTATATTCCTACCACTTGGAAACTTTCGCTCACGTAAAACACTCTAAATCATGCTACTCCAACTACTTACCGGACGTCTACGTAAACGTATACCTTCAAAATCATTCATATAATTGTTTTAAACTAAACGTTCATTAGACATACGCTCAAGATGACCGAATAATTTTAACTGACTAACACCAACTATTGCAACAAGATTTTTTTTTTAATTTCACATTCATCATACACTAATCTACTTCGTACCCGATTCATTCTAGTTACAACAAAAAATTTCATTTCTATAGCAGTCAATTTTCTTTTGTATTTTTACTCTCAAACCCAACATTAAACACTATATATACATCAACGTAAATACCAAAACAGCATTGTATATACTTAAACGGACTTCTTTGGAAACTTTTAAATTTCTGCAGTTATAAATTTACAAATCTTGAACGAATAATGCAATATATAAAATCAATTTATACTACTTATATTAATTGACAATTTTATTTAAAATAAACAAATAAAAACATTTGAAATAATATTTTTTATTTTTAAATTACATTTCAAAATTATTATCCACCTCGTAAACGCAATACTAAGTGTAAAGTTGACTCTTTTTGAATATTATAATCGGAAAGTGTGCGTCCATCTTCCAATTGTTTACCAGCGAAAATTAAACGTTGTTGATCTGGTGGAATACCTTCTTTATCTTGAACTTTAGCTTTTAATTTATCAATACTATCTTCTGAATTTGTTTCCAATGTAATTGTTTTTCCAGTTAATGTTTTTACAAAAACTTGAAAACCATTCACTTGGCTACAAACCAGTAAGAGTGCAAAAATTACAAATAAGAATTTCTAAAACAAATATTTTTAATTATAAATAAATGTTTATGAAAATAATAATATTTTTTTAGGGTATTATAATTCACGACAAAACTAGCATTTGTAACGACAAGAAAATGTAATGAACGGCAAATATTTTAAATAACAGCAAAATATGTGTATTAACGACAAAAAATAGAAGTAAACGTTAAAATATTTATTTGTACGGCAAAAAATAATATTGAGCGACAAATATTTACATCAAAATCTTCAGGTATAATGATTGTCTAAAAAATATAAAATTAACTTTTTAAAATATTAAAAAAAATTTTCAAAAATCATATTAAAATAAAACGGCTTTTGGATTTAGTTCTGTATTAATTTTTATTAATAATCGACGTTTCGACATAATCTCCGTACGTGATCATCAAAAATAATGTTACAATGTTACTTGGTAACAAAATAAGTAACTAAATCATAAAATTTATAAATTTTTAAATAAATAAAGCCAAATTTTTTGATGATGATTGATGTTATTTTTTGTTTTATAAATTTCTATTAATTCTTTTATCAATATTAACAGTACATTGATAAGAGAAGCAATAGAAATTTATAAAGAAAAAGATAACATTAGTACATACATTCATACACAGTCACGCCATGTACCCAAAAGGGTGTGGCACAAACTCTTTCCATTACCTGAAAATCAGTTTCCTCCAAACATCGCTATCCAGACAAGCAACTTTAGCATCATCCATATTTATAATTCTTCTCATACATGCTCTTCCATTCTTATTACTTAGAAATTTTCACTCACACAAAACACTTTCAATCATACTACTCCATCTACTTATCAGATGTCCACATAAACGTATACCTTCAAAATCATTCGTATAATTTTTTTTAACTAAACGTTCGTTAAACATTTGCTCAAGATATCAGTCAATTTAATTAAAAATGTATATATTTTATAATCTAAGTTACTTATTTCATTACCTTGTAACTTGTTTCTATGTTCTGTTTATTTACTGTAAATGTCATTTGTATAATTTTTCCGGATGGTGATATACGTAGTGTACATCAAAACGTCGATTATTAATAAAAATTAATACAGAACTATAGTTCTGTAACTAAATTTTGTAACTAAATCTTAAAGCCGCTTTATATTAATTTTTTACCAGACATATGCTGCAAAGATTAGTATTATTTTTATATATATTGACTCTCAACAAATAAAAAAAAATAACTTTTTTACCTGACCTATGTTGCAATGAATCATAAATCTTCAAATATATTGAATATTTTGTCGTACTATATACTAATTTTCTCGTAATTTTTGTATGTCATTACATATTCTTCTATTTAATTATTTTTACTATTTTTATTTTATACGGCTAAATAAGTTAAATTTTTATAAACAATGTAATAACTATAGTTATTATTAATTAAATAATGTGTAAAAATACAAATATACTAAATATTTGTAAATGACACTTTACTACAAATTTTGTAAAAACAAGAATAAGAAAATGCAGTTTTTAATTTAAATTAAAAAATATTATACTTTATGTAATATTTGAGTAAAACTTACAATTTTCATTTTTATTTATAATAATAAGTATTTATTATTAATATGAAAATTAATAATATTATGTATTTAAAAGTATATTAATTTTGTTTATATATATATCTACATGCAAATGTAGACATACAGTTGTAATTAGTTAGATATTAATTTTAAAATAGTTTCATTAATTATTTTTAGAAAACGAGGATCATTAAAACTATTATAATTACATAATTACACTGTTTCTCAACAATACATTTTTTAGGAGAACGTATAACATTATGAAAACAAACAAACAAATTTATACAGACGTTTTACAATTTTTGGTTCTAAGTGTTTTGCATAAGGGAAAGTTTCCAAGTAGTAAGAAAAGAAGAGGTATTATGAATGTGGATAAAGCTAGAGTTGCTTGTCAAAATAGGAACGTTTGGAAAAAACTAATTTCGGGATAGTGAAAACTGGAAAGAGTTTGTGCCACACATGTTTAGGTACATGGCAGTTTTTCTATTTACATGAATAATTGATTCTATAAAAAACAACGCGCATAATACCTTCGACACACAACAGAAAACACAAGGTTTATTACTATAATTGCTTATTGCATTATTGTATAAATGGCGTTGGTGATATTTATTGCCTCTCTTTGCTATCATTTCAAAGTACTTGGCATAAAAGCCAGCCAGAACTAACATCTGCAATAGTGTCTTCCCGACACTAATCCTATAGGTCAAAACACGTGTCTCAATAGTTTTGAGTATATTATATTAAATTTCACAATGACAATATAAACATTTATTTATACAAAGTTTATTACTATAAGTACACATATGTTACCGCTAAAGTGCAGAAATCAGTTGTTCTACAGATTATCTGGGTAATGTGCAGATTAACTAAAGTGATCCGTTAATCCGGCAAGGTTTCGGTCTGGTAGTGGCGCGGTAGCGATATACAGTTACATCCGCAGGGATGTGCAGGTATTGTGCACATTAACGGCTTGCGAGCTTTAGCGGTAACACATACAATATATTTAAAGATAATTTACTTTACTACGCCAAAAAAACAAAGTGACATTCAACAATTTTTTATATTTTAATGTAATCGTACAAAATAAAACTGTTTGTTCCATGTAATTAGATATATTTTCAGCAATAAATACGATTTTTGAAGGGTCAAAGTCCATCCCTCACCGAGTTGGAAGCGGTTATACACTCGGCCGCAGAAAAGACGCCCTTGGTTGGCGCGAACTATTTTACATGAACAATATTTATAAATTTTATATATATATATATATATATATATATATATATATATATATATATATATATATATATAAACTCAGGTGAAATTTTGAATTTGTTTTTTTCAATTTGATATAATAAAATTATATATTCTTTATAAAAAAAATTAAATGAAAACTTACAATTTTTATTTTTAAGTATAATGATAAATGATTTAATATCAGTAAATAATATTAGTTATAGTATTTACATTAAATTATACTAATTATATTAGTCAGTTAAGATGGTTCGGCCATGTTGAGCGAATGTCTAATGAACGTTTGGTTAAAAAGATTTATTTGAATGATTTTGATGGTATTCGTTTGCGTGGACGTCCGATGAGTAGCTGGAGTGGTATGATTGAGAGTAAGTAGTAGGAATAGAAGAGCATGTATGAGAGGAATTATGAATGTGAATGAAGCAAAAGTTGCTTGTTTGGATAGGAATGTTTGGAGGCGACTGATTTTGGAATGATGAAAAGAGTTTGTGCCACACCCTTTTGGGTACATGGCGTGATTGTGTTATTATTATATACATATATATCAAAATATTCAACAGCAATTATATAAATAATACATACCAGTGTTTCACAACCAGAAGTATATTCTCAGTGGTGCACAAATTACTAAAACGAAAATCCTGCAAAAAATTGCATAATTTTGCGATCGAAGCTAGCTATGATTAAATTAGTAGTTAATATTGCTTACTCTTTTTAATAACATGTATTGAAAAGAGTTAGCAATATTAACTATCGAGTTAATCACTATCCACGTCAGATAAAGATAATTTAATTAGATATAAATAAATTATTTAAAGAATTGTTAATTTTGTTATATGTATAAAAAAATATCTCATGACTCGAAGTTCATAGCTTAAGAACGTGTTATTGAAGTCATTTTATAATCAAAAATGTGTAATAAACATATATCCTAAAATGCTTTCTAACTTAATTATAACCAATGACACATAAACTTTTGAAATGTAAAGAATTTTTTTTTGGATATATGCACATAAAGTGCACGGCACTGTGAAGGCACTGAGTTAAATAAAATTTGGCTTCCATTAATTAAAAAATCTATAATTCTTATGATTACTTATACCTAGTAACTTGTTACTATGTACTGTTATTTACTTTAATGTCATTGATAGATTTTGATCTGATGAAAACGAGCGTTCAGTTTCGTTAAAACGTCGTTTTTATAAAATAATTAAACAGATTCTAATTCTAAAACAGTGTTTATTTTACTTCAATAAATTCTGAAAAATATTTTACTATTATATAAACCTCAAGTTACGAGACACGCTGTATAAATGTACAATATTTTATTATGACTTTATTTAGTTTGTAAACGTTTAGAATTACTGATTTGTATTGTATTACTGTAAAATTTTCCAAATTTCTCGGAACTAATAATTAACTGACAATTTCAAAATTACCGGAGATAATAGTTTCGTATATAATGTAATCTTAAAAATAATATTTTATTTTTAATATTAGTATTTATCTCTGAAAATGAAATTAGTAAGTATTTAATAATCACTATTATATTTTGTGTTTCACAGTAAATTATATTTAAATAAATATTTTATAAAGTAAGAAATATTAAAATTTAAGTTTTTTATTTACTGTATTAACGCATTTAATTAAATATATATCGCATCTTTGGTTTAAAAGTGACATAACTAAGAAAAAATTGTTATTACAATAAATTAGATAAACATTTCAATAATTTTCAGTAAGTTAAAAGTCAATGGCCCCGTATTTATAGCCTCATTTAGAGCGCTTTTAGTTAAAAGCAGTCAAGATTTATTCATTTTTGTTTTTATTATCTATCAAATAATATAAACTAGTTTTATAAATTAAATACTTTTTAACATTTTAAAATAAAAATAATGTTAAAAACTGTTCTCATATTATTTAAATAGATACTTTTAAATACTTTTATCTAAAAGTACTCTAAAAGAGGCTATGAATACGGACCAATGGCTCGTTATATATATATATAATAATTTATATTCTTTTTAATCTAGTTACTTTGTCACCTAGTAACTTGTTTCTATATTTTGCTTGTTTATTATTTATGTCATTTGTATTATTTTTTCGTGATGAAGATATACGTAGAGTATATCAAAACGTCGATATTTAAATAAAATATATAAAATATTTAATTCTAAAATTTTTTTATTCTAAGTTTTTTATTTATTTTAAAAGATATTTTTTAAGTAATCACTTTTGAATCAATATATACTGCCAAAAAATTACAACAGAGTTTTAATTTATATTTTTTGACTAAATCAATATTACTCAATATTGAAAATAACAGAATATTTTACAAATTTTAATTTATGCAAGATTGTTAGATTTTATTAAAAAAATTAGTTTAATATTTCTAATTATAGATACTATGCTAAAAAATTGAAGAATATTTTATACTGTTTTTTTTATTTAAAAATAATTTAAATAAAATATAATTTAATTGAATTGAAAAAAAATGTTGTAGCAAAAGTTGGTGTTAGTCAGTTAAGATGGTTCGGACATGTTGAGCAAATGTCTAATTAACGTTTGGTTAAAAAGATTTATTTGAATGATTTTGATGATATACGTTTGCGTGGACGTCCGATGAGTAGTTGGAATGGTATGATTGAGAGTGTTTTGCGTGAGCGAAAGTTTCCAAGTAGTAAGAATAAAAGAGCATGTATGAGAGAAATTATAAATGTGGATGAAGCAAAAGTTGTTTGTTTGGATAGGAATGTTTGGAGCGATTGATTTCGGGATGATAAAAAGAGTTTGTGCCACACCCTTTTGGGTACATAGCGTGATTGTGTATGTATGTATGAATTCTTAATTATTACTAAAATAATACAAATTTTCTTATTTCTTTTTAGAATATTCAAGCATTTGTGTTTGCCATTTTGGCTATATTTACATGGCTTGGAGAAAGTAAACATATACAAGTAAATTATAATCGACATCCAGTTGGATATTATCATCATTATCACCATGGTTTCCATTTGCATCCAATACCATATTACTATCCAGAATATTATTATTATTAATTATAATCATGAAACATTATAAAAAAAAATGTAAAATTTAACCGAGTGTTTTATTTTATATATTTTATTAATTATAAGTTTCTGTATTTTAAACTGTTTTTAAAAAAATAATGTATCTAAAAAATATGTACGTAAATTGTAATTTAATTACTAAAATGTATTGTAAAATTACATAGGTATTGTAATAAAAAAACTGATTTAAAAATTAATTATTTATAATAAAATAAAACTTTGTTATTTTTACAGTTTTTAACTTTACATGTTTTGAAATTTGATTACTTCTTTGATATTTAATATTTAAAATAAATGAAACAGTTTATTAACTTTTCGCCACAGTAAAACCATATTTTAATTTATTACTAAAATATAATGAGATTTTTACGTGGAGTATGTGCTGTAACTAGGAGGAATCGAGTACGAAATAGATTAGTGTATGATTAGTGTGAAATTGAAAGAAATGTTGTGGCAAAAGCTGGCTCGGACATCTTGAACGAATGCCTAATGAACGTTTGATTAAAAAGAATTATATAAATGATTTTGAAGCTATACGTTTGCTTGAACGTCTGATGAATAATTGGAGTAGTATGATTGAGAGTGTTTTGCGTGAGCAAAAGTTTCCAAGTACATAGTATGAATGGAATTATGAATGTGGATGAAGCTAAAGTTGCCTGTTTGGATAGGGATGTTTGGAGGAAACTGATTTCGGGTTAGTGGAAAGAGTTTGTGTTACACCCAACACCCTTTTGGGTATATGGCGTGATAGTGTATGTATGTATGTATGTACTAAAATATAAAGTCAAAATTATTACCCAATTGAAAAATTTGTATAAAATAAACAAACAGATCTTTAAATGAAAAAAAAAACATTAAATACGCTATCTTCAGGCTTTCACGGCCGGTATTTATTGAATTTACAGAATTTTCTGGATAGGTATTCCGTGGACGTTCTATCCTCGTCGCAGACTTTTTGCCATACATCGCTATACATCGCTTATGACTAAATGACGGTTATTCAGTCACCAAGCACTGAAGATGCCATCTATATACAATGTATGGTGAAACATCTTTGACGATTCTATAAATTCTATGAATTCAATAAAATAAGTTATTTCAATACGGAACCCTAAATAAAATTTATTATTAACTCATGCCCCATTAAATTATCAATTCTAAAATCTAAAAAAATAATACAAAAATACAAAAGCTTATTTTGATTCAAATTTTAAATTACTGACACCGAGCTTTTAAAAATTTTGGGTTTTAGACATTTGTTTGATTTAAATAAAATTTGGTTTCCTATAATTAATTACAAATTAATGAATTTACAAATTTTATAATCTATAGTTACTTGTATTTTGTTATCTAGTAACTTGTTTCTATGTTTTGTTTGTTTATGTCATTTGTATATTTTTTTCTGAATATATCAAAACGTTAATTATTTAATTAAAAAATTATGCAGAACTGAATCCTAAAATTTTTTATTTTTTTTATTTGTCTACTTTGTTTAATAAATAATCCAGCCCTAAGTTACTCTGTAAGTGTTTGTGAGTAATACAAATACGACTATAAAAATATATTTATTTATTTATTTGTCTCCGTATTTATAAAACTTTTTATCAAATACAACATACATATAAATTTATATACAATCACGCCATGTACTCATAAGGATATGACACAAAGTTTCTTTTATTTTTACGGAAATTAGTGTATTGTTTGACAGGTTCATCGGAGTATAATATATATATATATATATATATATATATATATATATATATATATATATATATATATATATATATACTATTTTACAAAGTTTTATAATATTTGCTTTAACAAACGTTGTATTTAACGAAATATTTATTTAATTACATTAATTATTTTACTATATTTCAATAATTTTCTTTTTCTATTTACTTACATCTCCAAATCTTGCATAAATATCAACATCTGGATATTTTTTGGAATCTAATTTAATATTTTTATCATGTTTATTTTTCTGTACATAATGTTTATCTGAGATGTTTTCTTCAGAAGAATCAGATGTAGAAGAAGACGATGAGAATGAAGATTCTTCACTTGATTGTTTATCATGTTTATGCCCTTTTTCTTTATATTTATCTTCTTTTTCTTCATGATTATTCTTTTTTGCTTCTGTAAATACCAATAGTACTACTGCACAAAAAGTAAATAAAATAATCTGAAAATAATATTATATTACACTAAACATTAATATTTCTAACACCGTAAAAAAAAATTATAACTTATTGTTTTAAAATTAAATTGTTTTAGGTTTAAGTTGTTTAATTATTTATTTAAAAACGACGTTTTGACAAAACTCAACGCTTGTCTTTATCAGGATACAAAATATTTTTTATCCTGATGAATACGAGCGTTGAGTTTCGTCGAAACGTCGTTTTTAAATAAATAATCAAGAAGGACTTAAAACTAAAACAGTTTAATTTTAAAACTAATATTTTTATTTATCCTATGATTAACTATTTTATTTTATTACTTACAAATTTCATTATATACTGAGTTTTTAAATTGTTATTCTATATAAAATATATGAAACAACGAAATATGTAATTAATGAAATATAGCTTGCAGTAAATATATGATTCGTGTCGCTAGAAATTTAAGTATGTATTAATTATCACCATGTATTATTTCTATTAATTACAATAGAACTTAGTTTGTTTACAGAAAATAAGAAATAAGTCTATAATAAGATACATGTTTCAGAGTTTTTCAAAATGTAATTTTTATGCTTGAAAGTTAGAAATAAATTATTATGTTTTATAAATTAAAAATTAATTTTTAAAAAACTGATATCATCTTATACACCTTTTACATAATTACTTATAGATAATTTTGCAGTAAACTTCAAAAAGTACTCTTACTTACAAATTTTAATTTAAAAATACAAATTTTATTTTCTCTTTGATTCTGTAAATAATTTTTATCTACCATAGTGAAAAAATCTTTTACAGCTCATTATATTAAAATAAAATATATATATATATATATATATATATATATATATATATATATATATATTAATATATTAATATATTAATATATTAATATATTAATATATATATATATTAATATTTTCTGATAAATTTTAATTTTAATTTAGTTTTTTATTTTAATCAATTATTTTTTGATATATGCAAGTATCTACAAAATTTAATATAAAAAATATAACTGATTTTTATTTAGTTCAAAGCATAATTTTTGCTGATTTTTTAAAAAAAGAAAATTTTATCTAGTTCAACTAAAGTAGTATTTCTTAGGCCCGGTTGCACAAAGCATTGTTAAATATTCTGTTAATTAATCAATTTGTTAACTTACCAACAGACTAATTAATGAAGCATTTCAAAGACAGTTGGCAATCTAGTTGCCCAGTTAATTCATTGATTAAGTTAACAATGTTTTATACAACAGGGCCATAATATTTTATCAAAATTTTAATAGTAACTTTTTTTATTTTATGTAAGATAATTTAAATTTAAATGTTTTAATTTTCATAAATATCTATTGTAGACTTTCTTTAAGTTAGAAGTATTCACATTATTAAGTTATAGAAATTATCATTTATTTTATATTATAAATTTCAAAGTTGCAGTACATATAATTTTAACATTTATATTCAATATTGAAAACTTTGAATTCATACATTTTATAAATTCTTCTATCTATAAAATCTATCATATTTTTATTAAAACATAACTTTTTAATTATATATGCACATTTATTTACTTATTATTATAAAGATACTCATAATACTTTGTTATTGTTATATTTATATCACATTATTGTTCACAGCATGTATTTTTTCAAAATATTTCTCTTTTAATCCTTTTGCATCATTACTTTCTTCACTAGAACTTTCTTCACTGAAACTTTCTTCACTAAAATTTTCTTCACTAAAACTTTCAGTACTACTTGAATCTTTTTCTGAAGAATTTTCTAAAGAAACTGATGAATCTTCATCTTTAGTTTTAATTAATTTTGTTTCAACAAAAACTGTCAGTAAAACGCAAAATGTAATTAAAATAACCTAAAGAAAATATAAATTATGTTTTTGTATAATTTCACATTTAATAAATTATCTATTACTTACAAGTTTCATGTTGCTTGAATGGTTATTCCTTAAAACAATAATTAAATAAACGGCGTAAATCTCGTTAAATTTGTATTAAAAATACATATTAATTACCATTTATTGCTTCTGTTATTTACGTTATAAATTTTGTTTCTAGAAAATGAGAAATATCTTTTTAATGAGGTAGTGGTTTCAGTGTTTTTCAAAATGTATTTGTCTCAAATTTAAAAATTTAACACAAATATTAATAATTTTCATTAAATCGTTATGTCGTTAAAACAAAGGTGAAACTTTATTTTTAGTTCTATGACTACCGAAGTAAATATTTAGATTTTAATTTACAAATTTCTCAGAGCTAATTACATTCAACGTTAATAACTTTAACTGATTAGTCAGTTAATAAGCCAACGAAATCGTTAATTGACCATCTTTTATGCAACTGTCTATTTGTGTCTTACAAAATTATAAAATGTTTTCTAGTAATAATACATATATAAACAAACATACAATATTTTTAATATAAATATTGATTCCAAATTAAATTCTTCGTACAAATTATTAAAGAAAAATGTATTTGGTTATATTTTACAAACAGAATAGAATGTTATTCAACAAGCTTGTAATGATTATTATTAGTTAAAATTCCTATAAGGATAAGTAATATTTAATGCACTCAAAGACTATACTTATTAAAAAAACATAAATATAATGAATATATTATTTAACAAAAAAAGAAAAAAAAATTAACCTAGATAAAAGTAAAAGCATTATTAATACACCATAAATAAATGTAATGTAATTAGCTATATATGATAAAAATTATAAAAAGATAAATCAAAATTAATATATTTTAAAATATTTATGTAAATAATTAAGCATGTAATTATTGTTTCTACTTAATTTTATTTTATTATCACATAAAGTCTCGTAAAATTTTATTGTATTTTAATGATATTTAATGTATTTAAGATAGGTATCATTTTTCATATAAATTACAAATTAAAGTGTAATATTTTAGTTTGTTTTCATATCTAATATGAAACTGGTAAGTATTATTTTGTTTTATCTGTAAAATTTAAAAAAGTTATAATAAATTTGATAAGTACAATGTGAATGATAACAGAAATTTTAATCATAGAAGATTATTTAGTAAATTTTTATTGTGTATGTATATAAATCATAAACTTATGATTAAAATAATTTAATAATTATTTAATAATTTAAAGTACAAATTTACTCGTCATAGCAAGAAACACGACAAAAAAATATATTAATGATTTTTATCTATAAAAATAGCAGTGGTGTCTTTTTTTAGAAACGGAACGCGCTCCTCGCTTCTGCTGCTTTCTTATCAAAATACGATTATAGTTTATTTTCACTAAAAACCTCTACAAACTAAAAACACATACGATAACACTCAATAATTAACTCATTAAGTTATGTATTAATAAAATGTAAATATATATATATATATATATATATATATATATATATATACAGGGTGTTTCATTGGTAAACGGAAATACTTAAACGGTGAATAGAGGTCACCGAGGCGGTTCTAGAAATACCCCATTTATTGGACCTGACGGTCTTTGTAATTGAGATACAGGGTGTTTTATCGATTTTGCTTATTTCTTCCTGAGGTCTTAACTTTCGAACCACCCCGTATATTTTTTTGATATTTGGTACACATGTTTCTCTTTCATAGCCCAAATGAGCCACTTACTATTTACAAGAAAAATCCAGGTCCGGATTAACAAAAAAATAAATAGCAATTGTGACCTTGAAACAACACCCTGTATATTGAAATTTTCAAAATCCGTTTGCATATTTGGAAAGAGCACAAAAAACGAAATCAAAATGTGCACTTTAAATTTTTCCGCAGAAAATTTAACTATTCACATTTTGAACTTAAAGTAAAATTTTTAAGAACTTAGAGCCAAAAATATAGTAATTATTAACTTTTAATAATAAATTATAAAAAGTTTAAATCCATACTCATTTTAAAATTATTGAATAACTATTAAATACATTGGTTTTTTTTTTTTTTTTTTTTTTTTTCTATTTTTTATTTTTTTATTTTTTTTTTTTTAACTATAAAATTAGAAACCAATGTATTTAATAGTTATTCAATAATTTTAAAATGAGTATGGATTCAAAAGTTTTATAATTTATTATTAAAAGTTAATAATAACTATTTTTTTGGCTCTAAATTCTTAAAAATTTTACTTTAAGTTCAAAATGTGAATAGTTAAATTTTCTGCGGAAAAATTTAAAGTACACATTTTAATTTAGTTTTTTGTGCTCTTTCCAAATATGCAAACGGATTTTGAAAATTTCAATATACAGGGTGTTGTTTCAAGGTCACAATTGCTATCTATTTTTTTGTTAATCCGGACCTGGATTTTTCTTGTTAATAGTAAGTGGCTCATTTGGGCTCTGAATGAAAAACATGTGTACCAAATATCAAAAAAATATACGGGGTGGTTCGAGAGTTATGACCTCAGGAAGAAATAAGCAAAATCGATAAAACACCCTGTATCTCGATTACAAAGACCGTCAGGTCCAATAAATGGGGTATTTCTAGAACCGCCTCGGTGACCTCTATTTACCGTTTAAGTATTTCCGTTTACCAATGAAACACCCTGTATATATATTAGTTTCTTGTTTCTTGATTTATCCAAAATTTTCAATTATTTATCTAAAATTTATTATAACAATTTTATTTCAACTAATTTGTATGTAGATGTAGTATCTAATGTTATAAATAATATTCACTTTAATACTGTAAGAAAGTTGTTAAGTTTTAGCAACGTTGCTAACAACTATAACCAACAGTAATAAATATGATAACTATCATTTTTGTTTTTTACTATGTAATATTATTGGCTAATATTGTAAGGAACGTTACTATAATTTAACAACTTTGTTATAGAATTGGGAGTAGTTATCTCATTAAATAGATAAATTATTTAAAATTTAGCCAGCACATTCTAATTGAAAGAAATAACAATTTAATTTTTGTCTGAATACGATTTATACAATTTAATGAATCAAAAATAAAATAACAGCATCAAAATCTTTCCAAATATTGAGAAACAAAGCACAGAATAACGTAGTAAAAAATTTTTCAGAGGTCATTATATTAAAATAAAACGGCTTTAGATTGTAGTTCTGTATTAATATTTATTAATAATTGACTTTTCAACGTATATAAATGACATACATACACAATCACGCCATATACCTAAAAGGGTGTGGCACAAAGTGTTTTTATCATCCCGAAATCAGTCGCCTCCAAACATTCCTATCCAAACAAGCAACTTTCGCTTCATCCACATTCATAATTCCTTTCATACATTCTCTTTTATTCTTACTACTTGGAAACTTTCGCTCACTCAAAACACTCTCAATTCTACCACTCCCACTACTCATCGGACGTCCACGCAAACGTATACCATCAAAATCATTCAAATAAATCTTTTTAACCAAACGTTTATTACACATTCGCTCAACATGTCCGAACCATCTTAACTGACTAACACCAACTTTTGCTACAACATTTTTTCAATTTCACACTCATCATACAGTAAATAAACAAAACATAGAAATAAGTTACTGGGTAACTAAATAAGTAACTAGACTATAAAAATGTATAAATTTTTCATTAAAAGAAGCCAAATTTTGTTTAAATCAGTTGCACAGAGAAGTAATAGAAATTTATAAAGAAAAAGTTAACATCAATCAATGTGAAGGAAAATTTATAAATTTAACGATCTAGCTAATTATTTTGTAACCTAATAACTTATTTCTATATTCTATTTATTTACTCGAAATGTCATTTGTATCATTTTTCTTGATAATGATGTACGTTGAGTACATCGAAACGTCGATTATTAATAAATATTAATACAGAATTACAACCTAAAGTACAAAATTTTTATCGTATGTACATTTCAGTAAAGTAATTATTTTATTGTTTTCAGGAAATTCTATTAACAGTTTTTGCCACTTTGGCATGGCTGGGAGAATGCAAATCTCCACCGCAACTAAAGTTTGACCATCATGGCTCATATGAACACCATGGATCATATGAACATGATGGATCATGTGAACACCATGAATCACATAAACCACATCATCCACAAGTACATCATAAACCTCATCATCCAGACGGACCACATACGTCACATGGAAAACATGAGTCACATGGAAAACATGAGTCACATGAAAAACATGAGTCACATGGAAAACATGAGTCATATGAGCATGTCAAGCCGCCACATAAACCACATGTACTGCCTGTACCACATGTCCCGCCACATGTCCCGCATGTGCCACATGTACCACATGAGTCTCACCACTCCCTCTGTCATGGCTCACATGAGTCGCAACATCACCATGATCTTAGCTTGAAAAAGAAACACGGACTTCATACTGTGCCACCAATTCCTCCACCACCACAGCTATCTAAATTACATTAAAAACAAATGTATCTCTAATTTGTTAAAAAATATATTTTTATTTTTTATATATGTATATAAACATAAGCAATAAAAATTAAATGTAAATGATGATGTATACCAAAACGTCGAATTTTAAATAAAATATATAGAGAACCTAATCCTAATGCTTTTTTATTTTTTTATATTATTGTGTTACAACGTTACTATAAATATAAGAATACAGAAAAAAATAAAATCAATATTCATTACTTTATTAACATTTTACAATAATAGTAGAAACAGTATTATAGAATATTAGCCGAATTATTCTTCTGCCATTCAATGTAATTTTGTATAATCTGCTCGTCTGTATCATTGCCCAAAAGTTCATCGAAATTCACAAATTCAGACGAACCTTCTTTACTAGCTGAATAAGAATAATCGTCATCAAATGGTTCTTTGTCTAATGTGTGTTTAGTGGATGTTTCTTTAATTCCACTTTCATCATATGCTTTGTTATGTGTTATTAATATAAAGAAAATAGTCCAAAAAATAATCTGAAAAAAATATGTTTATACAATAGAAATTTTTAATATTATAAACAAACACTTTTACTTTATAAATAAAACAATAAAACTTAATAAATATTGAAATTATAGAATTTTCTGAGCTGGTATAGTCGTCGATCTATCCCCGTCGCAGACGTTTTGCCACATACTGTATATGACATCTTCAATGATGACGTCTGCAACAAGGATAGATCGACCACGGCATATCAGCCCAGAAAATTCTACAAATTCACTGGATACCGTCCGTGAAAGCCTGCTTAGTAAATATTATTTTATATTTTTTTGAATTGTCTGCCAAAACATATCATTGAGAGCTAGTTGCAACTAGATATTCAACTGTCTACTGTTTAATTACATAGTTAATTTACTGATTAAGTTAACGGTTTATGCAACCGGGTTTTAATATATGAATCTATTAACAAAAGTTCTAATAAATAACTAAATATGTACTTACGTGTTTCATTATTGCAAAAGTTTTACAATTAAATTTGTAGAATACCTTTTATTAAAAATTTACAATTTCTTGTACTATTTAAATTCAATAAGTATTTCTTTTATAATATCGGTATTCTATTTAAAAATATTAATTTTTTACTAATGTCGCAAATATACAACTTATCAATTATAAAACTCGTAAAGTTATAAATTGTTTATGTTAAACAAAAAATAATATAAAATGTTTGTTTCAGAGTATCTCAAAATTTTATTAGTAAAAATAATCAACAATACAGTGGATTTTTATTATAGTAATTTATAATTTTATCAAAAAAATGGCTAAAATCAGCTTATCAGTAATATGTTATAAAAAGAAAACAAATACATTTAAATTTTTCTAAAATAAATTAAAATTGTCTACAATTAAATTTTTTTAAATATAAATTAGTAAATATTATTATTTTCAAATTTAATTTGGAGCCGTTCGTTTTTTTGAAACGAATAAAGTATAGTATAAAGTGCACACACACTTAGGTTAAAATTTTTAGTACTACTTAGATTTCCTAGTTTTGTAATAAAAATACTTTTAAAGAAATTTGTTTACAACGAAATCGTTGGTTATAAATCTTATTGTATGCAAATATACATCAATATTTTTGCAAAAGTGACATAAGTCATAATAATAGAAATCACTAAAAAATTTAAAAATTGAGATAAAAACATTATCTTTAGCTAAATATTAATTATTTTTCAAAAATATTGATTTCAAATGACATTTAAAATGTAAAAAATAATAATCATAAATTGACTCAATTTAATCGTATCATTACATATTCCACAAATAAAATTTAAAAATATATTTATATTCCAAATTAGACTAAATTTGTCTCCAGTTATTTTCATATATTTGTAACTTTATCCTGATCACATCTGTAAAATCTACATTGTTACAAAATGTAGTATCTTTTTCTAGTAAATTTAATATTTTTTAATTAGAAAAAAATAATCAATTTGTAACAATGCAGATCTTATAAATGTAAACAGAATAAGGACATTAATAAAAGTTAGTAGATAATATTAAAAAAATTTGTAACATACACATGATACATATATTATTGGCATCATTATATTTTTTATTAATTATAAAAATCATAAACATTAAAATAATAATTAAAACAACTTTTGGTTTAACGTTCTGTCTAGATAATATTATTTATATTTGGCTAACTTTTCGACATTATACACTAGTGCAAAAACTGACATATAATAAACAAAAACAAAAAATTAATACAAAACAATAATGAATTATGCAAAATAGACAGAACGTTAAACCAAAATTTGTTATAATTATTTATTATGAGTTTCAAAAAATTTTTCAATATTTTTTAGTAAAACATCACGTCATATCAAATATCTTAATTTACATATTAAATTTACAAATTCTTTAGAAATATCTTTTTTTTTTAATTTGACTCTACTTTCTATATAATGTTATATTTAAAATAATCTAATTTATTAAAACTTGAAATTTATTACACATCTAATACTCATATATTATATAAAATTATTTTTAAAATTTTTCTTCAATTCTTCTACTTGCAGAAATACCACGTGCCATTGGAGAATAAATAGTGGTATCTTCATATGATGTTGAGTCCATATCACTATCTTCTATATCTAATTCGTCAAATAAAATAACACCTCTTCTTTTTACAGTATGGCCAAGTGCCGATAAAAATTTGCCGCAAGATAAATTTGGTTGTTTTGGTATAGGCATTAAATTATCGGAATATGCTACTTCATGATCATGTTGTTCCAATTGTGTTGCAATGGCAAATACTGTCAGCAGTTTTATAAGAAATGTTACGAAAAATATCTGTAAGAAAAGTATAAAATTAATTGTGCAGAATTTTAATTAAGGAAGAATGTCAATTTATTCACTGAATTTTTAACATTTATTTTTCTTCAATATAATATTAAAAATATAAATAATTAAAAATATTTATAAACAATTAATATTCTGAAGAAAACTACCATAGAAATCAAAAATTCAATAAATAATTTATAATCTAAACTTTATATACATACATACACAATCACGTCATGTACCCAAAATATGTGGTACAAACTCATTCCATTTTCCCGAAATTAATTTTCTCCAAACAATCCTATCCAGATAAGTAACTCTAGCTTTAGCAACATTCCTAATATCTTTTTCACTCACACAAACCACTCTCTGAATCATACCACTTCATCTACTCATTGGACCTACACGCAAATGTACACCTTCAAAATCATTCACATATATTCTCTTAACCAAATGTTCATTTTAAAGAACTAAAATTAACTTTCAATCGATAAACCAAATTTGTATGCTTATTATACAAAAGGTAACAATTAATATAAATCAATTACAAATTAATAAAAAATACAATACAATTACGAAGTATGACGTTGTAAAATTAATTTTATTAAAATTAAAATTAAACAATTATATATATATATATATATATATATATATATATATATATATGTTTTAAAAAAGTGTATGTTGCAGATAAAATTGGGCTATTATTATTAAGCAATATTAAGAAAACAAATAAACAATTAAATAATTTTAAATAAAATAAAAATAAAACACAATTACTTCATAAATATTAGAATATTTATTAAGAATAGTTAGGTACTGTAGTTTCAATCGTTAAATCAACATCAAACAAATGCTGTTACAAGTATTCTGTATTTTTCTATAACCACTATAACATTATAGAATCTTTTGCCTTCTTTTTACATATGATGTTTTCTATTTAAACCTAACCTAACCTAACGAAAAAGTGACAAAAGTTTCTATAGTATATTAGTGGTTATAAAACGATACAAAAAAGCAGCATACAGTATTTGCCCGAATATAACGCAATCCCGAATTTAACGCGACACCGAAATTTTTCATAAAAATATTTAGAAAAAAAAATAATCAGAATTTAACGCGATCCATTTGTTTTTCATAAAAGAATTGAAAGAAAATAAAATTTAGCAGTTGTTACATTCCATTACCTATATCTTAAATTTAGCGCGAGTCAAGTTTTTAACGGGAAATAATTAGTCAAAAAATATCGCGTTATATTCGGACAAATACGGTAAATATGTAGTCTGATGTTGATCTAGCGGTTGAAACTACAATAACTATTTTTAATAAATATTGCGATATAAACAAAGTAATTGTGTTTTATTTAATTATGCATTGCAAAGTGCAAACTGATTAAATTAAAATTAAATAATTTAAAATATTAAATAAATACTTACAAATTTCATTTTAATAATTTGTTTTTTAGAAAATTGTTATTAATTTAAAAATATGAATAAATTTTATTGTAATTTTTGAAATTTATATGAAAAGATAAATAAAGTAACAAGAAATACATTAAATTTAATTAATTTTTAATATGAAACGGATGTTGATGCTATTACATCCTATTAATTATTCAATTTTTGAGAAGTAATTATAAATAATCTAGAAACTTAATATTGTTTACTTTAAATTTTATACAAAATTATAATGTAGAAAGTTTTTTATTATTCAGTATTTTGAACTGCTATAAATGTTTGTTTTTTCTGAAGAAACTTATTAATTTTTTCTTGAAATACAAAAGTATATATATATATTTTTAGAATAATATAACTATTCTTTCCAATAATAATATAATAAATTTGACAAAAAACATGTATGCTCTTAGAAATACTCTATAAATTCAAAAATTAATCATTTTTTCTTTATAAATGCAAAAAAAGAAACTTCATTAAAGAATTATATTAAAAATTTTAAATCAAAAATGAAATAAATTGTAAATTATAATTTAAATTTTAAAATAATAAATAATATAAAACTCAAATTTCCAATCTAGCGATTGCTAGGATACAGTGCAATTTTTATGTAATTATTTTAAAATATACTAACTTTAAAAATATTTTATTTAAGAAAATATTTATTGTTATTATTTAGTAGATATACATTTGGAAAATAATAAGTTGCATGTACAAAATATTCAGTTTTAAATAAATAGTTATATTGCAAATATTTCTATAATTAGCAATTTTTAGTATTAATACAAAAAAAAGTAGAATTATTTAAAATTTGCAAAACTAGCGTAATTGAGATTAAAATAACTATTTAAATAATTGCTACAATCATTATTACAATCTTATAAAACAATTTTATACTATATGCAGACAGTAATTGGTGCTGGTGGAACTGCAGCATCAAGCCTGATATTTGTTCAGAGCCTTAAAATAAATTACATTTTTTTTTATCATACTTAAATTTTAAAAGATAATAATTGATTTATTCCAGACTATATCACACAAAATTGGGATAAATTTGCAACTATTCGAGGCATGTGCAATTAACTTATAATATACCACACTGTGCATGCACAACAACAGATGCAAATTTATCCAAACTTGTTTGATAGCAGACTAAAATAAACCTATAACAAACCTAATAACACACACTATTTAATTTTATTTACTCTCTCAATAAAACAAGAACATTAACATCAATAATAATTAAATTGATATATTTCATTGAATAATTTAAATTATCTACTATACTATACGCAAAAAATTGTATCTAAAAATGGCAACGATGTGTAACGTTATTTAAAACTATGTTAATCAAAAGTGTAGTACTAGTTTCATGACTTATTCAATCGCAAAATAATTTTTTACACAAATATGTCAGTCTACCATTGACCATAGTGTTAACCAAAAAAACAAAAAAATAATTATATTAAGAATTATTTCATATACTTAACATTTATATCAATATTGTAATAGTAAATATTTAAAAAGTAAATAACCTTTTATGAAGTTATTAATAGAGAGTTATTGTTCTTCCAAATATCGTCTTGCAGTATTTACGTTATTTAAAAGCACAATAACTCTCTAATAACAAATTTGTCCGGAAAGAGTATAAAATTGTCTAATAATTTTAAATTAAAAAGTTGTTTATTGATTTACATTTATACCAGTCTTATATATATTTTATATAGTATGACATAGATATTGTTACATATTATTATTCTTATTATAAAAAAGTATTAAAATATACAATTTTTATAGTTACAAAATTTGGCTGACAGTACTTGAATTATTATTTATTAAACATTTATACATAAATTTTAATCGTTATTTTCTCTTTTCAATTTGCATTTTTGTTAAATTACACTCTTTTCTGACTTTTCATTGCAATGTATAACCCACGATTCTGAGGTGTGGCAGGTTCCTGTTTGCCCGAATTCTTAAGTCCTGTTTCACCGCCGAAAAAAGTTGGTGGTTTTTCATATGTACCAGATTCATGATGAAGATCTTCTTCACTACTAGATTTCTCTTCAGAAGAAATCACTATATCTTCAATTCGAAAAGGTGGTAAAGGATAAGGATTTCTTGTTGCTGATTCAACTTGTGGAGATGTTTCTTCACTAGATTTCATTTCGGAAGAAAGTACGATATCTTCAATTCGAAATGGTGGCAATCGATAAAGATAAGGATTTCTTGTTGCCGATTCAACTTGTGGTGATATTTCTTCACTAGATTCTTTTGATGAAATAAAAAACGGTGGCACAAAAGTAACAGCAGGAAAACTATTTACGATATTTGATGCAACACATAGGATTACTAATTGATATATCTGTAAATTTTTATTATAAAATGTATCAATTAAATATTAATAAATAAGTTACAATTATTTGATATTTAAATGAAGATAGACAATAATTATTTTCCCCTGATTCAAAAAAAAAATATTATTTTTATTTTTATATGCACTTAAACCAAATGTTATAACCACACTAATTTCGATTTAAATTATATTGCATAATTGGTTTTAATAAAAACATAAAAACATTTATCAAAAAAAAATTAATTTTATATTTAAAAATGAAATAAATATATTAAAATTAAATAATAACAAAATACTATGTTTAGAAACATTGTCTTAAATACTAAATTAAATTTTATGTGAAATAAAATTCTAAAAAAAAAGGAATTAACATTTATTTTTATTATTTGAATAATAATTAAACTTCATAATAAACACTATTTTTAAATATTTCAAAAAAATATATTTCAATTTTTATATAAAAATTATGAAAGTCGGATAATTAAAACAAAAAAATTATTTTTTTTTAATCTATCAAAACATATTGGCTCGTATTCACAGCCCCTTTTATTTTTGAAAATAAAACAAAAATTAATATTGAAATATTAACTGCTTTTAGCGAAAAGTGTTGTGTTTTAAAATTGGCTATAAATACGGCACATTAAGTTTTACTGTTTTCAATGAATAATAATTAATGAAAGTAATTAATATATTTTGACATTGTTTTGATAAAAATTTTGGGTTTTAGTCAAACGAAATATTTATATTAATTTATTATATTGTTATAATTAAATTTTTTAAGTTCTATTTCATACTTTCAAATAATAAAATGTATTTTAAATTTGAAAACTATTGTTTTTATTTATCCATTTAAATGAAACGGTTTCTATTTTAATATAATGAGTTCTAAAAGATTTTTTACTATGTTATTTATTTGATTTTTTCTAAAAATGTACTTTTCTATAATATTATTTTTTTAATTTTGAAAATAAAGTAATCAAACTACTAAAATTTAATGGATATAACATTTTTTGTTTTGACAATTTTTGTTTGACACAAAATTTAAAAAAAAATTAATTCAAAAAATAAATTACTAATAAAAACATAATATAAACTTACAGTTTTCATTTTGACAGTTTTGTAATCAATCTTTAAATGACAAAATTTATGTTATATTGGAAACACAATATTTTAAAAACATATATTTATAAATATCTACAAAACATAATAATAACAATTGAAGAAGCATTAAATTCTAATTAACTATTTTTCCTAATTATTATTATCAATAATTAACAGTTTTTCTAAGAATTTCTCAAAAACATAAAAACAATTAATTAGTTTGATTAAAAATTAAAATAGAATTTCTGAATACATTTTAATTATATACTTATATGTATCTTAATAAACTTTTGAAAAAATATTTTTTTTTATTACATAGTTAAGATAAGATGGTAAAAAGTGCCCTAAAACCAAATGACATATGAGTAGTAAAACTATGAATCTAACATAAAAATATTATTTTTGATAGGTATTTTAGACCCCACCCTCGACCCCACTTTTCGAAAGTCAAAAAAACGATGTTTTTAATTTTAATTTTTTCGTCGACATCCATTAACTTAAATAACATAAATTTTAAAAGACAATAATTGATTTATTCCAAACTATATCAAACAAGTTTGGAATAAGTATGCAACTATTCGAAGCATACCCAGTTAACTTATAATATACCATACTGCACATGTACAACAACACATGCAAACTTATCTAAACTTGTTTGATGGTAGCCTGAAATAAACTTATAACAAACCTAATAACACATACTATTTAATTTTATCTACTCTCTCAATAAAACACGAACATTAACATCAATAACTAAATTGATATATTTCGTTAAATAATTTAAATTATCTACTATACTATACGCAAAAAATTGTATTTAAAAATGACACCGATGTATAACGTTATTTAAAACTATGCTAGTCAAAAGTGTAGTACTAGTTTTATGACTTATGCAATAACAAAATAATTTTTTACACAAATATATTTTTAAAAAGCTAGGGGCTTTGATATGTTTTTAGCATAAGGCCCCTTAAATTTATCAGCCTGTAATTGGCCATAGTGACAAAAAAAAGTAATTATGTTGAGAATTATTTCATATAAATAAAATTTATATCAATATTATAAAAGTAAATATTTAAAAAAATAGAAAGTGGCTATTTATACATACGGTATGTATGACATAGATATTGTTATAGTTTATAGATTATTATTCTTATTATAAAAAAGTATTACGATAAAGAATCTTTATAGTTACAACATTTGTCAGACAGTACTTGAATTATTATTTATTAAACATTTTTTTAAACATTTGTACATAAATTTTAATCGTTATTTTCTATATTACAATTTGTATTTTTGTTAAATTTCACTTATATTTTTAACGAAATCAAAAAACATGTGACGAATGAATTATTTTTTCACAACTTTCTTTGCACTGTACTTATAATTGAAGATGCAGCGGTGTTACAGATGAAAGTTAGCCTGAATTCTCAAGCCCTGTTTCACCGCCGAAAGCAATGGTGGCTTTTCATATGTAGATTCGTGATGAAGATCTTCTTCACTACTAGATTTCTCTTCAGAAGAAATCACTATATCTTCAACTCGAAAAGGTGGTAAAGGATAAGGATTTCTTGTTGCTGATTCAACTTGTGGAGATGTTTCTTCACTAGATTTCATTTCGGAAGAAAGTACGATATCTTCAATTCGAAATGGTGGCAATCGATAAAAATAAGGATTTCTTGTTGCTGATTCAACTTGTGGTGATATTTCTTCACTAGATTCTTTTGATGAAATGTAAAACGGTGGCACAACTGTACGACCAGGAAAACTGTTTGCAATATTTGATGCAACACATAGGAGTACTAATTGAAATATCTGTAAATTTTTATTATAAAATGTATCAAATAAATATTAATAAGTAAGTTACAATTATTTGATATTTAAATAAAGATAGACAATAATTATTTTCCTACGACTTAAAAAAAATATTATTCTTTTTTTATGCACTTAAACCAAATGTTATAAACATATTAATTTCGATTGAAATTATATAGCATAATTGATTTTAATAAAAACATATAATTTTTCATCTATCATACAAGAAAATTTAACAAAAAAAAATCAGTTTTATATTTAAAAATAAAGTAAGTATATTAAAATTAAATAATAACAAAATACTATGTTTATTAACATTGTCAATACTAAATTAAATTTTATGGAAATGAAATTCTAAAAAAAAAAACAATTAACATTTATTTTTATTATTTGAATAACAAATTTTATAATAATTTTTTTTTTAATATCAAAACTTTGCAAAAATTTATTTTTAGTCAAACAAAATATTATAATTATATTAATTTATTTCAAGTTTTATTTCAAACTTTCAAATAATAAAATGTATTTTAAATTTAAAAACTATAGTGTTTATTTATCCAGTTAAATGAAACGATTTTTATTTTAATAGAACAAGTTCTAAAAAAATTTTCAAAAATGTATTTTTCTATAGAATTATTTTTTAATTCTATAATTTTGAAGATAAAGTAATCAAATTACTAAAATTGAATTGGGTAAATATAATTTTGTTTGACAAAAAATTTCTAATTCGAAAAATAAATTAATAATAAAAGAATAATTTAAACTTACAGTTTTCATTTTGACAGTTGTGTAATCAATCTTTAAATGACAAAATTTATGTTATATTAGAAATACAATATTTTTAAAATGTTTTTGTATAAATATGTACAAAACAAAATAATAACAATTTAAGAAACATTAAATTCCAATTAACTATTTCTCTTAATTATTATTATTAATAATTAACAGTTTTTCTAAGAATTTTTCAAAAACCTAGAAACAATTAATTTAGTTTGATTAAAAATTAAAATAGAATTTCTGAATACATTTTAATTATATACTTAATAAACTTTAAAAAAAAAAATTTTATTTAATTACATAGTTATACGAAAATTTAAATATTATCAGTTTAAATAAAAATATGTAAAATCTATCAAACATATAAATCAAAATAAAATAAATTTATAAATTATTTTACTCAATATAAATATTTTTTAAATAAAAAGGCTACGCTTGTGTGAAATCTGTAATGGGATTATTACCTTTTTTTTATTATTACTTAAATCGAAAGATTTTATGCACTTACAAACATAAACAATAATTTTTTGCATTACTCTCGAAAATTGATGACGTCCATTTAATGATGTAAAATGTCTAAAATAGAAGTATATGACGTCATTGAACCGTCACGCTTGCTACGCCAGTTGGCTTGTTTGAAGAGCGCTTTCTTGTCTGTCTGTTTGTTTCTTTGTTTGTCTGTTCGGTACAAATTTTGCAATCTATTTTTAAACTAACTAGAGCTAGAGACTTGAAACTTTAAACATAGGTCAGAACTGAATGACAATGTAATATTAACTAATTAATTAATAATATTAGAAATATTAAACTAGAGTTAATTAATTAACTTAATTAATTATAATTATATAATTATAATTAATAAAATTATAATATTATTAACGAGGTTATAAATCTATATGGGGCTAAAAGAAATTATTTTATACTTTTTATTTTGTGTTAAAACGTGGTACATTAAAATTATTTTTTTTAATTTAAATAATTATTTCTCGATGAAGATATACGCAGAGTATATCGAAATATCAATATTTAAATAAAATATATACAGAACTTAATCTTGAAGCTCTTTTATTTTAATAGGGTAGGTTAGGTTAGTAGGTTGGTTTAGGTTTTTTTTGTTTTAGTATGTATAAATAGTCAATTGCGTATACATACCGTATGTATAAATAGCCTCATCCTTAATTTTATTCACTTTTTCAATGAAACTTAAACATTACCATAAACAATTAAATTGATATATTTCGTTAAATAATTTAAATTATCTATTATATTATAAGCAAAAAAAATGTATATAAAAATGGCACCAATATATAATGTTATTTAAAACTATACTAATCAAAAGTGTAGTACTAGTTTTATGATTTATGCAATCGCAAAATGATTTTTTGCACAAATATATTCTTAAAAGAGCTACGAGCTCCAATATGATTTTAGCACAAGGCACCCCAAATTTGTCAATTCGTCACAAACCCTAGGTTTACAAAAAAAAAACAGTCATTATATTATCAATTATTTCATATAAATAACATTTATATCAATATTATAATAGTAAATATTTAAAAAATAACGTTTTATAAAGTTATTAATAGTGCTATTGTTCTCTCAAATACCGCACGACGTTATTTGAAAGCACAATAACTCACTAATAACAAATTTGGCCGGAAAGAGTATAAACTTGTCTAATAATTTAAAAAAATGTTTATTGACTTACATTCCTGTCAAAGTGTTATAAACGAAAAAAAAAGGTATTACGATATTGAATCTTTATTGTTTTAATTTTTGGCTGACAATACTTGAATTATTATCTATTAAACATTTCTTTAATTATTTATACATAAATTTTAATTATTATTGTCTATATTTCAATCTGTATTTTTTGTAAATCACATTTTTATTTTTAACAAAATCAAAAACCAAGTAGCACACTCGTTATTCTTTTGTTTCTTTTAAACGGCGATATAGCGAAAGATGCTTTGGTTTTGTTTCATCGAGTAAGAAAATTGGTGGCTTATATGTACGTTCAAATGAAGCAGATTCATGATGAAAACTATCTTTTTCACTACTTGATTTCTTTTCAGAAGAAATCACTATATCTTCAATTTGAAAAGGTGGTAAAGGATAAGGATTTCTTGTTGCTGATTCAACTTGTGGAGACGTTTCTTCACTAGATTTCATTTCGAAAGAAAGTAAGATATCTGCAATTCGAAATGGTGGCAATGGATCAGGCTCATATGTTGCCGATTCAACTTGTGGTGATATTTCTTCACTAGATTTCATTGATGATAATGAATTTTCTTCACTATGTTTCTCAGTATAAACAGGAAAACAATTTGCGATATTTGACACAACATATAGAAGTACTAGTTGAAATATCTGTAAATTATTATATGGAAACTTTACTGTATTTAGCAAATGAGACAGATAATAAAAAAATTCAAATTTTACAAAACAAGACAATGCGAATTATTTTAAAATGTAATAGGTTAACTAGTACAAAGGAACAGTGGCGTAGCTAAGGTGGGTGTCACCCGGGGCGGAGGTAATGGTGTCACCTCTATATTTAGTTGTAAAATAATTTAGAAATTTTATAAATTAAGGAAAATTCAGAGAGTTATGCAATAACGCAAGAAAACAAAAACAATAATACAATGAAGTAAATTAAGTTATACAATCATAAAACAATAAAATTTTAAAATATGTAATTCGTGAAACAGACAAATGGAAATAGAAATTCATAAGTTGTTCAAATTATACACTTGAATACTAAAAAGTAATACATTTTCTATAGCAGAAATGTTATTTTAAAGCTAAAAATACATATTATTATAGTAAATATAAATTAAACAAAAAGAAATATTTTTCTGATTAAGAGAGTAAAAATTCAAATTATTAAATGTGTTTAAATCACAAATTCACTAAATTAATTCAGCTGGTGAAATGTGTCATCCCGAGAATGGTGTCACCCCTAAAATGGTGACACCCAGGGCGGACTGCCCCCTCGCTCCCCCCCCTAGCTACGCCACTGCAAAGAAAATGCTTATAAAATTAAATTGGTTGAAAATAACAGATATCATTGAAATAATATTCATTAACAAATATAGACTAAATTCGCTACCAAATTACTTTGAGAGAACAATTAACTTATTTTCTGATATACATGATGGATATGTCACAAGAAATAGACAAAATTTTAGCTTAGAACATAAAAGTATAAACAAGAACGGAATACATTATTTTTAAAAGCAACTACTAAATTTAATCATTCTTACTAATTCAAAAAATAAATTACTAATTAAAAAATTAATTTGCAACTTACAGTTTTCATTTTGACAGTTTTGTATTCAATTTTTAAATGACAAAACTTATGTTACATTTGAAATGTAATATTTTAGAAATATATCTTATAGTTATCTACAAAACAAAATAATAACAATTTAAAAAATATTAAATTTTAATTAACTATTTTTTCTAATTATTAATATCAATAATTAACAGTTTCTCTAAGAATTTCTTAAAAACTTAAAAACAATTAATTAGTTTGATTACGAATTAAAATAGAATTTCAGAGTACATTTGAATTATACACTTATAAGTATTTTAACAAACGTTTGAAAAAACAAATTTTCTAAAATTATATGAAAATTTAAATATTAACAAATATGCAAAGTCTATCAAACATATAAATAAAAACAAAATAAATTTAAAAATTATTTTACTCAATATATGTATATATAAAAAAAAGCTTTAGATTTACATATAATCAGGAATAATCAGGAATAATAAAAATAAAATATTCTAATATTTTTATTTAATTTTTATTGTAAGTACAAAATTTGTAATATTTTATCTATTCTTATTTATATTTATTGATACAAAACAACTGAATTGCAACATATTAAAATAATAAATTAAAAATTTCCAAATTGTAGATAATTTCTCAAAAATATATTAAAATTTACAATAATATTCAACCAAAAATTATTTAATTTATTTGTATTTAAATATAAAATAAAAAAAAATACTTACTAGAAATTACCTTTCACTTTTCATTATAATGAGCAAATATTTCTAAAACCGTACAAAAAAAGATGACAACTATTAGATAATAAAAAAAAACAATAAATATAATTTAAAAACTATAATACATAGTTCATAAAACTTGGAAATTAAATATTTGCTTTAAATCAACAAGTTAAAATCTTCAACTCGAACTCACAAACAACATTGATGATGGATATATAATAATAAAAAAATAATTATCTAAATTAATTTTGAAAGTAGCCCTAATATTTGCAACAAAAATTTTGATATGTTTCGAAATTTGTAATGAAAATAAAAATTGCAAATGAGACAAATTACATAGTTTTTTTTTTATATTCTCTATATTTAATTTTAAAATATTTTTTTCCAAAATTTAATTTTTAAATACTCTCTAATATAAATAAAATAAATACAGTAGTAAAAATATGTAAATTATGTAAGTTATATTACCGATTTTAAAATACACAACAAATAAAAAAAGTTTTTAGAGTTTGTTTCACCCTTTTATTTTTTAATGACTTTTTGGGGTATGTGGTGTAAAATATATATATATATATATATATATATATATATATATATATATATATATATATATATACCGGGTGTCTACTTTTTTTTTGTTACATAGGGAATACAATGCTAAAATTTTCATTTGGTGATAAATTTTCCCCTAATTATTATAGAACAAAAGTACAAATACAAAAGTTGTTTAGAATTCAAAAATGCATCAAATGATGCCAAATTTATCAATATAGGATGTTCCGATCAAGAATTAGAAGCAAATTAAAATTTCCATTTTTGCGCTCTTTACATCAAAGTGCCATGGAAATTAAACAAATAATTTCATTTCTTCTGGAGTTTGAGTTTGACAGATCGTATTTATTTTATTGTTACGTTCTGTATTATTATCATTATTATTGAAAATAATGAATAAACTTAAGGTAAATGAAAAAGTTCAGTGCGTAAAATGGTATTTTACTGGAAATTCGATACGACGAGTAAGAGATTTATTCAGCGCTTTCTTTGAAAACCGTCCCATACCTTCCGCTATGACTATTCGTAGGATAATTAAACAATTCGAAGAAACTGGAAGTGTGTTAAAACGTTGTAAAAATTGTAGAAAAATCAACGCAGAAGATCAGGAGGAGAATTTAAATCAAAATGCAATTAAAGAAAATACATTGAATATACTTTTGTGTGTAACGGAAAACCCAAATGTTAGTGTGCGTCAACTTGGTGCTGAATTAAATTTGCATCCTTCAACAATACATAAGGTACTAAAAAATGAAAAATATCATTCTTATAAATATTCCACGCACCAAGAGATATTTGAAGCGGATAAAATGGCTAGAAGCGAATTTAGTAACATTATTATGGAAAAATCCAATTTAGACAGAAACTTCTTGAAATCTATTTGTTTTACTGACGAGTCTACGTTTACTTTACACGGCGAACCTAATACACAAAACTTTAGAATATGGAGCCAAACAAATCCTCATTTAATGGTAGCAACACGTACCCAATATCCAGAAAAAGTTAATGTATGGGCTGGAATTTTTGGCAGGTGTATAATTGGGCCATTTTTTATTGAAAATAATTTAAACAACGAAAAATATTTGGATATGTTGCAAAATCATATTGGTCCGCAGTTAGAAGAGTGTGCAACTCAAGATAATGTTGTCTGGTATCAACAAGACGGATGTCCGGCACATTACAGCTGCAACATTAAATTATATTTGGATCAATGTTTTCCAAATTCATGGATTGGTAGAGGTGGTCCAATTAATTGGCCAGCTAGATCGCCCGATTTAGCACCGTGCGATTTCTTTTTATGGCCATATTTGAAGGAGAAAATTTATAAACGACATATCAAAAATCTTGTTGATTTGAAAAATGCCATTGTTGAAGAGTGCAATAATATAACACAAACACAATTAAGCTCTGTACGTCACGAATTTTATAACAGATTAGGTTATTGTTTGGCAGTTAATGGCGATTTATTTGAACATTTAATTTAAATTGTTAGTTTCGTTTTTGTTCTCCTATATCTTGTATTCATGAATTTTTCTGTTTTATAGGTATATTGAATATTGTAATAAATAAAGAAAGTTTTACGGAGTTCAGCTATTTACTATTTATTAAACTCTTATCCGACGTTTCACTGCACAACTTACAGCATCCTCAGGGATAAGTTTAAATTATTATAATAAATATATTAGGCATAATGCCAGTCATCTAATTCAAATGTATTGTTTTTATAACTTGAAGTTAATAAATAAATTAAACAATTACTTAAAATTATAATGGAGACATTCACAATTTAAAACCACAGCTAGTACGTAGTGTACAGCCGAGTAAAATACCCTTTCATTGTAATAAATAATAAATACTTAATACTTTTTATACTTAATAGCTTTTCATTTACATTAAGTTTATTCATTATTTTCAATAATAATAATAATAATAATAATAATAATAATAATAATAATACAGAACGTAACAATAAAATAAATACGATCTGTCAAACTCAAACTCCAGAAGAAATGAAATTATTTGTTTAATTTCCGTGGCACTTTGATGTAAAGAGCGCAAAAATGGAAATTTTAATTTGCTTCTAATTCTTGATCGGAACATCCTATATTGATAAATTTGGCATCATTTGATGCATTTTTGAATTCTAAACAACTTTTGTATTTGTACTTTTGTTCTATAATAATTAGGGGAAAATTTATCACCAAATGAAAATTTTAGCATTGTATTCCCTATGTAACAAAAAAAAAGTAGACACCCGGTATATATATATGAAGGGTACAGGAATAAAACAAGGAATGTCTCTGAAACAACATTTAGAGAAATTCAACTTTTTAATGTTCATTCCGCTATAAAACCTTGCAAAGAATTTAAAAAACTAATTATTTTTCATAAAATGTTTGGAAAACTATTTATTAATTGACATAAATAAAAACTATACTAAAATACACTTTGCCTTTGCTGAATTAAATAAAAATATCAACACACGTTTGAGACTGCCGGCATAAAACAAGGGATGTCCTTCCATTCCAGCGCTCTTACCTAGTGGATTAATAAAATTTTATTATTATCAGGTCATCAGTTGTGAAATTCTCTCAATTACCTTTATATTAATTACAAAATGTTGCTATTTTACCATGTAAAAATTACATAAATTTAAATCACATTTTTTAGAGTGTACTTTTGAACAAAATTTTCTAAATTTATTGTTTATACAGTGTAGTAAAACCCTTAGAATATGGTCCGAATAACAAATTATGATTTTCTAGTATCGGTTTTATTTACTTCATTTATTTCTGTGGTGTGCAACTTATGATTCACACTGTATTATGAACAAACATATATCTAATATATAACAAAATTACTACTTTAATTAATCGAACACAAAATTGAAAATTTGTTCAGTCGGACATTCCCACTTTTATGCCGGTTGCGCTTGGACATTTCTGGTTTTATGCCTGTGTAGTGTGTAGTATTTTTTTCTTTCAATATATTATGGACGTCTCTGCTTTTATACCTGTACCGTTACTACCACAAGAAAATACA
Organism: Clivina fossor; assembly: GCA_963966155.1. Classification (NCBI taxonomy): domain Eukaryota; kingdom Metazoa; phylum Arthropoda; class Insecta; order Coleoptera; family Carabidae; genus Clivina; species Clivina fossor. The sequence goes on along the minus strand of OZ014551.1, from coordinate 21,251,583 downwards.
CATACTACACATTGTCGTTATAACCTCATTTTTTCAGAAAATTGGACATTCCTTGTTTTATTCGTGTACCCTTCATATATATATATATATATATATATATATATATATATATATATATATATATATATATATATATATATATATATGTGAATGATATTTAAGATATTCGTTTGCGTGAACGTCAGATGAATAGATGGTATGATTGAAAGTATTTTCATTGAGCGAATGCTTTCAAGTGGTAGGAATAAAAGAACATGTATGAGAAAGATTATAAATGTGGATGAAGGAAAAATTACTGTCATACTCTTTGTGTATGTTGTATTATGTATGAATGAATTGTGTATGCATGTATGAATTGAGAATCTTTAATTGCATAATTTTGAAATTTTTATTTTAAAAAATTATTTATAAAATATCTACATAATTAAATTTATTTATATATAATTTTTGCAAACTTAATTTTTTTAATTATATTAAAATTAAAACATACTAATTATTAAAAAACAATTGTTTATTAATACATTTAAATTTCCAACAGTGTTTTAATATTTATTAATTTTTTTCTTCTGAATCATTTTCTCTCTGACAAAGATCGGTAGGATCAAAATCACGTTTACGTCGTGTATTTAACAATTCAGATTCATTTATAACAGGCTCATCTACAATTACTATATCTTTGCGAAGAACACCTTCAATTTTCGCTTCAACCCCTAAATCATCCATATTTTCTTCTTCACCATTTATTCTTGTTCTAAAAGTTTGTTTTTTATTGCTTGAGGGACGTTTTGGATATTCAACTCTATGTTGTTGAGGAAAAGGCTTTAATTCTTCCGAACCGTAATAAATCTTCTGCTCATGTTGACGATGATTATTATTGCCATGTCCTCCCTTTTGTGGCGGAATCAACTTTTTTTGTTGCTGCGAAAATTGTTGATGATTCTCAAAGTCATCTTGCGGATAAAGCAACTCTGGTTTGTTCTGAGGTAAATGATGATGTGGACGTTTCTGACCACCTTGATTCTTGTATTGTTGTTCAATCATAAGTTGTTGTTCTTGCAGCTGAATCAGCTGTTGTTCTTGTTGAAAAAGTAATTGCTGCTGTTGTTGTAATTGTAATTGTTCTTGGACATGTAGTAGGTGTTGTTGTTGCTGTTCATTAATTTGTTGTTGATGCTGTTGACTCAGTTGTTGTTGACTGAGTTGTAGTTGACCGGTTTGTTGTTTTTGACTAAATTGAGGATTTACTTGAGGATACTGTCCAATACTTCCTCCACCTAAGTATGAAGATGTGTATGGTTTTGAATCTGCGATCCATATTAGAAAAGTAAAGAAGAAAAGTGCTGTTACCTGAAATAAAATATAAAGTATTTTATAAATATTCAAATATATTTTGAATTGAATGTGTGTAATTTATAATTTTCTGTTTTATAAACAAAGTATTTTATCTCATCAGTTGTATGTATGTATTATAATATGTTTATCACAAAAAAAATTATATTGTATTATATTGTCTAAACAAATGTTAAAATTTTTAAATAATTTAAAAAATGTGACTATGCAAGTTATTAATGTAAAATTTACAAATTATCAACTTTTTCAGTGAATAGACATTTCAAGATGAAAAAGTAAATATTTTTTCTTTTAAAATATTTATGTATACATCTAATTATTTTCTAGTAATAATATTAATTAAGAACAAATATATAAATAAATGGTTACCCATTCAAGTTACTAACTTCACAGATGAGTGTTGCAAAATATTATCCCATTTGTTATAATATGAAGAACAATGAAATATTCCACTGAGTTTTTGTTTTCGAAAGTTATGTGTCATGTAATAATCTCTCAAATTAATATTTTAATACATTGTATTACTATTATATCAATAAAATTAAATAAGAATAAATTAGAAATTACAGTAAAAACAGACATTAATATTGATATTTTTTTTCAAAATTAAATAAAATATTCTAATATTACAAGAGCAATAACGAAATTTTGTTTTATTTTTTATAGTTTTCAAGATTTCTCTCCAATACAGCTTAAATGAATCATCCAGTATATACTTTTTAATTATAAAAAAATAATTTAAATTGTATCAAACATTGATTTTAACATTTTTAAATATTTTTTGTAGTATAAAAAAATATTTTAATATTTTAAACTTATAATAAATCTACAAATAATTTGTATTTATACATATTAGTGTTCATCTCATTGTTCTTCAAATATATTAGATAGTTCAAACAGTTATTAATTTTTGTTTTATTCATATAAACATGATAGGCTGTTTTAAAATCGGTTCTAATATCGATTAAAAAACAATATCATAAAATTTGGACTAAACTAATGAGTACCCAAAAACTGAGTTTGCATATTTATTAGTATATATTATTTATTTATATATATATATATATATATATATATATATATATATATATATATATATATATAGTATATTTATTAAATAAATTATTTATTACTTGTAAATCCGAAAATCAATTGTAAAATATGTAGAAATAAAAAAGACTTACGTGTTTCATTTTGAAAGCGGACACAAACATTTTCAAACTATTTTTTTAATTATGTGTTTCACTTTATATAGCTAGCATTAAATATGCATTAATATTATATTAATTATAGATAACTAAATAGACTATTTTTCCATTTAATTTATAATTACAAGAAATTTTATAAATATTACAAAGAAATAGTATTTTCCTAATGCACAGATATATTTATTAAAAGATAAAAACAATTTATAAATTTTTATCGTAATTTAATTCATTCTTAAAACTTAAAAAATATCTTCACTGACAGAATCGTCATCTTCATAATAATTACTTTCTTGGAGATTATTAATATCTTCATGTATAAATTGAGAATCATTTTGTTTGATTTTTGTTTTAGAATGAGATTTATCCGTAGAAAAATATTCATAAATATTTTCATTTTTCTCATGTTTAACTGCCACATTTTTAATATTATTATTATCAGTATGATTTGCGGAACTACATATCATAAATATTTGAAATAAAAATATTGTAAGTATTATAACCTAAAACAAAATATTTCATATTAAATCGATGTGACAAGAATTGTGTTATAAAAGGACAATGAGCCAAGCATATTTAAGGAATTTTAAACAAATTTGAGGTACTGGTTTGATGTATCCATATACAGATGTCTAGGATTTCAAAATACTTAAAAATAATTTAAAGTAAACTACTTTGATTTTTCAATGTTTCTAAAAATTTACTTGAAATATATTTGAAATTTTTAATACATTCACCTAGCTACCATACATACATACAAAATATATAAATATAAAATTTTTACTTACAATTTTCATTTTGATAATTTTTATACGTATTCCGTAAGAAATATTTTAAGTCTTTCACATAACAAATACTAACATTTATAAATATAGGTATGTATATGTACATATATAAATACACATTAATTTACAATTAAATAATAATTTGAAAGATAAGTCTTTATTAACAATTTTTTAAATACATTGAGAATTATTTTATAAAAAATTTTAAGGCCCGATTTCAAGCTTTGAGGCAATTCCAATCTATAATGCAATTTCTAGATCTAGAAAAATAATCAGTTTTCATATTTATATACCAGCAAAGTAGATTTTTTAGTACATTTCCAGTTCACATTATTTTTTTCATTTTTGAAAAATGGTCACTTTAAATTTACCAAGTAAGTATTTAAATAATTATTTCAATATGTTGCATATGTTTTATATTAATAAAATTAAGAGTACCTAAATAAAATAAAATAAATTTTTAATTTACATTTAATCTCATTTGTAACAATCAAACTAAAGTTGATATTTATTTTATTGTAATATAAAATTTGCCATTTGGTATCTATAAATTATTATTTTAATATGTTTTGCTGTAGTTCATTTTAATAGAATTCAGTAAAAATAAATACTACGATCTAAATTTTGTAGTTGTAATAAAAAATTAAAGAAAAATCTTTTCTTTTTAATTTATATACCATTACATTTTTAGCTGTTATTATAAATAAAAATAATAACAAGCTCTAAGTTTATTACTGTTTTTTTAGATAAGTCAAATTTTATCGAATTATCTACAAAACTTATTCCGATATTTTTTAATTAAATAGTTAAATTTTAGATGATTTAACTATTTAGTTATATAATGTACTATTTGTTATTAGTTCTTTCGTTTATATACAAATTAATTGAAATAAAATTACTATTTTCAATAAGGTTTAAATCAATAATAGTCTACACCTCTAAAATTGAGAATCGTTTTACTTGATTTTTGTTTTAAATACAGATTTATCCGTAGAAAAATTACTTAAATAACTTCATAGATGTTTTCATTTTTCTCTTGTTAAGCTATTACATTTTTAATCTTATTATCAGTATGATTCGCAGAACTAGGTACATGTAATAAATATTTGAAATAAAAATATTGTAAGTATTTATAACCTAGAATAATAGACGAGTTTATTTAGATTTAGAAAAATTATACAAAACAAAACAATATTTGAGAAATAAAACTGAACAGTATATTATTACATTTATTTGCCTTGAATATTATACATGTGAAATAGTTTATTTTTTAGCTACTGCTGCAGCCGGTTCATCATCAACGGCAGAAGTTCTAGAAGCAAGGCCAGCATTTTCAGCTACAGCTTCAACATTTTCAGCGCCTTCCTCTTCCTTATTTCTCGAAGTGAAATGAATTCCTCCATATTCATCAGCATAAAACTTTTTTTCGGGACGCGGTGGATAATAAGGTTCAGGATGAGGTTTATAAGGATTTTTATGATACGGACCATAATTATTGTCATGATCGTAAGGAACATAACCATCATACTCGGGTCGATGATGAGGATCATAATACTGAGGCTGTTGTAGTTGTGGCTGAGATAGTTGTGCTCCAATTTGAAATGAAGCACCAAGTGCTGTCCGTGATTCCGCCCACCATATTAATGGGGCGAATAAGAGTACTAATGCTAACTGAAAAAAAAAAATTATTTATAGTATATTTCGAATATATAATTATTTATAGTATATATAACAAGGAAAGATTTAGAGAATACAGAGAGATATTCAGATCAAAGGTTATGAATTACGTTGGTTTTCAAGCTAATTGTAAGCTGAAAAAGAGGATAGGGGAAGTATGGACAGAGGAAAGACGAAGGCAACAGAGTGAAAGGATGAAAGATTACTGGAAGGTGAAAACGAGGAAGAAGGAAGAATCATAAAAAGTTATTTTACGTGGTCCTTGGTTGGCTAAATTTGAAAGAAGAAAAAGTATATTTCGAAATTAAACCAAATGTACCGACTGGTTTGATTTGGTTTTTACTGGTAAAACTAAAGTGTGATTTGTTTTTGAAATACATTGACCTTGATGGTTAAATTATAAATATAAATTTATTTATTTATAAATCTATAATTTATACAATAACATACAAATTATCTAACCTCATATATGACTTTCTCTTAAATTTTTAAATAATTTTTACAAATATTAATAAATATTTTTTAAAAAATTTGAACTAATATTGACTTTTAAAATAATTTGTATTTATTTATTAATATTATATCTTAAAATCTTAAAATTTATAACCAGCTGTGTTAAATTTAAGTTCACGCGTTAAAAGACCAGTAAAATCACCGATCCTACACGGTTGAAATATAAACCAAACTTTCAGAAATCGTGTACCGAAAGACAACTGATTTTCCCGAAAAAAACCAGCCGCTTGATTTGGTTCAAATTCGGAATACACTTACGGCCAGTTTTATAATGAACACTTTAACTAAAGTCGACTTTAAACTGACGAAATAGCATTCTTTTATTGACAATAACAAGTAATTTTACTATTAGAAGTTTGAAAAGTTGACCAAGAAGCATCGTTTTATTGACAGCAATAATAATTATGCCGATAAAATTTAAAAAATATACTTTTTTGTCAGCTTAAAGTCGACTTTAATTAAAGTGTTTATTATAAAACCGGCTGTTAGATTCAGAACATACGACGTATGTACAAGAAAAATCACTCTTAACGGCAAAGAACATCATTTATTTTCGTCATTGTTTATGTTTACATGAACTTTTAAATTGGAAAGAAATAGTTTTGGTATTGTGCCATCATTTATACCTAACATAGTATCGAAATATAAATAGCGCTATTACAGACAATATCTTGTATTTGTTTGTGAAAAATATTGCTGCCAATTAAGGCAAAATAAATATATTGCATTCAATAAAAATATACAATAATATATGTGTACATATTTAACTTGAACTTTATTAAAATAAGATTATATAAATAGTATTTTAGCAAATTTAGCTAATAACATATAAAATAACAAGAATTATGAAGTTCTTCGCCGCTGAGTGAACAAATGAAGGAATATAGTTTTTTTTTAATAAGTATTTTTTCCTCTACTTAAATAACATATATGAGATTTTTGATATTCATACTGTAAATTTTGAACTAATTTTAATATTTGTCCTCTGCATTATTAATCATAATAATTATATTACTAACAAAATATTAAAAAAAATTATTAAAATTAACATAGTCAAAATTCTTTCAAAACTCATTATATAATATTAAAATAAAACGGCTTTAAGTTATAGTTTTGTATAAATATTTATTAATAAACCTAAATGTCATTTGTAAACTTTTGCTGATGAAGACGTACGTTTAGTTCGTCGAAACGACGGATTATTAATAAATATTAATACAGAACTACAACCTAAAGCCGTTTTATTTTATTAGAATTAAATTATTTGAAAGTAAAATTAAAAATATACAGAAAAGAAAATATCTTACCAGTTTCATTTTGGAGACTGAATAACAGACTCGAAACTAAACATATTTTTAGAAACAGTGTTTATATAGCATTTCGATCACATTAATAATATATTAATATCAAATTACTAATTACATATATTTAAGAAAATTTCCCATTTTTATAACAAAACAAATTATAATTTTATATAGCATTTAGATTAATATATTTTATCTAGAATACGTTTATTTTTAGAAAATAAAAATAAAATACATAAAATATGATTTTATAAACACATCTAAAAAATTAAATATATTTAATATAATTATATTTGTTTAATTGTTATATTCATATATAATTTAATTTTAAATACAAAATAGTTTCAATATAAAATAAATTGCTTTATGTTCAAGTTCTGTATTGAAATTAATTTATAATCGACGTTTCGACGAAACTCAACGCTCGCCTTCATCACGATAAACTGATTCAAATGATATATTACAGTAAATAATAACAAATTATAGAAAAGGGTTACTATAGGTAACAAATAAGTGACTAGATCATAAAATTTTATAGATTTTTAATTAATGGAAGCCAAATTTTATTTAATCCAATGCCTTCACAGTGACTGATGTTGTCTTTTTCCTTATAAATTTCAATTGCTTCTTTTATCAATCTGCTGTTGATATTGATAGGTCTTGCAATATGTTTTTTTTTTAGTAAAAATTATATGTATAAAATAACTAACAGACATTCTAGTTTCAATATCAACTATGAAGGATTAAAAAAAATAATTTTATTATATTGATTATACGCAAAAATATTAGCCCATATTCCCACCGCTTTTGTCTATAAAAAAGTGCTTTAATTTTTTTGCTTTAAAATAAATTTTTACTTCTACCACTTATAAAATACGAATAGTATTTTTATTTTTGATATATTTTCATATATGTAATATTATAAAATTCAAATAAACTAATTAAAATTGCTTAATAAATAATTTTAATTAAACGTCAAAAGTAATTCTGACAAAAATCACTTTTAAAAGTGAGGTGAGAATACAAGCCATTGTTTTTACTGTTTTTTATTGCAATTATTAAAAGTTAATAATGTAAATTAAGTTATTTATAATATCTCGCTAACAAAAAATTTTATTTAAAATAATTTCACTTAAATTGAACTAACATCGAAACTACGTATTATTTTATAGATTAGAATCTTTTAATTTAATTTTAAAATAAATTTCTGACCCGAATCAGTTGTTATATGACCTATTGGTGTAGGTCATATATAAAATTTAATGTAAATTAATATGCTGGTTTTGATAAGAAAAACGACAAAAAAATTGTTTTGTTATTATTTAATCTATTAGAAATGAAATAAATAAAAATATTCCTTAAGCTAAAGTATTAATATATTTATCTTAAAAGAAAATTATATGTATAATTTTATACTAATAAATTCATTTTATCTCATGAATGAATTACAAAAACAGTTTGTTGTTTTTTATATAGATTTATTTTATTTTTATTTTGCTGCACTAATACATCAATGGATGGATTCTACGCATTTTGAATAATTGTATACAAGTCTTGATATAAATAACATATTTTAATTAATAGTCATTAGTCAATTAATTATATATGTATACATATTTATTTACTGCAGTAACTAAACTAAGATATCAATACATATATGAACTTAAAATATATTCTCTATATTTATAAAAAAAAACATATACAATAGTTGTTATTTCTTTATTATAATAAAATATTTCTTTAAAATAAAAGACAAAATTTTTAAAACATCAAAAACATTTTTTATATAAAAATACAAATTTTAAAAATATATATTTGTTTATATCCGAATTCCGAATTGATAAAACCCCAACTGAATAATAATATCAAGAAAATAAATACGCATGTTTAAATTATGTTTTATAAATATTTTTCAATGTTCTAATTTCTGTTATTTTAACAGTTAAGAGTGTGTTATTTCATTATTAATTCTATACTCTATATTAACTGTTTTTCTTAATTGACTTAATTGTAATAATTTATGAAGAAGAAAAGTCTTGAAAGGAGCTGTATTTATCGATATGGTTACGGGACGCCATGTACTGTGAAAATGGGTCTGGTAATGTGGAACTTGATAGTAATAATTATATTGTTTTGATAATTGTCCTCCAACAGTAATTGCTGGAACAATGACTGGCAATGATTCAGCTAACCATATTAATGGAGACAATACTAGAACTAATGCTATCTGAAAAAAGAAAATTATTGTTTTAAATATTATGTGTAAAGTACTATTTGATAAAAAAAAAAAATAATTTCACAATTCGATTTTTTTAATTAATTTCCTTATTATTTTTTGGTTTTTAAAGTTTTATTATATTATTGATATTGAAATTTATTTACAAATAATAAATATAAAATAATTATTTTAGAAATTTACATTATTAACACGTTTTTATTAACTCGCTTTCTTGTCTGTCTGTTTTTTTGTCTATTCGGTACAAATTTTGCAATCGATTTTGAACAAACTAACTTTCCAAAAAGCTACAAACTTAAAACTTTAAACATAGCTCAAAACTGGATGACAACGCATATATTAACTAACTAATTAATTAATTAATTAATAATAAAGAAATATTAAATTAAAGTTAATAAATTATAATTATATAATTATATTTAATAAAATGATAATTAATTGAGTTAATTAATTAGGTTAAAGTTAAATAAGACTAAAAAGCAAAAAATAATTATTAAAATAGAAAAAAATTAATATACCACGTTTTTAACACGGACTAAAAAGTATAAAATAATTTCTCCTAGCCCCATATAGGTTTATAACAGAATAACGTAGGGCGCATGCAATAGGGGAATAGCTGTCGTTGCCCTACGTTTTTCTATATGGGGTTATAAATCTGTATGGGGCTTGTAGAAATTATTTTATACTTTTTAATCCGTGTTAAAAACGTGGTATATTTTTTTTATTTAAGTAATAATTATATAAATAAAACTTTATCAATTGACAATTATGGTTAAAAATAACTTATATGATTCTTTTTTAATGTAAAATATACAAGATAAGTTGTTACAAAATGTTAAAGAAATAAAATAAGCTTACCAACTTCATTTTGCAGATCCACAGTAATAAACGAGTATCTATAATTAAACAAATATGATTTTATTTATATACCCATTGAGGTCTCATTAATAATATATTAATATCAAATTATTATTTATAAAAATAACAGAGAATAACAAACTTTTTAGATTAATTTTTTAATTTATTTGTTTTTTATGTTGTTTATTCAGTTAATATTTAATATATCTGTGTTTCAAAGATTTCTACAATTAATAATAATAATAATTTATTATTAGAGGCTTTACCTATACAAAAATGTGGTGTAAATATAATATTATTGTATACAAATATTTACAAAAAGATATACTTAATTAATAATACTAATTATGTGTTGAGAGCAAAAGCTATTAAATATGCTTATAATTAATTATATTGAAATAAAATATTGTTTATATACAATATGTTCCAAAAATTTTTCGATTGTTCAAAATCTATAGACGTTTATAATATTCGTTTATATTTGTAATTAACACACTTTTCTTATAACTAAGAATAAAATGTAACCAATATATGAAATGTAAAATATATATACATACATTTATTCTATGAATAACTATTCCACATTTTATCCGGATTGGGAAATACCAACCCTTATCTACTCACAACTTAAAATAAAAAATTGCTTTAAAACACGTCACACTGCACACCATCGTCTCAAATAATTTAAAATAATAATTTGTACAAAATGAAAACTTGAAATTAATTTTAAAATGTTACTTTTAAAAGAAAGTTTCAATAAAGTTTTAATTTTCTAGACAATTAGAAGCGTTTAATATTTACATAGAAATTAGTTAAAACAAAGTTTTTTCCCTGTGTCGTTAAAGTCATTTTCCTAATTATGGTTAACGTTAATTTTGGAAGTTAATTTGCAAATATGTCGTATTCAACAATGGACAAAGTTTCTGTCACAGCGAGCGACGTGCCTAAAAAACGTTTTGCTTTCAGTCTTCTAATATTAATATTATTATTCATATCAGGTAAGTTGGTAATTATAATTTCGACCAAGTACGGATAAAGTGGTATTCTGTACTTTAATTGCATTTTGTGAAATTGAGTTAAGACTTACCACCATTAAATGTTACGATGTAATTTAGAAATGAAACACAAAACTTCAAATATATAGTATAATTCATTTTCGATGTTACAAGAAAAACAACATTTGTTTAAAAATAATGTAGAAAATATTAGACAAGAATTAGCAAATCTGTTTTCTAATAAAAATTTTCATAATGTTCCCTCTAATAATACCTTTTCTATTTTTGAAATTATTAAGTAAGAATATTGAAAAATAGAAATTATTAAATAAATAAATAATAAACTAGTCCGAAAACAAAACAAAAATATTTGTTAATTTGTTTTATATTTAATTAACCGGAAAAACAAAACAAACATAACAATGGAGTACTTGCACATTTTTTATTTGGTTTATTTTTATAATAGATTTCGCGTAAATTGATTATCATTAGTTTTTGTTTCATGTCCAAAACTTTGTAGTTTTCGAAATACAATTTTTTGAAATTATGAAAATATTATCATATTATACATTTCTATGTGACGTACACAATTAATGAAAAATTCACAAACTTTTTGTTCTAAATAAGAATAAGAATAAGTTACTTAGAGCCGTTTCTTGTATATACTTTGTTACTTTTAAAATTCAATTGAAGAACACTTTATAAATTATATTAAATTATAAAATTTATATATAAAATTAAAATGTTTGTTAAATAAATTTTTTATAAATATGCAACATTTTAGCCCGCAAACTGTTTTTAACAAAATAATGTAAAAAATGTTTGAAATTTTAAATTAATTTTTATAAAGAGCAGCTTCATATTTATTGAACTTTCGAAATAAGCTAAAAACACTTATTTTTTACAAATACTCCATTAGCGCTTTTTATTTTGATTTTTTTAAAATGTTATTTGTAAAAAAAAATTGAAATATGTAATTACATAATAATGTAGGTATTATATTTTTTTGTTAATTTGAATTTCATTTTATATATGAAATAAATTAAAATACTATATTTATAATTTACATTTTGGATCGCAATAAGAAACACATTTTATTGATGAAAAAAATTTATTTAATTAAAATATTTTTATTTTATATTAAAATATTTTATTTGATATATTTAAACTTATCAGCTGATATATGCATTCATTGTATTCTTTTTTATTTTAGCATAAATGAGTGTTGTTATTGTTACTACGTAAGATTTTGATACTGCACCATATCTTTTGACTTAATTAAAAACCGGATTTTTTATTTATATAATTATTCTTTTTAAGAATAAAGTTAAAGTTATATAAATATTTATACCAATTTTCTATACTTTTAACACCTAATAATTTAAATATAATATTTTTCAATATATATTATTCTATTCTATTATCGTGTTCGTTCGGCAGGTTGATATAGGGCAATAACATGGAATATCGATAATATGCAGAATACTTCTTTCTGAAGTAAAATTCGAAGAAATACTTAGAATACTTTTCGATAGGGCATAACAAGTTCTATAATTTGGTTTTAGTTTTAATTTGCTAGCATGTGCCGTTTGGACGCTAGAATTTTTTTTAAAATGTTTTTAGAATTTTCAATATTTTTTCCTGCTAAATCAGTATGAGTTAGAGAAAAAACTTACTTAGCTATTATGTAGCTAATTTTTTTCTCTATTTTATTGATTTTTTTTCAGATTTTTTGAGCAAATTTTGAAAAAAGTTATATTTTTTAAAAATTTAAATTTAAGTTGTTGAGTACACTCCAACGAAGGTTTCTGGGACCTTGGAGGGACGTAGCCCCCCGGGGCCCCCAAAAAAATATTGAAAAGTGTGAAAGAAAATGATTCCAAATAAAATGAAAATAATTATAACATGAAAAATATAATTGAGTTTTTTTTTGTAATACAAAAAAAAAAAATTCATATAAAAATTTAATATTCACATTAAAATAAAGGCAAGACAACGTTTGCCGGGCCAGCTAGTAATGAATAAAATTTTAATCATTCTTTTTTTAATTTGTTTGCGTAGCAAGCACTGAAAAACATTATTTATTATTATGAAAATCAAGTACTGTTTTTAAATGTTCAAATGTTCCATGACAATAAAAACAAAAAAATTATTACTATTTACATAATATAATTTCAATTTGGTGTTGATTTGGTGAGATTGATCCAGTTTGGTCTATTAATTTAGTGAGCATCATGATAAAAACTGAGGGCAGTCAAATTGAACCTTCAAAAGTAAAAACATGTTTTATTTCTTTATGTTATATATGTATTTTTAAACTAACGAATCTGTGACAATTTCAGACCGCTCGAATTAAGCTATTTGAAGAATTTCGTCAACATTTGGACAAGCTAAAAGTCGATTTTCTTGATAATTATAAAAAGAAAACAGACAACGTTTGCATACTTACTGATTTTGAATTGATGACAACTTTAGGACAAGGATCATTTGGCAGTGTTGTACGTATAAATTTTTTTTTTATATTATTACAGTAAAAACTACTTTATCCAGCACTGTATAAAGCGACAAACTTTATAAACCGGCATATTTTAAAATACATTTCCATAAACTACTATAATACATAATAAAATATAAAAACGAATGTAATTGCATTATAAATATTTTTTATTGCTAACTCTATAAAATAACTTTAATTGTTTATGTTAAACTATACTTTTATTGAAAACTTTTTATCTGGCAAATTTCGGTATCCGAAAATATGACGGTCCCGTACATACCGGATAAAATAACTTTTGCTCTATTGGAATAGTTGATAAATAATTTTCTATATAATTTAAATTTTACTTCGAAAATAATTCTGCATTTCAACATATATTTTAGGTTCTTGGAAAGCATAAAGCAAGTAACAAATTCTATGCAGTAAAAATAATGAATAAAAATAAAATAGTAAAAGAAAGACAGGTTGAGCATATAATGAATGAGAAAAATGTGTTAAATGCAATTCGATTTCCGCTCTGTATTCATATGGAGTTCAGTTTTAAAGATAATTGTAATTTGTTTTTCGTTTTACCATTTATTCCTGGTGGTGATATGTTTACTCTCATGCGAAGGTAACAGAAACTATTTATGTTTTTTTTTTAATATTATTAAAAAATTTCACTAGTACTATCTATGTACTGACTCTAGAAAAAATTTCATCCAATTCTGTTTATATATATATATATATATATATTTATATGTATATAGCTGTCTTTGAATACAAAATTGAAATATGGACACCAACAATTTATATGATAAAATATTGTGATTTTGTATTTTACTACAAAATTAAAATTGTTCATTAACAAATATATAGTTATAATTGTGAATTGAACGACTCTATATAAAATATATACTATATAGTAACCAGGGCACTCTCATTTGCTCGGCCCTGTGAAGTGTGAAATAATTAATTTTCATTTATACACTTGCAAGTACAAACTATCAATTTTTTCAAAAAAATTATTGTAAAGGTCGCGAAGTTTGAAGGAACGGGATGCAAAATTTTACGCTGCTCAAGTTATACTTGCTCTAGAATATCTTCATTATTTGGATCTCATTTACCGTGATTTAAAACCTGAGAATATTGTTATTGATGTAACTGGTTACTTGAAATTGACGGACTTTGGATTTTGTAAGGTACCTATGTTAAACTGACAAACGAACAACTTTTTCGACAAAACTAATAACAATAATTTAATAATTATTATAGATGGTTAAACTTCGTACATACACTTTATGTGGAACACCAGAATATTTAGCTCCCGAAATCATTCTGAGCAAAGGTTATAGTCGGTCAGTGGATTGGTGGGCAGTTGGAATATTCATTTACGAAATGCTCGCTGGTTTCACACCATTCTACGCGAACGAACCAATGCTTATTTACGAAAAGATTACAGCAGGAAAATTTAAATTTACTTCTGACTTTTCAGTCGAAGCCCGAGATCTGATTCGAAATCTTTTACAAACTGATCTGTCTAGACGGTGAGTCTCACTAATTTTTCTTACATTGTAATAAATAAAATTCTGTAATATGTGTTACATATTTTTTATAAAGCATAAAAAATACGTAGATTATTATTACTACTTTATCATTAATTTTTTTCTATTAAAAACGAAAAGAAAGATTCAATTTCTTTAATATTTACAAAATAAGAAAGCAACACCATGTAATTCTATTTCCAGTTATGGTAACTTAAGAAATGGTGTATTCGACATTAAGCTTCATGATTGGTTCAAAATAACTGACTGGCAATCAATTTATCATCATAAAATTGTTGCACCATTCATACCGAAGCTCGAATGCCCCGGCGATACAAGTAACTTTGATCAATTTGGCGAGGTTCGCATAGAGGAATCGGTTATTGAGAAATATGCTAAAGAATTTGAAGATTTTTAATAATACCAAACTTTAAAGAAATACATTTATTTAATTCATTTGAGTATACGTTCCACGAAGTACATGTACCATAATAATAATTACCTAATTAATTATAACAAATGAAAAAGTTTATATGTTAAACAAAATAAAATACATTAAATTTAATCAAGTCTAAAATCGTTACTTTTTATAGGAAGAAGATTTTTTCCTTCGTATATTTTTTCTCCTTTATCATAGAAATTTGTGCATATTAATTTCTATTACAAATATATTTATAAAATAGTTGTTAAAATTCGACTAGCTTAATGAAAATTCTAATAAATTAAAAAACTACATTCATTATCAATAAGTCTTTTCATGTTTTCATAATACTTTTGTTCAAAATAACTCTTACAATTTTAAAAAATATTAACAATAACACAAAATATAATAAACTTAAATCAAAAACAATTTCTTCTGCGACCATTAGATTTTACTACATTTTCACTAAATTTATGAATCTTAAAAATTTTCCACAACAGTCATAAGTGGCAAATAGTAATATAATCGTAAAGAGCATATGCGCAATTGTAATTTTCAATTACTTTTTTGACAATAAAATTAATATAGCATAATGTTAATTCGCTCTTTTATATTTTTGCTTTTAATAACTAAAAATAAATAACAATTTATAGAAAGAAATATGTGGTTGGCTATTTTGAGCTGACATAGGAGGCACAATGCGCAGTCGTCCAAACGTAGTGGCGGGCGAAAATCTCTGCGTAGAAACGCCGCTTACATATACATGTCAGCTCAAAATGACTAAACTATAGAAACAGTTACTGGATATGCTCGAGAAAAAAAAATATATAACTTTACATCCATGTTATTATTTTTACATCTCATGCATAATGTACGTTAAACAGTAAAAATCTTATGTAATAAGTTATAAAAAAAATGCAATAAGTTTGTTCTAAGCTGCCATCAAACAAATTTCGAAACATTTGCAAACATCCGAAACTTGTACTTATAATTTATCATACGGCGCATGCTTCATACAGTTGCAAACTTATTTGATGGCAACCTGGAATAAACCTAACAAAAAAATCTCATGATTTAAAAGTAACACAGATGCTGAAATATTTAAAAATATTGATTGTTCGTTATTTTGAACAAATTCAATTTTTCGTTACATTTAAATACAATAAAATAAATATTAGCATTGGCACATTTTCAAATCAAGTGCACACATGATTTAGGAAAGAAAAAATAAATATAAACGGAACAATTGATGACACTAATTTCAAATTTTTACTGTGAAGGTTGCGGATAATTGTAACCATATTGACCGGAATTGGGTCCAGCCTGAGGTCCAGGCGGCCTTTGATACTGATAACCTTGCGGTTGAGCACCGTATTGGCCTTGAGCCGGATATCCGGGCTGTCCATGCGGATAGCCGTAATTATTAGGCGGTGCTCCTGGACCGTACTGATTCGGTGGTGGAGTATAGCCAGCTGGTGTTTGATTCGCTGGCTGCGAATTGGGCGGATAGGGGGGTTGATATGGTTGTGAGGTGGCAACCGGTGCTGATGTCACCGGTGTGCTCGGTGGACTTTGAGTATAATTTGGATTTGGACTCGGTTGTCCAGCATAGGAATTCGGTTGTTGCGTTTGAGTGGCAGGTGGTGGAGGATACTGAGCTTGAGGATATTGCTGAGCGGGCGGAGGATAATTATTCTGTGTTGTATTTGGGGGCGGACCGTAGTTGGCTCCAGGAGCCGGACCATAGTTACTAGGTTGTGCGGGCGGTGCATTTCCAGGTGGGGGCGTGCCGTAGCCAGCTTGTGGAGTGTAATTGTGCGATGCAGTTGTAGCTGGTGGTTGACCGTATGTGTTTTGTGGATTTGATGGATTGTAGCCTGGTGGCTGGTTGGGAAACTGACCGGGCTGTTGTGGATATTGGTTGGTTTGTTGACCCTGCGGCGGATAACCCGATGGATATTGATTTTGTTGATAGCCACGCTGAGGATATGGTTGAGCACCACCGGGTCGTTGAGGCATCCCGGCCATATTTCGATAACCACCCGGTTGTTGCTGATGATTGAAATTGTTTTGTTGATCCGGTGCAGCGTGCATTCCTGGCTGAGGTACACATTGTGGCGGCTAAAATTTAATTATACATTAAATATGCAATCAGGTTGAAAACACACACCCCAGACAAAATATAAAATACCATATAAAATAATTCTAGAACTTTAAAATCTTAGATATAAGATTTTTTAACAATATACTAATATACTGTCAAAGAAGCAGACCTACCTATTTTGATTACTTTGTCTAATCCGCATTACTCTACAAATCTTGTTTAAAAATAATTGTGATTATCACAAAAGTAGTTTAAAATTTAATTTACCTTTATCATTTAAAAAATACATTTTAAATATTGTTTCTATGTCAATTCAAAATTTTAAAAAAAATTTTCATGTATGTATTTTTTTATGTCCATGAACTATGCATATTTGAAATCAGTTTTAACAACATTTCACATTTTTGTATTTAATGCTACACATAGAGCAAACAATTAGAATATTTTTGTAGTCATAAGTTTCATATTTATTTAAAATTAATTTCTATCTAAAAAAATGCATAACAAAACATTTTTTTTAAATATATTCTATGAAGTTTATTATTTACTGACAAACTTTTTTAATCTACATTTCAATTTTATGTCTCAAAAAGTATCTCATTAAAAAGTGTAACTAAAAATTCTACACTTCTTACTGTATTTGATAAAAATAATATCCCAATATTTAAATATAATATTGTAATATTGTAAGTTTATATTATTATTATTATTATTATTTATTCAATAAGTAAATTATATAGCATTTATTTTATTATCTCAAAATTTACTCAATATTATTTTATTTTTTACTCTTTTAATTAAAACAAAAATTAGACGTACCTACATATTTTTAAATAACAAATTTGTATCTGTAAGATTGTTTTTTTTTTTTTTAGTACATCATAAATTGATAACTATAGTAACACAACGTGTGAATTTCAAATATAATTCAAGCATTAATTTGCAAATTTGAACCAAATCATATCAATGCAAAATGTCTGCCAACTGCCATTACGAACAAGTGATACGATATTGTTCAAACCTATATATAGCTTTATTTACATATCTGAATAGTTTATCATTTAAAAATTAAACGTATAATAACTTACGGGTAATAATGCATGGATATTTTGATTAGAATCTGCAATACTGGCTAAATAAACTAAATTCCGATGCAGCATCTGCTGATACTGCATACATTCTTGTGATTTTCCTTTACTTTGATATTCCTGAATTGTCTGAATTAAATGGCCATTTTCATCAAGCATTTTCTGAATTTGAGCGGGATTTGGAGGTGGTCTATTACCTCGCTGTGCGAATGCCAAAGACATGTTTTACTAGACACTGAAATAGAGTTTCGTTTGTAAAATTTACGAATATTTATAAATGGATGCACTTACCTGATATGATAATTCACGCTATATATTAAATTAAAAAATATATAACTTGTTATTTTCTCTGTATTGCCATATAAACATTAAAAATAGCAAATTTAATAAGAAACGGGCTATTCCTCTTTTTATGAATTTTACCTGACTTGTTCATCGAATATACTGGAGACACGAAGATATAAAATGAAGTTAGCAACACTGTTAAAAATATTTATTGATTTATTATATTTTTGTTCATGCATTACAAGCAAATACAATAAAAAAATATATTTAAATATACATTTTATTTTTAAATAGATAACAATTGCAAGTATAATTATAAAAATTTAAGAAACTAGATATTTTAATATTTACTTAAATAAAATTTTGTTGTTTAATTGTTTCGTACAAAAATAATAATCATAAAAATTATAGTTGCAGTTATATTGCTTTTCTCGTTTCTCGCAAATTATTTATAAAAAAAATCTACTTCAAAATTAAAATATTGTAAAAGCAAGATTTAATTCAATTGATACAAATTTTCAGTTAAATTTGAATTTGCGTCTAGCTTTATTATGTTTGAAGGGCGTAGTGCCATCTGTAGTGGTTAGTTTAGCTTGATCTGCTAAGAATTCAATATGGCGTACAGTTCCCATTGTTTTGTTTCGATTTGACGTTTGACGTTTATAGTCAACGCCGAAAAATAGAATGTCAGTACTAAATAAATTGTTTTGTTTTAACTTGATAAGTGAAATATTATTAACAAATGAGAATCGACAGTGAATTTAATTTTTAACTTATAATGTGACTTGAAATGGCATTGAGAATTTTAATATACGGCAATGTTTGGCTACAAAATCGTGTTTCATGAGTTAACATCTCGCTAAGTGTGGTTGTAATCGATGAAAATCATATTAAATAATAAATAAACGAAACAATGGTTTTTTATATAAAACATTAGATAGTGAATAATTATGCATTCACGAACCAAAAACAATCTAATGTATTTCAATGTGACCTGGTGTTTATTAAGTGTTTGCATAATATTTAATAATGTAGTATGTTCAGTGTTAGATTCTTGTGATAAAACTAGAAGAGTTTTTACGGATAGCTGGGGTGTCATTACCGATGGGCCGTTGGAATCGAATTACACACAAGATTCACATTGTGAATGGCTCATCAAAGCAAATAGAAGCAATCAATTTATAACTCTCAGTTTCCGATCTATGGGAACTGAGTGCTCATATGATTATGTATTTGTTTATGATGGAGATTCGTTTCGATCTCCATTATTAGGTAGCTTTAGTGGTAAAACTGCTCCCCAACAAGTGATAGCGTCGTCAGGATATGTAAGTACCTAATTAGTTTTCAAATTCAAATAATGAGTAATGATACAGTAACAAATTCTTCTAAATAAAAGTTAATTAAGTATTTTTTTCTATTTCGAACCAAATATTTTTTCATTATAACCTAGTAATATAATTTAAATCTTTCCGAAACTTATTTAACGTCATATGATATACTAATTGGCATTTATTATTCAACCGATGTATTACAAATGGTTTAACATATAGATATTTTATTCTTACAGCATTAATTTCAGCATATCCAAAACTCTATCTTCTGTAAATTAAAATTACATATTTCTAAAAGGGTCTTATAAATACGTATGTTTTTTGTCGCTAATTAGATATATTATAATTAAAATTATCATAGGAGCTTAGTTATATATATTATAATGTGTTCCTGAATGCCCAGAAAATATTACTTTTGAGACATTATTAGATTGAAAATTTTATAGAATGGGACTGAGAAATAAATCTGGATTTTTAAATATTGAAAACAACTAAGAAACAATTTAGAATCATTTAATACATAGGATAATAATTTAAATATAAAAAAACAAGTAACGTCGATATTTTAATAAATATTTTGCAATGACTAATTGATAATTTAATTTTGGTATACCTAACAATGAAATTAATTATAATTATAAAACATGTTTTGTTTCAAATTTTATATATCTCCTATCGGTATACGTATTTTTAATTACCTGTACACAAATTAATTCTTAAAATTAAGATTACAAAATAGAAACATACGGGCAAAAAATTGATTATTGAGCTTGTGAAAAAACAACCTTATACAGTAAAAACTAGTTTTCAAGGTCGTAATGATTCCGAAAGTGATTTATTTAAAAGAAAATAGTTTCGTATTTTAATAACAATTTTTTATTGGTAAATTGGAAATAGAATAAATTTTAATTATTTTGTTTACGCGGTCTTAAGAAAATGGTTGGGTTAATAATTTGTGATTATTTTATATTTTTGACATTCAACTATATTTCATTTGTTCTTATAATTAGATGAAGTTTTGTATTTAAATTCTATATAAGTTTCTGACTGATATTTATCTAATAACTATGCACCTTGAAAAATGACATTGAAAATAATAAAATAATTATGTATCTTCCTCTGTTTCTTTCTAATGAATCATGTGAAATATTTTCATTTGTTTGTTAAAGTATTCTATATTTTTCATTTACATAAACAATTAATAGAATATGCTAGAATTTTTTAATTGTTGTTTATGTAATAGTAATTTTCCTATGTAATTTATATTAATTTTTAAAATATGAACGAACATTAGAACTTATTTTGCTGAACCGAATTTAGAATTTGACTATTAGATGAATATTTACGAAATAATCAGGGCTTTGTAACAGTCAAAATTTTGTAATGTTTTTCTCCGACATTAATAATTACTACTGTTAGCCGCCTCGTGCTTTTTCTACGTAATATTAAATATTTATTCTATTTATTAATTTTAAATATTAAAACGCATTTTTATAAATGACAAAATTTAATAAAGTTACGAAAAAATTATGTATGTATATTTAAATTTATTTACTAGTTTTTTATTGCAGTTAAAATTGATTTAAATCGGCTAACAAATTTAATTCGTTTTACGAAATGATTTGTAAAACGAATTATTAGTTATTCAAAGCACTAGTTTTGGAATGAAAAAATTTGAAAATTTGCACTATTTTTGTACTTTACAATTAGTTAGTATTGATAAAGTATTAATTTCATATAAATTAATTTCTATAATACGATCACAACAAATTAACTAACTTATTTAATTAGTTTAAAATTTGAAAAAAAAAATATTCAGTATTGCTGGGATTCAAACTCAAGACCTTATTTCGCGAAAGATGTTCTACCACTGAAGTATAGAAACCATAATCGAATCACTTTAATTTTAATAACATAAAATAATTGATTTCTGTGTTCTAATAATGGTAATATTTTATTGCAGATGCTCATTTTACTGTATAGTGATACAAATTACGTATTAAATGGTTTCCGAGCCGAATTTTCAGTGACAAACTGTCCGAATAATTGTACAAATAAGGAACATGGCGAATGTGTCGGCTCGTTGTGCTTCTGTAAGGATGAATGGGGTGGCGATGATTGTTCGCATCGGCTCTGTCCGAACGATTGTGGTCAAGTAAAGGGACATGGACGCTGCTTTGTCGGAAAATGCGTCTGTAATGAAGGTACCATAGACAAAATTACTGATTATCATATTAATTGCTTTATTCTAATCACATATGTAAGACCTGTAATATTACAGAATGTCTTTCTAGAAAAAGATAAAATATTCTATAACGCTACAGATCTTATAAATGTGAACATATAGACCCATAAGCTTGATTTACATTACAACGGCTAAATTGTCGTTCAAGTTTTATTCAAGTGTCGTACTAAATCATCTAGCTAAAACAATATAATGAAAATAAAGTTTTATTCGAGTTTCTAGTAAAGAAATATTCAACGTGATATATTTTTTTATTCGATTTCTACACTAGATTTGTTATTTGCATGCATAGTTATTTGAAATTATATATTTATTACATCTATCAATCATTAGTCACATAGAAATATTTTATGTCATGCGTTGTCGTCTTGAAATACATTCGAAAAAACTAAATGTGACTATCATCAAACAAATTTGGAATAAGTTTGCTACTTTATAAGAATCGTAGCATTAAGGGATATTTATCATTTTTTTATTAAAAGATTAATTCCATTTTACAAGATGCTCACAGAATTGTGTAAACATCTTTAATAATAATGGTAGCGTGAAACAAATATGACAAATAAAAAAATAAATAAAATGCTTTAAATTAGTTTCTAAAAATAAAATATGTATTGTAAAATGTATTTTTAATCTTTACAGAGATATAAAATGAATAATAATAGTGTAAATTAGTAGTAATGTCACAAATCATATAATAATCAGGTTTCCATAGTTTTTATAATCTTCTGTTTAATTTTCATTATTTATATACATTGTAATTTAATACAAAAATAAATAAAATACGTAAAAAACACAGTAAAAAAAAATATAATTACTATTAACCCGAATAACTCAAATAGTAATTAGTAACAGTAATACTATTTAAAATTATCTTTTATTCATAATTTATTACAGTAATTTAAAATAAATTATCAATAATATTTAAAGAATACATATTTTGTAAATATGAAAAATTTAAACAAAAATGTTCTATTTGTGTTTTGAGTAGAAATAATTGCGTAACTAAACTTAAAATTCTTGAATAACAAGAGAAAACATAATATAATAAATACATTTATTTAATTCTTTGTAATTTATAGAATCTATAGTTATCTAAACATATTTTTTAAATTTCTATTTTGAAATAATGGACAGTTGTATAATGAAAACTAATTTCATAATAAAATCGTTTTATTGACAACAATGATAATTAATTCGTAATTATTGCGCTTTTTGTTGATTTAAAGTTTATGTTAAAGCAAGAAAAACCATTTTTTTACGTAGCTAATCAATTATTGATAGTAAAAACATTTTAAATTATTATGAAATCTTTCGAAAGTTTTATTTTTAAAATACAATTTTTCAAACGGAACATTTTAATTCTTTTATATTAATTTCTATGTGGAAACACATTTATGAGAGTGTGGCACGAACTCTTTTTATTCAAACAGAAATTCATTAACGCCAAATATTTCTATCCAGACATACAACTTATGTTTTATCTGCATATATCATACTTCACAAACATGCTCTTTTATTTTTACGTACACCTTTAATATCAATAACAAATTTTTTTAGTTTAAAAATTGTATTTAACTGATTATTTATTAATATTAATATAAATTATATTTTAACACCTAATTTTTTTTTTATTGAAAAAAAAGCTTTGAAATAAGTTTGTTAAAAAAAGATACAATTTTAGATAATGTAATTTAATAAATTAAATAAAATGCGATAATGAATTTAATATGTAACCTAATTTCTAAAGCAAATTATTTGTAATTTTTAGAGATACCAAATTTTAAATAGTAATACAAAAATTGTATAAATTTCAAATCAACAACCAAGAGTAGAATTAAATAAATGAACTAAACCACCCAAAAACTAAAGACTTTTTAATTATTTTTTCTGAATATCGTATACGTCTCAAAAATGGCTTACTGATTTATTAATCGATAATTAATAATGTCTAACATATGCTAATGCAAATCAATAATTATGATGAATTATTTGTAGGTTATTCCGGTTACGCGTGCAGTCTGCACAACTCCGATTCGGTCGGTAATAAATGGCATTGGTTGTCGCATACTGGTGGCGGATTAATACCGCGAGCAGCTCATACCGCTGTTTATGTGGAAGAAGTTGATTCGCTGTACGTGTACGGTGGCTATGATCTGAATCGTGTACTGGGAACATTGGAAATCTATCATTTTCCAAACAGCACATGGTTAGATGCAAATGGAAAAGAACTTATCGATAAAACGTTACAGAGCACGATCGATCCGCCATCTGTTACTGCGTTTCTACAACATGTTGGTTCGCAGGTATTATTATTATTATTTAATCAGAAATTATTTTATAATCAGAGACTGATTTCTATTCTAATTTAAAAGAAAATTAATTTAATTGTGTATCGAAAACTGATAGGAATAAAAGTTAAATATATCATAATACTTAACGTTAGTTCACACGGTTCTAATTGCTATGTTCAGACACGTAGCTCAAATACAAAACATGTTGATGTTAATATTGAATTTATTCGTTTAATACAACTTATTTATTGTAACTAACTGTTCTAAAAATTACATAATGAATGTTGAATTAATAATTCAATAATTAATTTAATATTATTAATTGATTTATAGAAAATAGTATATTTTTTAATTGGCTCTATTTTCTACAAAAACGTTCTTAAAGGTACCGAAAAAATACGTGAAATATTATATCCTATGTAGAATAATATATATTTTTTGAATTTTTTCGTATTTATAATTTGGCCAAAAAAAAGCAAAAAATGTACCTATTATTTTTTTTTGGAAAAAAATTTTTTCTTTATTTTCCAAAATACGAAAAAATGCAAAAAAAAAATATATTATTCTACATAGGATATTATATCTCAGGTATTTTTTTGGTACCTTTAAGATCGTTTTTGTAGAAAATAGAGTCAGTTAAAAAATATACTATTTTTTATTTTCTATAAATCAATTAATAATATTAAATTTATTATTTAATTATTAATTGAACATTAATTATATAATTTTCAGAACTGTCAGTTACAATAAATAAGTTGTATTAAACGAATAAATTCAATATTAACTTTAACATGTTTTGTATTTGAGCTACGTGTCTGAACATAGCAATTAGAACCGTGTGAACTAACGTTAATGCAAATTTTCGCCTGAATCTATATATAAGAATATAGCCGATTAACATGGGAAATCGACAATATTCAAAATACTTCTTTCGCGAGCTAAATTTAGAAAAATTCCTATTAGGATAATTTAGATATTAAAAAATAACAATGATTAAATACAATAAAACTAATTGTCCTGTCCTGTTGGTACAGTGGTTAGAGTACTGACTTACGGGTCCAACTAACCAGGATCGATTTTTATTTTTAATAATTACCAAATTATAATGACTATATTACAAAATAGCACAATACTTAATTAATAATTATTTACTAGGATTTTTAAATCATAGTCATAGCAATATGATACTGATATGATAATGATACATATTTAAATAATTTTATTGTATTTGATCATTTTTATTTTTTAATAGCTGAATATTCCTAATAATAGTTTCTCGAAATTTAACTCGAGAAAGAATTATTTCGTATTTTGTCGATTTCCCATGTCAACCTTCCAAACGAATACCCTGTATATAATTAAATATAAATAAGTAATTTAAATACAAATATAAATATATATTTTTCTATATACAATATTAACTTATTCTATTATTAACTTAACAAATGTTAAATATAAGTAAACGCATTTTGTTTCTGTAAATAGAACTTATACTATAACATATGTATTTTTTATATTTATAACGTATTTAATTCGAACTTGTCTAATTATAATAATATATTTAGATAGTAATTTGAAAAATGACGTAATTGATAAAGTTAATTAATATTTGTTTTTCTATTTTATTTAATTTATATTAAAAAACTATTTACAAACAGGTTTCTTTTTTTTATTTTTTTAACGTTTTTTAACTCTACATTAGAGTATAATCTTTGAATTTAGAATTTTTTCTTTTAAATTATTGTTTTATTTCAGTAGTAACAAAAATATGCACACAAATATAGATCTATATATATATATATATATATATATATTTAAAATTTGATGTTTAATGTTAAAGTAGTCCATTTTTTACTACATTTGTAGATTACGTTACATAAAGCATTGTTAAACGCTTTGTAAGTTAATCTTAATTCTCTCGTTAACTTGACAACTGGCCAATGAATGATTAAGTTAATAACGATTTACGTAACTGGCCTCAATATTATTACAGAAACTCATTATTTTGTCTTTGCGAATTAAAAATGAATTCTATAAATTATTTGATGATACATTGTCGACTTGAGAAATTCATTAAATTTATAGAAATTGTGCAGTTTTAATAATTAAGTTTATATAATTAATTTTCTGTTCAGGACGAAGCAAAATGGGGCGTACCGAAACGCAATTCCTATTTCCGCAACTTTCTCTTCTCCTTTCCGGATTTTTCCAATCACAGTCGCCGGTTACGTTACATCCGTTCGGCAAATGAGCCGGCACCACGTTACGGTCATGCAGCATGTGCTATCCCACAAGGTTTTCTTATCTATGGCGGGAAACTGGACAACGGCAGCTTATCGAACGAACTCTGGTCGTACAATGCCTTTAATCGTCGATGGAAATTACGTGCGAAAAATTCACAAATTGTTCCACCAGCATTGACACGGCATAGTCTCACTATTGTTGGCGATCTGATCTATATGTTTGGTATGTGTAAGAATTTACTGTTTTACTCAATTATATTCGAATTAATAGCTGTGATTTTTTTTTTACTGAAAAACTCAGCTCAGATCAGCAGATACCAGTAACCTTGAAATAATAGCTGTTTTATTTATCGTCTCGTAACTGAGTTCGAAGTGAGTGAATTGCTTCCCCCCTTACCGATATTGAGTTTGATATTTAGCTAGTGCTTCGCTGCGATTCAAGTGAGCGCACATGCGCAATTCAAATTTTCCTACTTTCAGATATGATAACGTGTTTGATACGTTGACATTTATATTTGAATATTTTATTTTGAAATCAAACAATAGATATCCGGCGAGTTGCAATAAATTATCAACGCAAACAATCCAAATATATCTAATATTTTAGGTTATATCATATGTGGAACTTAGATTTTAAACGTCACTTTCAAATAAACTGTTTTATTTATCAATACAACTCACTCAGCAAAACTCAGCTCAGCTCAGCACATTTAAAAGATTTACTAATCTGAGTGGAATGTAAAAAAAAACACAGCTATTATTGCTATGCCAAATATGAATTCCGTGAAAGACTGTTGAGTTTGTTAGTTAAATAGACTATTAGATCAAAGATGAATAAGAATTAAGTTAAATAAACGATTATATCTGTTACAGGTGGCAGTACTGCTGACGGAGAATTTAGTTCCAAATTGTTTAAAATCAAATTGAAAGATGATGATGATGATGATGAAAAGTGGGAGTACGTGCAACCAAGGGGTGGAAAAGAATTGGACGTACGTGTTGTGGCACATTCGACTGTGTATCATGTCGCATCTAATTCGCTGCTGATCTATGGGGGCGTAGTTGCTGGTGTGGCACGATTTTCAAAATTATCGGATAGAATGTTTGCATTTAATTTGGAGAGTAGACATTGGACTGAATTGCATTATCCACGAGAACATTTAAGGGAGAAATTTGTACCTAGAGAACGTGCATTTCATACAGCTAATATTATAGGTACGATAATCTATTCTGTATAATTCTCTAAGTCTTAAAACTAATTGCATAAAATGTTGTTAACTTTTCAACTGTTTTTGAAACTCCTGGCAAGTTAACCTATAAAGCGTTTAACATTACAAATAATATTTTATAATTAATAAGAAAACTCTGCAGTTAATATGAATATGAATTTAAATTTATAAGTAATATTTATATCATTTAGTATTGTGGAACATAAGTATAAAAATGTCGCTCACATTTAGTTAAAAATATAGCATAGACTAATAAGTCGACTACCGCTGAATACGAATAAAAGTATATTTTATACCAAGATTTATAAATTAGTAAAAATCGCATTGTAAATAATTTTCCAGGCAATTATCTAATAGTATTCGGCGGCTATTCGCACCGTCACAATAAGGAAGAGATCTGTTACGACAATCAAATGTACCTGTATCATCTTGGCTGTCACGCCTGGGTCAATCCGGACATTTTGGGCGACAGTAAAGATTCCCAGTATCCGAAACAGCAGGGTGTATTTGCGCATGCGGCCAGTGTCCGCAACGGAAATACACTGTTGCTGGTTGGCGGCTACCATGGCAATGTAAATGGTGATTTATTAGCGTACACGGTGCCACCGATGGTTGCAGCAAGACGAGGCGAAATATATGAACCGGAATCGGCGTGTAATCGACATAAGAAATATCTGGAATGTTCCGCTGATCCGGAATGTGGTTGGTGTTCGGTGAGTTAGTTTTGTTTTCTTTTCAATTGAACAACAGCAACATTAACAATTAGCTAAAACACTACCAGGAGTGAATATATCATCTTGGCGGTGCGCGGAAATCTTATTTTCGTCTTAGAACAAGATGCATACACAAAAGTTGAAGATAAAAAAATGTTCTATCTGTTTTTTTATCAGTAGTACGGTGTCCTTATTAAACTTGTTAAATACTCAATTCTGTATAGTTCTGTAACGTTACAGAACTAGTTAGTTAGTTAGTTAGTTAATAGTGTTTTGTCTAATTGTGAATAACCAGTGTGGGTGTGGATTTAGTTGTAAAAAATATAATAATTAAATTTGTAATAATGATATTTTTAAATAGCTATATTTCCATTTCAGGTGGACGAACAATGCTACGGTCGTACCGTAGGTGCAAACTGTACTACTAATCTTCAAACGACTCGTTGCCCGGGCGTGTGTCCCGCACTGGGCGACTGTCATTCGTGTTTAATTCATGGCAAGACAACTAGCACATTGTTAGTATCCGCAGCGCATAAGCTCGGTCTCGGCGAGTGCACATGGTGCGTACAGAATGCTCGTTGTCATCACAAAGATGACAATTACGGTGTATGCGGACTTCGAGAAGATACGCCTAGTCAGGTGACCGGCTGGTGGGGTGCTAAGGGTACTGAAGTTGTACGAGCTGAACAATGTAGGGAACTAGATAAACGACCGGGATTAACTTATTTAAAGTGAGTTTTGTTTTGTAGAAATAAAGAACTGTAGCAGAACTGGGTTAATTTACTTAATAGGAATTAAATTGTAGTTTGTAATTCATCTAATAAAATTTATAGGTAGTTAATTTACAATTCCAATTCCTCAGCAAAAACATTCACAAAATGAAATGAAAACAATTTATAGGTTATATTGTAGCAAAAAAAAAAACATTTTGTTAATTTACTAATGTTTAATTATATTAAAATCTACTTCTAATTTTTATTCATTGTCCAATAATGGATAATAAGTAGAATAATATATATTTATAAAAGTTTTAACTTACTAATTTCAGATATTACCATCCAGTAAATTGGTCGCAACCCGATGATGTAGCAATAATAAATGCAACCACAGTCGATTTCAATCCACCAGCCGGACCAATTCGTTCCAAATTAATGCATTCCGGTGAAATGGTCACTCGTTTGCTTGGTTTTCTTCGTCCACCCGATCAATGGCAAGGTAAACAGGAAAAACTTCAAGTCTGCATCACAAATTGTAACGCCACTCTAAAACTACAAGATACAAAAGGCGAATTTCAACTCACTACAACATTAAACGCCGATAAACAGCAATGCGATTCGCAGAACTGGTTAGTTCCGCAACCGGGAAGAATTTTAGTTGATTTCGAAGCTCATAAGACTGTCAACAATATCTACATGCATACACTACAAAGCAAAATGGAACTTCAACATTATCGTGACACAGAAAACGCTAAAGTTTTTACGTTCGAATATTTAGAACCGTACGCAAATGGGTCTTGTTCGTCGTACAAAAATTGTCTCCATTGTTTGACGGACAATTTATGTGGTTGGTGTGAATTAACTTCAAAATGTGTACCGAGAGACGCAAATGAAACAGAATCATGTAGTTTAGATGGAGATTGGAGATATCTGACCCTACTTCCAAGTGCTTGCTCAAATTGCTCGAATTATATTTCGTGCGATCGTTGTGTTGGTTCGGGCTTGTGTGAATGGTGGGTTGAAGAAGCACGTTGCGTACGAATTGGTTCCGGTTCGCAAGAAGCCGTCGTTGCTGTCGATAAATGTCCGATTCCTTGCTACGCTCGCAGCGATTGCAATTCATGTCTAGATGTTCGCGGACGATGTGTTTGGTGTGAGGCAACGCAACAGTGTTTCAGTTTTAGTGTTTACACGAGTGAATATCAATTCGGATTGTGCCGCGAGTGGTTAGATCAAATCTCGCCCAGCCAAGAAATGTCTGTGATGCCAGCACGCCGAGTGGATCAATGCAAGTCGTGCCAAAGTCATAGCAATTGCTCGACATGTCTGAGTAGTTTAAGCTGTGGTTGGTGCTACAGTGCGTTGAATCCGATTGACGGTAAATGCGTGCAAGGTGATTTTAATCGGCCTCAAAATAGTTGCGAGTCAGTTTTGAATATGAATTTCACGAAATGGGCCTACGCTCATTGCCCGGATGTTGACGAGTGCGGTTTAGGGCTGCATGATTGTCACAAGGAAGCTATTTGTACTAATACAGATGGTTCGTTTAGTTGTAAGTGTCGACAAGGTTTTGCTGGCGATGGTAAAACTTATTGTAACAGAACCTGTGATCATCCCTGTATAAATGGACGATGCTTGGGCTATCCGAATTACACGTGCGAATGTAATTTAGGATGGACGGGTGAAAATTGCTCAATTGATTGTGGCTGTAATTTCCATTCGAATTGCTCGTTAGGAGTTGGAATTTGTGATATGTGCCAAGATTGGACAACGGGGGAACAATGCGAGAAATGTCTTGAAGGCAGCTATGGCAACGCAACAAGCTCTCAAGGCTGTCAAAAATGTGACTGTAATGGACATGGAAATGTCACAGATGGTATCTGCGATATGGAAACTGGAACTTGCTATTGCCAGGACAATACAGAAGGAAAAAAATGCGAGAAATGTAAACTGAATTATTATGGAAATCCTGTAAATGGCGGACAATGTTATTATCAGTGTGAAGCTAGAGGTATGTTAACCGATTCAATCGGACAGGGAATTAGTTCAAGACAGGCATATGTATCACCTTGGGGCGGTCCTCCGACTAGAGAATGCTTATGGATTATTAGTCCGAAAGAGAAAAACGCAATAATACAATTGCAAGTTAATGCAACCCATTTGAATGTAACATGCGGTGAAAATGCAGTTTACGTTTATGACGGAATGCCTGAATTGGCTGATACAAGTCAACAAACTTCTTTAATGGCTGTATTTTGTCGGGAAGACGCAAAACCAGCCATGGTTGTCGAAACCAAATCAGGACATTTAACTGTTCATTATAAACAGGGTATTCTCGGCGAAGGTTTCAATGCAGTGTACAAAATTCTAACATGTTCGAATTGTCTTCCGCCTAGATATTGCAAAAACGATCAATGTGTTTGCATGGAAGGTTATGTTGGTTCCGATTGCACTGAACCAATTTGTCCGGAGAATTGTGGAGCCAGTATGAAACATGGCGAGTGCGATCACAATTACGGTAGATGTTTGTGTGCACCAGGTTGGGGCGGTAAAAGTTGTCGACACAAATTAAACGGCTCGCAAGTTGTCTTCACCGAATTGTTCAACACACAAAATCTGGCCAGTAACGTGGATCACCTTCGTAAAACTCTGCCAAGATTTGGACATTCCTTAGTTGCTGATCACAGACGTGGTTTGTGGATGTTTGGTGGTTATTCGTTATCACATGGCCCTTTGAACGATATTCGATTGTTTGATATTTTAAATAGCACATGGATGCAAGTTACTGTCGATTCTACACCAGATGCTAAAATGCCCCAAGGTAGATATTATCATGCTGCAGATATAGTTCATTCTCGGCAGGCAATCTATGTTTTTGGCGGATTAACAAAGCATATTCGTTCGCAATTAAACGAGAATATTTTAAAAGATTTATGGCAGTTTGATTTGCACAATCAACGATGGAACGAAATTCTTCCGCAAGGCAAACAATGGCCACCACCATTAGCAGGTCATACTTTAACTTGTTATAAAAATGCCACATTTGATAGTTTAATTTTGGTTGGAGGATTTTCGCCGCTATTTGGATTCTTAAGCGTTCCGTGGGAATATCGACTTGACAAAGGAATTTGGAATCCATTAAAGACCCGCGGTAAAGGACCATTGGGTCTGTTTGGTCACAGTACAGTTTTTCATGCGCCGACCAATAGTTTGTACGTGTTTGGAGGATATCATTATGATCATAATAATCGAACAATATTATCGAATCGAATGTATGCTTTACGATATGATACACTGCATTGGGTTGATTTGCCTGCATTACCGACTTCGGCACCTAGATTTTTACACTCGGCCATTACAACAGATAACTATATGTTGGTATTCGGAGGCAGAATGTCACCTTGGGATTATAATAAAACATTCTTGGCTTATTCGTATAATTGTAGTCAGTGGATTTTCTTCATATCTGAAGGTAAGAAATTTAACCTTATTATAATAATATTCATTAATTACATTAATCTACTACTTTACAAGAAATCATTTTTATACTAGAATTTTGTGCACATTTCCTAAGACGCATACGGTGTTAGCTTGTATCAACTTAGTCGCGCGATTAGCGCCGTTAATCGCCTCTTGATCACGCGACTAAGTTGATACATTCTACTACCCATAGTGTTTCGAGATATTGATTTTTCTTTTTTTTCTATTAAAAAATACTTCATTTACCAGAATTATAGCATTAATCTTGATTTAAATAGATTAACAATTATGTTATGTATTTGTTCATAAGTACATTATTTGTAATTTAAACCAATTTTGTTAAATGATGAAGGAAGATAATTCAATAATTCGTCTTGATTTCCACTTGTATTTATTATTATTCTTGTTTTTAATTTAAATTTCACACTGGGTTTTTCAATTTAAAAAAAAATGATATAGTAAATTAAATTTATAGAATTTTCTGGGCTGGAATGTCGTGATCGATTTATCCTCGTCGCAGACGTTTCGCCATACATCGTAGATGGCATTCTCAGTGCTTGATAACCAAACACTGAAAATGCCATTTACGATGTATGGCGAAACTTCTGCGACGAAGCTAAATCGACCACGGCATACTAGCCCAGAAAATTCAATAAATTTAATTTACCGGCCGTGAAAGCCTGAAGATTACTATCAAAGTAAATTATTTTTAATTTTTATAAATATGATGTAATCTAACATCTATTTATCCTAATTAGTTTTTCATTGTTGTGAATTGAATTATTGATGTTTATTTCTTTGCACGAAAATAGTACCTTCGAATCAGGATTACATAAATGTCTCTAATATTCATACAAAATTTTCTATTAATGCATAAATTCTATTAAATTGATTTAAAACTTCCTATCAATATTGTTTTTTTTTTTTTATATTGAATTTTTGTATTCAATATATTACTATTTCGAAATGACTTTGTTTAGGCATCCACCGTGTTGGTCCGCTACCAACGCAGACCTATGCTCAAGCAATGACATTCGCAAATGGAACAGCGTATGTAGTTGGTGGATGGGGTAGCGAATCTCAGTATAAAGTCACCCGAATCTCGGTACCTGAAGATCTTTGCGAATTGTGGAGTATGAGTAAATTTAAATGCTTACAATATCGTGGCTGTGGTTTTTGCTCATCTGGACAACAGAATGGTAAGTTACAATAAATATTTCTACTGGCAAAGCAGTATCAATACTCGAAAATAAACTAAATAATTATTTGAATTTCAGGCTCGAACATAACTCACTGTCATTCAAATTCATTACAAACATCGCCGTGCGATGCTACCAATGGTACATTACGTACTAATGGTGGTCAGCCATGCGACGGCATTATACCAATTCAGTGCAGCACGCAGAACGATTGCGCAAGCTGCTTACAATCAACCGGATGCCAGTGGTGTCCAGGTTGCGATGGGAGCTGTGTGCCAACCGAACAACAATGCTACAAGGATGAGGTGTGCGTTGATGAACAGCCGGCGTTCAATTCCAGTTTATCGTGTCCCGAAGAACAGTGTCTCGCATCAGATTGTTGGCAATGCGGTGCAATTGATGGATGTTTGTGGAGTAGAAAAGGTTTGTTTATTTGTTTTTTTTAATTGACGATAACTCGAATCAATTTGTTGGTGAAATTTGAACTAGCTTATGATAGAAAACAAATGGTTTGATGTTAATGCTCAATTAAGGTAGTTCGATCGTCAATTAAATTTCGTTGATTTTTTAGTGCAATTAAGTCAAATGATAGAAAATTAAATTTTATTTTCAACGCTACCAAGAAAACATGACCTTACTGTACTAAATTTTGAAAAAAATGAGTTTAAAGTTTACGGTTTTTAACACAGGCTCTTATGGAAGAACGCATTGCAGATTAAGAAAAATTTAAATTACGTCGTTAAAATTCGTTGAATAAAATGAAAGAAAATGATAGTTCAAAAGTTCATAGTCAAAAACCTAGCTTACCGATGTAAATATTCCGCAATAGTAGAAAATATGTGACAAAGTTACGATTAAGCGGAAGTTGATCGAACGTCACGTTTTGCAGGACTGCCAACTATGGAACGTGGAAAATTTAAATACAGAGAAATGAATGTTAACCTTTTAATTTTTGAAAAAAATGGTATTGATAAATAAAAGATTTGTATTATTTCAAGTAATTTATTAAGTTCTCGTATTTATAAACAATATTATATTATATTAGATTGGCATAATCTAGCAAAGGCAGGGTGACCACATTCTGGAAAACTCAGGGAAACAGGGAAAATACAGGGAATTTGAATCATAGAAAATATTCAGGGAAAACGCAGGGAAAAAAAATTTTACGTTAAATTTTTTGAATAGTTTTCACGGAAAATTGGCAACATTACATAATAATTAAATTGTTTAATTCGTTCAAGAATACATATTTATTTAAATCTGATCACATACGTTTATTTTTTTAAAAAAATAACATATGTATTGTATACACTTTTGTTGAAACTCAAATAAGATTAATACATTAATTTGGATAATTTTATTTATTTATTTATTTAGCAATATAAGTACACTACAGACTTTATAGTCCAAATGATACAATAATTTCATATAATGTATGATAGAATAACAATACTATAACTAAGAAAACATTACGGCTAAGTTGGTTTCTCTATCACAATATTTTTTAACAGTATTTTACATTTACTGAAAGACACTCCAAATATGTCGATCTGATCACCTATGGAATTTGCAATTTCTATCAACCTATTAATCACAGAATTTATTCCATAAGTAGTTTTACTAAAAGCTGTGTAAAAAGTTTGTCTTGATCTAGAATAAAATGATGGGATTTTAAAATATAACAGTTCAAGAATTTGTGGTGCATCTATATGGCCATTCACCAATTTATATACAAAGATAAATTCGGCTAAATTTCTTCGACGAATCAAACTATCGAAGCCAACAGAAGTTAATCGTTCTTCATAAGTATAAAGATTTTTATTTATTTTTAGTTTATACAGTAAGAAATTTACAAATTTCTTTTGAACATTTTCGAGTCTATTTATGTAATATAAATAATGAGGTGACCATATGATACTGCAATATTCTAAATTACTTCTAACTAAGGAATTGTACAATAAAATACAGGTATTGATGTTTGTAAAATCTTTACACATTCTTGTTACAAAACCACACATTTTCAATGATTTTTTGATAATATTATCTATGTGTTGTTTAAAATTTAACTCTGGGTCAAAAGTTACCCCCAAATCTTTAATAAAAGAAACATTTTCAAGCGGTGTATCAAACAGTAAGTAATTAAATAATAATGTATTTCTTTTTCTTGAAAATCTCATAATTTTACATTTATCAGCATTTAGATTAATATCGTTTATTTTACACCAGTAACCTAGGGAGTTCAAATCTTCTTGCATATACTTAGCATCATAAATATCATTAACAACTGAATACAACTTTAAGTCATCAGCAAACAGTAAGAACTTGCAATTTGTGAAAATTTTGGAAATGTCGTTAACGAATATTAAGAATAGTAATGGTCCTAGATGTGATCCTTGGGGAACGCCGGAAGTAACATGAATATTATTTGAAATAAAATTATTAATTTTTACTATTTGAAACCTATCATATAGATATGACTTGAGCCAGTTCAACAGGTTGCCACAGATTCCATATAGTTCAAGCTTCTGTATCAAAATTGAATGGTTTACACGGTCGAAAGCCTTCTGAAAATCAGTATAGACTGCATCCACTTGATTACCCTTTGTTAACGCTTCGGAAATATATTCACTGTATACTAAAAGATTTGTGACAGTAGATTTATTTTTTGTAAAGCCATGTTGTTCTTCACAAATTACATTCTTAAATGCTGCACTCATACTGTCTGTAATTATAGATTCTAATATTTTTGAGAAAATATTTAGACCTGAGATAGGACGATAGTTTTTTATATTACTTCTGTCACCGGTTTTATACAGAGGAGTGATAAAAGATGTCTTCCAGGCTCTAGGAAATATTCCAGATTTTAGTGATAAATTAAAAAGTAAATAAAGTGGTAAAGCCATTGAAGGGCTACACATCTTAATAAAATAAGAAGGAATTCCATCAGGACCTGCACTTTTATTTGAATCTAATGAGCTTAATTTATCAAAAACATTATCTTGTGTTACAGCAATTTTATTCATATTTATATGGTTTACTTCAATATTACTATCTACTAATTTCAAGTTCTTACTGTCGCTGTAAACTGATTTAAAATAATCCGCAAACATATTTGCTATATTGTTACCATCCTGAGATGAGTTATTGTTAAAGTATATTGTATCAGGTAATCCATTTTTGTTGCGTTTTTTTGAGTCAACATATTTCCAGAATGATTTTATATTGTTAGACACATTTTCCTCTGTTATACGAACGAAATTTGAATAATCATTTTTTATTAATTCTTTGACTTGTGTGCGTAAGGTCATATATTGAAATTTATATGAAACATTGTCGGTTTTTTTAAATAATTTATACATTTTATTTTTACGTCTAATTAATAATTTTGTGTTTTTCGAATACCAGGTTGGAAAATTGTCTGTTTTAAAATAATATTTCGGAACAAACATTTCAATTAAAGTATTTAAATAATCGTAATAGATTTCAATGCTATAATTAATATCATTTGAAAATATGTTTTCCCAATTTACAGAAAAAATATGTTCATTAATTTCGTCATAATTGGCTTTTTTAAAGTTATATATCCAGTTTGTACTATATTGGAGCTTATTGCAATACTTATTAAATATTATTTCAATGTTTAACGGTGGATGATAAACATCAATCGGTAATAATGCTTCTTCAACTTGTGAAATCTTTAAAATATCTGAAGCGTTACAAAAACATAAATCTAGTAATCTATTCATATTATTGTTAATATTGTTATATTGCTTAAAATCTAGATAACTATAATTATCGCATAAAGTTTCGGCAGCATTATTACTCGCAATATTTGGTTCTAAAAAGTTTTTATTTATTAACCAGTCAATATCTGGCAAATTGAAATCACCCGTTACACAAATAATAGAGTTAGGATGATAATTACTTATCTTTTCAAGCGTTGCGATGTGATCTTCATACAGACTGGGCTTGCTTAGGGGGGGAAAGTACACTGCACAAAATATATATTATATTAATATTATATTAATCAAAAAATGACATCCAATTTTTAATAACACATTGATGATAATATTTTATAAACACAGGAACTGATTCAAGTATTTATCAACAAAAAATAATATTCTATCATTTTATTCAGACATTTTGACAAAAACTGATAAAAAAATAACTCAAAACGTAAAAAAAGACTTTTTTCAAAATTTGCTCAAAAAAATCTGAAAAAATTCAGTAAAATTGAGAAAAAAATTAGCTACATAATAGCTAAGTAACTTTTTTCTCTAACTCATATTGATTTAGCAGGAAAAATTATTGAAAATTCTAAAAAACATTTAAAAAAAATTCTAGCGCGCAAACGGTACATGCTAGCAAATTAAAACTAAAACCAAATTATATAACTTTTTATTCCTTATCGAAAAGTATTCTAAGTATTTCTTCGAATTTTACTTCAGAAAGTAGTATTCTGCATATTATCGAAATCCCATGTTATTGCCCTATATCAACCAAGCGAACGAACATCCTGTATATATATATATATATATATATATATATATATATATATATATATATATATATATATATATATATATTATGTTTCGCAATAAAAAATATTAAAATATAACGAGCCATTTAGTTGAAATTATTATGAAAATACGAACAAATAGTGCCAATACAAGAGTATAATGTATAAGTTATAATAAAATTGTAAATTTAACACAGGGAAAAATGATAATAACACAGGGAAAAGACAGGGAAAATAGATTTAGGTAACCTGTGGTCACCCTGAAAGGTTATTGCTATAATAGGCATAAACTTATGAAATGCAACTATTTGTTTGATAAAATATTTCATTTAAATTCACAATCAAATATTTAAAATCTTTTAACTCAAATTTGACTTATTTTATTGACGACAAAAATTGGACTGATTTTGACTAGTTTCTACGACGACCGAACTACCTTAACTTCACAAATTTAAATTGTTTGAATTGTACATGTGTTTTATTTCATTTTTCGCAAAATCGTTACGCTTTATTTTATTAACATTAATTCATTTAGTGATTTCTAAAAATAACTGAATTTTTCTAGTGGATCAAGACCGTCCGAAACCATCCTATTACCATTGTACCAAATCCAATACAGTTCCTATTCCCAGTTCATCATTATCCACTGGTCATTGTTCTACGCCATGCGTGAATTACACGAACTGCGCGGATTGTCTGGAAACGGTGCATTGTCATTGGTCAACGCAGCTAAACGAATGTATCGCGGCCAGTCAACAATCGATGTACTGTCTGGGCGGTGTATGCGGGCTGGTATTGGAAAAAGAAGATAGAGAATACTGTCCCGAACCGTGCGAAGCGTTCACGCAATGTTCGACGTGTTTGCGACATGCACATTGCGGCTGGTGTGGAATTGACGAGGAAACGGTAAGTTTTCGCATGATTTTTAAAATTGTTTTACAACATAGTTTTTAAATTGTTCAGTGATATTACACGATATGATATATTGAATTTATTATTATTTTAATAATAATAACGTTTATGAAGTTCGCATATGACCACAGCAGTCTATAAACGTTAAAAAAAAAACAAACTTTTATTGCTCAACCAATTGCAGGACAAGATATACAAATAAATGATAAATCAGTTAATACATTAAAGATTATTAATCGCTTAGACTTATGCTGAAATTCTAAACAAACTTGTAGTGTTACAGAATATATTTTTTTTCTGTCAAATGAAAAATTCTTTATTGGCAAACAAGACAAAACATTCTGTAACGCTACAAAACTGTAAAATTTTATTATTAGACTATTGATTAATAAGTTGTGAAAGAGCAATTATATAATTATTATTTTATAATTTTCGTGCAAATAAATAATTGACGAAACCAATATTGATTATTGTTATATCATAGGGCATGGGTGTGTGCGCCGAAGGTTCAACCGCCAGCCCTCTATCATCTACATGCCAACATCTCTACCATGTGCATCACAACACTTCATCAGCGATCACCTCGCTGGCATTGACAAACTTTACCTGGAACTATGTTCGGTGTCCGGCGGAAAACGAATGCACGAACGATCATCATACGTGCAATCGCAACTCGGAGATCTGTGAAGATTTGCGCGACGGCTTTGAATGCAAATGCGGGCCCGGTTATCACGCGACCGACGAGGGCTGTATGCCTGTTTGTAGTCAAGGCTGTGTGCGAGGTGTATGCGTCGAACCCGATAAGTGTCAGTGCGAGTTTGGTTATGTGGGCGCGAATTGTAGTATTGAGTGCCAGTGCAATGGGCATTCGAATTGTGCCGGACCGGATAAGTTGAGTACTTGTACGAAGTGCCATAATGATACAATGGTAAGTAGATTTTTTATTGTAGTAATTGTATTAATCTTTTGCTTCAGAATATTTATTTTTGTACATTAACATAAACCTTTTATAAGTACTTGAAGCATTCTTATCTAAATTAACTGTTACCATTAACTAACATTAACTGTTATTAACTGTTATTTCTATTTTGATAACAGGGCAGTCAGTGCGAATTTTGCAAACCCCTCTACGTGGGCAATCCGCGTAATCGTGAACGTTGCATACCATGCTTCGAATATTGTAACGGTCATACGCATTTATGTATCGATGAGAATAGTACTGATCCCGATCCATGGACTAATATGACGACAGTTGACCTGGAGAGCTATTTGCGCGTTGGTCCTGTCAGTAAAGCACGATGCATTGGCTGTTCAAACCGTACCGAAGGCAATAAGTGCGAAAAATGTCGTACCGGTCATTTTAGAGGCAGTAATATTTTGTCATTTGGATGCAAACCGTAAGTACCATATCAAAAAATTTTAATTATAATTTGTTACTTTTGTTTCGTCGCTTGAAGAATATAAATATTTTTGTAAACCAGGCTATTTTTATTATATTTTTACAAACAAAATAAATAAATAAAAAATTGTTATTCTTTCAGCTGTAATTGTCATGGGCATGGCGATACATGTGATCCAGTAACAGGCGATAAATGTAACTGTAGAAACAATACCGAAAGCAACACAACGACATGTTCAGCGAAAAATAGCAATCAAGATTGTTCGGAAATGCAATGCGTTAAATGTCGTGAAGGTTACATGGGAACACCCACCGATGGACACCAATGCTATAAACAAATGACTGTTGAAAGCAAAATGTGCTTTGACGCCAAATTAATTGGTAAATTATTTTTCTTTAGAAGTATTTTTCAGAAAATGCTTATTTTAATTGTTTACGTGTATATAAAATGTCAACAATTCCAACAAATGTAAACAATATTATTTTTTGATAATATTATAATATTCTGCTCTATTAGTTTTCTAAACACGATTTGATTAGCTTTGGCTAATAGATTACTCTCTTTCTCTTTTTAGTATTAATATCAGAAAGCAGAATAGCAATAGTCATATGTTTTTTAAATCGCTTGAAGAAAGAGTTTTATAATGACGGAACATATATCACTTTAAAAATAGAATGTAATTATTTGTGTTGTTTTAAACAATTTCTATTGTTTAAATGTAGATAATGGTAAACATATAATACTTGACGTAGTTGCTCATTGCTTATCACTGGTATTTTTTTCTAATCTAATACGATCAAATTGATTGAATTTCAGATGAATGTAAAATGAAGCCGAAACCCCTAATTCCGGGCGAAACGGTATTTTTCGTCGTGCAGCCACGTTTCATGAATGTCGATATTCGCATCACAATTGATGTCACCCAGGGCAGTCTCAATTTATACGTGAGCAATCGTGACGACACGTTTAAAGTTGCACCAAATCTAACATCAGGCATTCACGACATTGATCTAGACACGCGTTTCTCGATCATTCCACAGAACGATGACGAGTCCAGCTACGATACGAATACCTATTCATGGATGGAGCAAACAGCTCGCGGCCTACGTACCTACATAACCATACCGCGTAACACCTCCCTGCTCACCGTGAAAGGATTAAGAGATCGACTTGTCATAACATTGCCGCATGATAAACACCGACTAGACAACACAAAATTCTATATCGTACTACAAGCTTTGCCGTCCAACGATTTAATGTCCCCTTCAACACCCAGCTACGGTATGGTGTTCTTCCGTCAGGATCAGCTACATATCGACCTCTTTGTATTCTTCTCCGTGTTCTTTTCGTGCTTTTTCTTATTCTTAGCGGCGTGCGTTGTTGCTTGGAAAGCGAAACAGGCGGCCGATGTAAGACGGGCAAGACGTCGGCACGTTGTCGAAATGTTACATATGGCGCAGCGTCCCTTCGCCAGTGTTACGCTGTTTCTCGGCCCGACGACGCCTGCAACTAGTAGGCGGGCTAAACCGCGTCGTACTTCGCCACTTATGGATATGCGACCGGTTGCAGTCGAGCCGACTGATGATGGTATTGCTGCTGTTGCAACAGTCTTTGTTAGTCTGCCCGGTGGGCATAATACAAATGTGAGATTAGCGCTCGCATCATCACTGATTTTACTCGTACGGCAATATCCTAGTGGTGGGCGGGCGTTCCTAAGAAGACGAAGCCATCATGCTGTACCGCAACCGACCTAAATTAGGTTTTGTATTATTTTTATTTTATTTTTTATTAATTCCAGAGCTCTCTATGTATAGCGGATTTAGTCCATTTTGTTCAAACACTCTCAACGTAAATACGCGAATACGTTTTACTTACGAGTGAACTTTATAGAAATTATTGCGACTCCCAACAGGATTCATTGTTGCATAGATTCATTTCTTAGAGTAATAAATATATAAAAAAAAACTGTAAATAATGAAATGTTTTATATAAAAATACACTCTATAGATCTTGCCATAAGAAATTTAAAATATATTTATCGTAAAGTATATTAAAAATTAAAATTATAATAAAGAAATTGATTCGCAATTTTCTATTTAAGACGTTAATATTTTAAATAAATTTTATTATAAAATTGAAATAATATTATTTTAAATATGACCGTAAACAATACTCGTAATAATTAAAATTATTTTAGCAATTTAGGATATATAAATATTGTCATTTTACTAAATTTTAATTTTAGTAATTTCATAAAAAAGAATGTTGTATTGATCCTCGAAAATATTTAAATTTGGAAAATTCTAATGCATAAATATATATATTAAATTCATTTATATGTTAATTCATTTTTGGCCATTAATCATGGGCCATCTTCAGCAATAGTAAAAAATTATGTTTTTTTTTAGTCACATGTCATTTAAGGTTAAATTAATAATTAAAATTTATTTTTTGTTTTTTTACGAAGTCAATAGTTAAAAAATACAAATCAGTAATTGAAGAAAATTTTACGTAGATTGATATTTAATATAAATTACATTGTTACGTCGTATTCAAAAAATGCTGAGTGCAGATTAAATTTTGTACAATTTTATTTTCGACATTATGTTAAAAAAATAATAATAATACAGCTCCACCAAGCAAACAAGTCCATCGGAAAATATGCCAACTAATTTTAAAAATTCGTGGCAGTAAAAGTTTAAGCCAATAAAAACAATTTCTGCCGCCGTTGTACATTCCGTAACAAAAGTAAAAGTAGCTAGCAAACTGACAGATTATCGCGTGTTTGTTTTTCTTAATTTTCTCTGCTGTTGCTCATCTTTATAAAAAAAATCAGTCTTTTTTAAGACTTAATCTTATTTGAAATATGGTAGGCATATATTTTATAGATAATTTAAAGTATTTTTAAAATGAAATTATCGCATAACCTCAAAATATATATTTTATATGTCAAAGTACTATTGACACTGAGTGTACCTCTAGAATACAGAGACAACAAACCACGCCTACCCAAGAGACTTGTTTGCTTGGCTTGACTGTAAGCGTAATTAATTTATAAG
The DNA here is from genome assembly GCA_963966155.1 of Clivina fossor. NCBI lineage: Eukaryota > Metazoa > Arthropoda > Insecta > Coleoptera > Carabidae > Clivina > Clivina fossor. The sequence goes on along the minus strand of OZ014551.1, from coordinate 21,207,402 downwards.
ATTTTGCAAGCACGAAGACGTTTGATTTTGGCTTTAAGTTTATTTCCTCTCTTTTTGATCGCCTGCGGTTTCTTTTCTTCTTGTCGTCGTTTGATCTCTCAATTTTTCACTGATAATATTCTGCATTTCGCGTTTCCAAATATCTTTGAAAACGATTCAAAATTGCGATCACAAATAAAAAAAATCTTTTGTCGGGAATGTGTAAAGCGTGCTAGTTTTTGATTTAAATTGATACAATTTTATCGTACTGATAAATTTCACTTTACACTCGTCTAAGCGTTCAAATTCGCTGCATAATTGTTTTTCGGCGTTCTGGAAAAAAAACTGTTCATTTTCCCCCGGAACGGTTCTCGGTTATTTTTGCTATATTCATCAATATCTTTAGTCGTGTTCAAAGTGCATTCCTTGCGCTTATTCTGTATATCATGGATATCGCGTTCAATGTTGTTGAAGCGCACGGTTGCCGCATGATCAATATCGCCTGGCTCAGGCGAAGCCGTCAGTTTGGCCGCGTTACATATTGCCACCGTTTATGTAATTGCCTAGTGTTAAGATCACCGATAATATTTTCTTTGGGTTCACGTTATTTATCAAAAAGTCGCATGTCGATTTCAAATTTGTTAATATCTCATCATCGGTCAAAATGGAATCTTGGAATTCACTTTGAAACATAAAGCAAGAAATGCGATATGCAAAATTTGATTGATTTTGGTTTTAGTTTCAAAAATTAAAAGAAAAAACTTTATTGGCTAATTTCGGTAGTTACGCCGTCATCAGAAGTAACAAAATATTTTGTTACTTATGATGATGGCGTAACTGCCGAAATTAGCTAATAAAATATTTTCTTTTAATTTGTGAAACTAAAACCGAGTGTTTTTATTTTATTTCATTTACAATGTTTCACCGAGTGCCAACAGCAACTCCAATTAATTTAATTGATAATTCGAATAGATCATAGAGAAACTGTTTAGGTTTATCTAGTGGTACGTTCGGTTTGTTTTTCACATGTTCTTTAATTTGATTCGGTTCATCTTCGGTAGCGCGCGCTCCGTAGATTTACTGCAGTGCTTCTAAACTGACAACAGCCGTGTCTATTTGTATTTTTTAACTATTGACTTCGTAAAAAAAAAAAACAAAAAATAAATTTTAAATATTAATTTAATCTCAAATGACAACATGTGACTAGAGAAAAAACATAATTTTTTACTTAAACTATTGCTGAAGATAGCTCATGATTAATGGCCGAAAGTAATTTATTATATATGTATTTCTTTATTGAATGATCCATTTATGCCTTAGAATATTACAAATTCAAGTAATTTCATAATATTTTACTGTTTTGAAATTAATTAAATCAATATAATTGAAAATTATTTCTCATGACTAAAATTTAAAATTTATTATATTAAATTTTGAACATTCTTTGAAAGAAATACCGTGAAATAAACATGAATGTCCTCATTAAGTTCACTCGATTTATTTGCATTTATTTTTTAAAATTTCTAACTAAACATATAATAGATTATTATAACTTTCACTTGAGTTTAAAAGCCGAACGTTCAATTTATCAATGAATCATGTAAGAATTAAGCTATGAATCTGATTATATCAAGAAAAAGTGAAGAAAACACTTTTAAAAGATAATAATTATCCAAACCTGAATTGCTTTCACGTAAGTACCTAATACACTTTTCTTATAGTTTTGTCACCACCACGGTTTTATTTTGAAATTTAGTTTAAATTATCGATTAACACTAAATTAAATAATGTTTTAAAAAATTCAATAAAAAAACTAGAACCTAATGCCAAAAAAGCATTCCAAACACTGAGTAAAGAAATTAGCGATTGTATTTTTTATTTTTATTGCAACTCTAATCCTGTTTTATTTTATGAATCGTAATAGAATTTGAATTAAAATCATCTCAAATGTGTTAGGATCTTTACAGTACTGTTGTTATCCTATAACAACAATAATAAAGATATGAGAATTATAGTCTGTGAGTTCAATCATTTTTTTAAATCAATCAGTCAGTATTTTTAACAGGTAATTATCATATTGATATTAGTACGGTGTAATGTGGATACTTTATTTTTATAATTAGTTTTTATATATATATATATGTAGATAGTCTTGATCTGAATGACGGGTGTTTGATTCAAATGGATTTATTCCGTTTAACGAGGTTGCAATGCAAATGACTGTTGAGATTTGTGTAAGTTGTAAATTTATTTATATAAATGTATAAATATATACTTGTTTTTATTTAAAGGGTATTTATTTTTAACACCTTAATACTATTTTCATTTATAAAATTGTTACTTTTATTATAAAGCAATTATAATTTCATATTGTAATAAAAAATTTCATGATGCGCCACTGGTAAGTATCGTTGACGCACGTGCCCTTGAATCCGTATAACAACTGTCAAACATTAGTGGTGCAACGTGCTTTTTAAATTTTATTTAAAAATTTAAATAGTTTTTTATATATATACTGTAAACGTGATTAACAATGGCATCCGATGATTTTGAACTTCCCGAAGACTTGGCTGATAATGTGGATATAGTATATATAGAAGACGAAGAAATAGATAACCTAGAAGATGATATTGCTGATCCTGACGAAGATCTAGAACCACCTGAAGACAAATCTACAATTTCATTCAAAGGGCACAGTAAATCTGTATTTTGTGTAAATTTTAATAATAATGCAACATTAGCTGTGAGTGGTGGCGAAGATGATCTTGCATTCGTTTGGAATGTACTGACTGGCAATGTCGAATTAGAATGTACAGGGCATACCGATTCGGTGATACTAGCCAGTTTTAGCTACGATAATAAATACGTTGCAACTGGTGATATGAATGGTTTAATACAAGTTTGGGAAATCGAAAATAAGAAATTAACTTGGTGCTATGAAGCCTCTGTTCTAGAATGGTTAATTTGGCATCATTCGGCCAATGTTCTATTAAGCGGTTGCAAATCGGGTGAGATTTATATGTGGCAAATTCCGCAGGGCAATTGTAAGATATTTCCATCGGCCAATTCGGATTGTGTTGCTGGTGTTCTGCTGCCAAATGGTTCGCAAGCGATTGCTGGTTATAAAAATGGCAGTATACGTGTTTGGGATTTAAAAAGTGCAAGTGTTGTATGTCAATTGAATGGTGATCCAAGTAATGGATTTTTACACGGATTGAAAATTAGTACCGATGGAAAATTAGCAATAACTTGTGGTCTATCAGTTGGTGCAATTGTTTTAAAAACTGCCGATTGCAAAATTGTTGCTACACTGCAAGGTCAAGAAACAGACCAAATTGAAACAGCAGCGTTTTGTCCTGAACCTGATTTACCTATTGTAGCCACAGGTATGTATTTCTACTAATAATTATTTTATTTATAATATATATTTCAGCTATTTTTTTCTTTGCACCTGTATAGTATACAACCAGCATATCTTTAGTGAAAACGCGTATTTTAAGTTTTTTTTTATATATAGTATAACATACTAAAAAAATCTTTCAGAAGTTATTATATTAAAATAAAACGGCTGTAGGCTCTAGTTCTGTATTAATATTTATTAATAATCGACGTTTCGACGAACTCAACGTACGTCTTGATCAGGAAAAGAATGAAAACGTACATTAAGTTTCTCCAAACATCTATTATTAATAAATATTAATACAGAACTAGAGCCTACAGCCGTTTTATTTTATATATCATGCATATCAAGTATATCATATAATAATAATAATAACTTTATTGACCATTATGAAGAAAGTATTTAAAATACTAAATAGAAAAATATTTGAACTTTAAATTATTGTAACTTATTATCGATAAAAATTACTTCCTATTAAGTAAAATAATTCAAATAATAAATAAAACTTTAAAGTGTCATCAGGGAACAAGAAAATATTTGAAAATACTGAAAGTTTTTAAATTACAGAAAAATTAAATACTATTTAATTATTTTTTTTTGCATATTTATTTTTCTGTAATAATTCAATTCTTTACTTGAAATATTTTTATAAATTTTGTACCATTTGTATCACAAACAATTTATTTGAAAATTATTATAAACAAAATAATCATTTTTATTTTTGTATTATACTATTTAAATATTTTTTAATATTATTATTTTTTGTCAACTTCAGTATAAATCTAAAAGAAAGTTTAAAAAAATGTTTTTATAATAATTATTTTCGCTGTCTATTATAATTTCTTATATTTTTTATTTGTTTAAGGTAACCTTAATGGTGACATCTGTTTATGGGACATAAGCCGACAGTCTATAAGGCATAAAATGACAATTGGCTATGCAGTGACAATAATGCAGTGGGGTCCGAATGCAATGCTATTCGTAGCATCTGTAGATGCTAATGTCTACGTTTACAATGGACGTAATGGTCAATTAATGACAACAATTACTGGACACATGTCCGATATTTTAGACATGCAATTATCTAAAGATTCGAAACTGTTAATGACATCATCGGATGACTGCACTGCAAAAGTGTTTGAGCTGAAAAACTGTTGTTCGATTAGCCAATATTAACACATCAACTCTATTCTGTTATTATGTTTGTATATTTTTATTAGAAAATATATCATTGTATGAAATTTGGTTTTTGAATTTATTAATATATATTATATTGATTAAAAGTGTATAATTCAGCAATATTTATTTTTAGAATTTTTCAGGGTTGCATAAAAATCATAATTTAAAAACAAAAATCTAAAAAGTCGATTTTTTTTTTATTTAAATCAAATAAAAATCATGACTGATTTTACACAAAATAATAAATATAAATAAAATATCAATATCAAAATTCAAAAAGCCGCTAAAAAAAAAAATAGAGAAAAAAATTTTTTTTTCCAAATAAAAACACATTTTTTGCTTTGTTTGGCCAAATTATAAATACGAAAAATTTTAAAAAAATATATATATTATTCTACATAGGATATTATATCTCAGGTATTTTTTCGGTACCTTTAAGATCGTTTTTGTAGAAAATAGAGCCAGTTAAAAAATATACTATTTTTTATTTTATATAAATCAATTAATAATATTAAATTTATTATTGAATTATTAATTCAACATTCATTATGTAATTTTCAGAACAGTCAGTTACAATAAATAAGTTGTATTAAACGAATAAATTCATTATTAAGTTCAACATGTTTTGTATTTGCGCTACGTGTCTGAACATAGCAATTAGAACCGTGTGAACTAACGTTAAGTTTGATATTTTGGTAAAAAACGAATAGATCTATGCTGAAACATTTGTTCATTTCCAAAGATTTATTTAATATCAAAACTCGTTGTACTGTGTTTGTTATTTAATTATAATATAAAGATTATAAATGATTCAAATGTTTTAATAAATATTTTCATTATGACTTGAAATTTAATACCTGATAACTGACGTAAAATAACCTTTGATTTAAATCAATGATTTTTTAGCAAAATATGTTTGATTTAAGTCATGATTTAAATCATTGATTTAAATCAGTGCAACCCTGGAAATTTAATTTTCTTATTTGCACTTTCCTTTATATGATTTATAACAACAAATTAAGAAAAAAATAACAGATTACAAGAACGTCAGGGCGGCTCGCGCTTTGAACAGTGTGACTTAGCGGATTTATTAATAAATTTTATGGCTTATGCATTAACTCAAAGTCTTCATTATTTTTAGTTTTTCCGACAAACATTTTTTTTATATTGTAGATAGACGTAAATAAATATAAAATTATACGCAGTGTTATTTTTATTTAAATAAAATTATTCACAAATTACATCATGTTGGCATTGAAACTGACATTGATGTAAGTAAATAAATGTTTCCAATAAAATATACAAAAATATAACACTCGTATTATATTTCAAGTTTGCAGTTGCATACAAATTGATTTACTGAATGCAACTGTTAATAAATTTTAATTATAATTTATTGAGCATGTGCATATTTTTATTAATCACATGTAACTATATATGTAAAAAAATATTAAAGTGGGAGTTTTTTTATCCGACTAGATAAAGTGGGAGTTCTAAAATGTATTCAATTAAATAATTGGATATAATTTTTTTTATTGCAAAAAGTGTTTGTAATTGGAAATAATTCAAATTTGCGTATATTTGTAAACGATAAAATTATAGAAAATAACACATGTACATGAAATAGAAATTACGCCTATATCTTGTTAAACATATTGATTTACATTATGAAAATGCTTCTCGTCTCTTCCTTAAAAAAAAAAACTACTGTACTTGAAACAATTGAATGTATATAACAAACTGTCTGTTTTATGTCAAATTCTGAAACGCCTATGTTAATAAAAAAAAAATCAACTCATTTATATACAGTGTGGAAATTAAGTAAGGAATAAATTCACTAATTCCATTGATATTAATTTTTTGGAAAAAATCTCGAAGGGGTATAGCGATTTTGACTGCAAATATTTTCAGTTTCGTATGTCATTTTTAAATGACAACCTATATTTTTATTATTGATTTTGGTTGTACTTTTTATTTCATTTCAACCATATAAAATTTTCAATATGTTACATTTGAAAAAATTGAGAAAAATAGTCTTAAAGTTGAAATATTAGAATTTTATTAAATTGGCAAAATGAATCTAGCTATCGGTGTATAAAACAAAAAACATTAACTACTACTGTCAGAATTATACAATTTATAAATTTCACGTTAAAATAAGTGTTATTATTTTGCTTTTTCCAAATTAGAAAAAACTATTTTTTTAATAAAAATGGTACAATTGAGCGAAAAACAGAATTGAAGTGTTATTTTATTATGACATTTATAAATTGTATACATTTTCATTTAAAGAAAAGATTTATAAAAATATGACAAAACACTTTGATTTTGAGGGAGAACATTATTAAGGCTTGGAAAATATCTCGATATATCGATAATTTATCGATATCGATATTATTGATATTTTGATGTCTGTGTCAATTTAAAATTGATGAAATTCTAATTTAAATTGAAAATAATTGACATTCTTCCCACATATGGATGAGACAAATAAACGGAAATCAGTTATTCCAGTTACTGCATTACTTATAAAATATTTATTCAATGGGGTATATTCGTTTCTCGGCCTAAAAAATTGACTAAATTCGCGAATTTTTTAATGCAAACTTATAAGCGATATCAATCTGCGTTTTTTTTTGTGGGTGGAAGTATACTCTATACATTTGTTAGAAAAAAAATTATTATTCAATTTTGACTTTCATTGTCCGAGATATACCCCTTTTCCCGAAGCTCTGCAAAAGTGAACGGCTATTGCGAATATCTCCGTTTTTTGACCTCTGTATTTCAAAAATATTCATTCTGGACAAATGGCGCCCGTATGCATTTTTTGGTGAAAAATAAATTATTTCACACATAAGTAAAAATACGTAGAATAAAATTTAAATTGAAATAATACAATTAAAAACAACAAAAGTTTTTCTGTATAAAGTAACATCAAGTCGGAACATGATAAATAAAATAATATATTTAAATATATCTATGTATATATACAATATTCTAATATAATAAATATTGTATAATTATTGACCTTGGTATTGCTATTTTCGATCAGTGTAAAAGTCATCGAAGATACTGGACTCGGTTTTAAAGTATACGAGGTATAACAATAAAGTTTTGAGAATCATTTTATTTCAACCAAAGAATCAGCATTGTAAATTGTTAAGATCTATCGTTGGGTAGTTTAAATTTTCTTTTATCTTCATGTAAGAGCTTAATATTCTAAAAACTTATTTAAGTGTTATATTACAAGAAAATTTTAGATACTTTATTGGCACATCTTCTATTTTGCAAGTGTTATGTCTCGTGTTATTCTGACATTTTGAACTTAAAAATTAAGACAAGTATACATACAAAATTTTGGAATGAAATCTTCTGGCATAATATGCCGTGGTCGATTATTTATTTTTATTTCAAATGTTTTACAATTTTTTGACAAAGACAATTTATAAGAAAAATATTGTTATTGCTTATTTTTTTTTATATATATATATAGGGTATACAGACGGGCAATTGTTAATATTGAAAAACAGTTTTAAATATCAAATGATTGTTTATTATTAAAATTAGTTAACACATATCAATAATTAATATACTTGTGCCGACGATTGTAGCATTGCTGTCGAAACGCGCATTTACAATTTTAATAAAAAGTTTGTGAAGACGAGATTAAGTAATAACATTGAACAAAAAATGTTCATAAGTGTATATCTGTGAAATTATTATAAGTAATAAATAACATCTGCATCAGTTGTCTTCAGACATTGATCAAAGCACCATGCTGACGAGTTCCTAAAGAGCGAAACACGTGTCTATGGTTAACTGGCTTTTCATTGATGCATAGCTAGCTTAACTACCAGATTCAATGACTGAGTAACTTGTGAAATTTTAAGAAAAAATCTCAACTTTAGTTTATTATTTATTACGAGATTAAGTGTTATTTTTTTTGAATTTAAATAAACCTTTACTTCAATTACCAAAATGAGTTTTAAATTAATTAATCAATATCAATTTTATCACAGTTTCAAGTATTGTTTGTTCGTACAAGTTTATAGTTAGCCTTAGATATGTAGTTAGATTGATAAATAATTGAACAAACATGTAATGCTTATATTAGTACAACATTTGAATTGAACAAAGCAAGGTGCATATAGTGCGACATCAATCAATTAAAGATGTTATTAGCTATGATTCTGATATTAATATTAATAAGCACTATATTCTTCTTTTGGTATATGACAATAAGAAAAAAATATGAACTTTTGAAAAATATACCTGGTCCTGCTGGTATACCTATTCTTGGCAATGTTTTTGATTTGGGAATTAATCCGGCTGGTACGTATAGACATATTTGATATTGATTTGTATTTAGTTTTTAATAAAAGAATTAAATAAAAAAATTGTTTTTGATTTTGTGATTATTTTATTTTCTTTTATTATAATAACTGCATAAAATAGTACTGTTTTTCATGAATGAAAAGTTTAATCGCACGAACTAAAAATATGTTCGGCAATGCTAAGAGTAAAACTATTAACTAAAGAAATATATACTTATTAAATATTACTTATTTACTGTATGGTAAAACGTTCATTATGCTTATGTTTATGTTTAAAATTAATGTTAAATTAAAAATACAAATCTAAAATTGTAAAAAAAATTTGTTTTCAGTACATAATGTCTGACTATGGCATTTTTTATAACTTTTTCTTTGTAGTATTTCATAAACAGATATTTTATTCACAAAAAAATTGTAAAATAAAGTGCAGTTTTTTAACGGTTGTAGAAAATATTTATCTATGAAAATGCATTTTCAGTACGAAATGTATACAATTTTTTTTTTAATTGTGTTAAAATCTTAAAATGCAATTAGTAATTTTTTTTGACTACACCATACATGTACATTCTATTTATTATAAGACGTTCAATATATTATTATTATTATTATTATAAAATAAAAAATAACATGTAAGAAAATATTCCACTAAATATTATCTTTTCTATAAACTAAAACTTAAATTAACTAAATCTTGTTGGGTTGAAATTGAAATTGAAGTAAAATTGAAAATATGTTTTTGTAATTGTATGTAACGATATAATTGCGAGTGTTTAGTGATAATGAACAAAAAAATATTTGTTAGACATTTATTTTTTGTATACTTAATGATATATAACTAAATTTTATTTTATTTTTATTTGATTCTAATTTTTTTTACAGATCATTTAAAAAATTTAGAATTACTAAAACAAAAATATGGATCTACTTATAAATTACAGATTGGTCCAACGGAAATAATACTAATTACAACTGATCCGGAACTAATTGAAATGATATTAAGTTCATCTAAATTGACTTACAAAAAACATACATATGAATTGTTATATCCCTGGTTGGGACAAGGTCTTATTACAGCAAATGGTAAGATTAGAAAAACGTATCTTTATCGCTTAGATCGATGTACTTAAATTTATTTTCGATTTGGTATTCCCTATTTTATTATTAATTATGTCTATTTTAGGTACTCAGTGGCATAAACAAAGAAAACTAATAACACCGGCTTTTCATTTTAAAATATTAGAACAATTTTCTGCAGTTTTTAATTATCAAAGCAATATTTTTATTGAAGTAATGGAGAAATATAATTTAACGAAAATTGATCTATATTCATTGCTATCAAAATATACACTAGATGTTATATGTGGTAAACTCTTATATTTTTTTCAAATTGTTAAAATTTTTTTTAATTATTAATACAATATTATCTCTTGCAGAAACTGCAATGGGAACATCAGTTAATGCCCAAAAAGACACAGATAGCAAATATGTAAAAGCTGTTAGTACAGTAGGTGTATGCACGGTAAAAAGAATATTTTCAGTGTGGAAAAAATCCGACTTGTTATATAAATTATTTGCCAGTGAATACAACGATTTTTATGATGCTTTACATATTATGAGAAATAATGTACAAACAGTTATTGATAATCGACGAAAAAGCTTAGTGGAAAAACCAAATCAAACTGATAAGAATTCCGACGATAATATAGGTTCAAAGAAACGGAATGCATTTCTAGATTTACTTTTGCAAGGGACTATAGATGGTAAACCATTAAGTAACCAAGAAATTGACGATCAGGTGCAGAGTTTTATGTTTGCAGTAAGTAAATTATCATTTTCCTTCAAGTGCCATTAAAAATTTATGGAAATTTCAAAATGTTTAAACGTTATGTTTGCTTCATACGTATAAACTAATGATGAAAATAACAACATTTTTAGCATTTTTCATACATAATTCAATTTGTTTTATCAATAATTATCTAAATATACTATTCACATTAAGAACATATGATGGAAATTTAGACGAATTACACTAGTATTCTGATTTTTGTCATAGTAAAATATGTATCATGCAGAAATTTGTTTGAATTACTTTTAAACGTACTTATTTTATTATTTTAAAAAAGAATATATAGGTATGAGAAGTATCACGAATGTAAATGAAGCAAAAGCTACTTGTCTGAATAAGAATGTTTGGAGTGAACTAATTTCTGTTTGAATGGAAAGAGTTTGTGCCACACCTTTTTGAATACATGGCGTGATTGTATATGTATGTATGTATGTATATACTTCATTATAGTGTGTTTCTTTTAAGATAAATACCTACGTTGTAATGTAATTTAAATATGAGAATAATCAAAATACATATGAAATTCGTTCGTATTTTGAATTTTATTGGGGCATACAATACAATATAATTTTCTTAAAATTAAGTATTTTACATAATTCTATATTTTTAGGGCCATGATACTACATCATCAAGCACTTTATTTACTCTCTATGCTCTAGCGAAATATCCGGAAATTCAGGTACTTATAGTTTTTTTTTTGTTTTAGATTTAATTTTATCAAAATCCTATTTACACAAATTAATTTTTATTTATTTTTAATTTTTACTGCAAATATTTACTAATTAATACCTTATTTTTAATTAAAAACATAATTTGTTTTAGCAAAAAGCATTTGAAGAAATTTGTTCAATTTGTAATAATAATGACATAGAAAAGCTAACTTTGGAACATTTAAACGGAATGAAATATCTTGATTGTGTTATTAAAGAAAGTATGAGAATAAATCCAACAGTACCATATATTGTTAGACAAATGGAAAATAATACCGAATATAGTAAGTTTATGATTTACTTTAATTAGAAAAGTTCGTAACTACATTTAACCGAACATGACATTTTAGCACCATCTAAACTTTTTATTTAATAAAAAGAATTTTTTTAATTTAGATATTTATTACTTTATAGAAGGCACAATTTTACCCAAAGATATAACCATTTTTATATTCATACATGGATTACACAGGGATCCTAAATTATTTTGCAATCCAGAAGTATTTAATCCAGATAGATTTTTAGATGATCAAAATATGAACAAACAAAATTATTTTTGCTATATTCCTTTCAGTGCTGGACCAAGAAATTGTATTGGTAACTAGATTTAAATCATGTTTTTGATAATCATAAAATAACTGAGAAAAGAATAAACAGTTTCGTATTTAAATTAAGATATCACATTACACTAATCAATAATTTTTATAACGGCACACAATTTTTTTTTTTTAATTTTCAGGTCAAAAATTTGCGTTATATGAAATGAAAACGTTACTGGTGAAACTGTTATATAAATATGAGTTTCAATTGAGCGAACCTGAAAAATCATTGATATTATCTGCTGAACTTGTGTCAAATCCCGCCGAACCCGTTTTATTTAATTTGAAGAAAAGAATATTAAAATAATAATAAAAATAAGACAAAATGCTGCTTCTTTAATTTTTCTAACACATTAATTTTATCTGAAACTAAAAAGTACAATATATCTCTAATAACAAAATAGTTTACAATGAAAGAATACTGTTAATATTTAATATATAATTATTAATAGACGGATTTCAGTCTTTTTAATGTTTTTCATATAAATTACAAGGACAACATTTCGGCAAACTCTATTTGACCTATGTCCTTATTTGACGGAAAGTTATCGACGGCACATTCGTTTTTATTTTGAGATTATAAAAAAAGTTCAAAAATCGAACTAGAAAATTTATTATTTACTCAATTCAAAGTTATAAACCGACAACTACATTCATTTTGCCAATTTAATTATTTTTAATATATGAATTTTAAGACTATTTTTCTCAATTTTTTTTTCAAATGTAACATATTGAAAATTTTATATGGTTGGAAACGGAATAAAAAGTACTAAGTACCAAAATCAATAATAAAAAATATAGGTTGTCATTTAAAAAAAAAGTTGATGACGTCATACCAAGAAAAACAAATGACATGAGAAACTGAAAATAGGCTGAAAATATTCGCTGTAGTCAAAATCGCTATATCCCTTTGAGTTTTTTCCCAAAAAAATAATATCAACGGAATTACTGAATTTATTCCTTACTTAATTTCCACACTTATAACAAAAAAAAATAAAAACATATACAGCATAAATTTTTTTATATAGTTTTACATATAATGTAAATATACATTATTTGATGAAAAGTATGTCAAAATTAAAAAAACTGAAATCCGTTTATTAATAATTATATATTATTACTAACAATTTCAAAATAATGAATTGAAATATTAGGTAGATATACCGAAATATAATAATTAAATGTGCTATGTATTAGATGGTGTTATTTTACAAAATAAAAAACATATATATGTTATTTATCCCTAACTCTAAAAAAATCATTTCTTTTATAATAATAATAATTTATAATGTTACTTATAATTACTTATATGAATTAAAAATATTTTAAAATTAATATTCGATATTACTGTATGTTAGGGCATTCCTTTAAATTCATCTGATGCATTAATCGCTTCATTGGTAAATTGTAAGAAATTAAAAATTATATACTTATATTAAAAATAAAGTATTTGTCTACATATGCAATATTTAATATAAGTTTTATTTTCTAATTGTTGTGATATCATAGAATAGGTCTTCGATGAAATGATAAGTTTGTCAGCTGAATTTAGAGAAACGCTTTTATTTTCTGTGCTGTGTGTATTTGAGAGTTTGCATTGCATCCACATATAAAAGTTAATTAGTGGCAAAATAAATGTGTGAATGCTGTAAGGTTTATGTTGGACAGATACAGTGACGAATTAAGGTAACTAAGCACGTGCTTAGGGCCCCCGACAAAAGATATTTTTGTAAGTACAATTTTTATGACAAATTTGAGGCGTTTGTAACTTAAAATTGATGAAGAGAAAAAAAATATAAAAAAAGTAGCCTCTCGATGTCTATTATTTTAGACATATGTTGTTTATTTTATTGAAAAATTCTTAGGTTTAATACAATTCTGTTGTTCTTTCTAAACAAATTGTCTAAGAATTAGACATTTACTTTTTGCAGTGAGGTGCAATATTATTTGTCTACCTATAAAACATAAACTATATGATAAGTGAATTTTTTTAATGATAATTTTGCATTAAAAATATATTACACCAGACTTTCTAGCGAACAAGTGTAGGAAACAGATGTTCTGATTTCTGATTGAAACTCTTTAGAAATATATATTTGAAATACGTCTTTTTCTTTTCACGTCTTCTTTCCTTACTCCTCTTTTTTTAGAGGAAGGGGAAATGAAAATTGATAAGGGCCCCCGAATAGGTTAATTCGGCCCTGGACAGACAAATAGAACTGTTTCTACTAGATTGACAGAACAATAGAAATCAATACGTCTAAAGTTTAGTTTAGACGCTAAACTATCCAGATAAATCTGCTATTGCTCAACATGCGTTAGAGTATCTTCATGATGTGAAACTCAAAGATACTGTAATTATTGCAAGACCAATCAATATTAACAGCAGATTAATAAGAAAAGCAATAAAATTTATAAAGAAAAAGATAACATCAATTACTGTGACTAGTAATTGATTTAAATAAAATTTAGCTTCCATTAATTCAAATTATTTAAATAAAAAAAAATTGATATACCACATTTTTAAAATAGACTAAAAAGTAGGAGTATAAAATAGTTTCTACTAACCCCCATACTGATTCCTGACTCCATACAGATTGTACTGAAAATTTGTGATTGTGAATTTTTAATAGCTATGACAATACTTGTAAGATTTAACACGTGAAACGTGGGGCGCATGCAATAGATAATAGTAAGGAGTGTAGAGAGTAGCTGTCGTTGCGCCCCACGTTTTTTCGTTTTAATTCGTACAAGTATTGTCATAGCTATTAAAAGTACACAATCACAAATTTTCAAGGGAAATTTGAATGGGGTCAGGAAACAGTATGGGGCTAGGACAAATTATTTTATACTTTTTAGTCTGTTTTAAAAACGTAGTATAGTATGTGTGTGTGTGTGTGTGTGTGTGTGTGTGTGTGTGTGTGTGTGTGTGTGTGTGTGTGTGTGTGTGTGTGTGTGTGTGTGTGTGTGTGTGTGTGTGTGTGTGTGTGTGTGTGTGTGTGTGTGTGTGTGTGTGTGTGTGTGTGTGTGTGTGTGTGTGTGTGTGTGTGTAATAATAATAATAATAATAATATATTTTTATTTCCACAATATCAACTGAATATCAGGAATAAGTCACAATACAGAATACATAATACAAAAAATATAAAAACAGTGACATTAAGATAAATACAATTACAGTTCAAAAATATATGATATTATAGTGTGATATAATATGTGTGTGTGTGTTTTCTATATTTTCTGTAGTTTCTGTGTTTTGAAAAAAAATATATCTGCTAATACACGAATGTACGGAATTCGTGAATATGGCACAGGATAAAAATTAATATTTGAAATATTATTAATTAATTAGTTAATTAATTAATGTTGCATTGTCATTCAGTTCTGAGCTATGTTTAAAGTTTCAAGTCTCTAGATCATCGGGAAGTTACTTTAAAATCGATTGCAAAATTTGTACCGAACAGACAAACAAAAAAACAGACAGAAAAGAAAGCGAGTTAATAAAAACGTGTTAAAAATTTATAAAATTTTATGATTTATAGCCGGTTTCCTAATAAACAGTTTAATTAAAGTCGACTTTAAGCCAACAAAAAGCATTTTTAAATTTTACCTGCATAATTATTATTGCTGTCAATAAAACGATGCTTCTTTGTCAACTTTTCAAACTTCTAATACAAAATGATTTGTTATTGTCAATAAAAGAATGCTTTTTTGTTAACTTAAAGTCTACTTTAGTTTAGTTAAAGTGTTCATTATGAAACTGATCATTAGTTACTTATTTTTAGTGACTTGTTTTTATGTTCTGTTATTTACTGTAAATTTCATTTGTATCAGTTTTCCTAATGAAGTCGAAACTTAAAGCTGTTTTTTTTAAGTACTTGTTAATTAAAATATTGAATTAACTTTATAAATAATAATTTATTAACAGTTGTAACAGTTATAACTTGAAATGGTAAATATTAAGAATAGCAATTTAGGCTGGACGCACACCAGTTAGTCACAATCAGACAAAACACTAATAGACACACTTAGTCACAAAGTAACATATATTTTCTAATGCAAACATGTTTAATCGTGACTATTTCTTATGACTAATTTATGTATTTCACCATATATTACAAAATATATGTTACTTTGTGACTAAATAATTAAATATGTCTAATAATGTTTCGTCTAATTGTGACTAACCGGTGTACATACAGCCTTAGCGCAAATTGTAAACACAAATATCAGTGAATAGTCTCCTATTACTATTACATAAATATTAGGAAATTGATTAATTTTCTTGTATTTTTTGTGGAATTGATGATATGAAAAAGGAATAGACGGTCTGAGTGATGTTTAATTTTATTTTTGATAATTTTTTTTTAAAAGGTCATAACGGTCATAACACAAAAAAAAACTTGAGTTACTAAAATTAATTATTTATATAAATAAATTTGTACGTAATTATAAAGTTTTATCTATATTATTTAATAAATATCAAACCAAAAACATTATACACTATACATATGTATAGTGATACCACTTTGAGAAGCACTGACAGATAAAAGTATTAAACTCTTTCGAGATGGATTTTCATTTTATTTGAAACATATTGCAATTTTCCTCACTTTTGGATGAATCAAACATTGTTTCAGCTACTTTCCTTTATTTAATTTAATTTGAAACATATTGATGACGGGTTTGTTTTAGCTGAATCTGAAGAGCAACTGAGAATAATTATTAATTAATTAAAGGTATGAAGGTTCCTGCAAAAATAACGGTTTTTTTTTTTCGGTTCAATTCTGGTTCGAAGCTCTGGACAATATAACCCAGAAATATAAACGAAAATTGGTTTGGGATATATTGCCACGTTAGTCTCGAAAAGGTTAAATTATAAATTTAATACTAAAGTTATCACAAAATTTGTATTAAAAAAATGTTATCGTTATGTTATCGCAAGCATGCAATATAAAAATGTTGTTTTTGTAGTACACCGTAATTAGAAATGTTTGAAAAACACTGATTTATAATTACATATAACATTAGAGATAATTTAATATCTAGTTTTTTGTATATTATTATTTAAATTATATGTACAAGGTACAAGACATCATCAAAGACATGTTATATTAAAAATAATTACGTCAATGATAGAACGTGCCACATCAATAACATAACAATGTTGTACATCATTTTGATATTAATATTAATAATAAGTATACTTTTCTTATGGTATATTATTGCAAGAAAAAAATTGGAATATTTAAAAAATATACCAGGTCCTGTTGGAATACCTATACTTGGCAATGTTTTTGATTTGGGAACTAATTCAGTCGGTAAGTTTATCTCTGTTTCATTTGAAAGAAAATCATTTTTATTTTTTGCGGTATGTCTATGTTAAGTTCTTATTAACATCTAATGAACGTTTGGTTAAAAAGATTTATTTGAATGATTTTGATGGTATACGTTTGCATGGACGTCCGATGAGTAGTTGGAGTGGTATGATTGAGAATATTTTGCGTGAGCGAAAGTTTCCAAGTAGTAGGAATAAAAGAGCATGTATGAGAGGAATTATGAATGTGAATGAAGCGAAAGTTGCTTGTTTGAATAGGAATGTTTGGAGGCGACTAATTTCGGGATGATGAAAAGAGTTTGTGCCACACCCTTTTGGGTACATGGCGTGATTGTGCATGTATGAATGTATGTATGTACTATTTCATACGTTTGGCATGTGAGAGAATAGAAAGAGAAAAATAATGTTAATTTTCACAATAAAAAGAAAAATATCCTTTATTGGCCAATTTCGGCTGTTAAGCCATCATCGGATGTAATTTAAAAAATTTACATCATCAAGCTAAAGTTATTTCACTAACCTTCCTGGAAAATTTAGAAATCAAAAAGCATTAAAATAAGGTATAAGTTTAATGAACGAACATTTAGATTTAATTGCTTCTCCATTTTTACAGGAATTTTCCATAGATATAATATGATATATATGAGATCAAATTTTATAAAACTTTTTTGTATTAGTACCTTCTGATGTTTTTTGATTGGCCAATAAAGAATTTTTTTTTATTGTGAAAATTAACCGAGTATTTTTATTATACATTATTTCATAATGTTTCACCGAGTGCCAACAGCTACTTCAGTTAAATTGATTAAGAGAAAAATAATTTTATATGTGAAATGAGGATTCTTTTTTTCTTCTCTCATAACGTGAACGTGAACAGGGAAATAACAGTGCAAACAATGCACATCAAATTTCAAAATGTTATATAAAAATTTACTACCTCTCTGTTTACATTATGCAATAAATGAATTTTTCATTAATATAGACCGTGAAAATAAGAAATTAATAATTATTACAGAATAATGCTGTTGTTTTGCACTATTTGTTTTCAATCTATTTTATTATAAATAATATGTTTCTTTTATTTACTATATTTACAAAAATTATTTGAAAAAATGTATATTTATTTAATCTTTTTTACAGAGCAATTGAAAAAATTGGAATTATTGAAAGAAAAATATGGCTCCACTTTCAAATTAAAAATTGGTCCAACAGAATTAATTCTATTTACAACTGATCCAGAACTGTGTGAATTTCTTTTAAGTTCAACTAAATTAACTTATAAAAGATATGCATACGAATTGACTTACCCCTGGGTAGGGCAAGGTCTTATTACATCGAACGGTAAGATAAGAAATTAGAAAACAATTTTTTGTGTTAAACCAAAGCCATGTAATTTGGCAAAACACAAAATAGCATTTTACTTCGAGTAACATATACTATGTGTATATTTTTCAAGCGTTCCAAAGATTAGACTTATCGAATTATATCTGTTTTAGGTACTATATGGCACAAACAAAGAAAATTACTAACATCGACTTTTCATTTTAAAATATTAGAACAATTTTCTTTGGTTTTTAATGAACAAAGCAAAATTTTTATTGACATATTAGAAAATCATGATTTAATAAAAATTGATCTATATCCACTGTTATCAAAGTATACGTTAGATGTTATATGTGGTAAGTATAAATTTAAACAAACAAAATATTACTTATATTTTTATTTATTAAAAAATATTATTTTTTACAGAAACTGCTATGGGAACATCAGTTAATGCCCAAAAAGATACAGAGAATGAATATGTAAAAGCAATTAGTGTATTAGGTTTATGTATAGTAAAAAGATTTTTTTCAGCGTGGAAAAAAAATGATTTCTTATATAAATTATTTGCTAGTGAATATAATGATTTTAAAAATGCTCTACATACGACGAAAAGTCATGTGCAAACAGTTATTGAAAATCGTCGACAAAACTTATTGAAAAAACCAAATCAAGATGATAATAATTTAGAGGATATAGGTGCGAAGAAAAGAATTGCATTTTTAGATTTACTTTTGCAAGGAACTATAGATGGTCAATCGTTAAGTAATCAAGAAATTGAAGATCAGGTTCAAAGTTTTATGTTTGCAGTAAGTAAATTGTCATTTTATTTTTAATACTGAATCATTCAGAGCAATTTTATAACTTCTTGAAATTTTTAACACAGTTGCCTTCAAGTTTTATTTGCCTTAATTATTCGTGAAAAATTTCGAAAAAAATGCAAGTTTTTTTTAATACATAGTTCAATATTGTATTTCTCAATTGTTTTCTTAATAACTATTTGCATTTTCCAAGTATAAAATAATTAAGTTTTCTTCACAAAAAATCATGTATTAGTCGGGCTACTGTTCATATTCTGCAAATTATATTATTCAATCTTTGCACAAAATATATCTTTTTATTACCATGAACAAAATAATTTCTTTTGAAAATTAAAATATTTTTATATAATATCATCTTATATTTTTCAGGGCCATGATACTACATCATCAACCACAGTATTTACCCTCTATGCTCTGGCTAAATATCCAGAAATTCAGGTACAGCTTTTTGTTTTAGATTCAATTCAAAACAAAGACAATTTTACACAATTTTATTTATACTTGATTTTGTTTATTTTTGTTAATAACTAATAATATTTTAAACTTTATTGTTTAATTAAAGATTTGCTAAAATATTTTTATAGAAAAAAACCTTTGAAGAAATTTCTTCAATTTGTAATAATGATGACGTAGAAAATCTAACTTTGGAGCATTTAAATGGAATGAAATATCTTGATTGTGTTATTAAAGAAAGTATGAGAGTTTATCCACCAGTACCATATATTGCTAGAGAAATGGAAAATGATACGGATTATAGTAAGTTTACATTTACTCTAATTTCTTACTTAGATTAATTGCTTGATTCTAATTATATATATATAACAAAAACAAATTGAATTCGTGTATCTTATAAATATATAAATTCAGTCAAGCGATTAATTCTTTTATTAAAAAATATGTAATTTTGTAGTTTAGTTTTTTTACCTTCTTCAATAAATAAATCTGAATTTTATAAACCAATATGTTTTGGTAAAATATAATTGTTTTAATTTTGTAGAAGGAACAATTTTTCCCAAAGGTTTACCCATTTTCATCTTCATACACGGATTACACGGAGATCCTAAAGTATTTAATAATCCAAAAGTATTTGATCCAGATAGATATTTGGATGAAAAAAATATGAATCGACAAAATCATTTTAGTTTTATTCCTTTCAGTGCTGGACCAAGAAATTGCATTGGTAACTAGACAATTTATTTTTATGTTTCATTTAATCATATTACTATTTTTAATTGATTAGAAAAATAATTAGGTTGAAATGATAATTTTGTATTTAAGTGAATTCAGTTTGAATTAAATTTTTATATTACGTTTATATTTAATTTAAAAGTTTCAGTTATTAATATTACTTTGCAAATATAAAAAACATAAATAAATATACTCGCCTGTATTCGTAGCCCTTCTATTTACCTTTTTCTTTTATGTAATCAAATTATTTTTCTTTATATGCTAAGTAAAGCTTCTGGAAATAAACAATTTGAAAAATATCTATTAACCGCTTCTAAAAGTTTCATTTATAAATATTTATTATTAAATATATATTATTTTATTTTTCAGGTCAAAAATTTGCGATGTATGAAATGAAAACATTGCTAGCAAAACTTATATATAAATATGAGTTCAATTTATCTGAACCTGAAAAACCTTTGATATTATCTGCTGAACTTGTTGCAAATCCAGCCGAACCCGTTTTATTTAACTTGAAGAAAAGATTATCAAAATAATCATGAAAATCAAGACCAATTCCTTTTCCGGTAATTTTTCTAATACATAAAAAAGTTTGTAGTAAAATAAATAATAAAAGTAAGTACATCCAAATTCCTACATTTATTTTATTACAATTTGGTAAAAAAATATGAAAACATATTTATAGATTCATTAAGTTGTTACAATAATTTTTAAACATGAAATATATAAAATTTAAATAAATTGTTTTTAAAAAACCTTTTAGAAATCATTTTTGTTTGTAAGAGATTATTATATAAAATTTTATTAATCTTTTTAAATAAATACAAAATGCGCAATACAAAAATCATGACAAAATTTACATCATTTAAAATTTACAAAATCAAACAAAACATTTTTGTTGTTCATTTCTGAACACTTGCTTCCTCTAAATCAGAATCAATCGATTCGTCATCAGAGTCATCATCATCCATTAACGCGTCCATAAAATCAATTTCGGAATCCGAATCGCTAATTTCAATCTCCTGCGACGATGGATAATCCACTTTCAAACTGTCTCTGTCCGTCGGAGTAATGGGCAAACTATTTGTAGATGTAGTTGTAGTAGTATCATCGGGAATTTGTTCTCTCTGTTCGTCGATCATTTGAGCCGTTTGTGTTTGCTGTTTGATGCGTTGTTCTTCGAACATCTTCTTTCGGATTTCAGCAGTAACAAGACTGCTGATTATTTCGCGACAACGTGTATTGAAATCGGCTGGTAGCCAACCGGTTCGTGAATCGTAAGCGGAAAGGGATTCGGGTTGCGGTAGACGGGCAAGCATTGATTGTACTTCGGGTACTTGAATATCGCAATACTAAAACGTTATGTAACAAATGTATTTGGTTATTGTACCTTTTTGTAACATATAGAAAATATCTTTTTATAATAAAAGTTAGTACATATTAGATAATCATTTGCTTTTTAAATTATGGAAAGATTGTATTTCAAATTATTTATGATAAAAAAAAATAACACTACCTGATAGAACATTTGTCGGAACGGCGGTATCATTCCCGGCCGAAAGATATACGAATTTTCATCATGTTTCTGTTCTGCTGGATTCTCAACTGCCGCTTGATAAACTTTCGCAATAGAATGTCGCGAAATAATAGGAATTTTTGGTCTACTCGCTGGACTATTTTTATAAGGTAGTAGACAATTCGAATAACTTCTTTTCGCTTTGATTTGATTTCTCATTCCTCCTACGACGAAGCGAAACATTGTTATCGACGTTTAAATTAAAATAACGAAAATAACACAATATAAAAAAGGAGAAACAAAACTTGAATATTGATAGAAAAAAAAAACAATATATAAAACAAAATATAGTTAACTTGATTTTAATTTTTCTAATATTATTTCTAGTCTTATACAGAATGTTTGGAAAAACATTACCATTATATTGGACTATTATATATTTTTTATAGAACATAATATATTGAAATATATTTTTTTTTGATTTTATGTAAGATAGGGGTTTCAAAACATGCAAAAAAATATATTCAATAATTTAAAAAAGTTGTTTGGTAACATAATTTTAAAAAAATATTGTCTAATATTTTTAACATGTCTAAACCATTAGGTAATTACAGTTGACATCAGAAGATTATAATGCACAAATTTTATTAAAAAAAATTGAATCCTTGAATATTATATGTAACGAAACATGTAATTATCTGGAAAAATACTCTATTACAGTTTATATCAAATATCCACCTATTGCACTTCTATTTCTTAAATATTAAATAAACATTCGCTCCAATAAGATGTTTACTCCCACCATAAAAATAAAAAATATAAATACCCATCACATCAACAACCCCAATAGTCTGATGATGGCAATAGCCGAAACGCGTAACAAGTGAGAAGTGAAGTGAAAAACTCATTCAAAAAGGAAAAATTAACAAAAAAAAAATTTCAAATTAAATAAAATAATTTATTTATTTTTATTATTTTAGAAAATGCATCAGTATCAATTCCTTAAGTGAGAAAATAATAATAAAGCTATACAACCCTAGCAAATACATTTCGACAAAAAACAGAATATAAAATTTATATAATTTACTTACCTACAGTTCTCAATCGATAATCAAACGTTTGATATATTCTTGATGCCGGATCTTGTCTCGGATCGTAATCATAACGTATCCACATAACTCTCCAAGGACCGGTAGTAAAATAATATGCGACAGTTGGTAATAAAAATTTTAGTTGATCTTTCGAGAAATTCGTGTGGAATGTTAAAGCGTTTTTCGACCAAACTGGTCGTTCTTCAAATAACTATAAAAAGAAAACTTACTATTTTACGATCTTTACATAAAATAATTTATATATTACATTTAACAAAAAAGTATTAATTTCTATAATGTTTATTCCAACAGCTAGAAATGATACTGAAGACAATTTTTAATTTTATCAATTTTCACAAAAACAAACAAAATACTTTGAACAAAAATTACTTTTAAAGGTGAAGGTATTTTTAAATTAAAAATAGCAAATCCCAAATAAATTTCAGCATGCCAATTATTCCAATTTTCAAAAAATATATACCTGTTTGATTTTCTCGTAGGGTTCTTTATTTAAAAACTTAACCTGTAACATTTTCAATGATTCGGGAAATGGTTTCTTCGGAACAATTTTATCTTTCTCTGTTACAAATATCGCATAACCTGTTCGTCGTTTCCTAGTACGTCCGATTAACTGTGATTCTAAATTAGTGGTATCTTTAATTTTTTGCGCATTATAATAATGTACTGTATCGAATCGGGAAAATACAGGTGGTGTCAAAAATAACGATGCTGAATCGTCACTAAAGTAAAATAAAATAGTTTTAGATTTCAAAATTAATTAAAACATATGTTATTAAAATTACTGTAGCCATGGCATTGAAGGTAGAATGTTCGGTCGTAATTTATCGTAAATATTTTCGAGTTTTCCACCAGACGGTTCTCCTTTTTTTGTGCTCATTGGAAGATATTGGAAATCACATAAACCTGATTTAAAAAAAAATATGATTAATAACAAAATATACAAGTTAATACAATTACATTATATAGATTAATTTATTAAAACTGAATCATATTTGAATTTTTTTCATTATTATACGAAAGAAATTGAAAATATCTGATTATCTCATACAAATGATAGAAAATTGATACTTTGTATCAACTGTTTTGTTGTTCAGTGATTTTCAAATTAGTTTAAAGAAATTAATATTTAGAAAAAATTATATTGAAAAACTGTTCTAAATAAAATCTAAATTACTACATTACAGAAATTAAAATAAATCTATTGTTTTTTTTTAGCAAAATTGATATTTGACAATTTGCGATTAATATAATTAATATAAAATCAATTTAGTATTTGAAACAAAATTACTAAACAAAAAATGCTCTCAAATCATGGAAAACAAAAACCTAACACATTAAGAGAAAAAAAAAATAAAAACATGAAAGAGCTATTGAAAAGTAAATGTAATACTTGTATTTACTGTTAAATTTATAAATTGTATCGACAACGCCAACAACACTTGTTGTAAATGTAACAACTTCTGGCGAATCAGCATCTTTCGATGAACACGGAACATCAATATTACGAGATTTTTTCTTTACTTTTATTTTTAGTAAAAGTGCTGTAGTTGACTGTTTATCTCCGCAAGTTGGTTTACAATAAATATCATCTGGCCGAAAACGTAATTCCACTCGACGATTTTTCGTACTGTATGCCTAAAATTAATTTAAATAACAAAATAATAATGTCTTTTGTAAATTATGTACTTACAATACCAATGTTATCTAAGCCACCTAATGTGTTTATCATTTTGTCAACATTTGTTACCATACCCGGGTATTCAACACACATTAATTTTTTCGAAAAGTTTTGTAATGAACTTTCGTCAATTTCATTGTTATATACCTGTAAGTATTAATAATTCATTTTACAACGTATTTTATTTATATAGTTTTGTTAAAAAATACATACTATTGACATTTTCAAATTACTTATGTATCGTTAAATA
Source organism: Clivina fossor (assembly GCA_963966155.1). Classification (NCBI taxonomy): domain Eukaryota; kingdom Metazoa; phylum Arthropoda; class Insecta; order Coleoptera; family Carabidae; genus Clivina; species Clivina fossor. Next base: position 21,182,132 of record OZ014551.1, on the reverse strand, counting down.
ATGTAAATTTATGATATAATTATCTTCTTAGATATGTATAAAATTTTATTTTCAATATTGTTAAATTAGAATAACGTATGTATTATTTATTGAAGTTCGTCAAAATTCAACACACATTATTTTAAGGTTATCTAACTGTCAAAACTGACCACAGAACTTCGTACAGTAGAGAGTGCGAATAGCAATGTCATTTGATAGAGAGAGAGAGAGAGAGTATAGTGTTGATTACATAATTATAACTGTATTATAAATAATTACTGACTAATGTGTTTACGTCTGACAATTGTTTCTATATTTTTATTTTACAAAAACGATCTTTACTGGAATAGTGTTCAGTTTACTGTAATAATGGATCTAGTACGTATAAATAATAATTATTTGGCTGGAGTAAGATATACAATCCCGAGATGTTGCTGTATTCACGAATATTAAAAAAAACCAGATTTGCGCATGCGTGAACATCGGAACGCCCATATTTGGTGTATAAAAACCAGTGAACCTCAAAATGTTTCATTAGTAATTTTCCTTTTGTTATGTTATGTTAAGAAGTCCGGTAGGTTAGGGTAGGTTTGGTAGGTAGGTTTCAGGTAGGAGTTTGTTTTTTAAAGACCGTAAAGAAGTCCGGTAGGTTAGGGTAGGTTTGGTAGGTAGGTTTCAGGTTGGAGTTTGTTTTTTAAAGACCGTTAAGAAGTCCGGTAGGTTAGGGTAGGTTTGGTAGGTAGGTTTCAGGTAGGAGTTTGTTTTTTAAAGACCGTTAAGACACATTTAAAATTACATTTTGTCATAATACACATTTTGAGAGTCACTGGTTTTTCAACTAACGTGAACACAGCAACTCCTCGGGATTGTATAGCTTACTTATACCAATTATTTTTAATTATAAATAATAAAACATTTATTAATATTTCAGTCGAAAAAGCGGAGTCCACCACCGGCTTTACAAACAATAAATTTATTCAAATATAACCTCAAATTTTGTTTTCCTTCAAATGAATATTATTAGGTAAGTCGTGTAAAATTATTTATTAATAGATATAGAACTTATCAAATATTTGACGGCAATATAAATTTAATAATAAAGGTGCATTCAGAGATTGAAATTTACACGTTAAGTACTTACAAGTACGAACAGGCATACAATTCAAATGACAACCATTGAAATGATATAGATTACATATAGATTTAAAAAAATTGATGCCAACATAAAAATTTCAATGGAGCAGTTTAGCGTATTTTTTTATTTCTTTATTTGGTTGGAGTTGGCTTAAAAAGAGATGTTTAATTTATCATTTTTCTCAAAGATGCCCAGATTGCCTAAAAAATGCAAAAACATGTCGTGATGTATTGCCATGTTTACCGATACAAGCTATTGGCTGGGCGGGCTGGGCATAACCGAAGCAACAAAAATCAACATTTACTACGAGATACGTTTTCAAAATTATATCTCACCAACTCTTCTGCGCTTGCGTACAATAGGCTTGTGACGTCAGTAATGTCCTTACAAAAATTGTTAATAGCAAATAAATGAAACATTAAAAATTTTAATGGCAGTTTCTGTTATTATTTCATATATATATTTGAGAAAAAATAATTTTACACGCAACTTGAATCACGCTAAAATTCCCCATTCTGGTTCAATATAAAATTGTTGATTGAATACCTATAATAATTAGAAATGAAAGAAGAGTAACTTTTTGTAAAATATTTTATTATTTAAAAATCAGTTACATATCTTACACGATATATAAATATTATATATAAATACAGAACTAGCTACAAAAATATTATTTGTGTATATTTATAAGCGTATGTTCACATTTTAGAATATTACATTATTATATTTTTTATACATAATAATTTCCTGAAACATATCAATGTAAATTTTTAAGTAGGAACATTACATTCTAGATTCACAATTTATATTTGGTATTGTGTTTTAGACACTGAACTATACATATAACGGGAAAGATTATACTAAAATAAATTTTACCCTCACATGGAGATTAAGTTGGTATCATTGCGAAACACATTTCTATACTATTAGCGCGTAATTTTGAAAATAATATTTTATTTATTTTGAATTATAATAAATATTTTAAGAATTTAAAATGTAAAACTTAAACAGAAGCAAATTGATTAAATTAAAGTAAAAAAATTGTTTAGTTTAAACTTGTTAAAATTATATAAACTGTACAATATCTAATCTAGCTAAATTGTGTCAGATGTCGCCATCTGGCTCTACTATTTGTAACTAACATTAAGTTCTTTATGGTTCTATCTATAGCCGGTATGTTGCACAACCTAGCTGTCACTCTGTTTTATGCTGTCAATGAAATATCTACTCGTTTATGTCGGTAATCTAATTTAAAGCAACAAAAGCTGAACCAACAATAAAAATGTATACCAAAATTATAAACAAGAATAAATTACAGATTGATAATACCAACAAATCAATTGTAATATCACTAGAATTGTGTTTCGCAAGCTTGCCAACCCATCAATATGGCGGGCACCATGTAGGGACACATAATGCAATGTGATTTTATATGTGATCGTCATTCCCGTTATATATATAGTTCAGTGGTTTTAGATCATGCATAGACATAATGTATTAATTTTATTTTGGAATGACTTATTTTCATAATTTTTTTTTTTTCATAAATAAATACAAACAGAATTTTTGGTAACTAGATTACTTCAAATAAATTAAAAATTTACTTGAACTACTTTTAGAACTACTAAATTTAAAATTCAGCTTATTCAGCAGTTTGATTGTTAAAAAAACAGCGAGAATAAATCACAAATGCATATATGCCTTATTTCGTGAGACACATGTATATATATATATATATATATATATATATATATATATATATATATATATATATATATATAAAAATTTAAAATATAATTTCTGTACCTTCATTTTAAAAAAAGTTCATAAAAATATTTGAATGTTTTTCTATGAGTACATAAATTAAATTTAGAATAGTTTTTTTTTATTAAAATTTATAAAATTAATTATTATAAAATTAGTAGTTTTAAAAATAATTACTAGATGAAATTATGATATACCAATATACTTATAAAAATTTAAAATAAAACTCTCTCAATTTCATGCTATATAACAAAAAATTTGCAGTTAAAATTTTTAACAATCATCCAATTAAAATAAAACATTAATTGGTTATTTTCAAAATATATAAATAACGCATTAACATAAACCTAATGCAGTTAAAAACAGATATTAACAAATGACACGAATTATAGTAAAAATTCTGTTGCACACAGAATACATTTTTTTATTTAAAATATATCAAATAAAATTGATATTTATTATTCTCTGTCCCATTTTCAATATATTTATTTCGATTATAACATTTTTACAAATATTTTATGAATCTCATTACTATAGATACAATAACTTTATATAATTTAAAATATTAATTTTTTAGCTATGTAAACTTGCTTTTAGGACAATCACAAACTTCAAATGCACTATCTTCGTTTGAGTATAATTTAATTCTGGGACTGATTGTGAGTATAATAAAGCCTCATTCATATCTCTATATTCCTCCCTATTTTTATCACTTTGACTAAAAAGAGAAATGATACTGCGTTTGTAATATTGTCAAAATTAAAAATTACCTATATAAAAAAATCCTTCATACAACTTCTAGACGATGAATCTCAACTTGGTATGTGAGGATGTTTATGTGTATTTCATAAATCCGATTAGTCGTAAGCCAATGTGATTTACATCAAATTTTCATGATAGACTCTTATCAAGCTCAAAATAATTCTAATGATTTTATTTTTTCGCCATGTTAACTTTCTCGATGTTTCAGAATTTTTTAAAATTTTGTTTTCGCTAAACTGTTCATCCGATTTTAGTTTTAGTTCACAAAACAGAAAATAATATAAAGTGTGAATGAAGTTTAATACCGTTAAAACTTTCGTTGTAGAAAATAAATAAAAAAAAAACTTGCCAACTAAATAATAAATAAAATCATTTGTCATTTGTCCTTATATTCATTTTCTAACATACACACAAATAATTTCGCACAAATGGCGTTAAATTCATTCGATGCCTTTGTTAGCCATACAGGTTTATTAGTCCACGCTATCGTAACTAAATAAACAGGAATGCCTGATAAAATAAACACTAAACCAACGCCAACTTCCCACGGACTAACATAACAAGGGAATGTCACAAGAAATCCACAAATTATAAAGAATACTATCGGTAGGAGAATGCTAACTTTAATTGGTCGTTTTAAATTAGGTTTCTTGTAACGCATCCATAACAGACCTGTCACACTGATTGTCGTGAAGACCGCTTCAACAAATGATACGTAATTGATTAAAACGTAAACATCTTTGATTACTAATAAGGCTAGTGTTACTATGCACTGAAATAAAAAAAATAATTATATGTAATAAACATTGTTAGGCAGTTTTAACTAAAATAAAAATCTTTACAAATAAAGTTTGTTCTTACTTCAAATTAGTTTAGAACAAGTGCAGAATTGTCTGAGGCATGCGTAATGTGTATTTAGCTTGTGCGCATGCGTTTTATAGTTTCGAACTAGTTCAGAATTTAATTAGAACAAATCTTATATTTTTATTTTACTATATGTATATTTAAAAATAACATCGACCAAAAACTGTTTATGAGTATTATTTGGTGAAATTAATATAATAATATTCTAAAGTTGAGACTTTTTCTCAAAAATTTCACGTCACTCATTGTCAGTCATTGAATCGGCTTACAAAGCTATGCATCAATGGCTGGCCAGTTTTGATCTTTAGGATCTCGCCAGTATGGTGATTTGATCACTGTCCGAAGACAATGATGCAGATGTTAAGTTCTGACTGGCAATTTTTTGCCTTTCTTAGTTATCGTTTATTTTACTTGGTTTAAAGAGCCAGCCAGAACTTAACATCTGCATCATTGTCTTCGGACAGTGATAAAATCATCATACTGGCGATATCCTAAAGATCGGAACATGTGTCTATGAGTAACTGAGTAACTTGTAAAAATTTTCAGAAAAGGTCTCAACTTTTAGAATATATGTATATTTTGTAATAGAGTAGTTTATGATTTCTAAGGTTCCTATTAAAATTTAAAATATCTTACCATAAATATAAGTGAAGGGACTGGTGTTAATCTTTTAACATCGATAAGTGCAATAGCTCTTGGTAGATGTCCCTCACGTGCACCGACAAAAAACAGTCGCGACGAAGCAAATATGGCACCGTTCAGAGAACCAAATGTCGAGCAGGCAACAAAAATTGGCATCGTAAATGAAAAGATTCCCAACATTTTGTCGCCAAATGTTACTGCTACTGCTTGCGATGATAGTATTTCTTCGCGTGTTAAAACAGCGAAATAAGCCACATTTGTTACCACATAGATTATTGTTACCATCGGCATGGAAATGCATATTGCCTTTGGAAGATTTCTGCAAAAAAATAATCATTATTGTTTTAAATAAAACTCGATTTAAAATTACATATACTAAAATAATAAACCTTATAGGCTCACACCACAAGCTTAGTTTTTGGTTGTTTTAGTTAATTTGTTTAGTCCTACTCGTATGATAGTTACGTTGTTTTAAAACCATAATATTTATAATGTAAAATATAGTTAAACTTACTTATAAGGATCTTTTAGTTCTTCGGTGACAAAATTAAGATAATTCCATCCAGAATATGAAAATAAACCGGAATAAAATGCTAATGCAATGTATCCAGGTTCGCTAGTTGTACCTTTCATTGGATTATTAAAATGTTCCATATGGCCGGAGCATAAATAACACAATCCGGCAACTACGATGATTAATAATGCGAAAATTTTCGTTGCTGTGAAAATATCTTGTACGCGTGTTACCCATTTTACGTTGTAACAATTGATTACTGTCAAAATACCTGAGAAAAAAAGAAAAAGTATATAATTTTTAGGATATTTTCATATTAAATACTACTATCGATGAAAAATTTTTAAAAATCTTCAAATGTATCAATTTATTATAATCTATAGAATGAAGACAAGTATATTACTAGTAAAATAATAATCTTATTATTGAACTAGTAACATGATTAGCAATGTAATATCAGTAAATAAAATATACGAGTATATAAAATCTGTCAATCTTTCATGAAAACTTTTAATTTTGAACAAAAATTGTCGATTTTTATTATAAAATTTTGGTAAAAAATGTGAAAATGTAAAAAAATAATATCTGTTACTTGGTGTAGAACTTTATCTAATATGTAAATCTAAATCTAACTATTTTGTTTCTTCAAAAATACACAATCTTTTTTCGAAATAGTTTTGTGTTTTATTTATTCATTATTTAAGTATTTTTTCATTTTTTTTTGTTCTATATTGATATTTTTAAAACAGATCACCTTACAAAGTGTATAAATAGTTTCCATTTATAGTTTTATAAATAAATCAATTCTAATATGAAATTCCATTATAGTATTATATATAAAACTATAGTACCCGAGCACTTAGTAGATTCTATATAATCCATTTAAGTAATAAATAAGGTAATTCATCTGGCATTGTACTCACATGTTGTGACAGCTGCCAATAATCGGACAGCTTCATAGGGTGGCTCACAAGTAGGCCATGCAGGTTGCAATATATATTGGGCGAATGTTAGAGCCGTTATGGCATTCCCGGTTGGCACCAGGATGAACAAGGCCACCCAGAGGTAGAGGAATGCTGGTAGGGGACCGAATGCTTCGCTTATGTAAGCGTAGTCACCACCTGATTTTGGAATCATTGTACCTGAAACAGATTTGGTCGTTATTGTATTATAGAAATGGTGTAGGTTGGACATTGAAAAGAATTTTGTAGTAGATTGCTTTGAATTTGGTTTTTAACGTGAAATAATCATAAAAGTATTCGGAAAGTAAGTTTCTGTTGGTATTTAAAAATTCAAAGCATATACTATACTAAAAAAGGAATTATTTTATAATTCACCCAGTAAAATTTACAATATAATTCACAATTCCAATTCCTCAACAAAATGAAATAAAGTGTTTTTTGCTAAATGAACACAAAAATTAATTATTTATGCTCTACTTAATATATTTTATTAAGCGTTTTTCATCTGAATTAAGATTTTTTCATGTGTATTAAGAATTTTCTTGAAAATTAAATTCATGTAAAATAAGCCTATTCATGCCAATTAAGCCTATGTATAATTTTATAATTAGTATTTATTTTACATTTTAAAAGGCATAAATCAAAAGTCCTTTACAAAATAACACTTGATTCAATTTCAAAATAAATTAATTCATGATTTAAATCCGTTATAAATTAATTCCTGCCCAGCTCTGCTCACAAATAACATATCATGTATATATTAATACTTATTACAAAAGTTGAACATAATAATTAAACGATATTTAAAGTTCAAATTTTTTGAATTATTATAAAAACTTGTTTTTACTAAATTTTGTATAATGTTATTTTGAACAACTTTATTAATATTATTTTCACAAATAATTGAATAATTTTAACTTTATTCAAAAAATTTGTCACGATTTTCATATACCGGATGTCACGTGATAAGTATTACTTATTGCATATTAAACAAACATATTTTTTTTTTGTAAAATATATAATTTATATAGGTTCTAAAGTTTTTATTATAAAATATTTGTATATTCTAAAATGGCCATTGAACATTTAGTGGTCTATTATATTTAAACATACTATATTACGATATGTAATTGTTTTATCACTTCAACGAAATGGAGATTCGGTTTTGTTACTATCTGATAGATTGATATCTACCACCTCTGAGAAACTAGGAACAACTGTAGCTAAATGGGATTAAGAAAATTATAGGTTCTCATTAAAAAAAAATATCAAATGATTAAAACAAAATATGGATATGGAAATTATACATAGAGGTTTCATGACATTTATATTTTTAATAAACAAATCCTAAATACAATCCTGATCAACATATACATATGTAATATCTTTAATAGTATGTCGCATACATATCAGCGAAATTTGAACATGTAAATATGTTGTAAATAGTTGTAAGAAAATGTATTGACTTTGTAATACAATACATATATCAAAACAAAACATTATTTTATTTTTATTATGTGTCATAAACATAACTTTGATTTTTGATACACAATTTAAGTATATTATATAATTATTTTTAAAAATACCATCTTATCATTTTACTTTTAAAAACATATATTTTTTTACAAACTTGAAATAATTATTCTTTTTTTATATTTATGTAAAATTACATACAACATAAAATTTTATCGGCAAGATAAATAAATATTCTACTACTGTACAAAAATATACATATTTTAATTACTATTATTGTAAAATTTAAATTAATTTTGACAAAAGAAATAGGTATGTTAAATTATTTGTTTTTATAATGGCTCAATTATTATAGAACAGTTCGTATTAAATTTTACACTCTATTAAAAAAAAAATTATATTCAATTTTCATTAAGAAGTAGAACTAAATAATTAAAAAAATTAACAGTGCAATAAAAATTTGATAATATATTATAACGTTAAATAATTAAAATAATCTATTAGTTAACCTTAACGGAATAGATATAATAATAAATATTGAAAATTATCTTTATTATGTAAAACAAAGATTTATTTTTACTACTACTTGAAATATAGTCTAAAGAAAATTAAAGTTAAAAACGAAAAAAATATAAAAATTAGCAAATTTTTAATATTTTGTTCATATTTAATTAGTGTCCATTGATTTTGGCTTACTATTTAAATTAATTATTTTATATTTTCAGAATATTTGATTAAAATAATTTTAAAATGAACAGAACTTCAACCTAAAGCTTTTTTATTTTAATATAATGAGTTTTGAAAGATTTTTATCAAAATCAACGAAATTAATAACAATAACATTATATATTTTTTATATATTACACGTTAAATTCGGAATTCTATAATGTACGACAAATCTACTTTTAGTGCAAAATTTTCTAGGTCAATCACAAATTTTAAATTATAGTCAGTTTATACTTATTACGAGTAACAAAACAAAAACTTTTATTTGTTATATTAATTTATATTATTCTGTGACCTTTATACATAAATGTAGTTTATGCATTTATCATTTTATTACATTATGTTTATAGATAAAACAAAAGTTGTTTAGAGTGGCGCTAAGGCAACGAACACCCGGTATACACACCAATTAAATTACCATTTTTATTTCAATTTCTCTTGCCAGAAAATTCAAGTTGAAAATCGAAATTATTTTTTCTATTTCTAAATTTAAATGTAAATCGGAAACCCGATGAAATTTCTAAATATTTTACATTATAATAACCAATAAAGTTACTAAATAAAAGTACATACTGATGTTTTCATTCACTGTTTTTTGACAAAAGGGCCCCCAAACTCTGTATGCCCAATGGCCCCTGAATGGCCCTGACCGCACCCATTTGTTATCTTTCATGCTGTTAAAATTATAGACAGTTAATCAAAAGTTTGGAACCGAAATGATATTTCAACAAATTTTTACGGCAAAACAAAAATTTTTTGTCAACAGTTAAATTTAGCATAATTGAAAAGTTTATTGTTTTCTCAGTATGTAATAATAAGTCTTTAGTGTTGTGTTTTATAATCAAAATTTTGAGGAAAAACAAATATCATAAGTAAAATTATAATAATCCAAAATAGACTTTGTTAACTTCTTTTTATTGAAAATTTAAAATGAAAAATTAAACTCAAAATCGACTGATTTTATTGTACTTTTTATTTTCATTTTTACTTGGTCTAAAAACAAAATTTGTTTTATAAAATATGGATTTTTTATTACAAAAGATACAAAGTGAGGTAGGTTATATCATGTTTTTATTTTTATCTATATTAGATAAAAGTTGATAAAATTTTAACCAATATATGTTTACAAATGATGTGTCAGAAACAAGGAAATTACCAATACAATTTTTTTACATTTCTAACTTCTGCAAAAGTTTCAATTATATTATACTTTTTTCATTTATTTTCTGGATTTCTCATTCGCTATTTAATGCAAGTTTCGTTAAAATTTTGTTAACAGAAATCACAGTTAATTGTGTAACTATCGAATAAGATCAGCTTTCTTATAAAGCATTTCAAAATGGCAACTTAAAGTCGTTAAAAATTTTGGCTACTACGCCTACTAATGTTTGCGTTTATCTCAAACATTATTTAATTAAGCATGCACTTTTGATATTAAGTTTTACAAACTAATATTTATTATAAAAATTATGTTCTAACCACAAATTTCGTATATTTTAATATATAAAGCAGAATGTATGTCAGTTTGTCTGTATATTTGCGGTAAACTAAAAAAATTACCGTACTGAATTGAATAAAGTTTTCACCATCGAATCTTATAGTCTGTAGATCAATCATTTATTGATGATTTTTAGTCTATATTTTGATTGTGAATTCTTTGCTATAATTCTCTATTTTCAGTATTTGCTTTATTAAAATTTAAAATTTTCGACATTTATCATAGCTGCTGAAATAACAAAAATTATTTAACCCAAAGTAATTAAGTTAATGTTGAAATTTCTTTACACCTGAACCTTTTAGGTCAGGTAATGTTGAGGTTAACTAAGTAATTCTCTAATTAATGTAATTCAAACTCTAACGGTAACATATACAACATAATTAGATCTCTGCAGGGGCGGAATGGGACAAAATTAGACGCTATCATAATCAGAACCACCATTACTTAAGAAAAACCGAGAGAAATATGAACTGAGAAATGTTGAATACATTACACATACAATTTCGAAAAACACCAGCCTACCACCCCATTTTATCACCAGGGCTTTTATTGGTATTTGCCAGAGCTGCCAGATGGCTACTCCGCCTCTGGACCTCTCTCTATCGCCGCAAATGTTTTTACATCAACTAAATATTAACTTAATGTTAATATTACTCAAATTAAAAAATATATTTGTCCTGTTAATAATAATTGCCATATCCTATATTCTGTATATTGAAACATCTGTACCTATCTATTTTTTTTAATAAATAAAATACATAGTCTACATTAACAAAAGTTTGTTTAATACAGGTTACGGTTACATACTCGAGATAAAATAATAAATAAATATTTACATAATATTTACATATAATGCATAATATCGTCTAGAAACCAATATTATTAAAAATAATTTTGATAACCTAATTTATTTATATAAGTTAGATTTGGTTATCATGATGATTTATGTACATGTATCATTATATTTTTAATTTTCTTATCACAGTTTTTAGTTTTTAATTATTATAATATAATCGTTTATTTTTTGTTATTTTATTATAATTATTTTAATTTTAGAGTAAAAATAACGTGTAATTTCTCATTTCTATAAAATAAAAAAGAAATCTTATCAGCTATGTTGTAAATATGAATTAAAAACTGTACGATGTACGTTATATTTTTCGGTTAGTAAAATATAGTAAATATTTAAAATATTTTTACAATATCATATATTATATTAAAATATTTTAATATTTTTATAACAAAATGATAAAATAGTGTGACATAATTTGTTTTTTTTAATTTAATAAAAATAAACAAAAGTTTCTATAAATTCTTAATTTTTAATTAAGTTAATCAACTATAAAATTTATTTCACAAATAATGAAACATAGCAGATTATCCGGAATTGCATTAATTATGTTGCGGATTAATCGGAGTAGTGAAAATTTCAAAATTTTAAAATAATTTTCGAATTATTTAAGTATGTAAAATGTAAAAACTATTTATTCAACTAGGTAATATTAAGTACTAGAAAATGTAATTGACAAAATTGTGAACACGTATATAGATTTTATTTTTTGTTTTTCGAATTTGTTTCCCGATTAAATATTGTGGAATTTATCTGTTTTTTATTTCGATCTTTTTTTCCTACTACCCTGGATAATCGAAAGTCTACTGTATAGCGTAATTATATAAATAAACAATTTTGAAGTATGTTAATATGTCTGTTTTAATAATTACTAGTGCTGGGAACCGAATCCGGATAATTTTGGATCCGGATCCAAAATTATCCGGATATCCGGATAATTAGGTTTTCGGATATCCGGATCTCGGATCCGGATCTCAGATTCGGATATCCGGATCTCGAATCCGAATCTCAGATCCGGATCTCGGATCCGAATCTAAGATTCGGATATCCGGATCTCGGATCCGAATCTCAGATTCGGATATCCGAATCTCGGATCCGAATCTCAGATTCGAATATTCGGGTCTCGGATCCGAATCTTAGATTCGGATATCCGGATCTCAGATTCGGATCTCGGACTCGAATTTCAGATCCGGATTTAGGATCCGAATCTAAAGATCCGGATTTCAAATTTGAATCGTTTCGAATCTATGTGTTTTATATTTTTATTTTTATATAGGTTTTTCACACATTATTTTAATATATTTATATTATTGAAATAAATGTACGAGTAGGTTATGAAATATCTGTTTTCTTTTTAACATATCATATACATATCACATTTTTTAAACGAATATTAAAAACATTTTACAAGCTGTATTATTTTATCGAAATGCCAAATAAGTGTGCGACTGCAGTTATATACGATGTGTCTAAAAAATTATATATACAATGTGTCTCAAGAATTTTATATAAAATATACTTATTTTTTATATGTCATATAAATATGCAGTGTGTCTCAGAAATAAAAGTACTTAATTATATACATTGTGTCTAAAAAATTTTGTATACAATGGATGTTATTACAAGTTCTGTTTTTGGGAATACTAAAAGAGCTGATTTTGGCAATACGAAAAATTCTTTTACATATGCAATTCTGAAAATATTGTTTTAAAATTCTTGGCGATTCATATGTGCTAAAAATTTTGAAATTTAGTATAAAATTATTAAATTTATAAAAACTGTCAAATATTGAGAATAAATTTTTAATTTAAATTATACAATTTTGTTAAAAAAATTAGCATTTTGTCAAATCTTCAATAAATTTTCCAGATTGTTAATATTTTTCAAATTATATATTTTATTACAAGTTAATATTTTTTTGGTTTTGATTTAATGAAATGTAAAATTTGTATCTAAAAATATTATTTTAAAATTATTATTAATTTTTATTCTGATATATATATATATATATATATATATATATATATATATATTACTTGAGATATGATTGTCTTTGTTTGTTTGTATTTCATATCATCGCCTTTAACTTTTTAGTATACAATAGTAATTTTAAATGAATGCTGTCTGTAAGGTATTATTTATTTATGTAACTACTAACTATCGAATAATAGTCTGATTTTATTCTATAGATGTTTACATTACGCCCTTAAAAATGTAAACTCTAAAGTAAGACAATTTATGTTTTTGAATAAAAATAAAGCAAACATTCAATACTTCTCCTATAATAAACTATATTAAGTTTTAATTTATGGTATATTATTGTGTTTCTTGAAAGATGTATCTATTTTTTAATATTCACAAAATTACTAAACAAATTATTTAAGTTATTTATTTATATTTGTTACATATTATACATTTCAAATATTAACTCATTTGCTTCATCTAATAATTCAGAAATATTTTAATTTTTTGAACTATAATTGAATAATCTAGTAAAATATAGCGTGTAGCGCACCATAACCATACTATAACAGTGATATAATAACAACACAAAAATACTGAACAAAAGATTTTATAATATCTTAACGTAAACACTGAAAAATTTAAACTCAAATAACTGCACCTGACCATAGCTAGGCATATATTATTATAAGTTGTCTCTTTCTACACTATATCAATAAACGTATGATGAGTGCATGTCTATATTACATCATAAATGTATAGTAAAGTATTGAAGTTATAGACATAACAAGACAGAATAACTATTTTAATATATCTATTTGTAAAACCAAATTTTACTTTTATATAAAACACTCAATATTCTCCAATAAAACATGTATATAATAAATTACTAAAATTATAAACTTTATTATAAACTAAATAGAAATAAAAATACAATACCTGTTTCTGTGTAATTGTTAGATTACGCATTTCAAATGTATTATCCAAATCTAAGAAACGAATATCGAATTCAAATCTAAGATGCGGATGTCAGATCCGAATATCGGTTTCGGATGTCGGACGAACCTCAGATTCGAATACCGGTTCCGGATCTCAGATCCGAATATCGGTTTCGGATCTCAGATCCGGATATCGGATCCGGATATCGGATCCGGATCTCAGATCCGAATATCGGTTCCGGATCTTAAATCCGGATATCGGATCCGAATCTCAGATCCGAATATCGGTTCCGGATCTCAGATCCGAATATCGGTTCCGGATCTCAGATCCGAATATCGGTTCCGGATCTCAGATCCGGATATCGGATCCGAATCTCAGATCCGAATATCGGATCCGGATCTCAGATCCGGATCTTAAATTATCCGAGAATCGGATATTCGGATATCCGAATCTTTTTGGATCCGGATATCCGGATCCAATTTTTTCAAATATTGACAGCACTAATAATTACCAATAACGGAGTATAAAATATTTTAATCTGTTGACCTAAACTGCAATTCAAGGTAATTTTTTATCATAATTGAATTTTTACAAGCTTAGTATAAAAATACGTATATATATATATATATATTCCACAAGTAATTTAAGAAATTCTTATTTGATTTTATCGTAATTTGTAATGCATTTTAATATAAAAATTTAATTTTCTGATATACAAATGAAAAACTATGCCTAGCATTATAATTTCGTAATTATAACTATAACAATAATAATTTATTTCTTTTATAAAATTGAAAATAAAAAGTTGTAAAATGCAAAATTTAAAACATATGCTACATAAAACTTAACAATATACTTGATCTAGAAAACATGTGGAATTAACATATAAAATTCTTGAATAAAATAACCTACTAATTTACATACAAACGTTGACATCAAATAATTTTAATTTGAATATCTATATATAGCAGAACTTGCATAATAATTGTGAAGAAATAGGCCCTTGAGACTGCACCCACCACTAACATTAACACTAAAAAGAGATAAGTAAACTACGGGACGATACACAGCACAGCAATCGTATTTTATTTCCTATTGAAATTGATCGAATTTAACACTTTAAAAGCTAACAGTGGACTAAGGTCGCCTTGCTTGTACTACTATACAATGTTCTTTTTCTACACATTCGATCGGAAGACGCTTATTTGTATTTATATAATCTTATTGGTAGACAGGGTTGGACTGGATAAAAAATTAGGCCCGGAGATAGTTGCAGGATAGGCCCACCTTACATCCCAAAAATGTTCAAATAAGTTTTCATATATTGATTCTAATTAATAAGGAAATGAAATTACAGAAAAATATAGATGACTTGTAAAACTTACACATATAAAATTAAATATAATTCTAAGTTAAAAGACGATTTAATAGATGACTTTTCCACAAATTGATATTTTTAGGATAATCAATTCTTAAATTTTAGCAACACTCAGAGATCAGTTTTAATTTTTTGATTATATCGACGATCACGGCCCACAATGATGACGGCCCACCGGAGAAAACTCGGTGCCCCAGTGGGCCAGTCCAACCCTGGGTAGACCTCTTTACAAGCGGTTTCTATACAAGAAAAGTTATACTGTATATTCTTTGAAATATTTGTTATATTATATGTTTATATGCATTTATATATTTATAAATCATTTATATAAATTACTGTAGTGCTTCAAAGGTAAATTTTAACTGTAGAAATAAAATTTTGAATTTAAACTAATAAATAATTATTATTTTAGGTTGGTTTGTACATTATACGTATAACAAGTTTGAATCATTTTAAAGTAACTAAAATTATTTTATATCTTCTAGTCACGATATCAAAATAAATGTCAATATTTTCACAGTATGGTGCATAATTCTATAGTTAACATTAACATTTATTATTTATTTATAATCACTTAACAGGACATATGTCCCAATTATGTCCATATGTCCCAATTATGAATTAAAAATAAAATAAATTAACCTCTAAAAAAAGTAATTATTTCCTTACTAAATAATATTTGCAACAAATATACAGTTTTATTCACACTTTCTTATTTATCTCGAAATTAGATTTATGTTTTAGTTTCGGAACTGCAGTATCTACTAGTCTGGAAAGCATAATAAAAATTTGTTGAAAGACATTAAATAATCTCAATTTTTAACTGAAATAAGACTAACAACAACTGATAAAAACAAACTTCGAAATTATTATTATCGTTAATAAAACGATTTTTTTCTATTTATTTTCTGATACTAATTACGGCGAATATAAAGCACAAGTAAATTTCAAATTTGGTATATATACATATGTATATCAAAACTGTATAATGTTGGAAAATCTATTAAATTTGAAGTATCAGTATTATATATATACTGTAATATTCTATTCAAAAATCGTTGTTTTTTCATGCTTTGTATGTTTTATTTGCTAAAATTTATTTTGTTTATTTCTGAACTTTCTAAGTTTTTTATGTATATTATCATAAAAAAAAGTAAAAATATTTCGTCAATTTTTAATAACCAGTTCCAGAAAGTGTTAATTTGTTAATAAATTATTAGTCTCAATTTTTGGTTGTAATAAAACTAAAATTTAATTCTGGCTTTACTATTTATTCGAGATTAATAAAATTTTACAAAAGATTCTATTAGTGCCTACGTAAATTATATAATTTTTGTGTCGCACAGTGTTACCAACTTTCTAAAAAAAAATTATTAAAATTTTTATAATTTAAAAATTTTATTAATTTTTTCTCGGAAATTTGGCATCACTGCCATTGTAGCCGTCCCATGTAAACCAAACTTAACTGGGTAATCTACCCACTGTTCAATTCATATAGCGATAAAACAACAATAAAAGCAATCAGGTAATCAAAAATATAAATTTTACTTACCTAATTCGGCGTAACATAATGCGCCAATCATTGATAACATGCCCGATAAAATCCAAACAATTAAAGCTTGTCCGATCGACCCAGAATACCTTAAAACACCTTTCGGTGACACAAAAATTCCCGCACCGATTATAATACCGACAATAATCGCGACACCATTTAACATCGACAGCTCTTTCTTCATCTTAAATCCTGTCGAACTTTTCGACGATATATTATCGTCATCGTCCTTAATTTCTTTCACTGGCACAATCGTCATTTTTTGCCGGAATTTATTCTGTCACAATTTAAAAAAAAAAACAAAAGAAGATGCAGGCGTTGTTAGAGTTGATGAAGATGCAGTGACATAATTTTGTGGTCGTGGTGTATCGTCTTGAGGAGCGAGTGAACGGCCAGTGAATGAAGTGGTTACGAAGCACGTGGTTGATTTGTGTCGTATGATGCAAGAACCCGATGCGGTTAAGGGAACACACACTGCAAACGCACAAAGTTGTTTTGAATTTTAGCGACTGGCTAGTAGGTTGTGGGTAGCGTAGAATTGTGGGCATACATATCAGGTACTGGGCGCTGTGGAGGGAGTCGACGGTGAAAGAACCAGTTCCGTTCCGACAGGCCCGGACTGAAATGTTTTTTGATTTCAGTTGGGTCTTTTTTTTTTTCTTCTATGAAGATGTATCTAAAATATGACAAATATTAGAAAAGTAATATATAATTTGGTAAAACTTTACTTTACAGTTATGTAATCGATTTTCTTCAAACTTTACATACGGTTAATTTTGTACATTTTATGAATATAAATCTCAAAATTTTAGTGCGGAAATAATATTTACAATGTTAAAACTAATTTTGAAAATTTGTTTTCAACATGTTGAATGTTGAAAAACTACTGCCATATTTTTCCAAGTTTACATAACTACTAACGGATAATGTTATTTTTATTTTTTACATTAAAAACAACTAAAATTTTTACGTTGCTTTAATTTTACTAAACATTAACAAATTAACCTTTTCATCTTACCTACTCTGCAATGAGCGCCACCATATATGCCAAGTACAACCATTTCATCTTACATATAACCTGTATGTTAAAAACGAATTTTCAAAATAAGTTTTAACATTGTAAATATCATTTCCGCACTAAAATTTTGCGATTTTAGGTATATTTATTTAATGTGAAAAATTAACGGTAAGTAAAGTTTTAAAAAAATCTATTACATAACCGTAAAGTCAAGTTTAGCTCATAATTTACATTAATATTTTAGAGAAACTATGCTGGATTTATGTAGCTCTTTAGAATAATAATTACTTATACATGTTAAAGAACTAATAAATAAGTATATTATAATAAATTGCGTATAAAAATATTTTATAAGAAAAAAAATATACTTATATAAATCTTTAGTTTTAAGTTGAAGTGAATTTGGAATAAGTAGTTTAAAAATACTTGTTATTGTAAAGTTACTACTTACTAGTAAATGCAAGGCATTATATTATAAATTTTGAGTACAGTAGTACTTTGAAGTTATTTATTGTACGAATTATTCGTTAACCAAATCACGATTGTCCGTAAATTTCAATGCGAAAAACCTTTTAATCCATTCTACCACGTTCCCAAAAGGTGGGACAGAAGAATTGAAGATTTACTATTTATACATAAAGTTTATAGTTTTCATTTCATGGGACAATTACTTTTAAGCTGTCTTCCTGGAAGATTTAACTGGCTTTGTGTTAGTTATCTGTACTTATTTCAAACTTGTGAAAATTTCACATCATGCGTTATAATTTTTACTACAAAATACCAATACGTATTATTGCCTATCAAACCACATGCAATTAAAAACAAACAAAACAGTACTGAATCAGCATAAAATTTTTGTTATGATCTTAATGTGATATTTTCACCTAAGTTAGTGGCAAGTAAGTATTTCGATTAAATATGTTCGTTAACTGAGGCAAAAAACCTTGCGGAAAAAATATTTGTTAACTGAATTATTTATTAGCAGGGTCATTCGTTAGCCGAGAACGCATTAGAAATTATAATATACTCCTAATATATTTCTACATAAATTTTGAAAAGAAAAGGTTTTAGTACGGTTCTGTTTGGAAGTCAATAAAGTTCAAGAGAATTTAGTCGTAGAAAAAATATCGCAATTAGAAATTTGCATGACTTAGGTTTTTATACCTTCTATTTACATTACATATATGTATTTATAAGAAATAAAATGATGAATTTTTTCAATATAGGTTGTTTTTTAAAGTCAGATCATTGAACTAAAGTAAAAATTTTTAATAATACAAAATAACTGGATGATGAAATAACGAAAGCATATTTCTTTTGTATACCTGAAGTTATCTGAAACACGTTGCCGGTTTTTTTAATTTCTTGAAACTGATATTGATATTGCATAATACAAACTTATTTAAATATTTGAAAGTTTATCTATAATTTTAGCAAATATCGTATCAGTAAGAAATTAAAAAGAAAATTATAATTTTAATATTAAAAAATTGAATAAGAAATTTGGCAATGAAATTTCATCATGACCTTATCTGAGAAAGTAAACTATATAACTAATTATAATTTTTATTTTTTATTTAATTATATTATACAGTGATGGGCAAATGTGTGGAACCAAGTAAATATCTCTGGAGTTTTTAGAGATATCGAAATGAAATTTAGTAGGTAGATATTACAGTAAATTATGTATTTTCGTTGAATGTTTTTAACAATTTTGAGCTTAAAGTCGGCACTACTCAAGCTCAAAATTGTTAAAAACATTCAACGCAAATACATAATTTACTGTAATATCTACCTACCTTTCATTTCGATATCTCTAAAAACTCCAGGGATATTTACTTGTTTCCACACATTTGCCCAACACTGTATAACATAGAGTATAGTGTTATTCAATAATTTATTCTACTAGTTATTTTGTGACTTATTGATTTTATTTTTATTTGTTAATTTAATTTACTGATTGATTTTAATACTAATTGTAAGTGGATTCTTAAAATATAAATATGTCGTTTTTGTGGTTAAAAATTTTAATTTTATTAAATTAACGCTAGAAAATAATGTTGTAATGTTATAAAATTATAATCTATAAAAATTTCAATTTATTTCAATTTTTTGATCAAATTTTAAATAAAAAACATATTCTAATAATTTTTTTAATCCATGGTAGTGAATCCTTTTGAAATCTTAAATCTTAAGCAATTATTTTTTTTTTATTTCGGTAAAATACATTACTGTAAATTAACATTTTGTTTTACATTATAAGTTATCTATAATAATAAATAAATCTTCAGATATAAAAATAAAAAATTACAAAATTGTTTGTACTTTATAGTGTTTATATTAAATACATAGAATGTTTCAGGAAGCAAGTAATTCATTTGTTAAAATAAATTAAATTTTCAATAAATAATCTAATAGCTTATGTATATAAGTGTTAAAATGAGTAAATAGAAATTACACTATCAAATTGAATAAATATATTTGTTTAATATTTGTCTGTCGCTTACTGTATGTTCGTTGACTTGACAACTTATTCATATATCATCGTAAAATATTTATTATTATTTAATTTAATAATTGTAATTACGAATAATTGAATAATTGTTAAATTAACAATTTCTACCTACATATTAAATTGAACTTTTACTGTATTTTATTTATAAAATTAAATTTTACGATCAGTTTTTCAACTCAAAAATTTATGTAATTAATTTTAAAAATGAAATATTGTATTATCATCGGAGATAAATATGTTTACAAAATTTAAAGGAAATTGGTTCAGTAAACATGTTTGAAGATAAACAAAAAAAAGTTGTAAAGTTAAATAAAATCATGTAAAATATACTACTTAATATAAGATTTTTGGTTAATAAAAAAATAGTTTTGTTACATTTACAATTATTAAAAAAAACGATATTACGTTTTAGTTAATGTTTCTCATACATATTTTGAAATAAAAGCATCAGCAAGGGCGTAGCCAGAACTAATGTTGGGGGGGAGGCATATGTTCTATCGACTTAAAAAAAGGATTAAGCAGAAAAATTTGTATGTATAAAAAGTATATTTATTCATGTGTAATAATGATACAATCAACTGTAACAATCTTTTAAACAAATATTCAATTTCAACTATAAACTGATTTAGTCAGTCAACATAAGTTTTCGCGGATTTGATGAAAATCTCTCCAACGTTTGTTTCTAGGGGGGTGGGGGGGCAGCTGCCCCCTCCCCCTGCTCCTACCTGGATTCGCCCTTGAGCATCAGGATTTTCGATTCAATAATTTTATTAAAATTTAAATAGTAAACTTGCTGAATTGACATTATCATTTATTGTCAATTTTTTAATATATCTTATTATGATTGAATTTCATGTAAGCAATCTATCACCAAAATATCATTGTAATAAATCTGTGTCGTAAGATAATAAAATACGACGGCGTTGAATCCCGAATGTGTATACATATAGTGCATAAATATATAAGTGAAGTGAAGAGAGTTGACTCAATTAGCATATGATTGGTGATTGTAAAACAGGATGTAGCTGCCGACAAAAATATATCTATATGTACATATGTACGAGTATACTGTTTGTGTATTGTATGTCAGGTCGAAAGAACGAAGAGGACACACTACTATCACATTGTATTATGGTCGTACGATTTTTATCTGACGTCATCATTGTTTTCATATACAATGCAGGGATAAAAAGTTCTTTAAGTGGCACAATGAGATTTATTTTAGAGAAGACAAAGCAGCTGATATACTAACTACAAGCTTACGATTAGTTTTAACTAATATCGATTTTAAAATAATGATACTCTCATCAGGACCGGCCTTCTCTAAAAAGGGGCCCGGGTGCAAGAAACCTTTTGGTTTTTTTTTTTTTCAAACTGTAAGAAAATTTCAAAAACCAGAAATACATATATTGCGCCATATGTATTTATTTAAATTTGCGATATTATTCAGGAAAATTACAATTTTTAACAATTTCCTTTTTGATACTTAATATAGCAAGTGCATTTAGCATTTACTGTTCTTCACATATAGTTGACCGAAGATAATTCTTTATTAATTTTAATTTAGTAAAAGAACACTCTGTACTTGCTATAGTAACTAGTAATGTAAAGAATTTTTTAATACAGTTAGCACATTTGGAAATTGCTCATTATAATTATAATTATTATTTATTTACATTTTTTTTTCAAAATCAATTCTCATAATAAACCAATTTCTTAGATTAAGTTTTCATTTATATCTTTACTATAAAATTTTACAAAATCCTTTTACCGGTTTTCTAATTAATTTTTTACTAATGTTTTTATATCAGTGATTAGTTTGAAATTTGAAATGATATTGGGTATATTTTTAAATCTTTCATCTATTTATACAATAACAGTCTTGTAAAACTTTATCGTCTATTAGTTTCGAAATAATCTTTTTCTTTTTCGAATTATTTTTCAGGAAAGCAATATTCAAGTTTCGTACTATTATTTTTGCATCATTTAAAAATGTGTTAAGTTTTGGATTTCATTTTCAATTTTATTTACTAAAGCAAAAAACATTTTGGAACTTAAAAAAAATATAAAAAGAACATTTTTTTTGTTTGTTTTGAGGCCCCTACAATTGCGGGGGCTTGGGTGCATTGCACCCGCTGCACTCCCCTTGTGGCCGACTCTAATTTTCATATGACCAGTGGCCGGATTCTGCTGTATCTTCGAAATGATGTACATTCGAAAATAAAATACACAACCGTAAATGACATCATTTTCGAATGAATAACATTTCGAAGATGCTATGGAATTTGACTACAGGACTAAATATAATTTAACTGAAATATCCGAAAACCAAGCTTGTAGTACCAGCCAGATAATTTAAAAAATGTAAGAATTTTAATGTACAGTAGATTTTTGATTATCTATGGTGGTAGGAACCCAGATAAAAAACCACAGATAATTTTTACAAAAAAATAATAAAAAATATGAAAAACAAAAACTAAAATTTACTATTTTATTTAAAATATGGTAATTTTGTCAGTTAAATTTTCTAATACTTTCTTAATATGTTTTATAGTAATAAAGTAAAATATGAACTTACTGTTACGAAAAATTAATAAAATAAAATAAATTCATTTAAACCACAAAAGTTTTTGTTTATTTATTTTATTATATAATATTTTATTATTTATTTTATTATATAATAAAAATAATAATAAATAATAATCGAGAAAATATATAATAGTTATTAATTATTATACTGATTTTTTATTTTTTTGCTGTTAAGTCAGTTGCATACATACATACAACATAATCAATTTTATTTTATATTATTAATGCAAGAAACTTGTTGGTTATACCTTGTTGGATATTTGAAATCACTGTGTAGTGTAAGAAAAAAAAGATAACAGCACCGAATTTGTCTCATCTTTAATTGGGCCCGCACATGTCAGTCTTGAGTTTGATAAAAGAAATATGTAGTATATAATCTACTTACATTGCTCGATTCTTTTGTATGTAATACAATTCTTTTTTTTTTCTCTATTCTTCTTATATTTAAATGTCTGCAGTGTAATATTACAAAAGCATGGAAGTATTCATCACTAGATTCAAGTAATTTAATATATATTCATTAGAGTGTTGTAATTTAACAAATATTTGCAGTAATGCAGTTTACGTTTTTAATTATTTATGAAATTAAGTCAACATAAAGCGTGCTCCATTTAATTGAAAAACTTATAGGCGAAAAATATAGATAGCTTGAAGATGTTTTATCGTATTTTTTCGTGTATAAGACGACATTTTCTCCAAAAAAGCTCAAGAATGACAAATGATGGCATACGAAAATTATACTTATATTCTTACTTAAAATATTAGATTCTAAAAATTGAAAAGTTACCTTACACCATCTTAAACTATAAAATGTAAACTAATTTTGTTTCTTTTAAATGATAACCCGTATATATAAAAAAAGGATTATTATAAAATATGGTGTTTGTTGATATTTAGATACAGGCTATTGAATATATATATATATTAAATGTCACCAAATAAATGTTTTAAATTTCTTATTGTTAATTATTTTATGTTATTATTAAATTAGTATTTGTCTCTAACAGACTGTCCCAAATATATTAGACTGGTTGGTACAACAAGCTCGGTTTTAAAATCGGTTTTAACTAATACAATACTGATTTTAAAACAATGCAACAAACAAACACCCAAAAACCGAACTTGTAGCAACAGCCTGTAATTTTAATTTGATAAAAATTGTTCTTTTCATTATTAACATTTTATATTGATGGTTTTATTTTCCCATAAAAATGCGACATAGGTTTTGAAATACCAGTAAAAATATAAAATTTCGCACATTTTATTTCAATTTATAATTTTTTTAAGTGAAATAAAATATTTGTACAGGTATTTATAGCTGGTATGTGAATGAGGATTTATTTGAGAAATTACACGGAGATAAATGTATTGTTATTGTTACCAGTATTAGAAATATAATATCACTAAATTTAGTACTATATGTGACAGCCAAACGCTTTATGTACCATTACAAAATCTTATATGTCTAAAATTTTAATTAATTTTTTTTTTAATTTCTGCCGTAACTGAAACTGTATATGTATCACAACAATACCGTATATTATTATTATGAATATGATATAATTATGGTAGATATATTTTTGCTAGAGTAAATAATTTTTTTTTAGCAATACAGTTGTCTCCATGTAGTAACCAACAATACAGTTATGTATTTCAGGTTGCATATCTATTTAAATGTGAGAGTTTATTTTATAGTTTTGTTAAATTATACACAATTTATTCAATAAAATAAACGAATTATTTTACGAATTATCTACAAATTAATAATTCTTAACAAACTAAATTTATCATTTTATTTAAACAAGAAATAATAGAAGATCACTATCACGTTTTTTCGAGCTAGAAATAGCGATACATCGATTAAAATTCAAAATAATTTCGCCAGCGTTTGTCACAACTTTTCCCATTTGTGTCGAGTTACATGACTGTAGACGAAGTGGTATTCCCGTTAAATATGCAATCGTTTCCATAACTTTTGTCGATACGGTAATAACAATGTATTTCTTGAATTTGACCAAATCAGCTATTATATGAATTAAACACATTTTACGTTTACTTTGCATAGCAATACAACGATTGAGACGGTCTTGATATGTTGCAATCTGAAAATAAGTTTATATAATTTACAAGGTGAAAAAAATCTTTCAAAAACTTTAGGTTTTAAATTTAATAAAAATCAACGTTTCGGTTCACCGTTCTTAAGAAAAAACAAATGACAAGTAAACAAAATAAAACCAAGAAACGAGTATCTAATTAACAAAAATTATAAGTTTAAAGCTAAAAAAAGATTAGTATATAAAAAAATAATTTTAATTTTAACGGTTTCTTTATTTTTTGTGACTTTTGTATTTTTAATTGATTAAAATACCTTGTTAACATTTTTTCGTAGAATAGTTATAGTTGAACTAACAACATCAAAAGTCGCATCCATTTCGGTTTGAATACATTGATGCAGTTCATCTTTCAGATTTGAAGGAATACCTTTCAAACGTGTATCAGTATCAGTAACACAACGAACTATATTTGTACCAGTTAATCGTGCTTCTTCATGTTTTTTGTGGATCATTGATTTCACATACAAAATTCGATTATCAATTTCCCTTTCTGCTTCTTCTAATGATTTCTACAATACAAGGATATTGTTTTATAATTTATGTTTTACGTTAATTTTTTAAGTTAGAAATTTTAAATACACTCTAAAGAAAATGTAACTTTAAATACAAACCATGAGACACTATAATGCCCAGTATTTCTAGGTATAATTACTCAATTGCTGTAATTTTATATAAATGTTTAAAAATACATAATATCAGAACAATTACAAACATTATATAATATGATATTACCAACGCACCAACGGGATGGAAAAGTACATATGTACTTATGTGTAATATTACAGTGTTTTAGTAAAGTCTCTTTTAGTAAATTTGCTCTTAGGAATTTTCCATAAATAGCTAAAATTTGTTTAGTCTATAATATTATTGTTTGTATAATTACATATATTTCTAAATTTACATAAAGGATGTATTTTGAATAAATTACACTTAAAATATTTATTAGTGTTACACAAAATATGTACTATTTCATTATTTTCATGAATTATTACAGATATAATATTAAAAGTAAAATTTGTTTAGTTCTGTAATATTGTTTCTATAATTACATAAATTTGGAAATTTATATAAAGGATGTATTTTACAATTACAGATATTGATATGCAAGCTGTAATTTTACATAATTTAAGAAGTTATACCAAAAATATGTAATTCTACATTAAGTATATGTGATGCAATTTGCAGAAAGTAAGCAATTTTACATACTTATTAGGTCATTTTTACTTACTTTATGTGATTACTATGAATTATATAAAAAAATACAGAATTTTGAAGTAGAAATACAGAATATTTATAGTAAAATTTACTATTATTTTTCTGTAATTTTGCTATATTTTTTTACAGTGTATGCTATATGTGATGTTCTTAAACTAAAGGTTCTGTATAGGGATCTTAAACACTATAGAAAATATAATAATTATTAAATTAGAAAAAAAAAATAATTTCTCAAGTATTACAGTGATGCTTTGATATGAGTCAAATATTAATTTTTGCAAAATTCATTTCTGTTTAATTTATTTTAAATTATATTTTCTTTAGATAACTTTTTTTCATAAACTTTTATGGTAAAATCGACTTTAGTTAGTTAGCAATAATAGTTTTTAGTCTTAAGTGAAATAGAGATAACAAATAAACCAAACATTGATCAGTTACTTTAAAATTCCAGAATTCTAATAGAAGGTAACTACTTACTTCTGCTTTCAAGGAACTTTGTTCTTTCAACGAATTTAATTCCTGTATTTGACTGTTTATATTTGCTACAATTATATTTAACATACGCGCAGCCTCATCAACTAAACTATCAATTGATTTAAGATCATCTTCGACGTCTTCATCATCATCATCAGCGTCGTCATTGGTTTCGTTAACAATCTTCTTATCATTGCCGGCATGCGCTTCTTCTGATTCCAATTGAGATTTAATCAAATTATCATCATCACCTTGTGACATTATTGTCAATGATATTTGCTTGTCCTCTGGTTCTGGCATTTCATGTTTATGATGACTATAGCTGAGATCATGATAAGTTTTTATTTCCTATATAGACAAAATGAAAATATCACACAAAAGAAGGAAGATATTTTTTTTAAATATACCTATAATAATTTTAAGAATATTATTATTAGGGTAGGTCATTTGAGGTGTATAGATTTTCAAAATACGTTTTGTCCAAATTTCATAATTTTCAGAAAGACTCAAAATTCATTGACAGAAAGTGACACAGACAAAAAGCGTATTGAATGTCCAAGTAACTTTTAATATTTATTTCAGACGGGGTAATATGCGTTTTGAATGTCGAATTTACCTTAAAAGACGCGTCTTTGCGCATAGAATATAATTCCATCACTAACTAAAAATTTTACATTTTGGACAAAACACATTTTGAAAGTCTGCTCCTCATTTATATATATATATATATATATATATATATATATATATATATATATATATATATATATATATATACATATATATATATATATATATATATATATGTGTGTGTGTGTGTGTGTGTGTGTGTCTACATATGTCAACAAACGTAAAAATAAATAAAAAAAATTGTGTTTGTTGTTTTTCAAGAGATTTGAAATGATATAATATAAAAAATATAGGTGTTAAATTTGTTCCTACCAACAATGAAACTAGTTTATAACTGTACGGAGTAGAGTAAATTTGAAACTAACACATTGCGCATACTCAAACAGTTGTGCATTAATTTCCAACTGATATGATGATATATATCATATAGTATTATATATCATATTTTTCAAATTAATGGCCAGCTGCAAGATCAGTTATTTTGAAAACAATTGACAATATAATCATGTAGTTAACCGCTGATTCAGTTAAAAACTTTTTATTCAATTGATTCTTAATATTTTATTTCTTAAGTTAGTAAGTTTTAGTTGTTTTTACAACATTAATATTAATCGATAGTATACGATCAATTGTGTTTATTTAGTATGTGCAGAAATTTAAATAAAAGAAGATTTAGGTCCGGTTGTACAAAGCAATGTTAACTTAATTATTAAGTTAACTAGGCAACCAGATTGTTAACTGTTTCCGAACCGCCTCATTGATTGGTCAGTTGGAAAGTTGACAAATTGGTTAACTGGATGTAATATAATTCAAGCTTAACGTCATTTCAAAATATATTTTTAAAATAGGTAGTTATCTAGATGTTACAATTTTTAATTATTGAAGAAATTCAAGAAAAATTATTCACGAAGGACTCTTTTTTTAAGACTATAAGCAATATTTGAACTTACCTTATATTTGAACTGAGGAAATATATACAAATTATTTATTTATCTTTTTTTGATATACAAAATAATGCAAAAACCATTTTATTATTTAAGATGCATTAATCCAAAAAACGTTTAGTCAGGCGAATTGAAAAAAGAGACGAATTAAAATTATAAAATAGTAGTACCAATTAATTTGAATTTAAAAACAATTTTGTATTATCTTTATTTTATGGTAAAATTTATGAAAAAATTTGTATCAAAAATAAAGTATTAAAACTCGAAGAAATAATTATTCTTTTGTTTATTAATTTAAAATATTATTTTACTTACCTGCACATAAAATAAATGAAGACAAATAAGGAAAAATAATTTCGTTGATATCATTTTCTAAAGTACGTTTAAATGTCACAATGTCAAATATAACATTGCAATCAATTTGAAAATAATTTCACAAGAAATAATATTTATAATCCATAAACATTTTCATAGAATTATATTTATTATTACGTAGAAATTTTTTAATGTTTCAGTAATTCGTATTTATAAACTGTAATTACTTTGATTGTAAATAAGTAAAGTGTTGATTGTTAAGTTATTAAATTTTGCAGTTAAGTTTTATTACTATATAACAAATTTTATATTACGAAGTTATTATTGAATATTATATAGGAGTATGATTTTTTACTTCTATTAAAAGAAAAATGAATTGATATTTCAGTAAACATTCTTATATAAAACATACTGAGGACTAGTATATTACTGAAAAATACTAAAACACGTCAGCTTTGAATATGTCACTAATGTCAAGGTCATTTATAATCAATTGAAAGTTCCAAAAATGCTCTTTTATTTCAAATTTGATGGCATATATTCAAATATATCTTCTTATTTTTAAGATTTTTAGGATGGAAACTTTTAAAATGAACAAAATTATTTGAAAAACAATATTTATAATTATTTCTAGATATTTTTTTATATAGGTATTAATCACAATTTTAAAAGATAAAAATATGTGAATAGAGGATTACAGTTTTAATACATATACCCTGATAATAATAGATAAATACAGTGGCGCAACCAAGGGGGGGGGCCGACGGGCCTCGGCCCCCCCCAAGGCTAGCAAAATTAGCACAATTTTTATTCGTTTATTCATATATTCAGCAGTCACTTCTAACGCTACAATTATTTACCCCAAAATATTGAGCCAAAATTCATTATTTTAAACTATTAATTATTCGATTCATGTAAGATAAAGTGAAAATTTGGTTAGTTTTTGCTTTTTTTTTGCTTCTCCAAGATAAAATCCTTGGGCCCCCCCCAAGACAAAATTCTTGGGCCCCCCCCAAGACAAAATCCTGGCTGCGCTACTGGATAAATATAAATAATAATATCTAAAATTCTAACTATGGATAATAACACAAAAGCGACATCGAAATCTTTCACAAATAAAAATAACAATTACAATAATTAAGTCAACTATCAATACATAAAAAGCCAACTGCATATCATACAGGGTTAGTGGACGTTTCTCATCACTACTACGATTTTTAGTTGCTATTTTCGTGGGTTTCGTATTGTTATACATCATGTCAATGTACCATTTTCGAAATAATCCTGATTGACTGGCTCGCAATATTATCTAAAACAAACATTACGGTAAAGTTATAATATTTACATATACGTTGTAATTTGGGAAATAATAGATTTGAATCATTATTATTTCTAAAAGGAATCATGAAAAAAATTCAAACCCTCTAGAGAACTATACAGTTGGTGCATAATTATCAGGCATTTTTTAAACAATATTTATTATATGAAAAAAGAAACCTAGAAATTCAACAATAATATTTTTAAATGATTATTCCGGAGCGTAGTCACCATCTACTTCACTATGACGAATATGAGTATGATTAACGATACGCATTTTTATAATCTGAAAATAAAATAATATGTTTATTAAAAACAAAAACAAAAGTAAACAAAACAGCAATTTTTATTAACAAATAACTCGCCTACAAAAACGCCTGATAATTATGCACCAACCCAATAATATTTGACCCTTGTACTACATATTAAAATCACACTAATTATATAAATAAACAATTTGTTTTGCATTTTTTGTTTCGTAAAATAAAAAAAATATAAATATCTTTTAATTAAAATAAAAATAAAATAAAATTACCAATTTTTAAAAATTAATTGAATACTTTAGAATACTTTACTTCTTTTGCTTTTATTGTAATTAAAATGATATAAGAAATGATTTTTTTTATGATCTGAAAAAAGATCATAAATTTCTGATCTGATCTAAAAGAAAGACACGATTGTAGAAATTGATTTATGATCTGATCTACAACATATTAACTGTGACAATCTTGATCCTTTTTAAAATGATCTCTGTGACAACACTGTACATAAACTATAATATTTAAATACCTGATTAATTCTGGGAGCAAGAGCGGAACCTCTAGGTAACAAGTATCCCAGATTATACGTTCTAGCACATTGTTTTACAAGGTGTACCTGAGATACACCTAAAGAATCGGAATATTTTGTTAAATCTTCTAAAAACAGTGAACTATGTCGTGTTATGCCAGCTACATGATGGTCTGACGCAGCTATCACAGAATTTATTTCTATTTTATCGTTATAGAGTTTTACCATGTGTCTTAATTTTGATCGAACTGGTGAATCTTTTTCAACAAATATATCATTTTTAAATGATTCGTATCTGTGTTAAATAAATATAGTTATAAATCTGTTGAGATTATACATGGTCAATATTACTTTCAATATTTTTTTATCAGTAACGCTGACAATATTGTCAATAAATATCAAATTATTCGAATATTTTTTAATATAATACTGTTAATATTTTCAAATACACATAGTATTATTGATCATGTAAGATCTGCTTAAGAAGTAAGGAGTTGATATTAGACGGAATAGAAATAACTAGACTGTAAGTACCCTTAATGTATTTTCTTTTGTAAGTTAACGCTTTGAGAATTAACAGTAAACTGAGCTTACCATACCTTTATGTTGTATTATTATTAGCAAAAAAGAATATAGTACAGTTATTTGAGAGATGTTTATTTCTGTTTGTGTAGTATCGATATACCTAATGTTATATTTTTAAAGAATAACAAAACCAACCTGGTTAAAATCGGTACATTTAATTCAGATATTTCTTCTAAAGTATTTATGTCTGGGAAGAAAAAATGTGTTGAATATACTGTAACCAATAGTCCTTGAAAAGTTCCTGCTAATGTTAGAAAAGAAATCAAACAACTTAAAATAAAAATTCGTTCACTAATTTTTGATGAGATTTCGGGGATTGAATGTGTTAAAACTAAACGAAATGAATCTAAAAACACTTGGACATTATCTATTCTTCTTTCAGGATCATTCCATCTAAAATCAAATACTTTTACTTTAATACAAAACCATAAAAACTATACAAAATAAAAAATTATGTATGTATATGAAATTAATACTGTGTTAAGATCACCAACAATACAGGGCACAGGCTAACACTTAAATCATTGATTACACATATAATACTGTAATGTGCCGCGTTCGTACCTGGGTTGGGTAACGGTTTGCGACATATAAGTAAAGTTTTACAATTTTACTTTCAGTTATCGTTAATCTGGCAGAATTTAGAAATTAAAATTAAAAAAATAAACGAAATAACTTAAGTTTAAGCATAGCATACCTTAGTATGAAACAGCGAAATACAGCAATAATGAAATAAACAAGTACTAGTACTATAGTATTCAATAATCCAAAATAATTTACAACAGCTAACCAAACTGGTACTGTGTTAGCACGATGTACTACAATACAAACATCATCATCAAAAACAGACGGTGTAAATTCTATATCATAAGAGCCGTAATCTTGTATAAACGAGCCAATTGGTACAAAATCACATTTGCCTTGAATTAGCATTCCAAGTGCACCAGTAAACGTACCATTTTTTTGTCTGAAGCCATACGAATCATTATTTGGAGGTACCAATAATTCCTATAACATATGTACTTATTACATTTAGGGCCGATATTTACAGTTCCAGATAAAATGTGAAATAATTAATCATAGAATAAATGTAATGTAAAAATTTTAACATTTACTTTACTGTTACCTATATATTATATCTGATGCTGAAATTACTGGCATACTGGCCCTTAAAATAACTTAATTTTAGTTTTAGTTCAGTAAAATTATGCAATTTTAACAACTACTGCGCATTTTAACGCGATGATTTTCTGCATATAATCATCATGTCACACGGGCTTAATAATAGGATCTACTTTTGTATTTCATGTGATTGTAATCATGAAACCAAATCTCGATTTTATATACATTCTGATTGACTTTAATGATATGAGAATTTTAAAATTATTTTTAAAGGTTTCTTGTTTACTTTTAAATTATTTATATTAAATAAAGTATATATGTGTAAAATATATTCAATAAATTTATATTATTATTAGTAAATATAGGTAAATTAGCAGTTGTCTTGCAACAAATTTGATGGCAAATTTTTCGCCAAATATAAGGACCTCCTACCAGGGTTGAACTGGATAAAAAATAGACCCGGAGAAAGTTGCGGGATAGGCCCACCTTACATCCCAAAATTGTTCAAATACGTTATGTTTTTATATTTTTTTATTCTAATAAACCTGGAAATGACATTACAGAAAAGTAACAATGAACTGGGATAATCTGATCTTAAATTTTTGTAAAACTCAGGGATCGGTTTTAATTTTTTTGACAATTGCTGGTTACGACCCATAATTATGAAGGCCCATCGGGGAAAACCCGGTGCCCCGGTGGGCCACTCCAACTCTACCTCCGACCTCAGTGAAATAGTGACAAATACGATACATTATGAGTTTTGCGATAATGTCATTTAAAGATTAGAAGTAACCAGTGACGAAAAAGCGCCCAATGTTTTCAAATGAGAATAACTATATACAATATTTGACAAATATCCAAATGAACTGCAGTACTAGGTTACTATTCCAGGGTTCGAGGTTCTCATATGGCTTTATGAAATATATGCTTTAATCATTAAATAATAAATAACTCAACAATAAAATTAAAAAAATAATATTTACCTTTGTGAAGTTCATTTTTTCTTGCAAGACATTTACAAAATTTTTATCGATTCCTTCAAAATCAATAACAGTCTGGTTTTTATAAATAGGAATTGCCATAATTGAAGAAAACATGGTTAATCGTAAAGGAAAACCGTACAAATTATTAACTACGTTCCTTAAGAAATCTAATTTAATTGAAAATTCTTCTAATGTAAAATTTACCAGTTCGGTTATTATAGTTTTCGGATTTGCATTTTTCTCTTGAACAGTGGTGTTAAACGTATAAATTTGTGTGCTATTGTAATGAGTAAATATTACATATGGTGTTTTGTATTTTTCCCATAATTCGAGCAAAAAAATTTCCATATTGTTGTAGTCAGATAGTTCCCTATAATTTTTTATAAGTTTACTAAGTATTTTAAAAAAAAAATATGAAGTAACTAATGATACACAGTGGCGTAGCCAGAAACTTGTCATGGGGGGGTGGTTACTAAATAAATGATATAATATTAATCAATAAAGATAATACTATAATTTGTATAAAAAATAAAGAGCAATAAAAATTATTTTTATAAAAATGAAAGTAAAATAACAAATTTTATATTTCACATACGTATGTTTTTGGTAGTTCAGGTTCTTGGGGGGGGGGGGTTAACCCCCCCTTTCCCTAACACCCCCCTGGTTACGCCACTGATGATACATATATAGAACAACAAATTTCAAAAACTGAAAACTATATTGCCTCGAGTAATAAAGAAAAAACAAATGCCATAAAAAAAATTAATAACTCAATCGTTATCTACAAGGGAAGAAGAACAGAAAAGTACCGAACGGAAACGGAACTAAATCGAACGAATAATATAAATTGACATTAACTTGACTCCTCATTATACTACTCGTTATAGGTACATAAATCGTTGTTAAACATGTGTCAGTCCTAACAAAATGATCTGATTGTCAACTGATCAATTAATGAAACTCTTTGAAAAAATTGATTTAAACTAACAATATTAAACAGTAATTGTGTTAACATTTAATGGAATCGCTGCAATACTTTATTAATGAAATATTTTAATTAATTTATTTATTTATATATATATATATATATATATATTTCATTTTGAATTTAGACATGCAATTAATAATCTCAGCAATTTGCAATTTTTAATTAAACGTAATTTAATTTTAAAAATTACCTTAAATAAATAAAATATTGGCTCATTGCACAAAAACGTAATCTATAATTTTCTAACAAATAATTTAAATCTTTAATATTTAACGAAAATATTATATATCCGACATTTGGTTGTGGATAAAATTGAAATTTATGCTGTATACTATCATTATTAAAAATCAAGTTATTTGTGTCCACTTTTTGAATCAGTTTTGGTAAATGTAAATATTTAAAATATTCCTCTTTCATAAACGATTCATTTTGGGAAACTAGTATTATAAAATGTGTAACGAACATATTATCAAAATATTTATTTAATATTTTGATAAGTTTTATGTCAAAACTATCTTCTAAAAAATTGAAATTTAACATTGTCGAATCATTCTGTGTATTTGAACTTAAAACAACACTTTGTAAAATTATAATTTTTAAAACAAAATTTAACATTGTACACAAATTTGTTTTCACTAGAAAAATGTAAAACTTAATTTTATAATTTTTCTCCTATCATTTATATAGCGACGATAAATTTTATATTTATTATTAATAAAATACACAGTTAATCAGTGGTATGTCATTATTTGATTAAAAGATTAAATTTATTCAAAACATCGTTTACCACTTATATTGTAGGGTGTTTTCAAATATTGCTAATAACAGAGTTGTCAACTCAAGATATGATTTATTTATTATAAAATGTCAGAAGGAAAAATTAATCTTTAACTTTTTTTAATAATTACCATGTTTTATTTATTTACAAAATTATATCAAAAAAATATTTACCACACAGTACCTACGTATATTTGTACAAAATAATCATATTTCTTGAAATAGGTACAAATAATTTTGATAATTTATTATATTAATCTAATTTTGTTTAATAACTTATCAATAAATAACAAATTTGATTTATTTTATTAATATAGGTTCGATAATCTATATGAAAAAATGATATCCGTATAAAATTTATGTTAGTCAATAAAAGAAAAGAATTAATATCTTTGTAAATTGTTTTGCATATTGTAACGTGAATTTGAATTCGTGTCGGGGCTGTTCGAACAGTATCGGAAATGTATTAAAATAATCACCACCATATTTGCGATTGTATTTTGACTAGCATTTATATTTACAACACTTATTAACTAAATAACAATACCTTACAACAACGATGGTTAGCCGAGCGGAGCTAAACAAACATTACACAATTTTACATTACTTATAATTAATCTTACACCTATCGGACTGACATTAACACAACTTATGAACTATCACCATATTCACTTATACTCGCACACATTTATATTCACATTATTATTTATTACTATTTATATCACACTATTATTTATTTCAACGAGCCATCACCACCGACCCATTACTATTAGATCGATTACTAGATCTAACCAGATCGGCGCTTCAATGATGACTGATCTCTCTTGTTGCTCGTAGCGCCTTAAGTAGGCTGCAACCAATCCTTCTCGAAAGCTTCTACAACAATCTAGAAGCCTAATGGAACCTTCGCACACATACATTCATACACAGCGCACACCGACATTACGTCACATAAACAGAATGTGTAAACACATTCTTTACGCGTGACTCACCGCATGCACACACACACACACATGTAAGCACGCATACACAC
Organism: Clivina fossor; assembly: GCA_963966155.1. NCBI lineage: Eukaryota > Metazoa > Arthropoda > Insecta > Coleoptera > Carabidae > Clivina > Clivina fossor. The sequence goes on along the minus strand of OZ014551.1, from coordinate 21,145,724 downwards.
TCGCAAACATAATTACTTATACAATCTCAGTTTTGTTACACTGCCTCCTTCTTAAGAGTGTTCCGTCCCGGAACACGCTTGCTCCATCATAGGAGGATATTTTGGGTGTCCGCAAAAATCTCCGCATGCTGGTTCTCCTGCAGCACTATCTTCAGGACCAGCCACCAGTCCAGCGGCTTCTCTGGCTTCAACCGTGCGGTCGGATCTCAACTCGCCAATCCCGACATACCCCAGCATGTACTTGACGTTCTCCAGTTGACCAATCCGATCCGCAACCTTGCCTCGGACTATCAGTACCATGATGCCGTCCTTTATCGAGAATGGTACTCCCTGGCCTTTCCGTTACGAACAATTACTGACTGAAGAATTTTCCTGAGCAGATCTACACCCGGCATGCGCCCAGCATACCCTCAACCTGCTCCACTTCAGTCCTCTCAGCCCGTAACCTGCCTCGGACCCCTCCGCATCATGACACAATCCTTTCTCGAGAATCCGTCCTGAATACTCCCGCAGTGCTTTCTCATCTTCTACTGCATGCAATCTTCACCGCCAAGTTCTTCGTTGGCTAGCGACAGCCAACTACGGACATCCACTTGCCGACCGGCGTGATGTCAGATGCCGGCAAGAACCCAGAATGCTATCTTCATCCATACGCCGCGATCATAACATTCTGATCGCGTAGTGACAGCATCTTGCCCAAGAAATCACAGCTGCTGCTTCAGATATTTCAACCGAAACATCTACTTGCTTCCAATGACTACAGTGCCTCTCTTTTCCACAATCTTCTACAACTATCTGACCAGCATCCAGATTTTCAACGATCGATGACCCATCAATCCTCGAACAACCAGAACACTTTCGTTGTGTATAGATCGAAGAATTTGAGTGAGGATGTCTACACCGCATGCCCCAAGCATACATCGACCATCCTCCACTCCGATCCATCCAGTCTGTTGTGTTCCATGAACGACCATGTCATCGCCTCGTTGCCCATCAGCCCCACTTCATTCCAAGTTGTGGAACCACTGTACTCAGCCATCATTGGAACTTGTTTCAACCGTAGCACTGTCTTTCTGATGTTTTCATTCTTCATCTTTCTTGGCATAATTATCACTGTCACTAACACTTTTGCAACAATACCAGTTGCAAGCACACACACAACAATGCCAGTCCGATCATTCCTATCACAGTGTAGATAGATACTAACTTAAAACTATATACACATATAACAAAATACTCGACTTACTAACAAAAATCATTTACAACAATCAGATCTCATCAGTAAATCGAGCTTACATTGTTCAACAATCGCAAATACTCGCCTTCATTCCAACACTGCTCAAAACATACCCCTCACACCTGACACCAGTGTAACGTGACTTTGAATTCGTGTCGGGGCAGTCCGAACAGTATTGGAAATGTATTAAAATAATCACCACCATATTTGCGATTGTATTTTGACTAGCATTTATATTTACAACACTTATTAACTAAATAACAATACCTTACAACAACGATGGTTAGCCGAGCGGAGCTAAACAAACATTACACAATTTTACATTACTTATAATTAATCTTACACCTATCGGACTGACATTAACACAACTTATGAACTAACACCATATTCACTTATACTCGCACACATTTATATTCACATTATTATTTATTACTATGTATTTATATCACACTATTATTTATTTCAACGAGCCATCACCACCGACCCATTACTATTAGATCGATTACTAGATCTAACCAGATCGGCGCTTCAATGATGACTGATCTCTCTTGTTGCTCGTAGCGCCTTAAGTAGGCTGCAACCAATCCTTCTCGAAAGCTTCTACAACAATCTAGAAGCCTAATGGAACCTTCGCACACATACATTCATACACAGCGCACACCGACATTACGTCACATAAACAGAATGTGTAAACACATTCTTTACGCGTGACTCACCGCATGCACACACACACACACACATGTAAGCACGCATACACACTCGCAAACATAATTACTTATACAATCTCAGTTTTGTTACAATATATTCGATAATATTGGAAACAATGATATATATACTTTCAAATATTACTGTTGTATTTAAAAGAAGTACGAGTAATATCGGAAAAATTAAAATGGCAGTCTGAATGAGACTTAATTGCTCGTTTAATGGGGTAGTATCATTTTTTTTAATACCCGTTTTTATTACATAAAACGAAAGAACAGGTGTAGACATTTATATTAATCTTTAAAAGACGGCATTTAAATTCCAGTAGTGGGGTCTCCCGGCGGGTACTTTTTTGGGCATTTAAATTCAGCTCTCCTTTTTTGCCTCTATCTTATCTATTTTTTGAGTTATTTATGAAAAAAAAAAAACATTTATAAAGAAAATGTATTGTTTATTATTATAGATATCTTTTAATATATGTCAATGTGTTACTGATGTAGCAACAGCGAGAATAATCTAAGGCCTAAGCTTGTTTTTGTAGTGGGAACGAAAGTTCCCATTCGGCCAGCGAGACCCACTCCTTGCCGGGAACTAAAGTTTCCTTTCGTACAATAAAGGTTAATGTAAAAAAAATCAATAAAGTGTTTATATTTCATTAGACATTAATAATTAATTTCATTAGAAATTAATTAATAATATATTTGTGTCGGTGAGTGGTAAAAGCGCATTTTGGGTACCCAAAACATTGGATAAGCGCAGAAAATAAGCATTGAATAAAGGCATTTAAAAACATTATAAGCGCATTAAAATATAATTAGATTTAAGAGATCAAAATTCGTCAGTATAATTTGTGACTCAAATTTTGCAAGGTGTGGTTGGGCTAGGTTAATTTGTTATTCAATATAATCATGATGCGCTTATTCAATATATTTTGATGCGCTTATGCAATGTTTTCCAAAAATACTATATGCGCTTATTTAACTCACCCTATGTATGTATATGTATTAGTATGATTGGAGAGTTTAGGAAGCGCATTTTGGATACCAGAAACGTTGCATAAGTGCGAAAAAAACGTTGAATAAGCGCATCAAAATATTAGGTTGGCTTAAGGTAGGTTAGGTTAGTATATAATCATGATGCGCTTGTTCAACATATTTTAAAGCTATATGCGTTTCCTCAACACGTCCAATATGATATATTTACTGATTTGTCATTTTTATATATATATATATATATATATATATATATATATATATATATATATATATATATATATATATATATCTTGTCCTATAATTGATTGTGTAACTGTTGGGCAATAAAGTCATTATTATTATTATTACATTGTTTGGTAAAAGAGGTACTGAGGGCGTAAAAATGTATTTTGCTATATTTTTTATTTATTTATTTCACGCGTTCAGATCGATAAAATAGGTGCGCTACTATATCCTACACGGAACAAAAGTGATTACACGTAATTAGCACAATATAAAAATATTGTATTGGAAGAAACTCGTTATTCGGGTTCGCGTTATGAGGCTGAAATATATTTTCAAATATAATTCATAAATTTTTAATTAAAAATCATTTATTACACTATTACATGCATATCAAAAATATAAAATTATTTAATAAATAATCAATATTCATTATCAAAAAATAGAAATCACATTTTAATGGTATTTGGTAAACCACAAAATTTCACAAAATTAAAAAGATTAATTTTACAAATTCAAATTAACAAAATAAATTTACATAGTACAAAATCTTTTAAAACTCATTAACAAAATTAAAAAGCTTTAGGTTTTTAGTTTGGGTTTAGAAGCAATAGAAATTTACGAAGAAAAAGATAACATCAATCAGTGTGATTTAAATAAAAATCTGGCTTCTTTAATTAATAAATTATAAAATTTTGTAGTCTAGTTACTTTTATTTTGTTACATAGTAACTCGTTTCTATGTATTGTTTATTTATTATTTATGTCATTTGTATATATTTTTCCTGATGATAATATACAGGGTGTAGAACGTGCCTGCCGAACATAGGACTTTAACATGTAAAATCATACTTTCGTAATTTCTTGCTCCCCTAATTATTTTACAAAAAAATGTTTCAAATAAAAGTTGTAGGGCATAGAATTCTGTATCTGAATCAGTAAATAAAATAATTTTTATGTACTTTGTAACGGCACAAATTAATTATTAAACTTTAAAAAATTACCTCCGAAATCGCAGTAGCCATGGAATCTAAACTCGAAATAAACATTCGTGTGACGGTTTATCTGTCAAATAATATTTCGCAGTATTGTTAATTGAATTGAGACAGTGATTTGAATAGTGTTAAATATTTTTCGGAAATGGACAATTACACAATTAGTGACAAAAACGAATTTTTAAAGTTTTATTATAGTGGTAATAGTGTAAGACAGGTACGAGATTTATTTGCGGGTTTATATCCTAATAGGCCTGTTCCGGCGTTGTCGACGATTCATAAAATTATTAGTAATCAAAATAAATATGGATCAGTATTCGCTCCATGCCAGAGTTGTATTAAAAAACAGTCCAATCTTGTACCAGAAGAGGAGATTGAAGCAGCTGAAGATAACGCCATCGAAATAAATGTACTAGCTGCGGTATCAAATAATCCGAGTACTAGTGTAAGAGAAATTGGTACTGCATTGGGTATACACTTCTCCACGGTCCAAAAAATATTAAAGAAACATAAGTATAAGTCTTATAAATTTTCCAAACATCAAGAAATTTTTGAAGAAGATAAATTTAACCGTATGGTATTTTGCGAAGCAATGGTGGAATTAATGAATGCAGACCAAAATTTAATTAATAATATTTGTTTTCCCGATGAATCTACATTTACCATAAATGGAGAGCCAAATGTTCAAAATTTTCGTAGCTGGTATCAAGAAAATAATCATTTAGTTTTAAATAATCACTCTCAATATCGTGCGAGCGTTAATGTTTGGGTTGGAATATTGGGACCTAATATTATAGGACCGTTTTTTATTGATGGAAGACTGAATGGCGTGAAATATTTGGAGTTACTCCAGAGCGAAGTTGGGCCTGCTATTGACAACATTGCAGGGGAAGATGCGGTTTGGTTTCAGCAGGACGGCTGCCCGGCTCATGGTACAAATGAAATTACAACATTTTTAAATGAGAACTTCCCAAATTGTTGGATTGGACGCGGTGGAACATTAAATTGGCCAGCTCGATCCCCGGATTTATCTCCAAATGATTTCTTCCTATGGGGATATTTAAAGAATGAGATTTATAAAACTAGGCATCCAAATGTAGACTCTTTAAAACAAAAAATTACAGAAGTATGCAGGAAAATTACATGTCGGCAACTAGCAAATATGCGACGCAATTTTTATGATAGACTTGGATATTGTTCGGCAAATAATGGAGATTTATTTGAGCACTTACTGTGAAATAATTGTATTTTTTTCTAATAATTATTATTATCGATTAATTGTTATTGATAATATCAACTAAAAAAAGTCCTTTTCAGGACTACAAACATTTTTAGAAAACAATATGAATTTATTTATGAATTAAATCTTTATTTAGATATCGGATGTGGTCACCCATTTCCAAATTCAATTAACAATAAAGTACAAAGTACATAAAAATTATCTTATTTACTGATTCAGATACAGAATTCTATGCCCTACAACTTTTATTTGAAACATTTTTTTGTAAAATAATTAGGGGAGCAAGAAATTACGAAAGTATGATTTTACATGTTAAAGTCCTATGTTCGGCAGGCACGTTCTACACCCTGTATGTGCAGTTATATCGAAAAGTCGAATATTAATTAAAAATTTATCAGAACTAAAACCTAAAGCTTTTTACTACTTTAACTGCAAGGAAAAAGTAGTATAGCGTTTGGTACGGTGTCTGTAACATTTTCAAAAAAAAAAAAAATTGTATAGAAATCCTTCATATAGCCTGTAGATGACGAATCTGAACTTAGTTTATGTGGGTGTATGGATGTGCGTCGTCAGCTCGCTCGCTCACTCGCTCGGTCGTCAGACAAACAAAATTTTGTGATCGCAACTCCTCCTAGACGGTTCAACCGATTTTAATGAAATTTTCAGGATAAATTTGTCTAGTGCCCAAGATGGTCATGTGATTTTAGTTTTTTCCAGTGATGCCAACTTTCCGAGAAAAAAATTACTAAAGTTTTTAAAAATTCATATTGGCTAAGTTATTTATCCGTTTTTGATCAAATTTTCAGAAAAGATTTCCCTAATGCTCTCATTAATTACATAATTTAATTAATATTCAGTGTTGCCAACTTTCCGAGAAAAAAATTACTAAAGTTTTAAAAATTTTATTATGGCCATGTTATTCAACCTATTTTACTCAAATTTTCACAAAAGATTCTCCTAGTATTCATATAATTTATGTAATTTTAACAAAATACAGTGTTGCCAACTTTCCGAAAAAAAAATTAGTAAAATTTTTAAAAATTTATTATGACCATTTTATTTAACCAATTTTAATCAAATTTTCATAAAAGTTTTTCCTAGTGCCTAAATAAATTATGCAATTTTAACAAAATACAGTGTTGCCAACTTATCGAAAAAAAAAATCACAAAATTTAAAAAAAATTCATTGTGGTTACATTATTTATTCGATTTTGATCAAATTTTCAGGAAAGTATGTCCTAGTGCCCACATAAATTATAATATTATTAAAATACAGTGTTGCCAACTTTCCGAGAAATGTCAAAGTAGTCTATATATGGGTTTTCCCATATACTTCTAATCTTGTTTTATTTTAAAATGAATTAAGCATAATGTAAGATGTACATAAATCAATCACTGTTGTAATGTTTTCACTCAAAACTGTTTAAAATAGAAAAAATACATATTTTTATTTTAAATTTTACACTTATGACGTAAAAAATTTTCACTTTTAAATCAATATTATCGTTTATACCAGGTCAGTCATAAAATAAATATGAATATTTTATATGTAATACTTTTGTTAGAGCAAAATATCAATTTATTTAACTTTTGTTGTTTTAAATATAAAAACTATTAATATTAATACTATGCAGTATGCACGCATATATTTAACAGAGGCACATTATTATAAATGTTTTTTTGCTAAATAAATTCATTACTCAGCAATAAAGTAATTAATAACATTATTTGCGTTAATGTTTTATTTTAATTTATTATATAATATTATATAATCACGGACTATATATTCTGTAGTTAATTTAAAACATAAAAATCATGATCCAACAAAAAGTTAAAGTCGGAGTCGAATAGAAAAAATTGGAGTTGGAGTTGACTGATTTTTTTTGTCGACTCCACAGCCCTGGTTTATAATACAATTATGATACAATTCATGTAGCATTAATAATAAATAACTAGAAATCCCGTGACCCTTAAAGGGTCACGTTTGAATTCGAAAATAGTAACAAACACAACACAAAGACACAGAATATAAATATAAAAAAATAAAGGGCGCCCCATAGAAAGTATTACGTAAACATAAAATAATAGATTAAAAATTTTTTATTTAAGCTCTTCTTTTTTATAAGACGAAAGATTCGAATATTCCATTTTCATTCTCTTGGCATTTTTATTGCCGTTTATATTAGATTTTGCTCGTTTGGGCATGATACAAAATTTTTATAATACAACAATATCAATGAAATGTACCTTTTACTCTTATTTTAATGAAAAAAATGTAAGTAAATGCACTGATATATGAAAAAAAATGTACTTGCAATATATTGTGACAGCTGTTTATTTATTTATTTCATTCATTTTTTTCATAGCTATCTAAGTTTATTTTTGACATTTGCATTATAAACATAGTTTTTCAAATTTTTGAGAACCAAGATGAAATCGTAGAAAGATGAAACTTGCTTATTCTCAAATAGGGAATGAACCAATTTAAATGACATGACTCCCATCAAAATCGGTTCAGGGGCTTAGGAGGAGATGCGGCAGAAACATATAAACATACAAACATACAAACATTTGTCAATTAGAGATATGAATTTTTAAAAAAGCAAATTATTTAAATTTGTTTTGTTACATAGCACACTTAAAATTAAACATGGATTAGGAAATTTCATATAAGAAAGTGAACGATTTTTCTGCCATCTTGTATAAAGTATTTAACGTTTCGATTTATGATGCCTGCGAATATGTGTCCATAAATTGTCGGGAGTTTTACATTTCCAATCACAAATCGAGCAACCAAAAATTTTTTTATCGGAATGTGTATAACGATGACGAATCATCTGAATTGAGGTTGAAAATTTTTTCGCACAAATATCGCAAGCGATATTCTTATAATGATAGACTTTATGTTTGTTTAATAATGCTATTAATGCAAAACGTTTGTTGCACACTTCACACTGATGTATCTTTTGTAAACTAGTGACGTGATTACGTGCAATATGAAATTTTAATTCCTTCGATGAAAACGATTTATAGTCGCATTTCGTACATTTATAACGTTTCTCAAGAACATGTCGCGCTAAATGACGGAATAGATATTTCGAATTATTGAAATTTTGATCGCAATTTGTGCATAAAAATATTTCTTTTACTGGATCGTTGATGTAAATAAATGTAAGTTTCGAATTTTTCGGATGCACTAAAGTGTATTCGGTGGCATTTTCAGGATTTTCTTCGGCGTAATATGTAATAGGTTGTCGTCTTATTTTCTTGCGTTTTTTATTCATGTAGTTTTGAATGGAAACGGATGAAAAATCCCAATATCTTTCGCGTTTTAACACAACAAAACATTTATTTGGAAAAATAAATTTTGTTGGTGGTTTTTCAGTTTTAATTTTTTTCCTTGTGTTTGTAACAGGTGATAGAGAATTATTATGTAAATTTGATGTTTCGAATTCGTCATGAATTTCTTCCTTTATGTAACTTAAATTGTTTGCAATATTTATATTAGTTTCATTGTTAGAAAATTTCAGATTTTTTGTGTTAGAATTATTATGAATAGTTTCAGAATTTTCTAGTTGAATACCATTTTCATTGAAACTATTCCTTAAATGTATCTGATAATTATAAGAATTATTTGAGGCATTTAAATTATTTTCATAATTTCCAAAACTGTTCGATTGAAATGTTTTGATTCGAAATGTTTCAAAATTATTTTGAATAATATCTGAATTTTTTAGTTGAATAACATTTTCATTTCTCGGTTGTATCTGATAAATGTCAGAATTATTTGACACATTTAAATTATTTTCATAATTGTTGAATTGATCATCATTTTCTGTTTTGATTCGAAATGTTTCAAAATTATTTTGAACAATTTTTGAGTTTTCTTGTTGAATCTTATTTTTATCCATAGTATTTCCTGATTGTATGCGATAAAAATCATTGGAATGATTTGAATTATTTACATTTTTATTTATATAATTTTCGTTACTTCTTGACTCTTCAAAAGTATTTGTAACGTCTTTATTATTTTCGTTGTCATTTGTTAATATTATGAAACCTCGTGCTTGAATCCTATAAATATCACAATTGGTTTCATTATTTATATTAGTTTTGGAACGGTCCATCTGCGTATTTAAAATCTTTTCATTATTATCCACATAAGTCGGAAGCATTTTTGTTTGCAATATATTAAAATTTGCATTTTCCGTGCTACTTAAATTATTTTCGAAGTGATTTAAATCAGCTTTGAAATTCTCTGAATGTTTCAAACCGTTATTGTTATGTAAACAGAACTCAGATGTTTTTTGTTCTGTCCTATATAATTCGTGCTGATCGGATGAATCATTTAGAATTTTCTCACTAAAGCTGTCATCAATATTTGTTAAAGTTTCATTTTCTGTATTATTAGTAATATTTATATTTAATTCATTTTTAATATCAGCACTTTCTGAATTTAATTCATTTACATCTGCAACAAAAGAAAGAATTAAAAAATTAATATACAACTGCCTGAAATTGTTATTTCTAGAACAAAAGTGTCAAAATATATTTTGTTTTGTAATAAGTAACAGAAAATAAATAAACACCAAATATTAAAAAATTAAATTAATATTATATGGTAGTAAGAATTATGATATACACTTATACAGACATTAATCCTAAAGCCTTTTTATTGTATTTATTATATATTTCAAAATGTTATAATATGTTTATTAATCAAACAATGATGATAAAATTAAAATATTTATAAATCTTACCTTTGTGATTTAATTCTATTTTATTGTTTTCTGATTGGTCTTCATTTAATGATAAATTTTCATCAATGTTTACACGATTATTTACGTAAGTGCAACAATTTGAATTTAAAATTATATTGTTTAAATCAATACTTTCAGTTTCATTATTATCACAAAATCCGGACACGTTGCCATCGTTAAAAATTCGACTAGTTTCAAGATCCAATTGTTCTTGTTTTATTGTTTCCAAATTTTCTTTCATGAAATTTATATCTTCTAATTTACCACCATGTGCTTCCGAATTGAAAATTTCTTCTTTATAACTCTTACTCACTACATCACATTTTTTAAAACACTTATTCTGTTCGAGATTTTTATTTTCAATTGCCATATATTGTAAATCTTCTTCATCTTGTTTTAGCTTTATTCCTGAATTTAAAATTTGAAGTTGTTTTAAATAACGTATTAACTGTTCGTGGGCTCGAATGCATCTTTTTTTAAATTTATATGCTTTGCTCAAACGCATATGACAAGTTTTACAAATAAATTTCGGCAAATCATCATTCTGTTCAGCCTAAATAATTTTTAAAGAGATTAGAAAAGTTATAGGTTATGAAAATAGCGGTATACTTACAATTTCAGGAAATAGAAACAGTAATTTATATCTCAATTGTATATTATTTGAATCCAATGTATCTAAATTGATAGATACTTTTTTACTTCTTGTACATAAACGACATAACTTTGCAAAACAATACATTCTTCAAGTTAAATAGTTAAATAGATCTACTATTTGAAATACATTTTGACATTTCTGTACGTTGACACATTTGAATATAGCAGAAAGCCAAAACAAAAATATATTATTTAAAAATTGTGTTGTTAATAAATTTTTGTTTATTATGCCTGTGTCACACTGAAGTCGTCACTCATGAAAAAAAAAATCGGACAATTATTTTTGTGAGTCGTCACCGTCACACGCGCAATTTTGTAAGCTCACACCACACTCATGAAAATGATTTCTTCTTATTATTATTTTGGAGTTTGACATTTAAATGTAAACAACTTTATTCGTTTTAGTTTTTTAAATTATATTTTTATAATGAGTAGTTCGAGCAGCGAAGAAATTATTTTATTGACTGCTGCTTATATTCTGTCAAAAAATGAAGAAAGAAGAAAAAAGAAAAAAGTTAATAGAAGAATCTGGACAAAGAAATGGATAGAAAAAAGAAGTAATAATTTTGGTGCTTTAGCTCTTATTCAAAATGAACTGAGATCAGACGACAAGTTTGCATATAGAAATTATCTACGCATGAATGAAGAATGTTTTAATTTATTATTACAAAAAATTGAACAAGATATAACTGACCGTGATACAAACTTTCGATCATGCATTTCTGCTCGTGATAGGTATTTATATTTATACATAGAAAATAACTTTAATACATTTTTACATTATTTAAGATTAACAATCACTTTACGGTTCCTGGCAACAGGAGAATCATACCAAAGTTTGTCTTATTACTTCAGAGTTGGCAGATCAACATTAAGTAAGATGATACCTGAAGTTGTTGAAGCGATTTGTAATAATTTACAGGATGAATATATACGGGTAATAAAAAAATTTTACTTTAAAAAACATTTATTCGCTGTCACTATCAATATTCAATTCTTCTTCTTCTAGAATTAATTTACATATTTTCATTTGTAAACGTTTTGCCCTTTTTTTATTTTTCATTTCCATCAATGTGCTGGCAACAAAATCTCCAAAAATTTCAAAATTCCCTTTTATTCTGTTCTCTTTCCTAGCCTCTTTCCTACGTAAATAATCTTGAATAGCTCTCAAGGTATTGTCTGAAGAAGATTGCTGGTGATTACTGGTGCTGGCTACAGGAGTAGAAACATTTGTTGATAATTTTTGAACTTTCTTCCTCTTCGGTGTTTCAGGCATATTTTCTTCTTCCTAAAAAATTATAAAATGTTAATTTAAAAAATATAAATACTTTTATTACGAAATTTAATAGAAAAATTAACTTTAATTATTTGTTATAGTTGCCAACATCCGAAAATGAATGGTCAGAAAAAGAAAAAATATTTCGAGAAAATTGGAACTTTCCTAACTGTTGTGGAGCAATGGATGGCAAGCATGTCACTTTTAGACCAAGTCGTTCCGAAGGCTCATTTTACAGAAATTATAAGGGAACTGATAGTATAATTTTATTAGCTATAGTTGATGGTGATTATAATTTTTTATGTATTGATGTAGGTGTAAATGGACGCGCAAGTGATGGTGGTGTTTACCGAAGCAGTGCAATTTATAATTTTATAAATAGTAATTCGTTAAATATTCCTAATAATGTGCAATTACCAGGAACAGATATAAAAACTCCATTTGTATTTGTTGCGGATGACGCCTTTCCTTTATCGACCCGTATTATGAAACCATTTCGGTATCACGGGTTAAGTAAGGAACAAAACATTTATAATTATCGCGTTAGCCGAGCTAGAAGAGTAGTTGAAAATGCGTTTGGTATTTTAAGTAATCGTTTTAGAATATTATTAAACCCAATAATATTAAGTGTTGAAAAAGTTGAAAAAATTACAATAGCTTGTTGTATATTACACAACTTTCTTATACAACAACGAGGTTTGCAATATGTAGATGTAGAAGAAAGTAGAGATTTAAATTTAAAAAAGTTAGATAATCCATTATATACTGGAAACAAATCAACACAAACCGCTGTTGATTTAAGAACTACTTTTGTGCAATATTTTAATGGAGTTGGTCAAGTTCCATGGCAAGATGATTATATTAATTCGAAATAGTAATTGAAAATAAATTATTACTTCTTGACATTCTAAATATTCTACGGTCATATCATCGTCAAATTCTTCTTGATGACCAACAAAAGTGCTTTGTTTTTGTTCTACTAAATCGTTCAGGAATTTTAACGATTCAAAGCACCATAATTTTGGTATCACCACATCACTGCTGCCAGATCCACTTTTTGATCTGGTATCCTTGTATTTTTTTGCTCTTTCATGAATTGATTTCGTAAACTTTGGTACTTTTTTTACAATCGTCCTCTATAATTGACCAAAAATTTATAAGAATAACAGAAATAGTAATTTTATGCATTAACGTTTTAAAAATGATAATTAACAATACCTGTCACATCCGGGTGGTATTTTTTAACAGCCATATACATTTGCTGTAGTGCATCTCTATTCCTTTCACGGTTAAAATATTCCCTGCTTTTTGTATCATATAAACAAGGATTCAACTGGTACACTTCGATAAGTACAGCGACGGCTTCCCGGGACCACGTCTTAATGCCTGTTTTTGACATCTTCTATAAATTATAGTTTATTTGTAATAAAACAATACAATATTAATATTTAAAAAACTTACCACGCAATCGTTTTTTTCCTTTTCAAATTTATCCCTTATTGTTATTAACTACAACTAGAAAAATATACTAATGCTAATAGAAACTAATAATTAATTGTAAAAATAATGTTAAACTAGAAAAATGGAATAAAAAAATCTACACTACTGAAATATAAAAATTAATATAAAATAAAAAAAGTCTAAAAATAAAATAAAAACTAAAATAAACTACTTAATTTACGAAAAATAATGTTAAACTAGAAAAATACGCTACTGTAATATAAAATAAAAAAAGTCTAAAAATAAAATAAAAACTACTTAATTTACGATTAATAATAGAGGTATTAACTAAATAACTATTCTATATTATATATAACTAACTAATAAATAACAAAAGAAACAAGATACAACAAAATATTAAAAAAAAAACAAAGAGTAAGGTTAGCACAACGTGGTCAGAACGAGTCGGGACATTTTATTTCATTATTTTTCGTATTTGAAACAACTACTATCTTGAATAGCTTAACTTTATATGTTGGATATTATAATTAAAAGTAAAATAATTTTTTTTTCGTAAAAAAATTAAATGATCTGAAATAATTGCACAATATCAGTTAGAATTATATAATATTTCGTCATTATTTCAATAATTTTACCGGTATTTAAGTTGTATGACATTAATAATAATTTAATGATTAATGACTAAATATAAACATTACATTAACTAATTATAAATACAAATTATAATGATGAATTTTATATTTTCGGAAATTTTGATAATTAATTACATAATATGTAGGGATATATTAATGTATTTTAATATAGTATGTATTAATTTACAAATAAGTAAAACTTAACTTTTAAAATTATAACACAAAAGATTAGTATACTATGTGATTTGGTATGAATCCTTTAGCAGGCAATCCTACAACAGCAATAAGTGATCCAGCTTGCGGTTCTTTTGCTTTATTAACTATAGTATTAATATTAATTGAGCCTAGATAAAGAGTGTCCATATTTTTATCACCGAATGCGATGGAGTTTGTTGCTGACACAGGTACGCCTACAACTTCTTCGATTTCTTTCGTATTTGGATCAAATTGTATTATCTGAGATTAGAGAATGAATTTAGCAAAATTTAGAATTTCGATTTAATGCTGACGAAAGATAAAGCTTATTTTTGGAACTGACGCCGTTTTCACAACTAACAATTTACTAGTTCACTTCTACTATTTACTATTTTAGAAATTTAATTTATAAAAATGTAAATTTAAAACTGTTTCTCGGTTGTGTTTGTATTTTTAAATCGTGTTTATCAATATATTAATACGTGAAGAAAAAACTTTCTATACCCTTTATTAAGAACATTGCGCGCACGGAGGAATGTGAGATTTGACATAGTTAAAATTCATATGGAGAACAAGTGCAGAAAGATAAAATTTACGTATTAATATGTGTTACAAATACATTAAATTAAATAAAATTGTTACGGTTGTTCGGTAGAGTTTGTGCAGTGCGGTTACGTTATGTGTGTTGCCTATAGCGTAAGGGGGCAAGAAAAAATAACTTGAAAATTAATGCATAATGACATATTTGTACACTCTCGCAGCTGACGTAATAGAACGAAATTAAAAAAAATAAATTATATGCAATGATTTATAAAGGTATACTCTTTGACAAAAGAACCTTAATAACATTCATACTTAAAAATTTAATGAATTACGGTCGAATTTCGACCACTGGACGACCACTAGTTTCCTTTAAATGTTTAGAAATAAATTTAATCAGTATTATTTTTCTCCTATTTAAATAAGTTAAAATATATAACATTTCAGTTTGCGGGGCAGTATCATGTAAACGTATAGTTATTGTGCCATGCCATATATACATATAACGAAAAAATTCAACCTTAGATTTGTTATTTCAAAATTTGTATATACATAACTGTCTATGGACACGGACAGTGGGCCTGATACAAACTCGTATATTTCCTATAATTTCTTATTGTCTAACAACGGCGATAACTAAAGAACCATAACTCTCTGTCGATAGCTGATTATAGTATACAGTTAAATCTAATTGCAGAATAGAATAGATATATAGTATAAAATAAATTACCATTCTACTTTGGATAAATGAAAGCCATAGTTTATTATTTATATCTACAGCAACTCCACTAATTCGACCTGCGTACTTATCAATGTAATCATCCATTTTAAATAAAACACTTTTATTTGCTAAAAAAAGTTAAACGTTATCATAAATTTTTAATAATATGAAATAATATAATTTTAGTGCGAATGTCCATTAGATTTCAAGCTATATAATAGGTCTTATTGTTGAATACAAAATGTAGGCACAGTAGAAATTCTAAATTCTATAATAACTAGTTTTCTGTAGTTATAATTTTACTTTTTTAAAAAAAAAACTTGACAATCTTTAACATGGTAAATAATCTTTCAGAATTCATTATATTAAAATAGAACTTCTTTAGGTTAATCATTTTTCCTGATGAAGACGGACGGTGAGTTCGTCAAAACGTCGATTATAAATAAATATTAATACAGAACTTTAACCTAAAGCAGTTCTATTTTGACAATCTTTGTGTCAAGATCTTTAATATTGAATATATTTCAAGTATATTAATAATTTAGTTTCCGAAGAGACACATATAAATTTAATATTTGTGCAGTGGCGAGAAAAATCATGAAATAAGATCTGATCTGTATAGAATATGTAAACTTACCAGTTTTTCCAGTTTGGACATCATATTTTAAATGATAAACAACATTTGCAATTATATCAGCAACATAAAGATTTTCATTATCTTTATCAAAAGAAATGCCAGCTGTTGAAATATATCCACTATCTACAATTTGTATATTATTGTTATTTTCAAATTCAATTCGGTATAAATTTGCATTAAATTCTGTTAATGTAACATCATCTGGTTTGGTACCTAAGTAGTGAAAATTTTATATTTTAATTATTTTATAAAATTGCTACGATAAATAAAACAATATGAAACAATTAAAAGTTACAAAATTAATCTAACATAAAATATTGGTTAAGGAGAAATAGTTTATCTATTCATTATCTATTCGATATTTGAAATATTATTTTTAAAATACACATTCACGCCATATATTCATTTTGCTTCATTTAAATTCATGCTTTTCTGTTCCTACCATTTGGAAACATTCGCTCTCAGTCGTACCTTCTCATCTACTCATTGGACGTCCACGCAAACGTATACCTTGAAAATCATTCACATATATTCTTTTAACCAAACGTTCATTAGACATTCGCTTAAGATGACCGAACTACTTTATCTAACTAACACTAACTTAAACAAGTATTTTAACAAAATTTATTAAATATGTTGAAAGAACGTAAACAATTACTTTCAAATGATAAGTTTATTTTTCAAAATGTACTGTCATTAAACAAATAAATCAACAAAAAACTGAATGAATGACTATTTCACCGCATAAGATTATATAAGTGCAGGATATAGGTAAAAATAAAATAATGAGGACAAGAATTTTAAATTGTAGAATGATTGTAGCCATTACCAACTAATAGATTGCCATTTGTATCAACTGTTCCTTGTGAAATAAGTTCATTTAATTTTGTTGGTAATTTTACTATTGGGGTTAATTCATATCCACATTCATATATGCTATTATATATCCCACTAATAATGAATGGACAATCTTTATTTCCATTATAATATTTTAACACATAAATTGTGTTATTTGCGGCCACAATATAAGAATGTTCTATGTTCCGTAAAGGAATAGCAAATGCTAATTCTTTATTATCTAAAACTGTTTTTCAAATTAATTAAAATAACATACTTTAAGTTAAAAGCATTTGATAATCTCTATATAATAGTAACAATACCTAATTCTATAATGTTACATGTATTAATATCTCCATTAGATGGAGCATAGAAGATTAGATCGGCTGTTTTTCGATCAACAAATATTAAGCGTTGATTATCGTAGTCGTAATGTAAGCCACATTGACTTATAAAATTATCGTGTGATCGTTTCTGCAATATTGGTCCAGAAATTGGCGAACCATGATTCGTAGAAGTTCTTTCAGATAAAGAAAAGATGCTTCGTTCACACGCTTGTCTACAAGTATTCTTAATTAATATTAGTTCGGTCGCTTAGGTACTCTAAGTAATTTCCAGTATAGTTTGTATATTTCGAACGCGATTTTAAGAAAAAAAGTGGTTTAGATTTGCAAATAACAAGTATGTTCTTAACTTAAATAAAATGGAACTTGCAGTTTACGTTGAATAATTAACAGATCTGCTTGCTGAGTATATTTAAAGTTTATATTTCAAGTAGTTTTATAATTTTTAAAAAAGGTACTTACACATTTAACAAAATATTACAAAGAAAACACAAAAATAGTTTCAGTTTCATTTTTATTAATTCAAACTAGTAAACTATAGTATATAACAAAAGTAACAATACATTGTTTAAATATGCATAGTCTAATTATATTATTAATTTTTGAGAAAATGACTCTAATTTCAAATATATTTAAGTTCATTTTATACACAATTATCAGTCATAAATATTAAGAATAGATAATAAATAAGAGATATAGACAACAGTCAGACGCACGCACATTTGTCTTAATTTTAAAATAAAATTATTTTCAAATGTAATATATCTTACTTTTGAATTTTTATGTGTGGTATTCCCATCTCTTTTGATTATGAAAAAGTACTTTTATTTTTTGCTTTAAAATAAATTTTTACTTCTACCTCTTATCAAATATGAATAGAATTTCTATTTTGGATATATTTTTTTTTATATCTAATATTATAAAATTTATATAAATTAATTAAACTTGCTTAATAAGTAATTTTAAGTAAACGTCAAAAGTTATTTTGATAAAAATCACTTTTAAAAGTGAGGTGAGTATACGGGCCTGTTTTCGTAAAAAAAATAGGTATAAGTAAGCTATACAATCCCGAGGAGTTGCTGTGTTCACGTTAGTTGAAAAACCAGTGACTCTCAAAATGTGTATTATGACAAAATGTAATTTTAAATGTGTCTTAACGGTCTTTAAAAAACAAACTCCTACCTGAAACCTACCTACCAAACCTACCCTAACCTACCGGACTTCTTAACGGTCTTTAAAAAACAAACTCCAACCTGAAACCTACCTACCAAACCTACCCTAACCTACCGGACTTCTTTACGGTCTTTAAAAAACAAACTCCTACCTGAAACCTACCTACCAAACCTACCCTAACCTACCGGACTTCTTAACATAACATAACAAAAGGAAAATTACCAATGAAACATTTTGAGGTTCACTGGTTTTTATACACCAAATATGGGCGTTCCGATGTTCACGCATGCGCAAATCTGGTTTTTTTAATATTCGTGAATACAGCAACATCTCGGGATTGTATATCTTACTCCAGCCAAAAAATAAATCGTGATATATTCGCCAAAATTTTGCATATATTTCAAATAAACAAGAGAATTCGCCCTGTCGGCGAATGTTTCCAAGTAGTAGGGATAGAAGAGCATGCGTGATAGGTATCATGAATGTAGATGAGGCAAGAGTTGCTTGTCTGGATGGGAATGATTGGAGGAAACTAATTTCGGGATAGTGGAAAGAGTTTGTGCCACACACTTTTGGGTATATGGCGTGATTGTGTATGACCTATAACTATGTAGTTGTAATAAATAAGTATACATAAAAAGCAATTTTAGTTGTTGATAAACATTTACTTGGACTCAAATTTTTTAATTCAAATACGTTTTCGTTCTGCATACAATGATACCATGCATTGTTCAATAACTAGGGAATCCCGTGACCCTTAAAGGGTCACATTTGAAGTCGAAAATAGTAATTAAACACAATAAAAATAAATAAATAAACAAATAATAATAATAAAATATCAATTGCGCTATTATATATTACTAAAAAGCAACACTTCTATCAGTAATGTATATAACTTCACATTTTTTCAAATTTTTGAGAACCAAGATGAAATCGTAGAAAACTTGCCTATTCTCAAATAGGAAATATACCAATTAAAATGACACCACTCCCATCACAATCGGTTCAGGGGTTTAGGAGGAGATGCTGGAGAAACATACATACAAAAATTTGACAATTAGGGAGATTAAATTTAGAATAATTTAATACAAAACAGATGCAGCACTTATTGCACTTTAACTACATTTGATAAAATCATGTTTAAATTATATAAGTTTATTTTTTAATTAAGCATATTACGTCAGTATTTTTGAAAAAATATTTCGTTTTATTTGGTATTCGCTTATTAATTTTTGTGTGTTTAAAATTATGCTGTGCCATGTTTGGCATTACCTTACAAAATTTTGTTTTCGGT
The DNA here is from genome assembly GCA_963966155.1 of Clivina fossor. Taxonomy (NCBI): domain Eukaryota; kingdom Metazoa; phylum Arthropoda; class Insecta; order Coleoptera; family Carabidae; genus Clivina; species Clivina fossor. The sequence continues at coordinate 21,125,807 of OZ014551.1, read as the reverse complement.
TTATATTGTGGAATGTTTGCATTGTTAAATTGTTTAAAGTATGTATTTATTATTGTGATTGTTTAAAAATGAAATAAATATTTATATTTATTTGCAGTTTTACATCAAGACTCAATATTTCTGCACAATTGCGCTTGTTAAAGCACACTCATAAATATTTTCATTTTCTTTATTATTATTTTTATGTGTTACTGAATTTGAGTAAATTAATCTGATATATTTGTTCTGTGTTATTACAGGAATTATTTAAACCAATACGAAACGTTACATCATCTAATTATAGTTAATTATAGTAAGATAATAAGTTTTATTGATTTATTTCTTTAGTTTTACAATGTTTAAAAGATTCATTGTTATTTTAATATTTTGATATTCATTCAAATGATATTAGATCTTTTGTGATTAGTTTTTTATTTAGTTTGAACTAAAGTAATATTTAATTTAGTTTCTCAAATTTTAATGTTGCTTATTTCGGTTGTAGTACGAGAAGATTTAATCGGAGGACAATATGCTCCTCTCGGTTTTCCGATTTTTAAATATGCAATGACTTTCGGAGCAGAAATGGAGAAGCAAGCCATAGCCCAAAAAAATGAAATAATTATATTAAAACGATTGAAGAATCACAAGGATTTTATTTGTGTCCGGATTAAGGAATAACTTTTCCGAAGGTAGACTGAATGTGTCCTCTTCCATGTTGTGGAGGGCTAGGTGGAGGTAATGAATTAGAAGAGGTCTTTACAAGAAAACGACGAGGACATAGGTGAGAAATGTGCCATGGTTTATTATTAATTTAATTCGTTCTATAGTAAAAAGTTTTTATATTAAAAGTAAAAGTTAAATCAATAATTTTAATTAGCTTAGCAGTGGGAAGGTATTGAAATTGAGATAAAAGTATACCTTCCTATTCATAGTTTATAATTATTTATTATAAAAAATTTTCCTAACATTTACTGTAACATGGTGTTGAACAATAATAGAAAATTTTTATTTATCAAAACACGTTTTTCGTTTACATCATGTTTGTTTGCGATTATTTCCTCTTTGTTAAATAAATTTTTAGGTTTATATTAACGCGTTTCGAGGGCTTACACTATCAATAAACGTGTTTTGAAATAGATAAATAAAGTTACGGATTAATTTTAATATTATTAAATTCTTCCATGTGTCAGCTTCGATATTGTTTTTAATAATGACACATATTAATTGTGTGTGTCGCCTTTTTATAACGTTCCGTGGAACATGCTTGATCGTGATTGACTGTCAATCGCTATCAATAACAGTCAATCACAATGAGGCACATTGGGTGAAAAAGGCATAAATAGAACCCACGTTTTATCATTCTACTCAGTCGAGTTTTGTTTGTCTTAAAGGAAGGAGTACTGATTTTTGTCCGCAATAATTTTGATTTATTTTTGTGCATATTTGTGCATTGTTAAAGTAAATATTTATTATTCGTACTTGAGTTTGAAAATTACTAAATATTAATTGTTTGATTTGTACAGTGTTACCATGAAGATTGGTGTTCAGATTTCTACAAGATGTGTCCCATAATTGGATGGATCACTTGATCACTATGAATTGTGGCCCAATTGGAATTACTTTTTTTTCAAATTGAAGATTGATAAACTGAGAAAAAAAAATGCTGTTTGCAGCACCATCTATCAAAGATAAAAAAAAGTCTTAAAATAAAATTTACATACTTTTTAATGGCCTATCAGAATCTACAATAAAAAATAAGGTGTTCCATTTCAGATTTCAAAGTTGCCCCCCTTTCCCGCCCCTCAGGGGGTCCAGAGGGGGCAAGGGTCTCTGCATCAGATGTCCCCCTCGAAACCATTTACTTTTTATCCGAAACATTTTTTTGTCCGATGCACGATTTTAAAGTTATTGCAGGTGGCGGATTAAAATGGGACACCCAGTATATATATATATTACATAGTTAATTATATTATTAAGTTAATTAAGTGTGTTTTGTTATTTTAATCACGTAGTTAACAATGTGATCAGGTTACTAAATTTGTATTTTTATTTTTATGAAATTTTTACATTTTAATTATTTAAATTATTAAACTGTGTTTTGGACAATCTAATCACATGTGATTAAGTTATTAAATTTGTATTTAATAATTTATTTTTAAGAAATTTTGAGTTCATTTTTTTACGTTTTGATTATTTAATTATTAAATTGTGTTTTGATAATCTAATCACATTGTTAACAAGATAATTAAGTGTGTTTTGCGAACTTAATCACACATAGTTAACAATGTGATTAACCAAGTAATAAAGTGGTATACGTATTATACTTTTTTTTTTTTTTGTAATAAATATATTTTTTTTCTATTTTTCAATAAAGTCGTTAAACAAATAATTGTATTTTTTATTTTTTTCCCGTTCCTCAAATATATTAAAAAAATAACAGCGCGTCCATATTAAATTTAATTTAAATTGTCAAAATTTGTTTAATATTATTCTTTAAAGAATTGTTAGAAATCCAAATTTGTTATTAATTAAATCTTCCTAAATGAAACCAATGAGAACGAAACGAAGAATAAATGCAGTAACTTCTTGCTGGCAAAGCCTATAGGCAACCAGTTTAACATCAGTGCATTGCGGAAATGTATAAGCTAAGGGGTTTTAACGAAATTTGTACCAGGAAAGTGAGAAATGCGAGATTTGTATCAGGAAAGCGCAAAATAAAACATTTTAACGAAATTTTATCAGGAAAACATAAAAAAATTGAGATTTTTTTAATATTTTTTTTATCACAGTTTTGGGGTTGACTTAATTGTCGTAGGGGGTTGATTTTTAGATATGTTGTAGTACGTACCCGGTTTATGGGGGTGTTGAACTAGTTAGGGGAGGTGCAAATTTTCTTATTTTTGCGAAATTTCCAACCGTTTTTTTTTTATTTGCTAACATTAATAATTAATAGCCGAGGGCTCGTACGGGGCTGGGGGTTGAAACTGTTATAGCAACAGAAGTGCTGCCTAGCAAATTTCGTTATTTTTGCGAAATTTGCAGCCGTTTGCAAAATACTCGCAATTTTAGTATTTGAATTTTTAAACACAAATTTGTTAACTTTTTATCACAGTTTTGAGGGTTGACATAATTAATAAAGGGGTGTCGTAGGGAGTTGATTTTTGGATATATTGTAGTGCGGCCATAATTGACTGGCATTTATAAAACGCGGAAAATTTTGTTATTTTGGCGAAATTCCCAGCCGTTTTCGAGATATTCACGATTAAATTTCGCAAAAATAACGAAATCTGCTAGGCAGCACTTGTGTTGCTATAACATTTTCAATCCCCAACCCCGTTCGAGCCCTCGGCTATTAATTATTAATGTTTGCAAAAAAATCTTTAATCGCGAATATCTCGAAAACGGCTCGGAATTTCGCAGAAATAATAAAATTTTCCGCGTTTTACAAATAGCAGTCAATTATGGCCGTACTACAACATATTCAAAAATCAACCCCGTACGACACCCCCTTATTAATTAAGTCAACTCCCAAAACTGTGATAAAAAAAGATATAAAAAAAATTCTTTTTATGTTTTCCTGATAAAATTTCGTTAAAATGTTTCATTTTGCGCTTTCCTGATACAAATCTTGCATAATCACTTGTACTTAACACATATAAAACTATTATCGAATTATTCGGATATCAAGATAATATTGGATTCGAATCTAAAATTATCCAGATTCGAAGTAAATTCTTCATTAATTTCAACAATTTCTACTCGAAAACTAATAGTTTAAAACAAATTATGTTAAAATTGAACTCTAAACTTAATTTATTAAATATACATTAAACTCTAAATCAAATTTATATGTTACTATCCCTATTTAATACGAAATAAAATACGAAAACCTCCCACTAATTTAACTGTCACATTACTAATAAATTTCTAAACTTTCAATTCATTTCATCCAAATCGAAATAACTAAATAAACCATGAGTTATTTAATAATAATTCAGCTTATATTATATTTCTGTAAGTTTTTTCGTATTAAAATAGCAACTGATACAAACTAAATAACTATTATAGTTACAGAGAGGTCTTCGCAACAAGTGACTACAAAAATCTGGATACCAAATACGAATTTTAACAACCCGAAGAGACAAGTAAAATTATTTTTCGGGATGATTTAAACGCGGCGATTAATTTACCGGATAAATTAAAAGTTCGCGAAATAGTTTTGTCAAATGATGGCGAATTAGTTTTGAAACCGAGTGGTTCGATTGATATATTTGATGAGCGGATAGACTCAAAATGTCAAAAAGATGGTAAATATAACTCAAAGTACTCAAAAGAATGTGGCACAAACTCTTTTCGGAATCGAAACTAGTTTTCTCTTCAAGAAGCTTTTGTTTCGTTTGGCTAAATTCGAAATAATCTACTACTATAATAATCTACATCCTCACCTATCCTCACGACAAACTTTCTTTACCCAGTAACAAAAAAAATACGAAATTGCATTTTGGTTAAAATAACTCCTAAATACTAGAAAATGCTTTTACAATTACAATCAATTTAAAAGTAATAAAAAATCAGTACTCCTTCCCTAGACAGACAAAACTCGACTGGCTTTAAATTTTGCTAAAAAAAAACTAAAATTATATTAACTCAGAAGAAATCGGACGGGATTTTTGCTCAAGCTAGAATAATTCCTATTTTATTTTCTATTTCTTAAAACTTGTTTAATAAAAATTCTCAATTCTTTCATTTTACATATGAGTTTTTATTGCAGTTGAAAAGAAACTCTATTTATACAAAGTATATCACATTTTTATTAAACTATAACATAATTATACATAAGTATGAAAATTAAAGACTTAGGTATCACAAATTGTTGTTACTTCTTTAACACATGTTACGCAGGTGTAGACAGTATGAGATGAGCATATTAAAGCTTTACATTTCACACAGTGTTTTTTTGTTTTTTTATTGTTTCTACGAGGGCAAAAGGCGCAAAATCCTTCACAAAATACTCCTCTTACAGGTATTTCTGAATCCGTGACACATGCAATCCGTTTCATTGCCTTACAACCATGAAGTGACATGTTTGGAATTGCCGATCTTGTAATAAGATGCGGTTGCATTAAACTCAGAGCAAGTGTTTTCAAAAATATTCGTCTATCAATCAGGTCATTAGTGTTCTCTTTGTATATAATTTGGCTGTTGATGCCACTAATATTTAAAAGAGCAAAAAATATTGTCAATGGCCATCTGCAGGATACTCTGGCAACGGAATACAATGCCTTCATTTCATCTACCACATCTACAGCATTTTTTGTTAAATTGTAGAAGGTGATTAATTTAGTCTTAGCTGAATTCCAAGTTTCTTGATCAATTCTGTCATTATTATGTAGGGTAGAAAAAACCAGGACATTCTTATTAGGCTTGGTTTTGTATGAAACTAATGTTCCAGTTTCTATAAAACCAAACAAGCTACTTTGTACAGCTCTATTTTTCGTTTCGTTAAAGCGTGCAGGAATTTCTTTATTATTTTTACGAATGGTACCGACCATTGTTGTCTTCTTATCTAATAATTCTTTGGCGAGTGGAATAGAGGAAAAGTAATTATCCATAGTAATATTTCTTTCCGTATTCATTATGTGTCCTGTCAACCGTTTGACAACTTCATCAGGACTATTATCTGCAGTGTACAGTCCATCAGGTTGGCGTCCTGCATAAACTTCCAGATTGCTGGTGTAAAATGTGCAGGAATCTACCAACGCATAAATTTTAATGCCACGTTTATTGGGTATATATCGTTTAAATTTACATCGACCCTCAAATGGTTCCAGCATTTCATCAATGGTACTGTATTTGCCTACTTGATAGTTTTCTTTACATTTTGAAATAAAATCTTCCAAAACTTCTCTGATAGGAGATAAATTATCAAAAATTTTACGCAGGATCCTATTTTCAAAGTTATCAAACCTTATAGCTCTTAACAGCAACAGGAATCTTTCTCGTGACATAGTTGTTCTAAAACATTCTGGGGCAGTTCCGTCGGTAGCCCACAATTCTTTTAAGTTCAAATGTTGAGCCCTCAATACACCTGCCATGTATAATATTCCAAATACAGCATGAATTTCAGCAAAATCTGTTTGTCGATAGTCTGGAGATCGTCCATAGTTCGGTCGCAATCGATCTAAATAAAGGTTAGTATAACACACAATTTTGTCTAAGAGAGAATCAGAAAAGAAAAGTTTCCAACAATCAATCGGGGATTTTGCATTTTTAGCAATCGCTGTCACTTTAGAAACGTGTATTATATTGTTGTGCTGGGGTGTGTGGATATTTTTACAAGGCGGGTTTGTGTGCCATATGGTTGATTTATCTTTACCGATAAAACTGTTGACTGAGTCGTCGTTCTCATATGGGTCATCTTCTCCGGACTGTTCTGATTCAGTTTCATGATCTGAATGATCACTCTCTTTATCAGTTTCTACATCATCAATTCTATTATCACAGTCTTGCAAATCCTCTGTACTATTATTCTCTTCAGCCCAAGATGGAATTGCTAAAAAAAAAAAAAGAAGTAAAATTTGGATGCTCAAAAGATAATGTCATATAAATAATACCATAAAATATCTACCTTTCAATTCATAAGCAGCCCTTCCAATTTCTCCTACCATTTTTCTTTGGCTCCTCATGCTGAATTGTTGATAAACTGCATAGAAACAGAAAGAAACACAATAATAAAAGTGCCACAAATATAAAATGGTAAATATTGATTGAAAAAAAAGGAAAAAGCATTGGAAATTGAGTGATTATAAATTGTATTCAGAAATTCACTTTTACAATTCACAAATTATAAAACAGAATTCACACTTTAGAAAAAGTTTTAAATAATTATATAATTATATATAATTATATATATATATGTATATGTATTATATATAATTATATATATATGTAATTGTGAGAAAAATTTTCACGAAGTAAATAAGATTTATAAATAAAAATTTGTACATTTCATGTTTACTAATATAAAAATATAGATAAAATATAATGATATTATACAACTTCTTTTATTTTATAATATTTTATTTATATTTATTACTAAATTCCTATTATCAAATATCTTACTATTTTTCTCATAATTACAAACGGAAAGTAAATACAACAAACTTGTTATAGGAAAAATGAAAACAGATAAATTAATTGGTATTCCCATTTTTTTTTGTACAGTGTGTTTTTTTAAGATAGAAAATAGAATATCCAAATAAAATTAAAGATGATAATATTTATTAATTTTTATAAATACATTTTTTGATTAATTATCATATCTTTAAAAATAATTTTTTTAAAAGAAATCTGGAAAATATTTTCAGGAAATTTAAAATACATAAAATTTTAATTTCTATTTGAAGAACAATCTTTGAGCCAAGGCAAGAAATATGAAAAAAAAAAATTGTATGTCAAATACAATGCGCTAAAATTTCACCACAGATTACTATACGCTAATTGAAGAAAATTACTGAAAAGAAAATAATTAAATAAACTAATGTATATGTATTAGAAGGTAGCAATTATAATGTATTAATTAAATCATTATAAAATTCAGTTTAACTTTAACTTTATAACAAACTAAATTTGATATTTCACAACATTAAATTTCCTAATTAATCTCTCTAATTGACAAATGTTTGTATATATGTTTCTGCAGCATCTCCTCCTAAACCCCTGAACCGATTTTGATGGGAGTCATTTTAATTGGTTCATTCCCTATTTGAGAATAGGCAAGTTTCATCTTTCTACGATTTCATTTTGGTTTTAAAAAATTTGAAAAATTATGTTTATAATGCAAATGTCAAAAATGACAGCTGTTTATTTATTTTTTCATAACTATCTAAGTTTATTTATATATATTAAAACAGCGTATTCAGTTAATATGCAATGTGTCTCAAAATTTTATCTACAAATTTTACATTTATCTACTGTTCTATGGGGCGCGCGCGCCCTTCATGAATATACAATGTGTCTTAGAAATAAATGTACTCAACAATGTACACACTACAAATTATGTTTAAATCTTTCTATCTTAATTACTATTTTCGACTTCAAACGTGACCCTTTAAGGGTCACGGGTTTACTAGTAAAGGTTTATTTTTAAATATTAATGTCAAAAAGATTTTATAATTTATTTTTAAAGTATATTTCTTACCCTTTTGATCTTCCGATGAGTCTTGTTTTGGCGTTGACTGCACAGGTACTTCATCGGTAGATGCCTCTTCAATCACCAATATCAATTCTTCGAAAGAAATTGGAGAATTCCCTGCGGAGAAGAAAATAATTAAATAAATTAATGTATACGTATTAGAAGGTAGCAATTAAATTACCATAAATTCAGTTTAAGAATAATTTTAAAACAAACTAAAATTAAAATTTTAAAATTTCTGTACTCTGTTACAAACTTATTGTTTATTAGAAAATACAAAATCTAAAAACTAATTTGGTATTTTACAACATTAAATTTCGTAATAAAGGTTTATTCTTAAATGTTAATGTCAAAAAGATTTTATAATTTATTTTTAAAATATATTTCTTACCCTTTTCATCTTCCGATGGTTCTTGTTTTTCGTCATCACGAGAACGTTTTGGCATTGACTGTACAGGTACTTCATCGGTAGATGCCTCGTGAATCACCAATTCTTCGAAAGAAATTGGAGAATTCCCTGCAGAGAAGAAAATAATTAAATAAACTAGTGTATATACGTATTAGAAGGTAGCAATTATACTGTACTTAAATTACCATAAATTCAGTTTAAGAATAATTTTATAACAAACTAAAATTTTAAAATTTCTGTACTCTGTTAAAAAACTTATTGTTTATTAGCAAGTACAAAATCTAAAAACTAATTTGATATTTTACAACATTAAATTTCGTAATAAAGATTTATTCTTAAATGTAATTTATTTTTAAAATATATTTCATACCTTTTTCAGCTTCCGATATTTCTTCTCGAACTATAAATTTTGGTGTAACACCTATATTTAATTTAATTAGCTTATTGTTTCGAAAATCTTCAGGTGCAAAGTGCCGACGACATATTCTCATATGTTTCACTTGTCTATATGGTTTTTCAATTAAATGATATAAATTTAAATTTTTAAACCATTTTTCACGGCGCTTGTCGTCCTTTGGTGGATAAAACATTTTCCCCCTTTTTCCTGGATCAATATAATTCGATTGACACTTGTATACAATACAATTTCGAACCTAAAATTTTTCATAAAAGAATTCATAAAAAAAATCAAATGTATAGTACAAATAAATATTAAATAATAATGTTAAATACTGAAGCAGTTATACACAGTTCATAAGTGCATTACGAAAATAGAAAAACTACGTAGTTCTTGTGAAACACAGCAAAACAAATTTAGCACAAATTATTTTTTTACAAATATTGTAGTAATCTCATATATTATTTTTTTATTTTTTATAATATGGTTTTATTCAATTTAGTCATGAATTTTTATTTAACAATTTTATTTATTAATTTTCGGCCTAGTATTGTAGTGAATAAAAATTCCTGACTATACTTATAAATCGAATAAAACCATATCATAAAAAAACTAAAAATTCATAACCAACGAGTCAATAAAAATTAAAAACACAGATACAAATTATATTTATAAATATACTAATATTAAAAAAAAGTTTTTCATTTACTTACTTCATTCATTTTGGAATTTTCTTCACAAATAGTGTTGCTTTGACAACGTTTCGTCGAAAGGCATATGAACCGAACGTTTCGTGACGTTTGTTCAAGTAACCTGGGCTTGCCGCGTAAATTGTATACAGCGCCTCTTACAGAAATATTTTAAATTAGGCCACACTAGAGACCTCTGTCAGGATCTTTGGTCGAACTTGGAAATAATAAACTGTCAACCCCTTGGTTTCGTAGCAAAAGAGGCATAGATCAGGGGCATGACAAGTAATATCCCAATTTGAATATGACTTTCGAATCGAGCTAATGTGGTGCCATCTCTTGGCTGCGAAAATAAATTTTATAACAGGTGCTAGTCACGTGGTCATTACAAGCCTCATGTGAGACGCCATTACTGTTTTTGCTTTCATATTGTAAACAGTGTGTTCTCGTTCCATATTTTTGTGTTTTTGTTAGTATTTTAAAGTCAGTTTTTCAGTTCATTTTACTTTTTCCTTGTTTTCCTTTATTGTATTTATCTCTTCTAGTACAGTTTCTTGGTATTCTGTTACGCAAACAGTCTTTTTAAAGACTATTTCCTTTGTTATTCCTATACTTTTATTCCTTTGTTTTGTTATTCCTTGTTAAGTTTTTCTGTTACTGCTTTGCATTGAACATTTTTGAAAATGGTAAGTTATTTATTTATTATTATTAAACAGTATTAAATAATTTATATTTTTTTAGCCTTCTTGTATTCATCCGGGATGCGATGGTTCTGGAAGCAGATGTTTTCATAGACTGCCCAAGAATGACACACTTCGTGAAAAGTGGCTTCGTGCTGTCAACAGGTGCGATCTACTTGAAAAAACCTACGAAGAAATTGCATATTACTATGTTTGCAGCGCACATTTTAGTATATGGCAATATAAAAACGAGACCAGTAAATCGTTGAACCCAAATGCAATCCCAAATGCCAAAAAAGGTCAGTATTGCTTTAGCAGTAAAGCAAATTTTGTTTCTACGTTGTATAGTAAATGTATATAATTATAATTTTGTATTACAGACTCTCCTATTGCATTCTCTGGAGTTACAGCATCACCCACTACTGCATATTTGACCCAACCATGTAATGGTACGTAATACTTTTGATCTGTTTAATATTAAACTTTGACTTTTTTACTATTGTATTTTTCAGTAATTAATTTACAAATACTGAATATATTTTACAATATTTTTTATTTTTTCAGATTGTTCTCCACTAAAATGCGATGATATTAATTTAAAGAGGAAAATTAAAACTTATCAACGAACGACTCAAGCAGAATCTTCAAAGTCAGGTTAGTGAATTATTTATTAATTTTTTTTTATTTGTATCTAAATTTAATTAATTTTTATGAATTTAAATGGATTATTTATGTTTGCAGATTCTTCAATACCCAGTTCTTCGCAATCAACCTCAACCATGGAATGGATAACACCAATTTCAGAGGCTTCAAAACGAGGAAAATTAGGTACGTAAAACTTATTAATTTAATATTGAAATATCATTCAGAACTCAAAACAAATAATTTAAACAACTTTTGTTTTAAGTTTTGTCTAGTTTATTTTTGGTTTACGTAAATATATAAAGCATGTCTTTCTTTATTGCATAATTTATAATTTTTTTCTTAATTACCTTATAGTTACTTGTTTTCCTTATTTATTTATGTCAGTTGAATTAATAATTTAATAATTAATTTAATATTATTAATTGATTTATATAAAATAAAAAATAGTATATTATTTAACTGGCTCTATTTTCTACCAAAACGATAATTAATGTACCAAAAAAACTAACGTTAAACCAAATGTTGTTCAAATTTTTCATAAATTTAACATTCTTTCAATTTTATTTTATACATTAGTTATCGTATGGTCAGTTTTATTTAGAAATTATTGTTTGAAATTGCAACTTAATTTTATAATGGTTTTATAATTTGTTGTTTATTCATTATGTATATTTTGTTTTATTATTATTATATGTGATCATATTTTAAACTAATAATTATTAACTGAAATAGAAATATTTATTCATAAAATGACTATATAATAAGATTAATATAACTACTTCATTATCAATTTTAATTAATTAGTTCTTTTTACTAAATTTTATTTTAACAATTCATTAATTATATTTTTAACTATAGTTTAACTTTTAAATATCGCGTTTAATAAAGTAATACTAATTAGTATTTTGTGTTTATAGATACATTAACTCTGCACGAACTGGGATTATCAAGAATGAAAAAGTTATCTCCGCGGGAACAGAAATTGTATTCGTCAACAAAACGACTGGAACATTTACTAAGAGTAATGAAAAACAATTGTAAGAATCGCCACAAGCATTTTAGGTTTTTTAATAACTATTAGAAACGTACAAACACTATGGAGTCGTCTGAGGGATCTTGATTTCAAATATATTTCTACAAGATGTTTGAATCAAGATCCCTTAGAAAACTTTTTTAGTATTGTACGTGGTCTAGGAGGATTAAATCCTAATCCATCTTGTTCTCAATTCGTGTCTGCATATTCCACTGCAATTGTAAATAATTCAGTGCGAAATATTGGAGGTTCGAATTGTGAACAAGATGGAACCGATTTATTATTAAACTTGAAATTGAATTCATAAATCCCTCCTTTTATATCCTTCTACAGATTTTATATCCCATATCCATAATATCCGCCTAAAAACATTCCCTCTTATTTTAAAATACATAAATGTAGAAAATATTTCTAAAATTGTCCTTCAAAACCTTCAACTTTCCATTCCAATTCCTTGTAGTATCCATTCCGAAAATGTCAATAATAGAATAAAATATATTATTACGTCAATTTTGCTATATGCAATTTTAACTTTAATAAACAAAAAAATTAATTTGGAAATTATAAATATACCAGAAATAATCGATAAATATTTAAATGTGGCATATCCACCTATACGAAATAAAGTAAAAAATTATTTAGAAAAAAGACATAAAAAATAGCCTATGTATTTGTTTCTTTTTCTTTTATTTTTATTTTATATTATGTATTTGTATTATTTTGTAATATTTTTGTTATTTGTATAAATATACATTTAATCAATTTATTTTTGTTTTTAATTATATATTAATATAATTTTTAATATTCATTTTATGTATATTGATGTATGAATGTGTTAAATATACATAATATATTTGACGACATTAATACATCAATATACTTAAAATGAATATTGAAAATTATTTTTTAAATATAAAAAATCCTATACTAATAATAATAAATCATATAACGCGCTAAAATTTTTGTTTAAAACGCTCGCCAACAGATGGCTGTGTTAAATTTTAGTAAACCCCAAATTACACGGTGTTGTCGCTTCTTATATATATTACTTATTCTATGGCATAGATTGCTATAAGCTACGCTGAAATAGGGTATATTTTTCGTATTTTTCCACTCTATCCCGCTTAACCCCAAGCATTTGACAAAATAAATGCAACTAACACGCTCTAATTTGATATACAGAACTACTTTCCGTACTTTCCGTCTTACGTCCCCCTATCGATATATAATCAAACATCCAAACTTTCTTTAGATTGTACTACAACAATATTTGTACTATATATTGTACTATAAAATATTAAATACATTTTAATATTAATGAATGATCATTAAATAAACATAAATTTGAAACAATGAACAATAGAAGACATCTAGAAATTGTTTCCTACTTCATGTCAGTTGATGTCTGTGTTCTAACCTTGAAAATATAATACTTATACAAATATTACGAAAATCCTTTTACTTTTATATGTAATATTCATTTTATATTCATGTTATGTATTTATTAAAAGTTATAAAGACATTTCTTGTTATATAAAGGTTAAATAAAGTTTTATTTATATATATGTATGTATATAAATGACATTCATATAAATTTGACAACCAATGACAGAATTGTTTACATAAGTTTCTTTGTGAAAGAAGTATTTAAAATTTACAGCATACTTAAAGATTTATTTATATATGTAATCGAAATAAAATAATGAACTACACGGACAGTACGATAAATTACAACGATGATGAAATGACAAGTAGTGATTATGATGAATTTAATCAATCTTTATGGTGTTACTTACCAGATGCTGTTTTACTACAAATATTTAGCTATTTGGATCATAAACAATTATTAAATGCAGGTTTAGTTTGTAGAAATTGGAATATTAATAGTTACGATGACTTATTGTGGAGAGATTTGTTTCACAGAGATTTTAAAACAGATCCAACTTTATATAATTGTAAGTATTTATTTTATATGAAGGTCGTTTAGAAAGTAAATTTTCTTTGTTTCTATTTCAGCATGTAAACCAAAAACTTGGTTGTCAGAGTACAAACGATTATGCTATCATATACCAATTGCTCAAACAGAAAATTTGACAGAACATCAACATCAAGTTTTGCACGTTAGTTTCGCTCATAACGGAAAATTATTCGCAACATGTTCGAAAGATGGTTATATTTTGGTAAAATTTACTCACTAAAAAATCTCTTGTTCATATTTATATAAAACAAATATTTGTACTGCACGCAGGTATGGAATTCAAAGTATCCTGTATCTTTAAAATATCAACGCGACATGAAAACACATTCATGGAAATATACACAATACTCACAATTTAACGAGACTGACACGTTATTATTAGTTTCGGGGGTGCATTTTGGTACTCCACATAGCACTTCCGGCGAAATTGCAGTATTTAGTTTACAAGGTACACACTCAAAACACCCTATATACATCAAATAAATCTTGTAACATTCCCGCAGATGGTTTCGAATTACAATGTCGTGTGATGAATAAACCGTACGACATATTCGGCACTTGGTACAGTGACCAATACTTGCTATCTGGTGATTTACATTGGCTAGCACATTTGGTTAGTTCGTCCGTATTATGGTTGATCAAAGCATCGCAGGAAACCGAATCGGAACACGTTCCAATCACTAGTCAACTCTATCGGTATGGATTTTTACACTACATTTTTTATTGCACTAATAAACCGTCGATTTAGTATTTGAATTTTAAAATGGCTGTCATGCGAACTGAAACAATTGCTACTAAGTTACAGTCACTGAAATATAGTAATAACTGGAACGCGCACTGGCCGCTCAAATGCGAGCCGAGAGAGATAGGAGATACGGGGGATTCGCGTCTTTGTCTTTCTAATGGCGTAGCATTGCTACTACATGATAACTTAGATAGCTATGAAAAAAAAAAAGAATCTAACTGTCAAATGTCAAATTAATATATCAAAAATGATAAAAATACCTTTTATAGAGGAATTCCCCAATAAAATCTCATTACGTATCGTTTAGCCGATGCATTTAGCTACAATTTAATATGCAACAACATAAGATTGTCGCATTTTTACCGCAAGAAATCGCACTTGAATTTCAAATGCGCAGAAGTGTAGGACAGTGATAGAGATCCCCCGTATCTCCTATCTCTCTCGGCTCGCATTGGCGCTACTAGAACACATAGGCAGTGCACATTCCAGTTATTACTATATTTCAGTGGTTACAGTACATATAACACGTACGAAGTTAACAAATTAATCTTTATAAATTGACTTATTCATTTTATTAATATGCTGTAAAACCTTCTTGAGAAAATAAAGTATTACCACGACCAATATGGAGTTTGTTTCCATATATTTATTTCTTTTTGTGATATTTCTATTTATGTACATTGTTATTTTTTATATATTGTTGATTCGTCGATATTGGATAAATGTGTAATACGATCTCATGTGTTGAAAATAGCAATTGTTATTTTAGATTTTATAATAGAAATGCAAGTTCAATACGAGCAGTGACGGTGGCAAATTGCCTACCCGATTCGGATCATGTATCCGATATTGAATCAAATAATGAAGAGGCAGGTGCAATGGATTGTAGCGATTTGGAACTCGTTGAACGAGGCAATCCACCATCGCACAGAGATATTAATCCCACACCGATCAATAGACAACGACCCATTCAAGTTGATGCTGCATTTAGGTAAATACCTTGCTATTCGAATAAAATAACCGTTAACTTACTTTTCAAATATTCGATTTCTATATAGACCACAAGATACACTAGACTATGCCCGTCCATTCGGTTACAACTGCGATTATCGCAACACTGAAACGGTAAATCGTTTATCAGCAGCAGCATCACTCGATTCGGATACGGAATCTTCTGTTGAGGACGAACAGGAGGAATTCGAAATCGAGACAGATGAGAATGCGACGGAAAAATACTTAATCTTTACGACTGGTTCGAAAACGTACACGCCACATCAGATCGGCTTCAAACGGATGCGATCGATTAATTTCCCTAAACGAATTGATCCCGGCCCGTCACTGAAAGAAAGAGTTGCGCTATTGAAAGAAATACAACAACGGCCCGATCCAGATTGGTTGGATTTCGATTCGGTAGCGGATAAGTTCGATAAAGTCGATCATTTGATTGATCTTCATGGGCATATTATTGGAATGGCTTTATCGCCCGATCATAGATATTTGTATGTCAATAGCAGACCATGGCCGCGGGGATACGTTATAGGTATGTAATAAGTTATTTTTTTTACTAAATCATATATACAAAATTCATTATGTATATGCAATTCTTGATCCCTGTCTAGCGGACGGGAAAAGCGGGAATTGTACGGGAATGTAACAATGTACGGTAAATATTTTTGGTACGGGAAATTATCAAATTGAAAAATTTGCTGGTTATTCCTTTAAATTAATGTACGGGAATTTTGTTTAGAAAACCCGCTCGACACCCTGTTGATAATTACTCACGTCAGTTACATCTTGAATTATTACTCAACACTTTTTGCAAATCATAATATTGCATTTGAAATATCTGACGAGTTAATGCCGCTGCTAGAACACGTTGTAATTTTCATATAATTATTTTGAAATGTTATTCATGTCAAACCGAAACAGAAAAGTACAATTTTCTATTGTATATACTTGTAGATAAAGTACATTATTCAATGTGCATATAATGATTATTACTCCACTCGGATGAAACTTCATTCTCAATAGTAATAATTATCATTACGTATTGGTTAAAAAATATATTTTTGTATTTCAATAGGATCATCTCAAAATTCAAATTATAATATTTTGATTGTAAATTAAGAAATTTCATTAATTTAGAAAGAAAAAAATTATACTTTTAAAACTGTACTATAGAAAATAACCATATAATTTTCAAATCGTACACACATTAAAATATTTTTATATCGCGCGCGAAGAAATGATTATTAACTTACAGAATGTTAATTTCAGGCAATCCTCTGGATCCACCACCAATCGCCCAGGAGATCGATATTCACGTGATCGATCTAGTTACTTTACGTGAGGTTGGTACAATGTTGCGCGCGCATAAAGCCTACACACCGAACAACGAATGCTTTTTTATTTTTCTCGACGTGTGTCACGAATATGTGGCGAGCGGGGCCGAAGACAAACACGGCTATCTATGGGACCGGCATTACGGTGTCTGTCTCGCTAAATTTCCCCACGCAGACGTTGTCAATTCGGTCGCGTTTAATCCACGTGATCCGGAAATGCTTGTGACCACATCGGACGATTATTCGATTAAAGTCTGGCGATCGAGAGCGAAAATCAAACAGGCTGAATTGGATTTAGCAAGATTACCTCGTGCGATTGAAGTAAGGACCTTAAGGACGACACAAAATCGATCGCGTTGACTGAAAATTAGAACGAAGACAAAATTCGTAAAAATACTTATCTGTCATCCGTCCAAATATTTTTCGCGGTAAATTTTATTAAAATGCAAATGGCCGTCGCATTAACAGCTGATTGCCGATAACTATTTAGTATTTGAATAAATGAAAGAAATATTATATATATATATATATATATATATATATATATATATATATATATATATATATATTTAATAGTTTGAATAATTACACATCGAATTTAATTAGAAAATTAAATTAAAAATTGTCAACTGCCTCGACTGGGACTCGACTCGCAATATATATTCTAAATATATATATATATATATATATATATATATATATATATACCGGGTGTCTACTTTTTTTTTGTTACATAGGGAATAAAATGCTAAAATTTTCATTTGGTGATAAATTTTCCCCTAATTATTATAGAACAAAAGTACAAATACAAAAGTTGTTTAGAATTCAAAAATGCATCAAATGATGCCAAATTTATCAATATAGGATGTTCCGATCAAGAATTAGAAGCAAATTAAAATTTCCATTTTTGCGCTCTTTACATCAAAGTGCCACGGAAATTAAACAAATAATTTCATTTCTTCTGGAGTTTGAGTTTGACAGATCGTATTTATTTTATTGTTACGTTCTGTATTATTATTATTATTATTATTATTATTGAAAATAATGAATAAACTTAATGTAAATGAAAAGCTATTAAGTATAAAAAGTATTAAGTATTTATTATTTATTACAATGAAAGGGTATTTTACTCGGCTGTACACTACGTACTAGCTGTGGTTTTAAATTGTGAATGTCTCCATTATAATTTTAAGTAATTGTTTAATTTATTTATTAACTTCAAGTTATAAAAACAATACATTTGAATTAGATGACTGGCATTATGCCTAATATATTTATTATAATAATTTAAACTTATCCCTGAGGATGCTGTAAGTTGTGCAGTGAAACGTCGGATAAGAGTTTAATAAATAGTAAATAGCTGAACTCCGTAAAACTTTCTTTATTTATTACAATATTCAATATACCTATAAAACAGAAAAATTCATGAATACAAGATATAGGAGAACAAAAACGAAACTAACAATTTAAATTAAATGTTCAAATAAATCGCCATTAACTGCCAAACAATAACCTAATCTGTTATAAAATTCGTGACGTACAGAGCTTAATTGTGTTTGTGTTATATTATTGCACTCTTCAACAATAAAATAAATACGATCTGTCAAACTCAAACTCCAGAAGAAATGAAATTATTTGTTTAATTTCCATGGCACTTTGATGTAAAGAGCGCAAAAATGGAAATTTTAATTTGCTTCTAATTCTTGATCGGAACATCCTATATTGATAAATTTGGCATCATTTGATGCATTTTTGAATTCTAAACAACTTTTGTATTTGTACTTTTGTTCTATAATAATTAGGGGAAAATTTATCACCAAATGAAAATGTTAGCATTGTATTCCCTATGTAACAAAAAAAAAGTAGACACCCGGTATATAATATTGTATTTTTCAATTCATTATTAGAACAAATAATATATTTTACTTTATATCAAATGAAATATAAATTATATAATTGTTTTGACAAGATTATGTTGTAAGAAATAATAATATTATAATTTATTACAAATATTTTAATGTAATGTAATATAAATAGATTTTTTTTTCCATAATAACTACGTCTATTTCAACAATAGATTTATTTTATCTGAATTTTGTAATCAAATCAACGAATTATTCTAGATATTCTTTATAAAACATTTTATTTCAAATTATTGCGAATGAATTTACAATAAATTCTCTGCTTGAAAATTAAATATTGAACGCAGCGGTTGCGGTAGCTAGATAAAAGATAAATCCAGCTTTAGTATTCTTATAAGATTAGAAAATGATCTATTGTGGCGAAATTTAAATAAAATAATATTATAAAAAATCCCAAAACCACATAAAATAAAGCTAAATACGTATTTTGGAAGCTAAGCTTCCATCTTCAGTAGCTATATAAAATTTACAAAAAATCTTACCTGTGATCCGAAGTACATAAACATAAACGAAGTGTTTATGTACTTCGGATCACAGGTAAGATTTTTTTGTAAATTTTATTTTGCTACTGAAGATGGAAGCTTAGCTTCCGAAATACGAATTTAGCTTTATTTTAATTTAAGTGTAGTTTTGGGATTTTTTATAATATTATTTTTATTTAGTGTTCTTGATATGTTGTTTATGAATCAATGTATGCCCACATGAATTACAACACTAATGACTTCATTTGACCACTATCAGCTGTTGACGTGACCTTTTGCATGACTGTCTGCAAGTCAAAAATTGTTCAAAATTCAAGAATTAAAAGTCGATATTTTTTTGGTTTTTGATAATATATTTATAATTTATTTTTCAATATTGTAATCTCATTTACAATTACAGACAACAAAATATATAATTTTCATATTTATAACACAATTCAATAACCAATCGACTCTTATCATTATTTATTTTTTATCAAATATTTAAAAAAAAAACATCAAATCAAAATATTAGTAATTTGTTTGTAAATATTCAACTTTCCAATTATTGAAAATATGAAATTACATTATTTATATTAAATATATTTAAAACCGGAAACATTTATTATAAAAGATACAAATTTTATTATTCAACAAATATTTGTAATGATATGAATCGGGTGGTTAGTAATAATTTCCTTAAAATTGGAAGATTGTAAAGAATATTATTTTCAAATGAAACTTGCATATTTTTATTAACTTATGTGTTCATTATAGCATTAAAATTATAATAAAAATATGCACATTTCTGTTTGTGATATTTAATATATTTTGTGTGGAATAAATACAATTTTTCTGCAAAAAAAAAAAAAATTGCAATTTCCTGATATGACGTTAAAACGGTACAAGGAATGCAATTTAATTTTTATTTATTTATTAAGTAGCGATTTTATTATTATGATATACAGATTATATATATATATATATATATATATATATATATATATATATATATATATATAAGTGATTTATTTATTATTATTTTGATTTTCGATTCTTAACTATCTAAAGTAAAATTAAAGAAATAAAAATTGTGAATTATGGCCACTCTATATTAATATATATATTTTTTGCGTGATTGGTTTATATGTGTAAGTAGAATATTATATAAATAAAGAAAATAAATAATAAAAACAATTGTAAAATGTGTTTTTTTTAATTATTTATTAATTTATCTATGATGTTGGTCCATCTAATTCCGCAGATGGTTCATGATTTTCCATTTGTTTCTCTCTTCTTTTTTCGACATGTCCTTTACAATGATCACATTCATCGTTGTCTTCTTCATCCGAACTTTCTCCAAATTTACGCGGTTTTTGATAAATGCAACAACCTATATTGTTATTTGTGTTTTTAATTATTTTTTGTATATTATTATTAACGAGTAAATTATCATATAAAACTATATAAATCAAAAACGGATCATAAAAGATCAAATAAAAAGTTTTCAAGTTTATAAATACAGTGAAATCTCCACGTATCGTTTTTGAATAAGAACGAAAAAATAAAATGGTGGATGCAGAAAATTACCAAATAATTATGTCTATGTAAAAATGTCCAGTATAAACTGATTGGTACTACAAGCTGTTTTTGGGAATTTTAGTTCATTTGTTTAATCCTGATCCTGCTTTGTCTTAAAACTGGTATTAGTTAAAACCAGCTTATTTTACCAGTCATTGTGTTTATTTTTTCCACTTAAAAATGAGCAAAAAAATTATAGCTATATTTTCGAAATGACCAATCGCCCGAAAATTGCTTTTGGTTAGTATACATTTTCAAAAAGCAGTATGACCCTTATTATTTTAGAAGCATTTTTAGTTTAGTTTAAGTATAGATAAACATTTCAAATTATTAATTTTTTAGTTTTACTTAGATTTATCTAGATTTAATAATGTCAGGTATAATAAAAATATAAAATGTGTAGAAATATTAATTATATTCGATAAAAAGTTAAGAGCAAAAAAAGGTAGTTAAAAAAAGCACAATTTATGTAAGTATTTAATAAATTTGTATAATAATTAAATTTAAAATAAATAAAACGTTACGTAAATATATAAATAAAGTGTAAACAAAACTCGATGTTATTTTTACAAAAAAATTTGTTTTATTAGAATATTGTTTCAATTTTTCAAAAATGATAAATATGGAAATTTGTTACATTAGACAGTGCATTTCTTTATTTATATGAGATTAAATAAATTAAACTAATGAAAAAAAAAAGGACGATATAATAAGATTTCAATGTATAATGCATATCCATAGTATAATAAAAATAGTTTCTGAAGTTTATAAATATGTAGTTTCATAACTAAAAGAATCGAAATATATGTTTTTATAAATTTTTATTTAATAAAATCCGTTTTATCAACTGTTGCAGATTGTCACATTTATTATTAATTTACGCTTTATAATAATCTATAAATAAATATCTTTCTAATAAAATAGTTAAGTTTCTAATTCAATTTTGATAAATTTCAAGGCTTAACCTAATTTTCAAGCTAATATAATTCAAACTTATCAAAAATAACTTTGAAACATAAATTTTAATATATGAATTTAATTCAATATCTAAAAGTACTAATTAAAATTTTAAAACTACTTACATTTCGATTTCTTTTTGTTCATATTTTCATTATCAACTGTCTCATTGGTCCATTTTACCTTCTTATCAGGTTTAGGTTTTCTAAGTCGTAATTTCAGTGTAGGTACTTCCTGAGAACTCTTAAAATAATAAAAATAATACGTAATTACATTTTTATACATAAGATAAAATTATAATTTATTACACCTCATTTTCGACAATGACAGTTGTTGAATTTGTAGCTTGATCTACAACAGTTTCAGCCATGTTTTTTGTATCAGTATATTTTTTCACATATCAAGAAACTTTTGCAAACACCCAAATTTTATTTATTTCAAAAATATTCTTTAAAAAATAATCGGAAAATATTATCTATAATATCACTGACGCCTAGATGCACTTGGATATATCTGTTCTAAATACAATTGCGCATGCCTCATAAACGTCAAACGTCATATGTAATTTAAAATTTCAAGGTTGTTTTAAATATTTAAAATTGTTTTATTTATATTTTGATATAAACAGCGGATATGCTTTGTTTAGGTAATAAGTAAATAACAAATATAATTTATCTAACAATATTCTAGTGCATGATAGTTGCATTTGTACTTCACAGATGTCTACCTTGTGTTTATCTTTGACTAATTGTAAAAAAGTGATCAATAGATGTCAGCAATGTTTCTATTTATTATATTTATTACTACTTTGACTGCAAGGAAAAGTAGTAAAGCGTTTGATACGGTGTCTGTAACATTTTCAAAAAAAAAAAAAAATTTGTATAGAAATCCTTCATATAGCCTGTAGATGACGAATCTGAACTTAGTTTATGAGGGTGTATGTGTGTGCGTCGTCAGCTCGCTCGCTCGCTCGGTCGTAAGTCAAAATTTTGTGGCCGCAACTCCTCCTAGACGGTTCAACCGATTTTAATGAAATTTTCAGGATAAATTTGTCTAGTACCCAAGATGGTCATGTGGTTTTGTTTTTTTCCAGTGATGCCAACTTTCCGAGAAAAAAATTACTAAAGTTTTTAAAAATTCATATTGGCTACGTTATTTATCCGATTTTGATCAAATTTTCAGAAAAGATTTCCCTAATGCTCCCATTAATTACATAATTTTATTAATTTTCAGTGTTGCCAACTTTCCGAGAAAAAAATTACTAAAGTTTTAAAAATTTTATTATGGCCATGTTATTCAACCGATTTTACTCAAATTTTCACAAAAGATTCTCCTAGTATTCATGTAATTTATGTAATTTTAACAAAATACAGTGTTGCCAACTTTCCGGAAAAAAAATTAGTAAAATTTAAAAAAATTTATTTTGACCATTTTATTTAACCGATTTTAATCAAATATTTATAAAAGTTTTTCTTAGTGCCTAAATAAATTATGCAATTTTAACAAAATACAGTGTTGCCAACTTATCGAGAAAAAAAATCACAAAATTTTAAAAAAATTTATTGTGGCTACATTATTTATTCGATTTTGATCAAATTTTCAGAAAAGTATCTCCTATTGCCCACATAAATTATAATATTATTAAAATACAGTGTTGCCAACTTTCCGAGAAATGTCAAAGTAGTCTATATATGGGTTTACCCATATACTTCTAATCTTGTTTAGATACTTATTATTACTACTTTGACTGCAAGGAAAAAGTAGTATAGTGTTTGGTACGGTGTCTGTAACATTTTCAAAAAAAAAAAAAAATTGTATAGAAATCCTTCATATAGCCTGTAGATGACGAATCTGAACTTAGTTTATGTGGGTGTATGGATGTGCGTCGTCAGCTCGCTCGCTCGCTCGGTCGTAAGTCAAAATTTTGTGGGCGCAACTCCTCCTAGACGGTTCAACCGATTTTAATGAAATTTTCAGGATAAATTTGTCTAGTGCCCAAGATGGTCATGTGATTTTGTTTTTTTTCAGTGATGCCAACTTTCCGAGAAAAAAATTACTAAAGCTTTTAAAAATTCATATTGGCTACGTTATTTATCCGATTTTGATCAAATTTTCAGAAAAGATTTCCCTAATGCTCCCATTAATTACATAATTTTATTAATATTCAGTGTTACCAACTTTCCGAGAAAAAAATTACTAAAGTTTTAAAAATTTTATTATGGCCATGTTATTCAACCGATTTTACTCAAATTTTCACAAAAGATTCTCCTAGTATTCATATAATTTATGTAATTTTAACAAAATACAGTGTTGCCAACTTTCCGAGAAAAAAATTAATAAAGTTTTTAAAAATTTATTTTGACCATTTTATCTAACCGATTTTAATCAAATTTTCATAAAAGTTTTTCCTAGTGCCTAAATAAATTATGCAATTTTAACAAAATACAGTGTTGCCAACTTATCGAGAAAAAAATCACAAAATTCTTTAAAAATTTATTGTGGCTACATTATTTATTCGATTTTAATCTATTTTTTAGAAAAGTATCTCCTAGTGCCCACATAAATTATAATATTATTAAAATACAGTGTTGCCAACTTTCCGAGAAATGTCAAAGTAGTCTATATAAGGGTTTACCCATATGCTTCTAATCTTGTTATACTTATTATATTTGTTTCGAATGTATGGGAAACTTATAAATAAATAAAGATTAATCATATTTTAAATTAGTTTTTATTATGATTCAAAATATGGTCACAATTTATGCAATGAAGACAAATTTCAAAGAATCCTAAAGTTAAAAGAAAATAATATTTATAAAATTTATATCATATTAATAATTTAAATATTAGTCAAATAATAAAGTGATAAGATACAATATTTTATGTCATTTTGTTGATAAGGTTATGCATATATATAGGATATAGTTATATATTTATACGTTTTGTTTCTCATGTATACAAGTAGGTATTTTTATATATTTATTTATATAAGAGTATGTTCTTGGGCTTTTTGCATTTTTACTTTAAATAGATATGCTCTTTTATTAACATTATTAATAAACTATTAACACTGTACAACATGAAACATATGTAATTCTATTTAACCTAATCTATAACTATATTATTACATTTTCTAAAATTATTATTACTAATAACTCTATGCTGAAGTTAAATATTATTTAAAAAAAAATCAAATATTTCAGCGCCGCATTTACAAGGGAACAATTAAAGATTTATTTACATTATTGATTTTTTTTTTAATTTACCAACAGTTAAACAGATATAGGAAAGGACAAATAGAAACATTTATTACAATCTTATGTATTTCAAAAACATTATTACGGCTCTGAAATAAATGATTAATAGACATAAAATACATGATTCAATATTGAATTACCTTCTTACAATAAAATAATATATTCAATCTAATTTGCACAACAGCCTTATCTAAAGATGTCATTTAAAAATTATTTACAAAATAATAAATTTATATTGTGTTCTACCTTTTATATTTATAATAGAAAAAATATAAATAATCATTAGAGATTATATTAAATTATTAAATAATTAATAATTTTAAAATTTAAAGTTATAAACATAACAAAAAATTCAAGAACGTCATTGTGTAAGCAAAAAGTATATATTATTTTTAAAAAACAATTCTACTGTTATTTGTAAGTACAACCTAACACGACAGGGTTGTACTGATATATTCAGCATAGAGCAAATAGCAGTCCACAAATTAATTAATTTAATTTGTGTTGGACTAAGCTAAATTTATTTAGTAAAGCTATGTTCCCGTTTACCAATCCCCATTTTTATATTTTTACAATATTTTTTTTTTATTTGCAAGCCGTTTTGGGGTGGTCCCAATAAAAACTGAAACGTTCTCTGACGTCATGTACATGCCGCATTCGTCAATATGCGTTTTAAAACGTTAATAAAAATGAAAAATAGTGCAACAACAATAAATTGAACAACATTTAAACAATCGCCCCCTGATTGCTAGGCATTGTAATCTCATGGAAATGTGCATACAACTAAATATTTTTTTTTATATACAGTCAAACAACGTACAGGTTGTCAAATCAGGATGCCTATTCGTAAATTTTATTAATATGTACATAAATATACACATACCTGTTTGTTACATATACAGGATTAATAAATATTCACTAGAGTTTTAGTATACGCTTCCCAAAACAAAATCAGCAAAACAATGCTATAAAGTTAATATTTCAAGAATTCTTAAATTTCCAATATGGGTAACTTTAGTTTTTAATTATTACATGATATGATTTCAGAAAATTTTATAATTATGTTTTCAATAATTGAAAATTGAAAGAAATATATTATTTTATTTAATGAACTATTTAACAGATTGATTCAAGTAGTGATTTTCTTATAAAAAGTATTCGAAATGAGAAGAAAAATTAACTGCTTGAATTTATATTGTTAAAAAGTTGCCTAACATAAAAAACATTTGTTGTCAATGTAAGTGAAATTTGCCGATACATGTTATAAACTGTTAAGATTTATAAATAGTGGTGGTATGTTATTTCGAAAGTTTAACAACGAAATGAGTTTGATATATTCTTACAGGCTAGAAAAACTGAATTTTTTTGCGCACTAAGAAATGTATACTAAAATCCTTCCTTAATAAATTTAGTTTAAAAATTATTTTATATAAAATTAATCAAATAAATACATAGCTACAATTTCACTGCTGAATTAACTTGACAAGAATCAATATGCAAAACCAAAACCAACTGTAGTATAATGTTTAATTAAGATGAGTTTGTAAATAATGAGAAAAGATTTTAAATGGCATACTAATTAATATGAAAAACTACAGAAAAAAACGGAATAGCATCCAGATTTGTATTGAATTATTGGCAAGTCAGTTTGGAAAGACAAAAAGCCATTGTCTTTCGTTTAATGCAATAATTTATTAAATATTCATATATATTTCAAAAAACAGAACTCCTATTCATGTTTTTTCGACACCCCTATTACTGGACGGACATACTCTTAATGAGTACCGCATCGAAATTTATCCAATAGAGTAAAATTCAAATTTTGTAGTTTTTAAAACAAACGGAAGCATTTTGTTCAAAAACGTTGATTTTGGAAAAGTATGTTATCTATTGGAGTTTATGTTATAAGTAAAAAATGTTAATGCAAATTTTTAAATAGGACTATAAAATTTTGAATTTTACTTTAATGCTCCCTTATTTTTTTTTGTATATGTTGCGTACAAAAATAAGTAATGAGCGTGCAACACGATGTTCAAGGAGTTCCAAATTAGTGTACAGTTCTTAGAAGACATATTTAACTGTACTTGAAAAGGATAACGGACGTTAAAATCATACATACGCGTTTATCATGCATACAAATAATTGTCCATAATTTCTATATAAATAGTTTTTTTTTAAATGTATATATTATATAGTATTATGTACTTATATATTTTTTAAGCGTAGCTAAAGGCCAGAGTAAGAGTATTATTTGGTCAGTTTTATGTGTAAATTTTTTTTTAAATATATCTATACGCCCCCTTTATCCCTAAGTCGCTTCCCCTCTATATTGGATGAATGGCTTTCTAAGTCTGGAAACTGGAAAAGTTTCATTTTGCTTCTATGTACGAAATTGGAAAAAACGCCTAGTTTAATTTTATATATATTATTAATTTATTCTTCAGCTGCACCTCCATTATTTTGACCACCTTCTTCTTCTTCTTTCTCCTTTTGTTGTTGTGCTCGTACTTCCGCATCTAAAAAAAATATATATATATCCTTTAATCAAGAATTAAAACTGTGCCATAATTTACTAACATGTTTGAACGTGTATGGGTTATTTCGTTTGTTAGTCATTGGTTGTATTTTTCAAGTGACTACTTCATTTTTTGGTTGCAATAAAATGTAAAAGAGTTAACAAATTAACAAAATAGGAATCGGTTACTTAAAAAAATCATACATACTCAGTCAAAAATGTAATTTGTCAAGCCACAATAGGGTCTCCGGTAAAATTTAAATTTTTATTAAAAATTATTAAAATTGAAAAATATGAACAAATCATATAGACAAGTGTACCTCATTAAATTGGGTTCTTTATTGTAAATAATAATAAATGCCATGTACTTCTTTTACAGTAAAAATATAATAAAAATAATGACCTTTAGCAGCTTGATCTTTCCAGATTGCTTTATTTTCGGCCAAACATTCCACCCATGGTTTCGTTATTTTAAAATCGGAAGTAGTAGTAGGTGGTGCCGGACTGGAACTACCTGAAGACGTAGACGAAGTTGCACCGGATGTAGCACTATCTTCCGGTGGCGCTAAAATTGCTTCTAACATATCGCCACACAACGACATACTAGGTTCGACGATAAATTCGATAAAACCTATTTGAGATTCGGCTACTAGAGTATTATTTCTATCACAAAGGGGACTAAACGGTAAGCCTAAATCCTTCTCCATATCACCCTGCCGGAAGAATTCTTCCAGAAGCGATGCCGTCCATCTTCTATGGAGATCCCATTGTTTCGCTGGATGAGATATATCGCAAGTGTGTAATACTAACGATAGGGCTTTAGATTTGTCTATTGATGGTTCTTGAAGACTCAATAAGTTTCGCATGTTCTTCAATTGCTGAAAGTGAAAACTCATATCCGTTGCGAGTACCATATCAATAATTAAAGTCCTAAACTCCCTATATTCCTCCCTAGATAAATTCTGCGCAACGTTGCATTCATCGTCTTTCATTAATTTGAATGCCAAACTTAAATGGTGGTTTTCCAAAACTGCTCGATCATTGTATAAGAGTGCAGTTTCCGAGCCGGACATAACGTGGAAATTATTTGTGGTTCCTGTATGCTCAAAATCGTGGATCAAGGCAGCGATGAGAGTGGCGAATATTTCCAAATCGGTCATCCAGTTCATAAGACCCGTTTGACAGAGCATGTAATGTACCGTTTGACTCACATCGGCTGCATGAATATTGTTGTGGTATGGATTGCCATAGCGGCAATAGCCTTCTTCAACTCGACCTAGGAAGGCTTCTAGTACGGGTGGGGGTACTTTGAATTTGTGAATCATACCATACCTATAGAAAATTAATTTATTTGAATATACACAATATTTAAAGCAAATTTCTGTTTTAAGCATACTAATTTTAAGATAACCAGACTTCTCGAATTGGACAAAACAGCTTCAATGTACTCTGATTTATTATATATATATATATATATATATATATATATATATATATATATATATATATAAATTGTAACAAATATTTTACAAAAAAAACTATTTTGTTTTTATAAAATTTTACAAAAAGAGAAAAATATTTTTGCTATTTTAATTTTTTTGTTGTTTCTAATACATATTTTTTTTTTAATGATATGTAATAACTAATGATATAATTTTTATGTAATTTTTCTAGAATTGATTAAAATTGCAATATTTTTGCCTCGGTTTTATGTTATTAAAAATATGGTCATCTGATTTATTAATATTTTAAATACTGATCTTAAAATAATTGCTTTAATTTACAATTGTTTTAGTTATAACCGATCTTATGGTACTTTATCGGTCAAATTATAAAACTGTAAAATATATTTTTTTTATTAATCAGAGTCAAAATTAAAAAAAAACATTGTTTTGGTTTTTTTAAACATTTTTATAATTGTAAAATACGAATTAAAAATATTTTTTTAGTACGTAGTTTTTTCTAAATATTTTTTGGTGGAGGTGCCTTAACAAATTATAAGTCATGCACCTTTTACACATAAATAGCTCAAGTTTTTCAATTTTGTTAAGTTATTTAAGCTGAATCAGATAAATAATATTTACGACTGTTACAATATGTATTTACAGTTTTATAATTTTAATCACAATTTTGAATAATACATTAACATCTATTAGAAAATATAAATATCTAAAAGTTAATACCTTATTTCCTGAAATGAGAAAAGAGTTTTTGCAAAATTGATTTTTACCTATTTAGTAGATCATAACCAAGATATTTCACGGATTGTTGCGAAGCAGCCTCGTTCAAAGCAAACACATCGAATGACCAATCGTCCAGATTCTTCAAAGCACGCGCTACATCGGCGGGAAATTGCATCAACGCTGCTTGTCCTACTCTCCTAAAATATTGCAAGCACAATTTGATATTAGTTTTAGAAATAAATAAAACCTCATATACAGCAACTTGTTTTTCTCCGTTTTAACGTTACATTTAGTCGTGTCAGTTGTTCTGAACCATTACATGTTAGCTAATACAGACTAATGAACATTCTAATCTAAAAAAAGAAAAACATATCAATCTTAAACTTTGTATTTTCATAAATTAGTATTATGTAATTTGGTTTAAAACTACTAACACATTGACTAAAATGTAGCACTAAATCAAAAAATAAGTATGTGTTCTGAATGAGGCTTTATTGAAATGTATTGTATAATGTAGTTGATATAACTTGAAGTGTATTATGAACTTATTATTATTAATTTGAATAAACCGTTTTAGCATTCTATGAGGCTAAAACGTTTTAGTTAATTTTACTTTAAATAAAAATAAAATATTATTTAAAGAATAAAAAATTATTTCAGATTAATATTAAAGAAATACTGCTCTACCAGAATAACTGCGTGTACTGACAGGGTTGAACTGGATAAAAAATTAGGCCCGGAAAAAGTTACATCCCAAAATTATTCAAATACGTTATGTATTTATATTTTTTTTATTCTAATAAACATGGAGATAACATTACAGAAAAATAAAGATAAATTGCAAAAATGACACATATAAAATTAAATATAATTCTTTATATAAATATAACGATAAGTTAAAAGACGATTTAATAAATGACTCTTTTCGAATTTTTTTTAAGTATCTTCATTATTTAATATTTCCAAAATATTCTTCTTGCATGAAAGCATGAAAGCCTCGAAATTATCATGACTTAAACAATTTCGCAATCTGTTTAAAATGTACTTTGATTTCGAAAATTTTGTTTGCATGACACTTGAGTGGACTAATTTATAAGCATTGAATAAATTAGTGTATGTCAATGTGTGGAGATTGAACTGAAAAATAACAGACAATGCAATTTTTACAAGTATTACTACAGTTTGTTACATTGATTTGATCTTTTTCTCCAGTTTCAGTTTGTTCGTCATTGGATTTATGTATTATAAATAAAATATTTATTTTTATCATTTAAGATGTTAAATAAATGTGTCCCATTTTCTTGAAAAAAATCTAATAACTTAGATTTAAAATTGTTCTTTCTAATATATATGTTTAATTTTCTATTAATTAAATTTGTCATTAATTCAAAAGTTTTATCGAAAATATTACCACTATGAATTTTGAAAAAGTGATTAAAATCTAATTAATAAACGTCATTATATATACCGTCATTTAATACATATCGATCTTTCTGGGATAATCTGTTCTAAAATT
Organism: Clivina fossor; assembly: GCA_963966155.1. Classification (NCBI taxonomy): domain Eukaryota; kingdom Metazoa; phylum Arthropoda; class Insecta; order Coleoptera; family Carabidae; genus Clivina; species Clivina fossor. The sequence goes on along the minus strand of OZ014551.1, from coordinate 21,094,324 downwards.
GACGGCCCACCGGAGAAAGTCCGGTGCCTCGGTTGGCCAGTCCAACCCTGTGTATTGGCCAGATGCGCAATCGTAATATAGTCTAATTATCTCTGTTCCATTTTAATGCTAACTATTTCTTCTCTTTCTTTCTTCTGCGCATCAGACAAAGTTATTTCTGGTAGAACTGTATATATCCTTTTCTGTTAAATCATTTTGACTATTATGTACTTAGGGTTACCAAAGATATTCGATGGGAAAAGAGAAAAAACTAAAAGAAAAATATTAAAAATATTAAGAGAGGAAACAAGCAAAAAAATGCTTCATTATCATAAAGATTTTTATAGTATTATACGCAATTTATTTAAATAATATCTACTAAAAATTCAAAATAATGTAAATATGTAACAATAAAAATATTACACATTTTATTATGGATATATATAAAATTAAAATGAAAAATATAACAATTCCATTTTATATAAAGGAAGCATAATGGATGACAAAGTTTGAAGTAAGATATTATTAGGTAACCCTACGTAAACTTATAGAAGATAAATAAATTAGCTAGTACAGAAATATATACAAATTTGTAGTAAGACAAAGTTTGCCGTAGTATTCTAGAAAAGTAAATTTAAATATTCATTAAATTGTTATATATTTAAATTTAATTTAGAAATCAAATTAACAAGTCCAATTAATATTTAGACAGGCATCTATTGGTTGACTTCAAAAATTAAATTAAATTAAATATTTACTCAGATAATAAAGACTAAGAAATAAATAATTACGTTTTAATATAATAATTCCTATTATTTGTTATTTAATAATTCCAAAATTAAAAGTAATTTTAAATTGATTATACACAAGATTAAGAATAAGTTTCCAATATTATATTTGATCCTTACTGCGTATTTTGCAATTTCCTAGTAATAAAAATTTGAAAATACAAATATAATAATTAGTTTTTAAGATATTTCACTGCTTTTAAATTTATGCCCAATCTAACTTTGTATAATATAAAAAAACATGAAACGACGCAATAAAAACTTCTTTAAAATAAATTCATATTTCTGTTGCTATTCAATAAAAACATTATTAATGTCTCATTTTTATGGAAGTTTATCGACAAAACTTAGTCTTTCGTGACGACTTGAAGATAAAAAAAATGCACACTATAAACATTTAAAAATGAATTATATATTATCTTACTAGACCATCTATAATCCAAAAGTCAAATAAATGTCATTTTTACGAATTTAGTATCATTAGTTCGAAATATTTTTTCTATATTGCTTTTATCTGGATATATATATATATATATATAATATATATATATATATATATATATATATATATATATATATACTATATATGTATTTATGTATATCGTGCGACGATTAAATATATATCTACCGTATATAATTATCTAGGGTTTTATTTTTAGATGACCTGAGCTAAATTCAGACTGGAATAAAATCGAATCCGAGTGAATAATTTACCGGCTTTTTATTATTATAATGCTAGTAAAAGTTTATTCACCCGAAGGATAATTTAGACACATTTTTGTGTCGGAATTAATGCAAATTTCGGATTGTTTTTAATGTTAATGAGTTTACAAAAAATGGTTATTTTAATCAAAGTTGTGTCTTAAATTTTTTATTAATTTTGCTCAAACTAATGTTATTTAAAAAGATGTATATAGAGATGTGTTACGGAAAACGTTGTTAACTTTATTAATCGTTAACTTTAGCAATTAGGTTGTCAATTGTCTTCAAAAGCTCGTTATTGATTGGTCAATTGACAAATTAACAAAATTGTTAGCTTACAGCATATTTAACAATTTAATCGGCCCTAAAGTTAAATTAAAATTACTGTACTTCTTTTATTGCTTTTATTATAACAAATTAAAAATTTAGTATAATTTCATTCTAATTAAGTTGTATTAATTTTTTTAATATTTCAGTGACACATTCAGAATGGAAAAATTAAGAATATTCAAAAATAAAAATTTAAAATATTTTGTCAAATTGAATTTAAATTATATATTATAATATTTTAATGTCACTATACAAAATAAATTCAAAAAATAGTTTTAAATTTGTATATATTTATATTATAGGTAATTTATTCAATTTTCTAGATTTTTTTTTGTCTCAGATATAAATAATATATGGATTAATAATTATTTTTCAATATTGATTTTGTAGTAGTTCAGTAGTTGTTTCTCTGCAAAATAATAAAATATTTCATAAATACTATTTCTGTTACACAAAACTTTTGGATTTATGATATTTAACATATAGTTGTTTTTTTTTTTTAAATAAAACACCTTTGGTCTATTTCGAAATCTTTTGTTCGCATTATATGATTTATGTGTCTATACCAATGGAATAAAAAACAAATTTTCATGTATATAGTTTAGACATATGAAAAATTTTTCTTTTTCTTATGACATCGTTTTGGACAAAAATTTATTAAAATATAAAGTTATTAAATACGTTACATAATGAAATAAACAACTTAATAAATTTTAGAAATATTTTTTAACATGTTGATATTTTTATCAATTTTTAGAGAATAAATTAGTCGTTATGTCTAACTGTTCTAACAGTTTTGAATGTTCAAAAGAAAAATAATATATTAAAAATAAGATAACTAAATTAAGGTTAATATTATACATACATACATACATACACAATCACGCCATGTACCCAAAAGGGTGTGGCACAAACTCTTTTCAACATCCCGAAATCAGTCGCCTCCAAACATTCCTATCCAAACAAGCAACTTTCGCTTCATCCACATTCATAATTCCTCTCATACATGCTCTTTTATTCCTACTACTTGGAAACTTTCGCTCACGCAAAACACTCTCAATCATACCATTCCAACTACTCATCGGACGTCCACGCAAACGTATACCATCAAAATCATTCAAATAAATCTTTTTAACCAAACGTTCATTAGACATTCGCTCAACATGTCCGAACCATCTTAACTGACTAACACCAACTTTTGCTACAACATTCTTTTCAATTTCACACTCATCATACACTAATCTATTTCGTACCCGATCTCTCTTATTAACACCACATACCCCACGTAAAAATCTCATTTCCACAGCAGTCATTTTCCGTTTATGCTTTTGCAACCAAACCCAACATTCACTACCATACATCAATGTAGGCACCAAAACTGCATTATATACACTCAAACGGGCTTCTTTGGAAACATTTACATTCCTAGCAAAAGTTCCCAAAGCACCCAAAACCTTACAACCAGCATTTACTCTCCTTTCAATTTCACGATCAAAACGGCCATCTCTAGTTAGCAAACTACCCAAATACACAAATTCATCTACCTGCTCTAAACGTGCACCATCAATATATACATTACATTTAGTCATCAAGTCACCCTTCTCAAAAACTAAAACTTTGCATTTATCTACATTCAACACAAGATTCATATCTTTACCAACAACATTAATTCTATCAATCATCCTTCTCAGTTGTTCTTCAGATTCAGCCAAAACTACCACGTCATCTACAATATAATATTGTAATATTGTTAATATTATCTACAATTTTATTTATTTTTTACATTTGCGAATATGAACTTTGCACAAAAAATTTCGTGTTTGATAGAAACATGTCTAATTATAAATATGTAACTATTTTTAATTTCTAAATTTTTACGAACAAACTAAAAAAACCCTTTTCTTCAATTTTGTTAAACATTTTTATATGTCTATTATCAATAATTAATGATAAAATACCTTACTTATAGTTGAGAAACTTAAATTTTCTTCTAAAATTTGTTTTTATCTATACTATACATATAAGTAGACAAAACACATACGGTTTGCTTCAACTATACTTGAAATCAATTCCCAACTGTTCGGAGCATATACAATATAGAAATTCGCCTCTAATTTTTTATAATGCGCCTGCTCGAAACAGTTGCAAATCAGTTCCATAGTTGGTTGAACAAATCTACATTAAGTAGTGCTAGTTGTGCAGTTCTAAAAATGTGATTCTATATAATTTACAAATATTTTTGCTAAAAGAACTTTATTTTCATCATTTTTTAAATATTATTTCAGTTATATTCCTCATGCATTAAAACTTCTTTCATTTCTTATTTCTTATTTCTTTGAGTATTTTTATAATATTATTTTAGAATTACGTCATTCCATATATTTATTAGTCTGAGATAGTAATCGAAGTGAGTAGTCTTACAATCTGTAACGTAATTGTTAGTAATTATTAAAAATGTTCATGTAAAAAGATAACTACATCTAATATAGCAACAATATTGATTCAAGAAATTAATGACTATAAATGGAAATTATTTTAACTAATATTTCTTTCACATGCAATGAAATTGTATACGTCCTGTTTCTGTCTTAGACATGACATTTATAAGTTTATTAAATTCGTGCAAAATGTAATCTTCATTCTAATTTTATATTAAATTCGAAATTGCAAATTAGAAACGATTTTGTACTTCGAATATTGTATTTATAATATACTAACGAAAATGTCTTCGGAAATAAAATTAATTTTTGTTGATTTTATTTTTTTATATTTTTTTGTCTTATTCAATGACAAAGCTTGAATGTTTAAATTGTAATATAACCAAAAAAGTTTTTACAAGTTTTTACAAATATAATTAATACAAAAAACAAAACATAGAAACAAGGTACCAAAATACTAGATTACAAATAATGGGTTCTGAAAGATTCTTTACTAACACCCGTATTCTGAAACATTTTCGTTAAAAGTAATAGTTTGTTATGATGAAAATTCTTGGATTCCGTAAGAAATCTTTCTAATGTATATTGTAACGAAATTTCTTACGAGATCCAAAAGTTTTCATTTTAATGAACCGTTAATTTTAACGAACCGTTAATTTTAACGAAAATGATTCAGAATACGGAGTGCAACTATATTTTTATTCGTTGAATTTTTATCTATAATTTCTTTTAATACTAAAATAGATAACAATAAAATTTTAAAAATTAATAATAATAATATCAAATTTATAAAAGTTTGTAATTTTATGTTAGTTATAAAATGTTAATTAATGAATATATGTATTATCTTCAAAAACAGATTATGCAATTTTTTTTTAATAAATTTTTAAATCAAACTTTAAATTTTAATAATCATCTCTTTAAGCTGTTACCATTTTCATTAAACTAAAAGTTAATAATTTTTCATTTAATATTTTTCTGTCACAATGATTAAATTAGTTTAATATAATTATTTTATAAAAATACATTAATAGTGGTATTCTGAACAGTAATGTGGCGTAACAGAATCTTTTGTCTTCTTCTAGTAAATGGAATTTTACATTCGATAGAAAAGGACAAAACTTTCTTTACACAACATACTGCTTAGCTTTATTTCTAAACTCAAGCTGGATTAATTCCAGCACTATTTGTAAAATTTGTTAGAAAAGCAAAACGACTTATTCCTTCAACAATTAAATTTTATAAAATTAAAATAAAGAAGAAAAAAAAAATTGCACAAAATACTTGTACTGTTTAAGTGAAAAATATAGAATTACAACATATTCTTATGAAATGATTTCATTTTGCACAAAAAATCAGATAAGTAGGTACATTGTAAAAAACATGTGTGAATTTACATATTTTTTCATAGAAAAAGTCATATAATTTTCTCTGTAATGCAAATTTACTACATTTATTCTGTAAATTTTATAAAACATTTATGGAATTAACATATTATGTAAATTCGTGCTGCAACAGATAATATTACATATATATTTATATAAAATACTTATGTAGCACTAAAATTTTAATTATACTGTAATAGCATTTTTACAGAATAATTTCAATTTCTGTAGAATTACATTTTATGTAAAATTACACAATATGATAAGGTATTTTTATTACATAAAAAAAATTACAGTGTAGTTTTCAAAAGTCCAAGACAATGAAAGAATTCAAATACATTTTCATTGCATGATCATATTTACAATTAAAATAAAATCAAATTTTATTATTAATATATATATATATATATATATATATATATATATATATATATATATATATATATAATTATATATAATAAAAAATCTTCTTACCTATACATACGGTCGACGAATATCCCCGCTCGTATAGCATGAGCGACCGAACGAAATTTCGGTTTTTCGTCGGCTTTGCGTCGCGTCGTACCCAATTGCCGGGTGAACGTAGACGCGAGCCATTCGCGGACCTCCGGTGGTACCGCGTCCGGTTGCACTTCGGATAGTTCATCATCTTCATCGGCAAGACGCCTGTTGGAAATCACACATAGACACATATTAGAGACTTTCGAATCATTTAAGGGTAAACGAATGTGCTTAGAGAAAGAAATATTCAACACAATTACTTATTGTTTGATTATAAATTGAACAAAGTAAGTGTATAAGGACGGGAAACTGCTGGGGGGACACCTCAATAATGATATTAAATAAAGTTTTAAAATAAAGTTTAACTGTATTAATTTGTAGAAAAAATCAATAACTTTATTAATGAAAGAAAGAAAAATAATTTGAATTTTTGATTAAAATATTTATAAAATAATATCATAGTAAAACAATTTCGGATATTAATATTAAAATATAAAGTAAAAAATAATAATGAAAATTATAAGCAATGTCAAAATGTTACTTATGATATATTAATGCATATTGTATAATTCCCAACTAGCAATTTTAGTTTTTTCTTTTGCTCGCTCTCATTTGTTCTACATCTGTATATACTTATACATAGATATCTACACATATGTATACAAATAATGCGAGCGAGAGAGAGAGAGAAAATGCAAAATGTTTGTTCGGTTTGTGTAATGTACTATAGTTAGTTCAAAAATAATTGGTACTACAATTAATGTTAGGGTTAATGTTAAGCTTCATTCGAACTGTCGTTTCAGTTTTTTTTAAGCACAAGTACAAGAATTTGACCAATCCAAACACTTGATGTTAAAATTAAAAGTGTGTCAAATGTTTGGATTGGTCAAATTCTTGTGTGTGTGTGTGTGTGTGTGTAAAACTAAAACGCCAGTTTGAATGAAGCTCAACTAACTATTTTTGAACTAACTATAGTACGTTACACAATTAATAATATATTTTAATAATGTGCAAATTAATTAAAAATGATCTACATAGGTATAATATGTGTAGAATGAACATTGTAAATTTGACTAAAAAGCAAATTATAATTATTAAAAATGGTTTCACCTGTTAAAATAGCTATTTTAATTAAAATGAAGTGGAAAGAGGTCTTTTGCGTTCTACTATGAGTGACACAGATTATTTTTGTCTATATACGGAGTTCTGTAGTATTATATGAATTTTGAATATGTTTGAAGACAAAAATAATTTCGTGTACAGGAATTAAATTTAGCATAATTCAAAATCATATTTTTTCTGTATAGAATAATTCGTCAGTTGGATGTTGTATAGTGTTTTATAAGAATTATGTTAAAAAAATGTATTAAATTTTTTTTTATTAAAATAATAAAAAATATATTAAAATAGTCGGTTTTATTTCCGATGTATAATTTTATCTTTATTATTTTTTCTAATTATTTTGTTTTTTAGAATTTCTTTATTCTAAAATATTCATATTACACACTATCATTAAATTCAGAAATAAATAATTAATTATGCTAAATTTGACGATTGTTGCAATTTAGAGAAAATAATTTTGTCTGTGAATTTCGATAAAGTGATAATATAAAATTGAAAATATTGATAGAAGTAAATTATAATATCGTGAATATCTATTTAAAACTGTATGTTAATATAATAAATAGTTTTTGATTATTTAACTGGATTCCAAAATGCGGATTTAATCGCCTTTTTAACATACACTGTTTATGTATTGTATATTCAATAGCTATCTTTGCACATATTTCAAGTTAATCGCAAATTTCAGATCTTAATTAGATCGGCCGAAAATTAACACCTTATCGTCATAAACAACTAAATTTATAACGTCAGATAAGTGATAGATAATATATCCATTTGTTAAGTTTGTCTGATGTTCCATTTATGTCATATTATACGAGTATACATTCGTCCATTTCATTAGAAAAATAATATGAAAAGACTGGTATTTATCTCTTCCATTTGTTGTCATTTTAATTTTTAAAATTGCAATTTTATTGATTAGTTTTTTTCTATATCTTTATCTTCTAGATAATTATTTTCTATTAGTAAATGAAATTATTGTATGTCCATTATCGAAGCTCGTTGTTTCTAACAACAATTATTGGTTACGTAGAAATAGGTATAATATTAAAATTGTTTATAATTTTATAAAATGAGGCATAAAAATGTTGTTGATTGAATGTAGTAAGAGTTTCATTACATTCTTGAGATACATAAAAATTACAAATATATAAATTAAATTAAAAATATTTAATATATAATTTATTAATTTCTATTAATAATTAGAGTCATTAAAGACTAAGAACTACATTTAAAATAGATAAGTGACCAATTGAACAATCATAGTAAATAATGTTGTTTTATTGGTCAAATTATTTCTGATATATTGTGTGTGAATTTTATTTAATATTAGCAACTGATTTAAAAATACTTCACTTTTGTAATGAAACTAGTAATTACATAAAAATATACACTAATGATACATATGGGGGGTCAAAGAACGAAAACGATCACTAGGAGAAAAAAAAAAAAACCGTCTACAACACGCTTTGGTCTCACAGATTCAGCCACAGCGTAAAATTTGTGTTTTGGCCCTACCAAAAATGCTCATAAAGTGTTCTGGCAATGTGAAAATGCCAAAACGCGTTAATGGATGATCATTAATGTAGCCTCGAAGCGATGTAATAAAATACATGTGTAAAGATTTTAAACTTGCAATTTGTGCATATTTGTATAATTATACATTTTTCTCATATTTGTTTATATCATTTAAATAATTTGTTTTTAATTTGGTTAATTGGTGTTCTTTTTTGTTTTTATAATATCTGAAAATACTGTCTTACATTTCTTGTAATAATTATTGAGATAATTTTTTTTTTGGTTTTAAGATAAAATATTGTCTCTCATTGTAAAATGCACACATTTTTATCCTTCTGCTTCAGATAAAAATTTCTCCATTTTTTTTTATCTGTTGAAATTCGAAATATATAAATGTGTTCAAATTCAAATTTTATATTATTTTATATTCAATATCTTCTTTTGTGGCATTCCAATATTCTACACTATACTACGTAGAATCGACGAATTTTCAACGCTTCACATATTTTTGTAGTCACTTGGACAAGTTTTATACATAATATATTTTGCTGTGAATAATATATTTCATATTGTGACATATTTATTATATGAAGTTTTAAAATATGGTAGTTCAATATTTTAAATACGTATTTTTCTAAATGTTACTGTACTACGTACTATAAATTTTATTAATAAAATTATGTATGTGCAAAATGTTTGTTGTAAATTTAGCAAATGGAAAGCTTTTTATTATTGATCTAATAATTTTTTAAACAATTTTAATGTGAAAATGCATATAGAAAATGTAACAAATAAAATATTTTCATTAAAATTAATTACTACTCAAGCTATATAGAAATATTTTATTTAGTTTCTGAATTTTAAAAAATTAAAGGTTTTTGTAAAAATATTTGATTCTGAAGTTTCTAAAATATATTTTGAGTTATTTATATAATAATATCTAATCTGTATAAATATACAAATACTAAACTTATAATGATTAATAATAACTTTGGTTTAAAAAATACTATCAGACATATTTAAATTGTAAAATACTTACTTGAAATATTTAATTTATTTATATAAATATTAATGTTACAAACCTCACAGACCTGGATAAAATTTCATCAGATCTTACTTCCTGAAAAGTTAGTAATTTTTGAATCTAAAAATTTATAAAAAAAGAAATATATAAAACTACATATTAAAATAAATTTTTCGTAGATAATAAATTAAAAATACAGAATTGAAATAAAATAAAATATTAAAAGTGCTTATTGGTATGTATTTATTCGGTGAATTTTCCTATAGGCTGTGTTACAAACCAGTGCTAAAATTGTGCATTAATCAAACCTTAATCAATTTTCTACTTGGCAATAATTTTAAATTTATTAAATTCTTTACCACCAAGCCATAATTGAATTTAATCACTTTGTAGTATATTTTCACTTTACGATTATTGTTATGTTATATTTTGCACATTCAAGTAAATATTTGTCAAATAAATCCTAAGACAAGCAGATAAATGTAAATTTTAATATATTTCTTTATAAGAAAAGTTAATCATACCGAAAAATATTTATATTTCTATAAGTTGTCAATTTTAATAAAATACATATATCATAAATATATTTTTGAAATTTTTTTATAAATATTTGAAAATGTTGAATATGTTGAAACGAATCTTTTGTTAGTTTTCAATTTGAAATGGATCTTCTCTTTATTTATACATATATTTGCAGTTTTCTGAATCTTTTAGAATATTGTCTGCAGTAAAAAGATAAAATTTTTGTTCACATTATAAATTTATATTTGCGAACAGATATTCCAAACTATAATCCCAAATGTTTAGATTTCTCATATACCTTCGTAAATTTTTCAATAGCTTTTACTCACATATTTTATCAATAATTTCATAAAGTAATTATGTATTTTTTAAATTCTTATAGATTTTTAGTAAAACTTTGTTCAACTTTGCAATTTTTGAGCAACTATTCTTTTAAGATATTTTAAATAATCAAAAAATAACTCTTGTTATTTGTATATTTTGTTTTTTTACCAAATATGGACAAATCTTCTTGATTTTAATTCCAAAAAAATTTTCCTTAGTAACTCTTTATAGACTTAAATAAAGCCTTATAAAATCTTGTAATTCTTTTCAAATATAACACAAGTTGTAAATAATATCCTTTAAATATTTTGATAATTCCTTTAATAAATAATTATAAATCCTTTCAATTTAATTCCAAAGTAGTAATTCTGCAGATTTCAGTAAAACTTTGTAAGATCTTGTAATCCTTTTCAAATATAACACAAGTTTCAAACGACCATAAAATACGTAATATCCTTTATATGATTTATTAATTGTTTTCGTCAAATAATTTTAAATCCTTTCGATTTTAATTTGAAAGTGGTAACTCCTCAAATTTTAGTAAAATTTTGTAAGTTCTTGTAATCCTTTTAATATGTAATATCTTTTATTAATAGTTTTCATAAAACACTTTTAAATCCTCTACATTTTAATTTCAAAGTGGTAACTCTTTGCAGGTTTTAGTAAAATTTTGATTGTAATCCTTTCCACAAATTGCAAAACGATCAAAAAATATGTAATATTTTTTATATAATTTATTAATAGTTTTCGTAAAATACTTTTGAATCCTTTAGCTTTTAATTCCAAAGTGGTAATTCTTTGTAGATTTCTAGCAAAACTTCGTAAGTCCAGACTAACTACTTCTTCAACAAAGCACAACTATCAAGTGACCAAATAAAATATGTAATATCGTTCCGCACTAACCTGATAATGAACCGAACAAGTTCAGAGGCGATATCCGCGTACATTGTACCAAAAAGAAACGGTTTAACGTTGGAAGACCTCATTTTGCTTGTTTCAAATAATTAGTACCTGTCTTTGTAAAGGAAAGTACACTTATAATCAGATGTTATCGCGACCAATACTCTTGGCCTATTGTTTCTGTTTTTTGCTCTGTTGTTAAACAATAATAGCTAAAGATCCTAATTGCATGTCGCGTGTGAAAAGGACATTCTTTTTAACGATTGCTAAGTCTCCCACGGTGACTGTTTTCTTGGACAAATTGAATGTCGATAAATTGGTAAAATAAGCACTTGGAAAGTACAATTTCAATTGAATTAGTCTATTAAGATTATTTTGAATTCTGTTAGGTTCTTATGAAAAATATACTAGTAGTTTCTATAAAATAATTGAAAATTGAGATTCCTGCAGAAATATACATTTATCAAAGTATACTGATCACTATTGCCAATTTTTTGGTTAAGTAAGTATGAAGTTTTATTTTTATTAGTTTGTATTAAATAAAAATTTTTTTTGATGTAATTAATTCTTTTGTTTCAAAACAGTATTTCAAAATAGGTTTTGCTCAAGTTTTCTCTAGATAGAAAAAATTAATAAGAGCGACAGTTTTTCTGCAGTTTTTATAACAATCCAACTTCAAAATATTAATAAATTATTTAACGTAAAATTTCATTTCAATATTTTTAATAATACCAAAAATATCATATTTAGTATTTTCATATTTTGTATGTACGTTTTTTAAACACTTTAAATATTTTTAAAACAATCATGAAATATAATATTTTATTAGGTCTAACTAATGTACATTTAAAAAAGTTACCTTAGAAAGGGAATAAGTCTTTAAGTTTGGAAATGTATCGCAAATAAATTTGAAAATGTTATTTTTTTTATTTTTTCCTTTCCGTTATGAGTTAACATGATAATTAATTATTATACTAAATATACAGTGTGTGCCACGACGAGGTTATTCTATTTATATTGTAAAAACTATATATATATATATATATATATATATATATATATATATATATATGAGTATATATTTTTCTATTTTACTAAAAATCTATTACTAACTCAATTTTTTTAAAGTGGTGAAAAATATGTGTTTCTATTTGAAAAAACTGAAATTTTAAAGATTTTTGAACTTCAAGTTTACAGCAATATTTCGGGCACAATATTAAATAACTTTAATTGATTTTATTAATAATAAGATAGTTCAAAGTTTCCTTAATAAAATTCTGGTTATAAATTAAAAATATTTGATTATATTCTTGAAATACGGACCGTAAAATTGATGCCGATTTCAGACAAAAATATTGAAATACGTTGAAAACAGTTGCTTGTCGTGGAACACTGTACAATATGTAATATTCAAAATATACGAAATTATATTTTGAAAAGCTTAATCCAAAGTGAAAACAAACTGACTATATAATAATAATAATAAAAAAAACAATCGTTAAATATAGCAAATTATCGATTGTTTTTTAAATAGTCATTGAATGTTTACATGCAATAATACTAAATTTAGAAACGATATTCAATTTGGTATTACAATTACCTAATTATTTCCGTTACGACAATAACAGATGACTCACATTTCTGTTTGTTTAATCGAAAAATGTATTTCTAGGTTAAGGTTAATTAATAAGAAATTCCGAAAACATAATTATACAATTTTCCGTATAATTCTAATAAAATTAATCACACTATATAAAGAGTAATTAAATCAAGGACTTCATAATATAATGAACAAAGTACGTCGCATACATAGCACTATAAATTGTTGGTCCCAACTAGCCATATAAAAATGGACACAGATAGCTATATATTATTAAAAAAAATATATGAAACTATTCGAACTAATCTCAAAAGTTCTGGATTCATTTTATGGTAAAATTAATAACTGTCCCAAGTGGTAATGTACCACTGGTACATGTCATTAGTACATGTGTATTTAACAAGTTTTTCTCACATTTATAATCTGATTAAAAATATTATTATAATAAAATCATTACATTACTAATTTTTAATAATTATGGACAGTAGAAAATAAAAAAGGTACTCATTTTAATATGCAATAAAATACATTTCTAAACAAAATATATAGAAAATTAGTTTAAATGTGAGAAAAAGAAAGTTTAAACTTAATGTGCAATACAATTTTTTTTGACAGTAAATGTTATTAACATTATTTATTTGATTACAAAAAAAATAAAAATTTATACAGATTTACACGACAGTATTTTGACAGTACCACTTTACCAAACGATCACAGCGCCACCATCGGCAGTTCCGGATGTCAATAACGTTCTTGGGTTAAAGTATTTGTATCAAAACAAAAATAAAACATGATTAAAAGCATATGGATAAACCGACATAAAAACCACTTTCACATTATCACATAAACACTAACAATATTAGAAATAAAAACTTTACATATTTTCTCCAAAAGTTGGCAACACTGTCTAAAAATAAAATTATATAATTTTTGTGGGTACTAAAAAAATTTTTTTGTAATTTTTTTTTATTAATTTTGGATAAACACTGAAACCGAAATAATTATTTTTATTGTTTTCTTACAAACTTAGCAACACTGTAAGACATTAAAATTGTAAAATTTATGTGGGCATTAATAGAATCTTTTGTAAAAAAATTGATTAATCCCGGATAAAAGTAAAGCGAGAATTACATTTTTAAAATTTTAGTAATTTTTTACTTGGAAAGTTGACAATACTAAACATTAGTAAAATTATATAATTTATCTGGCCACTAAAATAATCTTTTTGTGCAAATTTGATTAAAATAGAATAATGTAGTCACAATAATTTTTTTTTTAATTTTAGTAATTTTTTTCTCAGAAAGTTGGCATTACTGGAAAAAATAAAACCACATGACCATTTTGGGCACTAAATATACCTATCTCGAAAATTTCATCAAAATTGGTTGAACGACGACCGAGCCAGCAGACTGACGATATACACACATACACGCTCATTAATTAAGTTCAGATTCATCATCTAGAGGTTATATGAAGAATTTATATATATTTTTGTTTTATTTTTGAAAAATGTTACAGACACCGAACACTGTACCCTTTTTCCTTTCAGCCAAAGTGGTAAAAACAGCTTTAATAATATTAGCTTATATATACTTTCCCCAATAAATCTAAAACACTATTGAGTTGATTTATTTGCTACTAATGAAATTAGTTAATGTTTCCCAATTAAATTCATCGCATTGTTTATCTAATTTTAAACTTGCTAACAATCTTTTCTTAGACGGGTAACAGTGTAAGTTAAGTAGCGTTTATATAAATTGACGTATCTCTCGTTCAACAGGTGGCAAGTGAAAACGGGAATCTGGAAGCAGGAATCTTAGCAAAGTGTGCAGGAAGACGGGGGAAAATTTTGTAAGAGAATTGGTTATCCCTGTCTTACAATTTAACATCGTGTTGAATAGGTTTGTCTAAGCACCTTCGTAGCAAACGGAGTAAAGGATTGCTAGCATAACCAAGTATCGATTGAAAAAAAGGGTTAACCACTATTTAGAGGGCTTGCTGGATATTTATTTACATACCCTATATATATGAATATCAATGTGATAGGAGCAATTTTGGAACAAAGCAGATGTTAATTTTTGTTTACATATTATGTAATAATAATATACAAAGTGATACAAACAGATGAGTCTATATTTTAAAATATTTTATGCATTAAAATATGATTTTGAAATAATTTATGAAATGGTTTTTAAATTAGAACGTACGCCTTTTTGTCCAAATATTATTTTATATAGATGCAAGCGTTTTAAGTTTAAAATAAAAAAAGCTTTAAGTTAAAGTTTTGTTAAATTTTAATTGAAATTCGAAGTTTCGATATACTGCATGTGTATCTTGATGATGCTCAAGACATTGAATTTTAATTAAAATATAACAGAACTACAACCTAAAACTTTTTGTTTTAATATAATGAGTTCTGAATGTTTTTTACCGTTATGATTAAGTATTTAAATTTTATTCTGAAAGCGTATATATTTCCTGTTTTATTTTTTTTGTATCATTATTATTTTAATGTTAAACATAACAATATTTTAAAACAAAGACCTATCATTTTTGTCACACTCTGTACATAACATTTATATTAAATAATTTTTACTGTAGTTATTTAAAATTACACCAATTTCATTACAATTGTAGTTTTAATAAAATATAATTAATATTTGGTATTTTAATTATAATACCAACATTTTTAATTAAAAATTTTAATTTAATATGTGTACAGTGATTACTATTTTTTTTGTCTTTTTCAAGTAAACTATAGTTATCATTCTTTACTTTTCTATAAAGTATTATATTGTACACAAACATAATTTTCATTTATTTTTTAAAATTAATAATGTAATTATATATTATTAAAATTATACATAAATAACAAACATTTACTTAAAATAGACAAAAAATTATGTATAATAAGCAATTTGTAAGTAATACAGGTAAAGTGTTATAGAATTTTCTACCTTTATTGTAGACAAAATTTTAATATAAGTAATTAAAAAAATGTCTATTGTGCTAATAAGCTTTGAGAAAATATATTGTTATTGTATATAAAATAAAATAAATAAAAAAATTTCCTAAAAAAAAACAAATAAACTTTGTATTATTAATAAAATACAATATATTTGATAGCTAAAAGTTTAGTTAACCCAAATATTTTATAAAATAAATATTTCATTATCAAGCAACCTTAAACATATCATCCTTACATCTAAATAACCATAAATAAATGCACATCTACAGCTAGAATAATCTATAATAATAGAACATACAATGCATATAGAATAATGGCAGAAACAATTGACAATCTCGTGCATATAACTATAAACAAAACACATTCGAATTGTCGTGTCATTCCAATCGTCAGGCAACTAGATCAAACAAAATAGATATAAGAGTATTACATTGGATATAGAAACAGTTGAAAACAAAATGCGTTTTGGTTGCAAAATGTGATGTTTGTACTACAAAAACGAACCTATTTACAGTGGTATTCAATGATGTCTCTTTACCCGGAGGAATTCTACAACAAATACATCTGGGTTACATCTCATATCATCAAATTATATAAAACTTAATTTCAAATGCTGTTCATTACTCATTCAAAATTAAAAATGTGATTTAAACCATCTTTTCTTAAAAGAAACAATAATAAATATATCAGAAGTTTTTTAAAATAGCAAGTTTTTTTGAGTTTGAAATTTTAACTGTGATAAATAGTTAATTATGTATCAAGTATTAAAAAAGTGTACAATATTAAAAAATAATCAATATTTTTTTCAAGAAAAATTTATAGTATTTTCCAAAATTGAACCGAATGAAACAGTTGGTCCTTTTTCAGAAGAACCAGTTGCATTTCAGTACACAGTTTCTTTCTAAGTTTGGTTTACCACTTCGACCGTGTAGGATCGGCGGTTTGCCTGATATTTTAACGCACGAATTTAAATTTGATACTTCAACAGCTGATTATGCATTTTAAGATTTTAATGTCATAGCAAAATGAAATAATATTAATAAATAAATATATATAATCTTATCAAAATCAATATTAGTTCAAAGTCTATAAAAAAATATTTTTTAATATTTCTAAGTTACTTATTTAAAAATTTGATAGAAAGTCATGTAGTAAGTTAGATAGTTTTTTATGTTACTATATAAATTATAAAAAATTTATATTTATAATTTAACCATTACGGTCAACGTAATTCAAAAACAAATCCAGAATTAAACCGCAGTTAACCAACCGGTTCATTAGGTTTAATTTCGGAATATACTATTAATAATACATACGAATAAAATAGAACACTTTTTATGGCTATACAAGAGAAAATTAGACTTTTCGATCTGACAAATGCAGTTTTAAAATAGTTAAAACAATTATATATAAAATTAGTTCAATACGATTAAGTACATTTAAATATTTGTAAAAATTAAAATTATATTATTATGTTAATAACAATAACTCGTTAGACATTTCAAATATAAAATTTATTTTATTGAATAATATTTAATATAAAATTAAAATTTTTTTTTTTTTGAAAACAAATATTAATATAGGTATATTTTACTTTCTAAAGAATTTCTCTGTATTTTAATAAATATCTTTTCTGTATTTCAAATAAAAAGAAATAGTTTAAATCAATTCATAATGAAAATAAACAAAAGAAATAAAATAACTAAATACATTTACAGTGTCATATGATTTACTTATAGAAATATGAGAAAAACTGATTTATTTTACACAAATTTCCAAATGGTTATTAGCTATTAGAATTTTATTTAATAATTTGATAAATTTACATAATTTGTCCCAAATGTGCCCAAAAGTGTCGAAACAAATAGAGAATATAATCAGTATCGGAACAGCTTAATTTTTAAAAATTTATTTCCTACATAAAAGAAAATGTATGATTCAAAATATATATTCACCTGTAGTTGCCACATCAAAGTTAAAATAATCCTACAAAATTTTCAAATTTTTTATTACAAAGTAGATCATAGTTTGAAAAAGCTAAATATTAAAGCGATTTTTTGCTATTGTGGTTATCTGTGGTTAACTTAGGTCCAGTATTTCCAAATGTTGAAATACATTTATCTTTGGAATAATTTTAAAACTAGCCAATGAAATAAAATAAAATAATTTCTCTTAAACACAAGTTACACAAATACTCAAAGTGCTCTGTGTAACCTTAGATAATTAATTAGGAATTTAGCTTTATTTTTGTTACTGATGATGAAATCTTAGCTTTTGAAATATGTATATAGCTTTTTTAATTATTGTTTGTAGTTTAATGAAAATTATTTTATTTTATTAACTTTTTGCCACAGTAAAACTATATTTTTATTTAACCAATGAAATGTCATTTATTCTGAAAATTCATTTTTAGCCAATCATAAATAATTTTTTCTTACTTTGAAAATAAATAGAATTGGAAATTCTGGCTCTTAGTAGTTAATATTATTTATTCTTTTTAATCATGAACAAAAATAATTGCAAAAAATTGCCTTTAGTTTAAAAGCTGTCTTTTTGTGACAACAATTATTTAAACTATTACAGAATTATTTTGACTCTGGAGAGTTGGTTAGGAGTTAGAAAGCGTATATCATAAATGTAATTTTATTTATAGAATATTTTTTTAATGTTTTCTATTTGAAATCAAACCACACTGTACATATATTATATAAAAAGAAATCTATAATATATTAGGCAAAGTAATAAAATAGTGACTTTAAATTAAATATAATGCAATTGGATAACAGTTAATTGGTATGGATACTATTGATTTGTTATCGTGTCGGGGTAATTATATGTTGCATTCAAATAATGAATGTACATGGTTATTCCATTTCGTTTCTAGGAATTTATAATCATTAGATAATACGTATGTTATAATATTTCATTAAATATTAAAAAAAAAATATATATGGTTTAATAGATATAGTAATTAATCAAGATTTAAAATATTAATTATTATCCAAAGAAAATTACTGAATAAAATAAAATTAATAAATTTAGTAAATAAAAACATAATTTACATTGTAATTATGTTTTCAAAAATTTGCAGTGCCAAATAAAGTTAGAAATAGTGAAGTCTTATTCAGACTACCCTACTTATATCAAAATTATTGTTGTTTTAGTGTAAGGCTAGTGGTTCTAAGTAAAATTACTTACCAACTTAAGAAAAAAAAAACAAAATAAATAAATCTAATTTTATTTTCTCAAGACAAAATAAATGTTTGTTTTTAAATTTTAATTACAGTTTTTATACCGAAAGTCATATTCAAAATTATCAAATTTATACTACACTGTAAGAATATAAGTACTCGTAACAGTTTTATGAAAGCACAATATTAAAATATATAAAAATTACAATTTGAAATAAGTTTTTTTATATTAAATAATCTTGCAGTGAAGTTTATACATATTTTGAGTAAATGCATAAATTCATAAAATGTGATATAAACTATAAAAATATCACATCATCTTAAACTAGAAGTTGTAATATATTTTTATTTTAAATGGAAAACTTTTATATTATATTCTTATATATTTTATATATCTATCTCCGTGAGAGAGATCCAAGAGGTGTTGACCTTAAAATTTACTTTGGTAATTTTTTTGATTGTAATTTTAATTTAATGGTGGAAGAGCTTTAAATGTTAAAAATTGCTTTGCAGATTTTCTGCCTCTGTACTTTATACCTCATTACTTTTGAGTTGTACTAAAAATTTGCCAATTAAATGATAGGAAAGACGTAAATTTCGCATCGAAATAAAAGTAAAAATTAAAATAAAAATGCTTCAGGTTTTAGTTCTGTATAATTTTAAATTAGATTTTGATGTTTCGATATACTGCAGAGAAATAATTATAAATGATTGTTAGAAAAAAATATTAGATACATTGTTAAAAAATCTTCATAACCAAAAATTTGAAGTTACAAAACAGTATTAGAAATTTATAAAGAAAAAGATAACATTAATCAGTGTGAAGGCATAAACTTAAATAATATCTGTATTTTGTTATCTAGTTACTTTTTTCTATGTTTTTGTTTGTTTATTATTTATGTCATTTGTAATTATTTTCCTGATAATGATATACGTGTAATATATTGAAATATTAAAATTTAATTAATAATTATAGAGAACTAAAACCTGAAGCATTTTTATTTTAATATAATGAGTTTTGAAAGATTCTTCACTATGTTACAAGTAAAAATCTTTAAAAATTTATTCTACCTACCATTTATAATTAATACAAAAGAGATAAGTTTAAAAATTTTCAGGTATTTTAAATTGTTTTAATATTTTTAAAACAAAAATACAACTTCAAAGGCCCAATTCTAACAATTTGAATTGCAAAAAAGTTATTAAAAATAGTCGAAAATCGAGAGATATATGTAGTAGAGTATAATTGTATTTTAGATAGCATTTGTTACTAAAACGGCAGTCATTTATTTTATACTTTGATCCCTCTTTCTGCTATCGTTTTCTAAAACTACAACCGTATTCAAAACTATAATATAATTAAGTTACAAAGCGGTCATTCTAATTGAGTTTGTATTTTGCCATATTAGAGATACAAAACGTTTCGAGTTCTCTAGTACAATTGTTAACAACTCGAAAATTCAGTTTAGTAATTGTTAAACGCGGTAACAACGTAGATAATTCGTATCTAGCGAGCTAGATTAGATTTTCTATTGCAAATTAAAAATAGTTGAATACACATTCCAAATTTTACGGTATTAAAAATACATTTTTGTGTTTTTAATCAAAACATGTATAAAGTTTAAGTTTTGTATTAATGCACTGCATTAATGAAAGTGATATTAAATGTTGAATATTCTGATATTTGTTTTGCAAAAATATGTAGACCAATAGTTATTACTTTTATAACCTAAAATTAAATATGATAATTCGAATAAGTTTGAAATTCATTTTGTAGATAATTGTAAATTGTTAATTTATAAAATAAAATGTAATTGTAAACACTTAGTCACTAGTCACAAAAAATATATTTAAAATACTTGTATTTTACTTGTACCGATGAGGACAGCATTGCTGTTGAAATCCGTATTTACATTGTTAAATATATTTTTTATGAACAGTGACTAAGTGTTTACAATTACATTTTATTTTATATGATAATTTGAATTAAAATTAAAATAAAAATTAAGTAATAGAAACATATTTTATTTAAATTATAAATTAGTAATTCAAGATCAAATATTTATTAATAAATATAATAACATGTAATTTATTTATTATTTATTTGTATTATTTGTTCAATAATTGTCATTATATAGAAAATTTTAATTTGCTGAACTATATAAAACCATATAAATACTTTTAAAATTGTCAGTCATATCAAATTTATGACATCGTTATATCAAAGTGTAGTATTTACCACAAAAAATTGCCATATATTTTATTTTAGTTGGAACATTAAATGAAAATAATTTCCTGAAGATATATTTTTATTCAATATATGTAACTTCATTCTGACTGCCATTTTAGCACATGCATTTGACCAATCCAAACGTTTGGCATTAAAACTAAAAATGGATTGGTCAAATTCTTGTGCTTGTACGTAAAACTAAAACAATAGTCTGAATGAGGCTTAAGTATGAAAAATTACTTTTATATCAAGTCACTATTTTATTTGCTAAAAAGATATTTCCTAATTACAGATGTTACACTAAAAACGAAATAATTAATAATTATAAAATATTCAGTTAAAAAAAATATTAATTACTTTTTCTGAAATATACATGTTACATATGAGATATTAATATAAAATATAATTAAAAATTATTATTTTGATACCAAACAATGTTTTTTTTTCTCTAAATATATAAATTAAAAGGTTTATATAATTAAGTTTGAAAAGATTTAAAATTATCTAAATATTAAATCAATTAATCTAAAATTAAGAATAATGTGGTCCTTCAGTAAAGTTCAAGTTATTTTTTACCTAACCTATGGTGAATCCTAGCACCTATAGTTTGTCTAGAGCTCATAAAATATTGTACTTTACTATGTTTAAAAAAATATTTTTCCTTAAATATTTGGTATACATAAAATATTTAAAAACATTCTCGCATAACTCTAAGTTCTTTTTTTCATATTTTGTTCAACTATATTATCCTTTTCAAAATGTCCGAACACTAAAATCCAGCCAAAGTTTTTAAGTTCATATTAATTTCCGGAAAACTAAAAATAAAACTTACAACTTTTCATCATAGTAAACATGTAAACTCAAAGTTTAATAACAAGTATAAATCTGCTTCGTTATTAGTGCAACACTCTGTATAAATATACGCACAAAATATGCACATATTATATTGCAACTTAAATGAGAAAGAAGTATACAAAACACACACATACACACAAAGTCAACAAACAAATGTAGAGAGAGAGAGAGAGAGAAAATGAACCAAAAACAGAATTGCTAAACAGGCACATAGTAAAAAGGCTCTCCACAAGGGAATATACACAAATATACAGTGAATCTGCTAAAAGAGAAAAGAGATAGAGAAACAGATATATGACAAACATACATTATAGTATCTGTAAAGACAGATGAAATAAAAATAAAAACAGACAGATGCTGGAAAGTGTTTTCTATCTTCTAATGTTTTATGCTCTTCCATATTAGATTCGCATCTGTTTTTAAAATGGTTTCGTCAACGCCAACTGACTATTAGATACTATTTTAAATTTTTATTTGTTTATCTTCTGCTATGTTTTACACAAGTTTGGTTTTAGTTAGATAAATACTTAAAAAGAAATAAATACACGCTAAAACATACACATACAAGGAAGAACAGCAAGCACAAGTCATTTTTTTAGGATTTAAATGTAATTCAAGTTCTGGAAATATTTTTAGTAATATCATCCTTAGTATTTCATTTCATGTTAGCATACAACAAATATTAAAAGTTATAAATGTTCTTGGTTATTCTACAAGTAATTAAATTACTAAGAGCCAGCTAATAATAAACGTGAACGTTTATTCTATAGTTAACTATTCCACATTTTATCTGGAGTTAGCGCTAATATGATAAATAGTGCTTTTAGAAACGATTATATTGTAGGAGTTACGATAATTTTGCGTAATTTTTATTTTTCAGCAAAATAGTTTGAACACACAAAATTTTATAATAACAACTCTTATGAAAAATTCATAGTAATAAAATATAACAGCTTTAGGATTAAGTTTTGTATAAATTTTAATTAAAAATCGACGCGTCTATATACTTTGCATATATCATTATCTTTTTTACTGATGATAATATACGTAGAGTATATCGAAACGTTGATTTTTAATGAAAATTTATACAGACTTAATCCTAAAGCTTTCTTTATTTTAATGTAAAGAGTTCTGAAATATTTTTCAATATGTTCATAATAATAAGAAAACTATACCATGCTTTCTGCAAAATTCTTAAAAATGAGAAATAAAAACTGATAAACTTTATAATGTAATTTTGTAAAAAAATACTAAGGGTGATATTATTAATATATTAAGGGTTGTTTTAATACTACATCATAACTGATTGCTTCTCAGTTTTGTAAGAGGTGCTGAAATAAATGCTAGGTTCAAATTTAAGGAATTATAAGTGTGTATAAATATTTGTAATTTATAATTACATTTGTGAGTTATTAAAAAAATCAGTTGTAGAAGAAAAAATTATTCATAGATTTTTAGTAGTAATTTTAAAATATGAAACACATATAGTTATATGTAGAATGTTCATTCGTGAATCATATAAATCACTAAAGTAAGAATAACTTATTATTCGAATTAAATTTTGACAAATTATTATACACAGCAACTAGAATAAACTATTTAAATGTATTTATTAAAAAATATATCTGATTTGTATAACACTAATAAAAAAAAAAAATTGTAAATAATAATTGTATGTAATAATGTAACTTTGACACACTGATATACATAAGTTATTTTTCTAAAAGGTATTAAAGAAATAAAATAATAATTCTTTTTCTTAATATACTTTTAAAATTCAATTACTAATATATACTGTTTATCAAAAAAAAAATTATATATATATATATATATATATATATATATTTCATTTTATTTCAATAACATTTTTTTATAAATAAATTCCAAATAAATATAATTGTTTTTTATTTTATCATATTTTGTTAAAAAAAAACAAAACCCAAAACTTGTGCTATGAAATTTACTCAATTAAAAATTAAATCTAATTTTACGTCCAAGTGTTTAAAATTTAAAGTCCATTATGTAAAGTTACAAAATAACTCTCAAAATAAAAAAAAAGTATCTTCAATTTATCGGTGGCAGTGTGCAAAGAATTGCAAAAAAAGCCATTTTTGGAATTTCGTACTGAAGAACTAGTTAAAGTTAGCCAATAATTATTAACGCTTGTAGCTAACATGTCTGTACGAAATTCTGCACTGGCTACTAGTATAATTGTTTGCGTATCGCTACTAGTGTGACTAAGGTTGTAAATCATGTCAGGTGATGTCAGAAACATTAACAACACAAAAACAATTCTAATCCCATATCAGAAGTGTTTGCAACTTAAACCTCACAATCTAATAGTGAAATTCTGAATAAATCTGTTTACGTTACATAATATTTTGTCTTTTATTAGTAAATTTTGATAATAGAAGACAAAATATTCTGTAACGCTATATATTTATTCGGAATTTCACCAAAAACCTACAAACATAACCTCCCAGAACAAAACAGTGTCACCTAGTGTTAACAATATGAGTAATTATGATGTGTAATTCATGTCAGTGAGGATGTCAACAACATTAAACAAAGGACTTGTATATCAACAGGACATTTAGGGTACTAATAGGGGGTAGGGGTGGAGGAATGGTTTTATAATCTTGACCTGGCCCAGCAGGGAGCGCGCAGTCTCCGTCTCTGAACCTGGCTGCTGGATTGCGCTGTAACCGTACTGGCCGTGGTTGTTACCATGTTGGTTGTGCCCGTAACCGCGGTCGTACTAGTTGTTCCTGCTGTTGTCGTAGGCGACTTATCTCGTCGCTGCTCGACGGGCAATGAATGCTGCGTCAGCAGGACGCCCCTTTGATTTAGGGGCTGGTTTTCGGAAGGTGATTGTTGCTGATGCCCTTCAGAGTGGTCGCATTGTTGTTGCTGAGGTGACTTGTTGTTGTTGCTTAACTGCCTGCGCAATATCTTCGATTCTCATTCACACTGGTTAATACCGCGGTTTTGGATATGTATTGTTAAATAGGTTTTTTTTTTTTTAGATTTTTGTTTTGTAACCGCAGTATGTGAAATGAGGTTTGTATATTAAAGCATTTATACAAATGATGTAGTTAATTCGGGAATGTACATTTATTAAATATAATTTCTTTTGGAAAGTTATTTGTTAGCATGTATAAGATTGCAATGATATACAAACAAAATACATAAATTTCATCTTTTACGCAGCATATATTTCAATAATATATATTTGATTATTTGAAAAGGAAAGAAATATATGTTAAAACAAATAAAATTTTAATTGAAAATAAATTTTATTAAAAAACTGTTCAGTGACATTACCCCTTTTGTGATAATATAGTATTTAGAGAATAATTTTATTACAATTACACTAAAAAATTTGCTTTAAATCCAAGTAAATGTGTTTTTAAACTGTAAGTTTATGTTTTTCTAATACAAATAAGAAATTTAATAAAAAAAATTAAAGTAAGTACATTATAACTAATTTAAAAGATTTGTATAAAATTATTTACTATTTAGTTTAGAAAAAGTGGTAGCATATGTCGACTTTAGTCCATTATTAAAAAAAAATTAACGACGCTAATCGTGCCTAATCGCGGGATTAAGTTGACACATGCTACTACCCATAGTGTTTTTATGGAATAAATGCAATTGTATAATTATTAATATCTTTCAGTTCAAATGTAGTTTTATCTTTAAACTAAATATTAACTAATTTCATATAAAGCTTTGAAAATAGTTATACTGTTACTTACTATTACATTTTTATATTAAATTTCTTATTTTTATTAGAAAACATGCTTAAAGTTCAAAAACACGTTTACTTTTGAGTTAAAAGTAAAAACCTCGGATCCAAAACAAAAAATTTTTCAGTGTTTTTTTGATATCAGTTAGTATTTTTTTTTATTAGTATAGTAATTGTTTCAAAAATTAATAATTTTACGAGTACACAATGAAAGTTCTACACGTATATTTAAAAAAAAAAATAGAATAAAAAAAATACTCCTAATATTTTCATGTTACGTAAATATTATTTTTATCAAAAATAAATGTCATTTTTTTGCAATATTTAACTGATATTGTCATTAAAAACCTAATAATAAGTAGACTATTTTTGTACTATTATTTATGTATATTGTTTGTTTCATATAAATAATTATTAATCATTCATTCAAATTCACATAGTCAACATTTTAAAAAAAAATCATTTACACAGAATGTTAGCTGACGACACGTCCAATATGCTAGTATAGGCAGCTATATACAAAAATAATTAAGAAAAAAAAATTAAAATTAGTAATTACAAAATAATACAATGATTCTTCGGCCTTCTTGGATCCAGACGTTCACCTAATTCAGCAGATTTTTTTTTAACTTAAACCTATAATGAATTATGTACAAATTTTCTGTATATATGTATAGAAAATAATTTATAAAAAATGTTATTAATTTTATGTTGCATCTGTCTAATCTAACATTAAAAATTATATTCACCACTTTATGTTAAAGATATATTTAGTAATCTGAAGTTAGTACTAGTAAGAACACATCGAATTTATAAAACTAAATTCTGAACTAGTTTAAAACTATACGAAGCATGCGCAGTAAAATAAATTACAAGCTCAATCAATATTGCGCATGTCTCGAACAGTTCTGAACTGATTTGATATGCTAGTTTGGAACAAACTTAAAACTTGTCCATATGTATACAAATTCAATGAGTTTTTGTTACTATTAATTTCAGATTAGTTAACAAATACTTTGACATAAGTTGGTAGTACTATCAGTAAATAAAAATGTTACTAGAAACAGAGAAAAAATATTGTTTCTTACCTTGTTTCATCGATAAAGACGGTTTCGAGGACCCGGGCCGCATATTGAAGATTTCGCTGAAGTACTTCAGCGCTAACTTCACCGCTCTGAAGTTGCCGTAGTAGACCGCGAAGTCTGTAACAGAATATCGAAATTGCAGTGAATGCAGCAATGAATAATTAACATTAGACTAATTAAGTTTGTTTACTGAAGGTATTAATGAAATGATGTTTAGTTTTATACGTTAATTTTTTAGTGGAAAACTCTATTTATGTGTTTAATTTTCAAAACTTTTTATTGATTGGTTATTCATATTGATAACTGCTATTAACTTGATCAATAACTTAAGTAAACAACTAGATTGTCAACTGTCTTAGGGCCGTCTCATTGATTAATAAAATTTTTAAAATTTTAAGAGATAATATACTTAAATAACATTTTCTAATTACATTTACATGGTCATCTCAAATGAACTACGATACTCCATTTTATAATTAGTTTTGACTCGACTATTACTAGATAATTAAATAATTAAATATGTATTCTACACAATTATTTGTGTGAAATCAAAATAAGTAGTTAAAATAATATTACTAACGAAAATCGAAATAAACATTGCATATAGTGCCAAAGTTTTATTTTAACGATCTGTTTTGGCTGAACAAAATTGTTGAAGAATACGACAGATACAAAATTAAATTTACAAAATGTTACTGTATAATTTTCAAAATTGTCAATAACTAGTAATTATGTTATAATATACTATATTACATAAAATAATATTTTCCTTCTAGAAATACCATAATAAGCGATTTTCATTAAAATCTTAAAATGTTAAAATAATTATTGAAAATTGTATCAAGTAAGCGATGCTTTAAATACGGTATATATTGTTTTCAATATTTGTTATTGATATTTATATATGTCAATTTTGAAGAAGCTATTATATTATTAAATAAATACCTTTTTAGATAATACTGAATACACTTATATAATATTATCTAAATTTAAATATACTATTGTAAATTATGTAAGTATTATTTGTAATTAATATAAATATTAAATTATGTAAATTTTTCTATCGTAGTCAAATAGAAACGTACTAATTTTGTAATAAAATTGGGTTACGAGTTAATTTATGATGTAAAAAAACTCTCTTACAACACTAGTAGAGTAATATAATTTAAGATTTAATAAATTTTAATTAAACTAAATATAAAAATAAAAAAATTACACTTAGACAAATTAGATTTTAGAAAATTCAAATAGTCTACTTTTGCTTCAGAGAATTGATAAACTTAATTAAATATTAAAATTGTAAATTTACAGTTATTTTCTTGTTTATTTAATAAAAGAAAAAAAATATTGTATAAAATTAATTTTGTAAATTCAAATTTACATTTTTCAATTAATTAAATGTTATAATAAATCGATACTAGTTTCAAAATATTCACAATACACTAAAAATAAGTGAAAATTTTAATTTCTTGAAATTAAATTTTATCATAATTCTTTAACTGTGAATTGTAGATAATTTGAAGTAAAATTTTATTTAAGCATTTTTTAAATGTGGATTTCTGTAGTGTGTAAAAAATACTTACCTCCGTATGCTGAGACATTTTCGTTAAATACCATATATTGATTCGTTAAAATTAAATTTCTTGGATTCAGTAAGGAAACTTTCTATGTATATTGCAACAAAATTTCTTACGAGATCAAAGAATTTTCATTTTAACGAACCATTATATATAACAAAAATGTTTCAGCATATGAGGATTAGCATTTTTTAGTTACAAGTTCAATATAATATAACTTATTACTGTCAAAACTAGAAAAAAACATGCTTTTTAATTAGATAAAGTATATAAGTTTCTAAATTATAATTTTTTCTTTATCTGATTTTGTTGAAACTATTAAAACATCAGTATAATGTTTGAATGGAATGAATTTAAAAAAATCTAATTTAACTAAAGTCACATATCTCTACAAGTTCTCAAAATCCTCATGTATAGCAGTTTCCATGAGATATTCTGTTAAAAGTTTTCTGTATAATCCGATTTTTATCAATTACAAATTATCCTATATTATTTTAAATCTTCAGCATACAGTTATGTTCCACTTACAAGTTTAAAAAAATAAAACTAAAATGCAATTTTACATCTGTTTATTAATTTACGTACACATAAATTTATAAATAATATTAGTTGTATAATAAATAAAGGTAATATTATTAAATTGACTACCTATTAAAATTTTATTGCTAATTAGCAATTAATAATTATAATGCTACATTTGCCAATAAATGATTTTCAATTTGAAATGTCTGCATATTCTTAGAAATACTAATTGTCTGACATTTGCAGAATGTTATTGATTTTTTCTAAATCGTTTACAGTTTCACATTTCTTAGAAAATTTTATTTACCTGATTGGTTTTATAAATTTTTTAGAACGTACTAAATAGTTTAATTAATTGTAACATTTAAAAAATAATAATTTAAAACATTTTATAAGCAAGTATTACATTTCCTTTTTTTTTAAATCAACTTTTATTTTTTTTATTTTTGAATTAATATTTATAGAACAATATAGTAGAACTTGTATAGAGGCTTGTTATCAGGACTCGATGCAAAATTATAAAAAATACGATTTTTGAAACTGCATCTAGCATTAATTCCAATTTCGTGTTTAATAAGTATGTGTTTCCTGAAAGGTCTTTAATATACTACAAAAATGTTGTGGCAATAAACCTAATTTAATTTTATGTATAAATATGATGCTTTTTATTTCCGTAAATTTATCTATTTCAATCCATTTCCATGTTGTGAGCATTAATTTGATATTGCAATAACGATTACAGCCAAGTATAATATAATTCTCATCGCCCGATTCTGTAGATATTGTAATTTGTCTTCATCACCAGAGAAATGAAAGTGACAATTGTCTTATGAGTCCAAATACTTAAAAAGCCACTTATTCTGAACAAAACACACGATTTTTTGAAATCTTTTTACAAACGTAATCAAAACATTTGCACTGAATTTTAATTTATCGTCTACAATTATTCCTAAATACAATATTTAATTTTACTTATAATATCTATCATATTACTCCTAATTTATGTTGGAAATGTTTTTGAAATTTTCAAATGTTTTTATTTTCAGATCGGTATTGAATAAATATGATTTTACCAAATTATTCCATGCGCGAAATGTGTTTAATAATTTCAACATTATTTTTGTTAATCTATTCAATAACCCTGGCATTATGTTTAGTATATATTTTACCTGAAAAACCTACTGAAAAACCAACTGAAGGCCCAGCAGATACTAATAATGTTAATGAAAAAACTGAAAGCCCAGCAGATACTAATAATGATAATGAAAAAACTGAAGGCCCAGCAGATACTAATAATGATAATAAAGAAAATAAAGGCCCAGTAGATACTAATAATGATAAAGAAAAAACTGAAGACCCGGCAGATACAAATAATAATAATGAAAAACCTGAAGTCCGAGCAAATATTAATAAAGATAAAGTTCCAGAAAAAATTAATAAAGATGAAGTCCCAACAGGCAATAATAAATATAAAATCACTGAAAATACCAATAAAGATGAAATCTCAACAGATACTAATAAAGATAAATTCCCAGACAATACTAAAAAAAATGTAGTTCCAGCAGACACTAATAAAGATAAAGTCTCAAAAAATACTAATAAAGATAAAGCCCCAGACAACACAAATATTAATAAAGATAATACAGAAAATACTAATAAAGATAAAGGCTCAGCAGATACTAATAATGATAATAAAAAAACTGAAGGCCCAGCAGATACTAATAATGATAATAAAGAAATTGAAGGCCCAGCAGATACTAATAATAATAAAGAAGAAACTGAAGGCCCGACAGATACAAATAATAATAATGAAAAAACTGAAGTCCGAGCAAATATTAATAAAGATAAAGTTACAGAAAAAATTAATAAAGATGAAGTCCCAGCAGGCAATAATAAATATAAAATCACTGAAAATACTAATAAAGATGAAATCTCAACAGATACTAATAAAGATAAATTCCCAGACAATACTAATAAAAATGTAGTTCCAGCAGACACTAATAAAGATAAAGTCTCAAAAAATACTAATAAAGATAAAGCCCCAGACAATACAAATATTAATAAAGATAATACAGAAAATACTAATAAAGATAAAGGCTCAGCAGATACTAATAAAGATAAAGTCTCAGAAAATAAAGCTAAAGTTTTAGAAAATATTGATGAAAATGAAGGCACTAATAAAGATAAAATCTCAGGAAAAAATAATAAAGATAAAACCATAAAAAATAGTAATAATAAAAAACGAAGTATAAAAGCATCATCTAACTTATTATTGACAAATACCACTCAACCTCAGGATAAATTTAATTATAAAGCTGACAGCAATTTTTTGTTATCAACTGCAAGAAAAAATTTAGCCAAACATCCCTATTTAGTGTCACTAAATGCACCACTGTGGTATGACGAATATTCAAATGCATACTTGTATTTATGTTCTGGAATTATTATCAATAAAACAACAGTGTTAACTCGTCAAGTTATTGAAAATAAAACGGATTGGTTGAAAATCTTAGTACGAGCTGGTAGCACGTTTTGGTCAACAGATGGCACTGAACATATTGTAGTTGATACAAATATTGTTAACAGTGAATTAATTTTGTTGACAATAAAACCATGGTTTGATTTCAATGATCGTTTGAATTCCTTTATATTTATGGATGATATAAACTGGAATTTTGTTGATATCATAGGATGGAATTTAGAGTTTGGTAATTTGAGAAAATATGACGAATTTCGTGTTGTTACAGTAAATAAGAATGATTTTTATATCGGTAAAAATGTTACTCACAAAAATTTGATGTTTTTCGATAATAAAATAGCCGTATTTTATTTGTAATTTATACGTTTTTTTCATAGTTAGTTTTAATTCAGATGTAATCAGATGTATACAGCTAAACTTGAAATTTCCATAAGTTTAAATGTACGACAATATTCAAAATATATATGAAATTTGTTCACATACCGAAATAAATTTCAGACTCAAATCAACTAATTGTATAATCTTATTCCAATGATTAAAAGTAAAACCATATGATGTTCATATTTTTAATGTTTTTGTTTGTCATTAATTAATTTATCGAACTAAAAAGTTAAAAAGTTCTGTAAAATAAAAAAAAATAAACAAAAATTTATACGTATATTTATCTTCTTTATAGACCAATTTGAAGTTTTTAACAATTAACTCAATTTTTTGTTTCAGTTAAAACCTAGCTATGAGAAATATAAATATTTATATATACTTTTTAAATATTTTTATTGTTTTATATACAGGGTGATTTACAACGAGTTTACCAAACTTTTAATAATTTGTTAGGTTGGTCATTTCGAGCAAAAAAGTCATATGAATATAGGTCATGTTCTGTCTAGTTGCGCAACTAGACAGAATATGACATTTTTCACTCGAAATGACCACCCTAACAAACTGTTAAAGTTTGGTATACTCGTTCTAAATCACCCTGTATAATATAATTGTTTATATTATTATTGTTCATATAAATAATATAGAAAATATGTAAGTACTTAAATGTGCAATAAATATTTAAATTTGTAATAAAAAAGTTTTGTAATGCAAATTTATTTCTGGCTAAAGACGCTTATTTGTATTTTGTAGTATCAATATGTTTTTGTTAAAGGTATACATTTGGCGTGAGCAAATGTTTAGTACGAATAGGAATTATTAACAAAAAAGGCCGTTTACCTGAATATAAAATAGTTTTTTACATTTTTCATGGCCGCCCTAATTTTTAAAAAACTAAAAATATGCTTAAAATTGTTTTCAGACAAAGCAGGGCGGAATCCCAAAACATGAAAATAAAATTCTTAAATTTTTTATTGATTACACCTATAGTAAACTCAATCCGGGGACACACTGTATATGAGAGATATCATAAATTTGTATAAAGCAAAAGTTACTTGTCTGGATATAAGAATGTTTGGCGGAAACTAATTTCGGCGTAGTGAAGATTGTGCCACACTCTTTTGGGTAGACGTGATTGTGTGTGTATGTAATATGTTTTCATATATGTATTGACAGGGCTCTTCAGTTTTCTATGCAAGTTCTATTATAATACTATAATATACAATAAATATCAGTAAATTTTCAATTTTTGCAAATTACTCTAAAATATTTGAAACAATTGAAAAAGTTCGTACATAAAAAAAATTATTATTAAAAGAAGAATTAATGCTAGTTGTAAGGGTTTGGGTGCATCGGGTACTTTTGCTAAAAATGTAAATGTTTCTGAAAAAACACATGAGTATATATAAGTACAATGCTGTTTCGGTGTCTACTTTGATATATGGTAGTGAATGTTGGATTTGACTGCAAAAGTATAAAAGAAAAATGACTGCTGTGGAAATGAAATTTTTACGTGGAGTATGAGGTGTAACTAAGAGGAAACGCGTACGAAACAGATTAGTGTATGAGTGTAAAATTGAAAAAAATGTTGTTGCAAAAGCTAGTGTTAGTCATTTAAGATGGTTCGGTCATCTTGAGCGAATGTCTAATGAACGTTTAGTTAAAAAAATGTATATAAATGAATTTGAAGGTATACGTTTGCGTGGACGTCCGATTAATAGTTGGAGTGGTATGATTGAGAGTGTTTTGCGTGAGAGAAAGTTTCCAAGTAGTAGGAATAGAAAAGCATGTATAAAACGAATATTATGAATGTGGATGAAGTTAAAGTTGTTTGTCTGGATAGAAATATTTGGAGGAAACTGATTTCAGGATAGTGGAAAGAGTTTGTGTCACATCTTATTGGGTACATAGTGTGATTGTGTATGTATATATGTATGTATTATTAAAAGATATAAAAAATTAATTATTCTGTATACATATTATTAACAGCCAGTATTTATAACTCCGGATAAAATAAGGAATAAATAAAACAATAAATTTTACACTAGAAATATTAATTTATTTTCTGCTAAATAGAACGCTTTCTATAGCTGTCGTATTTAATCCAGTAATAAAAATTCAATTTGACATAAGACTCGGTTTCATAAACGATAAATAAATTTACTTCACAACTAAATTCTATTCTCCTATTAAATAATCTTAAAAACAAATGTTATTTTAACAATTCACTACCAGATTATTATTAATAATAATAACTATTTTTTTAAATATTATATTAAATTTGTTTCTTCTTTTTAATACGAAAATCTATATAGAGTAAAATACATTTACTTCTAAAGTAAATTTATCTATATAGCGTGTATGAAACCGGGTCTTGAAAATATCGGTCCTAAATAAAGTAAAAATAAAAAATTGAAAAATATTAAAAATCATGACTAACCTACTAGCGGCTTTATCACAAGCGTCAGGCGTGTCAACGGAGGGCAAATTGTGCGTTGCTAGTTCGACAGTGGCGTCCGTCGCTGTTGTATCGCCACTAGCGTCCGTCGTGTGGTCGTCGGCGGGGGGCGATTGGCGTACAGCCACAGCTATATTACCACCGCCCCCACTTCCGACGCCACTGGGCGAACGGCGTCCGCTACTACTGCTGCGTCTCACTATCGTCAACGACCCTTGTTCTGTAACGAAAGCAAATTGGCGGTTATTGGTAAATTGAATGAAAAAATTCGATCAGTTAGTTTTGGTACAAAAATGGTAAAAAAATCTTTGAGAACTCATTATATTAAATAAAAGGCTTTAGGCTTTGCTCAACATGGGTTAGAAAATCATCATGATGTATAATTTGAAGATACTATAATAATTTCAAGACCTAACAATAGATTCATAAAAGAAGCAATAGAAAAGTATAAAGAAAAAAAGAACATCAATCAGTGTGAAGGTACTGGCTTCCTACAATGAATAATTTATAAATTTTATAATCTAGTTACTTATTTTGTTATCTAGTAACTTGTTTCTATGTTCTGTTTATTTATTGTAAGTGTCATTTAAATCATTTTTCATTATGATGTATGTATTGTACGTCAAAACGTCGATTTTCAATTAAAATTAATACAGAACTAAATCCTAAAGCCTTTTATTTTTTCTTATTCAATTTATATAAAATATTAAATATTGATGTATCATTGAAATTGTAAGAACCAGTTGTATCAAACATTGTTAATTCTTAATCAATAATTAACTATGCAATTAGATTGTATTATAAAAGGTTTTTAAATTTAAAATTGATAAATTGACACAAAGTTAGACTAAAAATGTGTTTAACAACGTTTTATTCATTCGGTCTTATAACAATATTAAATATTGAATCTTATTTTTGTTTAAATAAAGTAAAAATTGGAGATTAAATTGACTTAGAAACTAGAAGACATAGTGCATTTTACGTGCTTTTGCATATATAATAATTCTGTGTGTACACACAAACAATGAAGGCAGCCAACACTTCGTGCATTATATACTTTCATTAACGTAAAATATTAAATATTAGTGCATGTATTATCTGTGCACATACAGGTGAAAACAAACATATAATTTCGAAAGTATTTTCGAATATTTTAGGTGCGATATGACGTCACAAACATTATGCGTATGTATACAGTAAGTGCATGCTTTTGCATATATAATGTACAAAACGTTTTCTTACATTTAATATCAATTTTAATTTGGAAGATTTGCAATAATGGATCATTTAATAAATACATAATTAATTTATTTATATTTATCCAATAAATATTAAGTTGTGGTTCATATCATTTTTGTATGAATATAATATAATTTATGTAATTTAATTGTATCTATTTTATATTTTTTTTATATTATGTCAAAAAAAATATATATAAATAAATAAATTACATATTTATTAAATGATCCATTATTACCTTCAAACTTTCCAAATTAAAATTATAATCGAAGATCAAAAAATTTTTTCACATCTTTAAAATATCAAGTAAATTATAAAAAAAAAATATAGTTTAATAATAAAAATACAAATACCAATAAGATTTGTTACAGCGGTATAGGACCAGCGTATAAAAAAACCAAATGTGATTTAAACAGTTATTTTAATTCTTTTATAATTTTATTCTTTGGACATTTCGGTTCACAAGTAACGAAACTATCTTCAGCAAAATTTACGTAAGAGATCTTGTTTTTTTTTTTAAGTACTGGTTCGATTTGCCTGGAACAAATATATACTAAACATATTTTTAGATTATAAAAGTACAATGTGGTCAACTTTCCGAGAAAAAATTACTAATTTAAAAAAAATCATTATTTGTCCAAAATTAGTCAAATTTTTACAAAATATTCTTTTGGTATTCACAAAAAATATACAATTTTGATGATGTCAAAGTGGTCTATATATGTATATGGGTTTATCCATATGCTTCTAATCTTGTTAAAAAAATATTAAATTACAGAAGTTTAATTTTACAAAAATAAATGTACACTTACTTTATAAATTATTTTAATAAATGGATTATTATTTATCTGTTAAATATAAAAAGAAGACAAAAATTATTTAAAAATCTTGTATCTTATACCAATTTAATTTTTCTGTACAAAATTTTTGTTCTTTACAATTATGCGTTAACAAAAGTTAAAAAAAAGAATTTAACGTAAATAGAATTAAAAGTATGTTAAATTTAAAATAATCTGCTTTATTTGATCTTTAAATTTCTAGGGTTATTTTAATATAGATTTTTCAAAAATTGGAATCATTTTGTGCATTTTTAAAGTGTTTCAAATTGAGAAATATTGGAAGTAATAAAAATAGTTGAATAACATTTGTAAAAAAAATTTTATTCATAGCTATTGTCATTTGTTTTAGTAATATTGCAAAAAATTAATATTTTGACTTTTATGTGAATAGTTTAACGTAAATTTCATTTGTTTTAACAAATTTTTCTGCCTATTAAATTATATAAATCATTATTATTTTTTTATTTTATATTTTAGGGCTTCTAGTTTTTGGAATTTCAGATTTTATAATTTATATTTGATGCAATAATTATAAAAAATAGATTTGAAAAACAGTCCAAAATAACACTCTCAAGTTCGCGTTAAAGTGAGCAGTAGTTCAATTTTCATGAAAATTATAGAAAAACTACTGCCTAATTTAACGCGTTGATTTTCTGCATTTTAATGCATCGTATCATACGGGCTTTAGTGTTTTTTTTTTGTAATAAAAAACATCGAAATTCTAATAATATACTAAAGTTTTAATAACAAAATAAATATTTATGTTACAAAGCCTTAAATATATAAATATTAAAATAATTGTTGTCGTAAATAGTCAAATTTGAGTCATTTAGAAATTTAAGAAACAGATGATAATAGTTAACAATTATTCATTGGTAATACGTCACATCCAAAAAAAAATACATATATTTGATTTCTATTGATTTTTTAAACAAAGAAGTAATTTCAGACACTCTTATGCTGGTGTTGTCTATTATTATATAAGTTCTATAATACTATAAAATCTTAAGTTTTTTTTTTTAATAAATTGAAAATTGTTTTGATAAAAAACAGATAGAAGATTTTACAGTACTATATCACTTATAGAATAATACAGAATACTTGCATTAACTTAAAAGCAAAACATCGATTATTATAATAACACAAATTAATAAACATAATATTATCGGTACCCCTGTATAAGAGGGGAGTTAATTACAACGAAACGAATTGCAGTGCAAATTAGAACATTGAATAACATCCAAACATACAAAAAACATAATATTTGACAAGAAAAACAGTGAGTGCACAATATTTGTCAGTGAGAGAGAGAGATGGGGCACTTACTGGCCAGTTGTACGCGTGTACGTGCGGTGCCTGGGGGTCCTGCGGACGCCGGCTCCCGGCGCTCGCTAGCTGGGCCACCGCCCCCCGGGGGACTCGCCACTGAAACCAAGCATTCGCCGCTTCAACTATACATTGCTTATCGGATCGCTTCGTTCGATGCTAGGAGAGTGGGGTGTTATCAATCAACTTGGATTGGGCATATATGGAACACTTATTCTATAGAAAGTATTGTGTATGATAGTATATAATGGCTATGATTGATTCGAATGATATGTTGTAAATTGTTTTTTTTTAATGCAAACTTATTTCACATGATTGTATCTGGTACGATTTTGTACAAGTTATATTAGAACAATTTCTTTCTGTGTTTTCATTATATAAAGAAGAATAAAGTTGTTATGTTAAAATGATCATTATAAATATTAACTCACTACAATAAAAATTTAATTGATTATTCAGAATTTCATTTGTTTCTTGTCAAAAATGCATTATGTTTGGAAACAAACTACAAAAAGAAATATTAAATAATCTAAATATTGTATTTCAAATATACTGTTTCGTAAATTACGTAAATTCAATAAAATATAAATAATTGATTAAATAAAACGAAAAATATATATTTTCCAAAAAAATTTTTTTTAAAAATTTGATCTAACAGATTACAAAGTAAAGTAATAATATAATTAGTAAAATATATAATCATCCTGAATTAAAAAATTCAGTTGGTTTTTTAAATATGTAAATTATTTATTTAAGATCTAAATATCTATAATTCAATCTGAAAATACCCTGTATTTTTTTTAAATAAACTTTTTCTAATAGCTACCTATCCTAAAAGTTTTTTTTTTTTTTTAATATAAACTAGAATTAATTAATTGAAAATTAATCGAAACATTCTCAAGTTTTAGTAAAAACCATAAGAATCAAAACTTTAAATACGATGATTTTCATACAATTTAATTTAACTGTTTTGAAGAATTTTTATAATTTTATATTAATTACATATTAAACCTAAACATTAAAATTTCCAATAAAAACTAAGAAATAAAATATAACAAGAAAAAATCTGTAAACGTTGTAACTAATTGCAGGTATAATCCTACAATACAGTTTTTACAATCTTTGTACCTATCAGGAGAATTAACAGAAGTATTGGAGGAAAAAAATCAACGCAAACGTTCTAAAATTTTATTGTTTATGCTCTAGATAGCAATTTAGCTTATGTCAGCTATTATTCTGGTATTTGTTTTAGTACTTTTTGTAAACGAAATGCTTGTACGTAAGTTTAAAAGTTTATTAAAAGGATTTTTATTGTTCTAACTATAAATGATCTTTATAGGATCCAGGATTTTTACGAGTACTGCAAAAAAAAAATTCTTCATTTATGTACCGGTTCATAAATTTACTGTTAAAAGTTAGAAAATAAAACCTGATTTTTGCAGAAGTTACTCAAACATGTATAATATTGTAAATATCAGACAATCATTGTAAATATCACATATCAATTTGTGTTTCGCAGTATACAATGATTATTAAGTCTAGTTTACATTAGTAGTAAAGTACACTAGAATACTTTTACTTTAAATCACTCTACTTTACTAATGTTGTTGTTGTTTACACAAAGCTAGTAGTTTGGTAGAGGATAATTTAGTTTAAAATTCTTTCAGCTGCCGTCCATTTTATTCTTGTAGGTATTAAAATAAAATACTTATTTAAAAATCTTAACAACTTTCGTTAAAAAATTAAAAAATTTGACACAAGTTTTCTACCCGATAACTCTACTATAATAAAGTTGTTTATACAAGTAATGTGCCGGTAGAGTAGAGTAAGTACTGTGGTAGGAGAAGAACGAGTAGATTATTTTATTTCACATGTTCTACTCACTTTACTCTATCTGTTACTAGCTGTAGAACTTGTCTTTTGCTATGCCAAACTGTTGATATTGTGCTAGTAATGAAATAGTATGCACTCTACCATCAAACTCTACTACTAAATCTACCAATGTAAACTAGATTTTATAGATAATAAATGCAAGTATTTGATAAATTGTTATCACATTCTTAAAATATAATTACAAATTTCAGAATGAACTATTTAGTAGTTGCTTTCGCATTAAACACAATATTACAATTATGATTGTAACCTCAGACCCTCTTCAAATTTAAGCCACTATTAAACCAATCATCTCAAATAGGAATCGATTTAATTACTCTACGCAATTAAATTCTAATTACTCCCCAATTGCTGTTCGAAGCTTTGGACAATTTTAACCAGCCCTTGGAGTAAAAACAGAGCCATAGCACTGAAATGACTTTTTCCAACTTGTTACAAAAACTAAAACGGACAGTCAATCAGCCTACAGGGCCCAACCGCTAAGAAAAACACCCTGAGAAGTATTTTTCGACTGAAGAGGAAAGGGGTATGTCCACGCTTCCGACAGCAGGGTAGTCATCAGAGACGGATTTACCGTTTTTGTGAACCTAGATCAGTGCTTTCCAACTGGCATACAACAAGAGTAAAAAATTGTTTATATTGCTTAATATCAAGTAGGTTAAGCATCGTTTGTTCAAGAGGAAGTAAATCTCTTAAATAGTAAAAAATTAATATATTAAAAAATCATTTAGAACTCATTGTATTAAAATAAAACTGCTTTAGATTAAAGTTCTGTATAAATATTTATTTAAAATCGACGTTTTGACGAAACTCAACGTTTGTCTTCATCAAGACAAATGATACTAATGACATTACAGTAAAAACAGTACTTAGAAACAAGTTACTAGATAACAAATAAGTAACTGGATCAAAAAATTATAAATTTTCAATTAATGGAAGTAAATTTTATTTAACTGAGTGCTTTCATATTGATGATGTTATCCGTATTGAGTTAAATAAAATTTGGCTTCCATTAATTAAAAATCTATAATTTTTTATGATCTAGTTACTTATTTGTTATCTAGTAGCTTGTTACTATATTCTGTTATTTATTGTCATGTCATCAGTATCATTTATCCTGATGAAGACGAACGTTGAGTTTCGTCGAAACGTCGATTTTAAATAAATTTATACAGAACTTTATACAGATTTATACAGAACTTTAACCTAAAGCAGTTTTTGTTTTAGTAAAGAATTGTTTATTTAATAATATTAAAACAAATAATAACAAATAATATAACAAATATATATTTTTATAAATTCTTTTGGTGTAAATGTTTAACAATTTTTATTTTTTGCATTAAACACCATTAATTTTATATTTATTTATCTTAATTAAACATTAGACAATTTTTTTTTTAAATTAAAGAAAAATGCATTGGCCCTGCCGGGGTTTGAACCCGGGACCTTTAGGTTTCGCGCCTAATGCTCTAGAGCATTAGGCGCGAAACCTAAAGGTCCCGGGTTCAAACCCCGGCAGGGCCAATGCATTTTTCTTTAATTTAAAAAAAAATTGTCTAATGTTTAATTAAGATAAATAAATATAAAATTAATGGTGTTTAATGCAAAAAATAAAAATTGTTAAACATTTACACCAAAAGAATTTATAAAAATATATATTTGTTATATTATTTGTTATTATTTGTTTTAATATTATTAAATAAACAATTCTTTACTAAAACAAAAACTGCTTTAGGTTAAAGTTCTGTATAAATCTGTATAAAGTTCTGTATAAATTTATTTAAAATCGACGTTTCGACGAAACTCAACGTTCGTCTTCATCAGGATAAATGATACTGATGACATGACAATAAATAACAGAATATAGTAACAAGCTACTAGATAACAAATAAGTAACTAGATCATAAAAAATTATAGATTTTTAATTAATGGAAGCCAAATTTTATTTAACTCAATACGGATAACATCATCAATATGAAAGCACTCAGTTAAATAAAATTTACTTCCATTAATTGAAAATTTATAATTTTTTGATCCAGTTACTTATTTGTTATCTAGTAACTTGTTTCTAAGTACTGTTTTTACTGTAATGTCATTAGTATCATTTGTCTTGATGAAGACAAACGTTGAGTTTCGTCAAAACGTCGATTTTAAATAAATATTTATACAGAACTTTAATCTAAAGCAGTTTTATTTTAATACAATGAGTTCTAAATGATTTTTTAATATATTAATTTTTTACTATTTAAGAGATTTACTTCCTCTTGAACAAACGATGCTTAACCTACTTGATATTAAGCAATATAAACAATTTTTTACTCTTGTTGTATGCCAGTTGGAAAGCACTGATCTAGGTTCACAAAAACGGTAAATCCGTCTCTGATGACTACCCTGCTGTCGGAAGCGTGGACATACCCCTTTCCTCTTCAGTCGAAAAATACTTCTCAGGGTGTTTTTCTT
The DNA here is from genome assembly GCA_963966155.1 of Clivina fossor. Taxonomy (NCBI): domain Eukaryota; kingdom Metazoa; phylum Arthropoda; class Insecta; order Coleoptera; family Carabidae; genus Clivina; species Clivina fossor. The sequence goes on along the minus strand of OZ014551.1, from coordinate 21,051,940 downwards.
AGCGGTTGGGCCCTGTAGGCTGATTGACTGTCCGTTTTAGTTTTTGTAACAAGTTGGAAAAAGTCATTTCAGTGCTATGGCTCTGTTTTTACTCCAAGGGCTGGTTAAAATTGTCCAAAGCTTCGAACAGCAATTGGGGAGTAATTAGAATTTAATTGCGTAGAGTAATTAAATCGATTCCTATTTGAGATGATTGGTTTAATAGTGGCTTAAATTTGAAGAGGGTCTGAGGTTACAATCATAATTGTAATATTGTGTTTAATGCGAAAGCAACTACTAAATAGTTCATTCTGAAATTTGTAATTATATTTTAAGAATGTGATAACAATTTATCAAATACTTGCATTTATTATCTATAAAATCTAGTTTACATTGGTAGATTTAGTAGTAGAGTTTGATGGTAGAGTGCATACTATTTCATTACTAGCACAATATCAACAGTTTGGCATAGCAAAAGACAAGTTCTACAGCTAGTAACAGATAGAGTAAAGTGAGTAGAACATGTGAAATAAAATAATCTACTCGTTCTTCTCCTACCACAGTACTTACTCTACTCTACCGGCACATTACTTGTATAAACAACTTTATTATAGTAGAGTTATCGGGTAGAAAACTTGTGTCAAATTTTTTAATTTTTTAACGAAAGTTGTTAAGATTTTTAAATAAGTATTTTATTTTAATACCTACAAGAATAAAATGGACGGCAGCTGAAAGAATTTTAAACTAAATTATCCTCTACCAAACTACTAGCTTTGTGTAAACAACAACAACATTAGTAAAGTAGAGTGATTTAAAGTAAAAGTATTCTAGTGTACTTTACTACTAATGTAAACTAGACTTAATAATCATTGTATACTGCGAAACACAAATTGATATGTGATATTTACAATGATTGTCTGATATTTACAATATTATACATGTTTGAGTAACTTCTGCAAAAATCAGGTTTTATTTTCTAACTTTTAACAGTAAATTTATGAACCGGTACATAAATGAAGAATTTTTTTTTTGCAGTACTCGTAAAAATCCTGGATCCTATAAAGATCATTTATAGTTAGAACAATAAAAATCCTTTTAATAAACTTTTAAACTTACGTACAAGCATTTCGTTTACAAAAAGTACTAAAACAAATACCAGAATAATAGCTGACATAAGCTAAATTGCTATCTAGAGCATAAACAATAAAATTTTAGAACGTTTGCGTTGATTTTTTTCCTCCAATACTTCTGTTAATTCTCCTGATAGGTACAAAGATTGTAAAAACTGTATTGTAGGATTATACCTGCAATTAGTTACAACGTTTACAGATTTTTTCTTGTTATATTTTATTTCTTAGTTTTTATTGGAAATTTTAATGTTTAGGTTTAATATGTAATTAATATAAAATTATAAAAATTCTTCAAAACAGTTAAATTAAATTGTATGAAAATCATCGTATTTAAAGTTTTGATTCTTATGGTTTTTACTAAAACTTGAGAATGTTTCGATTAATTTTCAATTAATTAATTCTAGTTTATATTAAAATTTATATTAAATATATTTTAAATATATTTATATATTAAATTATATTAAATTAAAATTGTTATAACAAATATATGTTTACTGTCTTCTCACATTATTGGTTTGATTTGGTTTAAAATTTACTAATTTAAATAAATCTGTTATTGTTATTCAAAGAAGTATTTACAAATTAACGAATACAAGTGATACACTAGAAAATTATACTTTATCATATTGCTACGAAAATAATGGGTTTATTCGGTTCATATCAGTAAGATCTATAGTGTTATAAAATGTTTGTCTTTATCTAGTAAATGGAATTCTATTTATAGATAAAGACAAAATATATCGTAATTTTACAGATCTACCCATTAAAGTAATGTTTCCATGATGATTATATAAAAGCAAAATTAGTACTGTTCTGTTTGTAAAATATATGCGTAGATAAAAAGAAAAGAAATGTCCTAGAGGCTAGAGTAACGAAATTCTTATTTTATAAAATGCAAAAGTGATCTAATTTATAATGCTATTTTATATATGTAATATTAATAAATATTTATGTAACAGACAGCCGTACAGTGATAGTGTTTCAAACTTGAAGTCCAAAAATTCCTGGTTCAGACTGCGTTGACACCAAAAATTAATAAAAAAAATATTTCTGGTATTAAAAACTGATATCGAATGCGTCTAAGTGGTTTGGAACCCAATATAAGCTGTAGGTCTCTTACTTGGCTGCGGGTTAATGACCCGCACCATTGACAATGCAAGTACAAATTGTTAAAAAAATTGTTCTGCCCAGGAATTATAGGAACTGATTAGATTGTTATGTAATGGTAGTTATTAATCATGAGAATAAAGTCGTTAAACTGTTGAGTTAGTTATTTTAAGAGCCAGTTAATCGTGGTTATTAGATTGGTCATGTAACAACGTTTTGTGCAACGGATTCTATAGTTTGTGTAATACAGTCTATGCAAAATTAGAACTGGCCGCCTAAAGGTAAATCCAACCCTGGCAAGTGATGTTGTATCGATTTATTTGAAGGATATATTCCAGTAGCAACGTGACAGGAGTTTGTGGTTCGATGCGAAGCAGAATGAAATTGGACGATTTCACAGAAGGATCCACCGCAGCGCAGCGCAAAGGTTGCGCGCTCCAAAAGCAGTCGATGCAGACAGAGCACTTCATATTGGGAATAGAGCGATGCGAGACGGTTCGTTCGTTCGTTCGTTCTTGTTGAGCATTCGGAAGAGAAAGGGCTAAGAGGCATTTTACCGCGCTTTGATTAAACTTTCGGCCCTGGACCACATCATAGAAATGGGCGGTCGCGGCTCACAGCGCACACCGACATCTCGGCTGTAACTATTCGCAAAGGGAATATATAAAGATATTTTCATGGTTAAAAAACTTGAGTTACCAAGTAGAAAGATACGTCGATTCGCGATCGTAAATAATGATGAGACTTCTGTCGACGATAACACATACTAATATAACACTGATAACGTGTATTTATTTTACGGTGTGTGAATAAAGTTCTGTACAAAATTTGTAATTTAACCCTTCGTACCCACACTGGGGTGTGACATACCCCAACAAAAATGTTTTCTACTGTTTCTTTTTTATCTTTCGATAAAAATGTATGGCACAAAGGTGTAAATAAAGTTAATAGTCTTTACTACTTACAGCCGTTTTTTCGAGCTCAGTGCATACATGGTACCCAATTTACGAGCTTGACAAAATACACTGGGGTATATTACACCCCAGTGTGTGCTTTGCGTTGTATATTTTATTCTAGTGTTTTTTTCTGACAATTATTTTTCACACAGGTTAGTTGTATTAATATGTATTTCTAAATTTTAAAATTCTAATTTTACTTATTATAGTTATTTGCGCGCACAGTTAACAGACTCATTGTATTTCCAAAATATTTTGTACATATAAAGAATAAAGTATTAAATTTTACAATAATATAATTTGCAGGAACAAGTAATTATAAGATATTTATTTTCATGTTTGTGCATACAGCAGACCAAAGACAGAAAGACTAAAAATGTGTGTAAAATTTGCCATTTGTCTATGTGTGACGAACACAGAGCAATGATTTGTACCGATTGCGCTGACTAAAAATTCAACAAGTTTCGTTGTTTGGCTAACGTCACTAAATGTTCATATTAATAAAAATTTTATATAATTAGAATTTACAATTATTTTTTATATTATTGTACCCATTAGTTTGGTTTTATGTTTGTTTTTAATTGCTATTACATGTAATACTTTGAGAACCTGTTTTTATTTGTTTTGTTTTAAGATGATATAAATAAAACCTTTTAAACTTCATGTATATTTATTTATTTTATTAAATATAAATTACACTTGTTAAAAACAAGTCTACTGAATAAAAACATATGGTTATTCTGAAATTTTATCTAATTTCTAATATTGTGTGGCCCGATATTTGTGTGGGGTGTAGTACACCCCTGTGTGTGTTGCGAGTAACAAAAATATAAGTGTGGGTACGAAGGGTTAAAATCTTTTCACGTTAATTTTGTCTTTTAAAAATACTTCTAGAATTTTTTAAATAAAAATACAAATAAATTTTAATGAAGTGTAAATATTATTATTAATAAAAAACAACTTTAATTTCACAAATAAAATGATTTGTTAATGAAAAATTATTACATGACTTGAAATAGCCGTAAAACAAAGCGCGAAAAAATAAAAAATATAACATAGTAAAAATCTTTCAGAACTCATTATATAAAATAAAATAGCTTTAGGTTTAAGTTCTGTATTAATATTTATTGATAATCGACGTTTCAACAACTCAACGTCCGTCTTCATCAGGAAAAATAATATTGATGTTGATTTTAAATTATTTATATACTATCTTACATGAAATTATATGAAAATATATTTACAAAATATATTAAGTACAGATACTTTTGTGATATTACGTTTGTCACCAACATAATGATGTACAACGGAACTTATAATAATTGGACTATAACTAAAGTATGTTTTACATGTTAAAGTCCTATAACCGACAGTAGCGGTCATCCTGTATAACTAAAATTCGTTTGAAAAGAAAGACAAAATAAAAGGTGTGACAAAATGTGAAATAAAACGAGCGAATGCATCTGTGGTCACCTTTTCGATTCCCTCTCAATCGTGATTGGTCCGGAACGAAAGCCACTAATAGAGAGATACTAAATTACTTCAATTTTGTTTTCGGGATATAATTGGTTTTGGCCGACGTGCCAAAATACCACAGCGGAGCTTTTGTGAACGCAGGCAACTCAGCAGTTTGTTTCTTTACGATTTCAGTTTCAGCGCAACTGGCTCTCCGCTGAGGTTTCAGCCGCGTCTGCGATACTTCAAAGCTAATCGCCGGACGAAATCCGTGGTGTTATAAAAAAAAAAGAACGCCAGTCAAATATGCTTTGTTGTTTCGTAAAGAATAGAGGAAAGAATTATTGGTGACAGGAACGATTGCTTTGTGTTTGGGTTGATTTTGTGATAGAAATTGGATTGACAGATATACGTAGAGACAATGTCTGTTATTAGTTTTTATTGTATCTATTTATTGCGTTTATTGTTAACTTTTTTTATAATTATTTTTATTAAAGTTAAAGTAGATCTTTCCTTATATGACATTAATGGCACAATTCTCGTCATTAAATTTAGTCTAAATCTTTAAATTTAGAAAACTTTAGGTAAATTTCAATTCTGGTTACTACTTTAAAGATGAAATCTTTAGCTTAAATTTCTTCAAATTTAAATAGCACACACGTTCAGGATTGCTCTATTTAAATTTATATAATTTGCCAAAGTAAAATCTTATTTAAGCTAAAAAAATTTAAATTTAAGTATGATGAACATAATAACAGCATAAAAATATCTCCACTATTAAAAATATTGTAATATTTTTTCTGAAATTCAGCAATATTTTTTACTTCAATTAGATTGCCTATTACTATTGTTAAAAAAATTGAAATAACATATTTCATAAAGTTTAACTTATAATGTTTCGTTTTATTTAACCAAAATATAACAATATTTTGAAAAATATGGAATATAATTTTAATTACCAGTTCATGAAAGGTTAAAATAAGATAAACTTTTAATTGTATAATTTTCAGTATTGTATAATTAAGAAAAAGATAATTTAAAATAATATTTACGTAAAAAATGATAACGTTGCACCAAAGAAAATAAAGTTAATTTAGAAATTCAATGAAATTCATCTTATTAGAGCCAAAAAGTTTTGTCAGACAATTAAGCAAGTAAGTTAGTGACCCCGAACAAACAAATAGAAATTAAGTTTACTTTCGTGATCTGAGAACTGTATCTGAGATTTCTATATAATTTTTATTTAGTTTTGTCAATAATATCGACAAACACTAAACCAAATATTTAACTTTTTCTTCAATGACAATTAATTGACAAGAAATATCATGCCAAAAATAACAATTAAATGTTAAAGGTTAACAATTTTTACCTTTTTTTATAAAATTAAAATTTAATATGATAATTAATGATATAAGATATTATAAATGATTTTGTCGTAATCTGGTATTTATTTTATAACGATTGTAATTGTAATAAAAAAAATTAAATAAATATTTTATATAAAATATTAAATTATGTTTATTTATAATGTTAGATGGAGTTGGTAGTTCTATTTATTACAGTAGAATATCACTTATGTTATTTTGTTGAAAATGTTTTTCTTTCATATGAAGCATTTCGCGCTTTCGTAAGTTAAAAATAATATTTTTTCAGATAACAAAAATATTTATATACTTTTGTATATGTTTGTAAGATATATATATATATATATATATATATATATATATATATATATATATATATATATATACAGGGTGATTTATTAGTAATTGGAAATATTTTAATTGGAGTATCCTGGGCTTGGAATATGAAGATTTAACGCAAATCACTTAGATAAACTGTGGCTCCTTACTGAGCTACAGGGTGTTTTATTTAAAAATTTAAAAACGATTTTTGCCCAGTACTTTAAAACTATTTGACGTATCCTTATCATACTTGGCAGAAAGTGTAGGTACCGTACACCATACTAAATTATGTTAAATAAAAGTTTCTGGCTACTGCTAGTGGCGTACAACAGGAACAAGTGAGAGGTTGATTCTTCCTAAATTATACGCCACTGGCGGAATTGTCATTTTGGCACAATTTTTCGATTCTCCAATACTTTCTGTGTAAAAAACATACTCTTCCTTTGTAACGATAAAGTCACTAGTTTTCGAGATATTTAAAGTTAAACATAAGCTGCACCCCTAGAATTTTTTCAAAATTTGCTCAAAAAAATCTGAAAAAATTCAGTAAAATATAAAAAAAAATTAGCTACTTAATAATATAAGTAACTTTTATCTCTAACTTATTCTGGTTTGGCAGGAAAAATTATTGAAAATAAAAAATTAAAATGCAAAAAATATAAATTTTCAATAATGTTTGCTGATAAACCAGAATGAGTTAGAGAAAAAAGTTACTTAGTTATTATGTAGCTAATTTTTTTCTATATTTTACTGAATGCAGCTTATGTTTAACTTTAAATATCTCGAAAAATAGTGACTTTATCGTTATGAAGGAAGAGTATGTTTTTTACACAGAAAGTATTGGAGAATCAAAAAATTGTGCTAAAATGACAATTCCGCTAGTTTCGTAGAATTTAGGAAGGATCAACCTCTCACTTGCCCCTGTTGTACGCCACTGGCACTAGCCAGAAATTTTTATTTAACATAATTTAGTATGGTGTACGGTACCTACACTTTCTGCCAAGTATGATAAGGATACGTCAAATAGTTTTAAAGTACTGGGCAAAAATCGTTTTTAAATTTTTAAATAAAACACCCTGTAGCTCAGTAAGGAGCCACATTTTATCTAAGTGATTTGCGTTAAATCTTCATATTCTGAGCCCAGGATACTCCAGTTAAAATATTTCCAATTACTAATAAATCACCCTGTATATATATACAGTGTGTCCCAGGATTGATGTTACAAGAGGTGTAATGGACTAAAATTTTTTGAATTTCATTTCAAGATTCTGGAATTAAGCCCTGCTTGGCGTGAAACGAATTTTAAGAATTTTTTCGTTTTTTGAAAAACAAAATGGCCGTGACGGTGAAGCAAGAACTATTTTCTTTTCAGGTAAAGTACCCTTTTTGTTTAGGATACGACAAAATTTTATTAAGAAAAGTTGTTTATAATGACAAATCATGGCCGTATACCAAACTTCAGGAAAAAAAAAAAAATTTTAATAAATTAATAGATACCTACAATTTATTTTGTTCAATCTAAAACAGACAGTTTAATGAAAGTAGGTAGATCGTCCTGAAGTTTGGTATACGGCCATGATTTGTCATTATAAACAACTTTTCTTAATAAAATTTTGTCGTATCCTAAACAAAAAGGGTACTTTACCTGAAAAGAAAATAGTTCTTGCTTCACCGTCACGGCCATTTTGTTTTTCAAAAAACGAAAAAATTCTTAAAATTCGTTTCACGCCAAGCAGGGCTTAATTCCAGAATCTTGAAATGAAATTCAAAAAATTTTAGTCCATTACACCTCTTGTAACATCAGTCTTGGGACACACTGTATATATTAGTGTCCGTTAAAAAAAAATTCCAGTATGGCTAAAATCGATAATTTTACATCGAAGCAACATCAGCAATAATATTTTTTGCTTGTTTTTACATATATCGCGTGTTAATACATATATCGTTTCCGAAAATATTATTGCTGAAATTTTTTTTTTTAATGGATATATATAATGTACATACAGATAATAAAATTTATCATAAATATTATTTTCTTCTCATCCGATGAAAACATCTATTTTTGAATATATTTAAGGGATTACAATACGTTTGCAGTGAAAAATTGAATAATATTTAAAAAAATTGCAATAAAAAACTATTAATACACCAGAGCCTAAAACCGTTTCATTCTTTTTAATGGAAGTTTCTTATGTTAATTTTGAGAATTAAAGCTATTATTTTTATAAAAAAATCTGTAAAATATTAATACATAAACAATCACGCCATGTACCCAAAAGGTTGTGGCACAAACTTTTTCCACTGTCCCGATATTAATTTTTCTAAACATTCCTATCCAGACAAGCAACTCTAGCTTCAACCATTCTTTTTACTCACGCAAAAAACTCTCAATCATGCAACTTTATCTAATAATTGGACATCCTCGCGAACGTAAACCTTCAAAATCATTCATTCATATATATCTCAACTGAATAACACCAACTTTCACATCAACAATTTTTTCAATTGCACACTCATCATACACTAATCTGTTTTGTACCCGATCCCTTCTAGTTACCTACATATGCCACGTAAAAGTCTCATTTCCACAGCAGTCATTTCCCTTTTATATTTTTGCAACGAAAACCAACAAAAATACTAAATTTCACTAATTTGAAATATATGTATATGCAAAATATATATATATATATATATATATATATATATATATATATATATATATATATATATATATATATATATATATATATATATATATATATATATATATATATATAATGTTTTAATTGCCACCTATAATTTAGACTCTGTCTTCTATCTTGTTGAGAAGTATTGTCATTAAAAATAAATAAAAATAAATTCAATAATAATGGATAGAGTGAGTTGTAAATTTAAAATTAAGTTGGTTCCCTGCCAGAAAGTACAAATCTGCAATTTTTGGCTACATTTACTTAAAATGCATTATACCGCAGTTGTTTCTGCATTATGACAAACTTAAATTAGCTATATAAACTGAAAATAGTTTCTGTAAAATACTATTTCTTATCATAAAATACTCCAAAATAGAAATTGCTCTAAATCCTGTCCTGGAAAAATGCCAGAAATACGCAGCACGCAGAACACAGGTTATGTTAGGTCGTGCGTGTAAGCGTATACCTGTATACGTGATGCATGTGTTCACGTTAATTGTTTATTCGATGAAAACGATCAATTTGTCAAAAGTAATTTGATAGATGATTTCCTGTTAATTCGCTGATTGCATTGCAATACTCTGCGAATGCGATGGCAGTGCCATTCAAATGTGTGATCGTTATCAAACCAATATATAAATGTATTGAAAAAGATACTTGCTCGCTTATTGCTTTGAACATATAGAGAACTAGATTTGTACAACTATTATACGGTATGAAATTGGAAATATTAGAATGTTATTTGATTATAGACGATGTTTCTGAAATATGCAGTCAATTTTAAAAACAATTTTCGAATTATTTTATTTATTCTAAACAGATAGAAGCCCATCACTTTTAAAGCTAATATAAAACTAAACTATCCGCATATTTATGTTATATGGGTTGGTGCATAATTATCAGCGCTTTTGTAGGCGGGTTTTGTTAATAAAAATTGCTGTTTTGTTTACTTTTTCTTAATAAAAATATTATGCCCATGGAATCAACCGTTTTCCAAGCAAATGAGAAGTAGTTATTGATGGTGACTACGCTCCGGAATAATCATTTAAAAAATATTATTGTTGAATTTTTATGTTCCTTTTTTCGCTCTAAATATTGTTTAAAAAAACGCCTAATAATCATGCACCAACCCTATATTATTACAACATCGATTGATTGTCACCCGCACAGATATTTAGCCAGATTTTATAAAATAATTAAACAGAATTTTATCCTAAAACAGTTTTCATATTAAAACAATAAATTCTAATAAAAATATTTTACTATGTCGAATGTAAATGATTTAGAATAAATAATTTATTGTTGTTTTAGATTTTGATTAGATTTTTAAAAGATACGAAAAATATATATTTGTTTAAATTTCTTTTTTTAAGTGTCATCTATTTTATCAATAATGTTAAATGTAATAATTTAGTTAAATAATCTTTAAATTGAAACATAAATTATGATAAATTACATTACAAATTATAGCAGCAAAACTGCTATTTCTAATAGTGTGCAAGTAAAAATTATTAATATATCTAATAAGTTTTTTGAACATGTATTGTAATATTTTTTTTAGAAATTACGAGAACTGATCCATTAATAAAATAATTGAGAAGCTTTGAGGAAAATTAGGATAAATGTTATTTTTTAAGTATTGAGAACACAGGCAACAAAGTTTAATAATTCAATATAAAATATGTGTGAACATAGACTGAAATTTCGGTTTCTTGTTTGAACTATCATAACTACTTTTTCTCTAGTTCTAGTTTTAAAAATGGTTTCAATTCCTCTGAGTCCGTTAATTATCGATATAACGTTCAAATATTTGCACTAATAATATCTTGAATATAATTTTCAAATTTGCGAAATATTTTGCATAGCATAGAATCAGTCGATATTGTAAATTCTATTTCATTGAAATAATTGAATGCAAAGTAGATGAAAGTGCGCTCAATCCTCATGTGTATTTAAACAGAAACTGCATAGGTAAATATTATAACTTCATATACACATATTTATTTTATTATTCGAGTAGTAGCAATATATAACTAGTTCAACTATTTGTTGAATGACTGCATTAAAATAAATCAAATGTAAACATTATAAATTTAATGCAAATTCTCTTTATTAATTAATTATTCTTCAATTGAAAATCTGCAAATTATTAACACAGATTTAAATATTTACATGCACAAGCTTGCCAACCGATCTGTATTTTAAATTATAGTTCTCTATTTTATTGTAACATTTAAATAAATATACATATAAATAAAATAAATAAATAAACATTCTTCCATTTTCCCTCTTCCAAAAATGTCCTTTATTTTTCAAAAATAAAAAATATCTCACAATTTACATATTTTAAGTAATTTAACATATATAACCCACTAAGTTTTTATCTTTATATATATATATTAGGGCGGGTCGAAAAAAATAGATTTCGTTCTCTAGGGTCTAAAATGAAAGAGTTCCATCCAAAAAGTTGTGGAGATGTGCTGAAACATTTTTCTGATGAAAACCCAGGCAGCACCGAGCACCTCAAAACGCCGTTTTTTGCACTTTTTTTAGATTGTGGTTAATAACTTTTTTCAATTTGTTTCAAATTAGCTGAATTTTTTTTCTGATATTCCCAGATCAATACCGAATAAGTCCATGTAATCAACATTGGTTTCATCCTTTCCTAAAGGCGAAGAAAAAATCCTCAAAGTACCCAAAAATCGCGTTTTTCAGGTATTTCGTCAGGTTATTCCGTCCGTATATTTGTTTCTGTGTACATCCATCTATCTTCACATTTATATGATCTGAAATTATTCTTTAGATCATACAATTGATGAATCTAATGTTCTGGATGTAACACAGAAATAAATATAACGATTCCAATCGACGGAATAACAAAATACCTGAAAAACCCGATTTTCGGGAACTTTGAGAATTTTTTCTTTGCTTTTAGGAATGGATAAACCCCAATGTCGGTTATATTGACTTATTCAGTATTGATCTGGGAATACCAGAAATAAAATTCAGCCAATTTGAAGGAAATTGAAAAAAGTTATTGACCAGGATCTAAAAAAAGTGCAAAAAACGGCGTTTTGAGGTGCTCGGTGCTGCCTGGGTTTTTATCAGAAAAATGTTTCAGCACATCTCCACAACTTTTTGGATGGAACTCTTTCATTTTAGACCATAGAGAACAAAATCTATTTTTTTCGACCCACCCTAATATATATATACAGTGTGTTGAGTTCACTATAGGTGTAATCGGCTAAAAATTTAATAATTTTATTTTCATGTTATGGAATTTTGCCCTACTTTGCCTGAAAACAATTTTAAGCATATTTTTAGTTTTTTAAAAATTAAGACGGCCATGAAAAATGTAAAATAATACGGCATAATGTTCTTGAGGAAAGTTGTTTAGAATATGAAATTATGGCTCTGTGCAAAATTTCAAAAAAGTCAGTTAAAACAAAAACGTAAATCTAAGATAGTATTTTATTAAGAAAAGAAATTAAATATCAATTACTCTATTTGAATTCTTCCAAGATCAGCATATTTTTCTACTCTAACTAAACTTGTCATATAGTTTTGCTATGGTGTTTGAGTTAATTTCATGTATCACATCCCTAATTTTTTGTTTTAATAATTCGATGTTATCATTAAAATCAAATTTATAAACTTGTTGTTTTAAATAACCCTACAAATAAAAATTGAAAGGTGTCAAATCCGGCTATCTCGCTAGTTAATGTATTGGACCATGTTTTCCAATCCACCTTTCAGGAAAATGCTGATTCAAAAAAATTTGTAATCAAATGAATTAAACGAGATGGACATTCGTCTTGTTGAAAATAAAAATTCAGATTAATAATAAAGATTTATAAAGAAAAGAATAACATAAATCACTGTGAAGGTACTGAGTTAAATAAAATTTGGCTTTCATTAATTAAAAATTTATAATTCTTATTATCTAGTTACTTATATGTTAGCTAGTAATTTGTTGCTATGTACTGTTATTTACTTTAATGTTATTGATAAATTTTGATCTAATAAAGACGAGCGTTCAGTTTCGTCGAAACGTCGTTTTTATATAAATATTCAACAGAATTTTATCTTAAATCAGTTTTTATGTTAGTACAATGATTTCTAAAAAATATTTTACATTGTTTTACTATTATAGTTTTTAAAAGTGTATTGGTGACAGATAAAATTCAGAGATAGTTTCTAAACATACTGTAATTTTTTCAAATATCTAACAAAAAATATCCTGTCAAAATAAATTGCGGAGCGTGAAAATGTTCACCAACAAATTCTTTGTACCACCTTTCGGGAAACAATTGAAACACGCTTTTTCAAATTTCTCACTTTCCTCCAGAGTGCATATTTTCTTGATTTGTGTCTGGAAGTCACGGTTTTCTGCCGTCTACTACGTAAAATAAAACAATCAAAATAGAGAACGAATGAAATATAGCAACAAAACAACAAAAATAAACTATTTGAATCCTTGTTTGTTTTTCTTGCTGCAGTCATATATTACGTTGCAACTGCAATAGTTCTGTATGAAGTGCAGGCAAATTTATCGAATGCTTATTCATCGATTGAATACTAAATAATATGTATTTGTATACAAATATTTTATGGAAGTTGATGAAACTATTGTTATTTTTAAATGTATGCAGTTATTGAAAAAATAAAATTGCATTGAAAAAGTCTTGAATTTTTAACGAATATAGATAAAATTTAATAAAATATATCATAAGTTAAATTGATGGAAATTGCGGAACTCGGTATAACATTTAAAAAAAAATAAAAGTATAAAAATAAAATATCTGGTATGAAATTCTACAAATTGTAAAATTTGTTGAATTTCATACATTTGTAACATAGTAAAACAAATTTCAGAACACATTGTTTCAAAATTAAACTGTTTTAGGTTTAAGTTCTGTTTAATTATTTATTTAAGAACGACGTTTTGACGAAACTCAACGCTAGTCTTCATCATGTAATGTCATTAGTATATTTTATATATTTTTTATCTTGATGAACACGAGCGTTGAGTTTAGTCGAAACATTGTTTTTAAATAAATAATTAAACAGAACTTAAACCTAAAACAGTTTAATTTCATATATTCGTTATTGACGGGTTTTGTAAATTATAGTATCTTCGAATTTTACATTATAAAGATTTTTCTAACGCATGTTGTGCAATAGCAGATTTATGTGAATGGTTTAAACGTATTAACGTCTTATGTTTCATCAATCTAGTAGAAACAGTTCTACCTGCTGTCCAACATAAACCATATCGCATTTGCGAATCAATATTAACAGTAGATTGATAAGAAAAGCAATAGAAATGTTTAAAAGATAAGATAACATCAATCAGTTTAAAGTCACTGATTTAAATAAAATTTGGTTTCCTTTCATTAAAAATTTATAAATTTTATGATCTAGTTGAGTACGTCGAAACATCGATTATTAATAAATATTAATACGAAACTATAACCTAAAACCGTTTTATTTAAATTTATACTTAGTTTATTTCATTATATTATTAATTAAAAATATGCTAATAATACACTGTAAAAAAATGTACGGTGTAAATATTTACCACTTATGTAGTTTGTATTCGGTGTTAAATTTTAACACTGAAAAAAAACATAAATTAAATATTTTTTTCCCTGATATATTGTTTAAAAAATTTGTTTATGTAAAATATAGTGGTAAATATTTGCATCTGCTCTGTGTTTTATGGTATATGTGTACTGTCGGTTTTTAAAATTATTAACATAGACTGTAGTTAAAAAAAAAACTAACCACAAAATAATAGTAAATAATTAACATCGACTAATGTGGTAGTCGCGTATAGTACCTGAATGCTGTTAATGTAGTTGAAATATATTTTTACTGTATGTGTATTTATGTGATAATTAGTATATTTTTTATCAATAAAATAAACTAAAGCAGCATAATGAAGTACTTAATGCAGTGTAGTCCATTGAAAGTTGAAATTAATCAACTGTTATTTTCAAATGAGTGCATATATTAAAAAACCAAAATTTCGATGAAAAGCAAAGAATCTGTAATTTTCAATGGGTATAAATAAAATTTACCAAAATGTATGTATATAAATTAGTAGCACAATAAAGCCATTGATATATCACTTTCAAGATCACTTGAATAAACTGGATGGCATGTGTCAATTGAGAGAGAGAGAGAGACCATTGTCTTGTAGATGGTCAATAACTTCTTCCACAGCCGCTTTGCAGCACATGTCTGCATATATTTTTAAACATTCCCAATCTAATGGTGATGAATGGTATAACCCACAACAATCAACCCCTTCTTACAAACGTCCCTTCTTACAATCTTATATTAGTGATAAATGCAATTGTCAAGAGACTTATTTCTTCACTAATTTCATCCCTTACGTTTCGATAACAAACATCTACATATTAAATCTCTCTGTAAAATTATCAGATAATTTTACTGGAATAATTTTATTTTATTCTGAAAACAATTTTTATGTCAAATTATTTTTTGTTAATTAGATATAATCGATAAAATTCGATAAATTATTATTCGATAAATATCTTAAGACATCAATGCATGTAAATCATTTTCGACGAAAATCTATAAACCTTTACATATACGATTCGTATTTTCTTTTATCTTTTTTTTTTTGAACGTATACAAGAGTCCCCGTTGGCATTTAATCAAATCCAGAAATGTACTAGCCCAAGGGAAATATATATAAAATTGTTAGTGTAAAACTTGTGAAAATAATACTACTATTAGATATAAAACGATACTAGCATATATAAATAGTAGGGCGAATAAAATTTCTCTACTTTTATAATTTATGATTGTTGTAAATTTTCTAGTGTCTCGAGTTTTAAAAACTTTATGAATATTCAAATAAATGAAATGATAGTTTTTATATTTTTCGTATTCTAATGTAAAATGCAGAAGATATATGAAATATAAATGTATACATAGAGCGCAGTTTGAAATAAAATCAATAGATGCCGCCTGAGGTACTAGAATAACACGATAGAGAAAGGAAAATAATATTGCTGCTTTTTTGATAAAATTTAGTTTTGACGAAGTATTTTTCTAACTGTTCATACATACATATATACATGCATACACATATTCAGAAGGGTATGAAACAAACTCTTTCAACTACCCCGAAATTAGTTTTCCGCAAACATTCCTATCCAGACAAGCAACTCTGGCTTTATTTTGTAAACTTAGAAACTTTCGCTCACATAAAGCACTCTCAATCATACCACTTCAACTACTCATTGAATGTCCACGCAAACGTATACCTTCAAAATCATTCACACATATTCTTTAAACCAAACGTTCATTAGATATTCTGCTCAATATGATCCAGCTATCTTCACTGTGATGACATTAAATAAATTTTTATGTTTTATAGTAATTTGAAAAATAAGTGTTTATATATATTTTATGTTCACATATTAAAAATAAAATAATTTAAAACGTAATTTTTACATAAAAGTTAGATGAAAAATTAAGATCCTGTTTTCTTTATAAAATGGTCAAGGTTCGAGTAATTTTTTTAGACCCAACGTTTCTTTATAATAAAAAAATTTAATAAATATTTAGTTTGAGTTTGTAAATTAATAAAATAACTACAATTTTAAAAATCATAAAAGTAGTAATTTCATTTCAGTAAAAAAATTAAATTCAAATGTCCTGTTTTTAATTCTAGTTTAACGTCTAAAAATATAACAAAATGCTAGATAACTCTATTAACCCTATTAAAAAACATGTTTTCCTTTTACTTACATAATATACATAATCACGTCACCCAAAAATGTGTGACAAAAACTCTTTCCAAACATTTCTATCCAGACAAGTAACTTTAGCTTTATCCATATTCTGTTTCTATTACTTGGAAACATTCGCTCACATCCACGCAAATGTATACGTTCAAAATAATTCGCATATATTAAAATTATATTATATTACATTATAATTATATTGAATAAAATCTACATATGATTTTATATTTATTATAACAATTTTTTCTGTTATTAAATAAATAAATATATTTAAGTAATAAATTAACTAAATATATGCAAATATATTCTCGTAATAGAAAAATTAAATTAATTTTTGTTTAAATAGAAAAATAAAATAAAATTTTATCCCTTAAACCACAAACTATTTAAGGGATAAAATTTTATTTTATTTAACTTTTCGCCACAGTAAGATCATATTTTTATTTATTATGAATAGAAAAAGTTTATTATATCATCATTATAAAGAATACTCAAGTAAAAGTAATGGCTCACAGTCTAGTTACCTCTGATTTTTCTAACGTCTATTCATTTTCTCTCTTTACAATTTGGTATTAGTGATTAGATGTACTTCTAAAAAAACCTATTTCTTTATAATTTTCGTCTCTCACATTCTGGTATATTTTTATACAAGTTCACTGTAAAATTAATTGTAACATTCTTGTTTTGTGTTCTGTATCACTTCTAGATTACGAGCATTTGTCACTTAGAAAATATAAATAATAACACATACACGTCTGGACAGTAAGCTCGTTTATTCACGACTAACTCCCGTATATGCAGAAATCAAAATACATATTAAATGTAAATATAATATTATTAATTAACAATGAGTAAATTACATCATTAATAAAATATTGCATAATTTATTAAATCTTTGTACAGTACACTAATAATATTTCAAAAACAGAATATGCTTATAGGCGGTTTTATTATCAAATAATGTATCTTTGATAATACATTAAAGCTATGCATGCGCATGATAATTTAATTATAATAATGTAATAATTAGATTGCATATATTAAACTATATATTATCATTTTATAATAAAATAATTATGGTAACATAATAATTTCCAATTAATTAATTGCATTAATAAATTAACAAACATACATTCTATAACAAAAAAGACTCATTATATATATATATATATATATATATATATATATATATATATATATATATGTTTTAACCGTGATTATATTTTGCGCTATATATTAATATAACAAAAATATTTTTTGCGTGAAACAAAATAATATTTACATTTAATAATATTCATCATTAAAAATATATGCAGGTCTATCAAAAAGTAATACTATGAAATCTACATACATCTTAGGTAAGTATTAAATTATAATAAATTAGTCAAAGACATTCATTTGTTTATAACCTTCAAAATAATTTCTAGATTGTTAAAAGAATCATCATAAATATGAATAATATTTGATTTTTGATGTACGATTAATACAATTACACAAAAATAAAAAATATCTTACAAAGTATGGTAGTATAGTATTTGAACCAGTGGCGGTTCATCTAAATTTATTAAAACAGAATAAATAAAGAAATAAATATAAATAAATCAAATAAATAAAAATAATAAAATAATTTTGAATTTAATAATTTTTAATGCATCAGACAGAGACTAACGAATTGTAACTTTGCTTGCGTTAGACGAAGACAATAGAGGTTTTCCTTTTAAGTGCTTGTCACTCCAGCGCGAACTGTTCGGAACTGTTCGGAGCTGTTCCTAAAAGGAACACGAATTTAAACGTCCAATTGGGAGGTACGACAAACATAACCTACAATTAGTTGTTTGAATAACGACATAACCTTCGTTTGTTCAACGTGTTATATACTTCTTTATCAAGCAAAATGTCGAATATGATCTTGCAGGTAATTATACAACGATGAAATAAATTAATACGTATTTCGTTAAATGAATGATGATTAACAGGAATTATTGGAATGTTCTTTTACGCCCTGGTCGGACTCTGAAGATTCTACAAGTTCCCAAACTTCCTTGGAGGAAGTTATCACACCACCTCGAAAAAGACGACGTAGATGTGAAAACTATGTGGAAAATGTAGTAGCTTTGTATAGCGAACAAGAATTTAAGTCACATTTTCGAATGACTCGCTCAACTGTTGACAAAATTATACGTTAGTATATACCTAGCCTACATATTTAAATAATTATTTTAAAAACATATTAATATGTAGAAATACTGATATTGATAAATAACATTTTATTCTAGATCTACTTGAAAGTTCAAATTTGTTACCATCACACCTTTTCGGACGAGACAAAATTAGTGCAAAAAAAGCCTGCCTTTTAAGTATATGGTATTTATGTAATCTTGAAACTTTTCGGCAAGTTTCAGACCGTTTTAATGTGTCTTACAGTTCTGCACATAGATGTTTGCGTCGTGTAATTAAGTTTTTCTTATCAATGAAAACAGTCATAATTAAATGGCCTACTGAAGAAGAAGCGGAAGTGATAAAGGAGGAGTTTCGGAAGAAGAAAGGAATTCAAAATGTTATTGGTGCTATAGATGGTAGTCACATTGAAATTGTAAAACCGATAAAAGAACAAAATGCTTACTGTAATAGAAAAGGTTATCACAGTTTATTATTACAAGGAATTTCAGACAGTAATAAAAAATTTATTGATGTTTATTGTGGTGAACCTGGTTCGATACATGATGCTCG
Organism: Clivina fossor; assembly: GCA_963966155.1. Taxonomy (NCBI): domain Eukaryota; kingdom Metazoa; phylum Arthropoda; class Insecta; order Coleoptera; family Carabidae; genus Clivina; species Clivina fossor. The sequence continues at coordinate 21,032,424 of OZ014551.1, read as the reverse complement.
TTTACTGCGAAAATCTGGAATTTATGCCAAAATGATCAATGATCCTAATTTCATGGGAAATAATTTTATTATTGGAGATTCGGCATATCCAAATTTACATTGGTTGGTAACTCCATTTAGAGATAATGGTCATTTAACAAGAAATCAGCAAATATTTAACTATAAACTTTCAGCAACTAGAATTGTGATAGAAAATGCATTTGGTTTATTAAAAGGGCGTTTTCGCAGATTGAGAAAACTGGACAATATAGACAAAAGATTATGTAGTGAAATAATAATGACTTGTTGTATATTACACAATATTTGCATTGACGAACGTGATTTTGTTGATACAGAAATAACAGACTGTAATCAACCTGCCACCATTGCATTTAATAGCACTACAAATATTACTGAACATGTTAATAGACAACAAGAAGTTTTTCATCAAATGTTGTTGGAATGTACATAGATGTAGCTTATTGTTAGTTTATTTATTTTTAAAAATTGTTTATTTTTGAATTTTTGGTAATGTTTACCTCTTTTATATTTTAAAACACAAAATAGAAGTAAAAAAACTACATTTATATGATTACAGTGTACTTTATTTATTAATAGAAATAAATGTATGATAAAATATAGTATTCAAAATGCTAGGTAATATAAAATCGTGTTTCTAACCCAATACAATACAATATATTAAAAAAAAAACAAATAAAATTATAAAAAAGACAACCAAAATATTTTTCTTTACTTTCAAATAATATATGTATTTATTATATATTCATTATTTATCTCATGTTATTTGTTAGTTATACCAATAAGTGAAATATTATTAAACAATTTTGACCAATCCAAATTTTGTAAATTTCACAACATCTATATTCCAAATAAAAAAAAACTCAATTAAAATTCTAAATATAACATTTGTACAATTAACAAAACAAAAAAATTAACTCGTAAATTTAAAACTGCATAAATATTATTCTTTCTTATTTAATAATTCCTGTAATAATTTTATTTTGGTTTTTTCAATTTGAATTTTTTCTTTTTCAATTTCTAATCTTTCTAGATGTCTTTGCTCACGTCTTTTGTGTTCTTCATGTTTTAGCTGTATATAGTCCTCCTTTGAAAATCGTTCCCTTTCTCTTTTTCTACCTCGTGGTGAAGTTATATTGCTCACATTGGTCTCTTCCACTTCCACTTCGATGTTGGTTTCTGGTTGTTCAACAGTCATCGAATTCAAAGAAATATTATTGCTATGCATTGGTTGGTCGCCCAGTACTTCATCCATGGTATCAAAAAATAAAAACCTTGGTGGTCCTTGACCAGTTCGTGTCTTTGTATCTTTTGCTTTCGTGTAAGACCTTGTTAGACTTTTCCACTTACTTTGAGCAGCGGAACTGTCTATGTTATATCCAGCACTTATTAGGTCATTAGATACATTTTCAAATACACTTTTTCTTTTAAGGGGATGATTTAAATCCTGAATATGGGTTTCCATTGAACGTATTAAAAATAACGTCTGGTCATAACTCCATGTTATAGAAGTTCTTACGTTACAATTGGACGTAGTTGCTTTCTCACAGTTGTCGCTCTTGTTTTCTTTATTACTATCCATTTTTGCTTATAAATTACCTGTATAATTAAAAAATAATAACATGTATTCAAGAAAATTAACAAACATGCTACATTTTTTTATATGGAAATTTTAAACTGTTATAATCAAAATTATCAAGAAAAAACCTTAGTAATTTTATTTTATTGAATAATAACAATTTTGAAATTCAAAAATACTCACCAATTAGCTTCGTAACAAGTGCCAACTTTAAACTTAACCTACAAAGTGCTTGTTGCACCAACTCAAAAGGTAGTGCTTGAGGGGAGAGGGGATTGCACTACCGAGTAACTCCAGGGCAGCAAGCTCTACGTAAATGGAACACGAGTGTATACACCGGAGCAGCTCTGTGCTGGGATCCCAAACACCCGCTACGCTACGCTAACCATCCCCCACTCTCGCTTTAAGTAAAATTTAGCAAAGTCGGTACTCTGAACGCCCGTTAAGATGCTAAGTGATACGCTAGTGTAGCGCTGAAAAAATCTACCCGCTAAGTCATTTATCTCGTTTTAACCTACGTGCCTAAGATAAAAATTTTATCTACCAATAATTATTTAACGTAAGTAAATTCATTTTATAATAATAATTATTATAATATTATTATATAATATTATTATATAATATATTTATAATATTATTATAATATTTATAATATTATTATAATATAATATTTTATTAATTTTTAATGAAATAGTTTTTTATTTGTTCTGTAATTTTGAAATATACATTTTTTTAAAAAAAGAAAATTGTTTGCAAGAAACTATATCTATTAATAAATAAATAAACTAATATATATATATATATATATATATATATATATATATATATATATATATATATTACCTTGAAGATTCAAATAAAATTATTTTCAATAAATAAAATTGAAAATTCTAACAAAATATTTAAACAAATTACACGCACAAGGCACAAATGTCTATTCACAATCGAAGTTAAATATAGATTGCGGCAAAAATAAAAATAAAATGTAAACCGTTTGAAAAACTGAGTCTGCAATATTTGCACATCTGTTTCATAATAAAATAATAAAATGAAAGTCTAAATTGTAGTTGTAAAAATATGCCTAAAATATAAAAATATTTTTAAGAGGAAAAAAGGTTGTTTATATATACATTTGTCAATTTATTTATAACAGTTCTAAAATCATAAAATTTTTACTTTAAATAATGTAAAAATTTTCCTTATGTTTGTCAAATATTGATGAAATAATCTCGGTAGTGAGTTCAAATAGAAAACCCTTAAAAAAAATCACATGTTTTTAACTTAGGTAGTAACCTTCCGAAATCGGCCGAAGACGATAGCGGATGTAAAATAAATTGCCGCTGCAGCTAGTTTAAGCGTAGCGTACGCTATGATTTAGCTTAGCTTAACTGATAGCAACTTCAGTTTGGGATCCCAGCACTGAGCTGTTCCAGTCAGTAAAAGGAAAACAGCAATTCACCACCACCACGGTCAATGTCCGTGTGTAAAACGGGCCTTACACGGCCAATCAGGAATGACAGTCTGACTTCAATCACAAAGCCCCTACACTTATCAGTCAAACTAATAGTCTGATTGAAGTAATTTTAGCTTTAGATGACTATAAAAATTTAAACGAAAATCTTTTTAACACGTTGATCACCATGTTGACACCATATTTTTCCAGAATAAATATAGTTATAAGAGAGATTCAATATCAGTTCGTGAGAGATTAGTGGATACATTAAGATTCATTGCGTCTAGGAGAAGCATTCAGACCACTGTCAGTCTCCCTTCTACTTCCCGTGATTTCAAAATATTTGAAAATCCGTCAATTCATTCATCAGTCCATCAGTCTCGACCTTACACCTTGAATCAGAATGTTAATATCCGGTCTGAATGTCATTCCGAATGATCGTGTAAGGCTCGTTTAAAAAATTATGAACAAATATAGTTTTTAACACTACACTTTCCACCAACACAATCATACTTTAAGAAGAAAAAAAAAAAAAATTGGCTCAAATTGTGGAGACGTTCTAAATACACTCAGTGTAATAAACATACTTTATTTTGTATTGAAATTAATCACTTAAAAATGTAAGAACAAATTTAAATATTTAATAAAAATATATAAATTTTGTATTGCTACTGCTTAGTTTATCTTTAAAAACACATTTTTTTGTCGAAAGTCACTAATTTGTAGATATTTGTGTAGTACGTATACTGTAACCGGAATTTCTAGTCTAGAAACACTAAGGCTAATAGAAATTACCTATTCTGAAATAATACTTTTTATCGACTTTTCTATATTTAATAATATCCAGAATTAAAATAATCAAAATTAATTAATTTGATATATTAATATATAGATTCTATAAGTAGATACAGTAGCACCAACTAAAATATATAAATTCGGAAGGTGTACTTTTTAACCAACCTTTGCACACTTATATATATATTTTATAATATTCAAAACTGAAAACATATTAAAAATAAATAATAAATAACAACGAACAGAAATTATTTTCAAAATTATAATGTGACAGTTTAATAATTAATTTTAATAGGCATATTATTATGAATTCATTATATTTAATATTCAATTAGTTTAATCATTGCATAATTTAATATATTAATTTAGTACACTTCATATAACATATGGATTTTATATTCCAATACTAAAATAAATGAGCGAAAAAAACTACAAAACAGTCATTTGTCAAACAATTAAAGGGAAATAAAAAATATATAAATAATATAGCGTAATTTACGACTTGCGTCGTTAACGAAAGATTATAAGTCGGAAAAAGACAGTCGTATAATTACTAGTAACCATAAAACATAATGGCATCCATATAAAGTGTAACAAAAATGTTGTCCTTAGACCTTTACTTCCAAAAGTGATTTTTGTTGATTAAAAATATCGTAAAACTTTCATATACTTAAATTTTCTAAAATATTTTCTAAATAAAAAATGTTAATTTCTAGATAATTAAAAACAATAGATAAATCTGTTCATTAATTTCTTTTATTAGCAATTTCAAATCTGCTATAAATTGTAAATTTAATAAATATATTTAATTTTCAAATTTTCTGAATTTTATGTCCTTACTTGTGACGTTCAAAGTTTCAAAAAAAAAAAAAAAATTGATAATGAAAAATAGCAAGAAAAACACATACAAAAGCTAGATGACATAGTATTGTCTTATGGTGTAAGATATTATGTAATACAAAAAGTATATTTTTCTGGTTTTTTAAAAATTATAAATAAAATCTGTTCGATATGTCAAAATTGGTATGATTACAATACGTTCCTTATCCTATGTGATATAACGTAATAAAATTTTAGAACAAACAATATTTGGTAAATAATTATAATTTTAGCTAAAAAAACAATATAAAGCAATCGAAATAAAAAGTATTAGAGTAAAAAATTGTAGAAATACACCGCTTGAGTTGACACCCATTACTAACCCCTGATTGTAAAACACAAAAAAAGACGGCATTAGATATAACAGAGATAACTATATTCTGAGACGATTTAAAGTACACGCTTTACAATAAACATCCTTAATTTCCAAATGAAATTAATAAAAATTAAATGGAAAAAAATATTTCATTATTATAATCACGTGAATTGAAAGACTACCTTTTAAGTACACCCTGTATTATAAATATATTATTCTTATTGACTTCTGTATATATATATATATATATATATATATATATATATATATATATATATACATATACATATATATATATATATATATATATATATATATACATACGTATATATATATATATATATATATATATATATATATATATGTATGTGTGTGTGTGTGTGTGTATCTTCCATAATATTTATTACGAGTTTGCGTGTTAACAATAAGTTAGAAATTTAGAGAAAATAATGTATGTTTTTTCTGTGTATTGGTGTATACGTATTTGTATTAGTAATCCATTTAAGTTTGAACGTCAGAAACTTCTGTTAAACCCAAAGTTATTTAGATTACGAATTATAGCTAATGAGCACGCTAATAAATTTTATTGTTCGGTAATTAAGGATTATATATATATATTATAATAGCTTAATTTGATTTTTACCAGATACTGTCAGATATAAATTTAAATACTTAAGGTTTGATTATTTCAAAGTTCTTAAAAATTGATGCTTTAATTAAATTAATTAGTTTTATTTTTCTATAACTATTACTCAATTATAAATTTTTAGTATATTGTACAAGCATAGAATGATATTAATTTCCCACGAGTATAAAAGTTTGTAACTCATACGAGTGAAAAATGGCCTTTTCACGACTTTAAAATAAAATTGCAATCTTTGATCTGATATATAATTCGAATTAATTATAATATAAAAATTGTATGGTATTCTAGAAATAATGCTAACTCATCAGATATTGCAAATGTAATGTTTTGATCGCTCACAAACTAAGCGTTGCAATGCTGACAACTTGCTTGTTTCAAATGTAATGTTGTGGTTGGCGACAAACTATGCGTTGTCATAACAACTTCTTATTTCGCACGACTATACCTACATATTATAGTTGTTTATTAGTGAATGTATACAATATACTACATTTACTGACCAATAATAGTTTCATAAATAAAGTATTTCACTATAATAGTACAAACATAAACATTTAATTCATAAAATAATATTTTTCTTCAAGGGTATCAAATATTACATTATCATGTTGCCTATGTATGTTACTAGCTTATTATGTTACTAGTACAATAATGTGAACCATTATTATACATACGTTTTACTTTATACACCACTGGTGTCAGCACCAAACCTGACTACACGATCAAGTGTATTTAATCTGACACCTACGGCAGTCATATTAAAAATTGTACGTATAGTGACAATTACAGTGTTTATTTTTGTATGAATTTAATTATTGAAATGTATCAAAATGTATGTAAAATAAATTGTACTCTGCCAGATTTGTAAGATATTGTATATTTGACCCAAGAAACATTAATTTTTACTAATCACGTAACAAATATATTGTTTTAGTAAGGTTGATGATATTTGGTATGTATTTTTATTTATTTTTAGTTAAGTTTTGTTTGGAACGCTTGAAGAAAAAATAGCATGTTACTAGAAGCAGAATGCTCTGTTTATTTTTCCGCGAGATTGCTTAGCCTTGGCTCTCCCTCGATCGTAAATACCTGTGTTCAACACAATAAAGTTCGCTTTCTAGTCCTTGTAACATAATATATTAATATGCAATTATATGTTTTACACTTTGTAACACAATTTTAAAAATATTTTAAAGTGTGTCCATAAAACATAAGCTGACATAAACTCGTTTAATTTATTTTAATTTAAATAAAATTATGCGAAAATGTTTTTAAATATCATGTGTTTATCAAATATTTTAGGTACAAATTCCTTTCAAAGAAACGTACAATATATAGCACAGAAATATCGCTTCATATACATATGTTCGTTCAACCAATTTCATAAAATAAATAACAAATTCCTAATATTTTTAAATCAAACATTTACTGTGCAATCAAGGAACTGCTGGCAATAAAATTACAAGAAAACAAAAGACGGAAAGCGAAATAGATAAACAATGTCACATTGAGACGAACTTAACGAAAAGTATGTTATCATAAAAATTTTCAAATCGACTTTGTACGTCGCATTTTATTTGTCCGACAAGACAAAGAAAAAGAAAGCGAATGAGCTAGAAAGAAAAGTCAACATTGATTTGTCTAATTTGATCGTCTTTACTCTGTAGCTTTCGACTTCTTTTTCGTTTTGTGCAAAACAGTAAATATTCTTTTTTTTCCTTTGCTTATGCTAACGTCGTTTTCTTCAATTTAAACCATTCGTCACATACATACTAAAAACGGTATACTCAAGAAAGTCGTAAAATTGAAAAGTAAATTAAGTATTTTTATATGCTTTTTTAATGTACTGTATGTTTGAATTTTATTTGCCAGGAATAGAATCTTAAAAACTATAAAGCTAGCCTTACACGGTAAATCAGAAATGATAGTCTAACTGAAAAATCAGATTGTCATTCCTTACTGCAATCACGAAGCCCCTACACTTATCAGTCAAACTGACAGTCTGAGATCAATTGAGACAAACTGAGATCTTAGCAACCAATGCTTTAGATGACTATAAAAATTACTACTGTATGGACAAAAATTTTTTTAACACATTGATCACCATATTTATCCAGAATAAATACAGTTATGAGAGATTCAGTATCAGTTCGTGAGAGATTAGCAATTACTTTAAGATTCTTTGCGACTAAAAGAAGCATTCAGACTACTGTCAGTCTCCCCTCCACTTCCCGTGATTGAATCTCAAATTTCAAAATATTTGAAATTTCGTCAATCCATTCATCAGTTCATCAGTCTTGACCTTACACCTTTAATTAGACTAACAATCTTCGGTCTGAATGTCATTCCGAATAATCGTCTAAGGCCTGCTTAAGAGATACAACTTCGGTAAAATGGATTTTTTGTGTACATTAATGCTTCATTTTGTGTTCATCTCGTAAGACTCGTAGTGTTTTTACAAAATATTCTATTTTATTTTCTCTAGTAAATGGAGAACCGGTATTAGTCATTAATTTCCGTAATTTATTGGACTATGGGGCTATATGCTCGAGAAACTGAACATATAGTTTCTTTAACAATTTTTAATTGTATTGTTAATGGTGCGGGTCGTTAGCCCACAGCCAAGCAAAAAAACCTACAGCTTATAATGAGTTCCAAACCACTCCAACCCAGTCAATATTAGTTTAGTGGTACAAAGTATTAATACTAAAAAATAATATTTAAATTAACATCTGGTGCAAGCGCGGCGCGTACCAAGTACCTTTGGCTGCCTGTAATACCAATAGTAGTAGTTAGTATAAAAACTGTTATAAGTAGTAATATAATAAATATGGTTTCAACTTCTTCACCATATTGTACCAACAATAGACTTCTAATCGTGGCCACATCCGTCTCTGCTACTCCCAAGTGGATTAGCCGCATCCGTTTGAAGCAGAATGGTCCCGCTCGTAATATGGAGCCATCTAGCGTGAAATAACTTTGTTCGTTCGTCTGCGTTTTTGGGTAAAACGTACCGTGGCACAGCTTGTGTTTGATTTGTCTACGAAGGAAGTGTTTTTCCTAATCGTTCTATCCTTGTTTCCATCCTGCAGGAATATTGTTACAAGTGCATTGAAGGATTTGAGAGCAAGCAGGATGGATGGATATGTTATTAAATAATATTTTCTTAAACGATGGAGATAATCTCATTGGGATTGTTCCCAATTTGTAAATGGAATGATTTAATGAAATATAAACTAGTTTATGTTTGGCAAATGTTGAAATTGAAAAAGGAAATTCAAATATAGAATAAGTTGAGATATATGTTTGCAATCAGATTGTTAATTGTTCTTAATCCGTGTAACAGAATTTACTTCACACAGACAGATAGGTCGACTTTATACTAAAAACAATTTTAATTACAAGGCTGGTACTACAAGCTAAGGTTTTAACTAATACTGGTTTTAGGACAACGTAACTGTCATAAAAACAAGTCTAAACAAATGAGCTAAAACATTCAAAAATCGGACGTATAGTACAAGTCAAAAAGTCTAATTTATGCTTATCTGTAAAAATCTCGAAAAATAAAAATTGGTACTATTACTGTATCTTCTTTACTTTATGTGACGGTTGGCAAAAACATTCATATTTCTGATATCACTAATTACTACACTATAGTTTTAGAATATTCAGTATATATTTAATATATTTAAAAAGTGTACTTCTTTATAAATAATATCGTTTTACAAAAATAAAACAAAAAACTGCGTGGGATGTCTTATGAAACGTATTAAAAAAAAAAGGTTTTATTTTAATGAAATAAAGATTGCATATTTTGATGAAAGATTATTATATAAATTTTGTATACAACATTAATTATTGGATATTTTTACATGACATAAATCAATTTATAATGCAGAAATTATATCCTGTATTACAGATATCTTTAACGAGAATAGTACTATGAAAAATTCTTTATCTTTAGTGTATACCTTGCAACTGAAATCATTATCTGATCCTGTCCGTATAAGACGCATGCATTATGCAAAAGTGCAATTCTTCTACGATATTTTCTAACATTAACGAACGATAGCTGACGATATCTGTATGTGCAGTACTGAAGCAATATAAACGGAATCAGAAAAAGAAATAAACTGAAGCAAGAATCGTGCGGTATTCATGAGCGGAAATCCGTACCGGGCTAGATAATATTTATCTGGAAACAGAAGGGAATTTGTCCCACTGGAATTCTGTCGGGAGTGTTTGGGAAAATGTTAGGTTTGGGGATTATTTTTTATTATTGCATTTTAGTTCAGTGTTAGCGAATTGTAAGGCTATAGAAAAACTTAAATGTGTTGATACTGGAATTATATGAAAAGTTAATTTACGTTGAACATAATTTTTAAATAATAATAAAAACAAAATAAAATTATTTATGACTTTTTTCAAATATTAGCTTTAGTTCGTATTAAATATTAACTTTATATATTTACAATGTTGAGCATGTGTAATTCTATATTCTACTTAGAGTTAAAGAAAGCGAAATATTTATCATTATTTATTGAAATTTTGAAATAATTACATATCTAAAATTTTCAAGTGAATATAATTTTATTTTTACATAAATAAACTGGAAAAATATTTTCCGGATGAAGTTGAGACATATTTCAATGTATGAGTTTGTCAACTGATGATGAGTGTTAAGAAGAAGCAAAGAGTATTATAGGAATAGAAAATTTGTAATCTTGAGATTTTCACGGCCGGTATATATAGAAAAATTATTTAGTGTTATATGAAATAGATATATTTCTATTAATTTACTGACCATTTCTGTGTAAAAAGAATGTATGTTAATTTTTTAAATATAATTTTATTCTTGTATTTAACCTAAAATATTTAACAAAATATTTTGTAACACTACGAATCTTACGAGATGAAATTATAGCATTAATGTGCACAATAATTATTTAAATAAAAAAATTTAATATACCACGTTTTTAAAACGGACTAAAAAGTATAAAATAATTTCTCCTAGAAAAACGTAGGGCGCACTCCATACTATTTATTTATTGCATGCGCCACACGTTTTTCTAAAAGAAATTATTTTATACTTTTTAGTTCGTTTTAAAAAAATGGTATATTAAATTATTTTTTTATTTAAATAATTATTTTCTGCTTTTTAAATAAATAAACAAACAAACAGACAGAAAGAAAAGCGTGCTAATAAAAAATTAATTTTACCGAAGTTATATATCTCTTGCAGTTTCTAAGATAAAAAACAATACAAAAACATCACTCAACTTTACTAACAGCTAAACAAATTCATCGTTATTTACTCTTTCAATAAATGCTCGTCACCGTTTCGGTGTATTTTCCCAAGCTTCTTATTTTCTCCGAATTCGTCAAGTGAACTTCCCAGTTTCACATCCGAAAAATAAATATCCGACAGACAGACAAGCAGACGCGATGAGAGACGACGCTATTTACCGAAACGATGAGGCACACGAAGCTCTCGGTAAACAGGACAACATAGAAACCGTGATTCGGACAGATCCTGATGTGATTTGGCTGGCAAGCGAGAAATTGTTGCCACCTTTTTATTATCTGGTTCAAGGACGTGCAAAGGTGAGAGAGTATATGCTATTTGGGCTAGAATTTGCAGACAAGAATAATAACTGAAATTTTTATTTTATTTTATTGTCGTTATTATATTTCTACCGTGATTTTGTTATTAAGAAATTTGTGTATGTTATTACACTTTTAAAAAAAAGTTATGTAATTTTATCTATAAACCATGATTATGGTGCACAATATTTCTAGGTATAATTATTCAACTGCTGTAATTTTACATAATTATTTAAAAATATATAATATCAGAACTATTACAAACATTATGTAATATGATATTAGCAATGAGATGGAAAAGTACATATGAGCCGTTCACTGCACAATTAGATTAACTCCACTTTTTGAAAAATCTTAAATTTAAATGTCAAAACACTTGGTATAGTCATAACTTTTTATATTTATAACAATTTTCCTGAATAATAAAGATTAACACCATTAAACGACAAAATTTTTTTGGCCATTGAATAATAAATAATTTATTTCAGAAACCATTTTGATTAACTCCATTCTCTAATGTAAATCGTTGCAATAATGCAACTCAAATGCACTAGCAAGCGCTGAATAAAAATGTGTCACAATTTCGTGAATTAATGACAATTAAACATATTCTAGCATTATCGTTGTTTTATTTTTGAATCTGAAGTTGTCGAGCGCAAAGACCGACTGCCGCGCAACTTTCGTCAACTTTCGTTACTCACTTTTTCAATCCGAAGCTAAAAAAAATGCTTTTTCATGCTTTTTTGTTTACATTAAATTTTTAATAACAAATTAACTTTGCTTATATATGTCAATGTAACCATCAGAATCGCTAAATAATTCCGAGTACATTACATAATAATAATTATACAGTGCGATATTTTTATCTCTGAACATATGAACTGAATTACATGTAAATTTCCTATGTTCAATTTAAAAAAAAAACACATCAGACGCATGGAGACATCCCTGATAGTTATGCAACCAATCTTACATAATGTGACAGTTATTTGAAAAAAAAAATGAATTACTTTCAACAAAATATTTAGAAAGCATTAAACTATTCGCATTATTTCAAGAAATCTGTTTAAAAATGTATAGTATTATTTATTATTATTATTTATAAATTTAAGTAATTTTCTAAAAATTTGTTATGCCCGCATTATTTATCCGATTTTAATGAAATTTTTACAGAAGATACCCTTAGCGCCTATAATATTATATATTAGCAAAATACAATGTTGCCAACTTTCGATAAAAAAATTTTTTATCCCTCTATCTTATCATTTATGTGATAATGTCAAAGTGGTCTATATATGGGTTTACCCATATACTTCTAATCTTGTATTTTGGCTAGTCGAAAAACTAGCTTATAAAATCAAACCACATTCGACTAGCTCCATTCTCGCTTTGCGAGAATATTATTTTAAATATGTCATACAAACATTGTTTGTATAGTACGACCAATTCTGGTAAGTGCATTGTAACAGAATCGAAGAAAGGTTATAAAAAGTGAAATAAATTAGAGCTTGTTTTCCAAATTCTGAGATTGTAATTTAATTAATTGTGATGATAGATTGCATGATAGATTTATAGAAATATAATAGTATTTGTATTTGAATTTATAGAATTTTCTGGGTTAGTATGCTGTGTTTGATTTATTCTCATCATAGACATTTTGCCAAACATCGTAGATGACATCCTCAGTGCTTGGTGATTGAATTTAATCACCAAGCGCTGAGAATGCTATTAAAAAAATAGAAACACAACTATATAAAAAAATAAAAATTTGTATTAAGTGAGGTTTTTTCAATATACTGATCAACAAAGTTACTTTGTCTAAATAGTCTACGTGCTAACCGCACGTAACGCTATTGAACATTCTGGGAAATATACAAAGAAAAACCTATTTTGCATAATTTATAAATTATTTATATTTATTTCATTTAGTTATATAAACTCCTAGTTACTTGTTTTTTTCTTAGTTTATTATAAGACAGTTTTTTATTCTGATGAAGACACTAGTACAGTGTCGAAACGTTAGCCAAATACATTTTAAACAAAATGTTAAACTAAAAGTTGTTTTATTAAAAATTTATTATATTTATCAAGATTAGCTATTCCCAACTATTTTTTGTCTTATGTACCCCATAACTAGCTTTTAACTAAAGTTGTACCCCAAAACCATGCTCTCCAATTTTTTACCGCACCACTTACATAGCATGTTATAAATTTTTAATCTTTATTAAGTATATACAGATTATATATGTAGATTATATTGTCTTGTGTCTAAAATAATAGAAACATATTTGGAGACAAGAAAAACTAACAATTCTAATAGTTTTTCGTTGTAGTTAAATGTAGTTTAATCGTTTGAGTGCCAAGCAGCGATTTTGTGCTTCTTCTGTTTCGCTCGAAAAGTGCCAGCGCTTTACGTAGGTTACATCTTTCTATTCTTATAAACAAGGATTACACTAATAATATAATAAACTAAATAATGTAATGTAGGTATATACCTTTTTATTTTTATAAACAACGATTACTATAATAATATAATAAACTAAACAATGTAGAATAGGAAATTAGACAAGCGCAAATGCGCTCTTTAGCAATTTTGGATGGGGAAACAGCAAAAACCCGTTGCACTGAAACAGTTAATGTCGGTATATTTTCCGATATAAAAGCAAAAATTGTAATATAAAAAGATAGATAAACAAATGAAGTGTCTGCCATTACCAATTATTTTTCGCGTACCTTGATTGACTCGTTGAGTATCTTAAGGAATACGCTTACATCAGGTTGGGAACTGCTGATCTAGATCATACCATATACATTAGCAATGCAGTAGCCGAGCGTGTTTAAGCGTCAGGTATTACCGAATATAATACTAGATTCGGTGGTTCGAATCCACTGGTCCGCGTTTCTGTTCGTCGTAAAATAAAAATGCCACAAAATTAGATATTAATTCAACAGAATCGGACACAACAGTCTGATCAACTGTTTCTCTTAAAAACATCAGTAGTTTAGATTACTGTTCAAAATTTACGACTTGCAGTTTCAAAAAAGTGTCTAAATTAATAATCTCAAACAAAGTATTTAGGTACTTGAAGTCAAGGCTCGTCTAGGACTGTCGTACCAGTGATAATAATCAACATACCATTGCAAATATTGAGTTGGTGTTGGTGCATAATTATCAAACGTTTTGAGGGGGGTTATTTGTTAATAAAAATTGCTGATTTGTATACTATTTTTTGATAAAAATATTTTTTCATAATAAATATTGTTTAAAAAACACCAACCAATCTAATAGTATGTTCAATTTACAAAATTCAATTTTGAAACAATATACTTCAACATAACATTGTCGTACTCATAAATTTTCCAATTCTTAAGATGAGTAGACGGTAAATACTCGTATCACAAATTTACCGATTGACGAAACGGTTCAAATTCCAACTTTGAAAACGAGATCGATGTTCATTTATCACGTTACACTGTATCCTTTTTTTTCGTTTCCTTTTCATGTACGTTTTCAATTCGTTTATATTTCACTTATCATATGTCAACATGGTTACAGAAGAAAAATTGGAATACGCTATAATATCCGTCAATGATTGTTTACATTTTATTTTATTTAGAAATGGTTATAGAAAGGATATAATGTAGAAAATGATAGCATATAATAATAGGAGTTATAGAATGATATACTATACGTAATGTTTGCAGACCATCATCATTGTGGTTATATTTCTTTGTGTGTTTTGTTGAAAGAACATATTTATAATTTATGTTTGTTGTGAAAATGATGTGGAATAGAATGTATTGGTTTACTTGCTATATTATACAAATAGAAATTGACTTTTTTTATTTGACAAACATATAAAATTTATAGATTTTTAAAAAAATTGGTAGTAAAAGTTCAATTTATTAAAATTAATAAAACTTAATAGCTTACTAATAATTTGTGTTTATATATAAATTAAAAGTAAATGTTAATTTAAAATTAAAATTTTACAATATATTTTGTTATAATAAAAAATATCAGAATTAAAAAAAAAAAAATAAATGAAAAAATTATATTAAATTCTTTAAAAAACAAATATTATTAAAATAATAAATTTCATGTTTTGGTTTCCAATATTAAATTTAGGTCGCATGTGAAATTCTAAAAGCATTTTAAATTTTTTTTTGTCAAAAATTGAAAAATTGAATAAAAAAATTGCAACATAATTTCCTAATATCACATTGTTTTTATTCTGTTAATGAATTTATAGACAGTTAATTTGAAAAAAAACTGTATCATATTTATGGTATTTTTGATTTTATGTACATTATCATAGTCTTGTACATCCATACGCCATGTACCCAAAAGGATGTGACACAAACTCTTTCAATTATAATTTATTTTGTTTCAATTATCCCGAAATTATTTTTGTCCGAACATTTCTATCCGAACGAGCAACTTTTGCTTCATCCACATTTATAATTCCTCTCATACATGGTCTTCTATTCCTATTACTTGAAAATTTCCGCTCACACAAAACACTCTCAATCATACCACTCCAATTATTCATCGGACGTCCACGCAAACGTATACGTATTCTTGTATATTATTGTATTTTTCGCTGTTTCTATATTCTTTTAAAAAATCAACAGAAATATTATTTAATATTAAAACAAAATTGAAAACAACTGAAAATTACTTTTATTTTTCGTGTAATACCACTGAAATATAGTAATAACTGGAATGTGCACTGCCTATGTGTTCTAGTAGCGCCAATGCGAGCCGAGAGAGATAGGAGATACGGGGATCTCTATCACTGTCTTACACTTCTGCGCATTTGAAATTCAAATGCGATTTCTTGCGGTAAAAATGCGACAATCTTATGTTGTTGCATATTCAATTGTAGCTAAATGCATCGGCTAAACGATACGTAATGAGATTTTATTGGGGAATTCCTCTATAAAAGGTATTTTTATCATTTATGATATATTAATTTGACATTTTTTCAATATAGCAGTGAGATTCTTTTTTTTTCATAGCTATCTAAGTTATCATGTAGTAGCAATGCTACACCAATAGAAACTTTTGAACGGACTATACGACAAAGACGCGAATCCACGTATATCGCTATCTCTCTCGGCTCGCATTTGACCGGCCAGTGTGCGTTCCAGTTATTACTATATTTCAGTGTGTATTACATTAACTTTCAATATTCGAATAGTTTTTGTAATGGTATATTACAGTTTCAAAAAATAATAATTTCTTTTGATAATAATTTAGTGAAAATTAAGCAATCCCAAATATTGATTCATGATTTATTTCAAATATTTATTCATAAATTATTACCGTCTAAAGTGACCTTAATTACAATAATTTTTTTGTTAGATATTTATGGTGACAGTCGGTTTTGTAAATGGCCAGAGCAGAATTTTTTGTCCAATACTCGATGAGTTCATAAATAAAACAAAATATAAGTGTATACAATTTATTTCCTAAAATATGTATTTTATCAACAAAGAAAACAGTAAAAAGTCTCGGAACAATTGCTTAATTGTGCATGCACTGTACAAGTCAGTTAAATATTTCTTTATGTGTATGTATTGTATGTTGGCACTCAAGCAAATGAGAATGAGTGCATTTGCCAAAATAAGAAAACGTTGTTCAACTAGAACAGCATTATTACAGCATAGCATATATAGCCAACATACATAAATTTATTACACAAAAACTTTACTCCCACCCCCGAAAACGTTTTTGTTTATGTTCAGCTGTTCTGTTCCGTTCCTGTTACATCGTCGCGTCGTTCTGCGTCGCGACGTCTAGTCCTTGAAAATTTATGGTTACTTTTCCGAACTAACAAAGTGCTTCTCCACGCAAAGCTTTAACGTGGAAATTTCTGTTTTATGATAACTAATATGTGCCTTTAAATTATCTACAACTTCATTTTTAACACGTTTTTATTAACTCGCTTTCTTATCTGTCTGTTTGGTACAAATTTTGCAATCGATTTGAAACTAACTTGCCGATGATCCTAAAACAGCGGTCGGCAACAGGCGGACCGGAACGTCAAAACTTGGACCGCCAAATATTGTTAAATAACTTACCTACCTATTCAATTTAATTAATATTTTTATATAACTAGTTTTAGTAGGTAGATACATAGCTGTTGCTATGTGCTGTGTAGCCTATTGTGTTTTATATAATTTCTTAAATCAGTCAAAATAAAAATTCGAAACTAGTAAGTATTATGAATTTTTTTTCTGGACCTCCATAAAAATGTTCAATAGTATCCGGACCCCACTTAAAATTACTTGCCGACTCCTGATCTAGAAACTTGAAATTTTAAACATAGCTCAAAACTAATTAATTATAATTTATAATTATTAAATTATAATTAATTAAATTAATTAATTAGGTTTTTTAAGTATCAAAAAGCTGCGCACAACTTTATTTTTTTAAATATAAGCAGGAAAACACAATTTTCGGCAGTTTGGTTACAAACATTTTACACCAAAATATACCATCTTCGAGCTAAAATTGTTAATAATTCGAGTCATTTAATTCTTAGTAAGATTGTGTATACATATACTTTTTTAAGTATGCACAAGATTTTCCGAAAATAATGTAATTTAAATTAAGTAATATAAACTAAATACGTGAGCTGTCATTGATTAATAATTTCCTATAAAAAAAAACCAAACAAAGAAAAATCTCCCATTACATTTAAGTAGCCTAATAATACAATAATCGGAAATTTGTCCATTCGGGGTAAATTCAAGAATTTTCCAATTTCTCTGAACTATTTCCACACACGAACACACACATACGCCTACGCAAAGTGACACTGTTGCCACCCAGTGGCGTAACTAGGGTATGGCAGGCATGGCACGTGCCATGGGCGCCAACTGAAGGGGGCGCAAAAAACGCCTAACGTATAAATACGAAAATGAAAATAGAAAATTTTTTTATAGATATAAATATGTGTATTAAAAGACTGCATAGGAAAAGGAAAAATTAAAACGCTCAAGGAATAACGCATTCTTTCGTTTTTCGTTTGTTTGTCCATATTCTCTGTTATAGTTCAGTATGGAGATGAAAACGTTTTTCCCAATATGCGTATAGCACTGCAATTATTGCTGACAATCGCGGTTTCTATTGCTAGTTGCGAAAGATCATTTAGCAAATTAAAATTGATATTTGAGAGCCCCGATGGGCCAAAGTCGATTATATGATCTTGCTTTGCTGAGCGTAGAACGAGAAATGACTGAAGAAATTGACTTTAATAATATAATTAAACAATTTGCATCAGCTAAAACAAGAAAGATAAATTTGTAATAAAGAGTTAATAGATTTTATTAGCGTAATTTTTTTTACCCAATTTTAAAGTAGTTTTTTAGAAAATAAAACGTATGCAACCTATCGTCAGAAAGGGGCGCAAGATCGGTGTTTGCCATAGGCGCCATTTACCCTAGGTACGCCACTGTTGCCACCACAATGAGATAAAACGTGTCAGCATCTTTCTCACAATATATCGCCTACATCACACACATACACACACACACTCTTACAGATGTATCTGATGTGGTCGTCCCGAGAAATGTAATGGCAAAAAGCCACGTTTACATTAGGCAATGTTATTGGTTACAGACAGAAAAAGAGAGAGAGAGAAAGAAAGAGGGAGACCATAGAGCATATATAGGACACATTGGAATGTCGACCACTAAAACTTTATCGTTTTTGCAATGTTGGCATGCATTGGTTGTTGCTACTGTTTTGCTTGTCTGGCTAGCTGTTGGTTGTAGTCGATAAAAACGTCTATTAAAATTACCGACTTAGTTAGGCGCGATATTTCAAAAAACTAATTTCATGCTGTTTTGTACTGAATTTTTTTTTGGTTAATGTACGATTATATGGTTTTCGTGAAATGTAAACGTGATACTTAGTAGTACTTATAGTGAAAAAGTTGAATATAATATAATAACAAAATTTTTATTATTTTTTTTTAATATATCAACCTGTTCATGCGCAAACTCGAGTTTCATTATAGTTAATACAATCTTTTCGTGCATGGCCGATTTAAATTTAAAATTAAAACATTAAATGTAAATATTGTATATAGATGTAATTTTTATTGCATTTTTGTGCTACAAAATTTGAATGAAAGGGTTAAAGTAGTTGAAGGACGAAAATTGTAAAGATTTTATGAAACTGAACATACTGCTAACATCAGATTGCAAAAAAAGATAAAAATATTAGTTTATGACACATTCCGAAATACATTCAGTAAAGGAAACACATTTTATTTGTAGAAATCTTATTTACTTTTGTTTATCAGTAAAGTTTTACGTACATATTGGTAGGCCTCTTTAGAATGGACCACTATACAAATTTATGTAAATTCTGGAGTGAAAAAAACATTAACCAAAAACTTTTGAATTCCGAGTCTAAGTCACGAGAATATAGGCATTGCGTACCAATTGTACGTTTACATAATACTGTCCCACAAACTGATTTTAGCTATACTTATTTAGCTATGAATGATAGTGCTGCCTTCTTAACTGTAATATTAGTTATTAAATTTATTTCTAAACAATTAAAGAAAATAAACACAAATACAGCGATTGATAGAAATGATAGTAAACGTAATCTGAATGAACTGCAAAAATATTTTCCGGATAAAGATGGGACATACTTTACGTTATATATGAGTTTGTCAGCTGAATGTTAAAAGAAGCAGACAATAGTTACGTATGTCGTATACGAAAAGGTATACTTAATATTGGGCAATGCCATATTCTTGTAGCGTAGACTATACTACCACTAACCTAGGGCTGCCTCCTGCCTGTAATTTACCAATATGCTAATTTTATTTTTAATAAAAAATATTATAATATCCTGAACTTTCAAAAAAAACACCGCTAGTCTAACCTTCTAACACAATTCAAAATATTTTGAAAAGTTCAAAATTACTAAAAATAAGATTCTAATATATACAGTTTATCTTAAAACATCAGCTGATTTGTTCGACACTGACTTCACCTAACCGATCTCTCAATATTTTACGCAAAACTTTACGTAAGACTTCTTCGAACATCTTGAATTATGATTTGAACGCTTCGCCAAGTTTGAAAAGTTAATTTCGAAAGTTTTTGCGTTATAAATAACAAAAACAAGCCTACATATCCAGGCAGGCACAAGCAGATACACTTCAACAAAGAGTCGTCGCGTAAGTAAATATTTTTAAAAAGGACTGGGCGTTGTAATAAGTTTTACTTGTTACCTGAGACTTACGCTAATTAAGCTGATCTTTCACCTGAACTAAGTTAAGATAAATATATGTTATACGGACTTCTGAGTAACGCAGTAAAATTTTTTTCTTTTAATTTGCTTTTTGCTAAAAGATAATGAAAGACTTTCTTATTTAAAAGACTTTGTTTTATATTCATTAAAGAATATAATTTTCATGTGCACTGAAATGTGCTATTGAGATATTAAATTTTATAAAAATTAAAAAAAAAAACTATAAATTATTATATTACAAACGCATAATTTAATATCATGTTTAAAATTTTAATGACAATTTTAGAAGCAAGAAAATCAGTGACAAAGCGTCAGTGGAAATAAGTGAGGCATTGCTTTCTTATGTTTTACTGTATAACATAATAAAGGAAAATTACGCTAAGCTTGTAGGCACGACATCAATTTTAGTCACTAAATGAGTGACTTTTCTTACTGCTACGTTGACATGAGCTTTCGAATCGGAATGAAATGGTTTTGCCATTATGCCATCTTTCAAAGCTAATCTACTTCCAAACGTAATATAAGCAAAGTTGTGACTGATCTAGATCAAAATGTAAAATATTTGATCTGATCTATAGATTATTTTTCATCTTTACAAATCTTGATTTTGCATTGCAAGTTATAATTCGCATATTAGTTAAGTTGCGTTTAATAAAAATTAGCACCTTACCCTCATCTGCTCTAGTAGAACGACTATATACTAATGGGGTTCAAATATTAAGACTCTAAACGTTGAAATTTGAGAGATAATGGATTTGAATTATTATTTTGTAAAATAAAAAAATATAAATATCTTTTAATTAAAATAAACATATAATAAAATTACATGATCATTAATACAAGGCGTGATTGTGTATGTATGTATGTATGTATGTATAAAATTACCAATTTTTTTATTAATTAAATATTTGTTACCTTTTATTTTCATTGTAATTAAAAATATAAGAAATAATCTTTTTCTTTCTGATTAGATCTAAAAGAAAAAGATCCGATTGTTGAAATTGATCTATGATCGGATCTAGAACATTATTAGCTATGAGGAACTTTATGTTGATCCAAATCTTTTTTTAAAAATGACCTGTAACGACAATGTAAACATAGTATATTATTTGACTTACAATTAGAAACACTTCTGCTAATAGAGGCAAAACAAATATATTGGCCCGTATTTATAGCTCCTTTTAGAGCACTTTTAGCTAACCAGTCAAGATTTCAATATAAATTTTTGCTTTTATTATGTATCAAATATAAACTAATTTTATAAATTAAATACTTTTTATTACATTTAACATTTTAAAATATAAATAATGCTACAAACAATTCTAGTATATTTATAATAAATACTTTAAAATATATGTATTTCTAAAAGTACTCTAAAAGAAGCTATGAATACAGACCCAAGTATTTAATAAAAAATACAATAATACATAATATATCTGTACTTATATATTTAACTTAAACTGTATTTAAATAAGATATTAATTCGTAAGTTTTAACTTCGTTAATTAAATTATAGTCGCAAATAAGGACTTTATAAATAAACTATTAATTAATATATGTATTTAGAGATTGCGGTTTAATTATAAAATAATAACATGTAGAACTAAAATGCATCTCAGCAAAGATTATAAATTTAATTAATTAGAAATAAGTATCTAAATACATATCTACCTCCAAAATTAAATTCTAAATATTTAGTAATTCTATATACATTCTACATTGTCTAATTGTGATTACAAGTTTCTAATAAGTATTTAGTTTTGATTTTATTAATTAATTAATGTATATTTATAAATTTATGCACGCCTAGAAAATATCCTAAGTTTAATTTTGATATAAATAATATTTTTGTATTTATATTAAAGTATTTGTAAAAATTTATAAAAACAAATACAAAAAATATTATGTAGTACATTAATTTTATCTGGAAATAAATTTAGTAATACTGTTAAATATCATATAGAACAAGCGATAAAAATCTATTTATAAAATAATAAATATTGACATAACGTTATATTTTCGTAGCATCCGGTTAAATATTTTTTGGTCCATATTATAAAATTATAACTCATTCAGACAATTATTCAACAATATATCAATACATAATTACAAATTATCTACTTATCTAAAAAGAATTAATAATTGGTTATTTTTTATTTTAATTAATAAGTTACAACATAATTCAAATAATAGTAGATAAATGCCAAAATGCCAAAAATCTTAATTTGACTAATTTATAATGACTGGTAGTATAAGGTTGATTTTAATTAATACCAGTTCTAAGACAAGGCAATTGTCATAAAACCAGTACCAAATAAATAAACTAAAACCAAAAATCAAGTTGGTAGTAATAACCATCGTGTTTTCTACTAATAAAATTTCCTCGCAATTTTGTTGGGTGTAGTTCTAAATTATATTTTAATACAAGTAAAATACTGTTTCAAAAACAACTCTTATCGATGGTTATAGGTATGTCAACAACTCATAAAATTGTTTAACGATATCAACAAATCATCAAATATTTGTAAAACTTTTTCTCACTGATCCATTTCGAAAGTTCCATCTCAATTTCACAGTAATCTATCTTGAACGAAAATCAAATAAATAAGAATTTGTTGTGTACGTCGACGGCAAGTTTGTTTCATCAAATTATAGCAGCCGGGACGATTCTTAACTTACTCGTTGGCAACGAATCGCTCATTAATTTCAGTTATTTCGGCGCATCCCCGGTTTCTTCCACCTCACCTTACTTGTTTGAAACGGTCTTAAAGATTGGTAGGAAAAGCGGAAGTCGCGAATGAAGAAAAGGAAACCTTTTTACTGCTTCCTTTCGTTTTGTCCGAGGAAAATCGTCGAGAATGGTGAACGAAGAAAACAGTCTATGTATAGGAGGGCCTGGAGTTACATTTTGCAACGTACAGAAGCGGCGATGTGCTATTTATTCTCTTTAAATCTGATGAGCTAGGCATTATTTTGTCGACGTAATTTAAAAGCAACGATGTACCGGTGAATTTCTGTTTCATGGACAATGGCGGAGGTAGGAATATTTATCTTTTTTTGACTAAATTTTGCATTCCAATCAAAAATTTGTTTAGAAATTATCTATACCTTTGCACATAATCATAAAATATATTCATAAGTGTGCAGCACAAATTTTTCCATTTACACAGAAATCAGTTTCCGTTAAACATTCCTATCCAGATAAGCAATTTTCTCTTCATTCATATTTATAGTATCTCTCATATATGCTCTTTTATTCCTACCATTTGGAAAAATTCGTTCCTGTAAAAATACTATTAATCATGCTAACCCATTTACTCATAAAAACTAAAAAAATTAAGAATTATAAAGTAAATTTTTCATTTCTAACATATAATTTGCAGGCAACTTCGGGTGTATTCTGTATCATTTTTGTTAAAAATAACAGCCTGTTAAAATAAGAATTCTGAGATTCAGCAAAAAAATGCATTGTTATGTGGTATAAGATTAAAAAGAATTGATACAGAATACACCAATCTGGAAATTTCCTGATAATCATTTCAGTTATTTTTGTATGTGTATATATATTACAAAATAAATACTTCATAAAAACATTTTATATCTTTTAACGATCTATCTTATTGAACTGCAGTTCAGTATAATTTTCAATTTCAGAATAAATTTGCCCTTGAAATAATTTTAAAATTATCCAATAAAATGTCATTCATTCTAAGAATATATTTTTAGTCAATCACAAATAATTTTTTAGTTATCTTTAGAATAAATAAAATTGAAAATACTGGTCCTAAAAATATTTTAGAAATTCAGTGTTTAATATCGTTTCTAAATTTATATTTTCTGAAATAATTTTTATTACAATTTTTAATTTGTGTTGACCAAAATAAAATAAAATAAAAATTGGTAAATAAAAGCCTTCATTTGCAACACAAAATTTATATCAATTAGAACCCTGAGCATTTCAATCCTAATAGCGTAAAATTCATTTTTCATTATTTTTAATTTTTCGCTGTCGTTTATTTCAGAACTGCAGAATTTTTAATTCCTGGAAAATTTCCAGATACAGTGTCGAAAGCGTTTGGCTATCGATTGATTGAAACGTTTTAAAATCTAGATAAATTAACAGCGTAAAACAAAATTTCCGTCGTTTATTTCTTTGAAGTTGTAACGTGAAATTGATGGATTGAAATTACACAGGGTTAACGAAATATACGGCAATTCAGTTTTAGAAAAAAAAAATTAATAAAATTCTCTTTTAGATTCTACTTAAATTGTAGAAAAATTATATTTGAAAATTATTAAATATTAATTGAAAATACTAAAACCTCAATCTTTAGTTTTATGTAAATATAATTTCTTTACATTCACATAGTAGAGGTGCAGATAAACATAAATAATTTACAGTTTTATATTTTTTCTTTTAATATATGACTGATTATTGATTGTACTATAAAAGTTGATAAACTAAAAATGTTATACAGTAGAATTTTACTGTACATAAAAAATTTAAATCACATTTAGGTTTATTTTCATACTAAACACTGAACTAAAGTCGACTTTAAACCGAGAAAAAAAAGCATAATTTTATTATTAACAAAATTAATGTCATTAAAAATTTGAAAAGTTGATAAAAAAAGTCTTGCTTTATTGACAACAATAACAATTATGCCAATATTATTATTATACAATCGGAACTTATAAATGTTTTCTTCAAATCAATTAAATTTTTATTTAAAAAACTCATAAACAATATAATTATGTTAAAAACCGATTATTTTGTATTATTTTTCAAATATAATGTATTGGCGTTGTTATTATATTAGTAAATAATATTGATAGCAAAATTAATTTCATATCATCTCTAAAGTTATTGTACGCAAAATTTGCAATTAAAATTCTAAACAGAATTATATCATTAATATAATTTCATATAAACTCTAAATCAATACGTAATTTATATTCACAAAATTTATCAGACATTTTCATCAGACAGTATAATGTCTATTTTATTGATTTTACTAGTTAATTGAATTTATTTCATAATAAAAGCAAATATATATAGTCAAAGTCAGTTTGTACAGTAGAAATCACATTATTATTATAGAAACAGACAAGAGGCAGCTTTGTAAAATTCTCACCGTGTATGTATGGGAATCAAGTTTTGCATATCGTTTTATATGTAAATATACATTTTACTGACACTTTATATATTCAAATATTTATGGTTTATGCTGGTTGTAATATGACTCTATTAATAATATGGAACGTAAAATTCATGTTATCAGTAATTGATGTTGACTGAAGATTAAATTTAAATTGATCAAAGATGATCTAGCATTTTAAATCGATTATTTTTTCTATTTTTTTTTTTAGTTTTATTGTAAACAGAATAAATAGCTAGCTAATATACACACTGTAATTTTTTTTGTAAGTTTTTATAGTAAAAATTATTATAAAATTATATGTAAAATAGCATTACTTCATTAATATATTACGGAAATTTACAGAAAAAATAAAAGAAACAAATTTGCATGCAGACGTATGTAATAATACTAGTAATATGTAATATTTCATAAAAAAAAACATGGATTTTGTAGTTGTTACAAATAATATTACTTATTTTTACACAAAATTACGTATTGTTTCTGTAAATTTCCTAATTTTTATTGAAATTTATAATAAATAATGTAATACAAGTTAATTATAATTTTAAATAATTATATATATCAACAAAAGTTGATCCAATTCTTTAACAATTTTTTGCAATCCGTTTAGCTGAATTTGCTCTACAAGTGTCCACAGACCGACAAACAGACAGACTGACAGACGGACATCACACTAATTTAATTACTATGATCCTAATTCAAGCTTATCTATAAAAATCTTGATATGCCAATTTTGATATAATTACTTGTACAGTACCTCCCTTATAATATGTGATATGACGGTCTGTAAAAAATGTCAATTGCAAAATTTTATATTTATATTAAAAGTTGATTTACTTTTATGGAAGCTTTGGTAAAACTTTTTTGTTTGTTGTAATTGGAGTAAACTAGTTCAATATTAAGTTTCGGTTTGAAACTATATTAACTATATGTCAGTTTGTAACTTATACTCATATATGCACAAGTAGTTTAACAGAAACTTCTATATGAAATCCTAAATGTTAAAATGTTAAATATGGTTCTTGTCAATAATAATTAAAAACATACAAGTATACAACATACATATGCCAAATTTATTAATAGTTTTTAAAAAATAATATAAAAGATTATTCATAATTACTAGCGATAAGATAATTCGAATGAAAAATAATCGATCATTCGATTTCGAGAATCATTGGAGATATTTCGAATTAAATTGAAATCATTCCAATTATTAAGTCATTTTTTAAAATATTATTATCACAAATTAGTTTGTTGATTTTTTTTTTTTATTAATTTGTCTTTTTTTCTTTTTTTTAAAGTAAATATATAATTATTTTTCACATCTTTCTGGAATTCAGATCATTTAACATGGATATCATAATAATAATAATAAAATGACCAATTTTTTTACAATGAAAAGAAGGACGAAAAAATTTAAGAAAAAAGTACTACGTTAATAAATGAAACATTTATTAATTCAAACAAAAATACACTAATTATGCTTACATCTCTTTTAATTATTTAATAAAACAAATGAATATTTTTTGTCAATATATCATTTTCTAACAATATATTGGAATTTTCAGAGCAAGAAATGTCCTTCATATTGAATTTTACGGTAAGCGGCATCTCTGAATACAGATATTAACAGATTAGTTTTAAAATATCGAAAAGGAGGACACATTTCGAGAAAGGGCAGAACCTACAAAAGAAGGACTTCCTCCCTAAAAAAGAACGATTGGTCACCTTATATTTAACAGATATGGAAAGTGTGCACAAGAAATATTGTGATATATAATACCGGCCTTAAATATAAGATAGGTTTTACTAGACTATATAATTTTTTTTTCTTAGAGTTAGAGTGTACCGAACTCAATGTTTTCAGTTTGTTTAATAAACAATATAAAAATGAATTGTTCTTTCCGGTGCGATTACGACAATCAGTTGATTACTATAATACCTTTAATAGAGTAATTCCCCAATAAAATCTCATTCGTGCCGTTTTGCCGCAAGAAATCGCATTTAAATTTCAAACAGCGACAGCTCCGTTTAGACTTATATATATATTTATATTTGTAATTATAATTTATTATTAATTGCTGATAACAATTAACAATAGTGAGAACAAATATCAGATAATTAAGTAAAGGATCTACATTCAGTAAGTACAATTTTAACTAAAAAAAATTTGAATAGCAATATTAAAAAAAAACCAATTATTTAATTTCTGTTCTTGTTCAATAATATATTCGTTACATATGTGGTTTTTGATAAGTAATGTTATTCACTACTCATGCCAGTAATTTTTTCAATCATAATTCAACAGTTTACCTATACCAAACCAAAATTTTGTAAGTTTATTACTTAATAGTTTGTGATTAATTACAGAACTGTATTTGAAATATCTGACAAGTAAGCTTTGTCAGTCGTGCCATTCATATCAGAATAAAAACTGTAAATTTCAATTTTACTGATGTCACTTTTATGCGTTATACGAATATTTCACAACAGAGATATATTTCGGAATAAATGTATTTAGTTATAACTAACAACTTTTATTTAGAATATTTTTCGATGCAGTTAAATAATTTTTCAATAATTTTTCATATTTTAATGGTATGTATAATTGTGTAAATATATGGCATATTTATGTCAAGACAGTTTTGTTTTTAGTTACCATGACTACAGTAGTTGTTATATAAAATTTTCAATATTCTAAATTTATGTAATACAATGATAGTTGTTTCTGTGGTGGCTACAACACATTTTATATAAAATATCATAAAAAAATCGAAATACATATTAAAATTAAGTAAAATTTATCATTTATATTAATAAAAAAATTGATAGAATGGCCCATTCATATCTCTAATTGACAAATGTTTGTATACATGTTTCTGCAGCATCTCCTCCTAAACCCCTGAACCGATTTTGATGGGAGTGGTGTCATTTTAATTGGTTCATTCCCTATTTGAGAATAGACAAGTTTCATCTTTCCACGATTTCATTTTGGTTTTCAAAAATTTGAAAAATTATGTTTATAATGCAAATTTCAAAAATGACAGCTGTTTCTTTATTGATTTCATTCATTTTTTTCGTAGCTATCTAAGTTTATTTATATATATATTAAATTTTTAAATGCGATATATTTACACTTATTATAGTATATACATAATTCTATATACAATGTGTACTTTCATGCAATGTGATTCAGAAATCAGAGTACTTATTTATATACAATGTGTCCAAAGAATTTTTAATCTATTATTTTATATTTACGTAATACTTTCTTTATTTTTTTATATTTATATACTGTGTCTTTGTGTTGTGTTTGAATATACAATGTATCCTTAGAAGTAAATATTACTCAACAATTTTAAATGTGTCTTTCATGTGCAGTATGTGTCTCACAAAACAGCGTATTCAGTTAATATGCAATGTGCCTCAAAATTTTATATACAAATTTTACATTTACCTATTGTTCTATATACAATGTGTCTTATAAATAAATGTACTCAGCAATGTACACTGTGCTTTTTCTGTACAATGTGTATTTTTCTATAAATATACACTGTGTATATGCAATGTGTCTAAAGCATTTTATATACCATGTGTTGGTAGAATTACATATCTTCAGAATTATACATACAGTGTGTCCATAGAATTATATTTAAATTATGTTTAAATATTTCTATCTTAATTACTATTTTCGACTTCAAACGTGACCCTTGAAGGGTCACGGGTTTCCTAGTTCTAGTTTTATACTGTGATATAATCTGAATAGGGTCTGTTTTAAAAAATATATCGAAATTTCTATAACAAAATATTTCCTATTATTACATCATATTGTCCTATTGGCTTTGTAATCTTTGATGGTTAAAACACAGTATTAATTACTGAAAATTTAATTATCCCTTGCGAAAACAAAAGGATGCAGTCAAAGTTTCATGATATAACAATACAAACGTAACTTTTTCTATAAAATTAATAAACTCGATGTTTTTGTGTTTTTGTACTGTTATATCTCGGTAAAAAAAACAAAAGAAGCTCTGTATAGTACAATACTTGAACCATTCAGTTGTAAAACTAAACCAAATCAGATATAAGAACTAGAAAAAAAGAATAAAGAAATATCTGATATTTCAAATTAGGAGCTTGTGTAAGCTTTATCACAATAGAAATACTCGTAACATATTAGACCGTATTTATTGTATTATAGAACCTAATAAATTTATTTCTCTAGAACCTCATTCACTGAAATTATCCTTTATTAGAAAATCAACAATAACAAATGACAATCTATTTTTACATTTACTCGCTATTTGTAATAAATTTTTATGATATGATATATGATATTTTAATTAAAATTAAAAATATAAATAATTAATTTTTTTCTACTCCTGTTGAATATTACGTTTATAATATATGTGTATTCTATTAAGACACACAAAACCGTGTGTTATAAAATTATAACTCAAAGTTTTTGATCAATTACAGTTATTTAAAACTTTAACTACATATATACATACCAATAAACGTATGGCACAAACTCTTTTCATTCAAGCAGAAATTAATTACACAATCATACAAAAAATTACTCATAAATTAGCGCTGTCCGTCGATTACAGCGCTATCTATCATGAATCGATAAAAATGTTTCGGACGAATCCTACGTACTTTTAGTTATAAAATCCAAATCTGCTTAAAAATAGGAGTTCCCATTTAAGATTTCAAACTAATTTTCACAGTAATGTATTTCCTCTGGTATATTATATATATATATATATATATATATATATATATATATATATATATATATATACCTATACTAATTTTACAATTTATTTTGTCGTTAAAGAATTTTGTTTAATTATTTGAAAACTTTACATCATTGTCATCTCCAGTTCGTTTCTTTTGTACTAAAAAAACTTAAAAAAAAACCCAAATCAGATCGACAAAAAGAAAAGAAAGTCTACAACAAAAAGATAAAATAAAAAAGAAGAAGAGAAGAAAAATTTCTATTTTAAATTAGCTACCCTTGTACCGTATACAACTAACTGTCAGATAAACATCCATTTAAAAGCCACGGCAATATATTTTCAGACACAGCCGGGGCTTCAGGTTTTCAGTCTGTTTTCAGCACATCAGCCTATCTGAAAAATAAAGTGTACAGGGTCAGTCTTAGTAAATGTGGAACTAGTTTTGAAACAAGTTTGTAGGACTCTTCATCCACATTAAAATTAATATAAAAATTCTTTTCATTTGTGAAAAATATGACAAGTTACTGATTCGATCAATTGTAATAATTCACGTATGAAAAAAATTCCAATCATTCCATTATATGAACTAAGAAAAACAAATATTGCGCACAACTGTTTTGTCTGCAAACGTATGCTTATTCTTCATGCATACGTGCTACATTAAGCGTAACTTTTATATGTAAATTTTTATTATATAATTCGTTTTGAATTAATTAATTGTTTAATATTATATTACAAAAGATTTTATAGTAATAGTAAATAGTATATATCGTAAATTTATAAAAATGAAATTATTCAGATAATTAAAATCACTATTAAATATCAGCACGCTGTATGTATACAATGTAAACGTTGTAAAGATTAGACTATTCTTTTTACTAAAATTTGACTATATAAGCCATCTTATTGTTTATTAAGTAATAAACACAAATATTTTAATTTTTTATAAACAAAATATTAACTGGAGCTAGAATTTCCAATTTTATTTATTCTTAACATACACGAGTACGCCATGTACCCATAAGAGTGTGGCACAAACTCTTTCCACAATACTGAAATTAATTTTCTTCAAATATTTCTATCCAGACAAACAACTCTAGCTTTATCCACATTCATAACACTTTATACATGCTTTTCTTTTCCAACTATTTGGAAATATTCGCTCACGCAAACCACTCTCTCAATCATATCATTCCATCTACTCATCGGACGTCCACAATAAGTAAAAACAAAAACATTTGTGATTGGCTGAAAATGTATCATCAGAATAAATAAAAACATTTCATTGGCTAATTTTAAAATTATTACATAGATATATTTATTTCAACATTTGGAAAATACGAGGTTTTAGTGAAAATTAAAAAAATATCTAATAAACGCAAACCGCGTGATAAAATTTGAGGAAATTGGTTGAATCGTCCTGAGACTGGTCCTGCCCGCTCACAAAACTTCGGATGCTTCCGGAGAGAGTAAAAGTATTACGTTTGGCGACTACCTAGCAGGACCAATTTTTTTCGGTCGGTCGTGCGCGCTAATCCGACAAGTTTTCCGGGACTATAGTTTTTTTTTCTTTTCGCCACGCGATTATAAAGTACGTGTGTCGTAACTTGCTGCAGACTTGCTCCAAGCTGATTTTAGCGGTTGAATTCAGAAATATACGATCCGGGTAGGCTTTGTTTGTAAATGTTCTTTTGGTTAGATAAAGTTTATTATCTGGCTTCAGTTGAATGAACTAAATAATTTATTGAAATATATATATATATATATATATATATATATATAATGAGTGCGCATTGCTTCCCAAATAATATTAAAAAAAATTGTTTCAAGATTTTTTTTTTATCTAAAAGTGTAAACCTAAATGAAAAAATGTATATTTTTTTAATATTCCCAAAATAGTTGATTTTATTGCTTCACTGAGAGTAGGTAGATCGAATCATCTAACAATTATTTTATTATTTTAAAACCCTAGGCCCTTAATCTTGAAAAATTGATAAAAATCGAATAAATAATTTAGCCAAAATAAAATTTTATTTATTTTTTAATCAAAGTAATAGCAATAAAAATTAGTAGTATGAAAATAATTAAATCATATTGATAAAAATCCAATCAAAAAATTGAAAACAAAATATCACTAACACCTGTTTCAATAATATAATTAATGAGGTTGTACTCGCAATCAGTGTTACTGGTTGAAATAAAAAAAATATAAGAGGAAAATAAGCAATTGTAGCTCATTACTTAACAAACAAACGCATTGACATAATTAATTGCTGATTATAATTAATATATCAGCAGGCATACACCAACCGTGTTCATATTTGTAGATGATTTATTAGCATATGCAGGGATACTCGTATAAGTGTTAAGATAGTGAAATTGTAACCACCGTATTTGCGGAGAGTGTGAGCTAAAAGTATCTGGTCTGAGTTAATTACAATACAAATTAAATTAATTATATAATGTCCGTCAAAAAATCCGCAACATATGGTAAAAAATTTTGTATTTGTTTTTTAAAAATAATCTCTAAGAGATTTTCTAATGCTTGTCCGATAACACTTCCTTTATAGGTCAAATTAAACAATAAAGAAAAAAATCAGGTAAACTTACTTTATTTGTAACAATATTAATAATAAAAAGTTAGTTGAAAAAAGTTTACAACAAATTAAAAAAATGTTATAATCAGTGTTGTGACAGATCATTTTAAAAAGGATCTAGATGAAAATCCTCAGTTAATATGTTTTAGATCAGTAGATCAATTTCTTCAATCGGATCTTTTTTTTTAAATCAGATTAGAAATTTGTGATTTTTTTTTTAGATCATAAAAAAGATCATTTTTTATTTTTTAATTATAATTAAAAAAAATAATAGTAACATGGTTCCAAAGTATTTAATTAATAAAAATAATAATAATTTTATTATATTTTAATTTTAATTTTAATATATTTATATATTAAAATAAAAAAGCTTTAGGTTTTGGTTCTGATATATGGCACGAATATCATCATCAGGAAAATATATACAAATGACATTAAAATTTTAACAGTTATAAAATTCAAAGATTTTTATTTTAATATAATAAGTTTTGAAAGATTTTTTATTATATTTATATAATTAGTGTAATATAATTATCTAGTATCTAGAAGTCAAATATTAGTTCCCCAAAGCTTAAATTTTTTTCATGAATCCTTTTAGAAATAACAATGATTCAAATCTATTATCTTTAAATTACAGTGTTTAGGGGCTAATATTTGACCCCCACTACTAAATAGTCGTTCTACTGGGATATTGCATTTTTTAAATATCTTAGATTATTTATACATATATGATATAGACTTAGATCAAGATCTGTAAAGATGAATTGCTTTACATTTTAATCTGGATCTGTGATCCAGATCAGTCGCAACTTTGGTTATAAGCGTTCAATACATTTTTACGGGCATTTAATATGATTAGAAGAATGAAAATAAAAATATTAACTAAAATATTATAAAAATTTTGAAATATATAATATTTCTGTATTTTTGTTAGTTGATTTATCTTAAATTTTCGATTATTTATCTAAACTTTATTGAATGTATTCATTTGATTTCAATTAATTTGTATGACGATGGAAGAACTAATATTATAGAAAATATTTTCTAAATTAGAGTTAAAAAACTTCAGGATTAAGTTCTGTATATGTTTTGTTTCGATATACTGTACATATCTACATCAGAAAAAATAATACAAATGACATAAAAAAATAATCGTGCAAAACATAGAAATAAGTAACTATATGGCACTTTTAATTAATAATTTATAAAAAATTTAATCTAGTTACTTTGTCATCTAGTAACTTGTTTCTATGTTTTGCTTAATTATTATTTATGTCACTTGTGCTATTTTTTTTTCTGATGCAGATATACTCGTACGTAAAGTATATCGAAATGTTGATATTTAAATAAAATATATACAGAACTTAATTAATAGAATAAGTTCTAAAAAACTTTTACTATTTTTTAATTTAATAAATAAATTATCTATTTAGGCAACTAATTCAAATCAAATAACCTAGCTATATTTAATTTATCTGACTATATAAAGCTTAAACTTTTGGAGCATACTTTACATCTGTATTAGATTAATATGATACCAAGCGTTAATAACACCACATAAATAAAATACTAGTTAACTAATTGTTAATTTTCTTAACGGATGCAGGTGTGCTATTTTCTATAACTATCAGCGTGTGTGTGAATAACAAAAGAAAAATCATTTGAAAACTAATTATAATTCATATCGCTAATTACTTAGCGACCTAACCATGCTTGAAAATTATCAAATGATATAGTTTTAACTATATTTATCATTTGGCCGCACCTTTTTTTATACACTATTTCGTTTATAATAAAGAAATTTATCTTTTAATACGCGATTAAACAGTTGGATATTATTAATTATAGGTTTTTTTTTCTTTGGTTTTCATTTAATATGCAAGTATAATTATGTTTTCAATAAAGAAAAATTATACGTTATTTATTGCAGTATTATAATAATTGTAATAATAAAATTATAAGTTGTATGTATATAATATGTTATTAAAATTATTTTTTTATGTTTATGCTTGAACTGTTTTGATTGAATTTTTTAAATTATATATTTTAATACAATTGGTTTTTAATTCATATTATTAAAGTTAATTTATTTTGATTCATTTATCATAGTTAGAGCGAATGGGCGCCGGAAATTGCACATATAGCAACGTAAAATTTATGAAATTTTTTTTTTTTGGAAATATAAATATTGACTATCTTTTATCACAAATTCAGTCTTCAATATAATAAAATAAAATTGTTATCGTGAAATTGAAAGGAAAGTAAATGCTGGTTGTAAGGTTTTGGGTGCTTTGGGAACTTTTGCTAGGAATGTAAATGTTTCCAAAGAAGCCCGTTTGTGTATATACATTGCAGTTTTGGTGCCTACGTTGATGTATGGTAGTAAATGTTGAATTTGGTTGCAATAGCATAAACGAAAAATGACTGCTGTGGAAATGAGATTTTTACGTGAGGTATGTGGTGTAAATAGGAGAGATCGAGTACGAAATGGATTAATGTATGATGAGTGTGAAATTGAAAAAAATGTTGTCGCAAAAGTTGGTGTTAGTCAGTTAAGATGGTTCGGACATGTTAAGCGAATGTATGAACGTTTACTTAAAAAGATTTACTTGAATGATTTTGATGGTATACGTTTGCATGGACTTCCGATGAGTAGTTGGAGTGATATGATTGAGAGTGTTTTGCGTGAGCGAAAGTAGTAGGAATAAAAAAACATGTATGAGAGGAATTATAAATGTGGATAAAGCGAAAGTTTCGGGATGATGAAAAGAGTTTGTGCCACACCCTTTTGGGTACATGGCGTGATTGTGTATGTATGTATGTATGTATGTATGTATGTATGTATGTATGTATGTTATACAATAATTATATCGTTATTAAAAATGAAATGAACTAAGAATAGTAATTTTTTATATGATTGCAAATTTTTTGACATTTTCAATAATAGCGTTTGTTTTTTTAGCAGTTAGAAAATAGTATATTGTATTACGAGGAGCAGAAAGCGATCATTATTGTGTTGAAGCCAGATACTTGCGGCAAAGGCAGAGTCGAGGCTAAGCAATCTAAGCGAAACATAAAAAGAGCATTCTGCTTCGAGTCATCGAGTGACATATGCTATAATTTTTTTAAGCGTTTCACACGAAACTAAACTAAAAATAAATAAAAATATATACCAAGTAACCTGAACCTTATTAACATTTGTAGAATATTTGTAGAATATTTGAATATATGTACATTGTACATATTATTTATATTTGTTACATGATTTGTGTTTCTTTTGCCATTTATAAAATTTCTAACAAATCTGACGGTGTATATTGTATTTTTTGTAATTCTTCACACGTTTTCAATAATCAAATTTAAATTCAAGCAAAAATAAAAAAAGGAGCTGTCAGTTAAGATAATTTAACATAATAATTTTCAATATGGCCGTCGAAGATTTCAGAGTAAATACACTTGATCGTCTCTTTTGGTCGAAAATGCAGTTTCAGGCAAATCTGGAGATACACATTACATTTCTTGCACTTTTTCATATATTTTCAATAATGAAATTCAAATTCAAAAGAAAATAAACAATACCAATGTCAAATAGCTTAATTTGACCTAATAATTTTAATATGGCCGCTGACAATTTCAGATTAAATACATTTGATGTTGTAGTCATGTTTGGTACTGATATCAGTGGTATGTATATGAATATACAGTAACTAACAGCTGTATAATAATGTACATTAATGTACTAATAATATAATGACCTCTTTCTGCATTACTATATTATGTAATATCAAAATTTTAATACTTTTGAAGAAAAATATTTTAATATTTTAAATATTTATATTTTCTAAGTTAGAAAATGAATAGCTGTCTTCACATCTTTTTACTACTTTGACTGCAAGGAAAAGTAGTATAGCGTTTGGTACGGTGTCTGTAACATTTTCAAAAAAAAAAAAAAATTGTGTAGAAATCCTTCATATAGCCTCTAGATGACGAATCTGAACTTAGTTTATGTGGGTGTATGTGTGTGCGTCGTCAGCTCGCTCGCTCACTCGCTCACTCGCTCGGTCGTAAGTCAAAATTTTGTGGCCGCAACTCCTCCTAGACGGTTCCACCGATTTTAATGAAATTTTCAGGATAAATTTGTCTAGTACCCAAGATAGTCATGTGGTTTTATTTTTTTCCAGTAATGCCAACTTTCCGAGAAAAAAATTACTAAAGTTTTTAAAAATTCATATTGGCTACGTTATTTATCCGATTTTGTTCAAATTTTCAGAAAACATTTCTCTAGTGCTCCCATTAATTATATAATTTTATTAATATCCAGTGTTGCCAACTTTCCGAGAAAAAAATTACTAAAATTTTAAAAAATTTATTATGGCTATGTTATTTAACCGATTTTACTCAAATTTTCACAAAAGATTCTCCTAGTATTCATATAATTTATGTAATTTTAACAAAATACAGTGTTGCCAACTTTCCGAGAAAAAAATTACTAAACTTTATTGTAGCTACATCATTTATTCGATTTTGATCAAATTTTCAGAAAAGTTTTTCCTAGTGCCCACATAAATTATAATATTATTAAAATACAGTGTTGCCAACTTTCCGAGAAATGTCAAAGTAGTCTCTATATGGGTTTACCCATATACTTCTAATCTTGTTTATTATGTTTATGGTAGATGTGACATTATGTCAATCAGTTCAAATGTTCGTAAAGCTCTTTGAATAACAACCAGGTCGATTAGATTCAAGAAACCGAAAAGTAAAACTGCTCATGCGTTGACATTAAATTTGTTGAAATATTTTGTAGAATATATTTTATTTAACATAATTTTTTATTGAATTGTTATTTATTATTATATAATATAAATGTTACAATAATACAAGGTTTTAAATTTAATATTTTAAAGCCCGTTACGTCATATAAATAAAGACATTTATATTGGTTACAGAATAAAAATTTAAAGAGAGAGAAAAATAGAGAGATAGAGAAAGAGAGAGAGTGAAGTAGTAAAGTTTAAAAAAGATATCTTGATGTTACCAACTAGAACTGGTTACATATTTAGTTCGTGAAAACAACTAATATATATTTATATTTTTTAATCGGATTTATGTAGCTATTCTGGTCATTAAATTTAGCTTAAATCTTTAAAATTAAAGAACTTTAAGTAATGTCAAGTATTAAAAACTTTAAGTACAAAAAATTTAACTTAAATTCTTTTAAATTGAAATTGCCATTGGAGGTGCTTTAACTGCTAAATTTGATGTTCAACTCGTTAAGTTTACAGAATTATTGTAAAAAATATTTGCATACAGAATGGATAATATGATTAATATAGAAATGCTTGTAAATTTTTTATAATTTAGATGATTTTGGGAGGTAAGAAATTAAATATATTCCTTTAAATGGTTTCGCTTAAAAATAAATGTTCAAAATTGCTTTATTTAAATTTATTCAATTTGCAGCCGGTTTCATAAAGTCGCCTTTAAGCCAACAAAAAAGCATGGTTTTTAAATTTTATCGGCATAATTATTATTGCTGTTACTAAAACGATGCCTCTTTGTCAACTTGTCAAACTTCTAATAATAAAACTATTTGTTAATGTCAATAAAAGAATATTTTTTGGTCAACTTAAAGTCGACTTTAGTTAAAGTGATCATTATGAAACTGGTAGTTAAAGTCTCATTTAAGCTAAAGATCTTTAAATTTAAATGTGATAACCAGAATAGCTGCATCAGCTATTTTACACATTATATAGAAATATATAAAATATAATTTTTCTGGCATTTATCATTTTTAGAAAATAGAAAATTATTTATTTTGTTAGTAAAAATAAAACTAATTTTTATTAATATTTGTAATTCCTTATGTCAAAGTTAAAACTATGTGTATTACAAAATTTTAATATTTTTGTATATTAATCTTTAAATTACAAACTACCAGAACCGACAACCATTTAATTTTCATAAAATTTTCAGTATAAAAACAAGTAGAAATATTACAATAAAAAAAGTTTTAGATTTAAGTTCTGTTAAATTTTATATTAAAATTTGACATTTTGATATATTAAATGTATATTATCATCAGGAATAAATATATACTATATATATATATATATATATATATATATATATATATTATATATATATATATATATATATATTATATATATATATATATATATATATATATATATATATATATATATATATATACTGGGTGTCCCATTTTAATCCGCCACTTGCAATAACTTTAAAATCGTGCATCGGACAAAAAAATGTTCCGGATAAAAAGTAAATGGTTTCGAGGGGGACATCTGATGCAGACATCCTTGCCCCCCTTTGACCCCCTGGGGGCGGGAACGGGAAGCAACTTTGAAATCTTAAATGGAACCCCCTATTTTTTATTGCAAATTCGGATAGACCATTAAAACGTATGTAAATTTTTTTTTTTTATCTTTGATAGATGGCGCTGCAAACAGCATTTTTTTTCTCAGTTTATCAGTCTTCAATTTGAAAAAAAAGGTGTAACTAAATATGATATTCAAGTTCTTTTCAGTTCTTTAGGAGGAGGGAGGAGGGCAAGGGTCACTGCATCAGATATCTCTCTCGAAACCATTCGAGCAAATATCTGATTCAGTGACCTTTGCCCTCCCCCCTCCTCCCAAATAACGGAAAAGAACTTGAATATCGTACTTAGTTACACCTTTTTTTTTCAAAGAT
The DNA here is from genome assembly GCA_963966155.1 of Clivina fossor. Taxonomy (NCBI): domain Eukaryota; kingdom Metazoa; phylum Arthropoda; class Insecta; order Coleoptera; family Carabidae; genus Clivina; species Clivina fossor. The sequence continues at coordinate 20,992,630 of OZ014551.1, read as the reverse complement.
AAAAAAAACTTACAAAATAAAATTTACATACTTTTTAATGGTATATCCGAATCCGCAATAAAAAATAAGGAGTTTCATTTAAGATTTTAAAATTGCCCTCCGATCCCGCTTCCCAGGAGGTCCAAGGGGGGCAAGGGTCTCTGAATCAGATGTCCCCCTCGAAACCATTTACTTTTTATCCGGAACATTTTTTTGTCCGATGCACGATTTTAAAGTTATTGCAAGTGGCGGATTAAAATGGGACACCCAGTATATATATATATATATATATATATATATATATATATATATATATAATATCTATAAAAAATATAATAATAAAGCACGTCAATTAAGTAAACTGGATGACTACATAAAAATCTCGTATCTTCATTAGAACACCTAAATAAAGAAAAACTCGCATCAAGTGATTACAATGCCAGAGTTCATTTCTCCGCTGTCGTAACTTGTTTATATCTTACAGACCGAGCGTAACATTGTCGTAATCCCAACGTCCGGAAAAAAAGCGTTTGTATGCGCGACAGTTTTAACCTCTCCGGAGTCTTATCAGACCCTTTGTGACAGAGTCCCAGATACTCGTCCCACGGGCGACGTCATACCGATCGTATACTTTTAGGGAATGATTTCAATTTTATCACATGGAAGATTTCTTTACATTTTTGTTTTTTATAAATTATATTGACTGGTACTACGAGCTCGGTTCTAAAATCGATCTTAACTAATATCGGTTTTAAGATAATCAGGGCATATATCCGATTATAAAATGTTGGTTAACGGTTAATCAGTATCAAAAACTCTACTTTAATACTCCTATTAGTTCTTGTTCTTCAAAAGATTTTTCATATTCTAAACTGATTTTAGCCAATTAATTTAATAAAATAAGATTGTAAAAAATGTACGTATTTTCTTTTTATTTTTGTAAATTTTAAAAATATTTGTTATGTGATCGAATAGTAAAATTATTGATAATTTGACAATTACTTATAGCGTTTTTGATAGAGTAACCTAGAGTGTCGATTGGTACTTTCAGGGCAGAAATATTAGACTCTCAGGTCACTCGCAGTGCAATATTTATTACTCTACCTCAGTGATGACGTACCTATGACACGCGTGTCCTTGCTGACACGCAAGCTCATTTTTGGTGACACGCATCTTCAAAGATAAAAAATTTCATAATTCAAATATTTGTCTCTCATAACGGCCAGAGTTGGTTATTAATAATAATATTATTACTTACGTTAATAATAATTAATAATTTAATTCTGAAACCAGACACGCCACGAAAATTATGTTATGATTTTTCAAAATTTTGACACACCGAGCTCAAAAGGTTCGCCATCCTTGTTGGCTATAGCAAGACCTTAAACACGTGCTAAACACTTATACATATTCAACGTAGTAAAATATTTATCAGAACTTATTGTATTAAAATAAAAACTATTTTAGGATAAAATTCTGTTCAATTATTTTATAAAAACGACGTTTCGACGAAACTGAACGTTCGTCTTTATCAGGTTAAAATTTACTAGTGATATTAAAGTAAGTAACAGTACATATTAACAAATTTATCCTAAAACAATTTTTATTTTATTACATATATTTAAGTTTCACTTGAACTGAAAAATTAGCAACTAATTTGATTCATCATCTAGTAGTAAGTAAAAAAAAATTATTAAAAATTATTTAGAAGATCTTGTAGTTAACTATACGGAAAACAGTTTTTTATAACAATTTTAATCATCATCTACAATAATAATTTTTTAAACAATTAATTTTTTTCTAGACTTTATTCGTATAGCATCTCCTGTTATAATGCTTGCTCTCTTGCTTGAATTGAATATGAAGACCCAGATTGCTCTCGCCAAATTTTCGAGCAGTACTTGCATCGAGCACGATGTCACATACACCAATCTAAGTGCATATCAATCGAAAACGCTATTATTTTCAGAAAAGCAACATTTTATTTTGCTTTTTTTTTCTTAATTTATAAATAAAGATAAAATTTAATTTACCTGATATAAAATTGTCTAATATGAATATGTTGAAATGCCGTTCATGGTAACAAAGTTTAAAATTGATAAATTTTGCTTTAAAAAATTTATATTATATAAAAATAATTTTATATTTTTGTTT